>OX031315.1:10000000-14800000 GCA_943737955.2 Myopa tessellatipennis
TTTAACTGTCGCACTTTAGGTATTGCACAGTACACGTCGAGTTGCCGCTTCCGGTCCATTTTTGTGTAGTTCTTCACAAGAAGTATGGCTCACGATGGTTAGCACTCCGGCTGGAAACTTCTTGCTCTCGCAGTTCAATTCACAGGGATCTGAATAGGTTTTGCCATCAGAGCCGCAAACTGGGTTCGTCATGAGGTTGCATTCACAACTTATGGCTTGCTTCATGAAGTATTCACAAGAGAGATGACTGACGACTCTCAAGCTTCCGGGTTCCAGCTTCTTACTCTCACAATCCAGCTCACATTCACTGGCATAGGTTTTGCGGTCAGAGCCGCAGACGGGGCCACCCCTCGTGGGCTCACATAAACAGACATCCTCTGGGTTCGAAGTGGCACTCCTTGCTGTCACAGCAGCCACTATGGCCAGAAGCACCAGTGAATTAAATGTTAAACCAATCATGTCGAAAGAGAAGTTCAAAATACTAACTAATTTGAGGAACTTCGCGTATTCTGCTTGTCGAAAATAGGCTAAATGACTAAGAAAAGCTTCCTTATCTGTAGTCACTCCATATAAAAGGAAAAACTCCGTGTAAATATCAAAAAACAAAATGATAAGATAAAATATTTTATTCGCTCCTATACCATCCACAGGGCGGTGTCAGACTGCTCATCACGATGCGTGCATCACTCACGGTGATAGGTTGGCACTCATCACATTCAATCAATTACCATGAATGATGGACGCACGGATCGTGATGACAAGTGTGACATCGGCCATTCTCATGACCGATGATTGATAGAACTAGAAATTTATGGGCATTGCTGAATGGTTGATTCGTTTTTATTTATTATTTTTTATCTTATCAAATCTCAATTAAAGCATGCCAGCATTTTTACTTTGAAAGTAACAACAACAACAATTCAACTTTGCTTAATTCGTACTCACTCGATTTTCACTCTGCTGTAAAAACGGGAAATAAACAGAATATTTAGCTCAGCCACAAACCTCAGCGAGTTTTTTCTATTTAATCTTTTTGAAAGCAAGCCACAAAATTTGAAATAAAACTTAAATCTCAATGTTTTATTAAATGAACAATTATTGTTCATTTCATGCCTTTATTCTTTGAAAACATAATCCAGAATATGTATGAAATTTTTGTATTTTATTAAATAATAAACAAGAAACTCGAAAAATATTATAATAAATTTAATTTTAAGAGAAAATTGGTTTCCGCCAGCGGGATTTTGAAAGTAAATTACAAAACATTAAAAATAAATGAATAATTATTAATAATAAGAAGATTTTTAAATATTAGTTCGATCTTTTGCTTTAAATCAAGCTCGAATAGGAATATTAAACTATTTCAAGGACCTAACAAGGACAATCGTTCGCTTTAGCAATCATTCGTTAAAATATTTCAAACAAATACTTTAATATTACAGTTAAAATTTTTAATTGGCACTTGTTTTTGTTGTCGTATTTTTAATGAAGCTCGTTTTGTGGCTAATAAAAAGCGAAAACAATGATAATAAAAGTTACGCGAGATAATTTTAATTAATTTCATGAAGCGGCCAAAAATTGTAGAAATATTAAAAGGGGGGGGGGGGGGGGGGAAGTGTAATGCGTAAGTTTTTTATAACAAACATAATTAGCATTGGTCGCTCTGCATTTGTATTGTTAATTATTCAGCATAAAATATGCATTTCATGAACACGATAATCACTCACTCATTCATACATACATAGATATACTCTCTCTCTTTCGTTTTTCTCCCTGTCCCTCTCCTTTTGTTGAACTCTGTCCTCGCTCGCATTTCGTCCCGCAGGAATTTTAACAAAACTGCGAGTTTTCAAATCTGTTTATAATTCATTCAAAAAATTTTAATTAGATACCGCAACCGCAGTACCAAAAGCGTACAAATAATGAATGAATTAATGAATGAATGATGAGAAAATGTGTAAGTGTAAATGGATGAACAAATGGTTAAAATGAATGAGTTGAGTTGGACTTTTGAGCTTCGAATAAAGTTGGGAGAGTTATCGAGAGACAGAATAGAGAGAGAGTAGAGAGATACAGATAGAATATAGAGCTCATTTACATTCTTCAGGACTTATTCCACTTCATCTCTACGGATTTACTTCATCATCAGTCTCAACGTCTGTTTTTTGGTTCCAGGCTCTCTTTCTCTTTAGTTTCATGGACTCTCATCTTTTCTCTGATTCCCTTATTTATCTTGAGCTCTACTTAGGATCCCCAGTCGAAATCATTCTTTGTTCAGTCCAAGGGTTCCATCCGAACTCGCATAATTTTGATTCCATGCACTCGATCTTCTGCATCTGATTCTAGGGTGACTCCACATTGCTTCTTCCTCCCTTCCTCCCTTCCTCTCTTCCTTCCTTCCTTCCTTCCATTAATAATCAACAAAATAACATGTTGTTGTTATTGTTTTCGTTAAGTTTTAATGGGTCAAATACGCTAAGTTTGTACTTATATTTTATTAGTTCGTTTTTTGTCATTTTCTTTTTTTTTATTTTTACCTTTTACCAGATGCTCTTATATTTTTCTTTCAACTTTACTCAGAGTATTTCGAACACCAATAATAGCAACAACAATGACAACAACAATAAAGCTAGCCATTAAAATCTTAGTTAATAGAACAAAGCTTTCCAACTCTTGACACTGTAAACTTTGGTCTACCTTTCTTTATCCCTTGCTTTCTTTCCTTTTCTCTCTCTCTCTCTCTCTCTCTCTCTCCTGCTTTTTCTGCTTCTTTTCTTCTCTGCTCTCACCCATATATACAGGTAAAACTTATTCCTTAAGTTAAAGTAAAAGTAGTTCAAGAGTAGCTGCCATCAAAGCTGTCAAATTGATTTACATTGTTAACGCGATGCGGATTACTTAATGCGAAATACGTAATGCGGATGAGTGAATGGATGTATATAGCATGTGAATTACGATCTTTTCAAGAGAAACGAAAGATACGAAAGACGAAGTTTCAACTTCTAACAAAATAACTATAGTTCTAAATATTTCCATGGTCGTTCTAAAATAATGTTTTAAATTTAAATCTAGTTTGACTTTTCTGAATAATTTTAATTTAATGAAAACATTACTGCTCTTATGTTGGACAATATTATTTATTGCTTCCTCTTTAATACACAATATTTTATGATTTTACTTCCTCCACAAGATTGGTCTTTTACTTTTTAGATAACAACAGCAAGTTGTTGTACCCTTTCGATTGTACGAGTATATAAAGTCTTCGTTTCTCGTCAAACGCCATCATTTGTGTTTAGCTTGTTCTCAGCTCGATAGATTTCCTGACAGACGACTTCATTATGCTCTTCGGCACAAAAGTATTCCTACTTTTGACTTGCAGCCTTGTTATTGCGACTGCAAGCACTGAATTACCAGACACGGAAAATAAAAATAACATCCGTGAGTGCGAATGTGTTAAATCAGATTCATGAGTGTTTTACTTGACGTTGGTTTGAACCTTTACTAAATTTCTCTTGTTCTCACATTCACCTGTAATAATGTTGAATGTTTTACTTTTTCACCTCAATTAGCATCAGATGATCCTTTGTTAAATCTAAGTTCGTGCTCCGTTAAACCTCTGTTAGCGTGAATTAACAGCCTTGCTTACTTTAGTTCTATGGACTTTGATTTTTCCCCTGATCCCCTTATTTATCTCGACCTCTACTTTGGATACCCAATCTAAATAATTCCTTTCTACTTCGACGTATTCATTCATTTCGAACTCGGTCCCTTTTTATAGTTCCATGTAACGATCTCCCGTTGGTGCTTCCTTCATCTCATTCCTTCCTGTTTTGCTCTCTCTCTCTCTGTGCTGCTTAGTTAATTACTTCGTTTTTCTACTCTTTCTCTTTCGCTTGCTTCTGCTTCTTTTCTTCTTCTTCTTTCCCTTGTTCTCTACTCCGTTTCTTGCCAAGCTTCTAATCCTCACCTACTTCTACTCTTCTTCATTTTTAAAAAGCTTCTTTTAATAAATTTCCAGTCATAAGAAAGCAAACGTTTTAATTGCTGTAAAGAATTCATTTGATAAGATCAAAACGATGGAGAGTGAGACAGAGAAAGACGTCGATTCGGAAGAAGAAGATTTCCGAAGAGAGGAAAAAGGGGGAGAGAATACGAAACACTGAATCAGTAGCTTTGTTTCTTTTTTTGTTGCTGTCGTTTTGCTTCTAGATCCGTGATTCCGTTTCTTTGTAGGATTCTCCGCTTTCGCTTATTTTGCCCTCTCGCTTCTCTCGTCCTTTCTGTAGCTTACTTAAATTAGTTTTAACAAATTTAATGATACGATTATTAAAGTGAGCTTTTAGTATGCTGTAGTTACTAACACAACAACAACAGCAAAATCTCATCCTGTCAGCTTCCTTGAGTTGTTAAAAAGTAATCGTAGAAGCAGAAGTTTTAAGAAGACTTCAAGGCGACTGCAGACCCGGTGACAGGATGATTGCGGGGGGAGGGTGAGGGAGGGGAATGTGGAGGGAGCAGATGGAAGTCAATCTAATTGAGTACTTATTTAAGCAGCTTAAGGAACAGTTTTCGAATCGCTACTACGCCAGTTCGTACCGCAAACGTTGCAGTTGCTTCTGACTCTGTTCTAATGAATGAGCTTATTTTTAATACTTAAACAATTGAAAGGACCAACATTTCAATTAATTTTATTATTATATTAGAGCTGATATTTTCTCATTTAAAGATAAAAGAATTTTCTTGACGAAGCATTGAAATTTGTTACACTTTCACAGAGTCAAAGCTAATAGAGGAAGTTAACAGAGCAGAACTGTTAACAGATTCTTTAACAGAAGAAAGCCTCAAAAAAAAAATAACAAGCTTTTAAAAGAAGAAGAAGAAGAAGTTTAAGTATTTAAAATATAAGAAAGGAATTAAAAAGAAAAACGTTTTTACATAATAGAAAAAATAATACGTTTTTCGTGGAATTGCAACAAATAACTACAACAACAACAATACAATCACTGGTAACAGCAATGAAAAAAACAACAACAATAACAAATATCATCATCATCACATAATCATTCATATAAATAAAAGAACAACAACAACAAAAGTTCGAGGAAAAAAGTAAAAGGAAACAAAAGATGAAAAAAGGGCGAAGAAAAGGAAAAACAAACGAACACGAAAGGGCGAAAAAAATTCCGTTGTAAAGAAAAACAATCTGTCGGATTTTTTGTATTTGAGTTCGTTACATTTGATGAGTTGAAGTTGAAGTTGAAGTTGAAGTTGAAGCTGCAAGTTCGTTAACGTATCCGGATCCGTTTCCGTTTTGTTAAACTTCAAATTGAAGTGGAAGTCATACAAAGAATAGCAACAACAACAACAAATCTGACAACGTTTACGCAAGCTTCACTTGAAGCCAGTCAACTCAAATCTTTCTCTAAACGCAAACGAATAGAAAAGGAAAGGAAAAGAAGGCGAAAGAGAGGAGGAAGATGAAGAGGAAGAGGAGTAAGAAGAAGAAGAAGTGGAAGAAGGATAGCAGTTTCATACGCAACCAAAGATGCTCTTCACATTTTGCGAGAGTTTCTGGCAGCCGACGTTTTGTGAGCGAAGAAGGAAGGCGACGCAAATCTGCCAGCAAGCCAGCCAGCTAGACAGATAATCAGACATCTGGCCGGACGTGCAGACATCCAGACAGACATGTTGCAAAAGTTGAGAGCAGAAAACACAAAAAACAAACCTCGCTCAAAAATTGTGCAAACGTGACGAGTTTCTTCAATTCAGCTCGAGCTGCAATCTTTGTCGCCGTCCCGTTGCCAGTGCTGCCAGACCGACTGAAGTGCTGTTAGCTGGAGACTCACTTTCCACCTCCGCCACTCCTCCATCACCACCACTCCCTCCTCCCTTCCTCTCCTCCTCTTCACGTCGCCTGAATTCATTTGTAGTGATTTTTACTGACATTTTTCCAGTGGTTCTTCCCCATTATTTTCATTTTTCTTTTTTTCCTTTTTCGTCTTTCTTCTGAATCTTTCTTCTACAAGTTCTTTTCCATCATCGTTCCTTACTCTTCTTCCTCTGCAGCTTTTTTCTTGTTATTCTTCTGAGTATTTGTACTTTTTTGTTGATTCTTCTGATTTTTCTTCATGTTATTCTTTTATACTTTCTCATTTCTCTTCTCCCTTTTCTTATGCTCTTCATTTTCTTTATCTTGGTATCTGGTTCTTGAAGTTTTGCCTTTTCTTTCTCTTATGATATTGTAATAAAAAGAAAAATTATTAAATACATAGAAAAGAATTGAAGGCTAAACAAACAACATGGATTTCTTTATGCCGCCTATTTTTTGATCATTTTTATTTAAATTTTAATGTTTTTTTCCCAGGATTTGTTTTCGTTTCAATGCGAAGCGGATCAGTGAAGAGATTTCAAGCAGTCAAACAATCCAACCAAACAAACAACCAATCAAACAACCAGTCAGCAACACGGACAAGCAGCCAGACGACAGCCAGGCAGCCAGACAGCTGGACAGACAGATAAAACAGACGTATAGACTGATAAAAGACTTTGATATTGTGGTCAATTGACGTTTATTCCATTCGCAGTTGGCAACACTGCAGCGTTGTTGTTGCAGACTTGTTTTGTTTACACTGCTTCGTCTTCTTCAACGGAAATCTGCAGAAAACTTCAAAGAAGAAAGGAAGAAAAAAGAAAACAACGAAAAATATGAAAAAAATAGAAAAAATAAAAATAAATAAAAAGAAAAGGAAGATGAAGAATGAAAGATGTGAGAAGAAAAGCGTGAAGAAGAAGAAAACGATGCGGATTTTGTTGATTACGAAGGACGAAAGGATCTCACAGAGAAAGTGAGTGGATTGGAGTGGCCAATCAGCAGAGACAATAAATGAAGGAGATATCTTTTGAAAGTTGGCAAGAAGCGGAAGCGGAACCGGAACCGGAAATGACAGTTGCTGCTTGTGTGGGGAAAACTGGCCAAAATGAATAAACGATTCCAGAAACATGAAATGATTTCGAAATTATAATAATGATAATGATGGTGAAGGTGATGATGATGATAGTGATAGTGATGATGATGATAGTGATGACGATGATAGTGATGATGATGATAGCGATGATGATGATGAATTCACAGCAGACAAAACTTTTGCTAAAGTTACAAGGTTAAAAATAACTCCTTAGCTTCCTCTAGAAACTTCGTCCTTTCTTGTTTTTTTAAAGAAAACTCAACAAATTTGCAACAATTGAAATCTCTGTCGTCTTTATTATTACTATTATTGTTATTATTATTCCTTTTATTATTATTTTTGATGATTTGTTTTCATCAAGACTCGAAATCTTGTTTGTTTTTAGTGGAATTTCTTGATTGAAATATTTTGCCAATTTTTTACTCGACTACAATCATTTTTCTTTCTCTCTTTCTCTCTTTCTCTCTTTCTCTCTTTCTCTCTTTCTTTCTTTCCTTCTTCCTTCCTTTCTTCCTTCCTTTCTTTCTTTCAACGAAATCAAACACAAACAAGCGTTCAAATTTACAACAAAAGCACGCGAGCGCTCGTGAGCCAACTCAGAGTGTGAACTCGTCTTAACTTCAACTGGTTGATGTAACTAATTCGGAATCTGGGAATCTGGGCTACTGTCCAACTTGATGTCTCGTTGGTGGTCTCTTTCTCTCTCTCTCTCTCTCGCTCTCGCTCTCTCTTCCCTTTCTCTCTCCTCTGTTTCGGTGTGCGTTCTTCTTCTGTACTCGTAGTTGAACATTTAGTTAAGCAGCTCGTACGTGAGCAGATTTTTGTTCTCTGTCATATCGACGGTTTTAGTTGAATGTTTTTATGCAGGAATTCTCTGCTGTTGTTGTTGTTGCTGAGATGCATTGCAGCACCGAGCGGCACCTGGTTAATATTCATTCCTTGGCGTAAATGAAATAAATTGCCACAGCAACAACAACACCAACAATTGAAGGTGCGATAGTATGTCTACAACAACAACAACAACAACAACCATAACAAGAACAACCGCCAAAGAAATTCATACAACAAGAAACATTTCTCAGTCGTTGTTATTGTTATGTTCGGCATTTCTGTCTATAGAGACGACGTGCAACGGGATCCGACGATCCGACACGACGCAACTTCTCGATCCGACGCGACTCCTCGATCCGACGCGACAGAATTTCTTATGTTTTATGTGTGTGTGTGTGTTTTTAGTATAACCAACAAACTTCAAATCGCTGCTGGTTCGTATACGAAAGCAACAACAATAACAATAGCAGCATGATCTGTAAGACTGTCGCAAAAACAACAACAACACCGTGATGAAGACCAACAACAACAGCAACAACCAGCATCATCGCCAAGTATGCAAAACTTGTGCCATGTGGTACGTGTGCCGTGATGACGAACTCGCAGACGCTTAGTTAAAGGTTATGAAATTTGAAACAATTTGTTGTAAGTTTGTTACACCGTTCTTGTTTGTTGTTGTTGTTGCTGATGGTGAACGTGCACCGGAAGCGGATGTACACAACGAAAGCACGAAGAAAAAAGAAGCAGACAAGCGGAGAGGGGCGCGTATGGAGGCTTTGATAGATGATGATGATGTAGAAGAAGAGGAAGAGGAACAGCAGCCACAGGCGAAAAGCCACCACCACCACCACCATCAACAGCAACAACAACAACTCGTGCAACAACAACAACAACAATTATGGTAAGTTTTTTAAACAAAAGTTACAAAGTTTTTGTAACTTGAAAATCTTTTAGAAATATTTTCAACATGCAAAAAAATGCTTGTTAAACGTAGAGTAAAACACTAAAGAATTCCATCGATGTTTATCCGGAAGAAGAAGAATGGAAGATAAGAGTGTCAAAGGACGAAAGGGGGGGAGGAGTAGAGGGGGGAGTAGAGGGGAGAATATCGTTTAAAGTATGCGTATACAAAACAAACTGATGAATGTGAAGAATTTTGTTTATTTAAAGCAGTTGTTGTTGTTTCTCTCTTCCCATCTCCCCATCTTCCTTTCTACCGTTATATTTAATATTTATTTAATTAAATCAACACCAAAATTCAAACAGGAGAATTCTATTCTATTCTTATTCATGTTCTTATACTATTTATATACACCATAAAATCTAAGTCTTTACTTTACTTAAAATATCTTGAGTACCTCAAAGATTTCTTTGACATCAGATTTTCTTATTACATAATAATTCCTTTGTTTTTCATTTAAAGTCAGTTTAGTTATGTAATTGTGAGAATTGCTTTCTGTGCTGTCAAAATGTGCTGCTGAAAATGCTCACAATCTGGTCAGGTGACCGACACACAGGATGTCGTTGTTGTTGTTGCGTACCATGTAGAAGAACGGATGATTAATTTCGAAAATTTTCGGTGTTGTGCGAAGCGACGAGTAAGCATCCAAAAAAAGTACCGCTGTATTAATTAATTGTATTAATTGAATACACTGGAACTTTTACAAAAAATATGTTTATAATACAGTTGATAAAAAACCACAACAAATTCAATGCGCTGTTATATATTTTATATTCCTAGCTGATGTTTTCATTTCACTATCGTTGAAATAAAATCATCAATAGATTACTTGATTTACAACAATCATGTATGAATACTGGGGAGGGAGGAGGGGGGGGGGGCACCTGGCCGTGGTCCATACAAGGAATGACTGCTCCTTAAATCATATTTTTTGTTGCATAACATTTCACACACATCTCGAGTGTTTTTCACGATGCTTTGCCTTTGGGATCGTGGTTGAAATTGTTGAAATGTTTTATAAGGCACTATAGGTTCTTATATAGTCAATCCGATCCATTTCAATCCGGGTACAACGACATCATACTGTACTCTCTTTCACACCAAAACTGGATTATTTCTTTTTTCCAGCTGCATTTTTTGTGGCATAAAAATATTTGCTCTGCTTTTGAAGGTTTCTTCATTGACAATCAAGAGAGTGGAATAAAGTGTGAAAAGAGAGAAAAAAACTTCGAAATTGTAGGCGCTACATCGTTATTTTGGAGATTTTGAAGATGTTGCCTCACCTTGGAAAGCAGAGTTTTCACATTAGTATTGTGGTTGCTTTCTCACTCTCTCTATATCTCTCTATCTCTCTCCCTCCTCCACTCTGTCTCTCTTTGACGTTCCCATTCATTCGATTGCATTTTTCTTGAACGATTTCTTTGGTTTTTTTGTATTTTTGTTCCTTTCTGGTTTTCTTTTTTTGACTTCTCATTCATCTGGCTTTCAAACACGCCATCATTAAGACACTCTTAATGACGTACTTCCTTTGATATTAAAGCGGAAGTGAGTCGATGATTATGTCGGTTGGTTGGATGGTTGAATGACTGAATGATTCGGATGTTTGACTGGATAAATATTACGGTAGTTTAGAGTAAAAATAATCGTTGAGGCGGAGTGGATCTCGAAAAATACTCTTCTCTGCTTTCTGTTCCCTTCCTTTTCATTCCTTTCTTCGCATTTCTCTTCTCATCTCTTCGACCATTAATTTTATTACACGATTTGTTTAACATTTTAAATGGAATTCCTTTGCAGAATATAACAATGATTGGTATTTATAAACTACAAAGACCACAGACCCGTTAAACATACCGTTATTAATTGTGATGAAGCATAATCAAGTACGTAGCAAGAACTGTTATAATAAAACAACAACGAAAACACAACAAGGACATCAAAGCTGGTCGCTGCTCTCGGCTGCTCTGCTCTACACAACTCTAGTGATTCGCAGCACGTAATTCACCCTCTCTCTCTCTCTCTCTCCCTCTGTCGCTCTCTATTTTTCACTCTTTGTACTTCCCTGCTTCAACTCTCACCGTTTATCAATTAAACAATACAAAACAATTCAGAAATTTTATTAACTTAATTTTCAATTCTATTTGAAAAGTTTCACTTCATGGAGCGTGGAGTGGAGTATAACGTGGGGGGCTGGGAAGGTGGGGCGGGGCAGCACAAAAGTTGAGTGCTTAATTTTCTATAAACTTCAGTTATGCAGCAGCAGAAAAAGAAGAAGCATCAACTAGTAATCATGACTCGCCTCGGACTCTGCACGTCGTCAGTCGCAGTTGACTGAAGCTGAGGTTGATCCTGGTCCTGGTCCCAGCTCAGGTCCCTGGCCTTGATCCCGCTACTGGTCCTGTTATTCCTACGGTGCTGCTCTCTAGTGTCCATTGTGTGCAAATCCTCAACAAAAGTGTAAAATTCATAATTTTAATTTAAAAAGTTTGTAGTTTCGTTCTTTTTACTCAATACATAATCAGGAAAAGGAAAAAGAAGAACAAGAAGAGAACGAAAAAACCAACAACACGACCAAACGTATTTTGTGTGTGTGTGTGTTCCTAACGGTACATGGTTATATGGACGTGGTGCTTGGACTCGCCTCACGTCACGACTCTCAGGTGGCTTTGGTTAGTTTAACTCCATTATCACGTGACTAACTGCACATTAAAGCTCACAAGAATGGAGTTCGATACTCGAGAGAGAGTGAGAGAGAGAGATAGGGAAATGGTAGAGTGTAAGAAGGGGAGGGGGAAGTTGGGTCAACGTAATATTCGCCTGAGGTGAAGCAAAAACATAATTCACAAAATTATACAGCTAAGAATTGGGGAAAATTTGTTGTTGTGCTGTGCAGAATGCCGGTAAGGGACGTGGCTCTGAAGACAGAGAGAGAAGGGGAGAGAGACTCTGAAGAGAATCATTAAAGTAGAAATTAAAAAATGTATTGTTTTATGGTATATTAAATACATCTCAAAGTTAACTTTTTGTCCATTTAAACCCACCTCTACGAATCCATCCACCTTTCCAGTCCACCTAGCCGCCCCCTCCCCCCAACTACCATCACTCTCCAGCCCATTACACACTCTGTAACAATTCCACAACCCCATCCGTGGTTCTCAATTCGACGCCAATTAATTTTGTTCCAATCGATCGAATCTTCTTAATTGAATCGAAAGCGAAGAACAAAAACAAAAAACCGAAGAACAAAAACCAAAAACCAAAAGAAAAGCAAACAAAAAGCAATAAAAACAAAAATGTATAGAAAACGATGAACACTCGACTTTTACAGAGTGTGCCTAAAAATATGCCACTAAAATAATGTGAACGTCGTTTGTTTTGCGCCTTTTAATTAAAACGAAGGGAAAAGAATTAATCGCAAGAAAACAACAACAACAACAATAACAATAACAACAACGAAGAAATCGGAAGTAACGAATACGAAAAATTAATTGGTGGAAAATCATTGAGGACGAAAGAAAGCAGCTTTTTTGTGTGACTTTTTAACATAAGTAACCGAATTCAATGAAAATCTGGCGAAAAATCGTTGAAAAAAATTGGGAAAAAATTTCAAAAAGAAAACTAAAATTATTGAACTTCAAAAGAATGAATTATAAAGCACTTTTTCAAAACGAAGAATGAATGAATTTTTCTTTAAAACTTGAAATAAAATTAAATTCATTTTTTTGAATAAATTCCCGAGTTTCCAGGAAATCATAAAATAAAAATTCTCTTCTTCTCGCAACATTCTTTACATTTGTAGTTATAGACTTTTCTCGCCCTTTTTTTAATACTTCGTTTATAGCTTTTGCAACATTCTTTTAATACAATTTAATTTACTTCTGTGGTAACCAGTAACGCTAATCAAAATGCGTCTTCTTGCTTTCGATGTCGCAACACTACTCACTTCGTGCACTCTTTATTCGTTATCTTTTGTAATGTAAGAGCGACCCATTATTAAACTATTAAATGTTCCTTAAGCCTAGAGTGTTCACATAGTATATCTTAATCTAGGGTTGTTTACAGTAATGTTGCTGCACTACCTTGTTTGATGATTCCAAATTTGGGATACATTTCAGAGCTTCCGATGATGATCGCTTCTTCTACTCGCTTTTTATCTCAACCTGTCTCGGCCTCTTTGTCTCTCTCCCCATCTCTCGTTCTCGATCTCTCTCTCTTTTATGTTCTCTTTATTTCACTATTATTTTAAGTACTTTTTTACTACTTTAACAAAAATAAAGAAAAGTAAAGAAGATCAAATTATCATCCCAAACATTTTATTACATTTCGACTACTAGATACTACTCTTTTGTTGTTGTTTCTGTTGTTGTTGTTGTTATCAATTTTTTCCTCTTCTCATTCTTCTTCTTCTTCTTGCTCTTCTCTTCTTATAGCGCCTTCTGTTTTATGTTCATAAATTCTCAAAAAATTACCACCGCAGTCGACGTGCACTCATTTCGCTCTGAATGATTTATTCGGTAGTGTTTCCCTTCTGTCACCCTATCTCTCTCAGTCTCTCTCTCTCTCTCTGTTTCCCTCTTCTACCATCTTATCGCCCAACGCTTCTGTGGTGGTTTCTGTGCATTTCGTCTTTCTGCGGACTGCGGAATTTCAAACTCATTTGTTACCGAAAACACATTCATTCAGTGCATCGTTCGTTGCCATCGCTGTCAGGAATGCCGGCCATCTTGGCGCACTTCCGGTTCCACCAAAAACGCGCATCGCGATAAAGATTTAAACCCTGTCTAAAGCTGGCTAAAACGGATAAAACGAACGGCGAATTCATTCGTTCAGAATGAAGATGAGAGCCGTCAAAATATCAGAAGCACCGAAAACTCAACAAAAACGAACAACAAAGAAGCGAACAAAAACCATGACAAGAAGTAGGCAACAAAGAAGGCGAAAAGAAAAGGAGGAAGAAGAAGAGGAAGAAGTAGAAAACCGCATAAACTAAATCAAAACCATCTGCTTCAAAGCAGACAGAAGAAAGAGAAGCAGAAACATCAGCAAAGCAGCGAACGGATTCGGAAAACCACAGGACTGAGCTTCAAATTCAAATTATTGTTGTTGTTTTATTATTGTTTTTTTCTTTGGTTTTTCTCTTACATCCTGTTCACTCCCACCTTGCTTTGGATTAATCAGTGGCTTTAAATTGATTGCGTTGCACGAAAGAGAAAATATTAATAGCACCAACGTAACTTGACCTCTCTCTCTCTCTCTCTCTCTCTCTCTATCTCTCTCCCTTTTCCCACTCTCTTTTCTTCTCTCTTCTGAAACTATTAAGTACAACAACAACATTACCAACATAGACTCAATTGAAACATCAAAAAAGCAGAATCTGATTGTCTGGCGCCTTCAGGGGCCGCTTGCAACCCTCTACTCCGCCCCTGTGAGATGGTTTTCATACATTTTTTAAGATCGCTGTTACATCAGATTACCATGAAATTGCTACTCAGCCGATTCGGGTTCAGTTGGTTTTTTGGGTGTAGTTTTTGGTCGATTTTTTGTGAATTTTTTGTTCCTCTTCTTTTTTCGGTTAGTTTAAACGTTACTTCGGTTGTTGTTGTTTGCGATTAAGAAAGACCACTGAGGCCAATAGATATAACAGCAGCAGCAGGAACAACAGCAACTTCCAACAAAATCGTTTTCATTCAGCCCAAAATTATTTTTTACTCCTTTTATATTTATTATTTTTTTTTAAATTTATATTACATACGAGTATATTACTTATTATATTATATTATATTATATTATATTATATTATATTATATTATATTATATTTTATTATATTATATTATATTGTATTATATTATTATATTATATTATATTGTATTATTATATTATATTATATTTTATTAAAAATTTATTAAATTGTATTCTTATATTATATCATATTAGAGCTTATTATATTATATTATCTTGTATTACATATATTAATTAATATATTATATATACGTATTAATTTATATTTTTATTTTAGTTTCTTATCTTATTTTATTATGTTAAATTGTATTTTAAACAACTTCAAAATATTTTAAGTGCTTTAAAACGCGTAGAACCGATTTTCTTTTACTTCTTGAATTTTTTATTTAATTTTCCACTTATTTTTATTGTATCCTTTTTCCTGTTCCTTTCTGCAGAGCTCTGCAAATTTTCTCGATTCCTTTTTTACTAAGCCAGGTGTCAAGGATGCTCATGCGTTGGTTGGTTGGCTCGCTCGACATTATTTTTGATCGAATTTTTATAGTTTTTTTATAGTTTTCCGTACAACTTTATTCACAATTTTCTGCATTTTTTTCTGCTATCCAGATGAATGGCCAGATAAAAAGATTGGATGGACGAGAGAGAGTTTCCACTACATAAATTTTCATTCAGTCACTGAGCTGCACTGAATTTTAAGAAAAAATCAAAGAAGGAAGAGGGGTGGGGGGAAGAGGAGGTTTTAAGGTTTTCGCTATCATGCTCACCATGAAAAATTTGCGTAACGTATGAAAAAAATATTACAAAAAATCAAACATTTTTAAAATTTCAAATCTTGAATATTTTTAAAATTTCAACCAATATGAAACATTAATTATTTAGTTTTGTCGAAATTAAAATTGTGTTTCTTATTTTTAATTTTTTTTTTTATTTTTTTTAATATTTATAAGTTTTATGAATTATTTGCTTTAATTAATAATAATTAATAATAATAATTTTAATAATTATACCCACTCAGATATAATAATAAATTATCTTTGTTTTTAATAAGTCATGATTTCAGTGATGATTTTAAACTGTTGAACATTTTTATATGTCTGTGGCCTCAAGCAAAAATCGCCTAACTCAAGTTAGGATGAAAACGTTTTATTGCCACTATTAAATTGAGTTGACTTTAGATGTAATTTCAATATTTCACTTTACATTCATCGATGGTTTATTAAAGAAGTTATTCTCTAAAACGCACATCATCTAAGTTCCATGAATTTCCACTGCTACAATATTGCATTATTTTTTGTATACATTTAATTATGCTCAGTCAATTTTTATTGATTCAATTCTAATCCTTTCCAATTTCTATTCTCTAAATCAATAAAAGAGAGTGTAAAAAATGCCATAAATCCTGCAAAGAAAAAATAAAATAAAACAAATAATTAAGTGATTTGTTGGAATTAATTGTACTTTAAATAATTCTCCTGAAAAGTAAGAAAACCCGACTTATGCTGTTATGGCTTGTGGCTTCAAACATACAATATTAAATATTAATATTAAATAGCGATAAATTTGAGTGCTCTTATTTATTGCTGCAGTTGATTGGTTGTTGTTGTTGTTCATAAATGAAGTTCACAGCTAAGAACTAATTAAGTACTAATTCAAATATATCTACATATAGTACATATATTTATTATTATAAATTTTCAACTTTTTGACAGCAACAAATAATTACTTCGATTACTCGATAAACGAGTTCCCGCGGCAATAAATTCATTTACATGAATTTTCATTTTAATTGAAAATGAAATAATTAAGCAAACAACCAAACATACAGAGAAATACACACACAAACACACACATACTAAAGTATACTAAATACTCAAACTAAAGCATACTCATAGACAATCAATTAAGGATTGACAATTAAAAATTCAGTTAAATATTCATTGCAATTGTCAGTGAAATTTTCAGTTAATTAATACCATTTTCATTTCCATTTTAGAGATTTTCAATGCAGTAAAAAGGAAGGAACGGAAACAAAATTTTACATTTCAAATTTCTTCCAAAACTTTTGATTTCCTTCCAATCATAAAATAAATTCGTCTAAATTCCAACAACACACGGTTTCCGCGTAGCATCTTCGGAACATCGCCGGTGTTCATCGACGGTTTAATTTACGAAGTAGCAGCGCATCAGCAAAACTTCGTCAAGGATCAAACTTTAACTTTAACTTGAACGCCTGCAGCGCAGATTAGGTTGTTGCAAGTCGTTGCTGTTGTTGCAGTCGCTGGATGGCGGCTTTTTTCTTCTTATCCTTCAAAATTATTGCATGTTCTGCAAGGTATTCAAACGACATCATCTTCTTCAACAGCAGCAGAAGCAGCGACAACAACATGCGACAGAGGTGAAGAGTGAAGCATGGCGATGAAATAAATTGCAATTTCAAGTTCGTCCTGGCAGAAATTCGTCTTGCGAAGACGCAAAGTTGTTGCTGACTGAATTTATTGCCGACGGCTTAACAATCTGTTGTTAAGCAGAATACTGAACTTTTCCATTCTAATAGAAAAGGTTCAACAGCTTTTGTTGTTGTTGCTTTCTACGATATTTAATGCAAACGAATCCATGACAAGTGATTAAATAGAGTGCTCCTGTTGATTGAATGATGTTGGGTGGGTAGGGCAGGGGAGGGACGAAAAAAAAAAATATTATATCATTAAAAGAATCAAGTTAGATACCATTTTCATAAAAAAGTAGCATATATAAATGTATTTATTAGGTTAGGTTAGTGTAGGTTAAGTATAGCACAGGAATAGGTTATGTTTAGGTTACTAATAGCTTAGGTATGGGTTACTTTTAGGTTAGGTTTGGGTTACGTATACAAAATATACCTAAATATTGAGTTCTGTCACTTCCCAGGAAACAATGCTTACATAAACAACAAGCTTAAAATAAATTTTCAATAACAAACGTTAAGTTTGGAAAATATATTTTTTATTTGATGATTGCTGCCGAATTTCTAACACATAAACTGTAATCTCAGTTGAGTTATAATAAGTTAAAATAAGTTTTATTTTAATAAGTAAATAAGTGAACAGCTTACTAACCTAACAACAGAGGCGCATAGCAACAAACTAACAATCGTACATGTTTGATCAATATTTAAATGCCATAAAATCGTGCATATATAATACAATATAAAGTTCATTTAATATACATATAAAGCCAACTTTCCTAAGTAAAGTTAGGGATAGAAAAAGCTAACATTCATTAATTCATAGTTTCACGGTTCTATTTTGCTTAGAGACTTTTGTAGTTTAATAAAATCCTATCATCGAAATTATGTCCAAAGCGACGACTATAAAAGAGGCTCTCAAGCGGTGGGAGGAGCGCGAGCATAAAAGCGCCGCAGAGGCCAAAATGATTGAGTTGCAATTTCAGTGGCCACCCATCGAGAAAATGGACAATACCCTGGGAACGCTTAATAAGTGCGAGTAAGTTTAATGAGGTTGAACTTTTAATTACTCCATGCTTGTTTTAGAAATGGTACTATATTTTTATCTATTTATGTATATACTATCACAATACATGCTTGGTTTTTTATAGACACATCAGCCTTTCCACGAATATGATTGAGAAGATCTTCGGTCTCAACGGAATGAAAAATCTACGGGTCCTATCTTTATCGAGAAACTATATAAAGCAAATCTCTGGATTGGTACGTAACGCAAATCTTAAATACATACTTCAATTTCATAGTCGTCTTATTTAAGATACTTAAGATAATGTGTCCTCATTTCTCATTAAGGAAGCTGTAGCCGATACTCTCACCGAGCTTTGGCTCAGCTACAATTTAATAGAGAAACTCAAAGGATTGTCAGCTTTGAAGCGGCTTAAAGTTCTTTTTATTGGAAACAATTTGATAAAGGACTGGACCGAATTCGCTCGTCTGCAGGAGCTGGAATCCTTGGAAGATTTGGTGGTGGTCGGTAATCCTATCGCGGAGGGTTTGGATGAACCGACCTGGCGAGTTGAGTGTATCAAACGATTGCCAGCGTTAAAAAAATTGGACGGTGAACCGGTCTCGGCGATGTGTGAGGAGTCGCTGTTGCAGTAAAGTTCGTAGAGAAGTCGATGGGAAGGCAGAGGAGAAAACATATAGATAGTCGATAAATATGAGTTTAATAACACCTGCTCAGAAGATTTTAAATTGTTGCCATTTTAAGTTTAATGAAGTGAAATTTACAACTGCTTTCAGCTGTCATCGGCTCCTGGCAAACACAAAACAACCAACCAGCAGGTGTAAGAATTAAAAATGTCAGGTGTAAGAATTAAGAATTAAAAATGTTCGTTTAATTGTTGCACCACTTTCAGGCAATTAAATCCGCTTTCACGCCAGCCTTTAATGATGTCAACCAACCAATTTTGATATAAAAGGAGGTGCGAAAAATGCTACAAGGATACACAAGGGAATACTTTAAGCCTCTGCACATTTAAGTCTTCAAATATTCACAGAGCTCACACAACTTCTGTCTACTCAAACTGCTGTTGGTTCTTAATTGGGACTTTTATCTTCAGCTTTTTATTTATATCAACATGTTCACCATCAAGATCACGAAGTATCAAATACGACCGGAGATTTTCGAAAATCCGATTTTCTACATTCAACTCAAAGCTATGCGGATTTACGGTTATATCATCGGAACGAATCAAAATTTCCAGCTCCTGCATTTGATACGTAGTACGATTTTCACAGCATCGTTCGTAGCAACTACCTTTTTACTAGTGGGTACTTCATATTTTAATGTTGGTTACTTGTATTATTTCTGCATGTGCTTCTTGATTTGGTTTTCCACATGAATCAACAGATCGCTAAAATCTCTCGGAACGTCGATAAAATAGAAGCTGACGCTTCCAGCTGGGCTACAGCTTTTTTTTCTCTGGCCACTTCAGCCGCGGTGGTCAATATGTACTTCCAAAGGAAACGTAAGTTGAAGATCAATTCAATGGACTAAACGGAAAGTCTAAAAATAACTAAAAATATGCTAATAACTAATATTTTGATATCGATTTCGATGCCCGAGCTTCACCCGGCTTTAGTATAGAACTCATGTTAATTCATTATTATTGTTCAATCTTATTCAGTTTGTACTATATTATATTGACACACAATAAATTTCGATTTTTCATTTTTACTGATCGAATTGCTCTTGAATTCTTCTTTATTCACTTCAAGGCGTATTCACTCTGGTCAACTTTATACACGATGATCTGGATTTATTGCGGGCTAATGCTGATGATGAAGAGCAGCTAATATTTAAAAAGCACCTCAAACATCTACGTAAAATAACGCTACTTTTATATATTCCATGTGTATTGGGTGGCTATAGTCCTTCGCTAGATTGTTTTTTCCGTTCGATTCTATACCCGGAGACCGTTTTTAATCTACCTCAGGTAAAGAAATTTCCAACATCTGTCATCTTTCAACTTCAACAACATTCTTCAATTAATGAATCCTTGATATAGGTTCTCAATGGCACAGCTCAACCCACTATACTCCACAAAATCTTTCCGTTCGGCGAGGTTTATGATAATCTTTTTATAGGTTACTTCATGCCATATTATTCCAATTTGGTGATCGTCTACACGCTTCCAATGCTACACACTTTCATCACCTGCTTGATGCAATATGTTTTGATGAAAACTGTTATCATTAGCAAGCGTTTACGAGAAATGGATGTAAGTTTTTGCACCTTTAAAGCAGCCTTTAGTCACAAGCTTGTAAAAACTATTACTAAATTCTGCAGTTGTCAAAAATCAGCTCATCTATAGAAAGTCGAGAGGATATTCAGAATCTCGAAGAGGACGAAAAAAATTACTGGCGTCTAAAAATGTGCGAGGTTTGCGTAAAGGAGCAGATGAAAATACGCTGGTATTTATAAGAATCCTTCTGCTTTGCTTTCCTTCTTTTGAGTTCTTTTTCCTAAACGGTTAAAAGGACTGATATTTCAATATATTTATAACGAAATGCTTTTTTAAGGTTTACTGAAGAACTTTTGGAACTCATTCGGATTCCTGTATTTCTCGATGCTATCATATTTTCAGTGATTATATGTTTTCTCCTTTACGTGCTAATAAAGGGTGTAAGTTTATTCTCTCTCGTTCTCTCTCTCTCTCTCTCTCTCTTTCTCTGGACTTATTTCAAATTACATTTTGTGTATTTCTCCAAAGAATCCTTCAATATTGGATTATTATTTCACCTTCATGTATCTTTTTGTGATGCTGAACATTTTGTGGCTTTATCACTGGCAAGCTACCCTAGTGGCCGAAAGTGTAACTATAACCGAACATTCTATTAAGTCTGAACTCTATGACTCTATTATTCAGATGGATAACCTTTGCTATTCTATCTATTGCTGCGATTGGTACAACTACCCCTTAAAGGTCCAGAAATGTATACGCCTTCTGATGATGTCTTCCTCGAGGCCTTTGAAGATGCGCGCCATATTTGTGACTCTTAATCTGACTACCTTCATTGATGTGCGTTAATCAAAACACATATACATATATGCACATATATTTAATATCTCTTTGTTTCTGATTTTAAGATTCTGAGAGGCGCCGTCAGCTACTTCAGCATCTTAAGGAATCTGAACACGAATTAATTATTAAATTAAGTTGATCGAGACGAATTTGTTGCCCATTGTATGAATCTTCATTTCTTTCCCCTTCTTTTAACTCATTTCCTAAGTTTAAAAATAATAATTTACATACATATTTATTTTTTTAAATAAAACTGACCAAAAATGCCTCTTTCAATTCGCAACAAAAACTAAATAAAGTAAAGTAAAAGTAAAGACCTGATTTCTGAATCTGATTGTCTGGCACCTGCAGGGGCCGCTTGCAACCCTCTAAAACGCCCCTGTGATACAACTCAAAATATTTGAAATGCCGTAAAACACGTAGAAGCGATTTTCTTTTACTTTTTGAATTTTTTATTTTATTTTTTCGTTATTTTTATTGTGTCCTTTTTCCTGTTCCTTTCTGCAGAGCGCTGCAAATTTGAGTTAGTTGGTTGGCTTGCTCGACATTATTTTTGATAGATAGTTTTTTATAGTTTTTCGTTCAATTTTATTCAAAATTTTCCTGTTATCGAAATGAATGGCCAGAAGTGAGCTTAAAACCAATTTTCTATTTAGTTTTGTTTTGACAACTGATTGATGTTAACGTGTTTGGCATCGTGATTTTCGTTCTCCCATAAAACATTATGTGTTGAGATGCAAAACGGCGAAGGATACAAAAGAAAAGTTGGATAACTATTATAGGGCTAATGCTCCGTCAGATTACACCGTCAAATATTGGTTTCGAGAGTTGCGTGGTGGCGGCAACTCCACTACCGATCAAGCCCGCAGCGGCAGGCCCTCCGATGCGGTTACAGAGGACAATGTCAAAAAACTACATGAAATGGTGTTGGCGGACCATCAACAGCGAGTATTACTGTGCATTATTGGAGCGCTTGAAATCCGAAATCGCTGCAAAACGGCCTCACATGCAGCGAAAAAAAATTTTGTTTTTGTAAGACAATGCGCCGGCGCACAAGAGCATCGCAACCACGGCTAAAATCAATGACTTACGGCTCCAATTGCTGTCGCATCCACCGTATTCGCCCGATTTGGTTCCCTCGGACTATTATCTCCTCCCAAACCTCAAAAGATGGCTCATCAATAAAAAATTCAGCTCACGCGAGGAAATCATCGACGCCGCGGAGCAGTATTTTGCAGACCTTCCGGAAAATTACTTTTCTGACGAGATCAAGAAGTTGGAAAATCGCTGGAATAAGTGTATCGAGCTAAAAGGGGATATTGAATAAAATAAAAAAACATTTTTCAAAAAAATTTTTTTATTTCCAAGGAGGTTACTTTTCGCCCCACCTAGTATGTACTTAGACACTCCGTTAAATAATAAAATAAGTTAAAATAAGTTTTATTTTAATAAGTAAATAAGTAAACAGCTAAAATAAGTGAGTAAACAGCTTACTAACCTAACAACAGAGGGCGCATAGCAACAAACTAACAATCGTACATATTTGATCAATATATAAATGCTATAAAATCGTGCATATAAAATATAAAGTTCATTTAATATACAAGCTAACTTTCATAAGTAATGTTAATATATGGCATAAACTAACGTTCAATAATTCATAGTTTCACGGTGTTCTTTTTTTAGACTTTTGAGGTTTTATACAATCCGATCGACTAAATTATGTCCAAAGCGACGACTATAAAAGAGGACTATAAAGGACTATAAAGGCTCTCAAGCGATGGAAGGAGCGAACGCATCAAAGCGCCGCAGAGGCCAAAATTATTGAATTGCAATTTCAGTGGCCACCCATCGAGAAAATGGACAATACTCTGGGAACGCTTAATAAGTGCGAGTAAGTTTAATGAGGTTGAACTTTTAATTACTCCATGCTTGTTTTAGAAATGGTACTATATTTTTATCTATTTATGTATATACTATCACAATACATGCTTTGTTTTTTGTAGACACATCAGCCTTTCCATGAATATGATTGAGAAGATTTTCGGTATGACGGAATGGAGAAAATTGTTTGTTTGTAACGTTTGGAGAGAAGTCGTTGAGAGGCAAAGTGGGGAGAAAAAAATATAAATATTTATGAGTTTAATAACACCTGCTTAGAAGATTTTAAATTGTTGCCATTTTAAGTTAAATGAAGTGAAATTTACAACCGCTTTCAGCTGTCATCGGCTCCTGGCAACAACAAAACAACCAACCAGCAGTTGTAACAATCAAAAATGCCGTATAATTGTTGCACTTTCAGGCAATTAAATCCGCTTTCACGCCAGCCTTTAATGATGTCAACCAACCAATTTTGATATAAAAGGAGGTGCGAAAAATGCTACAAGGATACACAAGAGAATACTTTAAGCCTCTGCACATTTAAGTCTTCAAATATTCACAGAGCTCACACAACTTCTGTCTACTCAAACTGCTGTTGGTTCTTAATTGGGACTTTTATCTTCAGCTTTTTATTTATATCAACATGTTCACACTCAAGATCACGAAGTATCAAATACGACCGGAGATTTTCGAAAATCCGATTTTCTACATTCAACTCAAAGCTATGCGGATTTACGGTTATATCATCGGAACGAATCAAAATTACCAGCTCCTGCATTTGATACGTAGTACGATTTTCACAGCATCGTTCGTATTAACTACATTTTTACTAGTGGGTACTTCATATTTTAATGCTGGTTACTTGTATTATTTCTGCATGTGCTTCTTGATTTGATTTTCTACATAAATCCACAGTTCGCTAAAATCTCTCGGAGCGTCGATAAAATAGAAGCTGACGCCACCAGCTGGGCGACAGCATTTTTTTATCTGGCCACTTCAGCCACGGTGGTCAATATGTATTTCCAAAGGAAACGTAAGTTGGAGATCAATTCAATGAATTAAACAGAAATTCTAAAAATAACTAAAAATATACTAATAACTAATATTTTGATTTCGATTTCATGCCGGAGCTTCACCCGGCTTTAGTATGGACCTTATGTTAGTTCATTGTTATTGTTCAATCTTATTCAGTTTGTACATTATTACACAATAAACTCCGATTTTTCATTTTTACTGATCGAATTGCTCTTGAATTCTTCTTTATTCACTTCAAGGCATATTCACTCTAGTTAACTTTATACACGATGATCTGGATCTATTGCGGGCTTATGCTGATAATGAAGAACAGCTAATATTTAAAAACTTCCTCAGAGACTTGCACAAAATATCGCTACTTTTATATATCCCAAGTGTACTAGGTGGCTATTGTCCTTCGCTAGATTGTTTTTACCGCTCGATTCTATACCCGGAGACCGTTTTTAATCTACCACAGGTAAAGAAATTTCCAACATCTGTCATCTTTCAACTTCAACAACATTCTTCAATTAATGAATCCTTGATATAGGTTCTCAATGGCACAGCTCAACCCACTATACTCCACAAAATCTATCCGTTCCGCGAGGTTTACGATAATCTTTTTATAGGTTACTTAATGCCATATTATTGCCATTTGATGATCGTCTACACGCTTCCAATGCTACACACTTTCATCACCTGCTTGATGCAATATGTTTTGATCAAAACTGTTATCATTAGCAAGCGTTTACGAGAAATGGATGTAAGTTTTTGAACATTTAAAGCAGCCTTTAGTCTTATAGTCACAAGCTTCTAAAAACTATTCCTAAATTCTGCAGTTCTCAAAAATCAGCTCATCTATAGAAAGTCGAGAGGATATTAAGAATCTCGGAGAGGACGAAAAAAATTACTGGCGTCTAAAAATGTGTGAGGTTTGCGTAAAGGAGCAAATGAAAATACGCTGGTATTTATAAGAATCCTTCTGCTTTGCTTTCCTTCTTTTGAGTTCTTTTTCCTAAACGGTTAAAAGGACTGATATTTCAATATATTTATAAAGAAATGCTTTTTCAAGGTTTACTGAAGAACTTTTGGAACTCATTCGGATTCCTGTATTTCTCGATGCTATCATATTTTCAGTGATTATATGTTTTCTCCTTTACGTACTAATAAAGGGTGTAAGTTTTTTCTCTCTCACTCTCTTTTTCTCTCTCTGTCTCTTTCTCTCTCTCTTTCTCTCTCTGTCTCTTTCTCTGGACTTATCATTGAGTATTTCAAATTATATTTTGTGTATTTCTCCAAAGACTCCTTCAATATTGGATTATTGTTTCACCTTCAATTATCTTTTTGTGATGACGACCGTTTTGTGGCTTTATCACTGGCAAGCTACCCTGGTGGCCGAAAGTGTAACTATAACCGAACATTCTATGAAGTCTCAATTCTATGACTCTATTATTCAGATGGATAACCTTTGCTATTCTATCTATTGCTGCGATTGGTACAACTACCCCTTAAAGGTCCAGAAATGTATACGCCTTCTGATGATGTCTTCCTCGAGGCCTTTGAAGATGCGCGCCATATTTGTGACTCTTAATCTGACTACCTTCATTGATGTGCGTTAATCAAAACACATATACATATATGCACATATATTTAATATCTCTTTGTTTCTGATTTTAAGATTCTGAGAGGCGCCGTCAGCTACTTCAGCATCTTAAGGAATCTGAACACGAATTAATTATAAAGATTATTGGTTAGATCTCATACAGGAAGAAGACAGCATTGAACACCGTCATAAAGCATAGAACACGTTGAAAATTTTCCAAAAAATGGTTAAACTTCAAAATTATCATACACACCTTTAAATGCTGGTTTATACACCATAAATATTCACAGTATTTATTGGTAAATTGTAGAATTTTATTTATTTCTTGAAAATCTGGACATTCAGTAAAATTTCACGACTTTGATTTCAATGCAGTAGTTTTTTTAACATATATTATAGATTAATAAAAACAACCTGAATTGAATTGACAACCTGAATTTATTGGGCATTGTATGAATTATACTGTTTTCTTTCCCCTTTTAACTTATTTCCTAAGTTTAAAGATAAGCATTTACATACATATTTATTTTTTTAAATAAAATTGACCAAAAATGCGTCTTTCAATTCGCAACAAAAAAATAAAGTAAAGTAAAAGTAAAGACCGTAAAACGATCCCCCAGCCCAGGGCCCACCCGTTTCGTTTTTCTCTGTCTCTGGATTCTAACGTCTATCAGTTTTTCCCGCTCCTCGCTTTCCGGAAAACAGATGCTTTGGCATCTTTGTTCCAATAAAGCGATCCGCTTCACCTTTCAAGCCCAACCGAGTGACCTTCTTCGCAATGTCGCGCTTAGCCATCATGTGCAGCTTCTTCTTCATCGCAGGATTCTTGACACCCAACGTATCGCGTGCGGGCTTGCGTTTGAGCTGCTGACCGGTAGACTTGACAAGTGCTGAGGATTCCTTATCGAGTAACGGCACCTTCTTGCCGCCCACAGCAACAAGACCACGACGCAGATCGACCACATTCTTGGTGAAGTTGGCCTTCTCTGTTCCAGACATATCAACGCCCAGATTCTCCATTGTCTCACGCAGCTTGGAGACGGAGCGATCACGCACCTTCGGCTGCTTGTTTCGCGGTATGGTCGGCTTGTTTTTTCGGTGGCCGAGTCGCTTCTCGTCTCGTAACATAAAGCGTTTGTCGCGAATCTTTTTGGCTATCTCACGAATTTCGCGCAAAGTCTCATCCATCGTCATATCCGGCAACTGGTACAGCCCGCCCTCCTCACGCATACCCTCTTCGCGTTCGAGTTCTTCTAGTTTCTCGAAAATGTCCGGATCAATATAGTCAGCTATATTATGTCCTTGCCAGAATTCTGGAATCACATCGTAGCGTTCCTCTTCTGCGATGTCGGTGTAGTGCTTCTTTAAGTCGAGCGTGTAATCATCACCCATTTCTTCTTCGATATCCTTCTCGAGCTTGCGTTTGGCCTTCTCCGCATTGTTCTGAAGGCGCTCCAAAGCCCCAGCAGGAATACAGGGTGGGCGTTCTTTTTCATCGCGAGGTTCCGGCATTGCGACATGCAGACGATTGAGAATACTGTCGACTTTCTTGGTGCGCATTTTTTGGTCCACGCGATATGAAAGCAAACGCTCGCAAGCTTCCATTTTGACTTCCATCACGCCGGCTTCGTTAATGGTGGACAAGAAGATAACCGGAATTTTCGTATCCTCTTGCAGTTTGGTGATGATGGCTTTTCTGTCGTCATTCAGCTCGTCCAGGGAAACAATATCAATTTTATTGATGGCCAAAATAAGGGGTTTGTTGGTGAACAACGGCTTGATGCTCTCGAAAAGCTTGACTTGGTCTTCCAACGAATGACCACACTGTTCGGAAATATCCATGAAGTAGAGAACACAAGCACGTAAATGAGCCAAAGCGGTGATGGCCTGCATTTCGATGACATTGCGCTCCTCCAGCGGGTGATCCAGTATACCAGGAGTGTCGATAACCTGAATACAAACGAATAATGTTAAACCTTCCGACTTAAAATTGCAAAAGCTTGTGCCACTCACCTGCCAGCGTAAATACTTGTAATCAGTGTGTCCCACATACAGTGATTTGGTGGTAAAAGCGTAAGGCTGCACCTCAACGTCAGCACGAGTAATTTTATTGATGAAACTCGATTTGCCGACATTAGGAAAGCCGCAGATGATGATGGTGCGCGAGTAGGGATCGATTGTGGGCAGACGCGACAAATGCTGGCGTACCTGCTCAAGGTATGTCAAGTTGGAGGCTTGGCGCTTCATAATTGTAGCCATGCGACCCAGAGCAGCTTTCTTCAGCTGCTTACAACGATACAAAGAGTCACCATATTTCAACAGACGAACGTAATCCTTGCCAACACTGCGAAACATAGGGTTTAGTTCTCACCAATATATTATTTCATATTCGTATATTTCGTACTTATCAATTAAATGCCTGGCCGTGTTGAGCTGACCCAGAGCCAACTTGTAATGATCCTTGTCGTAGAGTACATTCATTAAATCAGCGTAGAAAGGATGCACATCGTCCAACTTAGGAAAGTCCTGAATGATCTGTGAAAGACGATCGTGGAAATTCTGTTGAGTGTACTTGACTTTGCGCGTATAGAATGCACGGATACGTGATATTTTGTATCCTTTGTGCACCACAGTGGGAGTCTTCCGCTGCGTTTTGGACAACATGATATCAATGAAGTCCTAGAAAACAAACAAGAGTAATTATTGTATCAGTGAACGTAAACAAAATTTGAGGTTAGTTTGCTGGAGCTCCGAAGTTCTGATGAAGCACTCGCTCCAACCGGAGGCTTGTGTTATTAATTACCTTGGCTGGCGGGACAACCATGATTTTCTTAAAATTATACAAACTCATTTTGTTATTATTTTCTTTATTTTCACGTTTTTAAAAGAAATATAAAAACAAAACGAATGCCCATAAACACCACGCGGCGCAAACCAGATTCTAAAAGAATGAAAAAAAATGTTGACGTTTAAGTATGGTGAAGAAATAACTGCAGATTGCGGTGTTGAGTTGAAATGAAAGCGAGATGTGCTAAAAAGTTTGATGGGCTTAGCCAAAGATTTTTGTTTATCTGGTTTCGGTCGAAGCGGTCTCTTTGGTGATGGTCTATTCTCATGGCTTACTTCCCCATCCAAATCAATGGCTAAAACATGTAGACCCACTGCAAACCAAAGTCAAGACGACACGAATACGAATTTCATTATCAACGTTCGCTCGTAGCACGGTGACTGCTATAACTGTGAAATTTGAGCTTCAAAACGCATCTTTTAATTACTTAACCGCAAGTATTTATGTGTATAAAATTAGTTCTTAAATTAATTTCCCTTTTTAATTTTAAATGCATATGTTTGCTATATCATATTTAGAAATGGGTTAACCTGTAACTAATGCTATAGAATTGTTTTAACAATTAAATTTCAAAGCTTAAAAAATGTACGGAACTTCTTTTGCTGCAGAAATGGGATGATGCGATGAAGGTGAATGGGACTCCTTAACCGTAATGTTATGAGCCAAGAAAGATAACACATAAATTAAAGGTTAATTAATTACCTCTCAAACAGTACTTTGTAAGTCCCGCTAGCTCACTTGGTTTAGCATATAATTGAACATTTATAGTACCATTTATTGTATTTGACCTTCAAGCTCATATTTTCAAAATGGCTGATAAACCTCTAAAGAAATGGGCACTTTCGTTTCTAACGGTCACACCGAACAGTAAACAAAATTTTAAGAAACCTGAGCTAGCCTTTCTTACTTTACATAAATGAAAGCTATTTATTTTATCTTTCTAACGGTATATATACCAACTTGATATCTTCTTTAGTTAAGAAGATATGGGGAAACTAATTTCAAAAGGCTAGAACTCAGAAACCAGACGGGGTCGGCAGATGACTTTATTATTGTTGGGTTCTGTATCACAGGCAACAACAACAACACGATTGGCGTTACCGGTAGGATCCCTTCATAAGCCATCTATAGTTCTTGTTGTTGTTGGGGTCAGCGACAAAAACTACAACAACACCACAACAAAAATAAAATTGGAGCCCTGTGCCTATTGTAAAACTAAGGGAAAAAAATTAATACATATCAAATAATATATATATTATTACTCGCTTATTTTATTATGAGTGAAAAGTATGCACGATTTTTTGTGTAACCCAACCTATTTATAGCAGAGACACAAACAATGTTCGCTGCTGTTGTCAAATCTATTTCACCACTTGCAGATGGAATGTGTTATGAAAAATGTGGTATGTGGAATGAAACTTAAGCTGTGCTATGGTGATTTTCCTATCCACAAGTAGATGTCGCTAAATCTCCAATTTAAAAAATTTTTTTTTTATAAGGTTTTATTGCGGAAAAACAAAATTCCACCCTATTCCAGTAGCGTCGAAAGTGAGGCACCGCAAAAGAAAGTTTTGGTTCCGGTTTTTCACTACATTTATTTTTATTTACCTAGGTTTTCCCAAATTTCTATCGCCAACATTTATTTATTTGTAATTTTTTTGTTTTGTATGGTATAGTAGCGTTAAACTGCTGTTATTCTTATGTTCTTATAACAAAAAATGGTGCCGGTTCAAATCGCGCAAGAAAGAACTTAATTTTGTTCTTTAATGTTAACATTAACAAATTTAAATCTTTATGCATTTTCCCATTTTTTTAATTACAGTTACTCTTTAATTATCTTCAAAAAAAAAATATCTTAAAAATTTTATTTTAAAAAAATGTAAATTAGACTAATAAATAAAATTAAATTTAAAACTTAATCATCACCAAATTTGCAAACCAAAACTTCACACGACACGTCGACTCAATCATCAATTTTGTTGATTTGAAACAGCGTTAATTACATAACATGAATTTAATTAAATTTTTAGTATTCGCTAAAAGTACATTATTTTAACTAATTAATTTTTCTTTAATTTAACAAAACGAAATTTATTTGAATTCAATTAAGAACCGAACTCTTTTTTGCCTTTAAAAATTTATTCGGAAGCTCGAAAAGAAAGAAAATTATTATTTTAAAAAAAATTAAATTATTTTTAGTTTAACTCCAGGAAAGATTTTAAAATGAAGTTGTAGAAATTTCAAATTTAAATTGTTTAAAAGCTTTACGAAAAGACCGTGCTAATAATTGCTTTAAAACTTATTTAAAAGTTTTTAAGAGTTATTTAAGCCTTCATTGAATTTGTTAATTTGTATATCTTCATTGAAAGATATACAAATAAAATAAAAATGAAATTAAAAATGGTTGAAATTATTTAAAAAAAGGTTAAAAAAATTAAAAGAATAATACTAATAAATTGTTTGTAAAACGGAAAAAAAATTAATTGAGGAAATAATATTTAAATAAAAAGAAAAATATTGCAAGTAAAAATATCATAACCTCAAAAAAAAAATAAGTGATATACTATTATCCAGAGAAATTAAATTAATAACATTAAAAACATCAATATAAACACATATGAAATCATTCATAAAATGAATGAAAAAAAAGAATTTAATAAAAACCAAAATTTGTAGCGCGGTTTTTTATCTTAATTACACGCACAACCCAACATTTCAACCAGGAGTCAAAATGACTCCATCGGTACATCTAATGTTAAGCCATAATTGTATAATTTTTCGTTATCAAAAATCTTTTGCAGGACCTTGGTTTTGCGAGCAATGCAACACTGATGGTCGAGGCATTAATTTTCAAAATCATAAGCACTTTCATAAACTTGGCGAAAGTGCACAATGAAATAATTGATCCCGTTTTTTGTGACAATTGCAAATGGCATTCCACCACAGAACAGTTATTGTTACAACATAAACGGCTGATTCATCTGAAGCGGAAGGAAGCTACTGCAGTAGCTATCAGCAGCCATCCTAAGCACAGGTTGGTGGACACAAGTGCTGAAGAAATTAATCAATCCGAAAACCAAGACAATGTGGAGATTACAAAAGCACCTAGCTAGGAACCATCGACTGACGATCAGCTGGATCAGCAGCAGCAACTCAGATTGCAATTCCGCTGAAGATTCCAAAGCTAGTCGATGCTAAGGAAGCAGGTGGAGAAAGCTCCAGTAAATGTACATTAATAATTACTGGAGGTGACTCGGGCAAACTACTTCCTGTCACTGGGTGGGATATTATCGGCAGAGGTTTTTACGGCGTTTTGCCAATATGTGGGAAACTGATGAACGTCCGGGACTTGATGTTGAAAGAATCCCTGAGAAACCCAATAATAAAGAAGTTGTGCGAAGTTATTGGTTTCGAAGAAGGTACGTTACGGAAAAGTAATGAGCATGTCCCATGCAGATGTAGATGGTGCCACATCAAAGGATTGATTATAAATTTCTTCCATCTTTACTGGCCAGAAATGGAAAACCATCGCGTAGCATTTAAATATAATGGCAGCGATGACGATGACCACATCCACATGGCTTTTTCGAGTGACCACATTGAGACACGCAAGAAGTGGTACTGTCTCATATGGAGGAGAACAAAGAGCAGGAAAGCCATGGCCAGTCTACTCGTTACTTATACGCTAAAGGCACAAATGAAGTTACATTCACTAACTTCATAATGATTGATTTAGTAGCTTATTTTAACGCAAATAATATGCGTGCCATTCCAAGCTTTGTTGATGGTCTGAAGACCGTACAACGAAAAATAATGTTCACCATCTTGTCTTGCTTTATTGTTGCCTCTATGAGGCAGCATACTACGTAGCACATGGTGGAATGGGCAGCACTTGTATGTAGCGCATTCCACACGTGTGTTATAATTTATATTGGGCTGATTGTGTAAAACTTGTTGCACACAGCACTTCTATTTTGTGTTTGTTACAGGATTCGGAATATATCCCTCAAACGACCAACTTTATTTATATCCCTCACAAAAAACGATATCAAAAGATGAAAATCTGTTTTGAGTCATGAGTGGTATTTATTTTTTCATCTAAGTTCAAAAAAATACACTCGCTCACGTTCAAAATAATTTCGATCTTCCAACAAAACTATCACTTGGGATGAAAAAAATTCTTATCTTCAAATATTTCGATCCCTCAAAAAAAAAACTGCGTTTGTTGACGAATAACGATCGCAGAAGATGAGAAAACTTCGGCTTTCGTACCATAACGATCTTCGGTGATGAAAAAAAGGCTGCGCAGGCAAAGAATCGATCTTTAAAGATGAAAATAATTGCGACGCAGAGATCGAAAAAAGCAGCGGAACAGAGTTGAACAGCATGGGTTTTGTTGGTGTTTAGATAATTGGCTTCGCGGCAGGGACAATTGCTTGAAACATATGTATCACATATGTATCTTCAGTGAGGGATATGAATTGAGCTATATAAAAAAGAAACGTTTTTCGAATTCTGGTTTGAAAGCACTTATATATAGTAAAAACCCACTGATGAGTCCCTTTCAGGCGGGGGACGAAAAACGTTTATGGGTGTTGCCTGTAGAGTAGTTTATGGGAGTTTCCTCTTTTGGGAGCTTTCATAACAGTTTTTTCTTGTTCTGTTCTCATAAAAGCGAAGACTAATTTAACCGAACATTTTTTATACTAGATTTTTTTTTTAAATTTGTAAAAATATTCAAACAACTTCTTCATCAAATATATTTTCAAAGATCCTCTTTATAAATTGATTAACGAATTTATTTGCTGTATGCTGGTTACATTTTCACAATTTATTATGTTTCTTTTCTTGTTCCTTAAGCACCCATGCATTACAACAACATACAGTTATATATTAAATTTAATATTAAGAAAATTAAAATAATAATATTATAATCGTTTAATATCGTTTATAATTTTAGTAATTTTTTATTGTCTAATTTTATTATTGTACGTTTTATAATTCTAATAATAATTACAATATAATAATATAAAAATTAAAGTAGAATCTGATTTTTGTGTCGGTGTTTTTCAACCTCTTCTTAAATCTTTTAAAGTTGTAAAGCTCCAGAAAAGCATTTCAGATGAAGTCTGGTCTTCCAACCAATTTTAAGGATTGCAACCCAATCGAAATGCTTGTGTGAAGCAGTGCAACGGACTCGGTTACTCTTTCTTTTTCTCTTTCTTTTTACTATCAGTATATAGTTCACACTATACACACATTAATATTTAATAGTAATGATTAAACTTAACCTTACAATTAGCGTGTAATTCTTATATTAATAATTATAATAATTTTTATTTAATGTTACTAATAAGGAAAATCTAGAAAAAGGGATTTTATCAGTTGTTTTTTTCATGGTAGAGTTAATTATTTGATTTAATTAAATGCGGAATTAAAAATCTTAGAGCTTTTTATTTTTTAAGAATTAAGTTGAATGTAATTTTTAAAAATGTTCGTATTTGTTTCCTTTCTACAATTTTTATCACTAGTTTTTGATTTTATAAAATTATCTTAAACTAATTGTATTGCAAATTCTTTAATTAATTGCATTTAAATTTTTTTATTGCTGTTTTAGTTCTTAAATTTCATTTTTCATTTAGTATAATATTAATTTTCTTTTTCCCACAATTGACTCAAAACTGTTTTCTCTTTTTTATCGTTTTAATTATTAAACAATTTATGATTACATGCTTTAGATTTAAAGAACTCTTAATTGACTCAAGTTTGGACGGATTGCTACTTGCAAGGGTCTGGTTTAGTTACCGTTATAATAGTTAATAATCTGTTACTGATAACAGTATATAATCTGTTTCTGATGACAGTATATAATCCGTTACTGACTGACAGTTTCATCGTTTGTTTTCTTATTGTTAAATATTATTAATTATTTTATTATTACGACACACAATCATAGATTTTAAAATTAATAAAAAATAATAACATTTTAATAGTTTATTAGTTTAACAGTTAAATGACAAGATTTCTTAAAGAAACATTTTTTTTGTTATTATACTTTTTTGTTGTTTATGAGGATAAACTTTGGTAGAAGATACTCAAGCTTAAAAATAGTAAAAAAAATCAACTAGTAGTAGTTTCGTAATTAAATAGTTTAACTGTTAAACAGTTAGAGCATATTATTGAGTTCAACACAAAAATAACACGTTTAAATTTTAAGGTTCATTAAAAATTGAAATTTAAGTGAATAAAAATGTAAGATTATAAATTTTAAAGTATCACCTGAGTAGTCGGCGTTAACGTGTTGTTAATTTTGTAATTAGTTATTTTAAGTAATAATTGAAAGATTTGAAAATAAACAAGAAACAATAGAATAAATAAAAGAATAATGACAAAAAAAAAACAAATACGGATTAAAAAAAATACAAATGAAAACAGAAATAAGAAAAAATAATAAATTATTACATGTTACATTAAATTAAATAATGAAATATAAAATAACAAACAAATAATTATAATATATATATGTATAAAAAGAAAACAAAATAAAATAAAATCAAGTCGAGCCGACCAAAAGTATTTGTTTATCCATATAACATTCTATTAAAATATTTAAACGTGTATAGAAATCATCAGCCCATCACCAAAGTTAAAACAAATTTTAACATGAAAAAAATAATTGAACAAAGATTTTGTTGCTAGCAAGAAAGTATGCAGCATAAGAAGTCTGCAGCTCAATGAAGTCTGAAATCCTGTCCGAGCTACAAAACCTTTGCAATATTAGATGGCAAACCCGTTTATTGCCAAATAATATCAAGTGTTCTTCAAATTTGTTTCTATGTTTTTTTAATATTATTGGAAAAGTGCGTTTGTGTGTGTGTCGTGAAGGTGTTAGTGTCGGCGTGTTTGCGTGTTGTGTTTTTCTTTTACTTTAAGTGAATCTATACCTATACTTTTTTCATTGATCTCTTATTTTAGTTAAGAGTTTTTTAATTCTTATTTAAAGAGGATGAATCTTCTATTAATTCTCTCGCTTTTTTATTTCCTCCCATTTTTTATTTTCTCTCTTTTCTGATGTTCTCTCTTTTTCATTGTCTTTTGAAGACCTGATTCATTACTCTTAACCTTAAAAACCTACAGAAAACGTTGACTACGAAAGACAACCGATTTTCCATAAATTTTTTTCTGTTTTTTCGATTTTGTTTTACAACACTTTGAGTGTTTCTTTAAAGTAAGATTCTGTGTTAATATTTTTTCTCCGTTTAGTTATTTTTTAACTTAAACCTTAAGTGTAGGCGTGGTTTCCAAACAATTTAACTGCTGTGCGAAAAAGCGGTGTTCGTGTAGGGGCCACTATAAATCGAGCTGCCCGAATTCGAGACCGTCTTCGTGCTGCGACGCGCCATGATGCAGAGGACGGCGGCAACGACGGCCAACATGAGGACGAGGCCGGCGATTGCTATGGCAACGGCGAAAGTGCGCTGAGACACACACAGAGCATCCTCGAGAGTCTGAAATTGAAAAAAATTGACAGAAATAATTGAAGAGTTTAATATTTCCAGTGAATAAAACAATTAATAAAGCAACAGCGACCATATTTTATAAATAGTAACGAGAGAATGTTGTCAATTATTTGTTGTTGTTGTTGTCTATTTATATAGTATGTATATTTACCCTCTCCTTGGACACGGTATCATCCTCACTCTCTGCGACATCAACATTTTCATTTACGTAAAGACCCGAGTAAACCTCAATGGTGGCTGGTAGACCCTCATCGTCCTTGTTTTCGATGGACGTTTGTCGCTTAGGTCGGGGTTTCCCACTACAGATGGGGGACTAAAAGAGACACAGAAACAGAGGGGGAAAAAGAGAAGTTAGTCGTGTTTCTCTCTCAACCGTATTTAAACTCTTGCAATCGTCGTGATCTTACCGTCTGACATTCGGGATCTTGTAGAGCGCAGAGCCTCACGTTGCACTGATAGTAGACGGAGGTGGTGTAGGGGAATTTGTGGGCGGGGAAGGTGACATTCGCCGCCATCCGATCGCTTGTGTAGTTGAATTGACCCATTATTTCGTTGTCCATCGGGCAGCTGAAACAGAGACGCAACAACATCAGCAACAGGCAAGTATTCCCCTCTTTCTTTCCCTCTCGGTATTCAGAGCCTCACTCAGCTAAACTGAACTCAACTAAAGTCAACTCAATTCAACTCGATTCAACTCAATTCAACTCAATTCAACTCGATTCAACTCAATCCAACTCGATTCAACTCAACTCGATTCAATCCAATTCAACTCGATTCAATCCAATTCAACTCGATTCAACTCAATTTAACTCGATTCAACCGGATCGTCAACTCATTCTCTTCAATCGACAATAATTTGACACTCACCCATCTTCGCCCAGCAGACGTTGTTCACCCCATCCGAGGCCATCGCGCACGATGCAATCGGTTACATGCAATCCATAGAGATTCTGCTTGTCGACGCTGATGACGATGGTCAGCGGGTCACCGATTTTCACGTCGTCCGCTATCTTCAGCTCTTCATTGTAGATCTTCATGTGGCAGCCGGGCATAGGTATTTCGTTAGCATCGTTCTCCTCCACCTCCTCCTCCTCCTCGGCCACTTCGTCGCCCTCCAGATCGTTCTCATCATTTTCGGTTGCTGTTCGATACTTGTTCGTTACCAAAGATCGTCCGTAATCGCGACGATCACTGGACACTGTCTCGGCGCTGCGAAAAGCTTGCGGCTTTTGAGCGTGCTTCGCCAGCAGGGACGTTGACTTGTAGTGCTTCTTCTTTTCGGCAGCTGCGTCACGACTCTTGTAAGCACAACGCACGTGATAACCACGTCCTAGGTCGGTGATCAGCTTCAGATGCGGCTGCAGCACGATCGTGTTGAAGAACTCGATGCCTCCGTCATCCTGGAGAGAGATTTGAGAAAGTGAGAGACAGGGGAGAAAAACACAGAGAGGAAAGAGAAAATAAAAGAAACGAGAAGATTTTATATTAGATTTAAACTCCATTTTATAGAAAAGATCAACATTTAGTAAAATAAGGATCACAATCATAGAAATAGAAATCAAAATTAGTTAAATAAACTAGTTACTGTAACTAGTTACTCAAATAGTTAATGACATTAATATCAAGCTTGAGCAGTAACAAACAAATTTTGTTCTTATTGTAGTTCTAATAGGGTTTATTTTATAAACATTGTATACATTTTTTTTAATATTATTGTTTTAAATCTTTTAATTAAAATTTCAATGCTTTTGTTTTCTGTTCTTTTATATTATTTCCTTTTTTTTTTGCTTCATTATTTTCTAATCATAGCGGTAACTCTATATAACTGTATAGAACATAACGGTAACTTTAACCTCGCTGCGCCCTGCGAATGCTTCCTCTTCCATTTTTTAATGCAAACAAAACGATTTAATAAAAAAAATAAAAACAAGCAAAAAAAACATTTCAATGGCGGGGAAAAACGATTTTCTTGCAATTCTTTCTTTTCTTTATTCTGTAAAGAAAACCAGAAATTGCACAAAAGACTTAAGCGACAAACTGGCAATGAAAATACAATACAACAGCAACAACAACCACATTGGTAATAAAACTTTAGAACAGAGCAGAATATGGAAGGAAAAAATAATAGAAATAATTGAAAAAATGCTATAACAGAAATCAAGAAGAAGCAGTTAGAATAAAAAGCAGAAACAACAAACCGAGATAAATTTCCAAAAAAATTATGAACAACTTAAAAACTAGAAAAAAATACAAGGAAATTAAATTCTTTGTGCATGCCATGCGTTCATTTATTCATCTTGAATGTTATTCACAACCTTGGGCAAGGTTCGCATGTCGACTGCACTTCGTAAAGATTCCCAAGATTCAAACCACTCAACAGCTCTCAGGAGTTAATGGAAAATTTTAAGTTCATGGTGGTTGTTGGTGGAGGTTTCTGTCCTTGTTGTTGTTTTCTGGTTTTTGCATCTTTTTTAGTGATATTTATTTTTTGTTTTTGTCATTTGGTATTTTTTTGTAACTTTTATTGTATTTTTAAATTATCATATAATTATGTGGCATTTATTAGCAACAACAACTAGAAAAATAAAACAAACAACAAGAAAAAAACACTAAAGAAAACCCTCTTAAATAAATACAGACACCACACAGAATGTAATTAAAAATAATTGTCATTGTTGTTAAAATCATGACAATTTTAACCTTAACTCAGCGACTTCGGTTTAGAGTTCAAGTTAAAATAAAAACGAAACAAAAAACCAAACAAGCAGAGAAAACAATTAAAAACAAAAACAAAAAAAATTCATTCTCAACGAAGGTCAAAGTTTAAACATATAACAAGTCCTTCGTTGATTCTTTTGTTGGTTTTTTTGTCGGTTAAAAAAAGAATTTCAAGTGTAGAAGACTCAAGTTTATTTGTTGATGATAATTATTGCTGCTTTTCGCACATTTATTTTAATGAACTTCAGAATTTACAAGTGAATTTAATTAAACTTGAATGCGATGAGCATTTCTCAAGTTTAACTCGCGAAAGCTGGTTGAAGGTACATCGAACTTCACGTTAGTTGGATTTAAATCTCTGCTGAATTATAGACAAAAATACGGAAATAGAAAAAGGAAAGGAAACAATTTAAGAACGCCCAAAATAGTTAAGAAGTTACATTTTCAGTAATAATTTAAATATGAATTTCAAATGTTAACTGAGTTAGTTTAATGTTAATTAACTTAACTGAAAGTTTTAATATTTGATAGATAATAACTGGGTAATTACGATCGATAATAATAGAATGAGTTCGTTGCTTATTATTTTTTGTTTAAAGCCTCATAATTAATTGTTCACCTTGCCTAAGGAATCGTTAATTTAATTTTAATATCCACTAAATCTATTCTGGTCATCATCATCATCATCGTCTATACATAACAATAATATTTTCCTTCATATGATAAACTTAAGTGGAAAGCTATAAATAAAAGTATTACATCATCATCATCATCATCATCATCACAATCAATCTGCTTGAGCTCTGTTGTAAATCAATACAGCAGTCTTTAAAGAAGACGCCTTCGACAAGTTTCTATGTTAATTTTTTTTTCTTTTTTTTTTGCTTAATAATTTAAAGGTTATTCATAATAGAAACCACACAAAACAGCACAAAAACGGCTACAAATACAAGCGAAACACACAGAAACAATATTTTCTAAATAAACGAGTGACTGTTATCACTTCGATTGTTGTTTTCTGTGTTTTTTTGTTGGTTTTTTTGTTTGTTTGTTTGTCTGTATGAGTGAATGAATGATTTAGCATCTGAACAACCATGAAGAGACCGTATCCTACGTAGTGTAGGGTATACCAGCTTCGGCCATACCTAATTTAACACTCTTATTTGTTCATTATTTCTATCTTTCGTTCATTTGCTGTATTTGATTTAATATTTTACGGTTTTTCTGTCTTTACTCACTTATTTCAAGGTAAACAAAACAAACACTTGAACTCGGTATGCATTTTAAATTCAATTTCTTCTTTACAATTAACAGAGAAAAGCAAACAAACAAAAAATGCTCTTGAGTATAACAGCGAAATGCTGAGAAAGCAGATCGATTACTTTGAAATGCCGTACGTATTTTAATAAAAAATTGTGAAAAAAGTCAGTAAGAGTCGAATGAGCAAACTTTATAAATTTAGACTATTTTTTGCAACAACAAAGAAAGCTCCGAGAGTGTGCGTGTTGTTGAAATGCTGTTGCTTTTGAAGAATGCTAACATTTGGGATAACTTTTGAATTCTCGATTGGAACCACGCATCCTCATTGAATTTTAACATCTCTTTCATCTCTCTTTCTGTCTCTTTTTCTCTCCTTTCTTTGCCCTTCCGTGTGTAGTTTTGAAAATGCCCAAATATTTCCAGTTTTGATGAAACATCATTCATCGATTCAAAGAGACTCCTCAGTTGACCATGAAACTCAAAACACGGCTCGATAAGGTACTCGAACTGAATGAAATCAATGTTTGAATGACTGACAAAGTGATTCATTTAACTACATTAACAAGTGACGCCTACGTGATGAATTTAAAAAAGCAAACAGAAAAACAGATGAGTTGTTTAAATGGTAAACTTATTCGCTCTCTCTCTCTCTCTCTCTCTCTCTGCCTGTGTTTCTTTCTTATTCTCCATAACAATTGACCACCACACACTCCACACTCCTTGTTGACCTTCTTTTTTGGGTGTGTTCATGAAATAAAGTGACTTTTCAGGTCACCTGGTTGCCTAATTTGTGACATGATTTTGATCAAAATTCAACCACTGTTTAAAACACGTGCCATGAAAAGCAAAATGAAGACAGGGACAAAAATTAGAGACCAGAGAATTCGACTCTTTTTATTCGCTTAAGATTAACTTTTATATCTTTAAATTATAAATTTACTAGACTAGAAAATCCTTATTTTGTATTCCAACTGTTTTGCATACCAATAAAATGAATACTTAAATTAAAATACCGTTAAATAGAAATTCCAATGAGACATAAAAATATACCAACATAGACTCAAATGTTAACACTACTGAAAAATAGGAAAAAATATGTAAAAAGTTTTAAGAGTTCCCATTAAAAGTTAATAGTTAACCAGAAGGAAGGAAGGGAAGAAAGGAAGAGAGAAAACATTTAAAGAAAGCGATGCTGAGAAATGAAGAGAAGAGAACAGTCCCGGCAAATAATCGATTTCCGTTCTAAAAAGTGACTATATCGCAATAAAGAAAAAAGCAACAGACGGAGAAACCACGCCACATGACACTCCATGAGTACAGACAAAGTCATTTATGTGTGAATACATGTATGCATGCATGTGTGTGGAGTGTTCTTAATTTTATGCTGCCAACAACACTCAATGAATACGAATTTGGCACAGAATTCTTATTTTGCGTTTGAAAGAAGGAAAAACGGGAGGAAAGAAACAGTTACTCATTCTCATCATAAGCAGAGTGAAGAAACACAAGCAAAACAACAACAACAACAACAATAATCAAGGCACGCAACCTATTTACAGCTGTTGTTGTTGTTGTTGCTGTGACGGCTATAATATATAAATAAAAATAAATTCGAATACTTTAGTTTTTGTTGTTTTTTTCAAATTAGAAATAAATTAATAATAAATAAAAAACTATACAACAAAAAATGTAATAAGAGTTTAATAATTATTAAATTAAATAGTATAGCAATTATGCAAAATAATATTTCATCCAAAATATACATAAATGTCATTAAAAATAGCTGCTTAAAAAAATGTTCGTGTTCAATAAACTACAGCAAAAAATTAAATATTAAAATATTTAATATTCAAGGTGTTTTAAAATCTCTTTTGAGGCATTTTAAGGCTCTTTAAGGTTCTTTAGAAGGCCATTTAAGACTATAATCCTAAATTTGCACTTAAAATAAATCATTATTCTAATTTTTATTAATTTTGTTATTCTTTATCACTGAGAGGATGAGCTCATCATCATTTTTAAGCGTAGATGCTCACGCAAGCATAAAAATTTCAAGTTAAAAATGAATGAATAATAAAGCTTAATTAACATTATAAACAACAATAAACGAACAACAACAGAAGCAAAAAACACATCGACAACAACAATGATGATAACACTGACTTATTAACGAGTGTTTTAGAACTGAAGGTCAACTGAAGGTTAGCTGAACTCTGTGCAAATAATATATGTCAATGTAAACACTTAAAAGTATAAAATTATTAAAGTATAGAACAATATTTTTTTAAATAATAAAAAACAACAATAAAAACGATAAGAGACAAGCTGTCTTTTATTGACAAGGATTTATTTTAATGATTAAGTAACTTGGAATTAATTTAAATTTCAATTGGTTAACATTAATGTTTATCAATGTAAGGATAGTATTTATTATTATTCAGCAAATATAGAAGATATTACTACATCAACGTCTCAACTCCAGCAAAAAAACTCTACACTTTATTCGTTTATTGTTTATTGTTATATTATTATTTATTTATATCATTATTTATTCGTTTATTTGTCTACAGTGAATTTCCATCGAGTTTGTTTCTTAAGTCTTTCCTTGCATTGAAATTTCGCTCTAATACTTAACTAAACTGACCTAAATTTCAATTATTCAGAAGATTCAAGTAGAAAGAATGAATGAAGTGTTTCCGTAAGTATATAAAATAAATATATATGTACATAAATAATTACATATGTATATTTTAATATTAGCATTTATATAGTAGATTGCGTAACTTAAACAAGTATAAAACGCAGAGGCGTCGATGCGTAGATGTAGATAAGAACAAAAAAAATAACAAAAAACCTTACAAAAATGACATTTAAATGAGAAAAAACCAACCATTCTTTGCTTCTTCTGCTTCTTTGCGTTATTAAAAAATTGTTTGATTTAAAGACTCTTGTCTCCAAAAAAGTGGGTCGAAGATGCCCACGATTTCTTCTTAGAACTTTTGGATTTTTTACAGTTTCCTGAAATTTTATTTAAATTTAAAATTTTTAACAAGTTTTTTATTTTTGTCCCTACATTTTTTCTGTTTTGATTTATTATTTAAGTTTGCCATAAAAATTGCGCAAACGAGAGAAGTTCACTAAAAACCACTCAAAAAATCGACAGAGTGATCGATGGATCAATCCTTACTTTTCGATTGACATCGTTTCTTTGCAATTTCTTTTGTGTTTTTTTAAAATTTTTTTCTGTTTGCTTATTTTTTCTCTTATTAATTTTTGAACCTACACAATTCAATGAACTTTCAGAAGCCATAAAAGGTTATAGGTGTCTATCTTCAATTCTCCTCTTCTTTTGTTCCCATTCTTTCCTTATTATTGTTTCTTTTCTTCCTTTCTTTCTTCTTCTTCTTTCTTTTTACTTACCGTTTCCTGTGGCATCGTGTTGCAACTTCGAAGTGGTAGCTTATACCTCAGTGGTCCTTCGTGATCCCTGAAAAATGAAGAGTAAAAGCATTTTTAAATTAAGTTACTTTGAATAATCTACAAACGAATGTATGAATAAATGAATGCCTAAATAAACGAATTAAAAACCTTTTTCTTTATACTCTCTCTTTCTCTTTCACCTCATCCTTTCTCACCTATATTCCGTCAAACAAGTGGAATTCTTCGATAATCCTTTTGGATAAATCATGCCACTAAACAAGCCCGTCTCTTGACTTGGAGGAGCGTCTTTGATTGTGATCATCATCGAACCGGACAAGCATTTAATACGCACCGTCGGCTCAACCGCAGGCTTGGACGATGACAGCTCTGCAGCGAGGACATCTTCTAAAAAAGGAAAGAAAATTCCTAAATATTAACTATGATCTATTAGCTATTATAATTATTATATATTATATGATCTACTATAACTATCTATTAATTCTTCATAAATAATGTTTTATATAATACCGTATATACATATGTATATAAAACTTAGAATTCGTTGTTCAATTTCTGACATTTTATTGACTTTTAAAAATTTAGTTCTTCTTTTGAAATTTCGTTCAATTTTTGAATTTCGTTCAGTTTCGGTAACTTTTTGAAACTTCATACATTGTTTAAAATTTAGTTAAATTTTGCATATTTTATTGCACAATATATTATAGCACATATACAGGGATAATTATGAGAAAATTTCCAGAGATTTTGATTCATCCAAATAATCTTGATTTACGCCTTTAAACTACCTGAAAAGAATACCCAAGGATACTACCAGAGGCAGCCAGTGAATTAGTTTAGAATGATCTGTAACAGATTTCTCAGAATTCCTTAAATACCCAGTCCTTAAATAAGTCGTCCGTCATAAACTTGAGCACTTTGACGACGTTCTTTTATCATACTTAACTGGTCATTTAATTTGTATCTTGAGTTTTTAATTCGTGGATAATACTTCATGAGTAAGAACCAGGTAAAAAGGTCGCCGAAAGATGCTTCTTTCCTTCGTTTACCTGAGCCATGAATGGCTTTTTGGGAAAATTTCCGGAGTTTTCTGAACCACACCTGTTTTTCTCAGGTACAATGGACTTTCCCTGGAATTTCCATGTCATAGAGAATGAAATCCAAACAACAGGTGAATTCTTTGTACTCTGAAATCTGTATCTGCTGTAGGTTATATATACTTAATGATCTCAGGATGAAGTTTCAGTTCATATCCGATCATCAAAGAATAAAATCATCATCCAATTTAAAATATTTAGAAGCTATTTTTATCATTCTTTATTCTAACTCATCTCATCTAATCTTTTAAAATGTGGAATTTAAACACATTGAAAACACTGCTGTCAATGGAAATTTTTGGACTTTTGATGGGTTTTTTGATCATGCCATCGCGATCACAGATCTACTTTGCCAACGAAGCCTCAACGGTGCCCAACTTTGGTCGCTGCATAACTCCGAATCGAGAGCGGGCTCTATGCATAGCTTTGGAAGATTGTCTCTATCTGTACAGCGTCCTGATGACCACCGAGCTTCCCGATTCGGACAAACAGTACCTGAGTCGTAGTCAGTGTGGCTACAAGGATGGAAATGTTTTGATTTGTTGTCCGGATCGCTATCGTCGGACGAAGGATCCTCAACTTCAAGAAACCGGAACACTTGATGAGAACACAAATAACACTCCCAACAACAAGCACAACAACTACGAACTACTTCCTCAACCGGGCCAGTGTGGCAACGTCTTGTCGAATCGTATATTCGGTGGAAATGTCACCAGGATCGATGAGTTCCCTTGGATGGTTTTGGTCGAGTACACCAAAGCGGGCGGAGTGAAGGGTCACCACTGTGGTGGATCGCTGATCAATACTCGTTACGTACTCACCGCCTCGCACTGCGTTAATGGGAAGGATTTACCACCTTCTTGGCGTCTCTCCGGCGTTCGTCTGGGCGAATGGGACACGACAATGGATCTGGACTGCGAGACAGACGTGCGCGGCGAAAAGGACTGCGCACCGAAGCATCTAGATGTGGGCGTGGAGAAGGCCATACCTCATCCCGAGTACAAACCGAGTTCACGGAACCAAGTCCACGATATCGCGCTCTTGCGTCTCGATCGTAGCGTTGAGTACACCGATTTTATAAGACCCATTTGTTTGCCTCTCGACATGGGCCTGAGGACAGCCACTTTCGAAGGCGCCCTGATGGATGTCGCAGGATGGGGCAGGACGGAGAAGTCCGTCAGCAGCTCGGTGAAACTAAAAGCGGCAGTAGGCGGCTTCCCCCTGAACGAGTGCCGTCAGGTCTACAGCTCGCAGAATATCAATTTGGAGGATTCACAGATGTGTGCCGGCGGAAAGGGAGGCGTCGACTCCTGTCGCGGCGATTCCGGAGGACCACTCATTAAGCTTGAAGCTTCGAATGGGTTTAGAGTCTATTATTTTTTGGCCGGTTTGGTGTCGTTTGGACCGACACCTTGTGGTCTACACGGGTGGCCGGGGGTCTATACGAGGATCGGGCATTACGTCGAATGGATAGAAAATACTATACAGCCGTAGACTGAACAAGAGAGAGAGAGGGAGAGACAGAGACAGATAGAAAGGGGGTAGAGAAATTTAAGTTATGAAAGATTTTTTGTTGTGTTTAATTTAAGGAAAAATTTATAATGTTGAAAGATATTGTTTATTTTATTATTATTATGTAACCATATTCAATTTAATATTATTTCTAAAAATAAATAAAAATAACAAAATACTTTAAATTATTTTCTTTAATATTTACAAAGACTGCCGTCAACACTCAGTGTAGGGTGTAAAATCTATGCTACACACAGAAACTACTTCGAACAGAGCCTCAGAATAGCAGGAACATAAGCAAATCATTAACCTTTGATGCCACAGCAGCTGCTGGTACCACTTCCTTCCACCTCTTCCTCTTGTTCTGCTCCTTCTAAGCTTCGTAATTCATGGCCATGATAGTGACCATCTTCTCCCATTCCTCTCCCCTTGATTCTTCTTGAAGACTCTTTTCCTGCTTGACAACAAATCCGCATGTAAACATGTTTCGATCCTCGAGAACTACAGGCATGAGCTTCAACGAATCCTCTTTCTTTCTCTCTTTTCCTCTTGTGGGTTCGTTAGCCAGGCCCGGTTTTGCTTTATTTATTGCTTTTGCGATTTGCTTGCTTCCTTCGGTATTTTTATCCAGCTTCGGTGGAGTTCAAGGAACTTTTCTGCTGGCTTCTATGAAATTCTTTACAAGCTTTTTTGTGTACAGAATAAATTCACATTTATTTATCTGTCTGTCTTTCTCTCTCTGTCTCTCTTTTTCTGTGTAAATTCACGATGAATTTTGTAATTATTAGTTAGACTGTCACTCGATTTAATTGTCATTCTATTCGTCCATCAATTTATTTTGCTGTCACTTTGTTCATCTGTCACTCTATTCATTTATCAGTCTATTAATCTATTATTTTGTTTAGTTGTCAATTTGTTCATCGGTAACTTTTTCGTCTGTCACTCTATTCATCTGTCACTTTTTGTATCTGTAACTTTTTCCATCTCTCACTTTATTCATCTGTCGCTTTGTTCATCTGTCACTTTATTCATCTGTTCATCTGTCACTCAGTTCATCTGTTACTCTCTACTTTTTTCATCTCTCACTTTATTCATCTGTCGCTTTGTTCATCTGTCACTTTATTCATCTGTTCATCTGTCACTCAGCTCATCTGTTACTCTCTATCAATTTATCTGTCTGTTTCTACGTCTGTCTACCATTTTTAACTCGCCATTTTTAACCACAAAGCGACTGCCGTAATCGTGTTTTTCATACAATTTGCTCGCTCTTTGTGCTGCATGCGTCATTGCTCCCCACGCTTCACCTCCACTCCTTGCCCGTCACTGTTGCCCTTCGTGACCTTAGAGTATGAGTACCTTAACGACTTCTGCTTCCTCGATGTGTTGTGTTGCAAGCGGTTTTTCTTTCAATGTCATTAACGAAAGCGTGATTGCATGCTGAGTTGATCGTTGCTGCTGTTCTTATTGTTGTTGTTGTTGTTTTTTTGCAATCACATCTCTCCATGTATTCCTTGCTGCACAAGAAAAGTGTTCAAACTGACTTTATTGCCCCCTCCCCTTTCGGCCCAACTGACTACCCGCGGACCCGACACTCCAACTGCAAAAATTGCCCGTAGCGTTATTTAAAATTCTGCGGAATGACTTCTGGAAGACGTGTTCTATGTTGTTGCTGTTGTTGTTGTTGCAAATAGTTTTCTATGCGTTTTCTTTACTTCTTCCCCTTCCGCCTTCAGCTTCTCCTTCCCTTTGGCCCTCCTCCTTCCGGCAGTTCGTTTTTGCAGCCTTCCACAGTATTATTCAATAGAATACAATTTTTTCTTATCGTGTGTGTTGTATTTTTTCTTTCTTTCTTTTTGCCATATTCAGTTAGTTGCTAAGGTTTTTTACTGAAGTGGCTAAGACCATAATTTATGCTATTCTAACGGTTCTTGGGGCTTATTATGGCTTCGTATTTCCATAATCAAGCAGGAAGGCGCATTTTATTTGGGCTCATTGTATAAACCATGATAACCATGGTAATGATAAATGATGATCATTATGGTTGCCATGATCATGAGGTTTCTGCGTTAATCATGATGATTCAAGTTGATTCCGATGATTCAATTCATTCATGATGCTTATAATGATCAGATGGATAATGTATAATTTAAATCGATCATGGCGATTGACATTCGATCATCATGCTTCTTATGACGATCATTACGCTTCTTATGACCATGATGAGCAAGATGATCATATTCAAGTTCATCATGTTTGTACTCGTACATGCGATGATCATAATCGTGCTCAGTACGAATGATCTTTTGATGATGATCTTCTTCAAGATCTTCTCTTTCATTTGTTGTTTCTTAACTTAGCACATTAGAATTTCCTGCTTTAACCAGTTTTTCATTTCATTCTTATGTTTTTTCAAAGCTTTCTCTCGGTTTTTGCTTCTTCCAATCTTTTGCATGGTAGAGTTCTTAGTTATACTCTTATTGTTGCTGCCAATCAAGAATTAAATACTTCCTGATTTTTTTAAACCAAAAAAAAGGTTTAAATCTTTCATCTCTTTCTTTAAACTTCATCAATCTTTTATTGAAAAATCAGCACTTTTTCAATTACTTTTAGGAATTCATACAACTTTAAACCTTTTTAACTTTCTTTAAATAAAAAATAAAATAATCACTTTACTTCACTTCAACAAGCGATGGAGTTAGAAAGAGATAGAAGATGGAGAGTTTAATTTTTGTCTTAAGCTAAAGTACACCAATAAACAGAAATCTCGCTCTGATGATGATTAACCTCATTCAGAGTCATAATGAGTCTCTGAAGACGAATACAACATTTAAAATCGTTCTGTGTAGATGTTGTTGGTTGTTCCCCTGTTTTTTTTCTAAAGTTTGTTATTCAACTGAGAAAAATTAATAATAATAAAAGAGAGCATTTTTTATGACAATCTTGAAGAATGTGTTGATTAAAAAATAACAAATAAAAACGTTTGAAATTATTTCTTTTTTTCCTGTATGAACCATAAATAAAAGTTTGAATTAATTTCAAAACGTTTTCGAATAGCAGTCAAGTTCACTTCGAGATTTCTAATTAAGTTTTTTAACGGTTGTAAAACTTTTTTATAGACAAATTTTATTTTTTTTGTTTTTGCATGAGAAGTTTAGAGAGTAAAAATGTTATGATTCTAGTTTATGACGAAAGAAAGCAGTATAAAAAAAATTGAAAAGAGAATTAAAAAAACAAATAAAAGAGTAAAAAAACCAATAAAAGAGAATTAAAAAAATGGATAAAGTTTTTTTCTTGAATTCTGTTAATTAAAATGTTTTATTAAAATATTATGGCTGACTGCTAGAAAAGTCTTCTATTTCACTCTTAAAATAGTCTGGGAAAAATTCTAATAAATCACACGCATAAAAATCGTATTAAAAACTCTTCTGATTAACTGTTCCATTGATTAAAGTATTCCATTAGTTACTCCATTCTATTAAATGTCAGAATACGTTCTCTGAAATGTTCTCTTTTCGGAGATTAAATTTAATTGGATATAATTTGAGATCAATTAAGTACACAAACAAAATAAATAATTAATTGACAAAATTGTTACTCTTGTCATTGTTAGTGTTGTTAGTGTTGTTGTTGTTGTTCATTAAATTTTTTTTGTTCATTATAAAAAGAGTAGAAAAATGCTTTGTGAATGGCAACAACAACAATATTGAAATCCATAAAAAAGATAAAATATATCTTAGATACTAGAAAAATTACAAAAAAAATTCGCTAAACTTTTTGTGTTGATTTCATATTAATTGTGATTTTATTGCTGTTGTTGTGTTCATTACATTCACTTTTATTGGACAGTTTCTAGCTTTCAGTAGCAGTTTCTGCAGCTTTTGTTTCTACACCATTCATAGACTGAGTCACATTTCATTTGGTCAGATAAACCCACTGTCCCGAAGGCCCACGCCTAAACACTAACAACAACATACCAAAAATATACCATTCGGAAAAACAACAACAACTGTAAGGGGGTTACAAGCAAGTGAATACTAATGCATTACTTACGCTACAAAAGGTAGCGATTAGCAGCAAACGAGTAATGAGTAAATTATCAGTGGAACGTATAAACGAAGATATACTAAAATTCCACTAACAGCAGAGCGATTGTATTGAAGCAGTCAATCGTATAATAAGAACGAATTGTGTGCGAAAGATTCGAACGATCGAACATCATCGTACGAAATTCCAACAACGAAATTTCCCATGAAAGCAATATATGAAACAAAATGGAAATACGCAAATATTATTATTTATTTATAGAATATTAACCTTTGCCATATTTTACAACTTAAATGGTTAATATAATTATCTTCATTTATTTATTGTTTATAGAATAACAAGTTATTTGAGAGAATTAAAGCAATTTTAACTTACTTGAAGCTGAAGTTGGAATTTGGGCACCGTACGTTGTTAGTGTGGCGATGGTCTGTAAAAGAACATTGAAAAAATTAGAAGAAAAACCATGAAAAAACATGAAAAATAATAAGTAACATAATCAAAATAAAAATAATTGGCGTTATTGATAAAGTTAAAAAACAATAAATTAAAAAATTAGTAGAGAATTAATAGGAAATGAATACATAATTCATTGACTAATGATTGACTGAGATTCATTGAGTAACGATTCATTAAGATTCGTTTAGTTATGATTCAGTTGTTAAGTGAGAAAGAGAGAGAGCCAATTTGTCGCCATTCATCGTGCACTCATTTCAGATCTTCTACCTACTTCTGTAGTTTCGAATAACTAACACTTGGAACCTGTTTTAGAGCCTATCTTCAAACATCCAGAATAATAAAGCATTCAGTATATTTGTTCAGCTGTGTATAGTTTCCATTTCCACTACTTTCCACTACTTTCTTTCCATGCATCTGATGTCATATCAGGTGTCACACCATCAGATGACAGCAGGTGTTCAAAGCTTACACAAAGCTTTCAAAATTCTTAACATTCCTCCTTACTTTGTACTGAGTTCTATCGTCAACTGTTTATGGCAGCCTCATCTGGTGTCACGTCACGCATCGCTTAGACGATGACAGATGATGAGTTAATATGTTTTTTTAATTTCTTAGTGAAGCTCAAAACTTCAGAAAATCTGACAAATTAATGGAAGAAAGTCGAGTCTTAGAGACATCAAAATAGTGTCTGTAGTGAAGAGTGGATGAGAACGGGATAGAAAAAGAGAACGGACATGTTTCTAGGTTTCTAGGAAAAACAAGAAACTTTCTACGAAATTCTCATTGGCTCTTAATTACATTCTTAATATCAGGATTAATTTCAATCCGTAATTATTTGGTTTTTTCATTATCATTTGATTTTGTGTGCTCAAAATCAAAATCAAATAATGATCAAATCATAATTATATCAACATTAGAAGTTGTTATTTAAAAACTGAATGGACAACAATAACAACATCATCCCAACCAATTATAATCACTATCATCATCATCAAAAGAAGAATCATCTTCGCTATCATAATCATCATCAGATGCTCATTTGATGTCTTTATTGCATGTTTTTAATAAATGTTGGCCGATGATCATGATTTCTGTTTTCTTTGAGCCATGTCCATGATTTTTTGTTGTTGTTTTTTTTTAGAGACAGACTCTTATGCCTACTAATTAGTGGATGGGGTTTTTTTCTGTCGTTCTTCCTATTCTCCTAATTTTTTTGTTATTCCAAAAGAAATGCATGACAAATTCTCTCCGCTGTTTCGTTTCTTTTCAAAAACGTTTCTCTGTTTTAAAATGTTTAACTAATTTTCTGTTTTTGTTATTATTTTTTTTTTTTGCTTACTTACAATCATATGCAGCGCAGTGAGCAGAAATCGTGAAGGCGACGTCATTGCGTTTGGATTTTTTTATAGTTGTTGGTACTGTAAATAAAAAAGAAGAAGAAAAGAAAATATTAGAATTTCAATAGTTGAATAGAGTTGAACTTTAGCCCTAAACCCTGCACATGCATCCACTTAGCAACAACAACAACGCCAAAAAAGAACTTCAACTATATTAAAACAACAATAAAACAATACAAGAATACGAACGAATTGCTTCTGTGAAAAATAAGTGCAAGGAATCATAACAACAACAACAACAAAATTAAATCAAATTGAGCCAAATATAGTTGTAGTTGTTGTCAATCTGATTGTCCTCGCATTGACACTTTGACACATGAGCAAAAAAAAAAATCAAAAAAACAATTGCAACAAACTACAAAAAAAAGACTTCCAGAGAAATCAAACTTCGTCATCTTTATTCATGGTTACACTCGGTCCACTTTACATTGTGCCGTGCAGGGTTTCAAATCAAGATGGCCGTCGGCTTCAAGTAAACGAAATGAGCGAAAAACCAAAAACAACAACAACAACATAAAAACAACAAAGCAACCGAGATGTGATAAATTGATTTGAACTCGCATTTTTTCTCTATTATATTTTCTTGTTGTTTTAATAATTTTATGATTTTGTTGAAGTTCGTTGGTGTTTTTTTTTTGTGATTTATTTAGTGTGGTTTTTGTTGTCGTTGTTGTTTTTGTTGTTGTATACTTGAGTCCACTCTCACCTACGCTACAGAATTGATTGATCTCATACACTCACATTGACTCACTCACTCACTCACACACACATACTCACACACACATACTCACTCACTCAATTCTTTTTCTTGTCCATACAATAAACTTTAAGCCCGGCTTTGACCAGTTTTTAGGTTGTTAAGCTCAAAAGTTAGCCCAAAGCGTTTGTATTTCGTTTCTTTCCACGAGTGCAGGCGATTTTTTCACCTCATCGATTTGCTATTTGAATTTCCTGCTGAACTTTCTTGACTCTTGACGCGGGGTCAGCTTTTAGCACGATTTTTTTCCTTCCTCTTCGACACTTCGTTGGGCGTGTGACAGCTTCGACATGCTTTCGGACAGTCTCGTTGCTACCCGGCAATCGACCGACAGACAGGCGATCATTTTTGCCAGTCATGCTTGCAAAAAAATGCACTCAGCTGTGGAGTTGTTAGTCGCCCCAGGATGGGTGAAGTCCACAGTTTTCCCTCCCTTCCCATTTAAGGACGTCTTTTTTTACCATGTGTCCACTTTTTACCATTTGCAACACTGCAAATAACATCTCCGCCGATTGAACATCGATTAGCGACGTCATCAATGTCTACGTAACTGTAAACAACTGAGTAGCCATGAGATCTTCTTTCTCAAAATCTCAAATCTTTGAGAACCCGTTAATACCATAGAAAAAAACCATTTTTCATTCTTCTCAATTCTCATTCTACTTCAATTAGCAAAACAACCCAATTATTTTTTGTTGTTGTTGTTTTCACTTCTGACTGCTTCGTTGAATTCGTTTCACTTCAGTTCTCATTTCAAAGATCAATTCTCAGTTAAGATGCCAATCAGCTCATCTTCTGTGGAGTGTAATTAGAAGTACAACAACAAAAACAACAATGGGTTTATTCTTCAATCAACATGATCAACAATGGTCTTAAGTAGCAACTGCAACAACAACAAGAACTACAACAAAAACATTGATTGTGTTAATCAAATTTCATTGATTGAAATTATGAGATAACAAGAAAAATCACAATCAGAAGCAAAATCAAGACCCAAAGTAGGAGAAAACAACAACAACAACAATACGAACATGAGTAGCAGAAAATTCCAAAAAATTACGAAAGAAAGAAAGAAAGAACCATGAAGAAGGTAGACGAGAGCAGGTAGACTAGAGATGGACTGACAGACAAGCAAAAAGACAGACAGACAGACAGACAGACGGACAGACTGACAGACAAACAGACAGACAAGCAGACAGACAGACAGACAGACGTTGAAAAGTGTTACTCAATAAATATCCGCTTTCTTTAGCGTTAGCGTTATTCTGCTTCTTAATTTTCTTCTCTTCTTGACTTCTTCTTAATTTTCTCCTTCATCATCGTCTTATCGGCTTCTTGTTAGTGAGGAAATTTTTTTGAATTCTTTTTGTTGTTGTTGTTTTAGCCTATCATTATTAGCTATCGTGTTATCATAGAAAGTAGCTGGTTGTGTGTATTTAGACCAAGAATTTGGTGGGCCCTTTAAATGGGTCAAATTTAACGATCACGATTTGGTTTTTGTACCGTATAAAACAAACTTCAAAATTTAGAAAACTCTTTAAAATTTTAAACTGCTTGTCTTAAGAAAACTCTGATTACCATAAAAAGCTCTGTAGAAATCGTCGCTCAGCTTTTTCACCGGCAAAAAATAAAGTGAACAAATTGCAACAACATCGTAAAACTTCACTGAACAACCGCAACAAACCGCGAACATCAACTGAGATGAGTTGTGGCTGTTTTTTTGACGCGTGCATTTTTTTTTGGTGTGTGTCTTCTCTAACCTCAACCCGTGGCACAGCCAACTGATGCTCTCAATAAACTAAATAAAAGCATTTTGAATGCAACACGCTACGTTATACAAACAAATGCAACAGCGTCGCCCGACCTCGATGAGGTCACGAATGAGGTTATTTTTTGTTGGTTTTTATGTGCTGAAAAAAAATTATACCAACTCTTTGAACTCTCTTTTATATTCTTTTAAACACATTTACTATTTTTCTAATTTTGTAGTATTGTTACTGTTGCTCTCATTGCTTTTATTGTTATTAAATAATAGTTTTTCTTTTCTTTCTTACATCAGGTGCATATTGCAAAATTTTCTCTACAGCAACAACAGCAACAGCAACGTAACAACAACATGACCTCAACCTATTCATGAATAAATAAATAACAAAGAAATGAATAACAAAGAATGAAAAAGACGATAAAGAAATCATAAACACGTTAGCGATGGAAGAAAAATACATGTGTTTCTCATATACATTGTTATTTACATATATAAGTAGGTAAAGATGTATATATAGATGTACAGTATTAGAAAATAAAGAGATGGGAAAACAAATTCTTACGTAAGCTAGAAAAAAGCACGGCTGAAGAGTTGCCGACGATGATCGAATGAGTGAGCGAGTTGGCGAATGTTTTTTGCCGAATGAAGCAACGGCGAACCATTTTTAGCACGCAATAAAAAAGATCATTGAACCAGAAACATACGATTATGAAGAAAATGAAGACGAAACAACAACCACAACAACCACAACAACAAATAACATTGCTGCAGTTGTGATGGCCAAGCATTCGATAAGTTAATCAATTTAAAAATAATACAAAATAACAGAACAAATTTATGGAATAAATGCCACTCTTAATGAAATGTGACCTCGTCCAAATCATTTTGTGTCCATGTGTCCACTTTTAAAAAATTTCTTCCCTTTAGACACATATGTGTCCCACACGTTGCTCATCAAACGGCAATCGGGTTTTTGCCCTTTAAATCCCAGCAGTTGTTCTACTTTATAACTTGGCCAGTGTTGCCAACATCAGCTGCATCATAAATATTCAAATATTACAAAAACAGCAACAACAGAAAACAGCAACAACAACAAAATTTGCTCATTCATTGTTTGGACTGTGTTGTGGAAATCTTTGCACTGTTTTCATCATTAAAATAGTAATTGACCAGCTTTGTTGTTGTGGTCGTTATCGTTGTTGTGGTTATCGTTGTTATTGTTGTTTTTATTCCTCCGCTGAAATTAAGCGCTGTTTTGTGGCCCCATAAATTTTATTAGCCATCTTTTTTGATTATGATTCACATATTTGCGTCATAGATCAGAGTTGTTATTATAAAAAAAAGTGTTGTTGTTGTTGCTGTAGTGGTTGTTGCATTTTGTCACCGTTTTCATTCAAGTTTTTTCACAATATTTATAATTTTCTGCTTTGTATTCCTTTAAAATATTTCTACATTATTCAAAGTTTCAATTTTCACTAAAGACTCTTCGAAATATAGTAAAAGTGTGCAAAATTTACACAAGTGAAGCATTGATACAAATGAGCACACACACACACACACACACACGCATAAAGTGACACATTCAAATGTTGAGAGCGGGCGTATTTAATTACTAAAGCATTCAACTGGAACAGCAACAACAGCAACAGTGTTAAAAGCGTGTCATTCGAACAGAGAATCGGTTAAAAAACTGATTAAAAAGTGGAACTGTTTCGACAACTGCATTTGAATAAACAGCAAACAGTGACAACAACAACAACGATGACAAAAACAGCCACGACGAAACAATAAAATTTGCTTACAACAAAAAAACATTGTTTACCAAATAAATTAAACGTTGACCTCGTGCGTTAAGCCAGAAAAACACTCATTTAAATTAACAACAATAATGAAAGAGAAAAAACCAAAAACAACAACAAATACTATATTAGGAAATTTACGCTTCAGTTTTTTAGTACAAATGAATAGAAATACAGCCAAATAAGTAAAATAAAAGTAAAATCGCACAAAAACAAGCGTTAAAAGTGTAAAAAATGCGACAATAATTAAATTAAACCGAAAGTAAAACGTTGAACATTAAATGAGAAAAGCATTTCAGTAGAGAAACAAAGAATAACAATAAATGGCATGAAAACGGTGAAGAAGAAAAAACAAAAAAAAAGGGAACAATTTTTTGCTATTCACATTCAGTTAAACATAAAAACATGAAACATAAACATGTAATTAAATAAAAATTAATAGCATGAAATTACGCAGAGGGCTGAAAAAGGCAACAACAAAACCAGAAAATTATCTACAATATTGACGACAAGAGACTCAAGACACGAACTCTGACAAGAGACTTAAGACACGAACTTGAAAAATTAAATTAAGAGTTTTAAATGAATATCAAGAAATCAATAAAAGTAAATAAATCAAAATAAATAAATAAATAAAATCATTTGAAAAAAATTAAAAAGCTTATTAAATTTAAAGTGAAGGTTATTTAACAGAAATATTCATTGAAGTATTGAAGCAACAACTACTTTTTTCACAAATTACGTTCTTAAATATTCAAAAACACGTTTAAACAAATTATATTCTAAAATATAATAAATCAAAACAAAAATATAATAAAAACAACAACAACAACATCAAAGCATCGAACATCATTCGAATCATCTATCGAATTCACATCACATCACCGAAGCAGATCATCATCATCATCATCATCATCATTATCATTTTTTAAATTACTTTTTTTTCTGGTTTAGTTTTTTAAATTTCTGTTTGCAATTTATTGCTTTTAATGCAATTTAAAACAATGAACAATAAACAACAACTACAACAACAATCGTAATATAAAAAATAAAAACAGCGATAATAATAATAATAATAACAATAACAATAACAACAACAACGAATGACCTTCAGAGAGATTTTGCGATCGCTCAACTGCATTGAATCAATGAATGAATGAATCTTTTGAATCAATGCTTGAATGATCACTTTATTGTGATTGAGATGATTATTGTTGGTGGTGGTTGTTGTTGATTTTGTTGTTGTTGTTATTGTTTCTGTGTTGTGAAAATTGTTATGCGTCTATTGTTCTTGAAGTTGTTTTTGTTGCTTGTATTGAATATTTTTTCTGTTTCTTGTTGTTGCGCTTTGATTTAAGTGCTTTTAATGCTTGAATACTGCAATTTTGTTGTTATTGTTGTTGTTATTTTCTTGTTATTGTTGTCAATTTTCTGCTATATTATAATAAAATCTAAACACCGAAGAAATGTTATCTAGAAACGCGTAATAAAACCCTTTTTCTAGAAAAACATATAAACACACATGCTAATCACATTCCTCTCCCCCTCCCCGCCACCCGCCCTCTTCCTTTTCTTCTTCTTCTGACCTTATTTCGTTTTACATACGAATTTATTCAAAATTTAAGACATCTCAGTTAATGAAGCAAGAAACAAAAGAAAACCAGAAAGAAAACTAAAGAAATCAATCTTCATTAAGTTGGTTTAATTGTTTTTGTTGTTGATGTTGTTGTTGTTGTTGTAGCTGTTGTTAATTATTACTACTAACTAGTTTTTTAGTTCGTTCTTTTGTTTTTCTTTACTTTTCAAATTTTAATCAACTCCCTGAGACTGCGATTCAGTCTGAAAAACTCGTGTAATTAATTTAGAAGTGTGTTTTTTTTTATTTGTTTTTATTTTAAGAGGAGATCTCATAATCACTGTGATTAACAAGTTAATCTTCTTCTTCTTCTTAAAAGGTTCTTCGTATATAGAAGACCAACAAAACTCTTTTGCTTTTACTTTTCTAAATTATTTTGTGTGAAAAGAGACAAGAAAGTAATCTCAAAAAAGTGGGTCAACTTTCTGATAGAACCTCCTAATGAGATGATTAAATTTAACGATTTTTAGAATTAAATTTAGAGCTCATAAAATTTAAGTTAACGTTTGCAATTCATTAACATTTTCTTTATAGTATTAAATCTCATTTGAAGATGTTGATTAACATTCCCATCATTTAGAAAGGAGAAAAAAACAAACTGCTTGATTGAAAGTGCTTCTGTGAGGTTCATAGGCCCATGTCACACTAAGCCTCTTGATGTCGGACTCACTCGCGCTGGGACTTGGGCCTCATGGCACTTCTAATTAGTTGCACGTTACTGCATATCCATAATATCTGTGTATCTATACAATATATACACATATATTCTCTTGTCTTATGTATGCATTAAAAGAAATTTGTTGAATTATCTAAATGTTCTTAAAAAATATTTTCTTCGTTTATTCTCCTCCTTATTTTGTTCTTCTTCAACTTTTCTTCTTTTGCTTGCTTGTGTTGTGATTAAATTAATTATGGTTTATTGCAAAATTGTTAGTCCAAGCAACAGTAAATCTTAAGCTCATATCAACTCAAGATAATTGAACTCACGATAATTGCAATGAATGATTTTTACAAATTCTTCGCGATTTTTATTTATGGAAGCATCAATTTATTGAGATACGTATTTAAGTTTTGTATATAGAAATCACACAGTTTAAAATGGACCAGATTTTTTCTATTCTAACTGTTAAAAGAAATGGTGAAAAAGCGTTTAAAACCAGTTTAACAACTGGTTTAAAGAAAACTTCATTAAATGATGTATTTAATTGTAATTTCTGTTAGGTTCAAAATTCAGCAAAGTGTGTGTTTGTTGAACTCAACAATAACAAAAATAATTATAACAACAACAATAATTATATCGAAAATAATCAATTGAATTGGTTTTGAAAGCTTTTTAGGTTTAAAACAAAAATTTTATTAAAAATAACAAAAAATAGGGGGGGGGGGATAAAAACATTTTTCTGGGGAACTAAAATTAAAAACAGAAGCGTGATTTATTTATTTTTTCCATGGACCACTTTAATTTATCTGGTTTTTTGTACCACGTTTTATCAGCTGAGTTTGTTTAAATTTGTGGTTTCAAAAGAAACCAAAAAGAAACACGAAAGAATAACAGAAGAATCACGAAGCACTCGAATGTGTGTTGTTGGTTGAAACTGTAAAATGCAAAGAGGAAAACAACAGCAACATCTCTGCCTACTGCACATAAGGCCGTGACCACACTTGTCATTACGATGCGTGCATCGCTCTCACTGATTGGTTCATATGTGTGATGCACTCATCATTATGACGAGTGTGACCACGACCTTGTCATTTATTGAAGGGAATGCAAAATAAATATACGGCAGTCCATCGGCTGGTTTCTTTTTAAAATCACTTTTTTATGTTTAATTAATTAAATTTGAATGTTTTCAAAGAAACCATCCGATGTCCCACCCTATGTATTAGGATTACTTGCATTGAAGCCAATATGCAGTCCTTAGAATTTTTAGTTATTAAATACCTATATAGTAACTATTTATAGTTTAATCTTTTAATTGATTTAAATTCTGATTGTTTTTAATGGTTTGTGTTTTTTATATGCTTTGTTTTTTTTGCAGATTTCTTATTTGTGCCAAACTGAGGCTTTATGGCTAAAAACATACATTATTTAAGGCTGTTTATTAATAATATTATCATTACAATTATTGTCATTATTATTGTTGCTATTATTATTACTATTACTCTTATTATTTTTATTATTATTGATGTTGTTGCTGTTGTTGTTGTTGTCGCTACCAGTTTATTGAATGGCGACTACGCACTAAAAGTTTCAAGCTTTTTTGGCCGATGATAAACAGTTTTGGCACGCAACCGCAACATCAACTTTTACATGAGCACCAAAATTCATTTCAAGATTTTAATTTATATTTAATCAACGTCTGAAGAGCTTGAAATATAAGAGCAAACTTTTAACAAAAAACGTGGGAGTTTTTTTGCGTTGTGTTGCGTCATTCGATATTTTGTTGATTTAAGTTTTGAACAAAATTCACTTGAATTTAACTGAAGTTCGCAATCGTGTTCGTTTCTTAAGTTTTTTTCTCAACGAGTTGTTAAAAAAGAGGTTTTTTATTTTCATAAAATCATACGTAATCTTAAAAAAGAAACAAAATGAAAAGCAATTTTTAAAAAATCGCCAAAAAACATAAAAAACAATTTTCATTGATTTGTGAAGTGAATTTATTTTGCAGCCTTTTTGGCCACTTTAATTTGAACAGAATGGCGACTATTTTTTATAACTGTTTCTTTCGCTTCACTGTCGCTTTTATTGTCGCTGCTGCTGCTGCTGCTCCTGGCCACTGTTGAGCGCTTTTGGCCACACCAAACAAGTTTCATTGTTAGCTGGTCGGTTGGCTGGCTTTTGGCTGAGTTCCGTCTACTGCGTTGTCTTGTGATTGCAGCTGTTTAACTTTTCTCGTTACTTAACTAGTTACTGGTTAAGTTTTAGTAGTGTTTTTTTCTTTGCTTTGGTTTCCGTTTCTCATCGATTTGAATATGCTTTGCTTTGTTTTGCTGTGGTTCCATCCTCCGCCCTGCTCCCCGTTCTCAATATTTGCACGAATTCGATTGCTTTTCTTGATAGATTTTCTAACAAGGTTTGCGTGAGACCCACCCTGTTTGTTTGTGGGTAGTTTTAATCACACACGCTGAACGAATTATTTTTTATTATTCTTTACATTTCAATTCAAGCTTAAAGAGTGACAGCAAAGTGAAGGCGTTGAGTTTGGCTAGAAACGTATTACAACAACAACAACAACAACAACAGCAACAACCTAACAACTACAACAACCGCAACGACTACAAACACGACAAAATTTAACAGCATACTTTAAAAATCTACTTTTAGATTCTGAGCAAAACTGAAAGTTTTTTCTGCCTCGCGGTTCTTTTATTCATTCATGACTCACATGCAAACATGAAGCATGAATTGCTTGAGTGCTAAGACACGCCCATTCTAAACGGTAAATTTTATGCTTCTTGTTTGGTTGTTTCTTTGTGTCCTGTTCTTTGCAGTAAGTATGCAAATAAAGCGACAGTTCGGTTATTTGTATATAATACTTCATATGTATATTTATTTATACATATATACATATCTATATAATTTTCGGCATATAAATTAATACAATTTTTTTGAAAACCCCTGCGAATTCCCGCCTAAAACGCCGATTGCAATTTCATTTCCAAATCGAGTTCGCTTCTTAAGTCTTTCTTTGTAACGAGTTCCATTTTAATGTAAATATGAAAATTCAACAAAATATCAAAATTCAACAAAACATAATAATAAAAAAGAAGTTAAATATGAAAATAGAGAAACATTACGTAAATTTTAATAAAATACAAAACTTCAAAATAAAACAACATAACATATGAAAGAAATTAAATTAATTTAAAGTGTTTAGCGTATTTGTATTCTTCCCGCATAAAAGTACATACTGATAATAAAGAGTACAACGAGAACAACAACAACGATATCGATAATAATAACAACAACAAGCACATGAAAAACTACTGGATATGAATAATTAAAATATTGACACAATGAATAACGAAAGAGACAACAACAACAATAAAAATACGATAACTACCTCTTGTGACCTCAGTTTTTGTTTTTCTAACAAACAAAAATTTTTTATGTAAAGCATAAAATATAAAAAATAAACTATAAATAAACTAAAATATAAACTCAAGCATAAACTAAAAACCAGCTGAACGCGCTGAGCTGTGAAGCTTTCAACGCGAAGAGTTGGTTGACCTTCTTTCTTAGACACAAGAAGAAGAAGAAGACTAGGAAGAAGAAGACGAGGAAGAAGAAAACGAGGAAGAAGAAGACGAGGAAGAAGAAGACGAGGACGAACAACACGCAGCCGAATCCGAAGCTAATCGAACTATTTTTGTTCTTTAAAAAATTTAATTATTCTGTTTCTTCTTCTCTAATAGCACATTTTTCAGCAAATATTCGTAACGAGGTTGTGTTGCGAATCAATTAATTTGGCAACAGAATTTTAATTGTATGACGCGGAATTTAATTTTGCAATTAAGAAGTATTTTCATTGCTTCTTTCTTTCTATTCTATTTCTTAATTGTACTTTATAATTTTTCCTCCCAACGAAATCAGAAACGGAAAGAAAAAATAAGAATACGAGTAAAAAACCCCGCATCAAAGTCTTTCTAGTGAACTTTTAACCCCGAGAGCTGGAAAGCCAGCTGCTCAGCTTCGGTTCTCTACGGCGACCCGCATGATTAGGAAATCGATCCATCAATCAAGATTTTTTTTCACGAAGAAGAACCACAGCGAAATCGACCCTGCAATTAAAATCGATGAACAACGACAACACAAGTGAATGAAATAAGGAGAAGAATACGAAAACTAATGACAGGCTGCAAGGTAAAAAAAATGTACTTTTTGAAAGCTTCTAAAAAAAATTTGTTAATAAAACGTTCACAGAAACCACAAAAAGACAACACAATTTTCAAAACTTAACGAAATTTTCAAAACTTAACGAAATTTTCCAAATTTAAGGAAATCTTAACGAAATTGCAATAATTAACATCTTAAAAACTTAACGAAAGCTTAAAAACTAAGAAATTGAGAAAAACTCATTTCAAAACTTAATCAAATTTTGAAAAATTTTTCTTTAATGTACATATTTTTCAGGTTTTTTTGTTGTCGTTGTTTTTTCTTTCACGAAAATTTCTTTGTTTTGACCACAAGAACAACGTACATGAATTTTCTTTGAATCACATTTAATTTTCCTTCCTCAACGAAGATTAGAAGGGTCACGGAAGTGGCGGGGAGGAGGCAGGGGGAAAAGGAGAGGAATGTGTAACCGAGGGGCGTGTAACAGAAGCGTAAAAACATTAAACTCACCTCGCATTTAAACAAAACAAACAAAAGCCGAGAACACATTAAAAAAAACAGTCAGAAAAAAGAAGGAAAAACGAAATGAAAACGAAAAAACCAAAGAACAAAAAAAAACAGGGCGCCGAAGAAACATTCAAATCCAAGCCAAGTCAAGTTAATAAAGCATTAAAATTTAATTCAGACGGATGCAGGCACAAGAACAAGAAAGGAAGGAGAAGAAACGAAGAAGAAGACGTGCGGGAAGAACACCGAAACAACAACAAAAGGAAGACCTCTCTGCCGTATTCAAGAAGTAACAAGTACCAACACTTCTTAGCCTCTTCTTCTTCTGTTTTTTCAATCCTTTTTTCGAACTTGTTTTCTGGTTTCTGGTTTGAAAACCTTTCAAAGCAATTTTTCTAAAATTAATCCTAGCTTTTAACACACACACACACGCACATTTTAGAAGATGACACTTCGCACCTCTCCTTCCCCCTTCCCGCCTCCCCTTGGAAAGGAGGTTCCAACATCAATCCTCAATAATTACCACGGTTGTATAATATTTTGATTTCTTTTTCTAATTTTTTCTTGATTGATTCGACAGCGGATCGAATGTGGGACGGTGGGAGGGAGGGAGGGAGGCTGGGAGAATGATAGGGAGGGAGGGAGGATGACAGAGGAGGATCTCGTCGTGTGTCGGCGTGTGTCGTTTGTTATTTTCTCCTTCTTTCTTTTCATTTCGTTTCATTTTGTTGGTTCTTTTAATCTTTTTATTCTTCTTAATTTTTCACACTTTTGATTTTTTCTTTTTTTCCTCTAATATTTCTTCTTCTTCTTCCGTTGTTCTAATGTTTTTTCTTTGTTGTTGTATCAATTCAACTGATTTTCCTTGGTTCTTCACAGGTTTTGACAAATCGTCATTTAAAAGGGTCCCCTCATTTTTGTTGTTGGTGTTCTATTTAATAATTCATCTGATGTTGCTGGTATTTTTTTGTTGTTGTGGTTGTTGTTGTTCTTTGTACCGCTTTTCATTTGAATTTCAACACTATTTGAAGTCTTTTCTAATAAACGAATCTTCGTTTGTGAATCGTTTCGTTGTGCTTCTTAGAGATTTCTTGATAAATGATGCCGTTCTTTTTAAACCATTGTTAATGTTTAATTGAGTTGAAATGAAGTGTTCAACGAGTCAATTCTGAATTTTGCTGGGAGGATCATTAAAAATGAGGTCATCAAAATTAATTGTGGTCAATAAATAAGACAAGTTGATGGATAAATCAATGGATAAGTGGATGGATAACTTGATGAATAATTTGATGAATAAATCGATAAATAAATTGATGAATAATTTAATGAATAATTCGATGCATAAGTCGATGAATAAGTAAAGGTCATTAAAACTCACTCTGTTTATAGAATTGTAGTACTCTCTGAGTTCGCAATCAAGTACCACGTCTAATAACAGAGTTTTCCCCTCATTTCTTTACTAAAAAACGTTACTACTAACAACCACAACAACAACAAGCAAGTCAACTTAAGTCAACAGTGTGGTCAGTCGTCCGATCACATCTTCTTTAGATTCATCGGACATCAAAATATTCGTGACTTTGAATGAAAAAGCAGCCAACAATCCACAAAAAAAGGGGGGAAAAACAATCAGCGGCACGAAAACCAAGAAAAACAAAACTCTAAAGCAACAACAACAACACAAACAACTTTACTGCAAGAATGGCCACTCTATGGAAATAATAATAAAGAGGAAATAAATAACCACAATAAAACTACAGAAACACACGCAACACAGACAAAACAACAACAAGGCATCTATTAGTAATAACAAAAACAACAAACACAACAACAACTACAACAACAACTCCTAAGGACGCTTATGTTGTTGTCACTTGCACACTTTATGTACACTACGACGAACATTCAATCATTTCATCGCTGCAACAGCGACAAAGCAACGAGTAATTTCATGTCTGTATAATGCTTCTTTCTTTTCGTCTCTTTCTTCTTCTTCTTCTTCTACTTCTTCTCCTTCTTCTTCTTCTGGACGTCGTCTTCGTAGTTGTCTATTAATTGTTGTTGTATGAGGTAAGAACAGAAGCCAAAATCCTAAACGATTGTTTTCGATGATATTTATGAATTTTTATGTGAAATTTTTAAGCCTTTTTTACGCATATTTTACTTAATTCTTGATGCATACATTTTTATAATGCTTCATTGATGCATTTTTTTATCAATTTTTTACGAAGTTGTTTATACAATAAAATATATTTTTTTATATAAAGAATTTCTTAACGAATTTCTTAATAATTTTTTCGATTGGTTTATGCAATTTTTCTAGTGATTTTTGAATGAATTCTTTATACATTTTTACGAATTTTGTACTCGTATTTGAATGCCTTTTTATGCATTTTCCAGTAATTTTGTGTGCGTTTTTTAAAGAATTCTTAAAGAGTTTATTAAAATATTTTTACGAATATTTTAATGAATATTTAATGAATTTTTAATGAATTTTTTATGATTTTATTTTATAATATTATGTATGTATTTTTTGCAGCATTTTTTTAATAATTTACACGATTTTTAATACATTTTTTACGATTTTTTTATTTTTTATGATTTTTTATTAATTTTTTACGATTGTATTTTTATGAGTTTTATTTTGATAATTTGTATGATTTTTTATAAATTTTTCTTCTATTTTATTTTTGTATTTTCCTGGTTGTTGTTTATTTTTCATATATGAAGTCTTGTAATATTTTCCATCAATCAATCAATCAGTCAATCGTTGGCAGCCAATTGGTCATCGAATAATATTGGGGGGGAAACACACACGACTCACGAGCAGGTTAATCAATAAAAAAAAACAATTTATAATCTTCAGTCAAGTCAGTTGACCAAATATTCAAATATTGGGACCGAGATGACACAAAAAAGTGATCATCGTCCCCAAGAAACGACAACAAGAACAACGAGAAGGCATCGCGTAACCTCTGCGGTTAAAGTGAGTGAGTGAGTGAGTGAGAAGGAAGAAGTTTTTCAGGTTTTTTTAACACTTTTTATACCGTATTTTTTCATGTTGAATTTTGAATTTTTGTGGATTTTTTCTTGTGTTTCGCTGAATCACGCTTTTGTTGGTGTTATTTTTTTGTTCATTTGTTTTTATTGCTTTTTGTGTGTTTTTAAGGTTTCTTTTATTTTTTTGCGATTTTTAACACACACGCACAAAACAACCAAAAAGATAATAATTATAACAATAACAACAAGTAAGTTTCATTACTATCATCATTGAGTTATATATGAGATGATATGATTTAATTTATTATTCAAAATGGTCGCTAAACCGGATTCGAATCGGATTTCGTTTAACTTTTGGCAATTATTAAAAACCTAAAAAAGGCTTTAACAAAATACAGTATAAAAAAATAAGTACAGTATAAAATAATATAAAAATAATCATAAAATTCGAAATTATAAACATTGTGTGTTCATCTGAATTAAAAGATTACTGAACTGTAAAAAAAAATATCAGAAAAACCGAATAAAACAACATCTCATCTCTCTCTCTCTCTCTCTCTCTCTTTATTACAAGAGTAATTGTTGTTTTTTAAATTTTATTACTCTTTTATTGCTTTTGTCCGTTTTTGTTCAAGTTTAATTTTAATGCGATGCGATGCGTTGCGATTCTTTATGGTTGCATCTCGTAGTTGTTGTTGTTGTTATTATTATTGGTATTGCTATTGTTGTTGTTATCGTTTTTTTTTGTTATCTTTACAGTGGTTTCGTTTTTGTTGTTGCGTGCATCTGTTCGAAGCCTGTTTCTCAAGGTTAACAGTGGCAATTTATGGATGTTGTTTGGCGATGGCATCATGGCGACATCAGCATCAGCATGATCGACTTCGATTGACTGTTTTCGGACCACATCCAAGACTACTTCGTAAAAAGCAAAAAGCCATTTCTTCTTCTTCTTCTCTACTTCTCTCTTCTCACATCTTGTTTCTTTCCAAATGCGCAAAAAAAAAACAAAATAAAAACTTGACAATCGTCAAATGAAAGTTGCATCGATTGCCTCATCATCGCCGTTGTTCTGCTGTCGGCGATGAACCAGATGACCATCATTGTTGTTGTTGTTGTTGTTGTTGTTTCCTGTCATTTGTATCACTCAAGAAAGATCCGAGATGACGTCGTATTGATAACGATGACCTTGAATAACGAACCTCGAATTCCGAGAGTTTGAGTGGAGAACGAACTCAAGTAAAAAAGAACTCGGAGTTAATTTTATTAAAATTGAAAAATAAATCAAATACAACCAATCCATCCAACAATCTATCAATTAGTTAATCTTTTCGAAGCATCAAATAAAAATGATCACCAATCATGGAGTCTTTAAACCATGAAAGCTTAATAAAAGCAAATCTAAAGGGCACTCAAAGCTTTTAAACATCGATAATAACCACACCATGTAATTATTATTGATAAACTTGTATTGTAATATTGTATTAACTTGTATTATTGATAAACTTGTAAACTTGTAAATATTGTATTATTATTGATAAACTAGAAAGGATTAAAATAAAATAACTTTCTTTAAACATTTTTATTTAAAATCTATTTGAAAAAATTCAAAACTTTTTGGAAATTTAAAGTTTTATCATTTTTTGCTTCGTTTTTCTGAATTTTTGGTGCATCTTCGAATTTACTCATTAAAACTTACGTTAAGTTTGCTGATATCTCTGTGTTTCTTCCTGTTGTTGTTGCTTTTATTGTAATAAAACGCTTTTGCGGCGCTTTTATCGAAATCCTCAAAACGAACTTAAAATTTTCGGTTACGTTTACGTTGTGTTGATGTTTGTGTTGTTTTACGTAATCCGCACAAAATTTTAAAACATTACCAATCACTTTTAATTTTTGTGATAATTTAAAGTGATCATAAATTATTTAATGAAGTTTTAATGTTCTTTTAATTATTTCTTTAATTATTCCAATTTTTTTTTTTAATTTTATTTATTTTTTTAATTGTTTTTTGAGGAATCTTTTTTTTCCAAATTCAGCTCCAAGAACTTTTAGCTTTCTATTTTCGGTTTTATTTAATAATTTTTTTTTAATTTCAACTTTTATATTTTTTATTATAATTTTTTTCCTCCTTTTTATTTTAATTTATTTAAAATTTTGTTATTGACACGAACTTTTTAATTACTGCTCTCTTTCTGCTCTTTCTTCCCTCTTTTTTTTATTAATTTATTTTCAATGGTTTCTTGGTTTTCTTCACTAAAATAAAAATACACTAAAAATTATAGTTTTTATTCTTGTTGTGATTAACTTTCTTTCTGTTTTTTGATTTTTTGTTGCTTAGTTAATATTCATTTCTAATTTCGGTTCATTAAAGGATATTAAATACCGTTGACAATTTTTATTTCAAGCACTCAACTCTTCACAATTGAAAGACTTAAGAAACAAACTCGTTTCGGAAATCCTTCTGAGACAATTTTTTAAATTAGTATAAATTTTAATAATCAAAGAACGGAACTTATAATAAATAACTATGCAATAATAATAAAATATAAAATATAATGAAATCAATTAAATTAAATTACAGAAATATTTTAAATCAATATGATAATAATTCATAAAAAAAAATAATAAAAATAAAATAAATTAAATAAAAACAAGATAAAGTAAAATAACTAAAAAATAAATAAACTATATTAAAATAAATAAAACTCAAATAAGATGAAATTTTTTCATAAAATAAATTAAAACAAATTAAAAAATTAAATAAAAAATAAAAACAAAGTTAGCTAAATATTTAAATAAAAATAAATAATTTTTACATAATATAATATATATCGTAGAATATAAAAATGTACATTTTTCACGCATTTTAATTGTTTAAATAATTAAATGCCAATAAAAACTCGTAAATATTCATTATATAAAATAATTAAAAATGTTTGAATTTATTTTAACGAAATTCTTTTTAGTGCTATTTTTAGCACTATTCTTTCACTGGTCACAATGTTGGTTCTTTTGTACTCCAACATTTGTTCGAAATGACACTTTATGACGTCATCGATGAAGGGTACTCGCGGAAATACTGCGACATGAGTACAACATGACATGAGTTGGTGTTAAGAAAGCAAAAAAAAGAAACACAAAGAATACAGCAACAACCACAGAGATAAGCAGTTATTCACAAGGCCAACGACAACAACGTCTTTGACGCCGCTGCCAAAAATAAGAATAACAACAACAACCACTACTACCACAACAACAACAACAGCTGCACCTCAAGCGTCACCTGAAAACAGAGTCTGGGAAGAAAAATTATTCTTGAACGTAATCGAAATCGTTATCGTTGTTGTTGTTGTTGTTTTTGTTGCTGTTGTTTTTGTTGCTGTTGTCATTGTTGTTGTTTTCATTGCTGCTGCCTTTGTTGCTGTTGTTTTTCTTCGAATTTCAACACTTAATTCAAAGAAAGGATGCGTTCCTTGTTCTTTTTTCACTTCTTCTTCAACTTCTTATACTTCATTCCTCGTGCTCTCTCATTTCCAATCAGAATTTCTTAGAAAAGATTATTATTTTTGAAAAAAAGGAACCTTTTCCCAGATTCGAATCCAAGAACTGGATAGAAGAATTCCAGAGAAAAAAGAAGGAATCTCAAAGCAGGCAGCCACAAAAAAAAGGCAAAACCAAACGTTTTAAAAGAAAACGAACCCAAAACGACGACAAGAAACAACGACGACGGCGACGACGACGACGTGACACCACAGAAAAATGTTGCACGCAACACAGCAACCAAGTTAAGACTAACAACGACAGCGACTTTAAGCCACGTTAAAGTCGCAAAGAGTTAAGAGTCAGTAAGGCGAAGAAGAAGAAATCACACTCAACTCTAGGGAAACACACACAAACACACTCTAAATACTCGAAGAAAACTAAAGAAAAAGCGGATGGAAGAACAACAAAAACTCAAGCGAAAAACTTGTCTGCCTCTGAATTTAAGAGTCTAAAAAAGATGAGGCTAAAAAGTACTCAAAGCTTCTCTTTGTTTCAGCGTGTGTGCGTGTCTAGCTTTAAACTCTCGTCTTTAAAATCATGTGTGTGTGTGGGTGTGTGTGTGTGTTTATGTGTGTGTGCCTTCAAGTGTAAACTTGCATATGCACATGCGATATCGAAGTCGATCGTGTTGATCGTGTTTCTTTGTGAGCTTAAATAAGCCCCAACAACAACAACAACAACAGTTGCACGGGTTGATTTCTGTTGTCTGCTCTCTTCATTTGACGTCGCTGTGTTGTTGTTTGTTGGGCGAAAAACCTGTCCTGCCAAATTTGAGAGAACTTTTTGCACTTCAACACCGAAAACAAAAAAAAACTAAATAAAGAAAAATAAATAAAAACCGCAGCCTGTTACACAGACCGCTCTATGGTTGTTGTTGTTGTTGCTCATACCTTCCAAAGTTTGCGTCTTCGCTTTGACATCATCGTCATCGTATTCGTCGTCGTTATTGTTGTCTTTGCTTCGTACTCGTCGCTTCTTTCGTTATGCTTCGTTGCGATCAACGTCGATCGTCGCTGCTTTAAGATCAGCTCAGTTTTCAGCTAATTTGTTGTTGTTGCTTTTCGTTTATTTGTTATTTTTATCTGCTTTGCTATTTCTTGGTAGTTTATGGTTGTTGTTGTTGTTGTTAATGTAGCTGGTGTCGCTGTTGGCAGTCTTTTCTTGATTTTTTTTTTCTTTTGCAGGTTGTTTTTATTTCTTAGGAAATTGACACCGGTTGCTCTTGGCTGAGGTGGGAAGTTATGCTTGGTTACCGTGAGGTCTGGCTTCAGAGAGGCCTCTTAAACGGCGTCTACGTCAACATCAACGTCCACTTCATCGTCTCATCGTCGTCATCATCGTCTTCTGATCTCATTGGCAACATTTTTAATAATTTTTAATTAATTTTTATGGATTTTTGTTTGCTTTTTAAAAATAATCACCCAGAATACGATCTGTAATTAAAATATTCTGATTATTTTGTAATTAAATGTCTTCTTTTTGTTCAGTTTTCTTAGTTTCAATTTGAAGACAACGTTTTCATTAACAAGTTTGTGTCTTAAGTCTTTCATCGCAAGTTGAACCATCGAAATGATTGAAGAAGCGGAATCAATCAATTCAACTCAGTCCATGTGAAGTCAGTTACACAGATTATTCAATTAAATCCAACAAACACAATTCAATTCAATTGATTTATGATAATTATTATTAACTAATAACATCATCATAATAAAAATTAATCACAATCTTAAATATTCTAAAGATTATTCCAAATATTATGAGGCGCCATCTTTTTTTAAGTAATTAAAGAAAAGCACCTAAAATAACAAGAGATAAGATTAAAGAGTCATTAAAGAGCTTGAAATTAGTTACGTTTCCGGGTTCTGTTTTGTTGGCAACAAGAATACGGCATAAACAACAACAACGACAGCGATAACTCATTCTATTGTAAAGTTAACACTGCAAAAAATACACACAAACACACAGACACACACAGCCACATACAAAGTTGTATATACAGTGTATACTATACACTATCATCTATTCGACACAAGAACATATTCACTTTGAGTCTCAGTTCGTAAATATGGCTTAAAATCTTAATTTCTCTCTCTCTCTCTCTCTCCCTCCCTCTCTTCCGCTCTCTTAGCTTTTGTACGCTAATTCTCATTCTTTAGTTCCTTTTACTGCCTCTCTCTCTCTCTCCTTTCTTTCTTTTCTCATTCGTTCATTATTTTAAGACTTGTACAAAAACTGGTCAAGCATACTTTTTTGCATTTTAACCAGTTGAAGACCTAAACTTGGCTTTAATACAACAACAACAACATCAAACTGCAAAAATACTATAATAAGCTACGAGTGAGACTTTGCTCATGTCACTTTTAAAACACCTTTAAAGAGAGGAAACCACTCACACTCCCTCTTTTCTATTTGATCTGCTCTTCTTCTGTCTCTCTCGAACCATTCTTAACCCGTTCACTATCTATGAGTCGCATTTATGGCTCATGCTACTTTTGAAATTCATACTATTCAGAAATCTTATCTATCCTGAGAAAATATCCTTACAAGGAGTGAAATATTATACGTAAGTATACTCACCACCTTCGAGAGTCTTATACGAACTCAGAAATTTTCTTATAAAGGATGACATTTGACTTGAAGTTTGCACTAGTTTAGAAACAGTTAGGAAACAGTGATGACAAAGAGTACAGTTTAGTAGAGTTGAGTAGATTTGAATAAAGTTGAATACAGTTGAATAGAGTTGAATAAAGTTGAGTAGAGTTGAATAGGGTTGAGTAGAGTTGAATACAGTTGAGCAGAGTTGAATAAAGTTGAGTAGAGTTGAATAAAGTTGAGTAGATTCGATTAGAATTGCGTAGAGTTGAATACATTTGAATAGAGTTGAATAAAGTAGATTATATTCGACTAGAATTGAGTAGAGTTGAATAAAGTTGAGTAGAGTTGAGTGGAGTTGTATTAAAATACCTTCATTTCTGCACTTTTAATATGAGCAAAAAAATTCACTTAATTCACTTCGCATCAGATTTTTTTTTCTCTCACACTGTTTTTCTGAATCTGAAACTGTTAAGTTTAACTTATTTTTTAACATATGTATTTATGGATTTTATTTTCAATTTCTGCAAATGTTGAGATTAAAAGCTGGAACGCGATGATAGAGAGCCACAGAGCGAGAGAAAGAAGTTGTGTCTGAGTATGTGGGTGAGTGGGAGTGTGTTTGTATTTATAGCTGTGTGTGTATGTGTTTGATTCTCTTTGTTCTCTTTTTCTCCTTGTCTAGTTTATTTAAACGAATACAAAATTGTTGTTACTATTATTATTATTATTGTTAATATTATTATTATACAATAATTATAAATATAACTATGAACTTCTTTTCTTTTGATTTTTTATGAGTGTCTGCTACGCTAAGTGATTTTAGAAGCTATACAACACACTTAGAAGCGAATTCACTGAGAGGAGGAAGAAAGTGAGGAAGACCATAAAAAATAAGCAGAAAAAATTATCTATTTAAAAAAAAAACGTGGGTTTAACTGGAATTTCTTGAAAAGTATAGAATAAGTTAAAGAAAAACCAGTTGAAAAGCTTAACGTTTGAACTTAAAAAGATAAAGAAATAGATAAAGGAAAAAAAATAAATTTAAAAACTTATTGAGGCACAAAAAAATTAAATTTTAAAAAAATTTACAAATTCTTTTAAACACATTCTAAAACCTCTTTCCTTTCTTCCTTGTATTCCATTTTTTCATCTCTTTCGTACTCATATCGTACAAAATATCATACAAATCTCTATGTACCCTTAGAATATAATGTATGAAGGCTCTGAAACGTATAAAAAAGTTTGTACACCAGCTTAAAAAATACAAAAAATTTTTTACCCGCATAAAAATATTGAAAATCTATTTTGGATACGATATCGCATAAAACCCTCAAAAATACCCTTTAAAACTTATTCATCGGGGATTTAATTACATGTTAACAAAGTGATTAATTAGAAAATATAAAATATTTTAGCTGAGTCAAAGTGTTTATTATAATTATTCAACTTTTACTTCGATTTTATTCAAATGTAATTATTTTAAATATAAAATACTATATATCATTAATTTTCTATACTTGAATTGGTGAGAATAAGTGAGTGAGCGAATGAAAGAATGAATAAGTAAGTAAATGAATGAATAAGTGACTAACTTAGTGAATAAATGAATGAATAAGTGAGTGAATAAGTAAGTGAATAAATGAATGAATAACTGAGTGAATAAAAGAGTGAATAAGTGAGTAAATGGATGAGTGAATAAGTGAGTAAGTAAGTGAATGAATAAGTGAGTGCATGAAATAGTGAATGATTGAGTGAAAGAATGAGTAAATGATCGAGTGAGTGAAGCTAATGTGTAAAGAATCGAGTAGAATGTCACAAAACATGTCTAAAAATTTATAAGAAGCAGGTAATCTTTTTTTTACACAAAGATAAAGGATCAATAATAAATAACAGAGGATTTCCAATTCATTTTTATCAATGAAAGTATCATCAATTCTCGTTTTCTTTCTCGTGCGTATGTTTGTGTGGGTTTTTCTTGTGTGCCTTTAAAATGCCGATGAAAAATAATCACTGCGATGTGTAAAAGGAATGTGAAAGAGAGAATTTCCGAAAACGTGACTGAAATATTTTATCAGGTGATAATTTTTCATTTATTTAAGCAAACAAACGACTTTAAAAAGTGGAGGGTAAAAAAACGGAAACAGTAAAGAAGAACATGAGCTCAGCTATCAGAAGCGTACAAGTAGCTGCTGCTACTACTGAAATCCCTACTTTATACATATACAAAAAATAATAAAATCCGCATCGAAAATAAATTCTAAAAATAAACACGTCAATCGTAATAAGAAACACAAACAATAAATAATGTATGAAAATGTGTAAATATGCATACGATATCAAAGTGAAGATTGTGGCATGGAAGAGTATAGAAAATGACAGTATAGAAGCAACAACAATTCGCAGCAACCTCCAAATACTCCGTTGCATTTATAAAGCCAAAAAATGATAAAATTCAGTCCAAGAATGATAGAATACAATTCAATCCTTAGTAACTAAGTAAATGAGCACGAAAGAGTCGAATGAGTGCACACCAAAGAAATGCAACGAGTGTAATCGTTCGTATCTGCGCAACTAATAACGAATACATAATACGAATACATTGGCACATTCATATTCGTAAGCTTAAAGCACGAACCTGATTCGCAATCGTTCTGAAGCTGGCAGCGAAAAGAATCGCCTCGAAAATTACAGCTGAACATAGAACCCGAAAGGAAACAGAAGCATATTAAAGAAGCAAATTAATTTAAATATTTAATCATGAATACAAATGAATGCAAACATCTTGGGAGTTCATAACCTATTTTTTGTGTCTTTAAGCCAACAATTTGTTGCTTGAGTGGGTTGTGAAAAAAAAATTGCTTGGAATCAGTTAGCAATTAGTTAATATTTCAAGGCTATGGTTAATTTTTGACATCAGCAGTTGATTTTCCTTATTTGTGGACAGTTTCTGAAATTTCGTTTCATTTTTGATGTATTGTATATCGAAATGATCATAACAGGACTCGATGCGCAATTTAATGTTTAGTGACGTTCGAGAATTTATTGTTGTTGGTTACTTGAGTAGGGTTTTTTCACGATAAACAACAACAGCTACCCGAAATACCAACCCCAAGTCACTGAAACAGGACCCAAGCCTGTAAAAATAACAGGAGGCTAGCAAAAAAGCAACTAAATGAAAATCAGTCTACCAAACAGTCTCGTTTCCTGGGCAATATAGCAATAATCAACAACAATAACATTATAAAGAACCCACAAGTACATAAAACATAAACTCTCTTTTCTACTTTATTATATTTTTGCTGTTGCTTTTTTATTTTTATATGAAAGCAAAACACTTTACTCACAAAACATTCACCGCAAAATAGTTTTCAATGTGAATGACTTCAATCACAAAACTAAAATTAGCTTCATATGAAAATTAAATGTTTAAACAATTTTGATTTTTATTCAAAATTTCTGGTTTTTTTCTTACATAAAGAATTCTTACATAAAAAAATTAACTTAAAAATTTCCTGCAACGGCGACTGCAAGAAACTCAACAACAACACCACGAACAGAAATCATTGAAAAAATGTCCGAATTGATTTCACGCGAAAACGAATTCCTAAAACTGAACGAACATTTGGACATGTTGGCGAGTGGAGCGTTAGACAAGCATCCTGTGCAAGAAAAACAGCACCAGCCGACGTCATCCGTGACATCGGCTTCGACTTCCAAAGGAGATCCCAGATTTTGCACCTACACGAAAAACAAGGGTGCGCCTCTGAAGAAGCGAGGAGCCGGCGACGGAATTCCCGATCCCAAGAAGGAGAAATCGCCAGCGATGAGTATTACCAACCGTTCGAACACCAGCTCCATGCGGGAGCCTCCGCGCTTGACGGGACGCTACAAGGCACCTTGTACCCCTCCGACCACACCTCAGATGACTGCCACAACGACCACCATCAACAGCATAAACGGCAACAATATGTTGTACGCCACGACGCCACCTCGCGAGATGAGCGCCATCTCGACGGTGACCACAGCTCGCAACAAGAGCGCCATCCCCACACCACCATCAACGCAGCGATCCCGCAACACAAAGCCGCCGGAACCAGCACGCTTTTGCTCAAGCCGCGCGAGCACCAACCGCGGCTCGTCGGGTGGCGTCTTCACTGTACACTATCGCAACCCCAAATTTATAGAGAGCCCTTCTCTGGAGGGGTTGTTGCGCGAAGAGAGCGCCTCGATACGACGCCGCAACTCGCCCTCGACCACATCGCGCACCACCGATATGGATAGCTTGTATTCCGGCATAATTGTTGATCCGGGGAGTAGTGGAGGCTGCGGCTCAACGACCAGAAGATCGACTCAGGCAAGCACACGGAAGAACATCAGCACCGACGGATTAATCAAGTAAGTTCAGGCTGTAACCTTAAATCCGACTTTAAGCAACTTTTTCAAGTATAATATAATATTACCCAATATAATATTGGGTATTTCAATAATAATTTACCATTATTCACCATTTTTACTCAGATTTCTCAAGTCAAAGGTCGCCATTTTGGAAGATGATCACGATCGCATCTCCCAAGAGATGATGCACCAGAAGGAGCTTCTCGAAAACACGTTGGAACGCCAGAAAAAGGTCGAGCAGCAACGCGACCAAGCCTACGCGAAGCACAGCTCTCTCAGCGAACAGCTAGCCAAAGTGGAGTCGCAACTGGAGGACACCAATCGGCGAGTGAAAGAGCGCAGCCTTGACCAGTCAGCTCAGCAGAAGGAAGTGGAGCTGGTCAAGCGCGAAGTGAAGGTGCTCGCACAGACCAACAACAATTTGGAGAAGCGTCTCATGCGCGCCAATGATGACCTGGACAGTGCAAAGAATGCGCTCTCCATGCTTCGGGCTGCCGAACGCGAGCAACGCGAAGCGATGCGCAGCGAGTGCGAGGCGCGCGACAAGCAGATCAAAAGCCTCAAGAAACAACGCGCCGATCTGCTCAACGCCTACAAGAAACAGCTCTTCCTCATCGACAACTTGAAGCGGCAGAACGTCTGCATGGAGCAGTCGAAAATGGTCAACTTCAACGAGAAGGAGTTCACTAAAGTGTTGGAGTGGAACTCGAATACCTGAGAGGGAGGAAGAAGAGCTGAAGAGAGGAGTTGAAGGGAGGAATTGAAGGCAGAAGTGATCTTAAATCTAGCGGGAAGATCGGGGAATTAATTTTTGCCACTTGTCATTTATGTGGTTTTTACATGTATTTCACAGTACTATAGCTCGTGTGATGTTTTGTTTTGAACATGTGCAGGTCTTTTTATCGAAAATAATAATTGGGAGAATACGAAGCTGTTAGTGTGTACGCCAGCCACGTACAGGGTGTGTGTATACAAAATAAAACAAAATATGAATTGTTTAGATGAGTTCTGAAAAATCTTTGTTTCATTTGAATTTCCGATATGTTACATTAAACTTTATATTATTCTAACTGTTAACAAGTCTTTTATTTGGAATTTCTTTAAGACAAAAGAAACTAAGAAACGTACATGAATGCATAGTAATTTAGCCCCCTTTTTTTGTTAATTAATATTTTAGCAGGATTGCAACACAACGATGAATCCTTTGAATTAAAAGCAACCCTTAATAAGTCCTGATTAAATTCAGTTTCGCTCGGTTCGTATAAAAGAACATATCTCTGAACATGTGTATAGAAAATCTAATTTGAAATCAATTTCATGAGAGAATTCCGTTGAGTGTTCAACGTTTGCAATCCAAACTAAGAAGCTAATAAAATTAATAAAGTCTTCGGTCGCATCTTCTTACTTTGATTGCACTTTACGCTATCCTTTGGATATGTTTTATAATAACCGTTGACTCGTCTTACATTATCCTTTCATTATTCTTGTGTTTTTCAATGATTTTGTCAAGCCAGAGAAAAGCGTATAAAAGCCAGAGCCTGAACGGCAAACAGCATCAGTTCCAGCAGCAGCATCAAAGCAACAGCAACAGAAACGCAACAGCACTAAAACAACCGACAAAACACAACACCAACGACATGTCTGCCATTCGTATCGTCAACTTCTTCATTCTGGTTGCTTTCTTGATTGCTGCAGTCGCTGTGGAGACTGACGCAGCCTACAGAAAGCCACCATTCAACGGAAGTATTTTTGGCAAACGTAACAGTGCTGGTAAGAAATGATAATCACAACAAAAATCACTGCAACATTAAAAACTTAAAATCCTTGTCCATTTAGAATATGATAACGCTAAAGCTGTCACCGCCATGTGTGAAATCGCTATGGAAGCTTGTCAATCGTGGTTCCCTCAAAGCGACAGCAAGTAGATCGGAAGACCACCAATGTCGCCACGCCCACAAGATAAGCATTCGTCGAAATTAATATTGGAACTCGAAATATTTACTCGAAAGATTAATTTTAATTTATAACTTTTTTATACTCAACCTTAAAATACTTAAAAATACTTAGAAATGTATTTACTATTGTGTATGAAAATGAAAAGCTTTTGATGTTAAACTAAGTTTAAATATATATTTAACATTTAATTTTATGTATATTCATGATGATGGTGATGTTTATAATTTCATTAATAAACTTCGCAACTATTTAAAAAATCGAAATCGAATCAAAGTTTGTATTATAATCATTTGATGAAAATTAAAAATGATGAATTTTTCATCGATTTATAAATTATACTATAGGCTAATAAGTTAAATCACATGACCTGAAGGATCATTTCTGATCACCAAAACGGGAAATTACACGACCAGGAAATAACTCATGCAGTAGCGTAGTTATTTCTCGGGCAGTATGACATGTGGCACCGTCTTGTTAAAACCACATGTCGTCCACATTCTTATCTTAAAATTTAGGCACAAAGACTGGATTATAATGTCGCGATGGGGAAACCCATTAACTGTTATTGCCTGATAAGTATTATCAAAGAAGAATAGTCCGATAATACCTCTAGCCCAAATTCCGCACCAAACAGTGCGTTGAGGATTCATTCTTAAACAATCCATCGTAGATATTATAATCCCCAAATGCGATCCATATTAGATCCACTTCTTCCACTTTCTTATACATATCGATTCACAGTTTCCCCAAATAGGTTTTCAACTGCAGATCAAGTGTTTTTAATCCTTGGTTTTCCTGGTTCTTCTTTTTCTACTTCTCTCTTGGCCTTCAGTACTTTCAAAAGACTTAGAGAAATATAGGTTCAGCTGCTATTTTTCAGTATCTCCAGTACCAGTCCATGAGATTTATAAATAGTCGGCAATAAAAAATAACAGCAAAGTAAACGAACACCTTGTAAAAGAGTAGAGTTTATATTTAATTCTATATTTGAAATGATATGTATTACAAAATTTAATTTTAATATAAATTTGAATACAAAAATTTTCTAAGAAAAATTTAATAAACATAGAAAAGATTTTAAATAATAAGTTCAATTCTTCAAGTACTTATTAGTAAAAAAATAAGTATTTAATAATAATAATAAATTTGTGACTTTGACAAAAAAATCTGGACACATGAAATACATATTGTATTTAACAATTTTAATCTCATTTAATTTCTATTAAATTCTATTAATATACTCTTATATTCAATTTCTTCCATTATCTTTCTTAATAATAAATTAATAACTTTTGAAAATCATGTTGATCTTTTAAATAAATGTACATAGACGTATATCGTATATAAACTTAAAAGTAATACTCATATATATGTATATGTATATGTATATATACATATTGTAGAGATTATAAAAAAACAGTGCGTTTTACAGTTACTTTTACTAGTAATCACTTTTTTTATTGCTTATTTACTAATTTTTAGGCACTTTTTTGCGTTTGTGATGCATTTCGGTAACATATTTGCGTAAATATATCATATAATCGGACATGAAAGAGGTATAGGCCTGAAAGAGAGAGAATTTAGAGAGATAAATTGATTATCTATTTGATGAACTAACAGTATCGAGCACATAACGAGGTATATAACCCTTTAAATCCAAGCAAAGGAGCCACTCGAAAATACAGGCATCTGATTTGCCATCAATTTCCCGAAAAGCAAAGCCGGAGACTAGATTTTCACCTCTAAAATAAACAGCAACAATAGCAATTAATTAAAATTTACATTAATTTTGAACTAACAATATATACATATATAAATTAGATTAGGTAAGTAAGATCAGTAGTTAATACTTCAAAACATTAAAATTGTTTGACTGAGAAACGACTCGTATTTTCAATTCATGAATAACAGTTTATTTCACTTTAACTTACCTAATATATTTCGTATTCGGCAAAATTTTCGGATAATCAACGCTTATAGCGGCACTCAACCAGACGACATCTTTTTGTGACTTTAATGATGCCGGTGCACTTTTCACAGGTGGTACACATGCATGCACATTTGTATGCAATTCATCCAAATTATCAGAAGCATCTTCAAACGCTTCCTCTTCGTATGGAGGCGGTTCATCGAAATTTATACCAATGGTGAAATCTTTTGCGCCTAAGCTTTGACTTAAAGTACGAAAAGCAGGAGCGTTCGACAAACGTGCTTCGGTGTTGCTGTTGTTGGTGTTGCTGGTGGATAGTTTTGTATGAATGCTGTTGTTACCTTCAACACTACTAGGTAATGGTGTTAAGGATTCACCATCAATGGAGACGGTGGAAACACTTCCCTCACAAGAACGATTCAATATATTCTCATCATCACTTGTAGCCGCATCCGTACCTATGATATCAGGATCATCGACTACTTTTCCATTTCGATAGAGACGCCAACAACGCAAATTTATGAAATCACGACTCTTAACAAAACCGCCTCCAGCACCAACGGTTGCTTGATAAGTGATGTCGGTGTACGAATTAACTTTCTACAAACAAATACGTTTGTGAACCACAAAAATAGGTAGATAATCAAAAATTATAAATAAGTATTAGAAGAAATAACTTACGCGCACAACTTTCGACTCTAAAAGAGTCGGATTCCATTTGGGAATTTCTTCGATTTTGTAAAAAAGTTCTTCTAGCAAAGCTTTGGCAGAACATTTAATGCGACCCTTTTAAAAATATATTAAATATTAAATTAAAAGCGTTAGTAAATGCATTAACTTTAATTTTCAAAGATTTATTTAAAATTAATTGAAATCTTTAAAAATCGAATTCAAGGAATACGAACTCACCGTAAGTCGATAAACTTTGCCCAACTTCTCACGCTGAGTGCTACGTATTGTGTCGCCTTTCGAGGTAACCTTCTCTACCTTCCAGTCAGCGGATTCTAACAGTTCATATGCTTTCCGCACACAATCCAATCCCATCTGATGATATTCTTCATCCTTTAAGGAAAAGAAGAGTGGGTTTTTTCGAGAAGATCAGTAAAACATTAAACTATTAAAATCTTCAGACATCACAGATAAGCTTCATAAAGTTATAAAAAGTTATAACATAAAATCGAAAGTTAAATACAATAAAGGTACACTTCAAATGCGATCAACGATCACCTCATCGGATAAACTCAGATTTTGTAACGAGACCATCACGATTTCAAAGTTAACTGAAAACAGCTTCCGGAAACACGTCTCCAAGAAAACTTTTTTAGTTTTGCTTTTATATACACACACATGATAATCCTGTAACTGAAATTCTAATTTCTTGAATTAAAAGACTTTTATTTATATCCAGATTCAACTGAATGAATTAAATTTGAATTGGTGTTGAAATTGATTTAAGAATTAATTTGAATTGCTTTTGTTTTTGTTTTAAATACTAAAAAGTTAGGGGAACAGAAATAGGTAAGAAAATGTAAATGGAGTTTTAAGATGAATAAATATTTATGAGAACAATTTTTCATTTTACTATGTTCACTCTTTTCTCAAGGGGACAAATTTGTTGAAGGCAATATATTTAACCCATTTCTTCCCAGTGCTGTGTATACGCAACACGAAGTTTAACTTTACAAAATGCAGACAAACTAACGTTTTATGCAAAACTGATTATGCATGTGTTAAAATACATTCAAAATATCTATGGAAGAAGAGGTGATTATCTGGGCTTAAGTGAAAGGGTTCTAACAAACTTGTTGAAGGTTGTTCATGATCCTGAAAATCAAATAATAGCTTTTTATAACTTTTTCACAAGCCATAATCGTATGGCCAAGCATATTACATTGTTATCGTATTACATTGTTGTCAGAAATTAAATTCCTTACAGGTGCAAAAGAACTCACAGGGAACTATGATTATAGATTTGAAGCATGAAATCAAAATAATAAAAGAATTTTAGTATTATCAGGAAACTCCAAACATTATGTGTGGTGTAAATGACCATGACCATTTTATTTGAATTATTACAAAGTGAAAGTAAGTAAGTGATGGCAAAATATCATATTTTTACACAAATTCTATGTTTGAGAAGAAATGGGTTAATAGGAATATATATGACATACTATATATGTATATCTATGTAGGAATATACATATATACAATATACAAATATATCAATACATATTTTTTTTCAAAGGAACAAGAAAATCATATGCCATGCACTGGCATGAATTTATAGGGACTTCTGTATTTTGATTTAACACTCTAAACAGTACATAAAGATCTCAATACCTAATACATTATACGTATATATGTGTATATATATATGTATTTGTATATTATATATAAACTACGTACCTGTTCATCTTCAGCATCACTATCGGGCTCTGAATCGAGTGGAGAATAAAAATTTGCCACACTTTCGGGCTCATTACGAGATGCCAAAAATGGAGCTATTAAAGGTGAACGATCCGATGGGTTTGTATCTAATAGATAGAAAAATAAAAGTTATAAAAGAAACCAAAATTTTCAATTTAAATATAATTATATGAGATTTTGAAAACAGTTTAATCTACACACATGAAATCTCCATTGTACACCTCTGGTATCAATCTCAATCTCTCTGTCTTTTTAAAAAATTTTGAAAATTTCATGGATGTTAGTACTACAAAAAAATTCCTTTTATAGCATACTTCGATTAATAGTGACAGACCTGTAAAGTAACGTCTTGCATGACGTTCCTGTGGTATTACGCGGCAGTCCAAAAACCACGCTTCACCCCAGGCTAGAACGAAGGAAGTCATAATCAGGATGACTTCAATAACTTGCTGACTTGATTGAACCCACTAAAAGACATAATACAAGAAAATTCGTTTTAAATTTTCGAAATTGTTACTGAATGATTAAAAAACCTACATTGAATACAAAAACTTTTGATATTAAAAATAAACAGGAACCGCTTGTAGAAAGCTGAAATTAAAAGAAAAAAATAAGAAAGAATTAATTCAAACTTGAGACTTGAAACCTAGAAGAAGTAATTGAATACAAAAATTATACTAAAAATATGGAGGAAGAACTTACAGCTATTATAAACCAATGATTTATATATAATAAAGCATAGAAAAGTATTAAAACTAGGAAACGACAAACAGCCGCCGCAACAACATCGAACAGCGATGTGTAGATCGTATAGTGAACGATTTGCTTATGGAAAGCTTGAAATATGTTATCACCGTTGATCTGAAATAAAATAAAACCATGAAACAATTGAATTGAATCAACTATGTCATCTTTTTACCAAAATACAAATGAGCCACAACAACGACACAAACACCAAGTCGAAGGTGACAAAAAGGCAAAAGAAACGACGCACCACCGACATTCGACCATCCTGCATATAACCACCCAGAAACTCTTCGGTTATTAAATTTATGGAATGTGCGCGATCTACAAAAATTGAGGAAAAATTCATAAAACAATGGTTTTTTAAATGTTTACCTACTCATAGGTACATATATCGTTTACTTACTGATATCGAAAATTGGCTGAAAGTGACCGACCTGTCCGCCATACGAACCACCTCCGCGATAACTCATTGAACGCGAGCGATTGATTAATAATGCCGCTGTGTTGCGAATTTCATCTTCATCATTTTGTGACATGGTAAAAATAATAAAGCTGCTTCCAAGTTTTTTACAGCATGTTTAATGTTTAATTGCTTGTAATGGTTTTTTAAAAATAATCTAAAAGAACAAGATTTTAAATTTAATAAAAATTTCTTGTACATAGCAAAGCAGAACGAACAAAAATGAAAGCAGAGTAGAGAAACGGAAAAACGCTGAACAGTACTAAAGAACGACAAAGCAGAATAAAATATATTTAGCAGATTGGAAGTTTTTTTAAAAAAGGTTGAGAATATAAAAAATAAAATTATAAATAAAACAATTTTAAGACATATTTTCAAAATTAATAAATAAATTAAAATTTCCTGAGTTGTTTACATTTTGTGAACTGTTGCTGATAAGAATTTTAGTTCTTGTTCTTGTTTTTCTAAATTTTGTTGCTGTTACTTTATGTTTGTTGTTATTATTATTGTTTTTGATATTGCATTGTAGTTTCAAAACTACACGAAACTGAACTAAAAAGGAGATAGGAATGTAATTAAAAATTTGCCCTAAAATTTTCACAACAAAAAATAAATGCATATGTGCGTTTATCAAGGTAAACATAAATATGACAATAATATATACTATATATATACATATTTTACATGAACTGTTTTTCCGTTTTACACATATAAATAAATAAACGCTTCTAAGTGTATAAGCACATCGAACAACGTCAGCGTCGGAACCTTCCAGCGTCAAACAAGTTGGCCCAAAATGAATAGGCCAGACGGTCGTCATGAATTTTGTTGTCTGAGGCTCAGCGTCATGACGCTTCGATCGGATTGATTCTATTTTCCCACTGACGCCGAGCCTACGCTCTTTTTTTTCGGAAATGATTTGCCTACTCTTCGTCCAAAATACTTCGAAAATATTGAAGTGGTGCAAAGTTCTGCAAGAAATATAAACAAAAATCAGATAACAAACCAGAAACAAAAAGCAGATGTTTGATATGCAAAGAAACGAAAACCGCAGCTCCGAACAAAAAGACAAAATTTTGCTGAAGAAAAACACGAATAACAGAACGCAGAAACAACGGACATGGTGTAAACAAATTTGGCGAGCGTTTGGCGTATTCATTTTGAGCCAACTTTATTGACCCAAGGAAGTTATGGAGTTGACGCTTTCGTTGTGGTTAGTCTTCGGTTTGTACAGTAAATTATTTTTTGACGCTGTCCGATGTGCTTATACATTAACTTATTGTTGGAAATCTGCTACGTCGTCATTTAGTTCTATGTATATTTTTGGACACCTTGTTCGGTTTTATTCTTTTATTAAAAATTGCATATTTTTTCAATTTTATATTATGTTTTTAACGCATCTCCGTAAATTCCAACCTTTTTAATTCATTATCTGATAAATGCTCTTCAATTTCATTTGTCACTATTTTGTATTAAGATTTCCATTATCTATTTCTTTTTTATATATTCCTCACTATGTGCACAACTAACTTCCCAAGACCCGACAACTTGAGATGCAAATTTCATAAAATTCTAAAAAAGTTAAACAAAAGTAAAAATTGCATTTTTCCTACCAGTAAAATCTGACATTTCGATTCAATGGAGGAGTACGTTCAACGAATACAAATATGTTTTGTTTATTTTGTGTTCAGCTACAAAAACTGCAGAGTTGCAGTTGTAAACTACTTCAATTATGCAAAGAAATAGTTTAATCCAACTCAACTGCAATTTTCGCCGGTACGGAAAAAATTTAAACCGACGAAACTTCAAGTTTTTGCTAAAACTTAACTTTTTTTAATACATAAACCAACTTTTATTTTAAATAACATCTATTTAAGCATCTACATACATACATTTTTATGTTCAATTTCTGTTTTATTATAAAATCATAACGTTAACAATTAAGAAGCATCGCTAAGATGCACTACATTTAATTAACTTAATTGCTTAAATAAATGGATATAATTTTTATATCATCATATGGTTTATCGGTTTTCGGGTTAGTTTTTGAATTGCATATATTTTGGCAAACTTCCATGCCACGAAAAATGCGACCAAATATTGTGTGTTTATTATCCAGCCAGGGCTATAAACAGAAAACACATTTAAACATTAAGAAAAGAAAATATTAAAGGCATTTTCAATTTTTAATACAAACCGTGGGCAAAACTGTAATAAAAAATTGACTACCATTCGTATTGGGACCAGCATTGGCCATGCTAACGGTATAAGGACGATCATGCCTTAGACTGGGTACAAATTCATCTTTAAAATCGTTACCCCATATGGATTTGCCCCCAGTACCAGTGCCCGTCGGATCGCCCGTTTGTATCATGAAACCTTTGATTACACGATGGAAAATGTGACCATTATAATAACTGTAAACAAAAAAAAAAAACAGTTCGAAACTTAAATATAACAACCATATATAATTATATAAAAATATTACAATAAACTGTATGCACAAAATTTAATGCACAATCAAATATTTTATATTAATATTAGGAATATTGTGCAATACATATAAGCTATGATTTAAAATTTTCTTAATTGATTTTAATTCATTTCTTTTCATTTTCAAACAACTAAACTTACCCATTTTTGGCGTGAACACAAAAATTTTCCACAGTTTTTGGGCATTCTTTATAAAATAACTTCATGTGAATGTCCCCCAGACTTGTGTGTATGACAGCATTTTCATACATACGCTGTACACCTAAATTACAATTTTATTAATATTAGTTATTTTATTATACATTGGAAACTATTATTATGTATTAATTGATTATTTAATTAACCTTCTTCTATTTAAGAGGAAAGAGGGAAGCATGAAAATGTAAGAAACATTTTTTTGTAAAAAGGACAATTACAATTATTTCATGCAAATATTTTTAAATACCTTGGCCTTCAGGTACCGCAATAATATCTTCTTTTGAAGGTTTCTCATTGAATATATCTCTGTCCACATCTTGTAAATCAGAAGGAAGACGTCTACTATACAGATAGAAACGCGGTTTTCTACAATAAAATAAATAAAAATCAAGTTAAAAAACGCCGTATTCAATAAATGATAACTATATCATAATAGAAATTTTGTAAATAATATATATAAAGAATAATTTAAACAAATACTTACTTGTACGCTGTACAAAATAAAGTCGGGTCATTTTCTATAGAGTTCAGAGCAGGATTATCACTAGCTTCCTGTTCTATAGTAACAGCGGCTTTCGTTTTTCTCCCTTTACCCTTTTTCATAAATAAATAAATAGATTGTGAATTATAATTAACATACATATATGTACGTAAAATGAAAATATTAAATAATTTATAATTGAGCTTAATTCGAATACCTGAAACAATGCTATTTGTAAAGGACGTATATTATCCGTTTTCCCTAAAATCGATATACAACGATTTGTTTCAATATTGATGACTTTTATGCCCAACATCGTGGGATACATAATAAAGTGTCCACTACAATCGAAGATAATATTACTGTTCATAATATAGTCGGATTTTTCTAAATCACGTTCAATGGCCATTCTGAATGATAAGATAAAATATGATAAAGTGATTGGAGTATGTATGTATATCTATCTGTACTAGGTACCAAATACCTTCTACCAAATTCCATATTCGGTAAAGCATGCGGTGTTTGTTGCATTTGAATGTACGTGTTGAGTGCCTCGTCAAAAACACGGATTAGTTTTCCAGAATTGAATTGAAATACACGCACTTTACGATCCGTGCAGATGGCAGCAAATCTTTTACCATCCTGAGAAACAGCTAAGCTGGTGGTTATGGTTTTATTTTTAACAAACTCAAATAAACCTGTTCGAAAGAGATATGAGCAAAAAAGAAAATATTATTTAAAGGAAGCAGAACTTCGGAGACAAGCTGATAAATTGTATCAACTATATATCAATATTATTTATCTTAAATACCGGTATTAACTAAATGTTTCATTTACTTACTTGTATCCAGTTTTGATTCAAATGTTACAATTTTTTCCGGGAATTTATAATCGTATTTAGAGTTTTGCCAATATTCTAATATTCCATTTTTATCCACCGATATAACAGTTTCCATGGCAACATTATAGCGCAACGTTATCACTGGAGCCGAATGCAATTTTTCCAACGTATGAAGGATTTCACCATTACCTTGGCCATCGTATATGTGAATATTATTTGAATCCTTATCAGATCTGATCAGAAGATATTCCATAAGAAATGAATAAAAACCTTAGACAAACAATAACGAAAAGGTTTAACGTACACCGCTAAACTGTGTATAGCATCACCAGGGGAATGAATCCATTCTGTGCAGAGAGGTGTAAAGCCCAGTTTTATTATGTTAATCATATCAAAATTGATCACATCGAAGACTTTTGCACATTTATCAGCCGATGCAGAACAAAGCAGAGAACCGCTTGCATTCGTTGTGAGTGAATGAAGAGGCACTGAAATTAAAGATTGATGTAATATGAAGGAGGACTGAATTTTGAAAGAACTAAAGAAATCATTTGCAAAACTAAGTCTCACTCAAATGACTACGGAAATGCTTAACAAATTCGATTCCCTCCTCCATTTTTTTCCAGAATTTAATATGACCATCAAGGCTGCCTGTTACTATAAAATCTGTCTTAGTTGTGACCAGATGCGTTATGATGTCACGATGCATATAACTGCGTTCATAGCTTTCCGAGTCGGGCAGATTTTGCAAGAAAACGTGTTCATAAGGAAGTACTAAAATTGTATAAATCCATGTTGTATATATGAAACCTTAAGCTCATAAAATTAATTGAAATTTATTATCGGAGGTCAACCTTTTTTCTTTTTGGGTTTCGGCACAGAAGCTTGTTCCGAAAGCATCGGGCCAATGCCCCCACCGTCGTCATCGTCCGAAGTTTCTTCTGTAATGTTTTTCTCTTCTTCCGCTCTGCTACGTTTTAAATCTTTTTGCTCCACTGCCGCAGACATAATAAATCTTATAGCTTATTTTTAAAACAAAAATAAATTCAATTTATTATAATAGTTTCACAAGGAACTTGATTGGGAAAATTTGGTTTGTTTTACCTAAACAAATTCTAAACAAAACTGTGAAATGTCAAAATGATAGCCGCGCCAGCTGATTTTTGCATATACGTACAGGGTGTTTACAGTACCAAAAAACACATTTTATTGTAATCGATTTAAAAAATTCGTGGACTTTTTATTTTTACTTATGGTATATTCAATAATGAAAGCAATTAGTGCCACACAAAATTGCAAGATTTATGATAAAGATATCAACAATGTATTAATTAATGTAGTTAGTTTCGTATGCAAACACCGAACAAGAAAGCTGACAGAAAGAGACATTGAAATTTGCACGTTTTGAAATAATTGCATGGCAGGAGGAGTTCGAAAACTGCACTTGCGTAATGCCAGATATTTGTTTCCAACGCAACTGCACTGACAATTGGAAAAGCTGTAGAACAAGAATTGGCAAAACAGAAATGCTAACAGAGAGGCAATCGGGAAAAATAATAAATTAAAAGTAATAAAAAGGAAGACCGAAGCCTAAATTAAAGTTAAATAAACTATTTTAAAGTCTTAAGAAACAGTGGAAAACTATTTCAGAACAAGCACAGTGTAATGGCGGAAGTTATTTCGACGGCGGGAACGACCACAGACGGTGGTGGAATTAATTTAAACGAGCGCAAAATAATAATAAATGCTCCCAGAGGCCACCCGCGAATCCGGATCAATAAATGGCGCGTACGCGAAGGCTTTCCGGTGGGCAACTCCCAGGTTATTTTGTTGTACGAACTGCTCGATTGCTCTGACAAGGAGGTGAAGAAGCTGAAAGCGAGTCGTGTTGGAGTTGTGAAGAAGCGTCTATACAAAGATGGCGCAATCGTTGAAGAGGGGTAAGTATAAAAGAGAATCGATGCCGAAGGGAGAAAAACAGGCTTTTAAATTAGCAGCCTTTCCAGTTGCTGTATTTTGGTTTGCAATTGTAGAAATTCGGTATAATAAATGAACATATTTCTATTCATTGCACTGCTTATATTCTCTTTCTTATTACAGCGCCGCACTTTTGGAGCTCTCGGAATGCGTGCACACCACGGTAATTAAAGATATGTGCGCCGATTGCGGTGCGGATTTGCGCCAAAATGAAAATGTAAGCAAAAGAAAACTTGTGTTTTTATGCGTCAAAAGTTATAAAAGTGGTGGGGGAAGGTAGAATTAGCGGATATGAAGAAAGCCTTCTCAAAACAAAACAAGACAATGTCGACGGTGTTGTTATTGTTTTTGCGATAGGAGTGTAGAAATACTAAAATAAACAATAGAAAATGTATTGAATGAAAATGATTAATTTAAATTATTTCTGATGTACATACATATATCTCTATCTTCGGCTGTCCCTCTTGTCTCAATATTTTAATCCAGGGCAACATTTCTGAAGCTTCCGTACCCATGGTTCATTCTGTACCAGATCTCAAGGTTACCCAAAAATTAGCACAAAAACTCGGCCACGACGATACACGTCGTCTGCTACAAGATCGTAAGTTGGTGCTGCTTGTAGATCTCGATCAAACAGTCATTCACACCACTAACGATAATGTGCCCAACAACATCAAGGGTATCTACCATTTTCAACTGTACGGTTCACACTCGCCATGGTACCATACGCGTTTGCGGCCAGGCACCCCAGAGTTTTTGGAGCGTATATCGCAATACTACGAGTTGCACATTTGTACGTTCGGAGCACGTAACTATGCTCACATGATCGCACAACTACTGGATCCCGACGGCAAATTCTTTTCCCATCGAATTCTATCTCGCGATGAATGCTTCAATGCGACCAGTAAAACAGATAATCTAAGGTACATTTATATATGTATTTACGAATATATATAAACTATATACAGTAACGATTTGACCCTTTTTTAACTTACAGAGCTCTTTTTCCGAACGGCGATTCAATGGTTTGCATAATTGATGATCGTGAGGATGTCTGGAACATGGCTTCGAATTTGATTCAAGTGAAACCGTATCACTTCTTTCAGCATACGGGCGATATAAATGCGCCCCCGGGATTATCTAAACATGAGCTCGATGGCGAAGGAGTGGATTTTAAAGGTATCAAAGCAACAAATATAATTATCTTAACCATTAAGAACTTAACATATTAAAAACCTTTCAAAACTTACATTTACTTTATAACAAATTTACTTATTTTAGATTTAAAAAATCTTGCAACAGGAAAAGATCTCAAGTCTGATAACGATATCGAATATAAAGAAAAATCTGGTGACTCTGAAGCTTCAGATTCTCCATCGGAAATTTCTGAAACCGATGCAAGCAATAAAACTGAAGATACGCACAACAGTGGCAATGAAACTGATGAAATAGTTGCCGAATTAACCGCTGTAGCCACAAATATAATACAAGACAATACATCGGACAGCAGCTCACAAATCGAAGAGAAACAAGAACAAGAAGTCGTCGATGTAGAAGATGTAGATTGTTCCGTAGTGGATGTTGAAAAAATTCATCCCAAAGATGAGCTTGAAGCACAAACAGAAAACAACACAAATGAAACGAATGACGAAATAAATAAAATAATTGCTACACAAGCTATAGAAAATAAAGAGAACTGCGATGTTGTAGGTACAACGTCACCATCATCATCGTCGTCGACGTTGGACGCTCTGGTGGAAACAGTTTTACCCAAAATAAGAATGCCATCAGATACACAAAAGCAGGTCGAAATCGAAGATCCCGATGATTATCTACTATATCTGGAAATAATTCTAAAAACGATACACGCACGTTTCTATAGCATTTTCGATGACACGCAAGAGATCGCTGACTTAAAAATTATTGTGCCCAAAATACGTTCCGAAGTGCTGCGTGGCACTAACTTGGTATTTTCGGGTTTGGTGCCGACTAACATGAAGTTAGAACAATCGCGAGCGTATTTCATAGCAAGAAGTTTGGGAGCAAATGTATCACAAAATATAGGGCCAGGTAAGGAATGAAAACGCAAGCACACGTCTCGTGTTTGTTTTGTTAAACAATTGCATCTCTTCCGTCGGCAGAAACTACTCACTTGGTCGCAGTCACATCGGGCACATTTAAAGTAAATGCCGCCAAAAAGAATCCAAAAATAAAAGTCGTGAACGCCAACTGGTTGTGGTCGTGCGCCGAGCGTTGGGAACGCGTTGAGGAGAAACTCTTTCCGCTGGATCGCAAAACCAAAAGCAAACAACGGCAACCGCCCGCCCACTGCCACAGCCCCGAACATGTTGTCAACTACAGCGACAAATCGGAGATATCATTATCGAGCAGCGCTCAGCAACAAGCCAGTGAACCGGAGAAATTCATAGACACCATCAATCCTTTGCTCTCGTTCTCGAATGCAGATCTGGCCGATATGAATAAAGAATTCGATCAGTTTTTTGAGTCGGATTCATCCAGCGAGGACGAGCATATTAACATAGGTTTGTATAGTTTATTGTATTTTTATCGGACTATTTTATTTAAATGACTACAATTTTAATAAATGTGTCCCGATTTTCATAGAAAATCCTCCTGTTGATAAAAATTTGCGAAAGAGAAAACGAGAAGAAAAAGAGGAAGAGCGCACGCGTGACTTCTTTACACGAACTAATCTTGTAAATTTAAGTCGACTGGAAACTAATGATGGTGACGCCGCCGATAAGAGTTCAGCGGAAGAGGAGGAAGACGAGGAAGATGATGATGATGATGATGTGCCGAGCACAAAGTTTCGTCGTGGTAACAATATTATCAAAACAAAAAAATAATTATTTATTAAAAGTGATATTTTATGGCAACACTTTTTGTAGGTGAAGAACTGCCTTCAGATTTAGAAATGGGTTCCGAGGATTCAAACGCCAGTCCAGATGATCCCGACACTGAAGATGATGGAGATTGGAATATGATGGGTGCTGCATTGGAACGCGAATTTCTTGGTCTTGAAGATTAGAATACGATACGATAAATAATGGAAATTTTAAAAAGATATTAAATAACTTATTGTATTTATATAAAAGTTATTTTTATGTTAGATAAGGATTTTATATGTATTCTTGAAAGAGATTTTAATATAATATACATAATATTTATATATATAACATCATATATAATATATATGTATTATATATCTGCTATATTTACAATAATCAATCGAAAAAATACTTTAGAAATAAACGCCTTTAAAAAATCAAAGATATAAAAAACCAAACAATGAAGATTTTGATGTTTTTTGTGTTTTTTTTTATTACTTAAGAAAAGTTGTAAACTATTTTAAACTAGAAAGTACATATTTTACAAATACATTTGACTGTATGTATAAAATTTAGTGAAATAAAAAACTTGAACTTATGGGAATTTACACTTTTTGGAAGTGTAAGTTATAATTTCGTTTCTTCTGTGTATTTATTTTGTTCATTCGTTCTAAATTAATATGAAAATGGATCCGGTCAACCGCAACATTTAATATTTAATCTTCTACTGTCCAACGTATTTTTAAGTAAAGAAAATATCAACGATTATCAATGCTAATTCACAAACAACATTTTTATTTTTGCTCTCTGGAGCTTAGATGAATAAGTTTTTGGTGCTCCGACTCTGGAACATGCAACAAAAAGCTGCCCATGAGAACTGCTCTGGAACATGCAACATACAACTGCCCACACGATTCTTCAAAGTTTAGGGCACGTTTGTCCCTGCGACTTGTTTATAGTCTGGCAAAGGCATGTATTAACTGAATCCGAACAAACTTCAACGAGTTAAATAACATTACACATCACTGATCCAGGCTAAATTTGCTCATGATCTGGCTAATTGAGGTTATGTTGAAAAACCAAACTCAAATAAATACAATTTGAATATATGTACATATATATCTCTTTAATGGAAAAAATTAAACCATACACTTAAAACTATTCAAAGCATCTTTTTGTAACATAGACTCTAAGTAGTTTGGACACCAGATCGCATTTGTTTAAAACGGCTGATCCGTTTCTTTGGCGCAAGAGCATCAATATATTTACCCGTTGGCAATGGATCGGGTTCACATAGTGGCTTCTCGACCACATCACTCATAACCTAGGCAAAGAATTGAATGAATTTAAATGAATAAATTCAAATATGATCACAAACCTTATCGTAGGCACTCATGTATTCCTGGTCATTCTTCGATTTCTGCGGCAGTCTCATTTTCTGTTTATTACTTTTACCATTGTTGAGATGTGTTTCAGCTTCAACCGCTTTTTTATTTTTTATAATTGACTTAGGTACCGTGCATTGAGCTGCTAACGACACAGGCGGCTTAATGTGACTAACCGCTGATTCACTGACTGAGCTTGATTCGGCGCTTGGATTAGAGAACTATTAAGAAAGAGTGCGGGGAAAAAAATTTTTAAAAATCAAATGAATTAAAAAAATTAATTAAAAACAACCTCCATTCGCAAATCCTTGTACGCCGCTTCACGATCTTGTTCTTTGAGTATAGGCACTTTAACTTGGTCCTCCCCTTCGTAAGCGTCAATAAATAAAGTTTTAGGTGGTTGCTGTTCTTTTGAACTAGCCGCGGAATTTTGGACAAACATAGGGTATAAATCAGCGGGTGAACGTGGAATTTTCGTATTGGTACCATCAGTGTCTGATTCCGCTTCGGATGCTGTTTGCGAAGAATGTTTAAAGGAAATATGCAAAGTGTTTGATGTGCCTTCGGCGTTATTGATTATTTTGTTAACTAAATCAAAATTAGGCACACTTTGATGCTCCGTAACATATTTCAAATTCTCCTCGACCTTATTTAAAATCAATTGTTTTTTATCAACTTTAGGTGATGATTCCAAATTCTGTTCTACAGATTTCGTATTAATGCCAGGATCATCTAACGTAATAATATCGCGCGGAGGAGGTGAAGGTTCATCTGGTTTGGGAAGCATTTCGCCTACAGTTTCAGTTTTGCAAAACTCTAATGTACGATCTTCAAGCGCAAAAGTAATGCGTTTATTTTTTGGCTGGTGTTTGGAGTCATTTGTGCAGGCTGCCATCTCTGTTTGTGCTGCTTCTTCAGAATGACTGAGTTCTTCCTCTGCAGCCGTCAATTCGATTGCTCCCTCAGCTTGTTCCGCTACTTCCAGTAGTTCTTCTAAAAGTTCACGCACTTTAAATAAATGTAGCTTTCGCTCGATTTCTGTAGCATTCGAAACGGTACACGAAAGTAATTTTTGTTCAATTATTTGTATTTGGTACTGATAGAATCCTATTTGATCGTCAACAGGCAAAAACTTGGCTTGTTCTTCTATTAGTTGGACTTCTTCAGGCACCTCGGAAGTAGAGTCGTCCGATTCATTGCCATCATCAATCACACCTTCAAATGCAGCTTGACGCGGCAATAACTCAGGATTGACGCGAACATTATTATTTGTTGGTGGTGTATTGTTCTCTTTTAAATCAGTTTTCTTAACAACGCCCGGAAATCTATTGTTGTCTAGTTTAACTTCTTCACCTTTCGCCGAGTGTTCAACTCTTGGTTTTGGTGGCGGTATCTTCATTTCACCCGACAAAAGTCTCCTAAGTATCTCCTCCGAGTCGCCTGAATCTTCTAGTTGAAGACTATCCAGTTCCGCTCTCAACTCTTCCATTTGTTCTGCTTCCTCAAGCATTTCTTCCACATCATCAGGCATTTTTTCCTCTACTGTTTTCCTTGCCTCTCTCTCTTGTAATTTCGCTTGTCTAACGCGCAGCTTGTGCTGTTCACGCCAGAGTTTTTCCTTTTCATCGTCATATTCCTCCAATATTTCATGTTGGCCTGCAGAAGGCAGCACACCGTCCAGATAAGGTTTCTCCAATTTATTGCTAGTATATTGTTTATTAGACAGTATCTGAGACAAATACATTAAAACGCTTACTTCCACAGATCCGCCTCGGTCTTGAGTTTTTCCAGGTGCTCCTTGGCCATTCGTATGCGTTGATAACAAATTTCCCTTGCCGTGTGGGAGGAGCATTCAGAGAAATATCCTTGATAGTGGCTGACCATCACTTCGTTGGTGTGAATTAGTTGCCCTGCAGTGTAGGCTTTGCGGCCCACTGGCACCATCACATCGACGACCAGACGTTTAGAGAACGATTCCAAGTTTTCGATGGCTTGTTCGTTATCCTTTTGGTATGTTTCCCAACGTGTGGTTTCTTCTGCGTTTTGAACGAGTGCCTACATATGAACATAATTAGAACTTTATACTGGAGTTATACAAAATTCGCATATGCAAACCTCGCGCAGAGCTTCTTCGCGTTTTTCCATTATATAAGATTCAGTATTATTTATTTACTTTTTGGTCAGCTTTCAGGAATTACAAAGTTAATTAACTACTCTAGGAATTTAATTAAAACAAGTAAATTAAGTGTTTAACAAGTAAGTGTTTAATTTAATTACACCCACCGGTTTAATAAAAAACTGCTGATCTTACATGATTGTTGCCAGAGAGTTTAAAATTTCAAAAAGCTATAACCTCGGAACTAGAAGAGATCAAGCGGCAAAAATAACAACCACAACATTTCAAATAATTAATTTAAATCTCATTATTTATATTAAATTAAAAGTTGAATGAAAAAATAATAGAAAGCAAAAAATTATATATGCACATTGATCAATTACGTGTTTTTAATTAAACTACACCTTAAGTATGTATTCTACAATCTGGCATTAATTATTACTAAGACAAGCTGTCAAAATATTTTTAATTCTGTTTTGCTTCAGGACGACTTGTTTAGTTTGTGTGTTATTAATAAACTTCGGAATACTAAAACCTTGGAACTGTCTCTACGATGTCAGGTCAGTATCCAGGGGGTTATAACAGTCCCGTTGGTGGACATCGTGGCCAATTTAATCCACAGCAACAACAACAAATGGTGAACATGAATCAAATGGTTGGTGGAGCTGGTGCAGGTGGTATGCCGCAGAATACAATGGGTGCTGCACAAGGAGGTGGAGCTGCCGGTGGTGGTGGCGGCATGGTTCCCATGGGTGGAGGATATCCACAAAGTGGACTGATGCAACAACAAGCAAATGCAATGCAAGGCGCTGGTGGTATGGGTGGTGTTATGAACCCAGCTGGCATGCATTCGCCATCGCATGCACAACAACAAATGACCAGCCAACAACAACAGCAATTGATGCAGCAGCAGCAGTTGCAATTACAACAACAATTGGCAGTGAGTGGTGCTGGTGTAGGACAACAAATGGTTATGTCAGGAGCAACGGCTGGAGTTAGTCATATGCAGCAACATCAGCAACAACACCAACAACAGCAGTTGGTAGCACAGGCTACAGGACAGCAACAAATGGCAGCAGCTACTGGCGGCTTACAGCAACAGCAACCATCAACTGGTTCGAGCAATATGTTGACCATCTCACAACCGAATACACACAAAGAAATAAATATTGTGGCACTTTCGCGACTTGGCCAAGAGACGGTGCAGGATATAACATCACGCTTCCAGGAGATCTTCGCTGCTCTCAAAATAATTCAACCAAGTGCGAATCGTGATAATAATACCGAGAAGAAAGTCCAAGAATATTTCCGTACCATACGATTACTCTTCAAACGGGTACGAATTATATACGAGAAATGTAATGATGGCTATCCACAGGGTGAGTCTCCAATCCGAATAGTTTTAAAATGAATTATTTATGCTTACTACTAAATTGTAAATATTATTAAAGGCATGGAATACACTCACGTCGAGAGTCTGATACCATACAAGGATGATGCTGACCATCGCACAGAACCCAGTCAATGTGAGGAATACCGTAAGGATTTGCAGGATAATCAAGAACTTATTGAGACGGTGAAACTAAAGAATCGTCAACTGCGAGAAATAATCGATCGCACACGCATTATTATTTGGGAAATCAACACAATGCTAAGCATGCGCAGATCGTAATTATTGTATAAATTATTCTATTGTATAAGTAATAAAAAGTAAAGGAATCTTAACATTTTAAAATCCTTCTTTTTTCTTTCATTTGTCTATCTCTGTGAAATATCAATAAGAAAAACAAACCATTTCTTCATTAGTTCATTATATTTTCAAACATTTTTAGTGCTGATTTAATACAACGTATTTCAATACATGCAGATTTAATAGCAAACTATTTCATAATCATTAATTTCATATAAATACATATTGCAATTAAATGATAGACGCGATTCTTTGGAACCATATAGTTGAGCACTAAAATACCGATATTTCATATTCTAAAAAAATTTTTTTTTTTAGATAAAATCTAAAACCCTAAATATTAATAGGTTGATAAATAATTCTACTACTTTAAAAAAGGGAGGGGCCTAAAACAGTCTCAAATTGCAATGTTTTAATGTTATTATGTTTTCAGCCAGTTTTTTTTTTGTTTTTGTTGTTAGTATAATATTCACTATATTTTCATTGTTGATTGATAAATAAATTGATTGAATTGTTGAAAAATAAAAATTACTTAAATCACATAATTTAGAAAATAACAAACTATAATATAAAAAATTAAATAAATATTAACTAAAATAAATGTATTTAAAAGAAAAATATACTAAAGATGCAATATTTTCAAAAAGTGAACGCAATTTTTATTACTGAGAATGCTATAAATTATATTGTTTAAATATTTATCACCTGTGTTTGTATGTAACTCAAAAATATATCCATAAATGACATATAAAACACGATATTAATTTTATCGTAATGAGAAATATTAAAAATGATGGTGTTATAATTTTTAATAAATAAATATTAAAGGAATGAAAATATTGCATCTCTATTAAAAAAATAAAGAAATAAGCATATCAAGAGGAGAATGGAAAGTAAAACCAGCCCATTTTGAATTAGCTATCAAAAGAAATGTGCCGCTTGGCTTTCGAAACGGCTGCATTCACACCAAATAAATCGTGCTTAACGGAGGAGTGCGTCTTAAGCGCTGAACGATTAGATGTCACGACCGCATAAGGACTCACATTTCGCTGATCCTTTCCCGTAAAATTCTTCTGCGCTGATCGTCGTTGATCACAATCGACATTCTCACGCAACGCTAAACCACAGAGATTATTTTTCGAGGAACTATTTTGTAGAGTAGGATTTGGTTGAATGGGATTATGTTTCAATAGCTGCTCTTGTTGCTGCTGGTAAACATCTTGAGAGTGTGGTAGTAGTGCATCAAAAGTGGGCGTGCTTTTAATCGGTTCTTCTTGTGTTCGCTCTATGACACTGGTTTGTGTAGCTATCAGGCCACTAAATGTTCCACTCGATGTTGGTGCCATTGATGACACGTGACTGATGCTCATACTAAATGACGAATCCATCGAATTGTCGATGCCAAAGAGATTTTGCAGCGAACCACCTCCAAGAAAACTTCGCTGCGACAATGTTTGCGAAAGTTGTGCCTGTCGCTGTTGAGATACTTTACGATTTTCATACTCCTCTGAAGTGATGTAGCCGGCCAAGCGATTGCTAGATTTCCTTTTATCCTCTTCAATTTGAGCTTTAGCATGGAAATAGATATCATCAACATTCTTGTTACTGATGACGTTATAAGCATATTTTTTAGCCAATCTTTAAAGGGAACAAGAAGAAAAAAAGAAAATAACATATAAATTAAGTGATTTGAAACATTTTAAATCAATTTTATCACCTCAACATAGTTTCACTGTTGCTGGTGCTTCCTTTCTGATAGTATTCCTGAAAGATGCGTCGCACTACACGCGCCAAAACAGAAGCATACTCTTTAAAGCTTTCATGTTTAGCGCTGATTTTCTTCTCCTTTAAAGCCTCCGAAACGGCCCAAAGCAATTTCTATTACATAAAGAAAAAGAAATGACATACATAAAAAATAAGATTCAAGGTGGCCAACGACTACAATTTACAAACTACACACAACAATTGTTCGTACCTTTCTTTGATTCTCTGTCAAACTGTTCGTAGCCATAATTTGTGTTGTATTCTCCGATTGAGCACGGAAGAGTTTACAATTTCCCATCGTCATAATTGAACTGTTACTGTTGCTGCTGCTGATTCTGTTTTGCAACAACATTTGATTGGAATTCACAAGATTATTCGAGTAACTTGTCGCAAGACTAGCTTCAGATGTCACATTTCGGATACTTTCTTGATAATTATTTTGACTCGTGGAGGAGGAACCAGCCCCAACACAAAAACTTTGGCTCTTAATTTTTAATGCACGCGGCGTTAAGTTCTGGCTGCCATTGACACGGAACATTTTATTATGTTGTGCTGCTGCAAGTTCAGCGACATCGTGACCATCTTCATCATCATCGTCGGCACAAACGTTTCTTTTCCGTTTAAGCAAAAGCGATTCCAGTTGTTGAGATGAAGCATTTGTTGAACTGAAGCTTGATTGTTGGGGCGACGTTTCAGTGTCAAACGATGATGCATGTGTGTCAACTGAGAAGAGAGCACGTTTTGATTTCTCAACACGTGTTGCTATTTCCGGGTTAATAACAATCGGTTTGGGCAGATAACCTCGCGATTGTGACCTTTTAGCAGGACTTTGAAAGAGCGCTCGTTTAGAGGTTTCCCGAGATGGTCCCGGTTTGATGATATCACAGCGATACAGACGTTTACGAGCTGATGAAGATGGAGTTTTCCGCACTAAAGTCAATTTTAGGAAAATTCAAGTTGCATTTTATTACAAACATGTTTTATATTGTATTTAAAGATATCCTACTTACCGTTCTTTTTCTTGCTACCAGGAGTTTTTCGTTTGGGTGTCGCTTTACGACGATTCCTCATTTTTCTATATAAAAAATTATACATATATAATTAATATATTTATGTATAAAACTTTAAAATAAGTAAAAACTGATGAAGTCGTACTTTTTATCAAGTTGAATTTGAGTGCCCAAAGAAGAGGTTGATTTTTGCAAGTTGTTGGCCAGGTTGGCGGATGAGAATACAGTCCGTCGTTTGGCCAAATGACTAAGGCGACTACCAGGCGATGCAGTCAACATTCTAAATACGAAACAAACAATTTTCAGTATATATATACACAGATTAAAAAATAACTATGTTATTTCTTTGTGTGTAGACTTACTTTAAACGATCACTACGTTTCTTTGCACTCGTTACGTAGACTTGATAGGAGGAGCCAGTCTCGGAACCCACGAAACGATCAATGAACGGTAAGCTAAGATACTCATTTCTCTCAGATGCTTTACATAAATTAAGACTACAGGAGACAAAAGGAGAGAACAGAATTTTAACCACCCTTCTAGTGCCATTTTCACATATTACAATTAATCTTACCTCAAGCCATGCTGGCGAACACCTAAAAGGTCCTTCCAAGCCATTGATTGAGTTTCCTCTAAGGTATGAGTTGGCTTGAAAAGACTTTCAGTGCTACAGCCGTCTGCTTCTCTTTCCAGACGCACCTCTGGACGCAACTCTGTTTTGTGAAAATTTAAAATGTCTTCTTTGCGACTCAGCACCGCTGTCATCACATCGATCTGTGGGATGGTCATCGTCGGTGGAGGTGGTATCCCAGCTAAACACCTGCGTGTTCGACGTAAGAGTTCTCTCTCACGTTTACAATTCGCGCGGAATAGATTTTGACTGTTGCTTAACTGATTGTATGCGTTGCTGGCTTCTATAGTTTGTTCATCTATAAAGTTTGACTCTGTCAGTTGGTTGGTGTTATAAGCAGGCCCAAGTGGTTCCGATTCATCTCTCTTCATAGCCTCTTCATCAATTATTTCTTCGTATGTAAAGATTTTAGGTGCCTCTTCCGATTGATTATCTATGTCTATGTTATTCATTTTGTTTTCTTCATTATTATTCCCAATATGGTCATCATTACCCTCCTCATCGTTATCATCATCGTCATCATCATCTCCGAAAAGATCCGGTGATTTTTCGTTAGTATATTTTTTCAAAACAAATGAAGATTCCATCAAATCAGTGCCATTCATTGATCTCTCCAATAATGTTGGCAACCGTTGGGCGGCAATAGTTAACGGTTGTTGCATCGCGGATGCCTGCTGAGAAGTGCCTGGACTCTCACTTGTCAGTCTCTTAATTCTGCCATTAAATGACAGTTCCGATGATGTTTCATTGGAGTGATCGCTACCAACGCAAGCCCATTGACTTTCAGTTTTTTCTCCGGACAACGGAACATCAACGGCATTGCAACTATTTTCTTCGGTGATTATATCGAAGAATTTCGCAAATCGAAGTTTACCGGGTGAGATCGCTGTTGTAACTGCTGTTGCTATTATTGTTGCTGGTACTGGTGGTTCAGTGACTTCTGGTGGCACAATCAATAGCTGAGGTGGCATAATTTCAACCTGAATTTCTTCAACTTTCTCTCTTTGTTCCATTCTTTGCTCGAAAGAATTATCGCTGAAACCTTCAAACGATGATTCTGGAGTTGAGTCAGCGAGCTTTTTATACTTTAAATCGTGCTCTTCATTAACTTTATTATGTGGCGCATCGTCATCATGTTTAGTTATGCTAGCCTTATTATGTACAATTTGATATATCGGAAAATTCATATTTTCTTCGTCAGATATGGCGCTATCATGGTGCTCACTTAATGAAGACTGTTAACGAGAATATAAAGAAAAAAATATAGATCAGCTTAATTCTTATGTAATAAAGATAACAGCGATTTTTTACTGCTTTGATTGTACAGTTATTAGGTTATTAAAATATAGTTATTCAAGTTATATAGTTACACAAAATGTATAAATCTAAATTCTAAGTATAAATTTTAACACACATCGAATATGATGGCTTATTAAAATTTCAAACACAAACACGTTTGGTTCATTTACCCCGATTCCAGATGATGGTTCCGATTCGTAGCTGTTGTTTAATCTTTTTATTACGATTTTCAACGAAGTCATTGTTGAATCTGCAAAAAACCAAGAAAGTGCAAAACACATGTAAAATTAAAAAAGTAAGTTATTCATATAAAACAAATATATACTGAAAAGCAAACCAAATTACGTCCACAAAAACCAAACCAAATCAGATTAGACACCACGCTTCAGCAACTACATACGAGTATGTCGTTAAAACCAAAAGCTCTGAAAACCAGTAAAAAAAAATAAATTCTACTACACAGCTGTCTGCATTGGTATTTTTGTAGCGTAGAAGCGCAGCCACGTCGAATGCTTGAGCCAACGCTATTGAAATGCATCAACCATCAATATGTAGATTAATCAAAAGCATATTATTTATATTATCTATGAACTTATTATTATAATTATCCATTAAGTATGAATTAATTACAAAATATAAGCTAACATAGGAAAGAAACAAAATATTACTAATAAAATTTATCTCTAAAATTTAACCTTAGATGTGCTGCCCGATACCATTTATTTTCTCACTCCTTTTAATAATTTACTTATTTTCTTGTTAAAATCCACATTATTAATTTCTGTAAGAATTTGTATTACAAGTTTTGTAGCAATACGTATTAGTTAAGAAATAAAAATTTAAACAATACACTAGATATAAGCAAAAACTCCACCCTAGCACCAGTAAATTATAATAGAGCTCTATATAATTTCAACGGCGGCATTTTGGAGGCTATTTTATTATACGCGCCTAAGTAATAGAGTGCATATACACATCTCGTTCTTTCTTATTGATTTCAAGCGTATAGAGTTTGATTCGTTTAAAAAAAAATTAACTTTGCAATTAGACAGCTGTTAAAAATAATGCTACCACATTATTTATTTTGCTCAAATTTTTTTATAATTTGGCATGGAATTTTGCAAAATAATTATCATGAAACACTAAAATTTAAATAAATTGTATAATAATAATGTTGTATAAATTGTTAGTTTATCAAAAGATTGCTCAAATTCCAGTCTTTAATAGATTTAAAGATATCCTATAATGTAGAAAGAATGTATGTAATGTATTTCTTATATAGAGGTAAAAAGTTGAATTTTCAACGGACTATAATTCGATAATTATACGAATGCAGAATAAGTTGTGCGTTTTGTTCTCAGCATCAAAAACTACAATAGCAACAACAACACCAAAAGTGGAGTGATTGTCCTACGGCAAAGCTAAGCCTCAGAACGAAATAAACTATCTCATAACATCCAAGATATAATGTATTGGGTTCATTTCTTATAATAGTTTTAAAAATCAGTGGCAATACTGCTCGAACTATTGACAGATTATTGACAAAAACAACAGTCCTGTTAGCATTTTTATGCGGAATCGAGGGAATGTGTAGCTTGGTTTTAATTCATTAAAACTAACGAAAACGAATTAAATAAAGAAAAATAAAATGCCTCTAACAGCCGAAAGTGCAGCGCAACAAATACAAGTAAGTCGAGAATCAATCTACGCAAATTATTATATTATTGCTTTTATACTCAATCAATCAAGGAGAAACTTAAAGATCTGCAGCGTCTTGTGCATCAGATCGAGGACGACAGGCGCCGTTCCGAGACCACCATTAGTAGTATTACGCGTGCTCAGCAATCGAATTTGCCGCCAGCCAAAATGAAAGCTCTATACAAGGTTTGTCTGCAGGATGCAGTCACGGAGGAGTCATCGATTCGCTCGGCTCTTGAGAAAATCCAAGATATACGAAATATACGTAACGAACGCCGCATTCAGGCACGCAATGCTGGCAACAAAGAAGCCATACGACGCGGAGCTCTTATGAAAAACGTACAGCTGTCAGCACAAACTTTGCCTCTGTTCGTCAGCAAACCGGGTGAGAAGGTTCCACAATTGGTTGGCGCCATTCCAGCTGAAAGCAATTATATAGCCAAAGTTGGCGATAATGTTGCCGCATTGGCAAAGGGAGTTGGTGACGAGGAAAATTGGATACTTGCTGAAGTGGTACAGTTTTTGAATAGACAAAACAAATACGACGTCATCGATATCGATGAGGAGCAGAAAGATCGACATGTACTAAGTAAACGTAAAGTTATTCCACTGCCGTTGATGCGAGCAAATCCGGAAACAGACGGTCACGCTTTGTTCCCAAAGGACACTGTCGGTAAGTGCAAAGATGGGGTTGAAAGAAGAAATAGCAGCTAACTGAATTGGTTTTTATTGCTACTTTTTTTGTTTCAAGTAATGGCACTGTATCCACAAACGACTTGCTTCTACAAAGCTATCATTCACAGCTTGCCGAAGTCACCAACCGAAGATTATGAGGTGCTTTTTGAGGATTGGTCCTGCTCCAATGGTTATGCAGGCCCGCTTCTTGTAGCTCAGCGTTATGTGATTGCTTACAAACCTACCAAGAAAAGTGGTGGAGCTGGAGGTAGCGGCAGCGTATCTTCTACCTGACCCGTGGACAGCTCCGACAATTCCTACGACATCTAGCAGTTGTCACAAAAAGTACTTGACTCTTTAGCCATTTCGGATGCGAAAGTAGTTCTCATAATGTGTTTTTTTCTCAATTTAATTTTAAATAGAATTTCATAACTTGCAAATTCATCTAAAAATTAAATTCTTCAATCAATTCAACTTTAAAGTATTTATTTAATCATTAATTTATATAAAAATTAAGCTTACATTTAATTAAACTAATATTTCATGACCATTTTTTTCCATGTGTCTGTTAATTATCGTCCTCATTATCTTCTTCCATTGCTTCTTCTTTGTCTGAATCGGCTATATCGTCACCATTGCCACTGTCCGATTTGTCATCTTCAACATCATCTTCCACATGCAGATCAAAGCCTGTGGTTTTTGTCCACGAACATTTCATGGTAAGTCTAAATTTAGCCATCGGTTTCGCCACCAGCTTGAGGATGCGCGCCTGTTCTGGCGTCAACATTTTGCCTTTCTCACATACCGTGTAATCACTGCAGAGTGTCACCACGCCTTTTTGCAATTTTGTTGGCATTCCAAGAGAACGTAAATGCGGTTCCATTGAGTGAGCAAACTCTTCGAGTGGACCTTCCTTTAGCACCACCGTTTCGGTAGCTACAAAGCCGCTACGTGCATATTCGACCGCCCAGTAATCTTTGGCCCACTCAAGAACTTCCTTTTTTGATGTCTCTGTGAATAGCAGACCAACCTGGCCGGTCAAGCGTTTGGAAATCTGAAATAAGTTTTGTTTATACATATATTTATGTACGGATATTTCTGTTCTTATTTGTCTGATCTCTCTATTGTATATATAAATACCTTGTGCAAATCTACTTCAACTTCCTCAGCTTTGGTTCGTCCCAAGCCAATTTGCATTATTCGATTTTTTCCAAAAAAAAATCTAGAGTTTGCTCTCCACTCTTTTCGTAAATCTTTTAATAAATTGTTACGCATATTTTCCACCTGGAAGACAAAGATGTTTGGATACTTTTGCACGCAACGGCGTACATCCTCAATTATATTTTGCTTCCATGCCAGTCCTTTGCGATCCGTTTTGGTCAGCGAAACTGTTTTAGGAAAGATATTTGATTAATAAATTAAAGTTGTCTATGTTGTTAATGTACTTTTCTTATCCCTTTTTGAACGAGGCATTTTTTACTTAGTTAAATAACTTAAATAAGAAGTCAATCCAAAATCTTGAGTGAAATAAACACGTGAAGATTCAATAAAAAGAAACAAAAATTCAAAACGTCAATTTGTAGGAAAAGATGCTGCCAAGTCGGTAGCTCGCTCTGTGCATGTGCTTACACTGAAAAAACTAATGCTGCATATTCTTTTTGCAAAATGAAAAGTTACCGAATAATTAAGAAACCGTATGAGAATATTGTCGATTGAAATATACAATATGTTGACTCATTGAAATTTGATTTCTGGAATATCGCCGTTAAGATTGCTAATGTGTAAATTAATTATGGGCTAATTACAAAATATTCTTTGGAAAAAAATTAATAAGTGGAGAGAAAATTTTTTTTACTAATTTTCTTATATTATACACTTTTTATTATATTTTCTCCAAAAGTAATGGTTTATCGACAAAATATTATTTTACATATGTATTTGGAATTTCTTTCTAAAGGTATCGGACCAATAGTTTAGTAGATATAGTGATAAGAATTTCAATTTCAAAGTGTTATAACTCAATAACTATACAAGAGCATGAAAAGTTGTTGTAATCAGCATCGAAAATTATTTCAACCACAACAGAATTGAAGTGATTCACTAACAGTATAGTTAAATCTAAGTTATATCTTTATTTTTAAAAATATTGCTTTCCATATTTACATAAATGGCTTACCATAGATGCAGAAATATGGAAACCTAAAAGGGAATTCCTTTGCTTTGAAGTACTGCCAAATTAGAAGGAAAAAATCATTCGTTGTTATTGGACTTTTGGTACTCGTTTTGATATAATTTTTATTCGCATTTTTGGTGTGCTTGGAAAATTTTGTGTGAAAATTTAAAACTAGGGGGATTTAAAATTCAGTCTTGGAATTTTTGCAGGCTAAATTTTGCCGATTTTCTATTCAATCCTTGGAGTACTGCATTGGTAAGTGATGTGAAAAATATGGCAAAACTATGATTATATTACTGAATAAACGGAAGTCTGAAAAAGGCGTGGAGAATATAGCAACGTGCAATGCGCAAAGCTCGATTGATTGAAACGCCATCAATCAATAATATTCAATCAATATATAATAAATTGTTATAAATTAAAAATAGATGTTTAGATGGCGCTTTACATGAAATTTTTGCCATCAAGTCATGATCTTACTGCCGGTATACCGAAGTTCTGCCGACATTCTTCTGCCCAAAATAAATTCGAATCGAAGGCATGCATTTATTTGTCTTTATGCTTTCTTATGAGATACTCGCAAACATAAATTATTATTATTGAAATCATTGCACGCAATAAATGAAACCAAAGTATTGGGAGCAAAAAAAAATTTAAATTTAGTCTCCCAGTTGGGAGATCCCAAAAATGTGATCAAAATTACACAATGATTGATTCATTGCCTAATTAATGCGTCGGTAATAATAAGCTTAAATAATGAGATTTCTTAAATAAAATACCAATCCATAACTTTCTATGTTAAGCTGCATTTTGTTGTTAAAGCAGCGTAGTAAAAGCAACGTCGGCGAGATCATGTCAAAAAGTGACAGCATTCCATATGAAATGCATCAAACCATTGGGATGAGTGAGAGGAAAAGTCTGACTGGTTAAGAAAAACGCATTTCGGGAAAATTGCAAAAACACAATTACATTAAAAAAATCGACGTCGCTTAGAAATGAATTTATATATGGGGATGTGCATATAAGATTGTTAACTTTAAACAGTATTGAAAGAGAGAAATTGCTTTTATTATTTTAACTACTATATATACAAAATTTATTTATAGTAATGGAAGTATGGAGTATGTATAGTAATGGAATGTTGAATTTTAACTTCTGTTCTGGAATTTCGTCTATTCGCTTTTTATACGTCGGTAGAAATGTAAATGCGACCTAACTTCATGCTTTTCAACTTGGTCGTTGCGTCGTCGTTGACGTTTTTGTGGTGACGTAATAGGGCAGATATTTTTACGGCTCGTCGTTACAGGGTTCGTCGCACTTCTTACTGTGAATTATAAAAAGACTGATTTATTTTGAAATCTCTTTTTCTACATTCTCTCTCACCATTTCTTCCGATTTTGCTGCTTTTTCACCTTACAATTAGGATTTTCGGAAAATTCGAATGGTAAAAAACAAACTTCTAGTCTGGTTTTCGAGTTATAACCATTTGAATTTTGAATATTTTTGAGCTATATATGCTAATCTATATGCTATATGCTTACATATTGATAAATTTGATATTTCAATCACCTTTGGTATTTTAATTATCTGCTGGTCTGCGGTACTGTAAAAAAGTGAAAACAGCGTTGTTGTGTAGCCGGAGTTCCACAATAACCATGCGCGTCTTTGAAGTGCTGTTACCATCATAAGATTATATAAAAATAGGTATTGTGTGTAATGAAATATTACTTTAGTGAAGTACTTATCAGCAAATATAAGAAAAACTAATCTTAGAGCAGCCATATTCTGCCGAATTATGACACATGTCACTGTTAACAAAAGTGACAGCCTATGGTAGCTATGAAAGCTCTTTACATTCGGCACTAATGGTGAATATAGATATTGTATGAGAAGACATTTGTTTCGTCTGATTGCAAATGTACAAGAATGAGACTATAACTATAATATAGACTAGAATATAATTTGAAATATAATTGTGTGAATATATTTTTGCATTATTATATTATTTATTAACTCGTTTATATAGTTGTTTGTTAGTTTTAAGGTAGTGACAACATTGACACATATCATCCGGACAGCTTTCAGGTGTTAACACGACTAAATATTTGTGATATGTCATTCGCTATGCTATGCTGACTACTCTCACTCAACCAAAATAGACCTGTTAGTGTCAAAGGGCTCAAATTGAACAAAATATACCAGACTGTCAAGTAACGGTCAATATTAAGTTTTCTAGCGGTGGGACAAAGAACTCATCATAGCATTGCGTTTCTAATTAAATGTCAACTTCTGTATAATTAACCATTGGTAAATATAGCGAAGGCCTTTGAAATTCATGGATGATTACGTACTGATACGAAGGGAAATACATTCTCCTCCACAATACATTATCGAATGTTGAAAGAGAAACAGAATGAATTTATAATTTTGAAATTCATGCTGAAGTTGAATGAAGTCGATGTTAAATGATTAATGAATTAAAGTTAATAAAGGGAAACAAATAAATATAATTTTTATAAATAAATTAAAAATTAATAATTTAAAAAAATAAATAAGAGAAGTAAACAAAAGAAATACCAAAATAATTAATAAAATTTAAAAATATATAATAATTAAAAATAATTCCAATTCACTGTAGAAAACTAGCGAAAAATTAAAGAAATATTTAAAATAAATAATAATTTTTCAATTACATATTAGTTATTTTTAGTAATAATACTAATAATTAAATAAAATTAAAAATATTTTCTTAAACATAAAATGTACTTTATTTAGTTATAAAATAACTCTACAGAGTCTTCAATAAAATTGTTGCAGCAGAGTTTTTATACGACCTCTTTTTTCTCTTAAAAAATACTGACTTCGATAAACAATTTCTATAGATAGAGAAAGAAAGACGAACAGGGACTATTTAGTTAGTAATTTTTATGGTACAATGTGCGGATTGATTAATATATTCATTTTATATTCTCTTCTCTAGCTCTTTGCCATTCTCTTTTCTTCGATACTCTCGTCTTACTCTCTTAAAAAAACATACACGAACCTTCATCCATGATGGAGCTCCCCTTTTTAATTTTTCTCTCTCTCGTTCTCTTCTCTTTGTTTAATGTCTCCACCCAACAAAAAATTATTTCTATATACTTGCACCGTCGTCATCAACGTCGACGTTCTCGTCAGTGTTGTTGTTTTTGTCGTTTTTGCTGTTCTCCTTGTCGTCGGTGTTCGGTAATTTTTAGTGTTTTTTTTGTTGTACTTTTTCCCCATCGGCATTCACAATCGTGGTCTCCATCGTCATTTCTGTTCTTCGTTGCCTTTTAGTTGTTCGTCTTCGTCGTCGTCGTTGTAGTCGTCGTCGTCATTTCAATTGAATCAAAAGTAAGTAAAAATATATATTTATATATATATCTTTATTTTTCTACTTTTAAAACTGCAACATTAACGAGATATACTATTTTTCTACAACTTGATGTATATACATACAAATCTATATTTATATATGTATATATAAATATAGATATCTTTGAATATATAGTTATATATAACTATATGTATACGTACATACATTCATCATCTATAGATATCTCTGAATGGAATAAAAAGAAATGAACTGTGAATTATGTAGCTTAAAATACGTTGAGAGAAAAATGAAAAGTCAATGAAATCAAGTGAAATGAGAAAAACCCACAAGAAAAAGATCTCTAATTACAAACGAATGAGTTTTGTTTAAATTGGTCCACAGTTTTTATGTGACGAAAAAATTAAAGTCGATAAAGTTACTACGCAAAAAAAAATTGTGAACAGTGAAAGAAAAATTCGCTATCGTCGTCGTCGTTCGTCGCTGTTGCCGCTTCTGTTCTGCTGCTGCTTCTCCTCAGATTTCTACATTCTGCCGTCATTGTCGTACGTGTGTTGCAAGTGTTCGTTCTTTTGCCCGATGGTCGCCAACCTCGCTGGTTGACTGACTGGCCGGCTCAGAGGCAGGTTGTTTCAATGGCTGACTGACTGACTGGTTAGCTGACTACTTGGTCGGTTCGGTCGTTGTCTGGTGATATGATTAACCGGCTGACTGGTTGGTTGGGTGGTTTACGGATTTGACTTGCGACGGCGACCCTGCAATACTTTTTTTTCTTGCTCGACATCGAATTACGGAACAAATTGTTAAAAAGTAGTGAAAATAATTGTTTTTTCAATTGAGAAAATGTGTGTGCGTGCTTCTCGTTCCTACTTTAGAAAAACAGCCCTGGGGTAACCGCATCGACCTCTTTCGTTCCGCTGCTCTGAGCGACCTTGCGCCCTCTGTTTCACTTGTTACTATTTTTTTTCTTTAATTCTGATTAAATCTATAGATTCTAAATCTATATTATTATTTTTGTACTCCTAACTGTTTTATGTTTTGTATTCGTTTTAAAATATGTTTAAAATTTTTACTTAATCGGTGTATTCTTCCTTCTTTTTCTAATTTGTGTTTGTATGAGTTTCAGCGTCTCTGCGACGGTATTTTCGTGAGATATGAATATCTACATATGAAAAGGTGTGTGTGTGTGTGTTTGTGGATGTTCTTAAATCGGACCCAAGTAGTCTATGTCTATCCAATTAGTCCGCATCCATATCTGTGTGCTCATCTTTTCCAAGCCTTACATTTTTCTCTCTCTATTTAGTCTTCTGGTCTCTTTTCTTCCTCTCTCTCTCTCTGCCTGTCTCTATCTCCCTCTCTCTATTTTTGTCCTTTGTGGTGCGTAATTTTTACATCAGAGGTAAGAGTTGTCAATCCTGTTGACAGTTCTATCGGGTTTTATACGCATATGAACAACATATTTTGCGGAGTTTTCGCGGTATCGGCGAAACTTTTAGTTATGTTATTATTTATTTATTTAGTTATTTTTTAATACCTTGCTATAATAAAAATATATATAAAAATTTTTTAATATTTCTAGTTTTATCTTTATTGTCCGAATAATGGGGAATATTGTGAATTTCCGATATATATTCAATTATTTTCACTATTTTGAGCAGTGGGACCCTTCCTCTCTTTCTGGCCCCCACCTAGCAACCATGCTTCTGCAGTTCTCTTATTATTTTTTATTTTTGCATTTATATTAACTTGTGTTTTTTGTTTTCTGCTCTTCTGATGTTTTTTCTTTTATTTCTGGTTTATGTTCTTTTCTTTAATTTTACTCGTTCTTAACTACAGGCGGCCTTCATCTTCGTGTGTCGTGTGCCGTCCGAAGAGTAGCTATGGAAATGCATGTGTGTGTGTTTATGTTATTCGTTGAACAGAAGACTCGTGGTTATTCCATTGGGGCCTCCTGCCGCCTCCCCTCTTCTGCGTACATATTATTTCCCCATTGAGTCTTCGAAATACTCAAGCTACTCGTTAGTTCGTAGGTTCATTAGATTTCTCGCTCTTTCATTCGTTTGATTGCCTTGTTTGTTCGTTGGGCGATTGCTTGGTTGATTTTTTTTTGCTAGTTTTTTGATCGCCTTGGTCTCCAATCGGTGTTGTTTTGTAGTTGCTTTTGTTGCTGTTGCTATATGCTGCTTACTGCGTTGATGTCGTATAGTCGCTGCGCTGCGTCTGTTGTTGGTCTCATTAGTTTTCTATGTTGCGCATGTTTTTTGTTTCTCCAATTGTCGGATTTGGATTTAGCAGCAGCGACTTAAAAATATTAGAAATATTTTATTTCTTTTGAAATCAATTTCGCCGCTGTTTTTTAAAATTTCAAATCGGATTTTTTTAGATACTTGATGTTGGACACGCACGCACATCTATTATGTGAACACAGACAAGTTCTCTTACCATAAACTCTGTCTCTCTTTCTCGCTTTTCTTTTTATCGAGCTAGTTCTTTCTCTCATAACGCGGTCGTCTTTTGGATTTTAATTCATTTCAAGAAATGAAAAATGACAAATACAAATAAGTTTATATTACTTGTAAGTATATGCAAACCGCTAAGAAATCACAACTCTTGCATGCAAAGTAGTTTTTCTAGTAATGCTTACTTAAGAACCAAAGGAATAAAAAATAATAAAGTTGTGTCGTTGGTATCCCTGTCACGTAGTCACGCCATAATTTTGTGGCGATGTTGAAAAAAACCAAAATGCTTTACCGTTATAAACGGCATCACTTATATTCCTTTCACTCACACACACACTGTGTGGTTCTGACGACGAAAATTAGGCCTGGCTAGACGTAGTATCTTTCGAGCAGTTTCACGACTCTTATATTGACACCATTGGTGGCTACACACTGGTGTGTGTGATATACACTTCATAACCAACTGTCGGCCAGAGTGAGAGTGAGTGTGAGTGAGAACGCGTGGCGTTCGGCAAACTACTTTGCTCTTCTTTCGTTACTTGATAACCTTGAGGAGGGTATCACTAGGATAGCAACTGAGTGAAATTGTTTCAAAAGTTCTTGTTACGCAGTGCGTCTAGCCAGGCCTATTTTCTTCATCTCGCTTATAAAATTGAGAGCATTTTCCAGTCTTCCACTGAACATTCTGAACATTTTCTCTCTGAGAGAATTTAGCCGAAGGCTGCCGAAGTGGCTTCGGCAGCTACTTGCCGGCAAGTAAAAGAATGGACAACATTACCAACCAGTCGCCATACAATTTCTATAGGAATTTACTGGCCGGCAAGCTTGGCCAGTAACTTGCCAAGCCGCCGGCCAGTAAAACACAGTTTTCTGTGAATCTCCAATTTGTTCTCTTCTCAACTTTTGTCTCCATGTGCTTTAAATATTCTCTCTGTAGACATTCTCTCTTCTTGATGTAGAAATATCATAAGGAGAAATATTAGAAAAAAAGATTCCATCTCACCTCTCGTCGTGCTGCTTGGTTGACGGTGCTGTGCTGCTCACCTCGTTGACTGAATGATTTCTTAGTTCTTTGCGGTCGGGACTGCGGTGTCGATAACGTCGACGTCGACGTTGACAATGGTTGTGCATCTGACGCATAGAGGAGTGCCGTCGCCCAGGTTCGTCTGCTGAGAGCAGAGTAGCCGCCATTTTACACTTGCTTCTCCTTTTCCTTCCCCTATTGGGGCCACTTCTGATTCTTTTGCTGCTCCTCATCTATTTTTTAAATATAATTATCCAGTATAAATCAATATTTATACAATAATTTTGTATTAAAACTTAAAGTTATTTGAAAATAATTATTTGTACAGTGTAATGTATCTTAAATCTATACTAAAATAATGAATTTGCAATAAAATCAAAAATTGTCGCTGATTTTCTGAATTAATTTCACTTTTTATTCGCTAGAAATCACAATCACAAAAGTGAATTTAAAATGTGAAAATCAATGAAAAGCTTTTAAAATATAAATAAAATTAAGAGGAATAAATGAAATTTAAGAAATAAAAACTGTAACAAAATCGAAAGCGATCACAATATCAAATACAGCACTTGATCTATAAAATACAAGAGCCAAGAAAACCGATAATCAAAACCTTCCTCTTTCGCTTCAAATCTTCTCATTTATCGACTCAATAATTTTGCTCTCTCTCTCTCTCTCTCTGTACCCCCCCCCCCCCCCCCCCTACGCCCTGAATTCATTGTGTTGTGGTGGTGGAGGTATATTTCGATATTTTTTTGCCTTCGACAGTCTCAAGAACTAAAGAAATTTTTTTTTAAATCTAAAAAGCAAATCAAAGTGTAAATAAAAGATCAAATGATCAAGGGTTTTTAGCTGCTTAGTAGCAGTCAATCGATAAAAACTCATTTCGTGATCCGTCGATCAGCACTCTTTTATAGCCGGCATCATCATTACTTCACTACAACCTCCCTTCTTTCTCTCCTCATCATCTATGTTTTTCTTCTCAACTCAAAAGCAGACAAGAAAATTCGAAAATTAATTTTTAAAAAAGAAAACAGTTCAGAAAAAAGAGGATTTCTATTCATTTAAGATCTTCGTCTGCGCTCATTCTTTATTGGAGCTAGCGTCGTCTTGGTGCTCTTTGTTTCGTTGCTTTTGGATGGTTTGTTTTCGATGTTTGTGCGATGGTTCTTTATTTTAATATTAATTTTGTTAGTTTAGTTTAGTTTAAAAATTGCAATACCCACCGGTAAATCTAGCGAATGCCTTTGAAAATCATGTATGATTACGTACTGATTTTGTCGATGAATATCAAAGTACTTCGGCACGATGGTATCTGTTAGCGAGAATGATACCTACTTACGGATCCTCCTTACGATGTAATTAGGATCTAAGCGAGACAATCCACAATACATTACGTACGAAGGGAAAAGCGAATGGGGTGGCCTCCACAATACATTACAATCGAATGTGGAAAGTGGAATAAAATACATACTGTGTTTACATGCATTGCTATATAGCTATATGTAAAGTGAAAACTGTATGTAGAATCGGCACACAAAATCATTAGGACATCATCAATGATATTTACCACTGGGTTAATTATATGTGTTTTACATTTATTTTTAACTTTTGGCATCATTGTGACGAACGCGCTAAAGTTTGATGATAGCTCTTCCACACAATCAACAAAAATTCTTCTCTTCAAACAATGAAATAGAAACAAAAAATTAGTGAAGTAAAATGAGAATAAAATTAAAATTCCTAGAACAGAAATTTTACTGGCGATAATATGACGATAGTCGATCGTTGGGATGGTACACTATGCTGCTACTTTAAGGACGAGAGAGACATTTCATTGCTTCATGGGGTGTTATAATGGGTTGAAATTCATATTAAAATTTTAAAATGTTTAAAAAATATTAAATATATAAATTATAATATATGGTAGAATTCAATTTAATTTATTTTAATGGATTCAAATGATGGATTTGAATCAAGCTTTGGGTGAAAAACAACCGGAATATAAAAAGCAGACAACACAAAGACATTTTGCTTCATGGTAATGCACCATCACACACCGCAGAGCGCTTCGTATCTTACGAAAATGACTCGGTGACTGGTTTGCCTCAAAGGAGGAACAGTTTTTTTGAAGTTACATACACAAAGTGTCAGAGAGATAGGAATAAGATATAGTACCGATACCGATACCGATAGGCGATACTTCAAGTAAAATATTTTGTATAATTTTCATGCAAGAAAAGTGTATTTTCTATAGAAAAATTCGGTTTCATATTTACATGCTTGGTAAGCTTTTCTATCTGATAAGTCTATTCTAATACCTACCAAGTCTGATTCTATTCGTTACACACGGATGGAGAAGTGAATACACCCTCAACTATTAGGTGTAGGTATAAAAGGCAACAGTGGAGACAGAAAATCAGAAAAATGTTAATGAAGTCGAAAGCATGTCTTGATGAAAGGAGATTAGAAAGAGACTGAGACAGATAGACTAAAATATTAGGGTCAAAATCCATTAGTAGAGAATAAGGGGAAGTGGTTGGGCGGAGTGGGTAGGTGCATAAATAGCAACAACGTAATTTTGTTGTAATCAAATGTAGTATTTTGAAGATGCTATTTCTATTCTTATACTATTATTATTATTGTTATTATTGTCATAATATATTCAGATTTGAAATTTCTTTAAAGTTTTAAAAGCTTTTTAAAAAATAAGTGTTGGATGGAGAGAGGGGGTGAAGTTTATATTGACTTTTTTGGGTCTATGGTTTTAAATGGCTGATTTTTGGAGGGTTGTTTTTTAGAGAAAAATTGGAACAAAAATTACAATACCATTTACATAAAAAATAAAAATAAATATTTTCGTATAAATAAATATTGAATAAACAATTTTATTACATTACATACTAACAGCCGCCAATTTTAAAAAGAAACTAGTTGATGGCTCACCTAAACTAATGATTAAATGCAAAGTCAATTTGTTATCCTTTTTTTCCTGTCCAGTTTGAGTTTATAATTGTTTACTCTTTCTTGATTCTTGAGCTCATATATTCGAATAATTCATAAAAGTTATGATTGCATTCATCATTTAACCATTCTAACGAACCTAGGTCATGATATGAATGATGAAATATATAAATGAATAAATTATATGGATGGCTTCGGCTGGTTTGTTTTTGACATAATTTTTTTCTGTCTAACATAATTTTAATTATATAATAATGGATTTATTTATGTGTTTTTAAAAGAATTATATAATTAAAAAGGAAACCAGCCGAATTTTTACTCTTTTGATAAGTATATCTTTCTTGTATCTTATTGTCTTTTTGTTTATTTCACTTATCTGAGAGCTGAGTGTAAACAGTCATGTTTGTATCTCTTCCTTTTTCTCGTTTTCTGTACCAAGAGCATTTGATGTGTGAAAAATAACTAGTTTTGCTCAACCGACAGGATATTAAAACATACTTGTTGTTGCTGGTTTTTTTAGATCGGCGGTAGCAGCAATCGGGAGTTTAGTGTGAATGAGTGGGCGTATTTCTTACTTTGGTTTTAGTACTGTTGTTTTTTTTACTGGGAATTTTTCTCTTTTCTGTTGGGTTTTTTATTTGCATTTCAAATTGTTTTTTCTCTTCCTATACAATTCATGTGGACAAGGTTATTTCTTCTTCTTCATCTCATTGCTGTTGTTGCTTAATTGTTTTTACTGTTGTACGTTTTTTATTGTGTTTTTCTGTTTTGTTATTACATGATATGGATTTCTTTTCTACAGAAACGGCTTTTATATAGACGATAATCGTCATTTCCATCACCATTATCGTCTTCATTTGTGTCATCTTCATCATTATCAAAATAATATTCATTCACATCAAGGTTTTAAATATGATGTACCACCTTTCGTGACCATTTTTTGTTCTCTTGACACCCAGTCACTTTTTCAATGTTTAATTTTTAGTCTATTTGAAATATTTCTGTTGAATCTTAAAAAGGCTCAGTTCAATATTTCGATTTTTTTATACATACATACATATATACAGTTATGTATTTACATAAATCTATTTACATACATATATACAGTTAACTTTCTAGAGTTGGTGTTTTTAGTGTTGTAGTTAAGTTGTCGCTTTTTATGGCATTCCTGCTGCTGTAATTGAACTTCTTTTTTATTTATTCTAAAGGCTTTTTGAACCTTGTTTTTGATTTTTTTAACATTCTAATGTTTTTTTTTAGTATTGTAATTGAAAATGTCATGATCATCTGATGACAACATCAAAAAAGTAGCTTTGACCTATCTACATTCTCGCTCTCTTTCACACACTGTGTCCGTTTTTCTCTCTTTTGGTGTCGCTATTGCTTTTGAGTCTATCTGTATTCATATTTATTTTAAATAAGCATCAGCTTATTAGAAAAGCTGAATGAAAGGAAGACGCCCGGTGGTGTTGGGGATTGCTAACGAGCAGGGATTGAGAAGTGGACGATGCAGCCTTTGAATACTGAATTATTTAAATTTATGAAAGGGTGAGAAAAATTACATTTATTAAACAATCAATTTTTCATATATATTGACAATAATATTGTACTCTGGAATATTATTGTACATATATTTACAGTGATGTATTTATTTTGGTTAACTTTTCTTCTATGCGAGGCAGAATTTCTTTTGTTGCTATGCGGCGAATAGACGCTACTGCATTTTCTCTCTGCTGCTTTATGGCGACCTTTTTTCCCACTTCAATCTGTTTTTCTTATATGCTTCCATGCGTCCTTCGCATATATCCCACATATTTATATATTGTAGACGACATCGTCGTCGTCTGCTGCTTATTATTTTTAGCAGTCTTCGTTGTTTACTTCAGCTTTTTGTTTAGTTTTGTTTTTCGTCTTCGATTATTAAAATATCCATTGTGATTTATGTAATATCACCAGGGCTTTCTTCAATGTTTCCCGACCCCCGCCTGTCTTTGTTGTCTGCCTTTTTGTATTTAGTTTTCGTATTCGTGGTTTTCTTTTTTTTTCGTTAACCTCGACGAAAATTCAATTTGCATTGATGAGAAAAACATGGCGAAAATGCATTTTTATAACTTGTTTTTTCTCTTTTTTTCTTCCTCTCTTTCCGTCTCTCTCTCTCTCTTTCTCTAACTCTCTCTCTCTCTCTCTGTGTCCCGCACAAGTTTTTTATTTTTCTGTACTCACGCATTTTCTTCTTATTTTTTGCTTTGATTTATTTTTATTCTTGTAAGTTGTGAAAGCTGGAAGACATTTTTCTATAGTAACCTATTAAAGAGTAATGAAGAATGTGCAATGAATGATGGATGACTGATGAATTATTGGTGATTGATTAGAATTGAATTCCAACTTTTTATAATTGTATGAATTCCAACGTAATCAAAGTTAGTTATTTAATGAAAAATCAACGCTGAATTCTATTTAAAAGTTTGAGTATAAAAGAAATTTTCATATTTGTTGCCTTTGACCATTTTCTTAAGCTAAAGCTTAGGTGTGTATTCATCACCTCTGCTCCCCAGTTTATTCACCTCACCGTTCGTTCAGTTCAACTCAAGCTAGTAAAAAGTAGAATCACCTTTTTTTGGAGTTTTTCTCTTTCTAGGTAAATAAATTAATCGCGGATGTTTATTTTAATCGTTAAACATGTTTTGGTGTTTTCTTTTTCATTTATTTGTTAAATGAGGTTGCTTTAAGAATGTTTGATGTAGAGGAAGCAGAGGAACAGAATTATTACTTGTAGTTCTGGTCTCAATTAAATTCATATGAAATATATTTTTTATCTTTTTTTGCTCCCCTCCTTTTCTGCACTTTACTCTGTTCACTACCATTAGTGTTGTTAGTTCCATGCTGAGGTGTAGTAGGATAGGGAAGAGGGTGCGCTATAGGTATTGTAGGAACATCACGGTTCCTACCCGGGTCGTTTTTTCTCTCTATATATTCGCAAACGGAAATGAGTTAAAAATTGCTTTTGGTGCAGAGTGACCGGATAGAGGGTGAGAGGGCGCGACCCCGAACGAGCAAACAAGGGATGACAGAGTGAACAAGAAGAAGAATATAATCCACAAGCGTGCCTCTCCGCCAACCTTCTAAACCAACATCTATTTTCAGCTGTTCTCATGGTTGGGTGGGGTTGTCCTGATTTTGAAGGTTCCAGTTACTGTTGTTGTTGTTGTTGTTGTTGCTATTCTTGTTGCTGCTGTTGTTTTTAAATAAATCGATGCTAGTTTCCAGGCTGACTGGCAACAACGACGACGACAACACACTAAAGTTTCTGCTGCCGATTTATTAGCGGAACTGGTCTGGCTGGTTGCAGGTCGGTTAAGCACTCGTTTTTTATTTTTTTTGTTTTGTTTCTGAGCACTAAAAAGTTCAAAGGACGTTTAACGAGTTGAAGCGAGGAGTTGTTTGTTCATGTTTTATTTTTCACTTCACTTCGAACTCATTAATTGATTTCTAATGTTTTTGTTTTAATAAATAAATAATTTAAATGCGTTCTATTGATTGCCTTTTTAAGAAATGAAATACGAAATCAATTGTTCTTTTAATTACAATTTTTTGAATTCATTACATTTTTTGTAAAAGTTTTACAGAATTTTTACATTTCTTCAAATGAAATTTGTTTTGATTAAAGTATGTTTTAATTTAATTTTATTTTTTAGTATTTAAGGTAATGATTCGATAGGTACATAAAATAAAAAATATTTTGGTATTTTCGTTTTCATCCATATTTGTTTCTATTTTTTGGTTATATTTTTTTATTGTATTTTTTTAATTGTTATTTTCTGTTCTGGCTTTTTTTAAATTTTTCCTTTTTTTTATTTATTTTTTCTGAAACTAGCTGTTCTGTGCCACACCCTGCTATTAAGTGTGTTCATTTATGTTTTCCATTTCATTAACTCTTTTATGCTTAACGCCATCTATGAAATCCCCCTTCTGACATTCCCCTTTCCTATGCAAATCAATTGATTCTAATTTAGTGAATCAGAGCGAGAGGGGGATGGTTATATGTATGTATATGTAGTCAAAGGTTGTGCAGGAGCGATCTCTTTGAAATGGAAAACTTTTCAAGCATTAACTAACCGTACTCATCTCCATCCATCGTTTTAACTGTTCATTGTGACCACTAAGTACAACAACAACAAAAATAATAATATCATCATCCAACAATAAACGTCACAGCCATCACTTTTTCTCTAATTTCTTCCTATAAACGAGAAATATAAAGAAAAATGAGAAATGAGATTGTTTAAAACTTTTCATATTGATGACAAGCTTTAGCAACAACAATTCTTTATAACAATTATAAGAATATTCTAAAATAAAATGTCGATAGCATTCAAATCCAAATGATTTACCACAATTATTCATCTGTCTTTGTTTGTCTTTCTGCTATACTTTTAAAGATTTTTTTTTACTATACCCACTGAGTCTAGCAGCATGTCACCGTCGTCACATAATCAAAAGTTTTTGGGTCTAATCTTTCTTTTGGCTGCTCGACAGACAGACTCGGCGACTGTCTGTTACTCTGTCCGCACCTAATAAAAAGGACTCATTCATGGCCTTGCTTGTTTTTAATATTGTTCACTATCGATTGTTTTTTTATGTTTTTCCTTTGTGTCTTTCTTTCTATTTTATTTCTTTTTTTGTCCTCAGCTAAAAAAAAATAAATAATAAAAATACTTAAAACCCTTTCATTTCCAGGGCAGATTCCATCGAATGATGGCATTCGTCGCGAAAACCTCTCTTCGAACCACTAACAACCCACTCCTCCCTGCCCCGCTCTTCGTCAGGTGTTATTTCATCCCTTATCGGTTGCTGCATTTTCTCCACACTTTGCCGAATTTCATCTCGTGCTGCTCGTGCCGTTCGTTTGACTCGTTGGAGGTTTTTGCTGTTGTTTTGTTTTTGTGAAATCATTGAAATCAGCATCATCTCATCGACGACGAGTTTGTCGTCGGTTTTGATCGTCGTCGTTTCTCCCCGTCATCTTGTGTTGCGGTTTTGGAGCTCGCCTCATTGCAACGCCTTGTTCGCTGTTCATTCGTTTGTTAGTTTAGATTCAAGAGTTGTCACCGTTGTTCGCTCGACCAGGTCGTGATTTTTTAAAATTCGTCGTCGACCGATGCAAATATTATCAACGGAATAACTAACTATAATATAATACAATTTTTATTACAAGCGCATTTGCATTATCCGAATTGCTAGAAAAAATCGATCTCATTCTAAAACACATACATAAAAAACGAACCCATCATTTAATCAGTGAAATCAAAGCAACAGCCAACAACAAATTTGTAGCTGCCTTTTTACTGTATTCGAAGAATTTTGTGAAAAAGTTCTTCATACAGAACAGGAAGTTTTTTATTTGCATATAGTGCGTGTTCTCATGAGTAGCAGCAGCAACAAAAGCTAACAAAGTTTGTTAATTAAAAGTTTCACGAATGTTTTATGTACAGATCGAATATTGAACGAAAAAATAAGAACGGAAAGCCCAAAAAAAGAGGTGTGACATTTTTGGCAGTTGCTGTGCTGCTAATTTTTCCACTTTTCTCTCAATAGATAGATAATTGATTTTACTTGCTTACTTTTTTGGGTAAGTTTTGTTTAATTTGTTGTAACAAGAAAAAAATAAATAGATTAAATTTAAGAATTAATTATACATAAAATAATGAAGCACATTTCTCACTGCAAGACTTTATTTTTTCACTGTTCAAAAGAATTGTTGCTATAACTATACACAATTGCAATTGCTTGGAATTTATTTCATATCTAATTTTTAATTAATAAACATTGCGTATGAGTTGAATTACTTAATATTATAGAATACCATCGTTTCTCATCGCCTTTATTAGTGTAATCTATTCTCTGTTTTTTTTTCACCTTCCTTCTCGTTCCTTCTCATCTCATCTTTTATTATTTAAACATTATATATTTTTATCCTCTCACCTATTTTTTAACTTTTCTTCTCCTTCATATTTGATTGATCCGTTCGTTTGTATTGCTTGTGCGCTTTACAGTTCATAGCCAAGCCCCCCCCCCCCACCCCATGGAACAAAAACAACGAAAACAAGAACACTAAAATTAGCATCATCTATAACAGCAATATTAACTAGTGGGCAATCCCTTTCCTTTTGAACTCTACAGATGTGGACAATTTTTTTCTAAGCTACTTTTTCCCCAATGTTTTTTAACTTTTTTTAGAGTTAATTCTATTAGTAGTGGATCCATTAATTTGTTGTTGCTGTTTCCCTTTCATATCCTTCAACGAGTAATACGCAGCTTCTGAAAGTTTCCGAACCAATCGCAAAAACCCTACTTCTTTCGTTCTCTCTCGCTCTGTTTTTTTGCCGTTCTCTTTTTCTCTCGGTCTCTCTCTTTATATATCTCTTTAATGCGATTATAATGTTTTTGGGTTTTATTTTGTACATTTTAACTGAGTTAAATATTCCTCATCATGTTTGTGTTCTTTTTTAAGCGTATCAAATTTAATTTCATCCGGGGGAAAAATATATATAGTTTTATATGTGCTTTAATCAGCTTTATAAAAGCTTTATTGGCATTTTTTACATGATACAAATTTTACCCCTTCTTCTTAACTTTCTTTCTTTTAAACAAGATTCTTTGAAACAAAGAATTTCTTTAACAACTTAAATCTTAGAGCTTACTTTTAATTCTGAAACGGTTCTGCTATCATTAAAGTATTCCTAAGTTAACTTCAAAGAAATTTTTCTAAACAAAAGCAAGCAATATCGAGTACGTACTTTGTTGTTAAAATACAGCTAACTTATTCATATTTATCGGTATTTAAATGTTAATTGATTAATAATTGTTGAATATATTTAATAATATATATATATATAACAATAATAATTGTTGAATATATTTCCATTTTAATTTTATTGATAATTATGTTTTATTTCACGTAATCTTTTAATTTTAATCTTCTTAATTGATATATTTGCAATAAATGATTTGACAAAATGATTATGATTAAATGATTGCATTTTTGATAAAATTTTTTTTTAAGTTTTGAGATATTGAAGTATGTACACAATGAATGCAATTAAATATATGTAATAAAGATAATTATTTTATTTTTTTACTATCTTTTTGCTGCTCTTTTGCATTTATGTTTAGGAAAACATAACAATTGCTATTACTCACCTCCGAATTAAAAACCTTAGCCTAATTTTGAAAATACATATTGTATAAATACAAAGCAATTTGATAACATCAAATGTTATCAAAAAACGACTTCATCAAACGACTTCAGCCTAAAAACGTCATGAGCGAGAAGAATTTAAAATCCCCGCTTTACGTTATTCACTTGTTTTTACCGTTCTGCAGTAAGACAAAATAATAATTAAGCGAATGATAAAAACAAGAAAATATGTATGTACATCGTAAAAAACCAAAAAATACTACGATCCACGACGACAACATAAAAAGCTAGGCTTACCCCTTTGTCTGCAACTCTCTCCCACACAATCTCTCTTTTTATTGATTCTCGAGACAGTATTTGCACTTGACATTGAAATTATATTATAGTAATATTGTAGTGCAAAGAAATAATGCAAAAATACAATCTATTCATTTAATATGTAGATTACAATGTTCGAAACTCTAAAAATAAAGTTTAACACTAAAATTAATATAATATTAATGAATATTAGTAATGAAACTATAGTTGTATTGAAATTAATAATAAAAGTTTCTTATACAATAAATAATAAAATTAAAGCCAAGTTTTTTTAAAGTAAATTATGTGAAGATTAACACAGATTCGATAAAAATAAAAGAACTGAATAAAGAAAATAAAGCAAAATCATAAATACATATTATATAATAGAAATTAAATTAAACGATTAAAAATTTATTTAATTAAACTTACACAAATAAAATATAAAAAACTTATACAATATAAAAGTTAAAATACAATAAAATCAAAATAATAAAAATGAAAACCATATCTGAATTTAAAGTTGTGCTCAATAATAAAAACTTTGTGGAATAATAATAAAAAGTTAGTTATATATAAAAAACCCATTACAAATTAAAATTGGCAAAACAAACGAGTTAAATAATATGAAAGAAAAAAATTGAATTTTTATAGACATATAAAGTTTACAAGTGTAAAAATTGAAGAAATGTATGACCTTCAAAAAAAGAAAAAAATGTACTGAAGTAAACATCAATTAGTTACATAAAATACAACTTAATAATTCTAATAAAAGGTAATAATTTTGAGATTCATTTAAAAATACTTTTAAAAATTTGTTACAGAAATAAAATCATATCAAAGAGAAACGTTTAGGAAAATAATCGTTTTTCTCGACCTCTTTTTATTATAACGCCGTGATAAATGTAATGAACGACCTTTGATTTCTCTTTTTTGTATCTTTCTGTTATTAAATTGTTACTACATAACTCACTTTTATGAATGACGCACAACACACGTTGTCGATTCCACTCTCTCGCTCATTGCAAGTTTAACATTTATTTGTTGTTTTTATGTTTTATAGTTTTTTCAAGAAAAAAATAGCATGCGAAATATTTTTAGTATTAGTCATAAGCTACAAAAAAAAAATACAATGCTAAAAATGCAACTAATTCACAATAAACGAACATATGAAGCGGATTATTACATGTACGAGTATATGTGTAAGTGAGTTTGTTTCTGTATGTTTCTAGTGTAGATGACGACTGAAAAAAAATACAAGTCGTCGTACTTATTTCGAAATAAAAGAAGAAGAAAAACAAAATTCTGCCGACTGAAGAAAAAGAATAATTACTTGATGATTGAAAGTGCGTGTGAATTTTATTAATTTTATTCGATTTTTGGTGATTCGTCACTTGTGTTTCTGTAGATTTTCTCTCTTACAAACAATGGGAAGAAAGTCCCAGAAAAAATCACAGGACTACATACAAGAGCCGACTTCGTGCTACCTCAGACAGTCTGCGTCTACATACAGAGACATACGTAAGATAAGTGCAAGTGCAAGCAAAATTTCTGCCGACTAATAATAACGGTGGCATTCATTGCATTCCTTATAATAATTGTCGAAAAAGCGAGAGAGGTGTGAAGAGTTACACTAGTGAATGAATGAACCTGTTATATACTATAATGTTGTACTTTGTTTTTAGCAATAACAAAAAATGGAACGTGAGCAATTTTGCAATTTATAGACTTGCGAAAAATGTGCAATTTTGCGATGGTTCTTTTTTTAATTCAAGATGAATTTTTGAACGAATTATTGATTTAGTACGAGAAAGTGATAGAAAGAGACAGAGAGAGGGGCACAGAAAAATAAAAATTCCATATATAAATTCCAATATATTACAATATAAAAGGTTTTTGAAGTAAAAGTGAAAATAGAGAAAAAACATAAAAATAAATACAATTAAACAATGCTTATTCTATACATACATAGTAATCAATCACACACTTTAAAAAGAAGAATAATTTCTTTAAATAGAATTTTTAAGCTAGCAATCAATTGTATTAAAGCTCGACTCAAAACAAAAGCAACAGGAACAACAATCAGTTTGTTCAATCATTCAATTTAAAATCGTTTTAAAATTCAAGTCAACGAATTGTCACAATTTAAATAACAACAACAACAACAACAAGACCTCAAGTGCGTCGAATTTCGTGACAAAATTTTTTTTTTCTTTTCTTCTAAAGATGTGAACATAAATAAAGGTTGACAATAAAAGATGACTATGATTGAAAGTGATCAACGATGGTGCGTTGGAAGGAAGGAGGAGGGATTGAGAGGACGGAAGATGATTACAGTTGTATGAATTTTGTATGCGTTTCTTTCGTTTCTCGAATAAAAATAACGAACAACAATGAATAAAAGAAAGCAACAACAATTACAATCTTTTGTGTTGACAAAAGAGGAATCTAAACTGGATTCGAATAATTTTCGTCTAAAATGACATCATCAATCATTATTTTGCAATTGTTATAATTCACAGTAAATTGGGGGAAAAATTATAATTTTAATGAGTACAATAACGGAATAAATTAGGCCTTATAATCATTTTGTTGTAATACTTTTCTCTTCATTCATTACAATAATAAAGTTCGAAGGCTCGATGGTAATAAAAAATGGATTTTCAAAGTTAAGATGACTAAAATAAGATTATAAAAACTCAGAAAAAAAATTTAAAGGAATAAAGGTTCAAAGGGTTAGTTGCCGTAGTGGGGAGGAAAGAAAGTAGGAAATACAAACAAATAAAAAATAGAACATAATCAGTCTCCATTTCAACCTCAAACTTGAAAGAAAAAAACAAATAATCTTATTTATTATTAATTTCTATTACAACATGGTTATTTTTTATTTATTTACTTTTAAATTTAAGTTTAATTAAAATTTTTAAAAATTCGTGAGAAAAAAGTTCAAAACGTCAATATAAATTGACGTTATTCAATTCAATTCAATTTTACACTATAGATTAATTATAATGAGAGTAATAGAATCAAATAACAAAAAATAGAAACTAAACTCTTCGGGTGAAGAATTTCAAGAGAGACCATAGCAAGAAATGAATCATTTGAAATCGTTTTCATTGAGATTGAGTGAAAGGTAAGATACACATTTTTATGAATTGAGTACATGCATATGCAGTACGGTACACTTGCTGCGAGATTCATGTGAAGTGTGGAAAACGGCAGAAATGTAACAACAACAACAACGGTTCAGAGTAAATAAAATTGCAACGCAAAACGATCCGGTCGTTCGTTCGGTCGGTCGGTTAACGGATAATGAATACCATCGAAGCTAAAAATAAAAGAATTAAAAAAGAGAAAATAACGCAAAATAGAGAAAAAATCAAAAATGCAAAATCAACAACGAAATTCAACAATTTACTAAAAAATTTCTTTGTTTTTGTCTCCATTTTCTCTCCTTTGAAGCTGCATTTTATGGTTATGGTAACGCTGGTTGAGTTATACAGGTCCCACATAGATTTCTACTGAGTCGTCATATAGATTGGTTTGGTCCAGTTTAGGTCAGAGTGCTGTACACAGCCCTAGAAAAATGCAGAAGGTTGCCACGAGTCGTCTCTGCTGCACGTGTGCTCTAGACTGGCACCAGTGTAACCCTAACACTTGACTCGACTTCCAGCGAAAACAGGACATTGACAGAGCTTTTGTAACGACTGGAAAAATTGTTCTAAATTGAAATGTTTTACGATTTGTAAAATAATTTCAAACGAATTGTGAAAAGAACTAAAACCAATAATATGAAAATATTTGCACAAAAAACTAATTTCAATGTTGAGCGGATAGTCGACTTATTTTCATTTTAACATTGGATGTAGGTGGCAAAAATCCTATTAACAGCCTTATCATGTTATTATTTCTTGTTAAAGTTGCACCTTTAACTTGTTAAAATGTAAATTCGTTGAAATAAGCTGATCGGCCATCAAACGGTTAACTCATCGATCTTTTTCTTTCTCGCTCTCTCGTTCTCGTTCTTAATCTCAATCATATTATCAGTCTTTTAAACTGTGCCTATTTTTATCTGTGACTCGAAGCACATTTCATTTACCTTACTAGTTGTTTTCTCTTCTTTTGTCTCCCTCTCTCTTCTGTATGTTCCTTTTTCTCTCTGTATCTACCTCTTTCCATGGAATTGTTTTTCATTTAATCTCATTGCTTTGCGTCATACTTTAACCAGTTGTTTTTTTCGTTGTTGCTTATTTAATCACATGACAGTGTCCAATCTTTATCTTAAACTAAAATTAATTGGAAGCAACACAACTACAACATCTAACAGAACTCTACTCTGTGTACCGTAAACTCTTGTTAGAGTAGCAATATATTAGTTGTTTTTGTTGCAGCAGCAGCAACTTCTTATCTAGCAGAGAGCAGCAACAAACAACCAACAAATCGTTGCCTGAAACATAATTAATTATGTTTTTTCCTTCATTGTTTAACTTGTATCTAATGATTTTTTTTCTAGATTTCTACTTGGTTACAATTGTCAATTTATAAATTGCTGTGTCTAATGTCTGAATGAGTGAATAGCGTGCTGATTTCTTAATCTTATTTGTGCAAAATAACAAAAACAATAACCAGAGGAATTTGGATTTTTCCTCTTTTTTTATCAAAAATGGTTAATTTTTTGTTATTTTTCACAAGTTTTACTAAATATTCTATTTTCAAATCAGTTTATATCAACTATTGAATGACTGAATTGATTGAATTAAAATTAGTGAGAATAAAAAGTCTTATTTCACTTTAATTCATGTCAACTTCATTTACCTTGGCTGCTATAACTGCAACTGCAACTAAAAGAAATTTCATCGTCAGTTTTGTTTCTGAAGCTTCATTGAAATTATTGAATCCTCTGTCTCTAAAGTTACGAATTCCATTAAATTGTTTTAGAGTTCTTTTGAGCTGTTGTGGTCGTTGCTGTGATTGTGTTCGTTGTGTTTGCCATCAGCTTCAGTAATTAGTTTGATGACCTCACCCAAATTAGCTTTTCAGGCGCTGTATTTGACTTATTTAATATTCTTAGCCTCTTCATCTAGCATAAATGTCAACAACTATAAATATACTCTTTGAGTTGAGTGATGTGATGCCTATAGTTGATTGGTAGAAAGGACACTACCCAATGACCTCCCGTTGCTTGTTGTTGTGTGTCCTTCATAGACGGACTGTATTAAAAGTTTTACAGTATAGAATAAATAATCGAATATTTTAAAAAGCTACAAAACAGCGTTACGTTTAGAACCCCTTTTGATAATAATTTTTCTCATATTTCTAAAATTGCTGTAAAAGATAAATCATTTTAAGATTCTGTTTTTCTCATTTTAATGACTTTCTTTTTTTGGCTTTTTTTACAGTAGGTACGCCAGCACCACACATTTATTCGGAGAACACAAAAAGCGCAACCTCTTAATTTTTTGTTTAGAAAAAAACTAAAACCTACATCCAACAACAGCATCGCATTAAAATGTCGACAGTCGATAAGGAAGAATTGGTCCAAAAGGCAAAACTTGCCGAACAATCTGAAAGGTAATAAAGAAGACAGAAAAATACATATATGTACATATGTATATTTTGTCCCTATAAAAAAACGAATTTTAATTTTCGTTTCATGTTTTGTTTTAGATACGATGACATGGCTCAAGCCATGAAATCCGTCACAGAAACCGGTGTCGAATTATCAAATGAAGAGAGAAATCTGCTTTCAGTTGCATACAAAAATGTTGTTGGTGCCCGCAGGTGAGTTTCTCCGCCATTTATCCATCTTCTATCAAAGTATTATTTTTTGATATTTTAAATAATATTAATAAAAAACCAATTAAACTTAACTGAATCTCTTCATATCTTTATGAACCTTTCATACCCTTTCTCTCTCCCTTTTTTTTGAATATAGATCATCATGGAGAGTAATTTCATCAATTGAACAAAAAACTGAAGCGTCCGCCAGAAAACAACAGCTCGCCCGCGAGTACAGAGAGCGTGTGGAAAAGGAACTTAGAGAAATTTGTTACGAAGTATTGGTGAGTATTTCTAATATTTTCTCTAACACTTTCTATTGAAAATTATAATTTATGTATAACTAAGATTAAAGATTAGAAGTGCTATAAGAAAAATTCTTGAATTTAAAGGAAGAAAACAAAGTTTAAATTGTGATTCAATTATTTTTGGTGATGATAGCTTTTTCAATGGGTGGTAAAAAATGTCATTGACAAGAACCTTAAAAAAATTACAAAGAAAACACAAAAACTGTAATAAAAGAACAAACAACAAGAAACCATTAAAAGATAAGGATACAAACATCAAATAGAAAAATGTCAAGCTCTTTGTAACAATGTCAAGTAGCGGGGGAAACGTATACTCGCTGTACTCGTAGATAACCTTGCTTTTCAAGGGAATCGAGACGTTGAGGCAACAGTCAAATAATCACCCATATTTACCTTTCTCCCCGTTCACCACCTCTTTCATGTTCATACTTTTATATGAACGCATTATTTATGACTTTTTTCATTTATTTATGGGCCCACCCTGTTCTCCACTGGTCCCTTTCTCCCTTCAAAATCATTATTACACCGGCATTGATATGCTTTTTATTACCCCCCTTTATATACTTGCATAGAATAAAAAAATCGATGAAAAAATGTATATTCTTCAAACTCATCAAAAAATCCATTAAAAAGAAAGCAAATTATTAATAAAAGGACAAAACAAAATTACATCACAGAAACTAAGCTAAAAGAATTGCTTATATGAAGTAAAGCCTAAAAAGCGAATGCCATAACTGTCGTTCATGGAAATATTCGATTGTTTGGTCGTCATTACTATCAAATCTTTCTTACAGGTCCATTTTTAAAAGGATCTGCATTTATAAGTATAGCAGAACCAACTGACAGGACACAAGATTAAGCCATAATGAAAAAAAGACACTGAAGATGGCACAACGCCGAAAGCGGTTTGTTTACAAATCAAAATTGACAAAGGCATAACGAGAATTCGTTCACCACTAAATTAGGATTTTCAATGATGAGCCTTCTTGTTTGTTTGTTTGTTTGGAGAAATTTAGCAACGACGAGAATGCATCAACAAAATATGTCTGATCAGCACTATGATCTTGGTGGATAAACCGTGTTTCATGACCTTGACTTGCTTTTATGACCTATTCCAACTTGAACCACTTTTATTTATAAATGCAGCCACAAATTCATGTATGAATGTTGGCTTGGGCCAGGTCTATCTTATCAAAAAGAAACCATCTTCATTTTAAAAATCTACCGTTTTATAGATTTTTCATAATTAACAAATACATGTTCTCCATTGAATTCTTTTTAAAGCCTCATGCTCATACTTTCTTCTTCTAACACAGGGTCTTCTGGACAAATATCTAATTCCAAAAGCGAGCAATCCAGAGAGCAAGGTCTTCTACCTGAAAATGAAGGGAGATTATTACAGGTATTTAGCTGAGGTGGCCACAGGAGACGCACGTAACAGTAAGTATTTTTCCATAAAAAATACAAAAAAAAAAAACCAACAAGTATACCTAAACGTACAATTGAACCTATTCTAATATCCTCTTGTATCTTCAAATAACTTTTGTTATTTTATTTCATTTAAAACTTTATAGTATATCTTAAGAATATTTCTTTTTAATCTGATCTCTGATCGTTTAATTAAATTGTATATTTTTCCCCTCGTTATTTATTGCTCATACCACTTGAATCAAAAACCAACAAAAACAAAAATAGCCGTTGTGGACGACTCTCAAACAGCTTACCAGGATGCATTTGAAATTAGCAAGGGAAAAATGCAGCCAACACATCCCATCAGATTGGGTCTAGCACTTAATTTCTCTGTCTTCTATTATGAGATTCTAAACTCTCCAGACAAAGCTTGCCAGCTGGCCAAACAGGTTAATATATTTGAAGATAAAGAAAAACCAAAAGGAAAAAAGGGGAAAAAATCTAAGCATTTCTTTAAAACCGAAACAACCTATAAATCTATCATTTCTATCTCGCTCTATCTCTCAACACCAAAAACAATGTTGACGAAAGCAAAATTCAATATCAGCGATTTCATAAAACGGAAATTTAACAAAACAGCGGTTTAAAATATCTTAAGAAAAAAATGACAATTTACATTTGTGTTAAGAGTTGTAATTATTTAAAATGTCTTTCATTATTTGTTTTGATGCTTTCATTCTATCATATCAATCACGTTGTTAATTGATTACAAAAATTTTTTTTCATTACCAAATTTCAAATATTGTCTGAAAAATTAGTGAAAATAGTTGTTCATTGCTTATTAGTCGACTTTTATATACATACGTAGGTACATATCGCCTCTCCTTTTTTTGTTTAAACTATAAAGAAAGGCACTTTTTAAAATCTCAATTTTAAAATTTTAATTGAATTTAAAAGGGATCTACTTTAAAATTTGACTGAATTTTGTAGAGGAAAAATTCAGTTAATTGCTATTTAATCAACGGCGTTCAGTCGAAGGTGTGTTGTTTCTGTTGTAGTCTAATATCGATCTATTTCCCCTTCGGTATCTTTCTTTCTCTCTCGCTATCAATCTCTTTCTCCTCTCTGTTTATTTTTTATCTTGTTCTGTATGTCTAACCGACCCACTGGTAAATCTACCGAATGCCTTTGAAAATCATGGATGATTACGTACTAATTTTGTCGATGAATATCAAAGTACTTCAGCAGGAAGGTATGGTGGGAAGGAATCGGCAGCGATGTACTCCGGTTTCTATGATACATATGGCGATTTAAAGTTAAAACTAGATTTGGAATCGATTCGATACTGCACACAAAATCATTAAGACAAAATCGGTGATACTATGATGATGCTTACCACTGGGTATTTCCTTCTCTCTCCTCTTCTCACGTTCTGTTTGTCTGTTTCCTTCCCTGGACGTTCCTGTTTTTTTTCTCTGGCTCCTTTTCTTACATTTACATACATACATTCGTCATCGTTGCTAAAATATTAATTATGAATAAATAACATTTGATCGAATTTTTTATCCTAATATTCTTTGTTGTACCCATAATTTTGTAATTTTTTGCATTTAATTGTTGTAATTTTGTATACATTATTAATTCATTTTGTTTTTCTTTCTTTCTTCTCTTTCTTTTTTCTTTTACTCGCTCTCGTTTTCTCATCTCCGTTCACCGATTCTATGTGTGTCCGTGCGCGTTCGTCGTCCTTCTTTGTTCGTTGGTTCGGTCGTGTTGTACACTTGTTTCTGTGTGCTGCGTCTGCTCAGCTGTCGTTGAGGACTCGAAGAAAGCCTATCAGGAGGCTTTCGATATCGCCAAAACTAAAATGCAGCCAACACATCCGATCCGATTGGGTCTCGCTCTCAATTTCTCAGTCTTCTATTATGAAATAATCAATTCGCCAGCGAGAGCGTGTCATTTAGCAAAACAGGTTCAATTTTGATTTTATATTTTTTTATCACTATCATTTTGCTGATGTTTGTTGTTCCATTATTGAGGATGCATACTACCAACACTAATGAATGATGATATTAATGGTAATTTAACTATTACCATTAATTAAATTTAAGTAAACTTCAATCGGTTCAGATTTTTTAAGCTAACACATTTGTCATGTTTCGATAGTTTTGTGGAGTTTTCCCCCCTCCCTTTCATTTCCCCACGTTGAATGATGATGGCATGCGCTCTTCGAGAATGTTTGTTGTTGAAAGCTGATACTAATAAGAATACTAACATTAATTATTATTCATAGCTTTATCTGCTTACTTTGCTAGGATTGAACTTTTAGAATTTCCCCACAAAATTGCTCTGTATGCAAATACATAAACTTAGCTACTCTTAAAGCTTTCAATTTTGAAAACTTGGAATAATTATCTCATGAATGAGTAATTGGGCAAATTATTTAAAAAGAATAACGTTGTTGTTAATTGATGAAGGTTCTGCTGATGACGACATCAAACATTTTTTTTATATTCTTTTTTTGTATTTTTTTTCACAATAAATAACAATATTTTTATTTTTTCTTTCACTCAAGGTTTGTTACTTTTATTTTCGTCGTATTACTAATCAAGTAAACAAAACAAAAAAGACCAAACTTGAAATGCTTAAATTTTTTGCTCAACCTTGGCGAATAAAAATGTTGAGATTTTCAAGTCAAAAGAAGAGCCTAAAGAATCGATCGGATCTTTTATCACTCTTCTTCTCGCTTGAAACCCTTTTGTGATTAATGTTTTTTAGATATACATACGAGTATATGTACATTTTATTGAATATGAAAACTTTACTAATATTTTTTTTTTTATCCTTTTTCTCCCTTCGCCGGCCCTGGTTTTTAGGCCTTCGATGATGCGATAGCTGAACTGGATACACTCAATGAAGATTCATACAAAGACTCAACGCTCATCATGCAACTGTTGAGGGACAACCTGACCCTTTGGACGTCGGATACGCAAGGAGATGGCGATGAACCACAGGAGGGTGGCGACAACTAACCAAACTAATTGTTTCCTTTTGACTATGCAAATATTAATTAAACAATAACAACAGCAAAAAAAAAACAAAACAAAATCTATAAAAAACCCAGAATGCAAGTAAAACAAATTATTGTACAACAAAGAAAATGCAAAGCAAAATCCAACAACAAGAAGGAAAAGAAAGTTTTAACCCAACAATACAAAAGACCTAAAAATCATCTCCAACAACTAACAACAGCAACCGCCCTCAATTCCCCGAAATAGAAAAAGAACAACAACAAAAATGGAAAATGAAGTGAAATAAAGAAAAAAAGAAGAGCAGCGCACGCTTTATAAAAAAACTTTAACCCTACAAAAGAAATAGCTTCCGTTTCCTTTTTAAGTTTTATTAATTCGACTTCATTTAATCTTACGTTAAACTAAGAATCCATGCATGCATGAATGTTGAAAAGATTGTGAAGAAGAAGGAGGAGAGAGGAACCAAGCATCAGGACAACTTCAAATTAAGTTCTAAAAATCAATGAGAAAGCATGGCAATTTGTCCAAATCAGCTGTGGAGCTACCGAATACGGCTCGAAGTTCTGTTGGCGGAGGAAAACTTTAATCTTTGCAAATCGAAGAAGAAGACATTTCATCCGATCTTTTCAGCTTGTTGTATTGTTGTGTCACCCTGTTTTTTCTTATTGCATTCTTCTCCAATTTTGTTTGTCGTCGTCAACGTTGTCGTCGTGATGTTTTTTATCAGCAACACACAAGTCAAAATGAAAGAAAGGTTGCGTCAAATTGTAAGAAGAACAAGCAGAGCACATTTTCTAGAAATTGTTAATTTCGAAAATTTCAGCGTAAACAAACAAAACAACATTTATTTGTTTAAAATAATATTATACTAAAATAAATTTATTTTAAAAAGAATTTTGTTAGGCAAGCATTATTATTATTTATTATTTTTTTAATAAATAATTGAAAATTGTTTTATATTAACCAAAAACGAAAACAAACAAAAAGTCTGTTTTTTTTACAAGCGCTGTTTAGTTTTCTTCTTTTTCATACATTGTTTCTTCTTTGGTCAAAGAAATGGTGCACCTTTTTTTCTAAGCAGTTTATTTTCTTTTTTAAGCAGTTTTCTGTACTGTTTTAAGTTCTTTTCTTTTTTAAGAAGTTTTACTTAAGTTTCTTTTTCCCTTTTTTAAAAGTTAGGATTTTTTAGTAAAAACCCGAAAAAATGTAAACAAAGTTAGATTTTTTTCATATACACCATACCATATGTTTTGTTTACTTTTGATTTTCGAAATAAAATAAAACACGTTATACGATTACACAAGGTTTTTATTTTTATTGTAGCTTTTATTTTAATGAATTCAATAAAACTAAAAACAACAGCAACACGATTATTATCATTATTATTACTATTGATATGTATTATTGATGTAAAGTATAGAAAACTTAAAGGAAGCATTGATTTGGAATAATAATGCTTTGTGACTACTGAAGAATATAACGTAAAAAGGAATCTTAAAACAATGCTATTAATAAATCGAATTATTAACTTAATGTGAGCTCTTTTATAGTTTCATGTTTAAGTATTTAGTATTTGTAGTTTCTTTTTGCTTCTATTGTTTCGAAATAACAACAACCAAAATAGCAATGCTTACAACAATCGCAGTTAATCGTAGCCTATCGCAGCTAATTAGTAGATAGTAACTTTAAAGTTTTAAAAACGTAGAGTTTTTGTCAAGCCATCCATCGTCCTTCGACTTCATGTATAAAAGAAAACCTCAGTAATTTCTTAGATACAATTCTAAGGTGGCAATAAAAAGAGGTTACATATAAATAAAGGAAAAGAAATCCTTAAAATGTTTTTATTGACTGATTATTTTATAATGAGATGTGGTTTTAATATTTCTTTAAATTGATCTTTTCTAATTTAATATCTATTGATTTTTCAATGAATATACAGATTCCGAAAAATATTTTAACATTTCAATTGCTGTTTCCTTTAATTTAACAGTATATGTTTCGGTTTTCATCAAAATAAAGAAATTCTATTTGACATTTGAAGAAATTGTGAGGAACTTTTAAATTTTCTACTGAATTGGCATTTGTTCGTGTTTAATGTCTTGCTTTTATTGTTTTCAGTTCCATGTTTCTATTGATTTTTGAATAGCATTTTTCAATATATAAAGCTGTAATAACCCCTTTAGTTTAAGCTTTAGTTCTTACTTGTGTACAAGTGGTCCCCCCTCCAATGTAGGTATTTAGTGGAATATGTTACTTATATTCGTATTTGTTGGTCGTTGTTTATTTATGCTTCACTTGAAGGTGATTAATTTGTTGTGAAGTGTTTTTTAAATACGTTTATAAAATGTTTCCTTTTAATTATATTTAATGAATGTTTCAGAGTTGATATATTATTATTGCGTTATTGAGATGTTACAATTCCGAACTTTTCTACCCCACATTTTTTTGAATATGCGTAAATGTGGATGCGACTTCATAACTGATCCAATATTCTTCATAAAATTGAAAACTGTGTTTTTCTTATTTTTAATTTTTAAATATAATGAAAAGTTTTGTAGAACTCAAATATAATTTTTGCTTCTCTACTCTTGACGTTAAGATTCAGGAAAGTTAATCTTCAGGAGAAGTCGATTTTCTTTAAGTTTCTAGTAAACATCTGTAGTGAATATATTTTAATCGAAAACTAATTAGTTGTCAAAACTTTTATTTTTTGGGGAAAGGACTAATTTTTTGGGTGGAAAAAGCGCACCATTTTGAAATAATGTTTTTTCAATTCCAATTGCGACTTTAAATTAATAATGACCTGTAGAACGGTTTCAAAACCTATTTCCATATCACAGCCGGTTGCTTTTTCCAAAATGAGTGTTAAACTCAACATTTAGTTAGTCTTGGTTGGAAAGGAAATCGCCAGTTTACTCCACATCTTTCTATTCCTTTCCTACATATCTAAATGTAATGTAGATGCAGTATATGTTCTAGCATAAAAGAAACTGAACAAATACGATCGACTGTGATCACACTTGGCTGTGTTGCTTCGCAGCAAAAGATCGAAAATGAACACATTCCCACGAGAGGCTGAGGTTCATCCAGGGGTTAAAACTTTATCTCAGTAAACTCAAGATTAACAGTGTGAGCAAAAAATTTTTCTAGTATAGAAGCGAAAGCAAAATACACGATTTCCTCCAGCGTGAAACTAACAAGTCTGATCATCTTCGGGAAAAAAGCACACGACAAATGCTCTGTTAGAGTAAATTTCCAAGGGTGATTTTGCGCAGTGTGATCACAGGCATACTTCCAGCGTACATAAAAATCAGCATTGCATGAATAATCCTAGTTTCTATGGCAAAGTTCCAATAACATTAATTCTCTTTCGCAAAAAGCTATTTTGGGTTACAAAAGTCTTAAAGAAAATCTCTAATTGGTTTTAATTCTATTTATTCTGTCCACTTTATGTTTATTATTTTTCGAATATGTTTATTTAAGCCAACCTTGTTTTATTGAGCAAACGCTGCATCCCATGGGCAGGCTGTTCCCGACCAGGCTTAGAATGAAGTCAATTGGTGAAAAAAAATAAAAGGGAAGTTACCTTAAAAATTTCCGTTAATGGAAGATCAATTAACTAACAGTTACAAGCCAATTAAAATTCGAAATACATACATACTTCAAATTGTATAGCATCAGGAATTAAAATAAATTTCACATATGGTATAAAAGACGATTTATAAAAACTGGGATTAAATGACGATTTAAAGACTGACAAACAGGAATTTAAATGAGTTTAAATAAAATTTAAATAAAAAATCTAACGGTACTTCATGAACCATATGAATCCCACAAATTAGAAAAAAAGTCCTTAATTAGGGCAGAGTGTGAGAGTGTTGCTTTAATTAATATATATGAATAATTTAATCCATGCTAATAATAAAATCTAAATACCTATTAGTGTTTAATTCATATATTTGTATTTTTGTTTCAAAGCGGCTCACAAATAAATAACTTTATCAAGCGGATATGGTTGGTCAATAATTTATACTACATATATTGCAAATGAAAATAAATTCGAAAAGTAACTTTACTATTCCGTGTGTTACTAAACACTAGATAGTAATTTTAAATTAAATTTATTCGTTTTCTACTTCTATTTTTTATATATTTGTATACTTTTTTCAAACATTTAAAAAAACAAACATTAAAAAAAAGAATGTATGTATTTAATATAATTGGTAAATGTGCTTCAATATTAATTAAAGTAAACTATTAATTAATTATAAATGTGTGTATATATAATTAAATGTTTTTTCAAAAACACACACGCATACGTACATGTTACAGAACAATCGATAAAATGAATTCATATAAAATCTACATAATGCATACATTTACGCTATATGTATGTTTGAAAATGTCAAATTCGATGGGTGAATATGGAAAGAGTCAGTCATTCAATTCGAAATTGGATGGAAATTTTGTGAAGTCAATCAAATACTATATATTCAAAATAAATGAGCATAAGATTTATATACATACATATATGTTTATGTGAGCATAAGGTGTTTAATCAAATTCTTTGTCCTGTGTGTATATAAATGTTTGTGTACACATCTATACATATATCATGAATACACGTATTGTATGTAACTTATAAAAAAAAGGTTTCCAAAGTTATAAATTCACATGGTGTGTGCGTGTGTATATATATATATATAGGTACATATGTGTGGTTGTATTGGTTCCAATGGGGTTTTGCAATAATTCCCAAAACAGTGACACAATTAACAGTTATTTATATGGAATTTGTTTAACACACATATCGGGCCGGTTAATAAATTTAGCTGCAAAACGTTAAGATTATATTGTAGTACAATAAAGAGGTACAAATACTCTGTGGAGAAGAAAAAGAACAAGAACAATACTTACTACATAACAGGAAAAATATAATACTTTCAAAAATTGTTGAGGAGTGCTTTAAACTCCAAGGAACTTTAATTTCAAAATGTTTGGCAACTTAGAAATGTTTGGCATTGAGCATGATGTAAAAGTGTTAAAAAAATCGGACGAACATTTTGTGGAATATAATTCAACTGACATCTCAAGGAAAAAGTTTCATTTGTCGAATAAATAAACGAATTATCATTTTCTATCCCCGATCTATCCAAAAGTTTTAGATCCTGTTTTGCATTCTGTATGCATGTGTTTCTGTTTGGTGCTTATGAGACAACCTGAGATTTCGCCATAAAAGTGATGATGGTGGGGATCGAAAGCTGTTCCAATGCATCATGATGCATAGTTTGACTGGAACCAATACAATACACTGTAGTAAGAAAGCAGCCCTCTCTTTCTCCCTCTTTATGTTTATCTTCTATCACTTTATCACCCTTTCTCTTCCCTTTCGAATGGTTAATTTTCTAGAACAAGTTCTATGATAGACAAATATTTGCACCAATTGACTTGATTTCCGTAAAATGAGATGCTTTCTAAGTGCATTCACATACTTTTCGGCTTATTGATTATACCATTAATCAGTGTTATCGATATTTTTCTGTATCTTTTATTCACACAATTTTTCTTTACTCCGGCTTTTTTAAATCTTTAACCATTTTTACATTTTTTTATTCTTATTTATTTAGAAAATTTCATTATAGTTATGCAACCCGTATCAGGTATTAAAAATTATTTAAAAATATAATTTAGGGAAATTTTATTTATTTTTGATTTATTATTTGAATATTTTATTATTGTACTTTCTCAAACTAAATCAAGATTTCAAATATTCGATACTTTAGTACATATACCTACATTAACCCTTGAGTAATATGTTTATGAATATTAATAAATAGAAGGAAATAAATCTATTGAGCATTAACAAGAAATTCTCTTTGTAGTCTTAATGGACTAAATAAATAATTTTTCTTTGCCAATCTCTGCGAATTTTGAAATAGAACTCTTATTAATTTTTGCATACTTGATAGAAATGATTGATATCCATTTTTAACAGTAAACAAGAAAAAACCAAATCACAAAAACCAAGAAAAACTAACGCTAAATATTCAAATTTTAATTATATGGTACATATAAATAAAAAAAAATGAAATCTTTCGTATGATAAAAATAATAAATAAAAAAATAGAACTTAATATGCAAGAATATTGATTTAAATATTATTGTCCAGTTGTAAAAACAAAAAAGGCAAACCTAAAATCACTTAAATGTGATACAATTAAAAAGAAAAAAAAACAAAAAATTGAGATGAAGATTGACGAGATATTTAAGTTTATTGAAATTACAGTTTCTTAATTACCAAAAAAAAACCAACCAAAACCAAAAATATAATATAAAAAAAAGCAGAAACAAAGTAGTTTTATTTCTATCAAAGTATACATTTTGTATCAGTTTCATCGGAAAAGTAAGTATTTTATACACAATATTTACATCCAATATCTTGAATACAAAATCAAAATTATTTGGTTTGTGTACAAAGTAAAAATGGGAAAGTAATTGTTGGAAGTATGTGGAATAAATAGTTGAAAGGTGCTATTTAAATTATACCTATAGGACTTTAGGGCATTATTTACTAAAATAGGGAAGAATTTTTTTGGTAAATTGAACAAGTACTTAAGTAATTTGTTTACCAAAATATTTCACCATCCAAAAACATTAATTTTTAATTATATCTACTATAGAAATATTTATAGAAAATATAATGTTATAAATATTTTATAGAAAATACAGAAAAAAATTATAGTAAGTAGAAAATTGACAACTGACAAGTGTTTGTAGAAAAGAGCAATCCAGTCGTTTGTTTTGGTTCTTGTCAAAACAAACCAAAAATTGGTTTCCTTTGAACTGCAGGGTTGCAATGCCGTGTATTACATTTTGTATAAATGCAAAAGATACCTTTTACACATTCCATAGTAGGATGTAAATGTTTACGTTTATGCAAATATAGTGTATAAACGCAACGACATTTGTATACATTAATTGTAATACTTTATAACTGCTTTTCTTCCATTTTTCTTAATCTACTCAAGAAATTATTCACTGAATAGAATTAGCAAAATGAACATAAAGGCTACTTTATTAATAGGATGAGTTTTTTCATCAAGAATAATTTTTGTCGATTAGTTAGTTACTTAGTTTTAATATGGAATTACCTTTAAAAAGTATCGCAAAGTAGGAACAAAGTAGGAATTAATGTGAACTCTAACAAAATAATAAAAAATGGTTAGATTAAAATTGAAATGGTACTGACCGAAGTAACATAAGAAGAGTCATCTAAGAGGCTGTACTACATTATTATTCTATTTATTATTAACTTATTTTCCTTACTTACTTTTATATTTTAAAAAAGTTTGGTTTTATTATTTTATATTCAACTTGACTAATTTCGTGAAACTTATCGTAGCATTTTTTCGTAACAACAACTACCCTGAACTGTCATATGCGTTGACAATTGCGAATCGATTCGAAGGTCACCTTCAAACCATGAATTGTGTCACCTTGGTTAGCGAAGAAGTTCGCAGACGGTGAAGTACGGCTGACAGTGTTCGACAGATTTTCCTGGTCTTCTCTTTGGGAGGTTTCATCAATTGGCATCTACTTTGAAAAGACTTGTTATTTGAAACTTAAAAACTCAGTCGACGATTCGGAGTTCTTCAGTGCAACGATTGCAATTGTTGAATCAATACACGTTTTTTCGTTTGATTCCGATACTATACTATAAGAGAACATTTCTTTCGCGCGTGTGTGTATATGTACGAAACTGTGCGTTTTTCCAACGTTTCTTTGAATTATTATTAAAAGGAATTTGAGTTGAAGGAAGTTGATTTTAAAGTTTCCAACTAAATAAACATATCAAGTAAAGTAAGCTGAGTTGCTCAAAATTGTTTGAAATTAAAATCAAAGTGAATTGAATCGTGTAGACAACAAGAAGATGCCTACCGAACTTAAAGAACGTTTTATTGAGCGGGGCTCACACAAAGGCAAAGCATTGGCCGTGTTCACCAGTGGAGGCGATTCGCAGGGCATGAACGCTGCAGTTCGTGCCTGTGTACGCATGGCCATCTATTTAGGCTGCAAGGTAAGTGAAAGTGGCCATGAAACAGTCTGATAAGAAGAAAAGAAAAAAACAAGCTTCACAGAACTTTTCTTCACACCTGCAAAGCGTTAACGAACAGCAGCCGGTGTGCTTTCGTCGCTGTTACCCCATTAACGCAGCCACCCACTTTTCGCAGAGGATATACCAACTTTTCTAATTAGATTTTCTTATATTTGTGGTAATCTTATTTTGGCATTGAATTTATTTTTGGCTTATTTCTAAAATGCTTTTTAATGTATGAATTTGTTTAGTCTACAATAAACAAATCACATACTAACTATATTATATGCAAATTGTGTTGTATGCATTTTACTTTAATTTGGCATAGAATATTCAAATATTTTGTAATATTAGAGCTCTGTTCGATTTGTTTACAGAATTAACGGCTAGCCTTCCGGTAACAGAATATTTATTTAACATTTTTAAAATGATGTTAGTAACATTCCTAGCTCCCGTAATTCGTTTATAGTGAAATTGTAAAATGAAACCTATGTTTATGATTTGCTATTTTTTCATATTAAAGATATTTTAGATTCCATGACTGAATTTGTACTGAACTAAAATCAATTAGGAAAATCGCATTGAATACGATATATGTACATATGTATATAATTGGAATTGAAGTAAAAAAGTAACTTTTGCTCTTTAAAATATGTGTAAATAAAATATTTTTTATTATTCAGTTTAACTTTTTACAAGTGAAACTAATTCTGACACTATTTTAGCCTTAAATTAAAACTGATACTTGATTTGGTAATACGAATTCACTTTAACTACATAGAATTAATTATCTCTAAGAGACTTGTATATAATAATAATGTATATAATAAAAACAAGCTTTAAAATAATGTATAAACTATGTTCAAAATCATGAATTTCTGAATCTCAATTTCATTAGCCTTAAAGGAAAGAATAGCTTAAGAATATCGCATAAAAAAAGATCACTGAGTCTACTGGCGCCGTTATAAGACTCCACTGACAAACGAGAAGCCCCACAGATAAAAAACAATCTTTATTCCGCTTCACAATTAATTGAACATCAAAATAATTAAATTACAAAGTTCGTCATTCGCTTACTCATTAAGTAATTAAACTGTGAATGTGTGTCAAATAATATTAGGAATTGTGTTTCTAATGTCTGATAGGAACGATTTATGTATAATGCATATAAATAATCCCTCTTTTTAATTTTCTTCTTATAATTACTATATGCATACATACATACGTACATACATATAATCGTTAAAGCTTTCGTGATTATCTCCTATATATAATATTTTCAAATGGAAAGAATAGGTTTAGAAAAAAAGGACGTTTTCTTCCAATGAATTTCAATCTGTCTTGATTTATAATTAATATCAGTAAGAGAAAGTTTTTAATTGCCTTTCATATATCTAATCATGAAATAGATGTAATAGTTGAAACATGTAATAGTTTAATAAACTCTAAAGACCCTGAAAGAGCAAATCACGAGCAGCAAAATATCAAGCATTCATCAGCAGAAAAACCTAAAGAAATAATGATTGGTATTGATTGATTTGTACGCGTTATTCTTTTACGATGCTCTTGCTTTGCTTAAAGAAGTCTTTCAAAAATGTATACATATTCGTAGATATGTACGTACATATAGTACATTATAAAGTGATGTGATGCTTGGCACGTTTACAAAATATTTATTGAAGTCGTTGTCTACATATCACTCAACCGGTTTAAACGGATTTGAAGAGAACCGATTGAGTCACACTTAAGAGAAGCAACAAGATCTTGAAATTTCCTTGTAATACTTTTTAAGGCACTAAAAAATAATTCATACAACATCGAACATAAAAGGAAGTTGAATTGTTTGTATTTTCTTGACGATTCTCTGTTTAATTATCGGAGTGAAGAAAAACGAAGTGCGAAATAAAAGCTTGCAAAATTTAGTTGCTGCTTTATCTATTTTTCATTACTATCGATTTCTGTTCTATTTGTATCCATTTCTATTTTCCATTTTCTTTATCTTCTTCACTTCACTTCAGTTTAAAAACTAAATCAAATTGTAATGATTTTAGGTAATAATTAATTACTTATTATTACTTTTGCTAATATTGTACTCGGGTGTATTATTGTTGTTAATATTGTAATTTTGTTAATATTTTAGAAATTAGGAGGCTTTGTTTAAAAACGGGGACTGTAATAATTTTTATATCTACTAATTGAAAAATGAAATGAAAAAAAAAAAAAAAAAAAAAAAAAAAAAAAAAAAAAAAAAATTAAGTACTTCAATGAAATTCTTTTCTATCTTAACTAAACAGCTTAATTAACTAAACAAATATGAGAGTTTGTACTTTAACAGCTACTGATGTTGATGTTGACATTTAGCAATTGCATAATATTTTGCAATTGTTTTTGCGAGCGCAAATTTTTTCTTAATCTGATGATAGCACATTTGAAGTGATAGAAAAACTCTTGAAAATATTTTTATTTAAAGAAAAAACTTATTATTATTGTTGTTAATCAAACAAATTGAATTGTATTGATGATGATAATGATGATAAAATTTCATAATTAAGAATTTCAATAAATATGTAATATGAACTTGAATACTATAGCATCTTATATACATACATATAATAATAATTTCAATAAACTTTTGATCTCCGAAAATTTACCACTATACGTTTTGTTAAATAAAGATTTCAATTAAAAACTAGACATTCAAATAGTATCATCAAATGATCATGAAAAATATGAAAACAAAAATTTTATTTAATGACTTCATATTAATTGAAACAAAATTGGATTTTATTAATTATTTGCTTCTTCTCTTCTTATTCATCAATTATTCTTCCGTTCTTCTATTTAATATGTACTTACTTAATTTTTATTGTTCCTCAGGCTTTCTTCATTCGTGAAGGCTACCAGGGTATGGTTGATGGCGGTGATAATATTGTGGAAGCCAACTGGTCGTCCGTCTCGAGCATCATTCATCGGGGCGGCACTGTTATCGGTTCGGCTCGTTGTTCTGATTTTCGTGAACGCGCTGGACGCTTGAAGGCTGCTTATAACCTTATACAAAAAGGCATCTGTAATTTGGTTGTCATCGGAGGTGATGGTTCCCTAACTGGTGCCAATTTATTCCGTCAAGAATGGTCGGATTTATTGGATGAATTGGTTAAGACACAAAAGATAACCAAAGAGCAACGTCAGAAATACGATGTCCTTCATATTGTGGGAATGGTAAGTAAAACGATTGCGGTTACTGTTACTTTTAATTATAATTTCAGAATTGCAATAAATTTTACAATTCAATGTTTGTGCATATGCACTTTTTAATGTATCAAATGTATGTTAAGTTTAATTTATTACGTATGTACATTTATAATTAATTAATTTTTTAATTGCCTTTTGATTTTTTTTAATTTTACGAGGGTAATTATGGTAATAAGTTCCTAGATGAAGGCAATTTGAAAGATATGAAAGTTGTAATAGATTGAGATTATGATTGCCTTTTAAAATCCACCATATTTGTGACGTGATAGATATCAAGACATTTGGGGTGTCTAAATCAGTAGTCCTAGAAATTGTCGATAAATTGAATGGTTTTCATCTGGTCCAAATTATCATCTTAATTGATGGATGTTAGCTGAAACTTTTGCGAGAATATTTTCGATCCTTCTCCAAATAACAACCGCTTAAAATTTAAAAGTGTTGAGTAAATCAAAGCAAATAGTTAAAAGACGCTTTGTCATCATCTATGAAACATGGATTCATCTCTACAGAAGAGAATATAAATTGTATTTAAAATTTAAAGCAATGTAATAGTCTAAAACGGTATCGCAAAAGAAATACTGGGACATACAGAGTTAACTGTCATGCACAATTTATGGAATTCACAAGTAAGACTAGAGTGGGACAATTACTCTAATTACAGGGTTTTGGTACAATTGACTATCAAGTCGCGGAGCTAGAGCAGCTTTAGGTGTACAATATAATAAAATAGAATATAAAATCTTGAACCGGTGTATCAAATATATTACACTTAAAGAGGGTGTCGGATGTCGAAAAATAACTCAAACTCACAAACATTCGTTGAATACACGAATCACATTTCGTTATGTGAGATCCTGTAACTGTAAACCATTGACGTCGTATTGATTTATTAATTTATTGTTTATTGAATAATTTATTATTGAATTTAGTGTTTACATCACTTTCTCTTTTTCATTTATTATTATTTTGTTTTACATATGCACTGCAATACATACAAAGAAATTATTTATATTTTTTCTAACTGTCACACAAGGTTGGTTCAATTGATAATGATTTCTGTGGCACCGACATGACTATAGGCACAGATTCAGCTCTGCATCGTATCATCGAAGCAATTGATGCTATTGTAAGCACTGCTTATTCGCATCAGCGAACATTCATCATGGAGGTAATGGGACGTCATTGTGGGTAAGTTGTTGTTGTTGTTTCTATTCACTACCATAAATAAATGTTAACATACCGGAAATTGTAAACATAAGATTTAGAAATTTAAATACTCGTAAGTTCTTAAAAACTTACATATTAAGCTTCATTGAAGATTTAGATTTAAAAAATTGGCAGTTTGAACATTTGATACAAAATCGGAATAACTAAAACATGTTCGATATTCGAAAAAGTCTACAAAATTTGTAAAAAAACCGCATATATCAAGTAACCAATGAAACTTGATTGCGTTCGTTCATTGTTTCGTTCCACAAAAATTCATTCATTCCTTATTCTTCGAAATCCCGATATTCTTTTGTATTTGATTTTATATTCTCTTTCCACTCCCTCCCTCTCGCAGTTATTTACCAGTTGTTACAGGCGTTATATCCGAGGCCGATTATGTTTTCTGTCCCGAATCGCCTCCACCCAGCGATTGGCCCGACAAGCTTTGCAATAAATTAATACAGGCAAGAAAGAGAAAGTTTCGTTTTTTTCATTGTTTGTTCCTCATAATTAATAATTTGTTGTTTGGTTTCTTCTTCTACATTTTTTCGTTCCTTTCCTTCTGTTTTGTCTTACTCAATATTGTTATATATTTGACACATACTCAATATTGTTATATATTTGATGAGCTATTTTTCTGATTGCGTGATGATTGCGTGATTACTATTCAATTAGAATAGCCTAAATTAGAATGATCATAAAATTAGAATATCTCTAAAAGTTGATTGATTTAAATTGAAGTCATCGTCGGATGCATTTATTCATATAGAATGAGAATCAGTTTTTGTTTTCTATATAATATACTACATGAATATTTTCCAGTTTTATTTTATTGTATTTAATTTATTTTCTTATGTTGCATTTATTGAAAAGAAAAACAATTATGTTTTACACTCGTTTTTCATTAAATTCATTTCTCTCAACATTTTTTTATTTTCTTTTATGTTGTTTTATATAATTTTTATTATTTTTAAGTGAAGAAATTCTATTGTTATATTTCTATTGAAATTTCTATAAAATTCAAAAAAGATGGTAAAATTACGACCTTTCTCGGTGATTCTCAAATAACTTTGAGTTTACTCCGTTAATTTCAATTCTTTTGCATTTTTCCATAATTTTTCAATACTAATTAAGCAGTTTATAAAATATGCTAAACGTAACTAAGTATATCTAACATATACTGTTAAAAATGTAAATTTTTTCCACCCTTTTTCTACATCCACCCGACTTTTGTAAATTCCCTGTTAATGATTTTGGGATTTAAATTAAATATCACTTCGCAAAGTCTGCTGTTTTCTGAGGATGAGGTGATGATAATACTAATGATAATGGTGGTAATGATAATGATAATAATCATTGTTGTTGATTCTTGTTTGTCTTTGTTGTGTTGTGATGTTGTTGTATTTATGTTCTCTTGTTTTATAGCTATTTGGCTCTTGTTGCCGGTTTATCCAGTGAAGCTGATTATATTTTTATACCAGAAGATCCACCGAAAGCTGATTGGCCCACCAGGATCTGTCAACAATTGAGCCAGGCAAGAAGAAGAATGAGAAGAATTTATTTTTCATTAATTAATTAATGAGGAAAAAAAATTCTCAAATCTACAAATCAAAAATAAATTGAAAAGAGAATACGCAACAAAAAATACGCATTCAAAATTTAATAAACAAAATAAAACAACAAATTTTGTGGTTGGTTTTGTTTAAGAAAAATTTTTGTTGCTGTATTTGATTTTCTCGTTTTCTTAATTGCTGCTTTTTTGTTGTGTTTTAGTCGATTTTTTCTTAAATTAAATTTTCAGTCTTTCAGAAAATAGGTCACAACAAAAAATAACAAATTTCTATTCTCTTTTATATTCAAAATTATTTTTCGTCGTTTTTTGTTTTAAATCTGCTTCTACTTCAACATTTGTTGACATCTTTGACAGCTTCCATCATTTTTGATTTGAAGCTTTAAAGCTTTTTCTTTCCCCTCTCAACCACGTTTGATTATTTAGCGATATTTTAGTGATCATCAACATGAACTCATTTTTTGCACTTATTTTTGAAGGATTTTACTATTGCACTGTTTCAGCTTCATTTGTGCTTGGATTTATGATTGAAACTATTCTCGAGGCTTTTCTTTGTTTTTAAGTTTTAATTTGATTTTTCTAATTTTTGTTTTATGATCCTTCGTTTTAAATTTTCGAAATTACTTAAATTACTTTGATTTTTATTTTATATTATTTTTAATTCTGGACTTTTTGCTTTGATCTTCATTTGATCTTTGGTTTTTCTTAGATTTCTTGATATATTTTTTTTAACATATAAGTTAATTTTTATTTCATTTGAATTTGAAAGAATTTTAAACTTTTCTTTGTTTTTGGTAATTTTTTTCTTTTAATATTTTACTTCAAATGCCATTGAATGTAACCACCTTCTGTCGAAGGTATTTTCTACAAAAATTGTTATTCTCTATATGTACATAGTTTGTTGTGGTTTGTCTTTTGCGAGGTTTTCCCCCCAAAGTCATATTAATTGTATATATACATATATTGTACATATTAAAAATGAAAAAAATAAAATGTCACTAAAATATGTTTTACATGTAATTTTATCTAATCTTCTATTTTAATTTTATTTAAATCTTTTTTAATTTTATTTCATCTTCCGCATTTAATTTCTATATATTCTTTTTTTTATTTTTACTCTTCCCTCCATCGTCGTTCTTTAAATACGTATTTCTTGAGTTACAGGTTCGTAACCCTTCTTTCATGATTTTATTTTTTAATTTATTATTTTATTAATGCTTATCTTTCTTATACCCTACATTCGAAGGAACAGGTATATTCTAACAATTCATTCGATTTGGGAGCTGAAATTTCTCTCAATTTCTGGATTCTCAAATGAATCCAGTTCTGAGATTTAAATTCTATTTCCGGATTTAATGTGTCAGAGCAATTTTGTTCTACGGGCGTAGGATACATAGAGCTTCGGCCGACTTTAACAGTCCTACTTGTTATCTTTTTTTTTTTTTAAACCCTTCTTTCTTTTATAATTTGAATTTATTATTATTATACTCTACACCTTAAGGTTAAGGATATATTCACTTTGTCACGAAATGTGTAACGCATAGAAATAGAGACGATAGGTATAGAAAAGTATATATGTATATTCTTGATCAGCCTGAGTCGATTTAGCCATGTGCGTCTGTCTGTCTGTCTTTCTGTCTGTTGAATTCACGATCATAGGAGAACCGGTGAAGATATCGTGATGAAATTTGCAGAAATATTGTTTCTTGTGGTGTGCAGGTTGGTGTTGAAAATGGGCAAAATCGCTCCAAGACCACGCCTATTTTTTATTAGAAATGTGATATCAGCGTTCGTTTATGAGTTATGACAACAAAATTCCTGGGTATAGAGAAGCATTATCTGTTAATATGCTAAATATGGGCGTGATCAGTCCACTTTTGGGTTACATAGGCAAAAGAGGGTCTTAAATGGTTATATTGTTAAGTATATAAACTTCCTGAGTAAAATTTTACATAACAACTTATTTTTCAATAAAACATTATAACAGCAAAGCAGGGCGCGGTTCGCCCACTTTTACACTAATACAGTATAGCTCATGAAAACAAATTTATTACCAAGGAAATAAAGTTTAAATTTGAACACAAGCTAGTTTTTTTTGTTTTGAAAACAGGTAACGACCACGCCTACTATTTATACAGATGCGTAGCTAGGACTCATGGAGCCCGGGACGGTTAATCAACTTGCAGCCCCAAAAATTCCTAGAATTCAATCAATCAATACTTGATTTCTAAAACTGCCGCCCCCGAAATTGTGACGCCCCGGGCGGACTGCCACCCCCGTCCCCCTAGCTACGTCACTATATTTATTCCCGTCTGTGATTAAATGTGATTATAAGATAGCTTTCCTTATAAACACATATTTCCTCTAGTTTCGCTTTGTATTTCACTCTATAATACTACTGCTCTGCAATGAGAAATCTATAATAAATAAATTAAAAATTTAAATAAATAAATTTTAATAATTAATTAATATAATTAATAAGATAATATTCAAAAGTTTTAGGTGTAGGGTATCTAAGATTCGGCCAGGCCGAATATAGCACTCTTTCTGGTTTTTTTGTTACTTTTTTCTTTTTCTATGTGTGCTTATTTTTTAACAATGTGATTGTGTCTTCTTTATTATTTTAGTTATTTAGGTATATCGGCAGCTTTGGCCAGTGAGGCTGATTTTATGTTTATCCCCGAAGCACCAGCTCATCCAAATTGGCCGGATATATTGTGTAGTAAATTGCTACAGGTCAGAATGCAGTCTCTGCTCTTTTCTTTTGGTTTTATTTACCTTTTTTTTGCAAGAGTTTCGTCCTTTACAAATAATTTTATTAACTAAATTAATTGTTGGAATTTTTAGTATGGATTACTAATAAAGTACATTCATATGTATATGTACCATGATCTCGTTTATATTAACCTTCGTTTTAATGAATTATTCCAATATATGAACTCACAGATACGGAATTAATTAATTAATTAATTTTCATTTGTAAATTAGTGCTTTTTCCGTTGATTAAAGCATTCATAAAACATAAGTAGTTTTTAATTACATACGCAATGGTTTTTGCTTTAGTTTTTAAATATTTAAAACCAGGCCTTCGGCTGGTTTCTTTTTTAAATTGTTATAGAAAAACCACCGTCTAATATTTTTCAAAGTTTTATTGAAAGAATTCGATTAGTTGTGGAAAAATGTGTTTTATTTGATTATGTAGATTTTCAATTTTTAAAAATAAGGAAACGCAAGGGACAAAGATAGGCCTCGCGATGAACTTTTCGACCCTGCAATCGAATGCTTGGTTTTTATAATGGAGATTGTGGTATTATTTATTTTTTATTAGAAGTTTTTAGATTATTTTATTTTAAATTACTATAAAGTTTTATTAAATTAATTTATTTTTTATGAAAACTTTTCGTTATTTATTATGTTAGAATTTTTAATAATTATATTTTTTATGTAAACATTATCTAAATATTTTTTGATATTAAATTAACTTAATTAAAATCTTTGTTTATTGTACTCAATTAAATTTAAATTAAAAGTTTTTCATACTTTAATAATAATAATAATAAAATAATTAATATAATAAAAAATTTAAATAGTTTTCTTAATAATTGTTAAATTTGATATTTATTACGATAAAACGCACTCTGATTTCTGAGTAATTAGAAAATTAATCAATCGAGTTAATCGAGCTTTATCCATAGATTAATGAAATTCTTTAATTTATTATTCATCTTTATTAATTGGCTTAGGCTTTATTGTTTGTTTCTTTTGAAATGAAAATTCATTTGGTTTGGTTTATTTTATTGTCTTTATTTGAATTACTTATAATTCTTTGGAACTTTTCTGTTGGTTTGTATGGGTTTTTCGCATATGGTTCATATTTATGCGCTTTTCTATGGGTACTCAAAATGGTTTAAGGTGCTTTTTTTTGGGTCAGCAGTTTTAGTTTTGTTTAATTATAAATGAATAACTCACCTTAACAGATTGCAACTAAGAATGATGAAAATTATGACTTGCTGGTGATAATTTAAAAGCCTTCTTGATTTTTTAGTTTTATTTTGATACGATATTCGTATTGTTACAGCATAATTTTGTTCAACATGAATCATCAACGACATGTTTTTTTATTAGTTAATAAATTTGAATGAATGAATATTTATATACATTTAAAAATGTATATATTTGTGCATTTATGTATTTAGAGAGATATGTACATATATAAAAATACATAAATTTATATGCATAAAATAAAAGATTTTTTAAATGAATTTTGTGATGTCTTTAAATTTATTTGAAAAAATTATAAAATTATTCAAACTTGGTTTCTTTTCAATATTATTATTATTTTAATCAATAATTTTTTAAAAACAATGTAAAGTTTTAATTGAAATTTTTATTTTTGCATTTAATTTTTTTTTCTTAATTATTATTTTTTATTTTCTTGAAACATTTCAATGCGCTACATTTTTGATTAATGTCATTTGTGAACGTGATCAAATTACAAATGATTGTATATTTTATTGCACTCTATTCAAATGTATATAAATACGTACATATGTATGTATAATATATGCACATACATACATATATTTCAATTTGTGTTGTTTTTCATATAAATTTCTTCAAATAAACTGATTTCATTCACATAAAAGCGATTGTAAATTAATATCTTTTATCTTGCATTCTGCTTTGTATTTTCATTCGCTTTTCACGTGTGTTGGTTTTTTTCATACTCTTGTGTTGTTTAATAGCCTCTTCAATGGTTTTTCACATTTCACTTTTGTGGCTTTTTTGTTGATTTATTATTTTATGTGGTTTTTGTGGGTAACTCTTCTCAGCTTCACTATTATTTGTTTCTCGCTCTCACTCAATCTATCTCTCTTTCACTTTTTTACCTAATCTTCGTATATTACTTTCATTCAAACTTATGCTCTTTTCATTCTCTTATTTTTGCTAATAATGATAATAATAATAATAATCATAATAATTCTATTGTATTGTCTTTTATTCTTTAAGCAATTTTCATGTTCTTTTTTAAGTTGAGAATTTATATTTTTATGAGGGTTTTTTTACTGTCGTTTTTATATGTTAATAATTTTTTCAGAGGATTGAAACCAAAATAAAGATAAGAATCGAAAAAGAAAAACAAGGAGCATCAAAAGTAATTTGAATAACATGAATTTTGTGTATCCTATAAAAATAATAAAAATAAAAGAATTGAATTAAATAAATAAATAAAAAACCTATAAAATTTCGAATATTGTTAAAAACCATTGAAATCATTGTGAAAAAAATAAGTAAAATAAAAATTATGTTGCATATAAAAATAATACAATGAAAAAGCTCTCTTAATTTTATAACTGTAAATAATTTCTCTTTAGTTTTCCGATTCCATTCATTAATTTGTAATTTGTTTCCCCCCTCCCCCCCGTCAACTCTTCATTCTTTAGGAGCGTAACGCTGGTCAACGCTTGAACATCATCATTGTTGCTGAGGGTGCTATTGATCGCGATGGAAACGCCATCACTGCCGAAGACGTCAAGAAGGTTGTCGTTGATAAGTTACAGCAGGACACCCGCATAACGGTGTTGGGCCATGTGCAACGTGGTGGTAACCCGAGCGCCTTCGATCGTGTCCTGGTACAAGAAGAGAAATGATATTAAATTTCATTTATGATTGCTTTTCTTCTCCTCTTCCTCATCTTCAAGGGTTGTCGCATGGGTGCCGAAGCTACTTTGGCCTTGATGGAAGCCACTCCCGATAGTGTACCGTGTGTGGTCTCTCTCGATGGCAATCAGGCGGTGCGTGTGCCTCTCATGGAGTGTGTTGAACGCACCAAAGCTGTGGCTAAAGCCATGGCCGATAAAAACTGGGAGCTCGCCGTTAAACTACGTGGGCGTTCGTTTGAACGCAATCTAGAAACGTATAAAATGTTGACCCGCTTGAAGCCACCGAAGACTTCATTCGATTCCGAAGGCAAAGGAATTGTAAGTGACATGTAGTTATTCTATTATTAACTATATTTTAATTGTATTATTAACTCTTTTAACAGGAAGGATATCGTATGGCTATCATGCATATCGGGGCGCCGGCTTGCGGCATGAATGCGGCCGTGCGTTCGTTTGTGCGTAACTGCATTTATCGTGGTGACACTGTGTTTGGTGTACACGATGGTATCGAGGGTCTAATAGCGGGCAACATCAAAGAAATGGGCTGGTAAGAATTTTAATCCATACTGCGGCTTATTTGACTCAAAACGATGGATCATGCTGCCAATTATATACGCTTGAAATTATGTGATATAAATTAGACTGTTCTTTCCCCTCTCTCTCCAGGTCCGATGTCACCGGTTGGGTTGGTCAGGGTGGCGCCTTCTTGGGCACCAAAAGAACTCTACCGGAGGGAAAATTCGTCGAAATTGCCGCTCGCCTCAAGGAGTTCAAAATTCAAGGTCTTCTCATCATCGGTGGCTTTGAGGCTTATCACGCTTGTGGCCAGATCTCTGATCAACGTTCTAACTATCCAGAGTTTTGTATTCCTTTGGTTGTCATTCCGGCGACAATTTCCAATAATGTTCCTGGCACCGAATTCTCACTGGGTTGCGATACCGGTCTCAACGAGATCACCGAGATATGCGATCGTATTCGCCAATCGGCTCAGGGTACGAAACGTCGTGTTTTCGTTATTGAGACCATGGGCGGTTATTGTGGCTATTTGGCTACTTTGGCCGGCTTGGCAGGTGGTGCCGATGCTGCTTACATCTACGAGGAGAAGTTTTCCATCAAGGATCTTCAGCAGGATGTCTATCATATGGCCTCGAAGATGGCTGAAGGTGTTCAGCGTGGTTTGATTTTGCGCAACGAACGCGCTTCTGAAAATTACAACACAGATTTTATTCATCGTTTGTATTCGGAGGAGGGAAAGGGTTTGTTCTCGTGCCGCATGAATATTTTAGGTCAGTATTCGGCCATCCATGTGTTGTATTGTAAAAGACTTTGTTGAGTTTTGTTAAAAGAGTAGATTTTTTGAATCAGGGATCTTGTGGAAAACTACCACCAGATAAAGTATAATAAATTCCTTATTGTATTTGTTTGTTTTATTAAATTGAATTTAATTAAATTCTGAAATGACGGTGTTGTGTTTTTTAAATCACAAGGCTTTTTTGCAATCTCTTAAGAGATAATTTAAGAGATGTAAAAACTGAATGTTGTTCATCTAATTTTAGGTCATATGCAACAGGGTGGCTCCCCCACTCCCTTCGATCGCAACATGGGTACCAAGATGGCGGCAAAATGCGTTGACTGGTTCATTGAACAGTTCAAAAACAACACGAAACCTGATGGCACTATTAAATGCGAAGGTAACGATTCAGCTTGTTTGCTGGGTATCGTGCGTCGTCAGTACAGATTCACCCCGTTGGCCGATTTGATTTCGGAGACAAACTTTGAGTAAGTAATAAAACAACGAGGGAATGATAGAAAAGTTGAAAACTCAAACTCCTTCTTTATTTTACCCTCTTTTTCTTTAGACAACGTATTCCCAAATCTCAGTGGTGGCTCAAGTTGCGTCCATTGTTGAGAATTCTGGCCAAGCACGACTCCGCCTACGAGGAAGAGGGTATGTACATCACAGTCGAGGAAGAATGCGCTACCGATGCAGTTGCTTAAGTTAAGCTTCATCATCATGCGTGAGAAGACAAAAAAAAAACGAAAAAAGCCAGAAAGATATACAAAACAGTTGTTCCATCAACATCAACATCAGCAGAAGTTTTAAACTCCATCGATTCTCGCAAAGACAACTACACACCAAAGCTACTCGTACATCATCATTAAACTTTAGTTTAATTGCATCCATCTCAGGTCACTTAAAGTCCGCTCTGTTTGAGGTTTCAACCAAATCAATCAATCAACCAAACAACCATCCAGCATTCATCATGATCATGATTGTTCAATAAACAATAAATATATTTATATTAAACTATTTTATTATTTCTATTTTGAAATTTACGTACATCTCCACTCGTATATCAAAGCTATTTATTTTTCTCACCTAAAATTTAGTTGCGATTTGTATTTATAAAAAGTTGTTAGTATTTTATTTTTATCCTTATATATATTTTAATTTATGCAAACTGTTTTTATTTTGTAGCACTTTAACACTTTTATTGATATTATACAATTATTTTAATTAATTAATTCTTACAATACTTTCTTTCGATATAATATCAAACTAATTAAATTAGTTTTTTAAAAATAAAGTAATTTGTTTTTTATAGTTTAATTGTATTTTCAAAGAAAGACACGCATTAATGTATATTTAAAGAATAAAAAACAAAACGCACAACAAATTGTATTCGAAAGAAATTGATTAAATTATTGTTGTTGTTGTCTTACTTAATTTATTATTGCACAGACGTTTCACGAGGATTTCGATTAAAACTACATACAAATTATTTCACCTGAACTACATTTTTTATTGTTGGCGACGGCGCTCAAATAGAAAGAAAAGTGAAAAATCTAATCAAACAAGAAAATTATAATAATAATAAAAGAATATATATTGAATGTTGTCATTGAAACCAAATGAATTGTTAACTTCATATTTTGTTTGCATGAAATGTAAATTTTAAGCAAAAAAGAACAATAATAAAAAGTTACTATCTACAAAATAGTAAATAGTTTTTTCAATACGTTTCTAAGAAGAAGAATTGATTAAAAACTAAAATGTGAAGGACGAATGTTTGTTCAATTATACATATGTATGTTTTAGAAGAGTTCTTCTCAAGTAATCGCCGACATTTCCAACATATTAGCGGTTAGCTTATGGAAAAAGAAGAACCAGTAAGGATAAGTAAAGACCAGGAAGACGATGAAGTCGTCCAATCACTTCACATCAATCTGGTGATCATCGATATTGAGATGAAATTCGTCTTCAGTTGGTGGCATAAAAATTTGTAATTTGTGCATCATCGAACCGTACTTTGATCTCCATCTTCATTTTAATGGTCCCTTATAACTGAAGTGATAACTGAGAGCGACTGATACATACGGACACATGTATTGAGATTTTTATGTATCCTGGAGAACTTACGGAGTTATGAGTCTTTAAAATTTTGCTATCTTTCAGTTTGAATTGCATGGTTCTAGCATTATTTTTACGAATTTTCAGTTTGTAAAGTTTTAGGGGCCTGCGGCACTCTGGAACGGAGTTATGAGTGTATATGTGGGTTATTTGAAGGAATTTTAAAATATAAAAATTGTATTCTTATTTATTTATACAATTTTTCATACATTAAAATACAATCTATATTAATTTTGAAATGTTTTGAAATGTCTAGTCCTTTATAAATGAGCGAACTAAAAAAAGAGTTGCCGAGTTTCTTTTATTGAAATGGCGTATTAGACAAAATTCCGCGAAAGTGGATTTAAATGAAGGTTTAAATATTACTTGATATTATTCAAAATTTCATTTAAATGGAAGAAATTTGTATTTGAATTTGCTGAAAAATTCGATTGAACAACAAAAGAAATTGATACCTGCTCTTTATTTTGTTTGTAATTCTATCTATAAAAACAAGTTATTATTATTATTTTATTATTATTTTATATAATGTTTTTATATATTTTTTATATAATACTCAATCAGCTTACAAAATTGAAAACATAAATAATAACAAAAGAAACCTAAAGCACATTATATTAGTTTTAATTTGAAGTGATTTTTTGTTTGGTAAATTTATAGTATAAACAAAAACTAGATTATATCGGTTATAAAAAACGACGTGTATATATTCAAAATTTTTTTATTTATATATGAAATATTTATCTTTATTAATTACTACTGTATATTAAATTATATAATCAAAGACTCGTATGAATTAAAACTAATGAAATAAAACTCATCTTTAAAAAACATCTGAATACAATTAAACGCGCTAAAAAATTTAAAACAACTGTTTCTTAATTAAATGAAAATAACTGAAGCTATTATCATAAACACATTTTGTAAGAGTTTATTACTAATATAATTTAATATAAAAAGCAAAGCTAAATGTCAAAAGCTTTAAAAGCTTTTAATATTAGTCGAGTTGGTTACAATATATGTATTATATATACAATGTATTGGTATAAATACATAGATACTTATATGAATGCAGATTCAATGCAGATTCACAATTATTTGAAAATCGTAAAATCTCTCATTGAAACAATTCAATTATAAAGAACTCAAATATTATGTAGTTAATAAGACGAAGATTGAGATGATCGTATATATAATGTGTGAAAATTAGAAAAATTACGATCTATCGACATTAACAATATGATAATGACGATTTGATGATTTGAATGATGATTTTATTTATGATTTAATGATGATTTTAACGATGATTTTATTGATGTTTTTAAATGATGATGTTAGGGGTGATGATTATGGTGATTGTATCAATATCACAATTATTAGTGATGATTTTCATTAATGAAATGAAATGAAATGATGAAATTCATTAATCTTTATTAGTACAGAGATTTTAACATTAACAAAAACAAATAATTCGAATGCAGGTGAAAAAAAGTATTCCGACCCGACCAAGTGTAGGGTACCTGTAACTGTTTGACTAAAGACACACCGAGGTACAAAGATTCGTTCTACTTAATAAAACAATCTGAAATCTTTTTCTACGCACAGCTGATTTAAGCTTCAAGCGACTCTTTAAATATTGGCTTAAAACAACTTTTAATGGATGAATTAAAATTAATCGTGATTTGTCTGTGGCAACGATCGAAAGAAAAAAGAAACGGTACAGAATGGTTACATTTTTGTTGCATACGAGAATATATTTTTAAAATATTCGACTTTTCACTCTTTTTCTATCCGATAAAAAATAATTATGGACATCGGAATCATCGAAGCGATGCATGATCAACTTTCTATTCGATGTCACTTCTCAGTATAGCGGACGGATATTTCGCAACGTTAATTAAAGCAGTTAATTCCCTTAATTCATTTGGGAAAATATCAAAATCAAAACAAAAATAACAATAATAATTGTAAATAATTGATAAACCCCCGCGTTTCGGTACACAGAATATTTACAAAGAATTGACATGTGATACGAAGTAAATAAAGATGTGATCAAAAAATAAATAAAAATGTGACAAAAAAGTTAAAAAAATAAAATATAAGAAAAATAAATAAGTGTAAAGTTGCAGCTAAGTTTGAAGTTAGTTCGGAATTCGTTTAAATGACTGAAGTCAGTAGCTAGAATTTTATTAAATCGGACTTAAAGCAAGAAAAATAAAAAAAGGAAAATATTAAATATTAATATTGTTTCTTTGTAAAACAATTTATTCTATTCTATAGAAATAGTTTGGAAATTTGTATTATTATTTAATAATTTTAATGCATAAATAAATGTTTGGAAACGCAAACTTAAATTTAATCAATTAAAAAATTAAGTGCAAATAAATCAATACGATAAATAAAGTAATAAATAATATAATAAGTAATATAATACATACTAAAAGATAATAAATAGAATAAAGTAATGAAATCATACAAAACAAGTTAATAAAAATGAAAATGTAGTGAATACAAATGAAACCTAAGAAAAAAATTAATAAAAATAAAATATATAAAATAAAAACGTTTAAACAAACACGTACATAACACGTATAAATAAAATAAAAGAAAAAGTTAAACAAAAAATAAAGCCATAAAAAAATACCAAAGCAAAACCAAATTAAAATTGAATTAAATCTGACGCAATTCTAAAAACGAAATAAAATTTTGTAAATAAGTTAAATTGAAACAAAATAAATTGCAATTAAGAAACAAATAATAATAATAATAATAAAAATAATATAAATAAAAATATAATATATTTTATATATACAATGTCAAAGGATCAACTTAAGTTACCAAAAAAGACATCTTAAAATGCAATAAAATCAAATCAATTAAAAAATAAATAAAAGTACAAAAATCCAAAGAAAAAATATTTTTAAATAGTCTTTTTGCATTATTCATTGATTTCAGATTTAAAGCGAAATAAGATCAAACAACGAAGTAAAAAATAAAATAAACCAAATGGGAGAATGAAATTAAATTAAAAAAATAGATAAACAGATAAAAATACGAAACTATCATAAGATATTATAAATAAAATTCCTAACTTGAAAAAAATTAAATTTAAAAATTTCGTTTATATCGTGACAAAATGTAAGAAAAGCCATAAAAAAATGATGATTTAATTTTTACATTTGTAATTGCTTATGTTAGTCATGCCATTTAAACACCTCAAGTCACGCAAGATTAATAGCAACCACGATATTTCTTCTTCCGCGTGATCTGTTGTGATTTGGAGTGGATTACAAAATCTATAACATAATATTGAATATTAACCTTTAAGTCGATATCGTTAAAACAACAAAAATGGTCGAAGAAGTTGCCACTGTGACGGTGGAACGTTTAAAAAAACTGCTGTGGAGTAAAATATTTCATATGTTTTACATCGAACCAGTTGTTTTTACACTTGTCTTTGCGCACAGTTTATCAGGTATATATTTTAATGTTGCTTTTATTTTCTATAATCAATTGCAAAAAATATTTATATAATACGCATATTATAATAATAATAATATTATAGGAGGCACTTCTATATACAGCACAAATATTTGTTGTATTTGCATGGTACTAAATTCATTATATTTTGATTCTTAAATATATTTTGAATATTATGTAATGCATTGTTTCCCTCCTTCTCTCCCCTGGATAGAAATTCTTAGTCCAAAATAAGCTTATTCTATTAATCTTAATTGTTTTAAATATGTAATTTCTAGAACTCTTATCTACCTCTTTTATCTACTCTATTATCTATATATTATCTACTATATTATCTTATTTATAATAATTATAATATAATTATATTAAGAAACTAATACATTGTAAAAATAAATTAGATTAGGTTAAGAAGGTTTCTAAAAATAGCCATCTAGTCTTTATAAAGATGTTCGTGGGCTAGAAAAAGGAAGTGGGGTAGAAAATAAAGTGGGGTTATAGGTTTTTGGTTTTAGGAGGATAGACTTTAAGACGTGTTTAAGACCTGCTTTAGCTCAGCTCCATTTTGTAATTATCAACATCATAGAAATCTCAAGTTAATTTAAATCTAAATCTACAGTTTAGATTCCAAACCATATTTTGAAGGTTACGTAATAAAATGGAATTTAAATTAATTAAATACTCGTAACTCATTCATCGATAACGAAAGCGAAATGTTTTCTTTCCCATCAAAAACATCTGTTCTCTGCATCATGCGTTCATGCAATGTTTAATTCAGCCGAATGTAACGTGATATTTAATTATTTATTAACGCGATATTTAAATGGAATTTCATTTCACACAGGAACCATTTTAAAGAATCAAGTGATTTATCAAGCCTGCTCCACGGTTTTCCAATATAACGAGAGCGACTGCCAGCAGCTGGGCACCAAAAGCGTCAGTGGCTATATCAATGTAAGGATGAGAGATTTTAAAGTCCTCCAAAAAATAGAATTAAAATCAAAATTCTTCTTCAAATATTCCTGGTGTCTTCCCAAAGGACATTGAAACCGAAGTGCAACCGTATGTGGCCCATTTATTCATGGTTCGGACTCTACTCGAAAGCATCGTGCCAGCGATATGCGGTATCTTCATAGGCTCCTGGTCGGATCACTACGGCCGCAAACCTCTTCTACTGGTCTCTATGATTGGTAGTATATCACATCTCTACACATATAAGTTGTAGTTCACTAAAGAGATTTCGTCCTTATGCTTTTTTTCTTATTCTACAGGATTCTCGTTTACTTATATCATCACCGCTATTATATGTCAGATCTCTTCCGTATATCCTGTGAATCCATGGTTTTATATTATCGCAGCTGTGCCACATTCGGTGTTGGGCGGAAACTGCGTCTTTTCGGTGGCAGCTTTTTGCTTTATATCCGATATAACAGACACTAAAAGCAGGCCATACAGGTAACCTCATAATTTCGAAAGGACTCTATTGATCAAGAACCCCTGAGTGTCTTTCACTCTCTCATCTCAGAGACTTGAGCCAATTCTAGGATTGAGTTTAAGTATTCAATATCCTCTTGAATTTCAGTATAATTTTCAAATTAATATGAGCTCCTAAATTTAAAACAAAACCTCTTTAAAAACAACGAATGTCCTTGAATTCAAATGAAATCATTGTACCTTGAATCTAAATTAAACCCAGACTGTAAAAAGTTCGCATAAAATGTCTTTTCTATAATATTTCAGAATGATTTGCATGGAGGCTTTCTTCTTTATCGGCTTGATGACTGGCTCGTTGATTTCAAGTTTCGTGTATGCAGCCACGAATGCCACGATCACGTTTATCATCTCCGCTGTACTTATGTGTGGAGCGACGATATTCATTGCACTCTGTGTACCTGAAAGTCTGCATTACAAATGTCATGCGGAGGATAAGCTCAGGACTGAGCTTGAGTTGCAAGTAGAAGTGATTGAAAAAAACGGGACGGAAGTCGATAATACCGCAAAAGCTAAGCAGAAAAATGGAAATAATAACCCAAAGAAAGTTGATGATAGCAAAGGGGCGGACATCAATGAAAATTCGAGATCTACTGCGACTGAAGAGAGGAAATCGAAAGCAGCAGGACTTTTCAGCTACGTTCACATTAAGGACATGTTGGCCACATGTTTGAAAGAGCGTCCATATTACGATCGCTGTATCATTTGGTTAATAACGGGGGTCATGTTTCTATCGATTTTTGTTTTTGGTATTTAAATATAATTTCTTGGTTTTTTTACTTTGGTTTGGTTTGGTTTTTTCCGATGAATTATAAGTATGTTTTCTTTATTTATTCTGTAATTAGATGGCGTTATAACTGTAATGTATTTGTTTGTACGCGAAAAATTTCATTGGTCGGTGCGAGATTTCACCTTGTTCGAATCGGTTAGTCATCTGGTGCCAATGATGGGTGCTATTGTGGGTGTTCTGGTATTGAGAAAGGTAGGAAAGATCAACTCGACATCAACTCGTCGTTAAGTAAACTCAGATGTTATGTGTTTTGTCTTAGTTTCTTAGAATGTCGGTTGTCGCATTGGCGATTTTGGCTTTATTCAGCCATATGATAAGCAGCATTGTTAGAGGCGTGGCCTCCGAACCGTGGCACTTATATTTGAGCATTGCTGTGGGTGCTTTTTCAGCGGTCGGAAGTCCCATGTGCCGGACCATAGTCTCGAATATTGTCCCCTCAACGGATTTAGGTAAATGCAAAAAAAAACTACAGAACTTATTGACTCACTACTCGAACTTGAATTACTTTTTGTTTTTATTGCGTATTTTTTACTTTTTCGTTTCTTCTTTTCATAAGGTAAAATTTTCTCTATTAAGAATGTATTGCAATCGATTGCTCCCTTTATTGCTGCGCCGATGTACACCTTCATCTATCAACGATCTCTGACAGTATTTCCAGGATTATTTAATATCGTCAGCGCCTTTTTATATCTGTTAGCGTTGATTTGTTTAATGTAAGTATGGAAATTTCACTACTCTGTATTCCTTATGATAAAATTAACACCATCAAAATTGGATTTAAATAAAGCACACATAGTCATAAATATAATATAAATATTATTTTTTTCTCTCCCATAAATATCATTTTGATGATTTTTTATTATTTTTAACCATAGTTTTTTCCTTATTAAAATTGTTCCTTTTTCGTTTCAGAATTGTTCTCTATTTTAAACACGCCCACAAGGAACATTATGGAAAGGTTTTAAAGTAATAAAATATGGTTATTTCCTGTGGATATTTCCAATTATTATACAAAGATAATACAATAAAAAGGAAAGTGTCTTAAATGATTAAATGTCAAAAAGAATTATCATTAATGAAACAAAATATAATTCAATAATAAATAAAATTTCAATATTTATTTAATTTTGCCTTATAATATATTAATTCAAATCGGCTGCATTTATATTTCTGTCAAAAGTAGCGTCATATGGTCCTATTTGCGATATCAAAGAGAGTCCTATATGATAGAGATTATTCGTGCCGAATTTCATGACGATGTTTCTATTAGTTCTCCTGTAATTGTGGTTTTTTCTCACAGCTGGGCGGACCACTCCAATTTTTTGGAGCATACTTTAGTCTGAGACGGGAGATTCATTTGTCCCATTCGTCGATTCGATCACAGGTCCAATCGATTAATTTTAATTTAAATAAATATTATTTTGATTTCTTATACCAATTTATTCAACTATAAAATTTATATTGAAAAAATTGGAGGTTTTCTTTGTTTGCGAAAACATTTCTATTGCTTGATTTTTAAATTTTCAGAGAAATATTGAATTGCATAAAAGTCGAATATAATCAAATAAAGTTATATATATTGTTTATTGTTCTGTTTTTCTAAATAATACTATTTCATCACATATCATATTTAACATACATATATTTAAAAAAACTGGTCTAATAAAAAAACATCATACAAAATCAACTAAAAGCTTAATAGTAAAATTTTAAAAACTTTTCATTTTCTTAATTAATATTAATAAAAATATTATTTTATGTATTATTATTATTGAGACAACATGTAAAATATATACATATAAAATTTCGGTTTTAAAATAACTTTGATATTTTAAATTTAGAATTTTCAAAAATCAAGTATAAAAATTTAAAATTAGAATTTTACTTAATTTCATTTCATTTTCTCTTTTAAAATTTAAAGAAGTATCCATTAAAATTTACGTTTCTTAAAGCGGATTCATTAGTTTTTACTTCATACGTTATTCCATTTAGATCGATTTAATTCAAGCTGACATTATTATTAGTGTTAAATAATCATATTTAGTAAGCTTTTAATCTTGAGTGTGATGTTTAAAGTTTTACACTGTACAAATAATTGTTTATATAATTTTTTTTATCGGCTAACATTTCTTGATCTTATATAGTAATGAGTTTTAACTGTTAATAGCTTGATAGGTTGCTGTGTTTCCCAGAAACTTTTGAATGCCGTAAATTGTGCTAAAAATAGATAACAAACATCCAGAGCAAGTAACAAAAATTTAGAGATATATAAAAAGATATTTATTAAAGATACATACGCAATGAGAATAAAGCAGCATAGATACAGGCCGGCGCTAATAAAATTAAACACTCCTGGATATAATTCCAGAGTCGAATCATATACTATAGTATACAAGGGAGCAGCAATTAGAGGCGATAAAGACTCCAGCGATGTGGTTAAAGCGTATATTTTTCCTGCAAAGGAAAATACATTCAATAAAAATTTAAAATATATTAAAATTTCAAACATATAAATGAAAGTAATAATTCTTAATTAATTAACTTAGAGTTTGTTTAAATAGAAATAAGTAAAAAAAGTAAATGAAATATTATATAAACGACTTCTTTCTTTTTTGAACTTTATTAATACACTCTATTCGCATAACTTACCAACTTCTGTTGCTGGTGCAACGTGTGAAAGTATGGCACGTGACATGGGTCCCAAAATACCTCGCATTAAACCCAAAGCCATGCCCACATATAATTGCCACCAAAAAATTGCGGTGGCACGCACCGTACTCTCTAGAACACAACAAGCTATCGAGATCATTGTCATGGTGATAATTGAAAACTCAAAAACCTAAAACAAACAACAAAAAAAGACAAGAAAAATTAAAGCTTAAATACTTCAAATGACTTGAAATGAGTGATACTTACACGTCTCAAGAGTACCATTCCAATAATACTGCCGAAGATCTGTACCACGATCCGGGCCGCATTAAATAGAGTGTAATTCTTAAGGGTCCATTCGAATTTCTTACGTAGAAAGAGGTAAGTTACGTTGCTGTCACCCTCTATTGAGAAAAAGGAAACAAAGGGATTTTTGATAAAGTTATTCACCAGTTAATATCAGTTACCGCGCCGGTATATCTTGTATCATACCCATTGTAAAAATAGCCACCGTTAAAGAAATCATAGTTAACCATATGATAGCCCGATCAAAATTGGGCCTACGATTAAAGCACGTTCGTACTAGATCCTTCACCAAATCGAAGCGAAAGAATTCACGTATTTTAGACTGAAAGATTTTAAAATAGAGATATTAGTCATCGTTATAAATTCGTAAGAGATTTTTATTTATTTTGAAATAAAGCTCTGTCCTTACGCCTGCTTGGATTTGCTCTGGCTTTAGACTCTCCACCACAAATACGTAGACGTAGATTAAAGCCAGAGCCATTAGGAACGTCGAAGTGGAGACGACGGTAATCACATTGGTGGCTCCATAAAGGTACCCACTCGCAACATTACCAATCATCATGCCAGCACAAAGTGAAGCTTCGTTTAGCACCATGCTAGGAGAAGAAGAAGAGTGAAAAAACACGAAATTAATTGAATTAGTTTACTAATTCTATTTACTAATACAAATTACCGAACAGCCCGAGCTTTTACATTGGCCACATCGGATATGTAACAATAAATTCCTGTTATTAAAGCACACGTACCGCCGCTCAAAACTGATGGGACTGACGACAACAGAAATATCCAAGGTGAAATTAAAACTTTGGTAGACACAAAGCAGAGCAGGGTAAGTATAACAAAGCCAATACAGTAACCTAAGAAATCAGACCAGAGCAGAACCGAGTCATTATTATCCTCGTATGTAAACAAATTTTAAACAATGTTTGTTAATGATAGCAACCTGTAAACGTTGATATTATTATGGGTCTACGTCCAAACTTATCCGACCATGGACCGATGAAAAGGCTTACAAAGGCTGGAATTATACTTTCGAGCAAAGAACGAGCCATAAGAATCCGTGCTACATACGGTTGCACTTCAGTTTCAATACGCTAGAAGAAGAAATCGGAGAATATTACAAAATTATAATAGAATATTAAGAATTATTACACATTAAAATAATGAAGAAAACTCATCATTTCACTTCACTCATTTAATTTAGTTTAATTTACTTCATATTCAGATTTTTAAAAATGTTCCTTAAAAAACTATGAAGAATCTAAGATAGCATTATAACATTAAATGATATCTCCTTGTTACTTATTGCAACGATATTATTTTGCAATTCAACTCTAAGGTTTTAATAGAAACCACATCGAAGTTGTTTCTTTAAATTTTTGCTAATTTTATTTTACTTTGTTTGCTTTGTAGTAAAAAATTCTATTAACTGACTCATTTCTCGTTTCTTTGCCGTTCCATTGTTTTAGAATTTATTGTTGTTAAGCTTGATAATAATAAAAAAAAAATACAACTATTATATTTACATATATATGTATATTAAAAAAATTTTAATAAAATATTGATAAGCAGCTTATGAATTCAATAAACGCCCTAAATAAATAATCGTTGTAGTGAAACAGCTGTTTTAGCCTTTGTTGGGAAAAATGTGTCAGCTTTTAACTCTATTTTGATAAATGATTCAATGGTCATTTAATATCACATTAAAGCAGATTAAGGTTCAAGAAATCGCATTAAAATATAGCGTAAATATTGTATTATGAAAAATAACGACTTTTTCATTAGTTTCAGCTCATAATTTAATTATTTAGAGTTACAAATGATTAGAAATAAGTGATGATGAAGACTTTGAATATTTCGCGAGGTACAGAAAAACAAAAACTGTAATTAATTTGTTTATCAATAATCAAATTAATGGGCTGCACTTTTTGATAATGATTAAAAGCTCGAAAGTAGCTTAAATATTTTGGAGCCTTTGAAAATCTTGTTTTTTTATGATAAGAAATTCTTTATCGTTGATTATATACGATATTGAATTTTGTATTTTTACAGATTTTCTACAAGATTTTGATATCCTTTTTTTGTTTTGTTTAAATTATGTACCTTTATAATTCTTAATATTGGAATATTTAGTAATTTTTGAACTTGAATTTTGATAGAAGTTTGGAAAAAATAGAATTTTTACATATTTCAACGATTAGTTGAAGTTTTATATAGCGTCTAATTTGTCTTTTAAAATGTGTCATTCGGAAAACTTTTCTTCTCTTGTTTATCTATTTTCGTTGATCATTATTAAGTCCGTAGATTAAGAAATGTATATAAAAGAACATAGAGATTTCATTTGATTTAAACTTATTGAAATTAATTAAATTATCAAGTCATTAAATTTTATTAAATACAAAAATACATAATATTAAAGGCAAATACTATGTACATTTTTTTACTTTGACTAAATACGTAGTCAACTTGTTTTTCTTCTTAGCCTCATTTTATCAGAAAAACGAAAACGGCCAACAACAAAGAGAAGTGATTCTGCGTTTTGCAGTTGATAAAATTCTAATATGTAAAAAACCAACTTCTCACTTCACTTTAGTTTGATAAAACATCGGAATTGTTTTTCCCTCCTACTTCTTCTCCTCTTTTACTATAGTCTCATTGCATTTTCACTTACCTGTGCATCTGCTGATTCTTTGCTGACACCAAGCAATGGTTGGCACTGCGTATCATTGTAGTGAAAAACCACAATGCAAGTTTGATAAAGAATTTTATTTTGATACACCGTTCCTACGAATAGTTAATACGAGTATACAAATTACGATTTAATCATTAATATTAATAAAATACCAACCAGACAAATACATGGCTAAGAAGACTAAAAACACTGCAGGTTCCAAGATGAACCAACGCGTGCGCAACTCTGGTATGTTAGTAGTGTTGCTGTCATCGTTGCTGTTGTCGCCGCTGTTTCCTGACACACTTTCGACTGTTGATCTTGACTCTATTGAGGCTGTATCTAAAATGCCCTCTGTCCTTCCAGATGCGTTCGATTCAAAAAGTCTCTCCTCGTCCGAACGCGTCATGATATGATATCTCGTTGCAGTTTAATTTAATTTCACTTGCTTTAATGCTAGGTAAGTAATTGTGTACGCGTTCACCGTAAACAGCTAGCGTTCGTTGACCAGTGCCAACCAGAGTCTACTACGCCACTCCAGACCAGTCTGTTGTTAAAGCTTCACTAAATCTCAGCATGGGTAAACGAAGTACATGATCGGCTACTCTGAACAAAGCAAAGTTCATTGGTTGTCTCTTATTAGTGAAACTTCCCGTGAGTTGATTAATTTACCATACCAGTGCAGATTTTATACTGAATATAATGCTGAGCGCATCGGCTCGATCTCGTAATGCGACAAGTTTTACTACATTATATTCATCACTGATCATTGCTTTGCCACGAAACAGATTGAGTTCGGAAATCTGAACATACAACAACAAAAAGTGGAGGAATTAGCTTTGTATATTCTATCATGCATTCTGTAAATTTATTTGTTGTTGGGTCTTAGTAAATGAATGGATGTAATAATGCTTTGGATGTACTACGCTTTAATAAAGAGACTTCGTTTTTTTTTTTTTTGCCTCTTTTAGTATTTACGGATGGTTTTGTGCTTGTGTTGAAAATATTGGAGCTACTGTCAAATAAAAGCTCCCAAAGCAGCTGATTGTTTGTTTACTTATGATAATTACAAATAAAGTGTTGCAGCTGTAAAATTTTTTTAAGTTTTAAGAATATTTTGCAAGTTACAGATATGATTCACGATAAAAATCATATATAAAAATTATATTAAAATAGGAAGTTGTCATCGTCTCAATAAAGTTGAATATTAAAATAGTAATAAATGTAAGTTGTTTTTGAAATATACTGTATATCAAAAACGTTGTTAATATATATTTTATGTTCATAGATAAACGGTTCTAATAATTGAAATAGTTTAATATATGAAATTGAATAATTTATTGCACTTATCTTTTTTATCTACTTTTATTTAGTTTCTTCTTGTTACAAATTTGTTTTTCTTATTTAAACCAGTAAAAATAAAATTTCTAAATCTAAGGAATTATTCTCCATTCAATATCTCCTTCTGTCACGATCATTTCTCTCATTACGACTATCCCGAGTGTCGTGGCGTCTGCTGTCATTGACCACATTGCCACCGCCTCCATAACGGTGTTCATCGCGTGCCTGTCCACCACGTTCATCGTAGCCTCCAGAGCGGTAGCTGGCACCGCCGCGCTCATTACGATTGCTACTCGCACCAACGCCACCACGATTACGCTCCCGATCACGATCGTGATGATCCCTGTAGCGGTCACGTGAACGTTCATAATCCTCTAGCTGATCATTGAAATCTTTGGCACGTGAACTCTTGTAGTCACGTTCCTTTGATTGGGAACGGCTGTGCGAGCGCGCTCGATCTTTACGTAGCTTCTTCGAGCTTTTTTTGCTAAGAAGAGAATGACCACCTGACGTCGTTCTGACCTCATGTCCCAAAATGCCGTCATCATCGCTGCCCACATCCTCGTCCAAGTCAGCATCTAATGCCGACACTTTTGGCTCCAATTCGTTGTTCTCTTCTAGTACAGCTCGCGTTTGTATCCGGGGTAGAATAATGTCGCAAACGCGATCGCTGCGCAGCAACTCGTCGATTAAGTCGTCCATGTAGACGATTTCAAACTGACCGGCACGATTTTGGCGGCGAAGCTTGCGGTTGTCGATATAGAGAGGTTCCAGGTACTTGTAGCAATCGAGCGCACTTCCAGTGAGGCGTAGATAGAAAGCACCTAGAGCGCGGACGTACTTAAATTCTTCGTTTTTTATAAATTCCACTACGATGTCTTTTTCCGGTTGTATTTGCAGCATTTTGAGGGTGAGGCAGAGAAATTGTGTTGGTTTGATGTTGCCACCGTATACGCCGCCAATGAAGCGCAGCTCCATGGCTTTATCCACCAAGAGTTCTGCAGTGAGTGCGAAGCATTGCTCCTTCCAGTACTTGGAATCGTAGATGCGCGAACGAATGATCTTCTCAATCAGATACTGAGGATTTGTGCCGTGTATATTTTTGGCTTCCTTTACAGTGCGATTCGCCATGATCTCTTGAAGCTGGATGTCTCCGACTGATTTTCAGTTATGAAATCTAGTTCTTATTAATTCAATTATTTATTATTGTTCATAAATATGAAAATCAAGGAACAAAAGGTGCGCGTTTGTTGATGGTTTCTATAATAATTTTGACATTTTAGCTTAATAGTGGGATATTTCGAACAAATTTCCCTAATAGTAATAGATTTCATAGGTATCTTTAACACCACAGAGTTCTTGAGTTCAGACAATAGCGCAATGTTCAGACACTGGCAATGGAATAGGGTGGCTTAACGGTAACATTAGAAACGCACTCCAATTTTGTCGTTGTTGGCGCTCTTGCTCCCGTGTAGTTATCGAGTTAAGCCACTACCACTATATCTCTTAAATTAAAAATATCCTGATAGGTTGTTAGGAAGTTATAAAGGAATTCAAAGTACATTTAACTATATGACATAAAATTTTGTTGATAATCATGAATTTCGTGATCGTAACTTTGGGAGATAAACACAATTTACAGGTTTTAGTGCTATTATTTTCCATTCATTAATTTTTTCCTTATCAAAATATATAATTAAGCCTTATACACAATCAATATTATGGCGATAACTTCTATGGTTTAGGAGATACAGGCGGTCAAATTTCAAATGCTAACACTCAGCAACTATTGAGTCGGGGTCCAACTGTTGGTTTTGTTGTGGTCAGCACCAAGAACTGCGCTAAACCTCGGAAACCCGACGAGAACGTCGAACATTTTTGAAGCTGCAGTATGAAACAACAACAAAAAAAAAAACCAAAATCTGAGCATTTGGGCAACACTAATGCCAAAAAATATTTTGGCATTCAATTTTCTATCAAGTATCGGGAAAATAGAATTCAATAAAGTTGACTTTAGAATTAAAGTTTCTAGATAAGAAAGATATTTTTAAAACGTAGTTTCGTGTTTTAAATGTCTCTTGCCAAAACAAAAGTATAAACCTTTAACAAACTTACTTCCAAATATAACATTTTAAGATCAATAATTGGTTACAACAGACGTGACAGCTAACTGTTTGCTAATTTTATTAAGGGTTGTTGCATCTATCATATGGCCATCTATTATTGTCGTCATTGCTTAACTTGTGTTTGCTCCTTCACAGAAGTAAAACGAACGTCAATCGCAAATGTGAGCAACGATGACGCACCTGCTGTCAATCGTAGAAAGTAAGAAAATCTTTTGTCCAAGGAGACGCAGACAAAGACGAAGAAAGTGCGAATCTAACTAAAGTGTATAATATAATCTCAGAGTTAAAAACTACTATTTAATCCAGTGCAAAATCGAAACCTACAATTAAAAGGTTCTAAAATGAGTTTTTTTGGTAAAATGTTTGGCGGAAAGAAGGAGGTGGCGCCTTCTACGGGCGAGGCAATACAGCAGCTGCGTGAGACTGAGAACATGCTAATCAAGAAGCAAGAATTTCTCGAGTCCAAGATTGAAGAGGAGCTCAACGTTGCCCGGAAGAATGCGTCGAAAAATAAACGAGGTGAGCCTGAGATGTTGGCAAATATGTTTGAAAGTTTCAGGAAGTTCGATGTTGTTTAACTGTCAGTCTGAAAATCTAGCAAATTACGTCTCTTCAAGTTGCTGCTGCGGCTGTAGATATGTACTAATGAGTCATTGTTTTGATGTCTACTTTATAGTAGATAATATCATAAATGCTTTCCTTAATTAATGTTGTTTTTATTAAGAAAAATTAGCTAAGTACAATCATTTCTTTTCTTCTTTTGATCGACCTTAAAATGCGAAAACGACCTCTAAATGTGACATCTTGGAAATGTTGGACACGTGAAAGAAAGTAAATTTATAGATATGTATCTTGTAATCGTGCATTGTTTCTTACTGATTTCTTGTAATGCTTTTTTTCTGTGTTTTATTGAGTTCTGGAGAAACCGTTGTATATGAAGAGGTTTTAAATTCAAAAAATCAATAAATCTACAAATTTAGAAAGTGCTCCTCTTCCTACTTTAAAATGTGGATCATTTCTTAATTTGTTTACCTCAAGTTTTTCCATAAACTCCTGTTAGCAATTTTGCACCGTTGTAACCGAGCACCGATTAAAAATGGTACCTTAAGAAGTCTGCCGTTTTTGTTGTTTGTCCCTTCCTAGCTTTACACTTTCAATGTTTCATTAAATGTTTTCTTATCATTCTTCATAACTTCATAATTTATTACAATTTTTATCACTCATCAGGTCACCCTTTATCTCATTCACCGTGTCTGTATTATTTATTATAATTAAAACTGAATGAAAACCTAAATTTTCTGAATGTTCTTCCTTTCAGTTGCGTTGCAAGCTTTAAAGAAAAAAAAGCGCCTGGAAAAGCAGTTGCAACAAATCGATGGCACCCTTTCTACTATTGAAATGCAGCGGGAGACTCTGGAGAGTGCGAACACGAACACCGCCGTCCTGACAACCATGAAGAATGCTGCCGACGCAATGAAGGCAGCTCACAAAAATATGTATGCATGTGATGATTTTTATCACAATTCAATTGTTTCAACTTTTGGATATCTGCTTTTTCTCCTTTAAGGGACGTGGACAAGGTACACGATATGATGGACGACATTGCAGAGCAACAAGATGTGGCACGAGAAATTTCAGATGCTATTTCAAATCCAGTTGCTTTCGGTAGGATTTTGATTGAGATCTTATGTTTCAGATTGGAGAACGAATTAAATTTTACATTGTTTACACTTAACAGGTGCCGATATTGATGATGAAGATCTCGAACGTGAACTGGATGAATTGGAACAGGAGAACTTTGACAAAGAAATCATCGGTATTCCTGAGCCTTCGGCTACGTTGCCCGAAGTGCCGGCCGAGGACTTGCCGGCGAAAGTTAAGGAAGCCAAAAAGGCATCGCCGACAGCTGCAAAAACGACTGCAGCAGCTGCTGCAGAAGGTAGAAACAATGATAAAATTTAAAACTAAGATCAGATATCTTTATTTTTATTATTATTTTATTTCAGATGATGATCCAGATATGAAGCAGTTGCTCTCATGGGCCAATTAAAAAGCAACTGATGATGCAATGATTAAGAAAATGATATGATTTTAAAATAACATGGAATGTGTTTTTAATTGTCTTTGTCTACAGTCGATTGATCACATTGCTTTGTTGGTATATCGTGGTTATGCAAACATTTTAACACAACAACAAAGTGATACAACAGTACAGTAAATTTAAGCAAGCTTAAGAAAAAATTCAAACAAAAAAATAATTATAAATAACTTAATACAATTAATACGATATGAAAAGAAAATCAAGAGTAGGGTTTAAGTAAAAAAATCATTATGCAAAAATATTATTTCGACGTCGACATGAACGCCTTCTTGTTCTTATTGTTGTATTTAATTACATACTTTATCTCAAAAAAGAAAAAAAATACAGTGAACATTTTTTAATGATAAATATTGCAAAGTATTCATTCATAACATTCTTTAATTCTGTAGACAGATCTTAAAGAATTATTTTATTGAAATTAATTATTGGTATTGCGTTTAAATTAATTATTATATAGTTTATCTAACAACTCATCATTTAATTTACATTTGATCACGAATGGTTCTACAATAAATGCCGAATTTTAGTTAATCAGATTTATAGCAATTTAATAAAATAGCATATTATATTTTATTCGTTTATTATTGATTATAGAAAAATCTTCCCGAAGAGAATTTTAAATATAAAGCATTATTTGTTTTATGGAAGGATGGAAGGTTAAAAGGATGAGGGAGGAGTGAGTAGTGACGATAAAATAACGACGAATAATTGTAATAATAAAGACAATCTTATGCGGAATCTGGGGATACATATAATATTTATAAAACAGGTTTTATTTGTTCCTGTTTTATTGGCATATCCTGTTTGTTTGAATACGTTCTCCGTATTTGCCGGATACTGTTTTAGTGAATAGCAAGATTGGGCTGGTAAAGTAGATTATGGGTTCATTATGGTGACAAATAGTTGTTATGTCGTCCAACCGGTGATAAGATTTTAAGTGGGTTTCATTTTCTTCCCGGTCGGGCTCGCTTTCTATCAGAAACGAATTTCTTAAAAACAACAATAATATTGAAAAATATATTACAACTTCATTAAATGGCAGTTTTATCTGTAACAAAATAAATGATGTTATCAAACCTGAGATTTTTTGTAAAAACGAACAAAAACAGCAATGATTAAAAATATTCCTTGGTAGAAATTCTTTCTGAACCGAAGTCAAGTCGAAATCATTTGATAACTCTTATATAATGAGTTTTGATGTAATTATTTTATGTACATATATATTATATAGTGATAGTAACCGTTCTCAGCATAATCGTAATTGATCAGTAATCAATTTCACTTTCAGTTGTTGCTTTCCTTTAACTTTATTAAACTCATATTAGTATTTTTGTTATGATCTTCACAGACATGCAACAACAAAGCACGATTTCTTATCACATGGTTTTAAAACTAAATATCACGCAAAGTGAGCCAAGACAAAGTAACAAACTACACATTACTTAATTCGCTCTCTGCCAATGTTTATGTCATCACGTCAAAATCGTGTTTTGGCGCCCAGAAAAGGTACCGAGATATAATATTAGAACATGTAATGCATTCATAATGAAGCGACAACCTACAAGAAGAAGACGAGGAAGAAGAGCTTACAGAGGAGCGCAGTTCGATTGATGACGATGTGCGAGAGTCAATCAATTCACATGAGTGTTTAATTAAAATAATAAAACAAAGAAATATTATGAAATATTTTTGGAAGTCCAAATTTTTGAAATTTAACTTTACGCTAAGCAGCGGATTCATTTCTTAAACTGTAGTTAGTTATTATTTTAAAAGCGCGGAGCGCACACAAAAATCTAAGACGGAGAAGCAGTTAATTACAAGAAGAAATAATATCAATAAGAATAACAATAATAATAAGAATGTTTAAATTATATTTAAACTTTGCTGTGATGGTAATTTATTTGTAAAATTTGTCAAGTTTCAAGTGACTTTTTACACTTTTTCTTTTTCCGTTATCAAAAAAGTGCGTGATACTGAGCTCATGTTCAGCTCATCTGCACGAAATACTCGACATCATCGATCTACCCAGCTTGGATTTGGCCAATTATCAGTACTTTAAGAATCTTCAATCGCAGAATCCAAAAACTGTTGCCGGAGCAAATCCGTTCATAGAACATTTTCAAAAGAAAAAAGCGGTGCTAAACTACATTGAGCATTTGTTTTTGGGAAATTCACTATTCACACCGCAGAGTGATATAGTCTTTGATCCGAATTTCGGACGAGCCTGGCGACCACATTTCGAGCGTAAATATGGCTGGCGTGGTGAACGCTTGATTGCGGTGTTGGGACAAGGAAGACCGATACAGCAACTAAAACAATTCGATGCCATTCCGAAAGAATTCGGTGGTTATTATTATCCTAGTTAGTGTGATAAGTTAAAGCTTTTTGTTTGTTAAAAAATCGTTTGAGTTTGTATTGTATTTATATCAGGTGTAAATGATGAAAATTGAAGCAATAAATATTGTTTTAAACATTTGATTGTGAGGTGAACTTTTCTTTTCAAATTCGGCGTTTTTGGGTGGAAATATAGAGTACATTGTTGCCGCGTATGAATGCGTCACCGTATTTATTCTTCAGCTGGCCGTTCACGTACTCTTCGGTCTGGTCCAGAGCGATATTCATGTAACCATCGAGGCAGGCAAGGACACCTATAAAAGTGGAGGAAGAGAAAGGAAATAATATTATTCGTGTCATGTTATGAAAACGATAAGGTTAATTCTTAGATTAGGTAAACTAATAACAAATGAATTTATTTTAACACACTGATTAAAGTTTCTTTAAATCATTTGTTAAAGAAGCTTGGGTGCGTTGGAGTAATTATGGATCCAGTTGAGTTATTTTATTGCTTTTTACACTAGTTCTCTTCAAGGCACATGTGTGTTTTATGCAGTGCCTACCGCGATAATCGACGCCACTGTTCAGCTTTACCACAACTGGGCGGCCATGGATTTGATTGATGAACTTTGAAAGTGCTTCTTTACGTGACATCGTGAAGTGTTTTCCAATATAATTTAATAGAAAATATAAAACTAAAACCACTTCGTAGTTTATTTGATAAACAAACGCGGCAAAGAAATGTCAAATAGAATTCTGCTTAACGTGAGCAGAGAAGTAAGCAGAATACACATGAATATATTTTCCCATTATTATTTAGGAATTGTAAAAGCTCAGCTAAGAGTTGTGGTTATAGTACAATAGATGGCAATGTATTAAAAATTAACAGAAAAGAACACTATACACCTTGTACATGTATAAAAACTCGGCTTTAATCATAGAATTGTATATATGTGATTAATATAATATATTCATTTAATCAAATATAATTATTATTATTATAACTCTTTCATATGTATATTTCAATTGATTTAATAGGCGCCATCAAGCGTGAAATAGGAAAAAACTGAGAATAATTTTGAGTTAAGCTTCTATATCTGTTACTTCACTCCCTTTAAACAAATTACGTGGGATATCACGGATTTTGATCGATAAATTAGTTAACAATGAATTTGTATTTAATAAAGAAGAAATAATAAAAGTTTTATTTAAATGTCAAATACATTCATGTTTAAGATGAGTTAATTTTTAATTTTTTTTTTTAATTTTTAATAATTTTTACTTATAATACATTTTCGTTTTAGGGTCGATTGTTTTTATTTTAATTTTAACATTTAAATACATTATTTTTAAAGAACAATGTTTATATTGTATAATATATTAATACCAAAGTAAAATTGAGCATTTAAAGCTATGTAAGTATCTCTTCTTTAATTAGTAAACTCCTTTAATAAATAAATTAATTGTAGTTTCGGTTTAAGTTCCCCTTCGTCAATCCTTCCTCTCTCTCTATCTTCTCTTTCACTCTGTCTCTTTTCCTCTGCCTAATGTATGCCTTCTAACGGTGTATAGGTCTTGTATTGGTATAAATCCGGTCCTCCATACCCGTAGAGTAACTTGCCACGCCCATTTGAATCATAATATGGATAACGATATTTCGGTCTGTAAAATATTAAGATAGCAATTTTAATAATAACAAAATATGTAAACGTGTATAAATGTTAACTACTTTTCAATTACTATTAAATACCTTTCAAAATATTGAAAATTGGGTGCCTTGGGTTGCACTGTAGCCTGTGTCTCATTAAAAGTAATGGCGAGTATAAAAAGAACAAGAAGCTAAAAAAGAAGAGATCAAATTAGTAGTTTTTAATTATTCTGTAAATATGAAGGTAATATTTTAGTAGTTAGTCATTCTTTTTAAACATAGTAAAGGCAACTTTTATTGTAGGATTTCATTGAGAATACATAACACAATGAGTAAATGTTAATTACTAAGTATTTTTTCAGTTAACTATATTAAGAAATCCGTTGAAAATGTAGAAAAAATGGTTGTTATTAGAACTGAAGATAAAAATAATGAACATTATTAGGTTTTTAATAATGATTTCCTTAAATTATTTCAATTGAGTTTAAAATTAGTACCGGTCGAGACCGAGTACATCAATTGAGGGGTATGCAGTCCAGCTTTGGAACTTTGGAACTCTCTAACGTTTTTCTCGTTTTCTACTCGAGAATAGTCGCAATAGCGACGTCATCTGTAAAACCAGTGTTCAATGACTCTGCGAGAAGGCTGACGTCACGTTCATTCGACTATTTCTCGAACAAGACACAGGAAAAAGCTACAGCTATAAAAAAATACATTGAAATATGCAAATATTATGCAACATGCGTTGCGTTACATGCGTTATGTAAGCATCGTAGTTTTCAAGATTACTACAAAACAAACTTCGTAATGAAACAACGTTTAACACAACAACAACGATAGCGGCAACAACAACTATACGAGTGTAGTTGAAAGAAACAGAAAATAAGTGTTGCGGCTAAAAAATGTATTAAAAATTAAAAGCAACGCTTGATTTGATCGTAAAAGAACTACATAAAGTTCATAACAACATACAGACAGATATGTAGACAAAAAGATAGACGAACAGATGCACAAACAAATTGAAATTCAGACAGATTAAGTGTGTGAAACTCAGCGCAGTTCTAGAAAAAAAACTAAAAAACACGTACAAAACATAAATAAATAAAAATTAATATATTAAATACAAATAACAATGACAACCACAAGAACAACAAAAACAAAAATAGCATTATGATGGAAAATGAACCTGTTGAAACTCCAAAAAATATGTCATTCAACAGTACTTTGAAAAAAATGTTGTCCACTTGTTGTTGTTGAATTGTTGTTGCCTTTGTTAGAGTTCACAACACTTTACTGTCATACGTTGAAAGTGTGAACTTTTTGTCGTAATTCCTCGTAGTATTTGAACAGTTACAATATGATGTCATTGATATTTGTTGTTGTTAATTGGCGACATTATTATTCTGATTGGTCCATCTCACACTTGCCATTACGATGCGTGCATCACTCACACTGATTGGTTGATTTGTGGCTTGTGACATGGGCCAACTAATCAGCGGTAGTGATGCATGCATCGTGATGACAATTGTGACATGGGCCATTGGTGTTGTTATTCTGTGTAATTCATTCATATTCAAAACGCATTTAATTAATTTCAATTGGAAAGCGTTTTGATGTTTTTCAACGTAGCTTTTGTGAAATTGTGTCATTTGTGGTGCTTGACGGAAAGGTAGGAAGGAAGGAAGGAGTTAGCGAGAAAAAGAGAGAAACGATGTCGTGAGGTTTTCTTGTTAACACTTTAAGTTGGCCATGGCTATGCAAATATTTGTAGTACACTATAAAAGTAACTAAAATTAAAGGGTAAATAAAGAGTTTGAAGTTGGAAAGAAGAAGTCGAGATAATTTTTGCAAAAAATATTTTCTTCGCGGAGTCAGAACGTGGAGTAATTTATCAAAACAAAATTGTATAGAATGGGTTTATATTACAGTAAACTACTAAATTTCTTTTTCATTTCATAAACTAATAAATAAATAAAATTTTAAATAAAATACATAAATTATTAAAATATTAAAAAAAACTAAAATTAAATAAAGAAATGTAGCACAAAAGAGAAGAAAAATGAAAGGCAAAAAGGATAAGAATCTTATTCATAAAAAATTCAAATCAAATTCGATTTCAATCTTTCAAAATATGTGAAACTTTTTAAAGCTCTTCAAATATTCAAACTGCAAATCCTTTTGTTTGAAATCTTTGTACAGTATTACATTTTATTATTATTTTAAAAGTATTTTGAATACTTTTCATTTATTTTATTTTACTTACAGGCATAAGAAATGCGTTAATTTTGACGTTCATTTTCAATGCAGTTATTTTTACAAAGATTTTTAGTTTTTATTAAAAAAAAAACCAACGAAATTTTAAAGATTTTCTTCTGTTTTTACTTCCGCCTTTTTTGAGGCTCGCTCACTCACAGCGCACGCGTTCAAAGCGTTCAAAGTCGATTGAAGAGTTTTAATGCGCGTTGCGTTGATGACTAAATTTGTTAGTTCTGTTGGTTAGTAGTTTAAGCCACTGATGTTGACTGTTGACTGGTTTTGGCAAAGATAGAAAGGAAGAGAGAGTAACAGAGAGAGAGATGAAGGAATAGAGTGCCGTTTGTGTGGCTCAGAGATTGAAATGAATGGTTGATGAGGAAGAAGAGAGTGTTTAAAAGAAAAGGGGGGGGGGCGATCATTAAGAGACCAACAAAGAGAATGAGAAATATTTTCTTAAGTTATTTTAGTAAATTTTAAGGGTAAATTAGACTCTACTTATCAGAGTTCAGTTCCAGTTAACGTTTATTTAATTTAGGACAAGTTTAAGTTGAATTTAATTTGAAGATCTGCTGTCAAAACATATTCAGAGAAATAACATACGAATATAATATCTAAGTTAAATTCAAACGTTAAACACGAAACCTTGGAAGAAATTTATTCAATGTTTGAATTTGTTAATTCAAAAAATTGCTTACAAATGATGTTAAATATTATAGTAAAAAAGATATTACTTAATACAATATACCATGGATACAATACAATATACATGTTATGTAAGAGCAACAAATAGAGTTGAAAGAGAGCAACAATCGTAGGTTTACATCATAAGAGAGGGCGTTATCACGAGAGAGGATTATAAGATGAGAAAGTGGGGTAAACTGAGTAAAATAGTCTGTAAAACAGAGAAAAAAAGTCTTAAGAAATCTCATACTTTTCAAGGCCAGCAAAAGAAGAGGTTCATTAAAGAAAAACCCATGACATGGCATGACATGGCAATGCTTCAAAGATATTAGAGATCCTACTCGCTCTCCCTCTCCTCCACTCTTTTCTCTTTTTTTTCCTCTCCTTTTCTCAATATTGCTCTTTACGTTTTCTGCAAAAACATTCCACTCTTTTCCGCTAAAAATGGCTCCACTGAAAAGTGAAAGTATTCATGAAGAATGATGATAAATCAACAGAAAAATTGGAAAAGAAGAAAAACACAAGTAATCGGTTTTTCGGTTGTGGTTGGTTTAGAAAACTTTTTCCGCGTCTCGAATTAATTATTCGAAGCGCTTCGGTTTTTAAACAATAAGATTTAGCAATAAGATTTAGACAATAAGATAGCTAAAAAAACAAGAAAAATGAAACGATTTTTACGCACGCGCAACGTAAGCAAGCAGCGATGACAAATAAACAACCTGATAAAACGCACGTCGAACCAGCTACCGTTGCTTTTAAGAGCGACTGCGTTACCACCCCTACCTCCCCCCACCCCCCACCCACATCCTCTTTTACATATTACATATACGATTATAAATACTCAATTAAAGCATCTTCAGTTGATGATCAAGATGATGGGACAATGAAACTTGAGATCAAGATCGGTTGATCGGAAAGAAAACAAAGAGAAACAAGAGTGAGCGAGAGAGAGTGAGAGAGAGGGAGAGAGAGGGAGGGAGTGAATGTGTCTTTGATTGTGACTACCAGAGAGACTCAGAGGCCGACTGGTTTTTTGCATCTTTTATTGAGGCCAAACGTAACCACAAAAACGACTGAAAACGTTGTTTAACGCTGATGTTATTATTATTATTTTCCATGAAAATTATGCAATATTTTGTGTTTAATTAAATTACGATCAATCAATGAGAGTGAATGATAAAACAACCGAGCTGTTGATAGGAGCGGATAGGAATCCGTGGGAGTTAAAAGGATTCGATTGAAATCACTGCGGAAAAAATTATCAAAAGAGTGTTTATAATCATTACAGTGACTAGATAATTTGTTGTTAATTTGTTCGTTCATGAAATCAGACTTTATTTTGACTGATATCATAAACAAGGTTCATTTAAACAAGGTCAAAAAATGCATTAAAAGTATTGAAAATGAAACAAACTACTTTTTGAACTTGAAATCGATAGAATTTGTAATTTATTTGGATAGTTTATGAATTTAGTTATGTATTTAAATGATCATTAACGAAATGAAATGATCATTAACGAAATGAAATGATCATTAATGAAATTAAATGATCATTAGCAAATTTAAATGATCATTAACAAGAATACTAACCTTAAAAAAGTGTTACGAATGACTAACTTAACATAACTTCCGCGATGCAGGTTTACTATACGAGTATTTCTATAAAAATCTCTCTCTTCTTCTTTATATATAAATCCCTCTCTCTGCCTCTCTTTTGCCATCTCTTTCTCTTGCTCTCTTTCTCTCTCTGTATCACTTAAGTATTCTTCATCTCTTAAAATCTTCATCTGTCCAAGTGATTCGATCTCTTTTAACTGATCTTTTTTAAACGATCTCTTCAAACGACGTTGATCGGTGTGGATCGTTTTTGGTTTCCTTAAATGTGGAGCACATCATGACCTCGGTACCTGTTGTGTATCTGTCTTGAGTATCTTAAGCAAGCAGAGTTTCTGCATTGATTAAAAACAAGTGTCTCTTGAATACAATAACAGCTGATCGTGAGCCAAGATCACATGAGCAATATACGTACCGCTTGTAAGAGAGAGAGAGAGAGAGTGAGAGAGAGAGACAGAGAGAGATGATCATCTCTTATATACCAAGTTTCATTTAGTCTCTGAGACTAGTTTTTCGGTGTAGTTTTTTTGGTGTGCTTTGTTGTAATTTTAGGTTGAGTTTTGCAAAACTATAAGATTTAGTTTCAGTTGATCAACGTATATCAGTGAGCAGTGTGATCGTGTGTTACTCTAGAATCTGAGAAGAGTTTCGTGAAAGACAGAAAAAACCATCAAATATTTTAACATTAATAAAAATGTTGCGAAATTCGAACTGCGTCGTTTTTATTACTGTGAGTTTTAGAATCTTTTAAGAAAAAATAAAGTAGAAAAAAGAAAATCTTGAGTTTTTTACCAAATATTCCTCACCTTCTTCGTGTTCTCCCTTATCTTTCAGTACTTTTTTTTCCTTCTCTTCTCTCAACATCTGCAACACTGTGATGGTTTTATTTATCGTCTCCTCACCGAAACTCTGCAGAACAACGTCGCCGGGGAGCCGATAACGCATGCGCGCACTTCGTGGGACTTCGACCCGGAGGCGAGTCAAAATCGCAGGGCGCTCTTTTACGAGGTCTGATCGCGGGAGTCGCGTTCATATTGAGTTCAAAAGAAAATCTTCTAACAATCCGCATCTTCTTCTTTTCCAGACGCACGGTTTCCGGGGAGCCAAGTTTATCGAGCGCATCGGACTCGGTTTGGATGGACACGAGCAGGAGAGGCTAGCGGAGCAGCGGGCGCGCGACGTGGGCCGCCTGAACGGGGCGCATAATTTCAATTATCCAGCGCCGGCGTAGATAATTTGTGCGAAATTACATCATTATTACATCGCATTAAAATCAAAAGTAGCAAAATTGAAAGCAAAGAAAAGGAAAATAAAAACGCAGAAAATAAACTGAAAATTAAAACCAACGAGTTACATTTTGTAATGCAGCCGCAGCAACAGCAGTAAATTGCTTTTAATTTGCTGCGATTAATTTAACAAGGATTCGCAATTCGCGTGAGTAACGCGTGACGCGCGCTGATGTTCTTTCTCAGTGCTCAGGCTCATTAAATCGCAGGCTTCATTCAGCTAATCAACGTATTTAACGACATATTTAAGCCTACTTATTAAGTTGTTGTTGCTGGTTCTCTTCTTGTCGTTGTTGCTGTTGTTGCAAATATAATTACATTTCATTGCAAACAAAGTCCTTCATAATTTCATAATCGACGTTATTCAGTTTGCATGCTTCTTCGTCTTCGTCTTGTTATTCATTTTCTATTCAACTGAAATCAGGACATTCGACATGGAATGTGGATGGGATGGGAATGGGACAGAATGCGATTGAGAATGCGATGAGATGCGGTGAGAGTATTTAATTGAAGGATGCTCTCAAAACTAGATGCACGAAGCGATGCAAAAAACATTCAATGCGATCATATGAAAAACCTTGTTTATCAAGAAAACATCGAATCCAATACAAACATTTATATAAATGAATAGATTTTGATGCTTATAATTTAACAATTTTTAAAAATTCAATAAATATCTTGAAACTTCTATAAATTATAGAATTTCATGTTTTTTACGCACGGTTTTCATTTAATTTAAATTTAAATTCTAGTTTCTATCTTGTCATTTGATTTTATTACTTATTACAAAATTAATCTTTGTTTTTTTAAGGGTATACTTTTAGGAGTACGTATTAAAGAAATACGAATTGAAATCGTATAAAAATCATTAATTTAGTGAGCAAAAACTGTATTAAGCCATAAATTTAAATGCAATTAATTAAGAAAAAACAGCAGCAATAACAACAACTGTATTTCATTACGGTCATACTCACTTAAGTTCATTAATTTATTCATTATTTTACTTTTTATTTGTACTTAAAAATGAAGCCAAAAAGTATGCAATGAAAAATTACTGAAATGCACTGAAATTAAGATACTCGTTAATAAAGTGCAAATCCTGCAAATGACTGGGTTATTGGTTGTTAACGACGGCAACAAAAGCAACAACAACAACACCATCATCATTATCAGTATCATTATCATCGTAATTGTCATCATCATCATTAAAGATCACCAATCGAAGGACAACAAGAAGCCGAACAACAGCAAAGAAGTGGCAGCTACACGAGTAAAACATTTTATAGTAGCAACAACAACAATAACAAGATAATAATAAAAATAATTTTAAAAATAATAACAACAACAACAACCAACCATACATCGAATGTTACTCATGGCATTTAATGAACAACGACGATGATGATTGATGCGAATGCGATTTATTTACACGAACGATGAGAGTCCGGAATCGCGCAGGAAATTAAATAATGTGACAGACAGACGGATTGGAGTTGGTTTGCGTTGCGTTGCGTTGCGTTGCGTTGCGGTTGAAGTTTCGACGCACCATAAAATTACTTAATAAATTGTTAATATGAGAGACTGTTTATACTGTGTGTATAATATGAGAGACTGTGTGTGTGTGTCTGTTTATATTTCTGTAAATGAATGTGTATGTGTGTGTGTGTGTGTATGTGTGTGTTTATTGGTAAAAACCCAGTCAATACAAGTTTATTGTGTGTTTAATATCGCATTTTGTTTTCCTTTTTTATTGTATCGTGAGAATTTTCAATGACAATCGAAGCTGTTCGTTGACTATGATGGTTGATGAAACTAATTTATGACATAAATAAGCACACAATCATACAGATGAATAAATAAACACATACCCATATACATATATAAACATAAACACACACACACAAACATACATACGTACATGTTTACGTACTCATCGTACACTCAGCGAAATAATGTCATTGATTGTATTGTGAGTGCTGATAAAATCAACGCTTAAGCTGGTTATGATCATCATCATTACCGTCATAATTACTATTATATTATTACATTATTATGTTCATTATTACATTATTTGGGTTCATTATTGCATCATTACTATCATCATCCATTTAGTTGTGATAATTTTTTGTTCAAAGATCGTTCGTTTATTTCGACATGCTTGAAAATTAATCTAAACAAGAAAGTAAATTGATTAACTTGTAAATCAAAAATATTTATCAGTGATAAAGTATTGAAAAAAGAGAAAATATTGGAAAAAATGTTGGTGACTTTCTGACGTATGAATAAAAATAAAGATAAAAACCGTTTGACATGAATTGCTGTGAAAACAGTTAATTAACAATAAAAAGCAGTAAAGAACAGAGTAGAATGTAATGATAATAATGAATGAGGTGATGAATATATTGATAATGATGGTGATGATGCGAATGACGATGGTGGTGATGATGATGGTGATGAGCACGAGGTGCGGTGAGGTGAGGTGTGTGGTGTAGAGTTACGCAAAGTGTCGGCGAGAGGGTGAAAAAAGGAGATCCGATGGTTAATTTTGACACTTGAATTCGTGTGTAAATAATTTTTACTGTGAGATTCAACAGGCGGGTCGACATGATTAGATAATCGCTGTGAATCGAATAAATTAAAACGAATAACGATAAGAATATTATTAATATTTATCAAGATATATGATATGAATATCCAGAGCTGAAAACTAACATAATAACTAAAATAAAACCTACAACACAGAAGAATATTATATAGAATATTATATATCCATTGTATTAATAAAACCCGAATCAGAATAAAAACCAAATCGCAAAAAAAAAAACCAAATCAATGGATAAACACGAAAAAATTCATAAAAAATTCAAAATAATAAAACATCGAGTGCAAATAAAACAAAATAAAAATCAATCTAACAAAAAAACCCGCGCAGGATCTCAACGTCACGTCGTCGAAGGTCGCCGCATCTCATAGAACCACCCACCCTGCCCCCCCTCCGCCATCAGCGAACATTTTTAATAAAGATTCCCACCCACAACCGGAGGCGTGGCGGCGTCCACAGTATCAAATCAAACCCAATAAAAAAAGAAGGAAACTTCTTCAAATTAATTCGCTAGCAACGTTTCTTTAATCGTCGTATTTATTCAGCTCCTTCCTCTTCAATTCACTTGATTACGAAATAATTTATTGCCAAAACAAGAAGAGACTCCGGCAAGATGACGGTCGTGGACGCGGGGGACAAGGGGAGGGCGGGGTGGCTTTCCAAAGCCGCATACAAATGAACTCAATCCCAAGAATCAACAAACAAATGAAAAGAAAATTCAATAAAGTCGCAACGGAAGAAACGAATGGAAAAAGAAAGAGAGCGAGAGAGAGGGAGAGTGAGAGAGGGAGAGGGAGGGAGAGTGAGAGAGGGAGAGGGAGGGAGACAGAGTGAGTCGGTGTAAAAAAGAAAAGACTAACGGTAAATAAAATCGCAAAGAAAACTAATTACAGCAGAGGTTTATGTCGTTCTTTGTAGGCGTGCTGCACACACAACCATCAACATGTTGGGTGTTTCTGGTGACTCCACTCATTCTCAGATACACTCGCTGTCTCTTTCGCTCTTTTTTCCTCTCCTTTTATGCCCCCTCTCTTTCTCTCTCGCTCGCTTAATCGCTGCACCGCAAACACTCGAATGCGTTTTTAGCTCGTTTTTCGCACTTTCTTTTGGCATAAAAAATTGTGAATTCCAAGCAAGTATTTCAATAAAAGTGACTTCCTCGACAGCGACCGAACATTTACCCAAACCACCCCCGGCTCCCACCCCCTCTTCCCCTACTTACTCAATCCAGATGAAGCGCTGTGTCAACATTTAACTCGATACGAATAAAATTAATTATTTTGCGAGTTTCTGTTTCTGTCTGTCGACTTTGGAGGATTTTGTTTTTTATTGTTGTTGGTTTTGATGTTGCTCTCCTCTCTTTCTTGCTACTTATAAAACAAAAAAACCATACACCAGTTAATCTGGTCCTCTAACGCAACAACAACAACAACGAGAAGCAGAGGCAACCCAGAAGGTCACCTGCTTTGGTGTTGCTCTCGCGCACTTTGTCAACATAGACACCATCCATCAGTGGTCGTTTATTACCCGGCAACCGCTCTTCCCCTCCCTCCTCCTCTCACTCCGGCAACACTCACCTAAGCAGGAGTCACAAGCTTGTCGTGGAATCATCGCTCGTTGTAGTTGTCGCCGTCGTCGTCGTTGTCGTCGCCTGAGGCTTAAGTTATTTTTCGCAATTTAAAAGCTCCACTCTATGATGAGGATGAAGAAAGTGTGGTGTGAGGGGGGGGATGGGAGGGGAGAAAAATGAACGATATAAAAAAATGGCGAAGGCTGCCCGCACTCGCCATCATTCAATTTTTACTGTGATTTTTGTTGGGCTGCTTTTTTTGGGGGCTCTTTTTGTATGAGAACCCTTCAAAGTACGACATTTCATGAGAATCAACGTGGTTGTTGTTGTTGTTGTTGTTGTTGTTGTTTTTCTTACTGCAGTTATTCCAGATGGTTTAGTTGTTGTTGTTATTTTTGGCATTTTATTGGTGTTGCTTTTGTTAGTGTTGCCTTTATTGGTGGTGTTGTAGCAATTGTTGTTGCTGTTTTCATAGCTGCAGTTGTTCGTAGTTGTTGTTGTATCCCTTGTGGTTTTTGTTGTTGTCAAAATCGCTCCAACGAAAGCCAAAGCAAGCACCACGGTCTAGTAACCAAAACGTTTGAACAGTTGATGACAACAGGCTGTGTTACACACACACACGAGACACACGGCGAGATGAGCGAGAAAAAGAGAGAAAGAGAGGGACAAATAGAATAAAGTGGTTATTATAATTTATTTCTTTAGAGTTATTTATAGCTTCTTATTTAATATAAAGTAATCCTTCCAGATTCTACTTGAAATTTTGAATTTCTGCAGATTTCAGTTCTTTTTTAAGGTTGCTCCTGGAGTTCAATGCGCCTGAAAGCCTGCAATCCTTCGAATTAGTGTGCTTGTTGCATTAACTGTGTTTGAGTTCCTCATTACAATGAAATGCATACATTTCTACATACATTTTTATGCTTACACATGCGTTTGTATATGTACATGTGAGCGTGTGTTTGTACTGAAGTCGTTGAAATTCATAAACGACATTTATTGAAATCCATTTTAGATTTCAGTAGAAAAAATCCATTATTTTCCCCCCTCCGCCCCCTCTATTCCGTTGGAATTCAATACTTCAGCTTCTTCGGCTCATGCGAACGTTGAAGCAGCCAGCAACAACAACTGATTGTTGACACTAACGCACTCAATGTGTGGAAAGTGTGAAGTTTGTTTAGATATATAAAAACAAAATATCTTGTTTCGTCTCCGTTGTTCTTCCGTTTTCTTTTTCTTTGTTTTTTCTTTGCAGTCTTCTTAGTTTTATATAATACTTTAATTTTCACTACTTTATTTTATTTCATACCTTTTAAAACTTTCCATCTCAATGTCTTTAGTCACTTTAAGCTTGGGACAGAAAAAAATACTGTTTGCGGGAGAATTCATTTCCTTCATTCACTTAACTTTTCTCTCTCACTCTCTCACTCTCTCTCTCTCTCGTCCCTTCTCTGGTTACTTTTATTTCTATTGTTGTTGTTGTTCCTCGTCTTTCTTCTTGAGGTCGAAGTTCTTGTTACAATGATGCTGTTGTTGTTGTTATTATTATTGTTATTCTTGTTGTTGGAGTATAAGTTATATTAAACATGGTTTATTGTAGATCTGGCGTAATGGCGGATTTTATGCACATATTTTTAAGTGTTTCACCACAAAATGGCTGCATTAATAAACATAAAAGTAGCTCTGTTTTTATGAGCCACCATAAAAATTATTGGATTTCTTATTTCTTGCTTTTTTTAAGAGTTGTTTGCCTCATTTTTGCCGTTGTTTTGCTGCTTTTGTTGATTTTCTGCACCTGCCAAGAAATGTCAAGTGTTCAATTCAACATTTAATGCATTTCCGTTGAGTGACGCTAAAATTGCTGCTGACAGATGAACAACAGATGAACTCGTTGGCTTGACACGCATTCAAGCTGCACTCATTCATTCATTGTTCTCTCCATCGTTTTGTTTCGTCTTCTGTTTCATTCCAATCGCTTTCTATTTCACTCTATTCTCTGTTTCACTCTTTTCTCTTTCGGTTTCATTCTATTCTCTGTCTGTTTCACTCTATTCTCTTTCGGTTTCACTCTATTCTCTGTCTGTTTCATTTTATTCTCTTTCGGTTTCATTCTATTCTCTTTCGGTTTCATTCTATTCTCATCTGTTCGCTTCTGTTCTTTCTTCTTCTGTTCTTCTTTTATTTGGATCTCCATTCAAAGTTCATTGCAATTAAATTTCAAATCTTCCGCTGATTATTTTATGAACAAGATGATGAAATTTAATATCTTTGCAATTAAATTGCGCCCAGCGGGATGTCCGAGAAGAGGCAGAAAGGATCTGCAGCTGATGTCCTACTTCGGTATGAAGTTTAAATGTCTTGTATCTCTCGCTACATACTAATACATGTGTTTATATGATTGTATTCATAGTTGTTGCTGTTGTTGTTGTTATTCTTGATGACTCATCTTTGAAAATAATTTGAATACTCGTTTCGGAAGCATCAGGAACAACCGTGGAGCAAAAAAACGAAAGGTTTCCGTATGCATTTTATTTAAATTGTTTAAAGCAAAAGATGTTGTTTGTCATCAGCAAGATTATTATTCTTATTATTATCATTATCATGATTATTATCATTATTCATTATTATTATGATTATTATTTCTATTATATTATTACGATTTTTGTTGTTGGTTTTCTTATTGCTCTCATTTACATCATCAGCAACAACAACAACTCGTTTGAGCTGAAAACTGCGTCTGCTGGTAGCAAATCTGGGCCGTGGTCTCTCCCCCTCCCCTCTCTCTCTCCATCTCTCTCACTCCAGCATCCTCCTGTCTCGCATTTTTGTTCATTTCAGCTCACTACAGCAGCTCAGCAGCTGCTTATCCTCTTCTGCCTCATCATCTGTCGTCTCTGCGGGGGTTTCTTATATCACATTTTTAACCACATTTAGTAAATTTTTGTTATTCGTCGTAATTAGCTTCTGCCTTCTCTCGTTCTTCATTGTTGTCAACAAACTTTACAGTGATTTGCTGCTTCTGCCGTCGTTGCTCCTGCTTCTGCGACAGCGGCTGCTCTTGACAGGATCCTTTGTGAAATCGTCTTCGCCATTGTTGTTGCTTTACACAAGTTTAGTGGATTTTAAATGATCTCTCACATTAAATGAAGCTATGCGCAGAGTGAGAGAGAGAGAGTGAGAGCGCGAGAGACAAGGAAGAAGAAAAGACAAGCCAATAGTTAAGATGAACTATTTTACTATAATGAAGGAGAGAATAACAACGGGACTGAGGCAACTGGTACTTCTAACGGTAAATATACATACTATATACACACTTATGTATTTATATATATGTATGTACTTATATGTAGTATGTTGTACATAATATACATACAATCTGTATTTACCATTACTGTGAAATTAAGTAAATTAGCAAACTTTTCCAGTACTTTCTTTCCCACTGAATTTTTTCTGTAGTAAATTATTAACAGTACCTTTTTTCCAGTACATTTTTTTAAAAATACTGGAAATTATTTCAGTATTAAACTTAAGGAGCAGATTATTTTATCATCTGTGTTGCTCACACACGGACACAAAAGACGCTATACAGTTCGCTATACACTCATATTAGCACAAGCATTCAGAGTCACTGCACCACGTCCGCCCCAGCCTCCTCCTACCCCCCACGTCCCTCTACCCCTTCATGCCTCCGAACACATACTCGTTGAAGTATGCCCCCCTCCCCCCTACTCCCTCCTCCCTCCTCTTGCACTTCATATCTTTACAATTACAAACAATTTGCCCAAAATGAATTCTGCATATTTTTTTGTATCGTATTTCGTGGTTTTGTTGTTGTTGTTGTTTTTTGGCGTACAGAAAAATTTCATTATGTTTCAATTGAAATGAGTTACGAACGAGTTTCGTGTGCAGTAGAATCGTTGTCTAAAAAATGCCACAACAACAACAACACCCACCGGAAATTGCACAAAATGCGAATGCATGAAAAAGAAACGAAAAAGAAGAAAAGAAAAAAACCAAAAAACTGCGAACAGACAAAGTTTTAATTTTCACCCAGCAAAAGACCGAAGGAGGGTGTGGGGAGGGAGGGGGAAGGGGCAGGAAGATAAGAAGAGGGGGTCGTGGTTGGCGAACATTCAAAACCCAGTTTGTGGAGCATACACTCAGGCGCAACCGTTTTTTGTTGCAAGAGAACAACAACAACAACAACAACAACAATGCGACCACAAACAAAAACTGCACCAAAAAAGCAACAAAAAAATGCAATAAAATCTGCACTCACCACAAAACCACACACGAAAAAAAAGGAAACCACAACAAAACAAAAACAAAAGCGCAACGAAAATAAATAAAAAAGTGTATAAAAATCCATGAAAAAATGATGGACAAAAAATTCAGCGGGTTGTCTATTTTTCATGGTTCTTAATTTGTTTCATTTTGTGTGGTTTTTTTTTTAAATTTACACACGATGCACAATTTTTAGATTTCATTTTCATACGAAGAAAAAACCGCAGAAAGGATGAGTAAAAGAAAAGAACAAAAAATAGGAGGGAACAAAATTGGGTGCATTTTTTTTAATTTCTTCAATTTTTTCTTTTTTCTGCAATTTGAAGTGAATAAAAAATGCCACAACCGCAGAAATCTTATTATTTTCCTTTATTTTTTGTTATTTTTTAACAGGAAATCTTTTTAGGAATTATTTTTAACTTTTTCAGAATTAGTTTTAACGTTTTAGGATTTATTTTTAAATATTTTTGGAATTTCGTTGGCATTTTTTTTGGATTTGCTTTTGGTTTTTGTTTATTATTGTCGGGTCGTTTTTTTGGGTTTTTCATATGGAAATAATAAATTCTTTTACATGCGCCAACATTTCCGGCCTCTTTAAAGCACAAACACACACACACACGCAGCCAAACACACACCAACACTCACACATTCTCACACATTCACACTCCCTCTGAAAAAACATGGATGCATGCATGAATGAATGAATGAATGAGTGAATGCATGTTGTTGTGTTGCTCTGTCTGTTTGTCTGATATGCAGTTTAAACTGTAGAAAGAGTGTGACAGAGAGAGAGAGAGAGAGGGACAGAGATCGAGAGAGTTCTCTTGGTGTGAAGTGGGTACTCTTTACTTTATTATTTTGCATTATTTCAGAAAATTTATGCAATTTTTTGTTGATTGTTTTTGTTTTGGTTTTTTGTAATTTTTTCGGGTTAAAAAATCAACAATGGCAACCATTTTTAATGAAATTTCTGAACAACTTTCGCAATAAACGCTCACACACACACGCGTCATTCACACATACATGCATACATACATGCCAATGACTGTCATATATGATGAGTTGACTCTCTCCCTGTCTCTCTCTCTGCCCCTCACTCACATTCTATAACAGTGCTTTTCTAGCGGCACCCGCTGAGTGGATGCGGTGGTTATATTTTTATGACGTCCTGTTGTTGTTGTTATTGCTGTTTTTTTTTTTTTGTTTTTTCGGTGGTACTTCGGTTCGTACTCGTACTATTTTAACGGTACCTCATGAAGATGTCAGTTTTTCATTTACTGTGTTTGAGTGGGCACGACTTGACTCATCGCATCACATCACAGCGCATCTTTCCATCTCTCATGAGCGAGATGCATCATATGCATATGCATGGGCTTGTGTGTGTGTATATGTGTCTGTGTGTGTGCATGTGGGTCTGTTTGTGTGTATGTGTTCATGTGCATGTGTGTGTGATGAGCTACAAATTATCTTCTTTTGAATTGCATTCATTTCATTTCAAACTCTTATGCAGCAAAATTATTTGTGATTAAAACTGAAATGAATATCAGAGTGAGCTATTTTGATGTTGTAGTTGTGATTCCTTCTTCTGTTTTTATTATTATTATTATTATTATTTGTAGTTGTACTTCGCAAAAGTGGCTCATATTATTTTTTTATGACCTCATTGAGATTTTTTACGTCAGTTATTAAAAATTTTGGATGAAGATGAAAACAATTTTTTTTAAATCAAAAAATAATATCAATGAAAAACAAAACTTATTCGAGGTAACATTAAAACAATAAAAGAACATGCCGAGTGTGAATAACGGACGTCAGCGCACTGCTTCGGCGCCCTCACTGCCGACGTCTTCGTGGATCATGAATTCACGAAGAAAATCCTACCAACAAAATTACTACTGTCGAAACCTACACGACGACGTCGCTGCCGAGAAGCTGCGTCAACAGAAGAGACTCCATTTCAATGTTTGATTTTCTATTAATTTTTTAGTTCAAAAACAACAAAAATGTTTTATATTTCTTTCGTCTCCTTTTTTAGTGCTGATGATTGCATTAATTAATTGCTGTTTTCAAATTAAGTAACTCAAATAAACCTCAGTAAATTTCTGCTAATTTTTCTGTCGCCGCTCTGCTGCTGCGTGTTTCTGGTTCATTTCGTCAGCTGCTGCTTCTTCTTCTGTTGAGCTTTCTGCTGCATCTTCTTTACATCGAGTCGCTTTATTTATTTTGTGGAAAAGTTGTCGCCTTTCGTTTTCTATACTTATTTAATATCCGCACTAAACTGAAGAGTAAATATGATTTATTTATTATTAACTAAAATGGGGGAAGCAGCAGTATAAAAGCAGAGTTGAAGGAGAATCCACTTGAGATTCAGAAGCTGCTCTGTCTTTGTTATGGTTTTATGTGATATCGAGTAGTTTTCCATAATTCAAAAACTATCTCAGTCCAGTTGATCGAGTTCCTTCTAGAAGAGGAAGAAGAAAACACATCCTGGGGGCTTAATAAACGCATCAATATGAAAAGAAGTTTGAAGGATGTTTGCGAGGACATGCGGTCTCCTGGTTGAGGAAGGGGAGGAGACGAAGGGTGGGTGGGTGGGTTTGGAGGTAAGAGGAGAGCGGCGGAGTTCCATGTGGTGCTGATTGTTGACTGTTGAGTGTAATTAATGAAATCTTTGGAGGAAGACGGACAACAAACAGTGGAACAGGAAGAGATGGAATGGAGAGGGGAAAGAGAGAGAAAGAGAGAAATCGACAGTGAAACACATCTAGACTCTCCCTTCATTATCCTTGTTGACTCATTTCCTTCACATTTTCCTCCAACAGAAGGGACATTTACGTCCATTTCTTCTCAATAATATCACGATTATTATGATTCTAATATGAAATTAATTCTAATATTATAGGAAATTACATATTTTTGGCCCACTGTTTTTGGCTTGTTTGCATTGCACTGCGTTTGGTATAGTCTCGATCTGAATTTTCCTCGCTCGCAGCCATAATAAATTATGAATTCCCGAGTATCCGAATCCTCGCATCCTTGAGCACTTGGGTAACAGCATCGAAATTAGTTTGCGTGCCAACCGCATCACTCAAGGATGAGTAACGAAATCTGTAATGAAAATGCGGTTAAATCCTTCCGATTTCAAGTCCGATTGCGGATTGAGCGGTGAATAGAACCGGAAAAGTGACGAGAGAGCAGAAGGATTGGACCAGAATAGATATTATTTTGTAGAATGCTTCGAGAATAAATTAAGAGCATAAATGTTCGGGTTCGTGTGATGAAGGATGCCAAAGATTTTATAGGAAAGGAAAAAAAGAAAAAAAGAAGGAAAAAAACTAGAAAATCTGTTAAATTTGTTGGATTTCTGAGAGAGTGGAGAGAATAAATAGATGAAGTTTAGAGTTATTAAGCGAGCATAACGATGAATCAATTGATTTTTTTTAAACTCATAAAAATGACTCAAAAAAATTCCTAATTTGATGAAATATGATATCAGGATGGAGGACTGTTGGTGTTTTTCTACCTTCTGTTCTTTAACATGTACCTTTTTTGTTTTTAATCGGTATAAAGAAATCAGATGGCTGAAGAAAAGAAGACGAAGCTGATCCATTCCTTGAAGTAATAAGAAAAAAGCATCAGAAATCATGAGTACAAATTTTAATTCAACGAAATGAATATTTAAATTAATTTGAACAAAATTCAATAATAGTGAGATTTTAAAAATTGTCAAAATTGTTGATCGGATTTTCTGAAAAGTGCTCGAATTCGTCCAACCAAAAGAATAACCAAATCCTGTCCTATCAAACCATCTAGCAATTAAATCCTGATTCTGTGGAATCGGATCGGCACACTTTTGCGGATCCCAATCGGATGAACAGCCGGTGTTTTGAGTGGGCGGGATGCGAAACCGACCACGTGTGTGTGAAGAACAGTGAAACCTCGCTGCAGCACGCCTCAAAAACACACACATGTCACGAGATCAGAGACCAGAGAATTCCTAGGAACTGCACTCAAAGGACTCTATATTCGAATAGAGAAATCATCAGCAGATCAGCAGCGTAGTCGACAAAGCATTCGAAGGAAGTCCGGAATCCACACGGGCTTCAATTTCATCCTCGTTGGCCACTTTTTGCTATCTTTTGTAATGTGTGTAATTTTTGAAGAATTCTTTTCACTTTCACGCTCTGCGAATGCATCACCGATGCAAATCCTGGCCGAATGCTTCGATCTCAGTGAGTCCTTTATTCGACATTCGATTGTGTGCATTGTTTGCGCTTTTGTTCCGTTTGCAGCGTATGCAAAATTATTGTGTTGTCTTTTATTGTGGTATTGTTCTGTTGTGTTTTCTTCATTGTTATCGGGTCGGTTTTTGTGTGTTTCTGTTTTTATGTAATTCCAATAGAGAGCTCTTATAATTCATAAGAATTTTATTGGGACGTGCGTGTTGCGGCTTTCTTTTGGCCAAGAAGCTGGCCGAGGTGGCAACGCCTCCGTTTGCATATCAGCCGAAAATAGAGTAGCTTATTTACACTCATCGTCCACGCCTGCCAACAGATCAAAATTCTTCACACGCTGCTGTTGTAATTCGAGCGTGTGTTCGAATGTCCTGCACTCGTCGTCCTGTTTGTCGGCATCTCAGCTCTTCTCCTCTCTTCACTCCACTGTCGATCCTTCTGAGCTGGCTTCTTTGTCCCTCTCCCTGCTCCAGATTAGCGTAGCTGCCTTTTATCTTTATTCCCCTCATCTCGGTCCACGGTTGATTAGTCTTCGTCCTGGACACGTATGAGTCGTTTTTTGGAACTCTGATTGCTATCTGTCGAGCGGACGTGTGATGAAGTGGCTTCGAATCTCTGTGGCAACCTCATTGAGAGCATCCTTCGGAGTTATTCCACTGCAGCTGCCCGGTTTACTGAAATTATATGGAAAAACTTGTTAAATTTGATGGAAAACTTTTTGTTTTGCTTCTAAAGAAAGAAAGCATTCTTTTGTTTTTCTTTTTCAGTGTGAAATATACTCGTCTTTCATGTAATATTAATTTTAGTTACAAAAATCAATTCAAATCAGATAAAATAACTTTTTGCTTTAATTTGTTATTCATTTAAATATTATTATTAGACTTAAATGCTCAGAGAAATGTACCCTTAAATTAATTACGCACCCTTATGTTCTTAATTAAATAATTTTTAATTAATTAAATTATTAAACTAAAATCTAAAAGCACAAAATTGAAATCCATGCAAAAATCCATGAAAAAGAAACACTGAAAAAGCATGACTACGAAACTTTTCTAAAGCTTTTAACAATATAATGAAAGAACGAGCAATAATGAGCAACAAAAAGAAATGGCGGAAAAAAACAAGCTCAAAAACAGACACTAAAAATTACAAGTCGCATGAAAACAAGTGCAATCAAATCAAATTTCCCAAGAGTTCAAACAATGATTTCCTCCTCCTGTCAAAGACGGAATGACGGGGTTGAAGAGATGCACAAAAACCAGATTACAATAGACCGGAGACAAAAAGAGGGGGACGGGGGAGAGCTTCCCTCCCTCTAAGAATGGAAGAATGGAATCGCTTCGACAATCTCTTTATTTCTTAATATATTAAATTTAGATTTGCTACTGCTTCTGACGTCTAGCAAAACAAAACCGAAGGAAGAGAGACAGAGAGAGTGAGACAAATACGGAAGACCCTCTGTGAAAGATTCTCTGTATATAAAGTTAACCTTATTAAAAGGTGAGCAGCTACGCGCATCATCGTCAAGATTGTAACAATATGTTGCTTGATGCCAATAAAAAAGGACCTTCTTCAGGAGAGCGGCGAGGTGAGGAAAGGTTGGGGAGGGGCGGGTGGAGAGTGACGGCTATCTTTCGATAGACATCGCCACGACAATGACCTATCCGGGTACTTGTATGTGTAGGTTTCGCAAGTACCCAATGAGGATGCGGTATCCTGACGCATGTGTCGTCCCTTCCAGAGAGAGACAGGGAGAGAGAGAGAGAGAGAGAGAGAGAGAGAGAAGCAAAGACAGAAAGAGAGCTTGAAAAGAGAGAGAGAGAGAGACATTTTCTACCAGAGAGAATATCAAATGCTAAAAACTAACCCTTTTAATTGTAAAAGTATTTTAACTTCAGATTTAAATACTAAAAAAATGTTGCCATCAATAAAAACTAAGAGATTTAGATAAATCTTAAATCTTAGGATTAGTATTTTTATATTATTATTAAGATTCAGTATCATTTCGTATTTCTATGAAGTGAAATTCAATTACCGTAAAGATTTTCAGTTTAAAGATCAAAGAATTTTTTATAATTCTTAAAGATTGTATAAAGATTGACTCCAAAAGCGTTTACAGTTAAGAGAGTAGCCCCAGGATTTAGTTTTAGATTCAAATACTTCGGTGTTCTGGATTAGAAATTTAGCTATTTGAACCAGGCACAAGTTCTAAGAGTTCTGGACTTCTTATAAGGAGTCTAAAGGTTTGGATCTTTCCGATTCCAGAATATCCACAAGGATTAAGGATTTTGCCTTAAGATAGCCCAGAAGGTTTTTTCTTAAGGCATATAAAGGCCTTTTTTCTCTCTCCCTCTATCTATCTCTCTCTCTACACAGAGTCCATAAAGAGTCCATGAAAAATAATTTTAAATATAAAAGAAATTTCTTTACTTGGCAATACTTTTAACAGAATAGAAAATTTCTCTCATCTGTAAACTCTCGGTGTTTTTGCTTTCTCTCTCTCTCTCTCTCTCTCTCACTCTCTCTCTCTCTATGTCGTACACTCTCATGTAACACCTCATGTCTTATGTGGAGCTATCATATCGAAGTGCGGTGAGGTGTAAAAATCTTGACCTCTGTTGAATGCGTGCCTAGAATATATAGAATATGTATTTCTGAGCCAGAGTGTAAATAAACCCATCCCCTATAATGGGCGAGAATATGGGAAAAGTAAAGGGGCATTTTAATGCCATCGTAATCAATTCAAATTGCTGTAATAATAGATTTTACGAGTATATTAGGTACTAGTATAAATTACAATGAGAAATGAATGAATGCATTTCAATGGCGGTGATTCAATTTGTATCTTCACACTTGTTGTCCTCCTCTACATTTGGTGTGGTGTGGGTGGGGGGGGGGGGGGGTTGCAGACAGAAGCCGTTTGCAATGAGGTTAACTGATTCCTAATGAGCTGTGTTTAATATGCCTCGTCGATGATGTCGTTTTGTGTGTGATAAATTCTAATAGAATTGTAATTAAGTTGCTTTAAATGAAGTCGATCGTCGATTCAATGAAATAAATCGATGGGAGGACCGATTAGGCACGAGAGGGTTAACGAGAATGTTTGTGGATGGAGTAATTCGATGAATGTATGTAAAATGGGGTTTGAGAGCGGATGGATTATATCAGGAGGTGTGAACAGTGAGGATAGAGAACTGTATATGAAACAATATAAAGGGGTTGATAACTCTTGAGGTTATCTTTACACTTCTCTTTAGTTATTAATTTCTATATCTTTACTTTATAAATTCCAGTATGGATTCCTTCTTTAAAAAATGATTGATCCGAGTGTACATTGGCGTGTATAGTCCCCATGAGCTAATATTTTAGGTATCCTGCTTTTATTTTCCGATGCATAAAGATTTATACTCAGTTTCTAGTTGAGGTCAGATCTAGGCCATTGAGAACACATTTGCGAAACCTTTTATTAGTCAGTTAAATTTAATTCTGCGCCTTCAGAGACGCAAGTTTTCGGGGTATGTGTACCGAATGCGAAAATCCTGCCACCAGACAGAGTACCGGGAATTTCCCCGTAGCCATGATTTAACAAAACAAAAGATTCCTTGTTGCGAAATTAAATTTTAACAAAACTTATACAATTCAAAAATAAACAAAACCTTTTCAAAAATCGTTGTAAAAACAAAATTTACCGAGAAAAAACAAAGTATTTGAAGAGAACTAATTTAATACATTTTAAAAGAAGAAGGAGGGTTGAGAGAGCTGATAAGAAGAAGGGAGAAGCAGAGAGAGAGAGAGAGAGAGAGTGAGAGGGGAACAGAGTATTTAAAGACGCATCGATCGGGAATTTAAAAGAAGAAAAGACGGCTATTTCACTGTTATTTCGCTAATATGACGCCACACTTCAATAACATGAAAAAGAAGAAGAAGAAGCAGAAGAAAAGCGTCAGAGGTAACACTTTAAAGGGTACCAAATATACAATACACAAACACATACACACATCACACTTACTTAAAACTCTCCAGGTTCTATCTAGAGACCATCCAGAGCCTCGATCGATCATAAACATTTATATCGCTTGACCCGTACTAAAGGTCGAAATTTTCAACTCAATCGTCGCCACCTATTCTAAGTCCACTTGAGCCACCTGATTACGTAGCTGGCACAATGGTCCATTAGTACTAATCTTATTTTTATAGGACCCGGTTGCAAATCGGGCAGATTTCATTCACAAATCCGATTGAGCGATAGTTTAATTTAGAACTCCTCGTAACCTCAACAAAGGGACTGAAAGAGAACCTGCCAGAGACGATCGCTAGTTAGTCAGCAGCATAGCGATTAAAGGCACAGCTTAGTTGCTCACTAGCCAGCGTCTTAGAGGCTTGGTTTACCGTCTAAGCGGCCGTCAACCAAAAAATACCTGTCGGGATTCTCTTGCAACTCGCCCAGCAAGTGTTCAACGGCGGCTCACAAACATTTAAACCAGCTTTAATCTGTCTAATGGCTTTAAATCTAATGTAGGCTTCTTTGTTTCGAAGGTTTCTATGCAAAAAGGAAAATATGCCGAATCATCACTTTCGCTGAGCGAGATCCAGTCGGCGATGATGTAAAAAGTTAGCCTGGCTTTTAGCTGGCGGCGGAGAGAAGACCAAAAAAAAGGTTCAACTGTTTGCATGAAAAGTGTTTTAAAACCGAAGAAAACGAAGTGAACGAGTGACGATCGGCGGTGATCTTCTTTTCTCCGATTTTCCAAATGATGAGTTTGCAGTTCTACTTTTTATTTTGCTTGTTTCTTAGCCGTCGTCGTCTTCCTTTGAATCTTCTTCATCTATCTATTAATCCTAAAGGAGCCTCTTAATTGACCTTATTAAAACACTTGATTGCATTTTGGAACAAATCAGAGTAGAGTAGAGCAGAGCAGACGCTGATGAGAGCAGTTGATCATCAGTTGTAACCATCAGGATTTCTTTGTAGTTTTTAAATGGATCATGTTACGATCAAGATCTTGAGGGGTATGTTTATGGAAAACTAAATGTTTTAAATGGACCGCTACGCTTTTTAATTTCTTAACTAAGTACCTCAAACAAGAGCACAACTGCTCGATCGATGATCCATCTACTGCGAAAAACTTAATTTGAAATATTTTGAAATATTGCTCAGGGCAGGAAGATGACGAAATGAGATCAGTCAAGGGGGATCGTGCTGACGATCAGTGAAGAGAGGATCATGATGACGATCAGTGAGGGCCAGTTAACGACGATTATGATGAGGGCAGAGTAAAGAAGATCAGAAGGAAAGACCACTAAAGGACCAGGATCAGCATTGGCACCAGTCTGGATCTTTGCTGAAATGATAGATCAATCTGGAATAGATTATTCATATACTATGTAACAAAGACTTGAAATTTTAAACTAAGATGTTGATACAATTTAATAAAAGAAAAGAAGCGGCACGAGTCGTAAAAAGTAGACGCTGAATTAATTAGATTTCGATATTGAATCAAATATTTCTGGTCGTCCAATGATATAAATCCTTATAACTAAAAATCTTAATCAGAAATAAGTACCATAATTATTATGAATAAAGGATCATGTTGAAATCTCCCTTTCACCACTCATAAGTGATCAACTTTGATCTTCGTTCAGCGCTTCAGTAATTTTTGCGAAGATCTTGTAAATATCCTTTTCCTTATAAAGTCCTTTTCGCCGTGACCTGTAATAATGTTGTCCCGTTGCACTTGTGACGTGATCGTATACTAAGCCACCCGGATTTTCCCACTCATTAGACTCGTCCGCGGCGTTTTTCCACTTCAGCGGATTAACATTTAAACCGATTTACGATTAATGATCGTGGTACTCATCGGTTGATCCTTTGTTTTCTTAGGAGCTGGTGCTAAGATCTGCCCACTTAATGAAGATCTGCGGTGAAATTGTAGATCGCGGTTCGTAGTTGGTCCACGATTTTATATGATTTTATGCGATGAACAGGTGTAGAAATGTTGGTGGGTAATCAGAAAGCTTTTCATTGATTAAAGAAATATAGAAACAAATTAGTGATGATCATTTACATCATGATATATTTCTATATAGATTATCCACTCAGTTTCTCCACTTTTGAAAGATAGCATGATCACTAAAGTTCCGTATCAGGGAATTATTTTTAATGATTAAAAGCGAGATGATCATTATTTCATATGATAATCATAATCGGTTTGATGACTATGATTGTTTCTTTGAATACCGAATCGAAAAACCGAATTCAGGGAATTATCATTTTTCGGATTCGTAAATTTTCTGTTAGATTATTAAATAAGCAACCGGAAATGATCTGAATTAAGGATTTTAGTTTGCTCTTCCGGATGAAACAAAAAGAGAACAAAAAACAAAATTATTATTCATTTATTCATTGAAGAAGGATTGAAAAAGAAGGGGGAAAAACTGATGGCTGATTTAATTGCCACCATCAGAAAGGATTAAACTACCAAAATTTTCTAAGCAACTATAAGAGACAATAACAGAAGTAACAACAAAGAAGAACAATAAAAGTACTTGACTGATAGTAGCCATTATTTTCAAAAGGAGCAGAAGGGTGTGAAAGAAGCAAACAAGTTATGTATTCAGTGAAATGAAAGAAGGTGAGAAAAATACAAGCAAAGAATTACAATGGACGACAAAAAGAATAACGAAAAAGGAAAAAGGCAGCAACATTTTCAAGGATTCTTATTTCTTTGTTGGAGTAGAATAAATAATATAAAAAAATAAAAAAAATGGTAGATATGCACCTAAAGACTTAAGTCGATGATTATGTTGTTTTTGTTGTTGTTGTTGATGTTGTTTTTGTTTATCAGACACATTTAAAGCAAAACAAACACGTGGTCACTCCGAATATGAGAGAGACAGCAAGAAAAAGGTGATAGAAATAAGGTGAGAGACCCAAAGGGCGAGAGAAAGATAGATAGAGAGAGAGAGAGAGAGAGGGCAAAGCAAGCAGAGGCAGAAAACAATGTCGGTTTTTGGGTAAGTGAAAAGAGAACAGAAGAAGAGTGTTTCTGCTTATAAAATAGAGACAGAGAGAGAAAGGGAAAGAGAGAATAACTCACCTAGGCTAATGAGAAAATAATAAATAATAATTGAAATTAGCACACTAAACGCAGGAACAGTTCAGGGGTTAAAATCGAAAAAATTCTCTGTATTTCTATTTTATAAAGATCATTTTATAACATTTACAATTAAATTTCGTTTATTAATTTTAGATCAATGATGCTGTAATTAGTGCCTAACTCTCAGTGTTGTTATTATTAACCCAAAAATGCTACAGTAAACACAGAGAGACAGGACGAGAGAGAGAGAGAGAGATAGGACGAGAAAAAGACAGAGAGAACGTGAGAACGAAAAAACGAGAGAGAAAATATGATTGCTACTATCAAAAGAAATAAGGTGAGAGACCCAAAGGGAGAGAGAAAGATAGATAGAGAGAGAGAGAGAGAGAGAGAGAGGGCAAAGCAAGCAGAGGCAGAAAACAATGTCGGTTTTTGGGTAAGTGAAAAGAGAACAGAAGAAGAGTGTTTCTGCTTATAAAATAGAGACAGAGAGAGAAAGGGAAAGAGAGAATAACTCACCTAGGCTAATGAGAAAATAATAAATAATAATTGAAATTAGCACACTAAACGCAGGAACAGTTCAGGCGTTAAAATCGAAAAAATTCTCTGTATTTCTATTTTATAAAGATCATTTTATAACATTTACAATTAAATTTCGTTTGTTAATTTTAGATCAATGATGCTGTAATTAGTGCCTAACTCTCAGTGTTGTTATTATTAACCCAAAAATGCTACAGTAAACAGAGAGAGAGAGAGAGAGAGACAGGACGAGAGAGAGAGAGAGAGATAGGACGAGAAAAAGACAGAGAGAACGTGAGAACGAAAAAACGAGAGAGAAAATATGATTGCTACTATCAAAAGCGGGATTTTAACACACTCTACATGGTTCCACTAGTCAGATGCTTCTTCTTCTTAGACTTCTAAGTAAGTATATAAAAACATACATATGTACATAGATATATAGATAATATACATATGTTAGTGAATATGTTTGTGCGTTCACATTTTCGTGGTGTGTGTGAGAGCGAGTAACACCCCCTTACAACGTCCAGCATTTTCATATGTAACGAAACGTAGTTACAAGCCAGTTGTTGTATTGTGTGTGTGTGTATGCGTGTATGTGTGTTGTCTTTCCACATCAACCCTCACTGTTTCGCTATAAGAGCAAGCGAGGTAGCATGAACTGCGTAACGATTTGCTCGGGGTTGCTTTCGGTTGTTGTTATTATTATTGTTGTGGTTCCAGTTGTTGTTGTTGCTACACTATTTTGACATTTTCCATCTCATGTGATATTCGCCCGTAGGGAAAATGTAACTGTTGTATTTAATGTCAACCTCAATACTGTTGAATGTTCAGTCGGTGGTTGTTGCTCAGTGTGTTCGGAACGCGATACGAGTTTATTCGTCAACAATACTAAATACGATAGACGATTAATAATAATAGAATAAAAATTATTGAATAATTTGCAAGATTAAATTTGCGATTTTTATGTTTATTAAAGTGAATCTATTAACTGAATGATTTGGTTATGAATTGAATACGATTACAATATAACTGTGCTTTGATCAAAAAATACTTAAAATTAAAATAACTCATTAAAAGTTAATTATTTTAATAGAGAAGAAGAAATAATTAATTAAAAACAAAAAAGTGGGGAAAAAAGCATCGTCAGGATTACAGAAGACTTTCTTCTTCGTATTACACTTTTGTGTTCTGTGATTTTTCGTGAAATTGCAAACAATATTGAAAATTAAAACAATCTAAATAACTGTCAATTAAAGTTACATATATAAAGAGACTTTAAGCAAAGTTCGAAGCATTTTTTGAAAAAAATTACAACTCCGATCCCGATTTTCTGATTACGGGATCAGTCATGATGACCACCACCACCGCCTCCCAGCATCCCATCATGGCACCCACTCTGAGACCCTCCCAGGAGAGTCCGGTGTCCCGTCCACGAGCGGTGTACAGCATCGATCAGATTTTGGGTACCCAAACGCGGCGCAGCGGTAAGTCGAATGTCCATCCAAGCAAATCCATGGAAATCTGTTCTACATTCTATTCTATATGAAAAAATATTAAGAATATAAAATAATTAATTGAAATTGATCAATTAATTGAACATAAATTGAATACAATCAAATAGTTCAAATAGTTTAAAACAAAAACAAATGAGAAATGAAACAAATTAAAGAATGATTTTTGTAACTATTATAATGGAAAATATTAATACATAAATACATAATAAATACATGCATAATACATACAAAAAGGAAAAACCTAAAAATGAAAAGAAAACTTAATGCACTATTATTAAAAATGATCACTTAAAATAATATAGATAAAAAATACGAAATAATAGATATTTAAAAGGTAATTTTAATAATAAATTTTTCGATTCATATTTCGAAAGAATGATCATTTATGATTTTTTCTTTTTTCTTGAAAAATTAGCAATTCTTATATAATAATTAAAATTACCATTACCATTCATTGTAATTTCTAGTTTAATATAATCCAATAATAATTATTAAATAAAAAACCATTTTATCATAATTAATGCTTTCTACATCTGACATATGTACTTAATTTAATTTTCTTATTGTTCGTTATTAATTTTCCAAATTTACTTAAAAACTAAATTTTTTAAGATAAATCAAGTAAATAAATAAAAGTAATAAGTAAGTATATATGTATATATACAAAAAATAATCGCAACAGATACTATTTTCGAATGACAAATGAAAAGCTCTGATTATTTTGAACAATTTTCTAAAATTAAAAATCTTCTGCCGACGGCAAAGCAAAATAAAGTAATAGTAAAGTAACTAAGTCTCCGATATTTTAAGTAGTTATTAATTACAAAATTAAACTCTAAATAAAGGAGAATCTAATTTTTAACATCATAGTTTAGTTATCAATAATAACTGATCCATGATAATTATTCATGACTCAATCTCATGACTGTGTATCTTATCTTTGATCGTTTAATTCCTTTAGTATTCTTTAATTATCTTTTAATAATAAAACCGAAGTTAAATACCTTCAATATATGTACATATGTATGTGCAATGGTACATGGTATATGGTACAATGTGCATATAGTATTTATATTGTGTATAAGACATTAAAAATCTATATATCAATAAAAAATAATAACAATAAAACTAAATAAAAAATAAAAGTAAATTGGCTAAAAACATCATTGAAAAAACATTTTAACAGAGGATAAACTATAATAATCTATTACTATAATAATCATAATAATTTATTTTAGAATTATTATATTAATAAGAATATTAGAAAAGGGTTAATAATAAACAATGAGACTTAATAATAATCTATAACTTCATATAACTCACTTATATTTAATAATACACGTCATTACATCAAAATTATACGAATATCAATCAAATATATCAATATCAATATCAGCATTACACAAATATCAACATCAATATCATTGATCAATTGATGTTGTGTTATGTTAGCATCGTTTATAATAAAAAATGTTAATAAATCCATCCAATCAACAAAATCAATTGGAATATCCTTTGAATACTCGAGATGGCCTCCAAGCATGATATTCAAATAAAGAACGTATCACTGATTCACACTCATACGTAGAATACACACACATACACACACAAACCCGTGTATGATGTCCACTTTTTTCCACACCCATTAATTCAATTATTGACTATTGAAGAGATTGAAGAGTTCTAAAGCAAAAGCTATACAAGAAAGAAGGTAGATAAATAGAAAGTGATCAATATCGAGGGAGATACAGAGAAAGAGAGAAAGAGAGAGGGAGAGAAAGATAGAGATAGAGAGAGAGAGAGAGAGAGAGATCGATTTTTTCGTATTTCCTACTGGGTTTGTATTGTAATTCAATTATTTATTCAAGCATAAAGGAATGAATGGCGATAATATATTTATGGTATGTTTTTGTTGTTTTCAAAAGTCTTCTTCTACTTCTTGTAATTTTATCTTAATGTATATAGTTGTTGTTGTTTTAGTGATGCACCATCGATGATTTTACAGTCTTCCCTCGAGTCCCACAAAACCACAGATTTTGCACTCAAAATTATTGCCACCTCTTTTGTAAGCAACAACAAAAACAACAACAGTAACAACATAGGTGAATAACAACAACAACAATACTCAAAACACTCCGCAACAACAACAAGTACGACGGACGACATTTTTACTATGGCCATGTATGGATGGATGGTCAACACTTGTTGTTAGCTTTTGATTGCTAGATTGAATAGAAAGGATAGGAATAGAAGAATAGGAGGAAAAGGAAGAAGAGAAGAGTGTGGAATAAGTGTGGGTGGGTGGGAGTGTTGTGGGGAAAATCGTCGGGCTGATAGAATTCATGGATGACATGATTAGCTTATAAAATGATTGCTTTATTCAAATTCTAATAGAATTTGCATTACAAACACACACAAAAGCAGTGATATTTTATATGTGTATGCATGTATACGTGTGTGTTAGTGTATGTGTTTTTATAGATGAAGGTTTGTGCGAATTGTGGGCAGTGGCGTGAGTTTTCAGTTTCCATTTCAGGAACATTCATAATTTTCGTGGTCGTGAAAAGTTGCAGTTTTTGCATCGATTTCATTTAAAGTAAATATATTACAACAATGATTATACTTTCATTTTTAATGAATTTTAAAATTCAGGGAATAAAATGTAAGATGATGAAAGATTATTTGAAATTTTATATAATTTTTAGAGTTTTTTTTGGATTTTGTTTTCTATTTATATCGATTTCAATGTGAAACGAATCTAATTTCCGTTTCTTTAATACAAGTATTCGTAAAATTATAGATTAAGCAACCCGCTGAGAGAACGCAACCCAACAAACTATTCAAACAACCATCCATCCATCAATTCAACCATTCATTCAAGCATTCCTTCAACCAACCCTTTTCATCAATCAGAATTAATATTGTATTTGCAACTTTTAGTTTCTTTTGTACTTTGAAGCACAATTAATACTGTATCCTTTAATATACACAAGCACACGGACACAAATACACACAAACACACACACACACACATGATGTTTGCTCATACGAATACGCTCTCGAATCATCACCATCATCGACATTATTAAAAGTATATAATCAAAATTTAATGAACCTCAAATTAATCATTTTCACAACGCGTTTTGATTTGGCATCACTGTACAGTCACCGGTCGCTCAGCGGGTGACGAGACGGGAAGCAAAAAAACCAGAGCACATTTTTACAAAAAGCTTGTGCCAACAAGAAAAAGGGTCTCAGTATTCTGAGGGAATATGAATGAGCGTGTTTTAATGAATGAAAAATCTGCCCTCGTGTAAATGTACCCCATTGAGTTCCTCTGAGAGGCAGTGAGTTCCTCTGAGAGACAGTGAGTTCCTCTGAGAGCCAGTGAGTTCCTCTGAGAGCCAGTGAGTTTCTCTGAGAGCCAGTGAGTTCCTATGAGACCCAGTGAGAGCCTGTAAGAGCCTGTGAGTTCCTATGTTTCCTGTTCCTGTGTTTTCCTATGAGACCCAGTATGTTCCTATGAAACCCTTTGTGTCCCTATGCGATCTTGTACGTTTTTTTACTTGCACTTTTGAGCCCGTGAGTAACTCCGAATTTCCATGCCCATATCTGCTTGCTTTCCTGGATATCCATGAGCGTGTACGTTTCTATGATTCCGTATCCATTTCAATGCGGTCCTGTGCTGCCGTGTACCCGTCCATGCGAGCCCTTGTTCACCCTTTCCATCCCTCCTCACCTCTGTACGTCCGTGTACATTCATTAGTGTGTACGCCCATGTACATGTACGTGGGCATTCATGCTTGCATGGGTTGCTTTATGCTCACATGCTTGCGATGCGATTACGTATCGCATCGAGTTACCAGCCAGCGTTAAATGAGTTTAGACTTAATGTTGCGTGTGGAGAGAGGTGACTGAAATATGATTATTAAATGAGATGATGATTGTTGCTGTAGTTGTTGATTGATTGTTGTTGTTGTTGTTGCTATCGCTGTGTTGTTCCTGTTTGTTTCTGATGATGTTATCGACTCGCACTGATGTGATTTCGATTGTAATGTTCTGATTAAGCGCCGCTGTTAGTTTTTCCTCTCCCCTCCGCCCCTCAACATTTTCTTTTCCTTCATGTTGTTGTTGTGTCTGTAGCTGTTTTCACCATTTTCATTGACGTTCTATATGTGTTAATGTTAATGTTGATGACAACATTTTGATTTCGTATTCGCAAAAATGAAGTGTTACACGATGTGATCCTGTGGTGCTTTTGTAATAATGAGAGAGAAAAAAACCTAATTATTGAAGGATGTTTTTACTGAAGGACGTCGAAGTTCATAGTTTTCAGTTTAGGAGGTTCATTAAATACCGCGAAACGGGTGTTTCTTCGGGTGTCACGGATACTTTTCAGGTTATTTTTTTGTTGCTTATGATATGATATCCTCTTTCTTTTTCTTCCTCCTGTTCTTTGCGTAGAGCAAATGTTACACCGCTGTGATATTTAATTATGTGTTTAAAATTGCTTTTTTTTGCTCGTCCACTTTTCTGTTAAATGCATTTTCATTTTACTTTCCTCGAACTTTTCTGTTGCTTCTACTCTCGAGTTTGTTCGATGTAACAATAACAACAACAACAACAACAATAGTAGCAGTAACGACACCCTGAGATCAGAAGAGCGAGAAACCACGTGATGCGAAGTCGTGTATAAATGTCACAGAAACATATTTGCAACATGTAATTAGAAATGACTCTCCGGTGACGTTTTTTGAAAGGGTGCTGTGAAAACTTTTGTCGAGGTGGGCTTTTTTTGTTCGGTTCTCATCCAGAAAACGAATTTGTACAACAAAATACACGATTAGGATGAGAAAAAGTATAAAAACATAGAGAAAGAAAGAACAAAGAAAATAAGGAATAAAGTATGAAGTATGTATGTAGTTAGGATTCTTTATAGTCGAAGTTAAACTGTTTTCTTCAATGTTTGAATTCGGAAACCTTCATAAAACTTCAAGTTTAAACACCAGTTCTTTGTTTATATAATTTTGGAGCTATTTCTATTGAACATTAAATTGCATAAGAGTTAAAATTTAGGTAAAGAAAAGAAATAATTCTAAAGAAAAGGTTGCTTAAATGTTTCCCATTTCTGAAGGACTTCCGCTTGAAAGACTTTTTCGAATTCGTGAATCTGAATTTTGAAACACAACAACTCAATGCAACTCAATTGAATTCAATTCAACTCAACTCGACTCGGCTCTTGACAGAACTTTTCTATTAAATCGAATTCAATTCAATTCAATTTGCAATTTTTTCTATTGTTTTTGCTATTGTTTACATTATAGAAGGCAACAACAACAGCAAAGAAATAGTAAATCAACAGCAAATACAAACAAAACAAAATACAAATGAAAACTTATGAGTTTATTGATTTTATTTGGGAAGCATTAAATTTTGCCAACTGCGGCAGAAATTAGCTAAGCTTTTGTTATAAAAAAATCGTTTGGAAGCGTAAAAAAACGCTTTATTGTTGCGCGAGCGAGAGAAAAGATATGCGGCTGAAAATGCGAAGGGTTGGGAGGGAAAAAGATGACGAAAGGGGTGCATGAAATTTCGGCACTTTGTTAGAAATGAGAACTAAAAAGACATTATAAATAATTAAAATATTCTATTCTTCTAATTTTGTTTTGCAGTTGAATCGAATGAATCGCTCAACAGTCACAATCATCATCTGCAGCAACATTTGCACAACAGCAATAATAACAACAACAACAATCATAATAACAACAACAGTCAAAATAATAGTAATAATATAAACAATCTTCATCATCTTCATCACCATCATAATCATCATCATTCGGCAATCAATCAAAATCAACATCTGCAGCAACATCGCGGCGATGATTCGCCACCAACCGACAACACCGACCACGCCCTCGATGCCGACAACGATGACGAGCTCTCCAACAGTTTGAATAACGGACACGATCACGGCGACATGGAGCGGCCACGTAAGGTTCGGAGGTAAGTCCAACAACAACAACGACACTGGCACCGGTTGCAACTGCGGCCGGTTCAAACGGACGACTGTCAGAAAATCGGCTTAAAAAATCTAATTGTTAAATCTTATTAATTGTCTATGCTGCACAATCTACCAACTCTATTTGTGTCTTGTACCTTGCAGATCGCGCACCACGTTCACCACCTTTCAGTTGCATCAGTTGGAGCGCGCCTTCGAAAAGACTCAGTACCCGGATGTATTTACAAGAGAGGATCTGGCAATGCGTCTGGATTTAAGCGAAGCACGTGTTCAGGTAACCGAATTCGTACTATAATAGAATTATTCTGTAATCGTTGTCTAATTACGAGTGCGATGTGTTCTGTAATTATTCGAGGATTACGAGTGTGTATGGCCAATTGTTGGATAGAGTATAGTATAGAGTATAGTATAGAGTATAGAAGCTTGGATCGTGAGATAGTTAAAAAACATGATGAGAAAATTAATTCAAAGGAGATGTTGTATTTAAGGGGTTTATTACAGGTCGTTGGAAAGTTTAAAAAGGGATTCGCTAAGATACTTTATGATACTCTACGGAGATATATATATATGTATGTCTCCAAATAATATTACAGTACCATTCAGTTTTAAGAGTTTGTTGTTTTTCTTCATTTTCTTGTTGTTGTTGTTGCTGTTGCTGCTATGCATCTCTTTCTATTTTTCTATTATAGTACTTTTGTTCCTATTCTTTCAATGGTAATTTTTTCGTATATAGTAGATTAACTGTTATGACGGCAATGAATTAAATTTAATTGCAAGCTTAACATATGTGATGTAAGCCACTTAAAAATGTGACGAGGGGAAAAAAAAGAAAATCTTGAAACTAAAAAATGCTAATAAAAAGCAGAACAACATGCTTACCCTTTCACTCTTTCCCTCTCCCTCTGCTACAACATCATCATGTATAGATAACAAAACGGTTTAGAATCAGATTTAGAAAAACAATCCTTTCATCGAACAAACATCACTCAAGAGCACTTTAAAACAAAAAAAAAACATACAACAACAACTATAAAAAAAGTATTCTCCTTAGTGATTTCATACCCACCGCTTCATTTCTTCCCCTTCCCATTCCCATCCGCTTTTCTCTTCCTTTCACTTTCCACGCGAATAGCTTAAGTGAAATAAAATTGTTACAAAATATTATCCACCTAATCTTGTGTTGTTGTTGTTATTGTAACTCTTGCTATTTCGTATTCAACCATCGACGTCATCAAAACCATTATCATCATCATCATCGAATCAGCGTATTTAACAAAAAAAGGAGAAGAAAATCTGTTGATAAGGAAATAACAAAAAAAAAACAAGAATAAAAAAACTAAATATGGACCATGAAAGTCCTTGGAAGTGTATACAGAAAGCTAAACCAGTTAAAAGCCTAGAGAGATACACTCTAAAAGCCGGTGGAAAGTACATTCATATGTCTGTCTGTCTGTCCATCTAGCAGTCCGTTATGTGTCCGTCCATTCATCGGTCTGTCTGTTTTTCTTTCTTGTATGTTTTGTTTTTTGTTTTTTTGGTGTCCTTCCAAGTGCATTAAATCCGAAAATAATTGCCCCGTTCTCGATGTTGCTGATGTTGTTGTTGTTGTCAATGTTGCACACTCGCCGTCAGACAATCATCATTCGACTCACATCCTTTATCACGAGACTCACGAGTACCAGGGCAGGGAGAGGGGTCAAGAGGAGTTCGAAATGATAATCTTTAATCTGAATATAAAATTCAATTGACAAGCAATCGAACCGTAAAAATTGGCCGTTGATAGCAAAGGGTGAGGGGAGGGGGTGGGTAGGAAGTTCAGAGAAGGGTTGGAGGGAAAAGTGTTATATTATTTGCGTTTTTCAGTTTTAACCAACACATACCGTTTTTTAACCAAGCAACCGAACCGCTGGTGAATGGCAACCAACCAATTGCTGGGCTTTAACAGAGATCAACAGAAAAATAATAGAAAAACAACGGTTAAAAAACAATAGAAAAATAACAGAAAAACAACGGGTAAAAAACAACAGAAAAATAACAGAAAAACAACAGGGAATAACAGAAAAAACGTGAAGAAAATAACATAAAAACCGAAGAGAAACCAACCAAAACTCAATCAAAACCAAATGAAGTCCAACAGAAACCCAAACTAAAGACCAGTTCACCAAATCAACCAACCAGCGGAAAACCAGCAACCAACCAACTTGGTTGAAAAAGATTCAGATTGACTCCAATACAAAAGTAGTCTAAATCAGAACGAGAAACATGACGATGATCGACCCAATTAAATCCGAAATGAAACAAAAATCGCGAAATACGAGGAGAGAGAGTGCGATAAAGTGGGAGAGAGAGAAAGAGGAAGGATTTTTTAAAGGGTTTTGGGATTTTGGATTAAAAAAAAGAAGAGCAACAAAACGAGTATCGAAGAACGACGCCCCTCTCGGGCAAATTGTTGGGCTGGGTCAAGTTTAGATGGTTTTTTTTCATTCCTGGTTTTTTAAATCTCTCTTTCTTTCTCTTTCTATCTCACTTTCTTTTTTTTATCTGTCGAAATGACAAACAAATAAATCTGTTTGAAGTACCTACCGACAAACGACAAATGAAACGCATGCATGAAAGGTTACAATAAACTGCAGCAACAACAATAGCAAGAGTAAAAACAACAACGACAACAACAAAAACAAAAACAACATGACACATGATGATAACTACAATAACACTTAAGCATTAAGATCCTAATTGTTGGCTATATACGATGAGTATATGTTTTAAGTACCTTTTAATCTGCGAGTTGACATTTCTTTCTTAACAACCCTAGTTTATTGTTGTTGTTGTTGTTATTCTTCTTTTTTATAACTGTTGTTTGTGTGAAAATCGTTTGCAGCATAAAGTTAATAGCAACATCAACAACAACAACAATATTAACACTCGATTTAATCATTTGTAAAACTTTGAAAATTGCTCTATCCGAGGATTTTCCATTGTGACCCCTGCAAATAAATGCAATAAATGTTGTAATAGTTTTTTCCCCACTCTTCTCACTTCTCGATTTGTTGTTATTCTGTTTTGTTCTGTTCTCTGTTCACTTCTTCCTCGTTATTTTGTCATAATGAAGGGCAAATGATTTAAGTGTTTAAAACTATTTACAAATTAAATCCTTGTTTTCTGTTTTGAGTTTGACCCAGTCAGTCCTTTTGCACCCCTCTCTTTTGACTGAACTCATCTCATCTTCCTTTGTGCACTTAAATGACGAGTAAAACTATGTACTTCAGTTTTTATATCAACGCATTTTTATGCAAATTTCAACAAGAAGCCGCACCAGCAGCAGCCGCCGCGTGTTTCTTTTCCTCTTAATTCCGCTCCAAAGCATTGTTATCGAGTGCTTACTTTAAATTCATCTGGAAGCAATCTTTTGAAGGCTTTTATTAGCAGTATTAAGAATACGTTGACTGCATTTTAACAATCAATTGTTGAACGTTGACGGATGTTATGTTGAAATGAAAATGACGAGAGACAGACAAGGAGACAGAGAAAGAGAGAGAAAGGGACAGGGGCTGTATTGCAGCCGCACATCTTGACACTTCCTATCTCCATATTTTTCTTGATGTTTTTTGTTTAACACTTTCTTCAAAATTTTTTTAATTGGAGATTATATTTAATTTAAAACTATTGTATTGTAGTACCATTTCACCAGGCCCAATACTATAGCGTTATCCTTTTGGAAAATATGACACGATAAAATTAATGAACAAGGATGCCATGAACATCACCCGCAGAGGTGTTGTAAAAGCGCTCTAAAACTCTAATCACTCTTCAAAAATTCAAAAAAAAAAACTAAAAAGCAACGAAGAAAACAAAGAAAAAACCAAAAAAAAAACCAAACATCCTTCATTCACAATATTGGATTCTTCCTCCTTCCCTCTCCTCTAATTTTGAAGCGTTCATTTTATTGTTGTCCCAGAAATAGAGGCGTTGAAATGTTAATTTTTTTTCTAAGTCTAGAAAATGTAAAACAAACATTTTAAATGTTTGGTTTTTTATCCTTGTTATATAAAAGTTTCTGTCATAAAATTTTTCTCACGTTTTCGGTGTTTGATTTTTGTTGACGTTGTTGTTGTTGTTATTTTTTCTTACCAACCATCAGAACTCATGCAAATCCATTAACGTCGTCGTCGTCACGCGAACTTTCGATAACCATCACAATTTAATGACTGACTGAGCGATGGACGGACGGCTCGAATGAGTGTTGGACGGACGGCTCGAATGAGCGTTGGACGGACGGATCGAATGAGTGTTGGACGGACGGACCGAATGAGTGTTGGAAGGATACACCCAATGAACGAGGGACGATTGACTGAGTGACAGCTGAGGCGTAATAATTGTCATTCCTTTGAGACGGGCGACAGCACAGGGACTGCGTTGGGTGGCCCATTCTGGCTCTTTATACTTCCTGAGTGTCTATAAAACTCTGCAAAAGTTTAATTTAGCGAGTGTGCAATTTCTTCCTTGCCCCTCTCTTCGCTCAGGAGAAGAATAGAACGAGTCAGAGAATCCGTTTTTTAATTATATCACTTAAATGTGGTAATTATTTAGCATACACAAGATCCGCGATAAGGACAATGAGACAAACTTTATTTGATCGCACATGTGTGATAAAATCAAAAAGGATTTCCTGACTCGAAGTAACTTCGCTCTCTTACACACGTACTCCTCCTTCTCACTGCCACTCCCCCTCTCGCCGTTGTTGTTGTTGTCGTCTGATGTTGTATCTCAATAATTGCTTCAATTTTGTCTGTTGTACGAGTAATTGTCCTTGTAACAATTAAAATTGCTAAATGCTTGAGTCTGTTGTGAGTGAGTATCTCTGGCTGTCTGTCTGTTTGTCTGTCTGTCTGTCTGCCTGTTTATCTCTCTGCTCGTCTCTCTGTTTATCCCCCTCTCTGTCTAAACGAGTCCTTGGCGAGCAGATCGGAGCAGAGAACAATTATTTAAGAGGAAATCATTACTAATTTGTTCTCGCTTTGTTGCATTCATTGTTATCAACGATTAAATGGCTTGCGTTGGATCTGAGAACAGGGGATGTTATTCGAAAAAGAAGCTTCTTTTAAGTGAAATAGTATTTAAAGAAAGATTTGCGTTTATTAGAGCGAATTTGACATTTTGAACAAATTACTATTCAATGTATTTAAAAATGTATAAAAGAAATAAATTGTACCATTATACTAACTATTATTATAACATTAATTAATACATACATAAAAGAGTGTAAAATTCACATATAATAGAATATAAACGTAAAATGGTAGGTTTTTTATAATTAAATTTTTTATGAATGATTTTTCAGGTTCGTTTGTATTCTTTTTGTTTTAATTATTGGTATTTATTTCCTCAATATTATTCATAAACGATTAACTCATCACCTAATTCGAATATTTTGGGCCCCACACTAGGATTTTCTTTCTATCCTCCTCTCTTCTTCTCTTTCTCTTTCTCTCACTCTCCCTCTCCTTCTCTTTCTCTCACTCTCCCTCTCGTGCTAATCGTTTTGCTTACAATTAACTCTCATCAAAGCCCACAAAATTTGCTTACAAACAATTAATTTTCTCAAAAGCACATTACAACAAAAATTATCTCCAAGGAGGGCTAAGATTAAAATACAACAACAATAACAACAACAACCCACAGTAGCTAACAATTGCAGCTTGTAAGATGTTCAGCCTTACATCGAGATAATGAAGAAAATTGCTGTCACTTGCATGTCAGCGGAAATGTTTTGTGTTACGCACACTTTGTCAAAAGCAGAGGCAGAGGCGCTCGCATAGGCAGAAGCAGAGGCAGAGGCAGAGGCAGAGGAAGAGGCCGATCGAAGCAGCAGCAGCGACAGAGGTAACAGTATCTGCTATAATCAAGAGTGACTCTTCAGAAGGTACAACTGATGATCCGATGAGTGAAAGAAGAACGAGATGTAGGAGAAACGACTGGATCAAGAACAAGAGGGGAAGAGAAACAAGTGACAATTTACATGCGCTTCTTAACCACATGCAGTTCACTCCTCTGTTTCTTCTTCTTCATGACCAACCTGCTTTAGTCCAACTTACTTCAGTCCAAGTTGCTTCAGTCCAACCTGCTTCTACTGTTTACTCTTGGTCCTTCGTCGTCTGCGTCCTCCTTCAAAACTTGATATCCAAAACTCTGGTATTCGGAGTTGCCAACTCACCACTGCCAAAAGATGAAAGAGCAGTCAATTGAAATAAACAATAAGAAATACTGTCACAATTTAGTCACATTTTCTCGTTGAAGTCCGGCGAGATGACAGCGAATGTCTTCTCTCTGTCGATCTTCATTATTTGCCCTTCATACATCTTTTACACCTTCCTACATACCATCTCACCTTCCCCCTCTTCCCCTTCCCCTCTTCGCCCCTTTCTTATCCTTCAAACTGCAGCCACTCGTAAAACTTTTCGAGACAATTGATTGAATTCGGTTATTCAACTGAACTCACTTCAACTCAACTTGATTCGACTTTTAAACACACGATTGCATTTAATAATTGAGCAAGTGTTTGTGTACGCAAAATACGAAGGACGACAGGAAGGGAGGAATGACTCAGAGTGGGGGGGGGTAACAGTGTGTGTGTGTGTGCATGAACAACCCTGACTTTTCGTTGGGGGTCAAAAGTGGCTTAATTCAATGCACTTTCTTGTTCTTGTTTATCGTACGCATCGCGGTCTGGATACTTGATGGGTGTGTGAAGGATGGCAGGGTACGAGGGGTGGAGGGGGTGAAGAAACCGGAGGGCGGTGAAGATTTCGACTTCGAGGGTGGCAGCAACTGAAAAGAGTTGCAGGAAAGCGCACTTCCGATTGGATGCTATTGTGTGCGGTATCTTGATTTGCTTTAAGGAGATTAAGTGTGAGTGTGAGTGTGAGTGTGTGTGTGTGTGTGTGTGTGTGTGTGTGTGTGTGTGTGTGTGTGTGTGTGTGTGTGTGTGTGTGTGTGTGTGTGTGTGTGTGTGTGTGTGTGTGTGTGTGTGTATGTGAGGTGACAACGACAGGGTTGCTAACTGGCCTGGTCTATGCTTCGATAATTGGACACGCCAATTATTTGCGTTGCATGTTGCGCCCTCTACGCTCAATTAAAGCGTAGTTAATTTAATACTTCTAATTTTATCCTTGTTGTTGTATGTTTTTGTAACATGTACCACTTTATTGGATAACTCTTTTTTTTTAACCGCTGATGATGAGTTTTAATTATTTATTTTTTATTTTCTTTTATTTTTAGGTCTGGTTCCAAAATCGTCGTGCCAAGTGGAGGAAACGCGAGAAATTCATGAATCAGGATAAAAGTGGTTACTTGCTATCCGATCAAGGTGAGAAAATAAAGAAAACAAACAATTTGGATGTTTAGTTCGGTTAGAGAACAGGAATAAGTAGTATATTGTATTCTATAATCTTCTATAGTAATATATACCCTTAAACTTCTCTAAAATTCGACCAATTTTCCAATTTTCGAGTTTCCTTGAGTTCAATTATGATTATAACATGGTTGATAAAAACCGCACAAATGTCCTTAAAGAATGATGAGAAATTCACACATTTTGCTCAACTTCTTTAGATTTTCATTCAAGAGTAGAATAGAATAATTAATTATCATTTCTACTACTATTTCTACTATAGTACTATAATTCGTATTACTATCGCCATTACTTTTTATTACTTTTTATTAACATCCTCTGTTACGACAAACACAACCCAGTCACGTGATACGGTCGTTATTTTCCAGTGATTGTTTTCAGTGATTTTATTCGAGTCAAGTCAAGAAATGCGTTTTTTTGTTTCATTACCAACCGGAAGTTCGTCGCTACTTCCGCTAATATAACGTTTGTAAGAAGGCGGACGTTAATTAATTTTTAATTAACTTGTTTTTCCAAAACCGCCGTTTTTGATATTTTGTTGTTTTTGTTTTAAACTCGATCACGTGACTCTTTTGTTACGCATCAACAACTAATTTGATATCCGGATTTTCTAAGGATTTCAAGTAATTTAATCAATTGTGTTGATGGTGCTGTTGTTTGATTGTTTTATTGTATAATAAACCTAATTAACAGCATTAAGAATGTAAAACTATTGAGTGAGTGATTTACGAAGCAACCAATAAAAGTACAAAGTAGAAAAAAGAACTAAAATAGTAAAAAATCTTCAAATAAAAGGACATTTTTTTATGCAGAAATTATTTTATTAGTAATAAAAGTGGCTATAAACAGCATAGTTTTCTGTTTTCTTCCCGAATAATAAAAATAATTTTTTAATGTTTTCTTTTCTTTCTTTTTTCAGGCCTTCCTGACTTCCCTCTCGGTATCCCGCTGCCGCCGCACGCGATCACCGGCCATCACCCCTCGCTGCCCACCGAATTCTGGCCGCCTCATTTTGCCTTACATCAGCACTTCAACCCTGCAGCCCTCATCCCGCAGGGCCTGATCCCGCACTACAAGCTGCCCAACTTTCACACACTCCTGTCACAGTATATGGGCCTGAGCAACCTGAACGGGATTTTCGGGGGCGCCGGCGGCTATCCGCAGAACCTCTCCATGCATACGGCTCAAGTTAGTCCCCCCTGCAGCAGCAGTCCTCGGGAGAGCCCGCCAATATTGGTGTCCGGCGGCGTTACGTTAACCACATCAGCAGCAGGGTCGCCGAAGAGTCCTCTAACCGGCGGTAGTGCTGCATCGACACCCGTCTCCGTGGTGACCAAGAGCGAAGAGTGAAGATTGGGGAGCTAAATGATAGAAAAGAGCGAAAAGAGTTGGAGAAGAGTGGGGAGAGTTAAATATCGAGGTCTAAGATAATTCATAGACTAACAGAAATGAATTCAGAAAAAGATAGTGCTTTGTATATATATAGATTGTAATTTCTCGTCTTCTCCTTTTTCTTTTATTTTCTTCTCTTTACTCAAAGTGATATTTAATTAAAATCGTATTTCTTTCCTTTAAGATCAGAATCTTGAGAACTGTTTTCTCGGTTTTTTCTCTCTTTTTAAATTTTTCTTTCTTATTTTCTTTTGCTTTAAATGTAGATATGTTCTTTTTCTAAATAATGATTAATTGTATGTAAATAATGTTTAATATTATTTAAATTTAGTACTAAGAATACTTTCATAGTACTTATTACACGAGTAATTGTAATAAATATAAAATAAAAACTAAAACAAGATGTATTAATGATTGAATAATGAATTAAATATGTATTTAATTATTAATAATGAGAATTAGCCGAAAGTAAAACCAAACAACACATTTATTAAATAAAATACAAATTTCTAAAAAAACTTCTTTTTGTCGTAATTATTTTTGAGGGAGTGATTTTTATTTTGGCTCAAAATAAAAAGTTTCGTTAAGTTGATCAAAGTTATAATGATAGATAATAACAGAAGATGAAAATCCGAAATACGAAAAAATCCGTTATTCATATTTTTCTTCTCTCATATATAATCAAATGCTGAAGAAGCTACAAAAATGACGCAAATTTATTAGCTCATTGAAAATTACTTCATTTTTGAGACCCGCCTCTCTCCGTCGTTAACCTTTCTTAATATCCCGCGGCGTTCATTTAGAGAGACATTAATAACAACAAACACAATACAAAGTCATCATCATCTTCACCATCGTCATCATCATTATCAAAATGACCTCACATCACAGCCTGCCTCACACCACAGTAAAAACTTGATTATAAATCCCCCGAAAATCGGTAGCTATTAATTCGACCTTCGCACCGCAGGGTCATAATGAAAAAAATACCAAAACGCAGCTGAAGTACTACAACATGAAAGAACTAACAGTAAGAAAGGATAATAAAAACTAATAATAATAATAACAATACTAATAAAAGTGTAATAATGAATGAAAGAAGAGAGAGCATTAAATTCCACTTCACTTCTTTATGATCATCGTCTTTACTTAGCATCATCTACCGACCAAAGAAATGTTCTGTATACGAAAGGAAAAAAAATCCTTATTCAATTGAAAATCATTACAGGATACACTCACGAAATACTCAGCTAGCGACAGGATACATTGTTGCACATTCATCGAATCATGAGGAATCATCGTTTCCTTCTCTCACTCATTCGCAATCGCAGTCTCGTACTAATATTCTTCACTCCTCCTTCTTCTATCTTCACTCTTTTATCAGTGTTTCCTCTTTTCTCTTCCGCATCTATCAGTTGTTGTTATTTTTGTTGTTCCTTATTTGCCAATAATGTCAGGATTAAGTTATTTATTTGAAAATTCTTTTACTTTTTACGTTTTGATTTTCGACAATAATTCGTTCGAGTGGATATGATGGAGAAGGGAGAGAGTGAGAAAAGGGGAGAGTGGAGAGAGTTAGAGTGACAGGAACAGCAGCAGGATTTACGGTTCAAGAGCCACTTCATCAGATGTGGCACTTTTATTAAATTGCATAAATCCTTATTGAAATATTATGTGAATAATATGTAGCTATGTATATATGAGAACAGGAAAATCACAAACCACAAAAGAGAAACAAAAAGGATTTCGGGTTTTACTTTTACAAAAGTTACTCATTTTATTATATATCTTCATTTAATAGTTGTAAATATAGAAAAATCTGGCATTAAGGAAGAGTGGTAGTTGTAGAGTGGTAGTGGGAGTGGTAGAGGGGAAGAGGTAGTGGTAGAGGAGGCGTGATTTATTAAGAAAGAGGAAAATGAAGCTGATGACAGAGATGGGTCAAGTTAGAGGAGAGGGACAGATAGAGAAGAACATTTAAAAGATGCAAGATCCAAATATATTTGAATGGTTAATCTCCTTCTTTCACCCCTCCCTTCCGCCTCCCGTCACCACATCATTATAAGCAGCACAAACTAAGTCAGAGAAATGAAGTGTAATTTTTGCAATTTTGAATTCATTTTGAGATAAGATGACAAAATTAAATTCCGTGAGCAAATAATCGACAGCACCCTAGAGACAAATTAAGAGAGTGAGAGAGTGAGAGAGAGAGAGAGAGGTGATAGAAGGTGAAAGAGGAGGGGTGGGTCTACAAAAAAGGGAAAAATAATCCATGAAGAAAAAACCTGTCCCAGACGTCAACGATGATGATGATGACTCAAAGGATTTGAAATGTCCTTGTGTCTGTGCATTGAGAAACACTAGAAAGGGGTGAGAGAGGGAGGAAGGAAAGGACGGTGAAGGGAGTGTGTAGCTTTGTGTGTGCTTAGATATGCATTCAAATCCTTGAGCTACTCAAATAAATTCTATCGAATGAAGTACATCTGTTTGCAGGTCTTCCGCGATGACTTTACTCTTTATGACTCTTCTCATCTCCTTTTCGATCGTCTCCGCTGTCCTGTTTTGAACCAACCCTTCCCTATTCCTCTCTTCTCTTCCTCTTTCTTCTGGTGATATTGCGGCAACTTGATTTTTTGAGAAAATTCAATAAGTTGAAGGAGGTTATTTGAAGAACTACTCGGTGGGCTAACAAAGTTCACACACAGACACACACACACACAAACACACACACACACACACACACAAACACACACACAAAAACATACACAAAGACAACCGTTGACACTCATTCTCAGGGTGGAGAATGAAAAAGCAACAAGAAACCAGGGAAGAAAACCAGTCAACCAGTGTTGCTTCCTTTGCCGAAATACACTTTCCTCCCTTCCCCCCGATGCCGGTGCACTCTTCCACAACGCGATCCTCTCTGCGGGCATCGAAAAATATATGAATTTTTTTATCAAGTGGCCAAGAAGCGAGCGAAAGCACTCGAGCATTTTGTCGCTGAGTGTAAATTTAAGTGAAGGCTTAAAAAAGTAGGCATGTGGTGTGAATGTGTGAGTCTTTGTGTGTGTGTGTGCGCGACCGGATATGAAGTGCATGCATCGCAGGGTTCTCGAAGGTAAGTCATTAAATTAGAATTCGTTCCTTTTTTTTAGGTTTTCTTCTTCTTGTTTGCTGTTTAAGTGTTTTTTTCTAACAGTATTTTGATTTATATTAAAATGCGTCCACAACAACTGAGTGACGAGAGTCTAAATAAGTCTAAACAAGAAATCAAGGAAGAAAAGAAAAAGGAAATTCAACGAAAGAGAGAGAGAGAGAGAGAGAGAGAGAGAGAGAGAACGAAATGAAAAGACGTTGTGCAGAGAGTGCGCATTTTATTTCGAACTTCCGTTGATTCGATTCGCTCATTTCCTGTGTGAATTTGCGGTGAGTGGGTGGTGGGCTGGAGAGGGAATGTGGAAGGGGATGGGGAAGAGGGGAACGGGGAGAGGGAGTAGCTGGGGACCTGGCTGCCTTCGTCTAGAGTCGTCAAAATACTAAATACTCTGTAATAAACGTACACACACTGCTCCCTGCTCTCTTCTAACCACTCCACTCTCGCCTCTTCACTCCTCTCTCTCTCTCTTCTTCAATCCTTCGTTAGCTCTTCGATTTATTCTCTCCTCATTGAAATGCGCAAATTGAAAATCATTTGCTGAGTGATACTCGAGAGCATTTAAATCGAATCACAGCGAAACGAAGCGAATTGAATACGCTTTCGTTTCGACGACACACGAAATGAATCGAATTGAGTGGTTGCCACTGTTGCTTAAGTGGATCGAGTGTTGGCAACACTGGCAACCAGCAAACTGCAGGTGGACAGGATGCAAATGAACACCCTGTATTTTTTAACTTAAGTACTGAAAACACTTTATTGAACGTTTCATTGAACGCCTTTCTGAGCACTTTATTGCATAGTTTATTCATATACTTAAATAATGTGTTGCATTTCTTTAGATACGAATATTTATTGTCTTAGAAATCTTTTGTATATTTAAAGACTTTAATAGCAGATTGTTTTAATAAATGAAAATCTTTATAAAAATGTTGTGAACTATAGTATTAATAAAAAGAAGTCATCGTCGATGACGACATCGCATTCTTCGCCTTTCGACAGGGTTGCCGATTAAAGATGTGAAGGGGAGGGAAGGAGGAGGGGTTGGTTCCTTGAACAACCAACTGATTTTCTACAAACCGCCGACAGGAATCGTAGTCGTCGTTGTCGTTGTCGTCATCGTCGTCGACTGAATGAGGTTGTAATTAAACAAGTTAAATCTGTTGAAAAGGTGCTTCAGCAGGATTTCTGCTTTCATTTAATGCTCATTCATTGCATTCATTCATTCAATCACTCATTCATTTGTACAGTTATTCAGCCATCAGCGCTCATTTCATTTTATGTCATTTCATTTATCAACAGCTTACTTACAAAATGAGAACCACTTAAAAAATTATTGTATAATTCAAGGAAAAACTCATGCTCCTACTCAGTATCATTATCATCATCCTTCTCACCACCATCATCATCATTCTCATCATCATCACAATCATCCTCATCGTCATTATCATTACTGACATCCACAACGGTGATGCTGATGATGAGATTGATGACAAAATTAAGGCGCTGTTTGTTTCATTTGCGTGGTATACAAAAAAAGCTCAAAGGCAACATGAAGTGGTTAAGAGAGTGGAAAGGAGGGAGGTGGAAAAAGAAAAAGAGAACAAAATGAAATGGAAAATATTTCATCTTGAAATTCAAGTGAAAAATCAGTTCGTTATGAAAATCAGACCAATATTTTTAGTGGTTTTAACATCAGGTCTTAAAAACTGATCTGAAGATTTACTTAAGTGACTTCAGGTAAGGAGGAGGAGGAGGAAAAAAATAGCAGAGGAGGAAACCATAAAATATTTAAAAATTTTCAAGTTTTCCCATTTTTTAAACTATAATATTCGATTAAGTTTAAAAGTAATATCATTATCTTAATCCAATCCTTTATTTACTTTATATATTTACGGAAGTATACATTTTATGAATACACAAAAAAACTTTCTTCAAAAGGAAATCCTTGCAATATTTGTATCTCTTCCACATCCTTATAAACGAAGCCAACGCCTTTCAAACAGCAACGCCTCCTGAAAACAGTAACGCCTTCTAAATAAACCGTCTCACAATCGAGTTTCTTTTCGACTCCATTCAAGGACAACAGAAGCGCCTGCGTTTTAAACTAAACTTAATTGCACCAATTTGTAAACCAAGAAAACCATCTGTGAATTCTATTAAGAAGCAGTGAAAGAAAAAGGTATCAAATATCGAATGGAAGGAGAAATCGATAGTTTATGGGAGATCTCATGCAGTTGTTGTTGTATGTTTAATCGATTGTTGTTGTTTTTGTTGCCGACCGCAAAACTAAATCGTTACAATTTTTCAATTTAAAGAAATTCGCTAAGTAAGCGCATCCGCTCTACCGACGGCGGAATCAGAAAGCAGATCAGGATCTCGTGGCAGGACGATCGTTTTTGGTCCGAGGTAAAATGATACTTCAACAAAAACGGAAAAAAAATCAAAAGAAACCGATGACAACCAACAATAAAACAGCAAGATGCTGATGATGTAAATCAAGCACGATCAAGATCAGGATGAGGATGAGAATAAAATTATAATGATTGATCGCAGCAGGAGATCCTTTTGAGATACTTTTTACATGTATTTATTAGGACGAAAGAATGGCGAAAAGTGGAAAATATTGTCGCTGATCTGCAGAGGATTTTCTAAATTGTTATTTGTTTGCTTGTTTGTCATACAACAACAGCTGATCGGTCGCTGGGTCGATTGTTTTTGCTTACAATCGCACGATCAGCTTCTTTTGGGTCTGAAAATTTTACTAAAAAAGTTGTGATAAAAAAAGGGCAACAGTAACCAGGGACGATCTTTAATGATCCATAAAGGATCATGTAATATAGTATGATGATGCTATCTACTCGTAGATGATATAATTAACATAATTAAGAAATGGTTTCATGATAGATCGAAATTGAAAAAGGTTTTTTAAAACAAACCCTTCCTTCTTCCTCCCATTCCTTATTCTCCTTTTTCTCGGTTGGATTTTTAATGAAGATTTGATCTTCAGAAGTTGAGTTTAAGGACAGTTTTGAAGGAACAAATTATTATTTTATATTATTTTATGCTGTACTTAAGATGTATCCAAGAATAACTATTTTCAAGTATGATTGTGTCCAAGCTAGTCCTCTTTCTCTCTCTTTTTTTTTTCTTTCTCTCTTCTCTGATGAACAGTTTTTTTGAGATATACCAAAAAGCAATTCTTACCGATGACAATGAAGACTAGGACTAAATAAGTTCTTAAGACTTCTTAAGAAAATAATGAAAACTGTGTTTTCTGATGATTCTTAATATTATTTAAGTAACTGAAGAACGATCTTCAGCAGCGATCTTGAGACTGACTTCAATTGAAGTAAATACAATGCAAGCTTTTATTATTTCTTTTTCATTTTCTGTAAAATAATAACGAGTACTTACTTAGTGTTCAACATCCTGCAAGGATACACCGCAATCATGCACATTTAATCCTTGTATCCGTGCAGCTCTTAAGATTTGCCTCACAAATATTGATCCACAGGAGTACTTTATAACTGAACAATAAAAGAAAATTTATTGATTGATCTTTCAACAACACACTACATCACTGAACATCATTACGTCAAATTATAGAAGCACGAAGAAGGAAGGGAAAAAATTAATTTCGAATCATACGAATACGAAAACGATAGTGAAAAGAAATGAAATAAAAGCAGTGCGTTTTTTTAAAGCCGCTCAAAATCATTGAATTGCGAAACAACAAAGAATCCGACACTCTACACACTCTTTACGGCTTTGTAGAGTGTCCTTTCAAGTAGGTCCTTATAGTGCAGAATGTAGCAAATCCTTCGCAAGGACTTTATGAAGAGACTTTAGTATTTAGTTCAGCATTATTTAGGGTAGAAGTTAAAGCAAAAGAACTGTCGTTATTTACAAATTTAATGAAAACACAAGATAAGAAAATTAGGAAGAAGAACAAGAAAGAGATAAAGGAAAAGAAGACAGAGGAGAGGAGAATGGGGAGTAGCAGGAGGAGAAGAAGAAGAAGAAGGAGTACTCTCCGGAACGTGATCCGGTTCTCTTCTCTGCTCACGTGTCTCATGTAACTGAAGCCTGAAATTATGCAACAAATTGTCTAAAACAACAACAAAAAAGATGAAAGAAGGAAAAATATTAAAAATTATTGTTGCAATTTAATAAATAAAAAAAGAAAAAAACAATAAAGTTAAAAAGGAAATGGAAATTACAGTAATTTTGCATATTAAAAGAAATGAAAAGCAAATAAATCATAATCAATTGAAGGCGTCTGAAATGAAGGTGAATAAGGAAGAAGAACAAGACTAGGAGAAGAGGAAATACGAAGAACAGAGAAAACCATTGCGAAAAAAAAGATTGGAAAGACTACGAAGCATTCATAAAACGAACACATAAAATAAACGGAGCTGCTCAAACTTAACAATTTGTAGCTCGTTTCCGCTTTCCTTCTCTTCTTCTTCCTCATCCTCTTCTTCTTCTTCCTCTCCTTTTCCTTATTTTTTATTTTTTTCCTGTTCACGATTGCCACTGAGTTCATGTCATTTAATATTTGACAGTGTCAATCGTTTAAAAGAGAAGAATGAGTAACTGATAGAGTGAGAGGGAAAGAAGGAGAAAGAGCGAGAGAGCGAACGAGGATAATTCAAGTGCGTCGCTAACGATTAGCAGCCACTTATTTTGGTTAAAAGGACCTTTCAATTGATTAAATCAAGCGAAATAATTGCTTCAGGAAGAAAGCGAAACGAAGGAGAACAGAGAGAGAGAGAAAGGGAGAGAGACCGGAAAAAAAGGATAGCAGCAACAGTGAAGATGATGATGAAGGTACTGATGATGATTGTACTGATGATGATGGTACTGATAATGATGACGATATTGACTACTGAATAATTATTCATATGAAGCAGTTGAAGTATTGAGTGAGAAAAAAGGAAAGGGAAACATTTCACAGGGAAAACTAAGAAGGATAATAATTGAATAAGCAAAAAAATAGGAGAACAAATTAACTAGGACATGAAACACGAAACATATTCAAGTTCATGTGGGCTCTACATTGCAGAGTAACAGAAAATACATAGAATTTTAGAGGATGTTCAGTTACGTCCTTATTAAGTTGTTTTTTTTCTAAACGAGTTTCGGTTGATATTGACGACAATTATAACAACCAAAGCAACATCAAAAACAACAACAATAACAGCAACAACAAGGACAACAACACCAATCTTAACGTATCTAGTTACTATGTAATAAAATGAATTGAATGAAGTTCATTGGTAACACCTGCTAAATAAAAGTAGTTGTTGTAATTAAATCATTGAATTATTTAACGTAAAACAATATTCGCAGCAGCACCAACAACAACAGTAGCAAATAACAACAAAAAGAAGAACACACGATTACGAAAGAAGAAAAAACAAACAAAACTCAATAAATTTGCATTTAAAGGACATGCGATATACAAACAAGAAAGGCAGGCATACAGACAAACAACAGAAAGACATTCAGACAGACTAAAGGGCAGACAGAAAAGGGGCAGACAGACAAGAGGACAGACAGACAAGAGGACAGACAGACAAGAGGACAGACAACCAAATGGACGGACAGAACAATACACGGACAGACATCAAAGGGTTAAAACTCTGACACTTGCTGTTACACAAAAGATCACGCACACTCAAACACACACACACACATACATATAAAGCCACACGCATTGACACCTTGGCTCCCTCCCTTCCCCCTCCTTCCCAACACAAACACAGGTGCATCAAGCGGTAGAGATTCGAAAAGTTTTCAAAGCCGTTCGTGTTCGGTAACTCGTTTATATGCAAAAATGTAAACAGAAATCATTTGCAACCTGAGACAATGTTAAGGAAATTTAATTAAAATTAAGAGGAGAGAAGGAAGAGCGATGGAGGGAGAGAGAGAGACAGAGGGAGAGAGATAGAGCGTGGGAGAGGGAGGTAGTAAGTGGTCAGGGGGAAGAGGAGTTCCTTCAAGAGAGAGAACAACTCACAAATGTGACAGCTTTTGATGAACAGAATAACAAACAACCAAAGAAACAGATAAACAAATTAATAAATAAACAGACAGACAGACAGATAGACAGACAAACAGAGAAACAAACAGGTAAAAATAACAGTTAAAATAACTGATTGACAGACAGGTGAAGTGTGTCTCCAGGGCAACTTTTAGTCCTACTCTTGTGTGTTTGCTGTGTGTGTATGCATCTGTGTATGTGTGTGTGTATTTTTCTGTGTGTATTTTATATGAGTTCGTGTGTTTATTCCTCCATTTGCCATAGTTTCCTAAGTTGCTCAACAAACAAACAAACAAATGACACTAATACAGGTAACACCTTGAATATCAAAACAGTCAACCTCTCCTCTCTGCTCTCCTCCCCCTACCACCCTCTAACTGCAACCCCTTTTGATAGTTTTTAGTGTTTGGAGTGCAGCTGTTAAAATTCACAAAATATTTTAATCATTTTAATTACTTTGTTTAGCTAAAAAAATATATTCCAGGAGTTTAAATTTTAGAAAATGTATGGATTTATAAAGAATTCTTTATTGTTTTAAAAGATATTTAATTTTCTTTATTGATATTGATATTTATTGATATTCTTGTTATCGTGTGTTCTTTTCTTTTCTTTTCCTTTCCTTTCCTTTATTTTTTGTTCTTTTCTTCTCTTTTCTTTTCTTTTCTTTTCCTTTCCTTTCCTTTATTTTCTTTTATTTTTTTTCTTTTCTTTTCTTTTCTTTTCTTTTCTTTCCTTTTCTTTTCTTTTCTTTTCTTTCCTTTTCTTTTCTTTTCTTTTCTTTTCTTTTCTTTTCTTTTCTTTTCTTTTCTTTTCTTTTCTTTTGTTTTCTTTTCTTTTCTTTTCTTTCCTTTTCTTTTCTTTTCTTTTCTTTCCTTTTCTTTTCTTTTTTCCTTTTTTCTCTTCTCTGTTCTTTTTGTTCCTTTTCTGTTCTTTCCGTTTCTTTAATGTCCCTGTTATTTAATTTTATTTTATTTATTTTTTTTTATTTTATTCTATGTTTTGTAGTTTTCTTTAATTTCAATGGATCCTAAAAGAGTAAAAATTCATTTTTTCTGTCTCTGTTTTTTTTTTAAATGGTACCTAATAGCAACACCCTTCAAATAATGACCCCCCTTGCTTTGAGTACCACGCTTCTGAGAATGAGGACTGTAAGCGCATTAAAATCTCATGATGTCCACATTAAAAACAAATCAGAAAACAACAACAACAACTACAAATAAAGTGGAACATGAAAACCTTTCATCGTTCAGTGCTTTAATCGTGAGCTCAATTAAAAGGATTTCCTTTGTGATTAAGCACAAGTTTAAGAATTTAATTCCAGTCCATTTGACGGGCTGCTTGGACGCCAAGCCACACCCTGTAACCCATTTTCGGTCGGTCGACTTCGGTCGTTTGTGCTGCAGCAACGTTTAGCTACTTCTCACCAAAATTAGCATATTTAATGCACGCCTTAATGAAGGCACACAGACGCATACAAGCACATGAACACTCACACACTGTCTGTCCATCTTACTCTCTCCCTCTCTCTCTTACTCTCTCTCTTTCTCTCTCTTTCTCACTCTCCTTCACTCTTTACTAACGCTGTGATTTACCTGAAAATGCGTTGCTCAAGAATAAGTGTAAATTTCCAGGATGGTTGATTATCCTGCGCTTGCAAGCGACATGCTTAAGAGCTGCTAGTCACACACACAGACACACACACACACACACACATTCATAGTCAGGTACGAATGACAAACGTTTAAAATTCATTCATATGCAAATTAAATGCTTCATGTTTTGCGGATTTGGCGATAATTTTTCCTTTCATGCGCGCTTTTTAGCTACAATCGTGGCCAATATTATGAAGAATGGACGCATTTCCACTTATCGCGGCATCAATTTCGGTGGTTTCTGTGTGTCACTCATTCGTCATGTAATTTAATGCGTATTTTTGCTCTAATGAGAATAATAATAAAAAAGAGTTGAATTGAACAAAAATTGTAAGAATTTGTATAATAAAAGAACCAGTTACAGGTACCGATTAGCTTCACTTTCAAGTGCAAATAGTTAACAAACTATAATAGTTAAGAAAATAAGAAAAAAGAAATATTTTTGGAATATTTTCTCATTCAATAAACATCGTTTATATCCTGTGAGAAGCAATCCTTTGACAATTAAGTGCAAATTTCATGGCTGATTGCAATTCATAAAAAAAAAAATAATAATAATAATAATAATAATAAAACAGTACCTATTTACACACACAAACACACTCAAATGCACGTGTCCAATCAATGGAGTTCATTGAGGCGTAAAAAATACGAAATTAACAACAATAACAACAAGGAGAAGCAGAAAACCAGCAACACTGCTAAAAGTGTTCACTATACCTGAGTGAATCAGGATGGAAACAACAAAAATAATAATCCAACAACAACAACAATAACACCTCCAACAACAACGAACAAACCCGAAAGCAGGTGAGAAAAAACAACAGCCACAGCGTTTAAAAAGCGACAATACAACTCCTCCCACAACAACAACAACAAAAACAAGACTTTCATCAAACCAGTTGCTGCATTTGTTGTTGCTGTTGTTGTTGTTACTTATAAGTACTTGCTGTTAATTTAAGGAGCAAAAACAACAACAGCATTGAAGTAGTTGTTTCTTCATTTTATTAGTCTTGTTGTTGTTGTGTTTTAGACATTCCGTTACCGTTGTTTTTTTATTGTTGTTATTATTCTGTAAAATTTCTGTTTCTGCAATTGAATCTGTTGTTGTTTTTGGTTCGCTGAATGCTCCGTTACTGCTGATGCTGCTGCTGCTGCTGTTGTTGTTATTATATTCTGCAATGATTTTGTTATTCTCTTGTTTTTTTTGTTATTGTTCTCATTGATGGCGTCACAAAAGATGCTTCTTTGAGCTGCCGTCAGCCAACCCAACAAAGCCACGTTTTTCAAGGAGCAGCTTAAAAATAAATTAAAAAATGTTAAGAAAATAACATAAAACAAAACAAAAACAAAAATAAAAACACTTCACTTCAAGTAGTCCTGTGAAAAGTTTGGAAAAAAAAAAATCGAAATACTTTTTAAATACCAAAAACGACAACAAAAAAAACTCATAGAAAATATACTTAAAAATAACCACATAAACCACACATTTGTGGCTATAATAGGAGTTGTTAAATCAACCAAAAGTGATCTGCATCTGTAATGAAATCCCGCCGCATGTCCTTTAAAACCTTTGTGAGTTTATTTCAAGGATCCTTTCGAGCATCTCTTTTTGTGTGCTTGAAGCATGTTCTTGAATACATTATTCGGAATAACCTTTAAGACCTGATTAAGCCACGTTTTAGCCACATTTGAGAGCCTTTCTTTGGAGTGTGTGTCAAAATTGGCAGCTTTGGCAACACGTTTTTGTGCCGGGTCTCGTTGCCGATGCTGCCGGTGCTGAAATACCCTATTAACATTTTTAATAGCCTTTAAATAGCTGCTTTGTGACACTAATTTGTAGGCTTTTATTTGGGAGTTCTTGTTATTTTATTTTCGTCCTTTTTCAGATTTTTGCTTACCTCAATTTGTCTGCTTTTTTGCATTTCGTCTTCTTTCACATTTTATTTAATTGATGAATAGCACTCTGAGGAAAAACTACTCCAGGAAGAACAAAAAGAAAACACTTTCCACAGAATCGAAATAAAGCATTCAATTAATATAGTTTGTAGTTAAAGTAACCTTTGTAATGAACTAATCTCTGTACAATATTAAAGTAACCTTTAAGAGTTCTTTCAGTTGCTATTAGAGATCATTATTGTTGGTGCTACTGAGTGTCTACTGCTTCGTAAATGCTTCTGTTCCAACCACTTTGAAGTCTGTTTAAGTGAATAAAAAGAATCATTCACCTAGAATCAAAAAATATCCCTACATACTATAATATCCTATATGTATACATTTTATAAAATGGTAAATATATTGTTAAAAGATTGCAAATATTTTGTTTAAAACAACTCCATTGGAAAGTCCTTGATTTATCCGGGATAACATCGATCCTGATCATTTTCGAATCATATTTGATCAAAATAAATCGTAATCCATTGTTTTTAGGTAAATATCTTAAATGAATTCAATTTAAAAGAATTGCCTTCATTTATTTACCAATTAATATTCATCGTATACACGTTTATAAGTAGAACCAAGCAGATGATGTAATAAGTTAAAATTATTAACCAAAAACAACAACAACAAAGACAATCTTACACGCTCGTTAGTAAGTGTTGCTCGTTCAATTAATCATAGAAATAATTAATCAGTACGTAAAATGAGCATAAAGTCAAGAAAGTAGAAACAGTATAAAAAATATATATAAAAGCAAAATGTATGAAATACATTCGGTGTACAAAGAAAAAAGGGAAAAGTGGCAACGCTTTAGTGAAGGCAGTTCTAATTGCTGGCCGAGTGCCATGTGAAAAAATGCATTTATTAAAAATCTGACGAGAAAACATGACGGAACAACAAGATGTCATAAGGAAGGGGAAGGGGAGGGATGGGGGGGGGGGGGGGTGGTTGATTGTGTGATGGCAAAAGGGAGGGGGGGGAGAGTGTGTGCATTCTAAATAATTAGCACCGCATAATTTAGCATTTCGACTTATATAATAAACTGCTTTTAAAACACGAAATAAATACAATAACAACAATTTTTATTCAATGCATTTTTGCGAAATAGTTGGAAAAAAAATATACATAAATCATAATTTGTATTTAATATTTATGTAATTATTAAATATATATTTATGTATATTTATAAAATGAATTCTTTTACACACATGTTTGGTTCTTTAAAGACATCAGTTTAAGTTTCATTTTTTATTATTAAAATTTTAACTAAAAATATATCGCAAATTATTTTTTTTTTTTATAGTTTTCATAAAAGTTATGTTCATCAGCAGGATTTTCTTCTGTGACGCAACGAAAGGAGTCGAGTGTAATCGAGTGTAAAAGTTGGTGTACGTGTGTGTGTATGTTCGACAACAATAAACTCAACAATCATTTAATCGATAATAATTGATGTGAACACGAAATCATTCCGGGTCCCGGTGCTGAATGAGCAAAACAGAGCTCTTGAGAAAGAGCGAAGTACGAACGTGTTTCGAGTCGAATTCTTTCAACTTGAAGGCTTTTTCTATTGTTTGTGCGTTCCTCTAATTGACCATATGCATGCATTGTTGTTGTTGTTGCTATTGCTATTGTTGTTGTTGCTATTGCTCTTGTTTGGTACTTCAATTTCGATGATTGCATTAAAAATTCATTTGTTTAAAAAAGTTTTATTGTTGTTGTGCGTGTTTATTTTGCTGTTTATCAAATTCGAGAATAATTATTTGTGGTAATTTTTTTCCAGTTATTTTCTGCATATTTGGTACCAGAAAGGTTCCGATATGCAAGCAAGTGTTAATAATTCAATGGGAACGAGTTTTATAGTATTTCTTCGAAAGGGAGTTCGAGTTGAGAAATCATTTAATCGAAGCGATCATTTCATTTGCATTCATCAGAAGTCTGAATGGGTGCAGGTCATACATGCACGGTACTCATGCGACATTCATGCGACATTCATGGCCAAAACAACCATAAATTATCTCAAAACTGGATTAGAAATGGAATAAAACAACCAAGTTTCGTCATCAAAGGATGTTCGCCATCATCTGAGAATCGCCATCAACCGAGATCCGTGATCAACCGAAGATACTAACTTCTACAAGCTTAGGACCGTCGTAGATCGATTAAAAACTATGTTAAGCTAGTAATACTGACGATAGACACCATAAACCGGACCAAAACTGACGGAAGACTGGTAAAAATCGGCATAAGATGACCCAAAGACCGATATGGATTGTCCCAGACTAAATTAAACTGAACCAGAATTGAAATAGATGCATTTATTTCCCAAACCTTTTTTGTGTCGAAATAATTGTACCAGAATCGAAGTAAACCGGTTAAAACCAAAGTGAACCGTCCCGGGAATAACGAGAACTGGACCAGAACTACCTGGTACAAACCCAAAACTATCGGGAACTTCATGAAAACTAACGAGAATCGGCCTAAAACCATAGAGAAGTGGTTCAGAACTAATTTAAACTATCAAGGAGGTTTACTAATTATCTATACAAGTACGAAAAGGGTTAAAATAATAAAATAGACAATTTTTAGAAAACCAAAATTCGGCATAATCCATATGTACCCCCCACTACTTTAATTGCTCTCCCTCTCTACCTCTCGTGATTTAAAAAATCAAAGAAGCATCAGTGCATCAGGGGAACAATGCGTATATTTTTAACCCCCTAATAAACGGGTATAACGGCAAATTGACAATTAAACACACACACGAACACACACTGCTTTTTTATATACTCTACATATGTACATATTGTATATCAATACATATTCTGTCATACTCAATATCTCACCAACTCAGCCTCAACGCAACGCATGGGCTATTTTTATTCCTCCGTGTCTTTTTTTCTATTTTTTTGTAACACACACACACAATGAATGCTTTTCAATTTAACCCTGCAACGACTGTGAATCGGACCACCAGGGGGACAAAACAAGTCTCAGTCTCTATTAGAATCAATTAGCGAGCGATTATCTTTGGTTTTTATTTCCTTTTCATCGGCTCGTGTGCATATTTTTGCACATGAATTGCGTGAAGTGCAATTTATTTATTCCGCCATGACGCCAACGCGCGCGCGTTGCCACAGGACGACAATGAAAAAAACCAACAACAACATCAACAAAAAACCTACAAAGAAAATAAAAAACGATGCAATGCATGTGCAAATGAACGGCACCCAATCAACCCAGTCGACAGTCACAACCTCCCCCTCGGTACCTCCTGATGGGCTCGATACCATTCAAAGGAGTCACTCAGTCAGTCAATCAATTGAAGGGATTTCTTTTTTTCGGGTATTATTTTTCTTTTCAATTTGCTGGTAGATTCTTTGAACTGAGATCAATCGAATTATGCACCACAGTGCGGAGGTACAGCGTATATCTCTAGAGCACTGAAGTGTTTTATGACATGGTATTATACATATGCATATATAGGGATATAGTGAAATATAATTCGATTTCTTGTTTATTAATATTGTATTCATAACTTAAATTCATTTGATGAATGAGTTAAGTTATGAATATTAAACTAGAATGGGTTTCATATCGAAAGCAGGATCGAAGCTGAAATACCACATGCGATTCACTCCACTCACGATTTCTGATGTTAGTTTTTAGAACGAGATTCTTCAGGGAATTCCATATAGTTCATTAATTTATTTGGTCATCGTAATCCAGGGACTTACATCAGAATTCCTCCATTAAGAAGACTGTATGGGATGTGACAACCAAATAGACAACGAACCACGCCCATTCTGTTAGAGTGGTTTACAGTAATATTCGATCAGAAGCTCAGAAGATATTCAAGTTCACTTAAGGAACTACAATGATTACTTCGCTGAATAACTTTGAACCCTCTTGGAGTATACTCGGATATACTAAAGTGGACTGATTGTTGTTGTTGTCCTACTTTGTTTCACAAAAAAATGAAGTCTACAAAATCGTTGTGTTTCTTTTATTACAATTATAAATTGTTTTAATTAAAATTACATAAAAAATAATTAGATTATTTTACATATGGCAAAAAACCCCTTAAAAACAATATTAAATCATTAGTTATGCATTAACAACTAAATAAATAAGAAATAAAAAGAGATAAGAATTTGACTTTGCAAAGGAGAGAGAAGAGAATAAGACAAGAGATGTGTGAACGTGGAGAACAGAGAGAACAGAGTGTTAGCGAGTGACTCTTTGTGGGTGGGGCAGTGGAGGTGGTGGTGTTGCTAAGGAGGGGTTGGGGCGGATAGTGATTTTTGGTTTGGTTTTTGCACGAAACGTTCAGTCGTAATGATGGAGATGGATTGTGGAACCAAAAAACCGCATTGACAGCTGACAGGACATTTTTAACAGGTGGCTGGGCGTCTGGCAGCAGCTCGGGACCGAGCTGTAGCTGAGGCTCGCTTAGAAGCACTTGCGGTGCACAATGCCGGGGCCGGACTCGTCGTATTCCTCCTTCGAGATCCACATCTGCTGGAAGGTGGAGAGGGAGGCCAGGATGGAGCCACCGATCCATACGGAGTATTTGCGCTCTGGTGGGGCGATGATCTTGATCTTGATGGTGGATGGGGCCAGGGCGGTGATTTCCTTCTGCATGCGATCGGCAATACCGGGGTACATGGTGGTGCCGCCGGACATGACGATGTTGGCGTACAGATCCTTACGGATGTCGACGTCGCACTTCATGATCGAGTTGTAGACGGTCTCGTGGATGCCGCACGATTCCATACCCAAGAATGAGGGCTGGAAGAGCGACTCGGGACAACGGAAACGTTCGTTGCCGATGGTGATCACCTGTCCGTCGGGAAGTTCGTACGACTTCTCCAGCGAGGTGGAGGCGGCGGCGGTGGCCATCTCCTGCTCGAAGTCCAGCGCAACATAGCACAGTTTCTCCTTGATGTCGCGCACGATTTCGCGCTCGGCGGTGGTGGTGAACGAGTAGCCGCGTTCGGTGAGGATCTTCATCAGGTAGTCGGTCAAGTCGCGACCAGCCAAATCCAGACGGAGGATGGCGTGGGGCAGGGCATAACCTTCGTAGATGGGGACGGTGTGGGAGACACCATCGCCGGAGTCGAGCACAATACCTGTGGTGCGACCGGAGGCGTACAGGGAGAGGACGGCCTGGATGGCGACGTACATGGCTGGCGAGTTGAAGGTTTCGAACATGATCTGGGTCATCTTCTCGCGGTTAGCCTTGGGGTTCAGAGGGGCTTCGGTGAGGAGGACGGGGTGTTCCTCGGGGGCCACACGCAATTCGTTGTAGAAGGTGTGATGCCAGATCTTCTCCATGTCATCCCAGTTGGTGATGATGCCGTGCTCAATGGGGTACTTGAGGGTCAAGATACCTCTCTTCGATTGGGCCTCATCGCCGACGTACGAGTCCTTCTGTCCCATACCGACCATCACACCCTGATGACGTGGGCGACCCACAATTGAGGGGAAGACGGCACGTGGTGCGTCATCGCCGGCGAAACCGGCTTTGCACATACCGGAGCCTAAAGAAAGAGAAACGAAAGAAAAGAAAAGATGAGAGAAGAGAATGAGTAAAGTGTAAAAAAATGTGGGGTGTTTAAGAAGAATAAGAAATCTGGTTCAGGGTTTTTCTAGTGCTCGAAAAATTAAGTTATTTTTAACAGGAAAAAATTAGAGATGCTGTTAAATCTTCTCCGGAACGATCGCAGAGAGTATCTATTTTTAGATCTCATATTTTTGAATGGATTCATCGAACATTCATCGAAGATCGATGTAATCTAAAAATAATCTGCAAACATATAAAAAATATAGTCTAGAAATTCTAATTTTCTTCGATTTACAATGTAAATTTTACATGAAGAAACCAAACGAAAATGAACAGTTGCTGGGTGAAAAATTTTAAATGTTAAAAATTGAAAAGTTTTGATTAAAAGTTAGAAGCTGAGAAGATATGCAAGTTTATTCAAGGGACCTTTTGAGTAATCTGAAGTGTAAATTGAAGTAAGGAATCAAATATCAATTCTTTTACTCTTTTACTATCTTTCAATGTTTCACTTTCATGTTGTTCTTCATTTCTTCTTAATTTAATTTCACTAATTTTTTCACCACTTCTTTAACATGTTTCAGGAGTAAAATATTAAACTAATATTACTGATTACTTGGTCCAAAAATTATTTGATCTCAGAACTTGATTTAAGAAATTGATTGAAAAACATGAACCAAAATTTATTTAAAAACAGATTTCAAAACTAGTCCAATAAAGACTCAATCTGTGGGATTCAGATCTCCTCTTCTTATCCATATTCTTATCCTTATTCTTATCCTTTATCCTTATACTGTAGACGCACCATTATCAACGACCAAAGCAGCAACCTCATCGTCACACATTTTGTTGGATTTCTGTGTTTAGTAACGGAACCACGAGTTAAGAATGATATCAGCGAAAGTATTTCGAATGTGTTCAGAACGCTTTGGAACACAACCTTATGACTAAAGAGCCCCAGCGTTGGTACTGAGATTTTATACGACCCGAGCGATGGCGACGGCAGCGATCCAAACCAATAGAAAGCAACAACAACATGAAGAATTCTTTTTCGCTGTCAGAAAAGGACGCCGAAGATGCTTCTCCAAACCTAAAAATAGACTTCTTCGTCTTCATTTAGTGATCGTTCGTGCAATCGTTCGGTTTTTTCTGAATCATTAAAAACACAAAAATAAATATAAAGATATTAAGAAAAAACACTAACCCAAAAGTTGCCCAAGCAGAAGAAGCAGAAGGAAAGTCAGCTATTTGGAAAGATTCTTTGGAAAAATGTGTACTCTTGCATTGCAGGAGCGAGCGAGCAGACACGATGATCGTCGTGAGCATCCCCATCGTGAGTCGAAGGTAAGAAACACGAACAACAGCAGCAGTCAAATTTTGCCGCGCAGCATTCAAAAGTGCCGTATATGGCAAGGTTGTTGGTGAGCTGAGCGCCAGAGAAGTTGCTGGTGGGTGTGGAGCAGAGTCAGCATTCTTCGGGTTATTTTCTATTCTTTATTATTCTTTGTTTCTATTCTTTCTCGATCTACGTGTTTGCTTTTTTAGGTCGTGGGGGATAAGAAAATTAATTGTTGCGGCTATCAATGTTGTTGTTTTGCTGTTGCTGTTTATTAGTTGAATCCTTCAGGTTTTACCGTGGGCCCGAAAGGGGGGCGGAGGGTTTGAGGGGTCACTCTGCTTCGCCCATCGACAGTTCATTTCGTAATCAAATTTATTATTAAATTTATGAGTAAATTTGTGTTCGTGTATCTTTTTTGGTGTTGTGCCACGTTATTTGCATCTCATAATCTTTCTCTCTCAGCCTTCTTCTTTACCTTCCCACCCCCTCATCCACCTACTCTTCCCCTTCCCCGTCCTCCTCATCCACTGTTCTCTGAATTGTGTTTGCGGATCACTATTTTTGGGCATCGGTTTTTGTTGTTGGGTGGCTAGCGGGTTAAGTTGATTCTGGTCGACTCTTCTCTTTTTTGGGGTCCTCTCTCTCCCTCTGTCCCTCTCTCTCCCTCTCTCTGAATCTTTAGAATTTTTCTTCGCTGATTTATTCATTTATTTTTAATCCTAACCAACGTCATTCTAATCGCTTTTATTCATTTTCTTCTTATCTTGTAACGTCTGAAAATTTGACATATTATTATAATATTTAAATTTTTTAGAATTGTGTCCTAATTTAATTTTTAAAAATTCAGTGTGGGGGGTAAAAAAAGAAGAGAAGTTAGTTTAGAATAAGAAAAAGAGCATTATTTGTGAAATTATATCTTTTTGTTTTGTTTTCCTTCCTTCTTCTTTACTTCTTTCACACACACTCAATCTCTCTCTCTCTCTCTTTCCGATTGGATATTTTTTGGAATTTTAAAATATTCATTCAAACATGGTTTTCCTTTTGATGGCGGTTATTTTTAAATCGGAGCAGATTCTAGATCATATAAAAGGAGGCGACTTGAATCCATTCCTTCACAGTTGCAGTTGGAACAACAACAACAACAACACCAGCAAGAAATAGAACGATGGTTCTTGGTTCCATGGTGAATCGAGATCTGAAGACTTTAGTATAAACCTGCGAGTAAAAATTATATTAATATCTAAAATAGATGACCTAATAAAATCCCTAGAACCTGATAACATGAAATTATTTATTTTTAACATTTATATAATTATGTTATATATCGTATATTTGTGTATTTAAATACAACGATTCATAAAACGAGTGGGCCATTGGTTGGTTCCTTTTTGAATTATTTTATTCGATTTGCATTAAGTATCGTTTGATTCAAAAAGAAACCAGCCGATGGCCACCTTAATAAATACATTTAAATACTTGTGTATATATAGTATATAATTCTATCCCTATCTCCTTCTTGCACTATTTTTAAACAATTGAAGAAGAAAAAGCTCTCAATTTCAATCAAGTGAAAAACCATTAAAGATTAATTTTAAGTAACTTGAAATTGATTAGTTTTCAATAATTAGCAGATTCTATTCGAATTGTTTTCGTTGTTTACTTCTTAAATGAGGTCACAATACTATGTGTTTTTACTCATAATATTTAGGAGTGTGATTTTTTTTGTACAAGAGAACTAAACCACACTTGAAATTAGATCACGACGGCAGAAAGGAAAGAAAACGAATGGTCGAGGGGAGGGAGGGTGGGAGGTGGGGGTGCACGATGGGGGGAGAGAAGTATCGAGGGGAGTTGGTATCGTTTGCTTGGATGGAGACGGAAGTATAGAAAAATGCTCGAGTAGATCGATCTTCAGGTCAAAATATAAACAAATCTGAAATAAATTCGGAAAGCAAGAAGAAGACGAAGAAGACAACTAAAAAGAAGATGAAGAAGAATGAGACGAAGAATATAAAGATGACGATAAAGAAGAAGATGAGAAATAAGTAGAACAGGAAGAAGGAAAATGAAAAAAAAGAAGATGCAAATATTGAAGACGGAATGAAAAATAAAAAACACATGATTAAGAAGAAGCAGAGAAATAAGAAAGGAAAAGAAGACTAGAAGAAGGAGGAGAAGAGAAAAATGAACCTGGGGAGAGATTTTTATAGTCTTTAAAGAAACCAACAACAAAATTTATGGTATACGAGTATAAATGATATATAAATAAAACGATATGCTGTATATTTTTCAATATTTTTTGTGTTTTTTGTTTTCTTTTTGGAAAAGCAAAGAGTGAAATTTCGAAAAGAGAAACCAATATAAATATTTTTAGAAAAGTATTCGAGTATAGATTGAAATTAGGGTGTCTGTATTTCAAAATGTTTTCACCAAATATTTTCTACACTTGTTTAAATGCATGATTTTGATTGTTAGAGGAGTATGATGAGAAAAGGGTAGAGCGGGAGGGGGGGGGGGGTATCAGTTGTTATATGAACTGAAAAAATGTGACACTTCTTTGATCTCGAGGTACACAAAAATATGAAGAATGCAAAATATACATTAAAAGCGAAACAGATTTCAATAATATTAGGAACTTAAAAGAAAACTTTTAAATTTGAACAGATCTGAACTTCAGTGAACCCAAAAATAGAATAAAAAATTAAGTTACAAATCATCTCCTTCCGAATCGTCAAAGATTCAGATTCTTTTATTATTGGAGATAATTTTTAGGATTCCGTAAAATCATCGAATTGATTTAATGAATAGTAATCGGAAAGAATTCCCTTAAATACTAGAGTATGTGGTTCTGATTTTACTCTGACCATCCTGATACTTGAGGGTCACACAGCGGTCGCAGCTGTCCACCATTTGGTCACTTTAATCCACACAATCCTTTTATTATCTGGCTAATTAAGGGCCAGCAAATATCAACACCTTGTTTTCTTTTCTTCCCTTTCAGTTTGCCTTTCAGTTTGTCAGGATTTAAAGTCCTTTAATAGACTGACGACTTCGACTGAATTCGGTGATTGAACACTTCATTTAAAGGGTTTCGGTGCCCATTCTGAACAATTGAATGTCCGTAAACGAATGAAAATTTATGGACTTTCAATTGATTGATGATTTGTATGCAATTCACACGCGTCTCGAACCTCAACGAACCTCAAGCGAAGGGTCCTGACGATAGAAGTGAAGCGAAGGGGAGAGAAGAGTAGAGGAGTGAAGAGAGCGGGTGAGGTAAGTTTCACACATGCGGGGGTGTCTTGTCCCTCTCTCCGTCCTCCTCCACACCCTGCTTTTGTCAACATTAGCTACATGAGCTGTGAAAATAGCACAAGAAAAACAAATCGGACAAATCGTTAAACAAGAACAACCACACCGAAAAGAAATCCAATAAAATTGCAGAGTGCAAATAATTCCAGTAACCAGAATGATAATTTGTCGCTTTATTTGATGGGAAAATTTTAACGCGTTCAGAGCGAGACGGCGAGTTCGGATTTCGAGCTAAATCAAGTCGTTTTTAAGGACTTCACACCCTCGGGATTGGTTTCGGTGGACCGCCGTCCGTCCGGTCGCTCGGTCGGTCGGTTGGGGGCGATGCGCTGCTGATCCGCGTGGTGCAGCCTCTTTTTTCCCTTGGAAAACGTGTAACTCACTTAGCACGAGATTTTCATTAATTCCATTTCGTTGGTGCGGCACGGCGTTGCCATATTTACATTAAAACGGTTGAGCATCTGAGTGTGAAAAGAAATGAAAGCTCGGGTTGTGTTTACAATGGGCTAAATGGCCTAAAAACATGACAAAAATGGAATATTTATTAATTTTGATTGAATTTTAATTTAATTTAATTTAATTTACACATTTTAATCACTTTAAAATACAATTGAACCTAAACATTGGAGATATCGATATGAATGGTAAATAAATAAATAAAATAAAATAAAAAAAACTATTTTAATATAAATTAGGTTTGAGTAATAAGCAAATATTACAATAATTACAGCAGAAATAAAATCCAATAATGGAATAGAATCAAGAAATAGAATCAAATTAACATAATGTGAAATTATTAATATAATTATTTTTATTTAATCTCATTTTAATTTAATTTTTATTTAATTTTAATCTAATTTTAATTTTAATTTAATTTTATTTTTATTTCTACTTTTTAAATAATTAATTAATAATTAATAAGGGTTTAAATGCATTTCTAATAAAATTCAAATAATTTTTGAGCATGACTTTTTGCTCTTTGCTCCACTGTTAATTGCCGTCAAATTAGCTTGAAATCAAAATCCGAAAAACAAATTCCCGGAAATCCGACCCACACTCAATGAATTCCCCACAAATTAACGAGTTCATGAAAATCGCTGGTAACAATGCGAAAATGCAACTTAATAAAAATTCTTTAACTCGCTTAAAAGCGCACCGAGAAGCAGGAATTCGCCGGGGGTTGCCAGGGCTGGGATAATAAAAGGTCCTTTTTGTTTACACCAGCAGCCAGCGATGCTGAAAATGCGATAGCTTAGCAACAACGACAACAGCAACAACAGCAACAAAAACAACTACAATAGCAACGAGCTCTCAGTCAAGAGAAGGCGTAGAAGTCGCCTGTGAAAAGAGCAAAAAAAGAACGAAGAACTCGACAATATTTCGCTTGTTGTGTCTCAGTGCTTCAGTGGCTCAATGCTTCAATGTTTGCTTAAGGACATGCGCCGGTGTCGGATTCGGGTCCCGGTGTTGGTGGCTGGTGACATCAAGGATCAACTTCGATGTTTTCGTACATGTCCAGCTCAGCTTTTCCAATAAATAGCAATCTTTGCGACATCATCTCTTTCTCCCTCCTACTCTCACTCTTTCGCTCTCACACTGTTTCACTCAGTCTCTGGATAAGCAAATGTTTGCACGTGTCTTGTTAAAATATCCTGCGCTGTGCGTTTGCAAGGATATCGTTAGCATAAACTAAAGTAAAGCTAACGACAGAAGCGTGTGTGTGTTCATATGTGTGTGTGTACATTTGGAAGGATTTTATTAAGTTTTGATTTAGCAATTTTGTCAATTTTATTTCAATTATTTGCGATATTTTCATATTAAACGACAAGATAAACACTCTATCGTCGTCCATACTTCGTCCTTCATCCTCTCTTCGGCCTCCTCTTTCGCTTCTTTCGTTTCTGACTTCGCTACTCGAACTAGCTTCAGGCTGATTTTGTTTGTCTATCGACGGATGTCAACGTTTTGCTGCGTGATCGTTAAAAATCTGCGGCGGGTTGATGAAATGGGATCGATTGGGGTGACTTGGGTCGGGGCTGGTTGACATGTGTGACAACTTTCAATGGTTGGCCAACAAATTTGAAATTTATTCATTTCACTTATTTACTGTTTCCATTCTCGTTCTTTGATAGTAATTAAATTCAGCTTAGAGAAGAAAAAATAAAAGCAACTCATTTTCGGTTGCACTATTTTTATGACAACAGAAAACGTCTGAATGTTGTTGTTGTTTTAAGGAATACACACTTACATATATAATTTATAAAAAACTGAAGAATTGAGAAAACTAAAAACAAATCTGAAGTAATTACAAATGAAAGCAAAATAAATGAAAGTAATCAAGAACGTAAAATGTTCCATGTACATAAATAAAAGATGAGCTGCTGTTGATGATGATGATTATGATGAGGATGATTATGATGATGATGATTATGATGAGGATGATTATGATGATGATGATTATGAAGATGATGATTTTGATGAAGATGAGGATGATTATGATGATGACAACGTTGACAATGTTGATGATGATGAAGGAATGAAGAAATCCTGTCATAAAAATAAGTGAACATTTCTTCAAAAAATTCATTTTTTCTAGTTTTAGTATAAATTTTTTCTGTTTTTAGAACAAAATACTTTTTTAATGTATTAATACTAATACTAATACTTTTTACACTCTTTCATCTCTCTCTTTTATCACTTTTTTGCTTATATTAAAAGATATGCGATATTTATTTTAGGTTTTCAACAAAAATCTGTGGTTGTCTTCATGGACACCTCGAATGTTCGCGCTGGCAGACTTTTTATGGTCCGAAGCGTAGCGTTGATCATGCTTCATGATGCTTCACGCTTTTCTCTCACGTCTCTGAGGGCTGTCTTCGACTGCTGACTCACTCTCACTCGTGTGTGCTTTTTCCTTTATTTCATTGACATTTTTTAAAATAGTTTTTTGCTAGTATTTTTAATAAATTTCGGATCTTTTTTCAATTATCATTATTTTTAATATTTGCTGTGTATCAGACTAAAAACATCGGTGCCGCTGTTAAAATATTTCAAAATAGTTGTCGTCTTCTTGTCATCTTCTGTTCTCTTTCATCTGTGTTCTGCTTCTACACTTCCTTCCTTTTCCCCTTGAATTTAGCGATCATAACGTCAATCTCAACACTCAAAATAAGTTTTCTTATTAGTTTCAAATTATTTTTCTTTCATTTCATACTCTTTACCCTGAAGAATAGTCTTTTATACCTCTCTCTCTCTCTCTCCTTCCATTCTGTCTCTCTCTCTCTCTTTTCCTATCTCTTCTTCCCTCTCTTGCATAAATTTTTCTCTCTATTTATTATCTAAATTCTGTTTTCTTTATTTAAATTTGTATCAGTTTTTATTTTACAGCTCATATTTTCTAAAAAATTTCTATCTTGATCGTGTTGATTCGATCGATCGAATAAAAGATTAAAAAAAAAACCGTGTATCACACGAATAGTGATCTCAGTGATGTTGTTGTTGTTTTTGTTGTCATTTCAGAATCTTCTAAATATTTTTCCCCCAGTATTTTTAGATGTTTGCTAATTGCTCGTGTTTCTTCACCACGTTTTCACGATCAGTTTTTTGCGAGTTTTTGTTGCTCTATTTTTTATTGTTGCATTGTAGTTTTTTCGGTTTTATTTTTCCGTTTGGTTTCTTCATTGAGGAAAACGTTTGCGTCAATTTTTCCGAGCCAATTTTTTTTTATTTTACATCGCAATTTCGATTTGCTATGAAACATCTGCTTCAGTTTTAGATAGATACCACTTATGTTTCTCCTTACATGGTCTGAATTGTAGAATAATTTATTTCTTTATATAAACAACGATGACAGAGAAAAACGAAAAAATTGTAGAGTTCTTTTAAAAAAATTCTCTTTAACTAAAGAAGATATTTTCATATACATGTGTAAATACAAAAATTCTTCAATTATGAATTATAACGTGAGTCAAGAAAAAAAATAAATGTCGAAATGTTGTTATGATTTCTAAACAATAAATTGTTATAAACTTTTAACAATAAATATTGGCATAAAATTTGCAAATTTGCAATTAAAATATTGCACAAACAATTAAATGCACCCAATATAAAGAATTTAAAATATTTAAAAAATGTAGAAGAAGAAAATTTGTTGAACTTTCTGATGAATTCATGAAATGTTTGAAATTTCTTTTTTAAGACATGCGGCGCCATCTCGTGGAAGGTAGAGAAGAATAAAGGGTATTGTGCTTTCAGTGCTTTGTGCTTGTATCAGCAGAGGGAGCTACTGTAGTTTTAGCACAGGTCCAAACCAAGTGCATGTGTAATTTAACGCGGAGTAGCCAGAAAAGAGAAACAGCTTTGGAAGCGTAAAACAAAACAGAATTAAACCAAAAAGAATGTCAACTATAATATAAATTAAAACAAAAAAGAACACAAAATGGTATTTCCAGAAAAACATTAAGATTAACCTAATCAAAGTCAAATACAAGAAATTATGGGATAGAAATCCACTCTTCGTAAATCTGATGAATATATAAAATAGTATCAAGTGAAAATCAATGAATGAGTGATTGTTAATCGAGTGATTCATTGATCACATGATTATTACATAATCGATTACCTGCCGTCGATTACCTTCTATGATATCATTTAGTTTCCACTTAGCATAGTTTAATAACAGCTCCGTGATCGTATAACCGAAGGAGAGGGAAAACTAAGGGATCAGGGGAGAAACACACACAAAGATTTGCTCTTAATTGATTTGCTTATAAATGGAAATAATGGATTCTGTTGTTGTTGTTCTTCTTTTTTCTTTCTTCGCCGAAACAAAAAGGATATGAGACGATATGATATATCAAATTATCCGTTTATTGTTAGTTGTGTGTGTCTAAAAGAGTGAGAGAGAGAGAGAGAGAGCAAACAAGGACACAGGAACAAAAGCGAAACAAGTTTAGTTTTGAAAAAGTTGCAGTTTAAAATTTTGTTGAGCGTAATTTTCACAGCTGGTGGCACTCACGCACGCATTCGATGCGATGTCCTGCAGCGCGTTTGCATAAGTTTCACTTTAATTCTTCTGCCGCTTTTTTCCGGGGCTGTCAGTCGCCTGCATGTGTTTGTCATGCATGCATGCTGATTCGATTTGCTCGCATCGATAAGAAAACTCGTGTAATTATTAATAATTGTGCTCAATAATTTGGGACACAAAACAATTGTAACGGTCGCAGGACGAACGACAGGCTGAAGTGAGTGTGTGACTTTGTCTCTCCCTCTCTTACTCGTTGTATCTCTCTCTCTCTCTCTCTGTGTGTGTGTGTGTTTTTCTTTCTACTTGTTTATCATCTTTTTATTTATTATGCTTCCTATTCCTCGTTATTTTATTTCCTAATTAAATTAGGTTTTACAACTAAATTCGTTGTTTTGATTGAAGTTTAGTTGAAGTGCCTCGCTCTCCCTCTCTCTCTACCAGTGCTTCTTCTTGGTAGGTACGCTTTGAGTATTTAGTTAGCTCGCTTTAATTATCTGGCTCGTAATTGCATTTAATTTCACGTTGTCAACACTTTTCGTCAACACGTTTTTTTTGGAGTTTTTGTTGTTGTTGTTTCCTTTTGTTTTCCGATTTTCGTTTGTCGCTTATTGCGTGAGCTCGTGTGAAAAATGCGACTGCTTTTCTTTCTCTCTGATTTCTGCCGCAGATAAAAATCATTAATGATTTAATTGAATTTCATATGCATTTCTTTTATTTTATTTTGTTTTGTTTCTATTCGTAGCTTTCCTGGTTCGGTTTGTTTCGTTTCGGTTCGGTTCGGTGACGTGTTCATAGCTAATGAATGACCTCTCTTTGAAGTCCGAAGCAGGTGGACAATCCTTGTAACAAGTGTACGTATTACAAGGTAATGATTTAGTGCAATTATAATATAGAGGAGAGAGAGAGAGAGACAGACAGGGAGAGAGACACAGAAAGAGAAAGTGAGGGAGTTCAGAGCGATCCCAGAGCCTTAAAAGTTTTCACAGGGCTCATAGAACTCTTTAGAGACCTCCCAAGCGCCCCTCCCATGTATTTTGATGTGCATCCTGGGGAGAGATCGCTTTAACTCCAAACAAAACAACCTCCACACAGGAGGAGGGATAAAAAATGTGTCCTTCCCTCTTCCTGTTTTCTTTACTTGTCTTTAAAGTCATTAATAAAAGAAACATGATCATTACCATTTCTTCCGTTTATTTTCCTCACTGAATATCATCTGTTCTTCATCATCGTTATCATGACTCTTTTATCATCTGTTTTCTCTAACTTTTGTACTTTTTTCGTTACAAATTAAATCCCTTTTTTTATCACATCAAATCACTCACTTCACATTCACTCCTCGTTTCTCTTACTTGAATTTGTAACCCCTTTTAACCCATTTACTTTCACTAACCATATGTTTCTTTCCTGCCCTTCCCTTTCACTCTGTCCTGCTTCTTTTTGTGGTGAGTTTTATTAAGTTTACTTTGGTTAAACACAGGATTAGCCCAGGTTAACCGAATTCAATAAAAACATCAAAGCATAAGTTGTGTGTGTGTGTTTAGAAAATCGATTAATAAATCGTAGTTTACTCAGTTCTCTCTCTCTCGTTCTCGCTCTCTCTCTCTGTCTTTTTCTCCTCTCCTTCGTGTCGGTTTTTCTTTAGATGAACTGTCTATAAAATGCTTGAATTCCTGGTTGATTGATTTTGCTTGCTTCAAATATTAATTAAGATTTTATTGCTTCACTCAACCAAAGAAAGAGGAAGAGGGAAAGGAAAAAGGAGAGTAACAAAGCGAGTAACAGAGAGAGAGAGACTGAACTAAACTGCTAGAGATTTCTATTCGACTTCTTCTTCTGCTTCTGCATCGTATTCCTCTTCTTCTTCATTAAATTGGTCCTTCATCATTCATGTCATGTCATGTCACCATCTCAAGTACTCAACTGTGTTGGTCATGTCAGTGACATGCGAGTGACATGAACACATTTTATGAAAATTTCACTTCGAAGTTCACGTCAAAGTTCTCTAATTTCCTCGTTTAAATTCCGTTTTTAAAGAATGACCTCTCTTAATCTTTTCTATTCTTTATATTCTTCGGACAGAAAAGAACTGAATTTAAAATGTCTTGGAAAAACTTGGGGAATAATTTTAATATTGTATTGGTACATACTGTAAAGTAACTGAAAATATGCATATAAATATATATGCATATATCGTATATCATCCGATCAGATCTTTTATTAAAAAACTTCAACAAATTATAAACGAACAGAAACCATTGATTTTCTAATTCTTTTTCATTTATTTCTATTCTCGTAGATTATAGTTTTCAGTTTAACATTATTTTAGAATTTACAGTAATACACAAAAATCTATTTTCTACAATTATTATAATTTATTATATTATTTTATATATCTTGATATACATAAAGTATATCCATGTATAAATTGACTGTTAAATCATAAAGTTTCCATGAAAATAAATAATAATAAAATATTTTTCAAGAGACAAAACTTAAATGTAAATAAAAATGGAATGTTTAGGAAAGTAGCGCTACCATGAGTGCTTAAAAGATCGACCGTGCGACAGTTAAAATTGTTAATTTCATTTATTTTTAATATTTTTTAATCCTTTTTAATATAATAAACTAAAGTTTTAAAAATTGTATACATTGAGTATTAATAACGAAAAATCTTAGTTTAATGGTTGTTTGCACTCTACACTGAGCAATTAGAATGCCAAACGTAACACTTGATATGAACAACATACACACAGTAGTGGCCAAAAATGCTTTATACACTCGAGACGCTATTTAAAACATCATATTTATCACCATCATCATCATTGTTATGCTAGTTAATATATCTTAATTATAAAGCCGGCTCTTTATCACCCTTTTCTCGGTGCTTCCTGCCTCTCTTTGGTCCTCCTCCGACGTCTTAAACCATGGTTAAACCTTTGTTCAGACTCTCCAGATGCTCCTTGGCTTTGATGCGCAGCGTCGCTATGGAATTGGAACGAATGTCACTCACTTGCGGTTGCGTTGGCGAGACGTTGTTGTTGTTGTTGTTGCTCTGAGTTAACAGACTCTCACAACCCACGTCGACCACATCGATGTTGGTCAGTGAGGTCGCGGCGGCCGTCGAAGAGCAAGACGACGAGGAGGAGGACGAGGCACATTTAGTTGATGATGATATTGATAATGATGATGCTGATGATGTTGGTGATGCTCCATTCCTCGTTGCCATCGCTGTTGTTATCTCCGCAGATGAACTGTTTGTGGTCAGATTCTGCGGCAAGAGTTCTACTTTCGAGCAGGATGGCGACGCGCAGGACGACGTTTGGTGTGGTGAGTTCATGAGCGACGACGGCGGCGGAGGCGGAGGCGACATTAGCGTCGATGTTGTTATTGTTGCTGCTGCTGCTGCTGCTGCTGCTACTGCTGTGGATGAGTTGCTTGCCGACGCTGCTGCTCCGCCCGCTGCCGCCGCGGACAGCGCGCTCAGCTGTGGTGAACTTGTGGCCAGACTCTGTGGTGACATGCGTGCCAGATGCGGTGCCAAATGCGACAGATGAGCGCCATGATGATGCTGCGACGGCTGCGATGGCGACGGCGAGTGATGCGGCGAGTGGTGCTGTTGTTGTTGTTGTTGTTGTTGTTGGTGCAGCTGCGATGGCGGCGGCGGTCCCACATGCAGGCCATGCGGATGATGATGGCCCATGGCGGCCAGGCTGCTCATGGCCAGACTCGATGGGGCCAAACTAAGGGGCGGCGTTAAATAGCTGGGATAAACGGTCTGCGGATGGGAGAGAAAACCTGCCGAAGGACGAGGCGGGTGGTGAATAGAGAAAAACTGTAAATTTAGTCATAAACGTGACAGTGGCTGGGCGATGGTGTGCGTGAGTGTGAGTGTGTGTGTGTGCGTGCGCGTGCTAATTACCTGGCAGGGCGGAGAGGAGCGGCGGCGATAGCCAGGGGTCGAGAGGGAGGCCGGACCCACCGCAGCCGAGGCGATGCGGCAGCTGAGTGAAGTGCGTGAGGCCGAGTCGAATGCTTTCGGATTTCTCCTGACGACGCCACTTCGCGCGACGATTCTGGAACCAGACCTGAAGAGAGGGTGAGAGAGAGAGAGAGAGAGAGAGAGAGAGAGAAGCATAGAAAAAACAAATACAAAAATTAGATTACATATTTTAAGAAGAGAAACAGTAAAAATATAATTAAGCTGAATTAGTTAATGTAATTAATATTTCCGCAGTGTTGCTTCACAAATATCAGGGTTGCAAATTACACACTTTTGTTATTGTTGTTGTTTTTGCTGGAGCGGAACAACAACAAGGAAGTGTCTCGGGTCCCCAGCACACTACAAAGATAACGGGTTCTTTTCTCTATCATTCTAATCATCATCATTATTTATCTTCACCATCATCATCATCTTTATTTCCTTTATCATCATTACCATCACCATCATCATCATTATTTATCATCATCTTTATTTCTTTTATCATCATTATCATCACCATCATCTATTTTCTTCCTCTAATTAGCAATCAGTCTCTGTCTTTTTTTCTTTTCTGCTTCTGCTTCTACTCTTGCGGGTTCTTCTTCGTGTTTTTTTCTTTCCCCTCATTATTAACTACATCCTTAACTCCCACCATCTTTCCCCTTGATGCTACTCCGAGCTCAGTGCTAATTGCATCATTTGTCTCATACTCCATCTCTGTCTATCCTGTGTATATTCTTTGCCTGTCTATCTGTGGGTCTCTCCATCTGCTTGTCTGTCTCTGTCTCTATCCGTCTCTCTTTCCTTCTTAAATATTTGTTTGCTTTTCTGCTGTTTGTTTTTTGGCTTGGGTTTTATTTTCATCATCATTATTAATTTAAGCTTTAATGACGCCATTTTGTTTTGCCTTCGCCAATTACGATTATTGCTGTTGTTGGTGTTGTTGTTGTCGTTGTTGTAGCCGTTGTAATTACGTTCATTTAGCTGGAAATTAAGTTTCGGTCGCATCCTGTTGCTATTTCGTGTCTTCCGTCTCGCCTCGTGTCTCGTGTCGTGTCTCGTCGCCTCTCGTCTCGTGTCGTGTCTCGTGTGAGGTCCCGTTGTTGCTTGTTCTTCCTGTCTGCTTTTTGTTTTTCTGTTTCAGTTTTTCTTAATTTAAATGTGTTTTTAGACATTTTAAGTTAAAATGAAGAGACGAGCAAAAATGAGAGAGAATGACAAGAAAAATTTTGTTGTCGTTGTCTTTTCCGGGATTAATTATTAATTTTTGCCTTCGTTAAGTTGATTAGAATTCAATTAATGAGTTGGTCCTGCAAATAAACCGAATGTCTGAAGCTTTGTTTATTTCCTTTAATGAAAATAACATTAATTTACGAGTTCGTTGATGAGAAGACGGTCCAGAAGGGGAAGAGTATTCAAGGGATTTCAGGGTTAGTCTCTCTTAAGGTCTTAAATGGAAAATAATAATAATTTAGGGCGATATAGGAAGGTTCTATCAAAAAAGTTATATAAAAATTCTCTGAATGACCTTTTAAATGGCTTATAAGAGTATTTATATAATAAATATTAAAGAAACATATAATAATAATAATATTGATAACTCTTATTAGAATACTATAAACAATAATATAATAAATAAAACACCAAAAAAGTAATTAACAAACTATTATATTAAAACTGTTGCATTAAAAATTAAAATATTCAATTAATAGTTAAATAAATGAAATTATCTCTCACTCTGCATTCACTCTACATTTATTTCATTTTATTAAAGTTCTGCATCCAGACGCGGCCCTGTCTGCCATCCTCCCTGCCCCGCCCATCCGTCAAAACCGCTTTCTCATCAACGTTGTCGTTTCTAATTTGTGCTCGCTTCTTCATTTTAATTAAATCATCAGAATCAATTTTTTAATTTCCATTCATGGCACGCCATAATGAAAACGAACACACACACGCGGACACACACACACACAAACAGATCGAGAGGCGCAAATATACATCATATATTGAATAAAGTCGCCCACAACACTTGCAGCATCCAGTAAAAATGAGGGCAATAAAAGCACTTCAACGCTTAAACCCACAACCACCCACAACCACCCACACAACCGGCCAACGTCGCTCACTCCCAGCCCGCATTCAAGTGGGTGGTGGTGGAAAACACAACAACAACAACCACTTCTAATGAGCTTTCATCTCTGATGGGGAAACCGTGGCTGGCTGCGGTTGTGTGACAGAGAGAGAGAGAGAAGGACAGAAGAAGAGAGAGAGAGAAGGAGAAATAGAAGCTGAGAAGGAGAGAGAGAGGTTGACAGGGAGAGTGAGAAACAGAGAGAGAGAGAGAGAAGGAGAGAGAGAGGTTGACAGGGAGAGTGAGAAACAGAGAGAGAGAGTAGAGAGTTGGAAAGTACAGAGACGTAGAGAGAGTGACTACTGGAGAGGGTGCAAAACGTATTCCCACAATCAGAGTGCATCACCCAAGAATTTCTCAAATAATATTTCTACTAACTCAGTTTGGTGGGCGTGCTCAACAGCCTTTTCCTCCCCTCTCTTTCCCACAATATTTCCACCGCGCAACCATTCTATTGCATTCGTTCTCACACAAACACTTCTCCTTCTTTTTTCATTTAATCGCTCTCTGTCTCTGTCTGTCTCTCTTTCTCTCTCTCACTCTCTCCCTCACTCTCTTCCTCTCACTCTCCCTTCCACTCTTTTTAACCCAAAAACTGTGAACTCTCTTCACCACACTTAGTTAGCTTTCAACTTTAATCTCTTTCATAAACTTTGGAGTCCTTTTAAATTTTATTGGAAAACTTCTCTAACAACAACACCAGCAACAACAAACACGGTAATAATAATAACGGCAACAACTACAACAACCACGAAGCAACTCGTCCTTTTATTTTAGAGTACAGTATAGTACTCATGGACCATGTTTGTTGAGGGGGTGGCAGCTTCCCCTCTCTTTCTTTCTCTCCATCTCTCTCTCTCTCTCTCTCTCCTTCTCTCTCTTTGTACAGCATGGAATTCAAGTAGAAAAGCGCCACAAATTGCTTTTCAAATGTTTCTGACAGTTTTGCAAATTGGAAAATTGACTTTTAACACACACAAGAGCTTGAATGCAAAAAATAGAAAGTGTAGAAAAAGTTTCTTCGTAAATACAGTGAAAGAGAGGGCGGGTGAGTGGCAGGGAGTGTTTAGAACAGGGGAAAAACGAGAAAAAGGCGAAATTACCTTCTTTTGTGGTTGATATTTTTTATGTTGTCATAATATTTTTTTATTTCCTTTTCTTATAATTTTTAGATTTTCTTTTTCCTTATTTTTATTATATTTTTTATAATTTTTGTTTTGGTGTTTTTTACGATTCTTGTTTTGTTCGTTCTTTATTCTTCTCTATTTTAATAAAGTTTTAAAATGTTGACTTGTTATTGTTTTTGCTGTTATTGTTATTGTTTTTACTCTTATTCATCTCAGTTTCAGTATGAAAATCTTTCTAACGTCGCTTTTTGAGACTTTCCTGTACTTGAAATACGCTGGATTTTTTACTCTCTTGAGAAGTTGTTGTATTGTTGGTGGTGGTGTTGTTTTTGTTGTATTGTTGTTGTTGTTGTTGTTGTTATTGGTCCCCTTCTACAGCTTTGTGATCGATGGTGAGCTTCTTTTTCTCTGTTTCACTCTCTCTCGTACTCTATTCTTGGCTCGATCCTTTTTCACAATCCTTTTGTTTTCTTCGTCGTCTTCTTCTTCTTCTTCTTCTCGTTCGCCTTGACTGCTCCGGTGTAAATTAATATCGTTGACGGTTCGTTTAACTAATTAAAATATTTCCTGTGCGCTTTGTTTTGCTTTAATTGAATTTCAATGTTAGTCGTACGATGTGCGGCTCCTTGAAAGAGTGCCGCAAGATGAAGAGCAACCGTGCAGCACGTGAGAGGAGCGCAGAGGAGAGCAGCGCACAGGAGTGGAGCATGCGGATGGGTGAGGGGCTGTTTGAGGGCGGGGGGAGGTGGAAGGTTAAATGGGATCACAATGGAACGTAGCGAGCTTAGAAATCCAGTTCTGACAGGATGCGGAGTGCGGGAAACAGCAAAAGCAACGCGTCACGAAGCTGATCGGAAGGACCTACAGAGTCTCCGCCGAAGAAGGGTGATTAAAGTGGGAATAGGGCAGGGGGGGGGGGAGGGAAGAGTCTGGAAAGGGAACACTGCTCTACAAAAATACAACTCTGACAGGATGCTGGAAGCCGCATCGGATCGAGCTGTCATAAATGTCATAATTCGGTTTATTTGGCAGAATAAAGAGCTGCATGAATGACACAGGAGCCAACACACATGAATGTACAGTCAAATACCTAAAAAATATACACGAATACACAAGCACAGACACGTATAAACATGCACGGACACACATACACATGCACAGACACACATACACTTGCACAGCCACGTATACTTGCACCAGAAATAAAAAGGATCACTTTAACAGTTCTTTAGTACAAACTATGAATTTCTTTACCTGTAATAATGCATTTAAACCTTTTTAGTGGACATAATTTTGTGATACCGACGGAACTGAAATAACTTCGAAGCACGTTGTGGAGTTTCTAATCCTTTCTGCCCTCCAACAGAAAATAATCATAATTATAGCCACCCGCGGTGATAATTGCACTCAACTCGGACTCAGACTGAGATCCCGTTCCTAAAACCCGTCTTTTGTGCCCTTGCAAACATCAAAAAAATAACAACAAAGGCGAATAATGTTAAAACTCTGCATTTAATTGAATTAAAGTGCTTTGTGAAAGCAGTCGCGGCCAGCTTTCGGGGGCCTCTGCTCCCCCTCCGTATCGATATCAACGTAGCGCCGCATGTGAGTACAACTGAAATCTGTCCGTATGTCTGTCCGTCTGTCTGTCCGTCTGTTCGTCTGCATTGCATGTCGTTTAATTATAATGCAAGAGTACTCCCATGAAATGCAAAAAAGAAGTCTTCAAAAGAACGGCAAATGTTCCAAAGTGTAAAATGTTGCTGTGCTCTTGTAGCGCGTTGTTGTGTGTTCCGAACGACCTCCCGTAGGGTACTTCGTAGGGCGCGGAGGGCAGCATTTGTTCATAATTATTGTGTATGGTGCATGACTACCAATTACAACAACAACAACAACAACAACAACAACAACAATAATAATTAAACTGATTACAACTAAATGAAGCTTCAGTTACGAATGGCGTGATGTACACGTTTTAGCAATTATTTTAAAACGTTACAAAAGCAGTTTGTCCCCCATCGTCCCCCTGACTCCTACGTCCATGTCCTAACCTACTTCTGCGCCTCTGTTCGATTTCTGGTGAGTTGATTTGCAGCGTGTAATTTAGTGAGCTAAACGTTAATTAAATCGGAAAGTAATACATTTCAATTTAGTGATGAGTTCAAAGTTCATGTCATGTGCAATTAAATGGAAGTGATTTCCATCGAGAACGATTTATAAACCACGTTTTTATTGCTTTTATTAATAGAAAATTTGATTGAAATTAATAGAAAAGTGTCAGCAATAAGAAGAGAAGAAGAAGAAGCAACGAATTCTGCCGACTGAATAACGAACGATTGAATGGCAAAACATGGAAGTGGAAGTGGTCACGCAATAGAATATTCTCGACGTGTGTGTGAAGAGTCGAACAAATGAATGCGAGCCGCTGATTGCATCGCTTCTATTTGCAGTGTTTTACATATTAATTGTTTGTGTACAACAACAAAGACATGTCGACGACTTGAATCCATCTGTGTCATTAAAAATCGCGGTGAAAAGCTAGATTTTCTCCATTATCTCCTTATATTCAATCTAATTCGCTTTATTAATCGTAGTATGTTGAAGCTTGTTTTTTTAGATTAAGAAGAGGCCATTTTGAAACTGTACTTTTGCCCACTAAAATGTACTTCACCCAAGCTTACTACGAGTTAATCAATCCACAAAAAAAGTAACCCCAAAAAACGGGAGCTGCAACAGCGACAACAACAACAACAGTCACACGAGACACGGGGAAAAACACGGCGTCTGCGCGGAAAAAACACTCTACAGCATCCATGTTTGATACTTAATTGGAATTTAAAATGAGGTTAGGATAAAGAAGAGCCTCCTTCTCCCCTGCATTCACCGCACCTTCTCTGGACCAACATTTTTATGTCTCTTTATCTCCTCACAGCTGATTGTGAAGCTTCAAATTTACCAAAAAATAACTAAATACAGCCAAAAGATAGACACACACATAAACGGGAGATTTTTTTCGGAATTGCCTTTGGCTAAATAAGTTGTATTTTATTAATTATTATGTTGCAAGTTGAGAGAGTTTTGTCCTTTTTATCCTGTGGCAGCGAGCGGCGTTCGTTTCTATTGACTGACTTCACTTGGATTGACATACGAGCGACGAGGAGGGTGACTGGCGATGAAGAAGAGGAAGCAGTGGTAGTAGTATAATAAGAAGAACAAGAAGAAGGTGGACTCTATGCGTGTGTTTCTGTCATCGTCGATTTAACTGCTTATTAAATGGGACAAAAATGATGTCCCGAACGACACCAGCAACAACAGCAGCAGACTTCCTCTTCGTGTTCCCCCGCCACCCTCCCCTCCCCACCACTTTTAATCGCTTTGAAGCTCGAGCTAATTAAATACGCGCCACGTGTAGCTGCGACTCGCTCGAATGTCACCAGAGAGGAGAGCAACAGCAACAGCAACAACAATGACGATGGCAACAACAAGCGGTACAAACAAACGCCCCTTCGCTCAGCCACCCAAAAAATGTCACCAGCAAGAAACAGCAAATTGACAGTTATTTTCACAGTGGGTGCCATGTGAAGTCTGGAGAACTTAAAATCAGGCGAGGAACAAAATTTGGCACAAAAGAAGCGAAACAAAAGCGTTGTGCAACATTTTTTCTCTTTCGGTCGCCTCGTATTTCGTGTGAACGCGTTTGTCCAGAGTTGTTGTTGTTGTTGTTGTTGTTGGTCGCTACTTCTTTTATCCTTCTTGTGGTTCTTAGTGTTGTTGTTGTTGAAGCGTGTTTCATCTAACATTACATTTTATTACAATTGTATGTGCCACTGAAATAAATATAAGAAAAACCGTTATTAAGCCACCCTCCTTCGCGGTTCTCTGCACTGCTGACGGGTGTCCCGTTATTTACTCTACTTGTTCCCGTTGTTGCAGTTGTTTGCTGTAATATTTATCCTGTATTTAATTTGAGTTCAGGGTCGGTGCCTCGAGGCGTTCGTTTCGTCATCGGTCGGTCGGTCGCTCGGTCGGTCGGTCGGCAATGTCGATGAAGTCATGTGACTTTTTTTGTTTCCCGGATTTTGTTTTTTTTTGGACTTCCTCTTGATTTTTTATGAACTGCTACCGAAATTTTAATGATGTGTTGATTGAGTGCGTGAGTCGTGACATAATCAGAAGAGTCCGTCTTCTCTCAGGACCTGTGAAAAGGTTCTCTCAGGTTTGAACAGGTTTCTCGGAGGTTCTCTCAGGTTTGAACAGGTTTCTCAGAGGTTCTCTTCAGGTTTGAACAGGTTCTCGGAGGTTCTCTCAGGTTTGAACAGGTTCTCGGAGGTTCTCTCAGGTTTGAACAGGTTCTCGGAGGTTCTCTCAGGTTTGAACAGGTTCTCGGAGGTTCTCTCAGGTTTGAACAGGTTCTCGGAGGTTCTCTCAGGTTTGAACAGGTTCTCGGAGGTTCTCTCAGGTTTGAACAGGTTCTCGGAGGTTCTCTCAGGTTTGGACAGGTTCTCGGAGGTTCTCTCAGGTTTGAACAGGTTCTCGGAGGTTCTCTCAGGTTTGAACAGGTTTCTCAGAGGTTCTCTTCAGGTTTGAACAGGTTCTCGGAGGTTCTCTCAGGTTTGAACAGGTTCTCGGAGGTTCTCTCAGGTTTGGACAGGTTCTCGGAGGTTCTCTCAGGTTTGAACAGGTTCTCGGAGGTTCTCTCAGGTTTGAACAGGTTGTCGGAGGTTCTCAGAGTTTCTTGTAGGGCTCTCACCGCTTTTTTTTTGTTTTATTATCCCATAAGCCCTCAAAAACTACTTTAACTAAGGAGGAAAGGATCCACAACCATTAAATTATAGATGTTTCTCAAGATGCTTCCTGATTCTCAATAGTAATCACTCCAATAGTATTCAAAAACGTTTCGCTTCGACGTTCCTTGAAGTCTTTGAGGATTATTTGTGATTTAATACGATTCGAATAAGGATTCTATCGACCTGGGACTTGCTTGACGATCAGCTTCAACTGAGCCTCTATTAAAAGCAATCCTTCAAACTTCCGAACTCATTCAAAGCCTGCCGAAGGTCAACTTCGTGTCGCAATTAATTAAGACGTAATAATTAAGGATAAGCTTTGCAAATTAACCGCCTTTTCGAGACCTTTCTTGTCCTTCTTCTCGCTTTCTATGATTATCTTTCAATTTCAATGAAAGAGCGACGAGGAGGATTTCTGTTTGCTGTCTTTCCTTGTATTTGCTTTGATGTTATTCGGTTCCCTTCACTTTTTTTATTAGTATCCTTCTTCTTCTTCTTCTTCTTACTCTCCCGTGTCTTTGGCTTGCCTCATTATCCTTTGTCGGCTTTGCCGCTCGATGGCATCCGATTACACGATCGGCTTTGTTCGGAGCGTCTTGTTTTTTCTGGTTTTTTTTCATTTTCTTGAAGACGATGCTTTTGATTTAAATTGAGCCGAATGCCGCCGATTCAAAGACGATTCGGCTTTCAAAAAAAGGACTTCGACTTGCTGCGTAACGCGTCCTGTTTTGATTTCTTTTCCTTTTCTGGGTCATGTGACTCAACGCAGAGTAACTCAACTCAGTCTCATTTCACTTCCTACAAAACGTTCATGCATGCTTGCGTCATGCATGATTCCGTGCTTGTTCTTACGTGTGTAATTTAAGTTGCGAAACGTGCGTGCGTCAGTATGTGTGAAAGTGTGTCGCTGTGTGCGCGTTTGCACGCTGCGTTGTCCTTTTCGCAGTTCTGCAGAAGCAACTTCGAGGGTTCTCCATCACGTGAAAGATGAGGGAAAGAAGAAGAAGACTAGGGGGAGGAGGGGGAAGTAGAAGACGGGGTGGAGGAGGAGGAGGAAGATGCAGTAGATTTAAGCCGCGACACGTGATTCGAATTAGAAGCTAATGAAGAAAAGGAGCACAAAACAAAAACAAAGAAACACAAAACGAGTTAAAGATGAATTCATTTAAACAAAGAATTAGAGTTAATAATAAAAATGAAAATTAAAAAATAAAAATAAATTGAAATTTAAAACTACATTTAAAAAAAATTGAATTTAAAGAGAAGAAAGCCAGAGTATGTAGAAAAAATGCTGAGGTTTGTTTGAAAAAAACACCTCCAACAAGTTGACAGCTCATGTGACAGCTCATTTGACAATCTATGTGACAGTTGATTTGACAGTTTATTGCGTTGAAAGGTTGTTTTCCTAAAACACAAACCAAAAAAGCCGCAGAAAAGAAAGAAAAAACTGAACCCTAACTTGAGCCCACAGACTTTATAATTAGCTTGATTTATTAAACACCACCCACTCACTAAAACACTTCTACGGTTACTCACACTCTTCCCCTCCCTCTCCCACTCTTCCCTCCCTCTCTCACTCACTCCCACTCTCTATCTGTCTCATTCATTCACCATAACAGTTTTATGAACAAAGGATATCATAAAATTTTTATTAGCGGTTTGAACAGATGTTTAAAATATTCATGTGAGCGGGTGTTTATGTTGCTTTTATTGTTGTCAAAACCATTTTCAACTCCGTTCCACGTTCCACTGGTTTCATTTCACTTCTCATGTGAGTGAAACCGTTTTTTTGTTCAAAGTCTGCAGGACGGAAGCCTTTTTTTAGTCTGTTGTTGTTGTTGATTAGCTCACAAAAAAAGCGTCCTTTTATGGTGCTTCTTAACAGATCTGAATGTGATGAATTCTTGTTATTGTTTTTGCTTTATGAATTATGAATCCGTAAATTGTTCCGCAATGAATTCGTAAAGAGTTCCATAAATAATCCGTTAAGAATTCGTAACTAATCCGGAAAGAAACCGTAAAGAATCCGTAAAGAGTCCGTGAAGAATGCGTAAGAATCCGAAATGAATTCGTAAAAAATCCGTAATGAAGACGTAAAGAATCCGTGTAGAATGCTTAAGAAATTCGCAATGAATTCATAAAGAGTTGCTCAAAGAATCCGTAAACAATCCATAAGAAATCCGTACAGAATCCGCAATGAATCAATACTTAGTCCGAACAATCGAAGTCTATGAATTCAGTTGAGTTTTAATTAACCTCAAAATATTTAATGCTAATAATTAATATAATTTTTCTTTCTTTTTCTAACATTTTTCACAATATCTGCATCTGCATCTCGAAACCATCAACTGTCAACATATTAAATAACTTTATGATTATTATTAATTTATTGCTGCTGCTGCCTTCTGTTGTTGTTTTTGCCTTCTGTGAAGGTTGAAGGGGGAAAAAGGAGAGAAAAAAATTATAAATCATTTCATCCCCCTGATATTCTGACAGCTCAAACATAACCTCACTTGACACATATCAACGCACATTATTTAATAAAGCCCAAGAAAACAAACAACGAAACAATGAAGTGAGGAGGGCGAATTCAGAGGGCCCTCGTCCTTGTTCCCGGCACTGTTCCCGTCATCACCCTCAGCGGGATGAAGAACGCATTTAAATACGCTGAAATTACAATTACAATAAAATTAGGTTTACGCTGAATTACATTCACAATTATTTTGTATTATTGTCGGATGCGAACGGAAGACATCGCAAATCGCTTGCGCCCTCGTTTTTTGTCGTTTTGTCGTGCGTCCTGAAGTGTGACAGGGTGTCGCTGTCAGGTTGGTTGCACTGAAAAAAGTGCCGGTAATGATGTGACTTCATAAATCAACGATTAGGCTTCAGTTTCTGTTTTAATCAATACGGTTTTCAGATGATTTGTAAGTGTGATGAGTTTTATTATTGTATGTAAATCGATGTTCATCGATAATTACTCCCTTTTGACATATAAATTTATCAAATTCATAGAAAGCCGACAGAGAGAGAGAGTGAGAGCGAGAGAGAGAGTGAGAGCGAGAGAGAGAGAGAGGGACACAGAGAGAGGAATCTTTAATTTGCACACTTTTAATTGAGATCAATTCGATTCGATCCTGTAATCAACAGTTTTTTGTTGGATTTGAAAAGAAATTGGAATGAAGGCACGCCCTTAAAACATCGTTGGATGACCCTGTATTTTCTTTACCCTTTTTAAACAAATTTTTTTGGTCTCAAACTTTTTAAGGTACTCAACACCTCGAGGGCTTTTTTAACACTTGACTCTTCAGGCTGCAGAATGCGTTGTTGTTGTCCACTGCGTTGCGTAAAAAACGGTACCAGGAAGAGGAGGAAAATTTAAAAAAAAATCCAGAAATTGAACGGAAACCCGCTGAAACGGAAAATGTTACAACTTCAAAGAGAACAGGCAAAAAAAATCAAAGACCAAAAAAAACAAAAATAAAAATCAATCTGCGACAAAGAATCAAAATACAACAAACACACGCACGCACACACGCATGCAAACAAACATGATCACTCCCACATTATTAAATATTCTCCCTCTCTTTCCCTTTCACTCTCCGCGTCTTTTTCTTTCCCTCTTCTCGAACTAAAGCGCAAAAATGTCAAGTGTTTGAAATAACGAAAGTGACAGGAGTCGTTTCGCGGGCGCGCCTCGGGGGTGTTTTCGCCCCCTTAAATTATGTTGCTGTTGCTGTTTTTGTTGTTGGTTTTTCTAAATATTACGAAGTTATGAATTTTATTGAATTTAAGCGTTTAACAACGTTTTAATGAGTTGCACATCTGTTGAGTTGAGTTGCGTTGAGTTCAGTTGTTGCGTGTGCAGGATAACAGCAATAGCAACAACAGCAACAACAACGACAACAACAATTGTTGAACTGATTCTGTGTATATTGTGTGTTATATGAATAAAGTTCTTTGAACGATATGTTGTTGGTTATTTTTGCTTAAAAGTCAAACTCAAGTTGAAGTTAAACTACGTTAAACGTTAAAAAAGTGTATTTTTTGTAGAGACTCTTGTTGTTGTTCTTGTTGTAAACAACATCTAATTGATTTAAGCAACAAATTGAGTTAGAAAAGATGTTGATTATGATTTCGATTTTGATTTTGATTCTGAGGGATCTCGGTTTTTAAGGGTTGAGTTGAGTTGCAAGCATTTCGAAGCATTTTCGTGTTTTAATAGGTTTGTAGACAAAAATAAGTGCCGAAAAATCTATTAGCGCTATTTTAATGATTTTATCTCCATTTTTTATACAAATATTTGTTTGATTAGAAACAAATGCAAAATAAAATGTTTCAGTTTTCGAATTTTAATCGAATTTTATGAGAAAAATGGACTTCTTTTCATTGCTGTTCGACTTCATATATTCTGGATGAATTAACAGAGAAACTTCCATATTTCATGACCAGTTTAGCATTGATTCAAATCCTTGCCATGTCCTTGTTGTTGTGCAGAAACAATACACAGTCTTTATAACGGTAAATATTAAGAACAAATGGAAGAGGTGCAAGTGTAGCAACGCTTTAATTGTTAGACTATTTTCACACACGAAAGAAAATTCGGTGTCATGACCGAAAATACAGTTCCGTTATTTCGTTAACGTTATTTAGTACACAACAAAAGTTTGGGTACATTATTGTCCCGTTATTTATTACCTAATCAAAAATGCTCACGTGACACATAATAAAGTTGACAGAAAAGCTATTTTCCATTCCAAAAGACACACACGCTAAAAAATCATAACAGAAAACAAATAGAGAAGTTAGACAGAGAGCGAGAGGGAGAGAGAGAGGGAGACAGAGAGGGAGAGCTGGAGGGAGAGGGAGAGGGAGAGAGAGAGAGAGAGAGGGAGAGGGAGAGAGAGAGGGAGAGGGAGAGGGAGAGAGAGAGAGAGAGAGAGAGAGACAGAGAGCGAGAGCTGGAGGGAGAGAGAAACAGGACAAGGTTGCAACTAATGAGGTTTGCTTGAAGTAACACTAAACGAGGTCCTGCTGTAGCAGAGAATGAACGAAAAGGGAGTGAGGGAAAAAAGGGAGGGGGAAGGAGAAGGGAGGCGATGGGGAAGGGTGACAGCGGGGCGGGGGCGTTGGCGTCGGGGTCACTTAGCAGCGACTCCCTCATAATTTGTTATGACAAAATAAATTAAGCCTTGAAGTTTGCTTCGGTTTTTGGAATATATTAAAAGTTATGAATGGAGTAGAGGGGACGAGGGTTAGTGAATTGGCTCTACTTTCTTCCTTTCATAGTTAATACATATTTAAATTATTCCATACACCCGGAATTATTCCAAAACCCGGATAAATTAAACAGTGTTTAGAAAGCGGAATGCGTGAAAACGAAAAGCTTCGCGTATGCTTCTGCGTCTTATTATCGCATTATTTTTGGTGTTATTTCTTTATTCTAGTTGTTGCAATGTGATTAATTAACACTTAATAATTGTTATTAAAAGGACTCTCGTAGAACAGTTAAAAAAGTGTGATCTACAGGAAAAACCACTTGAAAGTGTTGCCAACAGCAGAAAATACATTAACTCATAATAAATCATAAAAGATAGATAACAATATTTAAGGCTATAATAAAGCACAAGTGGAATAAAAGAAGCAAAAGGAAAGAAAAGTATTCGGTTACTCTTTTTAGGCCGATTTAACTGCTTATAGAGAGCTCAGCTGGGCAGAAAGCGATTTTTAATCACTTTATTAGCGTAGCGTAGTATTTTGACAGGTTGAATTAATTGTTGCGTTGTTGCTTTTCTTAATTGGGATCACTCAAGCTCACTGTCTCCCTCTCCCCTTTCGCTTGATTGTCTCTCTCACACATGATAATTTTTATGGTGTTGCTTTAAGTTCGATTGTTCCGAATTTAAGCCGATTTGACTTGTCATAAAATTAAAACATGGATCGAAGTTTGTATAAATGTATGTGTGTACATTAATGTATGTTATGTACGTGTGCGTCATGTGTGCGTGTGTGTGCGTCTCATTTATTCTCCCAAAGAAGCATTTAATTTAAGCTGCTTAAACAGGTTGCTTTTTTGTCAAAATAACGCATGACGTCGAGTTCGCTCTACGGCTCTGTGGCTCTCTGCGGATCTCTGCTCTTCGCTCCACTCCGGCGATCCATCCTCAGCTCCGTTCCAATAAAGTTGGCACTCGTCATCGATCCGCTTTCATATGAAATCTGACAGCCGCCGCAGCAGCTTAACGTTGTATTGATTTAAATTGACAGCTTTGTTGTTGCCAATGCTGCTGTTGTTGCTATTGTTGTTTTCATGTTGGACAGCACACTCTAAGAATCTTCTGATTCATTTAAGGGAATTCGACGCTCTCGTGTCTTGAAATCAGCCAAAAATCACCCAGAAATATTAGAGTGATTTTAAGTGGGTGGAGAAAATCGTTATTTTTGGATTTATTGTCCCAAACTTGGGACAGGTCACGGAGTTTAATCAATACTTTCCACAGCAAATGATATTAAAGGAGTTTTCTAGAAATTTTATCAATTTAACAAAAATTACAGAAGTCGACAAAACTTGAAAAAGTTTAAGGAATAAAAAATGGTTACCAAATAAAATATACATCAAAATTACATTTACCCGTACAGCTACTTCCCCCGCATTCTCCCCCGTCTTCTTCCCCCACCAGGTAAATAAATCAAGCTTCCGTCCATCAACAATCAAATAATAAAACATATCAAAAGCGACCAATGAAAAGAAAACCCATTCAGTGGCCATCGTCTTCTTCCCTGACGTCTGCTCATTAGGCCACTTCTTGTTGGTTCCTTCTTCTTCTGTTTACCCATTGAACTCTCAGCCCTCCCCCGCACGCCCCACACTTGTTCCATTTTTCGACGTTTTACTCTTGTTTGTGGAAACTCAATAAATAGCTCGGTGATAGAAGTCTATTCTAACCAAATCTCATGAGATTCAACAAATTTTCTTTATGGACATTATTACTTCTCTTTTCTTATCTTTCCTTCTCTTTTTATTTTGGTAAATAAAACTTCTGGTAAATATATTAAAGGAGCGAATTTAGGTGAGAGGTCTTTTGGAAGGTAATCAACAGGAGATGGAGTGGAAATTTTTACCTTAAATCGTAGTACTGTGGACTTAATTGCAGTATATAATTTATGAACATAATGACAAGTTAAACAACAAAAAGGAAAACAATTACTTTTATTTGTATTATTAGTCGAATAGCATTGGAGAAAAAAATGGAGAAAATGGTTATTAATAATGTGCTATTTAGTCTTCAGAGGGAAGGATGAAGAAGCGGAAAGATCATCACTTTGAAAGCCTTGATTATCTCTCGGAACATTCGCTCTGATTGTCCTTGAAGAGGCTTCGATTGAAGAAATAATTTGATTCCTTGAAAAGGGTCTCTGAAGACATTTTTTTATGACTCTTTAAAACTGTTTACTTTTTAAACTCTTAAACGAACTCTTCTGAAACTTATGAATCTTAATTTGAATCCAGCTTATAATCACTGGAGTTGTGAGAGGTTGTTAAATGTTTTAAATTGTTTCTATGATTCTAATAAAGACTCCTTTTTTTGGGTCTTTTTAAGATTTTGAATGGTCTCTTTAGTAACTCACTGAATTTATGTATAATACGATAAATTATTTTGTACGATTCTATGAAATATAATATGTATATACGTTCAGATAATTTATAACTGAGTGCTATTATGGTGGAGAGATGGACACTTTTATATTCGACGGAAACTATAACCACAATAATATATACAACGATTAATGTATGTACTTACATTTTCATGTACTATATAAGGAATGAGTATATAAAGAATGGACATATAAAGAATGATTCGAAGTACAATTATTTCGGTTTGTCACTTCATTTGTCATCAAATTAAATGGCAGATTATAATGTTGATGTTCAGTATTTCGTTCTTTCGCTTCAGTTTTCATCTTTGCGTTTAGTTAGTGAGAAAGTGCATAACTAAACTAAGTCCTTGAAGTGAAACATATGTAAGTATCATTCATGGAATGGAATAACACCAATAAAAAAAGAAGTGTGAAAAATTCGTGAAATTGTTTTCTTCATTCGAGGTGATGTGATGAGACCAACAACATGTGTTGCAATCTAGTTGAGTAAAAGGACGTGGAAGGGTGTATAGTGGGTGGTGGGGTGAGTGTAATAGGGTGTTAAGGGGAGAGGAACTAAAGGGGAATGAATACGAAACACAGACGGAGATGGAGACAAACACAGCGACACACAAGCAACAAAAAGTTTATAGACAGAGACAGAAACAGGTACGAAAAAGGAAAAAATACGGAAAAGCTGTTTTAAGCACTTAAACAGAAGTACAAACAGACAACCAGACACTGAGACAGACCGACAGATGGACTAAATAAAAGATGAAATTACAGATAAGAAAGTTGTAAAAACAGAAAGAGAGGAATAAAAGCACTCAGTTTGACAGAAAGACAGTTAAAAAGATAAGCAAAGAAAGAGACAGACAAACGGAAAGAGGACAGAGTTTTAAGAAGAGGGAGAGAGAGAGAGAAAGAGAGAGAGAGAGGGACAGAATGACAGACAGAGAGGCCTTGAAGTAACACTTTTATTTGAATTAAAGTGAAATTTAACATAAGAAAAAATAACCAAAGATAAAAACAACAACAACAAATGTCTAGGTGCTGTTAAATAAAATTCAAGAAATGTGGACCCACTTTATCGCCCCATTTATCTGGCTCTGAAGCTTGAAGCAGGACATCTTTACGATCATTAGGATAATTTATTTATTTATTATTGTTGTTGCTGTGGTTGTGGTTGCTTTTGACAACATTTTGTTGTTGTTATTGTTGTTGTTGTTGTGCTTTTTTTAAAAAATGATGTCTTAGTATGTTGTTGTAGCTGCTGCTGTTGTTGTTGTTGTTATGGTCTGGTGGTGTGGAGAAAAACAACCTCATAACAACATCAGGGTTAATAAAGACAATTTCTGAAATGACAGAGTGAGTGTGTAGTAGGGTGTGTTTTTATTCCATTTTCGTTGCTGTTGTTGTTGTTTTGGTTTACCACATTTTTTGCCATCTGAACGATCCAATCACTCGCTGGATTAAGCACAATCATTGAGAAAATTGGTTACGGTTACGATTACGGTTATGAGAGGGCAGGAAGGGTGTGAAGGATGCAAAGACACACAGCAAAACAGAAAAAACTACAGACCTTTGTGTGTAGTTAATGAAAAATAAACACACGTTTTTTCTCACTGAGACTGTGAGTGAGAATGAGTGAGTATTTTCATGGTATTGCTTCGACGATAGATTAGGATTAAAGGGTTAATTAAAGAGGGGCTTTGGTATTGTTTTGTTTGTTTGTGTGGAAAAGACGAAGAATTGTTGATTAGATTTAATTGCTTCGAAAAAGAGATTGATGGAGTGTAACGAATTTTAAAAAAGAAAATCAATATAATAATAATTTGAAGAGCTTTTTCTAGAGTGAGTTTTGGAATTATTCCCAGTTACAAAAAAAGAACACAGAAAAAACTTATATATCCAAACAAAGCCACATTAAATATCCTTTTTTTGTCAACCCACCCGATTACGAGGTCCTTCCTTCATCTTCCTTGACTTTTGCACCTTCCCTTCCTCCCTCATTCCACTGTTTGAACCACTAAACCAACAAAAAATACCCATGAACCCGAATTCATGACTCTTTAACATTTGCTCGTGTCCTGTCAAGGCGCATATCCTGTTAGCAAGCATACTCTGGCATTTTTCGACAGGACACGCATCGACCATAAATTATTATTGTATAATATAATAAATAAAACTGATTGACGCTTTCACTTTGTTTATATGAACAACCAACGAAAATGTCTATAAAATTCTTAACGATTACGATTTCGATTTTTATTTCCTTCTTCCTTTGGGGTTTTTTTTGTTCATTAAATCAATCATTCTATCGAAGAATAGATATCTATATCTATTTTCCGATATTATAAGCCAGCAAAAAGGAGGCGTGTAACATGTGTGTAACATGGAGTTGATATCATAAAAGTATCAAATGAATGATATGCCTCATGTGTTAAATTGTTTTTTTTATGTGATTTATGACTGTTATTCTTATTCTGTTCTACGTTTACTACACCTAATTACACTCTCCTCCCTTCACGCCTTCCCCAGCCCACCATTTCAACTGTTCTTCCTATAATTATAACATTTAATAGTTTCGAGGAGGGAACAAAAGTTTTGGAAAAGATTCAAATAAAGAAAACAATATTCTTTTATTGACATAACTATTACTATAAGTCATTTATTATTATTTATATATGGATGGACTCATGTACATATACGTATTTTAGCACATTTTGTACATTTCATGAGGATGTTTTCAACATATTTCAGGTGAAAATGTGAAAAATGTAAAGTAAACTTTCAATTAACATTCGATTTCATTCAACATTGGATGGAGAAATTGTTAAAAAAACATCAATTTTAATATCAGTCGTGAATCAAAATAAATTCAAAATAGAAGCAAACAAACCAAAAACGTTTTTTCTACTCAAATTCAAACTCAACTCATGCTGAATTATTATTAAAAGCGCACTCAAAGAGCAAAACAAATATTCATTTAATACTTTGCGACATTTTAAAAGAAATGAGAAACTCAATGAATCGACAAAGTTACCGAAAATATTAACAACCAAAAATATTATAATAAGTTATAAAGTTGGTGTTCGTTGTTGTTGTTGATGGTGGTTGTTGTTGTCTTTTATTTGTACCCGCACAAAAGTAAGAAATCATTACTTCAACTTTTTAAAAATACATTAAAATTTATGTCTCAATTGTTGAAAATAGAAGATGATGAGAACGATGACGATGATGGCCACGATGATTGTGGTTGTGGTTGACTAAGGAACCATCTCAGCGATGTGAGAAGAGAGGAAGGGAAGAAGAGGAGTTCACATAACCTTAAAATTTATTTTGCATGTCAAACTGCTGTACGAAAAACCAACCGGAATAGGAAATAATTGTGTATCGTGGGGAAGGTGGTGAAAATATTTCATGTGGAACCTCATAAATTCCATCAAATGAACTTCGAAATAAACGCGAGGGTGAAATAAACTCAATAAACATGCAGGAAGAAGAAGAGAACATATTTTTGAAGAAGAATAGTTTTTTTTTTGAGGACGTATGAAGAATATCTGTCTAGAGACAGATACATTGAATCAAGACATGCAGAGGCATCGTCTTAAAGAGGTTTGAAGAGAGAAAAGAGAGAGTATAGCACAATGTATTGCCTACTTTTTAGACATTTAAAATATGAAGTATCATAATATTTCTAATAATTTTCACCCGTTCATAAAGAGTTTTATGATAGATATTAAAAACCATGTACAAGTTACAAGAAACCTGTCACTTGGATCGAATTTCTTTGAAGCGCCCAGAAGCATGCTATGGAAAAACATATTAAAGTACAAGAAAATGAATAGAGTGAAAATTAGATTTGTTTTGCGTTTATTTTTCAAGAATTCTTTCGACTTTGCTTAGCATAGTTTAACTTTTTAACGTGGAATCGAATCGTTTAACTTTGTCACTCTCTCTTTCTCTAGCACTCTGTCTCTTTCACCCCTTCACTCTTCTACACGAGAGTTCTCTGCTACAAGAAATGCAATTTATTTTGTCAAATAGGGTAAATTTTGCACCACACAATTTTTTATATTATATCAAATTTCGTGATTTTACAAATCAGTTTTATTGACTAAACATTACTCGCGACTTGCATGCAACAACAACAACTAGAAGACAGGAAGAAAACAACCAACAATAACAAAAGGAACAACAATCAAAAGGAATTTTTCTATCGTCTAGCACGAAAAATGTCAAACGATTGGATACAAAATAAGGATTCAAACGAAGAATTCAAATAAATAAATAAATAAGCAAATAAAGCATGCCGCCGATCGACTGATTGACTGTCTGTCTGTCTGCTTATTTTGATTTATCAACAATAAAAGATGGCGCTTTATCGTGTACTCGGCCCGGCCCTCATCTGTCACTTCATCAAATTGACACGATTCATCGGCGGCAGCAGAAGCGTTCAATTATTTTCTGTCTTTTGATGGTGGTTAACGGTGTTTATGGGGATGGATGATAGCGGTTGGGTGATGGTAGAGGGGTGAGTGTGACAGTGGGGATGGTGATGATGGTGCTGAGAGACGAGGTTGACAGTGGTGACTCTGGTGATCATATGTTTACTCTTTATTGTACTTCATCGTAATCTCCGAAATAGTTTTCTAATCACTTTCGAAAGTTTCAAACTTTTGTGAATCAAACCAATTTTTTTATTTATTGATTCGATAGAGCTTCAAGGAAGAAAAGAAACCAGAAATCGAGTTCATGGAATTTCAAAGATTGAAGTAAAGTTTAAGAATGACAAAAAACAAACCAAAAAAGAAAGAAAGAAAATCAGTTAAATTAACAATGATTATAGAATAAAGAAACGATGTAATTTTAATTCGAGATTACACATTAATTGTTGTTCCTTTAGAAATAATAAGGTCCCGAAATTTGAAAAATTGTCTTTGAAAATTGATATATGTAACTAAACTTTGAACATTTAGCGAAAGGTCAACAAAGCCTTTTTCGATATACCTTTTCTCTCTTTCTGTTTTTCTCTCCCTCTCTCTTAAGAACTTAATTACTCGAGTAATGATAAATAAATCAAAGTCAACTAGAAAGAGAACATTATTTCATTGCTTTTAGATTACTTGGTGATAAGCGAGGGTTTCTATTCCTTCACCCTTTTCTACGTTCATCCTCTGCTTCGGCAATACACTTCAGAAAGAGAGAGAGAATAGTTTACATTTAAATTTAAAATTAAGTCAGCCACAACAACAAGAAAACATCGAAACCACCGACAGACAGACTAACAGACAAACAACATTCTTTCCATCGCCTGAACCGACATTTTTTCACCAACGTTTCAAATAAATTGCAAACGGAAATTATTTCATTTCCTGCAAACAAAATATTTAGTTTATAACGAATCGAAATTTATACTCAGTACAGTATATATTATACTCCTATACAAAAACAACACCAACTCAATAGACATCGTATTTAAAATAAATAAAAAAGGCGAAGAAAAAATAAACGAACCCTATATAAAGTGAAGCGCCGCCGGAAAGCCCGAAAATTGAGTAATTAAAGCAAAACCTTTGGAAGAATTATTCAAAATAAAATAGAAATCTTATAGGTATATCGTATATATAGACAGGACTTATATTCAGGGATGAAAAAAGAGAGATAGAAAGGCAGAACCTATAAATTTAAGAGAGGGAGTCAATCAAAATGTGAACATTTTGGGAGAAACCCATCCCGCTGAATCTGGGGATTGTAATGGAGGGTCTAAGGGGGACTCACCTGAACCCGAACCTCGGGCAGATTCACTTTCATGGCCAACTCCTCGCGCGAGTAAACATCCGGGTAGTGAGACTTCTCAAAAGCCCGTTCCAGCTCGTGCAGTTGGTAAGTCGTGAAGGTGGTCCGATTACGGCGATGCTTCTTCTTCGAAGAGTTTTCATCTTGAGCTGAAAAAAGTGGAAAGAAAAGTTAAAAAGAAAATCCAACGGGAGAGAGTGAAAGGGAGAGTTCGGAGACTAAGCTTCAAGATAGAAATCGAAGAATAAATCCGAAAAAGGCGTGTGAAATAAAGAAGAACCTTTTATTGAAATATCATATCGTTTTATGGTAAAGTCAAGTAATAAGTAACTAACTTAAGTAATCCTGGGAAGAAGGGACTGGTTTAGGATGAATAAAGAAGAATTGAGAACTCTCCGGATAATTAAGATCTAGTTTCACATTATGTTTCTCTCCTTCCCCTGTATCTTTACTTTACTCACCTTCATCATCGCTGCCCGATGTGATCTTTTCGCCTTGCTCGCTGGAATTCGTCTGGTTGAGATCCTCGCTTGAAGTACAGCTTCCATTCACCACGCTGTCCGTGTCATTAAGACGATCCTGTGGATCTTGCTGCAAGTTGTGCTGCTGCTGTTGTTGTTGTTGGCTAACCAAGCCTCCAGCCACTCGATACTCATCGAATCGCGTAAGCGGCATCTGCTGAAATTGTTGCTGCTGCTGCTGTTGCAATGATTGCTCCAAATTGTTGCAGTTGCCATTCATGGACGAGTGCTGCTGAACCTCCTCCAGGGTACGAGCTCGGATGCCTTCGAAAGCCTTCGCGTAATTATCACCGATGCCACTTCCGTTGGCTAATTTTGCCGGCGTCGGACCGAGTTCGCACTCATTATGCGGCTCATCCAAGTCATCATCACAGTACGGGGCGCTGGAGGAGGGCGTTTTTCGCTTGATCAACCCGATCCGAGGGGTCGGGGAGCTCGGTGAGGTAACATCAATGGGTGCCGATCCATTTTCTTTGGTGTCATCGTCATCATCTACCTCATCCGCATCGACATCGCCGCCTCCGCCGTCGCCATTCGCCGATGAGGACATCGATCGTTCGTCATAGTCGAGCAGTCGGGCCGTTCGTTCAGCGGCGAGTGCGGCGTCATTGGCGCCATTATCGGCCATGACAAAGTATTGTTGCTGTTGTTGTTGTTGTGGCTGATGTTGTAGTTGCTGGTGTTGCTGGTGTTGCCCAGATGACTTGGCCAGTTTGTGGTCGTGTTGCGCTTGAGCGTGAGCGGCGAGTGCGGCCAAATGCTGCTGATGACTGTAGGACGACGGCGATTGTGGCTGTTGGAGTTGCTGGAGATGGTGGTGGTGTTGCTGCTGTTGCTGGTGATGCTGCTGAAGGTGCTGCTGGAACTGTTGCTGTTGTTGTTGCACGTGCAGCGGCAAGTGACTCGCTTCGACCATCTGGTGCATGGAGCTCAAATAGTCGCCGCCGCTTATGGATGGACTGTCGTCGTCACGCCTTGTGTTGGGATCGCCTTCGAGAGAAGCCGACGGCGGTGCCTGCGCCGGCAGCGGAGGCGGCGGTGGGTAGGCGGTTGCGGCGGCTGCCTGGTGGGTGAAGTTCATCACTGAGCTGGCGTAACTGTTCAAATGGTGCGGCGGCGGGGTCAAGTGCATCACCGGATGCTGATGATGATGATGATGTTGCTGATGCTGATGTTGGTGATGGTGCGGTGAGGCCGAGAAGCAACCCTTCTGCGAGTTCTGAAGAAGTGCCATGTGGTTGTCCATGCTACGAAGATGTGCCAGCGACATGCTACACCGAAGATCGGTGGCGTCATCGGAGAGATCAACTGGAAATAGAAGAGCTGGATTCAAGAAAAGAAAAACAATCTTCTAATAAATGTTAAGAATTTTTATCTAAGTCAAAGATCTCAAAGTTTTCAAAACGGATATTTTTTGAGTTTTCTTCTCATATCGTGTCTCTAATCTTTTGTCCAACCTTCTCATCGTCCAAATCGTAGGAAACGGATTTCTTATACATACTCTGCCCTCTTTCTGCCCTCTTCCTGCCCTCTATCATAATTGAGCATAATTAATTTGATTTGCCCGCAATAATTATGCACCCGCAAAGTCAGAAGCTTTCTTGAAATAAATCAATCAAGCCAATCAATCACTCATAATCAATTCATTAATTTTTCTTTCTCATTTTTTTTCTCCCTCTCCCTCTCTTTCTTTCTTGCTCTTCCTCTTCCTTTTCGACAACAAACGTATTCTTGCTGTATTTTCTTTTCCTTTCTCTTCTGTACCAATTAAAGTGATTTTAGGCCAAACTAATTAAGTTTTTCCACTTAAATTAAATCTGTTTTTACACTCACTCTCCCCCCCTCCCTCCCTTCCACCCTCTCTCTCCCTCATCCACCTCTTTCAATGTTTTCCTGATTCTTGGAAAGGAAATCAAAATCGGTTACCATTGAAAAACTAAGTCAATTCAAATAAAAACTTTTCCAACTAAGAGTCACCCTTTCTTGTTCTCTCCCTTCACTCCTTCCCCCCCCCTCTTTCCCCTCCACATGCTCCTGTCTCGCTGAACTAATGACTTCCTTGCGTGTCATGTGATATTTTGTCGTCGCCGTTCAAAAAATTCAAAATGCATTTAATGCCCAATGAATTAAACGGTGCAGCGCAGAGCAGTCTCAAGAAGGGAAGGGTGTGGTGTGTGGAGAGGAGGGGGGGTGGTGAGCAGGAGGCGGAAGGAGGTCTCCTGATGATCGCTGACGGCTGATTGTTGGTTGTCGGTGAAAAAAGGCTTTTTAAGAATTTTTATTGCATCACATTGTAAACATTGCGTTGCTAATTGAAAGTCGTTTATAAGACGACTTAAATGCTGGGTGGAGAAGAGGGTGGTGGGGAGGAGGAGGGGGAGAAGAAGGTGGTGTTTAGTGGGAGGGTGAATATAGTGTTAGTGGGTCTTTTAACCTGCCCCAGTAATCGTTAAGTCAACGATTTCTTCCTTTCGTGGTCTTTTTTCAGAGGTTTCTAATCATTAGCTAACACTTAATTAAATGCTACGTATACAGGGTGATTATCGAGCTTTGGGAGGGTGAGTGTGACTGGTGCTTTACTATGAAACCTGAAAAATGGCTCACGATTGGCTCAAAACTCAGCGAACATTTTAGGTTAAAACAAAACCTTGAATTAAAGTGCAATTAGTTTTTTTTGTACATGCATTGATAAAGTGGGTTAAAGAGAAGTTTTTGAGGTTTCGTTAATTTTTAGAAGTTTCGTTAAGTTTCTGAAATTTTCTGAATTTCGTCAAGTTTTGAAATTATATTAAATTTTAGGAATTTCGGTAAGTTTTATGTGTGCATCAATTTTCGAAATTTCATATAATTTTGTAGGTTTCGAAAGTTCTTCAAATCTGAGAAATTGTACAACTTTTTGAAAGTTCAACAATTAAATAATCGAAGCTGTTTTTATTGCTCTTTTTTTTAGTGTTCTTTCAAAATACATAATTCAATTTTTCTTTGTTCAAGTTTTTCAAATTTTCTCAGCTTTTCCCCGACTTTTTCCGATCAAAACCATTTAAGTCACTATTAATTAAATGCATAAAAAACGTAGTGAATAAAAAGCACAGCGTTTTCTTTCTCAGTTAATCGATTACTAATTCGAACAGAGGTGAATCAGGTGATTAAACGGTACTCTTAGGTACCCTACCATATATACTCGTATATGTACATATGTTTTTTATTGTATCTTTTTCTGTCTGATCTTCTCGATCGACGTTGATCATCGAACGGAATCGTTTCCGAACTGAAATCAGCATCAAAGCTGGCGATCCGGTGGCCACTTAACCGGCACCACTTGGCACGGGCAATTAACGGGTAATTAAGAGGCCAGTCTGGAAACGGGGGCCAGTCGGGAAACCACTTTAAATTTGAAGAAGAAAAAAACCCCTGCTAAACGATCGCAGCGGTCAATCAGCCGATCGATCGAAAGTTGTAATCGCCGCAGATGACGGGGCTTTTTTCGATTTTCCTGCTTTCGCTTTTCCAACGCATTTCGAGTGCGATGCGTGCTGCGAGTGAGCCACCGAAATTAGGCACACTTGATCGGGGCTCAGACAAAGAATTACTGTCACTTTTTGATGATGATCTTCTCTGGTCTTCTCTGGCTTCATCTCTCCTGCTTGTCTTGTTATCTGTCTGTCTGTCTCGATCTTGTTTACACTTTCAACTTGATAATAATAAAGAACAAATGTTAAAACACAGTTTTCAGTTTCTGCTTTTGAGGCTTCTTCTTCTCCTTTTTATACTTCTTCTTTTCTCAGGATGATCATCGTTTTTTGATAATGAAGATCGTCTCATTTGAAAGAAGAAAAAAAATTTGTCTCGTCATATTTTTGACACGATTAAAGTCACTTTGATGGCTTTTAAGACTCGATTAAGACTTCGATTCCGATCAACTTCGGCGACTAACTGATCTCAGCTCCTCTAATGATCAGCGCCTGATCGGTGCTAATTTCGGGTAATAAAAGCAATGAATGATCGAGTAAAGAATACTTAAAAATTGATATTTTCTAGTTTTTAAGGAGTTTTCGTTTCCCTTTGATGCACAATTCTTTGAATTGGAGAATCTGAGGCTTCTTTTATGAGTTGCTTCTTCTTCTTGATCGTGTTTTTTGATTTTATTCAGGTTGTTGTTGTGGTTTAATTTTTACTAATAAACGATTATTTGTTGCTTTTGATGCATTTGATGATTGTACGCATTGTTCCACCCCTCCCCCTCATTCTCATTTCCTTTTTTATTTTTTCTCATAATTATTTTTTCTTAATTGCTCCATTTTCTGATGTTAAACGAAGGTTGGTGAGGGGGGGGGGGGGGGGGGGAAAGAGCACAAATCTTGACACCGTTTATTTAAAAGCTTTTAATTAACCTTTATTAACATGCGTTTAATTTGCTTTCAGTGGGTTTTTTTGGGCCCAAGTTAATGGCCTAAACTAATGACGGTGCTGCCGGCTTCCAAGCTTGATCAACCTTGATCACTCGATCGCTTGATAGATCTCTGTGTTTTCGGAACCAATTGAGCCGTCCAGAGTTTTATTGAAATTCATTTGAATGAATCACGTAATGCTATTAATCTTTGCTTTCCTACCATCCTCCAATTCTCCTTCACTCGCTCTTCTCTTCTTCTTGTTTTCTAAACCACTTAATTATGCGTAGTAATTTTATAGTCGATCCAACCATCCATGTGGTCCAAATATGTAAAAAGAGAGTTGAATGGAGTTCACTATACAGTTGGCTCGACTTGAGTTGCGTTGAGCTGAGTTGAGTTCAGTAGAGTTGAGTTGAGTTCAGTAGAGGTGTGTTGGATATGATTTGAGTTGTGTTTCTTTGAACCTGGTTTTGAGGGTTTCTGATTTCTGAGTACAGTTGGCTTTCGTTCTCGCTTTCTATGCTATTTCTATGTTTTTTCTGCTAAAAGCCGTTAATCAATCCCGCTGAGAGACTGTGAATTTCTGTGCCACTTCTCAACAATTAAATTTGTCCAATAAAATGGATTTATTTTTCTCTTATTGATCATTTTCTTTCTTTATAAAGAAGATTATTTTGTATATATCTATAAGATTTATATATGTACTAGATATTTGAATTTTCTCCAATTATCTCGATCTGGATTTTGATTACACACTTTGATGACTCTTCGCGTCGCGCCATAATTAAAACTTACCACAAATTAACAAAATATGACAAAAGCATCTACAAAAAATCAAAATCAAAGCGCAGCTTAGAATAAAATCTGTCAATCTGTCGAAGGATTTCTCACTACTTAAACACTTAAAAAGGCTTAAAATCAGATGCTATTAAAATCGCTTGATTCATGATTATTTTGTTGTTGGTCTTTCTTGTCTCTTCTCTATTCAACAACAACAAAAACAACAATTTAAAAGTCACCACAAAACATGTGTTGTTTATCTCGATCTTAATGGAGCTAAGAAAAAAAAAACGAAAAAAATGAAGGGTCTTAATAGGTCCATGATAAAAATATGAAAAAAAGAACCATTAATTAAATGAAAATAACAACAAAATTAAAGAATAAAAATCAATAAGAGGAAAAAATTGTAAAAAGAAAATTGTGAATTAAGTTAAATACATGAATGAAAAGGTTCAAGATTATGATGAAAAAGTAAAAATTCAGAATGAAGAAAAGTCAAACAATTGAACAACAAAATATGAACAAATTAAAGAATAATAAAAATTAAAGAAACGAAAATTAAATTAAAAAAATATAAATAAATAAAAAAGAAAAAATAAAAAAAAATTGAATTTAGAATATGTTAACGTATTTAAAACGAATCTTGAAAGAGGTTTACAAAGAAGAAGAGATTTTAAACGGAAGTACAAAATGGAAAGACGGAAAGATTTATATAAAAAATGATATTTTTTTAGATAGGTGTTTTCGTAGCATGATTTTTCAAAAAATTGTTTTAACAACGTTCTAGACTACGAAAGATTTTTTAATGTAACGCAAAGTAGAAGAAGAAGAAACAGAAATCGAACTCGGACTCCGACGCTTTTAAAGTGCTGTCAAAACAGATGATTTTAAAACTTTAATTAAGCTGTAGCATTTAACAAACCCAGCTTATATGCATATTAAACACAGCTGCTGTGGCTTCAGCTCCTTCTGTTGTTGTTGTTGTTGCTGTTGCTGTTTTTAAACCTTAGCGAGAGGTTGTTATAGAAAAATTAGTTGCAGTTGGTAAGTAAAAAGAAAGAAAAAATATATTCTTTATGAATGCTTTGTGGAACATTGCTAATGGATTTCAGACGCGAAGCTGTCAGTTTAAATGACTTTTGACAGTTCGTGTCTAACGCGGATGTGTTGAATTAACACGCGCAGCTGTCAAAGCGTGGAGCCGCGAAGCATGGAGCCTGAGTTGCAAGTCTCAGAAGTTAAGTTATTAAGAACAGGTACATGGTTATGCGGTTTTTGTTGTTGTTTTCGTTTCTTCTTGTTACTGCAGCGCTACTGTGATTGAGCATTTGTTTTTGTTTCTGTTTTTTTCTCTCCATTCACTCAATCGACTGTCAGTTTGACGTTTGTGGTAATACTTTTCAATTAATTGCAAATAATTCAATTAATTACTGGCTGCATTTGAAGTTAGTGTTTATTGCTCACAAAATTGATGGGTTTTTATTTATTATTATTGTGTTTAATTTAAGCAATTTTCTATAATGTACAATAATACAAATGTATTTAAATATTAGGTATTTTAAAACTATTTATGGGAATTTAAACAACACCAACCACGGAAGCTATTTTATTTGATTGACTTGTGACTCATTAAATTCGAAAGCTGCTTTAATTGATTTCTTATGAGTCATGAAATTCAAAAGGTTTTTTATTGATTTTAGACTTGAACTTGTTTTCTTATTCTTTGTTTTTTAGCCTAAAAATTTAACCTAATTGGTTTATAAGGTGATTTTAAGATTCGACGAAATACTGTCCATTAGTTATTCCTCAACTCAACTAGTGGACACACCCACCGCCCACCCTCTCCACTGCCAGGAACGAACGAACCCGGCAATCATTTGAACCGAACGAACCCAACAATCATAAGCGATTATTTTCGCATTACGAATCCGTTTCTCAACTCGTCGAAAATCGTCGAAACTCGTCGAATAACAGTAAAATGCTGCTTAAATTAATCGCATCGTGTAATTGTCACAAAAACAAGGGAGAAAAAAAACCAGAGAAAAAAAAAATTAGCCACGCCCCAAAAATACTGAATGAAACCAGAGCGAAACGGATGATGATTGCATGTGAGAGTAGAAGAAAAACAAAAAGAAAAACAAACCGATTACGCGTTCAACAGCAACCAACGACAATTCATAAGTTTCATGTTCAAAGATAAGTCGAGATAAGAAAAGCGCAATTCTGAATGTTGTTGTTGTTGATGTCCTTGTGAAACTCTAGTCCTGATAATGGTTATGAAGAAGTGCGGGGAGGGGGCGGGCGGGTGGAAGGCAATCGATTTCAATTACAGTTGTGACACGATTAAGCAACGAGTAGCAGAAGCAGCAACACTAGAAATATCGGCAAACAGCTACAACAACAGCAACAACAACAACGATAAGGAGCAGTGAAGAGAAGGACGCTAAACGGTACACAGCAACAACAACAACAACAACAGCAACAAAGATCATCGCAAAGACGGAAGAGCAAGAAAAGGAAATCCATGCAATACAATAAAAATCAGCCAACACAATCAACGGCAAATAAAATTACAGTTAAGCACCGGAGAGAGCTAAAGAGCACATGAATAACGGGAGTGGGAGCGAGAGCAAGAAGAAGAACAAGAACAAGGCAACAAAGGTGAGGCGAGGCCGCTGGTTTGTAGTTCTGCTGCTCGAGGAGTGGGGTGGTTCATGGGTTGGGTGAGTCGATGGTGATGGTGGTGTGTGTCCTTGCTAAACTCGACAGTAGTCAGCACGGCGACAGCGAAGTTTTGTTAACAAGTCGTCATCAACGACGTTGTTGTTGTCGTAGTGGTTGTTGTTGTTGTTGTTGTTAGTGTAATTGTTATTGTTGTTGTTACTGTTGCTTCCTTACTTTGTTCCTATGAAAAACGGATTTAGATGCACGACAGCTGATAAAAGCGCCTTTGAAGAAAAACTAAAAAGATTAACGTACTTTTTAGCAATTTCTGGTCTTCAAACAAGAGAGACTAAGAGACAGAAAGAGAGGGCAGGGAGACAGGTGACTGAAATAAAGAGAGAGAGAGAGAGAGAGGAAGAGAAAACTTCCTCTTGCTTGCTGCCAATTTAAAGTTTTATTTGATTTCTTAACAGTTTTTCGTCGATGACTTTTCTTGGGACAGCAACAAGAAAAGAGTTAAAGCAAAAACTGAGAAGCGATGTCGAAAGAAGAGTGGAAGAGGCACAGAGACAGAGAGAGAGAGAGAGGGAGAGAGAGTGACAGGGGAAGCTTGACTTGGTACCGCTTCGTACCACCCGAAACAGGTCTCACTTTAGATTAGCAGTGTCTGTGGGCGGTTTTTATTGCTTTCCAGCCAGATTCTGTTCAGACGATTGTCAAACGCCTTCAGATCTTTTACACTTCTATTATTTGTGGTTCTTTTTTCCCTTTTTTGTACTCGTATCTTTCTTTTTCTGTGTCTTCTTTGAGTTTTGATCACGTCATACGATTCGTTTAACGAGTTTTGACGCGTCAGGTGTTGCGATTAAGTTAAGGTACGAAAGATAGCGGAGAGAAGAGTGAAGAGAAGAAAGATAGTTCACCCGTAGAGCGAGACAGCACTATTTTTCATTCAAGCAGCACAGAACCAGTGAGTGAGAGAGAGAGAGAGAACCTTTTCTAACTAGTTTGAGAATGTTGAGTAAATGATACTTCTATTAATAATAATAAGATTAATAATAATATTTTTTTTTTATTTATTTAAGTCAGTTCAATAATAAAAAAAATCATAAATAATAAACCTTTCATTCACCTTCAAATTAACCTTAATGGAGTATATGAGTATACATGCATACATATACTAGTATATATAGTGTACATACATGTGTATGTTTGTGTAAATGTACGAGCAATTAATTGTAATTACGTGATCAATCAATTTTTGATTTAATTACAAACCAAACACAATTAAAAGCAATCAATGTTGCAAGATATACAAATGTACTAAAATAATGGAAGAGAGTGAGTAAGCTGCAGATAGAACAACAACCACAACAACAACAACCACAACCACAACAACAAAAACGACAACAACAACAACCATAACAACAACAACAACTTATAATAATACGACGAAATTAGAATGCATTCGATTTACATACATTATTTTAATGTGTACACATGTAAACAAGAATGATTCGCACACACACACACACACACAAATTATACACATTCACTCGTTCACATACGTTTAAACACACACATTCACTCGCTCTTCCGTCTCCGTCACACTCACTGATGACTGCGGCTGTGTAATAATCATCAACAACACACTCATTAATTCACTCATTAAGTATAATTAAAGGCAAAGCGTTTGCGTAATTAAGCAGCATGAGTTGCTGGAGAAGGTGTTGTTTTTAGCTAAATGTCGCTTGTTATTGTTGTCGTATTTGTTGTTATTGTTGTCATGTTTGTTGCTGTGCTTGTTGTCATTCGAATGGTTGTTGCCACCATGGTTGTTGTTGTTGTTGTCTCAGTACACTAATGTCACTTGGAAATGACATTTTCCGTTACATCGTTACAACTAATTCCGAGTTATTATAAAATATCACATGACTTGCCCGCGTAACTCTCTCGCGTAGTAAAAATTTTAATATATTTTGGCAATATTTTTAAGTACATTACTTGAACTTACCCTCAACACCATCTGTCCGATTTTTCAGTCCCAGAATAGCATCGATCGTGTGACGTGGCGTCAATGTTTGCCCGCCAGGTCCAAACTTACGGGCCGTGTCCTTTAACAACATATCAGAATCTGAAAAAAATTACACAAATAAAAATATTTATGTTCATACGGATATAAAATACATTTTACAGCATTTTTGTGGTCAAAAGGACAATAAATAAAAACAAAGTTAAGAATAATACAACCAAGGAAAAGCATGGAAAGAGTTGAAGAGCAAAGGAGAAAGAAAAAGTGGGAAAGAGACCCAGAGAGGGATAGAGAGAGAGAGAGAGAGAGAGAGAGAGAGCGGGACTAAAACACGATAAGATTCATGTCGATTTCATTAAATTAAAGCCTTAAAATTCTCCTTTGATTATCAACTAAAATGACGACAATTAAATGCACGAAAGCGTTGTAAATTTGTAAGCAATTTTAAAAGGATTAAAATTGAAAAAGCACCGCAACTCCCCCCCCCCCCTTCCCCTCTCTTTCTCCATCTCTGCCTTTTCATTATTTTTATTTTTTTTTTAATGGTAGCTTTTATGTTTTTGTTGCACTTAATTGGCTGCATGTTAGACATGTTGTTGTTGTTGTTGGTGTTGTTTGTTGCATTAACTAGGTAAACAGAAAAATTATAGGGTTTCGAAAAAAGGGAGGTCGGCACCCCCCTCTCCACTTCCCCTCTTGCGACAATCATAACTTGTGTTACTCCTGTGCTTTCTGTGAGAGAGAGAGAGAAAGAGGGACAGAAACTCAACTAAAATCTACTTAAAAATGGCATAAAAAATCACGCCGCATGAGTTTGTTTCTGTTTTTTATTAAATTTTTAATGTGTTTTATTTTTTATTACTTTAATCTTAGATGGAAAATCATTTTATGACAAGTTCTCATGACAGCTCGCTGGGTGGTCGACTGTCAAGTCACGTTAAGAGTTGCCAACATTGAGAAAAAAGGGAAAACCAAGTATAACGGTTTCTGTTTACAATACGAATGCAAGTATAACGGCTCATATTTAAATTTTTAACTATATGACCCAAATTGTTGTTGTTGTTGTTCTTAATACTAGTTATTAGTATTATTATTGTTGTTGTTGTTCTCGTCCTCCTCCTTATCGTTTTTGTTGTTGTTGTCCGATAGCGCAAATCGTTGACAAACTATATACAAACAAACTGCAACACGCTGTCACGCATGCAATTTTTATATGATGTTCAGTGCGGGGAGGAGCGAGAAGAACGATGAAGAGGTGGGAAAGAGAGGGCTATAAAGGGACAGAAAGAGAGAGAGAGAGCAAGATATCCATCATGAATTTGCAGCGATTGAAAGAAGGATGTGTTTGCATGCTTTTAATTATTCTAATTATTTATAATTTAATATTTCATGTTCTTGTTGTTGGTGTTGTTTGTATTGTTGTTGGTGTTGTTTGTATTGTTGTTGTTGTCGTTTTTCGTTTTCGTCATTTTTGCACTTCCACTCGATTAGTTTTCATTTCCAACAGGATATTTTTTTATAAATTTAGACATTTTTGCCAACAAATGATGATGTAGTTAGGACGATGATGATGATGATGTGATTACGGGAGGGAAGCGCGGGAGGATTCCAGAGGAATGCGTGGTGAAAACTGTGTCGCTGTGTGCTGTGGCAGGAATGCGTGTCTGCTGACAATTTACGCTAATTGAATCAGCAAAACGCATCAGCAACACCGCCAGCAACATTTGTTGTTGTTGCGATATTTGATTTGTTTTTGTTTTCATTGTATTCGCCTTTTATTCTGACACGCATTCGTTGCTGAAGTAGGCGAAGGCTAGAAGGACAGCAGCTGCTGTGTTTTAGTGTCCTATAAAAATGTTTGTTATTTAAAAACACCAGCAGTTTAAAAAAATGCATTTAAAACTGAGTTAAATACTGCATGTAGCAGTAGATGAGATGCTTTAAAGACTATGATGGCGGTTATAGAAGGGAGGAGGGGAGTTAATGTGTATATAAAAACTACATCTAAAATCTTGTCCGGAAAATCTTGTCTAAGATCAATACTTGGTTCATATAATTGAATTATGTACACTGAATTATAAACAATAAACAAGGAAACAAACAACGAAGAACAATTGCGAAGAAATCGGAAGGAATTCGCTGGTTAATACTTTTATATGCAATTTCCTATGATAAGCTTCACAATCTCAGTTATATTAACTCGCGCTTTTATGAAGTATGCTATTATAACATATGAACTGACAGATATAAGTAACAGCTGTTGTTACTGTTTACGTCGTACGCAATGTATTGTAATTTCCTTTCTTTTTTCATGACCTTTAATCTTTAACAGCTTTTCATTTACTTAATTAATTCATTCGACTTTTAATATTTTTTATTCTTTTATTCACATTTTTTAAATCATGATCTTGAGATTTATAACTGAATTAATTGAAGTTTGTCTCGAAAAACAAAAATCATGATAAATTGTAATTTTTCCCTGATTGTTTTGAAACCAGATTCTTCTCACTATATAGGAATATAGAATCGGTCATGTTTTTGGAATTCTGTCAGTCTGAAATCCTTTGAAATTATTATGGATCATCGTTGAAATTTAACGTACTCCGAGTTTCAATTTTAGTTTATTTAATTACTTTAATTTATTTAAATTTATAGTTGTTTTTTTAATTTTAAGATTTATTTAACTTGATTGCGTTAAAATGATTATGTACATGATTTGCTTTAATGATTCACATAATAATTTTCAATATAAAATCTTTAAGACATATCTTACTAAAAAAAATAGTTTAAATAAATTGATAATTTCTGGATATATACGGGAAAATCTATATATGAGTATATCGTGAATTAAATGACAAAAAACGGTCCTCCAAAGAGAATAAAAATTTTAAGCATTGCTTTACGATGTTTGTGTTTATTTCGTTTCTAAGATGCAGTTATTGAAAAATAGTCTGTATTACTTTTTAAAAATCGTTTACGATCTTTCTGATGCTTTATGACTTCAATCATTGACTATGATATACAGTCAAAGGTTTAGTTTAATTTAAGATTTTAATTAATATAATCGTTAGTCTATTTATCAATTTTAATCCATCAATCAAAAGTTAATCAATGCTTTTAGATACTTTCTTAAAATTTCTTGGATTCGTGTTGTAATTTGTAATATTATCGAAATCTCTCACTTTATCTCTCTCCTCTCTCTCACCACCTCTTCTTTCTATCTCTGGTTCTCTCTCCCTTCCTTTTCTCTCCCCTTCCCTCTTATATTTTTATTGTGTTTCTAATTTATACCTTCGCCGATCGCCTCATGATTGTTGTTGCAGCCGCCGCCGGTGATGAAAGCCGCCGCCGGATGTTCGAATTGCTCCAGATGCTTGAATTTCTCGACGATCATTTGCAGGTTTTTGCTGTCCCGAACGTTGCCCAAGAGATGGCGGAAGTGTTCCAGCTCCTTTGGTGGAACGTGCTTGTTGTTGCTGTTGGCGACAAGTTTCTCGAAGAAGTGCTGAAACGTTTGCTTCTGCATGTCAGACATGCCGACGCCGCTGACCGAAGATTGCAGTGGACTGTATGAAAGGGGCGACACTGCCGTCAGAGGCGTGGCCAGTGGCGGAGAAGCAGCTGCGGCTGAAGCAACAGCGTTGATCGCGTTGATAGCGTTGGTTGCGTTGGTGGCAGCAGCGGGCGGTGGTGAGGCTTTGATGTCCATCGTATTGAGCAGCTTTAATTTGAGTTTTGAATTTCAATCTATTCAAATTTCTATTTTTGAGTATTAATTTCCAGTTTACTTATTTTTAAGTGTTCACTATGACTTTTTTAAATTTTCGGTTGTTTGTTTTTAAAGTTTTTTATCTCTATAATTTTTTATTTTTTGCTGATTTATTTTAACGTTTAATTATTTTTATTGTCTTTTATTTTACCAGCGACTTTTTTACTACATTTTGTTTCTCGTCAATGTTTGTTTACTGAATGGTTTTCTCAGCGTTTTTCTGAGTAATTTTTTATATATGTTTATGTTATTTTCCAAGACTTTCTTTGAACGGTTTAAATTAATTCTTTTTGGTTTCTGTTCTTTATACAATCACTTTTACAAAATACAGTATTGATGGTTCTTTCACTATGTTAGTTTCAATTTAATTCTTAAGTTTGTTCTCAAATTTTTTCCAAATTTTTCTTCACTTTTATTGCACTTCCAAAAAACTGTTGATTCAAGTTTTATTTAATGTTTTGAGGGTTTTTCTTTTGATTCTCTAGTGTTTTTTTGTTTCGATTTTTCTGTTTCTTTCTTTATAATCAAAATTTTATCGTTCGTTTGCGATAATAAAAACTCGCGTTTGCCGTGTGCTGAAGCGACGACAGCGACGAAAAATCCAACCTGACGCGTCCAAAGTAAGCCGACGTCTACGAAGCGAGTTGGTCGAGAATCGCTGTTAACCACTTCGAGCCACAAACACAAACACAGACGCAGCACGCACACTCCGGAGCGTGTCGGAGGAGGAGAGAGGCAATGAAAAACATGGGCTGTCAGAGGCGCGGCAGTAGCAAAAGCGACTGGAGTGGAGCGATTCGAAGTCGTTGTTGGCTGGCAGTCGAATTGGAAAACCGGTCGAAGCAGCAACCAGTTCAACACAACTACACACAGACTAGCACGCACACAAGCGCATACACACACACACACACACACAGAAGGATATATACTAACCCACTTCCTTACCCACATTTCATCCATTGCATCAACCACTTTTTTTATAAACCCCGAGGGGCGGGACTTACTTTGGCCCATGGCCTCGCTCATGAATGCTTACAACCTCCATCAAAGAGAGTGAGCGAGAGAGAGAGAGAACCTCTCCCATACACACAGAAATACAGAGAGAATTCACTGAGTAAAGAACCTTTTCTCTCTCATTGTTATAATATATTTGATCCGTGTTTGTTCTCTCTTTATATTTTTTCTGAATGTCAACGATTTCGTCGCAGGATGAAGTAACTTTTGGCGCGTGTTGTGTCGTAACCCGGTAACACGGTAACACGGTTACTCTACCCTCGCCAAGCACCCTGTTGCACTGATTTCTCCAATCGAAACTATAACCATATCAATTAGAGGTTTCGAAACACTGTACAGCAATGAAATAACATTTCTAAAAGTTGTAAAATAAAGCCTCTTCAAGTTGTAAAATAGGGTTTAGAAAGCTTATAAAACTTTAGTTTTAAGATCTCTAAAACACATATCCTTAAAAAAGAATTACTATTGAAATAGTGTCCTTAAGATTCGTAAAATATATACATATACTTATGAAAAATGCCCTCAAAAATTCGCTTCTACAAAAAATATCCCGACAAACCTTATACGAAAAGGATAAAATAACTGATAATGAATTGTAACGGTAACTGTAAAACGTAGAACAGTGGCAGAGGGAGAAATCAGAGAGTGAGAGAAAATGTGAGAGAAAGAGAAAGAACTCGAAAGAGAGTTTGAAACAATGAGAGCGTTTCGATTCATAAAAAGGAAGAAATACAAAGTACATAATCCTTTCGCGTTTTTTTTTTTCTCTCTGTCTCTCTCTCTATCTTTAACTCTGGCCATTTCTCTATTCTCTCTTTCTCCCCCCTCTCCTCTTCATTTATCATAACTTTTTATTGGCAACAAATTGCTTGTGATTGAGAGGCGCTGATACGGCGCTGATGGAGGTAAAGAAAAGGATGCTTAATGAATGAAAGATGACGATGACAATGATGATGATGATGACGATGATGATGGTGATGAAGAGGTGGTTGTGATGGAGCCAGATGTAGCGCGGAGAGAAGCCAGAAGCGAAGAATGGATGAGGAAACGTTAGTAAAAACAATATTAAGGACTTTACTAAGGATGTTTAATGGCATAAATAAGCACAAATGTGAGTAGAAAAAAAAGAGAGAAAGAAACAGAGAGAGCGGAACGGTAAGTAAAAGAGAGATAGAAGAAATTTATAACCAAATAAACTCCAGGGAAGTAAAAAAGGAAGAGAGTATCAGAAAGAGACAGAGAGAGAAAGCAAGTAATTGAAGCAGCTAAAAGGACTCTAAATAATGATTGTAGAAATGGTACCAATGTGTGTGTGTGTGTGTGTGTGTGTGTGTGTATGTGTTTATTTGTATGTGTGCGAACGTTGTTGTTATTTTTTTTCATGTGGGTTTCTTCCGGCTTCCAATTTTGTGGTTATGTTTTTTATTCAATGTCAAAAAATAATTGAGATACTCTGAATGTGTGTTAGTTTTTTTTTGTCATTTAGAACCAAGCACACAATCATATCTCTCTGTGATATCTTGATACTCTTGTAGATTTTGTACTTTGTGAAGATTATGTGACTCGTTGATGACGTTGATAAGAATTGAAATGTTGACAATGTACGGATGAACGGATGAATGACGAAGTGGCTTCAGAAAATTGGACAGGCTGCTGTTCAAATGGATGATTTAATTGAAAGGGAAAAAGAACAACAACCATAAAACCATTAAAAACGATGAACACACAACAAAAAATGGCTTAAAAGATGTTTTGTTTTAAAAGCTCACAGAGCGAGAAGTGGGATATTATTTTTAGATGTTTTAACTATCTCTTCTTCTTCCTCCTCTTCCCCTTCCTCTTCCTCACATCTTCGTGATTCTGTTCTTGTTGTTGCTTGTTTGGCATCCATGTTTGATGGTTACTGATTTCTTTCCTTCATCTTTTTTATACATATTCTTGTCTTTGTTTATTTTTGTATTTTTTTATAATTTTGTCCTTTTTGTTGTTACTTCTGTTTTTGTTGTTGTTGTTGTTGTTGTTGTTGTTATTGTTGCTAAAAATCCTCCAAACGGCATGCTTGTCTGTCATTAATACACTCTGTACAACTCTATACGAACTCGCGTTAGAGCGAGATGCGAGACAAGAATGGAGAGAGTAAGGCTTCGCAGCGAAGAGAGGAGAGCGGAAGAGAGTGACAAGTAAATTTTTTTGCGGAAATATCGTTGGCAATCAAAAATCACTCTCGTCAGGATATCGTTTAATTCTATCAAATGTTTATCTTTCGCATCGTTTTGCTTCCTGGTTTTTGTTGTAGTTGTTTTTGTTTCTGGGGTTTTTTCATTCTTCGTTTCTAATCGATTTCGTATTTATTTTTCCGCTTTATTGAATTTTTTCCTGTTGTTTCACTTTTATGAGTTTATTGAAGTTGATAAAGTTTGTAGATATTTTTTTTGTTTTTTTTACAGTAACTACGGAGGAAGAAGAATAGGAAGATGAAGACGAATGTTGAAAGGACGAGGATGAAGATGAGCAAGAGGATGAGGAGGATGAAGAAGTAGAAAAGGACCAGGAAGTTAAAGAATCTGACTAAACAGAGAAATAAAGTCTTTGGAACGGATACAATAATTTTTATTTATCTGTATCTGTCAAAATTTTTAACAAATCGTTTAAAACTTCCCATTAAAGCATGATAAATTTACTGAAAAATTCCGGTTCTTAAAAATTTATTCAAAAATTAAAAGAAAAACTGTGCAAAAATCCTGATTATAAGAAAATCTTAAAAATGCTTATTAAAAAAATAAAAAAGTCCAAAAATTACAATAACAGGTAAAAGAATAATTTTGCTTTTTGTTTATATTTATATTTTATTGTACATATACATAAGTTAATAAAGAAAATGATGACAATTAAAAGAAACAACACTCGGGATTGAAATTCCATTGAGAAGATTTTCTGAGAGAATAAACTGTGTTTGAAATCTCTGCTCAACAAAGAGCAGAAAATTGAGAGAGTGTGTAAAGAATCCAGTTGAAAAGAAGGCGGAGTTTCAAACATAGAATAAAAGAAAGACATCAAATTTGAAGCTTGAATGCAACAGAGAATGTAAGAGTGTGTGTGTGAGTTAGTGTGTACGGTAGAGAGCACAAATGTTAGAGGGAGAGAGTAGAATAAGTACATGTGTTTGTGTGCATGTGTTTATGTGTGTTTGTGGGACGGATTCATTTACAAAGTAGTACAAAGAGCGCTTCTGCGCCATTCGACTGGTCCAATGCCACACCCCCGCCCCTTCGTGGACTCCACAATCTACTGTCCCCATCATCCTCTTCACGAGTACTCCACAAATTAGTCATCCAACCAGTCGTTCAACAACAGCAACAACAACGATGATGGTCCACACTTCGATTTTAATGAGTTGAAGTTGATGAAGAATTCAATTTGTGTCCACCTCCACGAGCACAAGATGTGGATCACCTCATCAACATCACCATTTTGCCGTTGCTGGGAATGGAAGCTGCCAGAGTGACCAGAGTTGTTGTTGTTTTGGCTATTGGATCATCGTGGAGTGGAGAACGATAATAAAAACCGTGTGCGTGGGGCGAAAGCAAGATGTTGCTTGAAGAGAGGAATAACGGGAACGAACGCGTGCGCGAGATGAAGATGATAATGATGATGACGGTGATGATGACGGTGATGATGATGATGATGATGATGATGATGACAACGGGAGCGAGTTTGAGGACGATGACGAACGATGACGAGAACCTTTCCGTGAAACATGGCCGAAGGCGGGGACGGGGGCGAATAATGGGGAAAAGCGATGGAGAATTACGGGCAACGAGGGCGAAAACGATGGGAAAAAATGGCGAACGATGAGGGCGATTTTTTGAGGTTTCTGTTAAGTGAAGCGAAGTGAAGTGAATCGAAGCAGAGCAGAGTTGGATTGAGTTTGGAGACTTCATGCAATTTTAATGAAAATGCTGTCGAAATAACTCGAAAATGGAGAAAAACAAAAGTCGTAAAAACAACAGAAAACAGAAACAAAAGCAAAAAAAAAAAAAGGCTGAAAAGTACGAATTTATGTAAAGTAATAAAAGGAGAATGTGTATAATAAAAAGTCACTAAATAATGACATAAAATGATATGATGATGAAGATGATGATGGAGATTTACCCTGTTTATATGCTTGTATGAGCTGGTCTCATGGGTTGTCTGCTTCTTCTTCTTCTCCTTCTTCCTTCTGATCCTCTTCCTGGACGCTGTTGAAGTTGAGTTGGTTTTTGGTTGGGTTGCATTGGTTTTCTTTCGTTTTTAATGCTGCCCACTGTCACGCTTTGATTCTTTAATTTTCTGGTCTCCTAATTTAATGTTATTAGAGCCACACAAATACACGAGTATTACATGCATGCAGGACGAGGAGATCGTTGTTGTTGTACTCCTTGTTTATGGTCTAAATTCACTCACGTGAATGTCACACTCAACACACAAACACACACATCAAATCTCTCACTCATACATTAATGACTAGCAGTAGATATTCATATAAGTACATTCACATGCATACAAGCATACATTTGTACACAAAGACATCTACGATGTTCGTATATAGTGTTCAGTGTCGACGAATTCATTAAGCAAATATTATGTTTTAATTGAGAGGTAAAACTTTGAGGATTTCAGAGGGAAATCGTTGAATGAAAGCCGTCAACGACGCGGAAATTTAGTAACCATCTCGTAGTTGTTTGAACACCAACGGGGAGGGGAGAGAAGGGAAGCGAAGGGAAGGTAATGTTAAAGATAGAGACGAAGAGAGCATAACTTTAGACAAACTTTGGAAAAAACGTTGGAAAATGTGTATTGCATCTGAATGGATCGAGGAGAGGGAGGACGGGGAGATTACTTAAAAGGCGACCAAATAAATGTTGATGATTAGATGAAAATTCTGTGTTTTATTGACGAATTCCGGGTAGATGTTTGACAGACTGGATACCATAATGCAATGAAGTTTTATTGTAATGTTTTATTGAAGTTTATTTAATGCTACATATAATATAATAATATAGACTATAATCAATCTAATTGGAGTCGAATTTCTTCTTCAGCGCACCGATTTGTCCCACTGTCGTGACAGGATTTGAACACTTTAATCACTTTTAATTAAACTGACTTCAAACTGACTCAATGTTAGTGGAAATTTTTTGTTGATTTATTTGTTTATTTGTATTTTGTTATAAAAACAAAAGTGTGTGTGTGTGTGTGTTTCCTGTTCGTGTTGCTGCTGTTGAAAACTGTTAACTGTTCATTATTCGTGAACTCCGCGAGTCGTGTGATGGGCGGATTGGTTGATGTGTGTGTGTATGCGTGCTGTGTGTGCGTGTGTGTTTTTTTGTGTCTGCTCGATGTGACTCCGAGCCACCCACTTTAAACTTTAACCACCCACCCGAGTTAAGTGGCTGGTGGGTGGCTGAATGGATGGATGAATGGATGGTTGGATGGATGGATGGATGACGAGGAAGAGAGGGCGATGGTCGCTCTTGTTGCCGCACTCCGTCGCTTGTGTTGGTTGTATTTTAATTGTTTCCGCTTTGAAGTTAACATCGCTGTTGTTGTTGTTGTTGTTGTTGTTGTTGGTGTTGTTGTTGTTGACAGCGCATGAACCTTCCAGGACTTGCATGTGGCTGCGGTTACTCTCATAGTACATGTATGTATGCGTCTCTGAGTGTGTGTGTGTGTCTGTCTCTGTCGCTTTCTCTGTCTGTGTAAATATAAAATCGCAACGATTGACAAACATTTTAATTTTCCATAATGAGTTAATTAATTTAATGAAATGTTGTTGTTGTGTGCATTTGTAAGTTTCATTTTGTATTTGTGATTATAGTTGTATGTGTGTGTGTGTGTGTCTGTGTTTGTTACGGTTTAATGAGTTTTTACTTGAGCTCGTGCATGTTTTTAATTATTTTGCAATTAAAATTCATTTAAACGTGGTTTCATTTCATTTAATATGAATTTTTTTCCACATCATCATCTCTCTCTCCTTCCTGCTTCTGTACTCTTAATAATAATTATTTTTTGCTTGTGGTTTTAATTAAAATATTCCTATTAAAAAATGATAAAAACTTTTATGAACAAATAAGAAAATTGTTCAAATCTGAAAAAAACCTTCAATATACAAATTTAATTAAATTAAAAAGCAGTTAATTTAAATGATTTACCAGAGAAAAACAAGAGAAGATATAAAAAAAAAAAATTAAATTAAATGAAACAAGCGAAGCGCGGATTTAAAGATTTATTTCAAAAAAATACATGAGCTTTAAAATAAATACTTTAAATGGTATATAGCACTAAATTTCAATATTATGTATGTTAATCTTTTATACTTATGATTGTTTTAATGTGTATTGATTTCTGTTAAGTTCTTCTAACGGTTCTTGTGAATTCAGTTAGCTTCTGTTATGCTTCCGTTATGCTTCTGTTATGCTTCCGTTATGCTTCCGTTATGCTTCTGTTATGCTTCTGTTATGCTTCTGTTGTGCTTCTGTTGTGCTTCTGTTATGCTTCTGTTGTGCTTCTGTTATGCTTCTGTTATGCTTCTGTTGTGCTTCTGTTGTGCTTCTGTTGTGCTTCTGTTATGCTTCTGTTATGCTTCTGTTATGCTTCTGTTATGCTTCTGTTATGCTTCTGTTATGCTTCTGTTGTGCTTCTGTTGTGCTTCTGAGCTTCTTCTGTTCCTGTTGCATTCTTTAACAAAAACAAAACAAAAATACAGCCACCCATCTGATGCTTGACCCACTCTGAAGTAACTCCTTCCCTGGGGAATCACGTTGACTTTGACTTTGAACTCCAAAGCGGTTAATTAAATCGCTCAGCAGGGCGCTGTACTAATTGCCAGGCAATATAACGGCGCAGGACTCTAATGAGAGGGCAACAAGAAAGAAAACACAAAAAAAAGAACAAAAAAATGGAAACAAGTAAAGAAGATTGCGATTCTCGTGTTTTTTGCCGAGCTCACTAAAAGCTGTCAAAAACAAAGAAAAGAAAACAAAATAGAGACGGAGGAAAAGCCAAAAGAAATACAAAAAGAAAATCGACATTAATTACATTCAACTGCGTTCTTCTTTCGCATAATTAAAAGCTAATGATGTCGACTAAGTGAGGTTAGGAACGATTGGTTAAAAAGCCTTCGGGTTCATTTCCGTTATAAACGAAGCGACGCAGAGACAAAAAACGCCACCACAAAAGAAAAAGAAAGAAAATAAACAAGAGAGGAGAAAGCTCTTTCTCTCTCTCTTTCTCTCTCTCTCTCTCTCTCTCTCTCTCTCTCTCTCTAAATACTTCAAAATTGATTGTAAGATTTTATGAATCATTTTTCCCATACATTTTTTCTTTCTTTTTTACATGTTCTTCTCTACTGTTTTTCATTCTTCTTTTAAAAGTTTCTCTTCTTTTTTCGGTTTCTCTTCTTTTTTTCGGTTTCTCTTATTTTTTTCGGTTTTTCCTCATTTTTTAAGTGTCGCTTCTCTTCAGCTAAAGTTTCGGTTAAATTTTCGCTGGTTTGAGACGATTTTCAGGATGATTTGATAGACGTAATGCGCCGCAGGACATGCTCAGCAGGACTAAAATACTTGTTGTCTTTAACCGTTTTAATCCTGGACGCTGATGAACACTTTTCCACTAAAGTAGTTAATCAGCGTCGATCGGATTGAAAGCAAACAACATAAGTTGCAGTATTTAAGGGAATGTTCTCTGATTTTCGGTGGACTGCAAACGAAGTGGAAGCGGATGGACGGATGACGGATGACGGAGGTGACACTGATGCTGCGGAGGACATTCGAAGATCACCCGCTGCGTCACGTGGCACACACGCCACAAACACACTCACACTCCAGGGAGGATGAACTGCCTCAAATCGAACAACATTCCTCTTCCTGCAACGATTACCCTCCTCACTCTCCTCACTTTCCTCAACCTCTTCACCCTCTTTATACCTCATCCAATCTTAGATCTAAATTCGTCCTGGTTTACATTAAAATCATTTAAGGATGCTTAACATCTGCCTAATTTCAGTTTAGAATATATTTTGTGTCAATTGTTCTCTTCTTTCTCTCTCTCCCTCTTTCTTTGGCTGTCTCCCTCTTTCTCTCCCTCTCTCCCTTTAATTTTGTTCCGTTATTCTATTGAAATATTGTAACAATTTTTTTTCTCCAATTCAGAGTTGTTTCCACTCTCCGACGTTATTCGCTGCTCTCTCTCTCTTGTGTTTCTATCACTTTCGCTCACTCGCTGGCCAGCTTCGGCGTTCCGAACATATGACAGCCCTCAAATTATGTCAGGCGGGTGTCATGCGCCCCGTCCTTTCACTCTTCGAATCACTTCAGATTAGTTTATAAAATTATTAAAAGTACTTCAAAGAAGACTGCGAAGAGGGAGAGGTTCTCTTTCTCTCTCACTCTCTCCCTCCCTCCTCTCTTCCGTCACGTGGTGGCTTCTAATTGAATCTGAGCGACTGAGAGGCGGATTCCTGCCGCAGGACATACAAACAACGTGAGATTGAGTTGAGATCCACTCCGTCGTTCGAATGGAATCGCATCGGCCGGCATCGCATGCATCGTGTGACAAATAATCACAATAATAATGTGACATGTGCGAAATCTGATTGAAAATATTAAATCAAGCTGATTTTTTAATATTTTATTCCAGGAGGTCACTTTTTTTTACGTAAACTCTTGATTGAATGTGAAGTAATAGAAAAATGTTAGTTAATCAATCAGAAAAACTTTCCTAATTTCCTCTCTCTTTGAATTCATTTTCTTCTTCTGTAAAATCCAATTAATTTATAGAATTATGTTTACGTATATAAAACATGCTACTGACTTTATTCTACATCAATATTTATTGTGTTTAATTGGTTCATTAAGTGGAAAGTCTCTCACATCAAACTGAAAGCTAAACGCCCACTTTTCTCCCTTGAAAAGAGAGAAGGAGAGAGAGAGGCAGAGTGAGAGAGTGGAAGAAGGAAAAATAGTTCTTTTCTACTTCTTAAGTGTTCATTAAGTTTCACTTTCTTCGCTTTTCTTTCCTTCTCTTCGCTTCATTCTTTTTCCTTTCCTTTTTCTTTTCTTTTTCTTCCTCTCACCTTATTTAATGCACTTAATTATGCATTCAGTACTTGATGCATTTAGTGTTAGTTTAGCTTCTTGCAACACGGCACACAGCCGTACATCCTTCGCTTCCTCCGAGTCCTTGCGTCCCCCCGCCGCCAACCCTCGTCACTTAAAAGATGCACACACAAAGCATCACAGTTAAATGAAATTTTCTGCAATTTTCTCTTCATTTATGTAAGAATTTGCAGTTAATTTACGGGTAAGTGTGAGTGAGTTTGTTTATGTGTGTGTGTGTGCGGATTTGAGTGTTGTACTCGATCCAGTGTACTCGTTGGTGTAAAAGATTTTCTAATCTTATAACACAATCTCTGTAACAGGAAAATTACACAACGTTGTTGCTGTTGGAAATCTTCTTGTAAAGCATCTTAATGATCATCATTGTGGTGTTGCAGGGAATAAGTCGCATTCTCTTACTCTAAGGATGTCTTCCCTCATCCTCATCCTCATCCTCATCGTTATCCTCATTTTCAGGAATTCTTACGACGTCTTCGTCATCTTCTGCTTTTCCTTCGTCTTCTTCTTCCTTCTCCTTATTTTTGTCCTTCATCAATTCAGTTTTCTCTGCCATTCAACTAATTTAATTCAGATGCAACGATTGCACAACAACAGCAACAATTGAGAGCCACAATCAACGTCGCTTGCGGTTGCTAGACTCACATATTTAGTCATCTGTACAGAAATGCTTACTTTCGTCCGACGGTTTTTCATGCGATGATCAGCATAACAGATGAGAGAGATCAACAGAATCATTATAAACCTCCTTTATTAGAACTTCATCATGGTTGACATTGTTTTCTCTACTAATAAAGTTTTTGACATTTTCTATAACATGACCTAATGAGCCGTCGCCATTTCAGCAAAATGGTGGCAAAGTGAATAATGATCATCTTATTACACTCAATTAGAAAATCTTCCCAGCTTTCTTCATTGTGACCAAGACGTGGTTGTGCGGGGAGATTAATTTTCATCTTCTGAAGGGGCGCGGGGGAAGGAAGAGAGGAAGAACGTTGACGCCATCGCAAGCCAATTCACTCCATATTCAAGAAACGTCTCAATGGAAGGGAAACTCACAAAATGGCGGAGGTTTGAGAAGATGAGCTTCTAATGTGTGTGTTGATTAGTGAGTAAGCGAGAGATACTGAGAGTTAATGCCGGCAGAGAGGGAAAGAGATGGAGTGAGAGAGAACGAGTGTGGTTGTGTTTATAAGCGTTTAGATTGTATACGAAGCTCTTCGTTTATTTGTATATGAATGCTTGGGTGGATGCGTTTGGATGTGTGTGTGTGTGTGTGTGTGTACGTGTGTGTTTGTGTGTGTGTGTGTGTGTGTGTGAGTGTGTGTGTGTGTGTGTGTGTGTGTGTGTGTGTGTGTGTGTGTGTGTGTGTGTGTGCGTGTGTGTGTGTTTGTGTGTGTGTGTGTGTTTCACTCTTTGTGCGGTTTAATTTGCAAATTTAATTAGATTTAGCTTCGTAGAAGCGGCAAAACTTCGTACTTAAGACAGAGCGAAAGATAGATTGCAGACTATCAGCAAACATTAAAGAGAGTGATAGACACCGAGTGAGATAGTGATAAAGAGTGACAGACTAAGAGGGAAAGAGAGAGAGAGACGGATGAAGATGATATGAATATTCATCTTCTTCGGTAGTTCATTTCTATTCGATGCAAATCGTTGATTATTAAATTAAGGGCTCAAATCCAAACCTAAAACAACAACAGATACAACAAATCAACAACAAGACAACAATAACAACTACAACAAGTCAACAATAATAGGTACAACTGCCAGTTCAGTAACAACAGCAAACAGCAACAACAATAAACACCAGAGCATAATTTAGAAGCACAAAGCATGCAATCAACATCAGAAACATCATTAATATCATCACCATCATCACCATCACCATCATTATTGATCATAATCAAAGCGAAACTGATGAGTTGCTGTGTTTTTAAAGCAAGCGACTGAGAGAAGATGATTGAAATTTTAATTGCTATTCATTTACAATAATCAAGGATTTCTAATTGCTTTGCATTATTTCCAGTTGATCAATTTAGAACTTTTAATGAATAATTATTTGAAATATTTAATGAAGGTTCGACCGAAATTCCAAAATCGAAATGAAATTGCAAACATGCAAATTTTCATAAGCAAGAAAGAGAGAGAGAGAGAAAGAGAGAGAGAGACAGAGAGAGTGTGTGTGTATTAATAAATTAAATTATAATAAACACTCGATAATTTTAGATAATTTGTGGGAAAGCTGAACAGAGCCGGAGAGAAGATGAATGAGATGTTAATCATTTCATATAAAATGAGAAATAATAGAAATGAAAGAGAAGGAAGAAAAATTAGAAAAAGCAAACATAAATAAATGAAAGAATAAAACAGTAAAACAAGAAAATAGTGGCTATAAAACATCATTGAATCAAGTAAATCAGTTCAAAAGTCAAACAAATAAGAAAATCGGGAAAAAAACGAAATCAAAATATACTATAATTAAAAAAGAAAACGGAAAAGAATACAAATGAAAACCGTAGTAAAGAAAGCGAAATAAATTTGAAGGGGGTTATTAAGTGCTCCCTTTTCCAGCCCCCGCCGTACTCATCTATGAAGCTACGCCCATGGAGAGTAGAGAAGCGACGAATCTTCGCTTGAATGTTGGAATGGAAAAATAATTCCATTATCGTTGATTTCAACGAAGCTCTTTGAAAGGTTGAATGAATGTCGAATGCAAACTGATAAACAAAATCAGCAGAAACGCACACAAACACACAAAAACAAAGCCACGCATTTAGCAGAGACACACACGCACACGGTTGCACATAAACGCACACACACGCATAGTCAAATAATCACTAAACTACACTCTCATACAAAAACACACGCAGTCACTCAATAAAACGCAATTAAATCATCATCAACAGGAGCTGAAGCAGGCATTCGTTGGAAGGAGAAGGAACGATGGTTGTGAAGAGGGAGAGGGGTGAAAAGCAATTGGGTTTAGTCACAGGTGGGTTGTGTATGTGTATGTGTATGTGTCTGTGTGTGAACTTAATGAACAAATTTCCCCTTTGCATTAAAAATGCCCGTAACGAGTACAAAATATTCTCTGGTCTTGTGTGTATGTGTATGTGTGTGTTATGTGTATATGTATGTGTACACCCACACATATGCTCGTCTTTGCATGTGTGAGTGCGTGCTGCTATCGCCGTCGTCGTTGATTCTCGACAAACGAGAGCTTAATTAAAATCTCTTTTAGTGTGAATTTTGTGCCGTTGCTCACTGTGGCAACACTAAACACGTTGAACACTTGAAGAAATGCAGGAGTGGCAGAGTGAGGGAAGGGAAGGCGAAAGTTTGTATCTATTTTCGGTCATTTGTGTGAAAATCTAACAGAATTTTGATAATTTAACAGAATTTTGAAATCCTTTGGTTTTGTTTTTGATTTTTCTCACTTCTCATTAAAATAATGACGATTTTAATTATAAAGTAAACAGCAGAAAACTTATCCATTTCCTTGAAAGGACAACAAGAAAAACAAAATAAATCTACCAAAAAAAGGCATAGAAAATAAAACAAAATAAAACAACAACAATAATTAATATCATCGCTTTTTCGCTGATCCTGTCCGAAAGTGTTGCAGGATATTTTCGACAGGATATTTTAAAAAGTAATTTCCAGGGCCAAAAAGAAGACTTCGCCGAAGACGAAGACGACAACCGAAGGAATTCGTGTTAATTTATGCGAAAAGCAAAATTGTTTTCCGTTTTAATGGCTTTCGTGTCGCGAAATATTCACTCCTTCATTCATTCCTTCGTTCAATCCTTCATTCATTCCTGCGTTCATCCATCCATCCTCTTTTTCCCTCTGTACGAAATTATTAATCAAGGATTAAAGGAGTAAAAGCACCCAAAAAAGGATGGCGAAGCGGAAATGCAAAACACAACAAATTCGCGTTCCGTCATTAAAAGTTTTTTTACTCATTTTGTTTAGTATTTCATTTATTTTCAATTATTTTCTAAGAAACACAGGAAATTGACACCTTTTCGAAGGATTACAATTAAAATGAAATCTCTTAATTGACATTTAAAGAAACGTCAGAAATCGCGTCATCAAGCAATCACTCGTTGTTGTTATTGTCGACTTCATCATCATCATCAAAATAGAAACTATCATCATCAAGATGGATATGATCATCATTAAGGTAGAGATGATGATGATGGTGCAACATGCGAGGACTATTTTTAATAAGATCCTTGAAGACTATGCGAGGAAGTGGGGGCAGCGGGGGCTGCGGGGTGCGTTGCTTCAGGCCAGATTGATTCAATTTTCTTGATTTTCCTCACTTTGATTAGAAAAGAAGAAGAATAAGAAATATAAGAAGAAGCAAAATAATAGAAAGAAGCAGCAGCAGCAATAAAATGAATTATTATATAAGTACGAAAACAAGATAATCGAGGTCGCTGCGCCCTTCATTTGCCATTCTCACACTCCATCATCGCATCCAAAAAAACTCTCTGAAATTGAAGTAAAGAGAACCGAAAAAGAATCGAAAAATAAACCGGAACCGGTTCCGGAAATTTGAAAAGCACGGAGGATCGATTTGCTTGCCTCCGAAGCTCCTTCTTCATTTCATTACGTTGCTGTACCTTTTACTGTTTAAGTACTCGTATATACTCAAAATAATCAGAGCTCAAAGTATTCTAATCTGTCTGGAGTCTCAAAAATCAAGGACTAAATATCAGGGAGTCAAATCAGGTCAGGCAAGGTCACTATAGTCATTATAGGCATCATTGTTATTATAGTTATACTCATTATAGTCATCATACTTATTAGAGACATCATACTCGTCATTGTCATCATACTTATTAGAGACATCAGACTCATCATTGTCATCATTTTCATCATACTTATTAGAGACATCATACTCATCATTGTCATCATATTCATAGTCACTATATTCATCGTACTCATCATAGTGACATAAAATCACCACTACATAAAGTGAGAGAAAAAAAGTCAGATAAAACACCCTACAATCCCCATTCTTTCGTCAGCATTACACAAAACCATGCAATCATATCGAAGAAATTTGACACCAAGATTAGCATAGTGTATAAAATTGATTTGGTGACCAGAAAAAAGACCAGAAAGAAAAAAAAAAGGAAAAAAGATTTCCATTTTATAAAATAGGGGACCAAAATGGTCCTTCGGTCCGGTTACGCCCACAAAATATATGAACAGAAATAATTGCAAGTGAAGATTAAATGGATTCGAGCAGAGAAAAAAACACAGAGTACCGTTGATGATGCTGATGGTGGATTTTTCTGCTTCCTCTTCTTCTTGGTGTTACGTAAAATTATGTGGTTGCTGTTATCGCTTTTATTACTATTAAGCTTAATGCTTGTTGCTACTCGTATTGTTCTTGTTTTTTTTGTTGTTGTTGCCGGTCTGTTGACATTATTAAGTTACAACAATCGAATTTTTGATGATGTTGATTTTATGCAAACATTTTTGTATAGGGTAAAAATTTGCCACACCGCAAAACAAACTAAACAACAAAAAAAAGTGGGTGGCAACTTCTTGCAAATGTTACAAAAATAATTACAACAACAACAACCACAAGGAATAGAAAGTAACCAGGAATTTTATGAGGTCACTTAAAAAAATTGTCATTTTTAAGCAGCCATTTCTAGGAAAACAATAATAACAATCAACAAGATACGGGAAAAAAGCGGAAATGAAATTTAAATTCAATTAAAAAAGGAAAAATTTATACTGAAAAAGAAGAGATTTAAGAATTGAGTACATTTTCAATAATAAGATTATTATATTGAATGCAAGAAGAGAGAAAATACAAAAAATGATACACTTGATCGAGTGTGTTAACTCGCTGTCACATTCTCTCTCTTTCTTCCTTCTCCTTCACTCTCTCTTTCTCTCTGTAAAAGAAGAACATACAATTTTTCTAACTATTTTTCTTGTATTAATTTTTTGCACAAAACTCGACAAGAAAAATGGAATGAGGAAAAAATCACTGTTCTGAAATAATTACGAAACTCAACGAGGCAAAAAATCCGCTTTCACACTTCTTTTTTTTCTGTTTGCTCTCCTCACTCGACTCTGGAGTGCAACGAGTGTTGTTGTTTTTTGTTGTGGTTCTGTTTTGTTTGCTTTTTGTTGTTATTGTTGTTATGAAGAAGAGCGGCTCGATCCTTTTTTGATTCGATCCTATCTGCTTGAAGCCGAAACACGCAAAAACACAGAATAACAGCTTTGTTGTTATCGAGTACAAAGAGAGAGTAACAAGAAAGAACAAGAGTTGGACAACCAAATACTGCCATTAACGACGATGACGATGACAATGATAACGAGGATGCTAATGATGATGTTGACAAAAAGGATCAGCGCAAGGACAATGGCGTCAATGATCACAGCTTAGAGAAGCAGAAGCAGCTTGAAATCGGTGCGTCGAACGCGCAAAATTAACGTCATCGCTCTCGAGAGTCGGGAGACTGTAGAGTGTTCTTCCTTCTCTTCTCTCCTCTCCTCTCCTCGCCTCTTCTTTCCGATACACAAACAAGATAAACAACAAGGATCAAGTACGGGTGAATACAAAGGATCAGCATGGATCAGGATTATTTGTGGAGCGCCCTCTGTTTTATTTTTGGATGAAAAGCGGGTAGAAAAGAAAATAGAGTGAGATCGATAGACTGTAAACACTGGGAAAGAAAGAGATAGAAAATGAGAGAATAATGAAAGAAAGAGAGTACTTTTTATCACCTTTAAAGCATGTTGTAATTATAGATTACTTTATGTTTTAATTATACTTTTTAATACAATACATTATAGTTATTATTTATTTAATTAATAAACATTTATGAAATATTTTTTAACTAATTCAATCTATAAATTGAAAGAAAACCCGATCTATCTTAACTAAGTTCTCGGAATCCTGTGTGGTTTTAGTTTGTAAGGGAGATCATCAACGTCTGAAGATCATTCTTCAATTTAGAGTATATTCGAAGTCTTTCAAAGGATTTATTTAGAAGATTTTCATTGAAATTTCGGTCATTGAGTTATTAAGATCTGTCGAGAATCGACATCGTTTATAGTACCAAGTATAGTTCAGCCTTTTTCTTAATGTCTCATATTGAGACTCATTGAGATATGCAATATTGGAAGGAGGAACTTTTGTTAAAAGGATATCAAATGTTTACTGTAACTTTTGTAAGCTGTTTATCGAGAATAGTTTGTACTAATTTCTTAGTCAATTGAAATCGTTTGATGAGTCATAAGATGTCTGAAGACATTAAAATTAGAGATCTACTGTGAAAATATTTCTATAAAGATCGAATTCAAGATTGATTGAGATCTATAAACACAATTAAAGCTAAAACCAAATGATTTTGTTGGTCCTGGACGGATAAGAATTCATCTCCTTGTGAAAAAATTGTATTCCCTCAACCACTCTTTCTCAATCGCTTCTCTTTCTATGACATCATCTAATCATTCAATCGATAAACGTTTCTATAAAGGTTTAATATTACGTCTATACTCAAAAAACGTCTTTTTCCTTGCAAATCAAGATGCTGTTCTTTAAAGATTGATTTTCTACGAAACCCAATTTTTTTAGTAGGCGTGTTTTTATTTACTTTTCTCAAATTATATAGAAACAAGATACATCGGATCACTGGCAGGATATCCTGATAAACTGTAACAAATGCCCTCAAAACTGCTGCCAGAGATTGAAAAGAAAGAAGGAAAAAAAAAATTCAGAAAGATCGTTGTTGTTGTTGATCGTTGAGATGGTGAGTGTTGAAGAATGAGTCTCATGCGTGGAAGGGGCGGGGAAGTTGACGAAAAGAAGTATCAAGCACGCCCCTAAGCTGCTAATGATCGTATTGATTGTGTTGATCGCCTTCATTAAGGACATGCATGTGGTTTTCAGGAAGAAACATCAACAAAGGACACACGCTGCGATAAGGATCTGGTAGCGTGTGAGGCGCAAAGAACAAAAAGGACTTAAAATTGAAAGGAACCACAGAAGAAAGAAAAGAAGAAAGAGGAATGAGCGGGGGAAAAGGAAGAGACTGGAAACACAATAAAAGGAAGAATGAGAGTGAAAAATAAAACTGTTTAAAATGTGTTTCAAATGTGGTTCAAACACATTTATATGAGTCTTAGTTTTTGTTCGGTGAGTAGATGGTTTTTGTTGGTATATGGTTGATGTTGTTGTTGTTGTTGTTGCGATTGTTGTTTTTATTGTTGTCATGAACAAAGTAACGAGTGTTGTAATTGAAACGTCGCAGGATTCTTTTAGAACCTCTCGAGAGGGGAGAAGAGGCGAGAGGAGATGAGAAAAGGCGAGTGTAGAAGAGAAAAGGAGAGAGAAGCGCCGAGAAGAGGCGAGAAGAAGAGAGAAGAGGCTAGAAGAGCAGATAGAAGAAATAAGTTGTTCATTTAACAATCAAGCAGCAAATCTTCGTTAATCCTGAAAGGATTTTAGCACATTTTCCCGCTCTGCATTTGAAGGGGGGGAGAGAGCGGTGTGTCTATGCGTTCGAGTGCTTGTTATGAGGCCACGCATAAGCGGATTATTTAAACAAAATGTGACAATATTTCGTTGCTTCGGACTCCCGCCAGGACGAGAGTAGATACGAGCAGAGCTGCGCCAGGATGTGCGGCTGTTTTACTATTATTATCATTATTAACAGTTTAATGATCAGGTAATCCTTGGCCACAAAAAAAACGCAGCATAATTGAATGTTCATCCATTCATCTCAGCATCACTTTTTTCCCATTATTTTTTCTAGCAGCAGCCGCAGGATGTGTGAAAAGTTTGCCTTAAGTCCTCGAATCCTGCTGTGAGCTTGGAAAATTGCTTTATGAGGATCACTTAATTTCGATTACGATGTTCGGGATATAAAGCAAAAAGAAACCAAGAATTTAAGAGAGAGAGATGAGAGGAGGGCGAAAGAGGAAGAAGAGGGGCAGATGGAGAGAGGAGAGAAGAGGAGAGTGTGAGAGAAGGAGTAAATATGCTAAAACTAAAGTGCTCTTGAGTTCGATTCACCTGAATTTATGAAAACCGAAGCACATCCTTGTTTCCGCTGCTGGAGCGCTGAAGGATTGCTGCAGTTCTTCTTGCAATCGGATTCAATTTAGTTCACAGATTGATGCTGATTGAATTTGCGGTTTCGATTACGAGTCCTCGACTCGAGTCCTGCTGCTGGTCCTGCACAGGACATGAATGCGTTCGAGTGGCCATCCTGCCGTCGCCATTTTAAAAGAGTACAGGATACAGAATACAGAGCAGAGGACTCAGGCTGGGCTCAGGTACAGAACACAAGACACAGAACATTCAGCCATGTGAACAGAGTTGACGACAGAGTTTTTTGAGTTTCCAGAGTTTCCATCCTCTCAACTGTTCATCCATTCAGCTCTCCAACCCCTTCGTCTCTTTCTCGTCACTTTGCCTCTGTTTCTTATCTCTCTCTCTCTCTCTCTCCCTCCCTCTCTCTCTCTCTCCCTCTCTCTCTTTCTCTCTCGGAAAAGTAAATAAATTCCCTTTTTTCTATTTAATCATCGCTTTTTTCCTTCATTTCCCATTTTTGACATTATAATTCACAATTTTACTTTGGACTTCTTTTTCTCCTCCTTCTTTATTCTTCTACTATTCTATTACTATTCTTCTCATTCTCCCTCCCTTTCGTTTTCGTCTTCTTCTTCACCCACCTGTTTCTTTTTCTTCTCTGTTATTAGTGTAGTTCCCCTTATTCTATTTTTTGCCTACTTCTCCTTTCTTTTCTCCATCTTCTGTTTCTTATTTTCCTCTTTCTGCTTCTTTCTTAACTAACTCTTTTGTCTGTTGTTTTAAATTTACAAATTTTTATCCCTCCTAAAATTTTTCTTTTCTTTTATTTATTTATTGCTTTTTTTTGGTCTTCTAAAAATAATCTAAAATAAATTGAGTTTTATTAGGATTTTTGGTTAGAATTGTTTAGTTTTCTGTTTCATCTTTTAAAAGGAAAGGAAAATTTGATTGCATCGAATGTCTTCTGCAGATTTTCTAATTTATTATACTTTAAAATAGATTTTGTGAAGATTTTGTTCACATCATAGACTGATGTGTGTGCTCAGTGTCTTTAGAATTTTTCACCCATCTGATGAATTGATTCCAAGAATATTGGCAACATATTGCATTAACAATCGATCACTAATCACGATTATTAACGGTTACATTAATTATAATTATTGCTTTAATAATCAGAAAATCTGTTGTTGATATGCGATAAATCATATGTAATAATTTCTTATCGATTATTTTTCGCGATTATGAATATAATATAAAACCGAGTACATATACGATATATACATAATTATGAGTATAATTGCATATAATATTTGTCTTTCTTTATCCTGGAACATTGATAATATTCTATATAAACTAATTAACACCGTTGCCTTTCTTGTGGTAGTTTAATTAGTTATTACATTTTCCACATAATCAAATGAATGTGAAAATCAGATATAAAAAACTAAAATTAAATATTAACTTATTGTTTTTGAATGGTTTTGAGTCAGTCTGTCTTTTTTTCTATGTTTGTCTTCGTTTATATGAAACACACACCTTGTTTTTAAACACTGGCTAATGTATGGTTGGTGGATATGCTAAGGATTTTGTCGCTGAAAGCAAGACGAATTAGAAGAAAGCATACACGTAGTTTGTGTATCTGCTGAAAATAATGTTTTATTCTTTTTGTGGGGTTTAATCTTGGCTATATTATTTGCTCATCTGATTTACGATAGTTTGAACTTTTTCTCACTTTTTATCGCATTGACAAGGAGATGTCGTTGGAATTACTAAAGAACGAGTACGTATTACTGAAATGTTGAGTAAATTTAAATTGTTGTTCCACTACATTTATTTAGAGCATTTTGAACAAAAACAGAAACTAAAACCTTTCGCTATTCAATTTATTGTAACCGAAAAACAATATAAATTTCAATTTTTATATAAGTTAAAGATTAGGTAAATTAAAATTAAAGATTAGTTAAGATATGAAACTTATTTGAAATAAAAAATGGTAAAGGTTTTCGATTTTTTCAAACGAAATTTGATCACTAAAAGGTAAACAAAAGCAAACAAATTCTTAAAAACATAAAAAAGCAGAAATCGAAGAAAGAAAACCAAATAAAAGAAGACAATAAATATAAAAAAAATTACTGAAACCACAAGCTACTGTTAATTATTAAATCAAATCCAGAACAACTCAACTCACGAAATTGAAATAAAAAAAAACAAAGTGTCAAAAAACAAACACGAATTGTGTATCAATCTATCCAAATAAAGACCACGATAAAAAAGAAACGCCGAAAAAGCTACTGACGACATTCTTATTTTTTTATATCGGTAGCGGCTTCTGTGCCGAAATCAAACAACAATAAAAAATGTGACAAAAAACACGAAATGACGAAAAATACGAATGACAAAAAAATATGAACAACAAAGAAATGGAAGAAAAAATATTCAAAAATAAAATAGACAAAAATACGGAAAGAGCTTGAAAAATAAGATGTCAAAAAATTCAGAAAAAACCTTAAAAAATATCAAAAAAATACAACGAACCTTAAAACGTAAAAAAAGATAAAAGCAACAACAATTCAAGAAAAACATATCTCACTTCTATGCTTCAAACTTCGATTGATTGATGCTTCTTCATGCGATGATTGTTCTTTGGTTCAGTGACAAGGTACGAATTCTATCTATGTACAAGGTAACAAAATGGCGTTTGGAGGGTTTTGAATTGTTGGTGTTGTTAGTGTAGTTGTTGTTGTTGTTGTAGTTAATATAACTCGAGTGCTAATTAATATAACTCGCCGACTGTGTTCAGAATTCACGGAGCGAGTAATAATAAAAATTCGATTTGATGCTGATGAAGATGATTCTGCGATGTTTTCTTCTTATTGTTCAGTTTTTATTCTTCTTCTACTTTTGTTTTTCTTCTTCTCTTTTCTTCTCTTCGAATTTATATTGAATTCATATTCAACATTCTTATTATTTTGTATACGAAGTTTACAAATCGTTTGTTACGTTGAGTTAATTTTTGTTTTAACAATTTTGGAAAACTTTTCCTTATTTTTTTATTTTGTTTTCTTTCGTTTTTTTATTTAATTTTATTTAGTTAATGTGTTTTTTTGTTTGTTTATTTTTTCCATTTATTTAATGATTCTTTTCTTGTTTTTTTTTTTGAATTATGAAGAATGTTGTTTGTTGTACGTGTTTTGAAGAAGAACAACAACAAAATATTGATAATAAAGAAAAGATTTAATATTTTTTAATCTGTCTTGAAACTGAAAGCTTTTCAATGCCGCTGAGTTCCGAAATCGAGAACCTCTTTAAACTGATGTTGATGTCCAATTAGCGAATCTATCCCAATTGATGTGTTCATTTTTTGATTTATTAATTTATTCAAAGTAGACGAAAAGAAAGACGAAAATTTAAATTCCGAAAATTATTCAACATTTTTGAGAATTTGGAATTTTGTAAATTTGTCGAATTCTGAAAATTGAATGAGATTTCAAAAAATTAACGAAATCTCAAAAACTGAACAAAATTCTATTTTATTTTATAAACTCAAAATTTCAAAAATCGCTAAAAGCGTCAGGAATTTATTTAAATTTAAAAGCTTTGTCAAAACTGTAAAACTTTGGTTGGAAAAATTTAAATGTTCTCGAATGTATTCTGAAGTAAAAAATAAATAATATTTTAAAACAAACATATTATTTTAAGTAAATAATTATTTTTTACAAACCAAAAATGATGGCAAACAGAAACAACAACAACAATTCGAATGAATGAATGATAAATGAATAAAAATAAAAAACAAACCAAAAAATAATGTAAAAACGGAAGAAGATGGAGAAAAACAGCAAAAAAACGAGAAAGAAGTGAAGGGGGATGTGAAGAAGTGAAATAAATACAACAAAACAGAAAAAAAATTAAACAAGAAAAATGCGCTACACGAAAGTGCACTATAATCAGCATTTCGGCAGTATTTCTGAGAGAGCTGTCGTGTAGTTGTTGCTGTTGTTGTTGTTGTAGTTGTTGCTGCCATTATTGTGGTTGTTGTTATTTTTTCATTTTTCCTCTTTTTCCTCTCTACTCTTTGTTTCTGTTGTTGTTATTTATTCCCGTCTTTTAAGTTCATTTTTTATGTTCGTTTTTTCTTTAGTGGTGTTGTTGTTATTGCTTTTGTAATTGTTGTTGCTATTGTTCTTGCTGTTTCTCTTATAGTTTTTGTTGTTGTTGCTTTTTGTTGTTGTTTTTCCCCGTGGATTCTGGCTGAGTGGATGTCAGTCATTCGTGTAGATGACAGAATAGCGAAGAAATGTCGTGGGGAGAGAAGAGAAGAGAAGAGCCGGGTTGTCAACAGTCAGTCAGGACGACAGAAAGAGCAACAACAACAACAACAACAACAACAACAACAACAACAACTTGTAGAGAACCAAATAAATTACCATGGAATGTGTTTCCTGTGAAGTTGTAAAGCTTTCCTAGATGTTTGATGTTTCACTTTGGTTGTTGTTGTTGTTGTTGTTGTCGTTGCCGATGTCATTCTTCTTCATCTTCTTCTTGTTGCTGTTGTTGGGTTTTTTTGTTGTTGTTACTTACTTTTTTATCCTTATTTTTTGTTTGTATTAATGTATTAATCAGTTTTCATCTTTTCGTCGCTCTCGAGAGTCACAAAATGAGAAATGAGCTGCTCTGTGTCATCATTATCATTATCATCAACATTATCACTATCGTTATCATCACTATTATCATCATCAGTATCGTCGTCATCATCATTATCATCACCATCATCATCAGAATGAGAAATGTTGAAGAAACAAACGAAAGGATGAACTCTTTTGAACTAAAACAACAAGCTATAAAAAATAACAATCAAAAGAAAAAGAGGAAGAAGAGGAAGAGGAGGAATATAAGGAGAAAAATAAGAAGAAGAAGAGAAAGGAACTCAAAAATGAAGGGAAAAGTGAAATTTTTCATATTTTGAAACCACAGAAAATATATTTTGTTTTTCTGGGAAGAAAACCGCAATAATAACCCTTTAATTACTCAAAGTCTGAGCGGTTGCTGTTGTTGTTGTTTTTTACTATTAATATTGTTGTTGTTGTAGTTTTCACCCTAAACCCTTATAATTAGCACAGCGACGTCGCTTATAAGACAAGAGAAGAAGTCGAAAGAGAAGAAGAAGAAGTGGAGGGGCAGCAGAGATGGGCCAAAGCTGAGGAGGATGATGGGCAGCAGGAGGGTGGATGGTGGAGTGGGCGTTTGAAGGGACTTAAAACCTCTCCAGTGTCCCCAACAGATGCTTCAATTAATTGCTTAAGTTGACTCTGCGTTTTGATGTCATAAATTTTGACTGATTACAAGAGTCCATCGTCTGAGTTTGGAGGAGTTCAGTGAGGGAGGAAGGAAGCAGGGAGGGAGAAGAAAGGAGAACTGAGAAAATGGCGAAGATGTTAAACTGAAGGACTACTTTACGCTGTTGCTATCCCGGAACTTAATGCATCTCACAGCAACAGCAAGGATTTTTTAAAACCCAACAAAACAGCAACAAAAACAACGTCTCCTTCATCATCCTTTCGATTCCACTGTCTATGTATCTCTCTCCCTTCCCCTCTCTCCCTCTCTTTCTCTCCCTCTCTTTCTTACTCTCTCTCGCTCTCTCCCTCTGTTAGTTTAAAATACTCACCCACTCGCATCGCATCACTCTTCAGCAATCGATCATTTAATTAAACTCATCGTCAAGAGTTCAGGATTTCTCTGAGATGGCAACACGCACAAATGTGCCAGTGCTGCCAGACTGGGTGATGCTTTGACGTCGGTGCGAGTTAATTAATTAACGACCGTGAAACATCGATCGCGTTGAAAATCCTTCGGCGTTGTTTTTTACAAAAAGATTCTTTAAAGAGTTTGTTTTTCAGAAGAAGCTTGAAAAATTCGTGTAATTTTTAATAATTTAAACTGAAATGATGAAATTCAAATTCTAAATAAACGATAAATCAAAATAATGTTGTTGTTGTTGTTGTGAAAGGATCCTTTTAAAAAGTATCCGTCTTCCTTACGAATCGAAACATCCACACAACAAAAATATCCACACGTTTTTTTAACGGATTCTTTTCAAAGGCTCAGCAAAACGTGGCGATGTTTTTTTTCTTGACTTTTTTGTTTGTGTTTTGATCTCCTTCCTCAAGGATCTGTTTTCAAAGGATGATCCTGATCCTAATTTGAAGGAATCCTCGCTTCTTCCGTGTCGAGTCAACGCAAATCATCTCCATTAACGATCCTTGAAAAATCTTATTTAAATTGCATTTGAATCGCATTTGAATCGCATTTGAATCGCATTTGAATCGCATTTAAATCGCATTTGAATCGCATTTAAATCACACTTGAATCGCTTCTTTTGAGAAGGTAGCGGGGGGGGGGGGGGGCGAAAAGGAGGGCGGGGGTACAGAACAGAAGACGAGAGGAGTTGAAAATTTATTTATTTGAAACCGAAGACGAGTCGTGAAATGATTTACGACGAACGACGGCGGCGATGGCGAGGATTTTGTAAGTCAGCCCGGCTTGATGTGGATGTTGTTGTTGTTGTTGTTGTTGTTGTTGTTGTTGTTGCTTCTTCTGCCTGGTTGCCGCACTTCGCTTCATTGTTGTTGTAGTTTGTCTTCTTCTTCTCTCTTCTTCTTCTTCATTTCCAACGATTCGCGAGACTCGCCGTTTTAAACCATTCCAATGGTCGCACGTTCGTCGAAAAGCTGTTATACGTGATACTGTTGTTGTTGTTGTTGTTGTTGTTACTACTTGTGTTGTTGTTGTTGTTGTTGTTACTTCTTGTGTTGTTGTTGTTGTTGTTGTTGTTGTTGTTACTACTTGTGTTGTTATTGTTGTTATTCTTTGTTGCTGTAGTTTTTCGAAATTCTTGTGACGTTTGCGGCTTTTATATTTATTCGCCGAAAATCCGTCTACAAGCCAAGGATATAAAAAAAAACCCGAACGAAATAGGAGACAAGCAATCTTTACAAGCAAACGTTGTTGCTTTAGTCTAAAGAAAGGAAGAGGAAGAGAAAGGAAAAAGAAGGAGAAGGGGGAAGGAAGAGTGAGAGACGAGAGAGGATATAAAAGCAAAAACCTGCATAAGTTTCGGTCTTTTCTAAAGCCTTCATCTGTACGGTTTCCATGAGTCTTCATGTGTTCATGAATATGTGTGTGTGTATGTGTGTGTGTGTATGTGTGTGTGTGTGTTGGCCTGCCGAAAGGATGTCAACTGATAAAATCCTGTCGAATTCAGTAAAGTGATTTATGTGAAACTCATGTAACGAATACTGAAAAAAGATCGACGGACTAAAAGCTAAAAAGCGGATCCAAAAAAAAAACTATGAGCTTAAATACGACGTTCTTCTACTTCTTCTTCTAAGAATTTTCGAAACTACTAAAAAATATTGTATATATGAAAAAATATCTCTTTATATTGTATACAAACTGTTGTTCAGTTGAGCATCGCGGCTTAAAAAAGATTCACAACAGCGTTTGAACAAGAAAAAGAATAGCGAAAAAACGGATGAAGAAGAAGAAGAAGAAAAGGCAGGGGAGTAGAAAGAGAATGATACAAATTACGCTGGTTTTATTTAAAAGAAATTCTAAAATATTTATAAAAAACAAAACTTGTTCCGTTGAATATTTGCTTTGAGTTCATTCAATTCAATTCAGACTGAAAAATGAATGTTTTGTGAATCATTTAAAAATTGAATAACTTGCGAATCATTTAAAAATTGAATAACTCGTGAATCATAAAACAATTTAACATAAAAAGTCAAAAGTTATAATGTGCAAAAATAACGAAATTAATATAAAGAAAAAGCGAATTGAATATTAATAAAAATAAAAGAATCATAAAGCAAGTATAATTGAAGGAAATGTATAAATAATGAATCATAATTAATGATTTCGTAAGTATTTATTCATCAATGAAGATTCATTGTTTATTCACTTTTGTGATTCATGAATATAAGTTCAGAATAGTTTATAATTTACTCAGTGATTACGATTATTATATATTATGTTCATACTATTGAAAATAAACGTTTCTCTGTATTTCTAAGGAAATATGAGGCCTTTCTTTCGTGGATCGCCCTCGTATTATTGTTGGTTTTAGTTTTGATCTCATTGTTGCTCCTGTTCTCGGTTTAGTTTCCTGTTGTTATTGCTTTTTTCACTCCGATTGTCACCTGGACAACATCCACGAGTCCTGCGTTCCCAATCCGAGTGATCCGCGAGTCGAGAGCCTTGAATGAAATAATTTATTATTAATCAGTTCCGAAAAGAAGTCCATTAAAGCGTGCAACCACTCGTGAATGGAATCGGGGATTCGGTTCACTTCAAATCGGGTTGGTAACAAAGTAATAATAATAACAACAACAACCATGATGAAGATGATGATGATTTTCCCACGAAACGAACAAGGAACAAAAAAGGAATCTGTTGCTGTTGATTGATTTATCCACCTGAGTGACGAGTTGTTGTTGTTGTTGTTGTTGTCGTTGTTAGGATAGAAAAGAGTAGCAATCACAACAACAACATCAGCAACAACATCAGCATCATATGTAATGCAAAAAAAACCGATGCTTAATTTAATATCAACATTTCATGTTGTTGTAACACGTGTCACGTGCTGCATCATCATCAAATCCACGGCAACATGTCACTCATGTGTTGCTAAAGCGAGAGGGAGCGATGGAGAGAAAAGGATGAGGGATAAAAAGTGAGCAAAAGGATCATCGCGATGTAACATTTTAATATTCAAGTAATTTTAAACATTTTCAGTTGATGTGGAGGAGGTGATGAGCTAAAATATTGTGAATGATATAACGTTGTTGTTGCTATTATTGGTGTTGTTGCTGTTGTTGTTGTTGTTGTGTTTGTTGGTTAAAATTGCTGCTGTTCGTCTACCTGGCGGTGAATTGTTGTTGTTGCTGTCGTTGTTGTTGTTGTTGTCGTTGTTGTTGTTGTTGTTATTGTTGTCGTTGTTGGTGTTGTTGTTTCCAGCAAAGTATTCCTTTGAAAATGACGACGCGTGTCCAAAGAATTCGGCTTCAAAAACAACAACAAAATCAAGAACAAAGCATAACAACAGGAATAAATTAAATGACAAAACAGAAGGCAACAACAACAACAACAACGTATAGATTATAATAATATGTTTTTTGATGATGATGATCTTCTATTTTGTCTTTCAATGGAAAGTGATTTAACTCAATTAAAAACAAGGACATGGAATAACAACACAAGTACAGTAGCCATTAGAAATCCGAAGAAATGAAAAAGTATATTTTTTAATTTTAAATCAACGAAAAAAAACTTTATTTTTGGGACACACTGCTTCTTCTTCTTATTATTGTTCTTCTAGTTATATAATGTTTTTGCTTTTGTTATTATTATTATTATTATTATTATTATTATTATTATTATTATTATTGCTGTTGTTGTTTCTACTTCTGCCGAATATCAAAGGATTCTCAGCAACAACGCCATCTTAATCACCATCGTCATCGTCATCGTCATCATCATCATTCATCTTCATCGTCATCATCGTCCTCTTCATCATCATCATCGCCCTCTTCATCAATCATCGTCATCATCATCATTACCAGGATGAACATCCTTCCATCCGACTCTTGAAACCTTTGATGCTCTCTCCACGCTCAACGTCATCCCTCTCCTCATCGCCTCCCCCTCACAGACCCACACTCCCTCCCTAGTTGCCAACGTTACCTGGTAACAAAGAATTTCTTATTAAAAAATTGCTTCTTTTTCCTTTCTTTCTGTTTTTCTTTTTGGATTTTTCTTGTTGAGTGATTTTTCCACTCCATGAGAAAAAAAAGAAAGAATAAAGAATAAAGAAGTTGTTTCATAGAATGTTGTTGTGCTTGTTGAGAAAATAAAATAACAAAGAAATTGAAAAGAAATAAGTAAACGGGATAAGAAAAGAAAATCGAAGAAAAGTAAAGTAAAGGCGAAGAAAAAAGGATATATGTAAATAAAAGAATAATAATAACTAAAAATCAGACATAATAATTACATAATCTATTAAATGCATTTTCATATTTCAAGCATTTTAAAAGCAATTTACAGCGTTTTATAATAAAATATTTTATATATAATAATAAAACAAATAAAAACTCGATTGAATCGAAATGTTTTCTACCGAATTTTCAATAAATTTTTCTTCTCTTTTCAATGAAAAATTAAAATCAAAGAGCGATCAAGAAAATAAAAATTCCAACCGAAAGAATTTCGCTAAATAAGAATAAAGAGAATCCCGAACAATTTGATAGCAACAACCAACATAATAACTCAAGCCTCTCCGAAGAGGATGAGATTGAAAACGTTCCACAAACATTGCAACCGGACGAAATTCAGTGGAAATACTTGAAAGGAAGTGCTTGGAAACGGCGATGGCGCAGTAAGAAGCAGAGAAACAACAACAATATGAAGAAGAAGAGAAACCGAAGCAAGCAACCAAAAACAATAGCATAAAAAAATTCATAAGAAGTGCTCAGAAGTGTACAGAAATGCCCCAGCGGGCATTCACAATGAAGAGAGTGTTTGTTGGTGACAGAAGAGTGCACACTGACAGAGAGAAAGAGAGAAGAGAATCAAGAGAGAGAGAGAGAGCGCTGGACTAGTAAATCCTCCATAAACCACGCCCAAGCGATGAATGAGTAGGAAATAAATAATTCATAGCAAAGAGTGAGCGAACAAAAGAGAACAACAGAGAGATTTTTTGAGAACAACGGCTGAGTATCTATTGTGAATAACACGGAGCAGAGCAACATCCATTTTTTGTTTTTGTATATTGTGAGCGTTCGTGTGTGTGTTGTTTCTAGTTAGTGTCTATATCCGTCTCGCTCTCACTGAAGTGTGTTCCTTTTAATATCCATTTTGGGATGCTGCTGCTGCTGGTGCTTTTGTTGTAGTTGTTGTTGTTGTCTTTGTTGCGCAGCCACCTTGACCTCCATATTGGTTTTGGAAATCAGTGAATGTAGCGATGTTGTTGTTGTTGTTGCTGCTTCTCATGTTGTGTTTTTGTGTATCGTGCCCTGTTGTTGTACTTATTGTTGTTTGTGGATCATCGGGATCATCACATCGGCCCCAATCTGCGTCGGGCTTCCTTTTAGCGCTGCTGCTTCAACGCTCCGTCGGTTGCCATGATAAACGCGACGGCGACTATGTCGGCGGTCCGCTTGCCGGGGCAACTGGGCGAATGGGCGGTCGGGGGCGCGTCGCTTATCAACGCTTCGAGGGTTGGCGATTGAGTTCTGCGCTTCGCCTTCTTTCGTGCGTTCGTCGTTCGCCGAATTCAGTTCAGTTCGAACGCTTTTCATATTATTTCTTCGCATTCAAACGTTTAACGGCCGCGCACGAAGAGCATTCATACAAATCGTTGTCGTGGCTGTCGTCGTCGGCCACGGATACGGATACGGACACAATTCGTTGCCGGAAGTGGTTTTGTGTGCCCACCATTTTTTGGTCAATCGGTCATTTCTCACTGCGAAGCTGTTCGGAAGAAGCTGCGGAAGAAATGTTTTCCAATAAATAAATCATTCAATTAAACTGCAAGAAAGCGTTAAAAACCCACCACAAAAAAAAAGCAACTGAAAAGAAAACGATTTAAAACAAACAGCAAACATTGTTCATGTGCAAAAAGTGTTAAAACAAAAATTAAATTAAATTAACTGGTCGTTTATTAAACTAATGAAAATGAAGTCTCAATAAAATCGAGTCGAAAAACAGCTGCGTGAAAATAAATTAAAAAAAACTGCAGACTTCCGTTGTTCATATTTTGTTCGTGTTCGCAATTTTTTGTAAGCAGTAAAAAACTGAAATTAAATCAGAAGTCAGCAGCTGCTGTTGCTTCCTCCTCCGCTGCGGCGTCTCCTTCATCCTTAAGCAACGCATTTGCAATCCTTCGAGCTCTTCTTCTTCCCCATCCGCCCCCACCACGCCCCCTCATCGCCGTGTCCCTTGTCTGCGATCAGCTTTGGCGAATCTTGTTACGTGTTTGCGGCTGAGTTTCGACACACGTTGTCCGGGTTTATTTTATTTATGAACCTTCGAGCGGCGGCCGGACCGGATGCTTGCGTGTTGTGGGTGAGCCGACCGCTCCCGCTGCTCCTGAGAGTGGGCCGGCCCCTCCCTTTTATGGGCCTTTCATTTCATGCCCTGAGCTCAAGTTTTAACTTCACCCAACAACAACAACGCAGCAGTAAAAGACAAACAGACAGGAAAACAACAACAACAACCACAACAACTTGAAAATATTGCGGCATCCAGGGCCATTTAAGTGCACCAGGGCCCACTTTTTGCCGTTTTGCCACACTTTTTCTTCGCCTTCTTCGCTTTATTAAACATCAAATTTAATTAATTTTATGGATCATCACCGGATGTTCGGAGGACTGAAACAAGTCCCCACCCTCGACACCGGTTACCAGGCCGTCTCAGGTGAGTATGTCTGTGTGTGTGTGTGTGTGTCTGAGTGTGTGTCTGAGTGTGTGCCTGTGTGTGTGTGTGTGTCTTTTTGCGTAGAATGTCTTCAAAGTGAGTCCTTAATTTTTCCCTTGATTTCTTTTCATTCAAACTTTTTGGCTTCTCTTTCTTCTTTGGTAATTTTTTTATATTTTTATTGTGCTAAACACTCTTTTTTTTGTTATTTTCTTCTGTCATTGAAACGGCGATTTCGTTGAACGTTTAATTGTTGTTTTTATGTTTGTTTTTATTTCTGTTTTCTTATTTTCTTCATTTTCTGTGTTATTTTTCTTATTATTCTGGTTTTATTTTCATTTTTCCTTTGACTTTGTTTTAATTCTTTTATTTTTGCTTTTTAGTTTAATATATTTTTTTACCTTTTGTTTTGAATTCTTTTAAATTAACTTTTATTTTCATTTATATATTAATAGTATTCATTATTTCACTTTATACTTTATTATTATTGTTGTTTTTACTTTTATGGTTGTTTTTGTTTCATATTTGTTTTTATTTTCAACTTGCTTTTATTTTTATTTCATTATTTTATTTGTTTTATTTTTCTTTGCAATTTATTTTTGCTTTTATTCTTATTTTATTTTTTCATCTATTTTTCCAATATTTATTTAAATTTTTAATCCTTTCCTTTTATTTTTTATTTCATTGTTGATTTTATTCTTTTTACTCAAATTTGAAATTCGGTTTTTATTGTATTTGAATTATTTTCTTAATTATTGTTTAATTTTAGTTGATTATTATTATTTTAACTGCGATTTACTTCGAGTTTTTCGAAAATCTCTGAAAATTCGGGGGTCGGCTTTTTTATTTTGAAAGTAGATACAATAAATAAGGTAATAATATCGAATATACAGGGTGTTGCGTATGAAATGCATGAAAAATGTGTAGGCTGAGTCGAGACAACCAAAAATTGGAGGGGGGGGGGGGACGGGTTAATTTTCTAAAAACACGACTTAAAATCGAAAAGAAAGCCTAAAAAATAACGGGAATATTGAGATCCTGTTACAGCTTACTGTCTTTTTACTGAAAAATATTTCATGACTTTCTTTCAGTGACAATACATAATCAGCAACATCAACAACATCAACAACATCAACAACAACAACAACAAAATAGAATTTACACCTAACAAACTTGATAGAAAAAATGTGAAAAAGTGAAGAAATTCCAGAAGAGAAACAAAGAAAAATAAACAGAACAACTACAACAAAGAAAGAAAAAAAAACTACAAAAAAGAAAGAAAAAATCACGACCAGGAACATTTTCTGTTAATCTTCGAAAAAAGAAGAAGAAGAAGCAAATCTACAAAGAAAATCACTCACTTCGATTGCCCGATTTTCATTCTCGGAGTCCCGTTAAACGTCAAACTGTCGACGCTGTCGATACGCAACTTTTCGGCAGACATGCTGAACACTTTGGGAGCCAATGTACTGGGTAAGTGTGAGGGGAAGAGGGGGGGCAGGGAAGGGGAGGGGAGGGGGCAACTATCATATGTGTGGGTACTAATTATGCATGCGTACATACACACAACGCATAAATATAACACATACATCGATGTATACATACAGACATAAAATCGCCGAGCATTTAATTGAGATGCTGAAATGATCTGTTGTTGGAATTTACAAAAACAATTCTGAAGCGCAATTAGAATAACAGTACTCATGCTTTGAACAATAATCGGGAAAAACTACTCACCGATTATTAGGAAATCGACCGCAAATTATGAAAATTATTAGATGGTGAATGATTGGAGAGTAAAATGGGTGGAGAGTGTAGTTTAGAATGCAGTTTAATAATAATAATAATAATAATAATAATAATAATAATAATAATAATAATAATAATAATAATAATAATAATAATAATAATAATAATAATAATAACCCTCGGGGGGTGTTGTATCCCTAGGGGGCGCGTCCCCAAGTGGCGGATAGGGGAATGCTCGATAGATATATCGGGTAGGTGGGAAATAAAATACCACCCGCGGACCAAACAACACAAAATCCTGCACCCTAAACTGGAAACCAGAAAGCATGTAGGTGGGCGTCTGTACTCTACGTTAGGAGCGGCCCTTTAACAACACCTGGCAAGAGGTCTAAATTGCAACCCAAACAAAAATGGAGAGACAACTAAGAAATAGAATAATTAGAATGCCGCCATCCGGGGGCGCCCGGGCTGACTTTGGAGCTACCGCTGGAGTTAGCAGTCTGCGAGCCGGTAGTGGTGAGGCAGAGACGCAGGATCTGCACACCGGGATAACCCGAACTAATAGAATCCTGCGACCAAGAAGCAGAGAAATAACATCCACCTCAGTTTCCCCAGCTTCGACTGTTTCAACGGGTTTAATACCCGAGACCACACGAGCTGGACGTCGTAGACAGCGTATACCCTGGTCTGAAGAAATGAATAAAAACATTATACGCTGCTACTATAGAGCAACTAAATGCGGAAGCGAAAATACTGGATACAGAGTAAGACAACATGAAATGTTTATTAATTTATATCCTCAGCTTGCTAATAAACTGACTGTTCAAAACATTGCGGATAGAGTCCGAGCAATAAGAACAACGCTGTTACTACCGCAGATTGAAATAACCCGTATAGAAGATGAAGTTTTGAGCGAACTGAGACCACAACATAGACTTAGCTTGGGAAGAATAATAAATGAAGTTGAGCAACAGTCGCCTAGGTTGGACCATAGAGAGGAAGAACTTAATAACTATCGATCATCCTTAGGGGCTGGTGACATATTGTTTCAATCTGTTTTTGATAAATTCGAGGAAGCAGTTATCGAATTTGAAGGAATGGACCCAACATGCAGACCGAGAATACCTAAGGTTTATTTAAATAAGGTGATGGTGGATATCATCAAACACCTTAACAACATAATAGCATGTCACCTGCAGGAGAGCCATGACTTAAGCTACATACATAGTATAACTTACTGTGCAGCAATAACAGCATGTAGAGCAGTTGGAATAAAAGTCCCCCTATCCCAAGGAGAAAGAGTACCAAACCGGCCCAAAGAAAAACCGGCATGGCAAAGGAGGTTAGAAAACAAAAAGGACAGATTAAGAGCTCACTTGGGCAGACTGACGCAGTATAAAAGAGGCACAAGGTCTAGAGGATTGTGCAAAAAAGTAGAGAAGATCATTCATCCTCGATCAATAAGGGACCTTACTCCCGACGTGCTGGACGATGTAATAGACAGATTGACACAAAGACTTCAAGTGTTAAGTTTAAGACTCAAAAGATATTTAGATAGTCTGGCAAGAAAAATGGACAATAAAAAATTTAATAACAACCAGCGAAGATTTTATGCCCATATTAGTGAAAACTACTGCACAATGGTAGAAAATCCAGGACTTACTGTGGATGACATCGAACAAGTCTGGGGAGAACTATGGGGCTCAAACCGGGTACATAACCACCAATCGATCTATTTAACTAGCGAGCCTCATCATCCTCAAATGAATTATGAGGAAATATATATGGAAGAATTAAAATCAATTGTACAAAAAAGTAAAAACTGGAAGTCCCCAGGGCCAGATGAAGTCCAGAATTTCTGGTTTAAGAAATTGACTAGCTTACACACGCACATAGTAGGCAATTTCAATAAAATTCTTAACGGGCACGCCCCGATGCCTGCCTTCTTCAGCAAGGGTATAACATATCTGATCCCCAAAGGTGGACCCCTTAACAACGCAGCCAACTATAGACCGATTACATGCTTACCAACAATATATAAAATCTTAACGTCTATCATCAGTAATCGTGTTTGGAAGCACTGTGAAGTACACCACATCAGTCCAACAGAACAAAGAGGATGTGCCAGAGGATCTAGAGGGTGCAAGGAATTAATTACTATTGATGCCATTATTACGCAAAATGCAAAAAAAAAACAACGAAACCTAACTGTAGCGTATATAGATTATAAAAAAGCCTTTGATAGTATTCCTCATTCGTATTTAATACATATTTTGAAACTATATGGAATACATCCTAAGATTATATCATTTTTCGCAAACACTATGTGTAACTGGAAAACCAATATGCGCCTTGGAAATGTGAAAACGAAAGACATCACGATTAAAAGGGGAATATTTCAAGGTGATACATTTAGCCCACTATGGTTTTGTCTATGCTTGTACCCACTAAGTAGAGTCCTAAATGAATCGTCCAATGGATATTGCATAAGATTTGGAGAATTATATTACAGCTATACACATCTCCTGTATATGGATGATCTTAAATTATTTGCGCGATCAAAACGCCACCTGACTGGGCTCCTTAATATTGTCAAAACCTTTAGCGATGATATAACTTTTGAATTCGGGTTCGACAAATGCAAATCAATAGAAATACTAAGAGGAAAGATCGTGCATAGTGAAGGATTTAATTTTGATGATGGTTCAATTGAGTCACTGCAGAATGATGAAAGCTATAAGTATCTCGGTGTTCAGCAGATGCGTGGTATACTGCACAGTACCATGAAAACAAAAGTAAAAACGTGCTTTAAGGAAAGAATAAAATGCATATGTAAAACCAAACTGAACAGTGGTAATCTTGCGAGAGCTATTAATGTTTTTGCTATTCCTGTTCTTACTTATTCCTTTGGCATTTTAAAATGGAGTCACACGGACATAGATGAGCTAGAGCGTATAATCCGAACAACCATGACGTTGCATCGGTTTCATCACCCGCTATCCGCCAGAGAAAGACTCTGCTTACCAAGAGCGGAAGGAGGCCAAGGAGTATCCAACATTCACAATTTAAATCTGATGCAAATTGAAAAACTGCGATGCTTCTTCTACAATAGCAGTCAACAGGATAGTAGATGTCATGCACTGATCCAATTAGACAGAGATTACACTCCCCTGCATCTATATGATCAAGAATTTTTGCCTCTAACTCACATCCGTTCAATCAGTGAAATTATTGACAAATGGAAACATAAGCAAATTCACGGAAAATACCCTTACCAACTCCAATTAGAGAATACCGATAAGGAAGCGGCTACCATCTGGCTACAAAGAGGACAGTTGTTCCCGGAAACCGAAGGGTTTTTCATAGCAATTCAAGACGGCATAATTGCAACCCGGCAATACAGGAACGCTATCTTACATGAGAACATAGAAAGCACTTGTCGTCGATGTAGACACACCCAAGAATCAATTGAACACATTATGAATGGCTGCTCAGCACTGGCCAACAGTGATTATCTCCATAGGCACAACAACGTGGCTAAAATCGTCCACCAGGAATTAGCACTAAGATCCAAACTAGAAAAAGAAAAAATCCCATTCTACAGATATCAACCGACAGAGGTCTTATTAAGCTCAGATTATAAGCTATACTGGGATAGAACCATTACAACTGACCACACAATATTGGCAAATAGACCTGATATAGTATGGATCGATAGAAGAAACAGGAATGGATACCTAATAGATATTGCAGTCCCACTTACAAATAACATAAATCGGGCATTTGCTGAAAAAATTGGGAAATACACGGAAGTCGCTCACGAAATTAAACAACGCGAAGCATTACGAACAGTACGCGTAGTTCCACTTGTCATCTCCAGCACAGGGATAATTGCAAAATCTGTTGTCGAAGAATTAAAAAACCTAAAATGCGAACATCTTTTACATGAAATATCTAAATCTGTTATCCTGAGTACATGTAGGATTGTACGACAATTTCTACAGCAACCGTAAATCTGATTTAAAATATAAATAAATTAAGATAAATATTAAAACAATGAAAGAAAAGAAGAAAGTGCCGATATGACTTGCAACCGAGTTGCCGTCGTACTCGGTGAAAATGGACCCCAGCTCGCGCGGTATCTGGGGGGGAAAGAGGCGTGGGAAATAATAATAATAATAATAATAATAATAATAATAATAATAATAATAATAATAATAATAATAAGTAGGAGCCTGCCGGACATTAGTCCCTGCAGGGGTTACCCCTCCAACTGCGCCTACGAGGAAGGTCTCGGGTAGGGGCCCGAAAAGGTCCAAAGGTACACGTACCCTCGGGGGGTGTTGTATCCCTAGGGGGCGCGTCCCCAAGTGGCGGATAGGGGAATGCTCGATAGATATATCGGGTAGGTGGGAAATAAAATACCACCCGCGGACCAAACAACACAAAATCCTGCACCCTAAACTGGAAACCAGAAAGCATGTAGGTGGGCGTCTGTACTCTACGTTAGGAGCGGCCCTTTAACAACACCTGGCAAGAGGTCTAAATTGCAACCCAAACAAAAATGGAGAGACAACTAAGAAATAGAATAATTAGAATGCCGCCATCCGGGGGCGCCCGGGCTGACTTTGGAGCTACCGCTGGAGTTAGCAGTCTGCGAGCCGGTAGTGGTGAGGCAGAGACGCAGGATCTGCACACCGGGATAACCCGAACTAATAGAATCCTGCGACCAAGAAGCAGAGAAATAACATCCACCTCAGTTTCCCCAGCTTCGACTGTTTCAACGGGTTTAATACCCGAGACCACACGAGCTGGACGTCGTAGACAGCGTATACCCTGGTCTGAAGAAATGAATAAAAACATTATACGCTGCTACTATAGAGCAACTAAATGCGGAAGCGAAAATACTGGATACAGAGTAAGACAACATGAAATGTTTATTAATTTATATCCTCAGCTTGCTAATAAACTGACTGTTCAAAACATTGCGGATAGAGTCCGAGCAATAAGAACAACGCTGTTACTACCGCAGATTGAAATAACCCGTATAGAAGATGAAGTTTTGAGCGAACTGAGACCACAACATAGACTTAGCTTGGGAAGAATAATAAATGAAGTTGAGCAACAGTCGCCTAGGTTGGACCATAGAGAGGAAGAACTTAATAACTATCGATCATCCTTAGGGGCTGGTGACATATTGTTTCAATCTGTTTTTGATAAATTCGAGGAAGCAGTTATCGAATTTGAAGGAATGGACCCAACATGCAGACCGAGAATACCTAAGGTTTATTTAAATAAGGTGATGGTGGATATCATCAAACACCTTAACAACATAATAGCATGTCACCTGCAGGAGAGCCATGACTTAAGCTACATACATAGTATAACTTACTGTGCAGCAATAACAGCATGTAGAGCAGTTGGAATAAAAGTCCCCCTATCCCAAGGAGAAAGAGTACCAAACCGGCCCAAAGAAAAACCGGCATGGCAAAGGAGGTTAGAAAACAAAAAGGACAGATTAAGAGCTCACTTGGGCAGACTGACGCAGTATAAAAGAGGCACAAGGTCTAGAGGATTGTGCAAAAAAGTAGAGAAGATCATTCATCCTCGATCAATAAGGGACCTTACGCCCGACGTGCTGGACGATGTAATAGACAGATTGACACAAAGACTTCAAGTGTTAAGTTTAAGACTCAAAAGATATTTAGATAGTCTGGCAAGAAAAATGGACAATAAAAAATTTAATAACAACCAGCGAAGATTTTATGCCCATATTAGTGAAAACTACTGCACAATGGTAGAAAATCCAGGACTTACTGTGGATGACATCGAACAAGTCTGGGGAGAACTATGGGGCTCAAACCGGGTACATAACCACCAATCGATCTATTTAACTAGCGAGCCTCATCATCCTCAAATGAATTATGAGGAAATATATATGGAAGAATTAAAATCAATTGTACAAAAAAGTAAAAACTGGAAGTCCCCAGGGCCAGATGAAGTCCAGAATTTCTGGTTTAAGAAATTGACTAGCTTACACACGCACATAGTAGGCAATTTCAATAAAATTCTTAACGGGCACGCCCCGATGCCTGCCTTCTTCAGCAAGGGTATAACATATCTGATCCCCAAAGGTGGACCCCTTAACAACGCAGCCAACTATAGACCGATTACATGCTTACCAACAATATATAAAATCTTAACGTCTATCATCAGTAATCGTGTTTGGAAGCACTGTGAAGTACACCACATCAGTCCAACAGAACAAAGAGGATGTGCCAGAGGATCTAGAGGGTGCAAGGAATTAATTACTATTGATGCCATTATTACGCAAAATGCAATAAAAAAACAACGAAACCTAACTGTAGCGTATATAGATTATAAAAAAGCCTTTGATAGTATTCCTCATTCGTATTTAATACATATTTTGAAACTATATGGAATACATCCTAAGATTATATCATTTTTCGCAAACACTATGTGTAACTGGAAAACCAATATGCGCCTTGGAAATGTGAAAACGAAAGACATCACGATTAAAAGGGGAATATTTCAAGGTGATACATTTAGCCCACTATGGTTTTGTCTATGCTTGTACCCACTAAGTAGAGTCCTAAATGAATCGTCCAATGGATATTGCATAAGATTTGGAGAATTATATTACAGCTATACACATCTCCTGTATATGGATGATCTTAAATTATTTGCGCGATCAAAACGCCACCTGACTGGGCTCCTTAATATTGTCAAAACCTTTAGCGATGATATAACTTTTGAATTCGGGTTCGACAAATGCAAATCAATAGAAATACTAAGAGGAAAGATCGTGCATAGTGAAGGATTTAATTTTGATGATGGTTCAATTGAGTCACTGCAGAATGATGAAAGCTATAAGTATCTCGGTGTTCAGCAGATGCGTGGTATACTGCACAGTACCATGAAAACAAAAGTAAAAACGTGCTTTAAGGAAAGAATAAAATGCATATGTAAAACCAAACTGAACAGTGGTAATCTTGCGAGAGCTATTAATGTTTTTGCTATTCCTGTTCTTACTTATTCCTTTGGCATTTTAAAATGGAGTCACACGGACATAGATGAGCTAGAGCGTATAATCCGAACAACCATGACGTTGCATCGGTTTCATCACCCGCTATCCGCCAGAGAAAGACTCTGCTTACCAAGAGCGGAAGGAGGCCAAGGAGTATCCAACATTCACAATTTAAATCTGATGCAAATTGAAAAACTGCGATGCTTCTTCTACAATAGCAGTCAACAGGATAGTAGATGTCATGCACTGATCCAATTAGACAGAGATTACACTCCCCTGCATCTATATGATCAAGAATTTTTGCCTCTAACTCACATCCGTTCAATCAGTGAAATTATTGACAAATGGAAACATAAGCAAATTCACGGAAAATACCCTTACCAACTCCAATTAGAGAATACCGATAAGGAAGCGGCTACCATCTGGCTACAAAGAGGACAGTTGTTCCCGGAAACCGAAGGGTTTTTCATAGCAATTCAAGACGGCATAATTGCAACCCGGCAATACAGGAACGCTATCTTACATGAGAACATAGAAAGCACTTGTCGTCGATGTAGACACACCCAAGAATCAATTGAACACATTATGAATGGCTGCTCAGCACTGGCCAACAGTGATTATCTCCATAGGCACAACAACGTGGCTAAAATCGTCCACCAGGAATTAGCACTAAGATCCAAACTAGAAAAAGAAAAAATCCCATTCTACAGATATCAACCGACAGAGGTCTTATTAAGCTCAGATTATAAGCTATACTGGGATAGAACCATTACAACTGACCACACAATATTGGCAAATAGACCTGATATAGTATGGATCGATAGAAGAAACAGGAATGGATACCTAATAGATATTGCAGTCCCACTTACAAATAACATAAATCGGGCATTTGCTGAAAAAATTGGGAAATACACGGAAGTCGCTCACGAAATTAAACAACGCGAAGCATTACGAACAGTACGCGTAGTTCCACTTGTCATCTCCAGCACAGGGATAATTGCAAAATCTGTTGTCGAAGAATTAAAAAACCTAAAATGCGAACATCTTTTACATGAAATATCTAAATCTGTTATCCTGAGTACATGTAGGATTGTACGACAATTTCTACAGCAACCGTAAATCTGATTTAAAATATAAATAAATTAAGATAAATATTAAAACAATGAAAGAAAAGAAGAAAGTGCCGATATGACTTGCAACCGAGTTGCCGTCGTACTCGGTGAAAATGGACCCCAGCTCGCGCGGTATCTGGGGGGGAAAGAGGCGTGGGAAATAATAATAATAATAATAATAATAATGATAATGATGAGTTCAGCGACAGATGAAGTTCTTACTTTACTCCTTACTGGAGAAGTACCGTTAGTTGTACCTTTTGTCCAATAAATGAACGATTAAAATACTGTATTTGTTTGAATATTTGATATTTAAGTAGCTTTTTCCATATAAAGAAAAATATACGTACATATTTATTAATAAACTTTTAAGGACTTTTAATTTCTGTAATAAAATTACAATAAAAAGCAAGAGCAACAACAAAAACAAGGACCAACACTTGACTAGAGTCCCTTCAATAATATTAAATACATAATCAATTTTATTAATAATTACAACAACAAGAAAAGAAATTAAGCAACAACAACAGAAAAACCAACGAATGGAGAAAAACAACAAACAAAACTATGTTGCTGCTTCGGTGTTTGTTGTTGTTTTGCTTGCACTTTTTATTGTTTTTTTTTTTGGTTATTTCAAGAATAATTATTATCGAACCATTGAAACAGTGTTGCCACTTTATGAACGTTGCCACTAAATTTAAAGCACTTAAAAAATTAATAGAGTGCACTTCGGAGAGTGTATAAAAGAGTGTATAAAAAAGTGTATAAAAGAGTGTGCAAAAGAGTGTGTGTAAGTGTGTGTTTGTGTGCGTGTGCATGAAAATTGTTATTAATTATTTTAATTTGTTCAATTATTAATTTATTGAACACTCTTTCGTTCTTCGTGTCTCTTTCTCTTGAGCGGAGACACGCACACAAACAAACACAGAGCCACACACATAAAAATACACATACAAATAAGGACTAAGGCACACAGAGTCATACGGAGCCACACATACACCCATGCAGATACATCATACAGCCACACACCTACACACACACACACACACACACACACACACACACACATACACACACACACAGAGGGTAGATTATACACACATCACTGCACTCGGCTTATTTAAAAATTCACACCGCGCGTTGCCACATAAATTCAAAAAATTCCCGTACAGAAAAATTGTTCCATCATTTTTTTTTTTTTTGCTTTTTGCGGTTGCCGATATGTTTTTTTTTTTTGCATTTCAACTGCTTTTTATTATCGTACTTTTTCGTAAAGTCATAAATTTTATTTTCGCCACAAGCACGAAAAAAATATTGAACAATATTTTAGGGCAATAAAACTGAAATTAAATTAATTAAAAAATTAAATTAAAATTTACTACCCGCTTGAAAAGAAAAGAAATAAAAAATAAGAAAAATCTGTGCCAATTTTTACCGAATGGAGTTTTTACAGTGGAAAAGAATATTCTTTGTAATTCTGTACGGTGTGGAGAGAATAATAATAAATATTGTGGAAAAATTACACAAATTCTTATACATAATACACAAAAAAATTCTCTGAGAATGTTTGAAAAATTTCACAATCATCAAAAAATTATGCTATAAAAAAGTAATTAAAGAAACATTGGATAGAAAACATGAAATATTGAAACAAAAACTATTTTTATTTACTTATAATTCAAGTCAATATTCAATTCATTCAATTCGTAATATTCGAGGTTTTACTGTACTTCACTCTTAAATGTGCATCCTTAAAACATATTTTTTCTATATCCTTATCATACGATAATTTTAACGTATCGCTTTCATGCTTAATTTCAGTGACCGAAAATAAATACATAAACTAAAAAAAAACCTTCGAATCCTTCGAATATCCTGGAACATTTTCAGCATTAAAGCAACAATATTTTGCCAAAAACCTCGCAAAAGCTTTTAAGCTCTCGACAAAAATACATACTAAATCAATATTAAAACTGAATGCAACGCAAGCTGCAGTGTTTAAAAGGACAAAACAAGGACAAAACATTTTTAACATTTTATCCCATTCATTTACCACCTTCCCCCCCCACCCCCCCCCCCAGTCACCCAAAAAAATTATCAACGACTACAACAACAATAACAACAAAATGCAAAAACATTCCTTCAGGCTGCCGCAGTTTAAAAAAAACTGAAGAGCTTAAAAATTAAATATTTTCGCCAATCGTGCTGTTTAAAACAATAACAACAACAAGAACAACAAACGGAACAACAAAACCACCAACAAAAACACCAAAAAAAAAAACAATAACAACAACCACAACAACAACAACAACAACAACGTATGTACTAAAAACGTAAGGCCAACAAATTGTTGCTGCATGATTAAAAATGCGAGATTTCGCTGGTTCGCTGTGTTTGTCGTCTGTCGCTTGTGTCTGTCGTCTGTCGCTTGTGTCCGTCATCTGTCGCTTGTGTCCGTCGTCTGTCGCTTGTGTCCGTCGTCTGTCGCTTGTGTCCGTCGTCTGTCGCTTGTGTCTGTCGTCTGTCGCTTGTGTTTACGTCATTAAGTATGCGTGGGTTATGTTTTTTTTCTGAATGCTGAGTGTAATTAAATTTATTACGACAACAACAACATTAAAGCATTAAAAGACGCAGACAGACAACACAACACAATATAACAACAAAATTACATAACAGGATAGTAAAAACAAACAGAACAACAACACCGATTCTACTGTGTAACCACGAGAACCACGCCCACCGCGCCGCATATAAATTTCAATTCTCATCTGAGCCCCCAAAAATATGCAATGAAAATGAAAATTAAAATGAATACCGAAAGCGTTTTTCTTGAAAGCGTTGAGCTGGGTTTTCGTTTTGGGTTTCGGTTTGCTTTTAATATTGTTTTAACGGAGTTTTCTAATCCTTTTTAGTGCAATAACGGGAACAATAACAACAACAACAACAATTAAAATTTGCATATTCGTTGCTGTGCCCCGGTCCTGTGTTCATTGTTCATTCATTGTTGCTGTTGTTATTCATTGTTGCTGTTGTTCTTGTTATTCATTGTCCATTCATTGTTGCTGTTGTTGTTGTTGTTGTTGGTGGTGCTGTTATTGTTTGCGGCTACTTATATGTTGTTGTTATTTTGTTATTATTATTGTTGTAGTTGTTGTTGTTATTGTTTCGGCTCAACACATTCGCCACTGATTAAGAATTCAAAATTTCAAAATTTAGTGGGCGGCTTTTAGTGTTTAAGTGAAGAGGGCGCCGGTGAGGGGCGCGATGCCTAAATTGTTGTTGAACGTTTTATTTGCATTTGAATTTGCCGCAGTTGTGGTCCTTGTTGTTGTTGTTGTTGTTGTTGCAATGCTAAAAGATTTAATTTAATTAATATTCGCGAACGTGATCGCACAACAACGAAACAGTTTTGGCCCCTGGATTTGTGTTAATGTGTGTGAGAGAGAGAGAGAGAGAGAGAGAGAGAGAGAGAGAGAGATAGAGAGAGAGAGAGAGAGAGAGAGAGATAGAGAGGGAGAGAGATAGTGTATTTATTCATGTTTGCCTTCATTTCGTGTGCGTTTGAACCGAATTCGAGTGGTTTTTTCGAGCATCGCGCCTGAAAACCACACTCAATAAATTATGCGGCACCGCATTCGGATTTCATGGAATTTCGCAAAATATTTTTCACAGATTTACTCGGTCCGGCAACGCTGCGTCTAACGGCGACTTTATTGTTCGACAATCATCTCAAAATGGCGATTTAATTAATTAATGACGATTTGTGTGCTTTTCCGAACGCACAACGAATGCGTTTCAATGCGTTGCGTTGCCAATTTCAGTTGTGAGTGTTATTGCAACAACAGCAACAACAACATCAATAACACCGCCAATACGCACTAAAAGAAGAAGAACAAGAACAATAATAGGAACAACAACAACAACAACAAGCCTGAGCTCACTAACACTGGATTTGAAATCGTTGAACGATTGAAATTAAACTCTGTTTCTGAACGATTTTAAAATGATTTCGATTGAAACAAATTTCAAATTCAAAATAAATATTAAAATACATGTTTTAATTTAAATTATAGATTTAAAAGAATCATCATCAATCTAAGCTTTAGTTTCATTTAATTTTATTGTATTTTTACCATTTAATTTTTTCAGAATAATTTTCGGTTGGTCGTTCGTTTTTGTTGTTATTGTTGTTATTTTCCTTTAAATATATTCTTTGAACTTATAGCAAAAAGTTCTCAGTGCAGCTTTTCTGCTATTTGTTGATTTTGTTGAATTATTTTTGTTTCTTTTTTTTGTTCACAGTGCAACGATGAAGCGATGATGCCAATAGTACTGTTGTTATTGTTGTTGTGCATGAATTCATAAAAATTATGTGAATCCGAATTAGCGTCGAGGTGTTAATTTCGACACCAGCATTAAAGCGTTGCTACTGTTCATTAAAGTGATCGCCGCGAAGACGGAATAAAATAAGAACGACGAACGAGACATGAAAACAAGAAACCGTCATACCAGCCGAGGAGGTCTTTCTACCCTCCGACCCCCCTCAACTCAGTACCCCCCCTCTCCATTCTTCTTCTTCGTTTCGTCTTATTATTATTTTCCTTCATTCATCTTCTCATTCATCAGCTTCTTCATAGTATCTTTCATCATCTTCTGCATCATCTCCTTCTTATTTTTCTTTATATTCTTCATCTCTTCTTTCTTGATGTTCCTATCTTCATCCCTTCTTTATTTTTCTTCAACTTCTTTTTCTTATTCCATTCTTATTCTTCATTTTTGCTCTTAATATTATTATTTTCCTTCATTCGTCTTGGGCTTTTCTTCATCTCCTCCTTCTTCTCCTTCTCCTTCTTCTTCTCCTTCTTCTCCTCCTTCTTCTTCTTCTCCTTCTTCTTCTCCTTCTTCTTCTCCTTCTTCTCCTCCTTCTTCTTCTCCTTCTCCTTTCTCTCTCGTCTACTTTGTCTCCAAACCTGAACGCGTCGAATTTTGTTCGCTTCTGGTGGATCATTTCTTGTTGATTGCTTGGTTGTTTGTTGTTCTGAGTTCTGTGGGCTCAACTTGGTTGTTGTTTGTTGGTTGATCGTTGTTATTACTGTTGTTGTTGTTATTGTTGTTGTATTTCTTTGGCCCACACTCGTGATTGACAAATTAAAGGTGTGTTGCGAGGTGTGATTCGCTTGTTGTTGTAATATAGTGTATGAGTATCACATCACCGTCATCGTGATGAGCTGCTTCAGATTATTGTTGTTCTTGCTGTTGTTGTTGTTGTTGTACAGTAGACGCTGCTGCTGTTGCTGTTACTAAAACATTAGAATGTGTTACTTTTAGCGTGTTTTTTGTGTTTTTCTCCCTTCAGAGATTTTTTCTAAACTTTGAACCACGTCGCTGCTGTTGGTTTTGCATTTTGTTGTACCTGTTATTAATGTTGTTGTTGCTATTGCTATTGTTCTTGTTTTTGAAAAGTCAAAAACGTGTTTTCTTAAAATAACACTCTGTCGATTGTTTGCTGTTCATCATCATGATTTTAATATTGACTCACTTCACAGACTCGATCAGAGGCTCCGAGTTCTCTCTCTCAGAGTTCGACGTGATCGCTGTCGTTGTTTTATTTGGTGTGATATTCAAATTCAGAATTTTACAGTTATGAACGTGAATATGCAAAAGAAGAAGAAGTTACACAGATAAAAAAAACGACACAGATGAAAAAATGTGAGGTAAAAAGAAATCCGGTAAAAAGTGTTTCGTAAAAGTCTCGTTCGAAGAATAGAATCATTCGAACTAAAAACGAAAGACATGGGAGAGAAAAATGTGTTTCTTTGTGGAAGACATGTGAAATGTTTAGATTCTTTCGTGGGTAAAAAATAATGATCGTAACTTGTATAGTTTTCAAGATATTTCATTCGTTAAAAAGTAAATTTGATCAATTATGTAATTCAGGATACAAAATAACCACCTTCAAAGAGATGAAGAGGGGAAGAGAGAGAGAGAGAGAGAGAGAGAGAGAGGGAGGGAGAGTGAAAAGAACGCCGCCAAAGAATCAAAGAAATATAAAAGCAAATCAATTCGAATGCAATAAAAAGTGATTGAGTTCGCCTACTAACACGCTTCTTTGCTTAACGAATGCAATTACAACATCATCAAGAACAACAAGTAGCATAGTCATAAAATTTAAGACAACAAATATTAACAAACAACAACAAAGATATACATACATAAGATGTACATACATATAAGTAAAGTCTGGTTAGAAACAAATAAAAACAGGATTCAAGGACAAAAAGTGTTAAAAAAATTAGTCTCTCAGTGAGTGAGGGAGGTAAAGGAGATGAAGAGGAAGAGAGAGAGAAAAAGAATGGCATATATAACATCGTAGAGAAGAACAAAGGAACAAGAATTGAGCACTTAAAAGAGCAATAAAAACCTGTGAGAAGTGAATGAAATCGTACCTAAAACGGAGAGTGATTTTTTTTATTGATGTTGAGGAGGTTAAAAAAAACGCGGCTCCGATTTTAAGATAAGCGGAAAAACTTCAAAAGAAGGATCGATTCGAAGAGGATCGGAAAATAGAAAAAAGGGTTTCGAAAAATGGAAGAAACAATTAGAAAATGTCTGGAAAAAGAAAGAAAAACAGGTGAAAGAAATTAAAGATAATAATAATGAGAAATAATCTTAATTAATAATCAAAATTTAAAATAAAAAAAAGTAATGAAAAATACGAGGAAAACGATTTCTGAAGGATGGAAAGGGAATTAAAACGTATCAATCCAGAACGAACAAGAAACTAAATAATAAATAAATACAGGAAAGAATAAAATGAATGAAATTAAAGAATAAAAGGAATGAGATTAAAAACTAAAAATGATTTTGAAAAAAAGCATGGGGAAAAAGTTCTAAAAATTATTTTAACTTTAATAAAAGAGTGTGAAGGTGTAAACTTTTCAACTGATCCAATCTTCAGCGGAATCTACAAGAACACGTAATCAGAGAAGATGTAATTTCGAGTACGGCGTGGGTTCGCTGTAATACGGCTGAGAGAGGAGTAAATAAGCAACAACAACAAACAACACTTCATTTCATCATCTTAAAATCAATGAAGGATACGTTCTGTACTCCGACTAATCTTCGGACTGATCAGTATTCGGTACCTCGAGGGGTCTACTTCTCTCTTCAGCCCCCTCCGCTTCTCGCCGACCCTGGGACGAAGATTTCACATCTGCCGGTGATTTTTAAATATTTAACTTAGCTACAGTTAAAAGTTAAGCAACTTTTAACACAACACACAAGAAATAACAACAAAATTGAGAAATAAGAGAATCATTTTTAAATTTTAACCCGCTTTGCTTTGGCACGTTTTTTGTTGTTTCATTTTCGATGTTGTTGTTGTTCCTATACTATTCTTCACTGACTTCACCGGACTCGTTACTCATTCCGTCACTCGATCGATCCTCGAATCGGTTGTTCGTATTATTTTATCTTTCGTTGTTTGCGTTGTTGCTAGCGTTGTTGTTGTTGTTGTTGCTATCGTTGTTGTTGTTGTTACGTTATATCTACGGTCCTCACATCTACGTGTGAAAAATTCCGACTTCTTTTCGGATCCGAAATCGAAAGAGAACAACAACAAACACAACAACAACAACAATAAAAGTTACACATCTCTCTCAACATCATCACTCCTTTCGTTGTTGTTGTTGTTATTATAGCTGATGTTTGCTTTGATTTGTTTGTTGTTGTTGCTTTTTAAAGTCTACTGTTTTTTGTTTGTGTCTAATTTTTCTTCACTTGTTTCACAAAAAAGCAATTTTTTCATTTTTTTATTTTAAAATGTTGCTAGTTGTTGTTGTTGTTGTTGTATCGAGTTGTAGTTGTTGTTGTTGTATCGAGTTGTCGGTGGGATCTTCGAATGAATCTCGTTTTAATGGAACACTTGCCCCGTCTTCCTCCTCTACTTCCTTCGTCTTCTTCTTTTTATTCCTCTTCTTTTTATTCATCATCTTCATCAGAATTTCCTTCCTCCTTTGTCCAATCATCATCTTTTCTTCTTCATTGATTCTTTTCGTTGTTTTTGACTCTTTGCTTGTACTCGAATATTTTATCAGTAGTTTTGCTTGAATGAATGAATGATAGATTGTATCGAAGTATCTAAGCATCTCTTTCTGTCAATCAGTTTTTAACTGTCTATAGCTCATTATATGTATCGATCTCTCGATCTTATCTCTCGATCTCCATCTAGCTGGATCTGCTTCATTATTTCTATCTTAAGTTCCATCTCGGTATGTTTATCTTTCTCCATCTTCATCTTATCCATTCTCATCTCAGTATCGATATTTCATTATTTCTATCTGCATTTCTTGTCTTCATTTCTATCTGTTCTGTTATCTCTCTCTTACTTTCGGTATTCCTGTGCGTATCTTCCTCTGTCTCTCTCCATCTTCACTTGTATCTTTTGTCTCTATCTGTCATCTATCACCTTGTATCGTGTGCTTCTGACAGGTTGTTGATGATTCCCCTTCCGTTGATCGATTCAGTTCACGTTACGCGATTCGCAGCGGCGGTGGTTGAAAGCATCTCTCTAGGATACGATAGGAAAAACGATACGAAAAGCATTCGAACTCAAGACAATTCGCGACTCGCAGAAATCGAATCGAATTTGATAAAAGTTTTACCTAATAACAACAACAAATTAATTAAGGCGAGAAAAAGTGGAAAAATACACAAAACTATGTTAACAAAAAAAGAAATTTGAATAAAGATTTGAACTAAAAATAAGAAACAACCAAAAATTCAATAAATAAAATAAATACGTATAAAAAATTAAGTGAAATTAAATTTAAATAATATAAATAATTTATATAATAAATTGAAATAATATAAGAAAATTCAATGAAATCAGTGACAAAAACAAAAAAAAACTAACAAAACAAATTGTATGACTTCTTTAAATAGAAATTCAAGAGAAATTCATTTAAAACTCATAAATAATAATAATCAGTAATAATTTAAAAGACCAAAAATTATATTTTAAAACTAAACTAAAATTTAAAAAGTGAAACTAATGAATTAAAAAGAAATCAATTAAAATATTGGAAGCAATAAACATATTTAAGTTATGAATTTTCAATTTAAAATAAGTTATAAAAATTAAATAAATTAATGAAAAATAAAAGCAATTAAAACGCAAATAAATGTAGTTTATGAATTATTTATTAAATAAGTTCAAACCTATTTGTAAATTTAATTAATGGGCTTGAAATCGAAGCTGAAAAAGTGCCACATACAATACTTCATTGTTTAGTTAGTTGTTGCTGTGAAAATTAAAAGTAATTTTTTAATAATTTAATTACACTCTACACTTGAAGGGATAGTATAGTATATTCACCGTGTTCTTCCGTTTGTAATGCATTAAATGAGGCGTGGCCGGTGTAAAAGAGTTAATATTCTAGATCAGCGTCGCCTCCTGAGTCGATTCAGCCCTGTCCGTCCGTCTGTCTGTCTGTCCGCCTGCGGAAGTCACGATTACAGGAGGACGAGTAGAAGCACCGTTATTTCCTCTTATGTAGTGCTCGAAAATAGAGTAAATCGGACCACCGCCACGCCTACTTTTTAACAAAATATTAATACATCTGATTTGAAGTCTGATTTGAGTTTAACTCCTTAGCTAGTAGTTCAGATCTATAGCTAAATTCTATTTGGGCATTAAAATATCGGGGAAAGTGTCCCACGAAAAAAGGGGCGTGTACTGAATTGAACTATAATTATATGCTACGATCGTAGAGTATATAAGCTTCGACCAGACCGAACACTCTTATTCTTATTTTTAGTTTAGTGTAGATTTGATCTCTCTATTGGTTTTATTTTGATTAATATTCTAATCATTCGTCTCCTTGTTCTCCTTTCATTCTCTTCTATTCACCCTCCTTTTCTTAGGTCCCAAAGACTGTGATCTCCCGAAGGCAGCCATAACGGCGCTTCACGCGGGCGTCAACAGCTTCGGTCAGATTCCGACGCATGCCGCGGATGTTGTTGGTGGCATCAACGGTGTGGGTGGCGGGGCAGGACGCTTGCATGTAAGCGCCGGCCTGTGCGACGGGCCGAACTTGCATCACAGCAACAACAACAACAACAATAACAACAACAGCCACAGTAGCAGTAACAACAATAATAATAACAGCAACAACAACCACGCCATGCAACAGGATCAGGTGAGCATCACACAACAAAATGATGTATTATATGTACTCGTATATATGTGCATATATGTACGTATCTATGTATATGTAAATTGTAAAGAAATTTCACAAACAACAACAAACTGCTGCTGAGTGCGACATGTTGCCAGCAATATTATTGCATCAACATCAATTTATGAACTCTGCTTCTTGTTCTTCGTTCTCGTGAAGCTTCTTTACAATATACACCAACACAAAATACAATAATAACGGATGTGTAAAGCTTAATCAAAATATTAATCAATGTTTTTTTCTTTCTTTCTTTCTTTCTTTTCTCTCAATGTTGCCTGTCGAATTCTTTCTTTCTTTTCATGTAAAAACCGACGCGTCAAAAACAAAAACTAAAATTTCACAAAAACAAAACAAATAAAAATAAAAATAAATACGAATAAATATTTGTTCAAAAAAAAAATACCAATAAAAACGTAAGTGTAATTTTTCTATATAAAAGCACATTAAGTATACATTAGAAAATAATTATAAACATGAGGATAGCAACATGATTAGGCAACTTATTAGAAACATGATTAGAAGAAATGAAATGCGTATATTTTTAGTGTAAAATTAACGTTTATCATTTTAGTTAAAATTATATCTGTATGTAGATTTAAGGTTCAGTTGATTTCAATTCATTTAAATGAAAAATTTGAAAAAATCGAATGAATGCAAGTTTTATTTGAAGGTTTTATATTTTAATTAGATTTGTTATTTGGTTTAAAATTAAGTTTAGTTTTCATTGATTAAAGTTTTAGTTTAAAGTGTATTTCGTCAGTTTTAATGCATGCTTTGAGTTGGTTTGGGTTTATTTTGTAATTCTTTCGATCGCTTTCGGCTTTTTAACCCGCTTCTCCGCTCTGTTGCAGAACTCGGACAAATCAAACAAACAGAAGCGCCACCGCACGCGCTTCACGCCCGCGCAGCTGAACGAGTTGGAGCGCTGCTTCTCGAAGACGCACTACCCGGACATCTTCATGCGCGAGGAGATCGCGATGCGCATCGGGCTCACGGAGTCGCGAGTGCAGGTGAGTTCAAGTGACATACAAGAGCACAGAGAAAGAGACATCAAATAAGTGGCAATATTAAGAGAAACAATAATATGTCTACAAATCAATACTTGATTTTGTTTATAAACATTTTGCTTATAAACATATTGTGTATACACTATGTTCTCTATCAACATTTCATAGAGAATCAAAGAGACATCAAATAAGTGGAAATATTAAGAGAAACAATAATATGTCTACAAATCTATACATTATTTTGTTTATAAACATTTTGCTTATAAACATATTGTGTATACACTATGTTCTCTATCAACATTTCATTTATAAACATTTGAATTCGCACCTTTATCAACAATATATCAGAACTAGCTAAATAAATAATGAGTTCAATCAATAAATGAAAACGCTATAAATTTTAATTTATTATATTAACAAAGTTAATCCAAAATTTCAATTTCAACCAAATTAATTAAATTTAAACCCAGAACTAAACTCATTCAAGTTATTTTGCTTGAAGAATTGTTGTTGGTTGTGTTTTTGTGGTCATTTTGTTGTGGTCAATCGACTGGTTGGTCGGTTGATGGTTTGTTTCGGTGGTACCAACAACTGTTTTGATCAATTCATCCATCCATTCATCCATCCATCAATTCGTCCATTCATTAGTCCATTCATCCATCAATCGAAGTAACCGCAACACATCGAATTCGGCTTTGTTTTTGTAGTTACTGAAGTTCAAAAACGAACGTCTTGTTGTTGTTGTTTTGACACTATTTATTGTTGTTGTAATGGTTCCGTTGCTATTTCGTTATTCATCAGTTTGTTGTTGTAGTTGTTGCAATTTTCAATGTTGCTCTCTTGTGATCATTGTTGCTATTATTTAGTGTTGCTGTTGTTGTTGTTCTGTTTTTGTTCCAACCACAACATCGAACACGTTCAATCTTCAAAACAGTTTTTGTTATAAGTGTTGTTGTTGTTGTTGTAGATGCTGCTATGTTTGTTGTTGTTGTTGTTGTTGTTACTATTCTGGTCTTCTGTTTAACACTAACACAGTCACATTTACCACTCATCCGTGGTCTGTAATAACTTTTTTTCATTGTTACAATTTTGTGGCTGCTGTTGGTTGTTTTTGTTGTTGGTGTTGTTGTTTTTATTCGAAGTTTGTCCCCCACAATTAGAAAACATCAATTTTCGGGAACTTTTTTAATGAAATTTTTTGATGAATTCTTATAGTGATCTTTTAGTTTTTGTTCTTTTGAATGTTTTTTTTTTTGCTTCAAATCGAGTAGAGTTTAATTTCTAGAGAATAAATTTAAAGGTTTGCAAAAATATTTCGTAGATTTCGGTATTTTTTTTACCTTTTTTCATTGCGGATTTCAACATAAAAATATGAGGGTTTTTTTAAATATCAAACAGCTTAAAAACGGGTGCACATTTTTATATAACCGAGTGTTGTAAATGTTCACCTGAATGCCGGCACACACACACACACGCACAACCCTGTATACCACCACCACCACCACCACCACCAACAACAACAACAACAACAACAACAACAACTACAACAACAACAAGCAACCAGTACAGAAAATGCGACCATCGCAACCACGATTTCGACTTCATTTCGCCTTAAAGTAGACTTTATTTGACCTCATAAAGTCACATTTTCGCTTAAGCGACTTATGAGAATTGTTGTTGTTGTTGTTGTTGTTGTTTTTGTGGTGATTGTTGTTGTCATTGTTGTTGTCGTTGTGCTCTTACTGCTGCACCATTTTTGTTGTCTCTTCTTTTTGCTTTCGCTTCATACAATCGAAATGAATGCGTCTTTGTTGCTGGTGCGGTTGTTGGTGCTGTGGTTTTTGTTGTTGTTGTTGTTGTTGTTGTTGGTTGTCCTTCTGGGTTATGTTGTATCTTTGTTGTTGTTGTTGTTGTTGCTCTCTTGTTGTTGGTTTTTTATTTATACGACAATCGAATTTAGTACTTCATTAAATTCAACTTGTTTCTGCTTCTTCTTGTGCTTCTTCTTTTTTTCCTTTTCATGTTCCTTTATTTTTCAGCTTTCGTTTGCTTTTTGTTTTTGTAGTTTTTGTTGCAGAATGTTGACAGCAATATAAATAAAAGCAACAACAACAACAGAAGCTCATGTGGACCAGCAACTGCTGCGCTTCGCTTTTATTTGGTGTTGAAATAAATGACAAAACTTTTAATGCCGAGAGAGACAGTGAGTTGAAATAGTTTTGTAATTGAAATAAAAAAAAGGATAAAACAACAACAACGTGATCGTCATTCACTGACAGGTGGTCGATTAAGTCTTAAACTATGCTAAAACATGGAAAACGATGCTGCAACAAAAGGCAATGAAAAGATTTGAACTCGTTTTAGCAACACTTTGACGAGCAACATTTTTATTAGCAACACTTTGACGAGCAACATTTTTATTAGGAACACTTTGACGAGCAACATTTTTATTAGCAACACTTTGACGAGCAACATTTTTATTAGCAACACTTTGACGAGCAACATTTTTATGTCCATCAGCATTTCAATGCTAAAGAGCACAATATTTTTGTGTTGCTTTAAAAAGGAATCTTTTTGAGGCGGAGGTGAAGGAAACCACGACGTCATCATTTCCTCTTCTCTCTTGTTTCATATATTTGCCCTTCTTTAAAGCGATTTCTCCCCCTTCCTTTTTCCTGCCTTCCTGCATTCTTTCTTTCCTCCCTTTCCTCCTTCCTGCTTTCGTGTCTCCCTTCCTTTCGTTCATCCTTCCTTCATTTCGCTTTATAACTTCTAATTTTTTATTGGTTTTTCTCTCTTTCTACCGAATTCCGCATTCGTTTGGCTTCCGAACAAAAATCATGCGGTTTCAATGATAAATTGTTCTAATAATTATCAAAAGAAGGGTCTAAACACCGTCTCCCTTCACCGGCAATACAGCCCCCTCCTCCCCCCCCCCCCTCCATCCACCCCCCGCAGTGCTGCTACTGTTATTATTAACACATTACAAAATATGTTTGATTTCGGCTTAACGCATCAGTTTGTCGGATTAAATAGCGAGCCGGCTTCTGTTGTGAGTCGGCTTTTGTTGTATTTGTAGTTGTTGTTGTTGTAGCTGTTGTTGTTGTTGTTGTAGCTGTTGTTGTTGTTGTTGTAGCTGTTGTTGTGAGCCGGCGGGGGTTAAACGGAGAGGGTCAGAAACGTCTGTCCGTCCGTCCGTCTGTCGTGGTGCCAATAAAATTAACATATAAATTAACTGACTCGCACATAACGCGGTTAATTCTTACACCCCCCCCCCCCAAAACACCCCCCACCCACCCCCTCGTGAACCTTACTCGGTATCATTGGGGGATGTCCCTTTCATCAAATTTGTGATGTTTACAGAGATGGTGTGATTTTAATTGCCATAAAAATGTGTTTTCTTCTAACAATCACACACACACACACACACACACACACACATACACATACAAGGACATGGATAAGGGGGAGGGGAGTCCCTGCTTACTCAGGGACCCAAATAAACTGACGACGATTCGCTCACGTAGCTTCCGCCGTCGTCTTAAATCAATCTGCCAGGATTTACGGCTAATGACAGGATATCAGCGCAAATCGTATGAGCATTAAAAGAAAATCAACTCGTCTGCAAGGACGAAAAACTGTTCATCACTCGGATGATGCTGTTGTTGTTGCTTTTGCACACACGCAAGCCGCATAGCAAACGAAGGATATCAACAACAAAGAAAAGAAAGGAAATAGAAATCATGCATGAGAAAGAATGAGTGTGTGTTTGCTTGATTGTGTGTGTGTGTGTTTGTGTGTTTGTGTGTGTTCGTGTGTGTGTATTAAAGTGAGTTCTGTTTAGAACGAACGTGTTGAAAATTACGTGGATTTTCTTATAAAGTGCTGGATGGTTAGTTGGTTGGAAGAGAGAAGACAGCAACACGAAAAACAACAGCAAAAAGCATCCTCTTTTCACAGAGCTTTCAAAGTTTTTCCCTCCTTCGAAGGATCTCTGCAACACAATCGATAGACAGCCGCCGATAAAATATTTAACACTACTAATGGACCCTGAATCTGGAAATCCTGCAGGTTGAGGAAGTGCTAAGAACCTCGTACATTTCAAAGAGTTCTGAAATCTGATTGCTTTTTTATGATCGCAAGTTGAATTCGTTTGAATTTCTTAAAAAAGATCGGAAAACTTTGGAAACTACTCAAGATAATCTGAAGACTTTTCTTAGTTCATCGGAAACCGTTTTGATATCATTTAAAGTCTTCTAAAACCATGTCAAGGATCCTAACAAATATTTTAATGAACTTTGAAAACATTTTGAGAACCTTTGAATTCACGTTGAAGCCGTTGGAAAGGTACTTTATGGCTCTGAATAATTTTCCAGTCTTTTGAAATCATTTTAATGATGAGTATATACGCCATCAACTTTTTGGTGGTGATTTTAAAGGTATGATTTGATAATAAAGGATGATTTTCAGGCTTGATTTTGGTTTTTTAAACCATTGAAACCTCTTCTCAGGCAGTACATGAAACATTTGAGGCTTTTACAGTATTTGTGAGATTTAAAGGAGTTTTTAATCATTCGAATCCTTGCCTGAGTGAAGTGGCCTTAAAATACACTCGGAATACAGACCTCTTTCTGGTTCTCCCTGTTTCCAGGTTCCACACGCAGATTTCTTTGCATCTAGCATATTTTTAAAACCTTCCTTGAAAATCCGCCCCCCCCTTGACACGGGATGTCTCCTTCCCCTCCCTCTCTTCATATTCCGCTCTTCTTCGCTGCTCTGGAAGCATTTTAATGGTGTCGATGACACGTGAACAGAATAATAATCAAAAACAACAACAACAACTACAACTACAACGTGATAAATAAATTGAGCATGAATTTTCAGAGAAGGGGAAGGAAACAGAAAAAGAAAATTATAATAACTTCCGCAGATTTTCGCACTGAGATTAGATTTAAGAATTAACTGTGTTTCATCCGCGTTGTTGTTGTTGCTGTTGTTGTTGTTTTTTTACCTTATTTATTGCTTAGTTTATTAAATTTGTTTTTAAATCGTGTTGTTGGTGGGTTTTTCTCCTCTATTTTTGGCTTGTTTGTTCGTTCGATGATGTTGTTGTTGTTGTCGATGTTATTCCGTCGTTGTTGTTGTTGTTGTCGATGTTTTTCCGTCATTATTATTGTTGTTGTTGTTGTTGTTGTTGTCATGTGCCACTTCCACTGTGAAGATTTTGCCACGTGTCATCGTTTTTGCACGTCAATAAATGAATTTTCTTCATGATTAATCAACCGCATACACGAAATTTCATGTTCATATATGACTCATGAGCGTACTGTCTGTTCTAATTTTCATGTCTTTTGTGATGTATGTATTGTTTATTATGTTGTTAATGTTTATGATCATAGAGACAGATATTATCTTATATGAAGTTGGGCAACATCTTCATAGTCAATGATTTATTAGTTTTCCTTCTCTTTTTATAGTTGTTGTTGGTCACTTTAAAGAATTTCATTTAAAATGCGATCTCCTGCGATGTGTTTAGCGACGTGGTGCATTTTCATTGTTGTTGTTGTTGTTGTTGTTCTCTTCTTTACCGTGTCTGTGCCGTTATGTGGCTGTGGCTGTGTTCACCGTGTGCGTGTGCCATCTCCCTCCCTCTCCCTCTCTCTCTCTCGCTCTTACTCTCTGTCTATCTCTCAGTCTTTGTTTGCTTTCGTATTTCGTATTCAACGTATATCAATTACGGATTCAAAGGATTAACGGTATTAAAAAGTTTTTGAAATAAAAGCTATTAATTGTTGTTGTTGTTGTTGTTGTTGCTGGTTTAATTGCTTGATTACCCTGCTTGTTCTTTCGCTTTTGTTGTTGTTTATAGCTCTGTAAATAGTTGAAGTATTTCTCACAAAAAGATTAGAATTTAATTTCCAACATTTCAAAAGCATGTTTTATATTCTCTTCTTTTAGTTTAAAGAGTTACAGTGAGTTAATTTTTCAGAGTTTAAAACAGTCAACAAGAGAACATCGATTTCTGGATTTCATTTTAAAATTAACTGTTTCCGTTTCTTCAGTCTTCGTTGTTTAATCATTATTTTAAGTTCGCCGCCATTTTTGCCCTTTTTTCGTTCTTCTTCTTCTCTGTCTCTTTACCTCTCTGCTTTCCTTTGATACTCTTAATCTTTGCATATTAAATTTTAATCAAGATGTCATTCCGAAAAGCATTTGAAAACCTTTTTAACTCAACACAGAAGATCCACTGAAATGATATGTTTTTAAAGAAGAAGGCACATAAAACAAAAACAACAAAAAATGGCTGCCTGAAAAAAGTTGGATTCGCTTTTTTTACACTACAACAACAACAACAACAACAACAATCAAAAGCTTTTCCAATTCGTTCATATGTTTGGAGTTTTTTTTGTTCTCTCTTTGTTGTTGTTGTTGTTGTTGTTGTAGAACAGCATTTTATTATTCGTTTTTATTTTTATTACCTCCCTCCCCCCCCCTCCAATCACCCCCCCTCACCCACTTATTTTTGTATATTTTCCATTGTTGTTGTTGGTATTTCTTTCTTTTTTTATTATTTTCCATTAATTCTGTAAATTTTCAATGGAATTCTCGTTCCGTTTTTTTTCTTTTTTGCACTCTCCCCAACACTCCCCCCCAAAGTACCCCAACTAACGGTATAAACGCAGCATCAGCGCCATCTTGAATATCCATGACATCATATTTTAATTTAATTTTAAATGGAATGCCATAGAAAAAAATGGCTGCATAAAAGATAATGTCAGAAAGCCATGGAGCTTGGAGTTGTTGTTGGAGTCGACGTCGACGTCGCACTCTCAGTCGCCATCGCCATCACCGCAGCCATCGCTGTTTTTTTTTTTTGGTTTCGTGCTCGTTGCTAGAGGAATCGTTTGTTTGTCGTTTCTTCTCAATCGTTGTTGTTGTTCGATTCGTTGGAGCCGCTGTTGTTCGAGTCTTTGCTATTCGAGATGTTGTTGTTGTTGTTGTTAGAATCGTTGTTGTTATAATCGTTGCTTTTGGAGTCGTTACAATGTGCGTTGCGTTGTTTTTTTTCATTATTATTGTTGTTGTTGTTGCTCGTCTGTTATCGGTTTTGTTGTTGTTGTTGTTGTTGTTGTTGTTTTTGTTATAATTCCCCGTAAGCCAACCAAAATGCTTGTTCTTTTGTACTCGTTTCTGATACGAATGAATTTTTAGTATCGTGCTTCTTCTTCTGTTGCTGTCGCTGTTGCTTTTCCCTCCATCTTCTTCGCCTCTTCTTCTTTCTTATAATAAATATGTCAAAAATTCCTCCGCCAAAACTTTTCCAAATAAATTCCTTTTGCTATGACTTTTATAGGAGTTAAAAAAGAAACAACAACAAAATAAAAAAAATAATGTTGCATTTTCTATTAAACTCTAAAAAAGTTTTCATACTTTTCCGTTATAAAAATGGGACATTTTTTAATAAAAGATTTTGATGATAATGCGACAGAGACTGTACAAAAAAGTTATAAAAGTTCTCAATATAAAATCTGTATCGGAGTTTTAAAATGTTGAAGTTTTGAAGCAACGATTTATTGCGGACGATAATCTTTTTTGGTCCTTGTTTTAATGGCGATATCAGGATAATAAAGGAAACTTCAAACAGGAGAGATTAGTTTCTTAATTCACTCTCTTTTTCATGCTCTATCGCTCTCTCTCACTCTCGGGGGGCGTCTCTTGGGGCGGAAACAACAAATACAATTAATGATGTGATTAATAGTGAGTTCGTTTGTTTCCCAAACCAAAAGTTAAGGATAATAAACACAAAACATTTCCCATTTCTAGGAACATTTTCTCTTTTCTTTATTTTTTTCCTTCTTACATTTTATTTTGTGTTCATTTTTCATTTGCTGCCGAAAACCAATCCGAAGCCAGCATCAATCAAAGCTTCTCATGAAGAGAACAGTCGATATGCTTCTAATCTGTAATCTCCCCCCACCCTCGGTTTGGCTTCCCTCCCCTCCCCTCCCCTCCCCCCCTTCCCAACTTAGCTTCCACTCACCTAAAATAAGAGAGCAACAACAACAACAACGAGTGACTCCCGCAGAGCCAGACACATCCAACACACGCGCATAAAGGACGATACAAGCATACACACAGAGACACACACACACACACCCACACCGACACACCCACACCGACACACCGACACACACACACACACACACGCATTCATCAGTCACCATTTATTGACCATCAGCGACCACATAAACGACGCTTAACAAAAGCCCAATCATTTTGTATTCGAGACGAAATCATTTCGATGTCCTGCTGACTATTTAGACAGATTTTGTTGTTGTTTCTAAAAGGATTTCATTAATTTGTTGCTTCTGTCTTTGTTGTTGTTTTCATGTTGTTTTTCTGTTTTGCAAAAGCGCTGTATTGTTGTTGTTGTTTGTCTCTTTCCTTTTCTATGTCTTTATTACGAATTTATTTTGTGATTTAAAAGCGCGTGCTGCAACACAGTTTAAAGGTGGAGACACAGCGCGAAGGTAGCACAACAACAACAAAAACAACAGCAACAACAACGCACTCTAAATTTTAATTTATTTCCATTCAAATTCAGTTGCATTTCAGTGACAGCAGCCGCTGTGAAGTGAAGATTATTTTTTGGAAAGAAAAAAAGTAGACGAAAAAAATTCGGCAAAAACTAACAACAAAAATAATCGTTGCATTTCGACTAACTGTATTTAGTATCCTTCATATTTTTTAGTATTGTTCCTTAAACATTCTTTTGCTGGTTCTTTATACCATTTTTTGAAGATACTCGTAAAAAGTCAAGAAATAATTAAAAAAAAGTTTAAAGTTCACTCTATAAAAACCGAGTCGAAAACAAGAAGCGATTACTTTAGACATTACATGCTCTTCTTAAACTTTTCTCTCTTTATTGCTTTAGTGTTCATTATTCTAATCTAATCAACTAAGTTTCAGGAATATTTTTACATTGTTTCGAGTTGGAGATAACAAATCCTTTGAAAGCTTTGAATATTGAGCTGTAAAATCATCCTTGTTTCCTTCTTTCATCCTTTCCCTTTCTTCTCTTCGTCTTTTCATGCTTTTTTCTTTACTCTTTCTTCTCTTCCTTTCACTGTGATGACATTTCTTCGATCACAAATCCTTTGATGACACTTTAAAATAAGTTTCATTATAATCTCAATCCAACTGTTTCTGTCTCCTGTCTCTCTCTCTTCTTTTGTCTCTTTCATACCGCCCCCTTCCCCGCTTTTCTATCTTTCACTCTCGTACAGTCATCCAGCTGAGGTTCTTTCATCGTGTCTGTTAGCGATAAAAAGTGTTGACAGCTGAAAAAAATGATATCAAAAAACACGTAACATTTTCGAAAATCCGTTATGGGACACAAACGTTATTAAAGGACATCAAGAAAATCTCGCACGCGTTCGTTTTATGGTCCAACGAAGCGATTTCGTGTGCGTTTTCGGTTTACGGTTTACGGTTTACGGATAACGGTTTGTGTAACGGTTTTCAATGAAAATAAGTAGCTGTCGGTGGAGAAACAAAGAGACAGAGAGAGAGGCAGAGAGAGAGAGAGTGAGAGAGAGAGAGGGTGATACGAGATATGAGATGAGGAGGAGGAAGAAAGGAAGATAGCGGGATGGAAATAGGGGGAAGCGAAGATTTACTGGGGAAACGTGAGGAAAAGCTTAGAAGAAGACGAAGGAGAAGAAGACGAAACACGTTTAAACTGGAATCGAAATCTACAGAAAGACAGAGAGAGAGAGATGAATAATAATAATAAAGATAATGCGAGTAAATAAAGAAAAGCAAATAAAAGGAAGCGTAAAAATCTGGAAAAACAGAAAAATATTATAATATTACAGCTGAAGTGACAGATATTTAATTTAAAACTAATTTAAACAGATCATCATACGTTTGTTAAGGAATTCATTGAAATTTCTATAAACTAATATTAATAAATTAGGATGAATATTAATTTTAATATTCAAGTTAATGAAAAATCATGTTGAAACTTTTCTTAAACTGTATTTAAGTATTCGACTTCTTGTTCTTCTTTTTTTCTTCTTCCTTTAAGCATTCTTCTGCATCGGATTCCGTTCTTTAATTGTTGTCCGCATCCGTTTAGAAGATTTTCCAGCAATTTTTTAATGTTTCCAGTGGATAAAGCATTCCGTATTGACTCGTTGCTGTTGCTGTTGTTGTTGTTTCGTGTTTCTGTTGTCCTTTTGTTCTCGTCGACGTTATCCTTGATGTTGTTACTTTCTAGCTTCCAAAATCCTTCCTCCAACACAAAACTGCGCACGCTTCTCACAACGTTTTTCGTTCTCTTCAGTCGATTCGTTTAAATATTCACCCATCGCATTCGCTCACTCTCTTGAGCGACAACAACAAAAACACAAGACCAAACAACAAGAACAACATTAAATAAAAACACTAACAACAACTGTTTGCAATAGGGTTGCATGTTACTGTTGTTGTTTCTGCTCTCCTCTCTCGAGTCTTTTTCTTTCTGAACTCCCAAGACCGTTATTGTGAATCGGTCAGAATATTTCCTGCTACTGTTTTTTTTCTACTCGCTTCTCCTGGTTGCCACTGACAATCGGACGTTTGCTGTTGGGATTTGATTTGAAAATTCCTAAAAACAATTGAATATCGAAGGACGAAAAGACTGAGCGTTGATGCTGACGCTGACGTTGACGTTCTCCCAGGTGCGTCAGCAGCAGCGATTTCAGTGCCAAGCGTCAGTGGCAATAGCAACGGAAGCAGCATTTCGGAGCACGTCAACATGAAAGCAAACTTATTGAGTGCCCTGTTATTTGTTGTTGTTGTTATTATTATTTGGTATGTCAGAGATACCAAATGTTGTTGTTGTGTCCCTATGGCAACAATAATAATAACAGCAGCAACAACAACTGGAGTAGGAATTTGAAAATTGGTGAAATTTTTCTGCTCCAAGGCAACCGACGAAAGCCAACCAACGACGATGTCAGATTCCGCTTCTGCCCGCTCCCCCCGCTCCACCCGACCGGGTATCACGGGTCTCCCTCCCTCCTTCCCACGCCTCTTCGCATCATCGCCCACTTCATCGCATCATTTGATGCTATGCGAAGTGTTTCTGAGCACTGATTGAAACATTTTCTTTGGCCTTTGATGACTTTTTTTCATCTTTTCTAGTTGACTAAAAAGTGGAGACGAATTCATAAACTTTCAACATACAATAATTAAATTGCGAATTACAATAAAGCAATTAAAATACTTTATAATTCCCAGAATTTCACAGCATTTAACCATATTTTGTGTGTTTTCGAAAATAAAACATCAATAAAGCAGGTATTCTTTAATTACGGTATTTAAATTCTTTTCCAATATATTTTGGTTACTTTAAAAATGAAATTGATAAAATCTCGTCTCAACTTGGGTTAAAAATGAAATACTCAATCGGTTTGAATAATTTCAACTTGAATTCACTTTAATTGAAAGATATAGAAAGGGAAAGACAGAGAAAGACAGAAAAAACAGTGTGACGGAAGAAGTGAGAGAATGAATTATTGTTTCTCTATGAACATAATGCAGATGCTTTGTAAATTGATGAAATTGCATTTTCATGTTTTGTTTGCCTTTGATTGAAAATATTCGCGGCGCAGTGTTGCCAGATGAATGCAAAAAAACACAAAAAACAATTGTAATGAAAGAAAATCAATCAGAATTCGGACATAACCAAACAAATCAACCAACAATATTCACAAAAACATCTGCAGAGAAGAAGAAGAGGAAGAAGAATAATTTTCAGAATTCATTTAATTTTAATTTATTTCCGTTTTTGACATTTCGATGGCGTGCATGATTTTCATGAATTTCATTTCGCAACAAATTTTGCCCAATCGAAGCTCTTCTTTTCGAAAGCTCTCTGCGTTCTTTTCACATCATTCCCGCCGACTACTCTTCACCCTTCCCACCCCCTCCCCTTCCACGGCTTCCACACTTGAATTCTTTTTTTTTTATTGGTCTCTATAGTGATTTCATAGTGATTTCATAGTGATTTCGTAGTGATTTCGTAGTGATTTCGTAGTGATTTGAACTCTTTCAAGTTGCTATTAAATTTCAATTATTTTCCAATCAACAACAACAACCACATTGCAATGAAAATTCGCATTACGTTTTTACGAGTTTTATTTGTTTGCTTCTTTACGTTATTGAAAAGACGTAATGAAAATTTTATTATTGTTATTCTTTGAAAAGCTTTTTTTTTAGCTTGGTTCCGTTGATGTAATGTTATTTGTTATGTCGATTTCGTTATTCTTCGCTTATGCATCATCATCATCATCATCAACATCATCATCAACATCGTCAACATCACCAACATCAACAACTTCAGCATCACCATCATCTTCTTTCTCTTCTTCGTCGATAATCATCTTGAATCGATAATCAAAATTCAATAAAGAATTCTGGAACCTGGCTACGTTCTTCTGCTGCGCTCGACGCCGGCAATAAAAATGGTCCCTCGCTACGTAATCGTTGCCGTTATGCGTCTGTGCGTCTGTCACAACAGCGTCCGCAATACGTTCAAACTTTATGACTTTGTGAAGTGCTCCGGATGATCCTCCGAATGAGTGAAGAAGGATACCCTGGTACCCCGCTGTTGTTGTTGGGGTCCTCGTGACTCCTGTGCTTTAGTTGCGGCTCGCTGGCTCACTCACTCACTCACTACGCGAGTGCTTTATGAAAATCGCCCATAATTTTTTTCATATCTTCCTTTAACCATCAGTTGAGGCTTACGTTGTTGCGTAGTTACGTAGATCCCGTTATGTGTGCGTTTATCTGTCTGACTGTCGTGCGTTTAGCTGTCTGAATCTGTGAAAATCTGTCCAAATGAATGTCCGTCTGTTTCTCTGTCTATCTATCTGTTCTTTTGGAAATCTGTTCGCTTGTATGACTCTCCCATTTTCACTCCGGCTTCACACGCTGTATAGTATATTCTCTATCCCTTTCTATCGTGTTTTTTCCTTGTTCATCTCTTCGTTTCTCTTCCTTCCTCTCTCTCTCTTTTGCTTTATATGTGTGTGTGTGTGTGTGTGTGTCTTAAATCCTCTTGATACAAATGAACTCGATTTATTTTATGAGATCCTTTAAATCCTGCTTTATGACTACCACACCCCTTCCGCCCCTGATTCCGGCAACCAACCGACCAAAAAAAACCAAACCAAATCAACCAACCAACAAGTCTCTCGTCGGCTTACTTGACGTCCATGCTTCGCCCCCTCCTCCAACCCACCACCCCATTTTGGGGGTTGTTGTTTTTTCTTTACGGTGGAGGCGACGGAGAACTTTTCCAGGATTTTGGTTGGTTTTTCGTTGTTGTTCCTGTTATTATTATTGGGTCTCTGTATCTCAACTCACATCAACTGAAGTGAAATGATTTTATTTATCACAGCATCAATGATTATTATTCTCATTATGATTATTGTTATTAGTATTGTTATTATTGATATTATTATTATTACCATTATTATTGTTTGTATTTTTATTGTTGTTATTAACACGTAATAATTTTAAATAATTTATTTAAAAAGAACAATAAAATTATCTAAAAGGTAAAAACGCGTTTGTATGTTTATATTATTTGAATTGATTATTTTCACTTCCGTTTTACTTCATATTTTCTTCAATTCAAATTGTGTATAAAATTTAAACTTCAAACTACTGAATAGAAATTTTCACTTTATACAATTTATTCGATTAAAGTAGACGTGGAAAATAAAATTTGATTAAAAAATTAAGAAATAATCAAAAAATTATGGATATAAAGTAAAGGAAACAATATAATATATGTATATACACATGTATACAAATTACAATGCATAAACGTGCGCCTTTAATATAAATTCAAGAAATGAATAAAAAAAATAAGGAATTAATATAAAACCAAAGATATAATATAATATGTAAGTATATTACTTATATTATAAATATGAATGTAGGAATGTAGGATACGACATTTGTTAGTACGATACAATAGACTTTCATAAAAAGACTTTGCTTTGTGAAATTTCGATTCGAAGAATTGAATTTGATTTAGTAATCAAAAAAGAAATAGAAAAATATTCATTTGTTGCTATACTTTTGTAACATTCGGATTGTGTTTTTAAATAAAGAAAATAAAAAATAAGTCATCAATTGAATTCATATTGGACATCAATTCTACATGAATTACAATGCATGGAATAAGTTTAAATATAGAATGAAGGAATTAATATAAAATCATGTAACTATCTAGAAATTCTTTATGTTTAAACATGGAGATTTTGTTGAAGTTGAATATGTATGAATACATGAGTTCGTTTGTTGTGGGAACTAATCATAAATCTGTCCAACGGGAAGAAGAACTTCACTTGCATTGTATTTGTAGCTGCGATACGCACGTCTCTCTGCTTACTTCTTATCGGCTCCATCGCCTCCATCGGCTCCATCTCTTTCTTGTCCTCTTTCTTTCTTTCATGTTTTCACACCTGCGATAGAAAGGGTTAAAGAGCAGGCCCACACATTCAGCGTGATCACCGATCTTCGAATGGCCGATGATCACTGCGATCACTAGTCTGGATACGTCCGTTCGGTTCCTATTAATAAGCCATTTCGTCTTTATCGCGAAGGACTCAGTACAGTCCTCCTTTAAGGGTATTAAATGGTTTATCCGGCCGACTTCTTCTCTGATGTGTTTTCCTTAACATTTGGCTGAGCAGGACCAGTTCGCTGAATATATCTGCCCTTAATGCCAAATTAAGTGTGACCTAAATACATATGATATATGTATAGTAAAATCACAAAGTTAAGCAACCGCGATTTTATAACAAAAACCGAAACACCAAGAAAATAGACAGACTGACAGACAGACAGACAAACAGACAGACAGGCTGAGATACAGACAGATGAGAGAGCGACTCCGTTTTGTTTTTGACGTAATCACCAGGGACCAGCAAAGAACGAGGAACACGCAAAGTTACTTAAGCTGGAAAATGCTATGAAATGCTTGTTGTTGTTGCTTTTGTTTTAGGTTGTTCGTTGTCTCTGTTGTTTATGTTGTTGTTGTTTATGTTGCCTCCTGTCCCCTGTTTTTCTACTCTGATGTTCTGCTTATTCTCTGTTTCCGTACTTTTGTGTTGCTGTTTTTTGTGGTTGTTCGCTTTAACGATATACTTTCAGGTTCTTAACGAAAAATCAATTTTTTAAGCAAAAAAACAGTAAAGCCAAACTGACAAAAAAAATGAGTGAAAAGCTCGAAGTGAAAAGCCTAAAGTTCAAAGGTCATTGTTGATGTAATGCCATGCGTTAGCTAAAAAAATTATTTGTATAAACCACATTAATATTTATATAACGATAAAAAGAGACACAAAAGCCTTTAATTGACCTCAATATTTCGTGGAAGAGGGTGGGGGGAAGGGTGGGGGGGGGGGGTGAAAGAAGAAGAGGAGTCGCAGACATGCTAAAGAATTGATGAAAAAAAATACATAATGAAATAATCACATAAAGCAAGTGAAAAACGATTTCTTTTTAAAAGTGTGCTTAAAAATTCGATGTGATTAAAAAAGAAGAAACGATATTTTTTAATTTCTATTTGAACTGAAAATAAAAATCATGGGAAATATTCGAAAAGTCTTGAAACTTGGGATGTTATTCTAAACACATGAATTTTAATATTGAAATTACTTAAAGTGATTTAAAGTTAAGCTGTTATAAAGTATTCCAAAATGACGATTCTGTTCGCATTGAATTGATTCGAATTCGAATTGAATTGAATACAAAACTTTTTAAATTAAAGGATGCAATTAAAAAAATTCCAAATTAAAATCTGGGTGGGTCTGAAAGTGGGCAACATATTTTTAAAAAATAACATTTTTCAGTTTTTCTTTACTACAATAAAATCTAAAACTTAAGCACAAAAGATGTGTTGTTGCTCGCCTCCACTCCGCCACTTCACTTTGTTTAAATACAAGTCCTCCTTCTCCTCGTCTTCCACCTCCTTCTCCTCCTCCTCCTCCTCCTCCTCGTCATCCTCCTCCTTCTGTTTCCGGCGTCATTCGTCACATTCACTTTGCTTTTAAAGTGATGCACGCGTCGTTTGCGTGCGAATTAAAAGAAGCGTTCAGAAGTCAAGTTTGGTGGAACGATTTTTTGTTGTTATTATTGGTGTTTGTGTTGTTGTTGTTTCTGCTATTGTTCCCACTTGCGTTCGTGATTTTTTTATTTATCTATCGTTGGCCCGTTTTTATTCTGGCTTTTTTTCTGAACCAAAGAAAATATTATTTTAAGGGTGCAGCAAACAGAGAAGCAAGCAGGGAGGCAGACAGACAGGCAGGCAGGCAGACAGGCGGATAGACATGTCGACGGAGAGACAGACTGCGATTTTATCCTTACGTCATTTAATTTGAAGGCTCACACAAACTAACAACAACAAACCGAACAACCAACCCTGGCATAAATAAATTGTTAGCTGATGAGCATGCAAAACACATTATAAACAACAACGATAAGAATAAACGATGAAAACATGTGTGAAAAAGTAGCAAAAGCGGGAAAATAAAGTAGTGAATAAGAAAAAGTAACAGATACAAAAAGGAGAAAAAAAAGGACGCAGTAGAAACATTAAACAAAAAGAAGCGCTGTCATGATTTTTAATAAATAATGTGGCAGGATTTGAAAGGACTCCATCGATATGTTTCGTTATAGTTGTTGTTGTTATTTTGGTTTTAGTGGTTTTTTAAAAAACTCTACAAAATGTTTCAAAAACACCAGAAAATTATATCATAAGCAAAGTTATTCAAATAAATTATTAAAAATTCTCAAAAAATCATGAAAATATTATAAAAAAATTATCAAAACATAAAAAAATTATAAGAAAAATTATTAAATATCTTTTAATATAAAAAAGTTTTGTGAGAGTCGAAAAACATTGCTTTAAAATCTAAAAAACTCCGTAATTTTTAAAGACACACTCAAAACAGCAGCACTTTAAATTAAACGCATTAAAAATGACAACAATAATTTTTTTCTTTTGGAAAAACTTCCCACCAGAAACAAAGAAACCACAAAAAAAGGCACCACATCAAAGAGTGTCCTTCGTGCGCCCTTCGAAGCCATTCGATTCACTTCATTCACAAGTTTACTCACGCTTAACTCACTCCGGTGATTTGACAGACTCAAAGAGGCATAAAAAGAGCGCGTCGAAGCGTCGGAATGACCGAAGTCGGTGGTTCAGTCGGGTTCGCACAGGGACAGCAACAATGATGGCAAGCGCAATGATGGTAATAATAACAGGTGTTTAATAACACGATTTCATAATGCACAATTAATGTACCGTGCAGCCGGCAGACGCAGCGCAACATGACGTCGCTCCCCTCGCCAGGACGACAGACGGCAGGATGCGCAGGACCCTCGTTTTACGGTTTCGTGTCTGGTGTCTGGTGTCTGGTGTTGTTGTTAGCATATGATATGAACTCGTAATAAAAATATTTGGCTTATTAAATGCAGAAGCAACGCAGCATCTCTCTCGCTCTCTCTCCCTCTGACGCTCTTTTGTGCTCTCGCTCTGTCGTGGTTTTTCTTATGGAAACCGCAATCCTTGTGACCCTTATTTTATACACTATTAATTTTGTGCTGATTTAACTTTCGTGAAATTGGGTCTGTTATTGTTATTGTTGTTGTTATAGTATTTGTTGTTGTTCTGATATCATTTCTGTTTATATTCGACTTTTGACACTTCGCACCCTCTCAATTATAACGCGCCCTCCTTTTTTTGTTTTTCTTGTGGTCCGGTTCATGTTCGATCTCCCCCTTCACTCACTCTCCCCTCTCCATCGACGCCTTCTTAAGCAACCCTCGTTCTTTTGTTGTTGTTGCTGTTTTTTTTGCTTGCGGCAAGGATAATAAATCTGTTTAATGCATCGAAAGCCGCAGGTTGAAATTGCATTTTGATGAACTGAACTTGTTTTGTTTGGTTTTGTTTTGTTGTTGTTGTTGCTTTCTGATGCTCTCTCTCTCTCATCAATCTAACTGTTGTTCCGTTAGATGTCGAAATGTTGTTGCTGCTTTTATTAGTTTTTGCTTTCTTGTTCTTCTTTAATGGTTGTCATTGTTAAGAAACTTTTGAATTAATAGCCATATCGATACAAAATGCAAAGAAAATCGGTTTAAGTTACATAAAAATTCCTTCAACTAACGAAACAAATGCGAAAACTCAATGAATAATTTTTCAATAGCGTTGAAAGTACGAACAAAAGTACGGTTGATTGAATTTCAATATTAATCTGAAGACTTGTACTGGTATTTAAACTGTTCTTGTTGTTGATTCTTTCATTTACTTCCTCATACATAATAAATTTTCAATGATGCATAAACACAAAGAAACAACAACAATAATAACAACAACCACAACGACGACGAAAGCAACAACAACAACAAAATCATAACATGAAAAATCATTTAAAGTGTGATTTATTGCCGAATCCTCTGTGAACGGAAGGGGACGCTTTTTTCACTAAAAAGTTGACTTTGAGTTTATAAATACAAATGCTACAATTTAAATGCATAAAGTTTTTGAACAAATTAACCCACGAAATTTTAAAAAAATTGCTTAAATCAAATCAAATGTTTCGAAAATCAAACACATAATAAATAATCTACATAAAAGCACTTAATTTCAATTTGATTTGTTTTATTTACATAATTCATTTCAATTTTATTTGTTTTATTTACATAATTAATTTCAATTTGATTTGTTTTATTTACATAATTAATTTCAATTTGATTTGTTTTATTTACATAATTAATTTCAATTTGATTTGTTTTATTTCCATAATTAATTTCAATTTAATTGTTTTATTTACATATTCAAATCATAAAAAACAATTTAGTTTTCATTTTATAGTATTTCTTATATTATTCTAAAATTTGTATGCAACATAAACTCACAAAATATCCGTATTCAAACCAGATCCTGCTTCGAAATCCTAAACAGAGTTTTATTCGCTGTAATGGTTTACATTTAGGAATATTTTGCATTTGGGAGGCACAAATTTAAACGTCTAAAAGTAGGCAACAAAAACAATCAGTTTTCTTCTACACGACTTGTTGCTGTTGCCAAAATTAGTCTCATTAAATTCGCAAAATGTACCAACGTCAATTCTAAACTTAGAAGTCGCCAAGTCAACCATGTGAAGGAGAGAGAAGAGAGGGAGAGAGAGAGGAGAGGGAGATGACAACAGAAATTAAGACATATGAGCTTACAAGAGACAGATACAGCGTTGCGGGCGGGCGAAGCGGTTGGGAAGTGGTGCTTATATAAGGACATGAGACATGTAAACTTCTGAATGCACTCAGCTTCTACCTCCGTCTCACTCTTCTTCCCTTACTGCTCGCTCTCTCTCTCTCTCTGTCTCTCTCTCTGTCTCTCTCTCTCTGTCTGTCTGTCCGTCTAAAAACTTTTTAGCCCCCGTTGACAGCTTCTTCAACTTCTTCCTCATCCGTCGATGGTGATGTCAGTTTGCAGTCTCTTCTTTGTTTCTTTTCAGCCTTCTTGCCGTCTTTTCCCTCCTTCCTTCCTTAAATTATACATCCTCCCTCTGCTTCTTCTTCTCATTCACCCGATTATCGATGAAAAAAGGATTTCGTTGTTGTTTTCACTCGGATTTCGAGTTGTCTGAATGTCCTTTGAAACATAAGATTTTAACAAGTGGTCGGTCGGCTCACATGCTTGTTCTTGTTCTTGAACAACTATGAATGAACATGTATGTATGTATGTATGTATGTATGTATGCATGTATGCATGTATGCGTGCATGCATGTTGCAACGGTAATTGATCTTGATTAGAATCATGTTTTGTGGAGGAACAACTTGGACAGTAACAACAACAATAGTAAAGACAATACAAGCAACAACAATAAATACAACAACAACAACAATCGGACCAACAACAATCAGACCAATTATTCAAACAGTAGGAAGAACAACAACAACAACAGGAGGAACATGGCCAACAGTGACAGCGAAGAAGAAGAAGACTAACCAAAATTCACACGAAAAACGAAAGGAGAAGAAGAAAATAACAACAACAACAACAAGTATTAACATATGAAGTATGAGAGCTCAAAGATTTTGCCTCTCAAGTCACGAGTTTAAATTTCGAGATGTGGATGATGAAGAGAAGGAGAGGTGCAGGGGGAAAGAAGGAGAGAGGGACAGGGTGAGAGTGAGAGAGAGAGAAAAACGAGGTTAATAGACGGATAGGAACTAACAACTTTACTTTACATTTTATGAAGAAAAGTGAATATAATCTGAAATGAAAAATTCATCTTTAAAAAAAGAAACTAAGTTTAATTTAAGTGCTTTAATAAAGTTAAATAAATAAGTATTCAAATTTATAATGAATAATTTTCCAAAAATGCTTCAGGTTTGGTTTCAAAATCGTCGAGCGAAGTGGAAGAAGCGCAAGAAGACGACCAACGTTTTTCGCACCCCCGGCTCCCTGCTGCCGTCTCACGGCCTCCCGCCCTTTGGGGCCAACATCACTAACATCGCGATGGGCGAAAGTTTGTGCGGGACTAGTATGTTTGGCGGCGAACGATGGGGCGTGAGCGTCAATCCGATGACAGCTGGTAAGAAGCGTAAAAACCATAAGCAAGAAATAAAAACCTTAAGAAAAACAAATAAAAACCTCCAATAATTATCATCGGTTCTTATAATATAGGACAAGCCATCTGGTTTCTTTTTAAAAATGCTTTTTTTTAAAAACCTTCTATTTTAAGTGAAATTTGCAACAATATTTCAAAAAGAAACCAGCTGATGGCCCGCCCTATATATTAACTTTTATTGTTTTAAAAGAATATTAAAATATTTGTCTTGTACTAACTTATAGTTTGCTTACTTATTAAGGCAATACATATTTAGCGTGTATTTCTTATCATTTACTTTGACTTGACATATAATTCATATATGAAAAATTCTCATCATTGTTTAAGAACGAAAATCTTTCCATTGATTCCATAGTAGTTTTTTGTTTTCTTTCCGTTAATATTTATATCGAGTGTTTATAAATATATCGAGTGTTTTCTTCCTCTTCTTTTTCTTTCTATTTATAAATACGTTTTTATATAAATATATTGTAAATACCTATGTACTAATTTTAAACTAATTTACTTGAAAGGTTTCGGTCAACTTAATCAATCTTCACCGCTTTCATCTACATTAAATAGTGGTCTTAATTCGGGTATTAATATTAGTTCAGCGATGGGTGCCGGGAGCTATCAGCACTACGGATTAAATGCTCTGGGTATGTTGGACAAATTATTGAGTTTAAAATAAAAGAACCTAATGATTCAAAATGATAACAGTTTAAAACATTTGCACTCAAATTAAACTCATTATTATTGATCACATTTTGTTGAAAAAGTATTGAATTTCAATGTGTATATAAAAAAATCAGTTTACATACTTTTCATTTAATGTTGAGTGATTTTTTTTATTGAATTTTAGAAAAGCAACCAAGCAAACGCAAAGCAAATTATTCAATAAATATTAATATAAAATCCTAGAAATTATAAATAATTTTTGATCACTACAAAGTTTTATAAATACCTCAAATCCCTCAAATTTGGCAGCACCTTTTGTGCTTTTTAGTCAAGACAACCACCAAAACCATTATTATAAAAGCAATTAAACACGCCCAATTAAAATCACACAAACAAATGGTTCAAACCCATGTACAAAGTGCCCTTTCTTTATCTTCTGCAGGAGATTCGATGATGTATCAACACGCTGTTGGGGGCGGGGGAGTCGGTGTCGGCGGCTGCGGTCCGAGTCTGCCCTCTCCTACAACAACAACACCACCGCATATGAACTCTTGCGCTTCAGTGACACCGCCGCTCAGCACGCAGCCGGGCTCTACACCGAATGAAGTGAATGAGATGGTGAGTTCAGGAGTTTGAATTGCTTTTCAGCCAAGACACAAACCTTTAACCCATATGAAGTGAATGTGTGAAACTGAACCATGCTGTTTGATTTCAGTCAAGCCTCAAACTATGTCTATATGTTTACTATGTTCTCTGCATTTCCTTTTGGTTTAATCTTATTTTTTAATATTTTTTCCATTTCTTTCGCCAGAGAGATGTGGCAGCTCATCATCAGCAACAAGCGACATCACAACAACAGCAGCAACAACAGCAAACCCACCAAAATCACCAGCACCATCAGCAGCAAACGTCGCAACAACAACAACAGCAGCAACAACAACAGCAACATCAGCAGCAGCAGCAACAACAGCAGCAGCAGTCTCACCAGCAGCACTCGCAACATCAGCAGGACTCAACGAGCAACAACACGCATCATTTGATTCCTCACTGCCAGAGTCTACAGTCGCCGTCAGATGGCAGCACTGGCGTGGGCGGCGGCATCGCTGCAGACGAGGACGTTTGGCGAGGACACAGCATTGCAGCGCTTCGACGGCGTGCTTCGGAACTAAACGCGACGGCCCTCCCCTCGTATCTGCACCACGCCGCAACCGCCCACAACAACTACGAGCACCACAACTCGGTCTACTGAAACTTGTTGAAAAGCTTTGAAAGCTTTTCGGATTACGGATTTCCCAACTGTGGTGGAAATCATGATTACTAAACAAGGAGTGGGTGGTTGGGTGGTTTACGCGGTGAGTTAAAATGAATTTTAGTGGTTGATTTCCTCACATGTGGTAGATGTGGCGATTTTTCATCCTTACACTCGGTCTTAATGCAGATCGTAGAGACAAAAAGTAATCCAGTGTAAATTGATCGAGATGAAGAAGTAGAAGAAAAAGAAGATAGAAAAGACTTCAGAAATAAGCGAGTCCAGAAGAAGATTCAAGACGGAGGAATAAAGATTCGAAATGAAGACGTCTCCAGTCGAATAATATTCAAGAAGATCGTTAAAATGCTGTATCTTTGGTGAATGCGTCTTTAGCTAAAATCATGGTGCATTCGATGAGGTATTGGTACCTCCATCAAGGATTGGAGAGGCAGAGAAGAGGAATTAAAGGGAACTTAATGTATACGTACGCAATTGAACTGTAATAATATTAATAAACATACAAAAACAAACTGTTTGTTCATATAAAAGAAAGTCTCAAAATTGTGAAAGAAATTTAATTTTAGCGAAAAGAATTTCTCTTAAATTTAAAATAAATAAAAGGCAAAAGTAAGAAATACGGAAAAATTTTAAAAATATTGTACTAAAGTTAAAAACGAAAAATATACATATAAAAAAACATAAATACATACGTATATTTAATATATATATAATCCTATGTATAGAAAGATATAGAAAAATATATATTGACAAGAAATAAAATATTTAGAATGTTTTAATCATGTTTTTATAACTTATGTTTATTGAAGTGATTGGCTTTTCGTTTATTTTATTTTCTTTCCTTCTTCTTTGCCTTTAATAATGTTTAGATTGTTTCCCAGAACATTTTTCAAAACCATATCAAATAATTTTTCAAAAAATTTATTTAATATTCATTATAAATTGAAATGTAAAAAAGTTTAAAACGAAATAATAGAAGTATAATAATTTAATTATAAGAGACTAGAACAAAATGTTAATTTTATAAATGTACAATATTATAAAAGTAACTATGGTATACGTCAAGAATGAAACATTTCTCACTCATGTGAGAGCTTTGAAACTGTTAAGAAAAACAAAATAATTTTGTTTTGAAATAAGTCACAAAGAAAAACCAACAACAAATAAACTCCGTATTACATAACATAGATAGATAAAAAAAAAGCATAAGAATCCTTCCGACACAAGACCCAAAAACAGCAGCTGTTTATAAAGAACACGAAAAGTATACAAACAATATTTTAAATATTCAAATAAAATACATCTGTTAATTTACAAATATTTATGAACTAAAAAAAGAACAGAAAAGAATAAATATAATGAAGACAAAAACCAATAAAAACATACAATACAAACCAATAACAAATAATAAATATAAATCATAAAAATAATAAACAAATGATTATAAATGCGGTATATAAAAAACATTAAGTTATTACAATACAAAGGGATGGCCATCGACTGGTTTCTTTGGGGATTATATAATTCAGTTTAAATACTAAACAGCACTTAATAAATTTAAATATTTAGAAATGAATTTATTAATTTGAACAGAAACCGGCCGATGGCTCACGCTGTATTTAAATTCAAAATATTAAAGCTTTGAAAAAATATAATAAAATAACATAATATTAAATTAAATTAAATAAAATAAAACAGAATAAATTAAATAAAATTAAATAAAATAAAATAAACTAAAATAAACTAAAACAAACCAAAATAAACTAAAATTATGTAGATTAACATAACATAAAATAAAGAAAAATAAAATTAAAGAATAGAAAATTTTATTAGGAAATAAATGTTTTTTTTTTAAAATCCTTATCCTTTTTTAAGACCTATTGTAGTTGTATATTATTTGAGTACTTAATTTAGAATTATTTCATTTACTTTATAATGAAACTATTAATTTAATTTTAAAACTGTTAATTAAAATTTTTAATGCTTTTGTTATTTTTTAGTTCATTTCAAATTTAGTACAATGTTTATTAATAGTAGTGTTTATTTTATTATTTCAATTTTTTACTTAAGTTTTAATTGAATTTTATTTAACTATTTTAAATAATACTTTTGTTAATATATTTATACTTTATTACTATAATATATTTACTTTATTTATACTTAAATTTAATAATCACTATTTTAAATATGTATTTAATTACAATTCCGGTTTTCATTTAACTCAATTTAAAAATTCATTTATTGATTTTGTTTGTCTTATTTATTTTATGTTTTATATTCTTTCAACTTTGTTATACTTTGCATAAATAAACTTACAATTTATAATGAATATCAATAAAAGAATAATGAATATCTTAGTTGATTTATTATTTAGTTTATTTTATTGAATTTACTTACTTTCTTTTCAATTGTAAATTATTTTTATTATTTAAATTTTAAATTTTTATAATGTTTTTTATTTGATTTGAGTTTAGTTTAAAAGTATTTCGGTATTATTTTGTTTGTTGTGAGATTTTTAATTTATTTTTTGTTTTAATGTTGTTTAGTGTTACGTTTGTTTTTACTTTTATTTTAATTATTTATTTTAAGTAATACAATAAGAAGCCAGTTTACTTTTTGATTGCATTATAGTTTAATACATATATGTACTTCTTTTTAAATTTTATTTTCACTGTGTACAGTTGTTTGTAGAAGTATTAATTAAAAAAGAAAAAATAAAATTTAGCATTTTAGAAGCTTAAAAATTAAGCCTAAAAAATAAAGCCTAAAATAAATACGTACTTTTAAACTAAACACATCTCTGTATACGCTATTAAAATATTTGATAAAGAAACCACAACAACAACCTTTATAATTAAATTTAAAATATTATTATTACTAAAATAAAATTAATTATATACACATATATATATAAAAATATTATTTACGTGTAATAAATAACAATAATCATCTGTGTATGCAAATAAAAATTAATTACTATATAAATAAATGCTGAATAAACAAATTGAATGAAGAGGAAGAGTTGTTTATATTGTATGTATATAAAAAGGGTAAAGAAGAAGAAAAAGAAGAAAGAGATGAAAACGAAGACGAAGAAGAAAAAGGAGATTAAAAACGATTTAGAAAGAAATTATTAAAACTAAATAATAAAAAATGTTATAAAGAAAAAGTAAGAAGATGAAAGAAAAGATGAAAAGAAACTTTGTTTGCTCAGAAATGACTGAAGATTCTGACAGAAAATCTGACTTCTGAATTCCGGTTCGACTTGATTCATAAATTGAATAGTTTTTATTGTGAATATTTGACTGAAACCTTTTGACTGTATTGTATATTTGCCCCATCTTATTTATGTGCGTTTGCACCCTCCTCGACATCTCGACGATACAGTTGACACTTCATATGCTGAATTTCCTGCATGTCATCCTGACACTTGTCTTCTTTTGCCACTCGTCCTGCTCTGTTTCCTTTTCTGTTTCCTGTTTCTCCTCAATTTCCTGTCCTTTCTCTCTACTTGTTTCACTATCATCATTATTAACGTCATCTCGTCATCATCATCATCTTGGTAATCATCATTGTCACAGCTTCAACCATCGTCACAGCTTCAACCATCGTCACAGGTTAAATCCTGATATGAAACGTCGAGAGAAAATCCGGTGCACGAAGGATAACATGTTCGAATTCCAAAAAGGATAACTTGCCATCGCCATCGACGTCGGCTTCCTCGATTACCTTATCGGCAATCTGTTGATGCTCCTCGGGACTGAGTTCATTATTCGTCATTGTGGTGAGACACGACATCAGGTCAGCGTGACCGATGAAGCCATCCTGATCGAAATCTGTGGATGGACATGAAACAAGAAATGGAAGTACGAAACGAGAAATGAAATGAAATTCAGAAAAAGAAATCAAAAACAGAACTATCAGAATATCCTTTTAGTAAGGATTAAGAATGGGTGATATAGAGAAAGAGGACGGAGAAACCGGAAGTGCGAGAAGGATGACAACACATATATACATACTTTTTGTGTAAAATAGAAATACCAGAATAAAATAGAACATGCATACAACAAGGAAGGAAAGAAAGAAGCAAGAGAAGAAAGGAAGGAAAACGGGAAGGAAGACTTGAGGATAGGATGTCATGGAAGGAACAAGTATTAAGTACTGAGCAACTCTGAGTCGGTGAATCGATGTGGTCAAAAATACAAAACAAAGAAACAAGGAGATTATAGTGAGTGACATCGAATGATTCTGGTACCCAAAATAAAGGCTAGCAAGTGGGTTTTCAGTTCTTAATGGATTTTTCACTCCTATTCAACGTAATCCAATTCAAGCCAAATCAAAATAAACTCAGCTCAAAATTAACACAGCTTAAAATATATAATACTTAGCCCACATAATTCCTTTTCTTATGTTTATCCTTTAACTAGATTAAAATTTCTCTTTTATTACATTATTAATTTATACCAGTATATCATATTTTATATAATATGTAATTTTTGTTGTTTCTCATTTTCAATAGTTTGCATTTACTATAATATTATTATTGATTTATTGTTGATGATGATATGAACATCCTTCGGTATTTATCTCATTGCAGCCTGCTGCCTTTGTGTTTGACATTCTTTCTATAGATTTGCATTCGATATTGCAAATATGATGCATTGAAAATATTTGTAGTCTTTATTGAGTTATGCAGAAATTTTTCTATTCATTGAATGGAAGAATGGAAGGCTCGAACGAATAGATAGGAAGATACAGAAAGAGAGAGGGCAAGAGGCAGAGAGAGAGGGAAATACTGGATCTTGAGGGCTATTTCACTCTGACCCATTGAACTTTAAAGTTTAGAGGAAGTACCGACTTTAAAATGGTCGATAGCACTTGTTTAATGAGTTTGGAAGTTCACGGAAATCGTCGTAATGTTCACATATACATGTGTTGTACATATGTATATTCGCAGTGGTTGATATTAAGCACAAATACTCACAACTACAGATCGATAAACCTCTGAACCTAGAGCTAACACTTTCAGAAATGATTTCTGGTCACTTCGAGAAGTTGTAACTGAAATATGTAATTTTAAGAGTTCTCAAATATAACGGGGAATCGATGAACTCATGATGAAGTTTTTTGAAATTATTATGAATAGTTAAATTATCTTCAAAAACTTGCCCAGAACAAACGAAACCCAAAAAACCCATAAAACTTGTTCCGAAATTTTCACAAATTTCCACAGCTTTGAAACGACATATAAAAATTACTAGTTGGTTCCAGAAAACTAGGGTTGGAATCCATAAGAACAATAAGATGTTCAGCTTTAAGGAACAAGTACTTGATGCTTCCAGTTCCAATCTCCTCAACGAACTCACCGTAAATTTTAAAAGCATAGAATACTTTTATATCGCGTGGTGCCTGTTCGCTGAATACCGAGAGCGCATCCAGGAAGTCCTCGAACGATAGATGTCCCTGACCGTCGCGGGAGAAAGCTTCACAGATGCGACGTCGAAAGGGGTTCTCACGAAGTTCGGGTAATTTTTCGATGCACTCACGTGGAACCTTAACAGTCGACGCCTGTCCTTCGGTCATTTGGCGTGGCACCAAATCGGGTCGCAGCTCACGAAAACGTTTATGGACACTAGGAAAGAATAGAAGAAAAATATAACAAAGGCAGCAACATTCGAAGAGAAGAAAACAGAAAAAAGGAAGAAAGGAAAAACAACAGCTAGCGAATAATTGTGAACATTTGAAATGAGAGTCACGAGAAGGATTTTGAAGGGGGTATAAAGGATTTCAGCAGGGACTCCAGAATAGTCCAATCCCATTGGAGCCATTTCATCAAAGCATCTCCGACGAAAGGACCTCCAAGACTGGCGCATTCACTGGGATTCGCAGCAAAAAGGACTGAAATAATAAACAATAACAAGGATTTGCGTTCAAAGAAGAGTGAACGATAGCAAAGAGCAAGCACAAAAAACATGAGTTCAAGCATGAGTTTGAGTAAAGGATCAAATGAGCTAGGAAATTAAAAACAAATTTAGCCATCGTCTTGATGGCGATGGTGATGAAGGAGCCTGATCTGGTGGCCAGACTGGACAAGTGCTCATACATTCGAGCACCAGCTGGCGTCATTAGCAGCAGCAACAACAACAGCAACAGAAAACAACACAAACTTGTCGTCTCTAAGTTGCAGTGGAAGGATGAAGGATGAGGGAACAAGGAGCTTTTTATAGCTTAATAACGATCTCTCTTTATTGTTTCAAAATTTACCGAAGTTTTAAATTTTCCGATTGATTTCCGAATTGAATTTGAATTGAATATGAATTGAAAATGAGTTGAATTTGAATTGCATTCGAATTGAATTTGAATTGAATGTGAATTTTATTTCAATTGATTTTAAATATAACTTAAATTGAATTTGAAACGAAACTGAATTGAATTTGATTTCTTTTATTTAAGTTTTAAGCATTGAACTCAAAATCTAAACCTTTTATAATAATTTTTTCTTTATTTACCGTAAAATCTCCTTGCGCGTGAAAAAAGTGCAGTCCTTGAAATCATCCGCGTTGAAGTACAAAGTTTATCATCATCGGAGACAATGGAAGATATTAAAAAAAAACAACGTCAACATTTTTTGCCGTTGATGAAGACTTTTAATCACACTCTCAGGCACTCACTTGATAATCGTCGAGTTGCTGCTCCGTAAAAGTGACCACTTTATTTCCCATTTTCTAGCAAACAGGGCCAACTTTTTCCAAACAGCAAAAATCTTCAATTATTCTATTGTTTAACCGCAAACTACGATAGTAAAGCTTCTAAACTTTTAGACACTTCTTTAAAACTAAAGCTTCAGCGGCTTCTGACGTCGGGCAAGCGAACCGGACCGAACCCAAATGAACCGGACGACGGCCAGCGAATGACGACGATGTCCTGCAGCGCCCTTTGTTGTCCTTCTTGATGCCTGACAGTCGCTGTGGGTCCGTCCCGACATCCCTCTGCTGGCCCGTCCTATTCTGCCCCGCCCGTCAGCTGACTGTCTGTGGTACAGCTGCTCCTTTGTTCTTCACATCGCAATTTTTCGCACCGCGGGTGAAACGGAAATTAATTAAAGGAGTGTTCTTTCGAGACTCACGCTAAAGCTTCATTTTGCCCCTTCTTCAACACGTCAAATCAACCCACTATGTAAAACTTCTCTATAGTTCGTGTTTTTTGAAAGGAGTGGCACCATGCTGTTGGTAGAAATTCCATTACGACGCGTTTAGTGACGGGCACGCTGTATAAGTTAACGGTAAACTTATGCATGTCCTCGGCCGATGTGAAGAGGCGTTTGTATGAAAGAATACAGAAGAAAATTACACAAGTTAAAACAAAGAGTTCCAAAGGATTAGCAAAGTTGATATCCTTGAGCGATCTAACACTCATTTCATCATTTCATAAATGATAGAATAATTTTATTTTCTGTGATATTTTCTCCTCTTCTTTATTGATGTTGCTGGTGATGATGGCAAGCAATTAAAATGACGTAAGAGTTGAACTAATAAGGAAGGAGAAGGATAACGATGGGAGACGGAGATGAGGAAGAGGTTAAGGAAGAGGATTGGCCGGCACAGGTGTGAAGTGGAGGTGTATATTATATCCTTGTTATTGCGCTGTTCATGGATTTTATTAGAAAAAATCTTTGAGGTATCCTTATTTATTTTTCTTATTTTCTTTTATAAAAAATGTATTGTAGAACATCTACAAAAATTCAAACTGTTTTCTAATGAAAGCACTTCTCTCCCAGACTCTCGGCGCAACACTGATAGGCCTCGACTGTTTGCTTGATGTACTTATGGAAATGATTGTCAGGTTTTGGATCCAGATCCAGCAGAGTCACTTTTGTTAGGAATGTTTTATTGTAATCGATCAAATGCACCAGGGACTGCCGACTGTAGGGCGGTAAACTAGAATAGAACACAAGCACAAGATTACAAACTCAACTTCACTCAATTTGAAGACGTTTCTCAAACAGCCTCGTCATGGCATCATCTCACCTCTCAGCATTGGAAGCGATTTCCTCAAATGTCACCATCACCGAACAATCCAGGGCGGTGGCACCGATCAAATACTGTTGCGCGGGTGGCAACTCAGTCAAGTTGACTGCGTGGGCGTCTCTGGCTAGAAGCTGCGCCAACGTGTTGTAGCTCTTCGTCGAATTATTAGCAACTCGCTTGTTTTCGCTGCCGGACATGAAAAACAACTGGCGCTGAAAGTGTTAAAAAATCGAAAGAATTTTTTTTATTTATTTATCTGCTTCTGAACGGTTTCTTCAAGAAGCTTGCTTGCTTCTTCGGTGTTGGCTTTTCGCCAAAGTTGCACCTTTTTAAAGGATAAAAAAAGAGACAGAAATTGTGATGGCTGAAGGAGAAAATGGCGAGAGGGCAGAATGAAACCTGTCTGCAGAACTGCTTTACTCGGCCCTTTTTTCTGGTCCTTCAGTAAGTCAATCCTACTTTTTTCTCGTATAAAATTATATAAAAAAAGCCGCTTTGATTGCCGTGCCAACGTTATTCTCTTCCTCTCTCTCTCCCCCTCTTCTCCCTCCTCCAGCAACCACACTCACCTTGGCCAGAAGCTGCAGCTGCAATACTTTATGCAACACCGATTTTTTTGGTAAGCAAAATAATTCCGCTTCAATGATTTGTGTTGGAATTCTTTCCGGTTGTTTCTCTTCCTCCTTCTTGTCTTCCTCTCTTCTTGTCTGTAGCTGCTGGTCTCCTTGTTTCTTTCGCTTTTTCTGCCTCTCCCGCTTCGTCTGCTTCTCCTGCTTTCTTTTCTTCGGATATTCGAAGGGTATCCACTCATCTCGGTTAGTTTTATTCTCCTTTTTCTTCTTCTTCTTCTTTTTCTTGTTCTTCTCCTCCTCAAGTGTTTCACTCGAGTGCGGCTGACCAGCGACAGTTTCACTGAAAGCAGCATCACTTTTTGCGGTCCCAGCGGCTGCAACAAAATCTGTTCTGGATCCTGTTTCAGCTACTGATGGTTTTTTTATTTCCTTTTCCCGTTCTTCGTTTTCCTTTTCTTTTTCTTCTGCTACTTTTTCGTCTTCTTCTTCATGCTCAAATCGTTCTTCGTAGTTCCGCAGGAGACAAGTAAGCAGCAAGTTTTGAACCATCTGCAACATGTCACTATACCGAGAATGTGGTTGTTGTTGTTGTTAATGGTGATGTTGATGTTGGCCAGAAAGAAATAAAATAAATTGAATGCTTTTCGTTATTTATACTCGTACTTTTATGCTGAATTCGTCGTCGTCATCGTCTTCGTCTGCTTCTGGTTTTTTTCAACCAACAGATTTTTATAGTATTTTTGTAGCTTTTTACTATTTTACCCTTTTTTACCTCTTACTTTTTTGTGGTACTCTTTCTTCTTGTTGGTTCACTTTGATTTGTGATATTCCTAAAAAGCTGTTCACCATTTTATTTGCATGTTCAGAATGGTCACCCTTACATTCCAGCTCCCACCCTCCCCCTATCTCTCTTATTCTCTGGTAACCTCATTCAACTAGAAGTTTCTAGAAGGAGATGCTACCCTTCATTCATCATTTGTTCATCTTTACATCTCTTATCTTTGTTCGTCTGCCTGACTTCATTTCTGGTATCCTTCAACTTTAAGTGAAAAATTCATTAATTTGTAGAGAGAGAGAGAGAGCGATGAGAGAGAGAATGACAGAAGTTTAACAGATGGTTTGACCTTTGACCGGATATCAAACCTGCTCTACTCTTCAGAAGCAGTTACGGATGAACCTCATAAAGTACCTCATGAAGAAGGTCAAAATCCCTCCTATCCCAAGGTGCCAAGTCTCCTGTCCCAACATTGGGTCGGATTTCTTATGCTTAACATGGATCAAAGAAACCTAGAATCTATAAGAGGACTGCCATTGATTTAACCCTATACCCCTGAATAGACTTTAATAGATAGTCTACTATATCTACCATTTACGTATATAGTCTTATCTACTTAGAGTTTTATTTATATTAACAATCTAATTAAAAAAATTATCTTGCTATACTCTCTTAATAATCTTTATATAGTTTAATTTATTATGTACTTCTTTGAAGTATGTACTCGTATGTTCAGTTCGTTTTGTCTATAGTCTATTTGGTATATAACCTATACTGATATTTTTGTATACTCAAATTCCGTATATAAGAAATTCCAATTCGATCAGAACGAACGAATCCAGTTTGACTCAATAACTTGGCTCATGTAGCTTGTATATTCTTCAACTTCTTCCATTTCGTGATAGAGAGAGACAGAGAGAGGGAGAGATAAACTCGATTATGGTATGGGTTAAATTGGTTCGAATGTGAGTCCTTAAATATTTCAAGTGTTCAAATCATCACAGAGTGTTTTTCGTAACTCAATCATAAATTATTGGAGTAGCTGACTATGATTGCTTTGACATTGATTGACCTGACTCGACTCAACCGAACCTGATGAATGTAGATATTTCTGTGAGTTTAAACTTGGAACATTTACAGTGGCAGTTATTCAAAACAAGAAAGACAAATCGGAATACAAAATGAAAGACAAATCGAGGAATTTGTGCTGCCTCAGCAATCTATGGGATGGGAATGAAAAAATCAACGATTGACTGATTGATTCACTGAATGATTCTTACACAAATACATACTATTGACGATGTGATTTGTTTTGAAGTGATATGCAAGTGAAATATGTCAACATGGTTTATCGTTATAATATGTGAGCTCAAATAGTAAGGATTGGTCTAAAATCAACTTAAGTAATCCATTATTTCAAATAAAACTAGCACCTGTTACAGAAGAGTTAAGATAAAGAGGAAGAGGAAGCAACAAGACTCAAATTTTGTCTTCTCTTCTCTTCTATGGATCTCTCTTAAATAATTTAAAACCCAGATAATCATCTATGATTTCTAAGGATAACTTTGCTATGTTATATAATGATGATAAGATTATCATCAATGGGATCTAACCAAAAGTTTCAGAGATTTTCATGGATCTCTTGGAACTTAAAAGAGTCTACGAAATGAATCCATGAAATTAGGTTCTCCAAAAGACTTACCCTTTAAAGACGTTTTCATTTAAATCATTCCAGGAAATCGATGTTGCATGATCGCCATATATTAAATTTCCGTTGTGAAAAATCCTTAAATTATTCTGTGGACATTTGAACAAAGCCGACAGAGCTGACATCATGCGTGTTGTTACACTGCAAGGACACAAGAATGGTATCATATAATGAACAACAACAACTCCGAGTTAAAGATTACGAAAAATAAATAAAAGAAAAATTGAAAAACAAAAAAAAAACAATTCAACAAAAGTGAACAAAGAAATCAGAAAATAAATTGTTAAGTAGAATATAAACTAAGCATAGAAAGAGAGGTTGGGAGAGAGCGAGTAGCCGAGAGAGAGAGGAGAGTGGGGGGGGGGGCGGAGGGAAAGCCTGCCAAGGTTGAGCATGATGGAAAATTGAATTTCAAGCACGACTGCGCTTGAATCATGACGCATGAGATTCTAGAGAAAGCAAAGAATAGGACCATGAAAAGTGACCAATGAAACAGAACTGCAAATAATCTGTACTGGACTGTAATAAACTATGACAGAACACGCAAAAGTTGAAAGGTACAAGGAAAGAACTTATAGAAATCAGTGAAAATAATAAGAAGAAGATTGAAAAACAGGATCTTTTTGAAACCTTGAAAATTGCAAAATACAATCAGAAAAATAGAATGAATTAAGGAACAGATGAGGGAAATGAAGGTTGAGGGCGAAGGTGAGACCAGAAGAGGGGGCGAGTGATATAGAAAAGCGAGAGAAATGCCTTTAAAGCATATGTTCTCTCTTAGAAATCTTTTCCAATTATTTTTCTCTCTTTTCATTATAATACAAAATATTTATCTCTTGACTTTTTTGTGTTTTTCTACATTTCGAGTCCGTATTCTTTTAATTTTGGATGGTAACTGTCTATTGTATCTTATTGGAACGCCTTCTTTGTCTATCTCTCTCTCAATCACTCTCTCTCTGTCTCTCTTTCTCGCTGAATCTCAAATTCAAACAAGACTTGCAGAATATTGATTTGTGAATTTTACTCACCCGGAAAAAAGGTCCATGGGGCAATACTGACTGAGTACGTTGATCTTGCGACTTTTAATCTAAAATAAAAAATTAACATAATCATAATAAATAAACTTAATTGAATCTTTAGAAAAGTAAGAATGATTAAGTAAAAAGAAGAAAGAAACAAAAAGAATGCAGAAAATGTCACAAGAGTGTGCTTTTGTAGTTAGTTTATGTTGTTGTTATTGATTCTTTCACATACCTTTAAATATTGCATGGCACAGTAGCGACATCTGGCGGTCGCTTTGTCCCGCGAACATGTTGGAGTGCGTGGTGAAGGCGGTGTTGGTGGTGTTGGCGGAGTTGGTGGTGTTGGCGGAGTTGGTGGTGTAGGCGGTGTTGGTGGTGTTGGTGGTGTAGGCGGAGTTGGTGGTGTTGGTATCCTTGGCGGTGTTTGCAATGTTTGCGGTGTTGATGGTGTAGGCGGTGATGGTGGTGTAGGCGGTGATGGTGTTGTTGTTGTTGGTGGTATTGGCATTGTTGCTATTCTTGCTGTTTCTTCCCTCTTTGTTGCTGCCTTCATTGTTGTTGTTGAATTTGTTGCTTCCGTTGTTGTGGTTGCAACTGCACTTGTGGCTGATGATGTTGTTGCTCGCTGCTGCTGTACGAACTCCCTGCGAAATAAATTCTGGATATCGTCTGACGGCAACCAGCCTTGTTTCGGTTTTATTTCGATGGCGAAAGTGTTGCCGGATGCAAACGCTGCTGTTGCTGTTGGTTTTGCTCTCGATGTTCTCTGATTTTTTGTTTTCAATAACAAGATAACAAAGAAAGAAATAACAATAAAAAAGACGAAGCGCCAAAATGAAATGAAACAATAAACGAAAACAAATTTAATAAAGATGAAAAATGTTTTAAAGTGGTCACCATCCGTTCGCCCATTCCACCCTCCACTCCACGCTTACATCCGGTCCATAAAGCGACCCACCGTCCGCCCCCGCTTCTACCCGGCCGTCTTCATTCCCGTCCGCGTTTCGTTTTTCTCATCTTTTTTCATTCATTCATTGGCATGAATGTCAATTTGTTGTGCTTTGTTCGTGGCTTTCAGGGCTTAAAGGAGAGGGCGTGGTCTGGTAGTCGGCCTGATCACTTAATATATAAACACAACGTGGCCGACACATGTGACCGCTTTTGCAAGTGGCTAAGATAAAAACGTTAATGGAAATAAATGTTTTACTTCGTTTGCGACAGATTGCGTCGTATAAAACAGTTCTCCCTCGCTCTCTCCCTTTTATTTCTGTCTCTGTCTCTATCTCTCTCTCCCTCTCCCATCACTCTCTCTCTCCCCACTCTCTCTTTAGTCCTTTTTTGTAGTCCTTTCTTTGTTTATTTGCTTTAAGTGGTAACCGCTTCAAATTCACTTATTTTCATTAAATATTGAACACTTTGGATATAAATAATAAAAATAGAGTGAATTCGGTTGTACTCGTATATTTATATCTCATGGTTGTATTTTTGCATATATCTAGGTAGTATTTTTATATGTATATCGTTTCGATCTTTCTACTTACATCTAGAAATAATCATGAGTCTAAGCAGAGAACCAATTTCTTATATTATGTGCTCTTTCTTATCAACTCCTAGATGTTTTTAAACTCATTGGACTCATGGAGCTTTAGGAGGGTTTTGAGTTATTTTAAAGATATCGTTTACGTATATAGAATTGGTGCTTATAGAGAATTTATCTCCCCCATCTCTTGAAGACGTTAAAAGATGTTAATTGACTCTAAAAAACCCCTATTTGGTGTACTAAGAGAGAAAAATCCATTAAAACTTTGGAATAATCAATCTGGATAACAGAAACACTAAAAGGAAAAGGAACGTTAAAATCAGACAGACACTCTTCATTCGATTGCGTGGGTTTTCAATGGTATAAAACGCATAAAATGTTTTACTGGTTTTTTACTGATCGTAAAATGCCACCTGAGGACCACCCTCAACCCACCCTCAGCACAACGCAGCTCGGCATTTGAGCGATTGCGGTATTGAACAATGTGGCCAAATTTTCACCAAATCCCAGATACACGTGGAATGTGTAAGAAAAACAAGCGACATAAAGAACTCATCATAAATCTTGATGTTGCAATATCGCAACATTGTTTTTAACGTGTTGCGGCAGCAGGTGGAATGTTTTTTTGCCGAACGGCGACCAACAAAAGATAACCGGACAGACCATATGATGAAATATCGATTATTCTCGGCGATTTCGATATGGTGCTTCCTAATGGTGAGGAGCGGAAGAGGTGCCGTTTACCTAAAATATCATCCTAGCTCGTGGACCATCGAATGCACCAAACAAAGGCAACCGCCCCCACCCCCTCCCTTCTTCCGCAACATGTCCTTTAAACTTACCTTACCTGTGAATTGATGTGTACGATGCGTGGTGCCTGTGGCAGAAGTGTCGCATCTGGCAACATCAGTCCAAATTGCCCGCAAAATTCCTTATGCAGTCGATGTGCTAAAAACAACAACAACAATATCAGCAACAATAAAATTCTAGTAACAAGAGCGAAGAGAGTAAATCGCGGTGGTGGGGGTGGGGGGGGAGGTGAAGGGAGAGTTGAAAGTGGTATTGTGTTCCACAAAAGAAGATTTTCCCCCTCACTGACGCCTGCATTTTTATCAGTTCCAACAAAGTGTTGTGGGTCTCTACTTAACGGAAAAAACAGCTATAAATGAAAACTTCACTCGCGTTCCTTAAAAAAATGCTCGACTTTTTTCACTCTCTCCGGACGGATTCATCTTAATAAGTCCAAAGGGGAAACAAAAGCACGAAGATGGATGAACAGAGAGCGAGAGAGAGACCGAAAGAGGGAGAGGAGAGCGAGAGAGAAGCGAAGAAGAGAAAGGATCGAGATGTACAGAGTGGAAAATCTACAAACCAACAACAACGCTTCTGTTGGTATTCGGTTGTTGGTTTTTCTTCATCTTCGTTTTTCTCCGTCCATATACCAACCAAGTGTTGAGTTAGTGTTGGTGGATGATGGTGGGTCTTGGAACCAGGTGGCAATACCTAGTTTATGATCGATAGTATATTTGTAATTTTTTGTTCGTTCGGAAAATTTATGCTTATGAAGCTGAAGCGGAAACTCGAGCGGAAAAGAAGAATGAGATCCTCTTCTGCTCTTCTCCTTCTCACGTCTTCCCTTTAGCTAACCTCTGTATGTGTGTAGTAAATGTGCAAAGTGTTCCAGTTCGAGAGGAGGTTCGGAAAAATTGCATTAGATCTGGTAACCTTAATAAATTCAGCATGGACTTCGGAGACTAGCGATTGGCTTTCGGAAATTGATTTATATGATGTATACGATGTATGAGAAGGAAGAAAAAGAAAAGAGAACAAAAAATACAGCTGAAAATGAATTATGAATTGCAATGTCGAGAGAGAAAAAACAGGATTTTTATGTTCTGAAAAGAGAAACCTTTAAAGATATCCTCATATGGCTCATGAAGAATCGCAGAGTTTTTACAAGAAAGGGGAGAATAGCAATGACAAAGTGGAGGATTCATCATCCATATTAGAAACATGGAGAAGCAGGAACTTCGAAGGCAATAGAAAATTCCAGAAATGTAAAGGGAGCTTAAAGCCATAGACACAATTTCGTGTTTAAGGTCAGAAAAAGAAAGATTATGTTCTCCGAAAGAGATCGATATATCTGTTGTTCTGATTTGAGATCTCTATCAACATCCCTCTCCCTTATATATTATAGCATCTTTATGGTATTGTTTTTGTACACAATAAACATTCTCCTTTTATTCCTGTTCTTGGGAATTTTTGTAAGTCGTTCTTCCCAACCATTCTCCCCCTGAATTACCTGGTCGAAACGGACGCATTGTCTCGTTTATCCACATTCTTTGCTCTGCACTCGGAATTTCAATGATTTCCGTTTCTAATATATAAGCATTACCCACGAGATGTCGTAGTAGATCAATATAACCCACATAATCTCCCATCGTCAAGTCTCCAATGGAAGCCAACTCCATGGACCGGCTGCTGTCTGCAATAAAAACAAGAAAAACAGAATCAGTTTAAAATCAGTTGGTATGTTACTTAAGTAAACTTTGCATTAAAGTTGGCGCAACATTTTATAGTAATCTACGAAATCAAGCAAGAAACCACGGAGGTTTGATTCCGCCCTCCACAGGACGTCTCCCATCCTCTCAATCAAGCAAGAAATCAGCTCATAAAACAAGCAACCAACCCAATCCAACATCCAATCAACCCATAAACTATCCCAACCCAACCAATTCAACTAACCTCTTGGTCCTTCGAGCCGGATCTGGCGCTTCGCCTTCATCATAGCGGAAGTACTTTGGTGCTGTTTCGGTGTGTCGTCGATGCTCATTTTTGGCAAACGCAAAACTTTTCCAAATTGTGGCAATGCAAGCACCAAATTTGCATTTCCCTCTGCGCGGTACATCAACACGATTTGGCTATAATCCATGCCTTTGGATGCCGCCAGCTGGAGTAGGGAGCAGAGACGCGGTGGTGGTGGTGGTGGGAATGACGACGACGACAAACGACTACTGTAGTGGTCATGCTGGCGCTGCTGACAACTGTCATTGTCGTCGGTTTCGTTGTCGTAGTCGGTGTCGATGTCGGTGGACTCATTGTCGTCCTTCATATTCGGTAGTCCTTTTGCTTCGGTTGCTGGTGAACTTTGTGCTGTCGGTCTCGACGCGGTCGGCATGACAAACTACGTCAGTTAAAATATTGGAGCTGAAAGTCGTGCGGGTTCCGGGTGCGGGTGTGTCCACTTCCAGTTCAGTGAAATTACAGTTATGTGGTTCCTTTTAGACACAAATGCGGTATGGATGCGCAGATAAGTCGACAGATAAACAGATTAGTAAGTAAGACAACAATATAGAAGCAACAAATTGTCTAATGAATGAATGAACGAATGAATGAATAAACGAATAAATGGGTGGGGAAATAACTCAAAGAGGGTCAGTGGGTGAATGAATAAGTGAGAGAGGGAATGAATAAATGTTTGTTTCTATTATTCACTGGATGAAAGTTTGTTTGCTCGTCTACGGATCTGTTTGGCTACTTTAAATGGTGTTTTTGGGTGTTTAATGGGTATTTTTTACACAAGTATTCAAAGGATTTTCATTAAAATTTGATATCATTTTGTTAACTACGGAGAATATAAAGTTTGAAAGGAAAAAAGCTGAATTATTATTGTATTTTGTTGTTCCTGGAAAAGTTCTTTGTTACCGTACGTAGTTGATTCATAATCCATTAAAAAAAGAAAAACCCAACAACAACAAAAAATACCAATCTCGAGATTACAAATTAAACTCTTGTCTGAGAGTAATTTTCTCGTATTTCAATGCTGGTCGCTCTGAAACTCAGTCAACAGAAAACACTTTTTTTACTCTATACACTTTTTTCTCTCTTTCCTGTTTTCGTTTTTATTTCTCGTATTATTCTCTGAACTCAAGTTAGTCCTTAAACTAAACTGTTCTCTTCTTCAATCCCCCTAAAATAACTTTTTTAACTACTCGTCTAACAGAGGCGAATTTAAATTTTTAGACGTATTCAAGAGTGCATTTAAGGCCAGTTATTGAGATGAATGCAGATCAGTTGAATTGAAAGAGTTCCATTAAATTATTTTATCTGCTGCGTATTATTTTATTTGAATTCATGCCACTAAAAAATTAAAAAACAACATTTTATTGAATGATTTCTTCTAATTTCATCCCCTCTTTGATATCTTATTTGTTATTTTAAATTCTCTCTGTTTCTCTCTGACTTGAGCTCAGAATAAAGAAAGGATCAGGATGTGTTTTCAGAATATGAATAGATTTAAATTCATATTATTTCAGATCCTGAAAATTATCTGTAAAATCAACCTTGTAAGTCCGCCACTGAACTTCTGAAGGAGAACTCGCACTGTTGCAATTATCTCTATCCTCCTCTTTCTTTCTCTTTCTGCGTCTCTCTCCTCCTCTGACTCTGTTTGTGTGTCTGTCCGTGTGTCTATCTTTCTAGCAATCTCTCGTCCGGTTCACTAATTTGTTTTCGCTTGCCAACGCTTTTCTACAATCCCATATCTAAGCGGTGCATCTGTTCTTCAGGGACCACATCAGAACACCTCTATCTGTCTCTCCTTACCTCCTTCTCTCTCTCTCCTTACCACCTTCTCTCTCTCTCCCTATCAACGGACAAAACTTTGGCTCTGTCTATTAAATTATAAACTGGTTGTTCGAGCCAATAAAGTTGTAATTCATATAATATTAAAATGTTTATGAATTCGTTTTTGTGGCTGCCAAATCTAATCGGAGTGAGTGAGCGAGATGGGACGACAGACAAACAGTCAAACCGACAAACTTCCATCCAACGAGTGAGAGTGAATGGAGCAAAAGCAACAACAACAACTCGAATGCAACTACGAATCAACTGAACGCAAATCTTTTAAAATAAAAACAAAATTACAACAAAAATAGAAAAAAAGAATTTTAATCCTTTAAATGGTTCAAAAAAGACAGCAACGTTCATTAGAGAGAATAGAGGGAAAAATTACACTAGAAGTAACTGAGTACAATAAAATAATCATTTGTTCTTATTATTTAAAGAAGTTTTGTTTTGTTGTTTTGGTTTTTCTAAAAGTAAAAAAGTACTAAAACAAAATACTAAAATATTAAAAAACTAAAATATTAAAAAATAAATTAAATATAAACAAATTCATAAAATATGGAGATAAAGTTAGTCATAAGAAAACCACCTCCCCTCCCCTTTAGAAAACAGAACTTTCGAAAAACGCTGTAATCGTATTTGCACACTTTTCAATTTCATGCCGAAAATAAATTCGGACGTCTAAAATACATCGGCAGAAAATTAATCAACTGCATTGACTTTATTATTTATTTCATTAACATACCGTCAACATTCACATTCTTGTTTTCTTTAAAAAGAATCGTTTCTTTTCACTTTTTTGTAGAAAACTTGTGCTTTCCGGCACTTTGTTAAGAATTCACTTCACAATGAAAATCCAGCGCATGCTTTTGTTCTATAAACAGCTGGTTTTTGTTGATAAACAGCTGATGCGGTTGAAGCTGCCAACAACTGTGGCGAATTCAAGGTTGCGGTGTTGCCAGAGGATAGTTTTTGTTGGATTTTTTGTTGGGAATTTTTATTTTTTATACAATACTTTAAATGAGTTATTCGACTTTGATATACAGTTTTACTCACTGATTTTATAATAATTAGGGAAAACAATTAATTATTCATACTTCTAAATATATTTATCTTTTTAAATATATTTATTTCTATATATATTTTTTTTATTATCTTAATCAATATCATTAACAAATGTTACTCAGGTTTATTACATTAGAAAAATGGGCGTGGTTGTTGTGGTCAATGCGATATTATTTTTATTAGTTTTTAGACCAATTAAACGGATTGCAGACTATATTTTAGACTAAATGAAAGATAATAAATTGAGGAAATGACGCAGGTCGACTTTAGATGTGTGTACCTTTCTATGATACCTGCCAGGCCTTCTTAGTAATAAGTATTGCAATTAATGTGATAATACAAGTAAGTAAATAGAAAAGAGTAAACAGTAAATACGAAAAACATAGAAAAGAATTGCAAGCTGTCATTTTTCCAGACTTGTGAAATACTTCACTTAAAACACCTTGAGAACGGAAATTCTTTTGTACGTGAAGAATGTGTGTGAAGTGAAAAGTGAAGAATTCATTTATATATTTTAATTATATGAGTATTAATAGAATTTTATTATATCTACAATTAAAAAGAAATCCTTTATCTTTACATTTATTATTGTGTATAATTTTTCACGATATGGCAACTCCGAAGCTTGCATAAATATTCACAACCAACTTGCCGTGTACCGAAAAAGGCGAAAATCGAATAACTACTTAATTTGCCGCACGTTTAACCGCCGAAATTTGTCGTTGCGTAAATTTAGGCTGACAATTACAGCGAATTCAACGTATCGAATAGTTTTATTTTGTATATTTTTAGGTGCGCTTTCAATTCATTAATATCTACTTTCTACTTTTAATTTTTGTTTCAGGTTTTTCCTTATTTATTTAATTCCGTTCATTTACATTTTATTAGAAAAAAATAATTTAATTTAAATGTTAATTCATTTAAAAGTTTATTGTTAATGAATAATGTTTATTCAATTTAAAAACCAATAAATATTTAATGCTAAAATAATCAAGAAAAATAAATGAAGGAATTAACTTTTCTCGCTTTAAAAGATAGTTTGTTATTTTTGGGTTCCTTTAATGCGTGTTTAATAGGAAATGAAACATAAATAGAAATCAAAATTACGAATTTAAATAAAAAACTAAATCCACGCTGTAAATGTTCGGATTTCGAAACTTCGACAAATTATTTTCTAACTTGGAAACTGGCAGAAACTGAAAAGTTTAATGAAAAAACAAGAGAAACCGATGCTAAAGCAGAAGCTTTCGCGCTACATACGTTGATGGGTGAAGGGCACGATGTAAAGAGGGGGCGATGTAAGGAGAATGAAGAGAAAATGCCATTACTTCTGACTGCGAAAAGTACTTTTAACTTCCGGCTTGCCAAAAGCATGCCAAAAGATTGAAGGACGAGTCAACAACACGATTGCTACGCCGACAACAACAATGCTAAAGATAATAACAACGGCAAGAGTGAAAGCAACAACAACAACAACAAGCAGCTATCAATAACAACAACAACAACAACAACAACAGCATCAGCAACCAGCCAACGACAACGAAATACTTTTTGTTAAAGTTTTGAATAATTGTTTGATTTAACGAACCGCAGCGAAAAACAAAAACAACAAACACAAAACTAAAAAAGTAGCCGCTAACTTTAAGTATTCGAGACTTCGAAGTGCGATTGAGAAGGCTTGTAGCAACAACAACAACACCAACAACAATGACAACAATGACAACAACAACAACAACAATGACAACAACAACAACAATGACAATGACAACAATTGGCGTCTCTGGCGGCGGATTTCGGCCAAACTTTGGAATTGTTTGAAGAATAAATGCGGATTTAAGTTTATTTTTTCACTTCGCTGATATTTATTTAAATTTAACTATAAATAAAATCTAGAAACTGAAAAGTATAGAAATAAAAAAATCAATAGTGTTGCAGAATGAATAACAAAAATAAAATATTAAAAAATAAATAAAAGAATTAAAATAAAAATTAAAAGAAAAAAGAGAAAAGAGAAAAAATTAAAACAGACCAACAATTTAAAGAAGAAACTCAGTTGAGAAAAAGGGAAAAATTAAATACAAAATAGAAATAAAAATTAAAGAAAGAGAAAAACTTAAAATAAAAGAATGAAAACCCCTCAAAAAATCCAACATTTTGTATGTCGTGTATAAATATTTTTCACATAATTTAAGTTCTTGAACTTACACTACCGCTCCCCCTCTCCCCCTCCCCACTCGATCACTTCCTTTACCATTCAGTGCTTTGATATTACAACTCTCGGTCTTCGTCCTTCACTCTTCGTCCTTCGATTTATTCACCATGGCTTTGATATGCTAACCGCCGATGGCTTGAATAACTTTACACGTTTTTTACTTTTTTTACTCATTTTTAACACCTCTTTTTTACACCTCCGCATATCTTTTTACTGCTTATCATATTTTCTCATATCAAAAGAGTTCTTCTTGTTTCTCCTCTTCTTCTTCATTTCCTTCATATTCGTTTGGTTCTCCTTCTTCTTCTTTTCCTTTTTCTTTACCATTTTTTAAAATGCACATTTTTTATTTCTCACTCGACTCGACTCGAAAAAAGCATGGAAAAATAGCTAAAAATAGAAATAACAATAACAAGAAAAATCCGCGTATGACACGCTGCATGACATGCAACAGCTACGCGTATAAAACTGTCAGTTGTAACGAATTCATTTCACTTCAGATCAGTTCATTTCTTCATTTTTATTCCATTTCGATTTCCATTGAAACGCATCGACGTCGACGTGAAGTAAACGACGATGCCGACGATGATGATGATGTTGGTTATTGTCATCATGATGATAAAGATGACATTGAGTATGAAGAAAAGTACGAAGACGAAAGCATAACGAGGAGGTGTTGTAAAATAAAAGCCACCAGCAGAACAGAAAAAACAATTATTAAAAAAGAACCGAAACGAAAAGCACGAAAAAACCGAACTGAAAACAAAAAGAGAAAAAATGGAAAAAACCAAAAAAGGCGATCTACTAAAAAAATCAAAACCAAAAACAATCCAGGAGAAAAGCCAAAAAAAATAAGAAAAAAAATATTTAATCTGAAAAAATTGAAGAATATTCATCGCCTTTTCTCGATTTTGAGTTTTTTCGGCGTTTTTTCGCTTTGACTGTCAAACGGAACAGAAGAATTGTTTGTCTGTTTTCAGTTATCTGCTTTTGCTTTAATATCCCATCGGCGAATGTGAACGAATCGGACTGAATGACTGACAGACAAACGCAATGATCGGCAGACAGACTGAAAAACAGACTGTTGTTTGTGGTTGTGGTTGTTGATGACAGAGAATGAGATAGAGTGAGAGAGAGAGAGAGAGAGAGAGAGATGCTGAAAACTGAAAATATGGATAAAGAGCTCCAAAGCGCAGTTCAGAGTGAAACGTTATTCGATTCGTTCGTTTATTGTTATTATTTGCTAAATGAAGTCGAAACGAAATGCGTGAATCTCTTTGAGTTGCTCACGATTTGTTGCCGGATTCTCGAAAAAGGTTATCGTTTGAAAACATGACAAGGAAATTCTCTTGCTTTGTTCTCTATCTAAAAACTGGGTGATTGAAAATATAGAGAAAGAGGATGACACTGAAATTGAATATAAACTTAAGAAAATTATACTAAAAAATGAACCGAAATGTTTATCGCCTTATTTTTCGGAATCAATCACGATCAAGAATAAAATTGAAAATGAAATTAAACAGTAAAGCAAAACAAAATGAAGTTCGATAATATTTAAAATGTAGGCGATTTTTATTTTCCTTAAACATCATTTTGAATTCGCAAAAGTTTTCTTGACAAGTTGGCCACCCTGCACACTCAACGTAATTCGAGCGGATTTTCTTTTGTGGCGAAGAGATTTCCTTCGATTGCCGGCCAACAAATTGGATGCACTCGAATGCAATTTTATGGAAAATTCGAAGAGCTGCATTCATTGGAAGGGAAGCAAGAGAAAGGGCGTGGCTGGAAAGGGGCTGGTTGGGGAGTGGGGCCTTGTTACGGGGCCCTTAAACTAGGACGCACTTAAAACAAATTGCAACTTATTCAAATAGAGTAACAGCAGCAAGAAACAACAACAAAAAAAGTAATAAAACATGAACAAAATCAAAAATATTTAAAAAAAGAAACGAAAAACATCAAAATATTTATATGAATTGTAGAAAAGTCAGAGGAAATTTCTGCCAGAATAACTCATTCAGGAAGATAATCATACTGAATGATTTGTGTGTGTTTGTGTGTGTGTGTGTATATGTGTGTGTGTGTATATGTGTGTGTGTGTGTATATGTGTGTGTGTGAGTGTGTGTGTGTATAAGGACGTGTTTGCGTGTGTTTGTCCCGTTGTGTGCTGTGCTTCAGGTCATTTTTGGTAGAAAAACCATACAGGAATTTTTTATTTCAATAACTAAAAAAGGAGAAGTTTTAAAAATAAGAGTCTAATAAAATGTAAAAAGTTGTTACTGGGAAAAAGCGCTGGCGTGGGGGGGGGGGTTGGAAGAGGATGGGAGGGATTGGAAGAGGAGCAGAGAAGGAGCATTTGGATGATTGAAAACTTCTCTTCAGTCGCTGGGTTTGAACTGTTTTCTTTCAAAGTGGAATAATACACTCCGAACATCATAATTAAATAAAAAGACGGATTTAAAAGGTACAAAATTTATTACTAAACTAGTATGGAAAACAATTCTTCATTTCAAGTAGTTTTTTTATTTGGAAAACAACAAAAATTTGGGAAATCGTATCGAAATGCAGCGATATGATGACTTTACTGCCTTAGATATCATACATTTACCATGAATACTTCACTATGCTAGCTGTAAAGTAGAAATAAGTTTAAAATATAAATTTTCTTCTATTTTGGGTTATCTTAACGAAGTAAAGATTGCTTTTGTGGTGGTGAAAACTTTCTAGAAATAGAATCTAATTATATTAGAAGAGGTCCTTCCGAGAAAAGAGAAGAGAGAGAGAGAGACCAACCGAAGACGAAATAAGAAACGTTGCTGTAACAAAGATTAGCTGTCACCATTTTAAGAAATTGTTACAATTATCTGATGCTCGGGTGTATTCTTTCCTTTTTTCTTGCTGTCAACGTCAAGACTAAAAATCGTGAAATCGAAATGTTGACTGCGACAACAACAACATCCGAAACACGCAATCCACCAACAATCCATCAACAACTATCAACGACAACCATCAACAACCATCGACGTCCATCCGGTCGTCGTTTTACCGCCTTGTCTTTGGATCAACAGCGTCGATTGTCGAGGACGACGATGATGATGATGACGGGTTCGGATGCGGGTGGAGGTGCGGGTGCGGGAGCTGCTGCGGGTCACAGAATATCATTTGAGAAATTTCGGGAGCACGCGAAAAATTTAATTGAATTAAAAACGTTGGATGGATAAATTTTGTTGGCTCCGAAGACTAAAATATTTATAGATGATCAGTGGATGGCGGGGAGGGAGGGTGAAGAGGGGACTTTTGATTGCTACTCCTGTTGCTGCTTGAGTTTAAGCCACCTTTGTAGTTGTTGGTGTTGTTTTATTGCCTTTTGTACTTCTGTCTTCCTTTCTTATTGAAGAGAAGAAGCAAATAAAACTCCAAACTTTGCGTTCAGACAAAAATAATAATAATGAAAGAAAGCAGGAAAATATTGAGAATAATAAGATGTATAATAATAGTAGAAGAATAAGAATAATAATAAAAATAATAAGATTCATAATAAGAACAATGCTTTCTATTTCATTCTCATTCGTTGTCTCAGCTGAGAGATAATAGATAGATAAATCTTTGTAAATGTAAACTAGTTGGGAATTATTAATAAATTGAAATTTTAATTAAAGAGTAAAATGAAAGCCAAAAGCAAGAAGAAGAGAGATTAATGATTGTGGAGCGAAGAAGCAATTTCATACAAAATAGTAATCAAAATTGTCATTAGTTTCAAACTGAAGATTGAAATGAAGTTTAAAACAATATGCTTAAATCAACAATTTTTTCAAGGACCCTTATTTTGAGTGAAAAAAGTTTGTGATATAATGACTCTATTATTATTATTATTATCTTTTTATATACATTTAGATACTTAGATATACAGTCTTCATCATCTTCACCTCCCACTGCTCTTGAAGATAAAACATTTTAACAGTGTTATCGTAACGTAAACTATTGAATATTTCTACTGAATGGATATATAATTACACTTTAAAAGTTCAAAAATCTTTCCCTCTGAATCTTCCTAAACTAACTCAAAAACCTGAAAGAAACAACAACAATAGCAACAACAAGTTGACGTCTTTAAACGGATCTGTGTATGTGTTAAGCTCAAAGTCAGTTGTTTGTAAATCGTTTATTTATGCGTTTAGAAACCATTTAAAAAGGTCTCAACTAACAAAATTTATAAATAATGAACCGATTCTTGTAGAGTAAAGAAACCGGATACACGCACGAGTGCAGATGTCGATGCTTGTATGCGAAAAACGTGAGTGTGAGTATGTGTATGAATATATATCTATGTAAATGTGTGTCTAGTTGGATGTGTTTCTTTTATTTACTCACAAACTCACTTAATTACTAATATACACACATTTGTACGGACATTTATATAAACAACACACATTTATTCGCACTCACACATACTTTTACACTCATACACACATAAATATAGAGACCCCTGTTTAAAGTTAAAATTTATTGGATCATTAAAATGTAGCAACAGCAGGAGAAGCCGCAGCAGGAGCAGAACAGCAGCAGGAGCAACACAGAAACATCAGCATCAACGTGACTGGGCTGAAATACGCACACACATACACACGAACATACACACATACACACATACACATACATTCGCCCATACTCACACTTGCTTATATTTGCCTCTTGCACGAATTATTTAGAGACTTCAACGTTTTCTTGTACAACCGAAAATGTTACGTTGCACCTTTCAGCAAAAATGAATCTCACCACAACAACAAACAACATTTCTCTCTTCACAGTAAGGATATTCCTTTAAAGGTGTTTGTATAAATAAACTTCATTCATTTTGTATATTTCATTTGTTTATATTTTAAACTAAACCATATTTAATATAATGAACTTAATGAAAAAGCTCCAAGGTGAAGAGTTTTCCAATAGAACTTTGACAATTGAATTTCTTTCTTCACAATTTACTCACTAAGATACTCATTTAATGTTTATTACTTTTAATATTATATTTCATTTAATCCTTCCTTCACATTTATCCCTCCTCTGTGTTGATTATCGTCACCTTCTCTTTTGTTCTTTAGTTGAATTCTTTCATGTATGTGCGAGTATCAGCAATTTTTGGTTCCCCTTTTATTATTTCTCTTTATCACATAGCAAAGAAATAGATTATTTATAGACTTCACTTGCATTTAACCTTCGATTAGAGAGCGTTTAAAATGTCGAAAGAGTACAGAGTAACTTTACGTGGGCAGCGTCATCTAGCGTTCGGTCCACAAAAATATTATGTTGCATGTTTGTATGCTTTGGACAAAGATTTATTTCGTGCCATCACCAGACAAAACTATACAACAAGGAGAAGAACAACAACAACAATATTAAGAAGGAAGGAAACAGATCTCCCAGCGGGTCCTTGTAATGGCCACCTCGAAACAGGTGGTTCGTAGTTCGTTCTGGTTAACAGGATCAAAAGAAGAGCGAGAGATGCAACAATTGAGCTCTCATTCCAAATCCGCTTCTGCCACGTTTCCCTTTCCTTCTTGTTCTTGTTCGAGTTGTTGTCCTTGTTCCTGCTTCTCTTCGTTTTGGTTTTCATCTTTCTTTTTTCGGCTTGTAGCCTCGCCATCTTGATGCTGGTAATTAAATTGTAATCTACGAAAACAAAAAGGAAAAAACCCGCACTAAAATTATTACCCGTCATAGATATATATTTATGACTCTGAGAGTTGCCATTAAAAACAGACCACAACGAAGAATTGTGAGCTGGTCTCTCAATTAATTAATTTCTTACGGTTAATTTATTTATTGGGATTGCAACCGAACTTAATCGGGTTGTTTATCATCTAATTATAACGGTAGAGACTGTCTTAGCATAGGATTAAACACACGGTTGAAATATGATTAAAAATACGGATTCAATTCTATCCTAAAAAAAGATTCCATTTTGACCATAATCTATCTACTTAATTAATTACTTCCTCAAGTAACTAAGCACCCTAGATTTAGTCCTTTCTTTATTGATTTAATAAAATATTTAATAAATTTACTCTCTGATTCGCTTGACCTTTTCCTCTTTATCTCTCTTTATCGCTATTTCCATCCTTCACTGTCCCTCTCTTTTTCACTTGACCTTTCTCTGTCTCTTTCTCTTCCTTTACCGCTTCATCTCCCCCTCCCCCTCATCAAAATAAACCTTTTCCAATAAAGCTGTTCGAAATGGCTAAAATGTTCACATCAGAGGCTACGAGTATCAAAATGAAAAGCAACAAAAACAATCTGTCCAAAAGTATTCAAGGTATTTGATGGATGACAATGATGTCCTCCACCATCAATATTTTAGGAACAAGAGGCTGTCCTCGTTGGAAAGGAGAGCAAAAGAAGGAACAAAAAAGTGGTCAGGAGAGGTGACAAAAAAGAAATGTTCCGGAGAGATGACAGCAGGGTGGAGGAGAAGGGACAAGAGAATAGTAAATTTTCAGGTAAATAGGTCATGTGATAGGTTAGATAAATTGGCAGAAGAGTTGCTACAACAACTGATAGGACTACAGTCAAGAAAAGTGATAAAAGAAGAGTCAGGGAGGAGGGCTGTTAAGATTACAGCTATGGCAAAAGGACGATACTGAGTATAGGTCGGTGGATACATGGATTAATAAATTAGGGGAGAACAGGAAACCATTTGAAGGTCACTCATTCATGACATTTTGAATGCTTGCCTACCTGACACGTGCTTCAAAGTATCCAGTCACTTAGATGTTCCTTAAAAATTACGAACAGAAGAAGAGAATAGGGAAGAGTAGAAAAGAGAAGCAGAAACAGCATCATCATCCTCATTCCCTTGAAAGAGTTAAATCGGGAGCAGAAACTACTGAGTAGTTCTCTAAACTTAATGGATGTCTAAATTGCTGGTTGGGCAAATAATTTCGATGGCGATGACAGCGAACGTGTTGTGAAATTTCAATGCTACACAAAATTTTCTTTTGTCCCAAAACTGAAAGAGTAAAAAGAGATGGGTCAAGGAGAGAGAGAAAGAGTGTGGAGAGGGGAAAGAGAGAACTACAGGGGGCATTTACAGAGACCTACTATATAAGAGCTCGAGGGGAAGAGAGAGTGAAAGTGAGAGTGAGAAAGATGTGCAAAATACTGATTTTTTTCTCCTTTTTAGGAAAAACTTGTACAACACTTGATCACTAAATCGTTGATAGGGTAAAACGACAGAGAAACTTTTTCACCTTCACGTACCACGTTAAGTGCTGCAGGTGACTGGGGCTGGTCTATAAAAACGGGGTATCTACGGGGTATCTACGTGGTGTTTAGAAGTCGTCCTCTAAGTGGTCGAAATGGTGTTAACTTTTCAACTAGCAACGAGCTGAACTTATAAATAGTTCATTAGGGACATTGATATTTTTCTCCTTTACTCTCTCTCTCTTTCTCACTCTCTTTTAGTTTAGTTTAAAATGTGTAAAAAGTTTTCCGATTATTTAATTTCTTTCGTTCGGTTTAAAGTCGTTTCGAAGTCAGAATATAAATGATGCGTTTCTAACACAAACTCTGCCAGGAGTTAAAAATTATGCCAGGACCATGAAACTTTGCCCAATAATACGAGACGTCATCAGCTGACAAAAGTTGAGCACACGAAGGATAACCTTGTGGCGTAGAGCTGTTTGCGATTGGAAATGGGCGAAATCGGTCGGAAGGGAACCTCTTTTCGGAACAGTGTAACATTAAATTTCCGAACATGTACATATTTATATTACGTACTTCATGCAAAATGGGATTAATTCGCCTACATTTACATTATATATTCTCTTAAGAGTTTGGAAATGGAAAAGTTCTAATCGAACAGATCTTGAACAGATCAAGATGTTCTGAGGCCCCCATGGGCCTGGTGTGTCACCAACTTTAGCATAACCTGCTCTACTTAGAGTCCGTGGACCTGGTGTCCCGCTTTAGTATATCAATCTAAAGGCTCTCAGTCTAAAGGATCACCAGAGATCACGAAGGTGTTGGGTATATGTATGTATATCAGCTTCGGTCTTGCCGAAAATAACCCCCTTCTAATCAACCGTGCAATTTTTGTTTTTCTCTTTTGTGAGGTGTTGATATTTTGTGTTCGATGAAGCAGCTGTGAAAAAGTTTTAAAATTCTATAAATTGACTCTACAAACAAACTTAAATTAGAAATGTATTTTTTGTTTTTTTTTTTTAAGTGTAGTCAACATGTTGCTCTTGACTTTTCTTTGCAACACTTTTTTCACGAAATTTAAGTTGAAAGCACGCAAAAATATTCAAAAGAAAAATTGCGAAAAACAAACAAAAAAATAAACTTTTAATAACAAAATTGAAATTCGATATTGAATTTTGTCTTGTTCTTTTCTTTTGTTATTTGCAAATTTATCTATCGTACGTCTTCACGGCAAGCTGGTTGCCAGTGCTGCCATCGGTGTTCAAAGTAAAACTGGGGAAAAAACAAACTGGCTCTAAACTTTTGTGGCACAAACAGTTTTTTGAGTTTTCTTTATACAAATGTAGAAAATGCAGATTAAAATAACTTTATGAAGCAAGGACGGGGGTGTGGGGAAGGGGTTAACGAGGGGTTTAGACGATGACAACGATGATGAAAGAAATACGGAATAATCGGAAACTTTTACATCGCAGCAGGTTTGCAAAACAACAATTCTACGAACACAAAAGAGTGATGAAGAAAGAGAGACGGAACGAGAGAGAATATGAGAGAGAAGGATATATTTTTTTAGAGATGCAAAAGATTTCGTCACACATGATGATGAAAACAGGAAAAAAGGTTTAAATATAACGAAATCTGTTCACCTGCTTGTTCACCCGCTGGTTCACTCGCTGGTTCACCCGCTTGTTCACCCGCTGGTTCACCCGCTGGTTCACCCGCCTTTTCACCTGTCTGATTGCTTGTTCTGAAAGCAAAAGAGAAACGAAAGTTAGATCAAATTATTTTTAGTTTTCTTCGTTTTCCGTGTGAAGATAGAGGAAAGTAGCTCGAAAGTTTTCAACTGTCTCCTTCTAATCAAAAGTTTCTTGAAAACTGTTGAGATAAATTGAAAAAACAGCCAAAAAGGGAGACGAAAAAAGACGGTAAACTTTTTAGAAACTATTAAAAGAACATGATTCTTCAAGAATGATTTTTGTTATTTAATTTAAGAGCAAACAAGAAATACAGAAACATGAGAAGACAGAGAGAGAAAGGAGAAGAGGGAAGGAGACAGAGAAACGGTAGCAGCAGGAAAAGGAGGAGGGCGTGGTATTTATTTTCTATCCTTTATTGATTTTTTTGCAATTTTATTACACATCCTTTGACCATTTTTGTTCCAATCATTCAGATAATGCATAAAATATTCAACTCTAATCGAAGAGAGTATAAAACAATTTCTCACATCAAAAAATATTCTATAAAAGAAATATTATTCTATAAAAATCTATACTCTATAAATAAAAGTGACTCGTGAAAAATAGATTAATATTTTTATTTGCTTCTGATCAAAAAATCACAAATTTTTCATACAATCGAGCATGTAAACAATAAACGATATTAAACGGATTATAAAAGGATATAAAAGTATTTCCTCTAAAAAAGAGCAAAAAATTAAATAACATTTTTTAATCTTGGACTATTGATTATATAATTTTTAAAACCTTTTCTTTTTGCTGAAAAAAGATAAACAAGAACAAGAATTCCGAAAAAGTGTCGATTTGAAAAATTTAAGATTTTAATTTTCAGAAATTCAACGAAACTTTTGCTCCATCCCGTTTTTTTTTCAATCATTTTCGAGGAGGAAAAAATGTCACTTTTAGCCAAAAACCAAACCAAACAAACTTTATTAACAACCAAAAAAAAGAAAAACAAGTATAAGAACAACAACAACAACACAGCAACTGAACCAAACTTTATTCAGTGCTTTTGACAATTTGACGGGCATTTTTTTTTCGTTCAATTTTTCGATTCTCTGCTAGTGATCAATAATAAAAATAACACAACAACAACAATGATAGATACACATTCATATTATTCTCACACAGTTAGATAGATGATAGATATCCATACAGACACGTATAAATGTGTGGATAAAAAAATAAACGAACAAAATCCATTTTAATTTTTTTACCTTCAAAAATAACAAAACGATACAAAATGAAATAAAAAACACAAATAAATTAAAAACAACGATGACCAAATGGAAAACTTAAAGCGAAAGAGAAGACAGAAAAAAATTCATGATAAAATAAGACAACAAAAACGTACAAAAAACAACATAAAAAGTGACTAAATAAAAAGAGTGACAAATTGTATCTGATGTCAAAAGGTTGTAAAAATATTTTCGTTACATTTGACAGCTGACAGAAGAAGAAGAAACTGACGAAGAGTTGCCGAAGCGCGGGAAGGGGCGTGGCTGAACGCGGGGATTTTCTAAGAGGCGACGTGTTTACGTAGTGGCGTTTCATAGAAAATAAACGCAGTAAACATCGAAATCAGAGTTCAGATTCAGAGAATTCCTTGAGAGATTTTTGCAGCTCAGGTCATTCAATCGTCACTCAATCAATTCCTTCAGTCATTCATTCAGTTCATTGACTCATTTCTCATGCAACTTTTATTTCGGATAAAATAAATGATAAGTCGAAACGAATATCAAGGAATTCTTTTTAAAGTATTAACAGAAAGTAGATTTTTTATACTGTGATAAGGTCGAAAGAGACAAAAGAGGAAGGCTCAAAGGAGTGTGAGAGAGAGGAGAGCAGGAGTTTGATAGAGGAGGAGGATGGGAAGGGAGAGGGGAGGGGAGAGAGGTGGTAGAGCGATGTGTGGCAATAAATTGTATTAAATAAAGACGAGACCAACAGCAGAAGATATATTGAATGACATGCAGAAAGCAGAGAGGCGGAGTATAGGGGGTGGATGGATAAGGGGGGGAGGAGGGGCGTGCTGAGAGTGAAGTGAAAAAAATGAAAAGTACACAAAATTCAGAGGACAAAGTGATAAATATTCGTTGCAAGTTATTTATTTGTACAACGAATGGAAATAAACGAAGGAAGGGAGAGGAACAGAGGGAGAGAGAAGAGATGGAGATGGAATTCGACTCCTGATTCGTAGAAGAAGAAGAAGAAAAGCAGTTAAAACAGTCACGACAAGCATTTGAAACTAATGAAATCCCCAAGTGGCTTAGAGTAGTTTTTTTACTTGATCTCTTTCTGAAAAAATAAAATCTCTGAATCTGTATTTGAAACATTTAAATAGAGATTCATTATTTGAATTCTCCTTCCTCGGGTTTCCTCGGGTTTCCTCTTTGTTTCTCTAATGAAATGCAACAGCAGCAGATTAAAAAAGAATTAATATCCGGTTACCTGTCCTTAAGTCCTTGGAAGTCCCTTTCAAAGGACGACAGATACCAAAGTGTTGAAAATAAATTAAATTCTAGCACTTTAAGGAACCTGAGAAGCTTAACGCACCGCTGAGCGGCTCAGCATTAAATAAGAGCGCAGGAGGGAGGGGAGAAGGGCGTAGAAACCCAAATTACAATTGAATTGTTTCGTCTGTCCGTCCCGCAGGATTCTGAACCAAGATTGTGATGAATATTTATATGCACAAGTATTTTATTCATTTCCAAAGCAAGGAAAATTGAATTCGAAGAGGTTCGGAGCTTCTGCGCCTCTGTTTCACTCTCTCGCTATCTCCTTCTCGCTCTCCCGCTCTCCCGCTCTCTAAGGATTTCTGGATTTTAATCTGCATTCATTAACACCTTCTCGGCAACAAACGACAAGCCGTAAATGGGTCAAATCTGTGCCACGAGTCTCATTTCCTCGTCTGGTTTCAGGTATCCAGGAAGGCAAGGAAACGGCTGCGAGGATGCTGCTGTGCATCCTGCTTAAACGCATGAATCCACGCAACGGAAGGGACAAGGATCAGGATGCGCGGAAGGACGAAACGACCGACTTTCAGTCACACTTCAACAATGCAACGCTTCACCTCAACTCATCCGAGCTCATCTGTTCTCATCTGATCCCGGCCAGATGCTGATCCTTGTGGCAGCATACAACCGAATCTCCTCCAGGGACGTGGGCTATTTTAATCAATGGAAGCAAGGCAACTTATTACGAGTATCCTATCTGCAAGGCGCAAGGATTAAACATGCAACCCATTTTTGCATAAATGTACAGGAGAGAAGAATGCATTAATTCTTTTTTCCCCCGGATCTTCCTCAATCTCAGGTACATTTGAGGTCCTTCCTGAGCGGTTGCTTCTTCGAGCTGCCTGCGAGAACCATCCATCCATCCATTCATTCATTCATTCATTTAGTTATGTATTCATTTAGTTTCTTTTTATTTTCGTTGCATGTTCTCAAAAAATGGAAATGTAAAGACAAACAACAGCAACGACAACGATAGTAATAATTTAGAAACAATACGAGTGCAAACAAATTTGCATCCTTCCTGCAGGATGCTCAAAAGAAGCGTAATCCTTTTGCAATGCGAAATAAAATGCAATTGAATTGTTACCGAACGACGCTGAAGAAGAAACAAAACAAAACAACCAGCCAAAAGATAACGAAGAGAACTACATACATACAAGCAAATATATGTACATACATATGTGCATGTGTATATGTAGGTACGTCCTTTTAACGACTTTAAAATTCCCAAAATTGAATTACAACAAAAAGAATCCGCTTCGAAAGTACAGCGTCGTCATCTAATCGCGCTTTCTGACTTTCAAGCAGGCTCTCATGCATATGCAAACATTCCCTCTCTCTCTCCTTCTCTGTCTCTTTCCTTCTCTCCTTGATTCCCCTCCTCACCTATCCAGTTCCAGCTCCAGATCCATTTTAGAGCTCCTCCAGCTGAAAGTGAGATTTGGTAACGATGGGAAAATGTTGGAATATGTAAATGAAGACGTACGAAAGAGGAGAAGAGCATAAAGAAGCATCATAAAAGAGATATGATGCGGGTAGGACCCCGTATTAATATATCGTATGTTGGCCCCGATAACACTCTTGAGTCCTGGACGGGCAGAGATGAAGATGGTTCCATTTCACGCGTCACCAAAATATGCATCCCATTTTTTATGGATTCGGGTCGCGTTTGAGTGGAGGAGTTTCGGTGGAGAGTAGAGAGAAGAGATCCAAAAAAATATTCACGTTCCACGAGGTTTTTTCCACGAAATTCCTTAACGAATTCATAACAATGAAACTCAGAAAGAAGGATCTCAAATGGAGGAGAGGTCTCGAAAAAGTATCTTGAAATTGGATAGTAATTTATTATTAATTATTATTGGATAGTAAATAAATTTATCTATTTATTGCAATAAAATTGTAAAATAATTTCGATTTAATTGAATGTTTAATTGACGATTCTTAGGTTCAAAGTTTAATTTAAGCTATTTAAAGGGTTTATTACAGCCTCAAGTTCCAATTTAAGATTTTTATTGGCCTTTGTATTCAAAGTTTTATTTAATTTATTTATTTTCAATTTAATATTAAGGTTAATATTCACTTAAGGATTACCTGAGGCTTAATTTTAGAAAACTTGAGGTTTCTTTTAAGGCTTAACAATTATAATATTATAATTTCATAGTCGAAAACCGTTGGAAAGAGTTAAATGCTAACCTGTTGCCAACATGAGTTACTTCAGCTGACGGCCCGCATTTGGAGCAACAACAACAGTAACAACAACACCAGCCGTGGATCTGACGTGTGTCAACACACTCCATCAAGACGCAGATGAAGCCGACTTCGAGAACGTGCCAAAGGAAACCCCAACCCCTGCAGACTTAATAAAAAACCAAACAAAAGCGAAGAACAAACAACCTGAACTCAACACAACTCAACTCAACTGATCTCAATCAAGCCAGCCAACGAGCCAACCGTCGGAGCCAACCGTGGAACCACGTAAACCGCATTGAGACCGCTGGCTGCCTTTAAACTTCGTGACACGCGACCCGCATCCGTGATCCTTCAGCCACGTTACCTGAGCTCGCACGTGTCCTCGCCTCTGCCGCCTCCGCCTCCGCCTCCGCCACCGCCTCCGCCGCAGCAGCAGCAACAATGACAACGACGTCATCAGCATCATTTAAAAATAACATTCGAATCCCATCTAAGTCCTGACTAAGCTACTAAAACTCTTACGCCTTCTTTCTATTCGCTCATCCTTCCTTTCATTACGCTTCGACAGCAAACCTTTTCCAACGCTTCGCTGCGTGCTTCATGCGTCAATCTGTATTTCAATCCATCCATTCATCCATTCACCTGTCCGTCTGTCCCTCGGTTTGGTTGTGTCTCAGTTCTCAGGTTTGTGTTTTTGTTGTGCTCCGTTTTTGCATATTTTGTTCAATGCTGAACAGATGCTGACAGGATTTCGTAGCCTGAAAGGATATTCAAACTTCCATCCATTCGCATTCATTCATTCATGCATTCCTCGTCCATTCAGTCCATTCATGGATGGATTTTCGGCAACAGTTACTCACGACTAAATCCAGTTTCAGCAGGTTTTTCCAACTTTTTTTGTTTTCTGTTTTGTTTGTTAAATTTTTCTATATTTTTCTGCAGATTCTTTTTCATTTCAAACCGCGTTTCGTTGTCTGTTTGTCGTTTGTACTTTTTTCTTAACTGAAAGGAAGTTTTCCTTAAATAAGCGTTGAAAGGATTTCGTTATCCTTTGCTTCGTTGTCGAGCCCCACGGTCAACCTCGCCGCTTGCACTTCTTTGAACATTTGAGGGTAATATTTTTGAGTACCGAGACATGCAAAGACCGCAGAGATACCCTCAAACCGGGACAAACGGCGGCCTGACAGACAGAAACCCAGTCATTGTAATGAAAAGTACGGATTTCGTATTGAATTCTTAATATAACATCATTAAGTTCAAAATGAGATTGATATGAAAAACCATTCGAGCATTCATTTCTATGATTTTTTGTTAATGTTGCATATTTTTAGGGGAACGAAAAATGAAATCAAAATGTGTACACAATAAATTAAAATAAAGAAACTAAAATTCGGCAACATTCGCAAAATAAAAATTATATATTATACAATAAATAAAAATTAGTCTAAATTTAAAAATAATTTCAGGAAAATTAATTTAAGTTTTAATAATTACCGAAATTGTAGAAATCGAAAATCTAAATATTACAAGTGTTTCCTTTTAGAATACACATGAGGTTGTGTGAAAGGGTGTGTGTATGTTTGTGTGTGTGTGTCTGTGTATAGAGCTTTGTTTGAATTGAATTCTTGCCATTTAATTTACACACGAATTTCGGTGCACGCGCCGCTTGCGAATCGCGGCCAGATTCGTGGTTTTTCGCGGCGTTTCTGATTGTCATTAAAAATGATTTTAATTCATATTAAATGCACCGCCTGCCGGGTCATGTCGGGTGCACAAACATGCCGACATCCCAACTTACATATGTAAGCTTTTCAACAACAACAGCAACAACAACCATTCCAACAACACTAACTACTGTTACAATAATTACTATTATTTTAATGAGTCAGGTTCGCAAACTCAACCCATTTCAACTCTATTTATTAATTATGAAATCCCATTTAAGCCGGTTAGTTGCAGTGGCTCTTGTTGTGGTTGTTGTTGTTGTTATTAATGCTGTTTAATTATAATTACAAAATACCTAAGTACAATTATCCTTGAGTGTGCATTTAGATTGCTTGCTCAGGAAATTATTAATTATATTCGTCTAAACGTTGGTGTCGGAATCTCTCAACTGACTCTTTTGGCTTTAATTACTTCACCCTACGTAATAAATAAGTTCTTGGAAGGCTCAAGAGCTGCTTAGTAGCTTCGATGGAACTTTGGGAACGACTACCATCACTATTAATGCACCTAAAATCATTGTAACGCTTCCAAACCACACTAAAATGGATTCATTGTCTTCAAGTGCACTCTAAAAAATTTTAGATCGGGTCGAAACCCCGATTAAAGGGTTTAATCGAATTCATATCACCTCTAAAATGACTTAAAGGGTCTAAGAAAATCACAAGGGTTATGAAAACTTTACTAAAATGCGGAATACTTCTCCAAATACATTGTGTCCAGAGTGACCAGAAGCTATTGAAACGGATTTATTTATTTACTAAAATAAAATTTAATATATTTCATTGCTTTAATCGCCATTTTGTTAATGAAATTCGGAATAGCTTTTTTTAGTTCAGAATTTGTAGCTTTTAACTTTTAATATTTTCATGGAGGAGGGTTTCACTTCACGAGAACTATAATATAATTTTAGAAACAGGATAATATGCTTATTGATACCCCTTTTTATGCTTTTCTTGATGCCTTCCGTGATGCTACTCTTGATTGATTTCATTTACTTCTAATGACATCCTTTTAACACTCCTCGTAAAATCGACGTGTTAAAATCGAAGACTCGAGAGAGAGAGAGAAAGGTTGGAAAAGGGTTTGGGCAGACAGAAGTACAAGAGAGAGAATGACCACATTGTATTAAAGATGGGCGAAAAAGAGTGACAAGAGTGATTCATTGAAATTTCATTTTCACGCTTTCAACTTTAATAACTCAAGAGACAACTCAAGAGACAACTCAAGAGAAGGACTAACTTCAAGTTCTTGGAATCATATTAAAACAGGTCAGGTAGGTAGAACCCTCCTCCTGCCCTCTCCCCCCACAACAATCTTACCGCCCGCCCTTTTCGATTATTAACGATTGTGACAATCGCACTGAATCTCTTCAGGGTTCACTTCGATTCCAGCGTCGTTACTCTTTCACTTTGTTGCTCTTTCACTCATTTGAACGCCCATTCAAAATGCACTATATTATTTACGAGTTCGCTTCTTCTCTCTCTCTCTCTCTCTCGCACTCTCGTTCTTACCTCTCTTTCTCTCCAATGTTTACTAAACGCATTAAATTTACGCGCAAAACTTCATCTCGAGAGAATTTCAAGATTAATGTAAGTTTTCGTGTTCAGCTTAAATGTTAGATTTGGCAAGAGAGAGCGAGAGGGAGGATGAGTGGAAGGGGGAGAGGGAGAGAGAGAGGGTGTTGAATTAAGTTAATGCTCCTTTGCACCTTCAAAAATCCCATCAGATCCTATCAGAGATCCTTCCAATGTTAATTAAGTCAAAGTTTAATACAGAGTGGATGATACAAGGTCTTGTGTACAAAACTAGCTGTGTGTGTGTGTGGGTGTGTGGGTGGGTGGATGTGTACGTTTGTGAAATATAGAGATAGGAATATATAGTCCTATCTTCCTATAACTATAGGACTATAAGGACTATAAGGACTATAAGGACTATAGGACTATGAGGACTATAAGAGCCTCCATAATAATAGTCTCTTATTTTATTTTCCATTTCTACAATATTCTAAGATGACAACCTTTTCTATTCCTTGTTCTACTATATACTATACTTGTTGACTCTCTCTCTCTCTCTTCCTCTCTTTGTTTTCTCTCTCGCTCTTTTCACACGCAGTGCAAATAAACAAAGCCAAATCCTATGTTTTCGAGCTGCTTCCACTCGGAAAAGATTGGATGTCTTTACTTTTGTTGCCAGAATCGAATAGAAAAAATTTCAAAAACCTCAGCTTGCATGCAAAATGTTTTGAAGTCCTTCTCTAAACTAAAAATCTCACTTCCTCTCTCAGCTCTTCTACACCCTACCACTATCCTTCCTTCCCTCCTTGCTTCTCTTCCCGATTTTCTCAAAATCCTCTTCAAATCGTTGCACTTAAATGGATGTGTCGGGTGTAGAGTGAAAAACTGTTGCTTACCGTTATTCCTAACTGTTGCTGAACACGACCAGACAGCATTTAAAAACAAAAAAAAAGCACAAACAAAAAAAACTGCAAACGAAAATGGAAACATTTCAGTTGATTGCTTGGTTGAGAGAGATGTTAGGTTGGTGGAGGGGAGAGAAGGGGGCTGGCGGAGGGGGAGGATTCAGTAGTGGAAGAAGGAAGGAAAGCTTTTGCATTGATTCCGATTGAAACGTTTGCGCTGTTAGAAACGGAATAAAACTCTACGAACGTGACTAAAATTAAGTATTGCGTATTTTCATAATATGGTGAGTGTTTTTTTTTAACTCATTTTATTTCATATTTATTTTGTTCTAACTTTTTATTATTTTGCACCGTAATATTTTTTGCTACGTCGTGGTTGTCGTGGAGAAGAGATGCTGCTGAACGCTGATCTTTCGCTTTGTTGCACTTTTGTTGTTGTTGTTTCTGTTGTTGTTATTTTGTTTTTGTTGTTACTGATCACTCACCTCTCCCCCTCCACCCACCCCTCCTCGTCAAAGTCAAACAACCCCATTCGAATACTTGTTGAATGACGACGAAAAACGCATCGACGTCTTTTTTATTTTGCAACTGATGCTGTTCCTTTCATTGTTGTTGTGATGGCTGATGTTAGAATTTTGCATCAATTTAGAAGTTGTTGTTGTTGTTGTTGTTGTTGATGGTGGTGGTTTCATTGGAATTTGCAATGCTTCGTGCTTTTTGTTAAACAATTGATTTTATTTGCAAATCGTTTCGAGAATTTGCACAAAGCTTTTAATGGATCAGCAAAAGTGTGGAGAAGAGAGAGACGCACAGAGTGTGAGATATGAAATGCAAAATGCAATGGCTGCCACTTCGGAAAGAAATCATCTAACGACCTAACGGTACTCGATAACGATGTGAGAAATAATAACGGACTTTCATAGAAAGTCACGTTACGCGTGAGAATCACTGCAGCATTTAAAGAAAAACCATTTAAGCAAACCCCATAATTTAGTGCTCAATGTTTTCTATGCGATGACGTCATTGCGAAGCAGTCGTTGTTGTTGCCATGAGAGTGAGAGCTTTGGGGGAGTGTAATCAGTATAAATTTGAGAGCCACAATTAGTAGCGAGAGGGAGAAAGAGTGAGCCAGCTCTCTGGACCACGAATGAATGGATAACAAAATGAAGCGTGTTCGGAAAACACAAATTATGTAATTCCTTAAATCTGAATTACTTGATTACTTCAACTAAACGAATGAACTCGAGCGAACGCCGCGGGATGCAAACAAAAATCAGCGACTACACTCGAGTGGAAGCGATAAAGTTATTGATGAACCTCTGGAGAAAGTGTGATCGTTGATGAGTAGAAGAGTGTAGCGAGAGGGGAGAGGGGAGAGGAAAACCACACAATGGAGAGCAGGATATAAAAAAAACGTTTGTGAAGAGAAGGAATCGAAAAGAAGGAGGATTCGCAGTGAAAAGGACTCTCGTTGCGGTGGACGATGATGAGGGAAGGCTTGAGGGAAGACGGTGACCGAAGGGAGGGACAGAGACGGGGAAAGAACCAAGTAATCTAAGATTACAAATGAATCCTGAGGACTTGAGACACTGAGTGATAGTGGAGTGAAACATCTCTGAGGAATAAAAGACATCCTGTTTGTGTCCCCTTTTCTCCTACTTTTTTCTATTTTTTCCCTTACTGTTTTTCTAGTTTCTTTTTCTAAATGCATAATTTAATTTTTCCTGCAGAGTTTCAACGGAATCATTCCACGGTCCTTTGAATTTGCACGCATTTTGTTGGAAATGCAACATCATCTCTTTCGAGATGGGAGGAAAAGATCAATGAATTTTAATCGAGAATCGTAAATTGCAAAATAAAGTGTCTTTCAACTGTCCCCTGCTGCTTCTTCTTCTGCTTCTCCTTCTGCTGCGCGCACGCTTCATTATTTACTGCCTCAAGATTTTCATAGTTTTTGCGCTGGATTTTAATGCATTTCCTTTTAATTTTGTGCTATGTTGTTATTATTGTTGTTAATGTTCGACCTTCTCTTCTTTTCATTATTTTTGTTGCTGTCTCTTTCAATCTGCTGTTATTTTCACAGACAGAATCCGATATTTTTTGGCGTTGTGTTGGTTAAGCCGCAAAAATGTTGCTTTGAGTTTATTGCGGTTAATTTGAAGATTGGGTGAGGAGGGAGGGGGCGGGGTGTTGTGGGGGAGGGAAAACACAAAAATCTCCTTTATTGAAGCACTTAATTTGTACTTTCTTCCTCATTTTTACTTCAGTAAATTCCGTTATATTGATATGCAGTTAATACCATCGTTAATATTACCGTTAATATTACGGTTAATATTACCGTTAATATTACCGTTAATACTGCCGTTAATACTGCCGTTAATACTACCGTTAATACTGTTTTTATTTTCATCTTTTACTGTTATAGAGGGACTATAGAGGTACTATCGCTGGAGTTACCGTTAACCTACTTCTGTACATGGTTTTAATTCTATTTTATTTATAAATTTCAACCTCATTCAACCTTTCATTTCATTATTTTTATCTATCTGTCTCTGTCTGTTCCGCTTTAAGTACAAACGTAAGTAAATAAGGAAACTTTAAATTTTAATGCCATTTAATTGTGGGCCAAATTTTAAGTACTTTTGATTTACGTTGTAAGAACCTTAAAAGTTTTCAAAAGCTTTCTCATTTTTTTTCTCCTTGGTTGGGAGAAACTTTCTTCTCGAGAAACGTCATGTTTAACATGCCGCTAAACAGCTACAAGGAAGAAGAACAAGAGTAAGGTTGGAAAGAGACAGCGATAAAGAGCGAGAGAGTAAAACATAATGAAATAATTTTCATTGAAAATTTCCGTGAAAACTTTAGCTCAACATCTTCATGCAATCATTTAATCCTTTTGAACTCAGTTTTTCACCCCGGCGCTGGGTTTTTCCGGCTACTGCGCTCGTTTCTGCGTTAATATTTTTAATGCTCCGTCTGTCGGTCTGTCCATCTGTCTGTTTGCTAATTTGTAGCTTCTTAGTTGATCTTGAAGTTCTTTTCTCCCCTTCGAAAGCACGCTTTTTCACGTTCGAAAAACTTTTACCAGTATTCAGGACCGGATCGAGGCGAGTTAAAGAACAAACGTTCAAAATGCTAAGAGTATTTATTTATTTAAGAAATGTTCTCCTCTCTTCTCTTCTCTTCTTCATGGGTGCCAAGGCAGGCCCACAAACGTCTCTGCCTTCTTCTTACGTTCTCTCCGTACGTCAATCATCTTAATTAAGTAATTTTTTTGCCTCCTCGCTGGTTGTAAAAAGTTTTCCGTTTCTTTTTCTCTCTCTTCTCACTCTTTTCTTTCTCTCTCTATCATCTATCTCTTTCTGTTTCTTGTATCCTTGTCCCTGCGGCATCATTTCACTGGCTCCATTGTAAATTTTGTTCATTTGTGGTTCATTATTAGCTGTTGCTGTTCATTCTAGTGTTGTTTTTTTTTTCTTGTTCTTCCCTCAATTTGGGGAATTTTTCCGCCCGGCGTAGGGTCTCGTAGGACGGAGAGGGTGCTCGGGTGTGGGTCGGGTCGGTTCCGCATTCGCACATAACAACGGAGACTTGAAAGCAGTTTTGGCCAGCTTCCTTCATGTTTTACAACCTACCTCAACAACAGAGCGTGATAGAAGAAAAATTATGGGAAAAGAGAGACAGAGAGGGGAAGAGTGTGTGGGTGAGATAGAGGGAGAGAAAATAGAGAGAGATACAAACAGATTTCGACGGAAAGAGTTATAGAGACGGTTGTTAAATGGCTCCAACTGTTCCCGAAGTGTGTTGAGGTCATAATTAATTGCAACTTTATTTAGATACAGTATTTAGAAACTTTTTCTGCATCATTATATTTTGAATGTTTTTTTTATTTCCTTCCTTTTTTAACTGTTTAGTGGCTTAATTATTATTCGTAACTTAATTGCAACGTTTTTTCATCTAATTAAATCGTTATTTTTGTATGCTTTCTTTAATCATTTCTTTATTTTGCTTTGATTTCATATTTCGCTTTGATTTGAGGAACTTTATTTTTTTTTACCACGATTTTGCAGATTTTCTCTGATTTTTTTAGATTTATTTCATGATTTTCATGTAGTTTACTTCAACATTTTAATTTCTCGCTACTTGTTATTTGTCTGTCCCTCTCTATCCCTCTCTCCCTCTCTTTTTGTCTCCGTTAACACTGAATTTAAATTTTTAATGTTAATCTTCTTTAAGTCGCTCATTGGAGTTGCTCATTTTATTGTTCCATGTTATTCCATAACTAAAGTTTTCGTATCTCTAAAATTGCGACAGTTTTTTCTCCTTCCTTCCTTCCTTTACTCCCTTCTTCCTTGTCTTCCTCTTCCTCTTATGCATGCATAACCTGCGGCCTGCATTTTTATTCATTGTTGCCATCGCGTAATGCGACAAACACAGCTTAAAATTTGTTGAAAATTCGCCTGCAACCAAATAATAAACTCGAACAAAGAAGATTTCTTTCAATTTTGCGAAAAATTTGCCGCAGACGAAGCGCAGCGCAGGCACGAGGAGTCCTGGAGGAGGGAGGCGTGGCCAGAAGAGGCTCCAAATGAGGCCGGTCGTCAGGCACGGATAAGCATGGCAAACATTACAATCGCATTAAAGCGGCAACACTAAAGCTTAAGTGAGACTCTGGAGAAGGGGGTGGGGGGGAGAAGGGGGGTGGGGGGGGGCAAGGGGATGGACGACGCCGAAAGGGGCCACACGAGCCGGCGCTTAAAACCTTAGTTTAGTTTAGGTACACAAAAGTTACTCTAATGTGAGGATAATAAAAGCAGCCGCTGCTTTAGAAAGTTAATAATAAAGAATAGGAAAAATAAATGAAGTTTATGATAATGAATAATAGTTGTGCACTAAACTAGAGAGAGACAGAAAAAGTATAAAAAGAGTAATGAATAAAATTAACGTGTTTAGCGTAAAAAAGACGCGTTTCCGGTTTTGCTTTTAGCGCTTTATAAACGAAAAAAATAGAGTAAAACTTCCGCGTGCGAAATTTCAGGTATTTTTTTATATTTCGATTGTATTGTACTCTGGCAACGCTGCAGTCGAAATCGGTATTTAGTCGGGCAGACAAATCAATGCTCACTCTTTACACTCTTTAGCACTTAGAACGAAGCCCTCAACCCCCCCCTCCCCCCTTCCCTCACTCACTCTCTCTCTCACCAACACATTTTTCCTTCCTGCTCTTTCATTCTGTGTGTATGTGTGTTTGTGTATGTGTGTGTGTCTATTTGTGTATACTCTTGAGATCAAGCTTAAGCAATTCGTTTAACTCGTTTCATTTCATCCGCTGCAAAACCCTTGTAGTCATGCATGTCTCAAGTAGGAACCCTTCGTCCTCCTACTCACCCTCCCCTCCCTCACCCACCCAATTACTCCCCCCATCACCCGATAAGTGAGGCTATCACTGGCTCCATTGATTACTTTGTACCATTTCTTGTCCAAGCTAAGACTGAGTGTGTGTGGAATGGAAGTCTGTGTGTGTGTGTGCGTGTGTGTGGCTCCATGTGTGTGTGCGTGGCTCTATGAGTGTGGGTGTGCCTGTGGCTGTGTCTGTGCTTGTGAAAGGTAAATCTAGTTCATGTTCTTAGAAATTGACAGCTCTTACATGCCTTTAAATGAAATTTCAATTAATTCTACGGTCAAAGTTCAACTCAAATTAGCACTGAACTGACGTCACAGAAACTTAGAAGCAGCTTCTAATTAAAACTAACCAAAACGTATGGCTACATCAAGAGATTTGTTTGTGTGGAAGTTTTCAAAGACATTTTTTCCATAAATATTTCGAACATTTTAAAAAAAATTATTAAATATGTTTCTAAATAAATGTTTAGTTTCGACAACAACAACAAAGAGTTTCATGCCAACAAATTTTTAGGATTTCATTTCTTTCTTTTTTATTTTTGAATTTAGATTTCGGTTATTTGAGATTTCTTTCCAAAATTCTGAAATCTTGTTGAAATTCTTCTTATTTTTCGGTTTTTATGGTTATTTTCTTTGTTTTTTTTTTCTTCTTTTCTGTCTCTTCAACTCTGTTCACTTTGCTAACCACTCAAAACCACAAACATAAAAACATCAACAATAGACCAGAAGAGAATCAAACTAAGAACAACAACAACCTGAATAACAACACTACTACTACTAAAATACAACAAAAACAACAATTGTGAAGATTATTTAAATATTTACTCGAAATAATAACAATTGTTCAAAAGTTCAAAAAGGAAATCAAATTTGAGTTTTTGGTCTCTTGAGGAAATTCCTGAAATTGAGAGAACTTTTATACACAATGCTCACACAAACACAGACACACACAGACACATAGACACACACACATATACACACAGACACACACAGAGACAGAGACACACACAGACACACTCACTCTGCTTTGTCACTTAACACATGACACTTAAAAACATGTCTACAATCATTCAAAATTCGTTGGCCGTTTCTTCACTCATCTCATCTCTGTTGCTCTTTCAGTGATTCTTCTTCGCCTCTCTCTCCCTCTTTATCTATCTGTTAGGCTTTTTAATTCAAATTAAAAGCCTTAAACATTTTCTAAATGAAAAGATTTAAATGAAGAACTGAAACCACATTTAAACCGAATCAAAAATCGATTGATTGAGGAGCTGATCGGAGTTCAATTACGATCAGCTGGCGTGAGATAAGGTGAAAAATTGATCCCGAAAATGCAATTCCACTTTATTTAAATCTTTCCGGTTGCCTTTTAAAATAATCCCGATCAATCCTTCATTAAAAATGTCCTCAAACTTGATGAGATGATGATGTTCGAGGAAGTGACGACAAAATTCTTTGGAAATTCGTTATTCTCGCTCTGTATCTCTTTCTGTCTCTCTCTAAAAAACTCATTTGTATGTTATGCTTACAGCAAGAATGTCATTATTATCATCACCATTACCATCATCATTATCAGAAGCTATCATTAGTATCGTCCTTTAATTGAATTCGTTTCTTGCTTCCGAACATCACCAGATGTTGAGTTGAGTTGTAATCAGCGACGCGTGCCGAGAACACCTTTGAATGAACCCACCCGCTGGAGGGGTGAGAAACTAAATCCAAAAACAACAACAACAACAACAACAACAAATAAACTATGAAAAGGCCAGACTCAGAACATGAAAATAGAAAAACAAAAGGAGACGAACACCAGACGGTAGTCGTTACGGTGAAAAATAACGGACATTTGAGAGGGTATAACAACGGAATTCGAATGTGCATGAAAGAGGGACGGTGAGCATTCTTCGTGTGGGCCTCACAAAGAATCGGTTACCGTAATACTCCATAATAGAATACTCCATAATAGAATACTCCATAATAGAATAGCAATAACTATAACAACAACGCAAACAATGCGCTTATAAAAATGGATTATATTCTAAAAAGACAAACTTCTAGGTTTTTATGTTACAGTTACTTCAGTTCAACACACCCCAGACCACGCTAAACAAAGGACTGTATTGTTTCAATGGGTTTTAGAGACCCTCAAACCCCAAACAATCAGTCGATTGATGTTATAGATGCTCAATATATGGCAACTGACCTCAAATCCATCACCAAACTCATCAATTGCGAGTACCCGATGTTACTTAGACCCTCAGATAGACCCAGAAGGATACAGCGACATCGACTACTTCAGAAATCGAGTATAAGCTATTTTAGTATAAAACAAATGATCTTTATACATATCTTAATTCGAGTTAAATGCAATCCATCAGAATCTGATGAATCGAATGCTTCAAAGAAATCCTTGAAATTGATTTCTCCTCTAACGTACTCCTAAATAGACACCAGGCCAAATTATAAGTGTAAATTGACTGTTTAATTAGTAAACGTTTGAATCCACAAACTGAGATCAATCAATCGACCTTCAATATATCAACTTTTACATGAACCAGATGTACAAACATATGCTAACCAGACCTCATACTGAATTATTTTGAATAACCGACTATCAGCAGAACGGACAGATTCCTTTTAGACTTTTACCAGATGTCCTTCAGATAGCATTTGAACTTTCAATGCGTATTACAAAATTAAACTGTCATTGAACCTATCAATGAAATATTACTAAACTATCACCGAACGTTCATTGAAGTAACATTGAACTAACACAGAGCTATCACTGAACTATCAATGAAATATCATTTGGACTAACATGCTTAAAATATATCCTTGGTCTCAGTATCGATTGTGATAGTTTCGTCAGTTTTGCTCTCGAGTGTTTTTCATTGATTCAATTTCATTGATTGATGTAAAAGGACTTTCAAACGGATAACAACAACTATTATATTGAGTACACAAAAGGAAAAGAGAAAGGATATAAGGATATGTTGTTCTTGATGTTGCTTTTGTAATTGTCACTATGGTAATGACGTTTATTTACGTTAGCACAGAACGGTAATAAAGACAAAGAAACACACGTAAAGACACACACACACACACACACACACACAGGCATACGAAACAAATTAAGGACATGCAGGTAGACAGGATGAAGCACAGAAACTAAAAGCTGAAGGTAAGAAAATTTAAATTTAATGATTACGGAAAAATAAACAGCAAGCGGGGTTTTTTTCGCTCTACTCGATCTTAATTACGATGAGTTCTAAAAACATATGTAAATGTATCCAGGTGGGTGATTCTCTATGGGTGTATGTGTGTGTGTGTGTGTGTGTGTGTGTGTGTGTGTGTGTGTGCGTGTTTCTGCGGGTGCGTCGTGTTGTTTGGCACGAGACTCAAGCGTTATCCTTGAGCGCTTTTAAGGCGAGCGCAGGATTTCATCGCCCGTTGAACACAATTTTTTCGTTCTGTTTTTAATTTTCGTTCACTGCTCTTTAGTTTTTCTTTAACTGTGTTATTTTTTGTTATTTTCATATTTTATTTTTAATTTTTAGTATTTAATTTTTAAATTTTATTATTCAGTTTTTATTTTTCGACTTCTAGTTTTTAATTTATTGTGTTTTCATTTTATATGCAACCATTAAATACTAAAAAACATTTATTTTCAAATAAATTGTATTCAGATTGATAAAAATACTGATAAATTTATGTAAACCTCCATTCTAAATACTAATCACACGATTACGATGTTAAAATATTCATTTTATTCACAGCAAGTCGATTGGAATGAAGGAGAAGAAGAAAAGGAAAAATATTACAATTTATAGAAACTCAATTCGAACGTGTTCTCTTCTTCTTCTCCAGAGTCCTCACTCGAGAGATTTTCTCGCTCTTTATGAGGTTGTGCAAATTTTATTAGAAAACCACAGAGTCCACAAAACCGCAAACATCACAGACGCAGACACACGCAGACACACAAAGACCACCTCCGCCGCTTACATCACTCATAATACCGTTATGCATCTCACACTACCTCATATTGTGTGCGTGTGCGTGTGTGTGGTGTGTGTGTGTGTGTGTGTGTGTGTCGGTGTGTAATCGACGCATGAAGGATGGGATTTCAAGTTGGATCTCATAAATTTTATTAACTTGAAGGAAAACCACAACGACAACAACAAGAGCATGAAGAGCAATGAAAACCGTTTTAATCTGCTCTTGCAACGAACAACGGTAACTGTGACAACGAGGATAACAACAGCAACAGTAACAAGAGTACAACAACAACACTCCCAAACAAAGTAGCCTGTTCTGCAGCTGTTTTGATGCTTTTCCTGGCGACTGTCGACTGGAGGGATCCGAATCCATCCGACGACGCGGAGCTCCATTCAGTCGAGTGCTCATTTTTACACCTCATTAAATTCGCCACGAAAAGTCAACAGACGGGCGACGGAAAGAGAGAGAGAGAGTGAAGGGGAGTGAGTGAGAAAGAGAGTGAAGGAGAGTGAGTGAGAGAGTGAGGTCAGTGCTGCCTGGTCGAAAGAGGATTCCAGGATAATCATGATTTAGCTACGAATTCATTAAATTCTTTAATAATTAATAAAGCAAAACATTTTCGTTCTGTTTAAAAAGATTTCGTCTGTCGATTCCATTTAATGTCAGTCATAAATAATCAATAATAAGTAATATTAAGTTTCTTAAAAGGAAAATGATTGAAAAATTTTTCCAGAAATCGCTTTGATAAGTTTTCCAAAAAAATGGAACGCGTTGCAACGGTTTTTTTTCGTACATGAAACATACACACAGGATATTTTATGTGATGACGTTGAACGGCGCCTGCGGAACCGTTTCAACCCTCGATTTATGTCGAATGTGCAACGAGTAAAAGCAAAAAAAAAGAAAACACAAAAACCCTGTACAACAACAACAACAACGGGGGTAAAGCATAGAAATCAACGCGGCAGATGTTTTGGCGGCATGAAATGTAATTGAACGCAGACACACACACACACACACACACACAAGCACACAGGGAGGTACTTCAGTGTGTTGGCTTTATGAAAATTACAACAACTACAACAACATCACCCATAGAAATATTAAAACAAAAACGATTCTTTTTCACCCCTCGAAAAACTCCGATTTCTTTTAACGATTACCTTCAATCCTGATTTGATACCCTTACTCTGTGCTCTTCACTCTTTTCTCCATCAGCATCCTCTCGCCATCTCTCTCTCTCTCTCGCAAACACGCTCTCTCGCGTCTCTCTGTTTTCCAGTGCAATCAGAATTTCCGTTGAGGAAATTAACGAAAGTGGACAAATTTCCGTACTCTTTGTTCGGGAAAACGCCGCAGCAGTGTTCATGTGTCGAGCGTCGCGAAGGTGCAGGTAAGTGATTGCAGCGGGGGGGGGGGGAAGGGAAGAGCAGGGTTGGTACCGCATTCGATGCTGCTGCTACTCTCTGCCATCAGATGGAAGCATTCAGAAGTAACGGCATTTTTGTTGGTTCATTATAACTGCAGCTTGTAGCACACACGCACGCGAGGTCCTCATTAAGGAATATGCAAGGTTTCCATTTCCAGGATATCCTCGTTGTCACCGTGTTCAATTCAGATGAAAATTGTATGTAAAGATTGGACAGAGATTGTATTTAGAATAGAAAACTTTATATGAGTTGGTGATGCAATCTTCGAATCGAGTTCCTCAAACACGCATGTAAAGAGTTCAAGCAAAGAATACGCAACTATTACAATACAATATATTCAAATAGTTCTTGGTTAAAATTTAACGAATATCATAGTGATAGAACACACACGTAGTCGTAAGTTTATTCACGGAGGAAGAACCGTATACTTCGCAATACAGTCGCTATGAAGTCGGCAGAATTTCTCTTTTCTGATTCTCTCTTTAAAATCTCTCTTTAAAGCTAAAATCTCTTAAAAATTTCTTAAAAAAAAAATCTTAAAAATTTGAAATCTCTTTTGAATTGAAACTGAAACTCATTGAATTGAAAGAACGGAATTCTATTTAATTGGATATAAAAATCCTAAATTGTGTCACTTCCGTATTGGTCTTTAAACTCCCCCCCCCCCTCCTCCCTAAGAGCAAAGCAGAGGGAGACGCAGCGTTCTTTTTACACATTTTTTCTTTCACTTCACTGCATTAATTGAGAGATCAATGAACGATTTTAATTGTAAATTTAACCTTAATACTTAAAGAGCCACAAGTAATGGTTGAATAGTGGCTTTAATGGATTTAGTGCATTTAATCTCTCTCTCTCTCTCTCTCTCTCTTCCTCTTTCCTCTTCTGTCATCCTCGCTCTCTCTCCCACTCTCATGATTGATATGATGTCTTTTAATGCATTGCATTTCGTTTGCTTTTGCTTTTGCTTCACTTTGCTTTGGACTTTTTGTGCAAATAACTGTAAAGATATGTACTTGTGTTTGTCGTCTCTGGTGGAAAGAATTTATTATCGCTTCGATGAATCGTAAATCGTTGATAGCCGCTTTAATCTAGCATTTGGGATGGTAGCCATGGATACGGTCAGCTACTCCCTTCCGCTCCCCTATCAAACAACCCACAACCCCCTCTTAAGTAGTTGTTGTATTATTAGTATTTGTTGTATTATTAGCAATTGTTGTATTATGAGTGGTTGTTGTATTATGAGTGGTTGTTGTATTATTAGTAGTTGTTGTATTATGAGTGGTTGCTGTTGCATACAGTGTTGTGAACTGCTTTTCAATGCCAATGAAAATACTTCAATGGAAATATTTTCACATTTTAATTACATTTTCAGTTTTTCAGTTCGCTCAGAGTTGGTTGTGAATTTGTTGAATTTTTGCCCTTAAAAGTATGCGCCATTTTTCTTCCTCCCTCCTAAAAATCTAACAAATGAAACGAATGCCAGAGCAGCAGGTTTTCTCTCATGTTTCACCGGCGAAACTCCTCGCGCTCGACTTTGTTTCCGTTTGCATGCTTTGCAATTTAATTTATCTGCTCATTCCGCTGAAATTAACAATTTCAATGTTATTCTCGGCCCTCTTCGTGCTCTGTCTCTCCCTCTCTCTCTCTCTCTCTCTCTCTCTCACTGACCCTCTCAGCCCCACAAACCACTGGAAATCATGCCCAATGGCCTCAAGTGATGAGGGAAGGATCCGTTGTATGGTAACATTTCCCGAACCTCCTTCCTTCCACTCTTTTAACCACTTCATCGCCCCCTTCGCGTCCCCCCCCCCCCACGGCTATTCTTCTTCTTGTTTATCTTCCATTTAAACCAAGTATTCCATTGAATTTGAAACACATGTGAGCTTAGTTCTAAAAACGATCTCTCTTCGCTCTCTTTTCACCATCCACCTTAACCCTTAAACGGTCGCCTTCTCATTCTACCCCCCCCTCCCCCTCCCACACCCGCCGCACATGGGCTGCTATTGCGACCGACTTCATTACGTAATGAGTTTAGTTGGAATTTCGAGATTTCTAATTTAGACAAAATATTTGATAATCTGTAGTTCGTGAGAGAGAGAGAGGGAGAAGGGGCTCCCTTACTATGTCTGTCTCTCTCGCTCTCTCACACTCGAGCGCTCATTCCGTTAAACTTTCGGTTACAACAGCGAATCAAATGAATGCAATTATATTGGAATTTTTATTTATAATTAAATTTTATAAACGATGCTCTGATGAGAGAAACTTTTCAATTACGGAGATCTTCATAAAATGTCAGAAAAATCGAGAGTTTTTGAGACTGCCTCATTGTGGGTTCATGTGTGTGTCTGTGTCTGTGTATGTGTCTGTGTGTGTGTGTGATATTTTCACATATACACTGACACAAAATCATTGTAAATATTTGACAGGATTTCAAAAACGTGATCCTCTCTTTTTTTCACTCTTCAACGTCCATCAAAATTTAATGCTGAATATTAGCAGAGTTGTGAACATTTTATTGTTGTAAACCGATTTGGTTGTTGTTGTATTTTGGTATTGCACATATAACAACAACAACATTGAGAACAAAAACGACAACTGCTATCATTTAAGTTTCATTCTCATGTTTTTATTATTATATAGCTTTAGAAAACCACACAAAGCAACATAACAACAACAAAGACTCATAAAATGTATAAAGAGCTCAAAGGTCATGACAAAAAAAAGTGGAACAACAACAACAACAAAAACGTAGCATAACCATAGGCGATGCAAGCAAAATGGCGCGATCGAGAACAGATTTTCACTCATGTTCTTCATTCTTATCATCATGTGAGCCAGCAGAGTGAACACACCATAAAACATCAACAGAAACACACACCAGCAGCGCACTTACATTCACATGCAGACGTTCATAGCTGTAATTATGAGTGTATGTGTGTGTGTGCATGTTTGTGTGTGTGTGTGTGTGTTTGTGTGTGTGAGTGTTTGAGCTCATAAAACGCATCCTGAGCAACAGCAGTGCATCTTTTGTTCAGTTTCAGCTTTTAGAAGAATGGGGAAAACAACAACAACGAAATAAAAACACAAGAAGACGATGAAGAAAATCAACAAGAATGGGAACAAAGTAAGAAGAAGAAGAGAGCAAGAAAACTAACATCATCCAACATAAGACCACAAAATATCATCATAAACAACAACGAACACATAAAAGCTTATAAAATGTTCACTGTTTCTTCTGTTTTTCAACATTATTTCTTTTTTCCTCTTCATCACTTCCATCCTCTTCCCATCTCCCTCCCCGCCAACGGTTTCCCTCCTCCCCTCCCACCCGAGGCACCTTCACGAACAACGTCTGGTTTTCTTCTTGACGCCAGCGAAGAAATCTTCTCTTGAGGCTGATGGAACCGATAAACGACTTAACGACGGAAGGCGAAGAGAAGGAAAACTAAAAATTGTAGGAATGAAGGTAAAATAGATGGTGAAGAGTGTGAAGAGAGTGTGGAAAAGAAGAAGATCCGAAAATCCAAGGAGCAAAGAAACGGGGTTAAAATTTCGGAGCAGCGAAAGTTTATGTTAAGCACTACTTCGGTGTTTCTCCATTTTTTGATGTTGTTGTTGGATTCTTCTTAGTTTTTCTGAAAATATTTTTTATTTTTGTTGCACTTTTCTACATGTGATGATGCTGTTACTGTAGTTGTGGTTGTTGTTGTTTTCCCCCCATAATATTTGTTGTGGGTTTTGATGTTGTTCATCTCCAAATTCAAAGGACCACAGGGACACACTCATTATTGTTGTTGTTGTTATACTCTGTGGTGCGAACTATGAATGCGAATGACTGCAGAAAGAAGAAGAAAAACAGGATGACGAAGAAGGAGAAGAAGAAAGGAAAGAAAAGAAATTATCCTCTTTCGTTTTTCAGAAGTTTGTCAAAATTTGAATCTTCGTTGAGGTGAAGTTTTTCTTAAGGGTGATTTTTTTGCTGGGCTCATTTTAAGCAATTCGTTCCTCTGAGAAGGAAAGAAGGTGAGAAAGCGATTGTAAAACGCAAAGGAGGGAGGTTAGGGGAGGTACAGCATAAAAGAATTCCAAACAAGTCGTTATACTTTCTGCTGTTGTTAGTACTTTAATCATTTGACAGAAGTTTGGCTGCTTTGCACATTGTTTTAAACGTGCTGCCGACCCAAGCAACCAACCACTCCACCATCCAACCACCAGAACAGAGCGGAGCAGCGCAGAGCAACCATCATGAGCAGCAGCTGTCGCCGTCGTCATGCTTCAAATTTTAAATGAAGTCGCGTGCATTTCAAGTCACAAATAGTTCTCCTACTGCTTGTTCTTCTCTTGCTGCTTCTTCTTCTCCTGCTGCTTCTTATTATTATTCTTGTTGCTACTCTTGTTGTTGGTCTGCTTCTTCTTCTTCTCTAATATGCTGGTAGGGCAACGAGTTCTTCTTCTTCCAAGTTACACGCTAATTCATGGGTGTGTGTGTATGATTGTTGTTGTTCTTTTTGTTGCTTCAGTTTTTCTATTCTATTTTTAGGCCAACAAAATTTTTATTTAAATTTTTTTCTCATTTTTTAAGCTTGAATGAATTTTTAATGCTTTTCGTTAGAAGAGAAGAGAAGCGCAGAAAGGGGAAGGAGGTATGAAGAAGAAGAGAATAGATAAGCGGGGAAGAGTTCGGTTTTAAGTTTTTGTTTTTTTTTTCTTATTTTTCTAATTATTTTGAAGTACTTTTGGCCCGTTGACTGGTCAACTTTTTTCATTATGAGGGTGTTTTAATAACTTAAAAAAAAAGAAAGGTGTGGGTCGGTTGCTGGGACGGCGTATTAACGGTTGTTGTTGTTGTTCTGGTTGGCTTGTGCCATCGTTTTTATGGCTCGCGTCACTTTTTCTTGAAAATGCGATATTTAAATGCTATCAGATAATAAAAGACAACAACAACAACAACGATACAAGAATGCGTCTTATGAATATTTTAATTTAATGTAATTTCAATTCATTTTATTGTAATTTAGTTTAATTTATTTTATTTTTTTTTTTGTATGGTTCTCATTTAATTTAATTTTATTGTTTTTTTTTATTTATTACATTTTATTTTATTTAATTTCATTTAATTTAGCTTTATTTTAGTTTATATTCATGTTTATGTTATTTATATTCATGTTAGTTGTTTTATTTTGCTATATTTTCATTCATTTTGCTTTATTTGATTTTATTTCTTAAAAGCGTGTATTTTATTTATTTTCTTTGTGTCTCTTGTTTCATTGTCATCCGATTTTTGCTGCTCTGTGCTTCGCTTTTATTTATTTTGTGTCCGTTTCGCTGAATTCGATGTTTTTTCCTGTGATTCAATTTATACAGAAATCATTGCGATATTTTTTTGCAATCATCATTTAAAGAGCATCAAATTTTTATTTATTTTTATTAGAATTTCGAAAAATTGCTAACATGACAAAAAATTGTACACTGTAAAAAATTAACAAAATTGCTAAACGCAACTGAAGATTATAAAGGACAGAAAAAATTATTGAACGATAAATTTCCATACATAGTATAGTATATAAGTATATGTATGTATGTATGTATGTATGTATGTATGTATGTATATATGTATGGATGTATAAATGTATGTCTGTGTGCGAGAGTGAGACATACCTCTGTTTTTGCCTCCTTCTCGCATTCAACGCCTATTTTATGAGCTCAAAAAATCTACACTATAAAAATTCGCAAACGCGGCATAAAAGCTACAAACGACAGCTGCAACAACAGCTTTGAACGCGTAGAAGTGAAGATGATGATGATGGAATGGCGGAGGAAGAGGAAGAGTGGGCTGCGGGGCGAAAGCTTGAGAAGCGCACGCAACAAAGAAGCTGAAAAAAATCAAGGACGCGCGTAGAGATTTGAAAAAGTTGCTGACATTAGAAACACCTCTCGGCTGAGATTCTATGATGAATGATGGATAGAAACGTGAGGCAGAGTGCTGTGAGAGAGAGTGAGACGGAAAGAAGTACTCAAGTCGGTTGTCGTCCGGTGTTTCAGAACGTGTTGTTGCTCTTTGGTAGCCTTTGAGTTGAGTTTAAGTTGTTGTTGTTTTAGCTTGACATTGGTTACCTATGTACCTGGATCAAGGCGACGAGTTCAGCCAACAATCATACTTACACCAGACGAATTAAAGTAAAAAGCTCAGTTGTTAAATTAGGACCTGTTAGCTTAAATACTTTTCAGTGGCCACATGGACACTATAGTTTTCAAAAAAGGTCAGTTTATATCGAGGGACCAATATAAACCATAGTAAAAAACCTCCTTCAAAAACCAATCTTGAAGTCTGAATTATTAACTGAACTATTAACTGAATTAACTCGAACACAGATTAACTAAAGTCTTAAAAACCGATCTTGAAGTCTTTTAGTCTTTTGAACCTTCCATTTCGAATCTTCCTTCGAATCTTTTACCAGTTAACCATTTTATGGTGCACTTGAAAGAGGCTTTTAAAGCTCTCCTTAAAAATTGAAGGCTCTCAGGGAAATCTTTTCGATTCAGCAAGGCATTTTATACAAGCAAAAATTTTGTATGGCGGGTTCCAGCGACAGAACCCGCTCTCTTTGTTGATGTGGTTTGTTCTCACTTTGAGTTAAAATATAGAGTAAGAATAACAAGACACGGAATCAATCAAAGCTACTCGTTCGGCTGTATTATCAATATGTATTTATGCAGTGTGTTTCATCAAAAAATAATTGATTGATATGAGGCACACAAAGGAGAGCAATGCTTCGTATTTCACCGCATCCAGTTTTCTCAATGCTGAGAGAAAGTATGACCAACACGAACTCAAAATTTGATAGTGTGCGTTTGGACATCGCAATTATATTATAATTGTATATTCTTTGGAAGTATAAAAAGTAACTCGGCAGAAGAAGGTTCGGCTTTTTATTGACACCCTTGAAGGAGGTAGTACACTGCAAGCCGCAAAAGTAATCAAGCCATATCTGAACCATCCGGACTCAGCCGCAGACATTAAATTAATCCTGGATACGGTCGTCGAACACGTAGGAGCGTTGGCGACACTTGAGCGACCTGTCCAGTTTTGGGATGACTGGCTAATATATTTAGTTGTGTCAAAACTATCAGTCGAAACGAGGAAACAGTGGGAATTATCGCTTTCAACAGGTGATCCACCTACTTTTGACGAGCTGCTAACGTTTTTAAAAGCAAGATGTCCATCACTTGGGATACACAGTGGAGCAGAAAAGCCATGAAATTGGCGTCAAATCAGAGTCTCTGATGACGAATTTCCAATTCTTTTTCTTCCAGTTTACTTATGCAGTATCAAAATGAGTTAATAGTGATAAGTAAAAGATTTTAAATAATGTTAAATCTACAAATGTATGTAAACAATACTTTCAATAAAATAGTAATAAAATCTAAGTGAAAATAACAGTAATAATAAATTATGATTCGGAATCTTTAGAAGTAACAGCGTGATTAATTAAATCCTGTAAAGCCACAGTAGCTGAAATTTCTGTTATTTTGATATCTTGATATTGATAGTCAGGATAGCAAAGCTTTTTAGCTATCTGGAACGTCCTGTTTGTACGTTTTGTCCGTTCAGCGCTGGACTCGATATCGACTTCCGGCCATCCACACCCTACTCCGGATTTTTTTAGATTGAACACTCTTAAGCTAATCATCTGTCGGCGTGTCTGTCCAGATCCTTTGTTCTTCTTCATCAGACTCTTCAATCTCTGATTAATTATGATTTTCTTCTTGTTGTTTTTGTTATTATTATTATTATTATTGTCACCTGATGCATGTTTACTTCAAATAAATAAGCGTCGATTTTGCACAATATCAACAACAACAACAACCTAAACCAGCAGAACAATCACGTTTATTGTTTATTTTTTAACTCTTTTTTCTTTTGCTATAAGTTTTGCATAACATTTCAAATTTAATCTTCGACCATTCAAATGCTAACACAGAAACAACTACAATATAAAAGATAAAATATTGCAAATATTGCAAAAAAAATCAAAACAACAACCACTCAGAAGCAAGAAAACAAACTCACAATTATCGCAATCTGGCAACATTGCACTGAATTCGACACCCGAAGAATATCACAATCAAATAACAATAATAAATATAATACTATAATAATAATGAATTGTTTTTGCAATCAACTATTGAGAAACGATGATTTAATTTTTGCTTTATGTATTTTTTGTTGATGTTATTATTTTATTTATTTTTGTTATTTCTTTTGTATATTTTAAGAATATCATATTTCAGATTTCGAGACTTTTTAATGCATTTCTTTAAAAATTAAGTAAACGAAAAATTAAATTGAATAAAGTGTTTATGCATCATTGTTTAGATGAGGAATGATTAACCGAAACATCTTTCAGCACTTTTTAAACATTTATAAAAGACTTTTTACGTATTTTTTTCATTTTTGTCGAATCTTTCTATTGAAATTTTCGAATGGTTTTTAAAACCATTTCAAATACTCTGAGACCTCTGCAAAGGTTTTTAAAGCATCGTGGAAGTCTTTTGTAGATATTTAAAGTCTTTTAATGACATCGAAATGAGTGAAGTCTAACAGTGAGTCTAACAAAAGTTTTTCTCTTTTTTCTGTTGAATATTTTTCCTACTTTCTTTGGGAAATTTACTTTAGATTTCTTTCATTAATTTAATTAACTTCTCTTTAAAACTTGCCCCATTTTTAGGATAACTCTTTAGTTAAATATTTATTATTAAAATACTATATATTAAACATTTGAAAATGATATGGAACAACAACAATAACCAAATTATTACCCCCTCCAAAGAAAAAAAGAATTGCAAAATTTCTCGACATCTGAACGAAGCAATGAAAGTATTTCGAGGAGGAAAAGAAATACCCAGCACTCGGAAGCAACTGAAAATCCTTCCTGTGCCTTTCCTTTTTCTTCTTCTCCTTCTTTTCCATCTTCCACTTCTTCTTCTTATTCACCTTCTTACTTCCTTTCTTGGTGATTACTTTCCTTTAATTGTTGTTCCTGTAAATTTTTGTAGAGCATAAAAATAGCAACACAGCTGAGAGTTAATCAGACAGAAAGACAGACAGAAAGACAGACAGACAGATGGACAGATGGCTTTTTTACAGACACACGGATATAGTATATAGTATATAGTATATATAGACATTAAAATAGGGCGCGTGCGGCAAACGCAACTCTGATTTCACTGAGTTTCAGATTCGTTCAGGATTCGTTGCTTCATTTCTACTCCGCTGAGATTTCTGTCGACAGCTGCACAGGATAAAAGAGAATGAGTTCATGTGTGCGTGTGTGTGTGTGTGTGTTTGCGTGTACAGTGTCAGGATCAATACAATTATTTTTCATAAATTGTACGCTGTTGTTGTTGTTGTTATATCCACATTCTTTCCACTCGATGTTCTACGTAAGAAGCTCGTTGAAAAAAAATCGTCTAGCAGTTTGAATCATCGAAGAGGGGGAAGAAAGGACACAAAAGAGGAAGGGAAAAAATTAGAGGAAGGGGAAGAATACAGTTCAAATGAACAGACAGACGGACAGCAGACAGAGAGACGGACAGACAACATTTTAGAGCCAAGAAGTGTGTCTCATCGCGATACACTTTTTTAGTCATTAATTTTTGTGTGCTCTCGAAAAAACTCTCCTCAAAAAAACTGAAATTTGTTGCTGGTTTTCTTAGATTCCTTCCAGCCCCGGAATGTGTGAGTGAATGAATGACAGAGGTCGCTAAAAGTGACTAATTTTTCGGTTTTCTTTTTTCTTCACTTTTATTTCATAATCATTTTGCTTTAAAAACCTTGATTAATTGAAAAAATTGAAGAGAACTTAATGATTAATTGAGAAAAATGAAAAAACTCTTGAATATTGACTGAATTAGAATAATAATATAAATAAATAATATAAAACGCTTTTATTATTTATTGAGTTGCTATAAATTTCAGTTTAATTCTTTTTCTAACTTTGTATCGATTGCAGAATTCTGTCGTCCCTCAAAATTTATTTATTAAGCTATCAGCAAATCTTTTGGCCGAATTTCGTCACCAAACAAAAAACGAACAAATCAATAAAAATTACATCGAAAGTTTATCAAACGTGAAAACAAACAAAAAATGAAATCAAGCAGAATATAAACAAAAAACAAAAATAGGTCAAAATATAGTGATAAGATTAGGGAAGGTGAGCGATAGGGAGGGAGAGAGAGGGAAAGAGAGAGAGAGAGAGAGAGATAGAGTGAGGAAGAGTGAGATAGAGAAGCGACCATCGGAAGTTGAGCGGAGTGAACAAACATTAAAAATATGACAGAGCTTCATAAATGAAAGCCTACAAAAATAACCAACGAAAACGTTTCTATTCAAATAAAAAAAAATTACAAAAAAGGTAAAAAAGAGCCGGAAAAAGATTATAAAACAATTTATATTTCTCTCTCATTCTATCGTTCGACTTACAATTTAGTTTTTATATTGTATAAAAAAGAATCAACTTCTACATCGAAATGACTCAGCTGTTATTAATGCTGTTGTTGTTGATGATGTTCTCACTCTTCTTCTTCTTCTTACACTTCTTCTTCTTGTTGTTCATGTTGTTGTTGTTTCTGCTGTTTTGCGTCATCATTTCCCAAAAGATAGCGTAGATGTGAATGGCGCTAATAACATTTGTACTCTACTCGTGGAATGAATACTAACAACAACAATAAATACAATAACAACAACAACAAATACATCAACTGAAAGACAGTCAGAACAACAACAACAACAACACTTAAAATTATGTGTTTGATTACCTGATTCTTGCTTTCGGAATGTGCTGAATTTCCTTAGAATTTTGCTCCATCATCAAGAACTTTAATTAATTTTTGAGGTGAGAATCAAAAAAACAAAGCTGGGTAGTAAAAAATTTATTTCTTTTTTATAATTAAATTTTAATAATGATTAAGTTAAATTATTATTATTTCGGTTCAAGCGATGAAAAGATTTTATAAAATTTTCTTTTTAAAATTTTATTCTATTTTAAACTTTAATAACATGTCACAATAGTCACCAACTGATCACAATTGATCGGTTACAAAATTTGCTCTTTTTCGTTTATCTTGAATCGAAATCCTGGTAATAAATTCAATATATTAGCAATTCTTTAGCAAATACTCTATAATTAAGCGTTATTGTCTACTTTTTACGATCATTAAATTCGAACTGAAATACAGATACCAAAAAATTAAATTGCGGTCATAAAACATCAGCCTGAAATATTAAAAACACTTTTTTTATGATGAAAACACACATTGAACCATGTTTTAAAAGGTTATTCAAACCAATAAAAGTCACATTAGCTAAGTGATAATAATCTTTCTTAATTTTTTAATAGATTCGCAAATTAATTGTCTATGGTGTTAAAATAGCAACGCCGACTTTTAACCGGTTTCAACTTTTAATTGAATTCGCTTAATTAAAAGTAATCAATCAATAGAAGAAAAGCTTAAATAACTAAAACGTGGTGCGTCAAAAGAGAGAATAGGTATAATAAGTGAATGAGTATAATAAGAGAACGAATAAACATACGAAAACAATGAATTAAAACAACAACAATATAAACGCGGTGGATCAATGAAAATGATCACCGAATCCGCAAGAAATTTAAATCGAATTCAAACGAATTTAAGTCTGAATTTAAAATTTATGAGGACAGATTAAAAAGAAAAAAAGGAAAATAAAATTCTTGGCTCCTAATAAAAAAAAAAAAACAGATTAAAATCAAAATACAAGACAAAATTAAATTTTGAAATTAAAAACAAAAAACCTACAATTAAGCACTCAAAATTTTATAAAAAATTAAAAATGCAATTTTTACAAAAGAAAAATAAAATAAATAAATATATTGAAAAAATTATGTTTGTTCGGTTTTTTTTTTATTTTCTTTGTAATTTTATCTTGTAAAAAAATTCCTCAGCTGTATTTATTTTGTACCCATTAAATTACCACATAAAAAAACTGTTATCAAAAAACTCCTCAAATCGATCATAAAAAAAGATAAGATTAAAATTTATTAAAATCCGAAAAAGCAAAAGCGAATTCTTCTGAGTCATAAACATATCTACGCTCTTTCTGTGCTTTATACTAATTTTCCTCCCCCTCTTTTCCCTCCTTATGCCTCTTCTTGTTATTTAAACTCAGTTACTAAGTAAGGAAACGAAAACAAACCAAATTCAAACTCATTACTATCAAAAACTCTTTCAGACAAAAGACCGGCTTAGAAAATCACTCAAATCACACCTGAAAATGAGAGAGAAACAACACAGTGACAACAACAATAACAACAACAACCAGGAGGAATTTCTGTTCCACTCTCTTTCTCCTTCTCTCTTTCTCTCTCTTTGTTCCTCTCTCTCTAACTGAGTTCGATTCAACATGAAAGACAGCTGAGCTCACAAAGAAAAACCGCACAATGGACGGATTCGGTTGTTTGGGGGTTAAAACAAAACTGTAAACAATGAAGAAGAAGAAGAAAAGGAAGAAGAAGAAGAAGGCCCCGAAAGAGTGATCTAGGATGTCGAGCGTGGTAGTTTTACGGGTTTCCCTCGCAGCCGTTGAACAGAATCGAACAGAAGTCGAAAAGAGCGCGTGCTCACAACTCGACGATCATCTGCAGAGATTGACGAGGAGCGGGTGCGTTACCCTCTCATTGATCGGTGGCCAGATGGCTTATATGGATGAATGATAGACTGACTGACGCACTGAGTGACTGCCTGAGTGACTGACTGACTGCCTGAGTGACTGACTGACTGCCTGAGTGACTGAACAGAAGAGAAGAGGAGAAAAGAGCAGAAAAGAGTTGCTAAGAGAAGTGAAGTTAAGCTGAGTAGAGTTCACTTGAGTTGAGTTGAGATATCAACTAATCCTCGTCGTTGTTACTCACTCATTTGAACGGCGTGGAGTGCAGAGCAGAACCTCTCCGAGAGTAAAAAAGAAAACTATTCTTGAGGTGCGTACGAGGGTCGTCGAGTCCCCTCCTCTGATGACAACGTTGAGCGCGACAAACGTCATCAGTCGCTAGAACGGATCGGACGTGTTTCGGACTCAAGCTCGGCTTCAACGTAAATAAAACGTCATTTAAAGTACGTCAACAAGAAAAAAGCAACAACAATAAATTAAGTTCGAAAACTCATATGAAAACTTTGCCAATTTTTGTTCTCTTCAAATTAAGTGATTAAAAACACTCAAAAGAATTCATTTTTTAGCAACATTTTTTAAAGATCGTGATTTTTTTTTTTTTATTCAACTTAACGATTTTTCGTGTTCTTTTTTTTAAGCCAAGAAAAACTTCCGATAACTGTTTACTGTTACTGTATTTGGCCAAAAGTAAACAAATTAATTGCAACAACAACAAAAACAACACCAGCAGCAGCAGCAACCGATTCGTGTTGCGTGCGTGATTTGATTTGATAACCAGCGTGGTTTTTTTTTTGGACGCTGTTATTTTTACTGCTGCTTCTTCCTCTTCGTCATCGTATTCTTCGTCATCATCGCCATCATCAACGTCATCATCATCGCCATCATCATCATCATTGTTGTGACCGTCGTCGTTGTGACCATAAAATAAACAAGACCCAAAGTTGGCCTTTTTAATGCAACGCTAACGGTAAAAGCAGTTAAGATTATAAAACGTGATTAGTTATTTGTTGTTGTTGGTAATAAGAACAATAATAACAAGAACAACAACATTCACAACAACAAGAACAACAAAAACAAAGCAAACGGACATAGGAAACAAATTTTTGATCTAGTTTTGTGCTAACTTCTGTGGATTTCTTTCGGAATTTTGTTGGAATTTAAATTACTATATAAAAACAAAAAAAAAACCAACAACAACAAAAATAACAAAAACAAAAATAACATCAAACGGCAATAATAACAGTAATGAGTAATAATAAATATAATAATAATACAATAGAAATAAAAAATTAAATAAAACTATTGTTTTGATTACAACAACACTGTTACTGTGAACTTAAAAGACCTCTTTAAAGAGATAGAGACAGAGAGAGAGAGAGAGAGAGAGAGAGAGAAAGAGAGAGTGAAGGATTCTTTTTCGGTAGCTATCAAATAGCTTTAGAATCAAGAACTTAAAAAATAGGAATTTTCTCATTAAATGAAATCCGCATCTTAAACCAACATAAAAACAAGGTAAGCAAAAAGTTCCACACGAGTTTGTAACTAGTTCCACACAAGTTACAAACTAGTTCCACACAAGTTACAAACTAGTTCCACACAAGTTACAAACTAGTTTCACACAAGTTACAAACTAGTTCCTCACTGGTTCCATACCAAAACCAGAACCATTTAAAAAGCTTTGAAAATCCTGGTAACCTTAAAATTTAGAATTTTTAAGATTAGACTAGATTTCAGACTAGTTTAGGGCATATTTTCTGAGACCCGTTCTACTGAGTACCTCAAAATGGGTGTGGCACCTGATGGTTTCTTTCCGAATCATTGAATTCAGTTTAAATTCATTATTAATTCATTTTAATGCATTCACTCGTAATTCAAAAAGAAACCCGCCGATGGCCCACCCTTTATGAGGTAGATAGCCAACCGTGTATAATATTTTTATTATTGTACTCATATTATTACTAGTTTAATGTTAAGAAAATAACAATAATTTTTTTGCGTTAAGAAAAAAGTATCCAAAAAAATTGAAAAAATTAAACGGCGTCTGTTTTTTCTTAATATTTATTGTATTGTTTTGAAGTTTTTTCGTTTACTTTTGTTGTTTTATATGTTTTCAATTAAATACTTTTTTATTAAATTGTTTTATTTAATTGCCTGTTTTTTTTTTTGAGCGTTTTTGTTGCTATAATTTTGCATTCTTTGCATGAGTCATGTGAATGTGTTTCTTTTATCATTGTTGTTGCTTTATTGGGATTTCTTTCCTCAATTTTTTTTCCTCATTCCTCGGAATCTTAAAGGAAAAATTTTTATAATTTGAAGAACAAATAAACACACACACACACACAATTTATTATATACTCAAGCGCTCTGAGCTCCGATTTAATCGATCCGGTGTTATTTTTGTGTTTGTTTCTGAGCTTTTTTAAGATCTCATGACAAATAAATTGCATCTTAAGACATCTTTTTTAACTTTTGGGAGAGGGGAGAAATAAGAAGGTCATCAAAATTTGAAAAAAATGTCAACTCTTCAAATTTAATCAACTTTTAAAATAACGTTTTTATACATTTTTTAATTTTCAATAAATTCAAATACATAATCATCATTATAATAATTTTTATCACATAAATTATCATCATCATTGTCATTATAATAATTGTCATCATCAATAGAATCATCATCTTCGTCAGCATCATGAATAATTTTTCATTACTTTATCATTTTTTGTCTTTATTTCGATGATGCTTGATTTGTTGTTGTTGTATTTTTTATTTCTGAACGCACTAAAGTCAAACTTAATCTTCATCATCGTTAAAATAAACTTAATGAACATCATCATCAACATCAACGTGATTATTACCGCCAATTAAGCAGAAGTCAGAAGAGAGCTCATCCACAGGAATTCAAACAACAACACAACAACAGGCCAACAACAAAACTAATAAACTATTCAATAATAACAACAACAAGAAAAGGAATTTGATGCAACAACAACACCAACAACCATGAAAATGCTGCTGGTGAATGTCGTTGTTGTTGTTTTCGATTGTGATTGAGTGAGAAAACATGCGATTGACAGCTACTGAGGCAGGATCGAAACAACAACAACATAGTAACAATGTGGACAAAGAAAAATAAAAACAATGACACTAGTGACAAGAGTGACAACAACAACAATTTTAGGCTCAAAACATTTGTACACAAAAACAATGACAACAAAATTTGCACTCAGTTTTCGATGAATATAAAATGAGAAAAAATTACATTTTAAAAAACGCTTTCGGTTTCCTGTTGTTAACATTTTTATATAAAGAGAAAAGGAGAAAAAAAATACAACAACAAAAATAATAATAACATTAATAATAATAATAAAATCTATCATTTGAAAGATCAGGGAAAGAAATCAATTTTGAATAATAATTATATTGTGTTCAATGAAACAAATATAACAACAACAACAACAATAGACACAAACAATGGGTATATAATAACAATAAAAACAACAAAATGAACAAAGACAACAATAACAATAAACTAATTATGTATAACAATAACAACAACATCATGAGTATCATCAAAACCGATAACAATGAATAATAAAAAAAGCTGCAGATTACAATAAACAACAGCAAAAGCAAATAATAGTCATAGACAAACAACAACAACAAATGACCAACAACAATAACAACTTAACAACAACAACTTACCAACAATTGTAAAAACCAGTACCAATAACAAACAACAACAACAAATTATGAATACAATAAAAGCGATTACAAAAGATCAGAGAGAGAGACAGTGAGACAGAGAGAGAGAGAGTGAGAGAGAGAGGGAAGGGGAGAAATAGTGGGAAAGAAAGAGACAGGGAATAAAATGGAAAGAGAGAGAGAGAGAGTGAGCGAAACAAAACAACAAACTAACAAAGAAGCTTTCTATATAAAGAGCGAACAAATTATCATTCTTTCATATTTATCGGTGACAAGAATGATAACAACAGTAATACTAACAACAACAACAGCAACATTAACAACAACAACAGTAACAACAACAGCAACAACAACAGCATCAACACTAAAGAATAGCAACAAAAGAATTCATATAATTTATAACGGTTGTTTGTTTAGCTGTTTATCTGCGTTGGTTGGTTATGCTTCAATAAATTGCCTCGATATGGCAACAATTATATCAACATCATCAACGTCATCATCGTCAACCACACAATCATCGTTAGCATCATAGACACTGCCACCATCAACCGGAATGAACACCAACACCAAACATCAACCTGATCCGATCCGATCCGATCCGATTCGATTCTTTGGCAACAACAACAAAAAAATATGGAGCAACAATTTTTCAACAATTTACTGAATGAAAATGTAAAATATTTTAAGCATTTAAAGTTACCGTTGATGTTGCTGTTGACATTCAGCATTGTTATCATCATCATTATCATTATAATCATTATCATCATTATCATCTTCATCATTATCATCATCATCATTATCTTCGTTCTAATCCTCTTCCTCGCCGTCGCTTTAATCATATTGTTTGTGGTTTTAATCATCTTTTGTATCATAATCTTTCGTATCTCTTTAATCATCACTGCATTTGATTAAAAGTAGATTTAATCATCATCAACCGTTTTAATTACGAATAGCTTCTTCTATCACCATTTAACTCGTTTTAATTATCATCATTTCATTTATCAGTTTTCTTATCATGATTATCTTTATCAACCATCATGATCAACTCTGTTTTAATCATCTCTTCCATCGATTCGTCCATAATTTTTAACCATTTAATCACCCTCGTTAAGCTAATTAAGTGGTAATCTTTATCATTTTAGTCATCATCATCTTCTTCTTCTTCCTGATAATTTTAATTATCTTTTTGTCCTTTTTAAACGCCATCTTCTTCGATTTTAATCATCTTTTTCAATGTTATTTTTACTGATCATTATCATAATCATCATAACTGTTCCTTTCATCATCGTCTTTATTTTAATAATCGTCTGATCCTTTAATCATGATCATCATCCACGATTTCATCATCTTATTGGTGATCATTGGTTATCATCCTGTTCATAATATTCTTTATTTTTAATGCTTTCATAATCATAAATTGTTTCAAATTTTTTTTTTCATCATTACAACCACCATCATTTATTTAACCACCATCTCTCTGTCTTTCTTTCTTTCTTTTCTTCAGCCACTTCATGTCTTTAATTATTAATCTTTACCATTATTATTATCAGTTTTAATCGTTTAATCTTCAACACCTTCATCATCATCATCAATCTCAATCAGTTTGAATCATTATTAATCATGAGTATTTTCTAGTAATTGTGACGTTTGAACAACTGTTGTTGTTGTTTATAACTGTAGTTTTTTTTATTGATTGATTCTTAGAAAAGACAAATGAGACGATGATAGAAAACAATAAGAAAAAAAATTAAAAGAAAATAATACAGGAGAGAAGTTAAGAGAAGAGATAAAGCGGTGACTCATTCAATTGCTTAACCTGTTTAGTTAATCTTAAAATCGATGGAAACTTTTACTGAACATCGTTTCAGCAACATTTCAATACAGTTTTTTCATTTCCTCGTTTTAAAGTATTAAAATTATTGAATTATTATTACAACAAATGAATTCTAATGGAAAGTTAAAAACCCGATTAAACTGAACCGATTAAATCTAGTATAATTATTTACGAGCATTTAGAGTAACAACGTAATCAATATTCATATAATGATCGAAGCAAACGAAATAAAAAAGCAATCGCGATTCACTTTAAAGTCAGTACAATTATATTAAGATTTCAATCCAATTAAATTAAGTTTTATACCAGTTCAGAGTTCAAGATCGAGTTTAGTATTTTAATTAGATTCATTCATTCCTTAAGTAAATCAATATAATATAAGGTAGGGCATCGGATGGTTTCTTTTTGAATTATTTCGTTCAATTTAAAAATAATTATATTATGTAATAATATAAAATTAATTAAATAATCCATAAAGGAACAGTCAGAAGTGCAATTTAAAAATAATGTATTATAATTAATTAAATTTCTATTATAAATAATGCAGAAAGAAACCAGCCGATGGCCCCCTTATATTATATTTAATGTATTCACAAAAGATTCATATGTTGTAAACAAACTTAACAAAAGAATAAATTATTTATAAACATAGTAACACATTTTAGTGAAAGGTGAACTTCAAAGAATAGAAATGAATTAATTTAGCGAAATCGAAAGCGAGAATCGATTTTTGAAAGTGAAGGCTTTTCGTTTATTGTCCTAATAATAGACGTTTTTATAGAGACACTCTGCAGCACAATATTAAAAAATTAAAAAAAAACTATTATAAAAAAGCACTGTCACTAGAAATTGACTATAAAAAGACGCAACAACAATAAAATCACTCTCGCTCTCAAAGCTTTTGTTTTTCTGTATTTTGGGAGTTTTAAAAAAATATTTATTCAATGACCTTAAATTCGTTTATTCAATTCATTGAAATGGACATAAAAAATGCCCTTTGATTCAAAATGAAGCTTATTTTTTATGTTTTTTCATTTAAAAATTTGCATGATTTTTTAATAGCAAAAGTTTTTCATATTTTTTTTCATGGAATTTGGAATTTTTTGAAAAATTAGTTTTTAAGAATGCTAATTTTTTTCTGAATTTTGTTGTTATTTTTTACTGAATTTTTTGTGTTTTTTGACTGATTTCTCATAAAATTATAAAGAAATGCATAAATTTTTGCGGAATGCAAAGAAATTGCACTCGAATCGAAAAGATAAACATTTTTTTATGATGATAAAAACAATAAACAATATTTTGAAATGATTCTTAAAGTGAAACGATTGAATTTAAGAATTTTAAAAACCAAAGCGAAGGAAAACACGTGTCTGGTGAGCACGCCACGCAACTGAATTATTTTTTTAAATATTTAAAAATAAGCAAAATAAAAAGAACGAAAAAACAACATAAAAAACAAACAAAACAACAAACAAACAAAGCAAAAGAACATCACAAAGAAAATTAATGAAACGTAAGAAAATTAATGAATAAAAGGAGAAAATAGAAGCATGAAAAAGAAAAACCGAAAAAGCAGAATTTAATTAGTTAAATTCGGAGCAGAGTTTTTTTGGTAAGATGGTGGTTGTTGTTGTTTTTTAAGTAGCTTGATCTAATCTACTAACTTAATCCAAAAGCCATCGATGTCTTGCTTCTATTATTTCATCTTCTTCTTACGGTTTATGTTATTTTTTCTGCCTCTTTTCTCTTTTTCCCCACTGTTTCTTTATATATTGTGTATGTATTTCCATATAATTGTATTGAATTCTAATTATTTTAGCTATCGATTTTGTAGGTTATAAAAAACGAAAACAATCACCTTCAAATAACTACACGTAAAAAGTGTTTATTTCTCCGTAACGCATTTGAAATCTCGTATTCGAAATGGACGCCGAATCAGAAGCATAAAAAACGTAACAACAGACATTCAGCTCGATAAGCAAATTAAGCTGTTTTCGTGATGATTGAATTACAAAAAATAACTGGAACCGGGGCGGGGTATGGGGGGTATTACGCCCTCTCGCTCTTTCTTTATGTTTTCCTTCTCTTTTTCGCTTTAATCTAATTAGTAATGGCGAGTAGAAGCATTTATAAATGTTCTTAATTAGATTTTCGTTCAGTTTCAATTTTATTTTTATTTACGATTATTATTTTTGTGCTTCTAGATTTTAGAATTTAAATTGTGGTTCTTGTTACAAACCGAAATATTTAATGAGCCTGAAATGATTAATAAAACACGTTTAATTCAATTTTTTCTTCTTGATGCATTTTTTCTTCACTTCATTTAATTTGCACTTCCTGATGAATTATTTTCGATAGTTGAAAAATAATTTAAGTTCATTTATAATCCATAAATAAATGAAAAATATAAATTAACTAATGAAAAATAAATTAGATACACGATTTTCCTTCCATACTATATCTTTATATTTTATGTTCAGTGATAAACACATTTATTTATACTGTTATCATTCTTTTTAGATTTTATTTAACAATTAATATAATAAAAAGTATTTATGTATGTATATTATCTTCACTTACGTCTTTTCACAATTTCTAAACAATTTCCTCAAGAAAACTTAAAATTTCGTATAGTTGACATCTCCACCTAGCAGATCGTTTATTGCTGTCATTATAAGTCACTCACAAAGAGAGGGCGCTTTCGATACTAATTTCGACTCCTTTGGATTTGCTGTCTCTGCTTATCTCTTTTGCACTTATTATTATTGCCGTTATATTTGACAACAGAGGTATTTTAAAGCACTCGCTCGTACTCGTTTAAGCTAGTGGCTTTGTTATGCGCTGACATTTTATATAGAATTCACAAACGCAAACGTCTTGTTGAACGTTGCTGTTGCTGTGCGTCATTATTTGATAGTTTTGGAAATCGGTGGAAAGAATGAAAAATCATGAAAGATTTGTAGAAAATAAAGCTTGAATTGAATGTGTTAAAAAGAAAACAAATCGCAAGCGTTGTGTAAAAAGAAAGAAAGTGTGGTTATAATAAAGAAGAACAAATTGGAAGGAACGAACGTCTCTGTCGCTGCCTCAATGTATAGCGTCGCCGCCTCTTTTCTGATTTATTTGGTGCTGTGAGAATCGTCCGCTGGACGGATGAACAACTGAAGCAGTCGGTGTTAAATTATTTCATTTGGAGCTTTGTCGATCTTTTTCAAGTGATTTAACAAGAAATTTGTAAGTATTTTGTTTTTCTTGTGCTGGAAAAAAGTATTGCATAGTTTTTAAAAGCTGTAATATAGGGAAATTGTGTGTAGTTGAGTGTTTCTTAATCGACAAACGATTGCTGTAGAATTTGTTTAAGCATTCTGTGTGCATAATATACTGTTTATAATTATAGCATTCAAGGTGATTCTCTTGAAAGTTCCAGCAAATTTCCAGTACGAAAAAAATTAGCATGTTATCAATGCTAAAATATTCAAGTGTTTCTTGTTTTTGTGGTTGTTTAAATTATTTCAGCTGTGAAATTCTTTAGCGATGAGCAAGTTAGCAAGAGGAGTGTCTCATTCCTTAAGAGTAATTGGGGTTATTTATTGGGGCTCCATTGAAACACATATCAAGCTGAACTGTAAAGTTCTCGAAGTTTGAAGTCCTAAAAGATGTCCAAAACAGCGTCGTTTTTTAGTACAAATTCAACTCATTTTTTGCTTTATTTCTCTTTCTTAGGTTGGCCATTTTTAGCGTTTAGAGCTGATAATACTGCATTCATATCCCTTCCTCTCGGATTCAGATTCCATGTAATGATGATTCATTAGTTAACTGAATCTGTTTCTCTGTAATTGTACAACAGTCATAACTCGATAAAAGAAGGAGGCAGCCCTTTCAAATAACCTTCGATATTTATCAGTGTTACATTCATTGGAATTTCCACGAATTTATCAGATGTCCCTAAATTAATCAACAACAGAAGCTTGCATATAGCAGAGATTATACTAAACTGATATAGGCATCATAATCATCATCATCATCATCATCATCATCATCATGACCGTCATAGCAGCGACAAATAAATATTTGTTGTTGACTGTGAATTACTTAAGTAATTTTTAAGTACAAAATTCTCTAGATAAGAATTCTTTTGTTTTTTGCGATAAGCAAAAATTGTGCGCCGTGTATTTTTTTCACCTGTGATAAGCAGTATTTTTTCTTATGATTTGTATTAAATAACAATGCTAGTTTATACACGTAAACAGCGCCTTCAAAAGGCCTTTTCCACATAATTCCACGAAACTCGAACTTAATACGAGTCACTGAGTCGCAATTTGTAAGGCTTTGCAATTGAGCGCAACTAATTGATGATAACAATTAATAAAACATGAGAGACCGAACAGCCAGGTACAGTGGTGGTGTTTAAAGAATAACAGTTGGGTAATTAATTCAATAAATAACATAACAAAGGAGAGCAAATTCAGTAGCAACAAAAAAAAAGGCACAATAGATTCAATAGTCACAGAACCAAGCTGTTTATATTAAAGTATTCATCACTGTTTATGAGTCATTCTATATTTAAAAAAGAAACATCTTGAAAGAGATTAAAAAAATATTTGCTAAATGCTTATCTAAGTTCTTATTAGTTGGTATTATATTCTCTTAAAGGCGAACATCTTATAGAACAAACTTCCTTAATGATCAATGAATTCTTTTTGTGTCTGTTGGTTCAGAATAAAATTCGTAGTGCACGTTTTTCACAGCCTGTAGATGCTGTTGATGCTTTTGAAGGCTTTTTTCTCAGAAATGCACTTGTATTTTATTTTATTCAATGGAATAAATACTTTGAGAACTGCTTTTACCGAGTGCAAAAGTGTATCTATTATAAGTGAGAATATTTTGAAATGCAGTAAAGACATTTTTATTAAACGTTTCGGTTTTTTCGTTAAGTTTGCAGAAACTTGTACTTTAGGGTAACAGACTTGACTTGATTTCGTATTCAATATTAGTTGCAATTTGTTGCAATTGTTCGCATAATTTATGGCCTCTGTAAAACTCTCATAAAATAGTCGTAAATATTAAGGAGCAGCGGGAGGAAAAAAAATCCGTTTATCTTTCGTCACAGGTTTAATTAAAGCTCATTCATTGTAATCAACGATTCGCTGGCAATCGTTGTTCTCTTCTCTTCTGCTTTTTTGAAACTTGAAATTCTGTTGCTATTTAAATTTTATACTCTGTATATTTTTATTGGCTTAAGAAAGTTACAATATAAACTCTGCAAAAGGAGGAGGAAATCTCACGAAAAAACTCCCAGTCTTGGCAACTCTGTGTGCGTGTTGTGTCACTCTTCACTTTGCTGATGAAGCAGTGCGCAGCGAATGCAATCAAAGATTAACCAACGAAGGGACAAAAAGACAAATCAACAGACAGACAGAGAGAAAGACGGAGGAAGACGGAGAAAGAGAGACAGTGACAGAAGCAGAAAGAAAGGCAAATCAACTGACAGCTCGATCCACCGTCAGAAAGTCAACAAAAAATGAATGAATGAAAATGAGTGGTTTATGTTTTCATTCATTCTGCTGTTTATCTTGAGTTCTGTTGTTCTCATTTCGTATTTTTCTTTACAGCTGCATTTTACAAAAACCAGCAACAATTTGTATTTATTTTTTATCAACACGGTGTTGTTGTTTTCCTTGACGTAAAATTTTCTTTTAAATTACTGTTGAGCTTTCGTTCTGTCGTTCTGTTCTTCAAAAGCAGCTGAGTTTTGTATTTCATTTCAGTTAAACTCTGTTGATTTATTATTATTTTCATTTAGTTTTATTTTCATTCCATTAACCAATTTTTTTTTCTTATTTTTATTGCTTGAAGTTTGTCTTTATTAGAAGCTGTTTTTCTTTTTGCAAAAATCTGCTTTTTAAATAATCATTTCATTCCATGAAAAACATTTGTTAACTAAACAAAATTTCTCAAAATTCGCAATGATTCTGATTTCTGTTTGACGAAGAAAACGCTGGAGAAGAAGAATTTCGAGGGTAATCAAAATTATTTCTTTACTTCATGTTCCTCAGGTTTTTGTAAGAGTTGATATATGTACATTCATTTCATTTAATTGAATTGCTTTAACACCGAAAAATGCATCAGAAGTCTTTATATGTTTTTTATAAATTTTAATCAATTAAATTTGATTGCAACTTCTTCTTTCAATTTTTGATTTGTACAAAGATTTCCCCCTCGTTGGAGGTTAGATAGAAGTTTATATCTTATGTTCTCTCTTTTATATTCCTTTCCGTTCTCGTTCCTTTTTTGCAATTTTCGTCAATATTTTATACCCTTATTTATCTATTCAAATAGCTTCTGTCCTGTTCAAAGTGAGCTTTTCTCTCTTTCTATCTACTTAACTTTGTAACTTATGCGTTTATTTGCCCGCCTCAGGGTCTGCTGCAACAAACCTTGCTACAGAAACAGCTCCAGTTCAACGCTTTCCAGCTGACGAAGTCGTTCGAAGCACCCTGAACTCCGGTTGCTTGCTTTATTTAGGGTTCAGAATGTTTACAAATGTTGATTGCATTGCTGCCCTGCCGCGTTCAACCCGTATACCGTCCTTGAGTCCCCGACTGGCTGACTGACTGGTTGGCTGAATCATTATCATCATCAGTAGCAGCAGCAACAGCGACTGCAACAACAGCAACAATAAATGTTGTTCCAAGATACAAAGTTTAACGAGTTTTTTTGGTTTTTTTCGAAGCTGTGCGCATGAGTAACTCGCAATTCGTCGGTCGAAGTACGAATTTAATTCTGTGTGCTTCTGTCACCTCACTTAATTTGTCACATTTAGTTGTTGCCATTTGCATGCTTCATTGTTGCGTCGAGGGTGTGGTGATCACCGCCAGCTCGTCCCTTATTTGGACAACAATGTAACCAAACAACAAAGCTTGCATTTTAAGGAGTTGTTTATCTTCACAGCGTTGGCGGCACAGTTGAGTTTTTGTATCTGGGACGTGTTGCCCTTGTTTGTCGTCCTCGTTATCGTCGCCGTCGTTACTTCAAATGAGTCGCCTTAAAAGTGACGGCAATAAATTGGAACGGAAGCGAGACGCGTGCGCGAGCTGCTTTTGTTGAATTGGTGGCCAACTTTTAGGAAGTCGAGAGTTTTGCGCTTCTCTTCTATTTTATGTTTCTTGCTCATGTGGTTCTGTTTCCCGGTCCGTTTTATTTTTAGCATAAACATACACACACACAGATTTCCACAGCTACAGCTTTTTATTTACTTGCAAAACTTTTCCATCAAAGTTTGAAATTTTTCTCCTATGAAAGAACCTGCATCTTTTTTAGAAACGCTTCGATTCGCCCGCCAACGCCAATCCGGAGGACGTTCAGCTGTTGGAAATGTCTTCTGGCGATGGCATCGATGCCATTGAAATGGTCGAAGCTCCTGCTTACACTGATTCAGCAGCTCAAGTAAGCAGCAATCACAGCACCGCAGTAATTGCTCCCTTGCAGACAGAATCGAGAAATGACATCCCGAACAACGTCGTCGTACTAACGATTAACAGCCAACCAACAAATAAAGCTTCCAGCACCACCGAAGACTCCCTCTCAGAGGATGGTCATCACTCGCCGAACAGTATCGTGCCTGCTCTACCCTCCACTTCGCGCAAGTTTTACCACGAGTCGGCTCTCGCTCACGGCGGCGAGGAGTCTTCCAGTTTCCTGCAGCAGGAGCTCGCTTCAACTGCCGCCACCCAGCAGCAGCGTATCCGTAGCGCCAGCTCTACTCTCGATGCCAGTGTCTCACGTAACCCGTCCACCGTCGGGGGTGGAAAACATGAGAAGAAAATCGGCCATCGTCGCGTTGATGAAGGTGGCGAGGTCACCTATAAGAAAATACAGTCCAAACAGATCATGGGCTCCATACAGCTGGGGATCCAACACACGGTCGGCAGCCTGGCCAGCAAACCGAAGCGCGACCTGCTCATGAACGACTTTTGGGAAATGGAAACCATCTCTTTCCCTCCCGATGGATCCTCGATTACGCCCGCTCATCACTACAGCGACTTCCGCTTTAAAGTTTACGCGCCCATCGCTTTTCGGTACTTTCGCGACCTGTTCGGCATCGCGCCCGACGACTTCCTCATGTCCATGTGCGCCGCGCCGCTGCTGCAGCTCTCTAACCCAGGAGCTTCTGGTTCCATTTTCTATCTAACCAACGACGATGAGTTCATCATCAAAACGGTGCAGAAGAAGGAATGCGAATTTCTGCAGAAGCTGTTACCTGGCTACTATATGAATCTCTCGCAGAACCCGCGCACTCTGCTGCCTAAATTCTTTGGCCTCTACTGCTTCCACTACAACTCGAAGAATGTGCGTTTGGTCGCCATGAACAATCTGCTGCCGTCTGAGATCAAGATGCACTCCAAATACGATCTCAAGGGCTCGACATTCCGGCGCAAGGCCTCGAAGCAGGAGCGTCAAAAAGCCAGTCCCACTTTTAAAGACCTCGACTTTATGGAGCATCATCCGAACGGCATCTTTCTGGAGACGGACAAGTATAATGCGCTGATGAAAACGATACAACGCGACTGCATGGTGCTAGAGAGCTTCCAGATCATGGACTACTCGCTGCTGGTGGGGATCCACAACCTCGACCTGGCTCAGAAGGAGAAACGTGAAGAGCGCATCAGGAATGCCCGCGCCAAACTGCAGCGATCCGAAGAATTACGCGAGGCTGATGACGCGCCAGAGGCTGATCAAGGGCCCATAAGCAGCTACACGCCCTCTGCCATGGCAGCAGCCTCCACCTCGCTAGCGGCGGTTGCTAGTTCCTCGGTGGCATTGAATCGTTCGCGTTCCATGAACCGTCAGCGTCTTGTGGCGCACTCCACCGCCATGGAGTCCATTACCGCAGACATGGACGCGCCAATTGAGGAGGACGAAGATGTGCCTGCGGGCGGCATACCAGCGCGTTCCGAAAACGACGAGCGTCTTATCCTTTACATCGGCATCATTGACATCCTCCAATCGTACCGTCTGGAGAAGAAACTCGAGCACACATTCAAAAGCATCATCTACAACGGCGATACCGTTTCCGTGTGTCGGCCGTCCTTCTACGCTCAACGCTTCCAGAATTTCATGGGCAAGACGGTGTTTAAGAAGACGCCCACATTTCCGCTCAAACATTCCCCCTCGAAGCGCAAAACTTCGACGGCGACCACTCGCACCACGCCTTCGCGGACTCCCTCGCAAGTCTTGAGCGCCGCCCAGCTGCGCCCTATAGTGATGTCAGGTTCATCAACGCCACCGCCTGCATTCGACGACATCTCCGAAGAAGACTTAACCTCGAATTCCAATGCGAAGAACTCCACTCCGTCTCGTTACATGCTGGCGCCTCAACAGTCGCATCTCAGCTCAAATCGTAGCGTTGTTAGCGGCGGAACCGAGGACTACAGCGACACAGACGATCTGAGGTCGGTGAGTGGCACACGCTCGCCGAGAACACTGCATTCGCCGCGACTTTCCAAGACAAGTGTACAACTGACAACAATTGGATGTGTGGAGGATGCGCCGCCGGTGATGTCCAACCAGTCTGAAAACGAGCTGCATATCACGGAACTGGATGCGAATGGAAAGCGAATCATATCGACATCAAAGACGACTGTAATTAAAGCGGTCCAGGAGCAGACATACACGACGACTTTACTACTGAACGATGTGAGATGAAGGAGGCAGAAGATCAATGAAACAGAGCAGGAAGGGAAAAGCGGGTTAAGCAAACAAAGCTTAATTTTTGTATGTTTTTAATTTTAATTTATGCTCGCCTTGAATTTTAAACAAGAACACGGACATCGAATGGAAGGATGTGAATTCTTCTCTTCCAGCAAATGAAGAGAGAGACCAAACTTTACTTCAAAGTGAAGCGACGGCGGCGGCGACTATCAACTGCCTCGTAGTATTTACGATATTAGTATTTATTTATTATTAAATTATTTGTTGTGTCCTACTTTCGTGTAATAATTTTTGCCCCTTTTAAGATATGTATTTTTTTTGTGCGTATATATTTTCTGCACTTATACGAGCTACGATAGTGTCTTTAACTGCTTTGGAGGCATCGAAATGTTTTTGGTATTTAATTCTGACGTAACTACAATTGAACTTAATCGAAAATTTAGTTTTAATGGTGTAAAAAAGGTAGTCAACTGGTGATCATAACAAATAAACTATTAACATCAAATGTATTACCGTGATTCTATATATTTTAGACACGGAAAATGTGAGTAGCTTTTGTTAACAAAAGGAGAAGCGTGTACTACCAAATAAATAAACAATTTACTATACTATATACTAGTATTAACATTTATAATTCATAACAAGAAATGCGCGCTAATAAAGTAGCTCATTTTATAAAAAGTTGTTTTAATGATTTTTTCTCGATGATTGCAAGGGGTCCAATACAATCCTTAAATTGGGTTTGTATGGATATGTTTCAGCAGATTTAATATACAGATAATACTATACATATACTTATATGATACAATGAACGAATTCTGAGCAAGTAATCGAATTATTTCTCAATTTGTATAGAAGTAATTTAAAGTACAACAAACTGTCAATTTTCAATTGAGAATTTTCTTAACTCAATTTTGTGGATAGTGTTAAAAATAACGCTATTAGAAATGCCGGTTGTTTCCGTTTTGGTTTTTAGCTAAAATTTTTCGCTAATGTCGCCAAAGTACGGAAACAAACACTTCTTTAGTAACACGAAACAAAGCAATGAAAAACGTAATTATTTTAAGCACGAACGCGCCGAATTAAGCTCGAAAAAACATATGGAAAGGTTGCTTTTTTTTCTTATTACGAGAATGGGACAGAAATAATCGTTAAGCTTAATAAAGCGGTAAATATTAATTGAAATGCTTGTTGCAAATAAAATACGAGTACGTCACGACGCGCCGTTGCTTGTCGCCAACGCCGCAGCGTACGTTGCTCGTGTGTTTATAATTTCACTGCGACTGTGTTTTTATTACTTTCGCTGATAGCATTTATTAAAGTAATTTTATTTATTTTCTTTTTTTGTTGTTTTTGGTAATAAATCTCTTAGCGATTGCCGCTGAAAAGCTGCATGCTGAAAATCCAGTAGCAGCTGTGGGCGGGCGGCTATCTCGGGGTCTGCAGCACGCCCCGTGTTCATCCAATGATGATGGCATACTTATACGTATAGTATATGCATATGTGTGTATGTATGCATGGACATATCTATGATATACACACCGATGTGTGCGATATTCAGAAATATTAATTAATCCTCTCTGCTCGGCGGCTTTTTTGGGTGCAGTTTCTTTTATTCCTTAATCTGGTGCTGTGTTCTTTAAAATACTGCAATACTGAGGACTGAATAGTACAAATATTGAACATTATGTACATCAACGAACCGAGATACTGTATGAATACCGTTTTGCCTCATTTAGTTTCATTTAATTTGGAAAAACGTGAGTATGAACCTCAAGAAAAAACAGATTTATACGAATTCAGCACGCTTTAAATATGAAGACCGTTTTTTGTGAAACTTCTATCAATTTCTTTAAAGAATTCTTCGTTTAAAACTGTTAGTGTCTATGTTTCTCTGGGTCTCTCCCTCACTCTCTCTCTGCTTCTCTTTCTATATCTCATTCATACTAAATTTATTTTGTTGAGCAACATTTTAGCAAACGACTTCAATCTATAAAAACATTTTACAGTTATTTCCTGCTCGACTGCATACCAACAGACACACGAACATACGCACACACACAAACATACGCACACAAACAAACATTCGCACACACATAAACGGTTTCTTTTATTTCCGTTTCCGGCCAATTGTTCAGCAGCTCCTTAAAAATAGCCACAAAACAACTGCTGCTCCAAGCTGCATGGGAATTAAAACTGTAACAAGGGCGGGGGGAGGAAGGAGGGATGCCATACGGGGCAAAGAAGAGGAAGAAGAAAGGAAAAAGAAAATAAAAATAAACAACACTGCAAAAAAAAAGAAACCGAATCGATAACAAATTGTAATCATGCATTGCAAAGTGCAGTAAATAGTCATTGAGTACGAGAACAACAACAATAACAACTGTAACAACAACAATGGCAACATCATCGACAACTACAACAACAACAACAACAACAAAAACAACAACAACAACAACAACAACAATGATGCCGGTAACAATATCAGTTGTGCTACCAACAACGATGGTTGAACCAATTTTCTCCTTCATTGCTTCGAGTTACTCAATTTTTGTTGTTATTGTTGTTAGTTTTGTGAGGCAAAACGGTCACGCTGCCGCCCCCTATCGACGGACGATGTTGATTTCGTTGCATCAGAGAATTTAAACAAGAAAAAACACCGGGTTTTATTTAATGGTTACAAGTGTTAAACTTGTATCGGTCACAACAACGACAGCATCGACACGTGAAATGAACTCACAACTTTTTAGCTTTAAAGTGGGGTTCTTTTTGGGGCTTATGGTGTGCCTGGGGCAAAACCTGGTCTAGGTATATAAACAGCAAGAACAATAAAAAGATCAAAATTAAAGCCACTTTTCAATAATCACACAAAATTTCAGCTTTAGAAATGAAAATTCTATCTGAATACTAACACTGACCAGGAAAAAGACGTTTCCCCCTCTCTCTCTATCTCTTTTTTCCTTCCTCCTCCCCCTCTTTCTCTCTCTATCTTTGCTTCATTCATAAATTTTGATAACTTTTTCATCTACCAGCCGATCCACTTCAATTTCATGAGTGTTTTTATCGGTCGGTTTACCGAATGTGTGTCAGAAAGCCTCCCACCCTCGGCCTCCCACCCTCCGCCACCCACCCTCCGCCTCCCAACCATGACCTACCATTCCTTAACCTATCATAGAATCCACAACCTCGTGACTCTTGTAAAATAATAGAAGAAGAAGCAATAACAACAACAACCAACGAAAGCTTGCAAAAACAAATTTATTACATTTTGTGTTTTGCTTTTATTTCTTTTGTTCTTTTTGTCCTTTTTGTCTTTTCCATTTGTTTTCAAAGTTATCGCGAGGAAGTTACCGTTAGTACACAGTTGGCAATGTTGTTGTTGTTGTTGCCGTTGTCGCTTGTTTCTTTATGGCAATCGTAAATATGCGATGTCAAAATAGGTCTATCGTTCGAATGGGTCAAATGACGTCATCGCGTAGCAGCAGTTAAGGCAGGTCAGGTGAAGTGGTAGCCGCAGTAGCCGCAGTAGCAGCTGTTAATAGCAGCGAGAGGTTAGCAGAGAGCAGATCCTTTTTAAAGGGGGTTTTTTGCTTTTATATCCTTTCATCGACATGCGAGTGAACTTTGAATTGACTCAGTGTCGGTTATTGTTGTTTCTTCTTCCTGTTTCCATTCTCGTTGATTTCGTTGTTGTTATTCTTGTCCGTCTGTGAAGCCGTTTCGTTGTTCTTCTGTTTCTCTACACTGTTGCTAAATGTGTGTGTGTGTGTGTACTTTCATAATTCAATAACAGTTACACTATATACATACAACACTAACAACAATGCAGTTATTGCCAAATTATAATAAATTATATCAATTAATTACAACAGTTACAATAAAGGACAATTGTTGCAACAGCAGCTAACAATAGTTGTTGTTGCTGTTGCAGCTAACAATAGTTGTTGTTGCTGTTGCAGCTAACAATAGTTGTTGTTGCTGTTGCTGTTCTAATTGTTATTCTAACTGTTATGGTTTGTTATCGTTGTTATTGTTTGTTGTCGTTATTGTTGTTGTTGTTGTTGCCACTGCTGCTGTTACAATTTGTTCATTGAAAATAAACACATCAGAGATTTTGTGCATAATTACTATCGTCTGTTACTCTCGTTTGACCTCCACCACGAGGCCCCAATCCCTCCCCGCACCTCCGCATCCTTGATGTCCTTCACCCACTCTTCTCCTCGTTGTTGTTTTTGCTGTTATTCTGTTACTTCTGTGATTATTTATCATAATTGCTCATATTTGCATTGTTCAACTTTACTATTATATAATCCGGCAACACTGGAAACACTGGCATCGATTGTAGAATATTATGTCTATCTGGCCAAATTAATTGTTAGTCTATAGATCTGCTTTCCTCCTTCTCTCATTCGCACTCTCTCTTTCACTCTTATTCCGATTTGTATTCTCCGAATATAAATAAATGTACAGAGTATACAGAATCAATGCACGAGACTGTGTGTGTGTTTGTGCGTGTTTGAACATGTCCATGGGAGTGTGTGACTCGTTCCTAGCCTCGTAAATATCGTTTAAATTGCCGTTTTAACCTGAACGGAAATTTAATTGTTTTACATAACGGAAATTAAAATTTTACTTGCTGCCATCGCCATATTGTAAGTAACGTTGCCACATTGTTTTTTTTTTATTTTAACAATATTTCGATGTTTTTTTATTCATCTGCATTCGATTTTATTTTATTTATTGTAATCCTTCCTTCCATTTTTGGTTTGGTTTAAATTTAATACTAGTTTATTGAAGTAACAGAAAAAACTGTTAACAGCTTTAAAGTTGCTTTTGTTAAACCAGGAATAAAATAAAAATAAAATCCAAAAAGCATTGATATATCGCTTTAATATAATTTCCAACTTCCCTCACCCCCCCCCCCCCTCCCCGCACACTAACAAATCCATTGAAATGCTTATAATTCACTGCAGCAAACACTCTTTTATTTAAAAAAACCAGAAAAAACAAGTAAAAACGCAAGTGTTAAGCTTCTACACGTATTAAAGCAAATTTTTAACACTTCTTTAATCCTAAATTTAAAAAACAACAACATGAAATAAAATGGAGGGAAGAGCAACAACCAACCCCAGCCGACAGAAAATCCAACAACAAAAGCAGCGACTTAGCGCACGTCAGAACAGAGACCGAGCAGCGAAGTAGCGCAGCAGCATTGTATTTCTGCTCTCCTCACTCGCACTCTTCTTTACGCTGCTGTGTAGAGTTAAAAAATAACCCAAAATTCACATTTTCATTTAACTTCTGTACTTAATACTTTGCACAAAAAATAACTTTTAGTTTTTTATTATGTGTCACACTTTATTTGGTGCGGTGATATTTTTTATTATAAAAATTAATTTTTATCATTTAATTTTTTTATGGTTCTCACATATTTTTTCCGCTTGTTTTACAGATTGAAATCTATTTATTTAAGAAGGAAAAAGAGCAGTAAAATAACAACAAGAACAAGAGGAATCACCATTGCATAGAGTACAAGGGTTAAAGAACAAAAGTCGTAGTCGACAAAACAACAAAACAACCAACCAACAAAACAACCAACAGTTATGTCATTTCAACGCAGCTACAGCAAAGTTTGGTGGGGCTCAGATAATCAGTTGCCGGCGATGACATCAACCGCCAGCAGCAGTTTAACGGTGAACAGAGACAGAAACAGCGGCGGCGGCGGTTGCTTTTCATTCTACAGCAGACAACAACAACCGCAACGGCAAGAGAAACAGCAACAACAGCAACGGCAAGAGAAACAGCAGCAACAAAAACAATTCAACTTTAATACTGGCCATCAACATCAACAGCTTTTCCAGTCTTTAGATAGCAACTTCCACTTCAAGTCCTATTCGGGAAATTTGTCGCGCATTCAGGAAGTCGACGATGAGCACAACAGCTCCAAGCTTTCGTGGGAGAAGCGTGACAGTCCGGGAAGTTTAAGGAGTCAAGTAAGTGAGATGATGGCTAACGCTAGAAAAGCACAGTAAAAGCATAGTAGTTCTTATCCAAGTGGTTATCAAGTTGAGTTGATTATCTGCTCATCACCGCTTCTTTAGAATCCAGTCTACTCTTCATTCTTCTTTCTTCATTCCATCACTCCTCGCTTTCCACTCCATCCTTTTCTATTCTTTTCTTCTTCCTTTCCCATCTCTTCCTTTCACTTTTCATGTTTGAGTTTCTACATTGTGGTTCAACTCGATCATAGTGGTGAGGTTATTATCGCGAGTAAAATTATCGACATTAAAAGTAAAAAAGAAGAATAATCATGGCTTTGAAAAGCCCTCGAAGTTGTGGCAATCGTAATGAAAGAGTTTATCGTATCTACGCTTTGTACAGTTAAAAAGAGTCAAAAAGTAACGAATTTTGTCGCCAAAAACGAGTGTCTGAAATTCTGAAATTGCTTTTCCCGAAAATATAATCTGATCGCACTATTATCCTTGAAAGTATACTTACGAGGTACTTGAAAAAGTGCTTACGAAGCATTCCGAAAGTGCTTAAATTTAAACTCGACAAATTAATCTATATTGGGCCAACCATCAACCAAACACTAGAGACCGAAATACTCACTCGTTAGCTGCTTGGGAACCTCGACTAAACCTCTGCAAACATTACTTGTTAACAAATGCTAATCCTTTCATTCGTCTTCCTTTCATTCAACAGGATTCCGGATTTTCCGACAACGACGAATCACACAGCACCCGGAGTCATTCCAGAGCTACGACCACCACCAACAACAACAACAACGTCTGCTCCTCGCCCAGCACCAAGTCACAGAGCTCCAGCAGCCGCAGCAACATCAGCATTCAAAGTTTCGGCTCGCCATCGTCGGTGTCGGAACGCGAGGTGGCAACGCCGCCGACCGTCATACGACGCGTGGGCAACTCCGAATTCTATTCACCGTTAGTTAGTGTCTCCAGGCGCATATCTTTCAGTGGTTCTCCGGCTTCCGCTCAAACGATGAACAAAGATAAGCCGAAGCCGCAGAAGCAGCAGCAGCATCAACAGAAGAGAGAAGATGAGGGGGGAAAGGAGGAAGGAGAGAGGGAGGGGGAGGAAGGAGAAGAGGTCTCTTATCTGATAGCTCAACTTGATAGCATGCATCTGGTGGAGGAGCCCGGTCAGAAGGCGGCGGCACCCAGGCAGCTGATCTTCGAGGACGAGTCGCCTTGTAAGTGCAGCAAACAGCGTCGTAGGCGTCGCGTCAGTCGGAAATCCACGACGCCACTGTCGACCACCAGCAAACGCAACGCCGTCCCGAACTCTGACAATAGCAGCGGCAGCAGCAGCTGTGATGAGGGCAGTGATAAGAGTGAAGCTAAACCGGACTCGTTGGACGCCACGCTGTCGGTTTACAATAACGAGACGGTTTATCTGGGGGAGGCGCCGCCGCCCTATAATAACGAGACGGTTATCTTGGGGGACGTGGTCGACCACACGTCCAACAACACCCACAACGACGCCGCCATCCCGCAGGATGAAACGATGTCGCCGCTCAAAGAAAAACGCTTCCTCGGCAGCACCAGCACCCCGAAGCGAGGCGACGCGAATGTCGCCGTCTCTGAGATGTCGCGGTCCCCCCACTACGATGCCGACATGCTGGATCGTTCCGACTGTCATGAGTACGCAAACCCGCTGCTTAACGGCCACACCCCTGCGCTGCAATCGTGGATCGGCGACCTTCGCTCGTCCTACGAGCACGAAGTCATGTCGACGCTGCAAACGAAATCCATAGCGGCGGAGGCTTTCAAGAACCTCACCATCACGACGAATACCGTGGCCAAGCTCATCCGCCAGCTGCAGCAGCGCGCGACGCACCTGCAACTCGCCTTCGAGCGCATGCAACGTATTCTGCTCGGCGAGCAGTCGGCCTCGCTGGCGGAAGCCTTCGGCGGCGCCCAGCAGCTGGTGGCAGATGTGGCTGAATTCAGCCAGGTGCTGGAGCGACGGGCAGTCTTCTTCACCGACTCCCGCGACGATCGGCGACGCTACGAACAGAACATCGAACAGATCCGGTTGATCGCCAAGGACACGCGCATCTCGCTTGAGAAGCAACACTACATCAACCTGGAGTCGCTGCTGGAGGACCTCGAAGTGCTGAAGCGCTGTCTGCTCGCCACGCTGCGGCTGGTCTTCGAGAAGCTGGTGCGTGTGATCGTGCAAAGCATTGAGCAGGGGCGCTGCGACCTGATGTTGCGCGCCAACATCAACATGATCGCCACGTTGACGAACATCGACTACGACGGATTCGCGTCGCTGACGGACGCCTTCGTGCGCAACGAGGCGGTACGCGCTTTGCTGATGGTGTGTCTGGAACATCGACTGAGCGCTGTGCGTGCGCTGGCGTTGCGTGCGTTGGCGACGATTTGCTGTGCGCCGGCGGCCATCGAGCAGCTGGGGGCGTGCGGCGGCGTGGAGGTCTTGCGCGACATACTGCAGGTGGCCGGAGGAGGGCAGAACGAGGGCGAGCATGAAGGCGCGGCGCGGATCACTGACATGGAGCGACGTGAAGCGGTGTCGCTGTTGACGCAGATTACAGCCGCCTGGCACGGGCCGGAGCATCGCGTGGACGGCTTGCGGGACGCGGCCGAGACGATTGTCGAGGGTCTGGCGGCTCTGGTGACGCGGACCGCTTGTGCGCAGACGCTGCTGTTGTGCGCGGCGGCGATGAACAATCTGAGTCGCATGGAGGTGACGTCACACTACTCGATCATGTCACACGAGGCGATCTTCAAGTGGATCGAGACGGCGGCACAGCGGAAGGAGGAGGCCTCCATTTTTCTCTACGTAAGTGCTGCAAATTGATTGTTTTATTTCGATTCCTTCTTTTTGGTTGGGGCGATTCTTACCTTCTGTTTTCTCTTCTCTCTCTCTTTTCTCCCAACAGGAACAAATCGCCAGCATGTTGCACAACATGTCGCTGAACAAGAAATGCCACAGCCATTTGGCCAACGGCAGCATCATCAATTTCATCACATCCATGTACCAGGGCGAGTTCTATCGCGTCTACGAGTCACGCGCTCAACGCGACTCGCAGCGCCGCACCATCAAAGCGATTCTACACACGCTCACGCGGCTGGTGCACGAGTCCTCGCTGGGACCCGAGCTGTTGGAGCTGCAGGGCATCCCGGTGTTCCTCCGAACGGCGCTGGTGTCTGTGGGTGGAGCGCCAGGTGGTGGCGACAGCACTCAAAGCGACAACCGGGAGCGACTACGAGAAAGCGTCAACTTGGAGGCAGCAGTGGAAAGCAGCAGCAGCAGCGGCAGCGGCAAATCTAAGTTCCTTCTGTCACGACAGGAAAGTTACGTGTAACGCGAGTGAAGCATGTACCGTCAACGTGAATAGCGTCAATCGCAGTTGAATGAATAATGATCGCTGTACGTTGCTGCTTCAGCAGATCCCGCCGTTGCTCCTCGTTGCGAGTAACTCCGCTCATTCAATTCAGCTACTGGGAGCTCATGCAACGTTTCTGAGAGTTGCTTTTACTGCACTCGCTGTCGCCTTTTCAGAGAACAGCTTCTTGCAGTGCAGTCGCCGCGGCTGCGCGACACTGAAGCTGCTTTCGGGGTTTTCTTTCTGCTTTTGTTATTCGGATGGTTTTTCTTTTGCTTATTTTTATTCAGTAAAAACAACGTTATAAGAAACAAACCACCCAATAATTTATTTATTTATTTGATTAAAAAAATATTTATATATTTTATTATATATAATTTATATAATTTTTTTTAATTACTTGAAAAATAATTCGTCGAAATGCGTCGCAAGGAAACACCTTTATCGTTCGTAGTCATTTTTTGGTGCCAAAAATATGTTAAAAATATGATTAAATTTAAATATAAATTTTAAGTTTTTGTATAACATTTAATTGTAAATATTTAATAAATTAAAATTAAAAAAGAAAAATCGATCCAATGTAAATATTTTATTTTTAAGAAACATTGAATTTTTTATTTTTTATTAACTCCGTGTATTAATAATAATTTAATCAGTTTTTCATAAATTAATGGAAAAAATGTATAAAATAATTTTTTTATGGTAAAATAAATTTTTGAAATATTAAATAAAATTTCGTTTTCTTTTTATTTTATTTTTCCAGGAAAATTCATTAAGTTTCTGCACTCTCGATTTCTGCTAAAATGACCCTGAACACAGAATAAACGAGCTGTCATTTGGTGTGTCTCCTCCATCCCTCCTTTCCGCCAGTCATCCCTCCCACCAGCCTGCATTTCCTCCTTCTCGATCGAATATCTACTCGTTTCGAATCTGTTCCTTGCTGAATTATGATTTACATTCGCTCGCTCGTGGAATCAGCAGAAATGAGAATTTATTTTCAATAAAACTGCGTAGTTATGACAATTCTTCTCACTCTTTCTCTTTCTCTATCTCTCTCTCTCTCTCTGTGTCCCTTTCTCTCTTTGTCTCTCTGTTTCTCCCACTATCTTCTTCCACTCTCTTCTCCCTTGCATAGTGATTTTCTTGCGGTTTCTGTTTCATTTTCACATAATTTTTCTTTAGTGTTTAAAACAGTGCTCAAGGTTCACATGCTTCTTCTTTTTCTCCGTATCCTTCCTCTTCTTCTTCATGTTCTGATGCTTGTTCTGCTTCTGGTTGGGTAACTCTGTCAGTGAGTGTGAAATATTTGAAGTGAAACATTTATCTTCATTGAAGATGTGTGTAGGTCAAAAAACAGAGAGAAAGAGAAAGTGAGAGAGACAGAGAGAGAGAGAGAGAGAGAGAGAGCAAGAGAGAGAGAGAGAGAGAGTGATTTAAAATCTATAATCACTTCAGTTAATCAAGAAAGTTTGGCAAAATTTGCTCTAGTTTCATTGAATTAAATTCGACGTTCTAAGCTTCGAAATTCTTCTGTTCAACGTTATTTAATTTTAGAGTAATTTTTCCTCCGTTTTTTGTACGTTGAACAGAGACAGATATTTAATTTCAATATCATATTCGATGGCTTCCGAATATCGAACAATTTAGTCCTCTTTCTCTTCTCTCTTCTCTAACTTATGATATACAGCTCATGACATGTGTGTCTCTATCTCTGTCTCTCTCTCTCTCTTTCTCTCTCTTTCTCTCTCTTTCTCTCCATCTCTCTCTGGCTGTGTTAGCGTCACCGAATTCTATTCAACTTAATGCAAATAGAAAAAAACCATACGTGAATCGATCAAAATATCGGTCAACGCATACAAAATATTTAACGAATGTCGGTCAAAAATGGGACATGGACATAAATTGTACACACACACACACAGACAGACATACCTACACACATACATAGACACACACATCCATAAACAGATTTAACTCACATGGCCGCCGTTTTTTTTTCTGGGTTGCAAATAAATCGAATGAAAACATTACAACCCTGCAAATTTTGCATCCACTAACAAAAAACGCAGCTGATTTAATTTATTCGTTTGCTCTTTTTTCTGCTGTTTTAAAATAAAATTTTAGAAAAATATCAGATGCCAAAATATTCAAATATCAGTGTCATGCATCGTCAACACATCATGTCCGTGTCATGTCACTTTTAATGACAGCACTTTTTTTTAAAAACCGCGGTTTTTCTTTTATTTTTGCTTTGCTTTAACGCTGAAAGTCAGGGGAAAAAAACAAAGTGTGATAAAAATTAATGAAAAAATAAATCAAAAAAAATATTTGAACATAATCTAGTATAAAAAGTTTGACTATATTTTTGAATATGTAACAAAAAATTAGTAAATAAATAATAACAATGTATTGTATATTTATTTGTCGTACAATAGATAAAGAAATATTGTAATAAAGATACAATAAACAGCATCAACATTCACTGGCTTCACTTTTTAAGCTTTCCCCCAAAGAATTGTGAATATAATCTGCTTCGTTTATTGTATTTCCGTCTGTAGCAATAAAATTTTATCATCATCATAAAAAGTGTTGTCTGTCAGAAGCACACACACATACAAACACACCTACATTCATATGGAAATAATAATCCTTGCCACATGTCCATCGTCTGTCAGTCGCTCAGACGCTCATTCACTCAACCACTCTCTCAAGTTTTCATCGCTTCTTAAAGTCTTCTCTGAGTCTCAAAGACTCGGAGTCAAGAAGACTCTCCGCAGAGTCTCAAGTCTTTCGAACCGTTGATTTTCCAAAAGCTGCATCTGAATTCGAACGGATTTAGGAAACAAGGACGAAGATGTCGGGAGTGAAGACGAAGCTAAACACACGCCAAAACAACGTAAAGCCGCACGAGCACAAACTCACACACACGTACACACACAGACACACACAGACACACACACACACAGACACACACACACACATACACTCGTTCACCATCGTCTTGACATAAGCTTAGTTGTGCTTCTGTGGTTCCTGTGCTGTTGCCGGAAATCGCCAGCGGCATTTCCTGTCACTCGCAGGCAGTAAAAATATTCACCACAACAAATGCCAGAGATTGAAGTGACATTTTATTTATTTTTTCGTTCTATTGATGCGAAAAGAGTGGAGAAGAGAAGAGAACAGGACCGTCTTCAAGGTCAGTGGGTCTCTAAAGAGTGATCTAGTCAGAGGATGGGAGTGGAGAGGGGAGTGGGGAGTGGGGGAGGGGAGGGTTATCGAAGTACAGAAGAGAGAGCTTTTAAAATACTATCAGTTGTTAAGACTCAAGACCTGAGTTGATATTGTTGACAGATTCTGTCGGTTATTCTAAACCAACGTCATCATTATTATTATCATCATCCATCAGGATTATCATCATCCATCAGGATCGTCATCATCATCTTTGTCATCATCTCTATTATCATCATCATCATCTTCATCGTAGTCACCGTAGTCATCGTCTTAATGATTGTTGCTATCTGCTTGGTTGTTTTCTATTTTTGTTCTTTTTCTTGTGGTTTCCCTTTCTTGCTGTTGTTCTTGTTGTTGTTGTAGATACCTCACTTGTAGAGCGATTCTCCTTGATTCTTAGATGAAGTCACCGCCTCGGTTTTGAGCTGGTTTCTGTAGCAATAAAGAAGTCCTCAAGCAGATTTCGAAATATGTCACTCCAGTGTTGCCATCTTTTTATATTATAAATTTGCATACATTACGTGGTAGCTTTGGTGGATATCATAAGCATATGTACATGTGTGTGTGGGAGAGAGAGAGCATGACTAGGGGAGGGAGAAGAAGAAGCATATGTGTGTGTATGTTTCAGGTTGTTTCTATGCAAATCTTCTTTCGTTGGTTTTTGTAAGAAGACTTTTTTAATATATAAGAATAAAGGCACCATCATCATCATCATTTTGCTCTAAATCATCATCATCATCATCATCATCTATATCATCCTCCGCTTTGAAAGGGTGAAAACTTATTTTATGATGTTGTTTCTGTCACACTTTCAAGTGGATGATGGAAGAACTGCTTCCTTAGTTGTTGTTTTTATTGTTGTTGTACTTTTCTAATATGTTTAACTTGAAGCTCGTGCTGTTGTTGTTGTTGTTGTTCTGTTACACTTTATCCGAGTTTCTTCATCGTTCACTCGTTCGTTGTTTTTCTCAGTTATAATTTCGTTGTTGTTGTTGTTGTTGTTTGCATAATTTTGTTCTTCTTCTCAAGATTTGAGTGGATAAAAAAAAATTTAAAAGGATATTTAAAGGATATTCAAAGGATGTCGGATGAGTTTACGCTAGTGACTCAGTGCAAAGCAATGAATGATAAATATTTTTCGATCGATATTCGTTTCAATCCAAACAATTGTTTTGTTTTCTTAATCAAACAGAAAGAAAAAGAAGTCAAACACACACACACACACACACACAATTTATTTATATAAACGCACACATGCACACACGCATAAGATACAAGAACTAGATTAACCAGGACTTAAATCGGCAGTAAATAAAAATTGATGGGCCCAAAAAGAAACCAACAACAATAATCGAGGGAGCACATAAAAAATAAACACAATAAATAAGAACAACAACAACAACAGTGATTGTAGTTGAGAAAGGATCATCATCATTATGAGCTCGAGCTGTCGATGTAGGCCAGGGCGGGAGATGAAAGGGACGTGGAGCAGATCCTTTCGGGGATTTCACGGGAGTGGAGGGAGAGGGAGGGGGAGGGGGAGATGTGTGTATGCATGGAGAATGCGTGCGTGTGTGTATATTTTCGTGTAAGTCTTTTAATCATTCATGTCAACATACTTGAAATATATTTATTATTATCTCTCTCTCAACCTCTCTCTCTCTCTCCCTCTCTCTTTCTCTCACTCTGAGCCTATCTTTCTGTTGGCAAAAATTCGTTTATTATCCTTATAAATGTCCTTAATCTATTTCCATTATTGTTGCTTTATCATTGTTGAGGTTGCCTAGTTTGCTGTTGTTGTTTTTGCAAGGATTTTGGTATACTTTACTCTGCGTTGGCATCACTGATGATCCACTGATGACTTTTTGTTCCTTTTCTTATCTCCTTTTTCTCAAGGCTCGTCTCGCTCTGAGTACCGTTTGTAAGGATTCAGGAATTCAGTTGGGAATTTTAGGAAATTGGAATAAATGACAAAAGGGTTAAAAAGAAGAGGAAGAGGACTATTTAAAGACTCCATGAATCTTCATATCATAGAGTTTTTATCATTATTAGTATTATTATTAATGACTTGGACAACTGAAAATATTTTTAATAATATAAAAAAAACACAGAAAAATGGGCTCAAAGAATACTAGGAATGGACTCTCCTCTCCTTTCCTCTCATCTTCTAATCTTTATTCACCACGCCTTTCTTCTAGGTACAAAACCCATCCATCGGTTTTTCTTACGGTTCTGCACTTTTATGGGTATCCCTACCTATAATATTTTATGACCTTCCCTGACGTTGCACGCTTTCCGGAGCCTCCAAAATATCTCGTGTTTTTCTCAATTTGCATTGCAAATCGCTTTGAAAGCGGTTCAAATCGTTTGAAATGATTTGCCATTCTATTTTCTTCGTTCGCTCGCTTTTGATTTGGATGATTTTTGTTGCCACTTTCGAGCTGCTTCCTTGAATTCGAGTTGCTTTGTGGAAACGGCGCCAAAGCTAATTCTTTTATATCTCGGATCGTTTTCTCCGTTTTCCGTTTTCGAGAACTGAAATAATATAATTGAATAAGTTAAAAGTTGCAATTCCTCACTTGAAAAATGTTTTCTTTTTCTGTGGTTAGTTTTTCCATCTCAAAATAGTTCTGTAAAAATGTTTCCCTGGGAGACTTTTTTATATAATTTTTTTCTTTGCTTGCTGTTTCATGATCACAATGTTATTTGATCAACACGACATAATAATAACAACAAAAACAACAATAAATACACTAAACTACTTGAGTTTATAAGAGCGAATTTTAAAGTAGCACAAGCGAGAGAAACACTGTTTATAAAGAGACTGAGATAAAGTAGCCAGAAAACAATTAATATTAAATATAATTTAAAAATAAATTAATTTCTATAAAACTTAGAGGAAAAACACATCTGAAAAGATAAATTATCTGAATTTATGAAAAATCATCAGCGGAAAAAATTCCCCTTCCTCTAAAATCATGAATTCAATTGTAAGCGAAAGAAAGTCGTTGAGCTCTTCAATTATATGAATTATATATGAGCTTAGTGCTTAATTTCAATCATGTCAGAGACTCCACCATCCTCCGTTCACACGCTGCCCCCGTCTACGCCCCCGTCTACGCCCCTGTCTACGCCCCCCGCTCATGTTCAAGCAGCCGTGAAATAAAGAAGAAATGCTTCACAGATGATCAAAGGAGATGAAAAATTATGCTGTGCGGATTCGCTGTTAATAATTCATGTTTATTGCGGGAGAGAAGAACGACCGGATGACAAATAGTACGAGCACATAGATTCACACTTATACAAACACACACACACAGCTACACTCACACTTATACAAACACTCAGACTTATGGGGGGCAAGCAACCCCCTCTCCTTTTTACCCTCCTTCACTTGAAGCTAAACATCCCATTCTTCTTAGGGACAAAAGAAAAATACGCCAAAAACTATGCAATGCAAAATTACAAGGACCATTTTAAGTTCAACGAATACAACAAAAAAAAAAAGAAACAAAAATAAATGACAAAACATGAAGGCAACAAGCGATTAAATCGTGGTTTACTTGAGCAGTGTGATTAATTTCAATTGTCAAAAAAACAACAACAATCGCAATCTTCAAATTGCAGCAGATAGAAAATTAATTCTATTTTTTTTGCGCTGTCCAACAAATTAAACGTTTGTCGCAAGTGATTTTCTGATGCTATCAGATGACATAAAACTGAAGTTAAAAAAAAAATCAAACAAAGATGGATGCTCAGTTGGTTTTTAATGGAAACAGAAAGATAGACAGACAGACAGAGGGATAGAGACAAAAGGATAGAGGAACAGGAGGAGAACTGATAGAGGCACAGTGACAAAACGAACAGATGCACGGAGGTAGTGGGAGAAGAGGAAGAAAAGCGGGTCAGAGGAAGAGAGACAAAAGCTACACAGGGCTTAAGAGACTATGGAACAGTGAGGCAGAGAAGGAGAGAGACAAAGAGGAGGACAGATAGAGAGTCAGATTGACAGGGAATCAGAGTGGCAGAGAATCAGAGTAGCAGGGATTCAGAGTGATCTGAGAAACGAATGCAGAAGACGAAAATTATGATAAATGAAATACAGTCGAGGATGAAGATTAACCAGACACAACAACAAGAGAAGAACGCAGACGTGAACTGATAAAGAAAAGAATCGTAGGACAGACGGATGAACAGAGGCAAAAATGCTCAAACTTTGTCCATAAATTAATGAACCTTTGCTGGTTCCTGTCCGAGTGTCAAGCTCTCAGAGTCTCAGAATGTCTGTCTGCTACTGTCTGTCTGTTGTTTGTCTATCTATCTGTCTATCTATCCGTCTCTCTTGAAGAAACTGACAGCAAGTATTTCTCTGTGTCCGTGTTTTTCTGTCAGTCAGTCAATCAGTCAGTCAGTTTCTGCCATCTTCTTTTTCCCAGCAATAATTAGAGCGTAATTACTAACAGCAACAACAGCAAAATCAATTTCAAAACAATCTGGCCAACTTGATAAATTGTTTGCATGTTTATTGTTGGTTGTTTGTCATTCTGAAACGTCTTCTCCGCTGAAGCAGCCTCCAGAAATCTGTCAGCCACACAAATGTTCTCTCTTTCTCTCTCCCTCACCCTCTCTCGCCCTCTCTTGGCTCTCATTTGATGTCAAACTCATTTCAAACCATCTCCTTCACTTCACTCATACACACACAACTCATCAAGTACATGGTCCTCATCAATTAGCTGTGTTGTTGTTTGCGGCACACTCTCAGGAAGAGAGCTCTCTACAGGACTCTACACCTTCAAGTGCTCAAAGGATCAGGATTACGTCACGCAACCGAACCGAAGCGAATTGAATCAAACCAGCGAAGATTAATTAATCGAATTAAAGACTCTACACGTTTGAAATGGAAAATAAGACGGAACGAGACGGCGCGAGGAGCAAAGAGAGTCGAGAGTCGGAATATGAGAAGAGTCCGGGCGATGAGGAGACGAGGTGGGCCGAGACGAGATGAAGTGGTCCATGGCAACGGAATGTTTTGAATGTCAGTCGCAGTCAAGATGAAGATCGATCTGAGTTGCTGATTGTGTCGAGTGGGTGACAAGAGAGGGCGGGAGGGTGTGGCAGGAGGCAGGTAAACTAAGTCGTCGCCGTGAATCTAGTAGATTCCTGTATTTGCCTGTTTCAGATGGCTTCAGATGCGGACGAGCAGCGGAAATGCTTTAAACAACGAACGCTTCGAACAGTTGTACTTCCATGGTGCTTTCGAGTCCCGCTTATTTTGGGTGGCCTACAAATTGGTAGGAGCCCAAAAATTATGGAGCATCAACATCAGCGTCGTGGGCATCATTGTCGTCGCCGTTGTCGGCCTGGCCACAGCGAGTTCTTCTACATTCCATTGATTTTCGCATCGATTTGCATATAATTTGGCGCAATCATCGCACGAAGCGAAGCAGCAGCGACATTTAAATGAGAGAGACAGCAGCAACAACAACAACCCACACCATCCTTCGTTAACTCATTTGCATGCGTTGCTCATTTTCGAAGATACACAATCAGCGAGGGCAAATCAGATATCCAAGAGTCCGAGGTACCTGGTGGTTCGCTGGCAGATCAGGACCTGCCTGGGAATTCGAAATTACTTAAGGGCTGAAGGATGGGGAGATTGGATGATGGATGATGGTCGTGGTGGGGTGGAGATGAGCTGCAAAGATGACGATATCTTAATTAAACTCGCCTCCGTTGGCGGTGTTGTACTCGTGTTGGTCATGTTGAAGGTGAGGGCAAATACACAGAGCAAACACACGGGGGATCCACACACACACACACACACACACACACTCAAACACAATCAGCGCCTGTATATACATCAATAGCGAAATAGTATAACGAAATATTCTCTCTCTCTCGTTTCAATTCATTACGCACGTCGCCACTCGCCGCAATTTTCACGGTTATCGTTTAAAAAGAATGCTTTGAGCACCGATTCATGCATTCATTATTTCAACCAGCGAATCATTCAAGCAGCTCATTTTTGTCGTAATCATTCGATGCAGTCAGTGAATCATGCGTTCATTCCATTCGTTTATTCATGCATTCAACCATTCGTTCGTTCATTCGTGCGTTCAATCATTCGTGGTTTCAATCATTCGCAATCATTCAATGCAGTCAACTTTAAATGATAGAAAGCAATCTTTGCTTTACTGCGTCCCTCTCATTCTCTCGCTCTTTCTCCTTCACTCATTTTCAGACCGTCTGTTCTTCTGTAGTTTCCTGTGTTTTAAAACTATTTTAATGTCGTCATTATGTGAGTCAACGCTTGAAAGCTTTCCTGTCGAGACAAGCTCCATGCCCGAAGCATCGTTAATCGGTCGATGCCGGTCGATGGGTGGATACACAGTAAAAAAGAGAATCAAATGCCATGGACTCACATTCACATGCGATGGATCCATTTTCAACGCTCAAAGACCGCCGTAAAAATGGCATAACAATAAAAAGTCAGCCCAACCAAAGTTAATACTGCATACTTTTAGGCTGCCTGGAAAAAACAATCGCGAAAACATTCCTTGCGTCATTTATTTAGTCGTTTATTCTTAATATCACGCCATTTGGCCATCACAGCGGTGATGACTGAACGAAGATAAGAGGACGAAGCGAGTGACTGAAAATTGTTGCCATCGTGGGAAAAACCTCATCGTCTTCTAACCACTTAATGACCAGAAAGTATGCAACAAATATGCAAAAAGTATAGAGTGCATATTTTCACAAAATGTCATCAACGTGATTAAAATAAACATCCTTCGTTATGGCGAGTTTAACGAGCGTAACACAAAAACAAATAAAAGGAGGAAAACACAAGAAGCCGATAAAAATCAACACTGAAAAGAAAGCACTTTTAGATCCTCAACGTTTAACGTCTAAAAGCGTGGTACATTAAAATGTGGAACAACGTCAGCCACGTTGCGCTCATTACTCAAGCGCCTGACGGTATGCACTTAAAAATGTCTTAATCGCTCGTAACTAATAACTAAGGACACGCTGTACAAAAGAGCGAAAGAGCCTCAAACGTTGGCGTTGGCAACACTGTTCGGTTACACGGGCCATAACGGTGATATTTTAATGAGCCCTGTTTTTTGATGGTCTGTTTGGAACGATTTCATGAATATATTTCGTATCTTCTGGCTAAAGAAACGACCAGAAGATTTCAAAGAGATGATAACAAGACTTCAAGGATTACTTTCGGGATGTTCAGATGTCTTTGAAGATGACCAGATGAACTAAAATTGATCAGAAGACATTGAAGATTATCAGATGAGTTCGGAGAGATGACTTTAAAAGACGAGATGACTTTGAAGATCACTGAAAGGCTTCAAAAACATGACCAGAAGATTTTAACAACGACCAGATGACTTGATAATGACGACCAGATTACTTTAAGGATGACCATATGAATTTAGAGATGATCACATGACATTAAAAGTAATCAGATGACTTCAAACAGATAACAAAATTCCTTTAAAGATGATTTGAAGGACGGAAAGACGACATTTAAAAGTACATGACCTTAAAAATGATCACAAAATTTAGGAAATGTTCAGACTGCTAAAAAAATTGCTTAAAAAAGATTCCCTGAATCGAAAAGAATGTGCTTTATTTTTGCCATTATTTCTAACTTTATTTTTACCATTTCTCGTTTTTCCTTTCATTTCCATTTCCACTTTTTTATTGTAGTTTTTTATTCTACTTCAATCTTTTATTTTAAAATGTTTCTCTTTTTATTTTTCTATTTTTTTGTTATACATATTTTATTCTTCATTTCTTATTTTTGTTTATATTTTTTTATTTGTTTCTATATGTAGTTCCTTATTTTCGTGTTCGTTATTTCGTGTATTTTCTTATTTCTTATTATTTGCTTTATTTGCTTTATCTTCTATAATATTCTGCAACTTCAAATAAATTTCATGTAATGTCACAAAAAAATGCGAAAAAGTGCACAAAACTGTACTTTTTATGAACGTTCGTTTCTGCTAATTTTTTTGTTTCTTATTTTTTTGTTTCTCATTCTTTTTTGCGTGTAATTTTTAGTTGCCTTTTTCGCTTTCAGCTGGATTCGTTGCTCTTTTCTGTGTCCTTCGAACAAAAGCGAAGCGAAGTGAATTCGCTTGAAATGTCACGAAAAACGCAGTTGAATTGTGTTCAGTTTCATTCGTTTTCAGGTTTCGTGGAATTCTTTGGTATTTTCTTCAGTTCACCTTTCCTACCCAGCCCCCTCCCCCTCGCTGGGGGGGGGTTTTAACGATTTAAATGACTTCCTCCTTTTTTTACTTCATCGGATTTTCCGCATCGGATTTTTACGGGGTTTCTAACTGCAGCGTTTGTTTGTTTTTCTTACTTTGAATTGATTTTGGGTTATATTTTTAGGAACCCATAGTTTTTGAGTAACAGCCCTTCTACGCCCCACCCCACGCCCCTCCGCCCACCTCATCTGTTAGCAATAAGTTAGTCGATAGTCTGCAGGAAATGAGAAATAATCAAAAGGACGATGATGACGGTGACAGAGACGCCGACAGCGACAGTGACGCCACCGTTTTGTTTGCTACAAGAAAAAAGTGTAATTTTTTCATACTCATTCCTTTATTTCGTGTTCAATCGTGTTTTTTGTACCCTTCAATTTGATTTCTCTTCGATTATTTAGATAAGGTTATTTTTTTATCACTTTTATTATTTTTCTTTACTGGGTTTTAAGGAAATTGAAAATATTAAATTTATTCGTCTACAGAACGATGTTCAAGTTCAGATTCAGAAAGATACAAATTTATAAAAAAACCACTGAAAGTGTCTTTTATACAGATCCTAACAAACTATCTAAACAATTTTTTAAAAAACGTATAAAAAATTCCTTACAAAAACCTCTAAAAAGTCTCCAGAAAGGCCTCTAAAGAAATCTATAAAAAATCTATAAAAACATATATAAAAGAAATCTCTACAAATGTATAAAAAATACCCTAAAAATATCTTTTTAGAGGCACTACAAACTCTCTAAAAAATCTGTAAAAACGGTCTCTAAACATTTCTATTAAAAAATACCTGAAATCCTGCCGAAACCTTTTTCGGTGGTCGTAAGACAGACAATAAGACACTTTGAAAAAATCTACTGCATTCAGAGTTGACCACAGCTTTTGCCACTTCCGGTTCAGGCGGCGTTGCCACGTTGGCCGCAGATTCCCAGCTCAAGAGATCAACACTCCATCAGCGAGCGACCGACCGACACTCACTCAGCTGCTGCTTCCTGAATCAAGATTATCTCTGACACTCTTTCGTTATCCCTCTTTTTCTCTCTCTCTCTTTTTATGCCTCTCTTTCTCTCTCTCTCTCTCTCGCTCTCTGCGTGAATTCCGTTGTTGGGAAACGTTCTGAAGGATGCTTTTATTTATTTTGCTCTCTACTCATAGTTTTTGGTTAATGTTTTTGTTGTTATTATCTTGTTGTGGCTGTTGTTGTTATGTTTTTGTTGTTGTTCTCCTGTTGTTGTTGTTATATATACCGTTTTCTTATTATTGTTGTTTTTATTCTTGCTGCCCTATCTCAACTAATAATCAACTTTTCAACATCTTCCAACAAAAAACATAACGTCGCTTGACTCTTGATGGAGCTGAGAGAATGCATCCCTAAGGATTTGAAAGGGAGGGGGGGAGGAGGAGGGCATGCTGAATTGAGAAATATAGCAGCGGGGCACTACTCATGGAGCAGGAGTCATTGTTGTTGTTGTTGTTGCTGTTCTCCTCTTCTAAAGTTACGGAATCTGTTTCTAAAGTTGAAGAATGTAAGAGTTAGAAAAGAAACGAGAAGAAACAGAATGAATGTGTGTGTGTGTGTGCTTTAAGAGTGCGTGTGCGTGTTTATGATGTGTCACTTCAAATATTTTGATACTTCAGATATTCTTTTCACTCAAGCAACGCTTAAAAATTGAAATTCCCACAAAGGAAAACCACAGCAACAACGAACCGGAAACCGGAAACTTTCTTGATGGCCACATGCCAAAAAAAAAAACACCGGAAGTGGACCGGAAGTCCACGATGCGGGCGTCAGTGGTTGAATTGTAAGCCAAAGTTTCATTTGATCTCATCTTTCAGCTTCTTCAGGTCATCATTTTGATGATCATAACATGAAACAGGAATAAGAAACAACAACAACTAAAAAAGCATAAAATCAACAAGAAAACTAAGAATAATAAGTAAAAAATAAAATAAAGTAAATAACGTAAATAATAAAATAAAAGGTCAAAATGTTCAAAAAGTTTTCAGAAAAGTACATAAAATGCATTAAAGATGATAACAAAGAAAATATGTGAAAAACTAAGAAAGAATTTAAAAATCTATCATAATGTACAGTTATAAAAGGTGGACAGATGTATTCAGTTCCAAAGAAATCCGTAGCAAAGTAAAATCGTATAGATTTTTAAAAGCAAGATAAATAAAACTTATTGTATCGTGTGGGCCATCGGCTGGTTTCTTTTTAAAATGGCTCTCCTTCAACAGAATTAAATTCTTGAAAAGAATATTTTAAAAGGAAAGCAACCCATGGCTCACCTCATATTTTGTTTTAAATTATTTTATCCCTTACTTTACTTTTTTCGTTCTTTTTGGGGGCCATTTTAACACTCTCTCTTGTGAATTCCTCGCTTGTTTTCAAAACTAGCCGTGATTTCAAATTCTTAACGCGATTTATGCCAGCGGAAGGAGAAGTGAAAAAAATGTCTACCAAATTTTTTCTAACATTTTTCAAGGTCCGCAAAAAAGGAGCAACAAAGAGAAACAAAGCACTTCAATCACGATATCCCAGACATCGTCCACGGCTCAGTAATTCATCATGCCATCACATCCATACTCCGTCTCACTCGTACGCATACTGATCGCCATCTCATTCTCTCTCACTCTCTCATTTTCTGTCATTCCCTCTCACTCATCTTTGGTGTCCGTTAATTTCAGTGTGAGTCACGTCCGTCATCGACATCAGATGCGTGCGTTCGGTACGTGTTCAAGCCCCTTTTTTCCTCAGGGATGGGCCCAGGTGGCGCCCCTCTAAAGTCACCCTTTCTTCCTCCCCTTCCTTCATTCATCTTTCTGATCATACGCCATTTCATACATTTGTTTATCATGCTTTTTATTGCGAGTCGTTTTTTCACTCTTGCTTCTTCGGTTGAGTGAGTCGTTGAGTTCATGAGTCACAATTATTAGTCGTTTTCACTCAGTTTTAAAATTGTACTTCATTTTAGTTAATTATTATTATTAATGACCTTGAAATATTTAAAGTTTTCAACATTTCAAGAGAATTTTTTCTTTATTTTACTTTAAGTTGAGTTTGAGTCTAAATTCTGAGTTTGTTTATTTTTGAGTTTTTTTCGTCAAAGAGGGAGGGAGGGTCGAAGAGGGAGGGAAGAAAAGGAAGGAAAAGTGGTATTTTTAAAATTTAATACTGTGGTTATGTTTGTTTTTCTTGATGTTTCTCTTTTTACAATCTTCGTTCATGATGTTGTTATTATTCTCGTTGTTGTTGTTGTTGTTGTTCGCATCTGCATTTTCCTGGACCTGGAAATTTTTAAGCGTATTTTTCTCGCGTTTATGCGAAGTCGTAAAAAAGTATTAAAAAAAAATAGTAGTAATGAAAAAAGTCAAAAGTTTCACTTCAGAAAACGCAACCGTAATAAACTTGTGTGTGGTTCTCCTTCCAGATCATTTTGATTACTTTTTCACACCTTTTTTATTGCCACTACTTTTTATACTTTTAAATAAAAAAATTAAAAAAAATCTCCATGACAATTAATCAACCAATCATTCAAAAAATTCGAAAAACAAATTTAATTATTTGCTTATATTAATTATAAAGGATTCGCCGTTGAATTCTTCGTTATCGGAATTCGTCAATTCTTCTTCTTTCATGCCGACAGCGATGAGCGGCAGCGTTGAATTCATTCGAGAGGCGGCGTCGTCTATCAAATGATGGGTGGGTGGGTGGGTGGCTGGTTGACAAGGGCGCTTAGTATGAAGTCCGCCACAGCAGCAGCAACAACAGCAGCAACAACAAGTAACATCAACAACAGAAGCATGAGCAACAACAACAAAGAATAAAACACACAAGAGTCTGAACAACGCTGAAAAGCAAACAGAAGACAACAAAACGAAAAGCGCAACAAGAAGGAGAACAAAAGAGAACATCAACAGCAACCACAACAAAATTTTGATTTGACACGCCGTAAAACCCCCGAAAAACGCCCGGAAAAAACTGGCTAAACTTCAAGTGACAACAATAACAACAACAACAGCAACACATTTGGGCCAGGTCGGAATTTTAAAGAGTGGTCGCCGAGCAGCGCTGCCGCCGCGTCTGTTCGCGTTGAGCGCATGTCGGCCTCTGTAAACTTTCCAGTGGAATTTCCAACTCTTTTAAAATCGCCATCAAGAGAACCACCGAGAAGAGAGCGATAGAGTAACAGAGAGTCCAAGGACATTCTTCTCTTTTAACAGCGAGGTGAATTTCATTTCCGGTTAACGTTATTAGTAGCTGTTGCTGTTGTTACTGTTGTTGTTTTCAATATTGTTTTGGGACTTTTCTTTTAGCAGCTGTTTTTGTTTTCCTTGAACTTGTTTCTGTTGATGTTACTTCGATGTTACAGGAAATTAAAACCTCATCGTTTGCGAATTAGTGAGAAAAGCAGGAGTGTGGTTTTCGGAGAGAGACTGAGAGAGACTGAGAGAGCGAGAGGAAGAAATGCGAAGACACGTGAACACGATTTACTACTTTTGTTGCTGCTATTTAAGGATTCAACGATAAGATTTCGGTCTTTCAAAAGCTATATTTAATGGCCGATTCTTGTGCCGGTTTCCTTTCCTTTACTTTTCTTTCCTTGCCTTTCCTTTCCTTTCCTTTACTTTCCTTTCCTTTCCTTTCCTTTCCTTTCCTTTCCTTTCCTTCCCTTTCCTTTCCTTTCCTTTACTTTTCTTTCCTTTCCGTTTCTTTCCTTTCCTTTCCTTTCATTTCCTTTCATTTCCTTGCCTTTCATTTCCTTTCCTTTCCTTTCCTTTCCTTCCCTTTCCATTCCTTTGCTTTCTTATGTTTTTCTTTCATTTCCTTTCCTTTCTATTTAATTTCTTTCTATTTTTAGTTTATTTTTTAATGTTTTGTTTAATATTTTGAATTGTTTACTTTTGTTTTTATTGCTTCCTTTCTTTTTTTGCCGCCATTGCTTTTCTCTTCGTTTGGAATATCTTTTGTGCATTTTTATTGCATTTCTCTTGCATATCTTTTTTCATTTGGGGTTTTGTTTTTTGCAAATTGTTTTATATTAGAAATTTCTATCTTATTTCTATTCAGATACAAATTCAGATTTAGTTTTTGTTTCATATCCTTGATATAGAAGCAGATACCAAGTGGGAAAACCACAAAAAATATGCAAAAACTGTTTTATTCAGAAAAGCGCGATTTTAATGGTTTCATGAATAATTCAAAGCACACGAAACGGTGGGAAAAAGAAGCATAAAAAAACGCGAAAGTAAATCATTTGGAAAATTAAGTCAACGAGTTGTTTTTTAATTGTGGAGAAATAAAATCGCGATTAAATTAAAAGCATCCACAAGTGAAGCACGCAAAATAAAGCCAAGTAAAGCTCCGAAGAAGAAGAAGAGTCAAAGAAGAAGAACAAGGGGCGATGCAGAAGAAGAAGAGGCGATGAAGAAGAAAGTGAATTAAATCAAGTATAATAGGAAAATAAAAAGAAGAGGAAGGAAAAAATTAAGATTCAATCACCATCAATTAAAAATTATATACAATTCATAGTAATTTTTTAGATTGAGCTTATCTTTAACAAGAAAGAAAGCTTCTTCCTCTTCTTCTTCTTGTTTAAATTCTTCTCTTCTCCTTTTGCTTTTCTTCTTTTCGTTTGTCTTTTCTTAAGTACCATTTCTATGAAGTATTAAATTAAAGATAGTTTTAAGAATAATGCTTCAGAAATTCGCTTGTTTACTTTTAAACTTTGAAACTTTAACTTTTCTTTTTTTACCGTTACTGTAGTTATTCTTTCTCTTTTGTAATTTCTTTCAATTAAATGGAAATGCGTGGATTTATTTTGTTCTTTTTTTGCTCACACCTCGACGAAAGCCGCGTGTTTGTATTCACTTCCGCTTCATTCGAATTTTCGCTCAATTTGCAAAGAAAATCACAGAAAAAACTCAAACAATGCAGAAGCAAAGAACGAAAGATGGAGAGACAGAGAGAAAGACAGAGAGAGAAATTAAATCACACACTCACTTCTGTTTTCATTACTCTCTCTCTCTCTATCTCTCTCTCTATCTCTCTCTTGCAGTCATTCACGATTTAAGCCTCAATTGATTTAAAATCGAAATCAACCAAACAGACTCGAACTGAATCGTTTATGAAAATCGTTTAAAATCGAAGCCGCACAAATGAACTGTCATAGTCACAAAAAACAGACACACACACACACATTCACTTACTTCCGTGTGAAAATGGATTTCCGTTTACTTGAATGTGCGGAAATAAAGCATGAAAACACAAACACACAGAAAGAAAACAGGAACAACAACAGTAACCAGAAATCATTAAATCTGTTTAAAAAACATACAGCTATCATTAAAATAATTTTATTAATTAATGCTTAAGTGAAACAACGAGGAATTTCTGATGGTGTGTGTGTGTGTGTGTGTGTGTGTGTGTGTGTGTGTGGTAGTGGTGACACAGTGACATCAACACCGACTGCATTCATTTCGGCTAAGAAAAACTTTTCGCGTGAATTTTGAAGGAAGGAAGAATTTTTAAAGGAAGAATTCAAGGAAAAAAATTAGAGAAATTTCACAAATTCAACAAAATCTTAATAACATAAATAATTTATATAATTCAATACAATAAAATATGTAAATAATTTCATTTAACATTAAAAACGGAAAAATTGCATAAAATTTTAAGAATGTTGGAAAACATGTTTAAATTAATTTCGAAAGAAGAAAAATTGGATGAAAACAGTAGAAGGAGGAAGGGTAGATGGAGGGAGGGAAGAAGAAGAAACGCAGAGCGATAAGACGAAGAAGAAGAAGACATGTCATGCATCAAACAGAAAGATTCATAAAGCTTCATAGAAATAATCGCAATCGTAAGCAGAGAACAAGAGAAGAATGAAGAGATTATGGATGTTTATCACCAAGAAGAAGAAGAAGCAGAACACTCAAAGAATAACGCGCTAAAATGACAGGAACTCACTTCAAGAGGAAGAGAATCCATCAAACACGACAACTTTTGAATGCATGAGTGATTTAATCTTAAGTGTAAGATCGAAATGACAAGAGACATGATAAGCGATACTCTTATTAAGAAGCACAGAGGGCGGGGGAGAGTAGATCAGAGTGAGAGAGAGAGAGAGAGAGAGAGAGAGAGAAAGTGAGGAGAGAATCAATGAGTCAATCGTAACATTTATTCGAGTAATTAAGTGGAATGTTGTGGAAAATCATAGAAAAGTTAAGAAACACTCTGAAGAACTCGAAGAACTCGAATACAGATTGAAGGAAAGAGATAGAGAAAGAAAAGATAGAACAATTGAAACAGTTGAACTCTTTATCGATATGAATAAAAAGAGAAACGCTTTTAATATTTCGATTCATTTGTTTACATGATGTTCATAGGAATTCATTTGAACAGAGTTCAGTTAAAGTGAGTTAAATTTCAACTTTAAGTTGGGTTGATTTGAGTTGATTTTATTTGAATTGAGATGAGTTGAGTTAAATTCAAATGAGCTGAAACGTCTTTTCATCATAACGTATGCTAGAAGTGACATAAATCAGTTTTTACATAAATTTTTTGTTAATTGATATTTAAAACTGGATCTCTTTAAATCTGTTTAAATCATTCTTCAAAAAATGTATCTATTTTAATATTTATACTATAGATTTTATTTCTCCCTGGTAATTTTTTTAATTTCTTGAGTGTGCCTGAAAGTATGCAGCATTAATTTATAAGTTATTGAAGCACCAGCAAATAATAATGTTAGAAACACATGCTTGCGAAGGAAGTTTTTATGTGTGAGTTTGTGTGTGTTTGTGTGTGTGTATGTGGTTGTGAATTATTTGTATGTAGAGCAGAGTGTTGGTGTAGGGTTCGAAGGGGTTGAAAGGGGTCGGAATGGAGCTGAAGCTTGTAATCAGATTTCAAACAGGTTAAAGCGAAGGAGGCGAACTCGTGACACTAGTAAAGCACACTAACGACGGTGACGATAACTTCACCTGCAACTAATTCGCTTCTCTCTCTCTCTCTCTCCCTCTCTCTCTCTTTGCTCGTCTTCCTGCTCTGTCTTAGGCGTGTGTAAACATGCTCAACAGCATCTCGCAAGTGTTACTCGGCTTATAATAATTTATATTGTGAGCTGATGTCAGGCGAACAGAACAACAACAACAATAACAAAAACAACAATAGCAATAACAACAATAACAAGAACTACAACTGTTATATTGTTAAATTGTTTCTCTTCCTGTTTTCATGTAGTAACAAGCTTGAAAAGTAACAAGAACATCATGAAGAACAAGAAGTAGAGGGAGAACAATAACAACAACAACAAGAACCACACATACAACTTTGCCACCAAATAACAACAACAACACCATCAACAACTCCATCAGAGCTCAACTTCGACTACGATTTCGCTTTCGTGGGTTGACTTGATTTCTAAATCAAAATAGTGTTGAGTCTCGTAGGTCCCGACGTACCCCAAACTCTCACCCCCCACCCCCCCATCAACCTCGATCGCTGAACCCCTGCACCACCACAACAACAACATTAGCGAGACTAAAGCTCGTGCTACAAATACTCGTAAAACAAGTTTGCAAACCAAAGAAAAGCTGATAGTTTATTAAATGTTTCCTTAAATAATACAAAAGCAGAGAAGAGATTTTGTATAAATTGTGTACACATGCGTGTAGATGAGTATGTATGTGTGTGTGTATAGATGTATATATGTGTGTGTGTATAGATGTATAGATGTGTATGTCTTTGTGAGTACTTCTAATGTTATTAGAGACTTTGTTAAAATTACTTTCTTTCTCTTTATAACGAAAACAGTGATTTGATTTTGTTTTTCTTTTTGATTTCTGTTTTCTGTTACCTTTTCTTCTCTCTCGTTTCGCTCAGTAGCCTCTCCCCCTCTCCCCCTCTCCTCCTCTGTCCCTACTTCATCGTCCGTCTTTTTGTGTGCAATTAATCTGTCTTCTGCTTTAATTAATCCAACTGCAAAAGCTTAACAGCTCAACTCTTTTCGAGACTGTTTTAAATTAATTTATTAAAAATAAAAATCGAAGAAAAATTAAAACAAAATTAAAACCAAAACAATTAAAAGATTGTACTAGAACAGAATTCCAAAAAAAGGATGAAAATAAATCTTAAACAAGAAAAATTAAAAATGTTGTTCTTTCTCCAAAGCGACAAACATTTTATAGTGCAAACATTTCCTAGTGGGTGATTCCTACTCGAGAACTCTGCAGGGATACTCTCGCGTACCTTCGCATACAGACTCCATGCTCCACACTCCACACTCTCCATGCTCCATGCGTCATGCTTAACGCATGCGACGCGTGTGAATCGCTTTTCACTCGATATTTTCACATAATTTTAATGCAAGAGCTAAAAACACAGCTTCTCTGTGTTGTTGTTGTTGTTGTGGGTCCTCTGGTGGCCATACTGCGGTCGTCTCATGAGAGGGAGAGAGAGAGAGAGAGAGAGAGAGGGCAGATAGAGAGAGAGAGAGAGAGAGAGAGGACGGAGAGGAGTACAGAGCTGCTTTATGAGGTGATGCTCATATTTTAGACGCTGTTCAGCTGCTGCTTTTAGTAAATTTATAATGATTCCAAGGAAGATGTAATGATTTCCTCACACCTTCCTTTTCTTCTCTCTTCCCTTCATCCTTCCTTTCCTTCCTTTTTTCTTCCTTCTTTTTATTATACATATCTCTTTTCTGGTAACCTTTAATTTCTTAATTTTTTTGTGGATGTTTGTGTGTTTGTGATTTAGTTCGGCGCCTTCAGTTTTTGTTGATGTTCTTCATTGATTTCCGCCTCCCTCCCTCTCTATCACTCTCTCCCTTTCTTTCTATCCCTCTTTCCTCCCTTCCCTCTTTCTCCCTTCTCTCTCGTTCATTTTTCCTTCCACTTCATTGCAATTTTTTAGGGTATTCAATTCCTTTTTCCTCCCCCGAATAAATTGAATGTTCGACATGCAAAAATTTTGCATATTTTTCAAGCGTAAATAAAAACTTGAAAACTTTCTTGACACCGCATGTTTTCAAATTGAATTTGAAAAGTTGCAACATGCTAACACACACGACTCTTGTTGATTCCGCTAAGTAACTCGCCATAATTCACTTCTTTTTTCATTTAATTTATTTTCATAATTCTTTTTTAGAGTTCTTCAATTAAAAAAACTTTAATCAAAAAAGATTAAAAGAGATTAAAAGGAGTTCAAGTGGTTTTTAAGCTTAACTGGACGTGGAAGTGGGTTAATCATAATTGAATCATATTTGAAATATTCAAGTGCTTGAAAGGAGTCAAATGATTCGAATGTTGTTTGTCGCTTGTCGTTCACCAAACAATCGAAATCACATTCGTCAGTTCACAAAAATTTCATGAACGAACTTCAGAATCAGAATTTAGTTTAGTTGCTTGTTAGTCGCTCGCTAATGAGCCTTAAAATATGCAACGATACAAATTGCATTTGTCACACACACAGACACACTCTCTCTCTCTCTCTCTCTCTCTGTTTCTCTCTCTATCTTTTAAGTGATGCGTGCGTTGCACTAATTTAAGTATCGATGCTTTGAATTCAATTGCTGCGTTGCTTTGCTTTGCGCTGTCATTCGCAACATTGTTGTTGATGCTTGAATTACTGTCAACATCGCAATAATCATCGCAATAATCATTTCCATCAGTTTCTGGCATTCAAAATAACAACCTGTCACTGTTGTTGGTGACACCGATGCTCATGTTGGTGATGATAATGATAATGACTATGATGATGATGATGATGATGATGATGATGATGATGATGATGACGATAATAAATGATGATGTATCATTTACCTAACACAGCAACAACACATAAATACGATCGCCTTTCACATTTTCACCCGTAATTCCAAAGAATTCATTACGCGTTCCTGCTGCCAAACACAATCCTTGGTCAATTAATCATGCCTTCAATCGTCGATTATAGAATTATTTGCACCAGTTCCGCTTCGACCAGCGCTCCACCCTGCCCACTCCCCTTTCTAAAGCGGGATCAATGGGCCCGCCCCCCCCACTCTTTAATGCTTAATAAACGATAGACTTTTATCGCTGTCATCTGCGTGGCTGCAGCTATTTTTCATTTACGTGCTGCCAACGCCGACGCCAACCTCAGCTGAGGCATCATGACTTCAGCCGATGTACATACATATATACGAAGCAACTACGACTACATACGAGTAGGACGACGAAAACGGAGATGATGGCGACGAAGACGATGATGACGACAAAGGCCGCGATGATGACGGCGAAGACTACGATGATGAAGGCGAAGGCGATGATTACGACGAAGAAGACGATGATGATCACGACGGCGCAGAGGACGACAACAGCGTCGCTGCATGTTATGGCGAGTGTTCGGGTACGAAGTGTGTTCTAACGGAATGAAATTAAAAACTGTTGTCGGTGGGCGGTTGGTTTATTGTTGTTGTTGTTGTTGTTGTTGTTGTTGTTGTTGTTGCTATTAGTCCTACGGTTGCTTTTGTTGCTCTTCCTGCTGCTGTCTCCGCTCCTAGAATATTTTTTGCTCCAACTTCTATTAATTAATACTTCGATTGCATTGCATTGCAGTGACTTGTTATTGTTGTAATTTTTTGTTGTACGAGACGTCTTGCCTTCTCTTTCTAGTGTATAGCCTCGTGCTGCTTCGCTCCTTCCGACCACAGTTAATCGGAATTAATTGCCAACTATTTAAACTCGCTGTTAACCATTTTTTTTTTTTTCTTTTCTTTTTTTTGTTTTTCTTTTTTACTGAAATTTCTCCGCCGTTGTTTTATTTTTTTCAAAATTTTCATTTTTCCTCCGTTGGCTTTCAATCAATGAACCGTTAAGTGAAAAATTATCGCTTCAATTATTCAGTGAGGGAGAATGAGAAAGTGTGTGTGTGTGCAAAAGGGAAAGAGAAGGGCAGAGCGTGAGAAGGATGACTGAGGAAGGAAGGGGAGAGAGTGTTTATGAGTTTCCATAATTTATAAATAACAACTCAAACAAATGTGTTGTGTTAAGTATGCAAAAGAGGGAGAGAGACAGAAAGAGAGAGAGAGAGAGAGAGAGAGAGAGAGAGAGAGACAGCGAGTCACGCACAAGCAATTCTAGTCGCACACACACACGCACACGGTGATTCACACTCACTCGAGTACTGTTATTTCGCAATTAGCCGTTAATTGAGCCTGCACTTAATTGAGTGGAAAATCCGTGATGGCGACCGATGGCGACAGTAGAAAGCTACTAAATATGATCAACAAAGCACAGATTCGTTAAATAATAAGAAAGAAATAATAACAAATACAACAACAAATTCATTAATAACATTAACTTGATCAAATAAATTGAAAAACTGTTCTGAAATACGAAAAAAAATGCACCAGTTTTACTACACTCGTCGTTGTTGTTGTGTTTGTTGTTGTTATCCTTCTTTTTACCAAACTAACCAAATTTTTCTCATTGCATCATTGCTATTGTGAATATTTTTTCTCTTCGTCTTCTTCTTCTTCTTCTTCTTTTCCTACTTTAATAAAAACCACGAACCGTCAACAATAAAAACAGCAACAAGAAGAACAACAACAAACATTGTAAAAAGGTGAAGAAACGCAAATAAATGAATTTAAAGCGAACGGAATGAAAAAATTAAACAAAAAATAATAAAAGAAACAACAAAGCAACAAAAAAGAAACAGAAACACTTCTTCATCGCACAGTGGGCTAGATTTTTATTGCATAAATTATAAAAAAATAACGAAAAAGAATAAATAAATTGCTTGTAATTAAGTTAGTTTAGTTATATTTATTTGATCCTTTCATTAATATAATATCCATATTTTATAATAATAAATATTTATTTATTTAGTTAATTTTTGTGTATTTCTTTAGTTTTTGTTGATTTTATTATTCGTTTATTTATTTGTATATTGTTTTATTTGATTTACTTGATGGTTTTATGAATAAAATGTTTTTATAACACATTTTTTTGGAAATTAAATCTTTATTCTGTATTAAATTTATTTATTTATGCTTTAATTGGTATTTTTTGTTCTCTTTTGAATTGTTGTACGATATGCGATATGATTCTAGCGAATTAACATTTTTTGCGTTATTTTCTTTTATTTAAAATTTAAATAATTTTCTCTTTTTACACACATAATTTTTCTTATACTTCATCACCATCTTCTACTTTTTCATCATCATCTTCTTCTTCATCATCACATTCAATCTTCTTCCTATTATTTTTCCTCCTGATGTTTCTCGGTTTTAATTTTGTTACGAAAAAGAAATTGCGAAATTTAATTTAACACCCTTCGTTAAAAGAAACAAAACAACAACAACAACACCAACAACAACAACCACGCCAACACCAACAACAATCTAAGTGAATCTGTGTATAAACAATTGTGAACCAAAGCAAATTTATTCGAATGTGTTGAAAATGAATGTCAAACTTGAATGTCATATTTAAGCTAGATAACCGTAAAAATGGCAACCATAAAAATGTTGTTGTTATTTTTGTTGTTTTTATTATTATTATTGTTGTTGTTGTTGTTGTTGTTGTTGTTATTATTATTACAACCGTAGCTGCTCCACACTTTTCTTTGTAATTCATTAAAACTACGTGAGCAAATTTTACACTAAACAAGCGTTCGTGTGTGTGAGTTCGTGTTTATGTATGGTCCTCTTGAATGATGTGTATGTATGAGTATGTGTATCATGAGTGTGTGTGTTTGTATGTGTGTTTGTGTGTTCACGCGTTTGTGGCTCTAACGTGGTACGTGATCTCGATTTTACTGTATTTTAAACTGTTCACAGAACTCAGAATCCTCAGATCTCTCATTTCTCGCTCTTTTGCTGGTCTTATCTCGTTCTCTCCCTCTTTTATCTCGCTCTTAGACTTCTTTCTAATGTCTCAGTTGGAAGGATTTGAAGTTTATTGTAAAAAAAGTAAATTTAAGGATCTTATACAAGATTCAATTGAAATTTAAACCAGGTTGAGTTCATGAATTGGTATGATCATAATAACCTCAAACCTGATCACTCTGATGATGGTTACTTGACTGATTATCATCTTGTAAACAATCATCTTGATGATAATCACCTTTATCATGATAACTCTGATGATGATCACTTCGATGTTGATTACTTTGGTCATAATAACTTTGATGATAATAATAACTAATGCATTAGTTCCATTATATTGTTAAAAAAAACTTAAAATTACAATACTTTCAGTTTCAACGTGTATTTTTTTATAATACAATGCATTAAAATATAAAACAAAAATAAAAAACTATAAATAGTTTACAAAATTTGTCAAATAATTAAAATAAATAAAAGTGAAGCTCTTATTTTGAGGCTTTGCTTTTAATTAAAATACGCATTCGAGCGTTTTATTGCCGAAACCAGCAAAATTATTTATGATTATTATTTGTGACATTTATTCAATAATATTTAAGCTTTAATACGATTAAATTCAAATCAGTTACACAACCGAAAATAGAAACCAAAATAATAATAATAATATAATATAACAAAAAACAACAACAAATAGCATGCAGCTCACTAAAAATTTATTGAATATGAAACTTAAATAAACACTTTCAATGAGAGCCCAATTTTTGTGTGAGATTTAATAATAATTTGATTCCGAGCCGATGATTCGTCGCAAATTAAATTCGGCGGATCAAATCAACTCAATTAATGAAGCATGAGCGGAGTTGACTTTTGTAAGAGTTGCCTGGGTCGGGAAGGGTGAGGAGGGGGGAGGGGGGAGGGGGGAGGGGGTGAAAGAGGGCGACAGAGAGTGAGGTTTCAGTTTCGGTTTCATTTTGCTTCCGGATTCACATTCGCTTTATTTAAAGTTGATTCACTGCAATTAGAATCGCTTAAATTTGAGTTGTTTACATTTTGATTTAATTGAATTGAATTGAATGATCATTCAGATGGATTTAATTGTGTTATTCAATCAATTTTGATGCATTTCACTTTCATTAGTTTTAATCTGCTGCATACAAGTTGCAAGAATTCACTTTAAATTGATTCACTTAAAATTACTACACTTAAAAATGATTCACTTCAATTAGAATCACTTCAAATTTATTCCCTTAGAATGTATGCCCTTCGATTGATTTAATTGAATACTCTTTCATTCAGATCTCTTCAATTTCGTTCACTTCAGAGTTGTGCACTTGAAAAACACTTGCTTTAGAACGATTGCGAATCAGTTTCGTGCATTCAATTTACGACTACGAATGTGACTTTGCACGAATATGTATTCGTTATTCGTTTCGCAGATAAGAACGATTATATTCGTTGCAGTTTTCTGGCCCTACAAAACTATCGCTTTATTTATTTATTTTTTTTTTTTGTAATTTTGTGCAATTTTGAGCATTTATTTTTTTGTGCCATTCTTTTAATTATGAAGCAGAAATCAAAAAGTGAATAATTAATTTAATAAACGCTGCGTTTAAATTGACTCAATTTTTGTGTGTCTCCTCTTCTCTTTCTTCCTCAACACCTACTCTATGGGCATCTCTCTCTCTGCTTTTTTATATCATTCGGAAAGTTTTAAGATATGAACTTTCATAGGAAAGAGAAAGAGAGAAAGACAGAGAGAGAGAGAGAGACGGAGGTGAGAGAAATACTGTATACATGGCACTCTCTTTCTCAACATCTACTGATTGACCCTAAATAATAAATTTTCGAACAATAAATTCGATTTATTGTTGTTGTTGTTCGAGAACAAAACAAAAAATACTACAAAATGAACAACAACAACAACAGTTGTTTACTTTAAAAAAACAAAAGAAACATAAAAACAACAAAGCACTTATATTGACAATGGATTTTTTAAAATGTTTCTCTTTAAGTTGTTGTTTTAAAAAAAAAGTAGCTTCAAAGGTTTTCGCCAAAAGCGATGTTTGCGAAACTTGTGAGCAAATTTTTTTCTGCCGTAGCGAAGCTGTAAAAAACAACAACAAGAAAAATAACAAGCAAAATTAAAGGAATTCATTCGAATTCATCCATTTATGCGAAAACAATAAATTTTACTTTTAATTGTTGTTGCTCTTTATAGCTGCTGGCATGAGGAGGGAAAAGAATAACAAATACAACACAGCCAACAACAAATTAACTTTCATTTGTGCACATATTTGTGTGACATACTTTTAGGCACTCGGCTGTTTTTTTCGTTCTGCGCCAGATGAAATTTTTTAGTGGAGCGAAGGAGTTTTTTTTAGTGAGTTTGTATGTGAGTGTATGGGTTTGCTTATGTGAATTTTTGGTTGTATACAAAAAGTATTTATATTTTATGTATTCGAACTTAATAACGGAAAAAATTTAACTCAAATAAAGAGAAGCGTTTTAAATATTGAACTCGATCGATTGAAAAATAATGGATTAATAAATTCAATGCAATATAAGCAACGAGAAATCTAAAGTTTCGAAATTCTCCAAATAATTGTTTCCAAACACAAAACATTTCTCTTTCCATTCATAATCACTGAAGTGATTCGTCCATTTCCAATACCAAAGAAAGAAACGCAAGAGAAAACACGTGCGCTAAACTTCTTTCAGAGATCCGTTTTTGTTTTCTCTCACTACATACATACACACATTGGCATGCATCGCCCCACCCCGTTTAACGAAGTTGCATCACTCTTGTAGACGAAGATTGCACTTGAGGTGAACACATCAGTTAGTATGTATTCAACTCTCGTCGCGTGTGGTCGCTGTGCTCTCTGGAAGTGGTAAGTGCTTATCTTTCTTTCCTTTGTATGTTTATTAATATTTAATATGAATTACTAGTTGTTTTATTTAATTAATTTATTTATTTATTATTGATATAAATTGTATTTGTTTATGTGCTTATTATGAGATGAGGTGGGATTAGGTCAGCAGAGGTTGATTTTTTGAGTGCCGAAGAATTAATTACTACACAGACATTCTATTCAAAGATTTTATATTTAAAGTTTGTTGTTTTTGGTTTTTGCGTCGCGATTCCTTGAAAAAGATACCGAATATTAATTGTTGAAAACTGGTTCCAAATGAATTCGGGCCTGGATCGGTCAAAAGCAGACCTTATAGTTGTTGTTGTTGTTGTTGCTGTTTTTATAATTTTGGTGGTGTTGTTATTACGAATGTGGTTGTTGCTTCTATTGTTTTCATTGACTACATCTCAAGCCGCATGAATTCAAAACTCACCCGTCCCCCTTTTTTCGTCCCATTCGCCAATTCTTCTTTTCTGTCCCTTTCCTCAATTCCTTCTCCTTTCTGCTCCTCACCACGAATGAATGAATTCGAATTACACAGATTCGTCTGGTAGGGATTTGTAACATGGACACGTCCATCAAAGCCCACCCACAAACTCAATTAAAAGGCGCCGCTTTCTTTTTCAGATGAGATTTCAATTTTTTCCACTCTTCCTTTTCTTTCCAGCCAAAAAAATTCTGACAAAAAAGCAACCCTGTCAAATAGCAACACTCTAAAGAAAAGAGCAACAACAAAGAAGAGCACCAACACAAAATAACGGTTCATTTTTGAAGCACTCAATCCACGAATAAACGCGAATGATGCGTTGTCGCTCTTCTCAGCTCTCGAATAAATTCGAAGCCTGATTTTTTTAGATTGTTTCTTCCTTTCTTTCATATTTCTTGTTAGCTTGTTTCTTTTTGTTCTTTCTAATTTGTTTTTGGAGTGTTGGAATTTTTCCCCCCCAATCTCTTTTATTGCTTCATTGTTTCTTTCATTCAAAAAGATGCGAAATGTAAAACCGGAAAAATGAAAAATGTTAAACATTCTTTTGTTTTGTTTTTTGTTTAATTTTGTCAATTTATTTCATTGTTATTTCATTTGTCATATCTTTTTCGATTTAAAGAACGTCGAAGATTATATTTTAAAATATCTTCTGTTCTTTCTTTCCATCTTATTTCTTCACTCTTCTCTCACTTCTTGAGACATCTCTCGTTTACTCTTCTGTCTTCCTTCTCATCCTCAACCACAACTTTTTCACTTCCAATCATTGAAAAACATTCATCATTTTTATCTCTCTGCTGGTTGCAAGCCTAAAATTATGCAATAAATTTTATTTAATAAACTTGCAATGAAGCTTTTTATGAACACTCTGTTGCAAGGTAAGCAGCTTACTTTTCATTTCCATCACCATCACCATATCCTTGTGTCTCTCTTCCCCCCTCTCTCTCACTCTCTCTCTCTCTCTCTCTCTCTCTCTCTATCTGTTATCTTATTTCTCAGGACGGAATGATTCGAGCTCTCGTTCATAAAACTTGAGACTTCTTTTTTAAATCTTCAATTTTAATTGAATTTTCTTGAAAGAATGTAAATCTTTTGACAGCGCTGTTTGATCAAATAATAAAGTAAACAACAACAAAAAGAACAAAATAAATACAATAATATTCACATCAAAACAATACAAACAAAAAACAATATTCACATTAAAAACAACAAAAACAATGAAGAAATTGAAAAGAATTCATCACGATTTCAAAGAAAAGGAGGGGGAAAAATACGAGTAATGATTTAATTTATTTATATTCAAAACATCAGCTTCGTCTTTGGTCAGCGGCGTCGCTGTCGCCGTGGACGTTAGCGTCATCTGGCGAGACATATTAAATCGGTTCTCGCAGCGTGTCAGCGGATATAAATGGACATTCAGTGGAGCTTTTAAGCACACACACACACACACACACACAGAGGCAGCTGATGCTAATGAAAGCAATTAATCAAGGCGCACGTGTCAAAAGCATCAGTTTTTCACTCACACGAATGCGAAAAAGGGTGCAAAAATGCTGTTTTTTTAAACAGACGAAACACACGTTCACAAACACGTAAAAATACAGCCACACACACATACATCCAGCTTAGTACATGGAAAGCCATGTGAACAAACGACTTCAAAATAGAAAAAAATAATTTAAAACTAGAAATTCATTAGAATTCAAGATTGAGATCTTTTTTAATATAAAAAATAAAAATACTTATATTAAACGAATCAAAATTCGCTGAAATGTTGTTCATATTTTCGCGATTTCGTTCTCTGTTCACCTCTTAGAATGGCCAATGGATCATTATTCGATTTACAAATTATCGTGAGTGCCCTTTACAATGAAAAAGTTGCCTCCAGTGGAGTGGCTGTGTGTGTGTATATACTACTCTATACACACACATTTCGTTTATATGCAATGTGCATGTGCTTCACATCGGAAGCGGAAGTCGAAGTGGAGTCGGAAGTACGCGTCGTTTAGATTTAATAACGATATTTGTAAAACTTGCATTTCTACTGGAATTCTAACAAAGACAACAACAAAACCATAATGAACAATAAATTGTTGTTGTTGTTCGTCTTGTTGCTGTTGTTGGTTTTTTGTTAGTTATATCTTGTGCGTGTTTTTGTTGTTGTTGTTTGGTTGCCACTGGCGTTTGTTTTAAAATAATTATATCTGTTTTTCTGTTGAAGTTTTAAATGAAATGGTTTCAACTGTTCTCAGAACTCAGCCACCCGTCCAGCCACTCAGTTTTTAGATTAATATTCTTATTTAGTTTTTTTGGAAAACGTTTTAAAAATGGTAAAAAATACAAAATAAGCATTCAGATTGAATGCGGCTTCTTTTCAGAGACTCTCTACAATAAAAAGAGTCCTTTTCACATGCTGCGGGTTGGAAGCTAATAAAATATGGCCAACATGTGTTGCAACCTTTCCGACAATGGTTCTTCTGCGTTCTTCTTCTTCGTGTGTTTTCCTTCCTCTACCCTCAGTGAGTTTGAATGCTGTTGTTGTTGTTGATATTGCTGTTGTCTAGCCACGAATGCATTTAAAGTGCAAATAGCAACAACAAACCTGCGTCGGATGGTTCGATGCCTTCTCAATGGTTCTTCCTTCGAAAGCAGAGCAGCTGAATACACAACCGAACACACGCTTATTTGCACTATACACCACTTGCACACAGTTTCTCTTACTCTCTCGCTCTCACCAAGAACAGTGTTCATGCTGTTCTTATATTGTTTCTGACTGCTTTTAGTTTATCTTGAGTGCTGACTGCAGCCATGTTGTCATGAGCGCCGTTGTAACTGTTCTTTGTTCGTGTTCTTGTTGTTGTTGTTGTGTGGCTCGTCTTGATTCAGTTTCAGTTCCAGTTTCGTTTTCGTTTTCATTGTTCTTCTTATTGTTGTTGTTGTTGTTTACGTAAGTCTTTACGTTTAGCCTTACGGCGGTGAATTGTTGCGGCTGTGGTTTGCCTTGTGTTGTAAAACACCTGGTCTGCAACAACAACAACAATGTAAGTATTAAAGACAACAATAGCAGTAAAAAAAAACAATGGCTACTAGTGAATATTGAACAAAAAATGGAGTGGAAAAAAATTGTTTGCAGTCGGGAAACTTTTCTCGTTTAAGTAAAAATGTTTGAGCTTTTATAAAAAATAATTTGTTTTATTTATTGTTATTATTATTATTATTGTTATTCTGTTTAAATAATATTGTTTATTTTCATATATTTTATCGTCATTTAAAGGATTCTCATTTGCTCTCAAGTTTGCGGTTCAATTTATCGTAAAAAACATGCTTTTACATCGAATTTTTTTAGACACTCAATCAGAAGCATCAGAAAGGGATTTTTTGTCCATATTTCACTTTTGCTGTTGCTGTTGTGTTTGCTCATTCATTACATGAACCTAAACCACAACCAACAAAATTAATTAACCAAGTTAAACAGCTTCTCTCGCACGCATAAATTATCATAAACTTAACTCTACAAACGCCATCCGGGCAGAAAGTGCAACGAACTCATTCAGGAGGGAGAGAGAGGGAAAGAGTGAGAGGGTGTAGCACAGAGTTCATTGAATGAATGACGAATTATCTGCAGCAGCTGGTGTGTACTCAGTCTTTCTGCACCTTCATCCAGTCTCCATTGAGCTCTGCCTCTATCAAGGTAAGAGACTCTCTATCCATTCTATCCATTATCCACTATCCTCATTCCAATCTTCTTCCCCCTTGTCACTTCCTCCCTCCAATTGTCTTGTTCCATTATTAACACTTCCTTGAGTGAAGTTTTCGTTGTTACGCTTTGTGGCTGTCACAATAATAATCTTATAATCTGACAATTGTACCAACGCAATGGCAACAACCTAACATTTCAATGTTGGCAACACTTCCGTTGCAGCTCCATTGATTCGGGATGTTATGAAGGGTAAGCTGGGTAAATAAGCTCGCTTTATAATCATTAATAAATCATTAAAACGAAGAGGAAAGCGGAAAAATAATTTTAAAATCCTGAGATTCTTGTGTCACATGATGTGTGAATGATTGATAACACAAGGATCGAGGAGAAACGCGTCCTTGGTTATCATCGACAATCATTAACGCCACCATCATCGTAACTGCCATCATCGTCACCATCACCGTCACCGTCACCATCAAGGATCAAAATGTTAATCCTATCTCGCTGGCTAATGTTGATGATGTTGTTGATTGCTCTCGTGGAGTTGTTGCAGTTGTGCTGATGTTGCTCATGGTGCTGTTATTGTTGTTGTTGTTCGTGCTTCTTCTTCTTCTTCTTCTTTTTTGTTGTTGTTAAAGTGCCTGCTGTTGAGTGATGTGACGTGAAGTTATTTCAGCAACTGAATCTGACGCAAATGATTTTGTTGTTGTTGTTGTTGTTGCTTTGCTACTTCACTGCTCCACTGATTTTATGATTCTTCTTTTCACAGCTGCGAGAGGCTTCAGTTCGACGCAGCTCCACAGTTACAAGGACGATAGCAACAAAAGACAAACACACGCGCCCTGGCAGGCATCATTTCAGAGCCACTTTCAAACGCAGCTACAAAAGATTGCATCCACAGATGATGGGTTTTACAACAACAGCAACAACAACAACAACAACAACAACATGGAGCTTCAACGACACGAGGTGCGTTTGTTCATAACATTGAAATTCAAACAAATCTTTGATTTGACGATGGCTGTGATTCGCGAATGCTACAGATTGTTGTTGTTGTTGTTACTTTCGTGGTTGTTGTTGTCGTCAAGGTGTTGTAAGCTTCAATGATTGCCGCGCGTGCGATACAACTGCACCAGGACGTTCAGATGCTTCTCTGTGTTGGAATTCATGACGAACGATTCCCGTCCTGAGGTCCTTGTTCACTTGACAAGGACGCAACACATGACATGACGAAGGGCATTTTTTTAAACTAAGTGTATAACACACACTCGTGTGAATTCAAAAGAGAAACACACCCACACACACACACACACACAGAAATCCATTTCGGCGGCAATACGTGCTTCCGGTTCCTTGATTCCACTTGAGCTTTGAGTGTTGTTTTCGGTTGTTGTTGTTGTTATTTTTTATTGTTGTTCTTTTTGCGGCTTTTCATTGTTTCGTTTCTTTGTTGTTGCTTTTATTGTTTTTTATTTTTTTATGCTTCATTATTTGTTCGCTTCTGTTGTTCTTTCGAATTCGTTTTTTGATATCCTTCGCTTGTAAATCTTACTCAATCACGTTAGCATGTCACATGAACAACAACAACAACAACAAGAAAGAAAACAAAGGGACCTGTCAAAAACGTGTCAACACATTTTTATTGCTCGTTTCGTGCTTCCTCTTTTGCTTCTTGTTCTTCTTCTTTAACTGCAGGTTAGTTAGTTTGTTTTTCCTTATTTTTTATTGTTTTTCTGGAGCCTTTCTAGTTACTTTGGTTTGATTGAAGGTTTGCGTGAACAAAAATGTAACTCATCTGTTGTTCTGTCGCCACTTTTTGGCATTTATTTTGCACTTTTCACTTTCCACAGTGATGGCGATACAAAAAACGGGTTTTTTGGGGGAAGAAACATTTCTTTCATTTTCATAACCTTAAGAAAACAATGCAAAACCAATCGTTTTTTGATCCTGTAGACTTTGCGTGAGAAGCGGGTGGTTACTCGAAGCACTCGAAATAAACCACTGATGTTCTTGGAAAATATTTGTTCTTGGAATATTTGAAGCTACGATTTCATACTGATAATACGCGCTGTCCGCCCACGTTTTTTGCATTGTAAACCATACCAAAAATATATCGAATCTCAGTGGTATCGAATTTCAGTGCAACAGAAATTAATTTTGATTATTAAAGAATCCTTCTTAATGTATGTACATCTGCATGTAATGTATGTACATATACTTCGTACATCTGCCACCAGCGGGCAGGTGAGATGTGGTGAGTAGAGAGAGTATCCAAGCTTAAAACAAAAATTCAAAATATTGTAAAAAAGATATAAAAAAGAAGAAACAAGACCCAATTAAATACATCTTAAAAAATTGTTGAAGTGAACAAAAAAAAAATTGCATGTTAATCTTCGAATAAAGAATTCCATTAGTGAAAAACAACAAAAAGAAACAACAACAGGAGAAACTTTGAAACCAGCGCTTCATCAAAGCGAGCTTCAAATCGACTTTCTGAATTTTTTTTTTCATTTTATACAGATTTTTTTATGGTTTATGTTGTCATAAAAGCTTGAGTTGAGTTGAACCTCGGTTATGTAGGTCAGGTGAAAATAATTGAAATTTCCGAGCTCAGTGCTGCCGACGGCGGTCACCTGGAACGAGGTATGGGACAGGCGCAGAGGCGAAGAGGAGAAGATAGGATAGGGGAGGAAAGGGGAATATTGGAAAAGTGTCAATCTGTCTGTCAAACGCGGAATCCACAGAATGAAGAAGCTGTATGGGGACTGGATTAAAGAGGCAAGTAGTGGTTATAGGCCGGTTCTGGCGCAAGGTAGCGACTGCGCTGCGTGTGGAGCGTGTGGAGCGCGACTGCGCTGCGTGTGGAGCGTGTGGAGCGCGACTGCGCTGCCCGTGAGGTGCTATGGATATGTGAGAGTGAGCGAGAGGGCGATAGTTTGAAGGAAGGGAGGGAGGGAGGAAGGGGAGGGTGGGAGGAAGGGGAGGGAGGAAGGAAGGGGAGGGAGGAAGAAAGGGGAGGGTGGAAGGAAGGGGAGGGAGGGAGGAAGGAAGGGGAGGGAGGGAGGGAGGAAAGGGAGGGAGGAAGGAAGGGAGGGAGGAAGGGGAGGGACAGACGGACATACATACAGACAGACAAACAGACGGACATACATACAGACGGACAGACAGACAGACAGACAGACAGACAGACATACATAGCTCAGCGTGCTGACTGTTGCGATTGTGGTGTGTTCCTCTGCCTTGATCTCTGCCCGCTTGTGTATCGTTTGTGGTACTTGAGTGTCGTTGTTTTTGTTTGCGTTTTGGGGTGTACTCTTTGTTGTTGGAACTTTCATTTCTTTTTAATTGCTCTCATTTAATTGCTATGTGGTTGTTGTTGTTGTTCTTTTTCTTCAGCTGGCGACGTACTTTTAGAAATTTTTGTTTTTTTTTTTTGCACAGATTCATAATGTAAACAAACGCAATTAGTCATTTAGAACATGTACGAATTTGGTTGCATATTGAACTTTGAATGGATGCGAATGACTGGGTAGTAGTTTTGCTATGTGGTTGTTGTTGTTGTTCTTTTTCTTCATCTCAACGGACCTTTAGAAATTTTTGCACGGAATCATAATGTAAACATCCATCCAGCATATAATTAGCTACATCGAGAATAAAGGGTCAATTGTAAATGTGTCGTCAAAGTCTCAAACACCAAAGTCTCAAAACGTTCTACACCGAAAAAAGTTGTGAAATTAAGTGACAATTCGGAGAAATAAAGTGAAAAGTTAAATTTAAACTATTTAAAAAGTTAATCAAATATTAACAAATTCTATAAACAAATTTAACAACAATTAAAAGAAACTGGACAAACAAGTGAACTATTCAAGAACAAGAAAAAAGTTAAATATAGTATTTAAAATATTACTAAAATATAAACAAATTTAACAACAATTAAAAGAAAAGTGTTCTAATACAACATACAATCTGATCTGATCATTCTCATCTAAAACAAGTGAAATATTTACAAGAAAAGAAAAATGAAGAGCTTCATGTGTAATGTTTGTGAACAGGAGTTCACTGCAATGCGCAACCTCAAAAGGCATGTGCAAGGGAAGCATGAAAGTGTGGCATACCAGTGCGAACATTGTGGCCAAAATTTTGCACGACTGGATGCTATGCGCAGGCACATAAAATTGATCCACTCGGAATCATCATCATCATCAACAACGCCATCAACATCATCACTAGCCGCAGCATCAACATCATCAGTAACAAAACCAACACCATCATCATCAACAACGTCATCAACATCTGTTGCAGCACCACCATCATCAACATCTGTAGCAGCACCATCATCATCATCATCACTAGCCGCAGCATCATCATCATCACTAGCAGCACCATCATCATCAACATCAAGAGCAGTACAATGGCTACCAGTTAAACCTAACGAGAACGTTCGTTGTCCAAATTGCAATGAAGATGTTTCTCGAAGAGACTGGAACCATCACATCAAAACATTGAAGCATAAGAGGAATTGTTGGATGACAATTGACGGTGCTCTCAAATGCATAACATCATCTTTCCGGAATAGAATTCAAACCCTGATATTCCAAAATGAGGATGAGGGTCTTGTCATTCCGGAAAAGTTTTTTGAGAAGGCTCAAAATATAGTAGCCAAAGAGCTATTGAAAATGCTAGAGAAGCATACATCATATAAATTCAACATGGAATTGTATGCGGAATATTTCAAAGTGTTGGATGATGATGAAATGGTAGTTGAAATAAAATCATTTCAAACCAAAATGAGCTTAATTCAAAAATATGAAGAGATAAGCGACATATACAATGACATGTGCCAACAGATCAGCTCTAAAATGGGTGAGTTCCAGGAAAGGGACAGTGGATGGGCCCTACTTAGAATATGTCACCTGGAGGTGAACATCAACAAATATAGACCGTTGAAGGGATCCTCATACATCCCGCTCCCAGAATCCCTGCAGAAGAAGCACGCCTGCGTCAATATACAAAATGACGATCCGTACTGCTTCAAATGGGCGATCATCTCAGCGCTTTCTGACGTGCAAAAAGATCCCCAAAGACCGCAAAATTATGGGATCAACAGCATCGAAGCAGAGGAAATTGTGCTACACAATGGAGCTAAAGTGCATTTTAAGGGATTGACGTTCCCCCTCCCCATAAGCAGCATCGAACATTTTGAGAAGCAGAATCCTAACATAAGCATCAACGTGTTTGGATTTGATGAAGCTTCCAAAAACATCGAGGGACCGTATCATTGCACAAAGCAGGAGAAGGTGCAGCATATTAACCTGTTGCTGCTGCAGGAAGGAGAGCGGTTCCATTATGTATGGATTAAAAATATTTCAAGGTAATTATATCACAATTTAAATTTTTGTTTTTATATTAACTTACTTATATTAAGTACTATATTAAGTATAAATATTCCAGCTAATTTATTGTTCTCTTTTTGTTTTCCAGATTGCTAAAACATCAAAGCACGAGCCATTGCAGACAACTTTATTTATGCAACAGCTGCCTGCAGTACTCTCACAATGAGAGTACTCTACAACAACATAAACTGGTGTGCGGACGGACGGTGACAGAGATGCCGTCGACGGAGAAAGCGGTAATTAGTTTTAAAAATTATAATCATAAATTATACGTACCATTCGTTGTCTATGCAGACTTCGAATGTGTACTAAGTAGCGTAGATTTAGACTTAGCGAATAATACTAGAAATATAAGTAAGCATATACCTATAGGTTTTAGTTATTATATTAGTTGTAATTATAATAGTAGCTTAAATAAATTTCAAATTTATTCAGGGGAAGATGCCCCGAAAAAATTTGTAGAATATTTAGTTAGTGATATAAGATATATTTATAATAATTATTTAAGTGTAATTAAACCAATAAATTTTTTGTCTAATGAAGAGGTAAAACTCCAAAAAGACTCCAATTCTTGTCATATTTGCGAACAAGAATTGGGGGATGATAGAGTGGCAGACCATTGCCATTTAACTGGAAAGTACAGGGGGCCGGCACATAACGAATGCAATTTAAAATTTCAAATTGCAAAGTTTGTGCCTGTATTTTTCCATAATTTTTCTGGTTATGACTGCCACCTCTTCATTAAAGAATTGAATTTATTTGAGGGTGATATTAATGTTATCCCCTTAAATAAGGAATTGTATGTATCCCTTTCTAAACGTATACAAGTAAGCGAAAAGAAAACAATCGAAATCAGATTCTTGGATTCTTTTCGTTTCATGGCATCGAGTTTGGATGCATTAGCGCAAAATTTGTCATCAAGTGATTTCAAAATAGTGCGCCAAATGTATCCAAACGATGATGAGTTTCAGCTACTAAGACGAAAGGGGGTATTCCCATATGAATACCTCAATTCAATTAGTCGTTTAGGAGAAACCAGTCTTCCCAGCCATGATAAATTTTTTAGTTGTTTAACTAACAAAAATTGTTCGGTTGAAGACTATCAACACGCCTTAAAGGTTTGGAATGTCTTCAACTGCCAAACACTAAAAGATTACATGCTGCTGTATTTGAAGACTGATGTATTGATTTTAGCTGATGTTTTTGAAAACTTTAGAAAGGTTTGCAAAAATATCTATGAGCTAGATCCGTGTCAATATTACACAGCTCCAGGTTTATCGTGGGATGCAATGTTGAAAACAACAAAGATAAACCTGGAACTCTTCACTGATATTGACATGCACCTTTTTGTGCAAAAAAGTATTCGAGGCGGCATTGTCCAATGTAGTACAAGGCATTCCAAGGCAAATAATAAGTATATGATGGGGTACGATAAAAGTAAACCATCAACATATTTAACATATTTGGATGCTAATAATCTGTATGGATGGGCAATGTCGCAATATTTACCTTATGGGGGATTCGAATGGATGGAAAATATTGACCAATTCAACGTTTTTAAAATTCCATTCGATTCTCCCATCGGATACATACTTGAAGTAGATTTGGATTACCCACAGAATTTACATGATGCGCATAATGATTTACCATTTTGTGCTGAGAATAAAACTGTGGGTAATTCAAAGTGTAAAAAGTTGATTACTGACTTAACCAACAAAACTCACTATGTTATTCATTATAGAAATCTTCAGCAATGTATAGAAAATGGTATGTTGTTGAAGAAAGTATATAAAATATTGAAATTTAAGCAGTCTTGTTGGTTAAGTGAATATATCAATCTAAATACCCATCATCGCAGTTTAGCAAAGAATACTTTTGAAAAGAATTTTTTCAAACTGCTAAACAACGCGGTGTATGGAAAGACTATGGAAAATGTAGACAAGCGTAAAGATGTCAAAATAGTAACCGATTGGGAAAGTAGGGGAAGGCGGTTAGGAGCCCGAGCACTAATTGCCAAACCAAACTTCCACAGCTGTACACAGTTTACAGAAGATATGGTTGCTATACAAATGTCTAGAGCTCGCTCTGTCTACAATAAACCCATATATTTGGGATTTGTTGTTTTGGAATTGTCGAAATGGAAAATGTATGACTTCCATTATAGTTACATGAAACCTAAATTCGCAACAAATCTCAAATTAAATTATATGGACACTGATTCTTTTATATATTCTGTTCAGTGTGAAGATTTCTATAGGGATATTCGAGATGATATCGATTCAAAGTTCGATACATCAGAGTATCCCGTGGATAATGTGTATGGTTTCCCCCTTAGAAATGCCAAAGTCCTTGGCATGATGAAGGATGAAAATAAGGGGGAAATTATGCTAGAGTTTATTGGGCTCAGGTCAAAAATGTATTCAATAAGTGTAGAAAATAACGTAGAGATTAAGAAAGCAAAAGGTGTCAAACAATCAGTAGTAAGTAATTTAAGTTTAAGTGATTATAAAAATTGTTTAGTTCATAAGAAAATTATATATGGAGACATGTATATATTTAGATCTAAGATACATGAAATATATACACAACTAGTACATAAGATAGCTTTAAGCCCTTTAGATGATAAGCGTTTTATTAGAAATGATAGTATAAACACATATGCGTGGGGGCATTATAAAATCGGTTTAGAATCAGAGTTAGATATAGATGAAGATATATTTATGGATATAGATATATAGAATATTAATTATAACTATTATAAAAATAAATAAGAAAAAATTTGTAAATAGATTTAAGAAAAACATTTATTTTAAATCAATAAAATTATATATTAACATTTAAATCTTTTGCATTGCATTATAATCTTTTATTTATTATCAATGAAATTTCGGAGTAGGATTGCATTTTCTAGCGCGCAGTGTCCATTATGGGAATGGCATATTCTTTGTAGTAAGTATGTATCTCTTAGAGTTTCCAGATTCTCGCAGCCAAATTCTTCTACATTCAATACAGGTTTCCCCAAAATTTCTTCAATCCATTTAGATTTTTCAACTCCTTTCACATATACAAGTTTATGTTTAATATTTAATTTCAAGAAATTCTCAACGCTATTAAAAGAGATAGATCCATCGTTCCAACGAAATCCATGGTGATTGTGATACAGCCAATTCGCCTGCTTTTTATATTTTAAAGATAAGTCTCTAAATTCAAATGGTGGTTTGATGATAAAGTTTTGATATTCACTAGAGCTGAAGGTTACTGCCAACTCTTTAACTATAAACTCATTAAAATTTCCTTTGAAGCCTTGCACATCCAAGGTTACAAATTTTTGTTGCTCCATTGCACTTAGACAACTTTTTTAATTTCGCCAGTCACTGGAGTGTATTCAATCAACTTATCGTGTATAAGTATACAATAAGCTGATGTATTGGCTGGAATATTCTTTGATGTTTTAAATTCAATTCGAATATCAATTGGTCCAGTTTTTATCGCTTCGTTTTGATGAGTTACATCCACCACTATTATCGGAGCTGTATCTTTAAAGTCTTCAGGCAGCAACAGAGGTTGGGAATCGCGTGCAAAGTAATTTTGTTGAAATTTCAAATACATATCATAAAGCAGAGCATAACGATCACGGTCAAAATTCAGATTGAGATCATCATAGGGATATGTATCAGAATTTAAGTGCACTTTTACATCGGTTAGATGACAATGTTGAAATTTTTGATCTCGTCGAAAGGCAATAAGTATGAAGCGTGGTCTTTCATTCTGTGGTGATAATTTTACATTCCACAGATGATTGTTTCCTTGAGTGAGTACCGGATTAAAATGACAATCCCAACTACGGAATGCTATTAATAAAGGTTTTGCACTTTGAATCGTTTGAAAGAGTTGTAGTTTTGCAAAATCAGCCAACTGTACATGGGGAATTTTCCATGTGATATTAGTTATAGTTAATTTTATATTTTCGGTGGCAACAGTTGAATAAACAGCATTTTCATCGGATTTCGATCTCAGTAGTATAAGTTCATGTTTAGAATTTAAAATAATTTTGTTAAAGTCTTCAGCAAATCCCAATAGCATTTTCAATGGTATACAGAAATTAAAATATCCGTTCTTTATTTCAAGTTCATTCTTTGAAAACCATCCAGCATTTTTGAGCATGTTACTTTGAATCGAATTTAATGAGACATAATTTTTTACTGTTGTAGTTACACCCAAGTGACGCGTACGATCGATCTCTAATCCATTAACTTCATAGCGAATTTCATCAAACATGAATGCAACACAATTGTTTTTTAATTTTACATTGGCTGTTGCGCTTCCATTTTCTAGAGTAACTGTACCTTCAATGTAAATTAAACTCTCACTGGGTAGAAGGTAAAGATCTTGATTTTGAACGGCTATCCGTATCTCGTCATTGCTGTTATATGATTGTAAATATGGTGAATAGCTATGGTATTCCTTTTTAATAATACTGTCATCGTAGAGCGGCGTTTGTAAAACATCAAGTATTTGACTCATTTTAATTTCAGTTTGTCTTTAGTTTTAAGCCCAAAGATTTTAGAAACTCTTTATTTTCAAATGACAGCTTTTTACGTTGTAGAGCGTTTTGATGTGTTTGCGACTTGGACGACCTTGTCAGTTCAAATGGTAAAGAAGAAGTGAATGTAGTTGCACCTGGGTATGCGCTTTTATTATACACAATCATTGCTCCTGCGGTTTTAGGTGCAGTCTGAGTGTTATTGTTTCTCCGCAAAAATTAATTAGATTACCGTTTTGGTCAACGATTTTCACAGTAATTGAACTTATCTGTCTGGTGTTTACTGGCAAATAGATTACATTTTTAGGGATCTCGTCTATTTTATAGCCAGGACTAACATTTAATGCAAACATATGAATTGTATGAGCTGGTATGTTGTTAATGTAGGCACCGCTAATTATGTCGCACTCAATGTGTATTGCGTTTATTTTCGTTATATACACGGGTAAGTCGGATGTATGTAGTTTTCCGGCTTCCAATACTTTTTTACTAAAACCCAATAGTGAACCAATGGTGCGTTCCTTATTAAAGAAAATGTTATTTTTACTGGATCCTACGACTGCTTGCAGTGTATTGGGGTTGGCGGATATTTCCAGGTTCTCATGTGGATCTATAGTCAAATATTTATTTTGAATAAATTCAGCAATGTCGTCAAGTTCGTATGAACCGACAGGAATCTCAATGATACGATCGCCAATGTGAAATAAATTATTTTCGTAATCAACATTCGGTATAGTGTGATAACTATGAAAGTCTACGAGACCACACACATACTTTCCCTCTAAATCTATGGGTGGAAAATAATTAGCCGATAAAATGGATTTATTTCCACTTAAAGTAAGAGTTATTGACATCTTGAAAGTTGGTTGAGTAATGAAATGAAAAGTCAGATGCAATCTTTTTTATTTAGAATTTTTTTTAATAATAATAATAATGTTATTACTATATGAACAATATACATATTTAAAAAATATATTTATTACAATTTTATAAAATTTCATTTTTATCGATCCAAGAATTATGATCATTGCTAAATCCTAGCCACTTGACAAAAATTTCCCTTCCTTTAGTTTTAAGAACTTTTTCCACCAGATATATGCTGGGATACTTTGTTTTCAGTAGTTCACTTTCGTAGAATCCTCCTCTAATTGGATTCCCCTGGTAGTCTTCAAGAATATACGTTGTTGGGTTTGTAATTCTTATATTTTTAATTTTGAATATTTCTGTTGTCCAGTTCGGTGTATAGCCTTTCTCAAAAATGTGTTTATATTTACTTATACGCACATAATCTCCTTCCCGAAACTTTGGCTTTGTAAATATTTTCAAGTTGTTGTAGGCAGTATTTAATAATAACTTTTCATTGGCTCGATTCACTTCAGATGGAGCCATATTAATGGTTCGATGCTTTTTATGATTGTATTCGTTAATCAAACTTTTGTACTTGTCAATCCATCGATATGATCCATGATAGCTAAATTCCTTCCACATCATTTGCTTTAACGTTCTATTAAAACGTTCAACAATTGACGCCTTCAAAACACTGTACGAAGAATAATGGTTGATGTTATATTCTTTCATTAAATTTTGAAATTTTCCATTGAAGAATTCTTTGCCGTCATCGGTTTGTAAATTGCTTGGTTTTCGTCTTAAATCGAGTATGGATTTCATGGCTTTAGTAACATCAATAGCGTTTTTGGATTTTAAGGGTACAATCCAACCATATTTCGAGAATGTGTCTATTACAGTTAGAAGAAAGCGGTATCCATCATTATATGTAAAATAACTACCCATTTCCACTAAATCTGCTTGCCAGAGGTCATCTATTCCCTTGGTTATTACTCGCCTTCGCTTAAAGTTCTTACGAGCTTGCCTGTGTAGCTCCTCTACTAAACCTCTCTTCATTTTCTGCTAAATTTAAGATTAAATCGCCAACTTTCTTTTCTATTTCAGCTATTGAAGTTCCTTTATTTAGTTCTTCATTTGCGATACTTGTAAACCGCTCAAGCCCTTCGCTTATATCATCTACATAATTCTTGTTATTACTGTCAACGTGTTGGTTCTTGTTTCGAAGTTTTACATATATTATTTCAACGACTCTAAGTATTCTATCACTTAGTATATGGATTTCGTTTTTAAAATAATCCCTTATCGGAGTAGTACTATTTTCAACAAGTGACCGAAGATTTTGTATGACTTGCTTAATGTCGTTGTGTATTTTTTCCCTTAGTATATCGTTTTCTTCTTTAAATTCAACCTTTATCTGTTTAATACTATCAGCAACAAGTAATTGATGATTTTTGTTAACTTTTTCAATGTCTTTATCTATTTTTTCCTTTACCAATGAGTTCTCTGCTTGAATTTGCATGTGAGTCTGTTTGATTTCTTTGTAAATATTTTGCTTTAGTAAATTGTTTTCTCTTTGAAATTCCACTTTGATTCGATTTATACTATCTTCAACAAATGATTTTGTTACTGCATCATTGTCTTCGACAGGAGCATTAATATTCCTTAAGCGTTTCCAATGGAGATCCAAGTTTTTATCATTGTCCAAATTGAATCCCAAGGCTCTTGTAAAATTTCTTTTTAATTTATTGTTTAATGACTTCTCTATGGAATAATGACCGAACTTGTCGACGCTCATTTTACAATTATATGTATTTATGGAAATTGTGGTTATTTATATGATAATTACGCAATTATATTAGCTTCCCTAAGTTCTTCGAGTATTGAAACTATTTCGTTGTTGTGATTGGTGTGTCCTGCAGATTGTGATGATACTAATAGCCTTAACCTATCTACCAACTCATTTGGATCATCCCAATATATATAGTTTGGCTTTTGCTTGTTAACACTCATTAAACCGCTCCCCTTAGTTTGATTTTGTGAGGTAGTCGATGGAGTTATCTCACTGAATAATGGCTTTATGATGTCGGTATATTTGAGAGCTCTACTCCCCTTTGCTCGTCCAGTGCTGTTAAAATTAAGTTTGTGAGCACTAGTATTTACTAAAATACTTTTGTAAGCTTGTAGATCTTTATCGTCATAATTTGATGGTTCTTTGTTGAATAATAATTGTTGCAATCCAGGTGTAAAGTTCCAACTATTATCGGATATTATTATTTTATCATCGCGTAATGAGAAAGGGCTATTACCGATTCGCCATTTGCCATCAGATCCCTTGTATGGGCCATATGTGGTATCCAACTAATTCTGTTGTTCTAAGTCGGAATAGACCATTGATTCAGTAGATTTTGGATCGTCGCTTGTAGTATCGAGTTCAGAGAATAATTTTGTTTTAGGTGATTTATTCATTATATCTTCTGCATCTTCTATTTGAGAGAAAAAGTCGTCGTCTTCATCGTCATTACTATTGATAAGAGTTTCGTTTGAGAAATCGACTTTTCGTGCTTTAGCTGGAGTACTTGTTTTTACTTTTAGCGGTACCTTATTGTATTTAATGTTATGCTTGTCCTTATTATAATTTGTATTGGAGTGCTTGACTATTTCTTTTAGAGGTTTTGTGATGTGGCTAAATGTCTTTTCTAATTCATTCTCTAAATCTGCTTTTCCCAATTTTATATTCTTAAATTTCTGTTTTAATATGCGTCTAGTTTTGATCAAGTCTTTTAATATTTTGTCATCCATTTTAGCAACAACATACAATATATCAGATCAGCTTTTGAACAGCTTTTGAACAGCTCTTGAACAGCTCTGAACACCTTTTGAACAGCTCTGAACACCTCTTGAACACCTTTTGAACAGCTCTAAACACCTTTTGAACAGCTCTGAACACCTTTTGAACAGCTCTTGAACAGCTCTGAACACCTTTTGAACAGCTCTGAACACCTCTTGAACACCTTTTGAACAGCTCTGAACAGTTTAGTTATATTAATGTTATCAGTTGAAAGCTAAGTAGCATACTAATATGAATATAATGGTAACCAACCATATTATAGGTGAATGTATGTATCAAATCCCTTTCTGTAACGTCCACCATCAATTGGATCGTCTTTGCTTATTACAAGAAATCCATATTTATCTTTCCAACATTCTCCGCATATATTAATAAATTTTTTATAAGCCATATCTGTTCCGACATGATCATTGTATATGTGCTTCATGTTCATCTCATCTTGCTTAAACATAATAATCATGTTGGCATTATCGCGCACCAAATGTTTAGGGATTCGTGTATATGTTTGGCATAAGTAAAAGCAATCAATAGATTTGTGTCTGCCCATACAAAAGTATTCTCGAATGTTGTTTTGCTTCTCACAAGCTACGTCATCGAATATCATTATTGAGTTGGTTTTTGCTTCATTCGGCTTGAGCACTTCTTCGTTCTCGGAAAACGTAAAGAATCCCATATTTTGAATTGGTTTTATTAACCGTTTTAGATATTCATATTTAGGTTGATATAATGATTTTGAGTACAAATATATGTTGGCAAACTTTAATCCATTTGGACTTTCTATTAAACTCAACATGACATTAGTCTTTCCGCAATTCGAGGGACCAACAATAAGACATCTTATTGAATTCGGCAGAAGGGAACTGTGTCTGAGTTTCGTCGCATTATTAGTAACAAGATCCATATTTTTCACAGTAATATTTTTGTCTTGCTTGACGAACCGCATTTTAGCTTATGATATAAATACGAAATTATCACACCTTTATATTCATTTATATCGAAACAGTTCAATTGGAAAGATGTATAAATGGCTATCGTTTACCAAAATAATTTCAGTCTTGATAAACCAGTAATTGGAAGAGGTCTTTTAAATAAAGCTATAAATTCTCTACCAGTTGAACTTCATTTACCAGGCTATCAATTTTGTGGTCCAGGAACTAAACTAAAAAAACGCTTAGAAAGAGGTGATAACGGAATCAATCCACTGGACGCTGCATGTAGAGAGCACGACATTGCTTATAGTAATACACAGAACTTGGATGAGCGTCACGAAGCAGATAAAATATTAGCTGAAAAGGCGTGGCAAAGAGCAAAATCAAACGATAGTAAATATAGTGAGCGAATAAACGCATGGTTAGTAGCCAAAACAATGAAAGCTAAAGTCAAATTCGGTATGGGAAACAAGCTAAATAAGAACCTTAAGAAACTAAAGAAAAAGGTGAAAAGATGCTGTGTAAAGAAAATTTTTACAAAAACTGTTAAAAATGCATTGAAAATTATCAAACAACGAAAACCAGAAGATATCACCAATGCTATTAAAATGGCACAAGGTGTAATCAAAAAGTCTTTTGGACGTAAAAAATCCCTGATAGATATTCCACGTGTTATACCTATTCCCAAAGTAGGAGGTTTTCTACCACTAGTACCCATTTTAACAGCTCTTGGAGCCGTTGGTGGTTTAGCATCTGGTGGTGCTGCAATCGCGAAAGCAATTAATGAAGCCAACTCTGCAAGAAAACAATTGAAAGAAGCAAATCGACATAATCAAACTATGGAAGCAATTGCTATTGGTAAAGGCTTGTATCTTAAACCCTACAAAAAAGGATTGGGATTATATTATAGCCCTCAACCAAAAAACTTTTGAAGAAGCTACCCAACAGAGCCCTCACAAATATCGACTTAATGAAATATACAACGAATCTACCACACTTTAGAGGTATTTTTATGCTAAACACCTTACCAAAGCATCCTCATCGACAAGAATGTGGGATCGTTAATCTTGATAGATCGGATGGACCTGGTACTCATTGGGTAGCATATTATAAAAACAAGAATCAAAAGGAATATTTTGATAGTTTTGGAAACTTGCAACCACCGTATGAAGTAATCCAATACTTGGGTGATGGAATACGTTACAACTACACTCAACATCAAGATTATAATTTATTTAACTGCGGTCATTTATGTCTAAAATTTCTTTACAATTTAACTTTTTTTAGGAGAAATAACGAATAAAGTTTATTAAAATGAAATCCAATTGTGTTTTATTTATGTGTTTAGTATATAATAGATATTTATGTGTTTAGTATATAATACATTTGTATTTATTATAAGGTATATTTGATTTTGATGCCGATGATGATGATTATGATGAAGAGGTATTCCACTCCTTGTCTGATTTAAATGGATTTTTCACCTCTGCATCTTCTTTGTCCAAGATTCTTTCATTGTGATATCTTTCTTCTTATCCATTTTGTTGTTGTTGTTGGCTTTCTCTCTTTCTCCCTCTCTCTCTCTCTGTGCTCTGTAAATTCTAACTACAAACTAAACTAAAAATTTAAATTTCTTGTCATAAATACTATTTTCTTTGATTGCATATATTCAGTTTTAGTTCATCTTTCGATCGGTGCAGTTAATAGCTCTTCAATTAGTTTTACTACCTATCAAGAAATTAAGAAACAACAAATTCGAAAATGAATACAAAACGTCAAGGATCATCAACTTTTTCCGTCGCAGCTATGGACGACTTCAATCGGAACAACAGTGTCCAAAAAACCATATTAGCAGTTAAGGATATGGAGCCAAACAAATCGTATTCAATTAAAAATGTCCGGAAAACGAAAACTAAGTATGGAGCCCGAGTTTTGATGGAGTTGGAAGAGAATGTAATTTTTCTGCCACAAAGATTTAACAACATCAGCGATGAGACAATAGAAGAATTCTCAAACGGAGCTTACTATTTGTGTAAAATAATGAAGGAAGATACTGACGACTTTCGCTTGGAGGTTCTGGTTGACTTTCCCTTAACACAAGCAATGTATTATCAAATGTGAAAACTTTGTATAATAAAATGTTATAAAAATAAAATATAATTTATGCCTTAAAAATAGATTCTTTTTAATGTAGAATATAAAACATGCAAGCATAAACCAGAAAATTTGGTTGAAGAGAGAAAAAACATTTGGTTGAAATAATTTTAGTCGTAAACCAGTTGCGTTTGTTTACATTATGATTCTTATGATTAATAAAGAAATTCGTTCATGTTCATACATGTTCTAAATGACCAATTGCATTTGTTTACATTACGATTCTAATTTACGACTTTTTATTCTGAGAAATATTTGTAAACGGAAAGTACCGAAATTGTCAACTCCAATTCCGAGATTGAAATAATTGTACATACACTGTGTGTGGCCGCGGGGTAATCGAACACTTAAATGCCTCATTTACTAAATCTACAACAACCACATAGCAAAAATGACGAACAGCAATTAAATCAGAGCAATAAAAAAGAAATAAAAGTTCCAACAACAAAGAGTACACCCCAAACGCAAACAAAAACAACGACACTCAAGTACCACAAACGATACACAAGCGGGCAGAGATCAAGGCAGAGGAACACACCACAATCGCAACAGTCAGCACGGCGTCTATATGTCCGTCTGTATGTATGTATGTCTGTCTATATGTATGTATGTCCGTCTGTATGTCTGTCTGTCCGTCTGTCCCTCCCCTTCCTCCTTCCTCCCTCCCCTTCCTACCTCCCTCCCCTTCCTATCTCCCTCCCCCTCCTTCCACCCTCCCCTTCCTCCCGCCCCTTTCTTCATCCCCTTCCTTCCATCCACCCCTTCCTACCTCCCTCCCCCTCCCCATCCTCCCTCCCCTTCCCATCAAACTATCACCCTCTCGCTCACTCTCACATATCCATAGCACCACACGGCAGCGCAGTCGCACCACACGCAGCGCAGTCGCTACCATACATAGCGCACCACACGCACCACACGCAGCGCAGTCGCTACCTTGCGCCAGAAGGTACATATAACCACTACTGAGGCACTTCGCTGGGAAACGGATGGAGCAGGAGAAGAAGGAGAAGAAGGACGAGGATGAGAACCACTTGAGAGAGGATGAGAGACGCAAAATTAGTGGAAGAAGCGGATTCGGAATTCAATGCAATTTCAAGTTGAATTTAATCAAAATTAAATCATTCTTTGAATTTAAGAGAGGTTTAAGTCAAAGTCTAGGACGGTGCCCCCGTAGTTTTTCTAGGTTATTTTGAAGCAAGTTTTTTTATACATATAAATACGAACATTACTAAGAATGTGCTCACTGGTGTTCAGTTGACTTTTTAAAAAAGAAACTTATTTGAACTTTTATCTCTTCAAAGTTCATCGAACCTATCAGAGTTCATCGAAGTTCATTGGAATGAAACGAAATTTAAATTAATTTTTTATAAAAATTGCTATCTATGCAAAGCTTAATAAATATTCAAAGATTTCGATTAAAATTCACAAAATAATCATCGGATTCGATTCGAAGTTGTTTTACATTTTTTTGTTTGTTGTGGCAGAAGTTGAAATGGCGTCTTCGAGTCTCCTCCTTAATTCATCAGACTCACTGTTTTGATATCTCTCTCTCTCTCTCTCTCTCTCTCTCTTTCACAATATTTTTGTTGTTTTTTTCTTTGGTTTTTTTTTAAAATTATAATTTCTGAGTTCAATTTAGTTGAATTTTCAAATGTTGTCGTTTATAATATTCTTCAGTGTTGTGCCTGTTGTTGTTTTTGTTGAGGTTCGTTCCGTGGCTCTTTTCATCGCTTCTTGCTTATTGATGTCCTTTCACCATCGCATTCATCTGATTTAATTTCAGGTTTACTTTTTTTAAGCTGTGTATTTTTTTGCTGATGTTTTTTTTTTTCTTAAGTTGTTTTCATATTTTTTGTTTGTTTTTTTATGGCTCCTTCTTCCCCTCTGAACCAATATTTGACAAAGAATACATGCCAAAAATAATCGAAATGGCAAACGCAGAAAAAAATTTAAATATTTTAATATGCTTGGCAAACATGTCGACGAGCGCACGAAAGCAAATAAAACCAAAAAATCACGTAATTTAAAGAAAAAGCATTAAAAAACATACAAAAAAAAACAAAATCACTCGAATTGCTTTGAACTGCAAAAATTGATGAGTCGCTGAAATAATAAACAACAAAAATCTGCAAATAAATATGTTTACAAAAAACATTTTAAATACGAACATAAATCAATGCGAATAATAAGAGTACAAACGACAATGATAACAACAACAAAGGAAAAATATTATTGACTATAAAATTATTAAAATTAATTAAAATTATAGCAACAAAAAAGATAACAAATAAAATAAATCATGGCAACGTCATTCTTAACGTCATTCAACACTTATAATTTGCCACATTTTTCAAAAATTTGTGGCAATTTTTTGTGGTAGATTGAAAAAAGCAGCATTTGTCACGTTTCTGCTTTTGTTGTTGTTCTGGTACTTTAGACACGACTAATTAATTGCTCACTGTTAATCATTTGATGTTAAAAACGAGCAGATAATAAATGATGGTGGCTTTGTTAGGCGATGTTATTGTTATTAGTGTGAATTAATTTTTAGTACTTGATCTGATTTTTGGAATGGACATTTTAGAAGAATTTTACAAATTTTTGTTTAACATTTTTGAGGTGTTTTTTCTCCTTTTAAAAATTAGTCAGCGAAACTTTCTTATTTTTACTAAAATTTAAAATTTTTATTAAATAAAATTAAAATTAATTTCTAATACAATATTATTAAGGAAGTATGATGAAAATGATTTGAGAATTGAGCTGTCAAACGTCTGACGAAGCTATTTCTTTTTATTCTTTTTTGTGTCATTCACTTTAATTATTATCTGCTCCTTCTCGAGCCTCCTCGAAGTCACACGTGACGATGGCCGGCGTCTGGTAAATCGTACTATTTCCTGAATCCCCTGTCCTTTACTCTGTGCTCTTTCCTCGTTGGTCCGAATGCTGAACAGACGACATTCTGCTTGTCTTGCTTTTTTGCCGATTTTCGTCGTCGTCGTTTTTTTTCAATTCAACGGTTTCGGAGAGGCGACATTTTAATTCCAGCTGAATGTCAACAACATTGAAATGACGAAAATCAGTGGATTGCTTGAGGTTTGCCGACGATAACCACTACAACGATGATGATCAGCAGCAGCTATACAGTCAGTCAACCTGCAGTATTCATGTGGTTGTTGTTGTTGCTGATTTATCTGCGGCTTGTAGAAAATCCTTTGAGCTCTTTTTTTCGTTATCTTCTTTGCAGTGTTTTCTGTTATTGTTTCTGTTCAAATTCTTGATTTATTTCAAGAACGACTACATGGTCAATCGTAACGTGTTCCATTCTGATTCCACAACAAGGCAAACAATGCACCATCTCTTGGAATTCGGTAGGCGTTTGTTGTTTCATTTATTCATTCATTCAAGCAATCATTTATGTATTCCATTAATTCGAGTCTGTTGAAACTCATCAGAAGGGGCAGAAACTTCTCATACCCTACACCCGAAGACGAAAGATTATATTAATTGTATCCTTTCGTTTTTAACGTACAGAGCAGGCGTGGCAGGTATAGTAAAGTATGCCTCTTATATATTCTTAATAAGAAACTGAAGAAATCTTTTTGAAATCATGCAACAAGGAATGGACATAAAAATTGTTTTAGCTGTTGCCTATTAGGACATATAAATTCACTTAAGATGTGGTTCTCTTATAGCGAAACTAATCTAGTTATTGATTATTATTATTTTGATTTTTATTATTGGTGTTGTTGTTATTTATCAAAACAATCATATCAACGACCTCATCCATAAAAGGATGACGAGAAGTACATAGTTCAATCACTAACCATATAAAATATAAATGTATAATTCCTCTCCCCACATCTCCCGATCTATACCAATCAATCCAACAGATCAAGCGCGAAAGAAAGGAAAATTATTGTTGTTGTTGTTGACAAGCAGTTGTTGAAGTCAGAAAATTAAATGTTGGTGAAATTAATGTAACTTATAATATTTATAGTATATTGGAATAATAAATAATTTATAAGAAAAGTTATAAGCAAAAAAAAAAAAATTAATAAATAAGACACTGATTAAATAAGACATAAATTAAAAAGGAAAAAAGAAGTGTTATTCTTTTTTAGATACTGTATCGACTCATTACGTGACGTTGATCAAGAATATAATTTTCTATATCTACCACGCTTCCCTTAATGCTGAAGAAACGCAAGAACATAATGAATATGTATACTCTTATTCCTTCGGGTGTAGGGTGTAATTAAAATTAAAAGAAAACACATCTAATAAGAATTATCCTATAGAGAATTACAGATTGGGAATCTTTTATTACTATATAAAAATACTATTTTAAATATTCAATGATCACAGGACCTTCATTATCTTTTATCATGATAAACCATTGCAAATGACTTTTTAAACATCCTGGCAGATTTGGATTATTAGCACACCAGAAAGGTACACCAGATGATGACTTAATTGGAATGGGTTGTGCTTGTCTTGAAGCAGCCGATATTGGTTGTGCAAAAATCTCATTGGGTTTACTAGAAACTAAGGAAGACGACGCTGATGATCTCGCAGGTAACGATGGTGGCAAAATCCTTAATGCAGCTTGAGAGCTAGATTCTGGACATCCGGGAAGGCTTGGATTGGTAGCACACCACACCGGAACTACCACGTGTTCTATTGTGGTCGCTGTTGTTCCAATTGTAGCATTGCTCTGTGTTGCTGTATTTGGACTTGAAAGCATCATTGGCGATGATGTGGGCATTGTGCCCATTGCTGGGTTAATGGCTTCTGTTTGTGCTGAAGTGGTTGTTTCTGGGCATCCAGGAAGACTTGGATTGGTAGCACACCACACCGGAACTACCACGTGTTCTATTGTGGTCGCTGTTGTTCCAATTGTAGCATTGCTCTGTGTTGCTGTAATTGGACTTGAAAGCATCATTAGCGATGATGTGGGCATTGTGCCCATTGCCGGGTTAATGGCTTCTGTTTGTGCTGAAGTGGTTGTTTCTAAGCATTCGGGAAGACTTGGATTGGTAGAACACCACACCGGTACTACCACGTGTTCAACGGTTGACGTTGTTGTGGCCGGAAATGTTTCTTCTGTTGTGGTCGCTGTTGATCCAATTGAAGCACTGCTCTGTGTTGCTGTACTTGGGCTTGAAAGCATCGTTGGCGACGATGTCGGCGTTGTGCTCATTGGCGGGTTAGTGGCTTCTGTTTGTGCTGAAGTGGTTGTTTCTAAGCATTCGGGAAGACTTGGATTGGTAGAACACCACACCGGTACTACCACGTGTTCAACGGTTGACGTTGTTGTGGCCGGAAATGTTTCTTCTGTTGTGGTCGCTGTTGATCCAATTGAAGCACTGCTCTGTGTTGCTGTACTTGGGCTTGAAAGCATCGTTGGCGACGATGTCGGCGTTGTGCTCATTGGCGGGTTAGTGGCTTCTGTTTGTGCTGAAGTGGTTGTTTCTAAGCATTCGGGAAGACTTGGATTGGTAGCACACCACACCGGTACTACCACGTGTTCTATTGTGGTCGATGTTGTTGCAATTGAAGCACTGCTCTGTGTTGCTGTGCTTGGGCTTGAAAGCATCGTTGGCGACGATGTCGGCGTTGTGCCCATTGCCGGGTTAATGGCTTCTGTTTGTGCTGAAGTGGTTGTTTCTGGGCATCCAGGAAGACTTGGATGGGTAGCACACCACACCGGTACTACCACGTGTTCTATTGTGGTCGATGTTGTTGCAATTGAAGCACTGCTCTGTGTTGCTGTGCTTGGGCTTGAAAGCATTGTTGGCGACGATGTCGGCGTTGTGCTCATTGGCGGGTTAGTGGCTTCTGTTTGTGCTGAAGTGGTTGTTTCTAAGCATTCGGGAAGACTTGGATTGGTAGAACACCACACCGGTACTACCACGTGTTCAACGGTTGACGTTGTTGTGGCCGGAAATGGTTCTTCTGTTGTGGTCGCTGTTGATCCAATTGAAGCACTGCTCTGTGTTGCTGTACTTGGGCTTGAAAGCATCGTTGGCGATGATGTGGGCGTTGTGCTCATTGGCGGGTTAGTGGTTTCTGTTTGTGCTGAAGTGGTTGTTTCTAAGCATTCGGGAAGACTTGGATTGGTAGAACACCACACCGGTACTACCACGTGTTCAACGGTTGACGTTGTTGTGGCCGGAAATGGTTCTTCTGTTGTGGTCGCTGTTGATCCAATTGAAGCACTGCTCTGTGTTGCTGTACTTGGGCTTGAAAGCATCGTTGGCGATGATGTGGGCGTTGTGCTCATTGGCGGGTTAGTGGTTTCTGTTTGTGCTGAAGTGGTTGTTTCTAAGCATTCGGGAAGACTTGGATTGGTAGAACACCACACCGGTACTACCACGTGTTCAACGGTTGACGTTGTTGTGGCCGGAAATGGTTCTTCTGTTGTGGTCGCTGTTGATCCAATTGAAGCACTGCTCTGTGTTGCTGTACTTGGGCTTGAAAGCATCGTTGGCGATGATGTGGGCGTTGTGCTCATTGGCGGGTTAGTGGTTTCTGTTTGTGCTGAAGTGGTTGTTTCTAAGCATTCGGGAAGACTTGGATTGGTAGAACACCACACCGGTACTACCACGTGTTCAACGGTTGACGTTGTTGTGGCCGGAAATGGTTCTTCTGTTGTGGTCGCTGTTGATCCAATTGAAGCACTGCTCTGTGTTGCTGTACTTGGGCTTGAAAGCATCGTTGGCGATGATGTGGGCGTTGTGCTCATTGGCGGGTTAGTGGTTTCTGTTTGTGCTGAAGTGGTTGTTTCTAAGCATTCGGGAAGACTTGGATTGGTAGAACACCACACCGGTACTACCACGTGTTCAACGGTTGACGTTGTTGTGGCCGGAAATGGTTCTTCTGTTGTGGTCGCTGTTGATCCAATTGAAGCACTGCTCTGTGTTGCTGTACTTGGGCTTGAAAGCATCGTTGGCGACGATGTCGGCGTTGTGCTCATTGGCGGGTTAGTGGCTTCTGTTTGTGCTGAAGTGGTTGTTTCTGGGCATCCAGGAAGACTTGGATTGGTAGCACACCACACCGGAACTACCACGTGTTCTATTGTGGTCGCTGTTGTTCCAATTGTAGCATTGCTCTGTGTTGCTGTAATTGGACTTGAAAGCATCATTAGCGATGATGTGGGCATTGTGCCCATTGCCGGGTTAATGGCTTCTGTTTGTGCTGAAGTGGTTGTTTCTAAGCATTCGGGAAGACTTGGATTGGTAGAACACCACACCGGTACTACCACGTGTTCAACGGTTGACGTTGTTGTGGCCGGAAATGTTTCTTCTGTTGTGGTCGCTGTTGATCCAATTGAAGCACTGCTCTGTGTTGCTGTACTTGGGCTTGAAAGCATCGTTGGCGACGATGTCGGCGTTGTGCTCATTGGCGGGTTAGTGGCTTCTGTTTGTGCTGAAGTGGTTGTTTCTGGGCATCCAGGAAGACTTGGATGGGTAGCACACCACACCGGTACTACCACGTGTTCTATTGTGGTCGATGTTGTTGCAATTGAAGCACTGCTCTGAGTTGCTGTACTTGGGCTTGAAAGCATCGTTGGCGATGATGTGGGCGTTGTGCTCATTGGCGGGTTAGTGGTTTCTGTTTGTGCTGAAGTGGTTGTTTCTAAGCATTCGGGAAGACTTGGATTGGTAGAACACCACACCGGTACTACCACGTGTTCAACGGTTGACGTTGTTGTGGCCGGAAATGGTTCTTCTGTTGTGGTCGCTGTTGATCCAATTGAAGCACTGCTCTGTGTTGCTGTACTTGGGCTTGAAAGCATCGTTGGCGATGATGTGGGCGTTGTGCTCATTGGCGGGTTAGTGGTTTCTGTTTGTGCTGAAGTGGTTGTTTCTAAGCATTCGGGAAGACTTGGATTGGTAGAACACCACACCGGTACTACCACGTGTTCAACGGTTGACGTTGTTGTGGCCGGAAATGGTTCTTCTGTTGTGGTCGCTGTTGATCCAATTGAAGCACTGCTCTGTGTTGCTGTACTTGGGCTTGAAAGCATCGTTGGCGACGATGTCGGCGTTGTGCTCATTGGCGGGTTAGTGGCTTCTGTTTGTGCTGAAGTGGTTGTTTCTAAGCATTCGGGAAGACTTGGATTGGTAGAACACCACACCGGTACTACCACGTGTTCAACGGTTGACGTTGTTGTGGCCGGAAATGGTTCTTCTGTTGTGGTCGCTGTTGATCCAATTGAAGCACTGCTCTGTGTTGCTGTACTTGGGCTTGAAAGCATCGTTGGCGATGATGTGGGCATTGTGCCCATTGCCGGGTTAATGGCTTCTGTTTGTGCTGAAGTGGTTGTTTCTGGGCATCCAGGAAGACTTGGATTGGTAGCACACCACACCGGTACTACCACGTGTTCTATTGTGGTCGATGTTGTTCCAATTGAAGCACTGCTCTGTGTTGCTGTGCTTGGGCTTGAAAGCATCGTTGGCGACGATGTCGGCGTTGTGCTCATTGGCGGGTTAGTGGCTTCTGTTTGTGCTGAAGTGGTTGTTTCTAAGCATTCGGGAAGACTTGGATTGGTAGAACACCACACCGGTACTACCACGTGTTCAACGGTTGACGTTGTTGTGGCCGGAAATGGTTCTTCTGTTGTGGTCGCTGTTGATCCAATTGAAGCACTGCTCTGTGTTGCTGTACTTGGGCTTGAAAGCATCGTTGGCGATGATGTGGGCATTGTGCCCATTGCCGGGTTAATGGCTTCTGTTTGTGCTGAAGTGGTTGTTTCTGGGCATCCAAGAAGACTTGGATGGGTAGCACACCACACCGGTACTACCACGTGTTCTATTGTGGTCGATGTTGTTCCAATTGAAGCACTGCTCTGTGTTGCTGTGCTTGGGCTTGAAAGCATCGTTGGCGACGATGTCGGCGTTGTGCTCATTGGCGGGTTAGTGGCTTCTGTTTGTGCTGAAGTGGTTGTTTCTAAGCATTCGGGAAGACTTGGATTGGTAGAACACCACACCGGTACTACCACGTGTTCAACGGTTGACGTTGTTGTGGCCGGAAATGGTTCTTCTGTTGTGGTCGCTGTTGATCCAATTGAAGCACTGCTCTGTGTTGCTGTACTTGGGCTTGAAAGCATCGTTGGCGATGATGTGGGCATTGTGCCCATTGCCGGGTTAATGGCTTCTGTTTGTGCTGAAGTGGTTGTTTCTGGGCATCCAAGAAGACTTGGATGGGTAGCACACCACACCGGTACTACCACGTGTTCTATTGTGGTCGATGTTGTTCCAATTGAAGCACTGCTCTGTGTTGCTGTGCTTGGGCTTGAAAGCATCGTTGGCGACGATGTCGGCGTTGTGCTCATTGGCGGGTTAGTGGCTTCTGTTTGTGCTGAAGTGGTTGTTTCTAAGCATTCGGGAAGACTTGGATTGGTAGAACACCACACCGGTACTACCACGTGTTCAACGGTTGACGTTGTTGTGGCCGGAAATGGTTCTTCTGTTGTGGTCGCTGTTGATCCAATTGAAGCACTGCTCTGTGTTGCTGTACTTGGGCTTGAAAGCATCGTTGGCGATGATGTGGGCATTGTGCCCATTGCCGGGTTAATGGCTTCTGTTTGTGCTGAAGTGGTTGTTTCTGGGCATCCAGGAAGACTTGGATGGGTAGCACACCACACCGGTACTACCACGTGTTCTATTGTGGTCGATGTTGTTCCAATTGAAGCACTGCTCTGTGTTGCTGTGCTTGGGCTTGAAAGCATCGTTGGCGACGATGTCGGCGTTGTGCTCATTGGCGGGTTAGTGGCTTCTGTTTGTGCTGAAGTGGTTGTTTCTAAGCATTCGGGAAGACTTGGATTGGTAGAACACCACACCGGTACTACCACGTGTTCAACGGTTGACGTTGTTGTGGCCGGAAATGGTTCTTCTGTTGTGGTCGCTGTTGATCCAATTGAAGCACTGCTCTGTGTTGCTGTACTTGGGCTTGAAAGCATTGTTGGCGATGATGTGGGCATGGTGCCCATTGCCGGGTTAATGGCTTCTGTTTGTGCTGAAGTGGTTGTTTCTGGGCATCCAGGAAGACTTGGATTGGTAGCACACCACACCGGTACTACCACGTGTTCTATTGTGGTCGATGTTGTTCCAATTGAAGCACTGCTCTGTGTTGCTGTACTTGGGCTTGAAAGCATCGTTGGCGACGATGTCGGCGTTGTGCTCATTGGCGGGTTAGTGGCTTCTGTTTGTGCTGAAGTGGTTGTTTCTAAGCATTCGGGAAGACTTGGATTGGTAGAACACCACACCGGTACTACCACGTGTTCAACGGTTGACGTTGTTGTGGCCGGAAATGGTTCTTCTGTTGTGGTCGCTGTTGATCCAATTGAAGCACTGCTCTGTGTTGCTGTACTTGGGCTTGAAAGCATCGTTGGCGATGATGTGGGCATTGTGCCCATTGCCGGGTTAATGGCTTCTGTTTGTGCTGAAGTGGTTGTTTCTGGGCATCCAAGAAGACTTGGATGGGTAGCACACCACACCGGTACTACCACGTGTTCTATTGTGGTCGATGTTGTTCCAATTGAAGCACTGCTCTGTGTTGCTGTGCTTGGGCTTGAAAGCATCGTTGGCGACGATGTCGGCGTTGTGCTCATTGGCGGGTTAGTGGCTTCTGTTTGTGCTGAAGTGGTTGTTTCTAAGCATTCGGGAAGACTTGGATTGGTAGAACACCACACCGGTACTACCACGTGTTCAACGGTTGACGTTGTTGTGGCCGGAAATGGTTCTTCTGTTGTGGTCGCTGTTGATCCAATTGAAGCACTGCTCTGTGTTGCTGTACTTGGGCTTGAAAGCATCGTTGGCGATGATGTGGGCATTGTGCCCATTGCCGGGTTAATGGCTTCTGTTTGTGCTGAAGTGGTTGTTTCTGGGCATCCAGGAAGACTTGGATGGGTAGCACACCACACCGGTACTACCACGTGTTCTATTGTGGTCGATGTTGTTCCAATTGAAGCACTGCTCTGTGTTGCTGTGCTTGGGCTTGAAAGCATCGTTGGCGACGATGTCGGCGTTGTGCTCATTGGCGGGTTAGTGGCTTCTGTTTGTGCTGAAGTGGTTGTTTCTAAGCATTCGGGAAGACTTGGATTGGTAGAACACCACACCGGTACTACCACGTGTTCAACGGTTGACGTTGTTGTGGCCGGAAATGGTTCTTCTGTTGTGGTCGCTGTTGATCCAATTGAAGCACTGCTCTGTGTTGCTGTACTTGGGCTTGAAAGCATCGTTGGCGATGATGTGGGCATTGTGCCCATTGCCGGGTTAATGGCTTCTGTTTGTGCTGAAGTGGTTGTTTCTGGGCATCCAAGAAGACTTGGATGGGTAGCACACCACACCGGTACTACCACGTGTTCTATTGTGGTCGATGTTGTTCCAATTGAAGCACTGCTCTGTGTTGCTGTGCTTGGGCTTGAAAGCATCGTTGGCGACGATGTCGGCGTTGTGCTCATTGGCGGGTTAGTGGCTTCTGTTTGTGCTGAAGTGGTTGTTTCTAAGCATTCGGGAAGACTTGGATTGGTAGAACACCACACCGGTACTACCACGTGTTCAACGGTTGACGTTGTTGTGGCCGGAAATGGTTCTTCTGTTGTGGTCGCTGTTGATCCAATTGAAGCACTGCTCTGTGTTGCTGTACTTGGGCTTGAAAGCATCGTTGGCGATGATGTGGGCATTGTGCCCATTGCCGGGTTAATGGCTTCTGTTTGTGCTGAAGTGGTTGTTTCTGGGCATCCAAGAAGACTTGGATGGGTAGCACACCACACCGGTACTACCACGTGTTCTATTGTGGTCGATGTTGTTCCAATTGAAGCACTGCTCTGTGTTGCTGTGCTTGGGCTTGAAAGCATCGTTGGCGACGATGTCGGCGTTGTGCTCATTGGCGGGTTAGTGGCTTCTGTTTGTGCTGAAGTGGTTGTTTCTAAGCATTCGGGAAGACTTGGATTGGTAGAACACCACACCGGTACTACCACGTGTTCAACGGTTGACGTTGTTGTGGCCGGAAATGGTTCTTCTGTTGTGGTCGCTGTTGATCCAATTGAAGCACTGCTCTGTGTTGCTGTACTTGGGCTTGAAAGCATCGTTGGCGATGATGTGGGCATTGTGCCCATTGCCGGGTTAATGGCTTCTGTTTGTGCTGAAGTGGTTGTTTCTGGGCATCCAAGAAGACTTGGATGGGTAGCACACCACACCGGTACTACCACGTGTTCTATTGTGGTCGATGTTGTTCCAATTGAAGCACTGCTCTGTGTTGCTGTGCTTGGGCTTGAAAGCATCGTTGGCGACGATGTCGGCGTTGTGCTCATTGGCGGGTTAGTGGCTTCTGTTTGTGCTGAAGTGGTTGTTTCTAAGCATTCGGGAAGACTTGGATTGGTAGAACACCACACCGGTACTACCACGTGTTCAACGGTTGACGTTGTTGTGGCCGGAAATGGTTCTTCTGTTGTGGTCGCTGTTGATCCAATTGAAGCACTGCTCTGTGTTGCTGTACTTGGGCTTGAAAGCATCGTTGGCGATGATGTGGGCATTGTGCCCATTGCCGGGTTAATGGCTTCTGTTTGTGCTGAAGTGGTTGTTTCTGGGCATCCAGGAAGACTTGGATGGGTAGCACACCACACCGGTACTACCACGTGTTCTATTGTGGTCGATGTTGTTCCAATTGAAGCACTGCTCTGTGTTGCTGTGCTTGGGCTTGAAAGCATCGTTGGCGACGATGTCGGCGTTGTGCTCATTGGCGGGTTAGTGGCTTCTGTTTGTGCTGAAGTGGTTGTTTCTAAGCATTCGGGAAGACTTGGATTGGTAGAACACCACACCGGTACTACCACGTGTTCAACGGTTGACGTTGTTGTGGCCGGAAATGGTTCTTCTGTTGTGGTCGCTGTTGATCCAATTGAAGCACTGCTCTGTGTTGCTGTACTTGGGCTTGAAAGCATTGTTGGCGATGATGTGGGCATGGTGCCCATTGCCGGGTTAATGGCTTCTGTTTGTGCTGAAGTGGTTGTTTCTGGGCATCCAGGAAGACTTGGATTGGTAGCACACCACACCGGTACTACCACGTGTTCTATTGTGGTCGATGTTGTTCCAATTGAAGCACTGCTCTGTGTTGCTGTACTTGGGCTTGAAAGCATCGTTGGCGACGATGTCGGCGTTGTGCTCATTGGCGGGTTAGTGGCTTCTGTTTGTGCTGAAGTGGTTGTTTCTAAGCATTCGGGAAGACTTGGATTGGTAGAACACCACACCGGTACTACCACGTGTTCAACGGTTGACGTTGTTGTGGCCGGAAATGGTTCTTCTGTTGTGGTCGCTGTTGATCCAATTGAAGCACTGCTCTGTGTTGCTGTACTTGGGCTTGAAAGCATCGTTGGCGATGATGTGGGCATTGTGCCCATTGCCGGGTTAATGGCTTCTGTTTGTGCTGAAGTGGTTGTTTCTGGGCATCCAAGAAGACTTGGATGGGTAGCACACCACACCGGTACTACCACGTGTTCTATTGTGGTCGATGTTGTTCCAATTGAAGCACTGCTCTGTGTTGCTGTGCTTGGGCTTGAAAGCATCGTTGGCGACGATGTCGGCGTTGTGCTCATTGGCGGGTTAGTGGCTTCTGTTTGTGCTGAAGTGGTTGTTTCTAAGCATTCGGGAAGACTTGGATTGGTAGAACACCACACCGGTACTACCACGTGTTCAACGGTTGACGTTGTTGTGGCCGGAAATGGTTCTTCTGTTGTGGTCGCTGTTGATCCAATTGAAGCACTGCTCTGTGTTGCTGTACTTGGGCTTGAAAGCATCGTTGGCGATGATGTGGGCATTGTGCCCATTGCCGGGTTAATGGCTTCTGTTTGTGCTGAAGTGGTTGTTTCTGGGCATCCAAGAAGACTTGGATGGGTAGCACACCACACCGGTACTACCACGTGTTCTATTGTGGTCGATGTTGTTCCAATTGAAGCACTGCTCTGTGTTGCTGTGCTTGGGCTTGAAAGCATCGTTGGCGACGATGTCGGCGTTGTGCTCATTGGCGGGTTAGTGGCTTCTGTTTGTGCTGAAGTGGTTGTTTCTAAGCATTCGGGAAGACTTGGATTGGTAGAACACCACACCGGTACTACCACGTGTTCAACGGTTGACGTTGTTGTGGCCGGAAATGGTTCTTCTGTTGTGGTCGCTGTTGATCCAATTGAAGCACTGCTCTGTGTTGCTGTACTTGGGCTTGAAAGCATCGTTGGCGATGATGTGGGCATTGTGCCCATTGCCGGGTTAATGGCTTCTGTTTGTGTTGAAGTGGTTGTTTCTGGGCATCCAGGAAGACTTGGATGGGTAGCACACCACACCGGTACTACCACGTGTTCTATTGTGGTCGATGTTGTTCCAATTGAAGCACTGCTCTGTGTTGCTGTGCTTGGGCTTGAAAGCATCGTTGGCGACGATGTCGGCGTTGTGCTCATTGGCGGGTTAGTGGCTTCTGTTTGTGCTGAAGTGGTTGTTTCTAAGCATTCGGGAAGACTTGGATGGGTAGCACACCACACCGGTACTACCACGTGTTCTATTGTGGTCGATGTTGTTGCAATTGAAGCACTGCTCTGTGTTGCTGTGCTTGGGCTTGAAAGCATTGTTGGCGATGATGTCGGCGTTGTGCTCATTGGCGGGTTAGTGGCTTCTGTTTGTGCTGAAGTGGTTGTTTCTAAGCATTCGGGAAGACTTGGATTGGTAGAACACCACACCGGTACTACCACGTGTTCAACGGTTGACGTTGTTGTGGCCGGAAATGGTTCTTCTGTTGTGGTCGCTGTTGATCCAATTGAAGCACTGCTCTGTGTTGCTGTACTTGGGCTTGAAAGCATCGTTGGCGACGATGTCGGCGTTGTGCTCATTGGCGGGTTAGTGGCTTCTGTTTGTGCTGAAGTGGTTGTTTCTAAGCATTCGGGAAGACTTGGATTGGTAGAACACCACACCGGTACTACCACGTGTTCAACGGTTGACGTTGTTGTGGCCGGAAATGGTTCTTCTGTTGTGGTCGCTGTTGATCCAATTGAAGCACTGCTCTGTGTTGCTGTACTTGGGCTTGAAAGCATCGTTGGCGACGATGTCGGCGTTGTGCTCATTGGCGGGTTAGTGGCTTCTGTTTGTGCTGAAGTGGTTGTTTCTAAGCATTCGGGAAGACTTGGATTGGTAGCACACCACACCGGTACTACCACGTGTTCAATTGTGGTCGATGTTGTTGCAATTGAAGCACTGCTCTGTGTTGCTGTGCTTGGGCTTGAAAGCATTGTTGGCGATGATGTGGGCATTGTGCCCATTGCCGGGTTAATGGCTTCTGTTTGTGCTGAAGTGGTTGTTTCTGGGCATCCAGGAAGACTTGGATTGTTAGCACACCACACCGGTACTACCACGTGTTCTATTGTGGTCGATGTTGTTCCAATTGAAGCACTGCTCTGTGTTGCTGTGCTTGGGCTTGAAAGCATCGTTGGCGATGATGTCGGCGTTGTGCTCATTGGCGGGTTAGTGGCTTCTGTTTGTGCTGAAGTGGTTGTTTCTAAGCATTCGGGATGACTTGGATTGGTAGAACACCACACCGGTACTACCACGTGTTCAACGGTTGACGTTGTTGTGGCCGGAAATGGTTCTTCTGTTGTGGTCGCTGTTGATCCAATTGAAGCACTGCTCTGTGTTGCTGTACTTGGGCTTGAAAGCATCGTTGGCGATGATGTGGGCATTGTGCCCATTGCCGGGTTAATGGCTTCTGTTTGTGCTGAAGTGGTTGTTTCTGGGCATCCAGGAAGACTTGGATTGGTAGCACACCACACCGGTACTACCACGTGTTCTATTGTGGTCGATGTTGTTCCAATTGAAGCACTGCTCTGTGTTGCTGTGCTTGGGCTTGAAAGCATCGTTGGCGACGATGTCGGCGTTGTGCTCATTGGCGGGTTAGTGGCTTCTGTTTGTGCTGAAGTGGTTGTTTCTAAGCATTCGGGAAGACTTGGATTGGTAGAACACCACACCGGTACTACCACGTGTTCAACGGTTGACGTTGTTGTGGCCGGAAATGGTTCTTCTGTTGTGGTCGCTGTTGATCCAATTGAAGCACTGCTCTGTGTTGCTGTACTTGGGCTTGAAAGCATCGTTGGCGATGATGTGGGCATTGTGCCCATTGCCGGGTTAATGGCTTCTGTTTGTGCTGAAGTGGTTGTTTCTGGGCATCCAGGAAGACTTGGATGGGTAGCACACCACACCGGTACTACCACGTGTTCTATTGTGGTCGATGTTGTTGCAATTGAAGCACTGCTCTGTGTTGCTGTGCTTGGGCTTGAAAGCATTGTTGGCGATGATGTCGGCGTTGTGCTCATTGGCGGGTTAGTGGCTTCTGTTTGTGCTGAAGTGGTTGTTTCTAAGCATTCGGGATGACTTGGATTGGTAGAACACCACACCGGTACTACCACGTGTTCAACGGTTGACGTTGTTGTGGCCGGAAATGGTTCTTCTGTTGTGGTCGCTGTTGATCCAATTGAAGCACTGCTCTGTGTTGCTGTACTTGGGCTTGAAAGCATCGTTGGCGACGATGTCGGCGTTGTGCTCATTGGCGGGTTAGTGGCTTCTGTTTGTGCTGAAGTGGTTGTTTCTAAGCATTCGGGAAGACTTGGATTGGTAGAACACCACACCGGTACTACCACGTGTTCAACGGTTGACGTTGTTGTGGCCGGAAATGGTTCTTCTGTTGTGGTCGCTGTTGATCCAATTGAAGCACTGCTCTGTGTTGCTGTACTTGGGCTTGAAAGCATCGTTGGCGATGATGTGGGCATTGTGCCCATTGCCGGGTTAATGGCTTCTGTTTGTGTTGAAGTGGTTGTTTCTGGGCATCCAGGAAGACTTGGATGGGTAGCACACCACACCGGTACTACCACGTGTTCTATTGTGGTCGATGTTGTTCCAATTGAAGCACTGCTCTGTGTTGCTGTGCTTGGGCTTGAAAGCATCGTTGGCGACGATGTCGGCGTTGTGCTCATTGGCGGGTTAGTGGCTTCTGTTTGTGCTGAAGTGGTTGTTTCTAAGCATTCGGGAAGACTTGGATGGGTAGCACACCACACCGGTACTACCACGTGTTCTATTGTGGTCGATGTTGTTGCAATTGAAGCACTGCTCTGTGTTGCTGTGCTTGGGCTTGAAAGCATTGTTGGCGATGATGTCGGCGTTGTGCTCATTGGCGGGTTAGTGGCTTCTGTTTGTGCTGAAGTGGTTGTTTCTAAGCATTCGGGAAGACTTGGATTGGTAGAACACCACACCGGTACTACCACGTGTTCAACGGTTGACGTTGTTGTGGCCGGAAATGGTTCTTCTGTTGTGGTCGCTGTTGATCCAATTGAAGCACTGCTCTGTGTTGCTGTACTTGGGCTTGAAAGCATCGTTGGCGACGATGTCGGCGTTGTGCTCATTGGCGGGTTAGTGGCTTCTGTTTGTGCTGAAGTGGTTGTTCCTAAGCATTCGGGAAGACTTGGATTGGTAGAACACCACACCGGTACTACCACGTGTTCAACGGTTGACGTTGTTGTGGCCGGAAATGGTTCTTCTGTTGTGGTCGCTGTTGATCCAATTGAAGCACTGCTCTGTGTTGCTGTACTTGGGCTTGAAAGCATCGTTGGCGACGATGTCGGCGTTGTGCTCATTGGCGGGTTAGTGGCTTCTGTTTGTGCTGAAGTGGTTGTTTCTAAGCATTCGGGAAGACTTGGATTGGTAGCACACCACACCGGTACTACCACGTGTTCAATTGTGGTCGATGTTGTTGCAATTGAAGCACTGCTCTGTGTTGCTGTGCTTGGGCTTGAAAGCATTGTTGGCGATGATGTGGGCATTGTGCCCATTGCCGTGTTAATGGCTTCTGTTTGTGCTGAAGTGGTTGTTTCTGGGCATCCAGGAAGACTTGGATTGTTAGCACACCACACCGGTACTACCACGTGTTCTATTGTGGTCGATGTTGTTCCAATTGAAGCACTGCTCTGTGTTGCTGTGCTTGGGCTTGAAAGCATCGTTGGCGACGATGTCGGCGTTGTGCTCATTGGCGGGTTAGTGGCTTCTGTTTGTGCTGAAGTGGTTGTTTCTAAGCATTCGGGAAGACTTGGATGGGTAGCACACCACACCGGTACTACCACGTGTTCTATTGTGGTCGATGTTGTTGCAATTGAAGCACTGCTCTGTGTTGCTGTGCTTGGGCTTGAAAGCATTGTTGGCGATGATGTCGGCGTTGTGCTCATTGGCGGGTTAGTGGCTTCTGTTTGTGCTGAAGTGGTTGTTTCTAAGCATTCGGGATGACTTGGATTGGTAGAACACCACACCGGTACTACCACGTGTTCTATTGTGGTCGATGTTGTTCCAATTGAAGCACTGCTCTGTGTTGCTGTACTTGGGCTTGAAAGCATCGTTGGCGATGATGTGGGCATTGTGCCCATTGCCGGGTTAATGGCTTCTGTTTGTGCTGAAGTGGTTGTTTCTGGGCATCCAGGAAGACTTGGATTGGTAGCACACCACACCGGTACTACCACGTGTTCTATTGTGGTCGATGTTGTTCCAATTGAAGCACTGCTCTGTGTTGCTGTGCTTGGGCTTGAAAGCATCGTTGGCGACGATGTCGGCGTTGTGCTCATTGGCGGGTTAGTGGCTTCTGTTTGTGCTGAAGTGGTTGTTTCTAAGCATTCGGGAAGACTTGGATTGGTAGAACACCACACCGGTACTACCACGTGTTCAACGGTTGACGTTGTTGTGGCCGGAAATGGTTCTTCTGTTGTGGTCGCTGTTGATCCAATTGAAGCACTGCTCTGTGTTGCTGTACTTGGGCTTGAAAGCATCGTTGGCGATGATGTGGGCATTGTGCCCATTGCCGGGTTAATGGCTTCTGTTTGTGCTGAAGTGGTTGTTTCTGGGCATCCAGGAAGACTTGGATTGGTAGCACACCACACCGGTACTACCACGTGTTCTATTGTGGTCGATGTTGTTCCAATTGAAGCACTGCTCTGTGTTGCTGTGCTTGGGCTTGAAAGCATCGTTGGCGACGATGTCGGCGTTGTGCTCATTGGCGGGTTAGTGGCTTCTGTTTGTGCTGAAGTGGTTGTTTCTAAGCATTCGGGAAGACTTGGATTGGTAGAACACCACACCGGTACTACCACGTGTTCAACGGTTGACGTTGTTGTGGCCGGAAATGGTTCTTCTGTTGTGGTCGCTGTTGATCCAATTGAAGCACTGCTCTGTGTTGCTGTACTTGGGCTTGAAAGCATCGTTGGCGATGATGTGGGCATTGTGCCCATTGCCGGGTTAATGGCTTCTGTTTGTGCTGAAGTGGTTGTTTCTGGGCATCCAGGAAGACTTGGATGGGTAGCACACCACACCGGTACTACCACGTGTTCTATTGTGGTCGATGTTGTTGCAATTGAAGCACTGCTCTGTGTTGCTGTGCTTGGGCTTGAAAGCATTGTTGGCGATGATGTCGGCGTTGTGCTCATTGGCGGGTTAGTGGCTTCTGTTTGTGCTGAAGTGGTTGTTTCTAAGCATTCGGGATGACTTGGATTGGTAGAACACCACACCGGTACTACCACGTGTTCAACGGTTGACGTTGTTGTGGCCGGAAATGGTTCTTCTGTTGTGGTCGCTGTTGATCCAATTGAAGCACTGCTCTGTGTTGCTGTACTTGGGCTTGAAAGCATCGTTGGCGACGATGTCGGCGTTGTGCTCATTGGCGGGTTAGTGGCTTCTGTTTGTGCTGAAGTGGTTGTTTCTAAGCATTCGGGAAGACTTGGATTGGTAGAACACCACACCGGTACTACCACGTGTTCAACGGTTGACGTTGTTGTGGCCGGAAATGGTTCTTCTGTTGTGGTCGCTGTTGATCCAATTGAAGCACTGCTCTGTGTTGCTGTACTTGGGCTTGAAAGCATCGTTGGCGACGATGTCGGCGTTGTGCTCATTGGCGGGTTAGTGGCTTCTGTTTGTGCTGAAGTGGTTGTTTCTAAGCATTCGGGAAGACTTGGATTGGTAGCACACCACACCGGTACTACCACGTGTTCTATTGTGGTCGATGTTGTTCCAATTGAAGCACTGCTCTGTGTTGCTGTGCTTGGGCTTGAAAGCATCGTTGGCGACGATGTCGGCGTTGTGCTCATTGGCGGGTTAGTGGCTTCTGTTTGTGCTGAAGTGGTTGTTTCTAAGCATTCGGGAAGACTTGGATTGGTAGCACACCACACCGGTACTACCACGTGTTCTATTGTGGTCGATGTTGTTGCAATTGAAGCACTGCTCTGTGTTGCTGTGCTTGGGCTTGAAAGCATTGTTGGCGATGATGTGGGCATGGTGCCCATTGCCGGGTTAATGGCTTCTGTTTGTGCTGAAGTGGTTGTTTCTGGGCATCCAGGAAGACTTGGATTGGTAGCACACCACACCGGTACTACCACGTGTTCTATTGTGGTCGATGTTGTTCCAATTGAAGCACTGCTCTGTGTTGCTGTGCTTGGGCTTGAAAGCATCGTTGGCGACGATGTCGGCGTTGTGCTCATTGGCGGGTTAGTGGCTTCTGTTTGTGCTGAAGTGGTTGTTTCTAAGCATTCGGGAAGACTTGGATTGGTAGAACACCACACCGGTACTACCACGTGTTCTATTGTGGTCGATGTTGTTGCAATTGAAGCACTGCTCTGTGTTGCTGTGCTTGGGCTTGAAGGCATTGTTGGCGATGATGTCGGCGTTGTGCTCATTGGCGGGTTAGTGGCTTCTGTTTGTGCTGAAGTGGTTGTTTCTAAGCATTCGGGAAGACTTGGATTGGTAGAACACCACACCGGTACTACCACGTGTTCAACGGTTGACGTTGTTGTGGCCGGAAATGGTTCTTCTGTTGTGGTCGCTGTTGATCCAATTGAAGCACTGCTCTGTGTTGCTGTACTTGGGCTTGAAAGCATCGTTGGCGACGATGTCGGCGTTGTGCTCATTGGCGGGTTAGTGGCTTCTGTTTGTGCTGAAGTGGTTGTTTCTAAGCATTCGGGAAGACTTGGATTGGTAGAACACCACACCGGTACTACCACGTGTTCTATTGTGGTCGATGTTGTTCCAATTGAAGCACTGCTCTGTGTTGCTGTGCTTGGGCTTGAAAGCATTGTTGGCGATGATGTGGGCATTGTGCCCATTGCCGGGTTAATGGCTTCTGTTTGTGCTGAAGTGGTTGTTTCTGGGCATCCAGGAAGACTTGGATGGGTAGCACACCACACCGGTACTACCACGTGTTCTATTGTGGTCGATGTTGTTGCAATTGAAGCACTGCTCTGTGTTGCTGTGCTTGGGCTTGAAATCATTGTTGGCGATGATGTGGGCATTGTGCCCATTGCCGGGTTAATGGCTTCTGTTTGTGCTGAAGTGGTTGTTTCTGGGCATCCAGGAAGACTTGGATTGGTAGCACACCACACCGGTACTACCACGTGTTCTATTGTGGTCGATGTTGTTCCAATTGAAGCACTGCTCTGTGTTGCTGTGCTTGGGCTTGAAAGCATCGTTGGCGACGATGTCGGCGTTGTGCTCATTGGCGGGTTAGTGGCTTCTGTTTGTGCTGAAGTGGTTGTTTCTAAGCATTCGGGAAGACTTGGATTGGTAGAACACCACACCGGTACTACCACGTGTTCAACGGTTGACGTTGTTGTGGCCGGAAATGGTTCTTCTGTTGTGGTCGCTGTTGATCCAATTGAAGCACTGCTCTGTGTTGCTGTACTTGGGCTTGAAAGCATCGTTGGCGACGATGTCGGCGTTGTGCTCATTGGCGGGTTAGTGGCTTCTGTTTGTGCTGAAGTGGTTGTTTCTAAGCATTCGGGAAGACTTGGATTGGTAGAACACCACACCGGTACTACCACGTGTTCAACGGTTGACGTTGTTGTGGCCGGAAATGGTTCTTCTGTTGTGGTCGCTGTTGATCCAATTGAAGCACTGCTCTGTGTTGCTGTACTTGGGCTTGAAAGCATCGTTGGCGATGATGTGGGCATTGGGCCCATTGCCGGGTTAATGGCTTCTGTTTGTGCTGAAGTGGTTGTTTCTGGGCATCCAGGAAGACTTGGATGGGTAGCACACCACACCGGTACTACCACGTGTTCTATTGTGGTCGATGTTGTTGCAATTGAAGCACTGCTCTGTGTTGCTGTGCTTGGGCTTGAAAGCATTGTTGGCGATGATGTGGGCATTGTGCCCATTGCCGGGTTAATGGCTTCTGTTTGTGCTGAAGTGGTTGTTTCTGGGCATCCAGGAAGACTTGGATTGGTAGCACACCACACCGGTACTACCACGTGTTCTATTGTGGTCGATGTTGTTCCAATTGAAGCACTGCTCTGTGTTGCTGTGCTTGGGCTTGAAAGCATCGTTGGCGACGATGTCGGCGTTGTGCTCATTGGCGGGTTAGTGGCTTCTGTTTGTGCTGAAGTGGTTGTTTCTAAGCATTCGGGAAGACTTGGATTGGTAGAACACCACACCGGTACTACCACGTGTTCAACGGTTGACGTTGTTGTGGCCGGAAATGGTTCTTCTGTTGTGGTCGCTGTTGATCCAATTGAAGCACTGCTCTGTGTTGCTGTACTTGGGCTTGAAAGCATCGTTGGCGATGATGTGGGCATTGTGCCCATTGCCGGGTTAATGGCTTCTGTTTGTGCTGAAGTGGTTGTTTCTGGGCATCCAGGAAGACTTGGATTGGTAGCACACCACACCGGTACTACCACGTGTTCTATTGTGGTCGATGTTGTTGCAATTGACGCACTGCTCTGTGTTGCTGTGCTTGGGCTTGAAAGCATTGTTGGCGATGATGTGGGCGTTGTGCTCATTGGCGGGTTAGTGGCTTCTGTTTGTGCTGAAGTGGTTGTTTCTAAGCATTCGGGAAGACTTGGATTGGTAGCACACCACACCGGTACTACCACGTGTTCTATTGTGGTCGATGTTGTTCCAATTGAAGCACTGCTCTGTGTTGCTGTGCTTGGGCTTGAAAGCATCGTTGGCGACGATGTCGGCGTTGTGCTCATTGGCGGGTTAGTGGCTTCTGTTTGTGCTGAAGTGGTTGTTTCTGAGCATTCGGGAAGACTTGGATTGGTAGCACACCACACCGGTACTACCACGTGTTCTATTGTGGTCGATGTTGTTCCAATTGAAGCACTGCTCTGTGTTGCTGTACTTGGGCTTGAAAGCATTGTTGGCGATGATGTGGGCATTGTGCCCATTGCCGGGTTAATGGCTTCTGTTTGTGCTGAAGTGGTTGTTTCTGGGCATCCAGGAAGACTTGGATTGGTAGCACACCACACCGGTACTACCACGTGTTCTATTGTGGTCGATGTTGTTCCAATTGAAGCACTGCTCTGTGTTGCTGTGCTTGGGCTTGAAAGCATCGTTGGCGACGATGTCGGCGTTGTGCTCATTGGCGGGTTAGTGGCTTCTGTTTGTGCTGAAGTGGTTGTTTCTGAGCATTCGGGAAGATTTGGATTGGTAGCACACCACACCGGAACTACCACGTGTTCTAGTGTGGTCGATGTTGTTCCAATTGAAGCACTGCTCTGTGTTGCTGTACTTGGGCTTGAAAGCATCGTTGGCATTGTGCCCATTGCCGGGTTAATGGCTTCTGTTTGTGCTGAAGTGGTTGTTTCTGGGCATCCAGGAAGACTTGGATTGGTAGAACACCACACCGGTACTACCACGTGTTCTATTGTGGTCGATGTTGTTCCAATTGAAGCACTGCTCTGTGTTGCTGTGCTTGGGCTTGAAAGCATCGTTGGCGATGATGTGGGCGTTGTGCCCATTGGCGTGTTAGTGGCTTCTGTTTGTGCTGTAGTGGATGTTTCTGGACATCCGGGAAGACTTGGATTGGTAGAACACCACACCGGTACTACCACGTGTTCAACGGTTGACGTTGTTGTGGCCGGAAATGGTTCTTCTGTTGTGTTCGATGTTGTTCCAATTGAAGCACTGCTCTGTGTTGCTGTGCTTGGACTTGAAAGCATCGTTGGCGATGATGTGGGCGTTGTGCCTATTGGCGGGTTAGTGGCTTCTGTTTGTGCTGTAGTGGATGTTTCTGGACATCCGGGAAGACTTGGATTGGTAGCACACCACACCGGTACTACCACGTGTTCAACGGATGACGTTGTTGTGGCCGGAAATGGTTCTTCTGTTGTGGTCGCTGTTGATCCAATTGAAGCACTGCTCTGTGTTGCTGTGGTTGGGCTTGAAAGCATCGTTGGCGATGATGTGGGCGTTGTGCCCATTGGCGGGTTAGTGGCTTCTGTTTGTGCTGTAGTGGATGTTTCTGGACATCCGGGAAGACTTGGATTGGTAGAACACCACACCGGTACTACCACGTGTTCAACGGTTGACGTTGTTGTGGCCGGAAATGGTTCTTCTGTTGTGGTCGCTGTTGATCCAATTGAAGCACTGCTCTGTGTTGCTGTACTTGGGCTTGAAAGCATCGTTGGCGATGATGTGGGCGTTGTGCCCATTGGCGGGTTAGTGGCTTCTGTTTGTGCTGTAGTGGATGTTTCTGGACATCCGGGAAGACTTGGATTGGTAGAACACCACACCGGTACTACCACGTGTTCAACGGTTGACGTTGTTGTGGCCGGAAATGGTTCTTCTGTTGTGGTCGAAATTGTTCCAATTGAAGCATTGCCCTGTGTTGCTGCACTTGGGCTTGAAAGCATCGTTGGCGATGATGTGGGCGTTGTGCCCATTGCCGGGTTAGTGACTTCTTTTTGTGCTAAAGTGGATGTTTCTAGACATCCGGGAAGACTTGGATTGGTAGCACACCACACCGGTACTACCACGTGTTCAACGGATGACGTTGTTTTGGCCGGAAATGGTTCTTCTGTTGTGGTCGATATTGTTCCAATTGTAGCATTGCTTTGTGTTGCTGTATTTGTACTTGAAAGCATCGTTGGCCATGATGTGGGCGTTGTGCCTATTGGCGGGTTAGTGGCTTCTGTTTGTGCTGTAGTGGATGTTTCTGGACATCCGGGAAGACTTGGATTGGTAGAACACCACACCGGTACTACCACGTGTTCCACGGTTGACGTTGTTGTGGCCGGAAATGGTTCTTCTGTTGTGGTCGCTGTTGATCCAATTGAAGCACTGCTCTGTGTTGCTGTACTTGGGCTTGAAAGCATCGTTGGCGATGATGTGGGCGTTGTGCCCATTGGCGGGTTAGTGGCTTCTGTTTGTGCTGTAGTGGATGTTTCTGGACATCCGGGAAGACTTGGATTGGTAGAACACCACAGCGGTACTACCACGTGTTCAACGGTTAACGTTGTTGTGACCGGAAATGGTTGTTCTGTTGTGGTCGCTGTTGTTCCAATTGAAGCACTGCTCTGTGTTGTTGTATTTGGATTTGAAAGCATCGTTGGCGATGATGTGGGCGTTGTGCCCATTGGCGGGTTAGTGACTTCTGTTTGTGATGAAGTGGTTGTTTCTGGACATCCGGGAAGACTTGGGTTGGTAGCACACCACACCGGAACTACCACGTGTTCTGTTGTGGTCGATGTTGTTCCATTAGAAGCATTGATCTGTGTTTCTGTGCTTGGGCTTGAAAGCATCGTTGGCGCTAATGTGGGCGTTGTGCCCATTGCCGGGTTAGTGTCTTCTGTTTGTGCTGAAGTGGTTGTTTCTGGGCATCCAGGAAGACTTGGATTCGTAGCACACCACACCGGTACTACCACGTGTTCCACGGTTGACGTTGTTGTGGCCGGAAATGGTTCTTCTGTTGTGGTCGCTGTTGATCCAATTGAAGCACTGCTCTGTGTTGCTGTACTTGGGCTTGAAAGCATCGTTGGCGATGATGTGGGCGTTTTGCCCATTGGCGGTTTAGTGGCTTCTGTTTGTGCTGTAGTGGATGTTTCTGGACATCCGGGAAGACTTGGGTTGGTAGCACACCACACCGGTACTACCACGTGTTCTGTTGTGGTCGATGTTGTTCCAATTGTAGCATTGCTTTGTGTTGCTGTATTTGGACTTGAAAGCATCGTTGGCGATGATGTGGGCGTTGTGCCTATTGGCGGGTTAGTGGCTTCTGTTTGTGCTGTAGTGGATGTTTCTGGACATCCGGGAAGACTTGGATTGGTAGAACACCACACCGGTACTACCACGTGTTCCACGGTTGACGTTGTTGTGGCCGGAAATGGTTCTTCTGTTGTGGTCGCTGTTGATCCAATTGAAGCACTGCTCTGTGTTGCTGTACTTGGGCTTGAAAGCATCGTTGGCGATGATGTGGGCGTTGTGCCCATTGGCGGGTTAGTGGCTTCTGTTTGTGCTGTAGTGGATGTTTCTGGACATCCGGGAAGACTTGGATTGGTAGAACACCACACCGGTACTACCACGTGTTCAACGGTTAACGTTGTTGTGACCGGAAATGGTTGTTCTGTTGTGGTCGCTGTTGTTCCAATTGAAGCACTGCTCTGTGTTGTTGTATTTGGATTTGAAAGCATCGTTGGCGATGATGTGGGCGTTGTGCCCATTGGCGGGTTAGTGACTTCTGTTTGTGATGAAGTGGTTGTTTCTGGACATCCGGGAAGACTTGGGTTGGTAGCACACCACACCGGAACTACCACGTGTTCTATTGTGGTCGCTGTTGTTCCAATTGAAGCACTGCTCTGTGTTGCTGTATTTGGGCTTGAAAGCATCGTTGGCGATGATGTGGGCGTTGTGCTCATTGGCGGGCTAGTTTCTGGACATCCGGGAAGTCTTGAATTGGTAGCACACCATTCTGGTTCTACTTCGGATTCTAAAGATAATTCCGAATTAGATTCGTTGGTAAAAGGCGTGGTTTGTATAAAGGTAGATTCTGTTGCTGGTAATGTGGTGGCCAGAGTCGATGTTGGTTTTGACATTGCGACAGATGTTATAATTAATGCTGTTGTAGTAACTGGCCTGGACTGAATATTTGCAAAATTAGTTCTTTTGTTGGTATAGTAAAGGGTAAAACTGTACTTACTGTAGTTGGCACTGCTGGTTCTGCATTTGTTTCCGTGGGTAATTTTGGAATTGATTCTGTAGATGGGACTGTAACACTTTCTAGGGTTGGTGCATTCGTTTCTGCTGAAATTGGTCGTGTTGTTGATGTAGCGGTTGCAGCTGATGAGGTAATCGAGGTTGATGTGCCAGTCGCAATCGAAGTCTGTGCTACTGTTGGTGACTTTGTTGATATAGGTGTTGTAGCTAGAGTAGCTGCTGCTGCTGTTGTAGTTGTTGCTGGTCGGGGAGGTTTTGTTGGACTAAAGCATCCGTAAAATGTTGGATTAAGAACGCACCAAGGAGGAATTCTGTTGGGTAGTATATTTGGTGGTCGAATTGGTTTTGGCCTTGGTATAATAATAGTTGGTGCTATGGTCGGTGGTGCGGTTGGTTTTCGAGTAGGTTTGCGAGTTGGATTATATACTGGTGGATATGACCAATGCGGCGACCACTTTTGCGGTATTTGGGGTACCAGATAGTTCGATGTATAGTAGGGTGGACGATGCGGTTGGTGTTGATACGGTGAATAGTACTGTAGAGGCACTGGGTAAAGTTGATATTGATGCGGTGGTATTAGAACCGGGGGACCATGATGAGGATAATTTGGGTATGGATAAACAGGACGATTCGGTGGATAGTGGTGTAAAACATACGGATTTGGCGTTGGTCGGGGTGCTTTTGTAGTTTTGATTTTAAATAATTTTTTATGGAGTGCAGAAAAATCGAAACCGAGTTTATATTTTGAAGGATGTTTGACATTGGCCGATGCACCATTATTATGTACTACTAAACTTCTGGCGTTTAGCAAATCGAAAGCGCTGTCATTGGATTCTACCGGCACTGGCGCAATTAGTAGTGTGATGAATAAAAGATGTTCTAGCATTCTGACTAGCAAACCGAATTCGAAAAAATACATTTTAGAGAAGCTTTTCCTGTCGAAGCACAACCGAAGTTAATGTAAAATAAAATAAAACAATCAAAGTGAAACCAGATAACTGGTTCTTGACCGAACTCAACACTAGTTTTGAAAGTCTTTCAATATCTATAAAGTCTTCTTTTAGTTGTAATAGTTTTGCCGCAACATTAAATTTCAGTTCATAAATATTTATCGATATCTTCACTTCATTATTATCACAGACAATTTTTTGCATAAACATATGCAAATTATTACATTACCGAAAAACGTTGCTAACCGATTGCTATGAGATATGCTATGCTAAGCACAACTGACGATGAACTAAACTTCAGAACATTAATTGGAATCAATTTATAAGCCACCTTTCCTGGAGAAGCCTACTTCTGTATATTCTTATATGTGTATACTTCTATATACTTCTGTGTATTGTGTTTAACTTAAAATCGTGTGGCATAATTTAAATATTCTGCGTGGATAAATAAATGGTAATAATTTATCATCAGCTCTGACTGTATTAAATTCTGAGCAAAATGGAATTCGAAAAAATAAAATGTTATGATATATGCATACATGGTACATCTGCTTATAAATGTATCTATTATACATCTAGGGTAATTAATTGTTCTTAAAATTTTAACAAATACAACACAAATCTTTATTCGTTTAAGAATACAAATTTTAGCTTCAACATCTTTGTCTATTGCTATTTTTTTCCTTGTGTTCTCCTTCGTTTTTGTTGATGTTGATGTTTTGTCGTTGATGTTGTCTTTGCCCAGTCACTGCTGCAGTATTTAGTTCCTTGTACTTTCCGCTTGCTTTCCCATGCAACATTTATTGGTAAACATATAAAAAAACAACAACTTAAAGCCTCATAAAAGGTCATAACTTTTAATATACATATATATACGCACATATATGTACAATATATAAGTATATAGGGAATGGTAATGGGACCTACGAGTACATAGCTTTTTGTATCAGCCGACAGATTTTTAGGTGAGGAATAATATGATATCAACAATATGAAATCAATATGATATCATTTGATCACATCTGTCTATACCAGACTTGTTTACATTGCAATTAGTGATTTCTATCGGCTTTTCTTTCAGACACCATATTTATTCTGTACGACACTTTTTTGGGATGATTTTCGGTTCCATTTATCTTTCTAACTTACTAACATACAAGTTGCCCATGTTTCGCATAAGAGGGGACAAAAGATCAGGGCGTGTAGGTTGGGTCGAGACAAGAAAAAAATCGTATGGGAGGGTGGGGTCAATTTCCCCCCGTTTAGACGGGAGGGGCCATTTAAAAAATCCGACTTAACATCGGAAAAAGTAATATTTAAAAAAATGGTTAAACCTAGAAAACTTTTGCTTGCCACGTACTTTATTTATCTCTTTCAATCACACTTCCGATTGCAGAGATCCAGGAATTGGTTAAAGTATAGCAGAATTACCTCATTAACCTCATTTTTATCTACGGTCCGGACGTTAAATAGTAGAGAAGGTTTTCGCCTTTATTCTATTTAGCGGACCAACAGGATCAAATTAACTCAAAACTTTCATGAAGACCTCCTGCTTTTTTAAGAACATTTTTACAATAAGCTTACAGCTTTTTTTATGACTTTTTTAAAAGAAACTACCTTTATAAAAATCAGAGAATAAAAATTGAAAAAAATTGATAAAATGAAAAATAATTGCTCTTTTTGTTTATATTACTGTTTATTTTATTTTAATTGAAATATTATATTTAAGAATATATGTACTACTCAGGATTAGATCCAAGGAACACGAAGACTGGAGTACCTGAAGGTGAGTATTCAGGAAAGTCGGGGCAGCCAGGAAGAGTTGGATTAATCCTGCACCAAATCGGTTCATCCGTAGGAGGTTCTGGAGTTGGTTGAGGAGTTGGTCTGTTGGTTGGCTCTGGTGTTGGCCTCCTTGTTGGTTTGTGTGTTGGAGGTAGAGTTGGTTCCGGTGTTGGTGCTTCAGTGGGTGGTGGTCTTGGATATGGCCAGTATGGATAATGTGGTGGCCAATATGGCTTTGGATATCCTGGATATCCTGGATATCCTGGATGGTAATGCGGCGGTTTATTCCAAATCGAACCCCCACTCGGCGGTTTATCTTTATTAATCCACGAACCGAAGTCAAATCCAAACGTGTAGATATTAGTATTCGATGGGTCTACAGGTTCCAGTACTAAAGTGCGTGAGTTGGAAGTATCAGCATTCCTGTTCTCTAGGCTAGCCGCCATTGAAGTGGCTACGAATATTAAAAGGCAAAGCTTTCCGACCATTTTCTGTACAGAAACTTAATTATTTGCGGAGTTTAGACAATATAACTAATTCTTAGAAGCGATCTAAGTACAGTGAATCTGTGATCACAACACCAATGATCCACACAATGCCAATGATCTGAACTGATTGTCAAACTTAAGGTCGAGAGCTATTTATATGATTTTTTTGGCTTTCGCCTTGGATATACTTTAATTAATTATACATCATTTCTACTTTACATATACGCTTAACGGGATCTTTCTCCATCCCGGTGTTATTGTAGATTATTGCATAAATTTAATGCTGAATTTGCAAATTTTCCATAAATATGAAAGCAGATATCTGCATGTTTTGGAGAGACATAATTTATAAAATGTAGATTATGTCAAGAATGGAATGTGTGTGTGTGTATAAAAGAAAATTTCACCGGCGAAAACGATCTGACACTCAGCTTTGAATTATATTCTTTGAATATTAAAATATGGAAATGATAAGATGATTGCCAAAAATATGTTTGCAGATTTGCACATAAATATAATAGGTCATATAATAGGTGAGTTCAGAAGAACATATGATACGTTATAGCTTCTTGTATTCTTGTATCTTAAAACCGGTTGCATTTCAGTTGCTATGCATAGTTTAGGTGACCAACATGGGAACTGGAAATCAGTCCGGAATCCGGAGCTTTTAAAAGGTACGTTCGAAAGATAATATTAGGATTCAGTGTAAATTCATTTATCACTGACATTTTCCAACAATTTTACTTTAAAAACTTAAAAAAATTAATATAAACCAAAAGGTAATGTAAAAAGTTGTTGTTAGTGTAGTTACTGCTTTTAATTTTAGTGTTATGTTCTAGTGTTACTTCTGTCGTATTCCTGATGTTGGTCCTAGTATCTGCTCCTAAAATTGTCCTTGTTTATAACGCTTGTGTTGGTGTTTACCTTTGTATTGGAAAGGTTGGTTGTTGTGGAAATACTGGTAACCATGGTGTTGGTTTGGTAGCTTCAGTTGTTGTTGGTGTTGTTTCAGATGGTGAATTCGTTGGTTGTTGTGGAAATACTGCTGACCACGGTGTTGGTTTGGTAGCTTCAGTGGGTGTTGGTGTTGTTTCAGGTGGTGAATTCGTTGGTTGTTGTGGAAATACTACTGACCACGGTGTTGGTTTGGTAGCTTCAGTTGTTGTTGGTGTTGTTTCAGATGGTGAATTCGTTGGTTGTTGTGGAAATACTACTGACCACGGTGTTGGTTTGGTAGCTTCAGTGGGTGTTGGTGTTGTTTCAGATGGTGAATTCGTTGGTTGTTGTGGAAATACTGCTGACCACGGTGTTGGTTTGGTAGCTTCAGTGGGTGTTGGTGTTGTTTCAGATGGTGAATTCGTTGGTTGTTGTGGAAATACTGCTGACCACGGTGTTGGTTTGGTAGCTTCAGTGGGTGTTGGTGTTGTTTCAGATGGTGAATTCGTTGGTTGTTGTCGAAATACTGCTGACCACGGTGTTGGTTTGGTAGCTTCAGTTGTTGTTGGTGTTGTTTCAGAATGGTTGTTGTGGAAATACTGCTGACCACGGTGTTGGTTTGGTAGCTTCAGTGGGTGTTGGTGTTGTTTCAGATGGTGAATTCGTTGGTTGTTGTGGAAATACTGGTGACCATGGTGTTGGTTTGGTAGCTTCAGTTGTTGTTGGTGTTGTTTCAGATGGTGAATTCGTTGGTTGTTGTGGAAATACTGCTGACCACGGTGTTGGTTTGGTAGCTTCAGTGGGTGTTGGTGTTGTTTCAGATGGTGAATTCGTTGGTTGTTGTCGAAATACTGCTGACCACGGTGTTGGTTTGGTAGCTTCAGTTGTTGTTGGTGTTGTTTCAGATGGTGAATTCGTTGGTTGTTGTGGAAATACTGCTGACCACGGTGTTGGTTTGGTAGCTTCAGTGGGTGTTGGTGTTGTTTCAGATGGTGAATTCGTTGGTTGTTGTGCAAATACTGCTGACCACGGTGTTGGTTTGGTAGCTTCAGGTAGTGTTGGTGACGACGAGTTGGTTGGCGATTCTGGTGTTGCTGATGACGCTTGTATTGGTGTTGAAACGCTTGTTTCCGTCGAAGTCGGTGAATTAATCGCTGGCCTGGTTGCTTGTTGTAGCATTTGGCCCAGTGTTAGAGTTATAGGTGCAAGTGTTGTTGTTGATGCTGGTGTTATTGTTGGAGCTTTACTTGGTTTAACTGGGGAGGATATCGGAATTGAGACTCCTCCATATTTTGGTGGTGGAATTGTAGCTTTGCTGGGTTTTTGTATTGGTTTAAATGTTGGAAGCAAGTGGAAGTTTGTTGTGTAATAGAGTGGAAAGAGGGGGATGAGTGGACGGTAGTTCGGTAAGTAGTATTTTAAACGCTGTTGTAAGTAGGTGGATAATTTCTTAGTTTCACTCTTTGTGGGACTTGGAAATTTGTGCGTCATCAGATACACGCCGAATGTTGGAAATTGTAGATCTCCAAAGAAACGTGGATTTGCGGTACCACCAGTGTTGTGACTGTAACTAAAGGCTGCCGTAACCGCCATAGTGGCTAATAATCCCATTATGAATAGCTTTTCTATTATCTTCATCTTAAGAGGTGAGTTTATAAGAGAACACAACTTTAAAATATTCGTTCCGAGACCGAAACTAGAGTTGTTGCTTTAATGACCGATGTAATAAACTAATTTTCTCTTCTGCTATCCAGACCCTTTTATATGTTTCCACTTATAACCCCAAAGGTACATTTAAAGGTGAAGTATATATAACTTGACCATTCATTCGTAACCGACATAAGAACTACAACGAGGTTGTAGAGTGTGGAAGCTGCGATCATGCCGAATCTTGTGTATTCTACCTTGCATTGTACCTCATATATGCATATGCAATGACCCAAATCGCATCAAGCGATAAGCACACACAAGCACAGTTCTGATTGAATTAATTAATACTACGCCCAAGGTTTATAAATATTACATAATATGTTACAATATTTTTTCCGAAGAGTTTACGATATCTAAGAATAGAGGCATTCCACAATCATTATCGTTAAATTATTCAGACCAACTAAGTTACCGGTTTAGGGTTTCTTCATATTTAACAACCTAAACAAGTTAACTGTTCATAAATATGTACACTTCCGTTCATTTAAATAGCAACAGTAAAAAAGATAAACATTATTTGGATTTTCAAATCAAACTAGGAAAAATTAGTCAAAATAAAATTTTTTTTGGATAATTTATTTTATTCTTTATTATCTGCAACAAAAATTATACAAAAAAAAATTAACCGTTATTTTTATTTATTTTTTTATCTGAAATACTATCAAAAAACAATGAAAAAAAATAGTTCATTTGAATAACAACAATTGTTCGTTTTTCATATTTTTGATCGATTGTGTTGCGTAGAGTGGTAATCATTGATTAGTTAGTTAAATTTCATCTGACGAAGTAATAATTCAACGAAAATGGGTAGAGGAAATCCGTTAAACTCAGAAGAAAGAGGAAAAATTAATGCATATTTCGAGCAAGTGTTATCGCTCAGAAAAATTACACAAAAAATTGGAAGAAGTCCCCGTGTTGTCTTCAATTCAGCACGGATTCAATAAGAAATCCTTATTTTTTAGGTAATTGAAGACAACAATTAAGACTATAATAAATATAGACAGATGGACATACATACATATAGACGGACAGACATACATACATACATATAGACGGACAGACAAAGGGCCGAATAGACTGATGGAGAGTGAACATACACGAATTAAATTCTTCATAAATTCAGTGTCAGAGCTAGCTTGGAGATCAGCTTGATGGCAAAAGTGGTTGTGGGAAGAGGGAATGGGGAAAGTGTAGGGTGGGAAGACGGACAGACATAGTGACAGTGAATATGTACGAATTAATATTCTTTTATTTTATTTTGTTCTTGTTCTTGTAGGAGTTTGGCTTATGTTGTTTTTGTATACGATTTATTCTTGCCGTGTTGTTTTATTTTTAGGAATAGAAACGCTTGTTAATGATATTGAAGTGAAGACGAGAGGATTGAATAGGTAAACCTAGGATGCTCCACTTATTCTTTTTCTTCATTGTATAGCTTCTGTTCGAATAAGCATTTGATGTCCGTGCGAGAACAGTTATACGACTACAACAAATTTAGGGATTTCTTTTTATACAAATGAGCCGAACTCTAAGATCTACACACCTAACACATAAACACATACACGGTTGAATCTGATCAACCGATCAACCTGATCAACCGATCAACCAGATCAAGCGATCAACCGATCAACCTGATCAACCGATCAACCGATCAACCAGATCAACCGATCAACCGATCAACCAGATCAACCGATCAACCTGATCATCCTAATCAACCGATTAGTCAACCGTTCATCAGATCAATCGATCGATCGATTGATCGGTTGATCTGGTTGATCGGTTGATCTGGTTGATCGGTTGATCTGGTTGATCGGTTGATCGGTTGATCGGTTGATCAGGTTGATCGGTTGATCTGGTTGATCGGTTGATCAGGTTGATCGGTTGATCGGTTGATCAGATTCAACCGTGTATGTGTTTATGTGTTAGGTGTGTAGATCTTAGAGTTCGGCTCAAGGAAAATATCCCACATATAACAATCGCAAATATCAAAATGTTATCATATAACCAGCATTTAAGTTTGAAAAATTAATAACATCATTGTGATGACAATAAAGTGAGTTTTATGAGTTAGTCAACGGTAATTTGTTCCTGAATAATGGCTTTATAATATTGTTGTATGTACTTGAAAACCCTTAGGTCCCGTTACATGTTCATTTATCTTAAAATTATGACTGTGAGCACTAGTATTTATGTGAAATAATTTGTAATGTCATCTGCTTTGTTATAATTTGATGCTTCTAATAATAATTGAAGCAATCCACGTGTAAAGTTCAAACTACTTCCAATTCGTATTTGAAACCCAATCCTTTGTATGATCCATATTTGGTATACTCTCATTCTGTTGTTCCAACTCGGAATAGAGCATTGATTCAGAAGATTTCATCTCTTATAGTATAGAGTTCAGAGGATAATTTGTGTGGGTTGATTTGTTTACTACGTTATCGTCATCGTCATTGCTATTGATAAGAGTTTCGTTTGAAAAATCTACTTTTCTGGCTTTAACTGGGGTATTTGTTTTATACTTTTAGCGATATCTTACTATTTTTAATGTTATGCTTTTCCTTATTATAATTTTTATTAGAGTGTTTGAATAATTCTTTTAGAAGTTTTATGATGGGGCTAAATGTCTTTTCTAATTGATTCTCAAAATCTGCTTTTCCCAATTTTATATTCTTAATTTCTGTTTTAATTTGTGTCTACTTTTTATTAGATCTTTTAATATTTTCCCATCCATTTTAGCGATAGTAATAACATATATCGGATCAGGTATATCAGCTCTTGATTACGTTTCGATCAGCTTATGATCAGCTTTTGATCAGGTTGATCAGTTTTTTGAACTGCTTTTGAACAGCTTTTGATGAGGTCGAACAGCTTTTGAGCAGCTTTTGAACTGTTTTTGATGAGGTCGAACAGCTTTTGAACAGCTTTTTGATGAGGTTGATCAGCTTTTGAACAGCTTTGAACTGCTTTTTGATCAGGTTGATCAGCTTTTTAACTGCTTTTGATCAGCTTTGAACAGCTTTCGAACAGCTTTTGATCAGCTTTTGAACTGTTTTTTGATCAGGTTGATCAGCTTTTAAACAGCTTTGAACTGCTTTTTGATCAGGTTGATCAGCTTTCGAACTGCTTTCCTATCAGTTGATCAGCTTTTGAACTGCTTTCCTATCAGTTGATCAGCTTTTGAACTGCTTTTCTATCAGTTGATCATCTTTGGTTATTACAAGAAATCCCATATTTATCCTTCCAACATTCTCATGGAAAATCATATGTTTTGATCCGCATATATTCACAAAATTTTGCATTAGTCATATCTTTTTCGACATGATCATTGTATATGCGCTTCATATTCATCTCATCTTGCTTAAACATAATAATCATGTTTGCATTATCGCACACCACATGCTTGCTTTTATGGTTGGTATGAGTAAAAATAATTAATAGATTTGTGTCGGTCAATAAAAAAGTACTCTCTAATATTGTTTTGCTTTTCACAAGCTACTGCATCGAATATCATTTATTTCGGATTAGTTGACTTTTCTTTCAAACAACTTCAAAAATTTTTTGCAGAAGCCAATGTTTTTTATCCAATATAATAGCTACTTCAAGTACTCATCATTTTTACTCCATTTTGGACTATCTATACTAAACTCAGTCTTTCCGTTATTAGAAGGTTCAACAATTGAGCTCTCTTATAGAATTCGGTGTCTTATACATGCTATTAGATAATGACTTTACATTTATTTACATTATATTTATTTATCCATATAGTATATTTTTTTTTTATATTTATTTGAATTTAGATTTATATAGTATTATATTTATTTTGTGAATTGATTACAGTCTGATCTTCCATGCTTTTATTTTGTTTTAAATGGTTTGTTTTAATCCGATATCCCTATTTATTTGTTTGCATCACACACATATTCATATTCCAGTTACATATTTTGTTATTGAAGCTAAAGTAAGTATTTAATTTTTAGTTAGTATTAATTCTAGCTGCGTTATTGTAATAACTTTCTTTGTTTTATTGATAGGAAGTGGATATTAATGTAGCAGTGAATGTATTGTGTGGATATTATAGAGATTTTTATGCTAAAAATAATATTTGTGTTATTGTAGTGGGCATGTAGGTCCATTATATGTGGATTGTTTAAGTATGAATACTATGTATTTCTTGCCTCTATTAGGAGTTAGTATAATTTTGAGTTTTACGAATATAATTGTCTCGCTAATAGTTTGTTGAGTTATGTTGCTAGTGTGTCGATGTTTAAGTGAATTTTGATTTAGGAATTGCAATAAGCTGAATATATTGATATCAACAAGTGGGCTGATAAAATTACTAGCCCGATATTGTAGATGTTTCTATGAGTTTTCTATGTATTTTTGTTCGTTTTATTTTTCGAATTGATTAGAGTCTGAATTCCTTAAGCTCAAAGCCCCTTGTTGTTGGTTTCTAAAGATTGTTTCTATTATCATTTTCGAGCCTTTATCTGGCGACTGATTATAGTAAGAATTAGTGTTTATATCTGTTTGCATTATATTTCCATGTTAATGTCTAGTTCAATTCTCCGTCTTATTAATTTGCATTTGGGATTTGAGACTGCAGATTAATTGCCTATGGTCTTTAATGATTTTAAATTGATGTCCTAAAAAGTATGATATGAAAAATTTTATTGTGGAAATGTTATTCATTGAGATTTAGCCTTGTTCGTCTATCTGTTGGAATCATGATGGCATTATAACTGATTAAGCCATTGGAATGAAATTTAACAGAAATGTATGAGTTCACTATTTCTGTGTATGTACAAATCATTATGTTTCCTTTATTTTTCTTAATTATTATAGATTACCCTTAAATTTAGAGTTTAATATGTTGTATCGCTACTTTTAGCATTTTCCATTCAAAGTTATAGTTAGACATCATAAGTTGTAGGGTATTTAAGAGAGTAGGGTATTTAGGGTCGAATATATAAATAGCGTTTTCGGTTATTTATAGACTATATAGTATATAATATTCCTAACTAATAGCCAGATTTTATCGTACAAAGAAAATTCTTATTGTCCATTCCAAAACATAAAAAGTTGTAGTCAAGCTAGTTTGTTGGTTCAAAAGTATTCTTTACACGGGAAATTATTTAAGGTACATAAATCCATAGCATTTAATATTGAAATAAGAAGTTGTTAACATTTAGACTAAACATTGTTCATAATATAGATATGTATTAGACAAACATATGTTTTAAGCTAAATTTTGTTATGACTATTTTGATGGTTCGGCTATACGGAGAAGAAAAGAAAAAAATTAGAACTAATAATAATAGTAATAAAAAAGAACAAGGAAAAAAAGAGGAAAAAAGAAAATAAGAGTAAGAATGGCATCCTAGCTTTACCAACTCAAGCCTCTCATGTCTGTACTTCAATCTCAACAGGCGTTGATTCCTAAAATTTAATAATGTAGACAAAATTTAATTACAAATTTATTCCTAAAATTTCTCAAAGACATATTTACAAACCTATCGCTCATTAACTATCTAAACCGGATCAAACAAATCTCTTACTCCTAAAAGCAATAATAATCAGCGCTAAAGGAATATTATTTAAAACACTGCAATTAAAAAAAAAAAAAATTAGACGAACAAATTAAAAGAAAAAACCCATGTCATAATATATTCATGACACCATATCACCCATAATTAACTAGACGACCTATAACCATGTTTAAAATTTACTCATAATATTTTCTATATGTCTGTTCTCAGTATAAACAAAATATAAAAACCGATAAAAAAAATCACACGCACATCAAATACTTAACAGAACCTATATAACGAATAAAAAAGAGGAAGAAGAACAGCATCCTAGGTTTGTCTGTTTAAGCCACTCAGATCACTACTTAAATATTAACAGCATGCGTCGCTATTCCTTAAAATAAAAACAGCAAAAATACAGCAAGAGTAAATCGTCTACTACTACAAAAACATAAACCAAACTCCTACAAGAACAACAAAGCAAAACTCCTACAAAGCGCTTCTACTGCTTCATTAGCCTATTGCTAGATTAGCCTTAAAAATGTCAACAATAACATGATACGTGTATATTAACTTATTCTAGTTGTATGTTCAAATTCTACCTATACTTGTATTAAAGATCTGAAAATTACGACAAGCAATAAACATTATAAGTGAATAATAGTATTTGCTATCAATGACAACAAGTGCCGCAGAAAGTGTAGAAATACTACCAGCCATCTGAATCCGCCTCTGTCGCTACATCTACACTACCCGTCTGTCCTTTACCTCTGTCAGTCTGTCCGTCTGTTTGTCCGTCTTTTCTTTCAAATTTAGAGTTAGATGTGATAAGTTGAAGAGTGCTTAACTCTTTCGGTTAGGTTGAATATGTAAATAACGTTTTGATTATTAGCTTATACATTATATGACTACCTTATGATTTGGCTACACGCGGAAAAAAGGAAAAGAATCAGAAGCAAGTCTACACTTCAATATCAATATCATGCGTCTCTCAATATCTCTCTTCTCAAACACATATTCACAAACTCATCGCTCATTGACTAGCTAAACCTTATCAAACAAATCTCCTACACCTAAAATCAATAATAGTTAGCGTTAAAGAAATATTATTTAAAATACTGAAGTTCGAAAATATATTACAAGAACAAATTACAGCAAAAAAAATCATGTCATCAAATAATTATCCTACAACAAAGAAATGAAGAAGTAAAATAAGAATACTATAAGAACATATCGACACTATGTCTACTACACTACTTCAATATCGACAGCATTCTCTATTCCTAAAAATAAAAACAACAACACCACAAGAATTAATCGTCTATAACACGAACAACATAAGCAAAACTCATACAGAAAACTGCTCCATAAGTGTGTCGGTAGATTATCTAACCATAAAAAAATTAAATAACCCATATTAGTAATAACCTATGAGGCTACCAACCAAAGTTCACTTGAAAAGTTCATAATTCATTTAGTAATAACAAAAAAAAAAAAAAAGCAATAAAATATATTCCATCAATGTCCTCAAGATTAAATTTCAACAAGTACAACATACGCTAAGCATATTCCCAACGCGACAACATAAACATTGTACATTTTGCCAAAATATTACTTCATGTGCATAGAAAGAAATCCCTAAATTTGTTATATTAACTCTATCGACTCGCCACTCCATTCATGAATAATTCGAACGGACATCGAATCTTATCCTATAACAAGCTATACAAGTATTGAGTATCAGCGACACGCGACTACATATATTTCTAAAAAGAACAATAACAACATAGCAAGAGTAAATCGTATACAACAACAACATAAGCCAAACTCCTAAAACGACAAGATCAAATTTCAACGAAAACCTTTCGGTCTATATTTGTGTATGTCTGCCTGTCCTTTACCTCTGTCAGTCTGTTCGTTTGTTAGTCTGTATAACTATCTGTATGTCTGTCTGTATAGCTTCTGTGTTTATGAATGTGTGGATAATAGACTCTAAAATGAAAAAACCAAATCCAACCGAAAAAATATATTATACTCGTAATTCTAATTATAAATAAATAAATAAATATATAAAATAAATAAATAAATATAAATAAAATTAAATAATATAATAATATAAATAAATAAATAATATAAAAATTTAAATATTAATAACATACATACATACATAAAATTTGGAAAGAAAAATACCAAAAAATAACCAAGAAAAATAGATAACAACAACAGCAAACATATAGCAAAAACTTCTTACTTCTACAATAGCCTAACATATAAAAATACTAAAATTCAAAAAAAGGCTGATTGACGTTGTTATGAATTAATAATCACAACACAGCAAGGAAAACTCCTACAACAACAGCTTCGACTATTCCATCCGACCGCCTGTAGATTATCCCTTAAAAGGTCAACCGCAAACACGTGCATGTTTCCCTACTATCACACACCAGGTGATCAAAGCACCGAAATTACTACTTTGTATCCCAACATAATCACGCTACATAGTGCAATTGCTGAAAAAGGTTGATTTGGGTTGCTATGATCAAAGTATCGAAGTCAATCATCCCCTAAAATAAATAACATGTGTGCGTGTGTGTGGATATTAGAGTCTAAAATTAAAAAATTCAAAAGAAAAAAATATTATAAATAAATATATAAATATATATAAATATATAAATAAATAAATAAATAAATAAATACAAATATAAAATATATGTTATAAATTATAATAATAAATTATAATAATATACCTACATACATAACACCTGATCTTTCTACTATCCCACAGCGGGCGATCAAAGCACCGAAATTACTACTGTGTACCCAAACAATCACGCTTCATATTGCAAGTGCTGATAAAAAAAGATTATCCCTTGAAATGTCAACCGAACCTTAATTTACGACTTTGTTTAATTGAAATTCCACAGAACTTCGGAGCCAGATTGTTTCAGCTGGCGATCAAAGTGCCGAAGTGAATCATCCCCTAAAATAAATAACAACAACAACAACCACATAGCAAAACATCTGACTTCTACAATAGCTTAGCACTTTACCGATATACCAAACACACGTCATATAAAACGACTAAAAAGTATGCTACGCTTTTTGCTTCCCTATTTATTCCCACCAAAGACAAAATCACAAATTCATAACCAACACCGAGAAATTAGGAAAAAAAGACTAAAAAAGTATGCTACACTAAAAACTCCCCACTAACGCCATCTACTTCGGAATACTAAACGATCGGCATTCCTAAGTCTATATCACAGACACAAGCCTAAATGAACATTCCAAAGCACTTATTCACGTTGGCCATCTGGTGGACGATTGCATAGTTACAAACGTATCGGCTAAAAGACAAAAAATTACCCGAGAAAACACTCTAAAACCATATTTTTAGCAAAGACACAATCCTAAATGGCTAAAAATGCAATAATTATTTTAAAAACCCCTAAAACTATACTTTCAGCAAAGACACAATCCTAAATGTACAGTAAAAATGTATAATCAATATCAAAAGTTTGAGAAAACCACATTAAAACGCCCCTAAAACTATACTTTTAGCAAAGACACAAGCCTAAATGTACAGTACAAAATGTACAGTCACTATCAAAAGTTTGCGCTCCCAGCCGCTCCCACGGTTCCTTTGTTCTTGAACCGCCATATAACCACTACTGCTGCTGTTGTGGCTGCCGTTGTGGCTGCTGTTGTCGCTGCTGTTGTGGCTTCTGTTGGTGCTGCTGTTGTGTCTGCTGTTAATGAAGGCCCATCAGGACAGCCGGGAAGAGTTGGTACAATAACACACCACGGAGGTAATGTTGTCGTTCCTGTTGTTGCTGCTGTTGTGGCTGCAGTTGTGGCTGCAGTTGTGGCTGCCGTTGTGGCTGCCGTTGTGGCTGCTGTTATGGCTGCTGTTGTCGCTGCTGTTAATGAAGGCCAATCAGGACAGCCGGGAAGAGTTGGTACAATATCACACCACGGAGGTAATGTTGTTGTTCCTGTTGTTGCTGCTGTTGTGGCTGCTGTTGTGGCTGATGTTGTGGCTGCTGTTGTGGCTGCCGTTGTGGCTGCTGTTGTGGCTGCTGTTGTCGCTGCTGTTGTGGCTGCTGTTAATGAAGGCCCATCAGGACAGCCGGGAAGAGTTGGTACAATAACACACCACGGAGGTAATGTTGTTGTTCCTGTTGTTGCTGCTGTTGTGGCTGCTGTTGTGGCTGCTGTTGTATCTGCTGTTGTGGCTGCTGTTGTGGCTGCTGTTGTGGGTGCAGTTGTTGCTGCCGTTGTGGCTGCTGTTGTGGCTGCTGTTGTGGCCTCTGTTGGTGCTGCTGTTGTGGCTGCTGTTAATGAAGGCCCATCAGGACAGCCGGGAAGAGTTGGTACAATAACACACCACGGAGGTAATGTTGTTGTTCCTGTTGTTGCTGCTGTAGTGGCTGCTGTTGTGGCTGCTGTTGTGGCTGCTGTTGTGGCTGCCGTTGTGGCTACTGTTGTCGCTGCTGCTGTGGCTTCTGTTGTTGCTGCTGTTGTGGCTGCTGTTAATGAAGGCCCATCAGGACAGCCGGGAAGAGTTGGTACAGTAACACACCACGGAGGTAATGTTGTTGTTCCTGTTGTTGCTGCTGTTGTGGCTGCTGTTAATGAAGGCCCATCAGGACAGCCGGGAAGCGTTGGTACAGTAACACACCACGGAGGTAATGTTGTTGTTCCTGTTGTTGCTGCTGTTGTGGCTGCTGTTGTGGCTGCTGTTGTGGCTGCTGTTGTGGCTGCTGTTGTGGCTGCCGATGTGGCTGCTGTTGTGGCTGCTGTTATGGCTTCTGTTGGTGCTGCTGTTGTGGCTGCTGTTAATGAAGGCCCATCAGGACAGCCGGGAAGAGTTGGTACAATAACACACCACGGAGGTAATGTTGTTGTTCCTGTTGTTGCTGCTGTTGTGGCTGCTGTTGTCGCTGCTGTTGTGGCTGCTGTTGTGGCTGCTGTTATGGCTTCTGTTGGTGCTGCTGTTGTGGCTGCTGTTAATGAAGGGCCATCAGGACAGCCGGGAAGAGTTGGTACAATAACACACCACGGAGGTAATGTTGTTGTTCCTGTTGTTGCTGCTGTTGTGGCTGCTGTTGTGGCTGCAGTTGTGGCTGCCGTTGTGGCTGCTGTTGTGGCTGCTGTTATGGCTTCTGTTGGTGCTGCTGTTGTGGCTGCTGTTAATGAAGGCCCATCAGGACAGCCGGGAAGAGTTGGTACAATAACACACCACGGAGGTAATGTTGTTGTTCCTGTTGTTGCTGCTGTTGTGGTTGCTGTTGTGGCTGCTGTTGTGGCTGCTGTTGTGGCTGCTGTTGTGGCTGCAGTTGTGGCTGCCGTTGTGGCTGCTGTTGTCGCTGCTGTCGTGGCTTCTGTTGTTGCTGCTGTTGTGGATGCTGTTGTTGGTGCCCGTGTTGGTGCTGATGTTGGTGCTGGTGTTGGTGTTGGAGCTTTATTTAGTTTAACTGGGGAGGATGTCGGATTTGAGACTCCTCCATATTGTGGTGGTGGAATTGTAGCTTTGCTGGGTTTTTGTATTGGTTTAAATGTTGGAAGCAAGTGGAACTTTGTTGTGTAATATTGGTGTAAGAGGGGGATGAGTGGACGGTAGTTCGGTAAGTAGTATTGTAAACGTTGTTGTAGGTAGGTGGATAATTTCTTAGTTTCACTCTTTGTGGGACTTGCAAATTTGTGTGTCTTCGGATACACGCGGAATGTTGGAATTTGTAGATTTCCGACGAAATGTGGATTTGAGGTACCACCAGTGGTGTCACTATAACTAAGAGCTGTCGTAAGCACCATATTGGCTAAGAATAGGAATATGAATAGCTTTCCTATTATCTTCATTTTAAGATATGATTTTATAAGGGAACACTACTTTAAAAAATTCGTTCCGAGACCGAAAACTAGAGTTGTTGCTTTAATGACCGATGTAATAAACTAATTTTCTCTTCTGCTATCCAGACCTTTTTATATGTTTCCACTTATAACCCCAAAGTTACATTTAAAGGTGAAGTATATATAACTTGACCATTCATTTGTAACCGACATAAGAACTACAACGAGGTTGTAGAGTGTGGAAGCTGCGATCATGCCGAATCTTGTGTATTCTACCTTGCCTTCTACCTCATATATGCATATGCAATGACCCAAATCGGATCAAGCGATAAGCACACACAAGCACAGTTCTGATTGAATTAATTAATACTACTCCCAAGGTTTATAAATATTACACAATATATTACAATAGTTTTTCCGAAAACTATACGATATCTAAGAATAGAAATGCATTCCACAATCATTATCGTTAAATTATTCAGACCAACGCAGTTACTGGTTTAGGGTTTCTTCATATTTGAGCTGTTATTTTTAAAAGTAGAATAAGTCCATTTTTAAAAAAAATGAGTAAGGCGTGATTTTAGTAAGATATAGACACATTCTATCCATATTTATAATCATATATTCAATTGATTATTTTTGAATGTGGTACAAGTCCATTCATAGATAAATATATCGTTTATTTATTAGATAATTTTAATTATTATTACATCATAACAAAATTAAAAAGTGTTAAAAAAATTATTCAAATTGATTAGCTTTTGACAATATTTTTAAATTTATTCAAATGAAAACCCTTAAATATTCTAATACATGAAAAAATGGACTTATTACACTTTCAAAAATAACAGCTCATTTAACAACCTAAACAACTTAACTGTTCATGAATATGTATCAGAATATGCCTCTTTTTAATTCAGGTGCACTATTCGATGCAATATTTTTTACCACGAAGCACCTACGTACATTATATATACCCCTTTAGTAATTGCTGAATTCTTACTGATGTTATATTTGTCTATATACTTGTACATATGTATTTGTTTTATGATATATGGTTACATATCTAGTTTTACAATATTTGGAAGGCATAGGGATTGTCAAAATTTTCATTTATCTGGAATCATCTCTGTCTCTCTCTCTGTCTTTCTCTCTGCCTTCAAAGAATTTTAACCAGTGAAGAAAAAGATGGGAGCATCTCTTGTTAATGAAGGCCCATCAGGACAGCCGGGAAGAGTTGGTACAATAAAACACCACGGAGGTAATGTTGTTGTTCCTGTTGTTGCTGCTGTTGTGGCTGCTGTTGTGGCTGCTGTTGTGGCTGCTGTTGGGGCTTCTGTTGGTGCTGCGGTTGGTGGTTGATATGGAAAATATGCAACACTGCTCTGTGTTGCTGTACTTGGGCTTGAAAGCATTGTTGGCGACGATGTCGGCGTTGTGCTCATTGGCGGGTTAGTGGCTTCTGTTTGTGCTGAAGTGGTTGATTCTGGGCATTCAGGAAGACTTGGATGGGTAGCACACCACACCGGTACTACCACGTGTTCTATTGTGGTCGATGTTGTTCCAATTGAAGCACTGCTCTGTGTTGCTGTGCTTGGGCTTGAAAGCATTGTTGGCGACGATGTCGGCGTTGTGCCCATTGGCGGGTTAATGGCTTCTGTTTGTGCTGAAGTGGTTGTTTCTGGGCATCCAGGAAGACTTGGATTGGTAGCACACCACACCGGTACTACCACGTGTTCTATTGTGGTCGATGTTGTTCCAATTGAAGCACTGCTCTGTGTTGCTGTGCTTGGGCTTGAAAGCACCGTTGGCGACGATGTCGGCGTTGTGCTCATTGGCGGGTTAGTGGCTTCTGTTTGTGCTGAAGTGGTTGTTTCTGGGCATTCAGGAAGACTTGAATGGGTAGCACACCACACCGGTACTACCACGTGTTCTATTGTGGTCGATGTTGTTGCAATTGAAGCACTGCTCTGTGTTGCTGTGCTTGGGCTTGAAAGCATCGTTGGCGACGATGTCGGCGTTGTGCTCATTGGCGGGTTAGTGGCTTCTGTTTGTGCTGAAGTGGTTGTTTCTGGGCATTCAGGAAGACTTGGATGGGTAGCACACCACACCGGTACTACCACGTGTTCTATTGTGGTCGATGTTGTTCCAATTGAAGCACTGCTCTGTGTTGCTGTGCTTGGGCTTGAAAGCATCGTTGGCGACGATGTCGGCGTTGTGCTCATTGGCGGGTTAGTGGCTTCTGTTTGTGCTGAAGTGGTTGTTTCTGGGCATTCAGGAAGACTTGGATGGGTAGCACACCACACCGGTACTACCACGTGTTCTATTGTGGTCGATGTTGTTCCAATTGAAGCACTGCTCTGTGTTGCTGTGCTTGGGCTTGAAAGCATCGTTGGCGACGATGTCGGCGTTGTGCTCATTGGCGGGTTAGTGGCTTCTGTTTGTGCTGAAGTGGTTGTTTCTGGGCATTCAGGAAGACTTGGATGGGTAGCACACCACACCGGTACTACCACGTGTTCTATTGTGGTCGATGTTGTTCCAATTGAAGCACTGCTCTGTGTTGCTGTGCTTGGGCTTGAAAGCATCGTTGGCGACGATGTCGGCGTTGTGCTCATTGGCGGGTTAGTGGCTTCTGTTTGTGCTGAAGTGTTTGTTTCTGGGCATTCAGGAAGACTTGGATGGGTAGCACACCACACCGGTACTACCACGTGTTCTATTGTGGTCGATGTTGTTCCAATTGAAGCACTGCTCTGTGTTGCTGTGCTTGGGCTTGAAAGCATCGTTGGCGACGATGTCGGCGTTGTGCTCATTGGCGGGTTAGTGGCTTCTGTTTGTGCTGAAGTGGTTGTTTCTGGGCATTCAGGAAGACTTGGATGGGTAGCACACCACAACGGTACTACCTCGTGTTCTATTGTGGTCGATGTTGTTCCAATTGAAGCACTGCTCTGTGTTGCTGTGCTTGGGCTTGAAAGCATCGTTGGCGACGATGTCGGCGTTGTGCTCATTGGCGGGTTAGTGGCTTCTGTTTGTGCTGAAGTGGTTGTTTCTGGGCATTCAGGAAGACTTGGATGGGTAGCACACCACACCGGTACTACCACGTGTTCTATTGTGGTCGATGTTGTTCCAATTGAAGCACTGCTCTGTGTTGCTGTGCTTGGGCTTGAAAGCATCGTTGGCGACGATGTCGGCGTTGTGCTCATTGGCGGGTTAGTGGCTTCTGTTTGTGCTGAAGTGGTTGTTTCTGGGCATTCAGGAAGACTTGGATGGGTAGCACACCACACCGGTACTACCACGTGTTCTATTGTGGTCGATGTTGTTCCAATTGAAGCACTGCTCTGTGTTGCTGTGCTTGGGCTTGAAAGCATCGTTGGCGACGATGTCGGCGTTGTGCTCATTGGCGGGTTAGTGGCTTCTGTTTGTGCTGAAGTGTTTGTTTTTGGGCATTCAGGAAGACTTGGATGGGTAGCACACCACACCGGTACTACCACGTGTTCTATTGTGGTCGATGTTGTTGCAATTGAAGCACTGCTCTGTGTTGCTGTGCTTGGGCTTGAAAGCATCGTTGGCGACGATGTCGGCGTTGTGCTCATTGGCGGGTTAGTGGCTTCTGTTTGTGCTGAAGTGGTTGTTTCTGGGCATTCAGGAAGACTTGGATGGGTAGCACACCACACCGGTACTACCACGTGTTCTATTGTGGTCGATGTTGTTGCAATTGAAGCACTGCTCTGTGTTGCTGTGCTTGGGCTTGAAAGCATCGTTGGCGACGATGTCGGCGTTGTGCTCATTGGCGGGTTAGTGGCTTCTGTTTGTGCTGAAGTGGTTGTTTCTGGGCATTCAGGAAGACTTGGATGGGTAGCACACCACACCGGTACTACCACGTGTTCTATTGTGGTCGATGTTGTTCCAATTGAAGCACTGCTCTGTGTTGCTGTGCTTGGGCTTGAAAGCATCGTTGGCGACGATGTCGGCGTTGTGCTCATTGGCGGGTTAGTGGCTTCTGTTTGTGCTGAAGTGGTTGTTTCTGGGCATTCAGGAAGACTTGGATGGGTAGCACACCACACCGGTACTACCACGTGTTCTATTGTGGTCGATGTTGTTCCAATTGAAGCACTGCTCTGTGTTGCTGTGCTTGGGCTTGAAAGCATCGTTGGCGACGATGTCGGCGTTGTGCTCATTGGCGGGTTAGTGGCTTCTGTTTGTGCTGAAGTGGTTGTTTCTGGGCATTCAGGAAGACTTGGATGGGTAGCACACCACACCGGTACTACCACGTGTTCTATTGTGGTCGATGTTGTTGCAATTGAAGCACTGCTGTGTGTTGCTGTGCTTGGGCTTGAAAGCATCGTTGGCGACGATGTCGGCGTTGTGCTCATTGGCGGGTTAGTGGCTTCTGTTTGTGCTGAAGTGGTTGTTTCTGGGCATTCAGGAAGACTTGGATGGGTAGCACACCACACCGGTACTACCACGTGTTCTATTGTGGTCGATGTTGTTCCAATTGAAGCACTGCTCTGTGTTGCTGTGCTTGGGCTTGAAAGCATTGTTGGCGACGATGTCGGCGTTGTGCCCATTGGCGGGTTAATGGCTTCTGTTTGTGCTGAAGTGGTTGTTTCTGGGCATCCAGGAAGACTTGGATTGGTAGCACACCACACCGGTACTACCACGTGTTCTATTGTGGTCGATGTTGTTCCAATTGAAGCACTGCTCTGTGTTGCTGTGCTTGGGCTTGAAAGCATCGTTGGCGACGATGTCGGCGTTGTGCTCATTGGCGGGTTAGTGGCTTCTGTTTGTGCTGAAGTGGTTGTTTCTGGGCATTCAGGAAGACTTGGATGGGTAGCACACCACACCGGTACTACCACGTGTTCTATTGTGGTCGATGTTGTTCCAATTGAAGCACTGCTCTGTGTTGCTGTGCTTGGGCTTGAAAGCATCGTTGGCGACGATGTCGGCGTTGTGCTCATTGGCGGGTTAGTGGCTTCTGTTTGTGCTGAAGTGGTTGTTTCTGGGCATTCAGGAAGACTTGGATGGGTAGCACACCACACCGGTACTACCACGTGTTCTATTGTGGTCGATGTTGTTCCAATTGAAGCACTGCTCTGTGTTGCTGTGCTTGGGCTTGAAAGCATCGTTGGCGACGATGTCGGCGTTGTGCTCATTGGCGGGTTAGTGGCTTCTGTTTGTGCTGAAGTGGTTGTTTCTGGGCATTCAGGAAGACTTGGATGGGTAGCACACCACACCGGTACTACCACGTGTTCTATTGTGGTCGATGTTGTTCCAATTGAAGCACTGCTCTGTGTTGCTGTGCTTGGGCTTGAAAGCATCGTTGGCGACGATGTCGGCGTTGTGCTCATTGGCGGGTTAGTGGCTTCTGTTTGTGCTGAAGTGGTTGTTCCTGGGCATTCAGGAAGACTTGGATGGGTAGCACACCACACCGGTACTACCACGTGTTCTATTGTGGTCGATGTTGTTCCAATTGAAGCACTGCTCTGTGTTGCTGTGCTTGGGCTTGAAAGCATCGTTGGCGACGATGTCGGCGTTGTGCTCATTGGCGGGTTAGTGGCTTCTGTTTGTGCTGAAGTGGTTGTTTCTGGGCATTCAGGAAGACTTGGATGGGTAGCACACCACACCGGTACTACCACGTGTTCTATTGTGGTCGATGTTGTTCCAATTGAAGCACTGCTCTGTGTTGCTGTGCTTGGGCTTGAAAGCATCGTTGGCGACGATGTCGGCGTTGTGCTCATTGGCGGGTTAGTGGCTTCTGTTTGTGCTGAAGTGGTTGTTTCTGGGCATTCAGGAAGACTTGGATGGGTAGCACACCACACCGGTACTACCACGTGTTCTATTGTGGTCGATGTTGTTGCAATTGAAGCACTGCTCTGTGTTGCTGTGCTTGGGCTTGAAAGCATCGTTGGCGACGATGTCGGCGTTGTGCTCATTGGCGGGTTAGTGGCTTCTGTTTGTGCTGAAGTGGTTGTTTCTGGGCATTCAGGAAGACTTGGATGGGTAGCACAGCACACCGGTACTACCACGTGTTCTATTGTGGTCGATGTTGTTCCAATTGAAGCACTGCTCTGTGTTGCTGTGCTTGGGCTAGAAAGCATCGTTGGCGACGATGTCGGCGTTGTGCTCATTGGCGGGTTAGTGGCTTCTGTTTGTGCTGAAGTGGTTGTTTCTGGGCATTCAGGAAGACTTGGATGGGTAGCACACCACACCGGTACTACCACGTGTTCTATTGTGGTCGATGTTGTTCCAATTGAAGCACTGCTCTGTGTTGCTGTGCTTGGGCTTGAAAGCATCGTTGGCGACGATGTCGGCGTTGTGCTCATTGGCGGGTTAGTGGCTTCTGTTTGTGCTGAAGTGGTTGTTTCTGGGCATTCAGGAAGACTTGGATGGGTAGCACACCACACCGGTACTACCACGTGTTCTATTGTGGTCGATGTTGTTCCAATTGAAGCACTGCTCTGTGTTGCTGTGCTTGGGCTTGAAAGCATCGTTGGCGACGATGTCGGCGTTGTGCTCATTGGCGGGTTAGTGGCTTCTGTTTGTGCTGAAGTGGTTGTTTCTGGGCATTCAGGAAGACTTGGATGGGTAGCACACCACACCGGTACTACCACGTGTTCTATTATGGTCGATGTTGTTGCAATTGAAGCACTGCTCTGTGTTGCTGTGCTTGGGCTTGAAAGCATCGTTGGCGACGATGTCGGCGTTGTGCTCATTGGCGGGTTAGTGGCTTCTGTTTGTGCTGAAGTGGTTGTTTCTGGGCATTCAGGAAGACTTGGATGGGTAGCACACCACACCGGTACTACCACGTGTTCTATTGTGGTCGATGTTGTTCCAATTGAAGCACTGCTCTGTGTTGCTGTGCTTGGGCTTGAAAGCATTGTTGGCGACGATGTCGGCGTTGTGCCCATTGGCGGGTTAATGGCTTCTGTTTGTGCTGAAGTGGTTGTTTCTGGGCATCCAGGAAGACTTGGATTGGTAGCACACCACACCGGTACTACCACGTGTTCTATTGTGGTCGATGTTGTTCCAATTGAAGCACTGCTCTGTGTTGCTGTGCTTGGGCTTGAAAGCATCGTTGGCGACGATGTCGGCGTTGTGCTCATTGGCGGGTTAGTGGCTTCTGTTTGTGCTGAAGTGGTTGTTTCTGGGCATTCAGGAAGACTTGGATGGGTAGCACACCACACCGGTACTACCACGTGTTCTATTGTGGTCGATGTTGTTCCAATTGAAGCACTGCTCTGTGTTGCTGTGCTTGGGCTTGAAAGCATCGTTGGCGACGATGTCGGCGTTGTGCTCATTGGCGGGTTAGTGGCTTCTGTTTGTGCTGAAGTGTTTGTTTCTGGGCATTCAGGAAGACTTGGATGGGTAGCACACCACACCGGTACTACCACGTGTTCTATTGTGGTCGATGTTGTTCCAATTGAAGCACTGCTCTGTGTTGCTGTGCTTGGGCTTGAAAGCATCGTTGGCGACGATGTCGGCGTTGTGCTCATTGGCGGGTTAGTGGCTTCTGTTTGTGCTGAAGTGGTTGTTTCTGGGCATTCAGGAAGACTTGGATGGGTAGCACACCACACCGGTACTACCACGTGTTCTATTGTGGTCGATGTTGTTCCAATTGAAGCACTGCTCTGTGTTGCTGTGCTTGGGCTTGAAAGCATCGTTGGCGACGATGTCGGCGTTGTGCTCATTGGCGGGTTAGTGGCTTCTGTTTGTGCTGAAGTGGTTGTTTCTGGGCATTCAGGAAGACTTGGATGGGTAGCACACCACACCGGTACTACCACGTGTTCTATTGTGGTCGATGTTGTTCCAATTGAAGCACTGCTCTGTGTTGCTGTGCTTGGGCTTGAAAGCATCGTTGGCGACGATGTCGGCGTTGTGCTCATTGGCGGGTTAGTGGCTTCTGTTTGTGCTGAAGTGGTTGTTTCTGGGCATTCAGGAAGACTTGGATGGGTAGCACACCACACCGGTACTACCACGTGTTCTATTGTGGTCGATGTTGTTGCAATTGAAGCACTGCTCTGTGTTGCTGTGCTTGGGCTTGAAAGCATCGTTGGCGACGATGTCGGCGTTGTGGTCATTGGCGGGTTAGTGGCTTCTGTTTGTGCTGAAGTGGTTGTTTCTGGGCATTCAGGAAGACTTGGATGGGTAGCACACCACACCGGTACTACCACGTGTTCTATTGTGGTCGATGTTGTTCCAATTGAAGCACTGCTCTGTGTTGCTGTGCTTGGGCTTGAAAGCATCGTTGGCGACGATGTCGGCGTTGTGCTCATTGGCGGGTTAGTGGCTTCTGTTTGTGCTGAAGTGGTTGTTCCTGGGCATTCAGGAAGACTTGGATGGGTAGCACACCACACCGGTACTACCACGTGTTCTATTGTGGTCGATGTTGTTCCAATTGAAGCACTGCTCTGTGTTGCTGTGCTTGGGCTTGAAAGCATCGTTGGCGACGATGTCGGCGTTGTGCTCATTGGCGGGTTAGTGGCTTCTGTTTGTGCTGAAGTGGTTGTTTCTGGGCATTCAGGAAGACTTGGATGGGTAGCACACCACACCGGTACTACCACGTGTTCTATTGTGGTCGATGTTGTTGCAATTGAAGCACTGCTCTGTGTTGCTGTGCTTGGGCTTGAAAGCATCGTTGGCGACGATGTCGGCGTTGTGCTCATTGGCGGGTTAGTGGCTTCTGTTTGTGCTGAAGTGGTTGTTTCTGGGCATTCAGGAAGACTTGGATGGGTAGCACACCACACCGGTACTACCACGTGTTCTATTGTGGTCGATGTTGTTCCAATTGAAGCACTGCTCTGTGTTGCTGTGCTTGGGCTTGAAAGCATCGTTGGCGACGATGTCGGCGTTGTGCTCATTGGCGGGTTAGTGGCTTCTGTTTGTGCTGAAGTGGTTGTTTCTGGGCATTCAGGAAGACTTGGATGGGTAGCACACCACACCGGTACTACCACGTGTTCTATTGTGGTCGATGTTGTTCCAATTGAAGCACTGCTCTGTGTTGCTGTGCTTGGGCTTGAAAGCATCGTTGGCGACGATGTCGGCGTTGTGCTCATTGGCGGGTTAGTGGCTTCTGTTTGTGCTGAAGTGGTTGTTTCTGGGCATTCAGGAAGACTTGGATGGGTAGCACACCACACCGGTACTACCACGTGTTCTATTGTGGTCGATGTTGTTGCAATTGAAGCACTGCTCTGTGTTGCTGTGCTTGGGCTTGAAAGCATCGTTGGCGACGATGTCGGCGTTGTGCTCATTGGCGGGTTAGTGGCTTCTGTTTGTGCTGAAGTGGTTGTTTCTGGGCATTCAGGAAGACTTGGATGGGTAGCACACCACACCGGTACTACCACGTGTTCTATTGTGGTCGATGTTGTTGCAATTGAAGCACTGCTCTGTGTTGCTGTGCTTGGGCTTGAAAGCATCGTTGGCGACGATGTCGGCGTTGTGCTCATTGGCGGGTTAGTGGCTTCTGTTTGTGCTGAAGTGGTTGTTTCTGGGCATTCAGGAAGACTTGGATGGGTAGCACACCACACCGGTACTACCACGTGTTCTATTGTGGTCGATGTTGTTCCAATTGAAGCACTGCTCTGTGTTGCTGTGCTTGGGCTTGAAAGCATCGTTGGCGACGATGTCGGCGTTGTGCTCATTGGCGGGTTAGTGGCTTCTGTTTGTGCTGAAGTGGTTGTTTCTGGGCATTCAGGAAGACTTGGATGGGTAGCACACCACACCGGTACTACCACGTGTTCTATTGTGGTCGATGTTGTTCCAATTGAAGCACTGCTCTGTGTTGCTGTGCTTGGGCTTGAAAGCATCGTTGGCGACGATGTCGGCGTTGTGCTCATTGGCGGGTTAGTGGCTTCTGTTTGTGCTGAAGTGGTTGTTTCTGGGCATTCAGGAAGACTTGGATGGGTAGCACACCACACCGGTACTACCACGTGTTCTATTGTGGTCGATGTTGTTGCAATTGAAGCACTGCTCTGTGTTGCTGTGCTTGGGCTTGAAAGCATCGTTGGCGACGATGTCGGCGTTGTGCTCATTGGCGGGTTAGTGGCTTCTGTTTGTGCTGAAGTGGTTGTTTCTGGGCATTCAGGAAGACTTGGATGGGTAGCACACCACACCGGTACTACCACGTGTTCTATTGTGGTCAATGTTGTTCCAATTGAAGCACTGCTCTGTGTTGCTGTGCTTGGGCTTGAAAGCACCGTTGGCGACGATGTCGGCGTTGTGCTCATTGGCGGGTTAGTGGCTTCTGTTTGTGCTGAAGTGGTTGTTTCTGGGCATTCAGGAAGACTTGGATGGGTAGCACACCACACCGGTACTACCACGTGTTCTATTGTGGTCGATGTTGTTCCAATTGAAGCACTGCTCTGTGTTGCTGTGCTTGGGCTTGAAAGCACCGTTGGCGACGATGTCGGCGTTGTGCTCATTGTCGGGTTAGTGGCTTCTGTTTGTGCTGAAGTGGTTGTTTTTGGGCATCCGGGATGACTTGGATTGGTAGCACACCACGGAGGTAATGTTGTTGTTCCTGTTGTTTTTGCTGTTGTGGCTGCTGTTAATGAAGGCCCATCAGGACAGCCGGGAAGAGTTGGTACAATATCACACCACGGAGGTAATGTTGTTGTTCCTGTTGTTGCTGCTGTTGTGGCTGCTGTTGTGGCTGCTGTTGTGGCTGATGTTGTGGCTGCGGTTGTGGCTGACGTTGTGGCTGCTGTTGTGGCTGCCGTTGTGGCTGCTGTTGTCGCTGCTGTTGTGGCTTCTGTTGGTGCTGCTGTTGTGGCTGCTGTTAATGAAGGCCCATCAGGACAGCCGGGAAGAGTTGGTACAATATCACACCACGGAGGTAATGTTGTTGTTCCTGCTGTTGTGGCTGATGTTGTGGCTGCGGTTGTGGCTGACGTTGTGGCTGCTGTTGTGGCTGCCGTTGTGGCTGCTGTGGTCGCTGCTGTTGTGGCTTCTATTGGTGCTGCTGTTGTGGCTGCTGTTAATGAAGGCCCATCAGGACAGCCGGGAAGAGTTGGTACAATATCACACCACGGAGGTAATGTTGTTGTTCCTGTTGTTGTGGCTGCTGTTGTGGCTGCTGTTGTGGCTGATGTTGTGGCTGCTGTTGTGGCTGCCGTTGTGGCTGCTGTTGTGGCTGCTGTTGTGGTTGCAGTTGTGGCTGCCGTTGTGGCTGCTGTTGTCGCTGCTGTTGTGGCTTCTGTTGGTGCTGCTGTTGTGGCTGCTGTTAATGAAGGCCCATCAGGACAGCCGGGAAGAGTTGGTACAATATCACACCACGGAGGTAATTTTGTTGTTCCTGCTGTTGTGGCTGCTGTTGTGGCTGCTGTTGTGGCTACTGTTGTGGCTGATGTTGTGGCTGCTGTTGTGGCTGCCGTTGTGGCTGCTGTTGTGGCTGCTGTTGTGGCTGCTGTTGTGGCTTCTGGTGGTGCTGCTGTTGTGGCTGCTGTTAATGAAGGCCCATCAGGACAGCCGGGAAGAGTTGGTACAATATCACACCACGGAGGTAATGTTGTTGTTCCTGTTGTTGCTGCTGTTGTGGCTGCTGTTGTGGCTGCTGTTGTGGCTGCTGTTGTGGCTGCCGTTGTGGCTGCTGTTGTGGCTGCCGTTGTGGCTGCTGTTGTGGCTGCTGTTGTGGCTGCTGTTGTGGCTGCTGTTGTGGCTGCTGTTAATGAAGGCCCATCAGGACAGCCGGGAAGAGTTGGTACAATATCACACCACGGAGGTAATGTTGTTGTTCCTGTTGTTGCTGCTGTTGTGGCTGCTGTTGTGGCTGATGTTGTGGCTTCTGTTGGTGCTGCTGTTGTGGCTGCTGTTAATGAAGGCCCATCAGGACAGCCGGGAAGAGTTGGTACAATATCACACCACGTAGGTAATGTTGTTGTTCCTGTTGTTGCTGCTTTTGTGGCTGCTGTTGTGGCTGCTGTTGTGGCTGCTGTTGTGGCTGATGTTGTGGCTGCTGTTGTGGCTGCCGTTGTGGCTGCTGTTGTGGCTGCTGTTGTCGCTGCTGTTGTGGCTGCTGTTAATGAAGGCCCATCAGGACAGCCGGGAAGAGTTGGTACAATAACACACCACGGAGGTAATGTTGTTGTTCCTGTTGTTGCTGCTGTTGTGGCTGCTGTTGTGGCTGCTGTTGTGGCTGCTGTTGTGGCTGCTGTTGTGGCTGCTGTTGTGGGTGCAGTTGTTGCTGCCGTTGTGGCTGCTGTTGTGGCTGCTGTTGTGGCTTCTGTTGGTGCTGCTGTTGTGGCTGCTGTTAATGAAGGCCCATCAGGACAGCCGGGAAGAGTTGGTACAATAACACACCACGGAGGTAATGTTGTTGTTCCTGTTGTTGCTGCTGTTGTGGCTGCTGTTGTGGCTGCTGTTGTGGCTGCTGTTGTGGCTGCCGTTGTGGCTGCTGTTGTCGCTGCTGCTGTGGCTTCTGTTGGTGCTGCTGTTGTGGCTGCTGTTAATGAAGGCCCATCAGGACAGCCGGGAAGAGTTGGTACAATAACACACCACGGAGGTAATGTTGTTGTTCCTGTTGTTGCTGCTGTTGTGGCTGCTGTTGTGGCTGCTGTTGTGGCTGCTGTTGTGGGTGCAGTTGTTGCTGCCGTTGTGGCTGCTGTTGTGGCTGCTGTTGTGGCTTCTGTTGGTGCTGCTGTTGTGGCTGCTGTTAATGAAGGCCCATCAGGACAGCCGGGAAGAGTTGGTACAATAACACACCACGGAGGTAATGTTGTCGTTCCTGTTGTTGCTGCTGTTGTGGCTGCTGTTGTGGCTGCTGTTGTGGCTGCTGTTGTGGCTGCTGTTGTGGCTGCTGTTGTGGCTGCTGTTGTCGCTGCTGTTGTGGCTGCTGTTAATGAAGGCCCATCAGGACAGCCGGGAAGAGTTGGTACAATAACACACCACGGAGGTAATGTTGTTGTTCCTGTTGTTGCTGCTGTTGTGGCTGCTGTTGTGGCTGCTGTTGTCGCTGCTGTTGTGGCTGCTGTTAATGAAGGCCCATCAGGACAGCCGGGAAGAGTTGGTACAATAACACACCACGGAGGTAATGTTGTTGTTCCTGTTGTTGCTGCTGTTGTGGCTGCTGTTGTGGCTGCTGTTGTGGCTGCTGTTAATGAAGGCCCATCAGGACAGGCGGGAAGAGTTGGTACAATAACACACCACGGAGGTAATGTTGTTGTTCCTGTTGTTGCTGCTGTTGTAGCTGCTGTTGTGGCTGCTGTTGTGGCTGCTGTTGTGGGTGCAGTTGTTGCTGCCGTTGTGGCTGCTGTTGTGGCTGCTGTTATGGCTTCTGTTGGTGCTGCTGTTGTGGCTGCTGTTAATGAAGGCCCATCAGGACAGCCGGGAAGAGTTGGTACAATAACACACCACGGAGGTAATGTTGTTGTTCCTGTTGTTGCTGCTGTTGTGGCTGCTGTTGTGGCTGCTGTTGTGGCTGCTGTTGTGGCTGCTGTTGTGGCTGCTGTTGTGGCTGCTGTTGTGGCTGCTGTTGTGGCTGCTGTTGTGGCTGCTGTTGTCGCTGCTGTCGTGGCTTCTGTTGTTGCTGCTGTTGTGGATGCTGTTGTTGGTGCCCGTGTTGGTGCTGATGTTGGTGCTGGTGTTGGTGTTGGAGCTTTATTTAGTTTAACTGGGGAGGATGTCGGATTTGAGACTCCTCCATATTGTGGTGGTGGAATTGTAGCTTTGCTGGGTTTTTGTATTGGTTTAAATGTTGGAAGCAAGTGGAACTTTGTTGTGTAATATTGGTGTAAGAGGGGGATGAGTGGACGGTAGTTCGGTAAGTAGTATTGTAAACGTTGTTGTAGGTAGGTGGATAATTTCTTAGTTTCACTCTTTGTGGGACTTGCAAATTTGTGTGTCTTCGGATACACGCGGAATGTTGGAATTTGTAGATTTCCGACGAAATGTGGATTTGAGGTACCACCAGTGGTGTCACTATAACTAAGAGCTGTCGTAAGCACCATATTGGCTAAGAATAGGAATATGAATAGCTTTCCTATTATCTTCATTTTAAGATATGATTTTATAAGGGAACACTACTTTAAAAAATTCGTTCCGAGACCGAAAACTAGAGTTGTTGCTTTAATGACCGATGTAATAAACTAATTTTCTCTTCTGCTATCCAGACCTTTTTATATGTTTCCACTTATAACCCCAAAGTTACATTTAAAGGTGAAGTATATATAACTTGACCATTCATTTGTAACCGACATAAGAACTACAACGAGGTTGTAGAGTGTGGAAGCTGCGATCATGCCGAATCTTGTGTATTCTACCTTGCCTTCTACCTCATATATGCATATGCAATGACCCAAATCGGATCAAGCGATAAGCACACACAAGCACAGTTCTGATTGAATTAATTAATACTACTCCCAAGGTTTATAAATATTACACAATATATTACAATAGTTTTTCCGAAAACTATACGATATCTAAGAATAGAAATGCATTCCACAATCATTATCGTTAAATTATTCAGACCAACGCAGTTACTGGTTTAGGGTTTCTTCATATTTGAGCTGTTATTTTTAAAAGTAGAATAAGTCCATTTTTAAAAAAAATGAGTAAGGCGTGATTTTAGTAAGATATAGACACATTCTATCCATATTTATAATCATATATTCAATTGATTATTTTTGAATGTGGTACAAGTCCATTCATAGATAAAAATATCGTTTATTTATTAGATAATTTTAATTATTATTACATCATAACAAAATTAAAAAGTGTTAAAAAAATCATTCAAATTGATTAGCTTTTGACAATATTTTTAAATTTATTCAAATGAAAACCCTTAAATATTCTAATACATGAAAAAATGGACTTATTCCACTTTCAAAAATAACAGCTCATTTAACAACCTAAACAACTTAACTGTTCATGAATATGTATCAGAATATGCCTCTTTTTAATTCAGGTGCACTATTCGATGCAATATTTTTTACCACGAAGCACCTACGTACATTATATATACCCCTTTAGTAATTGCTGAATTCTTACTGATGTTATATTTGTCTATATACTTGTACATATGTATTTGTTTTATGATATATGGTTACATATCTAGTTTTACAATATTTGGAAGGCATAGGGATTGTCAAAATTTTCATTTATCTGGAATCATCTCTGTCTCTCTCTCTGTCTTTCTCTCTGCCTTCAAAGAATTTTAACCAGTGAAGAAAAAGATGGGAGCATCTCTTGTTAATGAAGGCCAATCAGGACAGCCGGGAAGAGTTGGTACAGTATCACACCACGGAGGTAATGTTGTTGTTCCTGTTGTTGCTGCTGTTGTTGCTGATGTTGTGGCTGCCGTTGTGGCTGCTGTTGTGGCTGCCGTTGTGGCTGCTGTTGTGGCTGCTGTTGTGGCTGCTGTTGTCGCTGCTGTTGTGGCTTCTGTTGGTACTGCTGTTAATGAAGGCCAATCAGGACAGCCGGGAAGAGTTGGTTCAATAAAACACCACGGAGGTAATGGTGTTGTTCCTGTTGTTGCTGCTGTTGTGGCTGCTGTTGTGGCTGCTCTTGTGGCTGCTGTTGTGGCTGCTGTTGGGGCTTCTGTTGGTGCTGCGGTTGGTGGTGGATATGGAAAATATGGCGGCCAGAATATTATCGGCGGGTAGTGCGGGTAGTGATAACTTGGAGGTTGCTGATATGATGGACGCTTTGTGGTTTTCATAAAAATACTTTGCAACGGAGACAAATCCAATCCTAACTTCACCACTGAAGGCGGCCGACTTCCTGCCCCGATCGGTCTCAACACTAAAAATCGAGACTGCGAAACATGGTCACTATTCTCACTTGAATCAGCTTCGCTCACGATACCAGACGCGAACACTACGACAAAAAAGAAGATGAAGAGTTCTCCCGAAATCAACATCCTTGCTTTGAATGATTGAGAATTTTTCGATCTGACGTCTCTGCGTGACCCGCTGTCGATTAGAACTCCTCTAATAAACTGATCTACAGAAATTTGAGCGATGCGTATTTATATGTTTCATACGTGTTTATTACTACGTATTTGTTTTTATTATAGTATCTGACCTACTTTCGATGTTTACGTCTTTGTGCGAATCTTGACTGAACAGCTAAACATTTTTAGTATCAGTTGTAAATTTTTCTTAATACGGATCACTCAAAATGTAGGTTGAATTAATTACCGTTTAGATTAAAAGGCAGTCTTCAGTAATTAATTCTTATGAATTTAGATAAGTTTTCTCTAACATATAATGAAATTTCTCTAGAATACAAAATTTCTATAAATCTCGGATGTTCAATTTTGTCTGTCTAACATGTGACTAACCATGATATCCTAATGATACCTAAATAAGTAAAGGGCAAAGGAGTATAGAGATATCTTAAAGAGGTACAGAGATACTGTGGATTTTATAGGAAAGTGTTTGGCCAATACACAGACTGAAAATAATACTTATAGACACACTTACAGACATACTGATTGGCAGACAGATAGAATGATAATTAAACAGAGGCAACAGGCAGGACATAGAGCTCATTGGACATAGGAAATGACACTCAGGAAAGTCTACTGGATGAAGTAATGACATAATATAATGCCGCTCAAAGTTCTATATACATATAATAAAAGTTTCCGAGAAGATATCATGTCATATCATGTCATATCATGGCATTATTATACATGGTTTTTTCCGAAAGTGCTTGAAAATGTGCCACAGTAAAATAGGCCACAGCAATAAAAGATTCAGAGTTTTACAGAAACAACAAAATTCGATTCGATTATCTCAAAATGAAACCAATTAAATTGCCCATAAAAAGAGAAATTTTTGTGATGTGTTGCTTTTAAAAGTTGTTGGTTTTCAAAGGAGAAGCTATTGAATTTTTAAAACCTAAAGACCAATAAGATACTAAGGAAGAAATTCAATAGATAGGCATTAAGAATCATTGCCCATCAAAGGAGTTATAATAACTTATCAATAGAACCTTTTTCAAGATTAATGATAAAGCAGATTCATTGAAATAAAGAAAAGAAATAAATTTCTCCATTTCATACTTTCTGTTTAATATTTTGAAACCTATAGAAAATAAAATTAAAAAACCTTCGAATCCTAAGAAAACCTTCCGAACTTTAAAGTAAAGCCAGTAAAGTAAATAAAGCCAGACTTCAAATTTTTATTCATGTTGTTTTATTATTAATATCTTTAGAATAAATTACAATGTTTTGGTTTTGTTTTTGTGAATCCTAAACAATTGAATTATAAACGAAAAGGGACATAATTTAGATCATAAGGATCATAAGGACTTGGACCGTACGGTTCATAATTTTGACCGTATGGTTCATAATTTGGACCGTACGGTTCATAATTTGGACCGTAAGGATCATATGGATCAAACGATCCAAATTGAGGATACGGATTGTGTCCATAAAGTGCTGGACGATTTAAAGCCCCATGCTGAGCGTAGTTAGGATCATATGGATATGGATACGGATACGGAGCGCCGGGATGAGGATGACTGTAGTCGTGTTGTGGTTCAAGAACACCAGAAGAATATGTGTAGTCAGGTGCCGCTGTTGTTGTTGTTTTTTGACCCAGCGAAAAGAAAGTACGACCTTCGTCCTTTTTGATATTTCTACCTTCCGCCGATGACAACATTACTAGCACCAGAGCTAGTAAACTCAAATATTTGCCATATGTAGCCATCTTGATAAAAACTTGATTATGCGGCGAGACCGATGGCAGCGTTATACGAAAACTGAATGAACCACAAGAACAGCCCGAAGTCGGTTTTTATATGCGCCAGAAATTAATCGATTTAGTTGTCTATTTATAAACCTTTGCCACTATAAAATACACACACACATACATAAATTTATAGACTTTTTATGACATTTTCTATATTTTAATGATGATTAACCATCATTAATAGATTCAGATTCAGATTTCTCATCGATCGGATCGTAGTTACAGAATTTAGGTGGCTGAGCAAACTTGAATTCAGTCTAGGCACTTTCTCCGATTTCTGTTGTATCTGAAGATGGTAGAAGAGAGAGAGAGAGAGAGAGAGAGAGAGAGAGAGAGAGAGAGAGAGAGAGAGAGAGTGCAACAGAATACTTTATCTAATATATATGTTTGAAATTATCGTATATTTCATGCTTATTGATATGACATTTATGACCTCTGATAATATTGTTCAACGTCAAAGTAAGACCTGTTGAAGGCTTATCTCTTGATTTATGATCGAATAAAGAATTATGAGAGAACATCAATGGATTTTGGTTAAAATATGAAGTAATAAAGTCGAACAAATGATGAAGCTGTGACGTATGAATTGATAACCGGTTCTTATAATCGAATCGGGTCACATCCACTGGTGAAAATAGTGTCAATTACCTTTAAAAGATAATAAAAATCCAGGTGATTTAAAGATTATTAGAAATCTGAGAGCTCCAACATGTCCAATGATCCGATACTAATCCAAAAAACAAAACAACCAAAAATAACATTCTTATTTTTCTTTCTTTCGTCGAAATCTCTACAGAAATGGGAAAAAACATTCTTTCCTTAAAATAATACACATTATAAAAATATACAAAATATATTCAACGAACCTTAAAAAAGTGTGTCAACCGGAGGAATGAAGATCAATAAATATAATATTAATTGTCATTAGTGTTGAGAACGCAGCTGAAAAAACTTTATAACGGCATAAAAACTATCTAAAAATGTATCTAATTAAAGTTCTTGCTATGAAAGAGTAACACAAGAGTTCAAAAACCTGCAGAACCAGCGATTTGCTTTGAAGTTGTTCAAACCGAAGTTAATAAACCTGATTAGCTACATCATTAGTATTCTCTTGATATATGTTAATACAATATACACATATACATAATGTAAATTTTATATTCATTCGGTCTTCACACAGCTTCTCCACACAACCTTCTTTTATGAGGTTTCCAAATCGTTTCCACTCGTGTTCTAATCTAAGATTTTGAACCGAATTCTTCTGTCTTTTCCAGAAATCGATTCATTTATTGATTTCCCCTACTTATCAACTTTCTTCTCTGTTTCGATGTTTTATAAGTCAACACTGTATCATCGATCGACCTTTTAACTTGATCAGATTTAATATATTAATAATATAGAAGATTGCTCCTTCTTTAATTTGTATACTCTCATTTATTTTAGGTTGTTCAAGTCACTGTTTGCATTAAGTTTTTTGCTATAAATAAAAAAAAATTTATATCGTGTTGTTGTTGTTGTTCTTCTTGTTCCTCTTCTTCTTTTGAATTACTAAGAAAGAGAAGAAAAAACTGAAGAATAATAAGATTGAACCAATATTATTTGCACTCAATGAAATTGTTATTTCAATTGAATTTGATAGACGCAAGGAAATAAGAGGAAGGGAAGAAGAGACTAACCAAAGGAAGAAATAAAGAAAGAAACAACGAACAGGAAAAAAGAATAAAAGGCGAAGAAGAGAAGGATGACTGTCAGTGAAATACGAGTGTTGATTCGGACTGACATTAAAAGGATTGACGCAGCAGAGTCTCAAAACCCCAGGATGAAAAAAAAAATAAAAAAATAAAAATAAAATTGAAGATGATGATGATGATTGAAAAGCGCTCTCAAAAGAAGAGAAAACTTTTTCCTTTTATCTCTCATTCAACTTTCTTTAATCAGCTGCTTTTAAAAAGGTTCCAAAGAAAAAACTTTAAAAACCGTTTTATAGAACGCATTGCAGTTGTTTTTGTTGTTCTTTTCGAAATAAACCGAATACAGAATGGAGTAAACTTTCACACACACACAGACACATAAGTACACATGAATTCAAGCTACTCAATTTATATAATATATAAAAGCAACAACATATTGAAGAGTAACAATAACAACAACAACAGCAACAATCAACCTCTGGCAAAAGAGTTCAATCAGGTTTCTAAAAAAATCCACATTTTTAAGAGAGACGGCTTTGAAAAGTCGTGGAGAGAAAAAGAATCACAAACAAGATTGAGAAATAATATAAAAAAGTTCTGCTCGTGGTTCGTCTTGTTCTTTTTTTTCTCTTTCATTTTTTATTCTTATGTGTCGTGACAAATAAAGAAAACATTAACGAAAACAGGAACACACACACAAAAAACAAAACAAAAAGAGTTCAAAAACTCTTGTAATTTTCAGAATTTCGTTGAGTTTCGAGAAAAATGTTGAACTTACAAAATGAAACCTTGTAAAAACGTCGTTAAATTGTAAAAATTTCATTATATATCGAAATTATTGTTAAATTTTAAACTTCCAATCCAAAACATTGGTATAGTATTTCCAATATTTTCTCTTATTTGAATAAAGAAAGAAAATATTTGTCCTCACTCTTGGATTTTGATTTAGCTAATAAACTGCAGCTTATTATTGCTGATATTATCTATTTATGCTGCTATTTTTCCGGTCGCATTTTCGGCATGTTTTTACTTCGTTTTTCCTTTCGTCTGTTTGTTTACTCGAATCGTGCGAATCGATTTCAATTAAGTTCGCTTTGATTCACAACTGATTGATTCAACTGGGAACCGGGTCACGTAGCGAATTGGGGTTTACCGTTTACAGTCTGGTGCTGGTGAACCGAGCTCGATACTAAAAATTTGTTGGCCCTTCAAAAAGTTTTTTCCTCCCCATCGAGAGTCGATTAAATATGTTCCTTTGCTTTCTCTCTCTCTCTCTCTCTCTCTCTTTCTCTCTCCTGATCCTTCCGCTCTTCCTTCTGATTTCTCCCGGTCCTCTTTTGTTTATCTCTTGGTTACTCGCCTTCGTTCCGTCGATGATTTTGCCAAACAAAAAAAAAACAAAACTGACCTCGCCTGATGTTTAGTTAAGGCGACAGACTTAGCTTCCGGCCATCCCCCGCCATGATTTTCTTTCTCTTGTTCTTTTTAGGTTTTTCGTTCTTCGTCCTTTTTATTTACTTTCTGCAGACTTTTCGGCGACGCTAACTTGATGTTTTGACTTTGATTTTGTGGACGTTGCTCAAATATTTTAGTTCATTTTTCTGTCTCTGGCTTCGGTTTCCTTTTTCGTTTTCTTGTATTTTTTTATAATATTTCTATTGTTTTTCTGTTACTTTGTCACTCACTCGTATATTTAAAATCAGAATATTTGCGTAACTTCCGATTTTTAAATGTTTGGCCTTTTTAGAACGGCTTCTTCTTCCTCCTCTATCCCGCTTTTCTTCGTCCTCCTCCTCTACTTGTTCTTCACACGTTCACGTTCATTCATTATACAAGGATTTTATTAAATACATTTTACGGTGTTACGCAGCATGTCGGTAAGGAAGTCAGCGATGAAGTAGAACAAGAAAACGAAGAAGAACCCCATGAAAACGAAGAAGAGGAAGCAGCAGCTCCTTGATATACTTATAAATATGCATCCGTTGATAGTATATATACATACATATTTTAAAATTCATATTCTTGTCTTAAAGAGCGAGTTGAGTTGAAATGCACCGAGTGGAAGGAGTAAGATTTCTCACACACATAAACTCACACACACCCACAGCCGAAATACACACATACTCGCACACAAACACACCATCTCAATAGAAGACTAAAAACCCAGTCAGTAATAAATTTTGTTCGTTTGGCAGCTTGATACGGTTTGAAGCCATAAAGTAGTTTATTATATTTCAGAGCTCGGTAACCGCGATGGCCACGCTGCTCGGTTGCCGGCTACCCACGCTTCCGGTTAACGGTGAAAACATCCGAAAAATAAAACTAAAACAAAAAGAGGGGGAAAAGAGTAGAAAAAAATTTGTTTTTCTGTGATTTTAAGCTGAGGAAATAAGATGAGATGAGATAAGGTGAGAATAGAGAGATATAAAATGAGAGATAATAGAGTACAGACAAATAATGAGAAATAATAGATATAAACTAACAGATAATTGACGAAAGAGAGGGTAGATGATGGAGGAGAGAAGAGAATGTGACAGTAGAGATGGAGATATATCACAAAGTTAACCATTTAATTGCAATCACAGATCAACCGATGCTCACTCAAAAAACCACTTTAAGAAATCAATTATTTCACATGAAATGCAACAATTTATTTTCCCACAATTTTTCAATTTTTATTGGTTACGCTTTTGTTTTGATGTTTTTTCCATTATTCTGTCCTTTTGCATGCCGTTCGCTACGAACACAATGCGAATTATCGACGTTCGAGTGATTTTCATTTATTACGCGATGGAAAAATATTTTGCAGCTTAGAGTTAAACAATAAATTTATCAAAATAAACCAATTAATAATCAATCAATCGATTGCGCTGTGATGTGCTGTGATTTTTTGCTGACTGGATTTCATGGATTCGATGCATTCATCGTAGTCGATGGTGTTTTAATTGCATCCGATGTGAGAGTCCGATGATATGATTTATCATCAGAAATCATTGAATACAGCTGCGAGTGCTTAGTACTCATGTCGTTGTTGTTGCTGTTGTTGTTTTACTTTTTCATTCTATTGTATTTCATTGTCGTTGTTGTACTGACTTTTCTGTATTTTTATTTGTAATACTTTTTTACCCACTTTCGAATTCGAATGAAATTCATTGTTGCGCTCAAAAATACGCAATAAATTATTTATATGTTAGATTTTTGATGAACGAAATGGAAAAAAAGAGTGAAAGAACAATCATTCTGAGATTTAAATATTGTAAAATAAAAATAAATAATAAGTGAAAAATATTACTAAAGTAAAAATAATTGTAATAATAAAATATATATGCGAAATATTTTATAATCGCCATCAAAATAGAAAGGAATTAAAAAACAAAACTTTACAAGGTTTTTCTTTCAAAGAAAATCTTTAATTATTTTATTTTTTACTGATTTTGAAGTTTTAATCCATTTATTATATTTTTTCATTTTTTTTAGTTGTTTTGAATTCTATTTCAAAATCCTTTTTTAGGTTAAATTCGTTCCTTTTTAGTTGTACAATGATTTTATGTTGAAATTTAAGCGCTTTTAATACTGAATTCATTTCTATAAACATTCTTTTAAGTATATTTTTTATTTAAATAATTTTTTTATATTTTTGGGTATTCTTTGTCTCAATGTTTCTTCATTTCGAGAAATTTGTGTGATGTTGCTAATGTTGTTGTTGCTCCTGTTGTTGTAGCTGTTAATTTCGTTGTTGCTTTTATTGCTGTCTGCGTGTTTCATTTAATTAAGAATTTACATGGAAATATTTTTCGGTTTCGCATCCAAGACTTGAAAGTTATGCTTTCTTCATGCTCTCTCTTGTTGTTGTTGCGGCGTTGTTGTTGTCGTTGTTGTTATTGTTGATGTTCTTCTTGAGACTGCTTGATTTGTTTTCTTTCCTTTTTTCCTTGATTATTTATACTTTTTCTAGTTTATTTCAACTTCTTGTTGTTTTCCATTTAATTTTTTCTTTTTTTTATGATGTTTCTCTAAATTTTCCATCTTTCTTTCTTTCTATTGTGTTTAAAATTCAAATTAAAAATAAACAGAAACAAAAAAGCTCACTAAAAATTCAGTGAATACTTTTTTTTAATTAAAACAAAAAACAAAGCAAAAACCAATTTCTGAAGAATACAATTTAAAAAAAAAATGATTTCTACAAAGTTTCTGAGTTTTGTTTGTTATCCTTTTAGCTTTATTTCAAGGACAACAACAAGGAGAACACAGCAACAATTCTATTAACACTTTCTTACTTTGTTGTTCTTTAATTTTCGAGCATTTGAACTGAAAACGACATGAGAAACAACAACAACATGAGAAAAAATCCTTAGAAATTCGAATGAAATCAGTTTCGAAGCTTTGAAGAAATGATGAATAAAAACAACAACAACAACAACAACAACATCAAGGACAAGAGGGTGGATGGGAGGGAGGAGAAGTTGTCTGGTTTTAATTTATTGTCATCAGTTGAATAAATAAGCAAGAAGAGAGGACAAGAGAAGGTCTGGAGAGAAAGAGAAGGGAGGGATGTTTTGAAACAAAACATGACCCAATAACAACCATGAAATGACTCCAAACCGACTTTAAAACGATTCCATACCAAATCAGCGGGAGAGAGTGAGAAAGTTAGAGAGGGAGAGGGGGAGAGAACGAGATGGTGGGGGAGAACTGAAGCAAAAACGAAGTAAGTTCGTAGAGACACGAGTTTGTGTGTCATAGAAACACCGAGAACTCGCTTCGCATGGCTCACTTCTACTTAAACTCTTTCTGTACATCTTTCTTCTATTTTTGTAAGGCTTTATTTCCTCCTTTCCTTTAAAGAAGGAATAGAAAAAGAAGAAGAGTATTGAAGGGAAAGCAGAAAACGCCACCAACAACAACGAAAACTGCAACAACAATTACAACAATAATGATAATAATATAAAGAGTAACAACAACAGCAAAAGCAGCGGCGAATTAATTGTGAAAATAACAACAAATAAAAGCAATAAAACGCATATAAAAGAGGCTACAAAAGCCACTTGAGGGAAGTAAAACAACAAGAAAAAAATTAAAACAACAACAGCAAGAACTACAACTACAACTGCAACTGCAACTGCAACAACAACAACAACAGCGACAAAGCATCAAACTCTCAGTGAATATCGAAAAGATGACGTTGCCTGTGTTCCGTTTTCTCGTCATTTATTGTTGTTGTTGTTGTATTAAAATGTTTACATAGCTGTATACATATAATAATGTTGTTGTTTTTTTAACAAATTTTCACTGATTGTTGTTTGTTGTGCTGCTCGGACTCTGACGTATGTAGTTACATATATAAAAAAACGTACGTTGTACTTATAAACACACAAACATGCACACACACATACATTATCTCTCCATATCTCTCCATCTCTCTCTCTCTCTCTCTTTCCTTCAGGGTATCTCTGTCTCTTTTGCACATGCATGTGTTCATAAGCTTCAAAATTTTGCTGCAAAAAAAAACATTCGAAATCCTTCGAAACGCAACACAATGAAGCTCATTTTTCCTGCTCTTCGTGGTACGTCTGCGTTGTTGTTGTGTTTTTCATTGTGGCTGCTGTGATATCTGTTCTTCTCCATTTCTCTTTCTCACTCTCTCCCGCTCTCTTTCTCTCTCACTCTCCGTGTATGTTTCATTGTGTTATTTTGTTGAATTAACTACGAAATCGTTAATTTTTCTTCATGTTGTTGATTTTTCCTTCTTCTGAGGTTGTTGCGCTATTGTTGTTGTCGTTGTTGTTGTTGTTTGGGTTTGGGGCCTTAATAACACGAACGTGCCTTAAATTGGCCGCTCGGCATTAACCGTTACTCTGTTTCGTTTCACGTTGAATTTATTTGTTTCCGTGTCGTTTGCAGCTTCGTTGAGTTGAGTTGAGTTGAGTTGTTGCTCTGAATTCGTTTGCACTCATATTTTTTTTTTTTTTTTTTGATTTTTCTTCTTCCTTTTTTGTTCTGTTTATTGGGTTATTTGTTCATCGTTCATCTCTTCTGCTCTGTATTTTTAACATTCATTCGTTATGATTGACTACTGTTGCTGTTGTTGTTATTGTTGTCGCGTTGTTCATTATTCGAGAGAGTGTTAGTGGATTGAGTGGGGTACGGCGGGAGGGGGGCGGGGGGTCAAGTGCTCAAAATAAGTCTGAGTTGAGAGAAACTCCTTCCAATATCCATCATTCGATGTTCCATTTAGTTGAATATTTAAATTTCGTTAAGATTTGGAAAATTCGTTGACATTTTCAAGGTTTCGTTGAAATTTTTGTTACAATTTTTTTTCAATATTTTGTTAAAGCCCTGAAATTGTCATGGTTCATTCGATTTTTATGTGTCGAATTCGAATTCTAAACCGTAGCTGACTCGTTTACATGCTCCATAAATAATCAGCACGCGTTTTCTTGTAACGAGCTAAAGAACCATGTTTGCGCACTAATCGGCACACTTTCCTGCACTTTAAGCATGCACGAGCACACGAACGCACACACAACATCACACATACAACAGCATTCACACACACATTCGCACGAAAATATTGCAACGCAACGCTGTCAGCCGCACCGAACGAAGCCGTTCGTTTTATTTTCGATTTCCGGTTGCTTTCCGGGTGCTTCCTTGAAAAACATTTCTGCTTCTTCATCTTCTCCTCCTCTCTCGCCTCTTCTTTGAGTACGTTTTAAAAGCATTTCTTGTTTACGTTGCGTCGGCACTTCGCTCCTTCTCTCTCGCTCTCTCTCGTTCTCTCTCCCCATCCGCCCCACCGCTTTCTTTATCCGTCTATCTTTGAATTTATGTGCTGCCAATAAACTGTCGCAAACACACACACAAAGACACACACTCGCACACACACACACACACACACACACACATGTACCTCACATACACTCACCTCAGATTCGCGCAAACGAGTGTTGTTGCCATTTTGCATTTTTATGGTAGGCAAACACTTCAATTCCGGTGGCTGATGACGCGGTGAAAGCGTTGAGGGGGTGTGGGTGTGAAGGGGTGCTGGGGTGCTGGGGTGCTGGGGTGCTGGGGTGCTGGGGTGCTGGGGTGCTGGGGTGCTGGGTGGCAGTACTTGTGACTCCAACATGCCGGCAACATGATTGATTTGTATTCAATTAGAAGCGGCAAGTAAGCATGTGGACGCAAAAGCAAAGCAGTCGAGAGACGTCGCTTTGACACTCGCGAAGAGTGACTGCGAGTCGGTGAGCGGGAGTGTCTGTCAGAGAGTGAGTGTGTCACTAACTGACTACCTGAGCGAAAGGTAGAAGAATTCGATGAGGTGCGGTGTATAAAACACTTAAAGAGCACTAAAAAGGCGCTTAAAACTGCATTCTGCGGGTGGGCTTAGAACTGCGTACCTTCCGACCGTCCAATTTGCTTTGGGGGTGTATTGAGACCTCTCTGAGTATGCACTCAGTAGCTCCGAGAATTTAGTGAGTCTCTTCGAGTCTGAGACATTCAGCTCTAAGGGGAAGATGCAGGAGATGAGGTCCTTGAGGTCACTGATACTTGAATCGTAGTGAAATGAGTCCTACAGGGAGTCACTGAGAATTTATTGTGATCTATTCGAGAATAAGTTTCTGTATTGAGTTCTCAGAGAATGGATCGCGAATATTTCTATGGATCGTGAGAAACCTGTGCAGATTCAGTGATATTTCTAGGATTAGAACTTCCTGTGGACACATTAAGACCCTGCTAATTCTACGAAATCTCCTTTGAGACCTTCCCCAATCGGCAGTGTCACCCACATGGACCATAGATAAGACCTCTACGAGAGTATCTTTAAAAGACAGCCTGTGAGACTTCTGAAGCTGCAGAACCTCATCAAGGCCCCAATAAGACCTCAAAATTCGAACTGAGTCCTCAGCTGAAGTATTGAGACCCCACCAAATTTCAACGGAGAGATTCATTCAGAGACTTTCGAAGACCGCCGAGATATGCTATGCATTCCGACCTCCAGGAGGGAAAATCAACGTAGGAGCAACAAGAAAACCCAGCGGATCTGTGAACAGACACTTAAGAGGTATACTAGTTACGAACTCACACATAAATTATTCCTGCACGCATTTCTATAAATTATTAGACACAAAATAGGGTCACCAATACACGCAAATACACACAAATACGTACACATGCATACAATCTTCCATTTAAACTTCGCCATAATAAAGCATCAGCAACAACGGAAAGGAATTCAGTCCGTTGGAAGCGAAGGATTGTTGTTGTTGTTGGTGGCGATGTTGTTGGTGGTTTCGTTGTTGTTGTTGTTGTTGTTGTTGTTGTTGTTGTTGTTGTTAAAACTTTCTTATCAAACAGCAACAGGAAACAAGCTAACAAGAAATCAACATTCATGTAAATCACATTCACCGCAGCCGAACTAAATAAGAACAGCAACAACAAAAATAACAACAACAACAACAACACCAACAAAAGTAATAGAAATAACAACAACAATAAGCAACAACAATTACAACAACAAAAAGCAAGACGAAAAGGTGGCAAACCATCCAACAGAAACACACCGGAAATAACAACAAGAACAACATTCATCTAATAACACGTCAATCAAATGTAGAAGCATTACTTAGCAACGCCTCCTTCACCTGCCTCTCCGTCCCTCTGCTCCCGGACTCCCGTCGACACACGACACATTCTTGGATCGTTATTTTGTAGAGTGGGCGTGTTTGACGTCCGAAGGCGGAATGGTGGGTGGATTAGATATTTTAAATGTGCATTTAGGACACTTGGTAATCGGAAATACACACACGCACACGCACACGCACACACACACACACACACACACACACACACATATGATTGTATTCTCCGTATAGATAAATAAAAGTTTGCCTTCAGACTTCGCTCACAACCTTTGATTGCAGTCATTCGTAATGCGTGTGGGCGTGGTTGGCGTGGGTGACAGGAAGGATGAGGGAAGAATGAAGGGAGGTCGAAAGGGTGATCCTGGGAAATTCGAAACGATGTCGAAAAAAGAGACAGGCATAAAATTGTGTGGATGTGAGGCGTGTTAAACAAGCGCGATAAACAGCTCGTTATTGTGAATGAGTTCATTTGTTTTTTCTTTCACAAAGTATTGATTATTTTCAGTTATTTAAAACTTTTAATCAAATTTTAATGAGAATTTTTATAGAAACAATTCTTAAAGTTTCCGTATTTCAAAGAACAGCAACAAAAAGAAAATTTAATAGAATATCAATAACAATAACATCAAGAATAACAAAAACAGTAACTAAACAACGTGTATTCACAAGAATAATGGAGAATACGAAGAAGAACAGCAATAACAATAAGAAGAAATATTGAATAAATTTCAATTCAATAAATTTTCATCTATGTTCCAATTCAATTTGAGTCATCAGAGAGTTAAGCTTCTTATACACCCCCCCCCCCCATTCTTCCTCTTCTTCGTGTTCGTCTTCTTATTTTTCTTCCTCCTTTTATTCTTGTTGTTGCTGCTCTTCTTCATAGAAAACCTGCTGTCTTCATATGTTTCTCTTCCATTTCTTCTCTTTCATTTCCATGTTGTAGGATTTTCTTTTTCTTTTTCGGAAACATACACAAAGTTGTCGATGTTGTTATTAGTTGCCAGCTCTAATTTTTGTTTTGTTTTGTTTTTGGTTTCTTTTATTATTCTGATTCTTGTTGTTTTGATGTTGTTCTTTCTCTTCTCTTCTCTTCGTCTTCGTTTCTTTCTGTTGGTGTCAGTTTATAATTAAATTGACTTTAGTTAAAATTGTGTTTTGTTCACTGGATATCATTGATTGATATTTTTGGATACAGAACCATCAAAAACAAGAGAGAGAGAGAGAGAGAGAGAGAGAGAGAGAGAGAGAGAAACGAGAGATGGGGGGACTCTATGTATTCTACTTGTGTTTTCTTTATGAGAGCATCGAACAAAATATTTGCATTTTGATTGATGCCATGTTTTTGCCAGCAAGCGATCACCACTCTACCGGTCCCTCCTCCCCCCTCCACTCCTTCCCAATTCGACTGCACTGCCAACATCGGTGCCGAAAACAAATTGCAAAGAGTTGTCATGTTGAAAAATTTAACATTCCTGTGAGAATCAGAGACACACAGAAGAATCACAGATGAATTCAGAGCCAATGGCTTTAAATACGAGTATATGGACGTTGGATTGATTAAAGTGTATCAATATTCAATATTCAATATCAAATTTCACTTCATTCAGAAAATTATAAGAAAATATCATGAATAACTCAAAAAATAAAAAAGGATACAACAGTCTTAGAAAATATAAAGTCTTTATTCAGTTCTTTAACAAGTTCTTTCGTGTAGCTATGAGTCCATTAAGTGATGCCCAAGGAAACAAGAGGGAACCAAAGGATAAATGATCATCTATTGCAAATTTGATTTGTTGTGGATATTATAGTGTTTTTGTGGTTGTTGCTGCTGTCATTTGAGATCTCGTTGTTGTTCTCTTCTTGCGTCTAAAATGCAAGTCATGTTGCACGAAGCGAGTGGCAAACACGCGGTAATCTGAAGCCTGAATCCTGAGCAATGTCACCTCCTTCAACTCGAACGGAAAACATTTGATGTGAAAAGCTGACAGAATGATTAATTAATTCATCGTCCTTTCATGTCTTCCATTTCTCTCTCTTTCTCTCTGTTTTTAGGGAAAAGAAAATTGAATGAATACGAAAACTAGATGAAATGAAATTCAACAGTTTCACAACTTAGATAACATGATTAAATGAATTACTATGACATAATATGCCAATAAATTCATGCGTGTAAGAGAAATTGTGGTGAGAGGGGGGTAGTGTGTGGGGGGAAGAGTGGAGACAAAGGGGTGTGAGAGGTATGGAAAAAAAGGCTTGAGAAAGAGAAAGGCTTCATGCGAGATGTATGAAGAAAATCCGAGTGATTCAATCCAATTCATTCAAAGTTATTCGGGACATCATTTAGAAATGCATGGAAATTAAACATTCTCGAGATCCTAATCCGAAAAATTACGACAAGAATATCCTTAAATATGGACACAAGGAGGGGAAAAAGGTGAAAGAGTACTTTAAGGACACTGAATTTGACTGCTTTAAGTCACTTTGACGATCTCTTCATCATTGAAACGTCTTTAGACTTTCTGAAAATGGGAGAGGCTTCAGTAATTCTGAAGTCTCCGTACTCCTTGAATATTGAGAAGTGTTTCCATATCTGTCATCATATTAAAAGTGAAAAGTCTGAAATGACAGGCGAAAACTTTATAAAAGTTTTGACTAACATTATTAACGATTGATTGGTGGAAGTCTGAAACTGCAAAAGATAACGAAAACATAAATTAGCAAAAGAACGAAAAGAAAAGGAGATGTTCACAGGACATGGATCTAATTTAATGGTACAGACCTGTCATCATTAATAGATGTTTGTTGTTTCTTATTATAAGGTTCTTTTTACATAATTCATTCACACTGACAAAAAAATCCCCCCCCAAAAAAAGTAGACCCAAATTTAAGCTGGCATTTTTTCCTTGTTCTTGTCTCGTTCTTTCTTTCCGCAACATGATGACCGTAATTAAAACTTTTGTTGCTTTTTAAAAACTTTATAATCAGATTAGATGAGAGTAGCTTCATTAATCATGCGAATACAAATGAATAGAGCCACACGAGGGGGAGAGAGAGAGCGATAGAGGGGAAAAAAGAAGAAGATGTGGGAGAGGGATAGGGATAGGGGAAGAGGAACAAAGAAAATGGAGAAGTGGCAGCGGAGTTTCGCCACACTTTTGTATTTTTAAATTTTCACACTTCATCTGCCAAAGAGCTCTTGGATTTCTCTCTCTGTCTCTCTCTCTCTCTTACTCTCTCTTCTCGCCGCTCCATCCTTTCGTTCATCCCCTCCCTTTCCGTTATTTTAAGCCAGAGGGCAAGACATCACAGGAAGTGTTTAAATTAATTATGATCCTAAAGACTGATAACGAAAAATAGGCCATGAAGAGGGGGAACGCAAAGGAAGGAAGGAAGAGAACCGAGATAGGGAAAAGGAAGGAAGGGAGGAAGGATTGAAGAAGTATTTTCGCAAAAATAAAATATTTCCGCAAATGGATTAAAGAATGGCGGCTGAAATTAAATTTAAATTAAATGAAATGGTAAAAAACGAGTTATTATATAATGAAATGGACAGTGAAACGCGAGAGAGAAATACGAGAGACGCTGTACACTCTGAGGAATGGAGAGCCGCGGAAAGGAAGGCTTAATAATTGCAAGGGAAGGCAAAGAAACAAGGAGGAAGCAGGAGGCAGCAGATGCAACCAGATGGTTACTTTCTGATGCATATTAATGATTCATCAGGTAATGTTTAACATGATTTATATTCGGAAAAGAATTTCATTAAAACAGTACCAAGAGAAGAGAAAGCAGAGAACCTGAAGGAATGAAGCGATGGAGCAGGGATCGTATTAAGCGGATGGTTTGGATTTTCTTATAATTATGCAGTAAGATTATTTAAGCTCTTCTAGACGATAACAATAAATAATAATCAAAGGTTCTAGCTAAGGCTAAAGTATTATGTATTACGAGTATTTGACCATTTCTCCATCTGTTTCAATCTCACTCTCTCGAGAAGCAGTCCTTTCAAAGGCTTTCAAAGTACTATGAGGCTTTCAAATGACAATAACACGATGACTGTTAATAAGCCGAAAATTATACCCAACTAATTACAAAAACGGTCGAGCTCTTTGCTTGTTTTCCTTTCAAAAGCCGCTGCTGAAAACTGCTCCACTTGTTGTTTTCTCGCTCTCTCACTCACTTTGCATATGTGCTTAATTTCGGTGCCAAATGCTGATCATATTTTGAGAATCGGTGCAGAAACGCACAGCATGTTCTGCATAGCGAGTGAAAGCGGAATGCTGCTGATGCGGCGTTTGTTGTTGCATGATTCTTTTGTATTGCGTGTGAAACTTTGGGCTCTTCCCCTCTCTCTCCCTCACGGCCTTACTCTCACTCTCTCTTTCCCCCCTAACTGGCAGGATTTCGTGCTACTTTTCTCTAATTAGGTTGGATGCTTGCTGTTCCTTTGATTGTTGTTGTATTTTGGAGGGGACGACAAAGCGTTCGGAAGCTTATTTTCCGTTGTTGCTGCTGCTGCTGTTCATTTGAAGCAGTGCGTGTTAGTATTGTTCACATGTTGAATACACAAGAAGCCATTCAGCGATGTGTGTTTCTGCATTTAATGGTTCTGCTGCGTGAGCCGTTTTTTCATGTCTGCCCTCGTGGTGATTAGAAACAAAACAACGCTGTTGGCCGGAGATCCATTCACTGAATAGATTGAATGGACGGACGGACGGATGGATGGAGAGATGAATGAATGAATGGTGTATATCGGGCGGAAAAGAGTTTTATTGGAAAAGCAGTTTATTTTCACATAAAGCACTCAGCGTGCAGCGACGAAATCGTGTCGCCCGGGAAACGAATTCACGGATCTGAAGTTTATCTGTTCGTCCTTCCAATGGAGCATATTCCGGTACTATATGCATACAAATACATACAAACACAAATGTTTAGTTGTAAATGGCCATCGACACGAACGCGGATTTTCTTAAATCCTTAAATTCGATCCAGTTGACTTTTTTTTCATCAATCCTGTCGATTTTAGTTGACGCGAAATTGAAATGAATAAAGTTTGGACAGCTTTCATATGAAGCTGCTGTGAGTGTGTGTATGTGTGTGTCAAACCGACATTCTGTCCTTGTTAATACATTTTTACCATAATTTGTGATAGCAATGAATGTACGAGTACAATGAAGAATGAATAAATATTGAATGTGTAAATCATAGTATAGAAGGTAGAGAGTTCAGATTTTTCTTCTCTATAATTTCTCTGATTAAAAACATTTCCTTTCATGATAATAAAACGTTTATGGCTTTGCGGTGTTAATCTTTAAAATATATTTATATTCCTCTCTGTGGGTTTATTAGCTTTACTTTTTAAACTGTCCTAAATCTGTTGTTAATCGTTATTTCAAATCTTAATAAATCCCAAATCGTTGGGAAAACAATTCAACTGAAAGCTGAAGATGAAAATAATCAGCAATATCATCATTATCATCACAATCAGCAGAGGTTCAGCTCAGCGGCGACTGGAGAAATCACTCGCTTCATCCGCGACTGGATTTGCATAAATTCTCTCGCGTTGCCATTGTTCGTGTTGCTGTCATTCTTATTGTTGTCGCTGTTGTTGTTTCTGTCTTCATTCATTTGCATAAACTCTCATTTAAGCCCACAAAATTATCCACTCACAGCAGCGCTCTACGCGTAGATCGAGAGCGTTCTGCACTCCACAAACTTTGCATAATAATGATAACTGTAATAATAATAATAATAACAATGATAATAATATGTAATTACTATTTGGCGTAAGTAAACAAGCGCCAATAATAGGATTAGGTGGCAACACTGACCGTGGGGGCACTCAACGTTTGCATTCTCTAAAATCATGTTTTATTAAGTTTTGCTCTTTAGTTAATGTTTAAATCTCGATACGAATACAAACACAAAAGCACTCAACTCCTGTCCCGTTCCACTCTCCTCCCGTAACTCCTCATCTAACTCGATGTCATGATTTTCGGGCAACTGATGGGACCGAATTGGAATCTGTGATTCGGCTTTGTTCTGTTCTAGATCTGAGAAACGCCGACAGCTTTTTAGTTTAGTCGCTCTACTAAATTGAAGTCGGTTAAGTGTTACAAGGTCTGAGAAATCAAGCAACCAAACTACAACAACAACAACAACAACAACAAATACAACAACACATTCAAAAGGGCCGAAAGCAATGTAAGAAGTAAAAGTGTTCGACTTACTTATTCATGAAACTACAAACATGTCTCGGGCGATCCTCTCTCTCCCTCTCTCTCTCTCTCTGTCTGTCCCTCTCTCTCCTCCTCTCTTTGTATCTAACCCTGCTCCCCTTTTAGAGCCCTTCACTCAGTTACAGAAAAATAATTACTTTTATAGCCTGTGGCAATTGAATTCATTTACTTAGTTTGGCACCAATACAATGGCATTTAGTGAATACGAGTATGGTAGTGTGTGTGTGTGTGTGTACATATGTTTGTGACTTACCAACCTGACTGTGTGCTCCCCATCGGTAGGCGTGGCATTGTAAGTTTTTGTTTCGATTGCCCGGGAGGCAATTTTTCAGTGCTTAACTCGAAACTCTGCTATCTTTTAACTCTTCCATTGTTGGTGTTGTTTTTTTTTGTTTTTTGTTTTTCTTTTTTTTTGTCTCTTTGTCATACTCAGAAAGTGTGCCAAATGCAGATGAGAATAAAAAAAAATCCATGCATGAGAGAATAAACATGCGTTCCTTACGCCAGTTCAACCACCCCTTTCCTCCCTTTTCGCCCCTTCCCCCATCCTCGGCCCATCGCAGTTGTGTAGTGTCGCATGTGCATTTTACGGTTTCCGGCGGAAAACAAAATCTTAGCTAATCCTGACTTTAAGTGCTCTATATTTTAATAGTTTTTTAATAGTTTTTCTCTTCCATCATCCCTCGGAAGAAGTACATGGATAAAGCATGGATGTAAATTTAAAAATAAAACCTTTTTATTGTTTTTGATATCCGGTTACTGATGTACGAGTAGTAGATATTAATTTAGAGCCCTCCAAATGGTGTATCTACTTATGTGAATATGTCTTTTATGTTTATGGATTTCTTCGTACATTCTTAGTACAGTGGATGGTACTTTTCCCGGTTCTCTTCTCTTGGAATCGTCTTTCGTGACAAATTAATTACCTATAAAATCAATCTTTCCTATTTATTCTTCCAAACCAATAGAAGATCTACTAAGTTACTTCTAAACTGGGTAGATAACAGGCTTTAAAAGTCTCCTAAACCCTCCGAATGAATTCAAGATTTATATTTATATACTAAGGAAGTCTTTTTTTTAATACAATATAATGTACAACATCGTTTATATTATTGGTATAAAGTAAATTACGCTATAGAAAGTCCTATTCTTCAGATTGCGTTTCATCACCATCATCCATCTCTACCGCAGGCTCAGCCTCCTCCGCCTCCTCACCTTCCTCATCATTCTCGGAACTTTCTACCTGTTCATTTGCAGCTAAAGTTCGCAGAATTGATGCCGGGTACTGTGGTACATGCGAGAAGTATTGTGGATATATCTGAGCGGCATGGGATCCCAGAGACTCGTAGACTGGATTGAAAGCCTGAGAATACTGGGGATACTGTGAGAATGAATTGGTTGCGAATGCTGCATAACCGTTTGGTTGTGCGGGATACTGGATCTTATAGGGACTGTTGGGATATACGGTCCTCTGCGTCTCTGTATTGGATCTGACGGACGCAGGAGATTTCTGTAGCTTGACAGGCTGGGGTCTCACAACCACAGGAACGCGTCTCGGGTAAGCTGCATAAGGATGGAGACCATAACGATAGGCTGCAGGGATACCAAAAACAACCGGATAAGGATAAGGACTGGGCAGATGTTCTAAGGAAGAATACGGCAAGGCTACTCTTCGGTTGCCAGGATTTGTAGTTGGTGCCATCATTTCATCGGACTTCGGTCCCTGTGGTTTGTTTTCTTCTTCTGTGTTAGAATCGGAAGGATCTTCGGATGATGCGGATGCTTCTGATGATGTCTCTGATGGTTTTTCTGATGGTGTTTCTGATGATGTTTCTGATGGTTGTTCTGATGGTCTTACTGATGGTTTTACAGAGGGCTTTTCCGATGGTGTTTCTGGGGTTTCATGGTGTTGTTCATTTGGTGTTGTTACCACCACACAATTAACAATGGGTGCGTTCTGATTACGATCTCCATTGAATTGTTCCAACTGAGAGGCTTCGACGACACACAAAGGATACGCATCGCTCGGTTTTTCATTTACTTCTTTGTACGGGAATAGCTTCGTTTTATTCAGGAGGGACTGCCAGGTAGAGGAGACAGTTTTCTGAAGATTCTGAAGAGTTGAGTAGCCTTCGATGGCACGTGGTTCAACAGTGACCGCTTTTCCCAGAGCTGTACTCAGAATGGAATCGTATTGTTCACGTGATATGGGCAGGAATTGAACCAGTTGTCCCGACCGTGGCGCTGATTGGAAGAGCGAAGGTGATGGAGGAGAAAACGATGATACGTTTAGAGTTCGAAGTGATCCAAAGACTTACCTGCCAGTGTCAGTTCAACTGCGGCTGATGCGCAGATCAAAGTGACGATCATCCACTTATTGAAACCCATTTTTATCTGTCTCTCTTTCACTTTCTTTCCTCCGTAATTCTGCTTTCTCAAATGGCTGGAGCGTCGAATTAGTGTCAATTCGCCAGCACGTTTGTCACGATATATCAGAGAAGCTTGAGTTCTTCCGCTATTTATACCATTCTTTGTTGAGCCGTCTTTCAAGAAGATAAGGTCATTATTATTTCAGATTCCGGGAACTTTTCTTAATTCTTCTTCTACCAAAAATGCTAACTAATTCAGTTAACCTACTTAAATTTTGCTCAGAGCGATTCTCTTCTTAACCAATGATTAGAGATGATCATTAGCGATGAATAAATAAATAACTGTTATAGAAAGTAGCAGTTATAAAAAGATAGAAGACTTCGCGAAATGTTAACAACAGGATTTTCAGAAATCTCTATAATTTGTGTATCTTAGAATGGAGAATACTTCAGATTCTTAGAAATGGAGAATACTGTCAATTTTTCCTCTCAGTTGTTTCTGTTAGTTCTTTCTGTCAGCTGTTCTTTGCCAATTGTTTCTGTCAGTTGTTCTACTCTATTCTTAATACTTATGTAATTCTTACTTAAATGGGAAGCTAACTTGCATAGTTATAGGTTCTGGGAGTATTTTCTCTTTATTAACCTTATAATTCTCATATACTTTACAGTTTATTGTCTGTAGATAAACTGTTACGAGTTTCATACACAACGTCATATTAAATATTAAATTGAATGTGATATCGAAGATTGAGGTCAACACAGTTAATCTAGAAAATCTTGTTTTAGTAGATACGCCCTTTTCTCCCATCTCTAGCTTATTAAGGTATTTAAACCTCTTCTTTATTAATCTCTTTCGTTTTTGATTTAATTAACCATTAATTCGTTTCCCGAACATTGTTGTTGTTGTTTTTGCATTTTTTATGGTCGTATTAATGAACTCTGATATTTTTATGTGTGCTGTTGTTTTCTAACCGTTATCTGAACTAAATGTCCATAATTATCATGCTGTTTCTATTAGCATATCGCCTATTGACTCAAATCCATGAGGTCAACGATCGTTTAACAGATCGCAAATGGATCGAATTCATACCGGTTCTTGGGGAGATTTTTTCTCTTAGTTTTTTATAAGAGTTTTTTGTAGTGTTGGAATGAAGAGTTGGAGATGAGCAGAGATGAGTTCGGACGGGCTGAAATTGACGAAGATTTCTGACGATGAGTCTATTCCGCCAGATATATCATTGCACAGATCACAGAACTTACAAACGTATACGATTCTGATAGATACTGATGATTAAAGTCATAAGTAGCTGTATTTAGTATTTCGCAAAGATCAATATCATTAAACAGCCACGCACATTTCCTTCGAAACCTTCTCAGGACGAATATCATTTATCAGGAAATCATGAGACATCAGCAAAGGGACCAATACTCGTATAGGAACAATGATATGACACAATTTTTGTTTTGTTCTCCTTCTCTTCATCATCTTGTCTTTCAAATAAAATATAATATGAAATGTTTTTGTTGTTGAATTTTTATTGAATTCTTCTAAACTTTATTGTTTTGATCATGTTTCTTTTTCTTTTTATTATTACTATTATTATTATCATTATCATTATCGTTATGAATAACCATTTCATGGTTATTATTTATAGATTTCATTTCAGTTTTATATCTAATGTAATGTTCTATATACTAAAAGTTTGAAGTTACAGAATAATTTTCTACATATAAATATTAAATATTGTACTTAAAATTATCTTAATTTAAAACTATCATCAGAGTATTATAGAATATTTATAGAATAGAATATTTACAGTTGTTGTTGTTTTTTTTTATACTACTATTTTTCGGATTTGTTTCTTATTTGCATTTGATTTTGATTTTTTGTTGAATCTTTTGGTTTTTTTAAAATTTTATTTTTGTTATTTCATTTCTGGTTTCTATTGTTTTTATGTTATGTTTATATGTTTTGTTTTGTTAATTTTCTTTATGGTTTTTCGAAATTTTTTGTATTATTACAATACACTGTCCTTTATTTTGGTTTCATCATTAAACATCGACTTAATCACCATTCAACTTAATGAGTGAATCACAATTTTTTATGCATCAAGCTAATTAAAAGTGTAATTGTTTTTAAATTAACTGGGAATGTAATTTTTTTCAATGATGATCGCGACTGTACTGAGTCTTGTATTGGTAATTGAATAGTATGAGATGTATATATACTTATGTATATGCTTGTGTAAAATGTATTATCTGTCTTTCCTTTTTCACTAATTATTGGTTCTCGTCTTAATTAATATTCAACTTAACTCTCATCAGTTTTTAAATATAGAGTTCTTTAAAGTGCTTTATATAATTTTATGTATTATATATTGTATTTATTTATGTATTATTATTAAAAACCTTTGAAGTTTTGCCCTAATTATATGGTTTATTTTCAATCAAACAAACAAAAAACTTGGAAAATTTCAAACATGTTATAAAATGTTATGATTTTTATTTTTTAACATTTTTAATATATCAACTACTAGATTATAGTATGGTAAATATTTTATATTTTCTATTTTAACTCTTCTAATTTTTATTCTGTACTTTTTTAGTCATTTCAAATGGTTTTTAAAATTATTTATTTACATTTAGATTTATTATTAATTTACACACTTGACTGCCTTTAATGTCTAATAAAATATATGTTTTTATTTAATATAAATTGCCATTACTGAATGAATACTTATTAAATTTAAATTAATTTAATTTTAATTTGGTTTTTATATTAGTTCTGCATAAAACAATTATTTGAAAATTATTTAACCGGGTAGAAAAATTAAGTTAATTTTTTTATTCAAAATTTATTGCTTATTTATTATTTACTACATTCTAAGTATGTACAAAAGATTAAAAATATTTAACTAAAATTGTTACTTTATATGTTGTTCTACTTTAGTTGTATTACATTATGATTTCATTTAATTACAAATTTTTGAATATTTTTCATCGTTTTTTGAAAGTTGAATTCAGTTTATTGTGTGTGAGTGTGGATGATGTTTTTTCATTTAATTTCTATAAAGAAATAATTTATAGTTAAAATAATACGAATTGAAATTCCAAATGAAACTGAAATTAACTGATTATTATCGTGAATTTCGGCTTTTATTTAAATTTAGACACGTAATAACATTCATATTTGATTATTTTATTAAATATTTTCAATTTATTGAAATTTAAATAATATTGCAAAGCGTAATAAATATTTTGTAATATTTAACTTATTATTTATATTGTTAAAATGGACTTAAATTATATTTAAAGAAATTCCAAAAGTTAACTAAAATTTCGTGAGTTGTTTCACTTTCAATAAAGTTTATGGAGATTTTTGAGGAAAATATTCGGTGTATGGGTTGTGTTGGAACATTTTTAAAGAAAAACGAAGCCAAGAGAAATTAAGCCTCGCTTGAAAAAAAATGTAAAATCGTAAAATTATAAAATAAATGATTTTAAGTCTTCATAAAATTTTTTGTCCTCCAAATTAATTCATTCGTGAGTAATAAATAAAAAGTGTTGCCGATGTGTTTGGAGTTATACTTATACGCGAACACAACACACACATTTATAGAAGGATCCTGTGTGTGTGTTTGTTTTGGGGCGTGTGCATTAATAAAATTCATTACATTTAAAATTAATGCGCTCGCTGCACGAATTCAATTTAATTCAATTTAATTAACTATTTTCCGTTCTCGTATAAAACACAAAACCAATTAATTGTTTAACACTTCTACGTGTAAATGCGATATGACGTGAGGCATGAGAGTATGTGTGTGAATATTTATGTCTGTGTTTGTATCTTTTTCCGTCTCATGCATTTACAAGGATTTATAAATGTCTGTGATAACAATGAAAGTATTGATGATGTTGTTCTGTTTCGTGTTTTTATTTTGATCTCGTTGATCAAACAATTAATTAATTTATATCTGCTAAGTGAATGTATATGTATGTACATATGTATGTATATTATAATACTATATACGAGTATATTGATATCTGTTTATGAAAAAACTTCGAAACTAAAATAATTGAAATCAGGTGATGAAAGTTATATAGCAAGAAAGTTATAAAGCCGATAATAAAAGAGTAATAAGTACAAATATATTGTGAAATTTTTAACTGGGATTTTTTAATTAATCTATAATCTGTTAACCGAATATAAAAAATGTAAGAATTAATTTTCAACATTTATTGAAAATTCATCGAAACTTTTAAAACTAATTAATTAACTAAACGTAAATTCAATTTCTGTCTTTCGTGTTTTGTTTCTAGTTCAATTGTTACTTATTAAATAAACTACAACTTATATTTAGTATTAATTAATTAGTTTAGTAATTTTACAAGTTTGTATTTTTATTTCTGTCCTTAGTTCTTTCTTTCTTTTTCTTTCCTTTCTCTTCGTTTTCTGTACTTGTGCAAAAATACCTTTTACAAAAATGTTCCTTCAACCAACAGTCGTTACTTTTTTCTCATACCACAGCCAACCCCCCCCCCCCAAACCCCCTTCTAAACACGCTTTTTCTTACCAAACACGTCTCTCACTAAGCCACGCCTTCGAAGAAATGCTCTTTTCGATTCCCGATCGTTACCGTTGAATGACTTCATCTTGAAATCTCTCGCGATGACCACCGTCTCGTTGTCCGTGATGATGTTAGGCGTAATGATAATGATAATGATGATAATGTTGTTGTATGTGTTGTTTTTGTAGCTGATGTTCGTGTTGTTGTGGTTACAGCTAATGTTGCGGTTGAAGCTAACAAATGCTGCCAACAGCAACATGTGAACAACGTGAAGAGCATGCAACAGAAACTACAATAAAAGTTGCTGCTGAAATTCATGCTGCTCGAATTGTGTTGCATTGCGGCAGGATGCTCACCTGTGGAAAGGAGAAGAAAAAGAAGAAGAAGGGGAAAAATAAGATAAAAACAAGAAGAAGAATGAAGATACATTTAAATAAGTACTAGAAGACAACAAAAATTTCAGTCGCCTTTCGTTAGGAAGAAGTTTCTGAAGAGAAGAGAGGATAAAAATAGGCTATCTTTAATTTTCTTTATCTTTTGCTATCTTTCTCACTCTATCGCTTTCGTAAACTGAAAATGCGATGAATTAAAAGTGATTTTTACTTCACGAGACAACACCAAAAATAGTCTCCAGCACTAAAAATACTAAAAGAAGTACTTCAAAAGGTCCATTAGGATCACTATCAAGCTAAGCATCCGTTTGACCTTTCTGACATTTAGAGATGTACATAAACCTCGAATATCATAACAACGAAGAAGAAACCAAAAGATATCCTTCGGCTAACTGAGTACCATAAGAATATGTGCCGACAGTCGTTTCAATAACGTCCTTTAATAACAATTTTGTTGTAGAAAAAACCCAAACAATCAGCATAAATTGACAGAGCTCGACAGCGAAGTTGATCCTTGTCAAAGAAAGAGGATCAAAAAGATGCCCTCCGAGAACGTGCCTTGAAACTGATGCACTTCAAAAGAGGGAGAGAGAAAGGGACAGAAACAGAGACAGAGAGGGTTAAAGATGCAGGGAGAGAGTTTAAATAAAATCCTAAATTACAAAACTTTACTTTGTTCAGGTGCATCCGGTGTCGGTGTCGTTGCCGGCAGCCAGAAACAAGCAACAATCAGGAAGCAAAAACCTGAAAACTGAAAGCTAAACACAGCGGGAAGCAGGAAGAGTTTTCCTTCGGTAGTCGAGAAAATCCATTCAAGGAAAGGTGCTTCAACACGAAAGAGAGGCAGAGAAGCATCCTTCAAATAAATAAAAATGCAGTCACATAAAAGTTAGATGAACATCTACAGGAAGAACTCAGAGACACACAGACAGAGTTACGCAGAGTCTCACAGAGTTGTATAGAGTTACAATGCAGATATAGAATATATGCAGATAGGGTAGCACGCAGGGTTAGGGACATACGAGGCGGATAAGCGTTGTTCAGAGGGTTAATGAGCGGCATAGAGTAGTACAGAAGGGCATAGAGGACTACAGAGAGACCTAGGAAGGTTCAGAAAGCGGTACTGGGAGAAGCAGACAGGAGCACACAGACTCAGATAAACAGTAATCAAGTAGTACTTTGTTCAGTTGAGTTAAAGCGCTTCAGGCAATCGGATTTCTGAAGACGGTCTGCAGTTAAAAAGCCACGTCAAGGATAAGTATACGTACCAACACACATAGACACATACACACACATATATACATACATATATACTCCAATTATATGCAGGTTATTTGTGTTTCATAATTTGTACCCCATACCAAAACGTGAATTCAAATTTTAAGATTCGCATTTATTTTATTTAGTTTTTCAGATCTCAGATAGACCACATTTCGAGAATCTTAACTAAAATGCTTACATAATTAGGCACTTGTTTACTTTCTCTCTTACTCTATCTTTCTCTCTCGTTACCTCTTTCTTTCCTTTTTTACCCCTTTCGTAAACTGTGAGTTTTTATATTCTCAAGAAATCATTAAACAAGCTTGATAGATCCGGCTATCGGCCCTCCAATCATCCAGAATCGCAAACAACGTAATTCGGCTTCAATTGACTGCACTTCCTTCTTTCCTTCCATCCTTCCTTCCTTCCCCTCTCGCTCTTAAGACCCGACCCAGTTCCAGTAGTCGTTCTTCTTCAAACTGACGAGATGTGATCGACCTCTGAGTGGAGTGTGATTCGTTTCATCATCAACAAAACAAACTATATACTTACGAGTACAACAACTTCAGTAGCAACAACAACAACAACAACAACTACAACTACAACTACAACAACAACAACAAGAACAAAGCAGGAACAGGAAGAGGAATAACAAGAAAAGTTTCAGAAGTCATGGAGGCACGAGTAATGCATGCAGAAAGGAACCGGTTGGTTACGGGGATGGGGAGTGGAAAGGGGAGTGCTACTCAGCATCGCTATCGGCGTCTACGATTAAAATCCGAAAGCCATCTTTCTTAGGCCCCCCCCCCCTCCACGTCTTCTAAATGTTGCAAGAAGGTACTCGTATTTATAGCCTCTGGCGCCTTAAAATATGCAGCAAAAGTTATTTGCGCGAAGGAAGCAGTGCAGAGTGCAAAATAAAGCACTCGCAAAGGCAAATAAAGGAGAAAAAACAGCAGTCAATGAATGGGTGAAGGAATGAGGACGAGTGTATGGATGAAGCATTGAAAACATGAGAGGATGAGAGGATTCAATGGGTCGGATCAGAATGGGGTGTGATAGGGCGTAATGAGGTGGTCTGAGATGGTCTGAGAATGTGTGTTACGTGGATGGCGATGACTCTGCACCAGTTTGTGGTAAAGAGTGGTGAGGGTTGAGTGTATGAAGCGTATTTCGGGTGAGGAATGAGTTCGCAAAGTAATTATTTTTCAATCCTGAGGCTGAGAAGACTTGGCTTTTAACGTGCTCGCTCGTTCTCTCGCTCTCTCGCTCTCTCGCTGACTCAGTTCAATCGTTTGATGGAGTTGCCAACATTAAAAGCTAACCATCAAATTCATGTCGTTCAGATGTCGTTCAAGGAAAGGACTGGCGAAAGGAAGGGAAAAAGAAGTGAAGGGAAGGCGTGAGGAGCGGGGAGTGGTGTGGGAGGAGAGGGAATGACGAAGGGGCGGGAGATTTCGCACATAAAAATGCAACGTACTCAAGAAAAATGATGAATGTTCTTCTAATGTATACATCGAGCTATTTAAGAAAGAAGCTGATGAAAGATGAAAAGGAAACGGAGGCCAGGAAGAGTTCAAAAGCTTAAGCTGACTTCTAGCTTTTCTTATTTGTTGACTTCTTCTGCAAAAAACCTTTTAATAGCCAACAGTTTTTCTTGGCTTGCAATCGAGTTCTTCATTGAAAAGAGGTATAGAGCGAGATGAAGATAGCTAATAGTTGAAGGGAGAGAGCGAGAGATAGATAGAGTGCGAGAGAGGGTGAACAATTAATCTTCGCTAGCATTCCTTTGCGTTTTTTCACTTGGTTCTTCTTTTTTATATTAAAAGTAGATATTTAATAATGTGGAAAAAACATTAAAATCACTTCACTGTTGTTTTCTATAAAAACTCAACGAAGATTTCATTCTTATCTCCATCTTCACCGCTATCTTCATCTCCACTCCCACAACCGCCTCCTCCTCCTCCTCCTCCTCCTCCTCCTCCTCCTCCTCCTCCTCCTCCTCCTCCTCCTCCTCCTTCTCGGCCATCTTCTCCCACCCGCCTCCTCGTCAGATCCAAGTTCTCACGCATTTCTGCATCCTCACTGGCCATAAAAAATTACTCAGCAGCTAATTGCAAGCACTTCGCTCGCTTCATGCTCGATGCTTCTCTTGCTTTGCGTTCAAGTGGCTTGCCTTGTTTTCGTAAATTTTTCTTTTGTGCACCATCTGTTTTTTTTCTCGCTTTGTTTTGTGGTTTTCTTGGGAGTTTTTTGTTTACTTTGCTCTCCTGTTTGTTTGAGTTTGTGTTGCTGTCTGTTGCATTGTTTCGTTGTTGTTGCAGTTGTTTTGTTGTTGTTGCAATCGCAATGCTCCTGCTTTTGTTTTCCTCATTTTTTTTTTGCTTTTCTTCTTCAAGTTCCATTGTTTTAAATGGAACATCCTAGAAATTGCTTTGCTTGTGGATGGCAGGAGCAGCAGCAACAACAACATGGCAACAACAACATGGCTATCAACAACAGCAGCATCTGTTGTCTTTCGAGTGGCTCTTCAAGAGAGTTGTTGTTCTTGTTGTTGTTGTTGTTTCTTTCAGAAGATCAACCAAACGCTTAACAATCAACACAAACAATAAGAAGATCAACAACAACAATAACAATGGCCGCAATAAGTATGTCAGAATGAGCAAGTGGAGCGAGAGAGAGAACACTATAAAGTTAGTAAAAACCGGAGAATAGAAGATGATGAAGAAGAAGGAGTGAAAGTAGTTGAAAATTTAATAAAAGCGAATCACTTTCAGGCAACATTTATTTATATTTCCAGTGCCACAGAAACGTCACATCACTGAATGTGACTTGTTACTGAGGCCAGTCACGTCATCTCCTCGGAATGGATTCTCAACTTACGGCTGTCATTTGAAATCGCTCATCGTTAGTTTTGTTGTATGCTTTGTTCTTTGCTTTGCGGAGAAAAATGAATCCGAAGAAATTAACACAAGTATTTATAAACTTGTTTCTGGTTTTCTTTTTTTAAATTTTTTTTATTTTACCACATTCAACAGTTTAGAAAATCTAAAAAAATATTTCAAGCATTCAGGACAAAAAACTGTCTTTCATCGTGGAGCTTGAAAAAGTAATTGTAACCTTTCTTTAAATGCAAATTTTATGCAGTGAAATTGTGAGTAAAACTCAAGTCCATGTCCTCTGATGTGGATACCGAAGAGTAACAGGAGAGTCACCTCAAATTATTTCCATGAGATGAGAGCGGAATAAAATAGATTCACTTTTAATTTGATTTTTATATTCATGAATCTAGAATCATGATGGTGTTAAAATATTTCTCCAAACACTTCCCTACACCGAAAATAGAAAAGTGTATAAATTCAGCTGTCGAGAAGCGCCTTAAAATATGCAGCAGGATATTAAAAATAGAAGCTTCGAAAATATAAACCTACAAATTATGCAATCGTACATCCAAACCATACACAAGCACATACACACACATACTCTCCTCTCTCTCTCTCTCTCTCTCTCTCTCTCTCCCTCTCTCTCTCTCTCTCTCTCTCTCTCTCTCTCTCTCTCCCTCTCTCTCTCTCTCTCTCTCTCGTGTATACACATATGTAAGTGTGTACATATGGTTATATAGAACTACAGACGTCATCGCAAGCAGTTAAACTTTGCTCTCGTCCGTTGCGGCCAAAAACTGACATTCGAACAGCCTTGAAAATGTGAAAAATAAAACAAAAATCTGTAGTTGCACACAAAATTAACACAGAAGGTATCAAAAATTATAATGAACTTTAAGTGTACAAAATAATGTACACGATTCTCATTAACCAGGATTAATCCACTATGAAAGCTTTTATTACTCGATGCACGAGTGTCCAAAGCACATTTAAATAGCATCTAACAGTTGAATGAGTGCCCTAAGTGCTGTAGCTGTGTTCGATCTCCTCCTCTCTTCTCTTTTTCATAACTTTTTGAATTCTATTAATTTTTAACCCTTCGAATGAGGTGTCGCATTTGACACCGCGGTACTCACCGATGATCACGTGAACGTAGACACTCGAGGATTTCGCTATCGTCGGTACACACGTAAAGTTTCCTGTATCGCTTGGCATCGCACGACGAATCTTTAATCTAAAAGATAGAAACACAAAACAAACACTCAAAATTATCAACGACAATTCGAATAATCGAAGTCGCAAAAAATGTCTTTCAATTAAATTGATTAAATTAAACGCTCCCTTCTGATGCTTTGAGAAAGAAAATAATGGAAAAAACCATTCCATCAGCCAACGAAAGTAATTAAAAAATGTGAGCCACAAGGAAAGCAATAACAAAAATAACAACAACAGCAACGACGAACACTTACCGCGATGTCAATCCATCGCTCCAATCATTCTCGACGCTTATCCGTGTCCCGCTTTCGATTTCATTCAGATTCGTTGTCATGTCAACGATTTCAGTGCCTGCAATTAAAGTATGAAAAAGAAAGAGTACAACAACACCATCAGGCTACTTTTTAACGTCATATTTAATGACCATATTAATTAAGCTCGAGTTCGTTCGATTACAGATTCCGATCTCGTCCTCGATGACGAAACCGAAACCAATTCCAATTCAATTTGGTTATTTTGATGGTTATGATGATGTATTAATTATTTATTGTTTATAGAAATGAGTATAATAAAATTATATCGTTTGTTCTTGTCACAAGCAAGGATATGCAAGGATAATCAATGATTATTAATCATAGAGGGAGCTACTGAGCGTTGATTGAGCGTTTGTTAGGTTCCTTGTACTTACCTTTGTACCAGAAAATGTTGCCCAGTTCATGAGGTCCTTGCATGATTCTACAACTCAGATTGATGTCGCTGCCCGTCTTCACGTATAAATCTGAAGGACCAACGATGTTTGCTTTGAGTTCTAATTAGAAAAAGGAAAAGAAGAAGAAGAGGAATAAGAAGTTGAAAAATTAGTTAATATATACAATAGTAATTTACAATTATTTAAATAAATTTATTTTTATATTTCTGTCGGGTTGAACTGGGTTGAAAAATTCATTCAATAAAAGCTCGAGATCCTTTTTTAATTTGCCAAATGAACAGCTCGAGTGCACCTCAATTAAGAGACCTGAAAGAGCGGAATTAAGGACCTTTTTTGTGTAAGCTTCAAGTTTTTCCTCATGCTTCCTTTGTGTTTATAATGAGCTTTCAAAGGACTTTATTATGCAAGGAAAATTATTTGCGTTGAATCACAAAGGAACAAATAAAAAGCGCACATGGAATTGCACATCACTTGCTCTCGCTCTCTCTTTCTCTCACTATTTTTTCACTGTCACCATGCTGTGTGTGTGTGTGTGCTATCCACTTCCTTTTCCGTTTGACGTTGACGATAACAATAACGACAACGATTGCAGAGCAACTCAAACAATGAACAGCCGTGCATACAATGCAATCAACAACAACAATAATAACAGCAACAAAAAAGAACAACAAAAAATAACAAAAAAAAACAACAATTAAAAAACAAAAAAACAGAAACAACAACAAGGCGAAAATAAATAATTCTTAATGTGCAAAACAATTATGGTCACGAGAAAGCGTCACGGCGCGACATGGAAGCGACATGGAAGCGACATAGAAACGACATGAAAGCGACATAGAAACGACATAGAAACGACATGAAAGTGGAATGGTAGTGGACGGACGAATAGACGAACAGATGAACAAATAGACAGACAATTGAATGGATAGACAGACGGAGAGGCAGATAGAGAGATCTACTGCAAACAAAGACTTGTGATAGACAAACAAAAAGAGTTTCTTTCACAGGCGAATTGCAAATGTAAGAATAACTCGTAAATACTCATTAAAAATATTTACTCTAAATATTTGATAGAAGCTTGGGAACTGATTGGCAAAATTATGAAAACTGTTATGAAAATTATGAAAACTGAAATAAACTCAATAGAGTTCGCGTCATAAACAAGTGAAAATTTCAGGAAATAATAAAGTGAGTGAGATTGTTTTTATACCAGTGATTCTTAATATTATTATCCATGATAAGATCAAATTTAATCTTTTTATCTTCTATTGATTCAGAGTTATTTTAGTTTAATGGTGTACTTGTGTGAGAGATAACAACAGAGTGTTGAAAGTGTTTAAATTTCCTCTTTCCGAGAAGAGTATCGAGAGTTCTGGAGCTGTCAAACGATAGTCTTAATCGAGCATCTGTTAATCATGCTTCGGTTTTAGCAATCACATTGAAATACATCATTTAGTGACTCTGCGCGACACAAATCTACGGGAAACAATGCGAATAGCGATTGTATTGATTACAAACCTTAAATAATTAGGTTTCACCAGCAACCGGTGTACCTCTGAAGCACGAACTCAAGCACCCTTCAATAAAAGTGTATAATTTTGGGCAACTGTTTGTCTCGTGTATCTGCACGTAATTTTGACATAAATTAAAACAGTCAAAAAACGATACAAAAGAGACGCCAATCATTTTCGAATTTTATTGTGATTTCGCTTGGAGACGAAACAAAAAATCTGCACAAAGAGGAAAAGAAAAGCAAGAAAACCAGAGCAAGCCGAAGTGACACAAACACACATTCACACTTACACAAACAACCAAGTCACGTACATGAGAGAAAATTATTTGTATTTGACGATCAAAAATCGTGTAGCGAACTCGATGACGTTAAACTCGGTGACAATAACAACAAAAAAAAGAACAAAAACAATGCCGATTCAATGCATTAGTATAGGTAAATAATGTTGTTGTTGTTTTCGGTTGTTGTTGCTTGTTATTATGGGCACAACAGAAGCATCATCACCATCGCCGGAAGTGATCAACTATTGGCACATGTTTCAGCAATCAACGATGTGGTTTTCCCCGCTGTATTGAAGCACAATAGGAATAAGAGGAAGAGGAAGAAGAAGAAGAAGAGGAAGAAGAAGAAGAAAAAGAAGAGGAATGAAATGAAGAAGCAGGGGAACAAACTACCTAAATTTTGTTTCATTTTTGATTATTGATTTATGATTTCCCGTATTTTATTATATTCAGAAATGATGTAGTTTTTCGCTGCGAAATATTTTTTATTTACAGTATTTAAATACATTTTTTTTAATGAATTCAATTACCGTTTTCGCGTATTTTTATAATGACACTATATTTAGTCCATCCCAATATCCATTCATTCAAGCGTGCCATTCAACAACCGCTGAACTCGGTCGCTTTTTTGCTTTTCAACTCGAGTTTTATTTCACGTGAATTTCGGTTCGTGATTAACATCGCCACAGAATGCGGTTTTACCAAGCATTTTCCTGCCGAGTGCTTTTTGGCTCCTCTTTCTATCAGTCTCTCTCTTTCTCTCACTCTCTTCACTGAGTTAAATTTGCGGAAAATTACGCTTTTCACTTTTTCATGAGCTGCAATTACGACTCACTTAAGTTCGAGCCGTTCGAGCTGTTCGGCAGAGGAACGGGCGCGTTGGGAGAGCTTCAAATTGCATCACTTCTATTGAAATTTCCACATTTCGGTGACATTTCGGCAAATACTCGAAGTATTTCGCTTTAAATGATTAATAAAAGCGATTAAGAGATAAACTCAACTACAGAATTGTAATCAATTTATAGTATATAGTATGTACTGTAATATTTGGAATTTCTATAAAAGTTAGAATCCCAAATCGAATTCAATTAACCATTGACTAATAACTCTTTATTTGATTTTCCCGTTTTTATATTCTTTGTTACTCTTTATATTATTACTATTATACTTTTTATATTTATGTCTTCAACTTTTATTAGTAAACATTTATTCTTGATATTTATGTATGAATTCTATCTTGTTCTCTGTCTCTCTCTCTCTATTATTAAATACCATTCTTCTAAAATTATTGTTGTTGCTTATTATGATTCCCTCATTTCATTCATTTGCATTGAGTACAATCATAACTTTTTAAGTATACCCTCTTATTCTCAGTTCTTATCTCATTGAATACATTTTAAGTTTAATAACAATTTTTGAAGTGCTCCAAAAGTTGATGTTGAGTACGTACTTTCATCGTATTTAAAATTATGACCTCTAAAAATATGGTTTTTGAGCACTTTTTACTTCGATTCGAATTTTATTATAATTAGAGTAACTTTTCCTATGGAACTTATCAGCATTATTATCATCGCCATCGAAATTGTCGTCATCAAAATTATCATCATCACCGAAAATTATCATCACAAATATTGTCATCATCTGTCAAAAATCTCTTCATAAAACTTTCGACAGGTCCACTTTTTCTTCTTCTGTTGGTCTTTAATAACCTTGACAAATATGAATATTTTATAAATATTGTACTTCAAATTTATCACTCTCGCTCTCTTACTCTCTCGTATTTTATTATTTTTTTATTATTTTATTTAATTAACTCAGATGAATTTTACTTTATCACTTTTATCACTTTTATGTTTTCGTGATTTTTTATACTTTCTTCTGTTCTTCTTTTATTATAATTCTTTTCACGAACGAAATCTTCATTAATTTTTAATATTATTCTTGAAAAATATCTCTTTAATATTATGTGATGCGTAGAAGAAACTCGTTAAGCAAATCTTATTACCTTTTTATAGGTTTTTGCTCAATTAAATCTCTGTCTGCTGCTCGGTTTTAATTCTATATACGGTCTCACTCTATATACTTCTCCATCATTCTCCCACTCTCTCTCACACTCTCTCTCACTCTCTCTCTCTCTCTCTCTCTCTCTGTTCTCTATTTTCTATTGCTCAAACATTTGTTCTTGTGATACGGTTTCGACTTTTGAACTAAACATTTTCCTGGTTTTTACTATTGCTTGTCTGGTTGATTTCCATACTTTTTCGGAATCTCTGTCGAACCTTTTTTGCTCTGTACTCATCAACTCGTTTTAGGTGCTCGAAAAACTTCTACAATATAAACCAACACATATAAAATAAATAAACCAGCAAACATTCTTCTTGAGATAAGAAAATTTCACTGCATCAAAGCACTCGTAGTTTTTACTTCTTATTCTGCATCGTCTTCTTATTCTGCATCGTTTTTTCTCCTTCGTTCTCCTTCTTCGGCATTCCTAAAGTCGCATGCAGAAGCTCGCCTTCTTCGAAAGAAGAGAGTAAAGTAGACAAACAACAACAGCAAAAACAAAGCTCCGATAAACACTAGAAGCAAAGAACGAAGGAACGAAGGAAGGTGGGTCGATTAGGTAGACAACAGATGAAGAAGAAGAAGCCGATGTGGGAAAAGAATCGGAGAAGAAGCATCAGCAGCCAGACAAACCACCGCATTCATAATTTATATTTTATGGTTGCTGCGGTTCGAGTGAATGCAGTAAACTTTGCAGAGGTTTAGCATAGAGCAGTAACTAAAGCGAAAAAGTACTAAAGGCGTTTAGTAGTAAATTCCAAGAAGAAGAACAGGTCACAAGGCTACCGTATTTCTTTTTTTGTTGGAAGATGTTTGAAAAATAGTCACAAGTTAAGAAAATTGATGTCGAAAACATTATTTTTCTCAACCACAGCGAAAGACAATGCATCAAACATGCATGCATGCAGTCGCACAAGAGTGGGAGATGCAGCGGACATGCATAAAGTATTTAGGACCCAGGAGGGACTGAGATTCTTCTCAGTTAGGGGACTGAAAGAGAGGGAGACAGAGGGAGAAGGGTGAATATTCTCTTGGAAGCCATAAATTTTATTTAAAATTGGCTCGGATACGAAATCAATTGAATTTTGAGTGCTTCTTCTTCGTATCCTTTCCATTCCTGTCCTTCTTCTTCTTATTTTTGTAGTTTACGCTTTTTACTTTGCAAACAAATCGATTCTTGTCACATTTTATGAGAGTTTAAAATTTATGAGTTCATCTATTATCATGTATTTGATTGGAAGTGTTTAAATTGATTACGTCACCGATTTGTATTTAATCGAAAAGTGGAAAGAAACAAAAGAATCAAACTGAAAATTTTGCAAATTGATTGAAATATTTTTTGCATTTAAATTTGTTTCTGTAAAACTTTTTGAATTGCATAAAAATGTCAAACGAATCGAAATTTCAAGACTGGAAAATTTTGATTTTCGTTGAAAACTGCTTTAAAAGAAAAAACAATTTCTTTCTGTCGCTCTTTTCGATCCATTGAGTTGTTTTGACATCGAGTTGAGTTGGGGTGACAGTCATCACCCCTCCCTTCCCCCCTCCAGCAACAACCAGCATTCAATGAAACATTCGAAAACATTCCCGATATCATCAATAGAAACCATACAGAAATATTAGTAAAAAGTTGAAGGAAAAAAATTCCCAGCTGCTCGTAAAACAAGAGCGATTTCTGTTGGTGTCGCAGTTGCTGTCGCTGTTGCTGTTGCTGTTGTTGTCAATGAGCGCACCCTCGACAGTTTTTGACAGTTTCATTTATTTAGATTGGGCCAATCGAAGTAGAATATCTGGTGCAAGTTGCGAATTGCGAATTGCGAGGTGAAGGTTACTCGCTGTCGGTTACTCAGTTCTGCTCCCAACAGTCGAGGGCACGAAAACCATGAAGCAAACAAATTGCCAATTGAAAGTGACTCTGACTTTTACAAATTGAATTTGCTTACTTTAGTGACGATTAATTCCATGAGATTTGTTCTCCCTTCGTTGTTGTTGCTGTTGCGTTTTGTGCCATTCGAGACGAGATTAATACAGAAATCAAGAGCAGCAGAAAAATTAATAAGGAAAGAAATTTTTCCACGCAGATCTTCAGAGAGAGAGAGAGAGAGAGAGAGAGAGAGATAGAGAGAGATAGAGAGAGATAGAGAGAGAGAGAGAGAAAAGGGGAAAGAACATAACAACCACGGTTAGCATACAATTAATGGTCCCTTTCAAATGGGAAATATACAACCTTTGGTACAACATGACGTATCCTTGTTATTATTTCGGTGTTGATTTCTTCTAATTAGTTACCTACGTGACTTATGAATGATATAAATGCATTTGAAGGAAGACCCATCAAGACACTAGCCCAGAAATACAACTCTAATGGTCACTAATACAAATAATGGTCTCTTACAATACAAAATTTGGACTTTGGCAACACATGATGATAGTTATTATTTCATAATTAAAGAGCTTGTATCTTGAGACTCATGGAACTTATAACTAAGAATGAAGCAGGAAAAGAAAGCTCAATCAATGTACTGTGATGATAACAATATCTATTATAGAAGCATAGAATATCAAGCAAGAATATAAATATTATACTCGTATTTGTAGTTGAGTTGTTTCCCATTTGAATTCTTCAGACTTGGCCACGACTTTTCTATCTAGTATTGAAAATGATTCACATTTCCAATATTCGCTCATTTCTGCGATTCTTGATAACAATTGACCAATCATAAAATGCACAGGAAATTAATTAGAAATCAGAATAGAGTTTATTTTGTATTGATATCTTCTCTCTTCATGCAATCAGACTTAAGATTCACACTGTATTTGTGTAGTATTTGTGTGTGTATGTGTGAGTGTGGGTACGTGCTTGTCTGAATGAGTAAGTGTTCTATATTGTTACAGTTACTTTTTTCATTACCATTCTGTGGATAGACGATATTTAAATTGGTTCGCTGTTGTTTACGCTTTCGTTATTTTGTCAGCTCTTCTAAAATGGCTTTATTTTTCGAACTGTTTTGAATACTACACCCTATTTTCCTCTGTTGCTTATTTTGTACCCGATTTTTATTTATTTGTTTTTTTTTTGTGCTATTTTTCATTTCTGTCTGCCCCATTTTTCATTATCAAATTGAATTGCGCGCAAACACTCACAACTGGGAATAAAGAACGAAAATTGATCGAAAATTGAACGAAAATTGAACGAATATTGAACAAAGAACTAAAAGAGAAATTGCAAAAGTAGCAAAAATCGAATTTGCATTGGTTGACATGCTTCGAATTTACAGACAAATGTATTGCTTTTGCGATAACCGAATATAATAAAAGCGAAAAGGATGAAATATTTTTCAAATCAAGAAATAAAAGCTGAAAAAATAATAATAAGATATGAATAATAATAATAATAATAAAATAAAAGAAAACCAAAAAATAACATGAACTCGCTTAATGATAAAAATCCTAAAAATTCTAGCAAAGAATAATAAGAAATCTTTTAATTATGTTTTCATTCAGCGATGATCAACTCTGAGCTGTTTTCACTCTTCAATTTTCTCGACTTTATTAGTATTAATCACTTATAATAGAATTATAAGAATAATTTTTCTCACTCTGCAGTTACACTTTTAAGTTCTCCTGGTTTTCTGGCACTATTTTTGGCCTTATTTTAAACTACAAAAATTCGCCAGAGTTCACGAGGGTCAAACATCCATTAATTCCCCCAGGGCCAAGAAAAAACAAGACATGACAAATATTTTATCGCACATGACAGGACAGCCAGCGAAACGCCAAAAAATGTTGAGGCATGCATGCTTTTAGGCGTCGCACTCGAGTGTAGTGTTGTGCTGTGAAGTTCAGTGGCCCAATTTTTTAAATTGCAACTAACTAAGAGGACGAAGAACTACGCTATGCTACCAACAGAAAAGACAACAAACCCATGCCATCAAAAAATCTCTGTGCAACAAAAAATATTGCTTGGTGGCAACGTTGTGCCAACGTTTTTTCTTCCCTCTTTTGAGTTCAAGCCTAAAAATGAGCGCATCTCAGCGACTGATGCACTATTAGTCTTGAAGGTGGCTTACTTTTTTTCAATGTCCATTCTGCTTTCTTTTCTTCTTAATTTCTGCTCATATTTCAGCTCCCTTTTTTCTTACATTCAGCTATCTTTAGGTCTTTTTTATTGATGTTCGTATTGTGTTTTAAAATTCAACTTAATTTTGTGAAATGCAGCTTATTTTTTGCACTGTATCATTTACACAAACTTATTTAAGTTAGGTTTTTCTTTATATTTTGTTGGATTTTTTTATATTTTGTGAGTTTGTTCTTCTATTCAGCTTTTTTTTCATTTTTCTCTGCCTCTTGTTTGTTGACATTCATCTTGCTTCTTTACAATCAGCCTGTTTTTTTACATTCAGCTTGATTATCTTACATTCAACGTGATTTTCTTGGATTCAGCTTGATTTTATTAAAATCAGCTAATTTTTCTTCTACATTCAGTTCGTTTTTTACATTCGGTTCATTTATTCTCACATTCAGACTGTGTTTTCTTACATTCACCTCGTTTTTCTTATATTCAGCTACCTTTTTCTCACATTCAGCTACACAATAAGCCATAGCCGTCACCTGGCTATAAGCCAAGAGCAATAAATTGCTTAAAATTTACCCAGCCTGGCATTCAAATACTGCGTAGCATTTCCGTGTATATGAATGAGTGTGTGAGTGTATGATTCTCCAAACGAGTGGGTTTCGAAGAGAGAAGAAGTGAGATGGAAGACGACCGCCTCCACGTATGCATCCGTCCTTCGGCGAAACTGGGAAATAAACCGACTCGCAAATGCATGAAATGAGCCGTAGCCATGAATTTCTGAATTTAGCATATCTTTTGGCTGGCGTCCGTCAATATATACACAGCTATAACTAGAAGCAGAAAGCGGAAATGCTGCATAATTTCCCCGTATTTTCAACAATTCAGCAAATTTATTGCCTATTAAATAACCACCATTAAGCAAGAAAAATCATCATTTACACTTCTTAAGCCGAGTCAATTTGTATTTCTTAACCCAGCCTAAAGCTATGCAACATATTTTATTTGCTCTTTTGTAAGCTTCATTTAACACGCCTCCCCTTCGTTTACTATCCGTTTTTCGTTGATTCCTACAAGCAGCTTCTTCGCAACATTTTCACTGCAGTCTCCATGCGATCCGGTTGAATTTATTATTTCCACAGCCCGAAGCTATGCTGCATTTCGTTTCTTAATTGATCATTTATTTATGCCGCTCTTATTGCTTTTGCCGTTGCCACTTATTTTCTTCTTTGTTCTTAATGTTGGTTTTTATGAATGCATTTTTTTCCATTTTCCCCTCATTAAAATTTCCAAGTCAGGCCTAAAAGTAGGCTACCGAAAAATTTATATGCGGCAACCTTAATTTTTAACTCTTGTGTGTATCGTCTTTCTTCAGCTCTCAGTGGGGGCTTTTTTGTGTTTTTACTTCGCCTTCGCTGAGTTCGTCTTCTTATTTCTGTCCATTTTTCCTGTTGGCAGAAATAATATGCAGCTCCCTGTGCATTAATAACCTCCTCTGTACGAAGAAGAAGGAAGCAACAGAGAGAGGGATACAAGGGGAGAGAGTGGAAGAAAGAGCAGCGGATGGAACAGCAAATAAACGCGTTGCGTTTGCCTGAAGGTAGGCTACAAGGAATTCGGTCATTGTTCCAATGTAAAAGTCTGAAACAAAGTCTGACTTTTATTGTGTGGACTTGTGTTGAATAATTTTTGGTTGGTTTTCGCTTTCCTTGTTTTTCTTTCTTTTAATTCGTTTTTACATTTTTACCGGTTGGTGCAGTGGCTGTAATTAAAGCTACCTGAGGAAAATCGAGGCATATCGCTAGTTCTTTAAAATGCGTCTTCTTCAATCGAGTAAAAATTCTTATTTTGTGCACTTTAACAAAATATTTTACTTTTTGCTTTTGTTATTCTTCTCGTAGTTATAATTCATATATATTTTTTCTGTGCAAAAATGTAGAAACATATTTTTTGTCTGCTTTTGTGCCAGTTTCCCAGTCTGTCGACTTGACTGTTTATGTTGATTGCTTTATCTGCATCTTCTGCCTCTTCACCAACGTTTAATGTCACATCAAATTTTAGCACCATTCTGTTTTTCCTCCCCTGTCCCCTCTCTGTCTCTCTCGTCCTCTTTCTCTCTGCTCTGCTTTGGTCCTGAGCAACGATTTGTTGTGTTTCTCGCTTTTAATGCACCCTCCAAAGCGATTTGCGATTTTCGGCACTTGTATCGACGATGGACGATTAGTTGAAAACTCACCCTCAGGATACGCTTTCAACATCTTGTTACAAGTCTCTGCATAACAATTAATTTTAAATGGCCGCAAGTCTTGTTATTTGTCCCTCATGATTTCGAACATTACAAGAAGAAGAACCTTCACAACCGTCTGTCTGTCTGCTGCTTTGTTGTAAATATTTCCAGATATTCTCAAGAGTCTCGTTTAATTAAAGTTATACTATCATTTCATAAAATTATTTCAGAGCTTCGCTTGTTTTAATTAATTTTTATTTATGGAAGTGATTTTTGATTTAATTTTTATGCATTCGTTTTTACAACGTAAAACGATGACTTTTGACTTAATTTCTACACAATTAATTTGGCCAAAAATTGGTATTAAATTAATACTAATAAAGAAATTTTGTATAAGAGATTTGAACTAAACTAATCTAAAAAAGGCACAACTAAGAAAAGAGAAACATCCTTTAAAATAGTTTAAGTGAAGGAATTCCGATTTGCTCGAACGAAACACTGAAAAGAAGACGGAAATAGATATATTGAATTTATAAGCCTTTATACGAAAATTCTATAAAAACTCCGAGTACTAACTTATTGTTATTCAAAGCCTGGTTTGCCTATAAATATTTAACACATTTAAATTTTCTGAATATTTTGAATATTTTGTATTTCATGGAATTTTATTTATTGTTGTTCTCTTATGCTGTTTTAAATTTTTTTTATTTTTTATTTTATATTTTCTATTCTTGAGTATTACTTTGAAATTCAACACAAGAACTCGGGACAAAACAGGTTTATTAGTATTCAAGGCGAAGACTTCACCCAACAACAACAATAACAACAACTCTTCTACTGCAGTCTAGATACCCTTCCCCCTCCTTCTTCACACTGCTACTCTCTCGATGAAAATCGACGTGGTACCGATTTGTCTGAACCAAACAACAGACGGAGCTGGAGCCGGATCTCGAATTGCGACAACTTTTTGCATATTAAAATTCATCACGTTCACGAAACACATCAGCTTCGTCTTCTCTGCTTCTCTTCTTCCAAATTTGACTACAACATAAAAGGAGCTGCAGTATTATTAACCCTTTAGCGCATCAAAGTGCTGAGGGTTAAGCCACCTCCACCTCCGTATCAATTTGAAACAGCAACATTTTTATTAGCTTCAAGTGAATGCGTGCCTCTCGTGTTACTTCGTCAGTCAGTCGGTCGTCACTCATTTGCAATTTAGTATTATTGAGTAATCAGTTGATCTGGACGTCAGGGGGAACGGGTTAAGTGAAAACACACCCAACAATACTGAGCACTTTCTGAGAATTATTTCAGATTTGCAACCTAAGCACGAAGTTGACATAAATGATAATCGGTCAGCATATCAAGAAGAATAAAATTAGCATGAGTACTTAGAACTCATTCTTAAACTCAGTTACTTAAATGAAAATGCTTCTAATGTCAGATTGTATTTCAAATTTTAACTGTACTCAATCTCAGCTCTCAAGACTTCTGTTCTTCTCCAATCCTCTTCTTCCAACTTCTCTCCATACTAGTCCTTTATTCTCAATTCTTCTGTCCTATCACAAAAATTATCTATTTTCTCCATTCCGAAGTCTTCAACTCTGAAGTCCTCTATACTCAATTCTCATGTCTTCTGAATTCTTTTAAACTCTTTACTCTCAAGTCTCCTCGTCAAATTCTTCTGCTGTAAAGTACACTACTCTGGCATCTTTTATTCTCAAGTCTTCTACTCTCAAATTCTCCCCTCTCAAACCTTCTACTCAAGTATTATGAGAAGCTTAAGTATTTTTAAGATTTCTAAGTAGTATCACAGAAAAAAGAGAGCTTTCGAAGAATTAGATCTGAGATTAAATTCATCAAAAGACTAAATCGGCGGCTTCTTTTACTCTCTGTAATTTTTACATCTCCTGTAAAATGATGTCAACCAAATCGGTGGACAAATTTTGCGGTATATCGAAATCTTAAACAGTCGGCTACATTTTCTATGAATTTCTGTCAGAAATCAGAATAATGCAAGAGATGTATGTAAAATATTTTCTCGATTGTCGCTCCTTCCCCTCCTTTTTACATACCTTTATCTGTAATGATCTAAATATGGATACTGTATTTCAAGCCACAGAAAATATTCGGTTGCTTTTGTCGGAAAACCTTCAAGTAGAAGAAGAAGAGAGATTTTAACCAGAATTTCTTATGTTTATGGACTAAGAGCCACAGAAGATGACTGAAGTGTTTGGTTTGGTTTCTTCAATACTTCAGTTTAATTTATTCAATTCATAACCTGAAGAGTCAAGAAATGGAATTAAATTGAGGAGCAACAACAGCATTATCGTCTTCGATACAAACAATGACAACAGCAGATACAATAAGAAAATGAACAACAACAACAAAAATAAAACAAACAGAAACACAACAACAAAAACTAATAAGAAACAAACTAATTTTAAAGTTAAGCGAAGGGTTGAGGGTAAAAAGTAGCTTCTTAGTTGTCAGCTTTAATGAAAGCATAACAAAAGTAATCCAAAGACCAAAAGCGTAACCAACAACAGCACTTCAACTCTTTTGTTTAAAAGGATCTTCTATAAGCATAATATTAAGTAATTTGAGCTAAGAAGGGAAGAGCTCCTCACCTCTCTCTTCTCTTTCTTACTTTCTATTGTTTAATTTCACTTTCACAGATTAGAAATTTACGGCATCAAATTAAATTAAATTCTTTTGTAGAACTTCTTTAAAGAAGGTCGAAGAAACTCGAAAGTTTCTAACATTTTAACTCGTTTCATTCAATTTCGTTTTCGCTGCGCTCTTTTGTTCTTTATATTTAACATTTAATTTTAAATTCGGTGAAATTTTTTCCACTTAAGAGAAGCGAAACGATGAGAAGAGATACAAAGAAATCAAAAGGAATGAGAAGAGATGAAAGCGAGGAGATGATATGATAATTAAATAGAGAGAAAGAGAAAGAAAAGATGATGATTATATAAGAAGAAATGAGAAGAAAAGAGAAGAACAGAGAAGATGTGACGTGATGTGATATGATGAGATGAGAAGAGGAGAGAAAATAGAGGATGGAAAGAAGAGATGGTAAGGGAAGAGAAGAGTCAGGCTGAGAAGAATGAGAACATTGAAGAACCTACTGACGGGATATAAGAAGGGTTGATTAACGATGAGAAGAAACTCTTTGAGAATTAATGTCGATCTCGGAGAAATTCAAGGCAAAAAACTTAATTTATTTCTTAACCTGAAGTTTTAGCTTTGGCTAGAAACAATATTGATTCCTATGGGTCTACGTTGTTATCAGTCCCTTAATCCATTTCCACTTACCGACTACATTGAAATAGTACGATAGGGACATCTTTGGTTCCGTGTTTATTTGACACTCGTAGATGCCCGAATCCCGCGGCTGCGGATATTTGATTTGTAGTGTCCAGTTTCCAGAATTCTCGGGCCGTATAACCTGAGAGAAATTTTAGTTATCAGAGAATGCGTATGCAATTACGAGGATCGCAGAATACTTAAGCAACCATGAGGATTTATTGTATGTAAGACTCACCTGAAACCTCTGATCTGATGTGTATGTCGTAGAGCCGGCTGTCAGAATGTGTAAATCTCTTTTCCTGATCCACGATACCTGAAAATACACCAAATATATAATAAATAAAATTTAGCTGAGTTGGAATTTAAAGAAAAATTATTTCTAAATTTTCGGATTCTCAAAGAATTATAATCATATTTCGTTCGAAATACTTCGAGTTGTATCCACCAAGTTCACTAACCTTTTCAAAGTTTATGGAAATTATAAATCATGTTATGTTGTAAGAGATAAAAAATTAAATAATTATTCTTGTCTATGATACGAGTACTAATTTGAAATAGATCCCTAAGGTACTCGTACCGTTAAAATTGGCTATAAAATTAGCCAGCTTTGGACACGACAGAAACAAGGAAGCTCTTGAAAAGCATAAAAACACCACTTAAATGTATTATTTAACAAGGAAGCAACAACATGGAAAAGCAATAAAAGTACCCTAATCACGAAATATTGTAGACCCCCAAAATGGGCATCGACAGCAAAACCAACAAAGGTAACAAAAGCATTCTGAACCGCAATCAAAAGACAAACGAAGCAAGTAGAGGAAAATTAAACGAAACTTAGTCTTGGACTTTACACAGCTAGAGAAGGAGAGAGAGAGAGAAACAGAGAGGGAGAGAAACAGAGAGGGAGAGAAACAGAGAGGGAGAGAAACAGAGAGGGAGAAAGATTATTTCCTGTTTGTTAATTTTATTCTACTTAACAGTACCGGAAAACAAGCGGCATCTGTGTCGAGAGTATCCTTTGATACGTGCTGCCAGGTAATTAAAATTAAGAACCCAACGAAACTTCGAACATAAAATGAATCTTTAACAGATATGATAACAGATGTTAAAAGCGGAATTCAGATAAAATAAAGCCATCTAACAGAAGGATAGCCAGAAGAGAGAGAAGGAGCTTTAGCGGGAGAGAGAGAGACAAAGGTACAGAGCGGGGAAAATAAAATATAGGAAGGAAATGAAGCGAAAGCAACAGCAACGCATAAGCATCATATTAAAAATTGATAAGAAAATTGAAGATCAAACTTTGTTTAGAGCTGAAAGTTGAAGGATGTAATATCCTGACATACTTATATCTTCACATCCTGACATCCTTATATTCTCACAACTCAAAATCATCACATCATGACGATGATCGTCTTTATATACTAAATCTTTACATCTTTATATACTCAATATCCACAGATCCTTATATTTTCCCAAACATCCTCATATTCTAACATCCGCTAGTATTTGCATATAAATATATGTATGTACGTTCATTTGTACATCGTACAACAACACTAACACCACCACTAAATAGGCAAACAAATTGTATAACAAAAATAATAAAAACGAAAACAACAACAGGAATAAATTTAAACCTTCCTAAACAAGGCAGAAACAACAACAACAAAAACACCAGCGCCAACAACAAGGTGGCAGAAAAGCACTCCGGCGTGTTGCCGAAAACTTTAGCCGTTAATAGTGGCCATTTTTTCGGTTGTCCATTCATTTCGTTAGGGTTGCCACCTCGTTAATTTTGCTTTACAAATCAATTGCTTTTGTCTTCTATAATTTGCGGGTTTTTAGTTGGTAGTTAGATGTTTTCAGGCAGTTGTTTGTCTGGGTTTCCCTCCCTCCCCCCCCCTCACTTTGCTTTGCTTTCAATGCTGTTTTTGTTGTTTTACTCCCCCCCTCCCCCTTTTGTGTATTCTTGTTGTTAAAATTGATACCCGGTGTTTAATCTGTAGGCAGTTCGGCTGACTTCACACCGGCGTGTTTTTTGTTGAAATTATGCTTTTATTTTGTTTTGTTTTCACCGCTTCTCACGTTTCAACGGTCAAAACGTTAACGCGAATAGAGTTCGACTTTGAAATGGAGAATAAAAATAAAATTAAAGTCTGGCGTAAAGATATTTCTTCATTAAAAAGATTGCCTTTTCGCCTTGTTATAGACTCATTCATTTTCGAGCTCTCACCAGAAAAAAGGAAAAACAAAATTTTATGGAATTAATTTGAATAACTATGCAAATAACTGAGCAAATAAAACGTGGTCACGTAAAACATAAAAATAAAAAGCATTCAACTGGGAAGTTTTTCTGCGATAGACACGGTTCGATCATTTCGATTCATTTCATTTCCATTCTCACACTCTCTGGGTTCTCTTCTATTCTTTTTCCTCCTTTTTTTTGAACCATTCATTGGCGCCGATATCAAAGGCTCTCTTCACGGCGAGAAAAAGCGCGAGAGGAAGTAGAGATGCTATAAGAAGACCTTCGAAGTGAGAGAGATGAACGAGAGCGATGTAGAATGGGAGGGGAAAGTGGAAGGGAAGTGGGAGCAACGAACAGGAGAGGAGGCAGGAAAAGGAGTGCTTTTCAATCACCGAAAGTACTGCTGTAGCTTCGAAGAGGTTGAAGTTCGAACTTCATTGCCTTTTATTGAATAACATTATTAATTGTGAATATTTTTACAGATTTCGATGAAACTCTTTACTTCATCAATAAGTTTCAGCGAAGTCCTTGTGATTTGCTGAATTTAATGAACAGTTTTGTTCCCTTCTTTCTTTCTTCCCTTCTTTCTTGCTTCTCTTTGCATTTTCTTGTTTGTCCTTCAAACAGCCGACTATTCTTCAAACTCAACTCAAAAACTTGCATTATTTCGTAGCAACACCTTGAAATTGCCAGAAAATAAGTTTATACAAACTAAAGTATCGTCAGCTCTCTTCTTATATCCTCTTTTCCCCACCCCTCGCCCCATTGATCGTCCCCTCATCCTTCGATCCTTGTTTCTTTACATCGCTTTACTGAACTTCTAAGCTGCGTGCCTTCGATAATAAAGTTGTTTTGCAAACAGCGCCTGAAAGTATGCACAACTTTTCGTCCATCTCCGGCGTTACACGTTGCTGAAGATGGATAGTTTTTCACTTCGGACGAATGGAACAAGCGAATTCCATTACTTGAGGTACACAAAACTATAAAAAGCTCCAAATGATTTTAATATTTCATTAAAACTGAGAGTGAAAAGTTTTTCTCGTAAGTAGCATGTAACAACCTCGGAAGAAGTTGCAAAAAGAGTGGAATTTCTTAGCGAAGATTCCTTGCAGTCGCTGCTGGTATTTTTGTGGCCAAAGTTTCTTAGTTGGGTAAAGTGAAATTCGGCCAAAGACTCGTTCAAAATAAAGTGCTGCCAAGTTTTACCTTATTACACGTGTGGATCAAAGTCGAAAGACAGCTGAAGGGCGAGGAGGAAAGCGGGAAGGGGACAGCGGGAGGGGGATGGATGGACACACACGAACACAGATGGAGGGCGTTGTAATAGAGAAGGAGTGGTATAGCTTCTCCTGCACCAGAATATAATATAGAAACTTTGTCATGGCTTTTCTTCTAGCGAACTTTTTATTCAATATTAAAACGAATAGCTTTATATAGAATTTTTTTCGATCATCTAAAAATTTTCACCACCAAATTCAAAGCTTCAGATTAATGTTTTTGTTTTCTTTGTGGTTCTACTTTGTAACAAGAGTAAAAACAATGATAATAACAGTGGCAGCAACAAGAAATGGCATCCTCATTAATATCAGTCAAGATTCTAATTTGATAGAGAGAGGGAGAGAGTGAGACAGCGAAGGGGGAGCGAGGAGGGGCGCGTCGAGTGGAATGTGAGGGTTAACAACCAACAAAGATAAATGACTCTTAATACGAGAAAACTTATTGAAGCGTAAAAAATGAGTACTCGTGGCTCATCTCTCTCGCCTCCTCGTCTCCTCTCCTTCCTTCCGAAGAGGTGTAAATTTTAAATCCTCCCCCTCCCCACCTCCCTCCCTTTATCCCATTCCGCTGATTAGGATTCTTTTGCTTGCTTCTTTAATGAATTCAAATCGAAGTGTTCCCAAGCGTAAAGTAAGCGATACTCTGTTCATGGTTTTTTAGGGGAAAGAAAGAGAAAGAAGCAGAGCGAAAGAGAGAGAGACCGGAAGAGAGATAGCAAAAAATATAGAAAATTCAAATAATTGCTGTTAAATCCAGAAGCTGATAGCGTAGGAAGTCTTTTTGACGATACTGACTGCGGTACAACGCGTCGTTTGAGTGACAATTGATATGCCATGAAACTAGAGGAAAATACATATTCGTCCTCTTCTTTTTTATTTATTTTAACAAATAAATTGTGTCATTTGGAACAGTTTAAAGAAATCCATTGAAAAACTGAAAGACTCAATCATGGAAGCAATGAAGCGAGCTATCAATAAAACACAAAAAACCAACGCAAACAGGAAGTCAACGCAACCAAGTAAAACACACACAGACACACGCACATCAAGTCAAACAAAAAACCTGAACACTTCCGGTTTCAAAGGTAGTCCCTCAGCCAGTCGACGAGAGCAAAGAAAAAAGCGACCAACAACGAAAACAAGTGAGTGAAAAAAGAATATCGAAAAGGAGCCGCAAAAACGAGGTCTAAAAAATTCCGAAAAAAGGGATCCCAGCAACCAACGGTACTTGTTTACTCTGGAAGCCAGGAATCGGGTTATCAACAACGACACGCTGACGGTTGGCTGATTTTTATGGTACTCTGAGCCCTCTGTGTCTATGCTGCTGCAGTGCTGCTCGGGCGGCTGCCTTTCAGTGGAGAAACCGCAACGAGGGCAGTCATGCGGAGAAGGGAGGGTGAGGGGAAGGTGACTGAGCTGACTGTGTTAATTAATGTGTTCTACGTGGCAGGTGAAAAGGCAAGGAAGAGTGAGAGAAGAAGAAGAGTGGGCTTGGAGGAGTGACAGACGTAGAGGAGGGAAAGGAGATGAAAGAGGCGGGGACACGACCAACATGAGAGCAGGAAAGGAAAGAAATGGGAAAAAACTAATATTTTGAGGCTCTTTTCTCTCTTTCCTTCTCCCTCTCTCTCTCTCTCTCTCTCTCTCTCTCTGACACACTCACATACTCTCTTTTTATTTCCACGCTGCTTCACCTTCTCCTGTTTCTTTTCCACTGAATTTCAGCCGGTTCGGGCTGTCAGCAAACTTGACAACTCTAAAGCAATCCATTAAAAGCACTTTAAAAATAAAAATCTATAAAAAACTCTATAAAAATTTCAAAACACAAAAAAAAACACCAACCAACCTGCCAGACCTGATTTTTTTCTTAGAAAATCTGTCAAACTGAAACAAAATTATTAGTGTTTGTTTTTCCAAAATTGATATTTGGTAAAATTTGAAAAGCAGAAAAATAAAAACAAGAATAACATTAAATGGAAAAAGGAGATGAAGGTGTGTAGAATGGCGAAAGAGTGGGGAGGGTGAGAAGTGGGGGGAAGAAAAGCTTCGAGAAAGATAAGAATCGAAATGACTTTTAGTATTTTCTGTGTCATTGTTTTTAGAAAAGTCAACAGCAAACAATTTTAACGCAGCGGAAAGGCATCTAGAAGCAACAACAACAACAACAACAATAGCAGCAACAACACAAACACCGGATCCACCATCAACTGTGACACAAACAGCATGTGATTCGATTGAGGCAGCTGCTGCTGCAGACGCTGCCATTGTTGTTGCAACCGATGCCGTTGACAATGAAATTCAAGCGAGCCCGGCATCAAAATCAGTGCATGAGGTGAGCGATGTGGAGGACAACGCGAACAACATGCATATCAATCCGAACAATAGCAGCAGCAACATGATTAGAAACAGTGACAGCCTCATGAAAAGCAAAAATAACAAAAACAATAAAAACAAAAAAATCAGCCACACCTCAATACCGCTCACCATCATCGTTGAGGAGCTGCCCCCTAGAAAAGCTGCATCAGACGACAAAAAGTTGCCATCGCAACACACGCTGAATGAGATTCTGCGAGCGCATTCGGAGCGAACGAACCCGGCGACGGCTCACATGCAACTCGAGCCGCGTTCAACAGCAGCCACTGCACCATCGTCATCATCATCGGCCACAGCAACAGCAATAGCAACCGCTAATAATGGGGACAAAGACGGCAGCAGCAACAACAACGCAGCCAACACCGGCCACAAAGACAAGAATACACCGAGACTGAGTGGCATCATGGATGAGATGGCTGACGACATGAGTGGCGGCGGTGGTACTGCTGCGGGAGGTGGTGGTCTTGGAGATGCAGTCACCCTCGGCTCGGAGCCCGATAACGAACCAACTCCCACAGCTTCGATTCGGTCAATCGGTTCGTTTGTGTGCCGCATCTGTCACAATGCCGAAAATCCGGAACGGTGAGTAGGGTCGAATCGAAAGGAATTCGAAAAGGGTGGGAATGTGAGGAGGGTAGGGATGGTGATTGGTGAAGGTGGGGGAAGGGGTGGTCTAGTGTTTCTTCTTTATCAGCTTTTATATACATTATAATTGAATTGCTAAAAGTTGCCACTCATTGAAGATTTGAATTTTCGGTAGAAAGTATGTCATGAGAATGTGAGAAAATGTATTATAATGTTGGAAACCTTTATAAATATTCTGCTCAATTATCTCGACAATATAAGTAGAAAAATTTTAAAAAATGTACACAGTTCGTAAAATTATCAACAAAATCTTCGGCTAAACATTCAACAAAATATCCAAGAAATGTGTTGGAAACTTCAAATATGCTCAAATGTGTGCTTAAAGTGTACAGATTTCACTGAAAGGCTTCATATGTTTAAAAAATGTAAAAAAGATTTAATAAAGATTAAGAAAACAGTTCGTAATAGTTTTTCAATTAATTTTTTTGTTTATTTAATTGAATTTCACTCTTAGTTCACGATACTGTCGAAACATCGTAGAAAAATCCAATATTTTAAGATTTAATTTAATCCGTAAAACAAATTCCAAAAATAATAACAAATCAACAAATTATAAATCAAAACAAACAACTTTTTTAAAGTTTCATGAAAAAAGTAAGTTGTTTCAAAGCTCTTTAGGAACATGTTCACGGTCATGTGCAGGTTCACAGTCATGTGCAGGTTCACGCTCATGCACACGAGTGTAAATAAAAAAATACAAAGGTTAGATTTTGTTGCCCTTTTTAATTCTTCCCTTCACCGAATGCACCTCTCCACCCCCCTTCCCCACCACATCCTCAGTTAAGAGGCCAACAGTCACCGATTAAACAAAATAATCGGCTTAAATGTTTGCAGACCATTAAAAACAATGCATTAAATTGGTAATCGGTTCTGAATACAAGCCACGCCCAGCTGTATATGGTTAGTCCAACACACATAAACACACGCACACATACACATGCACACACATACACACACACACACACACACAAGTACATACACACACACACATTCAATTTGAACTCTGTTAATATCTGGTTGCATTGAATCAGTGACCACAAAAACGAACTTCAAACACCAATCGCTATGTTTATATATTCATATCTTTATTGATGTATATATATTTATTTATATACGAGTATGTACATATATCTACTTATATTCATAGCACCCGAGGCTTTATTTGTTGGTTTGTTTGCTGCGATGCCTGCAGCCGGATCGAAATTAGTTTGGTTCGATTCGATTTTGTTTTCTCTCAAATCTTATTGAAATTTATGAGCTCCAAATATTTGCAGTCGCCTTTTATTGCTTTTCCTCTCTATTTACAGCTAGATTTACATTTAGTTAAATGCGTTTAGTAATTGAAAGCAGGAGACAATATTTAATGGTTTTTCGGTTGGTTTTTTTGGATGATGATTTCTAATATTTTTCTGATATTTTTTCTAATATTTTTTCTGATATTTTTGCCCTGCTGTTTGTCTTGTAGTCTCGTCTCGCCATGTTATTGCAAGGGATCTCTGAGCTACGTCCACATCCACTGCTTGGAACGATGGATCAGCACGTCTCGGAACACCAGCTGCGAACTCTGCCAGTTCCAGTACAACACGGAGCAAACTTTACGGTAAGTAAAACTGTGATATCCGCGAATAATTCATAATCAGGAATCATCCTTCGATCACATCTCAGACACATTTTGAGTCTTATGTTTTCCACATTTTAACCATTTTTCAGTCATATTGGTTACACTTCCTTCCTTCGACTTTCTTAGAGAACAATTTGCACCTATTATTAAATTAATATTTTCAATTTAAAGACCAGCAGAAGATTTATGTGTAATAAATTTTCTCCAGAAATATATTCATTGATTCTTGTATTCTCCCCACACGAATGATCGATGGCACTTTTTCAGGCATGAAAAATACGATAAGAATATATCACACAGGACACAGTTCCTTGAGTCCTGTAAACTTCATGCAAACATGCTCACGTCTTTCGTTTCATCCTCTCCACTGCTTTTTTTCTCGACGAATTTATTTCTGCTCTACGTTCTTTTTTTCTTGTAAAAACCATTTCTCAGCTCATTTCTTGATTTGTTCTTAAATAAACATCTAAACATACACACGCATATATACATACATACACACGCATACTCACACATGTGTATAAACACATACCTACAAGAAATAAAAAATATCCCCAAAACGGATTCAGCACAAAAATAAAGAGAAACAATTTTTTTGAAGAATTCATCAAAATGTAAACGCAAGTTTATTTGTTTGAAAAGGTTTTTCAAAGAGAAGGAGAGAGCGAGTGGAACAGGGGGGGGGAGTGTGGAGGAGGAGGGGTAGAGGCCGCTTAAGGGTCTTAAAGGAAACAATGTCACGCTTCGTAAATTAATAAAAAATACGGAGCAAGTGAGTTCGATGGAATGGGAAAAGAAAATATGAGAGAAAGCATATTGTAGATATTGTAAGTGTGTGTGTGTGTGTGTGTGTGTTTGTGTGTCAGTATTTGATGCTATATATCTCAATGTCTGTGTGAGTGTGCTTGCGTATTTATTTACGTCAACAACACGCACTCAAATGTCAACACTTTACGGTTAAACGTGTTAAGGTTTTAGCGAGGAAAAACATCAAAACTTGAAAATGGGAGAAAAAATTTGGACGTCTCTGAAAAATTTGAAAAGTTTTCCACTTTATAATCGGAGGAAATACTATCTAAAGGAATAAATGTGAAAAACAACGGGAATAATAATTTCAATGATTAATTCATGGTATTGCTTTATTATTTCTTTTCAGTTCTAGAAAAAAGTTCGATTTTTGAAAACTGTTTTAGAAAACATGCAGTGAAATTAAGCTGCAAAAAAGCTGTGTTTCATTTCTTTCACATGTTTAGTGTACAGATTATTTATTTACTATTATTTGTAGAATTATTCATGATTTATCTCAAATAAACACACAATCATACACGAAATCATTCTCAAAATTATACACACTCATGCTGAGAAACTGAAAACAAAGTAAGCCTAAAAGTATGCAACAAATTAAAATCGTGGCCACTGAACTCCGCTACAAAGAAAACTCCGCGTCGGCGATAAAAAGCACAAGAATACTGAAAACATGTAATAACAGCAAACAGCATAAAATGTAACAACTAGAACAATAGAATAAAACAATAACAATTCGCACAGAACAACAACATTAAAAACAGCACCAAGAATGAGTTCACGTACTTAAATGAAAAACTTTTTATTGTCGCTGTTGTCTCTCAGCAGCAGCAGCAGCTGAGCGTCGACAGAGAAGAAAAAAGAGCGAAAAATAAACCGAGTGTTAATTTTATTATTATTAAAGGACGAACTCATTTTAACAATTCTGCGAAGCACAAAAGCAACATTTTTATGCCTTTACGCTATGCATATGTATATATTACTGTGTATGTATGTATGTGTATATGTGTGTATGTACAAATTTATTTATTTATAGTTGCCACAAATATTTATTTATTTGCTTGTTGGTTTTTTCATGTCATCGATTTTTCATTTTCTACAAGCAATAAATAAAGAAAATACAGCAAAGGAAGAAGAAAAACAAAAAAAATCAACAAGAAAAAAGGAACAAGAAGCAAAAAACAACAAGAAACAAAAACAAGAAGAAGCGAATTAAAATGTTCTGTTTGTCAACAAAATGTTTTTCCTGGGAAAGCGTATCAAAATATTCACAACCACACTCACACTCACATACACACTACAAGCCCTGAAATTCGCAATCGTTGTCTCTCTTTCTCTACCTCTCTCTCTCTCTCTGTCTCTCTCTCTCTCTCTGTCTCTCTCTGGGGAACATAAACTGAACACTGTTCTTGTAACACGCTTGTTAATAATCGGAAGACAAACTGTTTATTTTACAGATACTCCTGTCTGCAGTCGCTGCGAATGTGGTACTCCAGAGCGATAAGCCGTCGAGCCCTACAGGTACGTAAGAGGGGCGGAGAAGGGGTCTGAAATTGTTCTGGGTTGGGGGACAAACGAGATTCTCTGTAGGAATTTTGAGGACCTTTTTTTGATCTCCGCACCAGTTCAACGACTCTTAAAAGTTGTGCTTTGAGGATAAAAAACGATACAAATTAAATAAAAAAATGTTACGATTAATATATTTACTTTAAGTTAATTAAAGAAAATACTATACTATAAAGTAAATGAAAATAATTCGTAATATTATTAAGTGTTATTATTAAATCTATACTTGTTAATAGAACTAAGTGTATTCTATTTTTAATTTTCCTTTATTTTATTTTCATCTTATTTGCGTTTGATTTATTCTATTTGGGTTTATTTTCACTTTATTATAATTAAATTTAATATAATTTGAGCTTATTTAATTTTATTTTGTTTCATTTTACTTTACTTTATTTTATTTCATTTACTTTTATTATATTTTTTTTTATTTTCTTTTATCTTATTTAAGTATTTTTGTGATTTGATGCTTTATATTTTTAATCACTTGTAATATGAATCACTTAAATTTTTATTCCGAAACTTAATTAGTGTTTCGCTTGTCTCATGTTTCGTTTATTTTTTGGTTTCTTTATTGTTTTTCTGCTTGACACTGTTTAAAAGTTTACCGTTAGTTTTCTTGTCATTCTCCATGTTTTAAACTTTCTTTTGCTTGTCATTCAGGAAGATTGTCAGATGTTTTCGCTGCTGACGCTGGTCGCTTTCGGCATCGTGGGCACTCTGTTGGTCGGCATTCAGTATTACTTCCTCCAGGGCCGCACCTGGGGCCTGGGGCGCTTGTGGACGAAGGGCTGGCTGGTGTTTTCGCTCTTCACCACGGTGATTAATTTTTCTAATTTAAATACTAACTTTTTCGATTGATTTTTTCTTTTCTTCAACTTTTAATTTAGTTAATCGTTTATTTCATCAACATTTACATGATCGTCCGATCGCAGTTGGCGCCATGGTACCGGTGAGTTTTAATAAAAATAATTTTTTCTAAACTTCTTAAATAAACTCTTCTTAAACTGAAGAACTCTTCTTTAAACTGAACTCTTCTTTTGACCAAACCTTTTATTTAAATATCCTTTTTTTAATCAAAGAAATCAAAAGAGTGTTTCTTCTCTTTCAAAATATTAAAAAACAGCTTCAATTGTAGGTTTTTTAAAAATAATAGAGATGTGTTGATGGCTAAAAAAATAAAAATTATAACAACAACAACAGCACCAGCAACAATAAATGAAAAATAAAATATTAAAGAGTTTTTAAGCGGAGACTTCGTTGTTCTTCTATCTTTTTGTTGTTGATTTCAAGGATTGCATGTAGTTGTTTTTGTATTTCTTGTTGTTGCTGAAGTTGTTGCCAATTTTTGAAGTTGTTGTTGTTGTTGTTGTTTATACCGTAGTTGATGCTGTTCTTGTTGTGTTTATTCTCCGTGTAATTTTTGGTGATTTTGTGTTTGTTTTTATTGGTGTTTTTGTTGATATTGTTGCTGTTACTATTTCTAGTTCTATTATTTTTGTTATTGCTTCTGTTGTTGTTTTTGTTGGTTCTTTCCAGCAGCTCTGTGGAATTTGTAATTTCCTAAAACAGTCCAACTAACACGACTACAAGAGGAAATGTAGAATTTGCAGGTGCGGTAAGTTACACAGGCACACACACACACACACACACACACACAGACACACACATACACAGACACACACATACACACACATTCAAAGGACGAGATCATCAAGCAACGTGGACCAAACAAGTTGATCTCAACACTGAAAGAATGTCTCTGAAATTGGATGGCTTTTAATTGTGGGTGTGTGAGTGAGTGAGTAGATTGTGTGTGTGTGTCAGTGAGTAGGTTGTGTGTGTGTGTCAGTGAGTAGGTTGTGTGTGTGTGTCAGTGAGTAGGTTGTGTGTGTGTGTCAGTGAGTAGGTTGTGTGTGTGTGTGTGTGTGTTAGCAAATGTGTCCTTCGTTCGTTTATTTGCATGTGTGAATACAAAAGCTGAGTGTAACAACACGTTCAAAAGAAACAACTTCAGAAATGTAAGTAAACAAAATGGACTACAATAACAATAACAACAACGGCACCATTAATAAGCAGATGAAAAGCTCCAGAGTAGCAAATTTCTTGTTAGTTGTTTCATGCTTCATACACATCAACAACAACAATGGTATGAACAACAATAATAAAAAGAAAAACAACAACAAACAACAAAACTATCAAAATATCAGCAGACAAAATAACAACATCAAGAGCAACAACAACAACAACAGTACGCAGACAACAATGATGATGATGATGCTGATCTTGATGACCAGGATCTTCATGATCAAGGAAAACATTTCAATTTGCATTTCACTCCATCTCGCTTCCATTTGCTTCCATTCTGCTTTCTTCATTGTATTCCGTTCTTCAAAGTATGAAAGACTTGATTAGTTTTAAAGTAGAAACTATTGTCTGAGTCAAACTTGAAATGAAGTTGAAGTGGAATGGAATACCGTGTTTTTGTAGTTGTTGTTGCTATTATTATTATTATTATGTACATATATTATTTTCACTTGTTATTGTTATTTCTTTATGTGTCTTTTTTGTTGTTTGAATTCTATTCTTATTAAAATTGAACCATTTTCTCCCCAAATTCTTTGAATTGACTTGAGTTTAATTGATTCCCCCTTCTCCCCCCATCGCCTGCCTTCCACTCATCCATCCAGTTGGTGGCAATCGGCGCGGGACATAAAATTGATCTTGGAGAATCGGAAACCGCTTGAATTCCGGCCGAGCCGGAGATTACAAAACCGCCTCGCTGCCGAAGTACCACCGACCATGTCAGCTATTCCACAGACACAACAACAACCCGTCGCATACCACCCAGCAGCACCCCCACCAGCGGCATCTCCAGCAGCGGCATCCCCGGCGGCGTCCAACGTTGAAACCTCGCAACCGGCGACGCAGTTGGCAGGAACGCAGGCGTTGCGCATGCAGTTCAGACAGCAGATTGAGAGGGCGATGGTTGTGGCTTCGAGTGAACTTGGCATGTACAACGGCTACAACTACAACAACATCAAATACAGCAACAACATTGGCCCCATCAAAAACAACGGCAACATTTTACAGCGAAATAGAAATCGAAATTCCTACAACAACAACAGCAACAATATTCGGATTCATGGCAATAGGAGCGACTACGCGTACATGTACAGCGACATCTACAACAACAACAACAATTCCAACAAATACAACGGCCCCTTTCTGCCATTGACACATGTTGCTGCTACTGCTGCTGCTGCCGGTGGGGCCGACGTGACCCTGATGCCTCCAACCGCAGAAACTTCTGCCGGCTCCGTCGTCGGTGTGGCTGCAGTCGAGATTTTTTTGGAACCAAATCGATTGTCTTCGTATTCAAGAAGATTTTAAAATCGGATAGAAGAGGAAGAAGAGGCAGAGAAGAGCGATACAGCAAAAGAAACAGAGGGAGATGGGGAGAAAAGGAAGGAAACAGCAAAAGAAACAGAAGAAGATGAGGGAAAGAAAGAATCAACAGCAAAAGACAGAAGAAAGAAAGCACAGAAGAATAATATAAGTTTAATGGACCCTATAATGTCACCAGCAATCGGATTATTAAAGGAAAGAAGAAGAATAAGACGAAGTTGGTGTTTGCATGTACGTTTGTATGTGTGCGTGTATGGTACTGATGTGTGTGTATTTGTACAGGTGATGGTATCTCAATAGTTGTTTTTCTTTTATCGGAAATCCTCTCTAACATCATCTTGATATGTGGAATTTTTTTTTGTTCTTTTTTTGGAAATGCGACATCAATTTTTGTGATATTATGAATAAAATTATTAAAGTCCTTTGAATACAAATGAATAAATAAAATGTGCCTCTTTCTGCCTTCTTTTATTTTAGCTTTTACGTTTTATTTCCTTGCTTCGTCTTCATTTCTTTGAACATCTTCACTTCCAATCGACGAACTGTACTAATTAACGATTTTACTAACTTTCGTCTTGTCCTGAACCACGGAAACCATCTGCTAATTCTTTTCATACAATATCAGCTTAACCCTCCTTAACTCACATTAACCCATCTTAACCCACCTCTTCCGTAATTAAAACCTACTTAAGTGGACCCTCCGCTCCTAAATCTGAGAGTGCTTCTCGTAAATCAGATAGTTGAAAGCTTCCCCCACCTCTTTTTCCACTTTTCTACATACCTTCATCCGGTTATCACGGTCTTTCGTTTCGTACATGGTCCTTACACAGCCCTGGTTACATGCTCAACAACGCACCAAAAAAAAAAAATTGGCATCCCATATTTTAGCTCAAGCAGCAATCAGTCTCCATCACGAGACAAAAATGGCATGCGTCATGTGATTGATGGCTCATAAATTAGTCATGCGGTGCAGGAAGTCGGGCAGGAAGTCGAACAGGAAGTCTGTCTATCAGTCAGTCACTCCACCGGCCAGCCACCTTCTCACCAACCAGGAAACAAGTTCAACCAACCAACAAAACAGAGTAGCCGCCCATTCAGCGCCTCATACGTCCATTCAGCCACTTATCCACTTACTCAGCTACACATTCAGCTACTCTGCCGACCATCTTCTAATCATTCAGCTGCCTTATACATATATTCAGCCAATTTATACAAATATTCAGCCAACTTATACAAATATTCAGCCAACTCTTTCGCCCATTCAGCCACTCATTCAGCCACCCATCGAGGGGAATCAGCACCCCAGACACCTGCCTCTGCATTCGAAATATCGAAAATGGTGCTTTTCTTGTATAGCGAAAAAATTATCTCGGGCTAGGTTTTTTTTTGTAATTGTTCCTTGGCTGCTTAATATTAACGAAGACTAGCTGCAGGTTGATTTCACTAACTACTACCACTACTCCACTATGGATACACACACACATACGTGCGTGCATGTGTGTATTGCTAAGTGATGTTGACATATTAGTGGAGCCATAAAAACTGACATGATTTCGAGCATTTTCTGGCAGTGTAGACACGAGTGCATTCTTCCATTCGCGTGCTCAGCTGGGATAATACGATGCGAACGAACGACCGACCGACAGACCGACAGACCGACAGACAGACAGACAGACAGGCAGGCGGACTGACAGGCGGAGGGTTAAATACACAAAGAGACAGAAAAGTAGTATTCAAAAACTAACATGACAGGAATTTATAGACCATTAATGAAAGTGTTTCGCTTTCTCACCCCGAACAACTCATGTCGGATCTCGCTCAATAATTTAATGAGTCACTAACAACAACACTAAAACTAAAACTAAAACAACTGAGTGTGTGTATAGGTCTTTAATGAATCTGAAAAAAGAATTCGAGCGGCTTCGAATTTAATATTAATTCGCAAAACTGAAGCAATTCAACTTTATTCTCTATAAAAGGAGGGCTTTAATTCAGGCATAATTTAGATCTGCAGAGTTCTAGAGAATTCTATAATCAATTTCCATCTTCTTTCGTTTATAACAACAGCGTTTCGTTTTACAGCGACGATATTCATTTTAAGCGACGATATTCATTTTAAGCGACGATATTCGATTACAGCGAAAATATATACTCCAATATTCAATGTTGAATATATTTCTATGCTATAAAATCTTCTATACAAAAAAATAAATTTTTAAACAACCAACCAACCGAGTTTAAATTCGGTTTATAAACTCAGTTGATAAACTATGTCTATGATTTACTTACATCCTTGTCGCCTAGCATTTCGACGCGACAGTGTAGAAAACCTGTCTGTCCCACGGTCACCGTTAGATTTCGCGGCACATCGAAGTCGAAATATGGCAGGACATTCGATGGCGACACGGTTGTTGTTGTTGTTGCTGTTGCCGCCGTCGATGAATACGTACTCAAGGATTCTGTAACAACAAACAAACAGAAGATATAGTTTAATAAGCACAACACGGGTCGGGGGAGAGGGTGGCAAATGAATTGATAATATCAAAGACGAAACCAGATGAAAATACGAGCAGAACATTTCAAGAAAAAGTAATGAAGCTCATAAAATAACAACTTAAATCGTAGGCAATAAAAAATGTCTAAGCGTGTTTCAAATATTAAGTTCCAAGTTCGGAAACTTCAATCTCTTGCCATTTTGACTTCTCGTAAGCAATAAAAATTCGTTTTAAGGATTTCCATTTGGAAATTGAAATTCAAAGAAAAATTAAAAAACACTTCGAAAAAATGTAAATCACAAAAAAGGTAATTTTTATTAAAAACAATCTCCTTCTCATTCTCCTGATCCTGATCCTGCTCCTGTTTCATCCTCATTGTCAGTCTCAACTTAATCCCCATCTCCATCACCATAATCATCCCCATCATAATCACCCCAATCATCATCATCATCATTCTCATGCTCATAATTTTGATCAAAATCATTAGTTGAAAGCTGTTCTACACAACCTGCGTCTCCTCACTGACACCGTCCTCCCTCCCCCCACCGTCTTTCTTCTCTTCCCTCCGCCTCATCAGCCTTCAGCGTGTTCCTTCTATGATTTGTTGTAATTTGAGCAAATTTAAAATTTATGCTCAACGATTTGATTGCTTCGCAACGTGTTCGAGAAACTTTCCTCGCAGCATTGTTTTCATCTACTTAATTTGTTGTTGTTTATGTTGCTTCGATCGTTGTTGTTGCTCTTTCTGCTCTTTTTGATGTTTTCTATTCTTTTAATTTTGTTAAAACTTTTTATCGTTCACAACAAAGTTCAGTCTTCACATCGACGACACCCACACGAAACGCGCTGCCCTCTTCTCCCCTCCTCCCTTCATCGTCGCTCAACAGTTCAAAGTTGTACTTTATGTTTATGAAAAAACGTGGCAACATCGCAAATCTTCCAATTTGTTTGCACGATTCCCCGATTTTATAGCAAAAGCAGCCGAAGCCACGCAATTCACTCAACTTCGAAATCGAAACACTTCTCCTTAAGCGAGAATTAGTTGCGCTGTGCTCTGTCTTTCTCTACTACCACAACCCCCCCCCCCCCCCTCCCCACCCTGCCCCATCCGAAGTGTGCTCTTCCGTTCCATTCCCTTCATCACCTGCTCGTTGTACGTTTTCGTTACTTAAAGCAATTTAAAACAAATGAGCTTCACGCAGTTAGTGAAGCTTTCGCTGCATATGCTATCGATTCTTAGAAATTTTCATATAATTTGTTGTTTATCCTGACGTGCCCTCATTCAGGTGGGCGTGTCATAGCAATTTCCAAACGCCCACACATATTACAATGCGGTTGTTGTATAATTTTTCACACATGAGAAGTTTAAAGGTTAAAGTAAACGATACAAAAAATAGGATATTTTCAGGCGTTTCATGATAAAAACGTCCAAAAGAATTATGATCTAAAGGGGTGTACTTATGCATAAGTGTGTGTATATGTAGATGTGTATGTGTGTGTCATCTACTCGAAATCAATTGATTGTAAGCGATTTAAAAAAAAATAATAAAAAATGTGATGTCAGGATCTGTTATCAGAAATTCTCAACCGCGTCATTACGCACTCAGGCCACGTCTAAAGCGGAGATCAGGAGGCGCTCAGAACGTAGTCAAAAGCGTTGCAGCCACGTCGATGTTGCAGTAGAACCAGAAAGAGACAGACACCGACATCGACATCGACACCCACAACGAACTCGAAAATAAGAACGACAGCGATAGCTCACCGTCGGCCGGGTACCAACACCATCACCAGAACTGTACTGAGACTCCGGAGGCTGAAGAATACGCGATGCAAAGCGTACACGATCCATGACCTGGATTATGAAGTTAAGCATCAAACGTGCAGCGAATAATGAATTGATTGTTCTCAAGATTTTGCGAAGGAAGAAAATCGAAATGGAAGCAGAGGATGTCTTTGCCGCGCCCTCCTTTTCTTTTCCTTCTTTAGATGTGTGTACGTAGAAAAGTAAAGAAACTATTACAATGGCTTCAATGTAATTAAAGACCAAAGTTCAACGTTTAAAACGAATGTACAACAAGGAGCAGTATCTTAATTAATGCCTCTGGCCTTATATACACATATACATACATATATCTATATATAGACATATAAAATTGGACATACATCTCTTGAATGCTTTAAAATGAAAATGAAAGTTAAGTCTCGAATCTCTTTAAGTAATTCATATTTTTTCTCCACCTTCACTCACTTTCATTCAAACGTCTTTATATGTATCCAAGACATATATTTACACATTTGCATACACACATCTGTGTATTCACTTTTATTACTCTTATACTCGTATATTATTCTACATCTTTTTTCCCCACCGGATTTAATAATTTAATGTGATGCATAAATTTGATGTCGCAGCAGCTTTTTCTGTCACCCGCATAAAATTTCATCCAGACAGCGATAAAAACGCTTTCTTGAAGATGCAATCATGATGCTGAAGAAGTGTCCAAGGAAGTGGTGATGAGGGCCGGGAGGAGGGGGTGGGTTCAAACCGCTTCGCTGTCTGGCTAAAGTGCATGTAAAGTGTTTGCATCTGAATCTCTCTGAGCTATTAAAAAAGGCTAAGATACTCATGTGTTGCTTTGTGTCCGTCATCGTCATCCTCTCCGTCATCGTCAACATCGGACAATTTAAGTGTACATGAGTTTCTTGACTTCTTAAGTGACGGTTGGAGTGTCTGCCCGTCTGTCTGAAGGAATAAATATTCTTCTGACTTTTACTCTTCAACCTGTAGTTTGTCATCTCCGTTTTCTGCTTCTCTATTTGTCGGATTATTTTTGTTGTTTTTAGTACTTGTCCTTATACCCATCTATCTGTCGTTTAGACGCTCAGTAATACTCCGTAGGTGTTGTGTCCTTGATGCTTTATCTCCACCAAACTGCGTGGATTTCCTTCATTTTAGGATGGTAACCTTATAACCATCCATCTGTCACATGGAATTATCGTCTCTCTTTACCACATGTAATCACATTCCCATAGTATATCCTTAGAATGCTCCCTGTTTTTCTCCATCGTGTCTCTGTCATAGTTTTGTCCCTATCTTGTTCTCTATATTCACTTTCTGGTACCTTATCTCTCTCTGTCTTTCTCTCTCTACTCTCCGTCTTTTCTCTGTCTTCTCTCCGTCCTTTCTCTGTCTTGTCTCCATCTTTTCCTCGTGTTTTTTTGTCTTTTCACTATCTCTTCTTCGTCTTCTCTCCGTCTTCTCTCCATGTTTTCTCTGTCTTGTCTCTGTGCTTATTTTCTACCCGTTCGTGTTCGTTTCATTATCTCTGTCGTTCTTTTTCGCTCTATCTCTCTCCCACACACCCCGTCCCGATTACATCATCATTGAATATAAATTAACTCAGTTATGGAACAGCATAAATTACATCTAATAAAATGAATGAAACATGACACAGACGCGGCCGATAAAAATAAATTGCATTCACGACTGAGTACGTATCTTGAGCTCCTGTCTCTCTTTGAGCCTCCTCTCTTCCCGATTTTCCGATTCAACTCCTTACATCGTTCGACGGGTGTTTTCGGTAGACGTTCTTTTCACAGAAACAGAAGAAGCAGCATCACAACAACAACAGAAACTAGAACACGGTTCGCTTATCAGTTAGTTTGTCATTCCTTAGTCGATCCTTTGTTCCTGCTGTTTCTCTCCCTTTCTCTCTCTTTATTTCTATCTCGTTAGTTTATCCTTCGTTAATAATGTCAAATTGTCTTCAAAAATTTGTATGTCGAAATGTTCTCTGGTTGTTGTTGTTGCCGGAAGACGTCATCGACGCTTAGAGGATTTCAAATTAAGCGTCGCCATTTTTATCGGTCTGCGTTCGACGATGACAACGGATGCGACAAGCGACATGTTTTATTCAGCTATCGTTTCTCACTGATTGTTAAACACTGTTCAAAATTTATTCTTAACGCAGATATGAATAAAAGTCGTAATCATTTTGATTTGACTTGATTTAAGCTTGAATTGTTTGTAAAATCGTGAAACACAAGAGGGCCATAAAAATGCCCTCGTATTCGGGGATTTTTTTATACCTTCTCGACTCTTCTTATCTTTCGCTCTGACTTCCGAGGACTTAAGTCCATCCATCCATCACTTTGACTCGGATATACGACAAAGTTGCACGAGGCTCGGATCGCGTGAAAATGTTCAGATAAAAACTTTAAGCTTAAAAAAGGTGTTGCCAAGCTTTAAGTTCACAGCATAAAATTCCTTATTCTGTGAATATTCAGTAACGAAACAACAGATTGCGGAAGAGTATTAAGAGAGAGAGAGTGAAAGAGAGGGATAGAGAGGGTAAAACCCGTCAGTTGTGGTACCTGTGTAGTTGTACTCATAATTAACGGCGAAAGTTTAACGAACAAACGCGTTGGCCACCCTCCCCTGGGTGCTTATCGCATCGCTCAACGCTTTCGCCCTCACTGTATGCGAGTGGCTCAGACTAGAGCTCAGCTTATTAATTATGTTATGCGGCAGTTTTTCAGCCGCCACGAAACTTCCTCTGCGGCTCGACTCTCAGCGTGTCACAAAAATATTTCAATTAATTTTCTTTACTTCAAACTGAAGTAAAGCCGAGCAGTAAAAAGCCAGAAAACTAAATTTAAATGAATGCAGGAGAAGCAAAACAAAAGGAGGAAATACAAGAAGATGGCTCGGCAGACAAATGAGCGAATCGTTTCTCCCACCCTTCCGCCCCCCCGACGGTCCCTATCCACCTCCTTCTACGCGCTCCTGGTTGCTAGCACCGCCAACACAACAACAATGTGATGCACTTTGTTCACAGAAACGGCAACAAGCAGAACAACTATTTTTCAGTCGAGTGCGGGCGAAGATTACAGGCGAACCTCCTTCGAATTCCTCCCCTCTCCAGACCTGGTCCTCAGCTAGTCTACAGGGTAACTTGAGTCAGCTGGTGCTCCATCTGCGCCCGTCGTTGGTCGGTCGTTCGGTTATTTTGAGAGCAGCAGCTGACAATCTTGTGAAAATTTGTTCAACGCTGTTCTCTGTGGTCTTTTCTTGTTTTCGTTGTTGTTTTGTGTGTTCTTCTGTCCTCGTTGTTTGCGGACGTCGGTGTCAACGCTGTTTGAATGAAATTAAAATCCAGTGAAAATTAAGACGAAAGCAAAACTAATTTAACGAAATTTAATGACTTTAAACGAAGCTCATTTTAACGAATGTTCTAGAAACTTTTAATTTTCGAGTATCGAATCGAAGAAAACTTAAAAACAAACTCCTAAAAGCAGTGTTTAAGGATTTCCATTGATTGAAATAATTGATGAAGTGTTCAAAATGAGAGCAATCAAAAATTATGACTCACTTAATGTGCGCAACCTAAAAAGGGCAAAGGAAGCACCGTCTTCTTGCCACACCTGCACCCTTCCCTCCGAATTCCCTCAACCCATCATTTCCTTACCTCACCTGCAATGAAAAGCTTCCTCAATTGACGTAACTTTTGTGCAGCCTTTCGGCTTCGTTTTGAATCCTTTTTTCTGAATCCTTAATGAATTTTATTCAAATTAGTTCCGTGTGCGTTCCTCGTTTTCAATGGTCCATTTAATTGAAGCCATTAAAATTGTGAACCAACCGCAAAGATGACATTTTCTAAATTAAGATGGGCAACTAAGGGCACTTGCAATGACCCATGAGACATAGGTTCATAGCCTGAAGTGGATTTCGTGACTCTTGGCCGGAACAGAGAGGGCTATAAACCGTCCTGCAAGGTATTATTTAGTCAGATGTGGAGAATTGAGTCGGATTAACCAGCTTCTAAACGCAATTAATTCCTTTAGATAATACATGCAGAGGTATACTAGAGGTACACAGAGACACTGCTGGAATCACAGAGATCGCAGAGAAGCAATAAAAGCACATGCGGGCTTGTCTCTGAAACACTCAACCATTCGCTCCTCCATGCTCTCTTTCTAGTTCATAATTGTGACGTCAGATTTGTGTTCTTACATTTATTCTGCCAGCCAAAAGGACGTTCATCCGGTCGGCTACGATGACGTTTATCCCTTCAGATAAAAATGAACATCGCTCTCAAAGCAATTCTCAAAATCTGCCCTCATCACCTGGTAAATGACTCAGCGGTCTTTGAAACTGAGCTCGTCACTCTCTTTCTATCCGTCTCTTTCCTGCCTTCTCTCTCCGTGTTTATTGTTGATTGTATGGATATAAAGTTGGATGTAAGTGTGTGAGGTGTGTGAGTGAGTGTGTGTGTGTGTGTGTCTGTCTCTGTATCTGTGTTTACTTCAACATGTCTGCTCTGCCAGGATAAGCTTCAATTCATCTTTAGGAATTCTACTTGGATCGATTTTAAAATTACTTTGTGTTCGATAAAGAATTCTTCTTCTTTCTCTCTCTTTCTCTCTCTCTGTCTGTCTTTCGCCAGTTCTCTATTTTGTAGTTTATAAGTCCGTTTTTCAGTCAATCAGTCGATAAGTCAATCAATAAGTCAGTCCATCAGTGAGTCAATAGATCAATCAGTCGATGTTTCCGTTTCAACCTTTTACCATACTTTGTACATGTTATACAAATATTTATTTATTACAAAAACAAAGCAAATAATTGTTTTAAGTTTTTGTGTAGCCGTTCATATAACAGTATGTTAGTGAGGGAGAGAAGAGGAGAAGGAAAGAGAGAAAAAGAAAGAGGGAGACGAGCGGAATAGACAATCAATAGCTCTCATAATTCAATAAAATCAGAAATACTATTATATATTAAATGATGAATGATGGACTTCAAATGAAGATTGAATCTAATTTAATTTGGTTTGTTTTATTTGTATACGTTTTTACTTACTGACCATTTACTTTAGCTTTAAGTTCCGAAGAAAATTAATAATTTTGTACATCGAGAACATCTCGATTTCTATTCAATGCCACTTAAATTTCAATCGTTGAATTTATTCAATTACTATACAAAATCTCTGTGAGATGCGATAGCAAATTTTAGTTTAAATTAAATTGTAAATGAATCTGGAGAACATATTTTAATTAAGCAATCATTACATTGAACAGTTGTTCAATTCTTGTTGAACAAAAGCTTCAATAACAATAACAACAACAATGATGTTCGAGTGTAATTTGTCATCATTAATCAAATTAAGTAGGAACAACAAATGGAACAAAAGCAAGAAGAAAAAGAGGAACAGCAGCACCCACAATAACAAAAACAACCGTAAACATCTTCTAATCGATACGAAACTGTCATTTTATGACTACATACTAGTATACTATCATATATCTCGGTATTTCACTTTAAAGAACTTTAAGAATAAAATGTACAAATATTGGAAATAAAACAAGCGTTCAGTCTTTGAGAATTCGTTTTCTTCATTCATTCGATCTCTGAGTATGATTCATAATGAATATTCACACTCATGAAGCATATTTGACTCATTTTAATATTGGAAAATAATAAATATATGATTTAGAAGAGAATATATTAAAACTAATGTATAGCTGCAAACTCAACTTCATTTCGAATACAGTCACTACGTTTATGAGTCATAAATGAAGATGTTACTATAATGTGGAAACAATTATTAAAGATAGCAATTTTTCAGAATTTCATTATAAAAAATTTAGATGTCACAATCTGTGAATTAAATTAAACCATCCGTAAAATTGTCGATTTTTTTTCAAACGCTTTAAATTCTTTTCAAAGAATACTTCAAAGAATTCATTTCAAAGAGTCACTCAAATAAACCACTCACACACTCAAGTTTGAAGAATACAAGTGTATTTGTACCCTTTGTTCCACATCAGTTTTGTTCCCCCACCCCTCCGCCTCTACTGCCCCTTGCCATCATCTTTCCCCTTTTGCAGAGTGTGCAAATTCAGCGGAATCATCTTAAATGTTATCACGTGACACGTAACAAGCACGATATTGATTCTTCACGACCTGGAATCCATTCAAGCATCCTCGCGAACGAGATCTCAGAAGATGTCGTGAACAGATGAATACTACTGCTGCTTCTTCTTCCTTTTCTCCTTTGGTATATTTTTTCTCTTTTGTAGAGTTGGTTTTTTTATGGAGAGAGGAAATCATAAAATTTTACAAATAAGAAAATAAAGCAGAAAAGGTATGCAAAAAATACATATATTCACACATATAAGAAAATATATAAAAAGCGAAACCAAAAAAGTGCCAAAAACAGAGTAAAAAAGGTAACAAAAAGAGGAAGAAAAGTAAAAAGAGTAAGAGTAAGATAAAAGAAATATTGTCACATGAAAAAATGCAAAATTAAAAAAATGTATGCTAAAAAACTCGAATTTTTCAGGACTTCAGAACATCATCTGCGTTGTACTTCTTTTGTGTTGTGCTACTTCGAGGCTTCGAGGTAAATAAAACTGTCACATGACGTGTGAGGTTTCTTTGACGTTCATCCTACTCATCCTCCACCTCCTCCACCCTCAAGGAAGGATTTAGCATGTCAGAGGAAGCAGCACCAGCTCGAGTTCGACTTCGAGTCTTCCGAATAACCAAGATTTCGAAATAAAACACAACAAACAAATGCAAAAACGGTGTTGCGAAAACCTTTTGTCGTGGATGGGGTATATATTAGAATAAGAAAGAAATAACAACAACAACAAATACATACGACAAATAAAACTCCAAGAAATACCGTCAAGGATAGGAAAGAGGATGAGAATGAGAATGAGAATGAGGAGGAGGATGAGGATGAGGATGAGGAGGAGGAGGAGGAGGATGAGGAGGATGAGGATGAAATTAAGAATGAAGATGAGGGATGGGAGGAGGATAATCATGACCATGAATCCTGTAAGAGGAGAAGGAAGAGAATTACATGTAATTCAAATTTACGACCAAAATTAAAACTTCTTTTCTGTCTTTCACACTCTGCCAAACTCATTAAATGAATTAGTTCACGTTATTACATTATTACATTACATAAAAGAACATTAATAATAATAACAATATCAACCTCGACAGTAACAATAACAATTATAAGTTTATAATTTAATTTGTGGAAGTGAAAAATTATTGTAGTTAAATTTTGTTTATTATTATTACCAGAAAAGCTACACAAAAATAGCCATTTATCGTCCGTGTAACAATCAAATATTTTATTCGTCCCTCCTCCTCCGTCCTTCCCTCCCACACCCGCCATCCACGCCCACGCCCACGCCCACGCCCCTTTTGCATTGTATTCAAGCAGCCATAAAACTCATTTATTACCCGAATAAAAAAGCTGTTAGTAATTTTTTAAGCAACCAGATAAGGAAACCAGAACCATTAACAACTTCAGTAACAACAACACTTATTTTGCTATTTATTTCCGGGGAAAAATACATAAAAGAAGTAGAAGAAGAGGAAGAAATCCTCCGCTACTCGAATTCATCAAAGCATTCATCTGAATAATAAATTATTTCGGACGAATCCGAGGCTTGTCTTTAATTAATTCACACTCAACACACGGAACAAAATTAATTATACCAGAAAAATTTAGATTAGGAGGCAGATAATTTAATCTGATTACAGAATTTTACACTCAAATTAATTACAAAGAAAATTAAATGCTAGAGCAATAAATTAATTCGCATGAATTTCGCTCAAAAGAGAATTTTTGTTTATGCAGATTTTGACTTTTTGAAGTGAAAAATGCTTGTTAATCATTCATAGAATAGAAAGAAGAACGAAGAAAAACAGAGAAAGATAGAGAGAGAGGGAGAGAGAGCGAGATATAGAATTAGAGAGAGTGAGAAAGAGAGGGAAAGAAAGATGGATGGAAACATCTATTAGGTGACATGATGCTTCCGGGATTTTATTTATATTAAGTGATAAAAGTGTGTGTGTATATTAAATATTAAGCATATATTGTAGATTATATCTGGGTCATGCTTTAGTGACCTCAAATATAAGTATTGAGTGCAATGATTGAATGAATCGTTGAACTAAAACAACAATCATAATTGTCAGAATAATGAAAACCCGACAAACACCATAAAAACACACACAGTCACAAACAATGCATTAAATGCATGCATGAGACATGTGTCATAATGAGACAAATATACTTACTCACTCAGTCACTCATTCTTTCACTCATACACACATACACACACATATATTTCTAGTCAGTATCATGACAGTCTAATGATAAAGAAAATTGCTTGCAGTTTGACATACAGAAATGACAATCGAACCGACTAAACCAAAAATCGTAGAATTGAGTGAAAGCAGAACGAGCTAGAAAAATTGGGAGAAGAAGAAGCGAGAGAAAGAGAGTGAGGGAGAAAGAAAGAGAAGGATACAGTGACCACATAAAAAACCATGATAAAACCACACAGAAGGGAGATAAAACAAGTCATTCTATACAGACATTTTCACTCTCTTCGCTTGAATGTCTGTATGGCTCTGTGTGTGTGTCTCTGTGTGTGTGTCTCTGTGTGTGTGTGTGTATGCGTGTGTGTCTCTGTGTGTGTGTATGCGTGTGTAGGTGTATTGCAGACTTTCTATTCTTCTATTGATATAGAACCATAATCAATAAACAAGGCTTCATTCAAGCATTCATCGAAAACATGTCAAAGAATCAATGACATGTCAACACCAACTTCTTTCCTTCCCTCCTAACATCCTCGAAGAAAGCAATCAAAACATTGAGAGAATACGAAAGAAGAAGAAGCAGTGGGATTAGTATATATACTAACACATACATATACATATAGCAAGTGATCAAAATCAGACACGCAAAGTCTCTGTTTTGGATGATTGTGAAAGGCAATTAAAAAAGTTAGCTTAGAAGATTTGCATCGAAAGTGAGTGATTCCGTTTCCATGTGAGTGTGTGTGTGTGTAGATTTTTGAGTAATTTGAGATCATGATGTGGGCGTGTCAACTGCATGTCAGCTGATTGTTAAATTTTATTGGTTGCGGGTTCTTCCTACTTTTATTCTTCCGTTGTTAACGTAATCGAAATACGTGTAAAATCTTTAATTGTTCTGCAGGATTTCTGCGACTTCCATGAGTTCTAAGAGGAGAACGAAGACGAAGAAACGAAGGAAGAGGATGAAGACGAATACGAAAAATTTACTATGAATTTTATAAAAAATATTCCATAGTTTATTTAATTTATTTTTGATCGAAATAATTTTTATTGTCCTGGTTTTCTGATTTAATAGTAAAATTATTCACTGAGCACATCGAAGTGACTTCAATGGTGACGCAACTCTTGATGATATTTATTATATTTTCTGATTGTCTGACATGTCATGTCATGTCATGTTATGTGTTGTGTTTACAAATCTGCGTATAACACACTTTCTTCAAGGTTACGATTTAGTTGTGTGAAAGAAGATTTTCGTTGATATCTTCGACACGAATCACGTACATACTTGGGAGCGTGAAACCGATTTAACGGTTATGTTCTCCAAAAACACGAGTACAAAACCACGATGATGTTTCTGCTCATAAATTGAGTCAATTTTATGCACGACTGGTCGCTAAAAATCGGGACGCTGCGACTGGCGACAGTGAGTAAATTTTGAAACAAATCACTCAGACTTCTTTAAGTTCACACTTTCACTATGATCCGCTATCTCTCTCTCTCTCGCTGCCCCTCCTAATCGCCTTCATGACACTTCCTCTGCTTCTCCTTGACTACTTCTTTTCCACTCCTTGTTTCTCTGCTGCTTCCTGCAATCCTCTTTGCCTCCTTTCATTCCCCTTCCGCTCTGCTTAAATCTCAAGGAACTCAAACACAGTGGAGCAGAAACAATTTGAAAACTCACTCTTCTCCATACTCGAGTTATTTGAGATCAATTAACACGCTCCCACGCAGCTATTTCATCTCCTTCTTCTTCCTTCTCATCTCCTTGTCCTTCCTCTTTCCTTCCGAGCTTAGTAAATAGTGACTTCAACCACGTTTAAATCCTTTAAATCGCTAACAAGTTGTTGCGTGAAAGATTGTGGAATAAACTACTCCCCACAACCACACGTGCACATGCTCACCCACACACACCCAATACTCTGTACGCCCACGCTCCCTCCACACACACACACACACATATACGTGGCGTAGTAGTTATCTGTTGAACCTTTCGTTCAATTGAACCATGCGCGTCAACGCGTGTGAAGAAGCTTAACGAAAGATTTGTAAGTAATTCATGAACAATTTTCTGATATAAGATTAAAAGAGAGGTGAGAAAAAATTGGGGCGGATGAGAGGGAGAAGAGGAGAGGAGAGTGATGCGTTTTTATATCTAGTTTTCTAGAAGTAAGTTTTTCGTAGTATCGATGGACGTACACGAGACGTAATCGGGAATCGTACGCGAAACGTACACGAAGAGTACGCGAAACGTACACGAAACGCACACGAAACGTTCACGACACGCACACGAAACGTACACGAGTAAAACGTATCTTTTGTACATGGAAACGTTGTTTTGGTACTCGGAAAGTACACGCAACGTACTCTAAAAGTACACGCAACGTTATTTTCATCCTTTGTAAGTTTTCTGACGTCTCTTTAACATTAACAATGAAGTGTGCAAAACGCCGCCCCATCAAACTGACTTTTTTTTCCTTAAAATTGCGTTCACCCTTCTTTTTTATTTCAACCCTTTCGTTTTTGGTCGAGATCAAAACAACACAACAACAGGTCATATCCCCCCCCCTCCCCCCGCCAACAACCAAAAGTGGATGCTTCGTCTTCTTGACTTTTTCACCTCTTCTCTGGAGAGCGTCTGAGCTCTCATCAGCTCTCATCTCACGCTCAGAATAATAAACAGCTTGACGAAGTGCTGCCAAGTTATTTTGCCTTTTTATTTTTCTAGAATTTATATCTAATTTTAATAAATGCAGTTTCCCGCGTAACTCAGGCGGGGAGGGGGGGGAAGGTGGATTTCTCACTCTCATCCGCGTCGTTGCAAGCGGAGTGGAAAATATTACTCAAGTAAGCACTTTTCATCGACATACTTTTTTAGCTTTACTCCGGTGCCCACAGATTTATTTTGCCAACTAATTCTCATCACTTCAGCTATTTGAGAATATTGGTGAGGGGGGGAGGGTGATGCGAGGGCGGGGGAAAGGTTAAAAAAAAATTTCACAAAATTTGGTGAAAGAATTTTTCGCTTTATTAAGTGAAGTTTTATCGTCGCGGCACGATTTCTGAATTGAATTAAAGTGTGAGCAATAAAGCGGAAGGAAGAAAGGAAGGAAGGAAGGACGAAGAAAAAAATGTAATAGGGGGAAAACCGAACTGAAGCATCCAGATCTCAAGCTTAACGTTGGCATCGCTTCGTGTACCTGAGTTTCATAAGTTGTGCGTTTGTAAGTTGAATGAAAACCAGCAAATTATGTAATCAACGAGGACTGGTGAGGGTTGTTTAAGGTGAAACACAGAAGGAGGGAGAGCGAGGGAGGATAAGTTTCAACTCGCTGAATTAACTGCATTAAAAAAATTGCGAACATCAGCAACAGCAGCCGCAGTGGCAACAACAAAGCCACAAAAATAATAACATCAACAGCAATGGAACAACAACAGTATCACCATTACCATCAACAGCAACAACAAGGGTCTGAACACAAAAAAATTAAAACAGGATCTCAAGGTTACCTAATTTTATGTGAATTACCTGTAGGAAGAGGGCTGGGTGGGGTGGGGAGGGGGTGAAAGAGAGTGGATAGCGAGGGAGACGTTTTGATGAAATTTTATAGCACGATTAGTATAACAAGGACAAAAATTTAAATATTATTATGATAATGCAAAAATTTAAGAACAAAGTTTTATTTTATAAAAAAACGTACACAAAAAAAAGAAGCTTTAAAAAATTTAATGACATTTAATCAACATTTCAACAATTTACGCATTTTTGTACCAATTTGTAGTGTGCTTATTTTACATACAGTTTTGGAATTTAATGGACTTTAAATTTGAGTGGTTTTGAAATCAAATTAAAGTCGAATTAAAGCCGAATTCCAAGTATAATTTTTACCAACACTTAAGCCAACTTTATAGCAAAAATTCATTATAATTGGACAGTAATTCATTCAGTCTTCATTGTTTACAGTAATAATTTTATGGAATAATTGAATATATCTCAATCGAGATGTCTGTCGGAGATCCGGATAGTTCTCCATCTCCAAGTTTTAACATAAAACTTCCATTTCCTCCACACAAAGAGATTTCTTCCCTTTTTTCCCCCCCTCGAGCTTTTAATCGCTCTGTTTTGTTTGCATTTGAAACAAGAGAAGCTTTCACAGAAAAGAATGCGTCACAATATTTCAAGGGCTTGAATTAATTATGCTAATGAGATGGAAGAGGAGGAAGAAGAGGAAGAAGAGGAAGAAGAAGAAGCGGAAAAAGAGGCAATAAAGTGGGAGCGTTCTTTGATTATGATGACATCATTTATTGTGTTCGACTTTTCATTCATTTGGTTTCGTTGAAAGGAAATTTTGTGGGAGCAGCTCAATAAAAATGTGTGTCATAAAAATAATCTTCGCCTTAACTGAGAGAGAGAATAAATAAAAACAAAAACAAGTTAAGAGAATAAAATCATTTCGCACAATCACTCAAGTGGAATCTACTTCAGTGAGTGACGTCAAAAAGAAGAGGAAGAAGTAGAAGAAATCCGAGTATAATATGCAAGATGAACATAAAAATATAATGTTGTTTTGTGATTGTGATTGCCAAAGTGGAGGAAAAACACTTGAAAAAGAAGAACAAAAACCACCAAAAAGGAGACGACCAACAACAAAACAACAACAACAACAGCGAATACAAATGATCAGCAGGGTTGCATTTCGAAGAAAATCGCACTGATTGAAGAGTTATAAAAAGCAACAAAACAACAAAAACAACCCACAAATCAAATCGAAACAACAACAACAACAACAACCTGCTGTGTATTTTAATGACACTTTTATATCAGCGCCATCATCATCATCATTAAAGTTATCAACCTATAATAATTAAACAAGGAAACAACAAAGAAGAATGCGAAGAAGAGGCACACGGCTCGGCCTTAATTTCCAAGTCCTTCAAATCGAAGTTCGATATATTTTTATGGCGTATGTAGAGTTGAGTTCATATTCCCCCCTCCCCCCCCCCCCCCCCACCGATACGTAATTAGCTCGTAAATCGTTACGTTACGGATGACGACCGCAAATAAACCAGGTCACTGAATAACGTTAAATCGCGATTTCGATATCGATAACTTTGTCAGCAGGGAAGGCGAAGAAGAAAAAAGAGCGAGCGATAGCGAGGGAGACAGGGAGAGAGATGAGAAAGAGAGACAAATCATCTCTCAATCAGAGAGAGAAAAGAGAGGAGAAGAAATAGAAGCCATCTCCCGTTGATCCTTCTGCTGTCCTTCTGAATTCAATCAGCCGTGGGACTCTCTCTCTCTCTCTCTCTCACTCTCCCTTTCACTTCTACTCTCAGTTTACTGTGATTATATTGTATGTTCCAGGATAAACTACTTTATTGTTGTATTAGACGCTCGTTTTAGCCACCTTTAAATTCAAATGAGATGAATTGAGAGGACTACAGCACCAATAACAACCATAACAACAAGAACAATAACAACAACAACAAATACAACATGGATGACTGCATCAACCCATGACGATGGTGACGTTCGGGAACAGTAACAAGGAAGACGACGTCAGCGTCGATGCCGATGTCAACAAAGAAGACCTTTCATCAAAATTTACCGTTTCTGAGTACTTTACGACTGCAGAAGAAGACGAATAATAACAACAACAACAACAACACCAACAACAACAATACAAAAGATAACCACAACCACAGCCGCAAATCGAACTCGCATTGAAACTCGTTGAAATCACTCGTCGTTGAGTCGTCGTGCGCTGCTCAGAATTTTGTTGTTGTTCTTTCCCTCTTCCTCGTGTTCTTCTGCATTGTGTTTTTATTTCATTAATATAATCATTCTTTTCTTTTTATTTCCTTGTTATTTTTTAATGTATTAATGAAAATGAAACTCGATTTGCTGCCGACTCAACCAGGTTGCGGTTTGCTTAAATTTTTATGGTCCTCGAATAATAGACTCAATAATAATAATTAATTTCCTTTATTAGCCATTAAAAACGGTTACTAAAATAAAATCTCTGTAATATTTTTATTAATGTTTAATTTATGAAAATTGCAATAATTTGTACCTTAAAAGAAAATAAATGATTTCAAATTCAACGGAAATGAAATGGAATTAAAATTTATAGTTTTTTTATGTTTTTCATAAAATTTGTAGTTTCAACATCATTGAAATCGACAGAAGAAGAAGAAGAAGAGGAACAAAAACAATCGCAACAAGAAAAACGCTTTCAATTTCAAAACTGACGCTGCTGCTGCTGCTTTTCATCACATCGCCGCAGAGTTCGTTGTTAACCCAAATTTAAAGAAGGCTCAACAACAACAACAATGCCAACAACAACAACAACAGCGCCAACAACAAGAACAACGCCAACAACAACAACACCGCTTACAACAAGAGCAACAAAAATAAGAGTCAGCAAGGAAAAAGTATGAGCAAAATTATAAAAGAAAGATAAAAGAAAACTATTATAAAAACACAGTTTTAACATCGACAGACAGACAAATGAAAGCACTTAAACGGGAACACTTAAAAAACGGGGTCTCAAAGAAATATTAATAAAAAATACAAAACAATAAAACAATATCAACAAAAAAGCATCAAAGAGATGAAATTGACAACAATAACAAATGTGATTCAGCGAGAAAATCAAAGACAGCACAGAAGGAGGAGGAAAGAAGAGAGGAAATCTAAGATAAGTGAGATGGGAAGAAGGAAGGAATAAAGAAAAGAGAGGGCAAGAGGAACGAAATTCCAATGAAAAAAGACGATGCAGAAAATAAGAGAAAATACGGAAATAATTAGGGGGAGGTTAAAAAGAGAGAAAGATTAGAATAAAGTTGAAAAGAGTTGAATGAAGGAAAGCGCCTCAGAAGGGGAGTGGTAGGGGGCGAGGGGAGAATCTCAGAGGAAGTGTTGAATATCCGCAGCATGATTTAGTTACTTAAAAAAATACATATTCCGATTTTGAACGCTTTGAGATTGAATCTTCACCCCGCTTCTCCCTCTCAGGCCACTCTCTGAACCCCCTCTCTATTCTTAACCCGGATCATCCACCTTCACAACTCAATTCGATGTCTTTTTTGGCGCATAATTTTTTATAAGTTCGTTCTTTTCTTCCTTTTCGTCTCTTTGGTGATGATTTCTTTCCCTCTCTTTTTCGATCTTATATCAGGTGAGTTGATGCACTCGTTTATTTAACTTTTTTCTAGATTTTCTTTTTAATTCGTGGCGCATTTTTTAGTCTCAACGGAGAAGCTTAAATAAATTGAATATAAAATGAAAGTGAAGACTAAATGAAAGGATGAATTCGTGGATGAACGCATGGATGGATGATTGGATGGACGAATGAATAAATGGATTGATGGCTGGATGGATTGATGGGTGGATGAACGAATGAAGTGTGCAGAGAAAGTGAAAAATCCTGCGGAGAAACGCTTCAAACATGTGCAGACAAAGCAATCTAGTGATTATGTTTGTGTGTGTGTGTGTGTGTGTGTTCATGTCTATGGTTGTGTGTTTGCTTTGATGAATTTAATAAAACGCCCCACAACGTGTTCAAAACAGTTCTTTCTTTTTTACTCATAAAAATTGAGAACAAATTTTGTCTGAGTTTTCTTTTTTTGTAAACTTTTTTCTTGTGGCAAAAAAAAAAACGAAACGTAACGAGACCTTGAAATAAATTAAATTTTGTTTGCTTATTCTGCCACCCGGAGAGATTTTTCTTTTTGCACCAACGATTTTTAATGATTAAAGCGAAATTCTTTGAAAAATATTTAAAAAAGAAAGATTATTGGTTAAAAAATTAAGGAAAATAAATACATCGGTTTCCTGGTTCCACACTGGTTTGTTTTTTATTTAGAAAAATACACATTTTAACAAAATTAAGTTTCATTTATAAACAACATCGTTGGCTTGAAACTATTAACTACACAAATACACACAATGTACCCAAACATACACAATATATACACTCACTCTTATATTCCATCTTCAGAAAATCAGAAGCATGAAAGAAAGCGACAGAAAGAGAATGAGCGAGAGCGAGAGAGTTGCAAAGTGCCTCAAATGTTCGTAGCTATTAAAAACTCATTTTTCATTAATAAATCTACAAAAATACACAACAACCCAGCAGAAGTGGTGACGGAAGGCAGGGTTGTGGGTGAGGAAAGGGAGGGGAGGGTAGGGTAGTGTCATTTCATTGCATTGAATAAGAAGCACAAAACGGGTGAATGTTGAGAGTTGCCTCTGGTCTTAATTTAGAGCAGTCGAAGCAACACCACCAACAACAGCAGCAACACAAACATAGAAACACACACACACTCACTAGTTTACTTCAAACTCTACAACATTCATTGAAACTTTGGTTCGTCTGTAAAGCGGAATAAAAAAATGCTGTTTTCTTGAGCTGCCGAGCAGGAAGTCGCTGTTAATATATCCGGTTCATAGGGTTGGCAGGGTTGCTCAGATCGGATAAGCTGTAGTTTTACAAGCTCCATAAAAAATAAATTTCTAGATCCAGGAAAGTCGTGCGTCTCTTTCGTTGAACTACTCGTAAAATGGAGCCACCACGACGTATGAGTTACTTTAATTGAGGAAACTTTTCTCATTTCCACTGTTTGCAAAGTGATGCATGGGCCCTAAATTTGTTCTATTTCACTCTCTCCTTTCCCCACACTTCTCCACCATCTTCTCTCATTATTATTTTGTTTCTTTCACTTTTCTCTGGCTTATTTTTGCTAATTTGTATCATTAATTCTGAGTGCTCCGAGATCCTGAAGAATGTTTCAACAGCTTCTCCCACCAGACACCCCCCTCCCACCCCGCGGAACCACAACCCCTTCTGATGTCTAGAACGATGAAGTACGAGTGATTATTAATTTTAATTGCTTTTAATTATGTTCTTTGGAAGGAAAAAACGTGGAAAAGTCTGAATACAGTAGTTAATTAAATAAATTGATGCACTTGTGTGAAATTAATCGCTTTTGTTCGAAATAGTGAGAGAGAAGGAGAAAGAAGGAGAGAGAAAAAGAGAGAAGGAAAGAGAAGAAGTGGGATTCAAATTTTCTGCTGCAGAATGATCAATAAACAATTAATTTAATTCTATGGTGAGAGCTTCAATTAATTTACTATTATAGAATTTCACTGAAACTGAAATTAATTTACTAGAATCAATTAATGAATACCATAATATATGGTACATTATAAATACATGACAATAACAAAGAATTAAATTTTAAAAAATGTTTAAAAAATGTTTAATGTCACTTGTAATTATTGTTTAAATTATTCGTGAAAAAATTCCATACTTGTAATAAAACAGCGAAGAACTCTTTGCGATATTAATTCAGCATTATCTCAACATCATTGCAACATCATTGCAACATCATTTCAATATCATTGCGCGACATCGTTTCGACATCTTGTTCGACATAATTTTAATTACATCGTTTGAGAAACATTCCTCCATTCTACGGTGAGGGTGATAGCGGTGAGCGGGGAGTGTGGAGGGTGTAGGGAAGAGAATTTAATTTAAGACGAAAGCCGCACCTGAAATTAACTAGAACGGCGGTGCCATCTGCTGCCAACGATGCCTCCACTCCACAACGACTGTCTGTCAATCATACTTTCCGTGGTGACGATGCGGTGTTTACGCAATCATTTTCTCAAAACTGCACTCAATGACGTCTTCTTTAAAGAGGATTTCATGTTATTAAGTGTTTGCGAAGGATGGTGGTAGAGGGAGGGAGGAGGGTGTAAGAAGATTATAGAGAACTATTTTGGATATCGTATTGGGGTGAAGGGGAGACAAGGACGAGGAGAGGTTTCACCGCGCCGCGTCTTCTAATTGAATTGAATTTCGGTTGAGCTTCATTAAATTCATGTTTGTCAACGTCACGTTTAATGACAAGCGAAATGACGGAGAGATGACAGATGGACAGAGATGAGTGATAGACAGAGACGACAGATAGAAAGAGATGGCAGACAGACACCCTCGCTAAGTGAGTTGATGACTGAATAATTTATTGACTAAAGAAACTCGGAGTGACTATCTTAGTGACTCTCAACCTTCAACAGATAAACAAACTCAAAGAGACTGACTCTCAGACTGACTATCAGACTGACTTTCAGACTGACTTTCAGAGTGACTTCTTGACGAACTTCTTAACAGACTTCTTATGTTATTCTTTTTTATTGACAACGATGATGATTCTTTGACTACTTTGTTTGCTTTTATTTTCTTTACCCTTTTTCGTAACCCTTTTGTCTCTTAGGCTCCCACAGTCCTTCCTTACTTCGTCCTTGTCCCCCATCTCAGTATTTTATTCAACCCTTCTTTTACATTCCGACATCCTTGCAAATGAAGGCTTAAATTAAGAAAACGAATAATTTTCTAGATAATTCACGCTATCAAAAGAAGGAAAAAAGAAGGAGAGATGAAGAAGAAGGAGGAGATGGAGAAGATTCATAAAAATAAGAAGCAGAAAAAAGAGAACCCAATCGAATGCGGATGTAATAAGATGCTAAGGAAGCGGAAAGCTATCCAGGCCATAGTACAAAAGGACAGAAGGACTGTTCGAGTCCCGGACGCCGTGAATCCTTCGCCTTCCTTTGCAGCTGTCATTTAAATGTCATGTCAGAGCTGGCGATGGCCGCAGGTGACGCTGAACAATCGAACAATTGTTGGATTTAATTTTATTATCGAACGATTGTCGCTCGGTTGAGTGACAAACAAAAGGATACAGAAGCAGAAAAGGACAACAAAAGGACGCAGATAATTTAAAATTATCTCTGTGTTTTTATTTCCCTTTTTTGTGTTTTTTTTGTCGGTTTCTTTTTTTTCCTTTGTTGCATTTTTAATGAGTTGTAATTTCATGCAATTTATTCGCACTCGTAAATGATTATTTTATTTATTGTATTTAATTTTCGGTGGATTCAATTTTTGGATTCCTTTCATTTTTATATATACTTTTGTATACATAATTTTATTTAATTTTATTATTTTAATTTATTCCCTTTTTTATGGTCGGCTGGCTTGGTTTTTTCTTTCTTTGTCGGTTTTCTGTAGTAAAAAAAGCCATGTAATGAAAATTTAATCAGCTCAAATTTATGTTATTGTCTTTTCGATAAAGAAGAAAACTTTTAACATTCGTAACAGGAAATTAGAACACTTTATACAACAACAATCGAACTCATCCTCCATCAGAGTGTGGAATGTGGGTAAGTTTCTAGGCGCCAAGCGACGTGAGCAGACATGCTTCAAAACATGTTTTCTTAGACGGAAACTCAATAAAGGCCTAAAAATAGAAAGGACTACAAGAACAACTACCAAAAAAAAAGAAAAACTATGAAAACAACTACAAAGAATGAGTAGAAGTGAGAAACGTAGCAGAGACCAAGTGTGGGAGGGGAGAAAGGGGAGGGAGGATGTTGATTTCTCGATGAGGTTGTGTGTGTGGGTTTGTTTGAAAATTCAAATCGTCGAGGATTCTTATGAACTGTGTCCTATTATGTCCTGCGAAGGCGCTGACATGTCTACAATAAGGACAAAAATTAATACTGAGATTTCTTGGATACACAGGAGTATGTCCGAATGTGAGTATGTGTGTGTGTGTGTGTGTGTGTGTATGTGTGGGTGAGTGCGTGATTGTGTGTACGTGTCTGTGTTCATTAAAAGTTAGCTTTAAGTGTTCTATCGATTGTGAATCCTAGTAAAAGTGACCCAGAAAAACCGAACACGTTCACTTGATTGTCCTTCTAACAGGACTCGTCTTCTTCCTTTTCTTCTTCTCCGCATTCTTCTTCATCCTCTTTTAATAACTCCTTCTCATTCTTAATTTAAACGAATTTCTCGTATCGAGAATTGAAATTTCATTAAAATTTCAAATTCAATAAAATACAATATTTATATTTAAATGCACATTCTCCAAGCTTTGGCTTCGATTTTCGTTTGTTTGGTGTATAACGAACCGATTTAAATATGTTCTCCATACTTTAAGGAAGTCCAAACAGCAGGAACTTCCTAAAAGTATGCTATGAAAAATCGACTCCGACACCGAAACCGACAGCGACAACAAAATCAAAGGATTTCTGATCTATTTACACAGCAGGCGTTGGATAAATTTATTTGTCGTCCTTAGTCTTCTTCTATCTATCTCTCTCTCTCACACTCTATTTCTCTCTCTCTCTCTCTCTCTCTCTCTCTCTCTCTCTCTCCTTCTCTTCTATGCTCACCTAATATTTGTTTACTGCTTCCTGTTGGTTTGTTTTGTATCTTGTCGTATATGTTTTTCCTTGCTTAAATTTATTTAATGGCAACAAACTTATTCGGAACTCATACTGAATAGTAGCGATGCCAGGGAAGTTCATCATCGGAGAGAGAGCGAAAGTGAGAGAGGGAAAGAGAGGGAGGAAGAGAAAGAGAGGAAGAGGGAGAGATTACGTGTGTGGTTGTGTTTAGTTACGTGTGTTTCAATGTTCTTGTTGTGTGCTTATTATATTGCTATGCATGGTTTTGCTCATATTGTTGTTGTATTTCCTGGAGTTCCTAGTTCCACTCTCCCCTCCCCCTTTATGATTTATTGACAAAGTTTTTGCCTCAGTTGATTTATTAGAAGAAAGCAAAAGTGTGAACTTTTAGTGCAACAGCAATCATTTAATCAACTTGTTCTTGGTGAATCCTTTGGTGCTAGCAAATTATTAGTTCTTCCGAGTCAGGAATAATAGAGACACTTTAATTGATTAAGATATATAAGATATTCTAGAACTTCCAAAATAACACAAAAATACCCAAAAATACACACACAAAATAAAAGATTAGACTTCTACGAAACTTTCACTTGAATCTTTTGGACAAAACTTGAGTTTGAATAAACGAAATCATACTATATACGGTTAGATACACATGAATGGCATTCGGAATCCTTTATAGGCTTTTGCAATAAACCGAGCATTCAAACATCGCCCTTTATAAAGCTTCAGCTGCAGAAGTTTTCCCTTTTTTTTAATTGGCCAAATCGCGAGTATAAAATTCAATTCATGACAACTGTCACGTAAATAACAGTACCATGACATGAGAGAGACTACTCAATGTTCATTATTCACGCAATACAACCACCTTTCATCTGTGTGTGTGTGTGTGTGTGTCTGTGTGGGTGTATTTATTTGTGCCATCAAAAGTCTTCAAGTAGTCTTCAGTAATAACGAAACCAACAACAAAAGTAAGAACACGTTACTTCAAGCATCTCAAGCAGAGAGTTTTTTCGCTCTTACAACCGTTGTTTTCTTCTTCTTCTTCAAGTGCATGGATTCAATAAAGTTCTGCTCTTGTCCTTGTTCAGTTAGCAACTAGATAAATAAATAAAACATAAAAACGAACTCTGCGGGTGGATGGATGAATTGTGGAATGGATGAATTGTTGAATGGTTGGATGGGTTGGATGTAGGGATAACTTTTCTCAAGCAGCCTTTCAAGTTGTCCAATTATAACCGCAATTCAATTCAGAATAATCACCATCATGCAAATAAAATACAACAAAACAAAGGAGAACAAAAAAAGGGAAAATAAGAATGCAAAACGCAAAGGGAAAAGTTATAAAATATTTCCTCTTCAATAAAAATTGTAAAATAAAAAAAAATTTTAAAAATAAAATAAATTCTTCCTTCCGAAGGCGAACAAGTATCAAAAAAGAAATGCATTCGAGTGCTTAAAAAATTCCATAACATGCTGGATGGAGAATTGAAACACTTTGCGTTGGTTTCACTGACTTCCTGCCCGCTCACTCGATCGCAACTCAAACTCACGCCACGAAATGCGACAACTGAAAAAATGTAACGAAGCCAACAACAAAAAAGAATACAACACTTTCAACAGTACGGGCAGCTACCATAGGAAAATATTAACAACTACAACAACAACAACGACAAAATTGCTGCAATCCGCGGATGTGTGCAACCCTGACAGCGAATGGGTTACTTTTGAACCCGAAAGTATGCTAAAATTTTCGCTTCGTTTGTGTCAAAAGGAACTAAAAAGTGAGTAGTTAAACGTATGTGTAAAGGAGACAGAGACAAAGAGAGGGAGACAAAATACAGAGATACTGAAAGTGAGAAGGAATGAATGAGAGATAATGTGAGATATGTAAAAAAAGAAGAAATCAGTGTGTGTGTCCTTGAGCGTGTATTCCGTGGGCGTAGTGAGCTTCACTTTCGGCTAAAGCTTCGAATTACTTTTTATAGACTTTCCTGGGTTTCTTTTTCATACTCACTAATTTAAAGTTGGCTAAATCCAGTGTTCTTTTTTAGTTCTACTTTTTAAGAACAATTTTCCAATTTTTCCACACAAATGTCCATACTGATGAGATGTGAAGAAGAGTACAATTGATGAAGAGGTAAAGTTAAGAAAAATAATAATAATAAACTAGGTATTTCTAAATCAAAACTTCGAAAGTTTGCAAGTTTAACAGTCTCATTTAAATGGGAGAAAGTTGGTCAGTTATTCAAAGCCAGAAGCATCAAAAGTGTTCGTATAGCATTAAGAAGTTTTATTATATGTAGAAACTATTACTATAACTATAGAGAAATACATACTTCTACTACTACTATTCAGAAAGTTTATGAAAGAAAGTTTCACGGACATAAGTTATACAAATAATTGAAGAAGAATAAGAAAGAAATCATAAGAGAAGATATGATCGCTATTATTTCTGTTATTATTTCTGCTATTTTATTTCTGCCTCTTGTCTTATGTATCAAATAAACGAAATTGAAGCAACATATGATTTCTAATACGTGTTCACTTATATGAACAAAGATATTTTATTTGTGTTAAAACATCAACGCATGACATGTAGTGTGTATCTATGACACATCACATGTTTCCAAAGAAGAACTTTTAAATAACCTGCCGTTGAATTGAATTGTTCGCGACTTGTTTCCTATTTCCGAGTTCTATTGTTTATTTTCTTTTTTCTTCTTGTTCTATCCGGTTTTATTGTTGCTTTTGCTTTTGGTTTTTCCAGAAAAGCTTTTAAACAAATGATTGTGTTTCGTTGTTGTTTTTGTTTTTATGTTTTCAACTATTTTCAGCTCCAGCTGAAAAACTACGGTTGACAATTTTGATGACTTCGCCATGGTATTTTTAATTCATTTCCAACGCACTAAAACTCACTCGCTCCCTCGCTCTGTTTCTCTCTTTGTTCTGTTATCTCCCCCTCTCTTTCATCTAATGTTCGTCTCTTTACTACATTCACTCAAATCTGGATTACTTACTGCCACAAAAGTGTTGACAACTGAAACCGTTTTACTGCGAAACCATTAGAATTTCGCATGTGATGAGTGTGGAAGTTTTTTTGTAGTTTTGATACTTTAAAGTAGGACACCAAAATAGCTGTCTCTATCTATCGCTCTCTCTCTCTCTCGGAGGTAAATAATTCCATTTGCATAAAATTGCTTCAATTTTCATTCGTACCTTGTTTAAGCCTCCGACTTTCTGAACTGTGCGAAGGTGATGAGAATGGAGAGGATGGTCGGTTAGAGGAGTGTAGAAGAATGATGGAATGACGGGTTGATGGAGTGACGGATTGATGGAATGCTAGAACGATGACATATTCTTCTTCATCTGCTTACCGTTGCCACGGAGTTAATGAGGACTTAGAGAGAGAATAGAAGAGAAGAGGCGAATATATGAAGACGAGAAACCCAAAGCACCCAAAGTGGTGTAGAGAGCCCTACAACCCATCCATCTTTATTAAGTGTTGTGGCCTCGTATGCTCACAATATCAATCATCATGCATCTTTACAAATGTTGCAGCAACAGCAGCAGCTGCCATCAGTGTTGTCTAAAGCAATCGCTTATAAATAAATATTATAGCAACACAGGTATGTGTGTGTGCGTGTGTGTGTGACTGCGTGCAAATTGTGTGGGTGTATTTGCATTAAGAGTTTCTGGCAACAATATACTCATCTATACTCGGAGCAACTTATTGTTTCTCCAGCAAATCACATGCGTCACAAGTGTCGATTTTAATTTCCTGCCTGATAAAGAAAAAACTTATCCAAGGTACATTTCATCACCATCATCATCCTCATTTTCATCTTGATCCTCATCATCATCATCCTCATTCTCATCCTCATGTTCATCATCATCCTCATCTTGATCCTCATCTTCATCGTCTAGATGAGTAATTGTTTATTATTGTTGTTGCTGCTGCTCTTCAAATTCACGTCTTAATAACAGACTTCTTTCTTATTTTACTTCATTTATTTTTCCATTGTTTTTGTCACTCGATTGTCACAGGAAACGGATGCGGTCCGTGTTGCGTTTCTATCTGACATAATATTAGTTTTATTTATCCACCGACCATGTTAACTGTCAGTGTTTTAATTAAATTACAAGTACGCGACGTTTATCCGCTTTTTTCGTTTCTTCTTCTTCTTCTTAGACTGTTATGTTTTTTTAAGGCAAAATCAATTATAACTTTAAGCTTTCAGTGTATGAAAAAGTATCACATGACAGATGACGCTCGTGACATCTCATCTCTCATCACAATTAGCAGTTATTCATTCTCCTTGTTATTTATCATCCATCATTAGCGCCATTATTATCCTCAATACCATCATCATTATCATCACCATCATCATTATCTTCACCATCATCATCAATACCATCACCATCATCATTAACATCACTCTTGATGCATGTCTAACTTTCTAGACTTCATTTTTCAACTTTTCCTCGTTGTTGACAGCGAAAGAACGTGTACAGCTTTTGTTAAAACCAATATAAGGATTTTTTTTTTATATAATTATGCCTCACTATGTGACTCAAGAGTCTGTGAAAAGGTTTCAATTCCAGCATTTTTCTTTTTAATTACGAAAAATTGCAGTTTTCAAAATATTCATATGTGACTCATAAGCGTAATGAATCTACTAGTATTTTTACTCCAATTCACTCAAAAACTATAGAGTAATGACGATGATGATGTAAACAACTTACGTAACTCACGTAGAAATGTTTTTCTACAAATTATATAATATTATTTCCGGATATCAAAAGTTGAGCTACGAATTAATTCGAAATCGTTTCTCGGAAGCTGCAAAGCGAACCGGTAATCAAATATTTCGCTGGTAACATAGACTAAGGATCATAATTAAAAGTATAGAGCAGAAGGAGGGCGGAGAGGGAGCCAAGGAGCAAGGAGGAGAGACGGATGTGATACTTAGTGATGCTCAGCAACTTCACCAAAGGATACGATTGCAAAACACACTCAGAGAACGATAATGATTGCGTCAGTGCAAATATTTAATTTGTAGCTAGTCATTAACTAGCTGCAAGTTACGGTGAGTATTTACGGGGCTCTACGATGCTGTGTCTATCGTATTTCAGTAAATAACACGCTGAACAGATACCAGAACTAATTTTGTTGATCCATTTGAGTGAAGAATACTGCACACTGGTGTATGTAATACACATAAACACTCACGAGCACATAAAAATACACACTCACTTTATACATTTTAATACACACACAATACACTCACTTTATACACAAATACAAGCAGATAATCACAGGACTTCAACTAAAACAAACGGTTGTAAGTGTTACACTCGATATTATTGTAGATTTAATGAGGAAAGGATATGTTTGAAAGGATAGTAAAAAAATAAATATTTAATAAGCAAAATTTCGAAACGTGAGACTTCAAAATATAACTTTGAGAGTTTCTAGCAGAGTTTAAAACAGCATTTGAATAGTTTGTTGCATCAAATAAAAGTTGTGCTTGTATAGTTTTAAGTTTTGGTATTTTAATTGAATTTTTATTTATTTTTTTCATTTATTTTCCCATGTACTTTTATTCATTTTCTACTAGAGGAATGAAACCTGAAGTACGTATTTTTATTTTATTATTTATTTTATGTATTTCCTTATTTTAGTCATAGGAATTTTTATTTTCTCCTTAAGCTGCTTTCCTTCGCTGATCAAGAATTCAATCATCGCGAGAGAGAGAAGGAGAAACAAAGAGAAGAGTAGTTACAACTATATACACAACATAGAAGAGGTATACAGGCTTCACACACACACACACACACACACACACACACACATGCATCCACTTCTCGAAACTACTCATAAACTGCATATCAACTTTTTAATAAGCATACTTTTCGGAGTTCGTGTGTTTTCCACAATTTTTTCCCCTTCAAAGTCTGTGTTGCTACTTTTGTTGCTGTTTCTATGTTGCTGCACATGCTACTAATTTTAGTATTTTTTTACTACGCTTTTTTTACTTTCAGTGATCATATAATTCAGCCTCTGCTGCTTCTTTTTCTGCTTTTTTAAGAGGCTTTCGACTGACTCCGGTGCCACTTCAGTGATTAATTTTAATTTAATTCTTCTACTTTAACATTTAATAAAATGTTCATAGAAAATCAAGCGTAGTTTTAATTGTTGTTTAGTTTTCCTTCGCTCCTTTCCTCATCTCTCCTCACCCTTCCTTCCAAGACGCCTCCTCCTTCCTTCTCTACTTTTGACTTTTCATTTCTCTCACTTTACACTCTCTTCATTAATGTTTCAACACTTCTTTCCTTCTCCGTTTTGATTGTAAATTATACTTCATTTATTCTTCTTAATGACGTTGTCTGGTTTTGAAAAAAGCAACCACAACAACGACAGCTCCTGAATAATTATTCTCATTTAAACTCTTATTAAAATTAATTAAGATCGATGTGAGTTCTTGTTTCTTCCTCTTCTCTCCTGGACATCATCCGCTGTTCAGATGTTGATGATTTTCTAACCTCGACAAACGAATGATTTGCTTCATTTTTGGAAGATTTAGATTTCGGTTGAAGTGGTAATGAAGGAAGGTGGTAAGGATAGGAGGCTTCCTTCCCTCCTAAGAGAGAGAAAGGACATAAAATAGAAAGGATGAAAGAAAGGAGTGAAGAATGGAAGGAAGCGAGGACCAAAAAAAGACCGGACGGAGGGAATGAAGACAGAAAAGATAGAAGAGAAGAAGGGATAAATGAGGAAATGAAGGAAGGATGAAGGAATCATCGATAACGGGAGAAAAGAAAGAAATACGAAGAGGAGAGCATTTTTTGAGGTTGTCAGAATAAAAAATGTAACAAGAAAAATTCCTTGTACTTTCAAAAATCATATCAAAGTTTTTCTATAAGAAGTCTAAAGTTTTTCCTCTGTTCTTCCTCCATTTTATTATAGTCAAATCCTTGGACCAAGTTTAGCCAAATTCCTGAATCTTCTTCCCAGGATCGTGTACTTATTTTGTTGCCAGTAATTAAACGAACCTCCTGGTGAAGGAAATTTAATATGCTCGGCGCGCTTTAAGTGTTTTTCTACGTATTCTACAACGTGTTGCTAAATGCATCGTTTATTTAATGCACACTCATTACATTGTTGGTTATCACTTTCGTGGAATTTTCACCAACATCAACAACAACAGCAACATCGACAACAACAGCAACATTAACAGCAACAGCAAGATTAACAACACCTTATTGCTTAAGGAGTCAGGTACACAGTCAGACAGGGGAGAGCGAGGAGGGAGGAAAGGACAGACCGACAGACAGATAGCTGTGTGTTCTCAACTTGATTATCCTTCGAAAAATTGTTGAAATACTTCGAAGCGTGAAAGCATTTTCGAAACTCTCTGTCCCTCTTTTTACCCTCTTCTGAAAATCTTCAAACCCTCTTCATACCGTCTTCTTACCTCTTCTTACCTCTTCTTACCCTCTTGCTTCCCTCTTCATTCCATCTTCAAACCCTCTTCTTACCCTCTTCTTACCTCTTCATACCCTTTTGCTTACCTCTTCATACCCTCTTCTTACCCCCTTCCTTCCCTCTTCATAGCATCTTTTGCTTCTATCTCATCCTCTTCGTTTGCTCTGTCTCTCCCCATCACTTGTTACTTTTCTCTCTCATCCTCTCCTCTACCTTCTTCGATCTCATTTGCTTTCTTTTTATGACTGCTTTATTTGTTGCTGTTTTTATTAATTTTGTACTTGTTTTTCTTAATGTAAATGTTGTTGATGTTGCTGTTGCTCTTACTCTAGCAATTCGTATCTACACTTTCTCTCTCTCTCTCTAACTCTCTTCTTCATCCAACCGACTCTTCTTTCACAGTACATTTTATGATGCCCATTTGCAGAATCCTTTCATTTCTGAATTCGTATCACGTTCATGCTTTTCTTCTGTTAAACGCCTTGAATGCTGCTTTAAATTTTGTTACTTTTAATTTTGTTTTTCCTTCTGCTTGTTTGCTTTTAATGTCCCACGTTAAAATATCTTGCTTTTATATGTTCTCAGATGGTTTTTCTTTTGTGAAAGAATTAGTTACTAAGGAATCAAAGCAAAATGTAGTAAAATCAACAAGAATTCTTTAATAATTTAACACAGACTCTAGTTTGGAGTGTGTATTTATTCGGGTGCAGCGGGGCAGAGTGACTGACAGTAGTTCTAGTGGAGTTATACAATGGAGTTATATAACATAATATGGAGTTACACATTCTGAAAGAAACTGAAGTCGATTCAACCTAGAAATTCCCATCTAAAAAGTTGTGAGAAGATGTCACCTGTTTCTCTTCTTCTTCCTATTCCTTTGTGCCACTTTCTGCTCCACGGTTTACTCCCCGCTTTCAGTATAACTCTTGATTGGTATTCATTCCTTTGTGTTTACAGTCAGTTGCATACATTTTCCTCTAGTTACCTTCCCTCCACGCCCCCCTGCTTCACCCTCCCGTCAATACTTTGAACTCCGGTCCCATCATCACCGAAAATCGGGTTAACAACATATTTGCTACGTTAGCAACGTCAGATGTTTTTCGATTTTTACCGATGCTCAAAGCGAATTGGAACGCGACTCAATATTAATACAATTTTATTTTCATCGGTTTCTGGAAGAGAGGAAGGGTGGATGGGTGGGGGAGAGAAGGGGAAAAAAGTCACATTTATTATCCTTCGAGTTGTTGCAATGCGCGCTTTTTATTGCTTGTGCTCGCCAATAATTTGCATTCGGAGTCTGAAATCGGTTCTCATATCAGCTGGGTTGATGAACTCTGAACCGAACCCATTTGAACTGAACAACAACAACAACAATAACAATAACAACAACAACAATATGCATGCACATGAACTGTGACATCAACAGCTGTTGTTGGCTTGCATCCAAAAGGCTGTAATTAAGCACTACACAACAACAACAACAACACTACCAAAGATATATATTCAGAGTGGCCAATTTCAAAAAACAAAAGAAAAAAACAAACCAAGAATAAAAACAAAACAAAAAAACAATAAAAACTGTAAAAACCATCAACAATTTATACAACACCGCACTGGTAGAAAAAAACAATAACAACAAACAACTTTTGACTCAAGCTGACAAAACTAAATTTTTTCACGCAATTTAACCTTTTAATTCCTCCAGTTTTGGGTTATTTTGAACATTAAGTATATGCGTTCATTTTAAAAGTACAAAAAAATCTTTATTTTATAAATAAAAATCCTTCTTCTTTTAAGGTAATAAAAATTTTTGAAATCTTTTTTATATTTACTGGGTACTCAAGGGTTAAGAATTTGAGAATGCGCAATTTTCGAAGCGTTTGAAAATAAATACGTTTTAAATAAAATAGACTAAACGCGGGGAGGGCGGGGGACCCACACGTTCACACTTTTTATTCTGTCGAAGTTCTCAACACAAATGAACGTAAAAATCTGATGTCAAAATCTGCATATAAACATGTGTATATAAACACCTGCAGAGAAAATAATTTGGTTTTTTAATTTACCGTGTAAAAGAAACGAGTTCAAAAAGATTTGCTTTCTTGTTTCCTTTCCTTATTCTCTCCCACCAGCCCCCAGCCGGAAATGTAAGAGGTACAACAAAATACAAAAGCAGTACGTTTCTTTGTTTTTGTTTAGCAACAAAACACGCAACTCTTTGTTCCCAAAAAAAATACCAACAACAAAAAAGCAGACATTAAATACAACAACAAACGAACAGAAGCAGCACTGCAACAGAAACAACTTGCGGCAGTTTTTAGTCCTGCAGAGGCTTCATATTCGGTGTATTTACAGGCATCCCTCGAATAGCCCGATACTTGAGTTGCACGTAATCGCGACGAATTGCGTAAAGTTTGATAAACATTTCGACAAGCCTCGAATAACACGGAAGCAATTAACCATTCTTCACGGAACCAATTAAGCGCGTTATTCGAGGGATGCCTGTATTTCATTTTAATGGCGTGAATAAAAACTGACGGCAACCGCGATGGTGACGTTAAGCGGATAACGTGGCTGGTGGCTCTGGCGAATTTGCAACTTTGTTTGGATACGTTTAGAGCTGGTTTGTTGAGGGAGCGAGCGAGAAAGAGGAAGAGAGAAGGAGGGAAGGGAGTGGAAAACAGAGTGAAATGGTAATCGGGTTGGATGGCCTCTCACCATAAAAGTTGAGTAGGTAGAACGTGTGAAAGATGCACAGTTTCGGTTACAATTTCGTGAGCTACTAATTGAACATCGTTACGCACGCTCCAAGCATTAAGCTTAACTAACGGTTAATACGATTGTAAATCAAAACCGTTTTTCGCCCCTGTAAAACATTAAAAAGAAAAGGAAGGAAACGTGTTAATTTTACAAAATAAACAATGAAACACAAACTTTTTGCTTGCATGATCATTAAATGTTGCATGCTACTAATTTTACACTTGCTTGTTTAGTTAATCACTCATAAACTTGAATTCTCAAAACCAAGGAAAACTTTTTTCATGTCAATTTGAAGATAAGAAAACTAGCTTTGAAACAATATAAAAATTTTTCAAGTTTTTTAAAAATTCTTTATTTTATGTTACATTTAAAAGCTCAATTTACTCTAGAAGAAGGGAATACGGTTTTCTCCGTCATCAACTGACCCATTTTATTGCATGTATGTACACTGAAAACCGGATCAGCACTCATGTCACAAAGTAGAGACCCTTTTATACTCGGGTTTTTGTTGTTCTTGTTGTTATTATTGCCATCACTAAATAAATTCTGTTCGGCATTCTGTCTCCACTCTCAACTACGTGGGTATAGAAAAGGGCAGCATTCGAAGTCGTTCCTGATGGTGTAACATTTGGTGAATGATTCAATTTACGTTGTTTAGTCGAATATCGCAACATTTAATAACTTTTATTGCAGACCATAATTTTGGTCCTCTATAAATTCTGAAGAGGGGAACAAAATTGAAAAAATATTATAAGGGCGAGTGTTGGGTGTGGTTGAGTGGATTGTTTGTGGGTTGGTTATCGGTTGGTTGTGGGCTGATTTCAAACTGGATGTTTCGAAGGCGGTTGTGGTTTGGTTGTGAATTTGTTTTGGGCTGCTTTTGTCCATTCTTTGGACTAGTTTTGGGATGGTGTTGGTAAGTATTTCTCTGGTTTTGTGTATTTCCGGGACAAGTTTTGACTTGTTGTGTTTCCGAACCCTTCTGGGCTGGTTGTGGGTTGCTTCTGACCCGGTGGCAGTCTGAATGTGGTCGTGCTGTGATCTCGCTGTGTCTTTGTTACTCATTTTTGTAAGTTTGGTTGTGTTATTTGTGGTTGGTATTTATTAGAAAAGTATTACATTCATTACTCTCATTGAACTCGTTCTGAAGTGGTCAACCGAACCCCTTTTATAGGGTCGTTTGTTTCTATGCCTAAAAAACCTCAACTTAACCTTCATGAAGTTTCAATTTTTGCTGATTCACCGTTGGGATCGCTCGTCCCGGGCGAGCCACACAAAAGGAAGAGATTTCTTCCTGCATTTTATAGAGAGCGTTTCCAAGGTTTGTTTTCATATCCTGTTGTTTTTCGTTTCATTTTTAACCTTTGAGCTCATTATTGACTATTTTAACCATCGAACTGATGTTTGAATAACTTTTTATGGTTCATTTAAAGTACAGATTTTATAAGTTAAGAAGTTTAAAGTTCATTCTTGAAAGCACATTCTCCACACACGTTAGAAGGTTAATTAATATGAAAAACCTCTTGAACTCGAGAATAACTCCATGAACTCAAGATTGTACAGAGGTTATCTCAATAAATTAGAATAAAAGTCCATTTATATCCATTGTTTTCCCCAGTTAACCTCTTTTAAAAATAACGGAAAACATTCACTTATATTACTAAAAAAACCTCTGGTGATAAATGCGAAATCGTTACGATCCTATGAAACGGTTGCGAAGCAAAAGCGATTTGCTATCCTTTTTTTCATTTTAATGATAACAATTTGCACACAAATTGGACGCATATGTTTCTGTTCACAGCAAGAATAACAACAACGACACAAACCGTAACAGTAACATATCAGGTTATCCTCTGGACATGAAACATGTCGGTTCATTGGCACTCTTGACCACCCAAAGTCTCTCTCAAGCCCGGAAAATAAAGAATCTCTTCGGAAATCGTCGGAAATTTGCAACATTTTTTTCTCACACAGACCAAAATGTTGCGTAGCTGAAATATTTTGGCAGGACGAACTGACCAATTTTCGGCACCACACTCCTTTGTAAAAAGGGTCAAAAGCGTGTGTCAGAAGAGAGGGTGCCAGGAGAGAGGGTGCCAAGAGAAATGCAGAGACAGATGAGGAAACATGTTTCATTTGAATTCAAGCATTCTGGATCGATTTACTGGATGACAGACAGTCACACGCAAAGACAGAGCAAACAGGAAGAAGAAGCTGACGAAGTAGCTTGCTAGACGTACAGTCGATCACAACTACTCAAAAAGCTTAAAAAAATACTTTCAAGGATTCATTGAACTCGTTGTGGTAGTCTACAAAAAACTGCGAAAAAGGAATGAAATATTGAGTGAGTTTTTAAAAGTACATACATAAAAAACATCGAAGACTTTAAAATTAATTACCTTGCATAATAAAAACTCATCCAAAGGGCTCAAGAACTTAACACAACCCATTAAAAGGCTTCCACAAACCTTCTAAACTTCATAAAATCTACAAGAAAGTCTTCTGTAATTTATTTTAACCTTCAGTTTAAGATTCAAAGCTTTATTATATTATGAAAAACGAGTGACTTCTAAGAAAAACCAAAAAAACTTCAAAACTCCATTAAAATATTTAATAAATGCATAAAAATTCTTCATGATGGTCTCTCGACGCCGTTGAATTTATAAACGAATTGAAAGGTCATTGACTATATAAAAACCCTTCGAGGTGCTTTAATAGCTCCATTAAAAACATAGAAAAACTCTAAATTCGTGACCTGAATTGAAGCAGGAAAATATTTTAAAAATACTTCGACAGGTGTCAGCGTTTCACTGAAGTAATAAAAAGGTCTCAAGTGTGCTGGAAAACTTGGTTACGGGTTTCGGCGACTTCATTAAATGCATACAAATGAGAAAAGTAGACGTCACTAGTCTCATAACTAATACAGGACTCATTAAACTAGTTCGAAAAGGTACCAAAAGGCCTAAAGAGTTTTATTGAGTTTTCAGAAATGCATGGCTGCGTTGATGAAAGGGGTTTTAAAGAGGTTTTAATAAATTGTTAAAAGGGGGCTTCAAGATACCGTGGATAGTCCGTCAGATGGAGTTTTATAGTCAGTCATTCGGACAATGAGACATCTATCTGAACGCACAATCAGATGATGAAACACTTGACATTTGTAAAATTTCACCTGAGCGAAAGAGACAGAATACAGAAAAGAGATGGAGATATGAGGAGGACTCAGAAAAAGTTACAGAAGAAGTTACAATTGAAGAGCATCTGAAATAATTTCCGTTAAAAGCCTTGATTCTGGTTTTCAGATTATCAACTTTTCCGTTCGTGTGTTTGTGGTTGGTCGAAAATTACAGAGAAAGAGAGTGAGAAACAGAGAAAGAGAGAGAGACAGAGAGAGAGAGAGAGAGAGACAGAGAGATAGTGTAACTGTTTGCGTATTTGTATGTTTGGATGTGTTTGTGTCTTCTGTTAAGTTACACAAATTGTGTGTGGATGGCACTGAAATTTCCTGTCTTAAGAGTTCAGTAGGTTAGTATTTCCGTCAACTTCAAAGTCGAGTGGTAAACATCTCTGTGTCACTGACATTTATTTAGTAGAAACATCTAAGTCCCCTCACTGTCCCTCTTTTCCGCTCTTGCCGTACTCTTTCCCCATCGATGATAAACTTTTTCATTCAAAGAAAAAATACTTTAGAGAAAAATATTATGAAATACAAACCAAAAGTATTCGCAAGAAAGTTTTAACTAGATTTTTAAAGTGATCTCTTTCCGTTTTTCTTTAAAAAGTCTGTAGAGATTTCTCTACGAAACGAAGAAATCCAGAAAATGGTCCCAATACGGAGCCTTACCTTAGACAGAGCCAGATAAATAATCAGAAAAAGAGACAGAACCAGAGACAGCGATAGAGACAAGAACCCAAGAGCTAAGAGCATCGACCCTACTATAGATTACCAGGTACCAGAAACCCGAGACTTGAAACCAAAGAACACATACCGTGGACCATAGATCAGAAACCACAGATCAGAGACCAGGGACATTCACTTAAGTAACCCATGACGATGCGGTCGTCAGTCTGCAAAATCATATGAGCGAGTATGAGTGAATGACTCAATTTCATTGCTCCAATGGCCATTCTTAAAGCTCATGTCTCTGTTTTTACTGTTGCTTTATTTTAATGCTATACTCAACTAATTTTGCTTTATCTCTAATCTGCCTGCTAGGAAACTTTGCGAAAGTACAAAAGTGCAAAAGAGCACTTTTTAGATTTCTATCAAAATCACTCGAGCATTCAATTGAACAAAATTTTCAATTTAAATCTAAGTTTTGTAAGCCACAAATTTTAGTCACTTGTAGTTGTGGTTGTTATTCTTGTTTTGGTTGTGTTTTACAATGATTTCGAGTTAACATGTTAAGGCTTTTAAGTGGTACTGAGTTTTTAGAGAATCTGATGGCTCTTCATTCTTAAGTTCTTTCATCACCTAAGAGCATTTCATTATAATCCATGATGTAGGACAGAGAGAGCGAGCAACAGTGATAATCCGAAAGGAAAGAGAGAGAGAGTGTGTGGGACAGAGAGAGCCTATAAGTGGCTGTTGTGTTTCCCCTCTGTTGTATTCAATTTTCATAAAGTCTATGCTACTTTTAAAGCTACATTTTAGATTCTGATGTTGGTTACGATGTTGTTGTATTTTGGTAATAATGGTTGTAGTTTTTGTTCTTGTTCTTATTACTAAAAATGAACTTTTTATGATGTTCTATAAATCCAAATTTGTACTTTGTTTCAACAAAAGTTGAACGAGTACTTTTTCAACAAATTTTAGTTTTTAGTTTTACAGTCTCTCTGCTTCACATGCTCACTCATCACTCACCAACCAGCTGCCCCCTTTCCCAACCCATCCAATTCTCTCTCTCTCTCACTCTCACTCTCTTCTTCTAACTTTCTCTCTGGAAAATATATGAAACTACATTTTGAGCATTTGAAGTACAGTTTTTGCTCGATTTTATTAACTTCTTGTGTTGTGAGGTACTTAATTTTAATTAGTCGAGGAAGTCGACCCGAATACTTGAGTACTCGGTAGCACTCGTTTGGTTGTTCGTTCGGGAACAAAGTTAAAATTGCTTTGAAATTGCTTATGCATGCATTGGCTAAGTTTAGAGAATTGCAAAGCGATGCTGTTTTAGTAATTTAGCTCCTTTAGCATGAGGATGAGTTGTCTAAAGTTTTAAAAAAAGAAGCAACAAAATAATAACTGATATTATGAATTAAGAAGGAGTTTAGAGAGAGAGAGAGAGAGAGATATTCTCTTCCGTCCGTTTTTAAGAGTATTTTATAATTAATTCTAAATTTAATTTTCTTGAACACTTTTAAAGTACAAAATATTCTTTTGTTTTTTTTTTATTTTTATGTAAATACTAATAACGGTGTTCTTCCCGTTTGAGGTTAAAGGAGATGCTAAAGTCTCGAGTTAAAATACGAGTTGCTCCTTTTTAACTAAAACTCGTTGATGAATCGCAACCATTTTTAGCAATTGTAATAGCAGCACCATCACAGACTCTTCATTCCCCCTCTTCGCTTCAGACTCCTCTCTGTATCTTCCCCTCCCCTCCCCGCTTCGTTCTGTGATTTACACTGCGCACTGACTGAACTCTAAAAAGCGTTTTTCAACCGCTGAAACCATTGCAACCACTGAAAAGCGAAACGAGGTGCTGAAGATATTTTATCAAAAGCAACGCATTTCGAAGACGTAAGAATTTGAAAAGAAGAAGAAGAATGATTTAGGAAGAAGAAGCTTGGGGATCGTCTGCTAAAAGCTAGGAAACCGCTTGACAAGTAAATCGGATGGTAAACAAGTGGTTACGAAGGATGACGCAGAGAACTCCTTAAAAACAGGAGAAGAATATTAAGAGAAGAAGAAAAAGAACGGGAAGAAGAGGAGGAGAAGGACGACCATCAAAAGAAAGGATAAATTGTAGTGTGAAGAACTGCTTTCATGTAAAAAGTTTCAAATGAATCCAGAACGACGATTATTGATTGATTCGCAATCAAGAATGTATTGTTTTTTCTCCCTTGTTTTTGCTTGTCTTCTTCTTCTTCTTCTTTACTGCAACTTTTTGTAGATGTGGTCTTTAAGATTGATTGAAAAATATATCGAAGAAACGCATCATTGAAAGAGGAATGAAAGGGAATTCAGTGTGAGAGAGTATTGAGACGGTGAGAGAGAAAGAGACGAAAGAAAACGGAGAGGAAAAGAAGGAAAGGAAGACGGAGAGAAGAAGAAAACGAAAACGGAACAGGAAAAATACAGATTATTAAAGAGTAAAGAGCGAGAGAAAAGACAGGAGAAAAATAAACAACTGATATATAAAAATTGAATGCTCTCCACAAAGAGGATAATCAAGGACATTATAGAAAGTTGATATTTTCTTTTTTTTTGGTTTTTTCTATTTAAAATAAATTAATCATTCGTTGACCGAATACTTTTAATCAGCTTACTATGTATAATTTATGTAACATTGAAAAGGATGAAGAAGGAAAGAGAGAAAAAAAGAGAAAACATTTCCTATTTAATGGTTTTCTGTTATTGTTGTTGTTGTATAATATATTATTCAAAGCATACAAACTGAACGTAAATATTATTGTAAAAATATTTAATATCCTGGGCACGAGTTGCTACAAAATTACGATTGCTATATTTTCAGATGCTATACGTACTGATGTTGTTGTTGTTGTGATAGCCAATTCTTTTACTAGGGGCGGAAAGAAGGTGGAAGGGGTGGAAATAAGAATTGAAACGAGGGCAACGGAATCAAAACGATTCAATGAATCCAAACAAATTCTTGTAGAAACATAAAAATCGGTCATGTGGAAGACTTAAATATTAAAGAGACTTTTAATATGATGATAAATAGTAGGAAATGTAGCACAGATATTTAGTAGTAATAAGAGCAGTGTTTGTAGTGGAATGAAATAAAATAAAATAAAATAAAATAAAGTAAAACAAAATAAAGTAAAACAAAATAAAATAAAACAAAATAAAATAAAATAAAATAAAATAAAATAAAATAAAATAAAGTGAACTGAAGTAAAAATGAAATCGTATCGGTTTCATTCATTTTCCATTTATTTCCACTTCAGATTTCTTCCACGTCCACAAATCAATAAATTAAAAACAACAGTTTTTTTCATGCAGTGCATGCAATTAAATTAAATCCTCTTTGAAGTTCCTGCATTCCGCTTTATTTACACAATTTCTATATTAAATGCACTCACGAAGTAGCGCAATCTATTGGCTTGGTTTTTGTTGTTGCTTTATATACTCTATTTACACTTCTATTTATATTTATACTTCTATTTATATTTATATTTCTACTCCGAGCTAAAGTAAATAGAACGCAAAATAAATAAACAAAACTAAATTAAATAGAAAAGAGAAGAAAAATTAAATAAATCGGCGTTTATTTCTATTTACAACTTTATTTTTTATGTCTGTTTGCTGTGCTTTTGAATCGCTAATAAATCGCTTTTGTGTTGCATACTTTGTGGCGACTTTTTTTTCGATGCTGTTGTAATTTTTTATTTCTGCTGCAGCGCACTGGTTTTTTTTTTGCTTTGCTGATGGCGAAACTGATTGCATGAATCATAAAAACTAAACACACGCATAGAGCAGTTTTTTTCCTCTAGCTTTTGTATTAAATTAGATGTGTGTGTGTAGATGAGTGTACATTTATGTGTATTTGTGTGTTGTGTCCGTGTTTATATTTTTATAATTCAATTGAATTGTTTGTGTGCTAGATTTTTATTAATTTTACATAAAAACTTCAGACACAATCTTTTGATTTAAGAGCAACTTAGAAAAAATTAATAAATATTCATAAATTCGAGTTCAAAAATAATTCATGTGAATGCGAATCGGAATTCAAGGTCAAGGTAAACTTCGAATGAATCTGACTGTAATAAAAACTGTGTGAAAAAATGTCTCGTGTAATTAAAATGCAACAGAATTTTATACACAAAAAGAAGGAAAAGAAAAACAAAAATAGAACCAAAAATGGAAATCAAATAAATTCATTTTCACCGACATGAAAAGCAAAAAAGTAAAAAAGGACGAAGAAAGGAAGAGTGAAAGGAGTAAAGAGAATGTGGAGCAGATGCTCTCAAAGTCAAAGGAAAAGAAACTTAAAAAAGAGCCATCATTATAATCATTGTCATCATCATGCGGCTCATCATCATCATGACGATCATTAAAAAAATATTAATGCGACGCTTAAAAGTAGGACACACAATTTTAAAGCAATCGCATCGCACAGCTTCGAAAAGCAGCTTAAAGAGAAACAAAAAGAAGACCGAAAAAAGAATGAAAAACAGCAGCTGCTCTGACTTCGGCACGATATACAAACGAATGTGTAGATGTGTGTGTGTGTGTGTGTGTGTCTCTGTGTTAGTTTTAAGTTACGTATGAATGCTTCAATGTTAACAAGAAGAAAACAAACCAAAAACTGTGTCAAAACTTAAACCTGTGAATTTAGCTCAAGAACAGGAATATGTGAGATATTCTTTTTGACGAACGAAGAAAAGAGACAGATGTTTGAATGTCGATTGAGAGACACATACATGTGTCTGTATAAAAGGCTGAAAAATTCGCCCCCGAATGTTAGATTTCATTAAAAAGGAGAGAAGAACAAGAAGAAAAAACATTATCCTAGATAAGGAAAGGAGAAAAAAAACTGAGAAAACAGCCAGCAATACAGTTAGCAGCAACTCTAACTGTTAACAAGGAGCCATTTCGTTTTTTTTTCATTATGTTTTTCCTTTTGGCTGCCACATGAAAAATAAATGAAGATAAAGCGTATGACGAATGCATATGAAAGGCAGAGAGAGAGGGAGAGGGGAGTAGAGAGGAAGGAGTAGAGAGAGAGGAAAGGAGAGAGATAGATTAAGAGTGTTTATGTGTGTGTGTGTAGAATATTGAGTACAAGTCGCTGTGTTGCAGAGGCTCAACTGCTGCTTCTTCCTCTGTTTATACTACTATACCAACTCTTCTTCTACTTCTTTGGCTCCACATTTTTATTTGCACTTTCCTGCATTTACAAAATTTGATCCCGTTTCATATAAAAAACAGCCTGAAACAACAACAACGCAACTTGATTTATAAAAAAGAAGAGAGCATAAAAGTGTCGAGTGGAGTGATGATGGAAAGAGAGAGAATGCGAAAGAGTTTGTAGCATCACCCTCACAATCATCATCACCCTAAGCGTCATCATCGCCATTATCATCATCCTAATCATCATCTTTTTAATCATCGTCTTTTTAATCATCATCCTATTCATCATCATATTCGTCGAGATCAAAGAACGACCCTGACCATTGAAAGTTTCTCATCCGAACCGATTCTAGTTTCTCTGGCATGGATTCGTTATCCTTTCTTATTTGCTTGTCTCTTTATCTGTGTATCTCTTTCTTTCTCTTTTTATCTTTTATCTCTTTCGCTTTATATTCGTTACGTTTGTGCAGATCTAACGAAAGGGCAGCATGTTTCACTGTCCTGTCCAAAGGAGTTCCATGAAATGGGCCAGGATCGGAAACTCTTTTAATAAGTTTTACATTTTGTTGTTGTTGTGTTTTGTGTGTATGTGCATGGGAGTGTATGTGTGTCTGTGTGTCTGTGTGCGTGTGTGTGTGTGTACTTTTTTTATAAATAAGCTACGTTATCATATGAAATGAAATTCTTGTGGAGAGGCGGTTTTTTACAACCGGCCCTGGTGAATTACGAAAGAGTTTGTTGTTTTTGTTGATGTTGTTGTGGTTGTTGTTGTTGTTGATGTTTTTGTGGTTGTTGCTGTTGTTATTATTTGACTTTTAGTTACACTCCTCGAGCATTTTGATTTGCATTCAGAGCTTCAGCAGCAACAGCAACAGCAACAACATCAACGTCAGCAGCTCGTCTCTCTGTAAGCGTACATGATCTATACGAGTATGTGTGTTTGTGTGTATGTTTGTGTGTCTATGTGTGTGTGTGCTTGTATCTACTACTAAAGCATACATCAAGCGGCACAAATAGTTTCTCTCACATGGTTTACTCTGGACTCGTAATCGTAAAAAAAGCCACTCTTCGTGATTACAACGCTGATGTTCGTTCACATTCATTCATGTTCAGTCTTGTTTGCTTGAAGGCTTAACCTCTTGTGTGCTAATTTAAATGCATTTTATTAGAAATGAGAGCATACAAAAATATATGATAACTGAAAAAAACATAAAAAAATACAAAAATCAGGTCACTCGGAATGATTTTAATATCATCAAAAGTAAACCGAATGAGAAAACATATGATCAAAATTATAATAAACCACAATTCCAGTACATTCTAGAATAATCCAGCCTTCTCTTAAAAACTAATATTGTTTTTGATGATTATTTTAATAATAATTATTACTTCGACATAATTTTTGATTATTCTTATTTTAATTTAATTTTAAATTTTGTTTTTCTTTTGATTGATTATTTTTTTAATTTTTTTATTAAATTTTTAAATATTTTAAAATTTATTTATTCAATATCATTTTTACTTTTTTTTGCTTAAATGACTTCCTTTATTTTTATTAAATTCTATATATTTATTTTAATTAAGTTTTCGTAATAGTTTTTGAATTTTTATATCGTTGTTTTATTTTTTGTGCTCTTTTCCTTTTTTTAAAGGGTTTTAATTTGTATATTTAAATAATTTTCAATTTCTGCAGTTTTATATTTTTTATATTTATGTTTATTAATCCATTATTTTCTTTTCGCACCGAATAAATTCCCATTTCTACCAATTTACTTCTTTTTCTTGTTTTACGTTGACCCTGTTCAACATTTGATTTGGTGATGACTTCTTTTTTAAATATTTATTTTTATTAGTTTTATTTTTTTTTTCTTTAAAACTGTTTTTTCCTGTTAAAAAAACCTGCTCAAACATTTTTTGTTCGCCCATTTTTTGCGTATTCGTCGCATGGCCACACCTCTTGTTTTACTGTTATTTCGTTTTACTGGTTAACTGTTATTTGTATTTTTTACAAGCGAGTGTTTTAAGGATTTTTTATGTTTTTTCACCGTTCTTTTTTTGAATCACATGCATTTTTTAGCTTTTTAACCATTATTATTTAATCAAGTTTCAACAAAGACTATCCATGAGTCAGTGTGAATGTCTGTAGTGTGTGTGTGTGTGTGTATGATTTCGTAAGTTATCACTATATTTATTATTCGAGGAACATCATGAAAACTTTAAAAAAAATCATAATTTAAATACGTTTTTACAACTCTGTTCTTTTATTGAACTTTTCCTGGATTATACATTTTTATGGAAAAAATTGTAACCTTTGAAATTTTAAAACTTTAATTTAACTTAATAAAAAACGTTAATTAACACATTTCATATTCATGAGTCACATGTGATGCATGAAGGATATTCTCATTTAAGTTATGCATGTCATATGAATTGCTTAAAATATGGGATCACAATTTTATATAGAAAAGCGCAACTTGTATATAAGGAAAGTGAAATTTCAGTACAGGCAATACGCTCATGAGTCATATATGAACATAAGAAGAATTATAAACTCAAGCTTTTCCAATATCACTCAGAAAACTTGAATCAGTTCTTGATTTCTTAACTCTTTCCTCTCATCGTATTTCAGATATCATCTTATAAAATCTTAGATTCTTAGATCTTCTTTTCGAAACCTTTAAAACTACTTTTAAATTTGAATAATTAAAGAGATGAATTATTGTAATATTATTTTTAAACAATATTATTTCAAATGCCATAAAAACTATAAGATTTTTGAACTTCCAGTAAGAAATAAAGAACCACAATAGACTGAAAAAGTAATCTCTGTGTGTCACTGAAGAGATTAAGTAGAATGTAAACGAAATCGAAGAAAAAATTCGCGTAGAAAAAGAAAAGACTCTTGATTAATGGTTGATTATGAAGACTAAAAAAGCAGAAATGAATGAATAAAAATGATGAATGAATGAGAAATCAGAAATTAGGAATGAGGAGAGAGAGGATGAGAGAGAGAAAGAGAAAGAAACAACAACAAATGAAGTATCGACTCACCTTTGATCTCTGTGAAGAATATCAGCAAAAATAATCCAATCAGATTCGGACGTCGATTGAGGTACCACATTCTGAAGCTTTGTATTTGTTGTTGTTCGTGTTTTTTATTTATAAAAATGGTCTTTAATGATGATGTTGCTTTTTTTTCCTTTGCTTTTTCCAAACAAATGATGTTTTCTTATTTCATTTCTTTTGTCTAACCTTGATTTCGGTTCCCAATGTTATTTTTTCAAGGTTCTCAAGTTTCTGACAATGGAAACATGCTCGAGCCCCATCGACAACAACAACAACAAGTGAGCAGAATTTCCTTTTAACTATTAACCTTAATCTTAATCTTCAATCGGATTGGTTTCAATTGTTTCGCAAATCCTTTCCTTTCATTCACTTTGAATGGTCGATAAACGTCTAAAACTGTCACAATCAGAGACTAAAATCAGGGCCAAACAGCCCATGAGGGTTGCCACAGGAATGAGGCAACTCTAAACGAAACGCTTTCTTAAACGTCTCGGAAAGATTTCATCAAACTAACAAGCATGAGAGAGAGCGAGAGGTGCATAAAAATGAGGCTGCCACTTTAAGTCACTTAAGAAGCACGCACGGGACCAAAAAAGGGAGGAATTCTACGGTCGGTCGATCGATTTTAGATCAATTTCTGTTCTCACAGAATTGTGTTGCCTACTTTTGGGATGGGGTTTTTAATTATTTATTATTTTTATTCAAGTCCAGGCTTAAAACTTAAATCAGTAGCACTTTTTTACACTTCATGGATGATATTTTGTTTAGCAACAACGACTACAAAAATTAACATTTTCACTTCACTCTTCACTCATTTTTCACTCTATTTTTATAGTACTCAACTGATTAAATTTTATTCACATTTTGGATGGGTTTCTTTACTGTTTGCTTCTTGTTTGTGTTTTCCTTTTTCTTCTGTTTTCTACTCTAAACAGTTTTTTGCTTAAATAAACACCAGCATCCTGTTCGTGGGTTGGGAGGGGACAAGGGAGGGAAACCCCTAAAAATGTGCTCTAACTTTTAAATGCTCACTTAATTTGTACGTTTTACTTTCGCTTTCATTTTGTTTTTAACTAAACTAAAGTTTTTCGCAGGAGTTGAAAACTTTTTCCAAAGTGAGGAATAACGGGAGATCAACTCCTCTGAGTATGCAACATTATTTCTCGCTAACTTGCGTTTGTGCGAACAACTTTCGAGTTTGAGTTGAAAGTTTGTCAAACTAGAACTAAATATTTTAACAAGGCTCCGCTTCTTCTTCTTCTTCTTCTTCTTCTTTCAAGTCTGCTGACAGATGATGTGGAGCTGCAACTTTTTGTGGAGCCCAAAAATATTCAGTAGTATAAGTTATAAAATCTTCTTTTAATTTTCCTCCAACACCGAAAAGTATGCTTTAAATATTTTATGTTAAATTTTCTTTTATATTTTTAATTATGTACTTTTGATTAAGTTTTTAATTAAAACACTTTCAGAACTTTTCTTTGACCGTCATTTAAGAATTTTTCATTAATTTCGGAAACTGTATTAAATCGTTTTTTCACCGATTCTTATAGCATCTGAAAGTATGCTTGAGAGCCGCAGATAAAATTGCTTCACACTTCATGCCATTAATTCGTAGTACTTGGCCATTAAATCGCTTTAATTGTCAACATTTTCACACCATTTAAACTGCACTTGACCCATAAAAAGGGGCGGTTTGGGGGTGGGCGGCGGATACTAGAAAAACCCTTTTCAGCATTTCACGCATTCACTTAAATAACAGCAACAACAACTGCAATAAAAGAGTCAGCAACACCAGCATCTGCAACCGCTTGAGAACATGCTTAAAAAGGGCAACAAAAAATGTGTGTCAATTCAACGTTGCTTCAATTATTACGCGTATTTGTTGTTATTGCTTGTTTTCATATATTGCACACTTTTAATCTTTAAATTGCTTTCCAGTTATTCTTCACTTAGGTCACGTTTTTTCTTGTTGTTTTTTTAGTATTTTTTCTTAATTTTTATTACTTTTTAAGCGCGCGAATGATTCGAGACGCGTGCTTCACTCACGACTCGCAGAATAAAACTACTCGTCCTCGTTGTCTACACGAAAAGCATTTCGGCAGCGCAGCCAAGCAGCCAAACAGTCAACCAGCATTAGGCCTGGCTAGACGTAGTATCTTTTGAGCGGTTTCACTACTGGTATGTTGATACCATCGGTGGCTACACACCCACTGGGTGTCAGCGTGTATGAAATGCATAGAATATTCAAATGTTGATCAGAGTGAGAGAAAATATGGACACACGTTCGGCAAACTACGTTGCTCTTCTTTCGTTTCTTGATACCCATCTGGGAGGGTATCACTGGGATAGAAACTCTTTCTCACTCGCTTTCAAAATGGCCTGTCACGCAGTGCGTCTAGCCAGGCCTATTTTCTTCATCTCGCTTATTTTCCAGTCTTCCACTGAACATTCTGAACATTTTCTCTCTGAGAGAATTTACCCGAAGTGGCTTCGGCAGCTACTTGCCGGCAAGTAAAAGAATGGCCAAGCCGCTTGGCCAGTAAAATCATTCACGAGCCTTTCCGAAGTGAATTTGTGGAATGCTACATTGGAAAATGCTGCATTTTATTCCACCGGTGGAATAAAGCGTCGGTGAAGCGTCTCGCTCTTCTCTTTTCGAGAGAAAATATCCAAAAGGATATTTTATAAAGGGAATTTTCACTAACATAGTGTTAGTGCTCTGTACAGAGCTCTGTACATAGAAAGGAAGAATTCTGAAATATTGTCTAAGGAAACATTTAACATTAGGGAATTATTAATGGAATTTATTTAAACTAATTGTCTAAATTGATATTTTTTCAAAAATATGCATTCAAATTTTTTTTAATTTGTTTCATTTATTTAATTTAGTTTACTTATTATTGGGTTTATTTTATGTATTTTACATTTAATTATTGTAAATTCTTGATTATAATTATTTTTAAATTTTTTCTACAAGAAACAAAAAGAAGCTAAGAGGAAAAAAAGCAACAACTTTAAAGCAATTAATGAAGAACGCGTCTAGAAGTCGATAAAATCTTGAAATTTATGTAGATCCTTGTGCTTGTATCCTTGCAGCTTTTGGCACACCTCACTTTTTCCCTTTTTTTACTCATTCTCTGGTCATTCGTTCGCCGTTCGCTCACTCAACCTGAGTGAATCGAGGAAAAACTTTTTAATTGAAACAATTTGCAAAGAAAACCCAACGAAAGCGAGGTCATAAAATACACACACACACACACAAACAAGCACAAGATAACAGTTTCCATCGCACTTCTCTCTAGTAACAAGTCTCCCCTCAGCCACCTTCCACACCCCTTCTAATCACTCTCTCATCATTCATGCAATTTTACACTCACTTTGGGAGGGAAAATAACCCTTAAACAATAACAACAAAAATACCAACAACAACAACAACAACAACAGGAGCAGCAGCGTGATTTTTGCGAGATTTCTTAGCAAAACAACAGAACAAAAATTCAACAAGAAATCAACGCTTTAACACGAAGCTGTCGGTATTTCGGTATTTTTTAAAATATTCGAGTGTTCACAGTTCTTCCTTCGAGTGGCTTTTCTTGTTGTTGTTGTTATTGTTGCTTCAGGAGCCGAAGAGAAAAATGTATTAATTGGAATCTAAACGAAATGGAAAAGTAACGTCGCTTTAGTAGTCGAAAGTGACCAAAGTTATGTCAAGTTACCAGAAGAAGACTCAAATTAATCTTTGAAAACTTTAAAACCGAAAATATTCCTCGACTTTACCTCGATTAGCTGTTTTCATTACGTTTTTATAGAATCGCTTCTTTGAAATCATATCTAAAAACATATGCGCTTTGTACTCGGACAAACATTTACCCAAATGAGTCACTTGATTTGCTTGTTTTTCGGCTTGAACCAATATAATTCACACCGTGTTTATTTCCTCAATCACTACATTTAAAGCAATAAACATTTTTTCGACAGAGACTGTCTCTTTCTCCTCGTCCAACCACGTTTCCCCTCTTTTCTTTTTTAGTTCTCATTCATTATGGTACATATCATAACTCATTCTGTGGGTTAAACTGACGTAATAGCTATCTATAGATGCAAAGAACGTAATACGTATCTATAGATACTACTTAGCTAGGTGTGGTTGGTGGAAAGGTGACGAGTTCAGGTCAGGAAGACAAATCAAAGGGAGAGAAAGATAGAGAGAAAGGGAGTGGGTCGAATGAAACAAATCACTACAAACACTATGATTTATAAAGCTTGCTGGATTTCTAAGATACGAGTATTTCTTCAAAGAGATTTATTAAAGCTTTTAACGAAAAAAATTATAAAAAAGGAAGGGAAAAAAGGTGAGACAAGGAATATTAATAAGCTATATCTTTTAATAACCTCTGAGTACTTTTACGGTTAGCTTAATGATTAAAAGGGGAGCGAATGAAGAAAAAAACTGCTGATTCTGATTCTGATTTTGCTTCTGGTTTTGCTTCTGGTTCTGTGGTTCTGCCCCGTGGTCTTGTAGGTATACAGAGAACAACAACAACAACAAACAAAAATAAAAAAGCCAACAAAATAATTTTATTAAATCATTCATGCAAGGAATTCAATCATGATTTTCATTGAGGTTTTTCGCTTCAATTATGATTTTCATGCTTTCCGAATGAGGAAATTGAACTGTAAAGAGAAAAACGTCACAACAGAAATATAAAGCATTAACAATTCCGAATCAAGGACAATAAGGTTGGAAAAGGATTTGATAAATTGTTGTTGCTTTTTGTGCACGAGTAGACTTGAACAGTTTTGAGATGTGAGCGATTATTAATCAAACATATCGTTGGAGTTGTTGTAGTTGTTGGTGGTGTTGTAGTTGTTGTTGTAGTTGTTGGTGGTGTTGTAGTTGTTGTTGTTGGCACGTGTAAATGATATCAACTCGGACATCATTCGTTTATTCGCTTCTGATTATTAATTTTGTGTTATGAATAATCACATAATTATGTGATATAATTATTACATCATGTGTGATAACTTTTGATAACTTAACCAAAGAAACTTGTATTTCTTTCGTTTTAAGTCGTTCATTTGGAGTCCCTTTGAATATTACTTTGGGTCCAAGGATAAGCTACTAATTTTGTGATCCTAATATAGATAAATTTGGGTACCTTGATAAACCCTTTTGAGGCTCTTAGAAAAGCCCAATAAAATACATTAATTTAGTAGAGCATCATTAAAATCAGAAATGTCATTAAAATACAGAAAAACTATTAAAAGACACCAAACTTTTGTGGAATTATAAAGCATCTGATCCCTTGATACTAATTTAAGACCTTGGATATAAATGTCTCATTCTCCTTGAATGCGATGGATAGCTTTTCTATTTAACCGTCCACTTTTCTCCCAAACGGAATGATAATCATAAACCCAGAGAGAGAGGGAGAGATGTCTTCCCTCCCTTTTCTCCACTTGCAAAGCAACAGGATAGATCTTAACTTTCAATGTATTTTCAAACATTTTTCTCAACTCATTTAAACTCTCATAGATACCAATTATGGAATATAATCAGGAGACAACCTGGCCCAAAAAAATGCATATCAACTCTACTCTACTCTACTTTGTACCCTACTCTATTCTTCACATCTTCTATTCTCGACATTCTCCATACATTTACACATAAGAAGTCGAACTCAAACACACACACACACAAACAAATCGTAAAAGATACTAAAGACGATTTTGTTTTTGCTCCTTTAATTTTGTTTTCGTCCTTCATTCGTCGCAATGTTATAAACGCTTCGGGTCGAGTCGGGTTCTTTGGAGTGATAAGAAGAGTGCCAGCGTCAGCAACAACAAGTGAATTAACAAGAACAAGACTAATAACAAGAACAACAACAACACACAACAACAACACAACAATAAGGAAGTGTTTGAAGTGTGTCAGAGGAGGAATCGTGGGATGGTGGAGAAGGGATGGGAGGGGGGGAGGTACCAGGAGATTTGTCGGTTAGGTTGAGAGAATATTCTGTGTGTAGTCAAATCCATGATGTGAGTTTCTTACTCGTAGTTGTTGTTGTCGTTTTTCTATAGAATCCAAAAGGAGAACCCTTAATTTTTTGGGTTTTTTCTTTTTTTTTGGTTTTGCGGAGCTGTAATTTGTTTTTGTTTTAGTTTTTCTGGCTGTTGAACCCTCGCTGTCCCCCTGCCACTCCTCCTCTCTTTTTTTTTGTTGATTTTTCTTTATTCTGACTGAGGCTTTTTTCCTGGTGTCTCGTTAAAGTGACCTGAGCTGCGACCTCACCGCTCCTCCCCTCGACCCCTCCTAAAAGCATTAGAATCTCGTAAAATTAAAAGATGTATGCAAGGTCAGTAGCTTCTGCTTTTGTTTGTTCGTTTCTTGTCTCAAAGAGCGGACGTTGTTCTTGACTCCAGTCTTCTTATGGGTCTAGTTTATTCACCCTCTTCTGGGACTCTTTTGTATTTCTTTTATTTTTCTTTGTCATTTTAGTGCTAATGACTTCATTACGTTGAAATTATTTATGATTTCCGGCGCGTGCCAGTTTTTTATGCATGCTTTTCTACGGAGTCATGATTTTCACAGATATCAAATCCGATTCTGAACGCGGACAATACACTCGAGGTGTATTCGAGGGTTTGATTTCTAATTACAAAAGGATTAGAGAAGTATTGCATACTTATAAAGAGACCATAAAATCATTAAAAAGAGAAGTCCCTTTAAGGGATTTCAGTTATGTGATCATTAATCACAGCTCCCGAGCATGTAGCGTTTTTCAGTTTTGGTCAAGTCTATGATAGCACTATTTCTGGTCTATATATTGTCTCCAATTATTTCTTATTTTACTTTATAGGGCTTCTTTTAGAAATTTCTTTGCCCATTCTACGAATTGTAGTTTAAGCCATTATTTAGCTTAGATTATATATAATAGAACAGTGGAATTCTTTATTAGAGCCACTTTTCACGAGCTTGAACTTTATAGCTTTCAACTGCAAGCATTCCACGCGTGATGGTCGAGCGGTTCTTCCAAACGCGATATAAAATCATCGACCGAATGATGTCGTTGAGCGTGAAACGCGCTTTGAGAATGTCGTAAACGAAGCTGCTGCGTCTATCGTTACGATATCGTAATATTTAATGGATATCCTCCAGCAACAGAATGATGGATATGGTATCGTCGTCCACCTCCGCCGGCGAAGCTAAAGGATTATAAAATTGTCGGGAGAATCGTTCAGCAAAGCAACAAAGAAGCTTTAAAAGCGGAAATCGTCGTCGTCGTCGTCAACCGAAAACAGATGATAGACAGAATAAAGCGTAAAAAGAAAGGAAAGTAAAAAGATTGAAAGAGTATTCAATGAACTCTTTTTTCAAATATTATGTTAGATAGTAAAAAGTTCAGCGACGAGATGGTTCACGGACGAGTGGAGTACTCAAGGGTACTACGAGTCCATTCACATTCAACCGTGTTTTAGGTACCTCATTTAGGTAACTTTTTTAAGATGCACTTCGGAGCTCGCAGAAGAAACTTCGCTTGATGAAGCAGCTCTCGAAATTTATGCGAAAAATATTCGTATTCATAACTCAGAAAATTTTAACAGCTCCGAAACTCATCGCTCGATCGTTAAGTCGACGCATCGTCGTTGTTGCTGCTCTCCACGCTAAGTTTTTATATTCACGGTTAATTCGCAAAGGTAGCTGAATTATTTTGATATCCTCTTTCTTTGGATTTCATCCTTTATTCCCCCCCTGTTTATTGTTTATCTTTTTTCTCTATCTAACCATAAAAATTCACTCAAAATTATAGCCGGGGAAAACCACAGACGCGTTGGTCGCCTGCAGTAAAAGCTTCAAGTTTTATGAACGGTGAGAGTAGTGATGAGAGTGGAGAGTGCCGTCCACTTTATGTTGTTGTTGGTGTTGTTGTTGTTGTTCGGCAAGGATATTAAATTTTATATCCACTCTTATCAACTTTTGTCTGTGGCTGTGTTTCTGTCCTCTCTTTCGCCAAATCATATCTTCTCTTCTACTTTGATGAAGCGTGAACCATAAACAAATAAAAAACAACAACATACAACAACATCATAGCTTATTGCATTCCTGCAGTGTAACGCAATCAGTTGTTGCGTTGAAGATTCCGAAAATAGTTGCGGAAACGCCCCACACTCAACGCGCTTAACGGCTTTTTTCCAGCACTAAAAGGAGCACAAAAAAGCCGTTTCTCGGTCCACCTGGGATCCAATACAAAAAAAAACTCGGGGAGAAAAAAAGTAAAGCAGCTGTTCTGAAAGAGCTGACGGAGGTGGTCACTGTCAGGAGTGGTGGGTATGTGAGTGTGGTGAAGAGTGGGGTGGTGAGTGGGGGAAGAGTGCCGAATCGCGTGTAAGTGAATTGAAAATTTATGAATTCCTATAAAATTGAAAATAATGATAGCAACAAAGCGGATGGGTTAAGCGAAGAGAGAGAGAGAGCGAAGGAGCGAGGATAAATGAAGCAGGGAGAGGATGAGAATGGGATCGAGGGTAAAATATGTTTAATGGTGAAATACTATCAATGAAAACGAGAGAAAGCAGAGAGATTTCATTAAGATATAAGAAGGAGAAGAGGTTAGTCTTTCCATTGGCGAGAAACGCTGACTTTTGCAATGTAAAAGAGAGGAAAAGTAAAAGAAGAAGAGGTTCAAGAGGAGGAAGAAGAGGAACAGAAGCAGTTCTGAAAAATAATGATCTTAGATGTGTTTCCAGGAAGGTAACCTGCTGCCCCTGGAGGGGTATGGGATGTCAATAATTCTTCTAAAGATTCCGTAAACTGCAATCCGTGTAAAACATTGGAACTTAAGATAAATTAAGAATCTTTTTTTTCGGATTATTTTGGAAACTAAAATGTGTTTTTATATTTTATTTGCGAAACATTTTGAGTTTATTTTGATTATCATTCTCTGGAAAACATCTGCACATGAAATGCACATAAATGAAGCTTTTATGCTGAATTCCGTCGCCGTGAAGCCATCCGTCGCCAGACGCTCAGACACTCGGTTGGCCGCATGGCGTTCGTCGATCGTCAGAAGCCGCACGCTCAAATTAAATTCAGCGGCTGCTACAAGCGACGGTTTGCTGTCAACCGCGATTGTTTGGACAGCAACAATGCGTGCAACCGAAATATTTTCGCCTTCGTCACTGTTGACAACATGAGGGCTGCAATAGCAACATTAGCGTGCAGCAACGTGCGGCTACGCTTGGTTGGCAACGCTGAGATTAATGAGGTGCGAATTATTTGAAAGCACACACGCACAGATTCGCTAATCTAGTTAAACAGAGACACACACACACATACGCACATACTACACACCCTTATAATTCACCCTCTCCCGGAATCATAAATCAGGTGCTTCACTAATGTCGCTGGTGTGAGCAGAAGATGTGTTGTGCAACATGAAGTGCAACATTTGCTCACTCTTCATGCTTGAGTGCAAATATTTTCCAAATATTTTTGTTGGGTGGCGCTCTTGTCGACGTCTTTATTGTTGTCATTGTCACCAACCCCCCCCACCCCCCCTCCTCCCCAGCTCCCATCCGTTGTTGCCCTTTTATCACTGGAAGCTTCGCTCATCACGTCACTTTTTTTGCATGCATTTATTTAGTATTTGATTTATTATGTTTCTTTATTTTTGCACTTGGCAACGCTGACGATGAGGTGTGAGAAAACGAATTTGTTTCCAAAGCGTAACGATTGCAGATTCCAGAGCCAGAAGAATTTTAAGCAACTGAATGAGGATTTTTTCCTTGGTTTTTAGTAACAGCTGCAAAATAAATCACCATAAAATCATGAAAAACCAACTCTATTAGAGGGAGAGCAACAGTCAAAAAAAGGAAAATAAATATATTAAATAAACTAAACTTAAAAGAGTTTGAATAAAGTGAATAAAGCGATGGAATGCTCTGTTGAATGATGGAATGCTCAGATGAAGTGATGATTGATGATGATCTTGACGATGGTGATGATAATGCGATGTGATCTCTTGTTGCTATGTAACGAGATGTGATGTTATCTCGTTATTTATCCAGACGAAGTTGAAATAATAAGTAAGTAATCAACGATAAAACCTAATTTAAAACAAAGCTAAAAAGAAATTGAAAGTGAATTGAAATTAAGTTTGAAACTTGAAACGATTGGCGAAAAACTCCAAGTATAAAACTTCAAGGATGCCAACTTATGAAAGTCCTACTGAAGAGGATCAGGACACTTCACGATATCGGCCAGTAATGTTCACAAAGTGATAGCTACAAAAACGTTTGCATCTGAGCCTCTACTCTACTATTTTATTACTTCCTCCTCTTCTTTTCCTCTTCTTTTTCCTCTTCTTCTGCTTCTCTTAAATTGGCTCAAAACTTTGCAATGGACAATAATTCCATTTGATAAAAAATACGAGAAAGAAAAGAAAAACTTTTTGCTTCTAAGTTATTCGACTCGTACTCCAGCAAAAAACAATCCACTTCTATAGCAATAGGAAGTCCTGACCGAATCCTGGTTACATTTCTTGGAAATGGCAACAACAGCAACAACAAAAAAGACAGCTAAAGATCATCAGGGGAGAAGAAAGCGAAGAACAGCTGTGAGGCAATCCTGCTCGCAGCTGAGAACGGAGGATGCACTCACTTGCCAGTTCCTCTCACAAGATGGCGACTAGCTTACAATTTATAGAGGACGAGAACGGAGACCGGGACGAGGATGACGAAGATGAAGACGATATTCTTTAAACTTTGTCCATTGGGAAGAAATCGAAAGTTTCTCCTAAATGACTCAAGTGCTGCGTAAAACCAGAGACAGAGACAAAAGAGAGACAGAGAGAAAGAGAAGGAGAATAAAATAAGGAACATTTTCTTTGGGCGGAAATGCTCGTTCAAGTAGCTGGTAGCTACCATGGTTGTTGTTGTTGTCGCCATGGGACCTTCAGATCTGCTATTTTTCATGCAACTCTTTGGTTGGTCACTAAAGTGCACCATTAAATCAGCTACACTGCTCGTATGTTGTTCTGTGGCATGTCCTTGTCACGCAGTCCACTTGACATCGCAGCTCCTCCGGGTGACCATATCAAGGAAACATAATCCGCTTAACGGCAGCTTCGACAGTTGAACAAACAATTTAAATGCTTTGGGAATTCGTTTTCCATGCGTTTTTCCACATGTATTGTAGCTCTTGTATGAGTGTATGTGTGTGTGTGTGTATTTGAATGTGTGCGTAGATCAGAAAACTTTTGAACTCTCATTTCATTTAGAGGAAATATTGGCTGTTTTCGTTCTTCCGTTAGTTTACTTTATTTATTCCGCTAGTTAAAGAAATATTTGGGTTACTTTGACTTGGGTTAAGGTTGAAGTTGTCTTCGGTCGACTCGTGATGACCCGGATTAACCCTGATATATTATGCGCTGCTTAATCCGGGATTGGAATTGAATACTGGCAAATAAGCTTTTTAGGAAACACGAATAACGGCAAAGAAACATGCATCTGGTATCAACAAAAACAGCTCCAAAAAACAACAACTACCACAACTACAACTACAGAGACACAATGTTGCTGAACACTTAAATTAAATTGTTTACAAGTCTCGTTAGTTTCGGAATAATTTAACCAAAGTCTCCGAAGTGAGACAAGTGAACAAGAAACGGAAACGAAAATCCTTAACGGTGAAAATATCTTATAGACCAGAAACGACAACAAGAAGAACAACAACAACAACTACTACTACGATATAAATACAGATATACGGAGATATAAGGAGACACCGTCGCTAACAACATCGACAACTTCGGCACAAGGAACCAAACAACAAGAACAACAACAACAATAACAACAACAGAAGCATATGTTGCAGTGATCAAGAGAACAGCAACATCGTGGCGAAGCGAAGGAAGCAGTGAAAGAAGAACGCGAAGAACGTGTAACGTATGGAACAGAAGTGTGAAAGGGCAATAGACTCAGTTTGTTATTCGACGATTATATTGTTGTGTTGGTGTTCGTGTTGTTGTAGTAGTTGCTCTTCTTGGTATCGTTTTCTCACCTCTTCTCGCTTCTACTCTTTCAGCCATAAAGTCGCTGATTTACAACAAGCAACACAACAAATGCAATCAGGCTCAAACGCGAGGCAGATGTTGAGCACCGAAAGGAAATAATTTAGTCGTCTTTACGGAGCTGAAGCATAAACGACGTAACGACGAAGTTGCGAAAAGATAGAATGAAACGTTGAGATTTTTTCCGGAGAAACTTTTTGTTGTTGGTTGTTTAGAAAAAAAAATCCCATCTCTCAGAGCTTCACTGATGGACTTTATTGCTTGGAGTTCTCTTCCGGAGTTTCTTATATTTTATAGATCACTTTGCGAGAGGACTTTAAGAGCTTCTATAAGAACCATCCTTGTAACTGCTTCTTCTACCTTGTAACTTCCTCCGTAAAAGAAGCAGAATCAGAATCCAAGTAAAGCTATAATTTGATTGATTCTTTTATAATTCTTTCATTGGACAAATGTTCCCTTTTATTCCTTAATTATTTGCATTACTATTATGATTGTTCGGGGAAAATAATTCAAGCTTCTGGAAGTGTTTGAGAAGGTAATTGAAAATAAATGACTCAAAGTACACTTTCGATGGGTTTTCCGGTATTTTGGTGGTGGTATTTTGCAATACTTCTTCTTTATAATTTGAGTAATGATCTAAATTTATTATCTAAATTTGCGAGTTAAGAACTTTTTCAAAGACATCACTTCATTTTCTTCATTCATCAAACTTCTCATTCTTAAACTTAAATCTAAATCTAAAAACTAACGATTATTTGAGTTTTGAACTGTGTTTGGTAGATGATTAATTCTCTCCCTCCCCATCTCTCTCCCTCTCTCTCTTAACTCTCCACTCTCTCTCTCTTTGTCTTTCTTATTAACATGGTTTTTGAAAAGTTTCTCAGAAGCAAACTTATTAAAATTTTACCATTTGATATGAAAATTTTATGAATGAATGGAATGAAGTAAAGTTGAGTTCGAAGTTGAAATGAGAATAATAATAAACAACAGACGGGGTCTGAGAGAACTATTAAACTCTGTACACACGATTGCGCTCTTGGTTTCACCTGAAGCCAAATTTTGGAGTTTTGAAGTTTCGTTCCACTATACAACACTTAACCGTGGTTGTTGTTGTACTTGATCCGTTTCTTCTCCTTGTTCTTCTTCTTCTTCCACTCTTTCTTCTTCTTGTTCCCTGTTTATTTTGTTTTTGATGATGTTTTTATTATTCTCTTGGTTTTCTTGCTGTTTTGCTTTGATAAGTATATCAAGTGAATGATTCTTTTGCCTTTCTTTTTAATGGATGTATACAAAGTACATCGAACTAAATAAAGAAGAAGAAGAAGAAAAATGTTCTCTGTTATTAATTTTTAACGAGAGGAATTCGACGGACGCAGAGCGGAGAGCGAAGGAAGCGGGATGGAATGAATAAAGTGTGAATGAGGTGAAAACCACTTCCTCAACAACTCTAAGAACAAGATAAAAGAGAAAAGAAGAAAAACATAAAAAGGTATGAAGATAATTAAGAAAAATAAGAAGAAGCAGAAGAAAATCGGGATCTTATGGTCTATCAGAGTCTAAGAACCTCGCAACTTGACTTTGTTGCTTTCCTTTGTTTTTGGTGTTTCTTTCTTTTTTCATTTACTTTGTAGCTTCTTTGGTCTCATTTGATTCTCTGCAAATGAATCAGTGAAGAATAATTTTTTTAATTAATTTTATTGATTTTATTTATTGTATTATATATTAATTTGTTTTTATACAATTCCATTTGTTCCAATGTTTTTACCATTTCTCTTCATTCTTTTTATTTCTCATTTGGTTTTTACCGTATTCTTTACTTCTATTCTATTTTTTCCTACTTTTTTACTTAAGTTTCATTCACAGTGCTTGTTTATATTAAAGACCTGGTTTCTCTTAAAGCGTTACCATGACAATGCACTCAATTAACTCGCCATCATACTTTTTTCTTCTTCTTACCTTAAGAGGGGAGGGCGCCATCCTCCATGACCCATCTGTGTCTGTATTCGTGTCCATCTGTATCGGTATTCCTCTTGACCCTCCTTCCATCCTCTTTCGCTCCATCTATCTCCCTTTCTTTGTTCTAATTTCATATGTTTTACGGCCGTTCATAATTAATTCATGACGGTCAGCTGAATCAGAGCCAGAAAGGCGACAGAAGGAGGATGTGGGGGAAGGGTGGAGGGGAAGAAAGTTGAGGGGGACAATGAAGACGGGGTGGATAAAATAGGGAAGAGGAGCAGAATAAAATAACGGAGGACAATGAAGTGGTGGAGACTGAGAAGCTTCAGAAGGAGGATGAAATAGATTTATCGCTTGATTTACCACTTTTCGGATATCAGAGTGAATCGGATTGCCTTCTTTTGTTGTTCTTCTATTTTATTATACTATATTGTAGTCGAAAGAAAAACAAAACAAGAAAACTGTATGTGTTTATTTTATCTGAACTCATGAACTCTTGTCTAATGTGAAGATGATGGCGAGGATTATCGAGGACTTCAATGAAAGCAACATCAAGAGCAACAACAACAGCAACTACAACAACATCCAGACATAATAAACCTATATAAGTTTCAAATAAACTCCTTTAAGGTAGAAATGGTTAAAGTTCTACAAGAAATCTGGCTCGAAGGACCACAAAATAAAGTTTAAATAATAAGATCGTACATATTATAATAAAAAGAAAACTTATGACAGGAAGTGTTAAATGGAATATTATTCACATTATTATATACAAACTATTTTCATTAAGAGGTTCTAATATTTCAAACATAAATTAAAGAATACGATTTATTTCAATTCATTCTGTAAAGAATTAAAATAAGGAGACAAAAGTTAAAAGTAGTGATTCGGTCTTTAATTTGAGCTCTCAAAGGACACTCAATCTGAAAGCCACCCTTACATACAAACACTATAGGTTAAGTGAAGCTTAACCTGCAAAAGTTTAGCTGCTGATACAGATTATATGGAGGGTGGGGAGGGGGGATATGATGACACGTCCACAAATTCTTCCTGATACACCCTTCTTATTTCATGGGCATCAAATCTTGCAAAAGCATCTTCAAGCTTCCAAGGAGTCAGAGAGGCGTCATTAAGAAGAAACTAAAGCGAAGCTGTTTCATTTGTAAAAGTTGCTAATCGTACAATCAAACTGGAGTTACAAAAACAACAACAAGTATAACACAACAACGAAACGTTTACAAAATAACTCCAGTTAATAGAACAACAACAAACACTGCTATTATCATGGAATTACTACTATTAAAGGACTACAACAGCTCCAGCAAACCATTAAATGGACGGACAACCAGCAACAACAACGGGAAGAAAATAGCATAAAAGCGAACTTCCAATCGAATGTTCGAACTCATTTTGTATTTGCCGAGCAACAGCAACAATAATACCACAATAATCACAACAACAATAACAACAATCTAATGCTATTGATATTGCAATTCTTACTTCTTAATTGAAAGCTTTACTTGTTGTAGTATCGTCGTTCATCCTCCGTCCTTCGCTCTACCCAAGCTACAAGCTCCGTCCTCGTACTCGTCCTTTGTTTTGAGTTCGAACTCATTTCAACATTTTTCAATTCACAGAAGAAGAAATCCTTTTTTTTTGCTCATTCATTTTCACAAAAGTGTCAACTAATTAGTTGGACTTCATTTCATTAGACAAATAGTAACAATAACAACAACAACAAGGGTACCGTTAGATGGGTGGGTTGTGAAAAGAGACGATAAAAAATACGAAAATAAAAATAAAGAAAGAAAATCGAAAGGAAAACAGAAACAGAAAATTAAACCTCTTTATTGAGCACTACAAAGATTGTGAGAAATAAAGTATAACGAAACAGTTACTCAGAGGGAACTCTCTGTCTGTCTCTCTTTATCTCTCCCTCTCTCTCGCACTTTCTCTCTCAGAGAAACACTCCGTTAAAAATAGCTTCGACCTGAAGCAAACAATTTGTTAGTAATTGAAAATAATATAGGAATTTCATCGATATTTTCGATGGTTATTTTTCATTACGAAATGGAATCTAGTGTTGGTTGTCGCTTTTGTTATTTTGGCTTGTTTTTCACCTGCAAAACTTGAATGATTTAAAGTGGAGAGGACTTCTGGCCCCTCCTTGGATTGAACTTGTAAACAATTCAATCGGGGTTGAAAAAATTAATTAAGATGGGAATGGAAAAAATATCAATTAAAAGCTTATTGTTATTACTTAGTTGGTACTTATATTGAACTCTGAATTGCTTCAAAATATTTGGCTCGAAGAACCAACAATTTTCGAAATAATTAGAATGTTAAAAAAGCCATCGCAAGTCACTCGAAATCAAAAGGTTTTAATAATAATAATAAAAATAATTATAATAAAAATAACAATAATAATATTATTAAATAAAGTATAATAATAATAAGCATAATAATATTGTTAATATTGAGAATAATAATTATAATGATAACTGCACTGGTTTTTTAATATTCTAATTATATCGAAAATTGTTGGTCGTTCGAGCCAAATATTTTTACTAATAATAATATGCAAGTAATAATATTTTACAAACCTTAATAAATTCACTATATAATTTCCGTTATTTAATCTTTGAATTTTCTCAACTCCATTTACAGTTATAATTGGAAACCGTTGAGATGTTCTAAGAAAACAATCATTGAGAAATTAATCAGCAACAAAAACAATAACAAGAAGAACAAATCAATTTCCAAAAATTACGTGAAATATTTCTTTAGAGAGAGAGAGAGAGAGAGAGAAAGCATCACGTGTAACGGAAATTGTATTCAATTTGCGAGTAACAGTAAATGATTTTAAAACTACTTCAATCTCTTTGAGTGTATCTGTCTCAGTATCTCTCTCTATCTCTCTCTCTTTCGATGCATTAAATATTGCGATCATTTAACAAACTTGTTAAATGAAACATGAACTTGAAATGGGTTGGAAATTATTTCTTTACATTATGATTATAATAATAAATATAATAATAATAATAATAAATAACAGCTAAGAAAAACACAAACATAATGCAATCGTTGTTTGTGTTTCTATTATCTCTTTACATCTCATTTCCTTTTACATCTCATTGCTGCTTTAAGGATCCATTGAAGAGCTAAGAACAACAACAACAAGAAACCAACTCCAAAAATGGCCGAAATGTCGAGAGGAGCAAAAAACAACAAATTGGAGAGAAAAAAAAGATTAAAATCAAAACAAGAAGTTCAGAAAATAGCAAAAATAAGTAAAGAAGAGAGTGTGTAAGAAAAAGGTGAAGAAAAAATAGTAAAGCAAAAAGATTGATGAAAAAAGAGTCCAGAAAAAACAGTGAAGGATAAAAAAGTCTTTGATAACAAAATTCGGCTTCTGACTCTCTAACTTGTTTGGCCAAAAGCTGGCCACATGGCAGGAGGTGTCAAAAGGAGGGTGGGGAGGCAGGGGGCGGTGGGGGCAGGGTAAACCAAACTCATGTGTAACACATCCTAACATTCCTTTGTTAATTCTATCGTTTCTGCCGTTTCTTGCCGTTATCCTTCATCATCATTTCTCCTTCTTTCAGTATTCAGAAGTTTTTTCAATCCGAATTCGAATCCCGAATTTCGAATTCCATCACCTACTAAAAAAGGTACCCGAGTATTTAAATGTAATTTTATACAGGATTTAAATCTGTCTACAAGATTAATTAACAACAAACGATGAATGCAAACGGAATGAATTTGAATTCCATTTTCATGCCGGCGCATCAATTAAATAAATTGTGTAACGGAAGTAATGAGGTTACTTAAGGAGAGGATAACAAGGTGACGAAGGAGGACCAGGAGAAGGAGACTATAATAAGTTGTGGAGCCAGCCACTCAAATTGAAGTCCTGCGACTGTGAAGCAATAAGTGTTTCCTTTTGTTCAAAAGTTGTTGAAATTTACACAATGAGTCAGTGTCAGTCAGTCAACTGTTCAGTCCATCTCTCCCTCCATCCATCCCTCTATTCATCCCTCCATCCATCCCTCCATCCATCCCTCCATCCTCCCGTGACTCCATCCATGGCTAATCCGAAGCCTTCATTGATGAAGCTGATGTGATGCAGTCTTCGTTGATGTCTGTCAGCTCGGTTGATGGACAGACACACTTAAGTTCATTAAACAAATGAGCGAATGACTGACAGACTCACGAAATGATTGATTGATTGATCTAATGGAATTTGATGGACATTTTATGGAACTCATCTGGAAATGATGATAGATTTAAAATACAGGCAGCAGGTTTTTTATTCATAACTCCTGAAGAGTGAAGAAAGAGGGAGAGAGAGAAAGGGAGAGAGAGACAGGGAGATGGAGAGAGAGAGAGAGTTAAAGATAAACAAAGCGAAGATTTGATGAACTCTGGAATTACAATAATAAATGACATTAACGAGTCCTGTCAGTTTAGTTTATTATTAATTAATTCAAATTAAACAGGATTCTCTGTAGTTTTTTCTACAAATTTTTCTCTGTGCTTTTTATCATGTTTAAAAAGTTCTACGTTTTAATTTCTATTAAAAAAATTGATGGTGCTTAAGGGGGAAAGAAAGGGCAGGTGTTTTGTCCTTTTATTTTGCCTTTTATTTCCTTTTCCGCATTTTTATCGGACAGTTTTTCTGCTTTGCAATTTAATTCCATCGATATTACATTCTTTTTTTGTTCGTTTTGTATTTTTTTTTCCTTATTTGCTTTCTCTATCACTTTTACTTACTTTCTTTTCGTTTCGTTTCGTTTTTTGTTTTACTTTGATCTAATGACTTGAGGTTTTTACTATTTTGCAGATTATATTTTTTCTTAGAGCATCTGAAGACAATAAAAACAAAACCAACAACAGCAACAACAACAACAACAATAAGTAATGCGTCCATAAAACTATGACGACGATGTCGACGCTTTCTATTCTGCTACAGAGTATTCAATGGAGGCGAAGAAGAAGCAAAAACAGCAAAAATGGTAGACGAAACAACAGCAACAACAACAACACTGTAAACGATGCAACAACAACAACAACAACAACACTAGAAGTAGACGCAGCTGCAGAGAACTAAGAAACTTTCAGTAAAAAGTAATTTATTTTCAAGTTTTAAATGCGCTTTAATTTAGTTGCGCACAGTGTTGAGTTCTCTTCTTCTTCTTCTTGCAGGTTCTTTCAATCATCTTCTTCGTCTTCGTCTACTATTTTTGCTATTTACTACTATTTTTCCACTACGAGTACTCTTTTTTTAATCAAGCTTCATTTTCAGTTAATATTTAAAGCCTTAGTTTTTGCATTTCATTGCATTTTGCTTATTTTTAGCTTATTCTCTGAGTTCATTACGAATTTTTATTACCCTGAAAATAGTAAGAAGCATCGATGAGGATACTAATGATAATTATAACAATAAAGAGGATGGAAAACAAACAAGAGGAAAGCGAACGGGAAATCATTAAACTGAGCTCTCGAATTTCGAATCCACCGAATTCGAGTATCAGCGATGACAGTTGACATATTTTGGCCATTAGGAGGTCTCAAAAATTGATATCAAAGGTCGACAGGAGCGCAGTGACAGAAATCCTCACAAACACACACACAGATACAGTGTATTACCGCATTGAAATGAGTCCAAAAATTGATGCCACGCGCCAAACAAGCAACGCAACAAACAAGCAAACAGCGAGGTATGAATGCAACAACAACAACAACAACAACAACAAAACAACAATAAGAATAACAACAACAACAGAATATCATTCATTATAAACCAGAAACTGCCACAACTCCGATCAAGGAAGGAAGGAAAAATTTAACGATGTCAAACTCAGGTGAGGAGTGAAGGAAATAGAAGAAGATTGTGAAGAGCGACGGGTCGGGGGAGGAGGGGCGGTAGAAGAGAGAAGACTGATTGACCAGGCGTCTGTTTAGATGGATGTTCGTCCGTCCGTCCGCCCTCGTAAAATGTTTCGAATTAGCGACGGCTGACAGAGCTGTCAAATTCTATAGCAACAGCTTCTGTCACATTGCGTCAAGCAAGCAGGTCGGAAAATGTTCCGAAAACACATTCCACTGAACCACCCGGTGTGAACGAAGGAGGGGATCAAAGAGAGAGAAAGAAAGACGCGGGAGGAGAGAGAAAGCGAATACCATTAGCAACGGAGATATCGTTATGCCAATTAAATGCTTTAAATGTATTCAGCTGTCAAATGCAAAGTTTTACTTCAACTTCAGAGCTTCAAGAGATTTGATATGTGTCAATATCGCCATGTATGCAGCGCAATTATAATCAAATCAAGCTGTCAAAATTACTCTGCAAAACAACCCATCAAATGCGGTCTTTCCTCCTCTCCTCTCTTCACCGCTCCAACGCTTCTTCTTATTTCCAACTCATCCATTAAGTGTGTCATTTATCCGTATCATGCATACGGTTTTTAATGTTGCCACACCCACAACGCCCATTATAATTACACCAGCACTGCCTTCATTTTCCCGTATCCCTCCCTCTCTCTCTCTCTCTCTGTCTCTGAGCTGATTGTCCTCGTTGTCCTTGTCAAATTAAATTCGCGCTGTCCACGTTGCAAGAGTGACTGATAACCCTCCCATCCCCCTCCCATCCCCTCCCCACTCGGCCATTATGAAGTTATCATCTTCCACGCCCTGTTTCCTGTTTTCACCCGATTTATATTCTCATCTCTCTTCTCTCCTTCTCTTTTAGTTAGTGTCTTTGTCCTAATTGATGTGCAGTGATATAAATTTTGATACTTTGTTGTTGTTGTTGTTGTTGTTGTTGTACCGCCCATTGTGTTTATTGTTTGGTTGTTGTCATTGTCATTGTCGTTGTTGTTGCCTTCATTATTCGTATCACTCCAGCCTGTGGTATCATGTGTCACACTCGCTCCCTCACTGACGCTATCAGCTTCTTACTGTCTCACTCCGTCTATCACTGCACTCACTCTCTCTCTCTCTCTCTCCCTCCCTCCCTCTCTCTCTTTCTCGCACTGGCTATCATTCTCCTGCTCTTTACATACTCGTAGTTACATTTGCTTGAATCGAATTTAATCGCATTTATTAAGAATATTTATCGCATCCTGCAGCAGCGTTGCCACATCGCAAAGTCGGTGGCAGCGGTAATAAAAAATCGAAACGAATAATCAAGTGATACTTATTCTGTGATTAGTGAAGTTTTACTTCATTTAAGATGTGTTAGTGTTGCTTTGCTTTTATTGCATAATATTTCCTGGCTATTTTAATTAATACTATTATCTTCTTCTCCTTTCCGTTTCTCTTTTTTATGCTTTTTTTACTGTTCTTCTTTTCTTTTGCGTTATTCCGCTGTTTCTGAGCGTCTGATTTTAACAGCTCTCATAAGAATTCACGCTCCAACAGATTTTATGGGCAAGTGTGAATATACATATGTATGTGTATGTGTGTGTGTTTATATGTATTTGTGTGTTCACGTGTGTGAGTATAAATGCATTTCTATATTCATATCTTAATGGCTTTAATTTGTATGCGTTTTTCTACACCAAACAGTGTTAGTTAATGTTATTGAATTTTTTTGCGGTATACTTTCAGGCGCTCTTTTAAAGTGATTACAAAATGCGATGGAAAATGAAAATTTCTTTTAGCAACACGCTTTTAACAGTAACAAAAAACAATAAGATTAAAAAAGCTGAATAAAACGACAAGGAAAACAACAACAACAACGAATTCCTTGTTATTTCACACTTACTTCAGCTTTGTAATAATCAATTAGCTGTGATTTGTTTTTGCTGCATTTTCCCCCGCAAAATTGAAGAAAATTAAATGTTAAAGCGATGAATTAACTGTGAACTATGCGACATTTTACGACCTGCAGTCATGCAACAGCAAAACATTCGCAGCACCAGAAGCAGAATCAATAGCAACATCAACGCTTCTCAGGTACATGTTGCCACGCAGCATGTATTCTTAAAATGTTGCCCACCTTCTGTATGAGTTTATGTATGTTTTCTCCGCGTATGTTTCTGTCTGTCTGTGTTTGTGCAACTTAATTTGTGTGCGCTTCACTGACCTGTATAATTATAATGAGTGCGGCGAGATATGAGAGAGAAAAGAAAGGAAAAACACTACAAAAACAACAACAATAAAAATTAAATTAAATTGTTTGTAAGTTGGACTTATTTTAGCGGCGTGAATGCTTTTTTTACACTCACAGACACACATCAACACATGATATGCGTGTATATAGCCATGTACAGTCGCATATACACTCACACATACACACATACATGCACACATTTAATTCAATGTGGTCACGTGATGCTCTGTGGTCATGAAAACTAGAGACCTCACTCTCTCCGTATGTGTGTGTCTGTGTGTGTGCGTGTGGCTTTGTGTATAATTGTATGTGTCAATGTGTGCGTGTGTGGCTTTTGTATATTCAACACACACATCCTTGAAATCTTTTGTAGTAATGAAGTTTTAATTTCGTTTTCGTCGCAGTTGCTTATCGCCAAAGAACATCGCTGTTGAAATGTTAAATTAGATGGTTTTCAGTGCCTAAAATAGAACATTTTTACATAAATAAATATCAGAGAAAAGAGGCCGAGATTAAATTCATAAACCATAGACGAAGTCGAAAGCTGTAGTAATTCTTTGAAAGAACATTGAAGGCGTTTATTAATATTTTAATCAAAAGATGCTAACCACAGACGCATCTCAGACGCTGACAGAGATGAGGATGTCAACTGAGACGAAGCAACACAGAAGCATCAGTAATTATTAATCGATAATCAATTAAAATGTTCCACACAGAGAGAGAGTTTGTAGAAAATTACATAAATTAGAAAGGCATACTTTGTATACATCGACTTATACACTGATACTGAGACAGATACATACATACATACATACATACATACATAATATATACAATATACTTCTATACTAATCACATTTGACGATTCAGTTGAGTTCGTTCTTGATACTTTCACCAAAGAAACACCAGCAATTTCATCATTTATTATGATTGAGTGCTTGTCAAGGATGCGTAAGTGTCTGTGTGTGTTGTGTGTGTGTTTATGTGTGTGTTGTTGATATCATTATCAAGCGTATGTCAATCAATCATATCATCAAGCCATGCATTACCGTTTGTTGTTCTTGTTGTTTGATCTTTTGGGAGCTATTCTTACATTTCAAATGCAAATCCATTTAATTAAAGCAATTTTAATGCAGTCGTGTGTGTGTGTGTGTGTGTGTATGTGTGGGTGTATGTCTGAACTACATATCTTTCTGTAAATGTTTCTGTGTGCATCTATTAGTTGAATTAAAAATTCATCATTGCTTCAATCGTATGTGTTAGCAAGAAAGAGAGAGAAACACAGAGAAAGAGAGAGAAAGATGAATGGAGTGAAAGACAGAGAGAGAATTAATAAATACCACCTGAAATGGTTTATTTTTGGATATTGTTGAATATTTTATCACTGTCGTTGTTGTTGCAGATGGTTTTTAACCGAGTTTTAACAAAATTTTACGTTATTCAAATGATAATTAAATTCTCAATTAAAGTTTTCGAAAGAAGATTTGCATTGGTATGTGTGTATATGTTATAACTGATTGAGTTGTTATCGCTGTTGCTTTTCTTGTTGTTGTTGTTGTCCACCTAAGCAACATGATTATAGTAATGTCATAATTATTTTTGTTATTAATTTTCTGGTTCTGCTTTTGCTACACTCACCGTGTTGCAGTGCTGCCAAACTGTTGAAAGCTTTCCGCCCGAAGGTGAAACGAATGAATAATTATAGCGTAGAGGATGATGCGTTGTTGTTGTTGTTGTCGTCGATGCTGGTGTTGGCATTGTTTTTGATGTCAGCATCATTGGAGTGGGCGTGCGTGAGCTCCAGTGATTTGTTGTTGATAATTGATCACCTTCTCGAGCAGTGCGTTAACATTTATTATCGGTGCACTAAATTTCAATGAAATCATTGCACGATAATAAATTGCAATGTCGATAAATTGAGCTCACTTAAAGCGTGAAAGCGGATGTGTTACGCGTTGAGTGGGGACACTCACTCAAACCGAGTGAGAATCGATCACAGCTCATTTCTCATTTCTGATTTATCAGCGTTTTTTTAGTTAAAATATTGGTTTTTGAATGATTTCTTTTTGAAGGATCAATAATAGTTTTTCATTGGAAAATTCTGCAAGTTTTTTCTGAATATTTTAACTTTATTTCTAGTTGAGTTAAAAAACTAACACAAACTCGATGATCGAATGCATTTATTGAACTATTTTCATCCTCGTCGCATGGCAAACAATTAAAATTGCTTCCATTCTAAATAAATTCTATGAACAACTGTGAAAGCAACGCGTTAGAATAAAAAATCCTCCAAATTCAATGAATTCAACGAAGCGCCGAAAAGTCTGCTGCAATTTTTGTCCTTTCCTTTGTATTCAGTTCAAAGCGATGCTAGAAAGTTGACAGCGACAGAGACTTCGTATGTGAGCTGTCAAAACTTGTTGTCCAACCTGAACGAATGAAAGAATGAGTGAATGAACGAATGGACGAATGAAAGAATGAATGGAATACTGCTTTTTGCACCTCAGAGCGGAAGCTGAAAAAGTTGACTAAAGCCGGAGAAAGGAAACACGAAAAACTGACAAAACCAACAGAAGTTTTGCAGCTGAATGTCCAAAAGTTGTAGAAAAAGAGAGGATAAATAATATTTCAGAATTTTATTGAGGAATAAGAGAAACTTTTAAACACAAAGAGCGATGAGTAAAGAAACGGGGGGAGGAGGAAAAAAAAAGAAAAAAAAAAGAAAAAAAATATAAAAAAATTAAGTTAATTTAAATCATAATAAAACATTCATTTCAATAAATCATTTAAATTACATTTAAAATTTGTAAAACATAACATAAAAAATACTCCAAAGAAACATTTTAAGTGAGATTAAAACAAGAACTCACATAAAACTACAAACAATGGTAAAAAAAAAAGCAAAAGAAACCGGCACAAAATAAACTGACTCAAAATAAACTCAAGTAATGAGAAAATGTAAAGAAAGTCAAAAGAAAAAGCAACAACAACAAAGTGCCACAAAAGATGCAACAGAAACACGAATGACATCCATTAAATTGATATCATTTGCAGTAGAGGAAGCCTAAGAAGGAGATGCCAACAACAACAACAACTACAACAACAACAACAACAACAACACAAACAACAACAACAACACGAACGACAACACCAACAACAACAACACGAACGACAACGGTAACGATAACGACAGCTACACTAAAATCTACTCGTTCGAAATCTACTCGTTCGACTGAAGTACAGCGAGTGAATGAATGAAAAACCGAGACTCGTTTCATTTTGTCTTTTGGCAGATTGGTTGATAGCACTTTTTGTTGTTGTTGTTGTTGTTATGTCCAATGTTTGTCACTTTACTCGTTTTGCCATATATACGTACATATATACATATATCTCGTTATTGCTGTTGTTGTTGTAGCATTTGCACCTGCAGTCGTTGCTCCTTGATTGAGGTTATTGCTATTGTTGCTCCTTTTATTACCATTGTTGTTGCTGTTATTATTATTGTTGTTGTAACAATTGTTCTTTCATTAGAGACTATATGGGATGTTGAGTTGCTATATCCATCAGTATAGCATGTCCACTGGTACACTACCACATAACGCATGTGTCCAAATGGACACAGTTTTTTACAGTGGACACATGTCGCATCAATTCAGACAACAAATATTCTAAATTACAAGTGAAGCTTTCTGAATTACAAGTGACGCTTGTAAATGTTGTAAATTGACACATTTTCCTGAAGCAGAGGACACGCTTAATTTTGTGTTAGCGGCAACACTGATCATAGAAAGGAGAGACGGAGAGAAAAGAGCAGAGCAGAGCAGAGCAACAGTCAGAACGCTGTCATTGCAACTATTGTACGTTGCTTGTATCGCTTCAAGTTTTATTTGTGTCTTCTTCTTCTTCTTCTTTTTCTTCTTCTTCTTCTGCTTCTTCTTCTTCTGCTTCTGCTTCTTCCTTTGATTCTTCTAATTGGGTACTCTGCATTTTGGCTGTGATTATGTGGCGAAAGCCTGCAGTCTATTTTGAAACCGCACGAACGGAGGAGACACACAAACACAGTCAAGCACACACACACACACACACACACACATGTACATGCACACATACATACGCTCTTACATACATACGCTTTCATAACATACGCCGTTGTCATTTAAACAGACGTGCTTTGAATTTGTTTTCAATGCGTTGGCACTTTTGGTGTGAAAAGGATTCAGACGAATGGCAACAACAACAACAATAGCAGAAACAACAGCAATACAACAACAATATCTGTAATAACAACAACAACAATAGCAGGAACAACAACAGCAACAACAAACTACTTTGAGGTTCAACTTCTTTGCTCATCCTGCAGATGCACGATGAACAACAACAACAACGACACCGACGAGTGCTGTCTGTCTGTCGTTGTCTTTAATTTCCTTGGAGCAGCCTACTTTTTACAGTTTTCCTTGTTGTTGTTGTTGTTGTTATTGTTGTTGTTCTTGTTGTTGTTGTTGTTATTGTTGTTGTTATTGTTGTTGTTATTGTTGTTGTTCTTGTTGTTGTTATGATGCACCAACTCAGTCTGCTCTGTCGCATGATCCAAGCTGATGCGATAATTTCTTAAATTAAAAGATGATTTCGACAAGCTGATGATTTGAATTGAGAATGAGGACGATGACAATGATGACAATGATGACAATGACAATGATGATGATGGTGGTAATGATGATGACGATGATGATGATGGCGATAATGATGATGATGACGATTACGATGACAATGAAGATGATGGTGACAAGTTCAAGCCTCCAGTTCGAGCCTCCGAGAAACTTTGTAGTGAAACTCTTCTGAAACCTCATCAAAAAATAGAAAAATCAAATAATAAAAGAGTTTTCATGAAACTTAAGAAATTTTTCAAGGTTTTAGAAGCCAAATCAAATTGTTTATTAATAAATTAAATAATAAATAAAATAAGAAAACATTAAATCAAAAGAAAAACAAATTGTGTAAAAAAAACTCTTTAATTGGAGGCTTTTCATAATTTTCGAAATTTGAATTCTAAATAAAACAAACTCAGTTTAAGAGCATTTGAATATGTTTTTCTTTACATTTTAATTGCTTGTTTATCATTCGTTTTGCTGGTCTTCAGCTGAGTTTTACTCTTTCGATTCCTTCTTTTTTCTTCCTTTTTTTTTTGCTGCTTTGCTACACTCAAACGCTTCAAATGTTTTCCTTTTTCTTGCTTTTCTCTACTCATTTCTCTCTATTCTACTAAATTTCAATGCAGACTCTACGCAAAAAGCATAAAAACGCAATTAAAGCTCATAAACTCACTTATTTACATACTATTGTATTAAAATGCATTTGTATAAGTGCATTAGTACATGTGTGTGTGTGTGTGTGTGTGTGTGTGCGTGTTAATGCATGTTCAAGGACGAGTGCAAATAATTAAAAGCACAAAATTTACCGAGTGTTTGTTTCAGTGCTCTTGTTGTTGTTGTTGTTGTATTTTTTGTTGTTTTTATTCCTTTTGTTGTTAGTGTTGAAGGAAAGACCCACAAAACTGAGGAGTGTGAACAAAATTTAGAACAACAACAACGAGAACCATACGAAAAACACTCACAACGAATTATATTAAAATTTAAATACTAAAATATTAAAATAGGGCTGCATTTTTCAGGGGAAATTTTTTTTTTATTCCTTTTTATTGTTTTCATTACTTTCCCAACTTAAATTCATTTAAAATGAGTATAAAAACAAATCTTGGCAAATTTTTCGCTTAAATCATCTTGTTTCACTGTGAGACGGTCATAAAAGTTGTCCTTGTTGTCCTTGTGGTCCTTCAGCATCCCGGCATTTGCAGCAGATGTGATCAGCGGACAAAAGCAACAACAACAACAACAACACCAGCAATCAAAAATAACAGCTGATGTTTGACGCTTCCAAAATTTATTACATCGCTGATTTTATTGTCTGTTTACGCTTAACGACAATTTGATGGGCTCTTCCCGGTCCATCCTCACACACACACACCCATCCACACACATACACACACAAGCACACACAAACACACGCAAATCCATCGTAAATACGGATGACTTTTAATATGTTTTCCCGTCCCATTCGTCTGTTGCGTGTCCCGTTTTAGAGCCACAGCGTTTAGCATAAAAATTTATGGCATTCTTGTGCTTCTTCTTCTTTCCGCTTCTTTAATGATGATGTTCCAATGATGTCGATGCAACATGTGTGTGTGCGTGGGTGGCAAATGTATGTATGTATGTGTGAGTGTGTGTGCGTGTGTGTCTGTCAAGCGGATTCAAGTCGCAATCATTGTTGATGTCAGCTTTGTTTGATGTTAGAGAGTTCTGATGATGATGTTGATGTCGATGATAATGATGTCGATGTCGATGATGATGATGTCGATGTCGATGATGTCGATGTCGATGATGTCGATGTCGATGATTACGATGTGGATGTCGATGGTGATGATGGTGATGTAGATTTTGTTCGTCATGTCCTTGAAATTTCTAAATACTTCTCTCATTCTCTCTGTCCTTATCTCCCTCTCTCCTTCCCACTGTTCTTCTCATCTCTCTCTTCTACTCTCTCGCTCTCTCCCTCTCTCTTCCTCCCGCTTTAAATATTTATTCCCTTTATTCTTTTAACAAGCTTCTGTATTGTAGTGTCTTCCTCTCTTTCTTTTCTTTCCTGTTTCTCACTCCGTCTCCTTCTCACACTCTTTCGCTCAATGTTTGTCTTTCGCTATGTTTAACTCTCTCTCTCTCTCTCTTTCTCCCTCTCTCTCTCTCTCTCTCCCTCTCTCTCTCTCATTTGATATGAATGCGCTTAACTGATTCCTTGTTAACGCTGAAAGATTTGCTTTCATGCCCGAGCTTTAATTGCAATCTTCAAATCGTAAGAATGCAGACCTGCCACGCCTCCTTCGCCCACATTCATCCATAGCAACAGGATGTAAAGCATCGTTTCCACTCGAAGTTTAGCTTTTCTGAAGAGTCTCTTTTAAAGTGGATCAACACTTCGCGTGCTCTCTTCAACAGATACTCGTAACTCTTCTCTCTCGAAGAACTCTTCTTCTTCATCGTCTTCTTCTTCTTCTTCGTCGTCGTCGTCTTCGTCGATTTCTTCTTCTTCTCTCCTCATTTCAGTTCTTACGTAATCCTTGAATAGAAAAAGAAAATCAAAATGCGTCTTGATTCCTGAGTCGAATGAAGTCGAGTCGTGTTGCGTGGTGCTTAGAAACATGATGCTTGGTGCGGAAGCGGGACGGAGAGATGTCGGATGTGGTTGCTGAAGTAGCACGAAATTTTCGCCAAATTATTTCGAAATTGTTGCCAAAAAAGCCGCTACAAATTTTCTATTCCAGTCCAATTAAAATTGCTTCAGCTGAATGAATACGAATGGATGTGTGTGGGTGAAAGAGGGATGTGTGGGGCTCCAGGGAGGGGGGGGGGGTGTGTATATGCGTGATTTTGTGTTCGCTTCCTTGAAGTTGTCTAAACAAATAACAACAAAAACTACGATTTGATATGTCAATCAAGTTCAACGGAATCCGCATTAAATACCTCATCTTGCCGCATTGATGCCAGTAAATTGTTCTTTTTTTGTTTTTTCTTTTTTGCCGCATTCATTTTGATAAGAAACTCGATGAAAAGCGAATAATAAACTACGACTTTTAGTTTATTACAGTTATGGAGTTATTTTTACAACATTTATTGCCAGTTTTTGATAAAATTACTCAAAGGCACCGACAAAGAAATCGTTCACAATCCATGTAAAAGCAAAAACAAATGCAAACACAAAGGAATCCTGTAAACGACAGGATAATCGTGCAAAAGCACCTCGCATTACAACACGCTGAGTATTAATAATTAAAATACAGCTATTTATGGCGACAATCCTCGAATACCACGGAACCAATTAACGGTACTATTCGAGGGACGCCTCGAAAATGTGCCAAAAATAATAATAATTTTAATTATTAACGTAATATTTTAACAGCCACAAAAATCGATTCGCTGCGGTTCAAATCTCAGCATCCTTTTTTAAACCTGAAAAAGTTGCAGTGATTGCGCTGTGAATGGCCATCATTTCAGATATGTTTAAATATACTATATACAGTAGATGTACATATATACTACATATGTAAATAACGTGTGTGTGTGTGTGTGTGTGTGTGTGTAAATAACAACAACATTATCTGCTCTCTATACAATCTACAGCAATAATTCGGTGATCTGTATAGCCACAACATCAACAAAAGTCGATATTTAAAATTATAGTTTCACATAATTTTAAATGCTTAATTATTTACAATTACCTTTGGTTATTATTGTTGTTTTTATTGTCACCAAAGAAGGAGAGAAAAATACATACTATAAATAAATAAACGAATATTTATGAAATAAAGAATTACAATAAAAATAAATACCAAATAAAAATTTCGAATAAAAGGACAACGAATTATAATAAAATACAATAAAACGTACTTTAAATTCAAGTATTGTTGTTGTTATTAATATTAATATGATTATTATTACCATTTCTATTATTGATAATATTATTATTATTATTATTATGAATATTATTCTTTTTCTCTCTTTTTTAATAACTTTAAAACAATTGCTTTTAATACATTTTTGAAATTTGATTCGAATATTTGTAATCAAATAACTGTGTAGAATAATTTTACATAATATTGTAACAATATAATTTACAATCATTTACGGAAAGTTTAAAATACAAAAGGAATAGAAAGCTCTGAAATATTAAGGATAAAAACCCATCAAATAATAAAAATCAAATCGGTCAAATTTTTCGGTATTATAATTTAATTAAGGAGACTTTTTTCGCACCCTTCAAAAACAACCTCCACAAAACGTGAGCATCAACAAAAAAGATCACATTTTAAAAGAAGGTTAACGAAAGTTTTAATTAAATGATTGGAAAAGCAAAGAATTGATTCGTGATGTCTTCGATGCTGCTTCGAATGTGTTAAAACAATGCAACAGCTCAGCAGCGCCACGTCGCTTGGCGTCGCTCACCTGAACACCACACAAGACAGCACACACAACAACAACACACAAGGACAACACACACAAGGACAACACACCACAGCAACAACAACAACAACAACACAACAACAACACCGAACTCTCATAAGCTTACAAATATTGACACAGCAACTAGTAATAAATTAAAATATTTCTTGAGTTGTAGGGGAGGCTGGGTAATGGGCGGTGGGCGTGGCACCAGTGGAACAAATTTGCCGCTGTCCAAAAGCATGCATGACATGCTGGCCACAATTAAGTTAAGTGAAAAGCATGTCATCCAAGCGAAATACATTCATTGATTAATACTGATACTCACACGCAACAGAATGGGTGTGTATGTGTGTGTGAGAGAGGGAGAGAGATAGCAAGAGATGGAGTGATAGAGGGGGAAACAGGGGCCCATACATACGCTGTTACACACGCATGACATTTTAATGACTGTCATTTATGGCTGTCCTTCCGTTCAATTTACGTTTTCATTAATGCTTCAATTGAATCATTGAAATCGGATTCCTTCTTCGCTTTTCATTGACGATGTTGACGTTGTTGTTGTTGTTATTTGGTCGTTTTCACAAATAAAAAAGGGCTAATAAATTGGTTTTCATGCAATTTTATTATCACATCCTTGAAGGTTGAATTACAACAGCAACAACACAAGCCGCTGTGCTTCTTTGGAGAGCCTGAAAGTATGCAATGTTTTTTTGTACTCAAGCAATTTGACACAACAACAAGAAATGCAATAAATATTTCTGGATTTCTTGATTATATTTCTAGGTTTAATATAATGATGTTTATTCGCTTTTTTATCTCTTTCAAATGAATTTAATTAAATTTTCTTCTATTTATTTATTTCTTTATTTATTATCTTTATTATATTGTGTTTTTTTTATTTAATATCCTTATTATTTTGTATTTTTTTTTTCTTTTTCATTTTCAGAGTGAGTTTATTTTTTATTTCTGATGATTTTTGTTTTGCAAATATTTTTGTAGACTTCGCTTTTTTATGACCTCGAAAATGTTCAACAATTATTTTTCAACCATCACCACCCTCCTCACCCTTCTCTGGTAAACAAAAGAATTTTTTATTCGAATTCTATGAATAGTTTTTATTTTTCAGCGCTCATTCGTTTTTAGCGAATAGCGAATCGAACCGAATCAATGAACAGCGTAAACATTGCATCATGTTGACTTGTTGATTGTTTGTATATGTGTATTTCTTCCCCCCCCCCCCCCCACTTAACCACTCCTCCCTCCTATATAAAAAAATACACACGCTTTAAGTGAGAAAATAGTTTAATTGAACAGCTTCACAAAAAGTTAAAAAAAAATGAATATTTTCTCGAAATCAAAACAACAGAATTTTTCATTATTATTTTGTAAAGTTTCAATAGCAACTAAATAAACACAAGCAACAACAAAGAACGCAATAATAACAACGGAAACACAAAACAGCCACAAATATACAACAACACAAGATATAACAAAAACAACACGGAAAGGGTAACTAAAAAAAAGCGCCACGTTTTAACCTCGACATCGATTTCATTCTCTGAACGGTGAGGAAAACAGAATATTTTTAAAAAACCCTGTCAAACAATAAGAAGTCTTTCAACAAGTTCTGTTTTTACAAAAATATTATGTAAACATTGAAAAACATCACAAAACAACCGGAACGAAGCAACCGCAACAAAATAAATGCTAAAAAAGGGGGAAAAGTACAAAAAATAAAAACTAATAAAAGGAATCAATAAAAAACCAATGAAAATAACACAAAAAAGGGCAAAAGTTTTGTAGAAAATTATAGAAATTAAAAAGGTACCCAGGAGAGTGTACACAAGAAGGTACAAAAGCAGGTGAGCTGAGATAAAAGGTGAGTATAGAAACGGGGGAAAAAGCAACCCAGCTGGGAAAGTATTCCATGATCTCCATGTCTTAATTTACTATTTTACTTTAGATGGTAAAAATACCTCCCTCCCCCCCCCTCCCACCGATTTGTGGTTACATTCTATTTTTTTATAGGAAACTTATGCAAATTATTCGTGTTCAGTTTTATTTATCAACCGACAGCGTTGCTGCTGCTGTTGTTGTTGAGTGAAGAGTTCAAAAAGAGACAGAAAGAGAAAGTTAAAGAGAAGAGAGAGAGAAAAAAGTGGAGAGGTGAGAAAACGTGTTCGAAGGAAGGAAGTCCGTGCAAATCAGAGACACCGCGCAGAAGAATTATTGTATTTTTGTATCTTCTCCTCCTTGAAGAGGAAGATTAAGCAATTAATGATGATATTAAATGAATTCTTTACCTGAGAATATCCTGTCTGCCCGGGGAAGGGGCGTGGCTGGATGTGGTGATGGAGATTGATTACTTGTACACGTCCACGACTTCTAATTAAAAGAAGTGCTTCAACAGGCGGAAGCACGGAGAAAACGATGCCGTTAGGAAGAAAAAAGAAACCAAAAAAATAACAAAAACCTTTCTTCATTAAATGTTGATGGCCAGGACTTTCATCGGGATGTCACCACGAAGCAAACAGAGTTGAGGATGAGGATCAACTCATGGAGCAGGCAATAAACGATGATGATGCTTCTTTTTCTTCGATTTCCTTTCAAATGAATTCATAAAACTTCTATAAAGTTGCATAAATAAATACGAATTGAATATTTATTAACTTTAAATTTAAAATTTCTAAATGAACACAAAGGTTTATAAATTTTTAAAATTTCATTAACTTTAAATAAAGAACATTTTTTGAGTTTATCGCAGTCATCATGAAAATTTTAAAAAGTATGACTTTTAAATTTCTTTTTATTTCTTTTTCTTTCATATAATTTTTCACTTTTTGTACTCATTCATTACTCATTTCATTTCAATTCATTTCTTATTTAATTCCATTACATTTTTTATATCATTTTTTTCATTTCATTTTTTCATTTTACTAAATTAAAAATTTGTTCCCTCTGCTTTGGAGATGCCAATCATAGTTTTCTCACGTTTTCCCGGTTTCCCGCAACAACAATAACAACAACAACAGCAACAACCTTGTTAAACAAGTTCAAATAACTGCTCTATACAATGAATATGAAAGCATGTGTTAAAAAAAACGTAGCAGAGCAGCGACAGCCACTGAATAACAACAACAACAACAACAACCACACAGCTAGCGAAGGTTCTAAAAAAGATGAAAATGGTTCTGTTGTTATTGTTTTTGTTGGTGTAATACGACATACATTCTCATACATTCATAGAAATAAAAAAATTAAATAATTTTATGACGTCTCTTTTTTTAAATTGTGAATGATATTTTAGAATTAAAGCAGAGAAGCAGAAACAAAAACAATTACAGCAGAGCAGCAGAGTAGCGTCGGCTGCAGTAGAAGAAGAAGCAGCATCATCGAGATTTGCAATTGAAATGTTAGCAGAAAACGTAGCACACGATTTTTAAAAAATACAACATTTCAATTACAATGTTGAATGATGTGATTTCCCTCTCTCTCTCTCAAGAGAACGTATAGAAAAAAGACGAAGAAGAAAAGAAATTATGGTAACAAAATCTAGCAGCAAAACCAAGTCAAATAAAAATCCATGAAACTTCTGCGGCTTTGTAAAAGCTAACAATTTGAAAGCACTGCAAACGTATTGTTGTTGTTGTTGTTGTTGTTATTGTTATTGTTGGAAGTAGTCACAGTAGTAGCATTCTTATTATTCTCATCGATATTTTGATTTTATAACATTTTTTATGCTTAAGTTAATTTTTTCATATAATATATTTTGTACAATTTGTTTAAAATTCGTTCAAAATCAGTGGAAAAGTAAAACAAAAAAAGTTACTTCTGCGGTTTACGCTTGCGTCACTGCGTGCAACATTTCATTTGTGCCCAAGGACACACAAACACAATGAAACACGATGAATGGCACACATACACAGGAGTATATGTACGGTACGTATGTCTGTATGTAGTGTGGATGGGTGTGTGTGTGTATGCATGTGTGTACATATATTCTACATCCACCTACAGATCAACCGCAATCCAACCGCACGAACGACTGCAGTATTGTAAACATTTTTTTCAAGCCCCCTCGAAGCCGTTGTCGATGCCGATTGTAGTGTGACTAACGTGGAATTTATTATTATTATGCCAACGAACTGAAAATCGTAGCGCGCTGTCCTTGATGACTGTATAACTAATATAACGGCATATTTCTATAGTCGAATATTTCCTTACACGAGTGTGTGTCTTTACGAGTGTGTGTATTTGCGAGTGTGTGTATTTATGTGTGTGTGTGTGTGTGTCATGTCGCTAAAAATAGTTGCAAATGATGTCTCACTGCATAATCTACAACGTGTCATTCCAAGCTCGGCCGCTTTTCACTTCTCTTTAATATTTTTCATGAATTTTCATCATTTGCATATGTACATCATGCATGAATGACATTCCACGATAACCTTAAGAGAGAGAGGATGGTGAAGAGTGTGAAGAGGGAGAGGAGAAAGCCGAGAAAGAAAGATTGACAATGATTTTGAAAAATAAATCTGAAGCTTATTAAGTTGACATGAAGTTTTTATGTCCTTCGTCTTCTTCCTCTTCTTCTTCTTCTTGCCCTCTTCCTTCTTCTTCTTCCTCTTCTTCTCCACAACAACTCACATTCGTTTGACAAACAGTTATCAAGAAATTCTGCTTATTTCGCCGTTTATAATGAGAACGATGACGAATGAATCCGACTGAACTGACGTCTGTCTCTCTCTCTCTCTCTCTCTCTCACTCTCTCTCTCTCTCTCTCGTGCTCTCCTGCTCTCATCTCTCTGACAGGTCACTCAGGTCAGAACCGATCTGACATGACTTACATGAGACAACGAGTCACGTTTGAGGCATGATATTGCTTGTCCCATAATATTGCAAGCCGCATCGTTGTCTCTTGTCACTCTCTTTCTTCTTTTTGCCTCGCTTCTTCTGCTTCAATTCCTTTTACTTTTCCTTTTCCTCTTCGTTTTCTTTTGACTCTTTTTAGTTTACCTTCTCTGCTACTACTTCGCCTTCTTATTCTTGATCTTGTCTGTCTTTCTCTTGTCTTGGTTGTGTTTTTCTTTTCCTGGTTGTCTTTTTCTTTGCTTGCTTGTCTTCTTCTGGTTTTTGTTTCTTCTTCTTCTTCTTCTATTTTATACTACTTTTTCGAACATCATCTGTAATCAGATGGTCGCTGTCAGTGACTCCGAAATGACGTTGATGCTGATTCTGATGTGGACGTCATCGTTGCTGTTTCTCTTGAATTCTTCTGTTTGGACACAACATTAATAATGCAAACACTTAAAATACAATTTTTAGTGGCATATTTTTGGGTAATTTTTTCCGAATGACAGCGCAAAATTATTGTCATTCCTTTGAATCCGGTTGTCCGGTTCTACAACAACAACAATAACAACACAAGCAAAGATTTCGTTACTCATTCATTTTCGTGACGTGAATTTATTTAACGTACTTCTTTTTTCATGAGTGAATATTGTAAGGATTCTTTTTTGCAAAATACTAGAAATTTTTTGAAAATACTGTTAACAGAATGCAACAGAAATGGCAGCAGCAACAACAACAACAACAACAATGACAGCAACACCGCATCCTGAAATGCCGCATCCTGTGAGTCCCAGAAGGAAGCAACTAATGCGCATCGTCGTCCCTCACCTTCACACCTTATTCTAACTTCTGCATCCAGGCTCCCTTCTCCCTCCCCCCCCCCTCTTCCTTCACTCTTTCCGCTTCCGACATCGAGTACACAATTAAATTGGTTGAAATGAGACGCCATCATTTCGCCATGTTAAAGCGAGTGAGATAGAAAGAGAGTGCGAATACAGAGAGGGTACATGGAGCTAAGAGGAAGAGTTGACCGAATGTAGGGAGTGTTGACAGCGGATGGACAGGGGAGGGGGGAGTAAAAGTGGAGAAAGCGGCTCAAAAGCAAAGCATGCATGCATTCAAGCAGCACGAGCCGCTGGTTGATGCAACATCACACTCTTTCGTTTGGTATTTTTCTTTTTGCTTTCATTTCATGGTTGCACTGGTTTTTGTTGTTCTTTTAACATGAGCATTTTTCAATTTCATTTTGTGACTCGGCGTTAAAAGTGTTAAAAAGAAACATTTTCGTTGTTTGTGTGAAACCACAGCGATGTGATTTGCTGTATTTTTTGTTTGTATTTGAGAGGTGTCTGTGTGTGTGTGTGTTCGTGGGATGAGTGTAAATATTTTTAACATTTTCATTTCCGGTTCCTGCTACACACGGTTTTGCTGTACCGTATTTAGCAGAACCACAAAAACCAAAATGAAACACACACTCACACTCACACAATAGATGCAATAATTCACAATTTGAGTATATGTATTTTGCAAAAGAACGCGACGAATAGAAAACACACATTTTCAAGGTCATATAAAATGCATTCGCAACAACAGCAACGGCGACAAAGACGACACTCCAGAGGACGCCATCTTAAGTAGTGTAAATAAAATAAATGCTCCATGAAAAATGACAACAACAACAACAACATATATGACGACGACGGCAAGTACAACAACAGCCACAAGATGAAAGCACAGCGTAACACAGCTGAATGTCATGTTTAAATTACAACAACACTTATCAAAGCAATCATAAAAGCGCTTCAGGGGGACCAACACACACACACACACACACACACACACACACACACACGCGCGGACGAATACTAGCAAGAGTCCTCTCCACGTTGAGGATGGATGCAAAAAGACGAGACAAAGAATGCAAGAAGGAATAAAAGTTGAAGAAGAAGCAGTAGCATCAGACGCTAGATGCACTAAGGAACAACAACAACAACAACAACAACAACAGCACCAGCTGCATCAGCTGCTCCTTCTTCTTCTGCTCAAATGTGCAAACATGCAACATACACTTGAAACCCAGCGGAGAGAACATCATCACGTCTTCTTAGAAGTTGAGTGATGAGGGGAAGAGGGGAAGGATGGCGATGATGGAGAGGAGGGTGGAGTGAAAGAAAAGGAAACATTATAAGCTTGGCTTCTCGCGCTGAGACGCTGGAGAGGCGCGTGTGAAGCGGCACGCGTTAAGAGCATTGAAATAACAACTCGTGTTTATATGAGCTGCATACTTTCAGGGGCGGCTGTAAGGAGCCGCGTGAAGCGCGCAGATAAGCGTTGTGTAAATAGCAAGGAAATGTTTCGAAATTAAGAATAAAAACTCAAGGATTTCGCAAGACGAATGATAAACAAAATATCTGCCGAAACAGCTGTGAAAAGGGACAGATAATGAGGGAGTGAGAGAGGAAGAGAGAGCGCCCTAGAGTGATAGAGAGAGAGAGCGCCCTAGAGTGATAGAGAGAGAGAGCACGAGAGGGAAAGAGAGAAATTATAAAAACCCTTGCAACTCAAAGACAAACTTTAACGAAAAACACTTATTTAAATTCTGTCAAAAACAACATTTTAATTAATTTGTTTAAATAAATACAAACGAAAGCAAATTAAGTAGTTTATTTAATACATACTTTCAATTATAGAACTTAAATATTACAATAAATAAACAAAATAATTGGAAATACAAAGTAAAGCAATAAAAACTTTCAAATGAACACGTTATTGTGAACAATAATAATAATTAATTAATTAATAATGAATTCTATACAATTAATGATAACATAAAAATTATGTTATTAGGCAAAAATAATAACAAAAACATAAAATCAATTTTAATAAATTGTTTAATAATTTAAACAGTTTCAATAATTTTTAACCCTTTTTAACCCTTTCGAAAGATTTGTTTATAGAAGTCGCCACTTTTGACATTAAATACAACTTTAATAAGTACATTATGGATGTGTGTGTGTGTGTGTGTGTGTGTGTACGTGTGTATATGTGCTTAAGTAGTGAGCTGGTATGCGTGTCCCTGTGAATGTCAAAAACATGTTAATGTAAACTATTTTTTTAAAAAACACACACACACGGAAAAACATTCACATTGACACAAGAGACACTCTAATCTCCCTTGTTAAGCACTCGTTTTGCGTCTCTGAAGAAGAGGGTTAAAAAAACGAAGAGATCTCACAAGGAAAGAGGAACAGAGAGGAAAGAAGAGTGCAGAAGGAGGGGGCGGGTGGTAGAGAGGGCGGAGGGAACACTACGAGAGGGCCGATGAAGGAAAAGAAGCACCACACAAAAAGTGGCATTAAAATATTCTTAAGCATCCCATCAACGGAGAAGCACAAGAAAAACATACTATTTTGAGGAGCACTTTTTTACAAAAACAACAAAAAAAGCAGAGGAAAGACTGACAACAACAACAAACAACAAAAACAAGAGCAACGCCACCAGAGATGCGTCTTGAGATGCAAGCATACGAAAACTACTCAAAAATGATTCTGTGTGTGCATGTATGAGTGAGTGCTTGTGTGTGTGTGCGTTTATGTATAAGTGCGTGCTACTCAAGCATGTAAGTGTGTGTGTCTCTGAGTGTCTGCTGGTATGTGTGTCATTCCGTTGAGTTCAGTAAACGTGACCTTGAATGTCACTCTTCAAAAGCGTTCTCCACTTCAGAAATGCACCGGGAGTGTGTGTGTGTGTGTGTGTGTGTGTTGTTGTTGTGTGAGTGCTTAAAAATCCATGTTAACAGCATTCATTGACTTGTACTCAAGATATTTCTTTTTTTCCCATCCTTTCGTTTGCTGTCGTTTAAAGCAACGTTCATAAAACGTATTCCTACAATCGAGTGGAAAATATATTCCGATTCTATGAAATAATAGTTGTTTTCATGTTACTCTTTCGTTCTTTCCTTCTCGAGACCCGAAACTCATTCATAATCCTTCAGATCGAAGCTCATTCATAATCCATCAGATCGAAGCTCATTCATAATCCTTCAGATCGAAGCTCATTCATAATCCATCAGAGTGAAGCTCATTCATAATCCATCAGATCGAAGCTCATTCATAATCCTTCAGATCGAAGCTCGTGAGTATCATTTGTTTTATTAGTGTTAGAATTTCCAGAGTATTATAAGTCAAAGTGTGACAAGAGTCAGAGTCGCATGAGTGTCATTTGTTACACTGTATCATGTCTCTCGTGTGTCATGTCTTTAATGAGCGTCAAAGTTTTGGAAGTCTCACTGTTTCATGAGTTTCAGCGCGTCATGAGTGCCATATGATTCATGAGTTCCAGTTTCATGGAACATTTTCATTTTTATTAATTATTATGTGTGTTGTTCTCTCTTTTTTTGTATTACGAGCCCACTGCATGCATACATACATAAACACAATATATTCATAAATACGTTCTCCTATTTTTATAATTTTTTTTTGTTTTTTCTAACTTATTTTGAAGTATTATTTTGTATGTCGAAAAATATCCATGTCACATTTCTAAAAGTAATGAAAAATTGCTATTCCATTCGGCCTCGATGCTTTGCTTGTTCTTTTTCATCTTTAATATGATGGTGTTGGTGTTTGTGTTAGTATTGTTCTTGCTGTTATTGTTATTGTTTTATTATTATTGTTGGAACATTTTTAATTTTTAAACTTGGCTTCAAATTTTGACATGTGCTCTATATTTTGTTTTTGTTTTCTTAAGTACTGAAAATGGTGATGATTTTCCATGGTGTGAATATTGTGAACATGAAACTTAATGAGAACATTCATTAAAATAATTCAAGAAGCTAAAAATTGCAAAAGTACACAATATTTGTTTATTAGAATAAATTATTAAAAATTATTATTATTACTTTTTTTATATTCCAGGCCGATGTTGTTTTTGAGTAACTGTAAAATAAAAGAGACTTTTAGATTTAGATTTATTGTTTTATAATCGAATTCCTTTTGTTGTTTCCTGTGTTTCTTCTGCTTTTTCCTTACCTCTTCTTCTTCTTCTTTCTTCATCTGAAAGTTTAATTGAATTCGTGAAGAATTTCTCAATATTAAAATCAAAATGTATACAAATATTCGAACATAAATTTAACTCGAAAATGATTCGCACACTAAAAATAGTTAAAAACAAAACTTGCACATGACTTAACGACCAAAACGAATACAGAGAAACCCAAACACTTATACAAACACACGCCGAACATAGTACACAAGACACACACACATTTACAAATACACACACACACACATACTCAATACTCTATTCGAAGCAGCTTAAATAATGACTTCGAATGCAGCTGCTAAAACTGGAATTTCAATAATTTTCAATTATTACCGCTGTATCCGGGATTTCGGGAGCTGAGGAGGGGCAGATTGTAAGGGGGGAAAAGGGTTAGGGAATATCTAGAGAACTGCTTCTTGTTGTTGTTGTTTATGTTTTCGTGTTGTTCATGTTGTTATTGTTGTTGCTATTGTTGTTGCTATTGTTGTTGTTGTTGTTATTTACTGTTTTTGTTGTTTTCTTCCTTCTGTCTCCTTTCATTTGAGTAGCTTAGATGAAGCTAAAGTGTGAAAAATCGTTCGATTATTTAATAGTTCTAGAAGGGGAGCGAGAGAGACAGCCATAGAGAGATAGAAAGAGGGAGATGAAGCTAAAACGAGTAACGAGTAATGGAAAAGATATCTCGATTACTTTAAAATGTATAAACAATGAAATTTTAGTTTAAACGAAAGAAGAAATTAAAATAAATTAATTAAGAACGGATTTCGATTTTTAGAAAGAGATAAAGGAAGACAAAGAAAGAGATAGAAAGAGAGAGGGAGAGTGAGAGAGATAGATAAAGTAGAAGAGAGAGTAAGAGATGCAGAAGGAAGTACATGTACATGAAAACATGATTGAAGGAAAGAAATGAGACAAAAGTGTGGAAGATAAAGTAACCGAATGAAAGAGTAACCGTTTCTAGAATCCTTGCGAAACCCTTCAGTGATCCTCATCGCAAAATTCCTCACTGGTATTTAAATCTTCTGAGCTTTTGTAATGCTTCTCCAAGATTTATGATTGCAAATTCAGAAGCTCTGCTCAGCTCTGCTCAGTGACTGAATAATCGAATGCTAGTCTACGCCTACGAGGAGGGAAGTGGGAGGGAGTGGGTGGGTGGGAGGTGTTCAGATGTTAAAGGAGGATTACGATGAAAACAATCTGAGAAGGAATGAGAAAGGGAAGGCCAGAAATTATAGAGCTGGTGCTGAGAGACGCGATGCGAGGTGATTACAGTGGAGAACAAAAGACTCTCTGGCAAACATACCACGTTTGCCGAGCTGTTGATACAAAGTCACAAATTCCACTGAGGTCCAGAGGTCGAAAGCAGCATTAATACCGTGATTCGATGGAGCTGTAAATATGAAACCGTTGTCGGGTTTAAGAGAACTTATTTTCATAATTGTTCTTCGGGTTTTATAATTGTTCTTCAGTTTTAGAGTGTCGTATTCGCTTTTTGGACGATTGAAACCCGTGTTTAAAAACTGTTCTCATTTCTACTCAGTTGATTGTTTGCTGCTTTCTTATTTACCGTAACCGTAACTGTACCGCAACCTTACAGTACCGTTGCAATGATTCTTTGCCGTATGCAGACGCGGTCGGCATTCGTCTCGGCGTCGTTCATCTGCAGCAGCTCCAACAACAACAACAACGACGCGTAAATCTTGGCAGCAGTCGGAGCAGCGCTGCCCCCGCATTTAAATATTTTCATTGTGGTGTCTGGTGCTCAACTGATTTATGAGCAGAGCGGTTGTTGCGCTTTGTTTCCCACAGCAGCCCACAAGCAAAATCATACACAAATGCAAATACACACACATACACAAATACGTGTACGTTTATATTGTTTTTGCAGTTGACGAGGTATTTACGCGATTTAAACCAAGAGAAACGAAAGAGAAATTTTGTTAGAAAACCGAATAGAAAAACTAAAGGATTGTGAAACTTATACTCAATAATACAATAATAATAAATAGTTTTTCTTCCTTTCTCTCCCACCCACACCCCTCTCTTCGTCCCCCTTCACTCTGTCACTGAATAACAAGAATAGTAATGAAAGTTATGAGAACAATAATAATATAAGTAATAATATTATAATAATAGTAGCAATAACTATAATAATAAAAATAATAATAATTATGTATAATACAATAATAATAATAATCATAATACATAATAATAATTTATGGTTTAATCATGTTACTGAGTTCCATTCTGCTCCGTTTTTTGCCCAATAAAATCCTTACAAATAACTTTACTACCTTTAATCCTCGTATCACTCTACGAACGGATCATTTAATTAAACTTCATTTATATAAATTTATGCAAGCCACCGCAAAAAAAAGCACTTCAAAGAGGATGACAAAAACAAGAGCAGAACCCAGAAACTAACCAAACCTAACCTGAGTTTTCCGAGTTCCTGCCGCTTTGAGTTTTTGCTCCTTTTTCTAACCACATCCCTCCTCCTTGCCGTCGTCCTTCCTCCTTCCTTGCCCCTTCCCTTTCGCGCTGCTCTGCTGCCACGACACACATCCTGTGGTCACAACATTTTTAACGATGTTGCCATGTAGCAGACCGTTTTTTAATTATAAAAAAATTATCGTGCGAAAATGAAAAAAAGCCGAACCAAACAAAACAAAAACAACATTGGAGAAGCAAACGAGGGAAAACTTTTGCGTGGAAAATCATGGAAAGTAATACAAATTGTTAGTAATTTTAAGCTTTTCATATAGAGCCTTTTTATAATGGTTTTAGTGTTGTTGTTGTTGTTTGTTTTTTATTCTTAAATTAACTGATTTTGTTGTTATTACTCTGCGATTCTCAAAATAGAGTTCGCCTAAGTTCCCTGGGATACGGCCCTCTGCTCTCCTCTGCTCACAGCTGCTTGCGCAATCTGCTAGAGTGCGCTGCGCTGTTCGGCTGCGTTTGGTTCTGTTCCTTGCTATTTTGCTTGCTGTATCGTAACTTTACTAAACCGTTGAGTGTTGGTTGAGAAATTTTCCCCCTTTGAGACTGACCTACATACGCACATACGGAAATAGTATGGACTACTATTGGCCCAAACTGACTGCAACTAAATTAAATAAAAGCAACGAAAGCAACGATTTACATTAAAGTGGCACCGAGTTGAGATTTCCGCATCTGCTGCCAGTGATTGTGTTAAATTGCGCTCTATTATTAAGAGTTCTTGTTAACAACAACAATAAGTGAAAAATACAACAACAACATAACAGCAATATTAAACTCGAGAAAAAAAAGCAATGCAATTGTTAATAAAAGAACCGTAAAAACATACACAGCTTCACATACATCGGTCGGTTGAGTAGTCTGCCATGTGTTGTTGTTGTTTTTATTATTATTATGTTCTTGTTGTTTTTGTTGTTGCTATGGTTGCTCTCCAGCTTCATGTACCCGGAAACTGCATTAAGTGACACTTGATTCTCTTCACCCACGTCAGGTTGCAGAAGTTCACAGCAGCTGCTGCTGTTGTTGTTGTGTTTGTTGCTGTACTGAACGGAACAAATGCTCTTTAGCATCATCAACCTACGTTAAAAGTCAGTTTTAAATTTTAAGTGAACAAGTTTTCAGGTGTTGTTGTTGCTTCAAACGTTTCGCTAAGGATTTGCATTGTTTCTGTAGGTGCTGTCGGTTGTCAACAACAACAACAACAACCACTCCTACAAACACTACGGCATACATGCATACCACATGTCTGAAAGCACTCGCAATGCACCCAAGTTAAGAGCTACGATTATAATTAATCCATAAAAAAGGAGAAGACTGGCTTTTTTTGTTGTTACACTGATGGCTAAAATTCACCGGTTACCGGGTATCAACACAAATTTAATAACATTTTAAAAATTTAACTAGACATCTAAAATTTAACGAAATGTATTTAAGAAACATTTCAGCGAAATTACAAAATTTAACAAAAATGAATAATTAAAGAAAATTTTAGAAAATTTAAAGAATTATGAAAGATTTCACTAATAAGGGATTTTTAAATACTAAACAAATCATCACAAACTTAACGAAACGTCGACATTTCATAAAAATGCAATAAAGTCTCCGCTTTTCGTTCGATTATTCGTTTCTTTATAATTACCCGGTACCTGTTATTGTGCCTGCACCAACAACAACAACAGCTTACTTAACTTTTTAACCTCGTCACTTGTGTTTCTGTCACAAGAGAAACTCCAACGAATGGAAGTAAAAAAGGAGCAAAAGAGTTGATGTCCTCACCTGCTACGTTGGTGCTTTTTTATACTTTGCAACTACATTCATGCGTCAGTTGTTGGTACTTGTAGTTGTTGTTTTTGTTATTGTTTTTGTTGTTGTTGTTGTTTTGCTTGCCATAAGCTCATTTAATTGCTTGTCTCCTTTTAATTTGTACTTATTTCGCTTCTTTTTCTTTTCCTTACTGAGTTCTCTAAATCTCTCTCTCTATCTCTCTCTCTCTCTCTCTCTCTCTTTCACTTTCACCCGCGGTCCTTTTTGACAGTCTTCAACTTGTTTTGTTGAGTTCTAAAAATAATACAAGAAAACTAAATAGAAACAAAATGAAAATAAAATAAAGCCAGAAACAGTGTTCAGTTCGACCAGGCCGAAGCTCAAATACCCTACACGCACTGAATAAAAATATACTTAATTTAACTGGACAGATCACGCCCCTTTTTGGGCGGCGAACCTTGAATGGACACTTTACTATATCTACCACGGCTTTACAAAGGGAAGAACAAAGTGAATATTCGCCTCCTTTCGGATGTAGGGCATAAAAATAGAAATGAAATAAAAATGTAAGCAAAAATACATTTAAAAATAACACTTTAAAAGTAGCAAACTTTTGCAAGCAGGAACGAAGTTTTTCCCTTTTCTGGGACACGTTTAAATCCTGAAGAATTTATTTTCTGCCTGCCTTCTCTCCTCCGCCGTTGCTTCCGTCATCCGTACAGAAATGATTACAGCGACAGAAAAAGTAACTCTGCAGAAAGAGTGAAGATCCTTCAGCTTTACAACGACACAACAGCAAACCTATTAACTGTAATTTTAACACTTGTTTTCAAACAATTAAAATGGGAACAACGATCTTTATTTATTGCAAAGAGAAAGACGAAAAAGAATAAAAAAATACGTTTTTGACTAACTTAATTTGACGTAGCTTAATCAAACCTCACTGTCGACGTCTCTCAGTGACAGCGACTTCACTGCGCATAATAATCATGTGGAAATTTTGTTGATAGGATTTTCTACTCTTTAACGGTAGAAAAAAAATACTAAACAACCGAAACGGGGATTTCGTGTTGAATTCAGGAAAATACCAAAAATTCACATCGATTTTCAGGTCTCATTTAAAAGTTTTGATAAAAAATATAGTCGACACACGAAAAAAAGAAAAGAAAAAATAAAACCAGAAACAGCACATAAAAAGTGTTACTCGTTGATGAAACAAATAATGAAAAATGACGTGCTTTTGAGGAAACTTTTGAAAAATAATGCAAACACAACGGATTGAAAATTGCACATGAATTTAAAAACTGAACAACACAACAACAACCACTACAACATAACAGCAACAACCACAACAACGACTGCAAACTACTCGCACTCGTTGATGAATTCATTAAATCAGCACCGAAGAGGTGTCAGAGTGAGAATGAACTAAATGAATGAATGAATGTGTTTGTTCGTTGAGCTTATTTGATTGTTGAGTAGTTTTTGTGCTTTATTTGATGCATTTTGTTTTTGGTTTTAATTAAATGACTTTAATTTGAATGGCATTAAAAGTTGCTTAATGTGTGTTTATTATTAAAACTTTATTATTAAGTTTTTAATTTGCAAAAACCATAGATTATTTAGTCTATTTAGTTTAAAGCTAAAATTACACAGTTGCACGTGTAACAAGCTCGTATAAACGCTTTTCAGATTCAGATTTAATTAACAAACGAAGCTATGGTATATAATTACATCAAAATTCAATTAGGAACTTTTTGCTTGTTGAATTGAATTTATCAAAACTCTCGGCAACCTCGTCGTCATCAACTTGGTCGCATTTTTTATTTATTTTTGTGAAAAATACGATAAGCCAACGAAAGGAAGTCTTTAACAAAACGCAATTCGTTTCAATTTGCGTTAGTTTAGTTTTTGTTTTGATGAAAAGCATCTTTTTTATTTTTATTTTTATTTTAATTGTGGTTGCTTATTAGCAAATATTGTATTTTCAATTCTTAAACTTCATTGTTAATGAAAATATTAATAATATTCAACTTTAAAGGCTAAAAGTTTTGGTTTCCTTTAAATCACTCCCTTCTCCTTCCACCCCTCTCTCACTTTATCTCTTTGTATTTTCTTTTATTTTTACATCCGAAAAATTTCTTCCAAATTTGTATACATTTTGCATACAAAATTGTAAACATTGCCGTTTCTCGGTTTTAGAAATAATAACGATATACTATAGAAATATACGATCTGAAATTTCAACCCCCAACGTATTATGTCCAACAATCTCAGAATAGATAAGTTCGGCCAAATAAAATGATTACGACAGAGCGTGTATTAAAATCTGCCAGCGCAGTTACTCCAGTTACAAAACTTTTTTCCTATCATTCTTGGATGGCGATGGCAATTAATAAATAAATACATATTTTGTAAATGTGGTCATAAAAGTAGATTTTATTAACATTATTAAATAAAGCTTAGAATTTACATTTTATATTGAAATTCAAAACTTAAAAATATATAATAATAAATTGACTTATGTATATTAACATACAATAATTCGAAAAGATTTACAATATTTTAAAGAAAATCAGGAGCTATGTAACAGTATGACATAGCTATGTAACAGTATTACATAGCTTCTGCTTCTTTTTGTAAGCATTATCCACAATGTCTTTATTCAGTTTCCTGATTTTAAAAAACATTCTGGTCCGGAAGAATAACTTTTTTGTTTTGATGTCGCAATTCATTTCGAAAGCTTGCTGAGTGTGATTTTCTCACGTTCTGCAGCCAACACTGGATTCCCAGCAAGTGGATCATATATGGACGGAACGGCACCCACGCTTCAGAATCCTCTGCTTAGCAAATTCTAATAATTTAAAGCTGTAATCCTAATACTGAATAATAGTAGAAAAACTCCGTTTCTTACCCATTTCAAACTGCATATTATTTTCTTGTCTGCAAAAACTAATCCTAATTCACATTGTTTTAGTGTCGGATAGAAATGGAAAAAGTGCACATATTCTGATTCCATTTCCCCTCTTTTCCTTTTCTTCTTTTCCTATACTTGTTTCATGAGATTTCTTTTTCTCGCACATTGCATCAACCACACGCAGACACAACAAAATGCACTTAAACACACACAGTGACTAAATGAGACGCGACGTATCCAGGGTCTTTTGAGGTCCTTTAAATATGTATGCTCTCCTCCAGGGACATCTGTTCTATGATTTCTTTCATGAACATCATTCAACATATTTCGAACAAGTAATACATACAGAATTACCCATGATTCTATATGTACATGTTCTATATTCATGTTCTATGTACATTCATAAAAGTACATACAGATTTCTAATGTGCATATGTAATTAATGGTTACTTTGCATTGTGATTTTAGTGGCTCACATATTAATTAAAAGTAGTAAAATCTTTGGATATTGAGAAAGCGTTTGACGCATGCGTGGTGACGCACATCACAATGGAATTCTTTGTTTAAGAATTGAGATTGTGAGATTGTTTAAGAGTTTTTTTTCAATAGAAAATTTCTGGAGCAATTTGATCATGCTCCTTCAGATTTTGGGTATTAATTCCTCAGGGTTTATTTTGGCTCCACATTTATACAATATTTTGATGTATGATTTCCCACATCATGGTCCAAATTCGACTTGTCTTTTGTATGCCGATGATTCCATTCTTTTCTCGCATAATGAATCGCCTATTCTTGCATTAAACCAAACAAAACAACAAGACACAATAGTTCAACGTTTGTATGGTGACTGGGGGATTAAGATAAACACATCAAAACGTAAAGGTATACATATGTATAAGAAATTCTTCAGGCAAGTGTAAGCGCTTTGTAGTTCCAGAAACTAGATCTCTGCAACTTGACCACGAAATTCCATTCAAGGAGAGTATAAAATATCTCGGTAATAATTTTATAAGCTCTTGAAATTTAACTTACATTCAAGAAATATACTAAATAAAGCTTACAGAATTTTAGAGTCCTTTTCAAAAATTTGTAGTAACAAAAATATGCCTGTAAGTACTAAATTGTTGTTATACCAAAATTGTTGTCTTATACCAACATAGTTTTCTTCATCATACTACAAACAAGTTTACACCTAAATACAAACAAGTTTACAGCTAAAGCTTATACCAACATAGTTTTCTTCATCATACTACAAACAAGTTTAAGGCTAAATTTACAGCTATATTTGATCAGTCTATACGCACCGGTTACTTCCCAGCCGCATGGAAGACTTCATACATCATTCCTTTGCATAAATCTGGTAATAGATCAAATATAACCAATTATCGAGGTATCGTCTAGTTAAGTGCTCTGCCCAAACTATTCGAAAAGATAATAACTCACCAAATTGCGCGTCAAGTGAATGCAGCTTTATCTCCTGTTCAACATGGTTTTCGGCCGGGTATGTCAACTACTACAAATCTTTTGAACTTCGTCTTCAGTACAATTAATAATTTCAAATATAAGCTACTAATGTTAAAGTTGAAACTGTTCGGATTTCCACAAATATTATTTAAATAGATTGCCTCCTACCTTCAAGGTCGCACGCAGATGGTGTTCCTAAACAATAGAAAATCAAGAGCAATTCCTGTTGCCTCTGGTGTCCCTCAAGGTAGCCACTTAGGACCTTTATTATTCTTAATTTTCATTGATGACCTACCCACGGTTATACATAACAGTAACACGCTAATGTTCGCAGATGATCTAAAAATTTTTCTTTCATTCAAAAATAAAACGGATACGTTATTGCTTCAAAATGACCTGGACAACTTAGCCATGTGGTGTAATTTTAACTGTATGGAGCTGAATCTTTCGAAATGCAAGCAAATGATCTACTATCGTGCGGCCCACATTAATGTCAACTATTCTATTGGAGGCCACTATTTGGACTCTCTTGAACATATGGATGATCTTGGTATTACTATGGACCAAAAACTCTGACTTCATATACACATCAACCGTATAACTAATAAGGCCTATAGCATTTTGGGATTCATTGGGTGGGCTAAAGAATTTATGGAGCCACATGTAACGCAGATTCTATATACCTCTTTGGTTCGTCCTATATTGGAGTACGCCTCACCTGTGTGGTGTCCTAACTACAACTGTTATATTTGTAACGACGTTTCCCCGGTCGTCCGGGTTTATAGCTGGGGTAGCTCGCCAGCTGTCCAAGGTTCGCTTACAGAAAATATTTATTTGTTGGTTTTAGGGCCTTGTCTTTATTGTGCTTATCTAAGTGGTACAATGTTGGTGTTCTTTTGCTTATGCTAATTGCTAACCAGGCGAAGAGGTCCTACGGCGCACGGAATCTGGGGTAACGCAAGGTGGAGGTTAGCGTCTCGTGGTCACAGTTCTAGTCTTTGTACAATTCCGTGGCAAGACTGTTCGGAAACACGAAATGCCCGTAATGCTGTCCGGAGACCCGCAGTGCTGTCACTCAGATGGTAGTTGTCGATTTTGGAGAAAAACGATCACGACTGTATGCTTGGCTGACTCGAACAATCGTTTGATTGAGTGGCAAGGCTGTCCGGAGACTCGTAGTGCCAGCAAGGCTGTCCGAAGACACGCAATGCTTTCAACCAATCAATTGGTTATCGCGTTTAGTATCAAGTTCCCGAGACCCGGCGTTGGCTCGAGCAATTGTTTGACTGATTGGCAAGGCTGTCCGAAGACTCGTAATGCCAGCAATGCTGTCCGAAGACACGCAATGCTTTCAACCAACCAATTGGATATCGCGCTAGGATCAAATTCCCGAGACCCGACGTTGGCTCGAACAATTGTTTGATTGATTGGCAAGGCTGTCCGAAGACTCGTAATGCCAGCAAGGCTGTCCGTAGACACGCAATGCTTTCAACCAACCAATTGGTTATCGCGTTTCAGATCACGTTCCCGAGAACCGGCGTTGACTCGAACAATTGTTTAACTGATTGGCAAGGCTGTCCGGAGACCCGAAATGCCAGCAAGACTGTCCGTAGACCCGAAATGCTCTCAATTAACCAATTGGTTACCGCGTGTAAACACTTTCCGTTGTGCAGAAATACACTTTGAAATAAACCTCGCGTTGTAAATGTACCACGAACGAAACTCACTTTGTCCTCTGTTGGTTAATGTCGATTGTCAAAAATTAACTCTGTCTGTTGTCTTTGCGTTACTTACCCAGGCTGCGAATTTCTAAGACACGTCCGTCAATCTTGATCGTGTTTCAGCAACTGAACTCATCGCCGTCTGCTGAGTTCAGTCATGACTCTGTTCCATCTGTTCGTTCGTTCACTCGTGGAGTTTCAATTCCTTGTTGTTTCTGCTTGTTTCTCTCTCTGCTTTGGTGTTCGTTCGCTCTCGCTTCTGTTCCGCCGAAGCACAGACAGGGTGATTGCTTAGTTAAACTTAAAACTAAATTAAAACTAATCTTAATTACTAATACAATAATATTATTAAATTACACTTCATATGTAAGTAAAATTAATATTTCATTGTAACTAAAACAAGAGTAAAAAGTAACATTTCATTGTAGTATAAACATAAATATAACTAAAATTATTATATAAAAAAATGTGATGCGTCTTCGGTATCGAACATGTGGCGGGCAAAATGGTGGCGTCATTTTTGGTTCGTCACATCTCCCTCCTACTTCGGGGTGGGTTCAAGGTACCATTTTACTCCACCTGTCCTGGAGACGTGGAACCGGTACCACTGTCCATTGACCCGTCTTCTGGTTGAGATCTTCTTCCGTGGCACCCATCTGGCCATGATGTTCTTGGCTTCTTCTTCGCAGCTATTACTTTTTGTAGAGGCCTTCTCCGCTGTCGTCTCGACGCTAGCTTCCGGGATGCTTACATGGAGGTTTTCTAGGCTGATGTCTCCGAAGTCGATCTCGTCTAGCCAGCTGCCGTCTAACGAGAGTACATCGTCGATGCCTTCCTGCGCGATTTCTTCCATAATCGTTTCCAGGTCGGGGAGTCCCATATCGAAGGGGGGTTCCAGAGGCGCATTGGTAATGGTCTCGACATCTGGAACTGACTTGGTGTCACAGCCGCCTGTTTCTTTTCTGTCCGCATCGACGTTTGTAGCCAGGTCGGGCACGTATGGATCTGTAACAGTCGTTGGTGGTGAAGGGCACGTGAGGCGGGCGAGGCCTGATTTCGGAGCCACGTTAACTTCGTACTCTGCCTCTTCTGCGATTGCTCGTGGTACGCCTCGGGGCCAAGTGCCTTTCCTTAAATCCGCGTCGGTCCAGACCTCTGGATCCAGGGAGGTATGGGTGATGGTTTTCGTGTAGATCGTCTGTGTGTAGCCGTGTCCCTTTAGCTTGTCGGCATAGGTGTCGACCTGGTAGTAACTACGGCTCGGAACTGGGTTCTCGATTTCGGCCTCAGATTCGGGCCACTCGTCGTCGTCCGTGTCTCCGGGAATGGATATGACTTCCGGGCTGAAGAATCCAGGCGAATAACGGGCCGTTCCCTGATCGCTGTCTTCTTCCGGTCCGACAGGTATGTCTTCGGGCGTGGTGGATCGATTGCTAACTTCGATGGCCGGTTCCTCTAGGTCCACCGCCTCCTCCTCCGGTATATCGGCTGCTCTCGCCCTCTTGGTTGGGTATCTGTCCGGGTCCTCATCTTCTTCGGGCGACGGTATCGGTGGTGTATTTTCGGTGGCGTTAGGCGTTTGGCAACGTCGTATCCGGATCCTCGGAAATTTGTCACCCGGTCGATCTACCACCTCCTCGTCTCCCTCGCTTAGACGCCGGATCGTTGGTCGGTTGCGTTGTTCCTCGAGCAATTTGCGTTCAAATCTTCGCTTTGTCGCTTCGAACTTCTCTGCGTAATCCATGATGCTCACTGATCGAAGGCTCGGACTTGAATGAATGTGCTGTGGCTCTTTGCTTTTATTTTGACTTTGTGAGTTAGGCGTTGTATGGCATATTACGATGTTATTTCTGCAGCGTTCTGTTTCTATGCTGGTCAGTTCTTCGGAAATGCCATGAGTCGTGTCTGGACCACTTTCTAGGGCGTGGAATTCTTTGATATCGGCCACGTGTGCTGTCCTGGATCGTTTGTCTCCCTGCTTTCGTACCTGCACTATTACAGGGGAAACGAAACTCTCGACCTCGTAGGGCCCGTCGTACCGTGGTGCTAGTTTTGCGGCGAACTTGTCTATGGCTTTGGAGAGTGGATGTTGTTTGAGCATGACCAGTTGACCCACCCGAGGTTTCCATTTCCTCCGACGTAAATTGTAGTGTTTGGCCTGTGTCTGTGCTGCCCGTTGCATGTTGTCTCGTGCTATCTGGAAAGCTTGCCTTAGCCGTGCTGCATGTTCTCCGGGAGAAACTTCCGCTCGCCCAGTACCCGGTGTCTCTTGGTCAAAGAGTGCCTTTGGTAGACGTGGCTCTCTTCCTTGGACCAAAAACGCAGGGCTGTAACCTGTAGACTCAGATTTGCTGGTATTGAAGGCCAAAGTGATCTCAGGGAGCAACTCGTCCCATGTCGTTTGCTGGGGCCCAGTGAACTGCGATATCATCACCTTGATCGTGCGGTTGGCGCGCTCTGTTGGGTTCTCCTGCGGGGTGTAGGGTGCTGTGTAGCGATGCTCTACGCCGAGTTCGTTTAGGAATTGTTTAAACTTCTTGCTGGTAAATTGGACACCATTATCGGAAATGAAAATCTTCGGTACTCCGAAATGGGCTAGGATCCGTTCACGAAATGATTTAATCAGCTGTTCGGTACTTGCTTTCCTGGAAGGTATCAACTCGACCCATTTTGAGAATTTGTCCGTGAATACCAACAACGTTGTATTCCCGTGTTTTGACCTGGGAAGAGGTCCAACAAAGTCCGCGGTTACGGTAGCCCAAGGCTCCTCTGCGAGGTGTGTCAGCATTTCTCCAGCGGGTTTCTGTTGGGTAACCTTGTATTGTTGGCAACTTACGCACCTTTGGACGTATCGGCTCACTTGACGGAACATACCAGGCCAATAGTACCGCTGGGATATTCGCGCAATTGTTTTCCGTGTACCTAGGTGACCGGCTGTGGGTGCGTCGTGGTTTTCGGCTAGCACCTCGTTACGTAGATGCTCCGGGACACACAATTTCCATTGTGAAGATGTCTCGTCGTTCCAACCTTCGGGGATGTGTCTGTATAGCTTTTCGTTTTCGATGCAGTAGTCTGGGAAGCTTGCCGGGTTTTCGCTTACCTCTTTCAATTTCCGCGTATACCAGGACGAGCTTATGCCTTCTTCGTTTGTTCGTGCGCATATTGCTTCTACTGGTTGGCGTGATAGGGTATCCGCGACTACGTTATTTTTCCCTCGACGATACTGGACCTCGTAAGTAAACTGCTGCAACTCAAGGGCCCATCGAGCGATTCGGCCGGAGGGACTTTCTATCGAGTTCAGCCATTTCAAGGAAAGATGGTCGGTAACGATGGTGAAGAAGTATCCCTCGATGTATGGTCGCATTTTCCTCACCGCCCATACCACTGCCAAACACTCCTTTTCTGTGGTCGAGTAGTTCTTTTCAGCGCCATTGAGGTGACGGCTAGCGTAGGCGATGACTCTTTCTTGGCCATCTATGATTTGGGTCAGAACTGCTCCCAGGCCGTAATCACAAGCGTCGGTTTGGAGGTGAAACTGCTGGCTGAAATCAGGACAAGCCAATACTGGGGCTTCCGTGAGTCGTCGCTTCAGGTCTTCGAATGCTTCCTGTTGTTCTTGGTTCCACTTAAAGTGTTTCCCTTTCTTGAGTAGTTGGGTCAGAGGGTGTGTCACTCTGGCAAAATCTGGCACAAACCGCCTATACCATGAAGCGACCCCAAGAAATCTCCTCAATTCTCGCACGTTTTGTGGTGGTTGCAGTTCTCGGATTGCTGCTACCTTATCCGGATCCGTGTGGATGCCTTCTTCGCTGATTTCGTGGCCTAGGTATTTAATTTTTCTTTTAAAGAACTCACATTTCTCAGTATTTATGCGAAGATTTGCCTTCTTTAGCCGTGCGAGAACTTCCTTTAAGTTTTCCATGTGAGCTTCGAGCGTGTTTCCTGTGACAACGATGTCATCGAGGTATGCGAACGCCACCGGTTCCATATCTGGGCCTATTACCGTGTCTAAGGCTCGTTGAAAAGTGGCCGGGGCTGAATGAAGACCAAATGGCATTACCTTCCATTGGAATAAGCCACGTCCTGGGACAGTAAAGGCTGTGTAAGTCCTGCTGGATTCTTCCATCGGAATCTGCCAGTATCCATTCCGTAGATCTATACTGCTCACATACTTCGCGTCTCTCAGTCGTTCCAAAATGTGGTTTATCCTGGGTAGCGGGTATGCATCTGGAACTGAGCGCGCATTGAGTTGCCTGTAGTCGACACACAAGCGCCATTTTCCAGTTTTCTTTTTCACTAGTACGATCGGTGCGCTATGTGGACTTCGCGACGGCTCTATACAACCCTTCTGCAACAAATCATTGATTTCTTCGTCGATAATCTGTTGCATCGCCGGGTTCTTCGGGAAGTAACGCTGCTTTATGGGACGTTCATCGCGCATGGTTATGCGGTGTGCGGCTATTTCTGTTGGGCCGTTCAGATCCTCGAATCCTTTCAACTCAGTTGACAAGAATGCATCGATACGCTCTTGTTCCGTTAATTCCTTGGTTGTGCGTTTGCAAATTGCGCCTTCTGTTTCGCGGTCGGTTTCTTGGATGTGGATAACCCGATCAGCGCATTTTATCTCGGTACCGATGCGAGCCAAGAAATCGAATCCTAAGATTAGGTCGTCAACTACCTCTGGCATGATCAACAGGGTGAGCTCACAGCTCCTTGTGCCGAAAGATACGCGGGTTCTGAGTGCCTCTGTGATTACTTGCACTTCGCCGTTCGCCATACACATCCGTATTTCAACTTTCTGTATACTGGGTGAGATTCTTAGTTTATGGGCGTAGTAGCTGCTGATGAAGCTCCGTGTTGCACCCGTGTCTAGGGTGGCATCGAGGAGTTCATTTTCTAGGGCAACGGTAGCAACTATCCGTTGGCCCTCCGTACGCAGGTCTTCTAATGGTTTCGAGGGTTTGTCGCCGTCTGTGCATCCCCTCGAACTGGACGCTGGCTCTGCTCGTTTTCCGTCTTTTTCCGACAGCATTCTTTTGTTCTTAGTCCTTTGCGCCCGCAATCCCAACAAAATATCAACGTCTCGTTACGACAGTTCCGAGCGAAATGACCACCTTGTCCGCAACGCCGGCATGCGGAGCGTGGATCTATGACGCGCTCTTGACTATTATCTACAACTTGTCGGTGACTATCTGTTGGTTTTCGGGAGGGTGGCGGCGGTTGTTTTGGACAGGCATCCAACTGCAAGTTTTCCCAGTCGCCAGCCAAGGCGATCAGTTCTCCTAGTTCATTGAACTCTCGCCGCTTAACGTAGCGTTGCAGGTCGATATGGCTGTTGCGGTATATCCTCTCAAGCCGTTGTGTTTCGCTCATGTTCGTGTGGCGCATCAGATTTTGCAGTGATACAACGTAATCTTTGAATTTTTCATCTGTTCTTTGTTTCCGCTGACGTACGTCGTCATCCAATCGCTCGAAGAACCGCGCTGGTAAGAAGAATTCTAAGAAGTCTCGCTTGAATGAATTCCATGAGTTCCACCGTTTGTTATTATTTCGAAACCATTGCAGAGCTCGATGCTGCAGTAGTTCCGGCATAGCCTTTGGTAGTAGATCTGTGCTCACTCCGTATACTTCGGATAGCTCCTCTACCCTTTCTACAAATGCCAGTGCATCTTGCACTCCGTCATAGTGTACCATCCATTTCTTTATGCGTTCAAGAATGGCGCAGTAACTTACTGTTGGATTTGCCAACGCGTCGTACATATGGTTCCATTGTGAAAATGTCTCTGATTGTGGAGCAGTGCGTTGTCGGCACTCTTGATGTTCTTGAGCTGTAGGCTCGCTGTGTACTTGATTCGGGAGGGCTAACATAGGTGTTTGCGCTGGTGGTTCTAGTATTCCAGGAGTCGTTCCCGTCCTTGGCAAGACGTTCTGCTGGTGTATTTCTTCCAGCTCATCCAGCCGTGCTGTTGTTTCTGCAGATAAGGCCGATTCACTTACAAAGGATGTGAACCGCTTTCGTAGTTCTTCCATAGAACCTCCGGTTTCCAATCCAAATTCTCTTACGTACTCTAGGAGTGCGTCCTTCCGTAGGGTATAAATCCAGGACGTCTTTACCATGGTGGTTGATTTTCTCTCGGCTTGGGTTATATAAAATGTCTATAGCGCACAATAGATGTTCCAAATTCTTCTGTTTGTATATTTAGCAAGGTCCCTGTTCGGGCGCCACTGTAACGACGTTTCCCCGGTCGTCCGGGTTTATAGCTGGGGTAGCTCGCCAGCTGTCCAAGGTTCGCTTACAGAAAATATTTATTTGTTGGTTTTAGGGCCTTGTCTTTATTGTGCTTATCTAAGTGGTACAATGTTGGTGTTCTTTTGCTTATGCTAATTGCTAACCAGGCGAAGAGGTCCTACGGCGCACGGAATCTGGGGTAACGCAAGGTGGAGGTTAGCGTCTCGTGGTCACAGTTCTAGTCTTTGTACAATTCCGTGGCAAGACTGTTCGGAAACACGAAATGCCCGTAATGCTGTCCGGAGACCCGCAGTGCTGTCACTCAGATGGTAGTTGTCGATTTTGGAGAAAAACGATCACGACTGTATGCTTGGCTGACTCGAACAATCGTTTGATTGAGTGGCAAGGCTGTCCGGAGACTCGTAGTGCCAGCAAGGCTGTCCGAAGACACGCAATGCTTTCAACCAATCAATTGGTTATCGCGTTTAGTATCAAGTTCCCGAGACCCGGCGTTGGCTCGAGCAATTGTTTGACTGATTGGCAAGGCTGTCCGAAGACTCGTAATGCCAGCAATGCTGTCCGAAGACACGCAATGCTTTCAACCAACCAATTGGATATCGCGCTAGGATCAAATTCCCGAGACCCGACGTTGGCTCGAACAATTGTTTGATTGATTGGCAAGGCTGTCCGAAGACTCGTAATGCCAGCAAGGCTGTCCGTAGACACGCAATGCTTTCAACCAACCAATTGGTTATCGCGTTTCAGATCACGTTCCCGAGAACCGGCGTTGACTCGAACAATTGTTTAACTGATTGGCAAGGCTGTCCGGAGACCCGAAATGCCAGCAAGACTGTCCGTAGACCCGAAATGCTCTCAATTAACCAATTGGTTACCGCGTGTAAACACTTTCCGTTGTGCAGAAATACACTTTGAAATAAACCTCGCGTTGTAAATGTACCACGAACGAAACTCACTTTGTCCTCTGTTGGTTAATGTCGATTGTCAAAAATTAACTCTGTCTGTTGTCTTTGCGTTACTTACCCAGGCTGCGAATTTCTAAGACACGTCCGTCAATCTTGATCGTGTTTCAGCAACTGAACTCATCGCCGTCTGCTGAGTTCAGTCATGACTCTGTTCCATCTGTTCGTTCGTTCACTCGTGGAGTTTCAATTCCTTGTTGTTTCTGCTTGTTTCTCTCTCTGCTTTGGTGTTCGTTCGCTCTCGCTTCTGTTCCGCCGAAGCACAGACAGGGTGATTGCTTAGTTAAACTTAAAACTAAATTAAAACTAATCTTAATTACTAATACAATAATATTATTAAATTACACTTCATATGTAAGTAAAATTAATATTTCATTGTAACTAAAACAAGAGTAAAAAGTAACATTTCATTGTAGTATAAACATAAATATAACTAAAATTATTATATAAAAAAATGTGATGCGTCTTCGGTATCGAACATGTGGCGGGCAAAATGGTGGCGTCATTTTTGGTTCGTCACATCTCCCTCCTACTTCGGGGTGGGTTCAAGGTACCATTTTACTCCACCTGTCCTGGAGACGTGGAACCGGTACCACTGTCCATTGACCCGTCTTCTGGTTGAGATCTTCTTCCGTGGCACCCATCTGGCCATGATGTTCTTGGCTTCTTCTTCGCAGCTATTACTTTTTGTAGAGGCCTTCTCCGCTGTCGTCTCGACGCTAGCTTCCGGGATGCTTACATGGAGGTTTTCTAGGCTGATGTCTCCGAAGTCGATCTCGTCTAGCCAGCTGCCGTCTAACGAGAGTACATCGTCGATGCCTTCCTGCGCGATTTCTTCCATAATCGTTTCCAGGTCGGGGAGTCCCATATCGAAGGGGGGTTCCAGAGGCGCATTGGTAATGGTCTCGACATCTGGAACTGACTTGGTGTCACAGCCGCCTGTTTCTTTTCTGTCCGCATCGACGTTTGTAGCCAGGTCGGGCACGTATGGATCTGTAACAGTCGTTGGTGGTGAAGGGCACGTGAGGCGGGCGAGGCCTGATTTCGGAGCCACGTTAACTTCGTACTCTGCCTCTTCTGCGATTGCTCGTGGTACGCCTCGGGGCCAAGTGCCTTTCCTTAAATCCGCGTCGGTCCAGACCTCTGGATCCAGGGAGGTATGGGTGATGGTTTTCGTGTAGATCGTCTGTGTGTAGCCGTGTCCCTTTAGCTTGTCGGCATAGGTGTCGACCTGGTAGTAACTACGGCTCGGAACTGGGTTCTCGATTTCGGCCTCAGATTCGGGCCACTCGTCGTCGTCCGTGTCTCCGGGAATGGATATGACTTCCGGGCTGAAGAATCCAGGCGAATAACGGGCCGTTCCCTGATCGCTGTCTTCTTCCGGTCCGACAGGTATGTCTTCGGGCGTGGTGGATCGATTGCTAACTTCGATGGCCGGTTCCTCTAGGTCCACCGCCTCCTCCTCCGGTATATCGGCTGCTCTCGCCCTCTTGGTTGGGTATCTGTCCGGGTCCTCATCTTCTTCGGGCGACGGTATCGGTGGTGTATTTTCGGTGGCGTTAGGCGTTTGGCAACGTCGTATCCGGATCCTCGGAAATTTGTCACCCGGTCGATCTACCACCTCCTCGTCTCCCTCGCTTAGACGCCGGATCGTTGGTCGGTTGCGTTGTTCCTCGAGCAATTTGCGTTCAAATCTTCGCTTTGTCGCTTCGAACTTCTCTGCGTAATCCATGATGCTCACTGATCGAAGGCTCGGACTTGAATGAATGTGCTGTGGCTCTTTGCTTTTATTTTGACTTTGTGAGTTAGGCGTTGTATGGCATATTACGATGTTATTTCTGCAGCGTTCTGTTTCTATGCTGGTCAGTTCTTCGGAAATGCCATGAGTCGTGTCTGGACCACTTTCTAGGGCGTGGAATTCTTTGATATCGGCCACGTGTGCTGTCCTGGATCGTTTGTCTCCCTGCTTTCGTACCTGCACTATTACAGGGGAAACGAAACTCTCGACCTCGTAGGGCCCGTCGTACCGTGGTGCTAGTTTTGCGGCGAACTTGTCTATGGCTTTGGAGAGTGGATGTTGTTTGAGCATGACCAGTTGACCCACCCGAGGTTTCCATTTCCTCCGACGTAAATTGTAGTGTTTGGCCTGTGTCTGTGCTGCCCGTTGCATGTTGTCTCGTGCTATCTGGAAAGCTTGCCTTAGCCGTGCTGCATGTTCTCCGGGAGAAACTTCCGCTCGCCCAGTACCCGGTGTCTCTTGGTCAAAGAGTGCCTTTGGTAGACGTGGCTCTCTTCCTTGGACCAAAAACGCAGGGCTGTAACCTGTAGACTCAGATTTGCTGGTATTGAAGGCCAAAGTGATCTCAGGGAGCAACTCGTCCCATGTCGTTTGCTGGGGCCCAGTGAACTGCGATATCATCACCTTGATCGTGCGGTTGGCGCGCTCTGTTGGGTTCTCCTGCGGGGTGTAGGGTGCTGTGTAGCGATGCTCTACGCCGAGTTCGTTTAGGAATTGTTTAAACTTCTTGCTGGTAAATTGGACACCATTATCGGAAATGAAAATCTTCGGTACTCCGAAATGGGCTAGGATCCGTTCACGAAATGATTTAATCAGCTGTTCGGTACTTGCTTTCCTGGAAGGTATCAACTCGACCCATTTTGAGAATTTGTCCGTGAATACCAACAACGTTGTATTCCCGTGTTTTGACCTGGGAAGAGGTCCAACAAAGTCCGCGGTTACGGTAGCCCAAGGCTCCTCTGCGAGGTGTGTCAGCATTTCTCCAGCGGGTTTCTGTTGGGTAACCTTGTATTGTTGGCAACTTACGCACCTTTGGACGTATCGGCTCACTTGACGGAACATACCAGGCCAATAGTACCGCTGGGATATTCGCGCAATTGTTTTCCGTGTACCTAGGTGACCGGCTGTGGGTGCGTCGTGGTTTTCGGCTAGCACCTCGTTACGTAGATGCTCCGGGACACACAATTTCCATTGTGAAGATGTCTCGTCGTTCCAACCTTCGGGGATGTGTCTGTATAGCTTTTCGTTTTCGATGCAGTAGTCTGGGAAGCTTGCCGGGTTTTCGCTTACCTCTTTCAATTTCCGCGTATACCAGGACGAGCTTATGCCTTCTTCGTTTGTTCGTGCGCATATTGCTTCTACTGGTTGGCGTGATAGGGTATCCGCGACTACGTTATTTTTCCCTCGACGATACTGGACCTCGTAAGTAAACTGCTGCAACTCAAGGGCCCATCGAGCGATTCGGCCGGAGGGACTTTCTATCGAGTTCAGCCATTTCAAGGAAAGATGGTCGGTAACGATGGTGAAGAAGTATCCCTCGATGTATGGTCGCATTTTCCTCACCGCCCATACCACTGCCAAACACTCCTTTTCTGTGGTCGAGTAGTTCTTTTCAGCGCCATTGAGGTGACGGCTAGCGTAGGCGATGACTCTTTCTTGGCCATCTATGATTTGGGTCAGAACTGCTCCCAGGCCGTAATCACAAGCGTCGGTTTGGAGGTGAAACTGCTGGCTGAAATCAGGACAAGCCAATACTGGGGCTTCCGTGAGTCGTCGCTTCAGGTCTTCGAATGCTTCCTGTTGTTCTTGGTTCCACTTAAAGTGTTTCCCTTTCTTGAGTAGTTGGGTCAGAGGGTGTGTCACTCTGGCAAAATCTGGCACAAACCGCCTATACCATGAAGCGACCCCAAGAAATCTCCTCAATTCTCGCACGTTTTGTGGTGGTTGCAGTTCTCGGATTGCTGCTACCTTATCCGGATCCGTGTGGATGCCTTCTTCGCTGATTTCGTGGCCTAGGTATTTAATTTTTCTTTTAAAGAACTCACATTTCTCAGTATTTATGCGAAGATTTGCCTTCTTTAGCCGTGCGAGAACTTCCTTTAAGTTTTCCATGTGAGCTTCGAGCGTGTTTCCTGTGACAACGATGTCATCGAGGTATGCGAACGCCACCGGTTCCATATCTGGGCCTATTACCGTGTCTAAGGCTCGTTGAAAAGTGGCCGGGGCTGAATGAAGACCAAATGGCATTACCTTCCATTGGAATAAGCCACGTCCTGGGACAGTAAAGGCTGTGTAAGTCCTGCTGGATTCTTCCATCGGAATCTGCCAGTATCCATTCCGTAGATCTATACTGCTCACATACTTCGCGTCTCTCAGTCGTTCCAAAATGTGGTTTATCCTGGGTAGCGGGTATGCATCTGGAACTGAGCGCGCATTGAGTTGCCTGTAGTCGACACACAAGCGCCATTTTCCAGTTTTCTTTTTCACTAGTACGATCGGTGCGCTATGTGGACTTCGCGACGGCTCTATACAACCCTTCTGCAACAAATCATTGATTTCTTCGTCGATAATCTGTTGCATCGCCGGGTTCTTCGGGAAGTAACGCTGCTTTATGGGACGTTCATCGCGCATGGTTATGCGGTGTGCGGCTATTTCTGTTGGGCCGTTCAGATCCTCGAATCCTTTCAACTCAGTTGACAAGAATGCATCGATACGCTCTTGTTCCGTTAATTCCTTGGTTGTGCGTTTGCAAATTGCGCCTTCTGTTTCGCGGTCGGTTTCTTGGATGTGGATAACCCGATCAGCGCATTTTATCTCGGTACCGATGCGAGCCAAGAAATCGAATCCTAAGATTAGGTCGTCAACTACCTCTGGCATGATCAACAGGGTGAGCTCACAGCTCCTTGTGCCGAAAGATACGCGGGTTCTGAGTGCCTCTGTGATTACTTGCACTTCGCCGTTCGCCATACACATCCGTATTTCAACTTTCTGTATACTGGGTGAGATTCTTAGTTTATGGGCGTAGTAGCTGCTGATGAAGCTCCGTGTTGCACCCGTGTCTAGGGTGGCATCGAGGAGTTCATTTTCTAGGGCAACGGTAGCAACTATCCGTTGGCCCTCCGTACGCAGGTCTTCTAATGGTTTCGAGGGTTTGTCGCCGTCTGTGCATCCCCTCGAACTGGACGCTGGCTCTGCTCGTTTTCCGTCTTTTTCCGACAGCATTCTTTTGTTCTTAGTCCTTTGCGCCCGCAATCCCAACAAAATATCAACGTCTCGTTACGACAGTTCCGAGCGAAATGACCACCTTGTCCGCAACGCCGGCATGCGGAGCGTGGATCTATGACGCGCTCTTGACTATTATCTACAACTTGTCGGTGACTATCTGTTGGTTTTCGGGAGGGTGGCGGCGGTTGTTTTGGACAGGCATCCAACTGCAAGTTTTCCCAGTCGCCAGCCAAGGCGATCAGTTCTCCTAGTTCATTGAACTCTCGCCGCTTAACGTAGCGTTGCAGGTCGATATGGCTGTTGCGGTATATCCTCTCAAGCCGTTGTGTTTCGCTCATGTTCGTGTGGCGCATCAGATTTTGCAGTGATACAACGTAATCTTTGAATTTTTCATCTGTTCTTTGTTTCCGCTGACGTACGTCGTCATCCAATCGCTCGAAGAACCGCGCTGGTAAGAAGAATTCTAAGAAGTCTCGCTTGAATGAATTCCATGAGTTCCACCGTTTGTTATTATTTCGAAACCATTGCAGAGCTCGATGCTGCAGTAGTTCCGGCATAGCCTTTGGTAGTAGATCTGTGCTCACTCCGTATACTTCGGATAGCTCCTCTACCCTTTCTACAAATGCCAGTGCATCTTGCACTCCGTCATAGTGTACCATCCATTTCTTTATGCGTTCAAGAATGGCGCAGTAACTTACTGTTGGATTTGCCAACGCGTCGTACATATGGTTCCATTGTGAAAATGTCTCTGATTGTGGAGCAGTGCGTTGTCGGCACTCTTGATGTTCTTGAGCTGTAGGCTCGCTGTGTACTTGATTCGGGAGGGCTAACATAGGTGTTTGCGCTGGTGGTTCTAGTATTCCAGGAGTCGTTCCCGTCCTTGGCAAGACGTTCTGCTGGTGTATTTCTTCCAGCTCATCCAGCCGTGCTGTTGTTTCTGCAGATAAGGCCGATTCACTTACAAAGGATGTGAACCGCTTTCGTAGTTCTTCCATAGAACCTCCGGTTTCCAATCCAAATTCTCTTACGTACTCTAGGAGTGCGTCCTTCCGTAGGGTATAAATCCAGGACGTCTTTACCATGGTGGTTGATTTTCTCTCGGCTTGGGTTATATAAAATGTCTATAGCGCACAATAGATGTTCCAAATTCTTCTGTTTGTATATTTAGCAAGGTCCCTGTTCGGGCGCCACTGTAACGACGTTTCCCCGGTCGTCCGGGTTTATAGCTGGGGTAGCTCGCCAGCTGTCCAAGGTTCGCTTACAGAAAATATTTATTTGTTGGTTTTAGGGCCTTGTCTTTATTGTGCTTATCTAAGTGGTACAATGTTGGTGTTCTTTTGCTTATGCTAATTGCTAACCAGGCGAAGAGGTCCTACGGCGCACGGAATCTGGGGTAACGCAAGGTGGAGGTTAGCGTCTCGTGGTCACAGTTCTAGTCTTTGTACAATTCCGTGGCAAGACTGTTCGGAAACACGAAATGCCCGTAATGCTGTCCGGAGACCCGCAGTGCTGTCACTCAGATGGTAGTTGTCGATTTTGGAGAAAAACGATCACGACTGTATGCTTGGCTGACTCGAACAATCGTTTGATTGAGTGGCAAGGCTGTCCGGAGACTCGTAGTGCCAGCAAGGCTGTCCGAAGACACGCAATGCTTTCAACCAATCAATTGGTTATCGCGTTTAGTATCAAGTTCCCGAGACCCGGCGTTGGCTCGAGCAATTGTTTGACTGATTGGCAAGGCTGTCCGAAGACTCGTAATGCCAGCAATGCTGTCCGAAGACACGCAATGCTTTCAACCAACCAATTGGATATCGCGCTAGGATCAAATTCCCGAGACCCGACGTTGGCTCGAACAATTGTTTGATTGATTGGCAAGGCTGTCCGAAGACTCGTAATGCCAGCAAGGCTGTCCGTAGACACGCAATGCTTTCAACCAACCAATTGGTTATCGCGTTTCAGATCACGTTCCCGAGAACCGGCGTTGACTCGAACAATTGTTTAACTGATTGGCAAGGCTGTCCGGAGACCCGAAATGCCAGCAAGACTGTCCGTAGACCCGAAATGCTCTCAATTAACCAATTGGTTACCGCGTGTAAACACTTTCCGTTGTGCAGAAATACACTTTGAAATAAACCTCGCGTTGTAAATGTACCACGAACGAAACTCACTTTGTCCTCTGTTGGTTAATGTCGATTGTCAAAAATTAACTCTGTCTGTTGTCTTTGCGTTACTTACCCAGGCTGCGAATTTCTAAGACACGTCCGTCAATCTTGATCGTGTTTCAGCAACTGAACTCATCGCCGTCTGCTGAGTTCAGTCATGACTCTGTTCCATCTGTTCGTTCGTTCACTCGTGGAGTTTCAATTCCTTGTTGTTTCTGCTTGTTTCTCTCTCTGCTTTGGTGTTCGTTCGCTCTCGCTTCTGTTCCGCCGAAGCACAGACAGGGTGATTGCTTAGTTAAACTTAAAACTAAATTAAAACTAATCTTAATTACTAATACAATAATATTATTAAATTACACTTCATATGTAAGTAAAATTAATATTTCATTGTAACTAAAACAAGAGTAAAAAGTAACATTTCATTGTAGTATAAACATAAATATAACTAAAATTATTATATAAAAAAATGTGATGCGTCTTCGGTATCGAACATGTGGCGGGCAAAATGGTGGCGTCATTTTTGGTTCGTCACATATTTCTCAAATCGAATCAGTTCAAAAGCAATTTCTACTCTTTTGCCTACGCAATATATACCGGAACAATTTGCAGAACTTACCATCCCATAATTACCGATTGGAACTTATTAATCTTCCGTCATTAGTCCATCGGAGAATTATGCTGAATGCAATAGTTGTTCTTAAACTACTTTATGGTCATATTGACAATCCTTATCTTCTGTCTAACATCAATATTAATGTAGCTCGCCGTGTAGCCAGAAGACCTCAGTTTCTACAACTGAGTTTCTGTCGATCAAACTATCTTCAACACGAACCACTTAATAATGCTTGTGCTGACTTCAACTATGTTAATTGCAACATCACCTTCTCTGATTCAATTCATTTAACAAGAATCAAAATTCTTCAATTCCTAAAAAATCAACAGTAATATCTACTTTTCTATTTATATAATCTTTTATTTAGTATTTACCAAAAATGTTATGTAAACTATAAAGCCTATGGCTTAGTTTTAAAATTTTTAAATAAATAAATAAAGCTTATAACATCATAGTTTTCTTCATCATACTACAAACAATTTTACAGCTAAATACAAACAAGTTTACAGCTAAAGCTTACACCAACATAGTTTTCTTCATCATACTACAAACAAGTTTACAGCTAAATACAAACACGTTTACAGCTAAAGCTTATACCAACATAGTTTTCTTCATCATACTACAAACAATTTTACAGCTAAAGCTTATACCAACATAGTTTTCTTCATCATACTACAAACAAGTTTACAGATAAAGCTTATACCAACATAGTTTTCTTCATCATACTACAAACAAGTTTACAGCTAAATACAAACAAGTTTACAGCTAAAGCTTACACCAACATAGTTTTCTTCATCATACTACAAACAAGTTTACAGCTAAATACAAACACGTTTACAGCTAAAGCTTATACCAACATAGTTTTCTTCATCATACTACAAACAAGTTTACAGCAGAATTAACATAGGCTTGAAATGATTCAACTATTTCTGGAATGGAATCTTGCAAAGTAAGCATGTGAATTGGAACCTTATCGAATTCAATAATTAACATCACCGGAGAGCGAAAACATGTGTAAACTTTGCATACGAACAAAGAAATGACTTTGACGAATCCATAAATAGAGATAGTTCATTATAAGTGTATATATGTATATACTAGATAGTTATGGTTATAGGATTCTTCTAAAACTTTATACACAGGACTTCGTCGCCGACCGACGGCATTACATGTCGCTCTTCAGCGAAAAGTAGAACAAAAGCTTGAGATGCCCACCGGTGCTAGCTAATGAATAGATAGCTGATGAGTAATAACATAAGCGATTGCACACAAGCCACTCTATGGCTTCGCGGGATTCGTAAATTGTATACTTTTGTAGGATATGGTAATAAGTAAATACCTATACAATACAATATTCTTATATAGATTTAATTAGATTAACTCAAATTTTAATTAGATTTTGAAATTAGCCTGGAGGTCAAACCTTCGGGAAAACATAGCTTCCATGTAAACTCATCAAAAAAATGTGGAAGAAGCAGCGCTTGTGAAAGAAAGCGCAGCACCAGGAAGAGTTTCTAAAACAATAAAATAATTTTTACTTTTGCAACTGAAGTAACACCAGCACAGTGTTTTACAAAATTGAATATTATTCGGAAACACTTTTCGTTGAATGAAGACATACGCAAGTTTAGAAACATTTTGTGTATCTATCACTCAAAAGTTAATGGAAATAATTATCCACAATTGCATATACTTAAATCGAAATTTTATTCGTTTAGTACTAAGTTTATACATAGTTTTTAAAATATTATTTTTGTTTAGAATTTTTTTGAAATGTTAACCTAATTATTTCAGTTTCAAATATTCTGCTAAAAGTATTAATTTTAAGTTAAAGTATGTTTAAATTAATTAATTATTTAATTGATTAATCAGCAAAACGTTACTAGTTTTTATTTTTCGAGAATGCAATTTTTTTCTTTAATCGATATTCTTGTTTTGCTCAATTTTTTAAATGAAACTGAGCATATAAACCGTCGCGACATAAAATTACTTCGCTATTGTAGCGATCTATTTACTTTAAATAAGTCAGAGTTTATCAAAAATTTCAGGCTCAAATAGATATTAAAGTCACAGAAATTGAGCAAGAAGTAGAACCACTTCCTTCAAATTACGATTGTACCTTCCATAGAGAGGGCGAACGTGTACGCAACATGTACATACGTCCTATCTTTGTAGAAATGAGAAGAAATATAATAATAGAGAAACAGTAATATTAATTATTTTTAAGTTATTTATTGTTATTTATTTAAATTGTTATTTAATTTATATATTATTTGTTTAACATTTAATATTAATGACATTTTGGTTTCTGTAACACTACGGTTTTCAGCATGTTACTGCAATTAAAGCTTTCAATGTGTCAATTGACAACCAGAATACCAATTTGAAAAGCATTGACAAGAACTGTGACAACTTGTCTTTACAATTTCATGTCAAGCTGACAACGAGAATAGCCCTGTAAGTATATTTTTGTTTTTCATTGGGAAGAGATATTGTAATTTTTAATTTTCTCAGGAACTCAGTATAATCATTTACGAAACAGAACAAAAAACAAAACAACGGGGATAAAAAAAACAAAAAAGCGACGTTTTAAGTTAAAGTGAAACTAAATATAAAAATATATGTGAATTTTAAATAATAATTTTACTTATTATTATTTTTTTTTTTACCTTTGATTGTATTATAAGAATTAGAATTGTTTAGGCTCGAGGTCATTTGAAAACGTTAATTCGTTTTCTACACTTCATACTACAATTATACGTTACAAGTAACGTGCATATAAAACAACAAATCTTGTTGTATTTATTTCAAAAAACAACAACAAATTTATTTGACTTAAACTGGCAGATCGGATAGTTATTTCGATACTTACCAAAGTTTCTCATCAGCGATCTTTGTTCATATGTTTTCGGTTCAGGATTCGAACTCGTGTCCACCACAGAATGAACATATACAACAAAACAAAAACAACAAATTTTGACAAAAACTTGAGTTGAATTTACAATGGTCTGCTTCTGAGTTTCCTAACAACGTCATAATTCACAACAATGTTTTCTAACGTTGGAGTCATATAGCGGCAGTTGCATACAGAAAAACACATCAACAAAGATCGCTGATGAGAAACTTTGGCAAATTTCGAAATAGCTATCCGATCTGCCAGTTTAACTCAAATAAATTTGTTGTTGTTTTTTGAAATAAATACAAGATTTGTTGTTTTACATGCACATTACTAAAATTATGATATAATTGTAATATAAAGTATAGAAAACGAATTAACGTTTTCAAATGACCTCGAGCCTAAACAATTCTAATTCTTACAAAAATATATATTTATATAAAACTATAGAAATAAATAAAATATAAAACACATGTGCTACACTAATGTGCCGCACATACCACACTGTGCTTCATAAATGCATAACAATACTTAAAATGTTAAAAAATTATATAAAAATATATAGAATATAAAACACACGTTGTATACTAATGTGCAACATTCCACACTGTGCTTCATCAATATATAACAATACTTAAAATTTTTAAAAAATGTTACAACGTATTTATATTTTTTTTTTTTTGCGCAAATATATGCACGGTTATTATTCATTTTCATCTTAGTTTTTTAATAGACCTAATTTTTCCCGCAAAATGATTGTTTTCCCAAATTGGACGCTGCATGGTTCAACGCTAATTTAGCGTTCCAGTGAAATGATTGTTGTTGCTGTTGTAAATTTCAATTGTCAGAACTTCGTAGAAGTTAATAAAATCTGCAAAATTTTAGTAGGAAGGGAGGGAATAAAGGAAAGAAGAGAATGGGAGGAAAACGGTGGAAAATATAATTAAGTTCAATTAAATTGTAATTTTCTTATACATATAATCAAAAGTAAAATAAAGCAATATACATTGCTTTATAGTTTGATAAGGATAGAAAATGTAAAATCTTTTGCTTGGTTAAATAGGCTGAGTATGAAAAATTTATGACAGGATATACGGTATTAAAATCGTATACGTATTAATCGTATACGGTAATAAAATCGGCACAGGCGTTCCGAAGAGGTTCATGAAGCTTAGCTGAAGCGGTTCATATCGCCTCAATGTACGGCAAGGAGGATTAAGATGGATGTTGGATAATAAATATATATATAAATAAAAATACTAATATATATATATATATATATGTATTAATAAATATATATATTGTTTATTATATATTGTCCGGATCCATCATCATTAAAATTTCTTAGTACCGTAAACTTTTCAAATGCTCCTTGCTATTAGATTTTTTATTGTAATAATTGGCACATAAAGCTTTAATTTTTATTTTCATTCACTTTTGATGTGATCTGCTGAAGCGGTTCATATCGCCTCAATGTACGGCAAAGATTAAGATGGATGTTGGATAATAAATATATATATAAATAAAAATACTAATATATATATATATATATATTTGTATTAATAAATATATATATTGTTTATTATATATTGTCCGGATCCATCATCATTAAAATTTCTTAGTACCGTAAACTTTTCAAATGCTCCTTGCTATTAGATTTTTTATTGTAATAATTGGCACATAAAGCTTTAATTTTTATTTTCATTCACTTTTGATGTGATCTGCTGAAGCGGTTCATATCGCCTCAATGTACGGCTAGGATTAAGATGGATGTTGGATAATAAATATATATATAAATAAAAATACTAATATATATATATATATATATATATGTATTAATAAATATATATATTGTTTATTATATATTGTCCGGATCCATCATCATTAAAATTTCTTAGTACCGTAAACTTTTCAAATGCTCCTTGCTATTAGATTTTTTATTGTAATAATTGGCACATAAAGCTTTAATTTTTATTTTCATTCACTTTTGATGTGATCTGCTGAAGCGGTTCATATCGCCTCAATGTACGGCAAAGATTAAGATGGATGTTGGATAATAAATATATATATAAATAAAAATACTAATATATATATATATATATATATATGTATTAATAAATATATATATTGTTTATTATATATTGTCCGGATCCATCATCATTAAAATTTCTTAGTACCGTAAACTTTTCAAATGCTCCTTACTATTAGATTTTTTATTGTAATAATTGGCACATAAAGCTTTAATTTTTATTTTCATTCACTTATTCAAACTTTCTGCACATTTATGAATTTTCCATTAATTAGGAAAGCACCAAAGTATTCTTTTCCAAATATTTCTATTCCTATTTTTGTTATTTTATGGCCAGACATTCCTTCAGTAAGTATTAAAGTACATGGCTCCCCTTCTGCCTGCTTTTATTGCTTCAATGAAGGATGGGAAACATGAAAGAGGCTCCTCCCATTCATTTATGTTACTTTTTGGTTCTATGGATTGTTGTTTACTCAATAACAGATTTGAATAACATCGATTCTATAACACTTGATAGCTGTATGTCCGATATTATTTCGATATTTTCGCAAGATGGCGGTTCCGCAGAATTTTGTTGTTCTTGCTGATATCAATACGATTGTACAACTAGCTACTTCGTCTTCTATTGGCTGTTGAGCCAATAAAATTTTGCTGAGAGAAAGAGAAATATTCTCTGTAATTTACCTTATTATATGGAATAAATGCATTAAAAAAGACATTGCATTCACCCATTACAGAAATTATTATAGAAAACCCTTTAATAAACCATTATATTAATATGTTTTTAATAAAATCTAATGAAGTTACTCATCTTTTATTTCCTTCACAGATTTTATTGCCTTCAGAATAAACTCAATTAAAGATTTCGTATGCTTTGTAGTAGAAAATACAACTTCAAGGTATGTATATTCTACAATTATCTGAAAGCAACGGTTACGAAAAATTATTCGGATTGGCCGCAATTTTTACAAAAAAACTAACATTCTTTGTTATTTATCATATAACAAAAATAAGAAGAAAAATTTATGAAAAGTAGTGATTATAACGAATAATACCAAAAATTATATATGTACATATATTGAAACTATAAATATAAAAATATATATGTATATAAAATTATAGAAATATATACTCGTAAAATATAAAACAAAATATGCTACATAAACGTGCCGCACATTCCACACTGTGCTTCATAAGTGTGAAACAATCCTTAATAAATTGAAAGAAATTTTAAAAATCTTACTGAAATTTTATACTATTTGTACTAATTGGCACATAAAGCTTTAATTATTTCATTTTCATTTACTTGTTTGAAATTTGCGTACAGCACAATTTATGAATTTTCCATTAATTGGGAAAGTACCAATATTCTTCTGCCAGTATTTCTATTCCTGTTTTGCTATTTTTTGGCGAAAATGGTGTATCTCCTGAAGCAAATGGCTATGAAGAAACCCATAGCATTATAATACTTCCACTTCGCCTTAGTTGCGCCACTGCCTGACGTCCAGTTTTTACATTTATTGTTTATATTGTACTGCCTGAAATTTTTTCGCAGTCTTCCATTTTTTCGCAGAGTCTTCCATTTTTTCGCAGCACATTCTCCAGAAACATTTAAGCCTAGTCCGATTTGGGCCCATATAATTCGGTTTTTGTGGACAATTTTGTAGTTATGAACCTGGGCCAATTCGATTAACTCCGCATGCATCACGTCTTCCATCTCCTAATCCAGCAATGTGCTGCGCGAGCGGAAAGGTGAAAGGCTGACTGAACTGGAGCAGCCAAAAGAAACACTTATACAAATTACAAATCAGAATTCGCAAAAACAGAAGGGATGGAAATTTTATTTTTTTATAAAATATTTTTTCTTTTTTTGGCGATATTTGCGCCGTTATTATTAATTCTCATCTTTTTTTTATAAAAGACGTAATTTTTCCAAATGATTGTTTTCCCAAATTGGGCTCCGCATGGTTCAATGCTAATTTAGCGTCCAGTGAAATTATTGTAGTTGGAACTGTTGTAAATTTCAGTTGTCAGAATTTCGTAGAAATTATTATTATTATACCTTCCGGATCATTCCCATTGCTTTTAGACGATCGGAAATGGTTTGTTGAGCGACGCCAAGTCATTTTGCAAGTTCTTCTTGCGTTTGGGATGGATCTTGGTCGAGCAATATCTCCAATTCGTGCTCTTCAAATTTTTTTGGATGTCCGGGCCGTTCATCGTCCTCCAAGTCAAAATTGCCACTTTTAAACCGTGCATATCACTGCTGGCACGTACGCTCAGCTAGAGCATGCACAGCATACACTTCCACCAAAATACGATGACTTTCGGCAGCCTTTTTCTTCATATTGAAGTAATGAAAAAGTATTCCCCGCAAAAACACTTTATTCGGCACGAAATTCGACATTTTCAGAGTAAAAAAAAGATTGTTGTTTACGCTTCAGCTAAATGAAGTTATTATTATATAAAAGTAAAACAATATGAATTGTAAAATTATATAATAAATAAAAAAAATTAAAAAATTAATTATACAGGGTGTTTTGCATAAGAAGGGACAGAAGACTGGGGCGTATAGGTTGGGTTGAGTCAAGAAAAAAATCGTATGGGAGGGGGGGTCAATTTCCCCCCGTTTAGACGGGAGGGAAATTTTATAAAAATTCGACTTAACATCGAAAAAATATATATTAAAAAACAATGGTTTGACCTAGATAACTTTTGCTTGCTGATTTTCAAAGCCAAATATCCGCTTCTTAATATCCTTTTTAAATTAAAAAAAAATTTAAAATTTGGAAAAAGAATTCCCAAAAAAAATTTTGCTGCAATTTTTTTATTAAATTACGGTATTAAGTATAAATTTTTTTCCGACCATAAAATTCTCTAATCAATTCTAGATAGAATGCTTCAAACCGGAAGGATCCACATATGTTTTGTAGTTTGCGACAAAATTCTGTAACACTTGATAGCTGTATGCCCGAGAATATTTCGATATTTTCGCTAGTTTCGCTACCTCATTATATTGAATAAACGCATTATAAACGACAATGCGTTCATCCATTATAGAAATTATTAAAGAACACTTAATAAACCACTATTAGTAGGTATTAGAAATCAAAATCAATTTTTCGTATGATACTTGTACCTAATGATAATTATACAGTAGAATTTGAATAACAAGTGAAATAGAAATTGAATAAATAGAGAATGAAAAGTAAATTTAAATTTTCCGAAAAATTAATAACTTCATTTTGTAGTTTATTATTTAGATACATTTTTGGAGATTTAATAACATTTAAAGTTATCTTTATTTTTTGATAAGTTTTTTTTTTATTTCGAAAGTATTTTATACTTACGTGCTCGTGATTTTTAAAACGCATTCCCTCTAGTAGCCGCATAAGATTTCAATATTCAACGCTGTTGGAAGGTACGCAAAGTCCATTAAGATATGAAGCGTTAAAACACGGTTGTTGAGCTGAAGGTGTTGGGTGGGTGGACCGTCGGCTGGATGTGATGTTCCCTCACCCACCAACAGGCTGTGTGTGGATTCTACAGCCTTTCTCTTTACGAGTATACCAACCAAACACCCACCCTCTCCACCGACCACCACCCCCACTCACGCGCCCATCACTGTTTCGCTGCATAAGCTGCGGCATGTGTTCTGCATAACAACTTGCTGATTATGATTCTAATGGAAGGCTTTAGTTTATTTGTTTTTCTTATTACTGTCTAATTGAAGTTGTTGTTGCTGTTGTTCTTGCCATAGTTGATGTTACGCTTATAGTAGCGGTTGTATTCCATTCCTGGTGTTGTTGTTGTTTTGTTATATGTAGACAGTTAGCGCACCATTTGCATTTAAATGTTTCGAACTGGTTTTAACACAGAAGTTGTTAGAATAAGAAAGAGAAGACGGACAAAGGAGGAGAAGAATAAGAACAGAATTAAGAAGAAGAGATGCGTTTTCTGTGCTGGTTTCCCGAACATCTGTTCAACTCTCGCGATTTTCTTTAGATTTACTTTTATACACTTGAAAAATGTTTAATCTTTTGTTTATTTAATATTATTAGTACGAAGAAAATTACTTAAATTATCTTCAAACAAAAACTTAAATTAATTTTCAGAAATTTTTCAGAAAGTATAAAAGCGACATAATATAAAAATTTAAAAACAACAATGAAAAAATCATTATAAAATTAAATAAATAAATAATTTAATATAAAAAACAAATAATTAAAAAATCAATAATATAAATTAAAGTAAATTAGAACTAACTATAACTTATAACTAAGTACTTATGATATAAATATAAAGTCATAAAAAAATAAAACCAAACACAAAAAATAATGAATATAAAAGAAAATCTAAGAAATTCATGAAAACTCGAAGAGGTTTTTACTAATTTTATGGTACTATTTTAAAAAATGTTTATTGTTTCTATAAATTGCAATAATGTAAATACAATTACAATAAATAGAAAATGAAAAGTAAATTAAAATTTTCCGAAAAATTAATAAATTCATTGTGTAGTTTATTATTTAGATACATTTTTGGAGATTTAATAACATCTAAAGTTATCTTTATTTTTTCATAAGTTTTTTTTTATTTCGGTGTATTTAATGCAACAATTTTGTGTCCTTGCTATGACACTTGATGCTGCTTCTGCTTCTCTTCTGATGCCGTTGCTGCTGCCAGTTTATTTGCTTTGGCCCACTTAACGTCCTCGTTCCTGTCAACATAAATTTTTAACTTTTGCCATTATTTTTGTAGACTTTTAATGAGCCAGTTTTAATGATTCACAAATATTGTGCAGATTAAAATATGAAATAAAAGAAAAAACAATACAAGAGCTAAAAACAAAATGTGCTAAAAATACAACATTATTTTGTAATGATTTGTTTTTGGTTTACTTTTATTGCAAATATTTGTAAAAACAAACATAAAAGTACAAAAACAGAAAGAAATCTATTTTTCTGAACTGATTCAGTGAAGTTATTGTAATTAGAAAAAAATATCCGCGAGAAAGATATGAAAACAAAAAAAACTATGAGTTTTCATGAGTGAATTTCTTCTCGCATGAATCATTCATCATCGTGAATCTCTCTTGAACTCCTTGAGGCTGCGCTTTGAATTGATTCACACCGTAACAAATTCTCTACCAACTTCAAATCGATTAAAATGTAATGATTTATAGGAATAGTTTTTACTTCAAATCAAAGTATTCGGTATTTGCCATTTAACGAAAAATAAATACAGTCTAATAATATTTTACAATTGTTTCCAGTTATTAAAATATTATTCCTTTTCAACTACATACTTTTAAAGTTTGAGATTCGTATAATGTCGCGATCTAAATACTTTTTCGTTCCGAGAGTGAAGTCATTATGACGTCACATCGTTTTGTGCTATGCTGTCATTGTTGCATTAAGATAAACGTATGGAAAAGCTATTGTAATTAGAAATAAAATTCATTTATTTAATTCAATAAATCAAAAGATAAAGAAAATCAAAGTAACAAATAAAACATAAATAATCATATTTTTCACCCGTCTCCTGATTTTTTAATGTCTTAACTTTTTCATATCCACGCCTCTTTCAATTTTATGCCCTCTCTCACTCCCTCCTGATAGTTTTTATGTGGTCTAAATTCGATTTGTACATTTTTTATCTCTACCAAGTTAAATAGTTTTTTTCTATTCAAATCACAAAAGGCGAAGCAGCATTTCAGAGCTGATTCTTGTTATTCTTATCAGTAACATTAACACTCAGCTTAATTGATTAATTTGTGTTTCGATGAACACGAGTTGGTTTTGATTTTTGTTCTTATGACTAAAAACGAAAAAACTGATAAGTGCATCGTTTCGCCACAATTTATTTGTTTTATATAAAATATTGGATCTTATAATTTATTGTTAAGTAGGTAACATTTGTTGTTTTTCTTTCTTCTCTTTTTAATTCTATAGTTTGTCAAGCACCAGAAATCGTTTTTACCATAAATAAAACATAATGTATTTTAAATAAAAAGGCTTAAGTAAAACTTGAATACATAACTAAGATTTTGAAGTTAACAACTATTTACAGAGATAATTTTTGAGTTATTAACAAATATTTACAGTGATTGTTTTTGAGCTATTTTCGAAACAATATAAATTTATTACATCATTTCTATTCGTTTAGTCTTCATCTTTAATGCAATTCTCTACCAATTCTCTTAAACTGGGATTTTCCATGGCCGCTGCTATTCGTTCCTTGTCATTAATTTGTTTATTAACTGAAATGAAATTATTAATAGAAAAAGATATTAATATTTAATTTTTCTTTAAAGAAAAAGGAAATCAACAAGATTATAGAGGTCAGTTCACCAAATAATTATGTAAATTAAACATATATTTGAATTTTTAAACGCAAAATAATCGAATGTATTGACTTTAAAGAAAAAGGAAATCAATAAGATTATACAGAAGGTGAAGCATTATATAAATACCGAAGTTGACGTGAATATATGATTAAATGATTATCTGTTTTTAAACATCTAAGAATTTGTTTCATTCATTGTTTTCCTTGCTCTTTTAAAATACATTTTTATATAATATTCATTCTACTCTTTTGTTTCTTGTTAATTCCTCCTTCAATACATACTTTCGTCCTCTGTTGTGTGAGCTCCTTTTTTAATATAGATGTCCAGTTTGATGTTGTGCGGTAGACTGCGTTCCACTTTGACTCGTATACAAAGTCCAATCAGTGTAGCTAACGAGCAATGAGGCACCGTAGGATTAAATTCAATGCGCACCTTTAAAATTACATAAATATAAAATGAAAAAATTAACAACAAAATACACAAGAAACTTACAACACTGACATTGGATTTGGTCGGAGGCAGAACGAAGATTCCTTCTTCATAGATGACATTCAAATCCTCCAAGGTGTTTGGCTTCTCAGGGTCTCGAATGTTGCGTAAAAGATCTGGATTGAAATTGTAAGTCTTTTAGTAGCTTCTTTTCATTTGGCTATGAGTACTACTCACCGAAGACCGTCTCCTGCAAATCGTTAGCATTTAGGTAGCCCAGCTCATGCAGCAATGCATCTTCGGCAACTGGAATTGGAACATCGATAGCGAGGCCAAGTGACATTTCTTTGGTTCTACGCACCAAAGCGTCTGTTGGTGCTGCTGCTGCTGCTGTATTGACGCTGAACTCTGCTTCAGACAGCTTGCGTTTAAAAAACGATAACATATTACGACTTCTTGTTTCTTTTCGATTCTTTTATTGCTATTCCGTTGTTATCTACTTTTACGCTTCAAACATTCGCGCTGCGAAATAAGAATTGCTTTCTTGAACTGTTTAAACTGCTTTTTTTGTTCACGTGTTCATTCGTTTCATCGTTCTAGCACTATGGATTGTTGTATTAACTTTCTTTTATTAATTATATTTTTAAATTTTGTCTGAAATTAGTTTATCGCTTCAAGTTAATTCAAAACTTTCTGGAATCCGCTAATCTATTAACAATGCGTACAGCTGATTCTGTTATTCGTTGGTATTCTATTACAAAATCACAGGGTGCTTATGAAGAATATATTTAATTTAATACTAAAGATTTTTGAATTCACCCGAATTTACAGCAGAAAGTGTGTTAACTTCGGCGTGGCCGAGGCTCAGATACCCTACACACTTAAGCTAAATATATAGTTAAACGCTATTAATTATAATGGTAACAAATTAAAAATGTACTACATGCTATTTATTTATAATAACTTTTAAAATGCAGTTGTATTTGCAATGCACTCTAAAATAATAAATAATAGGCTTAAATCTATTTTAGGCCCAGATTATATACATATATATATATATATATTGTAATGTATGAGTACTATGAACTTTTGAATAGAAAATACGAAAAATTTATGAATCGGTTTATTGTTTTGTTACATATTTGTATACAAGCACATTTTCAAGTCATATGAATTGTATATTTCTGTAACTTGTATATTAAATGTTCGGTCATGTTGTGTTAAGTTTACTGAACTTCTTAATCATTCTCTTGCACAAGCTTGCATTTGTTTCACGGTTGTAGAAAAAAAAATCTGAGCTTGGCAGCTGTTCTGCATTTGTTCCCGAATTATTTATCCCATGGTACGAATAAATATCAAAATTACTTGAGACCTCGAGACTTATGAATAACGATGGGTAGTAAACTTTAAGTGTTTTTTGATACAGCCTGTCGTGGTCTTGATGACGTTATTATTTGCACACGCAGTTCGCCTTGTCCTGCAATTCATGCATCCACTTTTGGACAGCGGTTGAATTTGCAGACCATCAGCTGATTAATTAGCTGTCATCTGTTGCGCCGCTAAATCTTTTACCTTGGTTCCAAAAGTGTGGCGCTCGTGCGTATGAATGAGGCTAAACAGAAAAAGCAAACAGTGGCCAAAACAATAAATCCAATATTGTACATTTCTAATCAGAACATGTATAAATAATTGAAATATATAAAATTAGAATTTGTAAAACTGATACCACTTAACATTTAACAATATAAAGTAAGTTTTGTGATATAGACTTTGCAAATGAAGAACAAGCAAAGCAACAGAACAGCAGAGAACTTATATTTTTTCTCTATATTCTCTATATAAAATATACAATTAACCTAAATTTGATAAAACAGAAGCGTAATTAATACACATGTGGGTGGAAATAGTCCAACGATAAAGGGGTGGGTGGAAGCGGCAAGCATAAAAATTGAATTTGTGAGGCATTGAAAAAACAAAGCACAGCAAAAAAGGAAAAACGAACCACCTGAAAATCGGTCATCGGTCTCGCATGAGAACTAAAAGAGAATCACTCTGCTGGCTCTTTTCACTTGGTAAATGTTGCACTTCCTGAAAAACTACCGGACAAAAAACTACTTTAACTGATCAAAGTTCAAGCAAGCTCTGCTCGTTTGCAGGCGCCTACTATGAATTTTTTCTTCCTATATATTGAAAAAATTCTAATCGGAGATCATTTTGTTCCCGTTTTTCATACGAATTGTTTCGTTTCTTGTTGCGCTCTCGTCCCAGCCAAAGCAAACGCCAGCCAAAGCAAGCACCAGCCACAGCAAACGCCCACAACGACTAAGTAGAGAACCCAAAAGCCGATTATTCGAACCGAACGAACCATCAGCGAAAAGGAATCCGTCGCAAAATAAGCGAAAAATCTTGATCAGAAGAGAAGAGTGACGACCGAGAAGCCTGGAATCAAGGAGAGGTAAGAAGTAGCGCCGAAAAACGTTACATTGCGAGAGGTACAGGAAAAGTACCGTTATCGTAGTCAGATTATCGCCATCCAGAGCTTCCAACCTAGATTTCTCTGGTTTGTTGCTAAATCCTTCATTCGGAAGACAGAGTTCAAAACGCACGCAGCTTTAGTAGAAAGAAAAGAAGCTCGGTTCGAAAATTTGTGAAAAATTTCAATATCAGAAAATTTTTGCTATCGAAGAAAAAGGAAAAAAACTCAAACAGAGCTCTTGATTATCTGAAAAAACAGTCTCTTGGAGTTGGAAAAAGTAAGTAAGCCCAATATTAAGTAATCCAACAAAAAGAAAATCTAATTTACAGAAAATAATTCAATTTTTTGCAATTTCATTCCATAGATTTTATATTATATAATATTTAATGTTACGTAATCATTATGTATTATATAATCATTTAAGGTTATGTAATCATATATTATGTAATAATTTCATATTATATAATAATAAAATATGTAATTTAATGTTAAATAATCATTTTATATTCATTTAATATTACGTAATAATTTTTTATTATATAATCAGATACATACATAAATATGTATACATACACAAATATATATACATATATACTTCCCTTTTCATATTCTATATTCTTCTCTTTTCAGCTTACGATCTCATTTCGATTTGATTTCGTATTCGAAAATTTTATTTTTTCCCAAAGCTTGAAATAAAATTTGATATTCGAATTCAGCAGAATTCGAACAAGAAATTCGATTCCAAAGAAATTTTATTGAACTCAGAGTGCTTTGGTATGTAATAGTTTTTTCAAAAATATATAATAGATACACATTTTTTCTTCATAAATTATAACGGCAGTTTGGAAAAAAATTTAGAGGTGAAATAAAAAGAAATTCTTTGAATTAACTCGCATTTAATATAAGAAATGAAATTTTTTGTTGAAATTTTTTAAAATTAAAGTAATAAAAATTTTTCTTTAAATTTCTGATGTCTTCTGCTTCAGTGTGGATCCATATTTTTTATAAAAATTAGTTTCATATGGTTTTTTCTTAGTTTTTCTTTAATTTTTTTTTTTCTTTTCCTTTTTTTTTTGTTGAATTTCCAGCTCTAATCGCATTTAAAAATGGTCGTCGCTTCATCAACAAAAACTTCTCTTCAAAACGGCACCGTGGATACAACTACTCAAATCGCCAGCACCTCGAATGGAGCGATGTCATTCAAGATGTTGCCCCAAGGAAAGTACACGTTGGTGGGCATTGATATTGATACAACTGGACGGCGTTTAATTGATGAGGTAAGAAAGAGAGAGATATACACAGGTAGATAACGAAAGAATACTCCATCGTCAGATCTGCTGTAGCATTGATTTTATGTATTTGTAAAGAAAGAACTGCTTATGAGAGAGAAGTTTGTCTCATCTTCAGGGACCGTTATGAGTTACACAAACAAGCACACGTACACATAAATACACACCCATATATATACTATATACCCCCATCAAATCCAACAGCTTATTAAGATTTATAAATACGTCATTATTTCTCTTATTTCTTTCTTTTATATACATATTTGCGTAATATTTGCGCACGCGTAGCTGCATAAATAGATATGAATACAGTGAGAACAAACAAAGACATGAAAAGAAATTGAAAAAGTCTTGAGAAACTTTTATTTATATACATGAGTATATTTCTCATCGCATCCCATCTTATTTTCCGGTTTAATGGTTAAATTATGTGTCTCCAAACGATTGTCACGAAATCACCACACAATCTCGATTATATTAACCCTGGTTTCCCTTTCAAATATTCAAACATATCTAAATTATTGAAATATATATGAAAGTATTCAAATAATATATATTAAAAACAATATTCAAGCATTTATAAAGTGTTCAATAACCCGCTGAGGAGTGAGGAAAGAGCAATTAAATTGTGGATTGAAAATTACAGTAGCAAATAAAACTATATATTGAACGAGTTTTTCTCACAAGCTCAGAAATTAACTACACCCATTAACTGGTGGAATTAACCAATGAATCTGCTGCAATTATTGCCGCATCCGAATGTCATTATTAAATTTTTTTCAGAGTAAACATTTTATTTAAAACATTAAATAAAAACTCAAAATAATACTCTTCTTTATTGGATTATAATTATTATTTATTTTTATATTTTGTATTGTTTGTTTGTATGAATAGATTGTTCAATTAGCTGCCTACACGCCAAAGGATCATTTCGATCAGTATATAATGCCTTACATGAATTTGAATCCTGCCGCCAGGCAACGGCATCAAGTGCGCGTCATCTCGATTGGATTCTATCGCATGCTAAAATCAATGCAGACATACAAGGTAATAATTTGGAATCAATCATCTATTTACGGATGATTCTATTCATATCCCTGGAGATATGAAGATACGAATGGGTGGAGATCCACACATTTCAAACACTCCCCATTCTAACACTCTTCTCTATTTGGTTCTACTTCATTTGTTAGATCATTAAATCAAAATCAGAAATCGCTGCTCTCAAAGATTTCCTCATTTGGTTGGAAGCACTCAAAGCCAAAGATATCAACTCACTAGGTTGCATTCTAGTCTATCATGAAGAGCGTAAATTTATTCCATACATGATCTTGGAATCGCTTAAGAAATACAACCTGCTGGACAGGTTTCTACACACAGTGAAATCCTTCGCCAATGGGCTCAATTTGGCCAAAGCCAATTCCAATGAAGCTCTTCAACACTACTCGTTGCGCAAACTCTTGAAAGTGTTGAGTTCCAAAACGGTTGAACCAAACAACAATAACCATAATTTCAACATTAACAACAATAATGGCAACATTAACAACAATAATGCCAACAATCATATTAATAATAACCACCAACAACAAAATGGGGTCACATCAGAGAATGAAATCAATTCGTCAACTTCTAATTCAACGTCATCAAATGGACGGAACTCGTCCCAGCCACAACAAGATCGTGAACTATTCGATGGCAATGCAAGTGTACGTGCCAAGCTTGCCTTCGAAGTTGGTCTTCAATTGGGAAACCAGGGGCTTATCTTCGAATCTTTCGACTCACCCGGAGTCATGGAGAACTTCCTTGCCGCTATTCATCCATACGCAAACCCCGTTATTTGTGATCTCAACGAATTGCAAACTCAAAATGAAAATCTTGAGCGTCAGAACTCATTTCGTCCAGTCTTTTTGAATTACTTCAAGACCACTCTGTACCATCGCGTGCGTGCTGTAAAATTCCGCATTATTTTGGCCGAGCAGGGCTACGATTTGTCAACCCTAAACGCCATCTGGTCGGAGAGGCAGAAGGAGGGCATCGTCGAGGTTTTGCAAGTCATCGAAGAGCTCAAACAGGATGATAAAACAGAGTTGACCGAATTGTTTGACAGTTACTTCGACCCGAATAAGATGACTATTAAGCCGATTGTTAAGAATACTAATCGTCGCCGTAATAGACGTGGAGGTAAGAAGAAGACGAGAGTTAAAAGAATAGCGTTGGGGGGGGGGGGGGGGGAGGGGGAAACAAGAAAGAAACATAATGGTCAAACTTTCAAAAATTATCATATGTTAAATAATTATCAACATCTTATAAAATTATTATTATACTCTATCTCTCTCTCTCTCTCTCTCTCTTTCTTTCCTTTAATTTTTTTTTGTAGTTCGTAATCACAACAACAACAACCAACGTTCCGCATCCTCCGTTGCTCCCGGCGAACAGGGTGCTTGTGGTGATAAACAAGTTTCAGGTGGGGGTGCTGCAGCACCACAACAACAACAGCAGCAGCAACAGCTGCCTGATTCTACCACCAAGTCGCCAACTCCACTGGCTGTTGCCAATAATAACGGTAACGGCGGCGGCGGCGGCTCCAAGCCACAGCGCTTCGGTGGCAAACGTCATCCACGTTCGCGCAACCATTCGCAGAAGATAGACGCACCAGCAGGTTTAGCAGCCGGCGGGGGCGGTGGCGGTGGCGTTGCTGCCAACAACAATAACCAGGGCACCAACACCCAAACCCAAACCCAACAACAGCCACCCATGCCGGTGATGCTAGGAGGGCCAACAACCTCCAACATGTAAACGTTTAAAAAGGCAACGAAAACGAAAAGAAGGAAGGAGGAGGGAAGGAGGAACGAACGACCTAATAACAATGTAAACATCTTTTTATCTATATACATTATTTTGTTCCTTTTTCTTTTAAAATACTTCTATTTTATTTTTTTTTTTCTTACCCTTTTTTGGTTTTCTTTTTCTTGTTTTGTAAAAGTTGGTTGTTCTACAAAATTTGTTTTATAAACATTTTTTCTACAAAAAATGCTTTTATTAAAATTGATGATTAAGCTGTTTTGCTGTTGCGGTAGCTGCTATTATTTAATTATTATTGGTTATTAATTATTAGATGCTTTATAAATACTATATTCATACATCGTATCTATATTTTACTTTATATAAGTATTAAAAATGAAAGCCATAAGAAAACACTTTGAAGTTGAAGAATTTAAAGCATAACATTTAAAAAGAAATCGTTGAAGAACTAAAATATATACATACACACAGACACACGCACAAAAATTTATTGTTTATAAAATAATTACATATTTTATTTATAACAAGCAAAAATATTTCCTTACTTAATTTCTAGATAAAGCTTTCTAGGGAATGTTATAATGTATTATGAAATTAATTTCAAATTGCTTAGAAATTGAATTGAAAAGAAGTCGTGATGAAAAAAAACATGTGGCTTTAATTAATGGCTTTTTTACTTATATTTTTCCTTATACAATATTTATTGCTTTCTTTTATTTTTCGCAAACAAATTAATTAGAAACTTGAAATAATTATTGCTGACAAATTTATACCATATGAATATAAAATACAAAACAAATCTATTGTGAATAGTTAGAATATCATTGCTTTTATTGGTTTACATAAGTTATAATAAACATGATGTAATAATATGTAGTTATATATATGTATATATGTATGTATATCTTTCATATGTACATACATACTATTTGTAGAAATGAAAATGAAACTAGCAAAAACTGAATTCATTAAATACTTTTTTGTTACAAACTAAACTATACATGCATTTATATACATACATATGTATATAATTTTTATATATATAATTTATACATTAGTAAAATACATATGTTTAAATATACACATAAATAAACAAGCTATACATTTATTGAAATTCAAATAACGCAACAATTTTTGGTAAATTTATTCAATTCATAATTTTATTTTTACAAAAATACACACAATTAACAAAGAAAGTGTTAAGATACAAAATCTTTAATTGATACAATAATAATATATTATAATATAATATTAATAATAGAAATACATACATATATTAAAACACTAAACAAGAGTCTGATGAACTGAGTCCGTGATTTGAACTGATTCATTTTTTTAACAGTAGCAGTTCGTATTTTAATTGATTTGATTACTAGAAACTATTATAGTATTTATTATTAATGTTTGCTTATGTATTTAAAGTATTTATTCTAAATCTATCCCAATTAAATCTGTATAAATTCTTTTATTTTTATTTATTTTAATTTTTTTTATATTTCTTTGTTTTAGTAGAGTAGAGTTCTTAGTTACTTCAAGTATTAAATATTTCATTGAAGTTTTTACTTTTGTGTTATGTAATTTTATATATAATTTAAAAATTAATCTAATATTTAGTATTATTTATATTACTTTAATCTGTACATATGTATGTAGTTACGAACTATTCAACATACATTCAACAAATAACTTATCATTCCTCTTTATTCGTTAATTCAGTTCATTTATAAATCGTGGTTTTGTCCTGAGATTTGAACATAAACGTTTGTACGCAATTGTAACGTTTCGAAAGCGAAAGATCCAAGCATATCGAAAATAATGCAAACAAAATAACGAACCAACAACAAGAATTAACAAAAAATCAAGAGAAATGAAACAATTTCGCCTCAATCAAAATTCCAGTAAAAAAATTCAAACGTGTTTGAAATTTTATCAAGTTTTTCCCACTTTGAAAAATTTGAAGGAAAAGAAGATGAACGAAGAAGAAGATACGAAGAATAAACAAACCAAACCAATGAAAAAAGCAAACGAAATGCAATGCAATTTAATCATAGATCGTGATCGTGATCGAAATCGCATCCTGCAGATTATTTATTAATGGACATGAATTAAGTTCCAACGCCGAGAGTAGTGCTCAACAATGCTTAGCAGTGCCTCAATTATATGTTTTAATTTTTAGTTTTATTAGTTTTAAAGAACAACTACTATCAGAGAGAAACAGAAGTGAGAGAGAGAGATTTTAAAACCTTTTAACCTAGTAATTAGTTAATAATTAATAATTATCGCTTTAGATATAAACAATTAAACAATACAACAAAGAAGTAAACACAAACAACACAAACAAGGATCAACAAGAATCCACAAGGACACACACACAACGAAATACACGCTGATTTTGAATATTCGTGTCGTTGTTGCTAATCGACGACGATACACTTTATCAAGCAACGTTTGTTGCGATACAATACTTTTGCTGCTAAACATTAATGATGTTACACATTCTTAATGTTGCTATACATTATTCATTACCCATGTTGCTACGCATATTTAACGGGCAACTTTTGATACATTTTGTTGCGATACAACGAATCAGAACTGATGCGCAACATTTATTTACCCACACAGCAACATTAATAACAACAACAAAACATTTATAATTACTTACTACTCCTTGTTGTTGTGTTGTGTTGTCGCACGCGTGTGTGGTAAACACGCTTAATTTTTGCCGCAAGAAAGCGGATCAAGCATTCATTGCTAAATATTTGCACTTTGAACTAACTAACTAAACTAATCTAAACTAACTAATTTAATTATTTAAACATTTCAAACTGAACTTGAATCAACTCCTAATTATTTACACTTCAATTAACCAGGAGTAAACATGAAAAACAATTATACTATATAATTTAATATCAGAGCTAAAACGCAAACCAAAAAAAAAAAAAAAAAAACAAAAAAACAAAAACAAAAAAAAAGTTTTTTTTGGCACAAAAGTTGTGCAACACAAAAGAAAGAAATCTTTTGAGATTCACGCAATGCTTCAGCGATTGCTTTTTACATCACCAACTGACCTCAATTTGATTTTTTGCACCTCTCAATATTGATTTTTTTCTAACTATTTAATGACCTATTACTTTAATGAACTATTTAAAACCTGCAAACGAACACGATACACGAAGCAATACGGTTTAATAATCATCAGCAGTCACGCTCCTGCTTTTAGTACTCTATCAACATGTTTTCAAAAAAATTAATTGTATTGTTTCTGTTTCAATTTTCGAAATATGATTATACTTTAGATATACTAAACTCTGTCTCATTTTAATTAATTGAAATTCGAATAAATTCCAAAAAAAATTTTGTTTGGAACTTCAAGCAAGATCTCGACTTTTTATTGTAGTTTAGTATTTTTTATGCACTCGTGAATGTTGCTGGTTGTGTGATGGTGGACACAGAGGGATAGAGAGGTAGGTATTAAAAAGTGCTGTTCGATGGTATTTTCAATTAAATACATAATTTGTTAAGTAATGCAAGAAGAAACCATCCAATGGCCCACCAGTTAACAATTTATTCTTGAATTGAAACCATTGGATTCTTCCAATGGTTTAGGAGATATAGTGGTAGGAACTTCAAATTTCGATGGGCTATATCTGTATAAAGAGAGCAAAGGTTTTTGTTGTAATCAGTGCTAATACAAAATTTCTAATAATGATAATGTGATTTCTAACTATAAATCCATTAAGCAAGAATTAAAAACTAAAATTGGGTGTCGTTTTTATTATGTTTAATTTTAACAATTTTTCTGTTCAGAATTAATATTGCATTGATTGCATCTTGCATTATATTCCACTTTTGTATAAGCCACTCCAAGAGTTGGCTAGATCACTACGAGCCCACGGCATATTTTTCGTGTCCACTTCTGTGTAAACCCCACCCCACTAAATTGCTCTCTGCTCAAAGCTTTTTCGTTTCCATTACGCAGATGGCGCATTCACAATTATATGGACCCAAACACACGGTCGCAATTTATTCCAAGGAAAACTATTAATTGCCGAGCTACTTAATACAAACCTTGAAAAAGGCTAAAATATATTTTCTATATAAAAAAACAGGTATATTTTTTAAAGAAGTAACCATCTTTATTACAAAAAAACAGACGTTTTTTAGACTAGTAATAAAAGTAAACTAATAGTAAATAAATATATTAGTTAAATCTACATTAAATCTAAATTCTTTATTAGAACAGAAATGCAATTTAAGGAAGCCAAAAATATCAAAAATTATAGAAGAAGCAGTCAAAATCTAATGAACTCAATCATTTTATATAAGGAACTCTTACAATTTTGAATTCTAGAATTTATATTTATTCATTGATTGCCAAATCAATGGTTTTTCTCGGGGGCCAAAAATTGGAATCATATATAAACAATATATATGTTTTTTATACATATAATAAACCTTGTATTTTTAAATGCAAGTTCTTTTTAACAATTTCCAAATTTTTAATAGTTTTTTGGTAATAAAGTTGAAATAGATTTCTGGGTATACAGATAAAGATTTTAGTGTAAATATAATTTAAAGTGAATATAAAAATTGTAAATATAATTAAAATATATGTTGCTTTTATTTTTCTAGAACCTTAAGCGTAATTTTAGTAATATTTAAGTAACTTAACTTTTAATTATTAACTGTGATTTATTACTTCTACAACGAATTAATAAACCCGACATAAATACATACACACATCTAAATATACTAAAGTTTCTTACGTTCAAGCTTAAGTTTACTGTACAAACATATATCTAAATAATATTCTAAGTTATAGACTACGTACACTGAAGAAGATTTTATAAGTATTTAAAAAAATGTTGGTTTTGTTTATTTTAGTTTTTATCACAAAGTTACAGGAATGAATCCCATTCAATTCGGTTATATTGAGTTAGATACAAGGACAGTTTCAAAGAGGTTTGTTTTGTTTTTTCTTTTTAATTTGTGCAGTAACTGAACCTTTTTGACAGATTGACAGCGACATGTGACACTTGTCATTGTGACAAATACAAAAAATGCTTGTTTCTTGAGAATCCATTTATCACTTTTGAATTACTTACTCTTAAATAATAATTTACCTTAAATATAGCTTAAATCATAACTTCACTAAACTAACGATTAACGACGAATAGGAAACGAGAACATTTACATGGAAAAACAATCGAATATTAAAGCGGTTCCTGTTGAAAGTACTCGTGATCCAAGCACGCCAGAGCTGAGGGGCGACATCTGTAGTCGTAGGACAGCATTAACTGAAAGGAAGGAAAAAATATTCTAGATTTTTCTTTATTTCAATTATTGATCACTTACACTGAGCAAATCATTTGAATATTCGCACAGATAATGACACAAGTCTCTGGGCTGTTTTGAGGGGCGTGGCGGGAAGTGTTCACGCGACAACGATATAGTTTTGGGCCACTGTTGAGCGTTCGGACGGCCGGTTAATCTACAGAAGAAGAACAAGAATCGAATTGAAGTTTACTGATTGATCTAAAGTGATGTTAATTTATATAAAATTGTATAGAAGCAAAGCGAGTTTAAGTGAAAGTAATCATCACTACATCATCAGGAAGTGATCAGAGCGTCCCTCCTCTCCAATCGTTCACTCACTCGAAGATGCGATCCAATTGATTGCCCTCCGAAGAGCCGGGGAAAAGCGCCTTCCTCCCAAACATCTCAGCGATAATGCAAGCCGAACTCCAGATATCCACGGAGCTGTTGTACGTTTGGCCCAGTAGCACTTCCGGTGCTCGATACCACAGAGTCACCACCACCGAGGTGAGTTTCATTTCGAAATCGTATGTTTTCGCCAGACCAAAGTCGGCTATCTTCAGATGGCCCTGGGACGAAATCAATAGATTTTGTGGCTTCAAATCGCGATGAATGATGCGATGCGAGTGCAGAAAATCAACGCCGGTGAGTAACTCGCGCGAGAGACGCTAGAATAGAGAGAGAGAGAGATCAAGTGTCATACGTTTTCGGACGTGGCAGTGTAGGCGATTAGTTCTTGATAGCTACCTGTACTGTTGTGGCCGGCATCCCTGACTTTGGTAGTCTCTCAATTAAATCGGAGAGATCTTGTTCCAAGTGTTCAAACACTAGGAATAACATGAGTTGACCTTCTCGTTCCAAAAGCTGACACACCTCCAAAAGTCTGAATGGAAGAAATATCAAAGAGATTCATTATTAAAGGATATCGAATAATAATACGTCCATAAATAAAAATAAACTGTAATAATAATGTTGGCAATGAATGAAACTTATTGGTAATGCTTAAATTAGTTAATGAATGATGTAATAGATTAGAGAATGTGATGAATGAATAATGAATGATTAGTTTTAGTTTGTGATTGAAGCCAAAAACTGTTTCCTTTCATCGAAGCGACTGACTCTCATCAAAACTCTTCTCCCAACGTCGTGAGTATCGATCTCATTCTTCTTCCTCTCATTAACTCAACAACTCTCATCAACTCCTGCGAGTTTAAAGAAATCCTTGACTAAATTTTTAAATCACATCAAAATACGTACTTTATTTTTAGGTTATTCTTAAAATATCTATAAACAGCCGATGAAATGTTCAGTCATCATTTCTACCAGCTGATTACAGCGCCAGAGCCGTGGAGCGGTAAATCAAACAACTTGCCGAAATCGCAACTCAAGAGAAGAATGCAAAAAAACAAAAAAACCACGCATATATACGATCGCAGCGTACGTACAACAGTGTGAGTAACAAGAGTGAGAAACAAAGCGAAACAACCGAATACCCAAGAGAGAGAGAGAGCCACACACGACTTGTATATATTAAAACAGAACAGAAGAGAACAGCGACAATTGCGAGGAGAAAACTAAATAATCTACAAGAGAAATAAAGCTGATTTCCCCTAACATACGATAGATTCGAACAGAAAAGAATGAGCGGAACGATGAGTAGTCGTTGCCGGTGTTGGGGCTGTCAAGTTGTAGTGGAGCATTCATGGAGGATCAGTTTTCCCCATTATGTGGTTCCTTTCCCGCAGTTCCGACATTTTAGCGAAGTTAACCTTTCAAGATTGCCGGGAAACGACAACAACTACAGTCAAGTGCCCTCTCAACAGTGCTGTTATTTTTTACACTGTGGCAACATTGCGAAACTCATGTTTTAATAAAAATAATTTATTCTAGGTTAGTGTTGACATTAATTATAAAGATTATTTGTATAAGAATTATTGATTTTAGAAGTTTTCCTTTTTTGGTACAATATAATGAGTGAATAAATCATAATACATTTTTGTGGGATTGGGGAATTTTTAAGGAAAATCCCGCATTCTGAAACATATACTTGGCAGCCCTGGTTTCTACCAAACAACAGTCTAAAACGCGAGAGAGACAGAAAGAGAGACTGCAATCAACTGTTTTTAACACCTTCGTGTGCTCTGGTATGCCGAGCAACAACAACAACAACAACAACAACAACAACAAAAAGAGCAAATGCAAAAATAACAGCTGATTTTTAAATTTATTTTCATGCCAAAAACATATGATGTGATGGAATCTCTCTCTCTCTCTCGCTCTCTTGCTTCTTATCGCTTGAATACAAACCAAACACCAACAACAATAACAATGACTGATAAATACTAATTGTAATTGTTGTTGTTATTATTCTTGCTGACGCTATTTTATGGTTATTGTTGTTGTTGTTGTTGTTTTTGCTGTTGATCCACTACATTTAACATTGGAGCAGCTCCAGAGAATGGTATGAATTGTTGTTGTTGTGCAGCAGCAGCACCGCCGGCAGCACTACTGTTATTATTGTTGTTGTTTGACTTCGTGTCGGGGTTTTTTTTTTTTTCTTGTATTACTCACAAAGACCGGTTGACGATTGAGGAGGATGATGATGATGATGATGATGATGATGGAGGTGCTGCGGCTAATTTTATGAAGAGTTTTGTTTGTCCAAGCGATGGAGGGTGGAGGGGGGGGGGAAGGAGGGAGCGAGGAGAGGAGAGGATAGTGTGAACCAAACAGCTTCACGACGCGACGCACGAGTTCTGTTTGCAGTACTGTCGTCGTCGTCGACTGAACTTCGGCTGGCTGCTGCTTCAAAAGGAAGGAGAAAAAAGACGGACAACCAACAACAACAGCAACAACAATGACACCACAGCTCAATAGAGAAAATGGGCAAAATACCAACACAGTCAATTGCCGGCATTTGTGTGTGTGTGTGTGTGTGTGCGTTTTAAGTGGGGAGCTTCATCGTTGTTGTTGTTGTTGTTGTTGTTGTTGTCATAACCATCACTGGCTGTCGTCGTGACTTATCAACATGTACGGCGCCGCTTTGACGATTGCTCCGTTTAGAAAATGCAAAAAAATACGAATTTAAGAAAAACAACAACGAGATGAATAAACAAAAAAAAACAAGAGACAAAAAAAAAACACGAACAAAGAACCAATCGAAGAGGAAGAAAATCAGAGTAACAGAAACCAAACGGAGCAAAAGAAGTAGAAAAGGGGAGCATCAGTAAAGATAACAACAACAATAAAGATAACAATAACACACACACACACACACACACACGCTCTAATAGCGTGCAGTCAGAACAACAATTAACGGTATATTTTGCTGTTTCTCCATGCGCCGGCTTCTTCTCAACGCTTCGGTTCGCCGAATCATCATCATCATCATCACCATCCATCATCATCATTATTATTATATGTATTATCAACTTCATCATTCATGCTTTCCTTCTTCACTCCTGCGCCGACGTCGCTGCCGGCTGCTTCTGTTTTGGGATCAACTGCGCTGCTCGTTGGACTTCTTGACTTCCGAGCGCACGAAGCAGAAAATTGTGTTAGAGCAGCAACAGCATTGTTGTTGTTTGTTGTTGTTGTTGTTAGTATTCTTGCTGGTGTCGACAATTTATGGTGATAACATTTTTCACACTTATCGGCAGCGGCAGCGGCGCCGGCTGCCAAACGCGGACGGAGCCAAAAGAATGTCGTCGTCAACGTCATCGTCGCTGTCGTTGGCTGGGCAAACATGCGTGCATAATTTAATTCATTCAAAGATAGACACAATGATGAACGAAGAAAGGCCAGGAACGAAGACGCGAACGAAGGAACGAACGATGGCTGGGCACTCGATCGGATGAGCGACGCAAGCGAAACGTTAGAATGGAATTTTTATTAGATTTCTGTGCAAAATATTAGCAATGATTTGTTTTTCGGTCGTTTGTTTCTTTAAACACTACATAAATACATATAATAAAGCACAAGAAAAGGAACCGAGTTTGATTATTATAATATTTTTATTGTAAATAATCAATGAAGACAGTTTTTTGAGTGACATTTTTTTGCATTTCTCTCATAAACGAAGATCGGTGAATAGCTTTTAGTAGTTAATCATACTTACTTGACTATATTCGGATGATCCGACGCATTCAATTGTTTCAGCACAGCGATTTCTCGCAGTGTTGACATCGGGACGCCGTCCTCCGTCAGCGGAATGCGAACCTTCTTCAGCGCAACGATTTGTCCCGAGTTGTTGTCTCGTGCTCGATAAACGGTACCATAAGCACCTAATTTTTCATCACACGGCACATCAGTCGTTGTTGTTGTTGTTGTTGGTGTGCATACGATTCGTTCATGCAGTCGGAGGTCAGAAATAATAGCAACAACAACAACACAACATCATGATGATTAGTAAGGAAATCAGGTGGATGGAGCCGAAGGAATGCGAACGACGACAACAACAACGACGAAGACAATGGCGATGTTGACGATAGCGATGTTGATGTTAACGAAGACGAGTGCCGACGGCGATGATGGCGGCGTCGGTGGCAGGCACAACGTAGCATAAAAAAACATGCAAAAAGAAAGAAAAGAGAAAACGAGAACCAAAATTAAATGCTTGTGATAAAAAGAGACAAGAGAAGGAATGAGACTTTTTATAGTTAGTGGTGCTTAATAAACAATGAGGTCAATGTCATGAAGGAGTTGCATACACAGTGTTGTTGTAGTTGGCGCTGTTGTTGTTGTAGTAGTAGTTGTTGTTGTAGTAGTTGTGTATTGTTATTTCAGTTCGTAGTCTCTCACGTTCACGTCTCTCATCGTAGACTCTTCATTTATTCCGGTATTCAAGTGTTTTAGGAATCCGTAAACAGGGGAAAAAATCAACGAAAGGAAGATGAAGAAGAGATGTTGACACACTTTTTATAAGCAGCTTAAATGAATGCTGAGCATTTGCAATCAAATTTTATATTTTTTAGTTTTATTATTTTATATTTTATTTTGCAAATTTTTCAAATTTATTACATTTATAATGATCATTTTAGCACTGTTGTATTGTATACAAATCCATCGGTTTGTACAACAGAACGTATGCTTAATATAGGGTGGGCCATCGGCTGGTTTCTTTTGGAATTCCTCTCTTCTGATTAAAAACGGTGATTTTACAGTTTAATTTATTTGAAAATTGATTCCAATAAATGTGATAAACTTGATTCAAATAAATGAAATTATATCATTATTTTGAATCGAATATTATTGCCAATAATCATCAAGACAGAGAAATGAAATTAAGATATCCATTGTTATTTAATCAATTTATACTAAAAAGATTTCTATGAAAGTATAAAATATACACTTTGTATATAAGTAAGTACATGAATATGTTTGTTGTTGTTAACCCCTTGCCGCCCTTGAATGAAGCTCCACAAGCTACTAACAATCTATTAATTTAGAGCTCTGTTTCTGTCTCGCTCTGTTTTTGCTCTGTTGTTACTTGACAAAACTAATCTTTTTGGGTCAGGTTCCAAAAACACTCACACAGCCACAGCCACACACACACACACATACACACACACACACAGACACACATACTCACTGACATGATATGATAAGAAAACCCCAAAAATTCATGACGAGGAGTAACGAGAGAGAGCGATTTGATAGCCTGCTCATGGAGGGGAAAAGAGAGGGAGGAGTGAAGAGAATTCAACTGAACTTGAAGCATGATTGTACTACATGTGCATATACTATGCGAAGGAGAGAACGAAAGAGAGATAAAAATTGTTCAATCATTAGCTTGAATAAGAAAAAACAACAACAATAACAGCAACAACCACGATAACTATTTAATCGAAATGTCGTCAGCTGTTTTTTGTTGTATAACAACAAATAAGCAACAACCGGCACTCTGTAAAAAAAACCAGTGATGCAAAATAACTGAAGAAAAAAAAACCGTAAAACTACTAAAAGCAATAAAAAAAAACAACAAATTATTTAGTGACCGCAAAAGAGTAGCTACTAAAAGTAGAATAAAAAAGAAGGACGGGTGAAGAGTAGACGGAGAATGAAGTAACACAACAACAAAAACAACAACAACATTCACAGCAAACAGCATTAGACAGCATTAAGAGGAAGAAGAAGAAAAACCTTCGAGCCAAATGCAAATAAAATACCAAAGAAAAGAAGGAAAAAATGTAGAAAACTCAAATGATTCAAAAAAAATATTCGCCACGATTTTTTTGTTTCTTTCAGCAGCAACGGGATTAATAGAGGAATAAATAAATAAAGATAATGATGATCACTGTAGTGATCGTGATAATCATTATCATCAACGTCATAATCATCATCAACGTCATCATCATCGTCATCACCATCATCATCATGAATAAATAAATGGCTAAATAAAGTTAATTGCAATAAAATAACACTTTTGGAAGGTGAAGAATAAAACATGATGAGGAAAAAAAAATCCAAATGGTTTGCGACGGGTGGGAACGGGGAGGGGGACGTAATGGAAGAAAGACAGAGTGAATGGAGGAGAATAAAAAACCGGAATCTGAATAAAAAAATCCGAGCGGATGAGGAAAGAATTCAAACACAACTCAAGGCCTACGTGTGCTATTAAGATCCATACACATACACAGATAACAACACTCACACACACAACAACACAGGCACACACACATATACACATACACACACATACTTATACACCACACTTTAGGCTAGTATTCAAATACATGCTGGTAGATCCTACTTTAGGCCAAGTAAGTTGAATTAACTGGCGAGAAGGAGAGAGAGAGAGAGAGAAAGAGAAAGAGAGAGAGAGAGAGAAAGAGAAAGAGAGAGAGAGAGAAAGAGAGAGGAAGAAAGAAACAAATTTTATAATATGTTTTGACAGCAAAAACAACAAAATCGACGAAATCCTAGAAACAATAGCAAGCAAACCACGAAATTGAAATATTATTTTAAAACACAAGACAAGGAACCACTTGAATGTTCCACTTTGTGAGACATACACAGCCACAGACAGACAGACAGACAGACAGACAGCTGTCTGAAGTATCATCAGTCTGGCTGAAGCCTTAACACCCTACACTCTCTTGAGACCATCAACGGGACACGTTTTAGGGAATACTTGGTGACGCTTTTAGAAAAACTTCTTCACTCTTCATGAGTTATCGTCTTTGTTTAGAGTACATTGTATGAAAATGTTGGAGGACCACGCCCCTTATTCCAACACCTGCTAACTCCCATTTAATGTGTTGTACGCACATTATTACTATCATATACTATGCTATACTATGCTACTTCGGTATCTCAACTTGATAAACAATCTATTCACCTCAAATAGCTTCACTATCTTCAATACATACTTTTGTACACCTGCCACGCCTCCTCAAGTACGATCGCTCTACAAATGGAAGGGAAGAATTATAATATTCGAAGTATTCCTTCAGTATTTCTCGAGTGTAGGGTGTTAAAATGAAAAAACCTCACCAAAAAATTAAGAAGAAGAGAGTAAGAAATAAAGAATACAAAAACAACCACTACAACAACAATATTTATGCACCCAAAAAATAGAATAACTGAAACAACGGCGACGCGAACGACGAAGACGACGCCGATGCCGACAAAATAACGTCTCAATAGAATTTGGGCAGGTGTTTTGTTGTTGTGCTTCTTCTTGTCGTTCTCACTGCCGTTGTTGGTGCTTCAATAATGTTGATGTTGTTCTTTTAGTTGTTGTTGTTGTTGTTGTTGTTGGTATTGGCTGCCTGATAATAAATACTTTGAGTTGGCACGACGAAGTAATTCTTTCTTTGCTAATTTTTTCCTTTTTCCTTCTTTCTTTCTTCTTTTCTCCTTTTTTCGTTTTTTTTTCTCCCCTTCGACAATCGACAATCGCAACGAGTAGCTAATTTTGTGGGCTGTTTTTTGCTTTTTTTTGATTTTTTTTTTGCCTGCTTGACTCACATCGACGCCGAAATTTTTTTGCTAGATTTTAAACTTGATCTAGTTTAAAAAATGCTTCAAACATTTTTGTCTCTGCTTGAATTGACGACGACTGACGAGCGTCGACGTGTCGTGTCATGTCGTGTGTGCGTGCGCTTCAAAGTGAAACTTTTTTTACGATTTCATTTTCAAATAAAAGAAAAAACAGCCAACAGCAACGACTAAAAGTTAACTTGAACTAACTTTAAAATGAAGACTGTATAAAGTATGTTTGTTTGCGTATTTATTTTGGTACACATGAATATATTATATAGTATATAATATAGTATTTAATAGTTTATATAATGCTAAAAGTAGCGGTTTCTTTTTAATCACTAATTAAATGTTAAGAGTGATTTCTCTTTATATGCATATATTTATATACAATAAGTATATATGTACATACATATGTATGTAGAACTATGATTTTCCATGCGCCTAATATTGAAGCCCTCTTCTTTTTATTTGAGGTACATTAACCCAAGGTTGTGTATTGACAAGGTCCATCATCTTGATCTATTCTTATCAGAAACCCTTGTAGGTCAACATTCAATCATTCATGCAGGTCAACAACCCGGCTCAATCATTCACGATCCTATACAGGGCCGTCCCAAGGATAATCGGCGCCCGTGGGGTACTTCAAATATCATAAATAATGGCTATACACCAAAAAAACGAGCGCCCCAAAATTCCTGCGCACCGGGGCTATAGCCCATTTAGCTCTGTGGTTAGGGTGGCCCTACGAATTCATGAGTCTATAACATTTCTCATGATGTTGTATGCCGAGTATTAGAAGATCGCCGTTCGAATAAGAAGAACAAGGGAAATAGTCTTTGCCTTCGTTCAATCTCAATCCGTATCTCTATGGATTCTTCTATCTCTTTCTTGGTTTAAATTATACCCTTTAAAGCTTGTTCAGTGTGCTCTGCTTTATCTGCTTGACAAGCAGAGATAAGATACCTCTTTGACAAGCTTAACGGGTTCTCATGGGTTACTTTCTCTGATTAAGTGCTCGATCAAAGGCCAACTGTTATCGCTTCATATCATATTTCGCTACAACAGCCTGATATCGATTCTACTCACTTCCGTATAGAAGCCAGAGGCCTGGGTCAGGATCAGGTCCTTGTCCTGGGCTTGGGGCTGGACTCTATACAGAGCTTTGTAGAGTAAAAAGAAACCCGAATGATGTCGAATGATTTGGGGAATATAAACGATTATTAATAAATACTGCTTCGATTCTCTTCTCATCCCTTCCTTTAGTTTAAAGTATTTAATTTAGAGTCTTAAGAGTTCTACAAATAGACCAAAAGTGGTACCGAAGATGTACCTGTTCCGATGATGTTCAGTTCCTCATAATTAAATGGATCGGCGTGTGCTTGCGTTTGCTTCATGTGCTTCGATGAGGACATTTTTTGGGTGTGCTTTTTTATTTATTTTATTTCACTATTTTTCATTAATTGGATTTCTGTAGTAACATCAGACAATCAACACTTATTTTTTTTTAGCTACAACATTTTAATTTACGTTTTTTTCCGATTAATTTTTGTACTATTTTTTCGACTACTGATTATCCTTTAAATTGGAGGTTCTTCTTTGATTTAAATATGTTTTTATTGATGTTTTTTACCACTTTTTAGTTAAGTATACTTTTTATTTTTGAATTAACTACTCGTTCTTTTTAATTAACTGCTTTTTATTAAACTACTTTTTAATTAACTACTTTTTGAATTAACTACTTTTTATTTATCTACTTTTTAATTAACTACTTTTTAATTAACTACTTTTTATTTATCTACTTTTTAATTAACTACTTTTTGAATTAACTACTTTTTTTTAACTTTTTTTTTTAATTAGTTTCTCTTCTTGACTAAACTAATCTTTTTTTAAACGCGTTTTCCTGAGGTTTCTTTATTACGTTTTCCTGACGTTTTTTCTTTTGTGTGTGTTACTATTTTTTGGTAAACTGTTTTTTTGTTATTGACTAATTTTTAGTTAGCTTTTTTTGTTGTGATTAAATTCTTTTTTTATGTAAACTTTTCTCGTTCCAGTTTCTTTTATCTTTTGTTTTATCGAACTAGATTTTTAGTTAGTTTTCCTACTGTTCTTTTTTTTACTTTTAATACGACGAAAGTTTTACTTCGATTTTTATGACTGTGAACAAATTACTAAAATAACAGTTACTTGTCGTTGTTGTTGTTGTTGTTGCCTCAACTGTTGTTTCAAATGCTGTATCCCGAAAAAATATTTTGCTTTACTTCTAAAATCCAATTCAAATTTTTGGGGTACTCCAAATTTATTCATTTGGGACAACAACAATGACACTATGAAAAAAATGGAGAAGAAAAAAAAAGCCCAATAGCAGCAACAACAACAAGAACAACAGCGGCAGCGGCAGTGATGCCAACAACAGCAAAAGCAGTAAAAATTTAGTGATCGACAGACGACAAACAAACAAATAAACAGCTGGTTAGACAAACAAACAGACAGACAGACGGATACATGGACCGAGAAACGACTTCGCACGAGTCACAAGACGAAGCGGTGGCAAAAGCAGATGCTCCCAAGTGCTCCAGTTCTGAGAGAAGCAGAAGAAGAGACAACAAACAAAGAAACAAAAGCAATAAATAAGAACTAAGCACATAAACACACTAACACTAAGACGAGTTCAGACGAATGAAGAATTAGCGAGAGCTGAAGAACAAAGAAGGAAAAAGCATATGGGAAGAGGAGAGGGAGAGCAGGAGAGGGAGAGAGAGCAAACAACGGAAGGAAACGAGAAGAAGTGGTTACTTATTTTAACGCAATACTACGGAATGCTGAAGAGGACAGGAATGATGAAAGCGGACAAAGAGAGAAAATAGAAGCAGACGAAAGGGAGAGAAAGAAGAAGAAGTAGAGGATACCCACAAGAGTTGAATAGAAAAATGTTGTTGCTCGTCGTAGTTGCGGTTGTTGTTGGAAGTCGACGAGTTGAGTTGGAGGGGAATTTTTATGGAGTCGAAGTTTTTTTGTTTTAGAGTGGGGAATATAGAAGATCGACGTCGGAGAGAGGGAGAGAGAAAGAGAGGAGACAAATTAAAGAGCTCTACAGGAGAAGGGGAAGAGAGAGACAAAGAGGATACAGTAATAAAGGGGAAGACGAAAGAGCAACAAAGTTCAAGAACAGCTTTTAGGGATTTCTTGAGTTTCTGCTGCTGCTGCTGGAGAAGTTCTCCCCGTAGCAGAGCCATTGAGTGAGCATAATATATAGAATCATTCTTGTAGACATTTCTTATATACACACTCATATTCAGATCCAAGCATGTGTTCGCCCGAAGCAGTTATGACTCAATCAGCAACGTTCAAGAGCAAGAGATGAGGTTAATGATCTCTTTTTTTCATTACATGGCCACTTTATCTACATTGAAGATGAATGAGAACGAGTTGAGTCGGACGGAGAGACGCTCGTTTGGTCTAGCGTCGGAACAGAAGTAACACGAGGTCAAAAAAGGAGCCACTTTTAGGCATAAAAACAGGAGTAAAGAATGGACTCTATCGCGCGAATAGTAGTAGATGTAGAACACGTAGTATTTATAAATGTCATCGGTCAAAACTTCGGCCTAGAATATAAATCGCAAACTTCACATCTTTGAACAGTCAAAATCAAGGAGTAAAATCAAGTTTCAAACATAAAATTGTAGATCAAGTGTTCCGTTGTCCCACCACGCCACAAGAACGTCAAAATAGGAAGAAGCATCATCTACTCCGAACGTAGTGCAGGGTAACCCTGGCGGAGTTGAAACGTCAGAAGGTCAGTTTCGCAAGTGAAAGTGCGAAGACTGGGTGAGTCTATTGGCCGGTGCCACACTTGTCACCATGAAGCGTGCGCGACTCATGCTGATTGGTTGGCTCGTCGCAAGTGACATGTGCCACCCAGCCAGTGTGAATGATGCGCGCATCGTGGTGACGCGTGTGGCACCGGCCTCTGTGCATATGGCGAGTAGGGTTAATAGACAAGTTTGTGTGTGCGCAGGAAACATTTGCAAATAATTGAACGTCTTTCTTTGCTTCTTGATGTTGGTTGCTACTCCTGTTGTTGTATTGCCATGCCTACTAGTAGTTATTGCTATTGCCTTGCATGTTGTTGTTGTTGACAACTACTTCCGAAACTACGTACAATTTGTGTTGTTAGCATAGGCACTTAATAAAAAAAAAATTAAATTGGGAATAAAAAAATGTTACTTATGACGACGACGCCGACGTCGACAGTGACAGCGACAGCAACAACGACTGCGAACGCGAAATTTCAACGAGACGACGAGCAAGCCAAACACGAAGGATGATGGCACGAACAACGAACGAACGAAGCAATGACGACGGCAACCACGTTAATATTGTTGTTGTTATTCGTTTTTTATTAGTCTTTTTATTATTTTGAAGAAGTTTTTCTTATTTTTTCCTTTCTAAAGGAAATAAAACGCGTTGAAATTTCTTTTATTGGAAATTTTACGTACAGACTTGAATTTTATTGCTCCAACTCAAACGACGCCGACGACGACACAACAGCGCAGAATGGAAAGAACAAAGAGAGAGAGCAGCAGCAGCAGCAATGACAACACTCGCACACAAACAAACACATGCGGCACTCTTCGAATCGCACGAAGAAACGCGTACGCCGGCTGGCAGAAAAAAAAAATTCCACCACACAACGAAGTCGAATTTTCCAGCAAATTTTATTGTACGCCGTTACTTTTTACTTTTTCAAATTTGCACAACGACAATTTTACGCGAACGAAACAATTATTTGTTGTATTCCTCCTCTGCTTCTTCTGCTTTTAACTGCTGTTCAGTTCGGTTGCGCACTGAAAAAACCAAATCGAGCAAAATTATTGAACGAGGCCGAAAAGAACAGCAGCAGACGCGAGACTCGTGTACACTGAAAAACCGAGAAGAAGGTAAAATCGCCGAAAACGACTCAAAAAGTCTGTCAAAACGAAAGACCAGCAAGCAAAAAAACCAACTCAATTCAATCAACTCCACTCGAAAGTAAAACCGACAAAATACCAACACAAAAACTACAGGCGACGCCACCAACACGACGAAGCAACGCGACAACAACAACAACACCATATGCACTCATCTCCATGAGTGTGTAGATAGCTCACGCACATTGCTTTATTTACCTAAACACATTTATTTTTTATATATACACATTTCTATATACATTTAACTAAACTCGGCAACAAAAAAAACAACAACAACATTCGCAAACACCAACGTCGAGTTATATATATATATAATCAGAATTGTCGATCGGAGGGAGAAACGACAGCGATCAACAAGAGTTCGCCGCAGCAGCGTTCTCTCGCTCCGAAGAGCAGCAATGAACTGTTTGTTGTTGTCCAAGCGAGCGTTGTCCAAAATTATTCAGCAAAACGCAGTCTCTCTCTCTTAATTAAACAACTCTCTCTCTCCGCGAGAGAAAGAAGATTAAATTCGCTCCAGATCCAGCCATTGGCTTCCACTGAACATTCTGAACATTTTCTCTCTGAGAGAATTTAGCCGAAGTGGCTTCGGCAGCTACTTGCCGGCAAGTAAAAGAATGGACAACATTACCAACCAGTCGCCATACAATTTCTATAGGAATTTACTGGCCGGCAAGCTTGGCCAGTAACTTGCCAAGCCGGCAGCCAGTAAAATCATTCATTCGCCGAATGTTCCGAGCTGTTCCGAAGTGATTTTGTGGAATTTTGCAGCATTTTGCAGCAAAATGCTGCATTTCATTCCATGATTGGAAATGAATGGAAACCATTTCCAGGAATATAGAGAATTATTCTCTAACATAGAACATGTTTATGGCATTTACTTGCTGAGCAAGTAACTTTTTTTTTTCTATACAATTTCAATAGCAAATTTAACAAATTAGCGGCTAGTTCGTCGAATTCGAATTCGCTCTCGCAGATTCTGCTCCACGTTTAGTTATTATATTAGAAGAAAAAAAAATTATATTATATTATTATTATTTGCAAGAAAATACTTCTCTGATATTACTTTGTTACTCTGATATTACAAGAACCAGTTTTAAATAAAACTTCATAACATACTAACGTCAAATCTGAATAAAATCAATACACGAACTCAGCTCATTCGTAAACCACTTAAATATCAAGTTAAATTTATTATATAATTGTTTTGTACTCATATTCATGTTAATTTTGGCAAATTTGCTTATTTCACCACAGCATGAATTGAATTCTTCTGGTTTGTGGCAATACTAAGCAAACAAATACAGCAGCTCGTACGGTGTGTGGATCACGAACCACAAATTTGGTGTGTGTCTAAATTAGTAGTTTTTCTCCTTGAATAACTCAATGTTTTAATTTCCACAATTTTGATTGGATCTGAGAGTGTTTGTTGTTGTGTTGCGAGTGTTTCTTCTTTGCCGTGTTTCTCCTTCGAAAATGGACTGAAAAGTTTGTGAAAAATTGAATTTGGTCGAAAACATCAAAAATTTTGTCACGAAGAAGAAAATCGTAAAATCTCGTAAATTCCGCATTGGTTTGATTTTTCTTTCTTTAAGATTTAAAGATTTAGAAAAGTAAATTTTTAAAATTATTTATTATTTACATTCTATCACATTATTTATTTGAATTTTTTGGAATCGCTTTAATTTCGATAAAATGTTTATTTATTAACGTCGATTTGTGAAATCTATTTAAATAAAGCGCCATAAAATCAAAAACGAGTCGGAAATAATTTTTATTACATTAAAATAGGAAAAAAATGAAAATAAAAGTTTCAAAATGTAGTTGTGTTTGAATAAATTTAAATAATTTGTTTGAAGGTGTGAAAAAATGTTCTTAATTTTATTTTATATTATTTCATTTAATTTAATTTACTTAATAGAATTTTTTTTATTTTATTCGACTTTATTTTTCTTTAAGTTTTAATTTAATTCAATTCAATTCCATTTAAAGTTCTATAATTTAATTTATTTTCGACCATTAATTTATTTTAATTTGGTGTTTTTTAGTTTTTATTATTATATTTTGTTATACTTTATATTATATTTTATTTAATTTATATTATATTAATTTAATAATTTAAAAAAAGTTTTATTTTATTTTCTGCTATTTAATTTAATTTAATTTCAGTTATAAAAAAAAAATTACAAAAGTTGAAAAAATAAACGTTAATCAAAATTAATTAATTCATTTAATTTAAAAAATAAACTTTAATTTAAATTAACTTAATTTTATTTTTTTTTTTATTTTATGTTTCGGTTTCGTACTTTTAAAAATGTACCGAGAAAAGTCGAAAATTTGAACCCCGATTTTTGAACCTTTTGCTTTTCTTACATGCAAAATATTGAATTTTAAGAGAAACTTTAAAATGGCCTTTATTGCTGAAGAGAAACTTTTTTATTTCTTTATTTTTGTATCTCACTTTAATAAATAAGCGGTTCGTGCATTCGTTTTACCGTTCAGTGGAAAAAGTATCGAGTAAATCTAGAAGCATAAACACTGAAACGATCTCGTTACTTATTTAAATGATGAGATATCGTAAATGTTTTCAAAGTGATACAATTTATGGTGATACAATTTTATTTTATGAAGAAAAATTATTCATACTGTGCTTATATGCTATTTAAATCAAACCGGAGCATTTTTTGTGCCGGAGAAAGAAAAAAAACTGACACCGGATTCAATAAATAAATAAACATTTCTTGTTATTGACTTTTAATGATATGTGTTCGAATCGTATGTTTTTCTCTATCTTATTTTCTCTTTATTTTTCAAATATTGCCACTAAGTAAATGAAAACTGAAATTCGAAGGAAATACTAGAATTAATTATTTGTAATGTTAACAATAAGATTATATTTCTGTTTTCCGCTTACACACTCTGTTATTTAAACACGCCCACTTTCACAATATTGCAGCTGAAGCTGTCTCTTTTTTACATTTTTCTTATCATTTAAACAAAAGCTGAAAAAACGGTTTAAATCTTTGATTTGAATCAATTTTATATCGAAATGGTTCGAATATCGAATGGCTTTCATTGATCATTTATGTGGTTTTTATCTTAGATCATTAAAAAAGTTTATGTTTAGTTAGTTTCATTCATTTTTTTATTTCACACAAATTTTATTTCATCTAAAGTTAAAGTTGAAAAAATTTACTCAATTATTTTATTATCATTATTTCATATTATATTCATTCATTATATTTTCAAATTCATTCTGTGATATATTCAATATTTAAAATATTCAAGAATATAATTTTAATTTAAAATAATTTTTGTAAAATATTCATTAACAAAAGTTACATGAGTAAATTCCAATAAATTCAAATAAAAAATTAACAAAAATCAAGAAACAAATTCAGATACCTTAAATAAATTTGTATTTTCTCCATACATATATTCATATAGTAGACCTGGCTACTATTCAGTAATCCGTTCTTCAATCCGGAAGAATAAATTTAGTCCTTGCATAGCGGACAGTTTTTTGAAACTTGCCTTGGTCGGTTCAATTCTAACGGAACTCGAACAATTATTCAATGTTGTGGACATGTTGGCTAACTTTGCCTATGCGAATCCGTTTTATTCCGAATCCGAATATTCCAATAATTCGAATGCATCCGTTGATGTATATTACCGAACAAGCGAGGTCCTACTGTATATCGAGGAACACAACCAAAACAAACCAACTCATGAAGCCCCGCCCATTTGAAGCCGTTAGTTTTTGCAGATTGAGCGAGAGAGAGACAGAACTAGACATATTAAATTTGAATCTTAAAATTGGTTTGGATGCTGACTAAATTTCGATGCCTGTCTGAGAGGTTCGAAACTCAGATATGAAAATAATTCAACCCTAAGAGCACAAACAATTTAAAGACTTCTCAGAAATTGTAAAAAAGATTTGAATTTTTCAAAAACCCTCACCGGTTAAGTCAAAAACCATAAAAAACCAGTTCCAGTACGATTACAACCTAAAGTTTCGATGCTGACGTTGAAAAATCTATCTTTAAGCAAACCACTGCTCTGCAAAAACTGATGTCAATAGATTTCTGGTCGATCCTTTTCGTAAAATTTGTTAAAGTGGAAAAGGTGACAGAATGAATGAGGAAAAATTATGAAGAATCTATAATAATTAGGAATAAAACATCAAAAACTAAAATTAAGAATTGAAAACTTGAAACTACTAAATATAAACTAATATAACATACTGAAATTATATGAATAAACGATTAACAAATATGATTAAAATATCCCTTAATTTTAATAGTGTTTTGTAAATTGTAAATTTTGTCCTTGCATAGCGGACAGTTTTTGAAACTTGGCTTCGTCGGTTGGTTCAATTCTAACGGAACTCGAATGTTGTTGATATGTTGGCTATAACTTTGGTTATCCGAATCCGTTTTATTCCGAATCCGAATATTCCAATAATTCGAATGCATCCGTATGATGTATATTACCGAACAAGCGAGGTCCTACTGTATATCGAGGAACACAACCAAAACAAACCCACTGATGAAGCCCCGCCCTTGTGAAGCTGTTCGTTTTTGCATATCGAGTGAGAGAGGGACAAAACTAGACACATCAAATTTGAATCTTAAAATTGGTTTGGATGCTGACTAAATTTCGATGCCTGTCTGAGAGGTTCGAAACTCAGATATGAAAATAATTCAACCCTAAGAGCACAAACAATTTAAAGACTTCTCAGAAATTGTAAAAAAGATTTGAATTTTTCAAAAACCCTCACCGGTTAAGTCAAAAACCATAAAGAAGCAGTTCCAGTACGATTACAACCTAAAGTTTCGATGCTGACGTTGAAAAATCTATATTTAAGCAAATCGCTGCTCTGTAAAAATTGATGTCGTCAATCGATTTCTGGTCGATCCTTTTGAAAGAATATGAAGAATCTATAATAATTAGGAATAAAACATCAAAAATAAAAATTAAAAATTGAAAACTTGAAATTTTCTAAATATAAACTTATATAAAATACTGAAGTTATATGAATAAACGATTTCAGTTTCAGTTTTAATATATTATTTATAGTTAATTCCATTTAATTAAATTTACTGAGATTCGTCGGTCCTTCGATCCGTCGATCCGTTTAACGTACGTTTCTTCCGTACGGTTTTTTATTCTGTTCATATAAAACGCATTCTCTTCCCACCAACAAAGCGTCCCATCGTCTGTCTCTCTCTCGCATATCCGCGCGCTCCTCCTGACAGTGTTGCAAGTAGTTTTGATGCCACAAGCGATTTGAAATCTTATGGAAGAAATGCGTATTTTTTATTTTATAATAAAATTTACAAAAGTCTAAAAGGCAAATTCATAAAATGGTTAAGCAAACCTTCTCTCGTTCCTTCCGTTCCAAGTCCTCCTTCAGAGCTGCTTCTTCCTCCTCTTGCCATTGTTTCTCCTCGTCTCTTTTGCATTGTTCTCGAAGGTTCAATATTTTCAGATTTTCTTGCATTTGTTGCTGATGAAATTTGAAATACGATGTTTAAATAATTTTATCCAAATTGTTGTTGTATTCGGATTTAAGCTTATTTGTACCTTTAAAATCTCGCTCTGTCGCAGTTTCTTGCGTCTCTCGTGGGTTCTTTGCTGCTCTCTCCATTCAAGGTCGATCCTCAGAGCGCATTCGTTACTTAGAAACATTCAATCAAACCGAGAATTTTACCGTTAATTCATATGTATGTACTTATTTTCATCTATGTTAGAAATACCGTTATCCTAACGCCGTTTCATGCTACTCACTCTAACTGAAGTTCTTCCTGCTGCTCCTTCTGCTGGATCGCGTGTCTCGCTTTCATTTCCAAGAATTGTTGAGCGTTCTTCTGCTGGGTTGCATCTGCTATGATTTTGCGTAGCTTCCGTTCGTAGACGTCATGTTTTTCCTATCAGAGAGAGAGAGGGATACAGAACGAGGTAGAGTGAGAAAGAGTTGAAGATGGGTAAAAAGGGAGAAAAGAGATATAAATATAGAAAGATGGAGATAGAAGCAAATAGAAATAAAACACCAGTACTCTGGTATCAGTTACCTTTTCCTCCTCCAGGCGCCGCGATATCTCGACCCACATTCGTTCGATTTCCTTCTCTCTGCGTCGCCAGTGTTTTTTCTCTTCGATTTGATGAAGCTGAGCCTGCTTCGTGTCCAGGAGCAGCTGGTGGCTCTGCAAGCGTCGGATTTCTTGGCAGTTTTCTCTAGAAAAATGACGATAATTATTAATTAAATGATTCTTTATTTGAATTTTTTTGTAAAATTATAAATTTTTCTCATTTTTTTTTTTCACAACAGCTTACAATTCTAGCTGCAGCTTCTTCAGCCGCCGCAGCTCCTCGTCGGCTTTCTCTCGTTCCAGACGCATCATTCGTATCCATTCGTCACGCTTTCGCGCGTTTCTCTCGACTTTCTGACGTAAGAAGAGCGCCAACTCTTCGTTATACTGAAGATTTTCAAATGCGAACAATTCGCCGAGACTGAGTGGGGAAAAAACCAAAAAACAATAATAAAACATCAACAATTTATTGATTTTTTGTTGAGGAAAAATCATCATCGGAAAGAACTCATCGTTGAAGGAAAATATTATCATCTCCTTTCATAAAAGATCCTTCCCACCTCCTTCTGCGTTTGAAGACCTCGGCCTCTCTTTGATCCAGCTGTTGTTTGACCTACCAAAACGAAGGTAAAAAGTAAAAATTAATTATTTTTTATAATTATTATTTTATAAAAATTCGCGGACCATGAAATTAATTCGAAATTTTAGATTTCTTCGTTCCGTTCTCTCGTAGAATTCGATGCGCTCCATGGCGAGGTCCTTAAATAACTACGCGTCCTGGTTATTAATTAAGAGTTCGATACCGTCGGCACCTCGGTAACTTGGTAGCTACGCAGCTGAATTGCTGTCCACTGCTGAGCTGTTGATTATTTGTTCATATTTGGGGCGTGGTTGCTAAGGCTTTTGTTTCGTTGCCTCTCTTTACAGAAAATACTAACAATAATAATACACAAAATTTTGCAACAGAGAGACGACATGTTTTTCATGCGAACATTTTTTTTTCTTTCGTCTAACGAGCTGCTATTAAATGAAGTCCATTTATTATGCATATGAGCATGTTGCTCTCTCTTCCTCTCTCTCTCTCTTTCTTTCTCTGTCTTTATTTTTCTCTCTTCTCCCTCTCCATTTTCTGCTGTTGTTTTTCATTTCTTTTCTTTTCTTTTTGTATTTTAATTTCTCTCACAATTAATTTTCTTTTTCAGTGTTCTTTTATTTCTTATTTTTTCGAATGTTTTTTCTTTTAGTTTTTTCTCTCTCTATTTTAGTCTTTCTTTATTTAAATGTCTTGCTTGCTAATAACGTTTCATGTACAGTAAATTTTTTTGTTCTTATATTGTATTAATTTTTATGCTTCGCTTCCAGATTTTATAATTTCTACATGACGATGACGATACTGAAGATGTTGATGATTATACTGATGAACGACGAAGACGATGACGATGACGATGATTATGATAATGATGGTGATGTTTATGATGACGATGTTGATGGTGATCATAAAAGACATGAAAATTTCGATGTTTTGCATGTGTTTTGTCACCTCTTCGGCCTCAGTGGCCATCATCAGCATCATTTACGGCCTTCCTTCATTTCTTCCACCCATCCACCGTTCAGTCACTCCTTCCTGCCTTCCTGCCATCCATCCCTCATGCATTATTATTTCACCCATTCATGCATGTTTTTCGGGCGCACGTCGGTCATGCATGCCAAACATTTACAACTCAATCTGCATAAATTATGAGCAACATCGACGCGGTGTTTAAATATTATTCAATGGCTCAGCTGCCGTGTAGAAAATTCCATATCAGCCTCAAGGCACACTTCACTTAAATTCAATGAAGATAAATTTGCCATAATAAAGAAAACTGTCAGATCACGGACAAAATTTGTAAAATATTCATGATAAGGAATAGTTTCTTCAGTTTTTTATATTCATAATAATAAAGAGTATTAATTTTAATTTCAAAGCGATTTACATAGTTTTTATTTCATTAACATTCATTCTGTTCTTACTTTGGTCATTTCTTCTATCTTTAGTGAAAAGAAAGATCTTCAATCTACGCAGATCAGTTTCAAGATCGAGCTTGTGATCGAGAAATCAAAAGAATTTTAAGCGGATAAAATCACAAGTTATAAGAAACTAGGAGTTGAGAAACATTTTGATCTATGATGATCATATGATTTATGCTGATGCTATGATCCATGATGAAATAGGTGAAAATAAAAGAAAAATAAAAACTTATTTCAGAAAGTTAAAAAAGAACTCTCAAAGCAGCTGCAAGTATTTTCACGATATATTGATTTAGTATACATATATTTATAATAATTATCTTCAAGAAGAAAAATTAATTAAAATGTTCCTTTCGTTGTATTTTTCCCCCCAAAACGTTTGCTTCAAGTCGAGTGTGTAAAATACTCCAAATAAACTGTGTCTCGGTGTCTCAAAAGTGAGTGAATAGGATCGAGTTCGTGTCTTAAGTCTTTCGATTTAATTGCGGAACACAAGCTGGTTGATCCCTCGTTTAGTTTTCACCTCAATCAGTTTAAAGTCGTGTATAATTTTCGGATTTTTTTGTGCATATTAGGATTAAGTTTTAAGTAATTAGTTTTTAAATTAGATTTTAAGCAAAAAAAAGGTGTAAACAAAGTTGTATTAAAGCTCTAAATCAGCAGCTCTATATTAAAGCTCTAAAGTAGCAGCAACTTTTTAATCGAATGCCAACAACTACTCATGGTTTGTTTTTAATAATAAGTCAAGCTTAAAGGAGGAGGAGAACGGGGAGGAGAAGATGGAGCTAAGGAGGTTTACGTTTATTAGCAAATTAATGCTTAAGAAACGTGATCTATAGAAATATTGTTCCCTTTTTTTTAAGGCGAGTTTTTGAAGTCTACAAAAAATTAACTGATTGTTTAAATGTATAATAAAATTATTATTATTATTACATAATTTATTATTGTGATATAGAATATGTTTATTGCAAATAAATGGATGGGCCATCGGCTGGTTTCTTTTTTAATTATTAAATTTAATTCAAACTACTTAATATATTTAATGAATTTAAAAGAAATTATTTATTTTTATTTAATTTAATAAATTTATTATTTAAATCAAAAAGAAACCAGCCAATGGCCCAGCCTTTATATAAGACAATATAATCCATTCAAAATCTAATATAATTACGCAAAATAATTAAGATATATTAATTAATATACTACGATTATATTTAATATTTACAGCTAAAATTGTGGGTAATTTTTCACTAAAGGAAGCTACGCAAACATGTAAAACTCAAGGTTGTCATCATAAAATTAAGTAAACGAATTAATTAATAAAAAACAAATGAGTCACAATGAGTAAAAGAAGTAAACTCTATAAAATTGCAGGTATTTTTTAATAAACTTTGGTTTTTTCTTTTCAATAATAACGCCGTGTTTGTAATTTATTTTTAGTTGTATTAAAATACAATAATTCACGGATTTTTGTGATTCCTTTTTAAAAAACGTCATCATGTTAGATTGAAATGAAGGCTGTTGGTAGTAAAAAAAGCAACAACACCACAAACAATTTTTTTAATTTCAGTATTCTTACATTTATATCGAATTTTTTTGCATTATTTAACATTTTGAGTATATGCAAAAAAGTGCCATTAATTTTGTGCTCATTTCGTTCTTGTTTTGGTCTTGCTTTTGGTTTTTGTTTTTGTTTTTGCTTTTCTTTTTTTATTGCTTTAATTAAAATTATTTGTTAAATTTTGTTAAACAAATTTCATTGTAAATCTTATTCGCTTTCGTTCGTTTTGTTGTTTATTTTTTCCGCTAAACACATATTTTAAAAGCGTTTGTCTGTTAGAATAAATTTACGGTTAGATGTAGTTCGGTGTTGTTGTTTGCTTGATTGTTGTTATTGTTGTTGCTGTTACTGTCATTGTTGTTGTTGTTGTTGCTATTGTTGTTGGTGGCATTGTTTTGGTTTCTTCGCGATGTTATTATTTTTAATTGCTTTTGTTGTTCCGTTTATTATTATTGTTGTTTGTCGTTTGTTGTTGTGATTTTTTTATATTCTTGTTGCTTATTTCTGTTGTTCTTCTTATTATCGTTTTTTCTTCTTCTTTTCCTTGTTTCCATTCTGGTCTCTATTCCATTCTGTGCAATTTTCCATGCGAAATTCTCAGCCTCTCTGTTTCGCATCTCCGTCAGGGTCGACTCTGTCTCGCTGCATCGCTACCCCCCCCCCCTCCCCCCACCACCTTCTTGCGAGTCTGCCCGCTTCACTGTTTATGGTTTCATTTATGACACACACACACACACACACACACACATACGAACACCTGCGTTTCCGTCCATGGCATTTTTTACTGCTCTGTCTAAAGCTCTGTCTGGTTTACTCTTTCCCCTCATGCCACCCCCCCCTCCACCGCCCTTTCCTTGTTAGCAGCACTGTCTCAGTGTCTCCGCCCTCATCTTCCCATGCAACCGTTATTTTTTAACGGTATATTGCAAGTGCGTGCAGTGGCGACATTTTTGCAGTTTTTGCTTTTTTAACTCAATGATTTTTTGTAGGTTTTTCAGTGCTTCTTTTTCAGTTTATTGCTTTTTTCCCCTTATTTTTTTGGTTACTTATTTTTTATTATTTATTATTTATTTTTCTTATTTTTTGCTTTTTTGGATTTCTTATAATTTTGTTGCTTTTGTGATTGTGTGAGTGCTGTTTAGTTGAATTGGGTTGGCGTGTCGTTTAGCTTCCAGTTTCTTGTTTTTTTCGCTGCTTCTCTGCTGATTTCAGTTGCTTACTAAGTAGTTGACATGCCATAAAATATTCGAATTGATTCGCATTGATTCCCACAGTTTATTTGAATTATTACGTTTGATTTCAATAATTTAACACTCATTTCTATTTTAAAATAGTGTCGTGTTTCCTTTTCTTCTTCTGTGATTATTATTTATTTATTACGGTATACAAAACAACTTCGACTTAAATAAAACAATCTTTTAAAGAATGTTTTAAATCCCACTTTAAATCGTGTTTTAAATCCAACTTTAAATCTTGTTTTAAATCCCATTTTAAGCCATGTTTTTGATCCCCTTTTAAATCATATTTTGAAATAATATAAACTGCTGATCTGCAGCAGCTCCCGCTGTTCTGTCAAAAGGAATCCGATTTTCCGCTTATCGAAACTATCAAAAAACAGAAAAAAGAGAAGAAAAAATCCTCCATTAAATCAGCTTTCAGCAGCTATCAATAGAAATGAGGACAAAAATTCAATCATTTAATCAGAAAATGGAAAAAAAAAATAATTCAATAAAAATATTATAATAAATAATAACAAATAATTGACAAACCTCAAATTCGTGTGATTGGAATAAAGAAACATAAAAAATACAACTGTTTCTTGTCGTCTGCAGAATCAACTTCATCAAAAATCAAATAATTTCGTTTTAGTCACTCTTGACAATTTTTATGACATGATAGTGAATAAGTTGATATGACAGACTCTCTTAAAAGCAAGTTTAATGAAGCCAAAAGAGCATGTAATAAGCTATAAGAAAGAAAAAACAAAATTGAAGAGGAAAAAATGTACAAATGATGGACTGTGATGAAAATAGCAATAATTAAAACAACAACAAAACCAACAACAAAGCAAACATCAATTCGATCATAAGTGTTTACTTCAGTAGAGACAAACATACAATAAACGAACATTCACTGTTTTATTTCACACTTTTTAGCTTCTGTTTGTTAAGTTGAATGAAAGGAAAAGAAAAAGAGGACAAAAACCACCGAAAATAACACTAAAAATTCAACAACTCCAGTGAAATAAAACAGCAATAGCAACAACCGAAAAACACGAATAAAAAATGACAATAATAGTAGTAATAATAAAAGGAATACTAAAGACAATAACAGCAAATAACAGCAACAACATAAACAACAACAATGACAACAACAACAACAACAGAAACTGCAAACAGCTGCAATTTTTTAATCGCTTAATCGCTGGTGAGTTGATGATGTTGCCAACGCTCGTTAAGCAGCAGTGAGTAGCGTGTAATTGTTGTTGTCGGTTTCGGTGGTTGTTGTTGTTGTTTGTGTTGTGCGTCTGTCAGTCACACATGTTGATGGCATATGTTAAAATAATTGTTCAAGCTCATCAAGAGCTTCTACTGTAAAAAAATGCTTGTGACTTTAAAACTCATCATTTGAGGTGTTGAATTGTAGAGGTGATTAATGAGGGGAAGAGGGGGGGGGGGAGTACGTGATGACTGAAGAAGAGTTCGCCATTTGTAATTCGATACTCAAATATATTAGAATGTGTTAACAAGTATAGTTTTATTCGACTTCGCACTTAAATTGGGAAAAAATTATATAAATAAATTGTTAAATAATATATGAATATTTCACTTTAGAAATTGACATTGATTTCATTATTACTTTTAGTCAAAAACGGGTTTCTTTTGTTTATAGAGGTTTTAATACAATTATTGTATTTACAAAATCGTATGGAAGTAAAATCAAAAGACTTCGAACACAAACTCGACAAACTGTGAAGTCCACAAAATTTATATATTAAATTAATTCATGTATTAAATATTATATATATATAGACATGTGTGTGTATGTATGTGTGTATGTATGCATGCACAGACAATAAACTGTACTCATTTCTGTCTGACAGGAAGTCGCTTGTCATTCGCTGGTCGCTTCGATCGACAGACACGAGACACGCGAGTCACGAGCCACGTCAAAGAATTCCTGCTGATGATCGATGGCTGTGGCAATTTTTTGTGAGACTTCTTTCATTAAGCGTGGCCAAGTATTATTTTATGCAAAATTTAATTGATTTCTGTCCTCGCACAACCAAACACACACACGTACACGTACACACACACATACATACACACAAACAAACGCATTCTTAAGTTCAGTAGACAAGCTCTGAAAAATGCACTCAACTAGAAACACAACACTGACACTTATGATGAACACACGCATTCCACGTACAACAACAACAACGACGACAACAACAACAACAACAACAACGACAGTAACAACAACAACAACTACAGTAACAACAACAACAACACGTTTTTATTAAATTGCTACCGCATTCCTTGTAACAAGCTTCGTCCGTCGTGCGTCGTCCGTCGTGCGTCGCGCTTTCTGCGGCTTGTTAACTTAATTGAGTTGTTTAGCATTTCTTAATCTCAATACCAAGCTACTGGGTACTGCTAAAGTATGAAATAAGAGGGACACAGGAAGGGGCGTGGTCTTTGAATGATTTGTTAAAAGCACTTTTTAATCTTTGTGTTTATTACAGAACATAAACAACCATAAAAGAGACAACAATAAAAAATAAAGGAAAAAATGCATACAAAATTCATAAATATAACTCTAAAAATATGGAATAAATAAATAAATAAAAGTATGGAAAAATCTGTAAAAATTAAAACAAATTCAAGAAATAAAATCAAAACCGACAAATAAGCTAAGAATAAGAATAAAGGAATTTATGTATGCATTAAAGACATTATTAAACATTATATTATGCATCATAAAGACTCATTTATTAATAATACTCGCAGTTATGTTAATTGTAACTGAAATTACTATACTTTTTATTAATTTAAAGAATATAAAAGCACAAACAGAGGTTTAGAGTTCAATGCAAATCTCAAAAAATACAGATTCCCGACTTAAACGAATTTATTATTTATTCTTTTTTTCAGGTGAGCAAAATTAATATTTGCGTTGATTGAACTCGTGTGCAAATTCTTGAGCGGTGGGGGAAGGAATATGAAAGCCATAACAACAACAACAACAACAACAATAACGTCGATTGAAATTAATGCTTCCACAGTTTTAACAACAAGCAACAAGTTGCTGAAGTTGAATGAAATGCAAGCAAGAGAAAAAGCAACAAAATATTGAAATGTTAACAACAGCAGCTCAGACAGCTGCAAGCAAGTCGACAACAACAACAACAACAACAACAATAATAACAATAACAATTGTTACAGTGACTGTTGTCACAGTTCGCTGTCACAATTCGTTGTTGTTGTTGTTGTTAGATTCCCAGCAGGACAGCAACACTGACTGTCTGTTTGTGGGTTTCTTGTTGTTGTTGCTGTTGGTCGTTTCTTTCTTGTTGTTGTTGTTTGTTTTTATATCTTTTTTAACTCCTTCTCTCGTGAAGTGGCGCCACTGACAACAAACTCAGCCGCGATTTTCAATCATTTTCAACCATTTTCAAGCTCTGCAAGTGTTAAGTAGTCATTATTAATGCTTTTTTTTAAAAAACGTTGTCTTTTTACGAGCGAAGTCTATTTTAACATCATTTTTATAGCTGTTTTTTTTTTGTTTCTTTGTTTATTTTTACGTTTTAGTTTGTGCTTTTAGTTGGTGTAATTAACTTAAATCAACAGTTATTCGTTGCTTCCGTTAAAATCATGTTGTTTCTTGATATTTTCTTATCTCTCTCACGTTCACTCTTTTCAACAGAATTCGCAAAATTCAATGATAATAAAAATTGCAGCAACAACAACAACAACAACTATAGTAATAAAACATACGCACATCCAACTGAACGCATGTTTTTGCTAATTGCAAGTAAACTTAAATTACGTTCATGTATTTTAGTAATTAGTTTAGTTGTTGTTGTTGTTGTATTATGATTTTTAATTGAAAAACAGACTGCGACTAAATTAAAGTCACGTACTTTTCCCCACTCGTGCTGCCTCTTCTTCTCCTTCCCGATCTTTCCTGCTGCAACACTTCGGCTGCATAAAAACAACGCCAACAACAAGCTTCGGAGATGCTCTCCTCGTTGTTTATCGTGCATGCAAGCATCACTGCTAGTGAAATAAAGTGAAGTGAATCTTTTAATTTGAAAGAGGAGGGGATTTTATAGTTTTAATTCAATTTAATTCCTGTCATTAGTCGAGATTTAAAAGCAGATTCCAATCATCAATCGTATTTGTAAGTTTTAATTAAGTAAATACATAAAAGACTACATTTGTATTGTATTTCATGCTCCTCCATTTTGCATGTTCACCGATCGTCTCATGACTCGTTTTGCATCTCTCGCTCTCTCGTGGCGCTCGTTCATTGTTCCCGTCTTCTTCGCCAGACACGAAAACGTTTCATTTGCGTGTATTAAAAAAGGTGCGAAGTATTTCGACACTCGTTTCAATGCAGTCGCAGCGCAGTCGGCAGCATTTTTGGTTCTACATAAATAAATCGATTGTTGTTTATTAATGTTATGTAATTTTTTAACCCTCATCTTATTGATTTCGAAAGCTTCAATGCTTCCCACGCACAAGCAATTTATAAAAATTTATAATTGAAACTTCAAAATTTGTCGATTTTATTCAACATCGAGTGCGCTGCTCTGATGTGATGCCCATTTTTTGTGCTCTGCTCTACACTGTTTTTTCTCTGCTCTACTCTGTTTATGTTTTTTCTTTTCTTTTGTTTTTGCTTTGCTTTAAAAAGCTTATTTTATTATCTGTTTTAATTTTTTTCATTTTTTTCTTGTGGTCAAAAATTATGACTGCAGTTTTAAGTCGAGACGACTTTCATTAATCAATGTCAGCTACAGACGCCTTTTGTCATTAATTTGGCAGCACTTTTTAAGAGAACAAATTCGGATAATTTAAGCAGAGCAAAATTAGAAGCAGAAACAATGAAACAACCAGTTAAAGAAAATATAACAAAATAGCGCCAAATAAACTATTAATATTAAAAGATTGAAGATAAAATGAAAACCTGAAATTGTAGAGCTTTTAAATTTTTAATAACTTTTTCTATCTTGAAATGAATTTCTTAATCTTTGTTAATTTCTGTGGTTTTCTTTGCAACATCCTGTCAATGATTTCGTTGTTGCCGCTGTCAGTTTCCAGTACGATTGCGTATTATTGAAGCATGTATTGCAAAAGGTTTGTGTTTCTACCAAAAACTTCAAAGTGACATGAGTTGTGGACACGAATTATTAATTAGTTTGATGACATTCTGATTGCAACAACAAAAAAGCAGACAAACAGACAAACGAATATACGAACAAACGAAGACACGAAGCAACTCGAACTGGTTGGATTTTGTTGCTGTTGTTGTTGTGTTTTCGACAGATGCAGGTGTTAATGGACTCAATGGTGATCATTGGACGCGATTAGCAGAAGAAGAAGCAGCATGGGCATCGGCATCAACGTCAGCATCCTCCTCATCGTGGCAGGTGTAGCGACGGAGACAAACGCAGAACAGAAGCAGAGCGAAGGCAGATGTGGAGGAGGCGAAGAAGGAGAAGAAGAAGAAGAAGCAGAAGAAGAAGAAGAAGAAGCAGTAGTCGCAGCAGAAGCTGGTGACCAGCCGATTAGCTGGCCGAAGACGACTCTAAAAGCTGAAGAAGCAGTTGATGGTGATGATGATGATTATGATGATCATGATGATGATCATGATGATCATGATGATGATTGTGATGCTGATCATGATGATCACTTTTGGACCCGCCTCCTCTGCGATTCCTCGCTGCTAAAACGACGCTCAACTAATAATTGCAGAGCCTCAAAAATTGTGTAGGTTCTTCGAAAAGAAAAAAAAACCCAAATAAATATAAAAAACGAGGTTTAATAAATACCAGCAACAAGTTTTCATTGCTGCTGCTGCTGCTGTTAATCGTCATTGAAATCTACATAAAAGTATGTGAAATAATTTCTGTTAAATGCAAATTCAAAGCTTAAAAAAGAAGCACAGCCTCTGAACTTTCGGACACTTTATTTAAGTGCAATTATTGTACAACTGCACTGAAAGAAATAAAATAAACTGTATAAAAGTAAGTGAAAAATCCATAATTTTCAGTCTTCTTAATTTTATTATATTTCGTTTAATAATATATATATTTATTATTATAATACACATGATATAATATATTTTCACTAATATTTGGTTTTTTCTTTCGTTAAGTTTTGTTACTTTATTCAGTTTGTATTTTATTCAGTTTAATTGAATATTTTTAATACATTTTTTTTAAATTAAACTCTGTATTTAATTTTTAACAGTCGATTACTGTTTTTTCATTTTGGTTTTTATTCCTTTTTTTATTTTCTTTTTTTTTGTTTTTTTTACTTTTATTTTTATTATTGTTATTCTGAAAAATTTACACTTTTTTGACCTTTGAAGTGAAGCTGAGTTTTTTATCAATTTTTCTTTCTAATTACGATTCGATTTGTTAATTTTTTCTTTGTTTCTATGTTCAACGAAAAGTTTGAAAATTTTCCGAATTTGTCACGCGATGCTAAACGTCATATCCTCGACAATCATCATTTTTCACATAGTGTATAGTATGTTCATTTGTTGTTTTAGCAAATGCTGAAAATATGATTTATTATTTCCGAGTTCAAAAACTGCGAACCGCGATTTTTCGCTTTTCTGCGAACGCTCAATTAATTTAGATTTCAAGTGAGTCGCTGAGTTACGTGGGTGCCGCGGGGAGCCGCTGCGTCATCGATGTCGGCGTCGTCTGAGTGAGAAAAAAGGGTTTGGAAACTCGGTGCAGCGAGTTTAATTGATTTCGAAGAACAGAGACGGTTGTGAAATTAGTGGGGCCCCGGGGTCATCATTTAAGTGATCAGAGGGGAGAAGTGATCAATAACGGATCAACTGCTTAAGTGATTTATGAAGACATCAACGACGAAGAGATCAACATTACTATAGAAGCCATCCATCGGTTAAAAATCAATCAACAGTTCAAAATACCACCAAGTCAAGAAATTAATGGACCTAACTAAAACTAATCAACCGATTATCTGTTCACTCACGATCAACTAACACTCAGATCTCACTGATCACTCAACTCATCCACAGATCCAGAGAACAAGAGGTCCATTCGAAGGATCCATTAATCATCAAGCAAACTGATCAAAAGATTAATCGATGAACAGATTATCTGACCCACGGATTAATCTGCGAACAAGGGAAAGGATCAACGGATCAGCAGGTCAACTGATCGGTCATCCAACAACAACGATCGTTTCGGTCTCTCTTTCGTTCAAGTGCAATAAATTTGTGGATATCTTGAGGATCAGGACCATAGCTCTCTCTCGCTCTCGCTCACACACACTCCCCCGCTAATCTAATGGAATGTGGTTGGCGTTTCTTCCATTGTCAGTCATCATTCATTCTGGCCAGTTGCTTGATTGGTTTGTTGGTCGGTCGGTCGATTGAGCTGGCCATCGATCGGTCGGGTGGTTTGTTGGTCGGCAGGTCCACTGATCTGGCGTCTGTCGGTTGCTTAGCCTGTTGGTTTCTTGGTCCATTCGGTCGGTCACTTAGTCCACGTGTTACAACCATCAAATTAAGCACACTTAAGCCATGTTTGTTGGCCTCTCTGCTTGGTTCATACGTTGACAGGTGTGAATAATTTGCTATTTTGCTCTTGCTCCGGGAGTTGCTCTCGCTGCATGAGATACGATCGCGAGTAGCGCGCGCTTGAGACGTACGTAAGATAAAACATTTTACACAAAACGGAATTCCGTCGATCGTGGGTGTTATTTAGAAAATCGGCTTCAATTAAAGTGAGTGGTTTATCGTTGACATGCGTAGCGAGGTGAGTTACGTGGGAGGATGGTGAAAAATATTCAAATCTCAAAATTGGTGAACTGTTCAAAGAATGCTTGAATATTTATTTATTCACCAACCGATCAGTTTTATTGTTTATGATTTGTTTTGATTCTTAAAAAGCGAAATTTTCGTGAATTTTTGAAATATTGTTAAGTTAAATAGAAAATATATATTTGCCCTTCAATGAGAGGAAAGCGAGCGAGAGATCAAGATCAAATGAGAGAGAGAGAGAGAGAGCTACAGCAAGACAGAGACCGAAATAGGAAGTGAAGAACGATTAAAATAGAACGATAAGCATGCCGATAATAAAACCGACTGCCGATCATTTAAGACGCTATGATTTATGAGCAACCTGACATTTATTATGTCTTCTAGCAGGCGAACAGGCGAGCAGGGAGGCGTGTGGGGCTTTCCTCGCACTTGAAGGTATAATAAAAAGGCGTGGCAACATCGCGCCTAATGCGAACATAAATCTTCACACTGCATTGAAAAAGTACTCGAAGTGAAGACGATGCAGAGCTGCAGGCAGGCTTCAAAGAGATGTGATGGTCAAGATTTGTATTTAAGAATCCGAGCATTAGAGGTGTTTGTTGTTGTTGTTGATGGTGTTGTTGTTGTTGTACTCTTGTCTTGTACTCACCGCGCTAACCGATCGCTGCACGATCGAAAACACTCTGCACAGCAACGAATGCGATTTTCAGCTTTAATGTGTTTAGCTTTTGAACACCTCGAGATGTGTTTCGATAAAACTGGAATGAAGCTGGAGAGAGTGTGAAATTGTGGTGGACGAGGGGGCGGGGGAAACGCAGAGGACGAAGGAATAAGCAACCTGGTATAGAAAACACGCATGATCGCCACACGGGCGCGTTTTTTACAGCAACAAACGAGTGTTTCTTTCTTTCTCACACCTCGAACACTTTACATCAAAACAACAACAACAGCAACAACAACAGCAACAACAACTACTACAACAACAACTACTACAACAACAACTACAACAACAAATACTACAACAACAACAGTAACAGCGACAACGGCATGAAATGTGCTCATTCTAGTTTTCCTTAGCGATCGTCCTTGAATAGAAAAATTTAACCACAGAGTTATTAAAAAAGAAACTAATTTCTATGGCTTCTTTCGATTCTTTTTTGTTGCATTTTTCGATATAACATGACAAGATTTCAATCTAAGTGATCATAAATACTTAAGATAGATGCGGTGACAAGGAAGGGAGAAGAAGAGAGAAGAGAGAGAGGGAGAGAGAGAGAGAAACGCAACTACAACAGTCAGGTGCAAATTTAATGAGCATGAGCTCTAAAATGTGACGAAGCGACGAAGCGACAAAGCGATCGAAGCTTTGATCGTGGTCGTGATCGTCATCGTTTATTTATGCGTATCTTAAGATTGAAAATCAGATTTATCATAGCAACATGTTGCAAGCGATGCAGAAATGCACATCATGCAAACGCTACACAAAGAAAGCCTAGTAACATGTTGCGATGAACATAATCGACATTTGTGTATCGCATGCAACATGTTGCATGTTGCAACATTGGTGATATCAACAACAACGACGACGGACGGCTTCGATTCATTGAGAAAAAAATAATGAAGTCAGTTGCAAAGATTTCATGGTGCGTGTCGGTTCTCGTGTTGGTTCCATCGGCTTGGAAAAGAATCACGCAAAAGATCGTAAAACGAAAACCGGGAAAAAAGGACGTGATAAAAATTTGCTTTTATTCTTTGACCAAAAAAATATACTTTGCGTCACTGTTTTAAGAAAATAAATAAAAAATTAACAAAAGCATTGTTTTTAAAATCAATTATATTTAGTGTAAAAAAGAATAAAACAGCAAAGGAATGTATTTAAATTTGAGGTGTAGTAAAAAAAGAAAACAAAAACAAGTAACAATAAATAAAAAAAATATTTTATAAACCATACAATTTTTAAAAATATAAAATTATTTGAAATTTTGTGAAAATCTGCAATATTTGCATTTATAATAGAAAATATTGAAATAAATTCAAGTATTTTGGTTCGTAATATTGAAAATTTTAAAAGTTTTTATTGATTGATTTAAAATTTGATTGATTTATCAGCAGGTAAGATTTTTCAAACTTTTGTTGTTTGTTTGTTTGTGTTCTCAGAATTTGTGGAAAGCAACAATTTTAAAGTTCGCTTGTTCTTCTTCTTCTTATCCTGTTTGTCTTCTTCTTCTTTTTTTTCTTATTCTTTTTGTTTGCTGGACTTTTTGACTTTCTGGCTTAAGTTAATCGCGTGTTTCTTCTTATAGTCGCGTGTTTCTCTTTCGAATTCCTTCTTCGTTTCAAATTTTTTTTTACCTACAAGATAGAAACCAATTCATTAGTTTTTTAATTTCTGTCCATGGGTTTCTTTATAATTTTTGTTGTTTTCCAAGTTTTATTTGTTTAAAGCTGATGCTAAAATAATATTGTTTGTGTGACTTGAGATTGAATACTAATTTTATGATAAAATAGTTGAAATTTTAAGCTAGACTCTTCTTTTTATTATCTTCTTGTGTCCTCTGTTTTGTATTGTATTTATAAGCAATTAAATCTTTTAAATTAATTAAATCTTCAATAATTTTAATTTATTTAGATTGTACGATTTTAAGCTTTATTTTATATATAATTAAATATGTCGAACTTAAAAGATTTCAAGACATTTAGAAGATTTCTCCTTCCCTCTAACTCTTTCCGTCTCTCTCTCTCCCTCATCCCTTCAGAATCACAAAAAATACGCTCTTCTAATAAACAATGTAATTTTTCAATTGCAGTTCATTCAGAGCACAACAACAACAACAACAACAACTGCAGCAGCAACACTCATCCGCTTTGAAGCTTCTCTGGATCACCGACAACGCGCTGTCGCCGTTCCTCAATCAATCTGGACAAACAATTTAATTCGCCGTAACGTTGCTAACTCGAACGCCTGCGAATTAAGCGTCGATTGCGCGTTGAACTGAGCAACGGACAATCGCAAAACATGAGATCTCGTAGTTGAAAAATCTCGTCATCAACAGCCAACTTGATAGCTTAGCGCCGGATTATCAGAAACACACTCGCAGCGACGGACAGCCGACGCTTAGAGATTCGCTTGACTGCGTTTCAAAGCACTGCAAACATTCAGGAGCTCAACGCACTTCAACGCACTCAGCTTGATGCCGTCACAAGACGACTGTCATCGACAGTGTTGAGGTTGGTGTTGACGTAGTAGCTGTCAGTGTCACTGTCACTTTGCTGTTCTCTGTCATCACTGAGTCTCCCCTCTCACTCACTCGCACTTCTGCATCATCTTCAAGTCTTCATTCGAGTTCTTCCGATTCTACACGACTTTAATCCCATCCATTCGCACATCCGATCTGTGTTCCGATGAGTGCTCTGCGTCCGTCGAGTGTCTGCGATACGACTCCGTTGCAACAGTTGGAAAATCAGAGCCACAGCGGCAGCAGCAGCAGCAGCAGCGGTGAGCCGTCGTCACCCTCTTCATTCACTTTAAACGGCGTTTGTATTGGATCAGCGGCTGCGGGTGGCGGGGGAGGTGGCGGTGACGACGTGAGTGTAGCTGATGCTAAACTCGGCGACGGTAATTTTGGGGTCGACGGTGCTTTAACAATACCACCATCCAACAATAAAGGATTTTCATTGGCCAACAACAAGCAAAGCAATAAAAATAACAAAAAAATCGAAATACATTTGAGTGATTTTGTGGGAGATTCGAAGGGCTTCAAAATGGATCTGCACGAAACACGGAAGATTTGCTGCCGAGTTCTGTTGGATATTCTTATAGTGGGTTGTCGTAAGTGTGTTTGTTTTTGTTATGTTTTTATTATTGTTTAGAATTTGTTAATGAATATTCGGTAATTGGTTTTGAAGGTCAAAGTAATCGACTACAGAAGTTGTCGGTAATCTATTAATCAATATTAAAAGGTTTATACTGATAGCATATTGTAATTCGCCTTCAAGTAGTCAGTTTTTTTAAGTAATCGATCCGTAAAAAGTGTCCAGTTAAGCGTTTTCGAGTTCTTCTCCCTTTTTTAAGTACAAAGTTTAGTCTTTGCGACAAAAATAGATAAAAATAAACAGACTCGTTTGCATATTTTTCCATTCTTAAATTTAATTAAGTTCTCAACACAATGTTTTTATTGCCTTTCCTTCAAAGCATAACAATTGAAGATCTTGTCACTGTATTCCCTCTTTCTCTCCCTCTCCCTCTTTCTCGCTCTCCCTTTCTCGCACTTCCTTTATTTATCATGTCTCTTGAAAGTACAGCAATTGATCTTTGACCTAATATTTGTGATCTTGTCTCGTTTTTGTTTCGATTTAATTAAACGTGTGTGAAGTTTACAACTCATCCATATTTCGAAACTGGTTCCCACTCCGTTGAGAGTTGAATTGAGTTTATTTGAGTCTTCGGAGTATCGACTCGCAGTTCCTGATGCTGCAGTTAACTGAATAGAAACGAGTCTCGAGAATATAAGAATGTAAACGAAAACATGTCGCTGCTTTAAATTATAACATTTAATTAGAACCTCTTTTAGAACATTGTTGAAAGACATGCGACAAGCTATAAAATCTCACAGTAATCATTCAGCCGTCAGCTGTCGTTGATATGATTTCAACATCCGTCCCTCTCTCCTCCCTCTCTTCTTCGCTATCTCCCTCTCTCTTTCTATGTAACTATTTCAATATTTAAAATCGGTTTGTTTGAAGGTAAAAGATTCATTTGTTTATTTACTTACTTAGATTATATCCAAAAGTTGCCACGAAAAATAGTGTTGCGAGATGCTATACGTATCTCATGATGAGCTGTTTACAGCTTGAGAACATATGTCGTAACTCTTATGTTATGCTCCGGAATATAGGGAGGAAATACGGGAGAATAGGCACAGTTTATCAGATTTGTGTTCCTGAAGTCAAATTAAAGACCTTTATTTGCCAGATTTCATAATATTGAAAAAGTTCTCAGATTTATGAAAAATTTGGGACTAAGAAAGGTTGAAAGAGGTCGATAGAGAAAGAGAGTGAGAGAGAGAGTAATAAATTAGCCCTTTACACAAAATACGGTTTCCTTAATGGACCTAAATATATACTATAGTATCTGAAATGGACTTCAAAATATTTATCCATAGTTTCCCAACTTAAACTCTTATCTTCATCATACTTGTAATAGAATTGTAGAATTACTGTCGGGTTATCGTTATTCCATTCGAAGAGGTACAAAGTTCGTATTCTCCCCCTCTCTACACTCGGTCCACCCCAAATGCAAAGCTTCATAAAAATTTGCATTCATTTAAATTAACCTTAATTCTATGAATATTATTTAATAAAGCTGATTAAAATAAACATCTGTAGAAAGTGTTTGACGATTATTTAATCTGTATATAAACCAACAGGAAGCGCATTGTTGATTTTACTTTATAGTGCAAAATCTGAAAGGGTAAAATTTTTAGGGAGGGAGATAGGTGCGAGATAGACATAGAGGAGTACTACACTGATGAACTGATAAATTTCACTTGATGACTGATTTACTCATCTATGAGAGAGAGAGAGAGATAAACAGAGTCCGCATCTCCTCTGGACAATCTTCCATAAAATTTATAACTACAAATTTTATTCTCAACCATCAACTATTTATTTGTACAACTCTTGGACCATACCGAGTACTGTCCGCCGTTGAATTTTGCCGGATGCCGTTCTTGGGAAAGCCTCCAGAAAAAAAACCCCCGCTGTTATGTGATAGATCGTCGCCATATTCTTCGCAACATAATCCTCGACCTGTTGTACTGTTATACTGCGTCCGTACTCGTCCTCGGTCCGAACCACAGCACAGGCTATCAAGTGGTTTGCCATTAAGTCAGGTATCCCCACTACACACGCATCTGATACGCCTTTCAACTGCAGAACAACTTCCTCAATTAGCCCCGGGAATATTTGCATGCGGTTCGACTTGAAGACATCCTTATCACGTCCCACTATATACAGGAAACCGTCGGCATCGAAGTAACCGAGATCGTCCGTTACCAACCATCCCTCCATGTATGATTGACGGCTCGCCTCCGGGTTGCGATAGTAACCCGACCAATTGTAGGGTGTTCGTATGTGCAGCTCTCCCTCGCCGGCAGCAAGACCCACCAGCTCACCCGTCTGTTTGTTGACGATCCTCACTTCCACATTCGGCATCAGCTGGCCGACGCTTCCCTCCCGTCGCCTACCCGGCCCAGCATTATTTTCGCTCACCACACCCGCCAGTTCGGTCATACCGTACGCAACGGTCAGTCCGGCCCGGCGCGGTTCATCGCCTAAGATCTCATTCAGGCCTTCGGACACTGATTTGGGCACGAGTGAACCGCCGCACACGATGGTGCGTATGCTGGATAAACGCTGGGCGGTCGAAGGTGTGGCAGATCCCAGCAGTTGTGCCATCTGATGCACTGCAGCCAGAACATCGGTGATGCGATGCTTCTCCACCAGATGTTGAAAGTATTTAGCACTGAAGGGTTGAGTGGTGATGACGCGTTTGGTACCGCTCAGGAGAGCTGAAGTGAGCACGAGGAGGCCGGAGAGCCAATACATGGTGCTGAAGGTGAAGATCACTGAATCGCTTTGAAGATCGGATCTGAATAATAATAATAATAGTGACTATAATGATAATATGAGAATAGCATAAAGAAGAGTCGCATCTCTTCTCTGCGAGTAAGATGGGCGTGGCACTTACAAAACTATTCGATTTAATAAGGCCCTGTGTGAGCATAGTACGCCCTTGGGTGGACCTGTGGTCCCGGACGAGCAAACTATGGCTGCGGTATCGTCGCCTCTCATCTGGGAGCAGGGTAGGCTTAAAAAAACAAGAAAGTTTTTGAGTTTAGAAGAAAGTGTAAATTTTTAAACCGTTTTTTCCAACCTCTTCAAATCGACAGGGTGGCCATCATCCACCAGAAGCTCTTTCAAGTTACGGAAACCCTCCTTTCCGCCTCCATTCATGAGGAAAATGTCATTTAAATTTAAATTTAAATTCAATTCCTTGACAGCTTCTCTTAACACATCACTACATGTCACATCACAAAAGAAGATTTTCGGCTGTGTTACTTTGAAAACCATTTTAATGGTTTCTAAAAGAATTCCAATTATTGTATATTAATCCTATATTGATTAAAATCGATCTAAATGACGAACCTTTATCGAAGCCCGGGTACACAGCATTTGTGGGTGTACCACAGAGGAAGGCGGCCAACATGAGGCTACTCAAGTACCTCGTATTATCGGCCGATATACCGATCACGTCGCCCTGCTTCAGTCCCATCAGATCCAGCAAATTCTTCGCTATTATTGTACTCTCATGCAGCAGTTGGGCAGCGGTTACTTCATCGCCACTTAAGTCATCGATTTGTACCACTTTATCCGGATGGACGCAGCTCAAAATAAAGTGGGACGCCTCGCCCAGCGTTACATTCGGTCCAAAGAGGTCCTTTCGACGTCTACCCGACCAGATTTTCTGCTGGTCATCGTAGCTGGTCACCGCTAATTCGCCGGGAGTACTCATCGTGGTGATTGTCGTGATTCAACTAAAAGTGATAGTCGACCCTGTGCTTAGTTTACACAGACTGAGGCTGTGTAACGTTCGTTGTTCTTATTTATATACAGACGAGTATTATAGTTGATTACATTTGTAACCTTTGAGATAACGCGTGCCAATCAAGCTGTTTGTTTGAAGTGAAACAAGGTAAATAACGGTGCGATAACATGACTATAATAATAGTAGAAACTGCGAGTATCTATTGTATAGTTCTCTGTATGGAAACAGTTTCATGTCTGTTATACTGTTTAAACTCATTTGTAGTTTCGAAGCGATTATTTGCATGATATTTCCTAAAGCATTCTGATGAGTTGAAGGAATGATCATTTATAAGTAACTGACAAGTGACATTAGATGTGACTTGAAACTGGCATCTCATCAAACACGCGATAATCTCTAGAGAAGAAAAGAAATAGTAAATGTGTAAAATACGTCATACTTAATCATATACGCAAATTTTAATCAATTATATTCAAGCATTATTTTTATTTTCTTACTTAAAGTTTTGATAAAATTAAAAATTTTTCTGTGGAGTTCGATATTTGGAATTATTATATGAGTGTGATAGCTAGGGAGGGAGGGAGGGAGGAAGTCAACGTCGATTCGTTTATCGAAGACCTGTTTTTGGAATCAAATTTCGTAGAAAACACATTAAATACTTTGGTAATAAAAACACCTTAAAAAGTTCCCATTAAAGTGACTTCAATTTATTAACCCGTTATTCGTTTCAAGGATTTCCTTCTTTTTTTTCTGTGAATATTTAGTTTAAATATAATCCTAGCTTAAAGATATTTTACTGATCTCTCTCTCTCTCTCGCTCTCTCTCAAGTTAGAAATCAAGAATCTATTTCGATTCAAACCTACTCTGAATTTATTCATTTGCGATTTTAAGAAGTTGTTTATAGTTTTCATCATAAAGTTTAAAATTGAAACATTTTACGATCATTTCGAATTTTTTATATTTTTTTGAATACTCGTTTTTGAGTGTTTAGTTTTTTGGATACCTTTTTTCTGGGTTTATTATCTGGAATTATTTTCTTGGTATAGTCTGTTACATTGTATATTGATTTTTTGCGCACATTTCTTTTCAGTTGTGGTGCCCATCGTTTTTTTCCGAATCTGGGGCGAGCCATATAAACGAGGTTTTTTCTGTGATGACGCGTCCTTGAAGCATCCATATCGCGAGTCCACGATCCAACCCTGGATGCTATTCATGATGGGTTTCGTGGCATCCGTCTCGATTGTAAGTTGTGTTACTTAATTAGTTAAATTTAAAACTTTTTCCCTTTTATAATGACCCAAAGTTGTGTGCTTTTTTTAGTACCCAGTTTTGTGTGTGTGTGTAAAATTTATTTATTTCTCTTTTTTTACCTAATGCATTACTTAATAAAGTCATTAGATGAAAATATAAATTCCTGTCTTTTATTAACTATCACTCTCCCTCCTCCTATCTCTTATTTCACTCCCCTGTTTCTCTCTCTTCTCTATCACACCATCCTCCTTCTCTCTACCTCACTTATTCTTTCTCTCTCCCTTTCTATACTCTTACTCAAGAGTGCTGATTAAGTGCATCATTCGGAGCACTTCTCGGATCCACGACGCTTCTAATTAATGTGTAATCTTTCTTCTTCTTTTTATTACTCCCATACTTATTCTTATTCTTCTTCTGTTAATTTTTATTCTGCTTTCTTTGGTTTTTCTGTTATATTTTGTTTTTTGTTTGAAGAAAATCATGTTTATGTGTATGTTTAAATATACATTTACAAATGTTTATAAGAGGAAAGTGTGAAGAGCTTAAGTATGGAAGTGTGAATAGTTTTAGCATTAAAGTGTGAATAGTTTTAGGATAGAAGTGTGAATAGTTTTAGGATAGAAATGTGAACAACTCAATCTAATGAACTCGATCTTTGTTATTTAGTTCCTTCAATCTTTTCTCGGGTTATCTTAAAATACAAAATTAAACACAATTTGCATTAAAAATTTTAAAAAAATTTGAAACATTGGTAATGACATGAATTTTAATTACCGAGAGATTCTCCAGATTTCTTTCTTTATTTGAAGCTATCAATTTTAGTTTTAATTTGAAAACATTAATTTAAGAATTTCGATTCTAAATCCTTTCCTTCTAACTTTAGTTTACTTTTGCTTTATAAAAATAAATTCATCCATTGTCCAATAATTCAAAAATAATGGTTCCAAGCTGGTCGGCAGAGGAGGCGGTGGGGGTTCCTCCAAGATCTGTGGTATCTGTTGTGTTTATTATTTGTGTCTTCTTAAATCCAGATCCAGATCAGATTTCGTGTGGCTGAAACTTGTTACAGAGCGCGTACAGTAAAAACTCGTTTCAAGCAAACGTTTTAAGTTATGCGTTTAGAAGTGTTTAAAGTCTGTCTGTAAAGCAGTATAAATCACAAGTATGTGTGTGTGTATTAGTATGTACCTATACAGAAACGTTTTTTTATGCATACGAGAACGTTTTTGTGTGATTTATGTTTCTAATTTGTTCCTATTTTTCATTATATTTGTATTTTTTTTGTTGTAGCTTCAGTTGATCTCAACAGACAACGATTACGTAATGACCACGTGTTCGTGTTCTCGTTGTCTTTGTTGTTGTTTTTTTATTCTCCCTTCTTTTGCAAAGAAGGTGGTCTTTTGTTGTTAACGTGTGCGTCTGTGTGTGTGTGTGTGTGTTTTGGCCACAATTCGCATAGACAACGCTTAAAAGTAAATCATGAGAAAAATTTGCGGATCGTGTATTTTAGTTTTTCCGTTTGTTTTTTCAGTAAAAATAAAACACATTCTTTACTGAAAACATGCTAACATGAAACTGTTAGAAGATAAGGAGGAATTTCCGGGGGGAAGGAGGAAGGGGTGGATGTGTGTGAATTTTATGGGACCCACGTAAACCGAGGATGACCTTCTCTTTGATTGTCTGACCTTCTTGTGTTCTGCTGAAATACCGAAGACGAAAAACGAGTCATTTTTAAAGAAAGATGGCTTCCGAAGATTTTTCTTTGTATCTATTATGAATTATATAAAATGATTAAAAAACAGTAGTATAAAAAGTACAAAACTCCCTACCCCCCGGAAATTCCTCCTTATCTTCTAACAGTTTCATGTTAGCATGTTTTCAATAAAGAATGTTATATTTTTATTGAAAAAACAAAAGTTGTAAAGGATTGTATTTAAAGAAATTTGAAAGAATTGAAATAAAAGGAACTGAAATAAAAGAATTGCAATTTCGTTTTGCAGATCGTCAGCGTTGAGTTCTTCAAATCGAACGAGTATAAAATGCGTGGCATCGGCGGCTATTCGACGCACCGCAGATACCATTTCTGGCACCTGGAGATCGCCGACTGGCTGATTGAGTGCTACAAGAAAATCGGGCTGCTGATCTTCGGCATCGGGGTCGGTCACCTGACCTCGGACATTGCCAAGTACTCGCTGGGGCGCTTGAGGCCCCATTTCTTTGCCGTAAGTATGGAAAATAAGAAAGATTATGAAAAAGAATACTGGGAAAAACCCATAAAAAGAAAAACATAAAAAAGTTACACTCAAGTAACACGTATGAAGAAAAGCACTCATAAAAACAATTATAAAGTAATATAAATTAAAAATTATAATCACAAACACAAATTTATAAGAAACTATAAAGAATAAATTTAAATTTATATAAAGAAGAATTTATAAGAAAAAGAAAAACCAATTCATTTCACATGCGAAATGCTCTGAAATCAACCGTAAAAAAGGCATAAAATAATCACAGCAGCCGTATTAAAAAAAAATAATAATAAACAACAAAAACGTTTGATGCGGTGGATGAGGAATCTTCTTCGAGAATTCGTACTTTTTTATTTATTAAACGTTTAAAGAGAAGGAAACCGCGGCATCGTTTGATGGCATCAAATGATGATGGTGATGGTTATGATGATGATGATCGTAATCATGTGGACGATGGTGATACTACTAATGTTGCTATTAATTATGTTTCTTCTGAAGACATTCAAGTTGCTTTTAGTGACGCTCTCGATGATATTGAAAACTATCGTAATGATGATGATTCTAATGACATTGCTTCTAATTGTACTTTTAATGATATTAGTGATTAAAAGATGATGATAAGAGGTCGCGTTAATGATGTTGATGATTCTTTTGATGGTGATGATGATGTTCATATACAATACTTAATGATAATGATGATGAGATCCAGATGTTGAACAATTAAAAAAGAGTCCGTTTGTCTGCATCTGAAATGCGTTAAATAAACAACATTGCAACACTGTTTGTTGTTGTTGTTATCATACTTTTTGTTTCTTCTTCTGGCCGTTGTTGTTGTTTTTATTGTTGTTGTTCTGTGCACTTAAAAAAAGCACCACAAAGCGTGCTGCAGCAGCTGGAACGCTGCTTTTTTAAAAGAAGAAGAAGAAGAATAAAAAACAAGAGGAAGATAAAAACGATCTTTAATATTTATTCTTTATTTATGATTATTTCGTTGTTCTTTATTTATTAATCATTACTCTGTATATGTTTATTATTGTTATTCTTATTATTGCATGTCGTTGTATTTGTTTATTTAATTACTTTTCTCGTGTTATTGTACGTGTGTTAGTGTTCTTCTTCTTCTTTTGTTTGTTTATTTTTACAGGTTTGCCAACCTATGATGTTTGACGGCAGCACCTGCGACCATCCGCAGAACGCGGGCCGGTACATCGAGCAGTTCGAGTGTCTGGGGCTGGGCGTCGATCCGAAGCTGCTGAAGCAAGTCAGTCTCTCGTTCCCCAGCGGGCACTCGGTTTTTTCATTCTTTACCATGGTCTACTTGTCGGTAAGTGGAGAGGGCGCAGGACCGGATGACTGTATTGAATAACCTCCAATATTATATTTTTTATTCTTCCCCCTCACTCTCTCCCTTTTGCTCTGTCTCTCTTGCTTTGGCCAGATCTTTCTGCAGCAACGCATGACCTGGCAGCGAGCGAAGATGTTCAAACATCTGCTGCAGTTCTTCTGTCTGATGATGGCCTGGTATACGGCCTTGACACGGGTCTCGGACTACAAGCATCACTGGACCGACGTCCTGGCGGGCTCGGCGATTGGCACCTTCTACGCTTTTACCGTGGTGAGTCTGTTTGTCTGTTCTTTGACATTACTACGTAGAAAAACGCAATCCAATCATTCTACTCATCTAAGAATGGGCGCAGTCCGCCCACTTTGTAATAGTCTAACCCATTTAAAGTCCCCATAGGCCAGGGGCATCACTTGCATAGACTTTCCTTTCAAAATCTTTTATTTTTGAAATCAATTCACATTATTGTATACATTTTTGTAATTGTTTAAAATTTGTTTATGTATTTTTTCAGTCTTACATCTGGTAACCGTCGATGCGATCGAGTAACTGTTTTTCCCGAAGTTGAATTAAATTCAATACTTAATTTTTAAATTTCAATATTAGTCAGCATTTTAATTTCGGAGCGCATTAATTTTAATCCTGAGGATTATTTTGATAATTAATTTTATATGCTAATTTTAGAATTTTTGCACATGTATTATTTATATACAAATCGAATGTATTTATAGTGATTTAATGTTATTTTATTTTTTATATATCGTATAATGAACAGTCTATATAATATACAATAAGTACCAGTGTGAAGTTAGCACCGGGTGAAAAACCGGGCGAGCTTTTATTAACAGAACTCTGTTTACAATGTGTATTGGTTATAATATTACAATATTAGTGATTGATTATATACAATATTAGTGAATATAGAAACTACTACTTTTAATATATCGTATTATACATATATAAAATAAAATAAAAATACAATATCTTCCATTATATATATTTAAAACTTATTAAAAATAATATATATTAAAATAAATTAATTTACAATATTTTACAAAATGGCGTTTTATTTAGTACTATTTTTTATTTATTTTCTATTCAAATCTTTGGAACCCATATTCTGTGGATATATGGATGAATATGCGTGTACTATGTATGTGGGAAAAACCCACTGATGAGTCCCTTTCCGGCGAGGGACGAAAAACGTTCGTTCAATTAAATTATTTCGAAACTTTTAGGTGTAGGGTATCTAAGATTCGGTCAGGCCGAGCACTCCTACTGGTTTCGTTTATTTTTGCTTTAAAAGCCAGTTTAAATATTGCGTGACGCTGTCATATGAATTTATCATGTGTGTTTTATTGTTGTTGTTTTCTTTGACTATTTTAACTGCGAATCAGAAGGAGTTGGTAAAAATTTGCTTGCTTCTGACATGCTTTTCGAAATGATTTCGTAAAAATATCATCATAAATTCGATAAACGATAAAATATGAGACGATTAAATGGGGGAAAAAATCGAAATGCTTCTGCTGCTGTTGCGAAGGCTGGCAAACTTCAAATGCGACCGACTCGAAACCGAATACGGAGGATTTTAATTCAATAAATCCAAATTTTACGCCTTCCTCATAAAACACAACCAACAGAAACCAGAAACTGAAAACCAACAACAACAACAACACCTGAATGAAAACAATAAAACAACAAGAAAAGAACACAACCACTGAGATGCTTCTGCAGCAGCATGATGATTCTATATATTCCTATTCTAAGATTCCTATTCTTATACTATACATTCGTATTTCTGAAATGGGCCAAATATACTGACGCTGCTGGAAAAATTATTGTTCCGATTCAGAGTATAGCTAAAACTGGACTTGTAATTATCTATAAAAATGGAATTATTACAGCTAAATACCCATTAAAAAGGCAGAGTAAGTTAAATTAGGCACAGTCAGTATAGAAATTAAAATATGAAACGCTTCTCCAAGTGAAAAGTGAAGCCAAGGTCAGTAATAACATCAAACATTCCTTGCCAGAGGCTTTCATTTCCTCACCCAACGTTGCTCACAGTAATCTGGATATTTTGTTTGTTTATAGCTAAGTGAAAAATACTCCCAAGAAAGCACTTTTCACACCAACAAGAAATGGTAAGGATACATCTACACTATACACCCAGCTAAGCAAACTCAAAGACGGACTCCTGTATTGAGTTCGAAGAAATATCAAAATGTCACTGATCATCAGCAGCATCGTCATCGGATTGCGTACGAGTCTCTCTGTAAGGAGTTGCAGAGCTCCTTACTTTTTACAACTTTTTTTGGGATAACAGAACTATAGGGAGAGGGAGAGAAACACAAACAAACAAAGAGACAAACGTACAAACAAACAGTTAACAAGACAAACGGACAGACAAACGGACAGACAGCCACCAACAGTTAACAAGATGAAGTGAGACTCTGACAAATCTACGTTAATTGTTGTTGTTGTTCGGGTGGTTGTTGTTATTACTGTTTTTGTTGTTCTTGTTGTTTCTCTTGTTTGTTGTTGCTTTTCCTGTGTATTATTTTGATGCAAGCGAAGGCAGCTCAAGAAATCGTTTCGTCAAAAAAATCAAAATTGTTTTTTTTTTCATATCCTCCGGCTAAAATTGGGTGTGACGGGGTTGTTATTGATGCTGGTGTTGTTGTTGTTGTGGCTGGTGTTTCCGTAGTTGTTGTAGCTGCTGTATTTGTTGTTGCTATTATTATTATAAATGCTTTTCGCACCTTATCAACAAGCAATCGACACCATTTAGTTTAACGTCAAAACTAATTTGATCTAAAAAAAATACTCATGTTTTTGCTTTTTTCATTCATAAAATATGTTTTTTAACATCTCTTGTTAATAAATAAAATTAAACAAAAAAAAAACCAAGAAAATAACCCGCCACTTTTGAGTTAAAGTTAAATAGATTTATTTTTTAACATACATTTTTAAAAACTCTTTAAAGTTGACAAGAAAAAATGTCTTACGTTTTTATTTCGAATTTTTTGTTTCAAAATCAACACTTTTGGGTTTTGTGAGTTTTGTATCATTATAATATAATTTTTTTTGTGGCATTATAAAAGGAAATTAATTTGAAAAATTGTAATTTTAATCATTTAATGAAAATTGATAGGATTTCTTTTAAAATTCATTGTAAAAGTTTTAAGATTATAAAAGGAATACAATTTTTATTACTTTGAAAATCATGCAGAACCTTAATGATAATAAAATCTTAAATTTTGGCAGATAATTAAAATGATTTCAATTCATTTTGGAAACTTAATTCATCAATTAATTGAATTTAGAATACTTTATGGACTTTTTATTAAAATCTCTCCTCATTTGATGTTGAAGTTTTTGATTGCCAATTTATTTTCAAAAATATTGCCAATAGTATTGTCAACATATTATATAATATATGTACAAGGCTATATAATATGTAACTATGAAAAATTAAATACAATATTTTATATAATATTAATTTATTAAATAAACTCAAGTGTTTTATAATGTGTCAATTTCTTCAACTCCGTTTCTATGCTTCTAACTTAATTTTTAAGTGTTTTTATATTAATTTTTAAGTGTTTTTGTCAATTGGATTGTTCATTTGGCTGCCAATTTAACGGTTAGTTTGAATGTCAATTAAACTGTCACTTTAACTGTCAACTTTACTGTAAATTCGCTGTCAGTTTAGCTTTAAAAACTGTCTACATTCTCAAGTGTTCCAATGAATGTTGAAACTTTTTCAAGTACTTATTTCGATGTGATTACTATCAATTTTGGCGTCCGTTTTATTGTCAACTTTATGGCCGGTTTAGTAGAGGGTGTATTCTACGTTATAGTGTCTAACTTATCAAGTGTTTGTAAATCTTCAAGTGTTAAAATTTTGAAGCGCTTTTCATTTCTCAATATTTATTGACCAATAACATTTGGTTGTTACTTTTATTAACCACGTCGAGTTTGTCAATTTTAGAGTCAATATGATTCTCAATCTCACTGTCAATTTTTTTATATATTGTTTATTATACATTTTATTAGGAATTTTATTGTAAATTCCACTGTGCATTTTATTGTCAGTCAAATTGTCAACTTTGTGGTCATTTTAATTGTCAATTTTTCTTGTAAATTTTCTTGTAAATTTTACTCTCTAATCATGAAAAGCTATCTTAATTTTCAACTGCTTCCGCATTCATTTCCATTCATTTCAACACGAAAAACGGTTCATTCAACAAGCCTTTTATTAAACTCTCCCCCCCCGCTCCTTCTCCCCCTACTTCTTCATCCTTCTTGTCCCCGCCCTCCTTCTTCCCCTCTTCTTCACCATTCACACAACTTCGTAGAATATCAGAAGCGCAAATCAACGAAAATATTTTTATTGCTGCCAACGATTACGCTGAGCCGTTGATTTAAATCAAGATTTAAATTCTTTCTTCGGGAGGATGAAGAATAATAAGAAGAAGATGAGGCTTCTTATTCAGCTGTCCTTTTTTTTCTCCTCGTGCAATTAAATGAATGATTTCAACAGTTTTTCTTTCATCTTCTTCAATCTTTCTTTAAATTTCTGTTGAGTGTTTGTTGTTGTTGTTGTTGTTTCTGTTGTTGTTGTTGTTTCTGCAGTTTGTGTTGTTGTTGCTTCTGTAGTTGTTGTTGTCTATTCAACTCTTCCTGAAGACTTGCTCTCATCTGGTTTTTATGAATTCCAAACTTTTTGCATAAAAATGTTCACTTTATATCTTAAAATACGAGTGCATAAGAAAAAAAAACTTAAAAAGTAGTCCACAAATTTTTTATTTGATTTTATTACGGTTTTTTTTTTTCATTTTCTGTTGTTTTGTAATCAAATATTTCGAGATCTCGGTTTTAATTCAATTCAGTGCAATTAAAACAAGTGTTAATGTTCATGCTGTTGTTATTATATGTTCATGTTGTTGTTATTATATGTTCATGTTGTTGTTCTTATTTGTTGTTGTTGTTGCATAATTGAAGGCGTCGTCACTCTATTTTGGAGACATCATTTTAATGGACTCCGAAGCAGAGTCTTTAAGAGGGGGGGGGGGGGGCTTTTAATGGACTGTTGATGTTTTCGTGGCTGTCACAAGACGTGTCTCGGGGAGTTGACACATTTTTCGGGGGTGAAGCGAGTTGAGTTGTTGCGAAACCAAAAACATAAACAAATGAAGCTGAGTACTTAAAAAAGAACGATAAAAGACACGATTACTTAAGAGAAAACGACTCAATTCTCTGCATGCTTGAAGTTATGTGTTATGTTGTATATGTTTGTGTATTTTAGTCAATCAATAAAGAATCCAGACTGGTTCTCGGTCTGTTTTCGATGAGTTCTTGAAGTGGTTCCTGTACGAATTACTTTTTCCAATATTGTACAATCAACGAACATTCTTAAACTCAAAAATGTATCAATTTATTCGATCTCAATCACGTGGCCATGAAAAAGAATCAAGAGCTCCGTCGTTTTGCTCCTTCAAGTTTGCTCAACAGTCAATCAATCAATCAATCGAACCGCACATCAATCAACATCGCATTATAAAGTGATGACATTGAAGATGTTGTCTGAAAGTCAACGCTGCCCATTGGATGATCAGTTGTTGTAAAGTGCAAGAAAACCTTCAATAAAATCAACAGCATCCGATGAAAATGTAGCAAGAAATAAATTTTAAGTGCTCAATTAAAGAGTCCTCGACGAGAACTCGTCCTTGGATTAGTCTAAAAAAATAAATCGTACAAAATAATAATCATTGTTTCTTCAACACTTCGTAGCAACATTTTACATGCAATGCGCAACATGATGCTGGCATCAACAACGCAAGAAAAACAATGTTGATAAGCAAATCCCTCTCAACAACACAACCGAAGTTGATAAAGAAACAAAACGAATAACAAAAGAAGAACAACAACTACAAAAAACACCAACAATAAAAACAGCAACAAATCTCAGCAAATTGAAAAAAATAGTATTCAATTCAGTTCAGTCGAAGAAATCTATTCGAAGGCTTCGGTTGTGGGTGTGAGTGCGCATGTACGAGTTTCGTCTTTCGTGTGGCGCTCGTGTTGTTTCGTTTTATATGCGGGAAAAACAAGCAAACGATGCATTTTAACGGTCCGTGCAAGCGGTGAATAAAAGCAACAACAACAAACAAGAAAAAACAAACTAAATCAAATTTAATACTTAAAAACCAATAAATTAAAGTTTATAATAAAGTCAAGAAGACAAACAAAAAATGTCAGTAGAAAACATGTGGAAAAAACAACAATTTATTTGTTAATTTAAAGAATTTGCTATTAAAACAGAAAAGTTGCTAAATTGAAATAGTTTATAAAATATAAATATTACTCACATATAAAAATATATAGAAAATATACTATTGGCTGGTGACGTAAGCTAGTAAATTTAAATATTTAATTTAATTTAAATACATAATTTAAAGTCTTTGTTTATGTGTTTTTTATTATTCTTTCCCTTTAAAATTATTGTTTTTTCGTTTCTTTTTATTGCTAATATATTCTGCTTCATTTTATATTCGTTTTTGTTGTTTCTACAATAATAATTTGCATTTTTTGTTCGTTTGTTTGTTGTTGTTTATCGTTACTTCCCGATTTCGTTAGATTTACATAAAAAAATATGTTGTTAGTATTTATTATTTCTCTTTATTATTATTTTCTTTATTATTTCTCTTCCTTGTTCTCTCGCTCTCTGTCTCACTCTTTGTTGTTTTATTGTTGTAAATAAATCCATCAGCTGATTTGCTCTCACGCTATAAACAAAGAAGAAAGAGAACAAGAAATTGGAAAAACATCAGGAGAAAAAATTTCACTGGCCGAAAATGTTTGTGTGTGTGTTTCTCTCGGTTTTCAATCATGGTCAAGGACGTTGCGGTTTTTGTTGTTTCTCTATTTTAATGTTTCTTAATTTTTTGATCTTGTTGTTTTTATTATTTTTATTTTAATTCTTTCAAGCTGTTTTATATTTAAATAGAAAATACATCCACACACACTTTCAAACATTGCCAGAAGAAATTTGAACACAGTTCATGAACTGCATTTAAATGGATTGCATAATATATGGGAACATCAAATAATAATAATAATCATTAAAAAAATAATACATCGACATTGATAATGAATGACATCGAGTACGCGGCTCTATTCAACTAACAGCCTTATAATGTAAAAAGTTTCAAGACGTAAACGAAAACAAAACATATGTTTTTCATGAGTTTTGTTTTGTGCTTTTCGTCATTTTTCGTTTGTTTGACAATTGAGCAAAACAAAACTCGAGTAAAATCCACTAAACGAAAAAAATGCTTTTTGTTGGTATTTTTACATGCTTTGCAGATTTTATCAGCTACGCGAGGTATAATGGATCGGCAGTTTCCAGGAAAAAAGTCGAGAAACCAAGCGAAAGCAAGAAGGCTATCGCCTAGTGTAAAATTGTTTGTGTTTTGCAAGTTGTCGAATTGTATGTGTCGAATTTGTATGTGTATAGTGTTGTGTACAGTGTTGCCGACACGCTTTTGCACTGAATTCTACCCGAAATCTTTGCGTTTCTAAAAATTACTTATAAAAATGCTTCAAATATTGTACACATGGCAACATTTTCTCTCTGCAACACAACGAAAGTCTGCAATACCAACGAAAAGCTTCCTTTATGGCTCGTTTGGCTTGTTTCGTTTTCGTTTTCGTTTCCATTTGTGTTTTCGTTTTCGTTTTCAAACTATTTACATTATAAGGCTGTAATACAAAAACAACAAGAACACAGTAGCAACAATAACAACTACGAACCTGCAGAAAACAAAAACAAAAACGACACCACAAACAATAAAAACAAAGAAAACGACAACAAATGCTAATCGAGCCCATCAACAACAACAACCACAATAACAACAAGAACGCTACTAATACCACAAACAATAAAAACAACAACAACAAAAAAACGGCTCTTATCAAATTAGACGAAGCTGTTTGTTTGTCTTTTTTGTCTTCGCTTCTCAATCAATCCACGAGTAAAGACGAGTAGTTCACCAGTGTTGCCGCTATATTAAAATTAATTGTGTCCTCTGCTTAAAAACAAACATTTCAATTTAGAAATAAATGTGTCCATATTTACAAATAAATGTTGTTCATAAAAAATATGACTTTTACGGTTTATTTGTAAACGAGGAAGAGTAGAGTCCACCACAACACCAATTATGCTCTCTCTCAAAAAACTATCAAATTATTTAAGGAATTATTTGTTTTTTTTTCTATTTCTTTCATTGCTGAGCCATTGAAATAAGCTTCATTGTGGCTTTCTAAAAGCTTTCTTTGTGAATGTTGCAATTTTATTTTTTCTAGTTAGGAAATTATAGTCAATTAAGTTTTATTTCTTTAAAGAACAACTGTAAGTTTTGGATTTTATACAATATTTAAACAATGGTTACAATGAGTACAGGTACTCATGAAACTTATGACACTCATCTGACGTTAACGATTTTGGATCAATATTTTTTGTAGTTGTTTTTGTTTTCATCGATTTTCCTTGGTTTCAGGCATGCGCTGGCCAAGCAATCGATGTTAAAAGTCCTTCTTTGCAGGATTGTTTGTTAGCAACTAGTTCGCAATTCTTTTACCGACATGCGTCATCATATGTAATGCGTTATGCTTGTCCAACAACTCAGCTGTTTTTGACATTCACATTCCTTAAGCTTCGGCTTTTAACGGTTGTTTTTTTTTTACCTTTTTATGGTGTTGTCAGTTGAATGATTCTCTCAGTTTGTTACTCTCAGAATTTGACTCTCATGTCAGTGACATCATGTGCAAAGGTCGATATCTAGTTAGTAATCCGAAATTCGTTTAGTGAATAGTTAAATATTAAATATTAAAAAACTTTCTGTTTAAATTTAATATCGGATCTAATTGTTTAATGCTTAAACTTAACCTTTAAACGTTCAAGTAAATAATTAGAAGCATTTAATGGGTTAAGCAAAAAGATAAATCAATAAACGTTTTATTTTGTCATTCTTTATTAACATGTGAAAAAAAGCACGATATAAGTATCGATGAGAGAGGAAAAAGTAGCAATAATAATACATAAATTAAAAAAAACTTTAAGTTTAAATGGGAAACTTAAAGTGCATATAAAATAAACACCTATCAACTGAATCGACTCTCCCTAAGAGATCTGTTTACTCTTTCCCATCAAGTTCACCCATTTAAATCAAGTTTAAGAAGGAACCAGGCGATGACCCACCCTATATATTCACTGTCCAATAGTTTCTTTAAAATTCAAGGTTATTAGAAACTTTAGTGGTTAGAAATAACAACGATCACTCTACAGTAATAAAGATATATGACAATGGTAATAATCTAAACCTACATTCACATATAATAGTGATAATACTCTCCTACCTTTGGACTGACTTACAAATGATCCAAGTATTGTGTATCTAGTCTATCAATAAGCCATAAATTAATATTAAATATAAATATTGATTTTTTTCCCTTAACAATAACGGTTATACTTAATAATAATAACAATAATAATAAAATTCGTTGGAGCAAAAATGAAGTTTTAAAGTCTCTTAAAGAGAAGAGAGAAAAATTGGGGCTGAAGTAGAAGAAAAAAAAAAAAAAGTGGGCGGAAACTGTAAGAAAAAATTGTAATTGTAATAACGGGGTACCCTACAAGACAACAATAAAAACAACAACCACAAATAACTAGTTTAAGTTAGTTTTCGTACTTGATAATCAAAAACTAACTGCTAGTTACTCGTATTATTATAGTTAATATTGTTGTTTTAGGAATACTTGTTGTTGCTTTAGGAATACTTGTTGTTCTTGTCCTTTTTTGGTTCCTTTAAATCACCAACAGGGACCAACTTTTGACGAACGGCTATCAACAACTTAATCGACATCACGATCACCATAACGACCAACAACACGATCGTGTGGCTGTTACAACACGATGACGTTAAAGAGATCTGGCTTCCTTTAATTCTTCTGGTTGTTCTTCTTTATTTTCTTCTTCTGGTAAAAAGGAAGAAGGTTTTCTGGGACAATTGAATCACGATATTCCAACTCAACGTAATGATTTCAAGTTGCAAAACAAATTATAGAGTTACCAGTAGTAACTGCAACAACAACGACCACTTAACCAAGAAACTTAACCACCAATCAAAGCTTATTTCACAAGTAAAGAAAACCGCTTGTTAAAGCCACAGCATACCCCATTCATACCCCGTTCGGATCTCATTTTACCTCACCACATGAATTTTTGTAGCCTGTTTGTATCATGTTTTGGATCATGCTTTGGAACCAGACTTTAGACCATACTTTAGGCCATACTCTGGATAGTTACGAGCACACAGATTTATACGCCGTCGTCTTGTTAACATTCCATTCGTCGAGAATGAAGAAGAAAAATACCGAAGCTAAGAATATTTTACTTTGTTAACATTGTCACCAGACAAGCTCAGTGAGGATCAGCGATGTACAGAAAACACACTCGTACATACTAGACTTGGGTAGTTCGTGAACGAACTAGTTCAATTGAACGAATCACTTGCGTGAACTATGAGATCTAGTTCACAGTTCTTAGTTCTTTTAGTTCAATCGCTCTTTTAGTTCACTCGGTCTTTTAGTTCAATCGCTCTTTTACTTCACTCGGTCTTTTAGTTCAGTCGCTCTTTTAGTTCACTCGGTCTTTTAGTTCAGTCGCTCTTTTAGTTCAGTCGCTCTTTTAGTTCAGTCGGTCTTCTAGTTCAGTAGGTTTTTCGTTCTTTTAGTTCAGCAGTTCGTTAGTTCGTTTCAATTCAGCTGCTCGTTAGTTTTTCTGTATGTTTCAGTTGGTTAGATCAATTTCAGAGGATGTTTCCAAATCAAATATTTATTTGAAATCTTGGCACAATTCAGGCACAATGATATAACTCCGGTTTTTTTATTTTTTTTTGTTGTCGTTGTTGTTTATTTATTGTTGGGACCACAACAACAATATCAGTTAGTGGAGCTCTCGTCTTTTTTCCGAGTTATGTGTCTTTAAAGCTTGGAATTTCAGACCTATATCTCATGAACTGTAGCAGATAGCTACATGTCATTGGTTTTGGAAAGGTACTCGAATTTTCTTTCATTTATATAAAACAAGCGCAATTTTTCGGAATTTCTCGTTTTCCGTAATGATTTGTAGAATTTATGTAACAAGCGTTTGGTACTTACGTGAGTGTAAGCTTTACAATGCATTTTCCTCTGCCGAATACGATAGAATACACCTCCTTATAATGGTAAGCCACTCTACTTTCTTAATATTGTGATAAATATGTATATAGATAGGTTAATTATATATTTTATTATAAAAAAAATTAATAATGGAAAAAAATGTTACTAAAAATCTAACAATATATAATTTAATCATGTATTCAGTATTAGATATTGCCAATTAAATATCAAACCGATTTTCTCATCTCGTTATCTCTTATAAGAACTAACGAACTAAATGACCGCGTAAAGTACTGAACTAAATGAGCGAACGAACTACTGAACTAAATGAACGAACGAACTACTGAACTAAATGAGCGAACGAACTACTGAACTAAATGAGCGAACGAACTACTGAACTAAATGAGCGAACGAACTACTGAACTAAATGACCGAGTGAACTATATGAACGAACTAGTTCACGACAGATGATTGAACTAGAAAGATCGCTCTCTGTAGTGAACTATAATTCCCAACACTAGTACATACTATCTTCGTATTCGCTAGAATATTGTAGTTGTTGCTTTTTCAAAAAGAATCCAACCATCGTTTCCTTCATCTTCCATCCCTCCACCCTTTCAACCAGTCAGCATTCTATCAAAGAATATGTAATAATAATACATATGTATTATTGTATATTCTTTGATTCTATCCATTCACGATTATTGGCTGTGTGTCTGTCTCGACGATCATCAGCTGAGTGCTTTTATGTCTCACTCACTTAAGTGTAGCTCTCGAACCAACTCTTGAACTAATTTAAATATTTCAATTTATTTAATCAACTCACCGAGTCATTAATTTTGTTTTGATTGATTTTTAAATTAATTCCAGGAAACAATCAACCACAAAATGTCACTATTTATAACTTAAAACGATCACTCTTAATTTGTATCAATAAACTTGATAATCTTTTTGAGTTTTGTTTGGAATTTTTTTTTTGTTTGATTTTTTAATCAATTTATTGTCATTTTTTAAAGTTTACTGTTTTATGGAAAATTTTTATTTATTTTTCAGACACGTTTTTTGTTTTGTTATAAATTTTTTGTTCTTTTTAATCTTTGACTATAATTTAATAATTTTAAGTAATCTTATCTGAAGTTTTATTTTATTAACAGATAACTTTCGAAGGTTTCCGTTGTTGTTGTGGTTTTTTGTATGTTTTCGTTTGATATTCTTTCGATCCGAATCCGATTATTTTTCAGTATCTTTTCGATCGCTAAGTAATGGAGAAGGAGAACAATTTTAATGGAATTCGTTTGTAGGAAGTTCTAAACTCAAAAATAATTTTGTAAGTGAAAAAAACCGAAGTGGGACTTTCAGTTTCTTTAAATTAATACATATTTCATTGCTATTCTTAATATTAGTGTATTAAAAAGAGCAATTCAACTGAAAACTGATTGATAATTAAAAAAAAAGAAATAATTTTTAATATTTATAAACATAAATAAATAAATCGATAATCGACATTGCATAAATAAATCGATAACTTATCAAAAACGCAGCTCATGGTGAGCATCAACATAAGCATTAATTTAATACAACAACAAGGAGCACCAAACTGCCAGTCAGTGTTGTCAACGAATGACAATCAAGTTGAAGATCATGCATGACATTCTTGTTTTCTTGTTGTGGTTGTTGAAGTCTTTTTTTTCTTACTTTTTTGCTCTTTTGATGGTTTTTTGTTGTTGTGAGTGACTCGTGAAGTTGCCGGCTTCCCTTATACTCAGTTGACGATGGCCAGTGTTGCCGCTAACAAAATAAAATGCTTCATAAAAATGCGCCACTTTGGAATTAAATGTGTCCTTTTTTACGAATAAATGTTGTTCATAAGGAGGAATATTATTCTTCCGTAAAAATAAATCAATTTATATACAAATTTAGATAATACATCCCTTTACCCGCATTTCTTTTTATTTTATTTACTTTTTTAATGGTTTATAGCCTCAATTACTTCATTTGAATATCGGTTTGTCTTTTTTGTCTTAATTAATGGAAGATTATAAGACTTTCTTTCTGTGCGAAGTTACTCTGAATGAGATGTGTTCTCTTCCAGAGCAATGTGTCCATGTGTCCACTATGTGGTACATGTGTGTCTGCAGATGTGTCCAGACGGCAGCACTGACGATGGCGCTCCTTGTATGCTAAAAATACAAAAACCACAGCAAACTTGTAATGATAATAAAAATAGAACAATTATTCAGTCAAATCTAAAAATAAAATAATTTTTATTTCATTATCAAACCCATCGTCAACGTCGCGACGTTCTTTTCTTCGTCTTGCTCGTCATTATTTTTCTTCTTGGTTTTCGTATTTTTTTTCTTATTCAACTTCCTTTTATACTATCATTTTTATTTTTTCTTCTTGGAATGGTAATTTATTGCTTTTATTGGTTCTTTTTAATGCTTTTTCAATTTATTTCCACTTCCGATGTCGGTTCGCGGTCGCGCCAGAAACACGTGCTTGACAACAGCCAAAACACGATTTCAAATGGCCATAATTTTAAAAAAACCTTCTCTGCTTTTTATTGTTGCTTTTAGCAACTTTGTTGTTGGTGTTCATTTTCATTTGTCACATTTTTAATCTAATCTTCATTCACAAATTGTCTTGTGTAAATTTTATTTACTATTCTTTTATTGTAGTTTTTCAGGCGATTTTTTTCTTTAGTTTTGTTTGATTTATTGTACTTATTTAATTTCTTTCACCGGCGGCGCCTACTTGCTTCGAAACTCCTTGTTTAAAGTGTTTTATATTTCTTATAATTTTAATTTTCACTATTAATAGGACAAATAATCAGTCATTTTTGCTTTTACATGCTCTAATATAAGAATCCTTTTTTAAACACAGGTCATGAGGTTGTACCTACTTACCTGGGGGATTTCCCTTTACCCACTAAACAAACTGATGATTAAGAAATTGAGTCGACTTTATTTCATGACTCAATACTTCCGGAACTTCAAATGATAAAAAACAGCTGTATGAATTAATTCTTAGTCATGATTTAATCTCGAAATCAGGGGATTTAAATTTATAATTTCTCTCTCTCTCTCTCTCTCTATCTCTATCTCTATATCTCTATTGCTCTCTCCGTCTTTAATTTTTTTCCTTATTATTTGTATTTTTTGTTGTGCTAATCTTCTTCTGTCTCATCTCTCATTCTCAGGTAAACCGAAGCGGAAAAAAGCTCTACGATAATAAAGCATCGATGCGAATCAATGTGAAAAGTGGAGAGGATCGCTTTTGAAGATCGTAGCGTGATTTCTACCTGAGAAACTGAACAAATTCAACCGTTAAACTTCTTTGTCGTTTTTGTTGTGCGTTTTTTTAGTCCTCTATTTAAGTCTTGCCGAATTTTTTCATGCAACTCTTTTTTAATACCTTTTCTGAACGTACGAACGAAAGAACAAAGAACATTTTTAGTATAATCACCCTGTTTTCGGAGAGAAACCAAGAACAACAGCTTTATAATCGTAGTGAGCAATGAAATAAAAGTAAAAACAAAAATAAAATACTGAAAAAACAACTTTATAATAATAACAATAATAAGTCTAGTTTGTTATAAATCATTTAACGACAAAAGTAACCAACAACAATAAAATAACCAAACTACAAGTAAGCAAACACAAACAAAAGAAATTAATAGACCTACTAATAAAAGAAACAAGGAAAAAAGGGAAGAAAGTGTTCGCTTCTCTCTGTATCGCTTTTGCTCTCAAGTTCATCTCTCTCGCTCTCGCCTCTCTGCTTCTTGTCTCTATAAAAAAACGAGCTTTTTTTGTTTAGCTTTTTAACGACCAAACAAGTCTGCTGCGTCGCCGGCAGCGACAACAACAACGACGACAGCAGTGGTGGCGAATGCGATTTTGAGATTCCGTGTGTTCATCGGTTTTTAGAGAACCGCTTCGAAATGAGTAGTGAAACGTCTGCGAGTGAAACAACACCGCTTCGTTGGCCAGAAAGTCGCAGTAGTGAATCGTTCCCCACCACAACGGCGGCTCCAACGCGTAACATTGTCGGTAACGCGTTGGTTAACACAAGTAACGCGTCACTTTTAACGCAATATAATACAACAGCATCGTTGGCCAGTCTTGATAAAAATAATATTGAAGTTCAGCTAAGTAATACGAACAACAACAGCGATACTTTTCCCTCACGTCATTCAAGTACGACAATAAGAACAACTACAAGGGATCCACAACAACAGCAACAACGACAACAAACTCAGCAACAACCTCAAACACAACAAAAACATCTACAAACACAACAACAACTACAAAGACAGCAACAACGAAGATCACGATCATCATTCGCATCATCATCATCGGCAATCAGAATGGACACCAATAAACGAATTTTATGCCGCGTTGGTATCGATTTTTTAATTTTACTCTGTGGTAAGTTTCATTTATTTATTTATTCAAGTAAGAAGTCAAAAGAATTCATTTATATTTATGGAAACAAGTGTTTCCAAGTGTTTGTTGTTGTAATTTGTAAAATTAGAGTAAAAGTTATGTTGTTGTTGTTAAGAGACTTCCTTATTTTTTTAAACTTTTGCTTTATTATTAGCAACTTTTTAATTAGCACTTTTTTCGCTATATTTTTTAAAGATCGAGTTTAAAATCAAGGTTTAATAAACGTCGTCTGTCTGCTGTTCAATGAAATTCTTTACTTCTCTTTTGTGATTTCATTTATTTATTGTCAGCTTTATCTTGCGCTCTCTCTCTCTCTCTCTCTCACTCTCCTTCTTTCTGCTTTCCTTCCTCTTTCTGTTATTCAAACTACTCGCTCTTTACACTTTATGCTTCGTTTGTTCGTCGTTCTTTTTTTCTTTTTTTTCCTCCATAAAAAGTTTATGTTATTTTACCTTTATTCCCCTCCATAATTAGTCAGTGTTTAACGCATGTCACGAACACAATCAAATGATTAAAATACTAGTTTTTGTTTGTGTTTTAATTAATTCACCTTCTCTAACTTTTACTCGTGCTTTTTACAAAATTTTATTAGAAAGCTTTTATAAAGAAATGTTTTAAATTGCTATATCAAATTTTAAATTGTAAATAAATTAATATAAATACATCTTTTTAAAAAAAATAAACCTTTATAATAATATCTTACATTAATTAATATTTTTTAAAAAATCTCTCTTCATTTCATTCTTTTGTCTTTACTTGTTTTTCTTAATTTCCTTCCAGCTGAGATTGTAATGTAGATTAGTATAAAAGTTTTATTTAATTTATTTCTGATTAGATTTCGATATCGTTTAATTTCTACATATATATTGTGCAAGGTCAACTAAATACATACATAAGTCCATCGTAGGTGGTTATTTTATGATATTGATCAAGTTTCAAACATTTATTAAAAGGTGGGTATTTGCACCATTAAAAAATTACAATAAACAATAGAACTGTTTTAAACAATTCAGTACTTCGTCACGGTTACTAAATTAAATTAGAACGCAGAAAAATTAAAATAAAAATGGAAATTTCAAAATTCACCAAATTTGAATGAATGGTGTTTATATGTAGTTCTCTTCTCTCTTTTGTTCTCATCTCTTCACCTGTTCTCATGACTACATTCATGAACTCAATTTGTCATGCAACATAACAACAATTGCAAAACTTAGAAAATTCCATGAACCAAAAATAGCATTGAACAATAATTACTATAACAATACGAAGAAAATTGTTCTGGTCACGCCTTTTTTAGCGATAAAAAAAAAGAAAAACTAAAAATATAAATAAAAATAAACAAGAATAAAACCAACATGCATATAATAGAAATTTTTCTTATTTCTAACTCTTCGACGATACTTTTTATATTCGTTAAAGGCTATGACATGATTTTTAAGCCTCAAATTTTTAATAAAAATTCCATATTATTGATCGAAACTTCTTAAGAAAATGGATTGATAATCATTACGATTATGATAATAATCATGCCTGTAATAATTATTATTTGTATCGATTCATATTTTAAATAATTTTTGTTGAGTAATTTTTCGCTTAAATAATAATTTTCTTTTTTAATTATTCATTGTAATTTTAAGCAAAGCTTTTTTTTCTTTTTTCAGCAAAGTTGACATAATTTCTGTTTCTTTTATTAAATTTTTCTTTCCGCTTTCTTTCGTTAATAAACGTTAATCAGAATTTTGATGACATTTCATTAAGTTATTTGTTATCAATGCAGTGTCACCAACTATTTTCAAAAGTACAAAATTTCTTTAATCAAAATTATTCTACAAGTGCGTTAAGTTATTAATTTTCTTCAGTTTCTTCGTAAATTTGCATTAATTTGGTTTTTATTTTGTTACTGTAAAAAGGGTTAATGAACTTATTATAATTTAACTCGGTTAAAATTTAGTATTTATTTATTTCATTACTTTTAAATGAATTATTTAATTAAAACAAGAAATCATCCGATGCCCACCTTATACTAAAATATTGTAGTAGCATTAAATTTACTTTCACGTTTAATTAACTGTATCAATGCAATGGCAGTGAAAACAAGTTAAGCATCGTGTAAACGAATTTATACGAATGTATTCGATTTTTATATGTTTTTGCTGTATTTTTATATTTATTGTATTCGGCTGATTCATAAATGTTTTAAATGTCATCGTGTCATTCAATTAACACTTGTTGTTAACCTTGTCGTGTCGTACAAAAAAGCCATCTGACCTTTTGTATGGTGATTGAAAATACTGAAATGGAATCAATCAATTTATTGTTTGTTGTCAACTTCTTTTAAGCGAGTAGATCCCATATTTTACAGTTATGTGATGTTATTTCATGTGATTATAATCTTTTAATATATGTATTCTATTCTTCAAATACCTCTTCTAATAAATCTTTATTAATTATACTTAATTTTTATAAATAACAATCGCACCTGATATTTAAAAACTCATTCCTTTTATGGCTTCAAATTGCATCTGTTTATAGTGGAATTTCTTCATTTTCTTATTGAAAGTCGTTAGTTTCTCCATTTCACCATTTATCAACTCCATTTCATTAAAGCGAAAAATATTTATTTGTTTGTCTTCTTCTTGAATTATAAATTCTTGTGTCTTTTTTTCTGAAATATTTTTTTAAAAGCTTAAAAACTAATCTATAATCCGGTAACCGGAATTTTGTATTGTTCAAATGTATAAAAGTATTAATTTTAATTGTAGTCCGTTTATCAAAATGTCAGATTAAATTTTTATTCTTCTCATTCTTCTTCCTTATTTTCATCTTCTTTCCTACAAAAACAATTTAATGATGTTATTTTGACTGCCTTTTTTAAAAGACCTGGCTTTTTTATCATTTTATTTTAGACAATAAAAAGGTTTCAATATATTTAGATTAATATAATATTTGAAAAATTTAATACGTTTTCAATGTTTCTCAGAAGAATTAACTTAAGTAATATTGACTCATTTGGACTACATAATATTATTTACTCAGATCTCATTTATCCTTAAAGATCTCTCTCCTGGGAAAGTATTCAAAACTACTTTTGAATTTTTATTATTATAGTATTGTAAACAAATGAATTCATTAAGCAAACTGAATTAAACAACTGAGTTAGTGAGCGTTGTAGTTTTCATACCGAAAATAAACATTGAGTACTTGACAAATATCGAATATAAACGCTTTCTACAAAAAAAGAAAATTCATGAAAATAATTATTTCAACATGCAAAAGGGTAAATAAAACATTTCAAAAGAACTCGTAAAGTACAATAAATGTTGCAACGTGCAACTGATAAATGGGTCTTTAGTGATAAGATTGTGATGTAATAAAAGAGCAGAACACGAAACGAAGCTTTATATAATAGCAATATAAAAAACGTTGGAATAGGTACCTTTGTACAATTGCGACTAATAATAAGAGCTTCGTAATTAAATCGGTCATCGTTTGTCAATCGGTTTCGTAATTTTAATTAATTTAATTAATTTGTAAAACACACTTTGTATTATATGTACATTTAGAAAATAATAACTAAGTGTGTATGAGATACTAAGTGTGTAGTTTTTTATTCTTATTATTTTTCTTTTTCCTTTTGCTTCACTTAACTGCTGATTTCATTAAGTGACTCACCTTTTCCTGCAACTGTTATCTAATAAATAAAAAAGGCTATAAAATATGTTTGTTAAAAAAATTAGAATTAGTAACTGAACACTAATTGGAAGTTTCGTTTATCTCAGGTTGTTAACTTTATTTGAAGGTTTCTATTCCTCTTTACGTTTAAAATAGATGAAGATAGAGTGAGATAAACGGGCAGAGGGAGAGAGAGAGAGAGAGAGAGAAATAATTATCATGATGGGAAAAATATTATTTGCTATTCTGCGTCATTATCGACTTGCGGAGAAGTAAACATTAGAAAAACTGAGTAATGGAGTGCATCGTGGACTGTATCTTGATCTGTTTTGTCGACTGTATTGTGAAGTGTATGGAAGGACTTAAGAACCGATGACTCAGAGTGAGGATAAAGAAGAATGGCTCGTGACTCATTATTCTCGCTAATCTCAATTTTATGACGCACTTTAAGGACAATGGATCTAATTTCACTGAATGCTCATGGAATGCCGCTCATCCGGTCGTCAATGAGCCAAACGATTTTTGGCTAAATTCTAAGGTCCTTCATTAGTTAGTCATTACATTTCACCTTTTAATGCTCTTTTCCCATTCTCTTTCCTGTCTACCTTTATTATTCTTATCTCTATACACAGGATTTCAATTTCAAATTTGGTATGCATTTTATTTTTGTGTTATAAGTAAGTAAATATTTTATTTTATCTGATCGTGTTTGAGAAATGAGTTCTCTGTTAATTCGTTTAAAATTAAAATTCGATCGCATTATTTATATTATAAACAAAATTCTTGTATTTTTTATGTGCAATATAATTTTTTTTGGTATTGTATATATCACGATTCTAAATTTCGTTCAATTAATTCTATAGTTTCTGTTCTATAATTAAATTTATCTAATTGGTCAATGAAACTGAATTAAAATGCATCGACTAAATTGTGTATATCGAATAAAGATCTTATCGGATTTTACGTACTGTTGAGTGCACTCAATTAAACTTGAGATTAGCAAAGATATTAAAAGCAACATCCTCTCATTAATAAGGCGACAGAAGCTTGTCTCCGCTCGAGTAAACAGCCAACTAAAAAACCGATCAACGTAGCAAAAATACATCCTACATAGAATTCGTACAATTAACCAACCAACCATCTGACGAACTAACCAACTGCCGGACCAACCAGCCAACCATCCAACCCACGGCTCATCATTCCTTTACCTGGCCTAAAACACATTCTTTTAGCGTCTTTCTTTTTTACTATTTTTCTTTAGGGCTCGTTTTTCATGTATCCGTCCGACTGTCTATAAAAGTCTCATAGTCTTGTAGTTGTCTATAAAAGTCAATGCATATCTGCCTACAAGCATACAGCGAGTAAACTATCTGTCCCTGTATGTGTGTGTGTGTGTGTGAATGTCATTCTCAGTGCACCTCGAGTCATCGATTTACACCAACTCCATTGCATTCAATCGCCGACGAGGTTGTTTCTCTCGACGTTTTCAACGTCTGGATCACATGACGTGCCTTGTAATGTGAATCGACCTTCATGATTCCACGTTAATGACACTGACATTTTTGTAATGTTTGAGGTTTCACGTTCAAAACGTTTCTTAATGCTCGGTAAGTTGATTATTATTTTATTATCAATAATAATAATAATAATACTTTTTTGGACGTTTTCTCACTTCAATGAATTTAAGGTCTCTAATAGAAATCTTTAATAGGATTAATAATAGGATTTAATAGAATAATTAAGATTTTTGTAAGGCAAAAATATTAAGTGAATCAAATGGAATAAAAAATGTTGACAACATGCAATAGATTATGTACTCAAAATCCATTCCATTTCATCGAACTTAACTCTAAACAGAAGAGACACTTTAAAGACCTGGTTTTTTTGAGAAAGAAGTTCAAAAAAATTAAATGCTCAGGCAATCAATCAGTCAGTCCATCAGTCGGTCAACCACCTTCAACGAACCATTCATCCAATAATCATCCAATCAATAACTCAGTGAGACAGTCCATAAACCGCCCAGTTAACCGAACAGTTAACCAAATAGTCAGCTAAACAGTTAATCAAACCCTCAACCAAATAGTCAATCAATCATCAATTGGTCATTTGAACCATTCAATTAGTTTTCTAATAATTTGAACCATCCGATTAGTTTTCCTGACTTACATTTTTTTTAAAATTTCCAATGCTTTTCTTGAATTTTAGTGAAATAATTAGCGAAAATTTGAAATTATTTTTATTAAAAAAACTTTAACCATCGAAATATATTAGATTCGTTAATAATATTAAACTGAAAATATTACATGATGAAAGATCAATCAATTAAATATAAACACAGCATGAATTCGATTGCTGTTGACAAATTTTATATCAACTCATGCTATCATGTCGACGTTGTTGTATTTGCTATAATTTATATTCCTATCATCGCATCGTGTTAATGATTTTTTAGACTAAAAAACAGAAACCACTTAAAATGACATGAAATTAAAATTTAAGCCTCGCTCTTTCTCTCCCGTCTCTCCCTCATTGCTTCTATTCTGCAACTCCCGCTCTGCATCATTCTTCTCTGACCATCTTTTATCTCTCTGGTATCCATTTAAACATTTTATTATTATCTATTAAATCCATTAGAAGATTTTTTGATTTTTTCTTTTTATTATAGACGCATTTTACACTTAAAACAATTAAGTACCATTCTTTATGTTGTGTTATTTACAATAAATATACAAATCGATGTAGATTCATGTCATGTAGGATGCAGGTATCTATGTTATCTATACATATATCAATGTCGGTGGTATGTTTTAATGTCAGAAAACCATTTGAATGCTTTTAAATAAACACTCCTTTTTAGTTCACTTGACATGTTTTTAAAAAAGCAACACATTTTAAAATCAATTAAGTGAGTTCTTTGTTACTATTAATTTTAATTCTGTGATCTTAAATTATATCGTATCGTATCGTATCGTATTTAATTTGATATTTTTTTGTGTATTTGAATATATGTATCTAAAAAACCACTCCTTATTAGATTAAAGGGCCTTGTTTTTTCATTTCTTTAATGGAGAAAATTAATTTTATTTTATACACAATTTATTTCATGAAGTTTAAAGTGAAGATAACGAAAGAGTTTCAAATTTTTTTTTTATTTTATTGGATCCGATAAATTGGTTATAGTTTCTTTGATGTTAATTTAAAACCTATAGAGGAGTGGTTACTTTAGAGGGTGCTTCACACTTCCTGGGTCATTAAAATAGTTTCAAAAATACACAGTTTTTGATTTTTATTAGAAGAGGAGGAGGTTTTATTGAACTATAACTACATACTATATATAAACGAATTTTTAGTTTAGTTAATGAGTTGAAATAAAAATAGTTAAACTTACAGAGTAACAACTAAAGTGACATCAATTTGTAATGAACTTTACTAGGCACCTATAATAATGTACTTAAATTTAAGAGTAATTTTTATTTACTTATTTTATTTAAGTATTTAAGTATTTAAAAAGTATTAAGTATTTAAAAATATAGACTATCCAAATTCTCATATTTACATAATTTATAATAATAAATATGATAATAAAAATATAAATGAATTTGTTATCTTCTGCTCTCATAAAATTTGTTCGAAGTTTGAATAATTGTTTGTTTAATTGTTTGATTAATTGTTTCATTATTCGTTTTATTAATTGTTTGATTAATTATAATAAATATTTTCAACGAATTTTACAAGGTTCTAATCACCAGAGAATCTTCGTCTATTAAATTAACGTTCAAAGTTCGATTTAAAGCTTAATTAAAAGTTTCGTTCATCCTTCCCCTCCCTTCCCCTTTCCTTCGCTTCCATTCTTTCTATCGCATAAATAACTTCCGCGAAATATATTCAAAAAGCTAACTAAATTAACAGATTCGTTTGTTGTCAATTTCTTGATAGTTTTCTTATCTTACGATCGTGACAACATTTAAATGCAATAGACTCGTTTTGGAATTTAATAATATCTCGTCATAATTATTTAATATTATTTACTGGATGACTGAGTGAAAAAGAATGAATGACTGGTCATGAACTTTAAAGCACTGAAATTGAAATTCGATCGTTTAAAGTTGTTTTAATTTATAATTTATAATTGAATTATGACAAATTCAAGGATTTAATTCTATTTAAATGATGGTTTTAATTGGAAATTTCATATTTTAATAAAAATTCGTTAAGTTTCGTTAAAATTTCAATCTCTTCGTTTTTATTTTCCTTTCTTTCTACTTTAATCATGCTTAATTTTTTGCACAGATTTACAAATATAGGTAAATAGATCAGTCGTCAATCATCATCATCTTCATATTTCACCCATTGTCACCATTGGCATCTTTCAGTCATCATCATCATCATCTCTGAATCTCTGTTCATCAACTCGTATTAATTTAGTCTTTATTCCAAGCTCGTCAATTGTTCAATTTGCATTTCCTCTGATGTGTTACGCCGCTCAGCAGGCAGTCGGTGGGTCGGTATTTGAAAAGTCGGCGGTTGTTGTTGCCGCTCAGTCGACGAAATCATTGACGATTGTCACCGCATTCTAACTCGGAGCTCAAAGAATTGAAAAGCGAGAGTGAAAAAACAAACACTATAAAAAAAGTTGGCCTCCTTCGCATACAAATGAAATGAATGAATGAATGAATGATTGAGATCTTTCTGAGACCCGTGAGCTCGTTGAATGGGTTCCTGTGGTGCACCGCCACCTTGCGTGGTGACAAGTTTTTTATAAATTTGTTTTTATATTTTATAATTTTTTCTTTTTATCTGCTCATGTAATTTAATTTGTTACTTTTGATGGTTTGTTTAATAAAATTGTTTACGTTGCTCGGTTGCACTGATTTTTTTATTTTTATTATTATACATATTTTGTTTAATTTTTTAATTTCAGTTTATTTAAATAAACTTGACACAGAAAAAGGCGAAATGTTGTCGGTTATCTTTGAGTGATAAATGAGGTGCGATGAGGGGAAACACGGATTTTTGTATATTTTGTGGTAAATCAGATTCGAATTAAGAACATACGATATTTGAAGGTTTTTTTCTATAATCAAGTTGGCATTTTTGATAAAAAATTGTATTCGGCGACCCTATAAACTGAAAAATCCGAAAAATAGTACTACAAAAAGTTAAACTAAGAATTTCCTCTCTCTTTTATGTTTTACTCGTATAACCCCAAACGTAATATAATCCATTTACAGCAAGAACATAAAACCAAATCACAGAATTCATTTAAACCCTGATTTGTTTGCGTTTTATAAGCCTCATTCAAATTATAAGGAGATGGCAAACAAAAATTGAATTCATTCATTGAATCAAAATAAACATCAACCAGCAGTTAAAATAAAAAACAGTACTCAGTCGCTTTAATTGATATCTATTATTTTATTTTAAATGATGATTATTTTTCAACAATTGAATATAAAGTGTTCAATCCATAAAATAATAACCATAAAGCGAACACAACAAATACACAACAAATTCGAATACTTAATAATATGCGGGTACCTTTTCTTGTTTTGACAATTGAAACTCTCTCCATCGATGATGAGGGTGAGAGCCCGAGAGAGTGTGAGAGACCGAGAGAGTGTGAGAGCTAAGAAGAATGATCACAAGTGGTGCTCATTAATTACTTGAAACCTTTCAGGAAAAAATCCTACCATCGCCCCTCCACTTTTTTGATAAATCTTTGCATGCTCAAGTTCTGAAAACTATAATATTTGATATAACAAGAACGAAAACAAAAACAATAACTAAAACCATAGTAATAATAATAATAACAAAAATAACATTACTATAAGAAAATAAAAACCGTTCCATCCATAAAAAATATTTTTACGATCATGTTTTGCGGTCATCGTTAACTTTTAATTAAATTTTTCTTAAAAACATAGTTTTTTTTTCTCTTCTCTCCACACTCAATCAAACTCTTGTTTTTGAGTCATACTAAAGAATAAATTTCTATTTCTTCTGGAATTAAATCTGGTTTAGATTTAGCGATGAAAACGATAGAAAATAATTTTTTATTTTTATAAAAATTATTATAAAGGAAACTCTATTACATTAACGAAGAGAAGGAAACCCTACCGTTGTAACACACTCCATCTCTGTCTCCCTCTCGCTCTCTTTCTCTTTCTTTATCACTATTCTATGCATTATAAGAAACGATCTACGATATGAATTTATTATATGTATGTACATCATGTTAGTTTTTATGTCTTATTTTCAGAACTGTTGACCATAATTTTGGCCAAAGGATACAAAAAAATTTCAACAATAAAAATATTAAACCAAAATATATAAAACTCCAAGATCGTCTACACTGCATTTTTTATTATAACCCATAAATTTAAAAAAATTACTTTTTATGGGCTTCTTTTCTTCTTCTTCCTCTATTATAAGACCCTTGTTTTCTCCCTCTTCTTTTTCTCGTGATGGGAGGTCGATGGGTTTCTTAAAGTAGATTAAGAGATTAAAGAACCTGAACTAAAAAGATTTCTCAGTTTGCTTGTCCTCTAATTTCAAAATAAAAATCAAATAAAAAAATATCTGATTTTATGACGTCATTATTTTGATGTAACAATGACCTCAACACAAAAACAAGTAGCATAGTCATAAAACAAAAATTTGTTTTCAAATCTTTTTCATAACAAAGAAATGAATAGTTTTGGGTTTAGAGACTCTTTAAGTAGGGTAACTTTTTTATGTATTGTACATACACATTATTTAAGGACCTGTAAGAATTTAATAATCCCGATGAATGTGGGAAGAGTCGAGAAGGAAAGGAAAAAGGAAAACAATTCATTGAAGAATATTTTCTCAGATCGAAATTGAATTCAATGGCTTGATTTTGAATGAATTCCAAGGAAAAGTATAGCTTCATCAGTGAGTGAGTCCTTTGTTTTTTATTTTCCTTTTTTATTTATTTTCCTTTTTTATTTATTTCATATTTTTCTTGATCTATATTCAGCAGTTGTTTTCCTGATCGTCTACCCACACAATCTGTGAGAAATTTTATTTATTCGAAGAGGACATTTTTTATTTCATTAGTGCTCTGCTAGTTTTTTTTGAATGTGTATTTCATCCATTAAGCGGCTTAGAGTAGGATTTCAGAGCATAGTATTGGTTCATTTTAACTCTAGACTTTTGTCTCAAGGTTCTACTCGTCAGTCAGGAATCTGGTAAATTTCTTTTGTATTTTACACCAACATAAAATACATGCACCATTCTATAAAAACTCTACCAAGAAGTCGACCACAAAAGAATAATGAATGCAAACGAACGAAGGATAAAACTTCAAGAAGCCGAACGGACTTTTTTCTCTCTCTTCTGACGCTTAAAAGAAAAGGCGAAAGGAGTAAAGAACATAATATAAACCTTATTCCACAAATCGCTATATTTTCGGAGAACTTCAAAAGATTTCAAAGTGAAGGCGAAAGAAATCTGTTCTCAGTGTTCAAGCGAACGACAGATCGATTATCTTGAAAACAATCAAATGCTGCTTACAATTTGTGCAAAAACAATTGCAACAGTTACAACAATTACAATAAATAATGCTACATCTAACAAGAAAATTTCAAAAGAAGTTAAAGAAGGAATTTTTATACATACTCGTATATTGTGTTTTATGCAATTTGAATTAAATGTCACTCGGTTTAACTTTGGTTGTAATCTACTAAAAGAATGAAAGAATAAAAGAAAGCATGAATTAAGAAGGGTATCGAATATGATTCAATAAAAATACTTATGATCTTTGAAGACCATAAAATTAATACATAACCTATTATAAGGTTCATATTATATATAAAAAAACAGCATTGGTTGGTTATTAAAATTTAATCTAGAAGAAGGTTTCACAGAAGATGTTATTTTTCAAAAAATTCGAAATCAAAATTCCATAAAAATACCACAATCTTTAGAAGAATTATAATAACAACAACAAATATACACAATATCAATTTTTAGTTTGAATAAAAAAATTCCTAAATATCATTGAACTTTAAAATAAACAACAACAAATGAATGAATTGATTTATTTAAAGACTTGAAATAAACAATTTTTTATTTATTTTGATTCCGCGTTTCCTCGAAAGAAAAAAAAAACAACAACAACACAACAAAAACGATAAAACAAACATTACAAACTAAGAGGGGTCAAATAACAGAAAAACTCTGTGTTAAAATGAAAATCTGTAACTAGTTACTAGACCATGTAGAGTAAAGGAAATTAAAAAACGTAGGAAATTATTTATTTCCACTCTTGATGTGATTAATTGAAATTTCTTTTCTTTTCTCGAAGTCAAGAAAAACAAATCCAACAAACAGAATTCAAATGAATTCCAGAAGATGAAATAATAATCGAGAAATAATTAAACACATTTTTTTCTCTATTAACGGGAATGATTTCTGAGATTTTTATATGTACAATTAATCATCGGTAGAGCTTGCTTCACTGTAAACCTAGATTAAAAAATTACTTTCATTTAAACACAGGTTGCTAGAGAAAAATAAAAAATATTCAGATGAAAAACAGCTGAAGATTTATGATACTTCAGTAATCATCACAGAGGCTCGCTTCGAAGCAATTAAAAATTCGTTACGAAGCTTTGTTGAGATCTTTGAGGTTGTTGGAAGATCGCGTCCTGTGGTGCACTATGAGGCACGTTTCTGTAAAAAGGCATCGCCTTTTTTACACCTTTTTATTATTAGCACCTTAAAAGGAAAACACTAAAGAAACAGCAACAGCAACAACAAAAATAAAAATACAACAACCAAGTCAAACAAAAGAGGCTCTAAAAACAAAAATGAAAAAATGGTTTAATCGTTTACCAAACAAGGAAAACACATAAGAATCAAAGTTAGGATCGGAATGGGAAGGTACGAGTACCTCTATTAAAATAAAGAAAACAGGCAAAAAAAATGTCTCCAGTTCATAGCATCATGAGTGCCTATCCTCTGACCATGTTGATGATGGTCTAGCCATTTAAAGGCCGGTCAACCTTTGTACGGAATCGCATTCATTGTCCTTGAGCAATTTTTCACATTCTTCCATTATTTCAAAAGAAAATTCATTATTTATAGTTAATGTGTCTCTACATGTTTCTCCTTTTGTTTTTAAGTCTTAAATAAAAAGGAATATCGCAACTTCATCTGATGACAGATAAAAAAGAATTCTTTAACTTACAATAATTCTTTTAGCGGTTTCCTGTTACATCCAGCATTATTTATTCTCCTGTTGCAATTGTTTTTGCACAAATTGTAAGCAGAATTTTAGTCTTTTCAAGCTAATCGATCCCTCGTTCCCTTGAAAACTGAGAACAGAATTCATTCGCATAGACTTTGAAATCTTTTGAAGTTTTCCGAAACAATAGCGATTGGTTCGAGTAGGGTTTGTATTGGGTTCTTTACTCCTTTTGCCTTCTCTTTTCACTGCTATTCTTCTACGTGTTAAGAGAGAGAGAGAAAAAGAGAAAGACAGAGAAAAGAGTCCGTTTTGCTTTTTAAACTTGTTTCCTTCTGTGTTTTTTTATATTCGTTACTTTGTTGTGGTCGATTTAATGGTAGAGTTTTTATGGAATGGTGCATGTATTTTATTATTGTTGTACTAAAAATAGTTCTGCATTTGTTTATGCTAATTTTTGTTGATGTTGTTTCGTATTTCTCCATGAAAGGACTACATTCAACGGCTCCTGTCAACGGTGTTTTTATAGACAGAATTTTTGTCCTTATAAAAGTCAAGGTTGTTTTATATGTTAACATTTTATAAGTTTTCTAAAATATTTTCATTCAATAACTATTAAATATTTTTGAATACAGTAGATAGTACAATAGAAATGTTTGTATTAAATTTAGAGGTTTACATTAATTACTTTATCTTATTTTTTTTCTTTAGTTGGATTTCCCATTCTTGGTTTTTATCTGTGGGGTGATTCATATAAAAGAGGCTTCTTCTGCGACGATGAGTCACTGAAACATCCATTCAAGGATTCAACAGTACGAAACTGGATGCTCTATTGTATTGGTCTGGTGATACCGATAACAGTGGTAAGTGTTTTTCAAGCAGATTGAGCAAAAAAATACTCAGAATTACATGAAAATTTAACATGTTGAATGTCTCTTTAATTATCATCTGAGGGTCTATTATTAAAAGCTACGAAGAGATTAAATTAAAACTAACGAATCTAAACAATAAATCAGTGTACGAAAAATAGGCGTGGTTTGTCTACTTTTAATTTATCTGCTAATAATAAACATAAAACTTAAAATAAACTTAAAAAAGGCAGAGTTTACTTTTAAAGAACCTCCTTCTAGGAGTTCCAAATTCGAATAATTCTCACAACGAGAATAATGAAAGCTTAACAGGAACGTGGGCGGGAGGGATGGGAGGATGTGGGCATATGGGCATGTGAGTATTAAAACTTAATACAAGATAACAAATATCTTTGAACGCATCTTTTGATTTATCTTCCATTTTAAAACAATATTTTTGATTAAGGTTTATATATATTTAGGACAATATTTTTTTCGAATTGTTTCATCTGCTTTTTCGAAAAAAACAACAACACATTAAAAAACTCCCCTGATAGTTGCGCAACTTTAAAATGTTTTCTTTTCTATTTTCTTTCTTCGTTTTCTCATTTAATTTTTGGGTGAAAGAGCATTCAATTAAATGGAATTAAAATCAAGATCCAGTTTTTTAATTTATGACATTTTTAAGTACCTATGCTCGGTTATCAGTTTTTCCTCGGGGGAGAGAAATGTTTTGGAAATTTTTTGGGTCACTAAAAAGAGGAGGAGGAGACTCCGAAAATAATTCCGAGCTGTTTCGATGGTTGTTTATTTGGGGAATATATTAGTACAGCAATAAATTATTTTCTTTTATCATATCAAAGTTTCCACACTTAATTAAATATAACGCTCTAAATACTTTAAGACTCGAGAATCAAGATTTGACCCGATGTTGGTTTCATCACTTATTCTCAGTATTGAGAGTATTGACAGATTTTTCCAATATTCTTAAAATTTAGTATTCATTAATAAGTTCTAGTTTAAGTTTAATTAAGACCGAGTTTAATTAAGACGAAGTTTAAATCAAGACAAACTTTAATCAAGACCGAGTGTTTAAATCAAAACAAAGTTTAGTTACAGAGTTTAAATCAACAGTGTTTAATTGAGACAAAAAGCAATGGAGGCAAAGTTTAATTAGGACTTCTTTTTGTACCATATTTATTTACAGATGTTCACTGTGGAGCTCATCAGATCTCAGCGGCAGCACAGTAAACCCTCATCTGGACGTCGCTATGTTTTCATGGACTATGAAATTCCCGACTGGTTGGTCGAGTGCTACAAAAAAATCGGTATCTTTGTGTTTGGAGCAGCCGCTTGTCAGCTGGCAACCGATATCGCCAAATATTCGATCGGACGATTGCGGCCACATTTTTTTGCTGTAAGTTTGAGTTGAAACTTTCTTCATTTACTTTATTCAGTTATTCTTTATTCCTAATCTTTATAAACTCTTATATAGTCCGGAATTATTATAGTTATAAATGATACCTTAATATTTACATGCAGCATCTAAGAAAAATAGTAGTATTTTTCACTTAATTTTGAACTTGCTTAGTATTTTTCTAAGAAATCTTCTTTTTTTTGGATACTTTTGGAATCTTTTCGACTCTTCGTCTTCGTTCCTCCTTTGAATTTCCGCCTGTTTTTTATATTTTTTATTCAGACTGTATATCGTCTCATTTTTAGTAAATTATTCGCATCCGCAAAAAATCCGCGTTAATGTAGCAATGAGAAGATCCGCTTAAAGTATTTTCTTGTACATGAATATAAAAATTACAACGATTGACGGCTGAAAAATTAAATTTTATTTATTTATCATGAGGACGCAGCTGCTTTAGAAATTCTCCAGAGTATTTGTTTTTGCTGATAGGGTTGTCGTTTTTGTTATAATGTTGACATTGAGCTTCTTCAATTGCAGTTGTTTTGGTGGGTTGTTTATTGAAAATTTTGTTCTTGTTACTCCCCTTCGGTTGTTGTTGTTTTTTTTACAATTGCTTTGGATTATCTTCGCCCCTGTCTCTTTTATCCATCCATTTCTATCTGTCTGCCTCTTCCTTTCTGTCTGAAGTCATCGTGTCTGTCGTTTTGTGTGTCTTTCTTTGATTACGAAATGTTGAAAAACGCAAATTTTAGCGTGTTGAGCAGCAATCAAACCCTCAATGTCTGTTTTTGTTTGTTTTCTTTACGTCGTTTTCTTCCTCTTCTTCTTCTTTTTGTACTTGTTGAACATATGTTTTAAATTTTATTTTTTAATCACTTCTCTCACAAAATTTGAATTAATTATATGGATGGGGGAGTTTTTTTTTATTGCTTACGTTCAAAGAAATGTGGTTTTTCTGCCTACGCTCCTGGATATGTTATGATAATGAGGTTAATTTTAGGTTAAGCTCCGGATCATTTCGCTTTCGGTTCAGTTCATTCTATAAAACGGAATTTATTTCATAATTTGTGCCAACGGGTTACTGAAAAGTTTTTGTTTAAGAATTCATTAATTTTAGAGGTCTAAAGTAGAACAAGAACTTCTATCTGATATCAGCAGAACATTTTCAAGAAAGGCAAACCTAAAAAAAACCAACGAACAATTTAGCGAATCCAATATTTTTCATTTGCAACTGGAGTAAATTAACTACTCCAAATAATTTTATCCCTTCGAATGGAATTCAAGAAAAGCCACCCAAGATTATTATTACAAAAAAGAAAAAGAAAATCACTCAGTCTGAATTCTCACAGAAAGTCAGTCAATCAATCAATTGAAATGAAAGACTGATGAAAAAAATAGTGAACGATTTTTGTCAACTCAGCTCAACTTCGTTCGGAGTTAAAAACAAGCGCATTTGAAGCTTCAGTTTACAACAGCAACAACGGATCAATAATAATAAACTGGACCAAACCTAACTGGTTGCATGGGCAGAGGGTTGCGGAGAGGGGGAGGGGAGGAGGGGAATCTGCGATTGAGCGGTGTCTCTGCGGCCTCTGGACAGAAATCAAAGCTTCTTTAAAGACTCTTCATCGTAGATTAGAGACAAAGAATCTGATTTCATACACAGGAAATCAGAGTGAAGAAAAAAAACCATTTAATTTTATTGAGAAGAAGAAGAAAAAACCTACGAGAGAAATAATCAGTGTAAGGAAACGGAGGGGAAAGGATCAAAAGTACGAATAGATGTAGTATTTAGATGAAGAGAGGACGTTAGATTGTAGAGAGAGGGGGGTAAGAAAGAGCGGGTAGGGAGGAAGAGGTAGATGAGGAAGATTGGGAGGGGAGAAGGAGAGATAGAGGCGCTCTGGCGATAGAGTATTCGTATTTAACACCTGGTACTTGATTTTAACTGCAATAAAATTGAAAATCTTGAGCTTCAGGCGAAAAATCATACCACATCGAGCTTGAAGAACTTTATGATGAAGGGACGAACAGACAGACGGATGAATGGACAGATGGATGGACAGACAAGAGCTGTTGAAGTAATTTATTTGAGCATTTTAATGAGAACTGAACACGATATCGTATTATTAGAATTATGTACAATTAAAGACACCAGAAAAAGAAGAATAACAACAAAAAAGTGTTCTTACGAAGAAAATAAAATAAATAAAAATAATATAACTATTATATAGTAATATATATGATATACCTCTTGATGATATACCGATGATGATGTATATAAAAAGTATTAAAAAACTAATGAAATAATTTCATTTCATGTTATCAGCATGTTTTCAATAAAGATTGTTCTCTTCTTTTTTGTCACCTGTTGCTTTTATTTTTTATTTTATACTTTCCTCAATATTGTACGTAGATTTGAAGTGATAATTTCTCTTAATTACTTTCCCCTTCTCTTCGATGCACAGGTTTGCCAACCGCAGATGAATGACGGCACCACCTGCGCCGATCCCATGAACGCGGGTCGCTACATCGTCGACTTCACGTGCGCCGGAATCGGGTCCACGGATCGCATGTTGAGAGAGATGCGTCTCTCCTTCCCCAGCGGACACTCGAGCTTCACCTTCTTCACGATGGTCTACGTGGCGGTAAGTTGAACTGTGAAGTGTAGCTGCATGAAGTAGTTTTTTGCCAAACATGTCAACGCCGTCAAACTGTCTGCAATGAAGTCAACAAAAAGAACAGAAATAACAACACCAAAGACAACAACATTAAACTTCACTTTTGTTTTCTTAATTTATTTGCTGTTGATTTCATTTCTGCAGACGTTTGCAGTCGACGTTCAAAATTATGAATTATTATAATATTATTATGTAGTCTTTCCGTTTCTATGAATTCAATTCATTGAGTATTGAGTCTTTTCTTCTCTCTTCTTCACTTCTCAGCTGTACTTGCAATCGCGCATGAGATGGCGTGGCTCGAAGCTGCTGCGCCACTTCCTTCAGTTTCTCTTCATCATGATCGCTTGGTACACTGCGCTCAGTCGCATCTCGGACTACAAGCATCACTGGTCCGATGTGTTGGCCGGATCGACAATCGGCGCCCTGTCCGCCGTCGTCGTGGTAAGTTTTCAAAAGAAACATACACAAATTTTTAATATTTATTCATTTATTTATATTCGATTTTAGTAGATTTTTAAGAAAGTTTATTGCAATATTTTGTAAATAATGTTTATGAATTTTATTTGATTTTTAAATTAGTTTTAAAAGCATTTATGTGTTATTATATACAATATATTATATAATATAAAAAATTCTTATTTAATATTAATATCAACCGAATCTATTTTATTTATTTAATTTCATTTATATTATCTATTTAATTCATTTATGTTATTTATTTAACTTTGTAATAATTATTTATTTGTATTTTTACTTAAACATTTTGTTATACTTAATTTTTTATTAACTTTTTATATATAATTTATATTTAATTTTGATTTAATTTGAAATTTAATTTAATTGAATTACTTTTGCTGAGTAATTGAATGATTCCTTGAATTACGCCCTAATTTTTTAATTTTTTTAAATACCTTAAAAACCCGTTTAAATATCTGCTGCTTTCCTTTTCTTATATAATCTTTTTTATTAATATTTTTATTAACGTTACGCATTAAATATTTCATAATCTTTATAAAGTATTATAATTACATAAAATTTCTGCAGAATCTCTTCCGCAACTCTTTATTGCTCGTCTTTAAGCACCAAAATTTGCCATATTTTAAATCTTATTCTTTTATTGCTTTCTTTCATTATCAAGAAGGTGACAATTTTTCGTATATTTTTTTTATTAGATGGTTTAAATGTCGTTTTATCAAAAAAAAATACACTTGTTTCTTTCTAACTCGTTCTTCCTCTTTCTCCCTCTTCACGATTACTTTAGAGTCTCTTAACTCCAGCGAATTGGTTCAATTGGAATACAGTTTGGCCCACTGTGCTTAAGAAAGACTAAAAAAATAGTCCGATAGTTTTTCAAACAAATGCCAATAAAAAGCATTAAATTTAATAATGATTAATAATATTATAATATTAATTTTATTTTAAATTATTTTAAAAGTATTCAAGTGAAAAATAGAAAAAAAGCATAAAAAGTAATCAAGTGAAAAGTGTTTAATGTGAAAAGTAATCAGCTAAAAAGTTAAATCAAGTACAGTTTTAAAATAGATAAAGTATTCAAATAAAAAGTATTCAAGCCAAAATAAAGTTAAAATTGTTTCTATAGTAAAAAACCCCGATTTAAATGAATTGTGTTAGTTTATAATATTTATTAAATAAATACATTTTATTATATAAAATAAAATTACATTTGAAGCAAATAAAGAAGAATTTTTTGAAAAAAACGAAAACTTTTCTGATTGAAATATAAATAAAATAGATTTCATTTTAATTTTAATTAATTAAAAATTTTCGATTTTTTCTTAATTAAAAAATTAAAGGGGATTTATTCCCATTTCCTTTTCTGTTATCATGATAATTTTAATGAACATTTTATAATAACGGCGAAAACATAATGAAGGAGCAACAACAACAACAAAGACATTGTGGTTACACGCTTGCAGGTTCATGTTGCTGTTGTTGTTGTTAATATTGTTTCCAACGCAATGCGTCTGTTGTTTTTCTTGTCTTTGTTGGTGATTTTCTTGTTGTTTTCAATATTGTTGTTGTTGTTATAAAGAGTGCATTATTTCCACACACGCGCTTTTTTTAATTGACTCTCTTTTCGTCGGTTTCTTCTTCATGTTCACATTTTGTTGTTACTTTTCATGTTTAAAAACAGAAAACTATTCTTCTCAGTTTTTTCCTTTTTTATTGCATTTTTTATTTTTATTTTATTTATTTTATTTTTATTTTATTTTTTTATTTTCATTTTTTATACAGAAACAATTTCATGCTTCATTAAATCAAGCGTTTTTTTGCATGCTTCATTGACAAGTTTTGAAACCGAATTATTTCATTATTACAAACGACCAAACAATCGGACAGAAAAACTACCAAAGATTAAGTTGATTAATAAAAATAACTTCAAGAGAGAAGTTAACAGAAAAGAGAGTGAAAGAGAGCGTGATAGAGGAAGAGGCGAAGAGAAAAAAGGGGCTCCTAAGCAGAGCAGGATCCACAATTCTTAAACAAAATTATTTCACTTTGCACTGTAGAAAAATTTTAAACCAACAAAACACACACACATAATCCCAAAAATAGGAGAAAGTAGCAGAAAGAAGAAAGAAAGAAGAAAAAAAGTGAAAGAAAGGAAGAAAACTGTTCTAATTAAATTAAATAACATAAACCAACAACATTCGAAATGAAAACAACAACATAAAATTAAATATATTAGGATGTTTTGAGCAACATGTTGAGTTATTGATGCTATATACATGTTCTTAAATCTAAGCAATATAAACATTTTATTTGTATCTTCACTTGTTGAACTAGAAAAAGTTTCACATTTGCATTTAACTTTATGAAATTATCCATTGTATAGTTTTAGGCTTCGTATTTTTTATTATTCAACTAAGCGTTATGCGGAAATTTTCGATACACCCTGTACTTTTAGTGATTCATGTCGGTCGATTATTTTAGGTCGGATTTAGTTTTAATTTAACATTTCATTAAATCGAATGATGGAAGTTGGAATGGAAGCTGAAATTTCAAATAAATCTGAATTATTTATAGTTTTTTTTATCATACAATAGTTACAATTAAAATTAGCTGATTAAATTAATTAAATAAAAAAGATTCCGAAAATTTAACAGAGAAACGTTTAAACTTATTATAATTGCAATAAATACAGAAGTTAGAGTGTATTATATATAGTAAATAAGTTTTAAATACAAAAAATATACTAAAGGTATGGCAGTTAATTCAGTTAATAGTTATTGAAAAGTAATCACTGAGGATTGCCTGGTTTTAGGATATTTTTTAATAATTTATTTAGCATCGCTACCACTAAAAATTGTTATTGGAAAAAAAAAACTTTCGTTAAAAACACCGTTCTTTAATTTAATTTAATTTAATTTCTCGTAAGAAAAGCAAGAAAGGAAAAAAAGAACCAGCCGATGGCCCACCCTTTATAATATAATATAGTGTATTATTTAAGCTTTAATATTGTAGCTATATTATTATATATGTATGTATATATCGCTTTTTAATATTTTATTGTATTTGTTTGGTTTATTTTTTAGGTAATTTGTGAATTCATTTTTAATAATCTGTTTCTGTTTGGTATTATGTTTTATTAGATTTGATTTAATTAATTTTCTTATCAGTTTCAATGGAGACAGCTTTTCAACTTTTTTTTCCTAATCTTCGTCTTCTTCCAGGCCAACTACGTTTCCGATTTGTTCCGTGGCGACAACGCAAAGTCTTACGTATTGCCACGAACGTTAAACGATTCGTCGGTGCCCCAGACGATTACAGCGAATGGTCGCTAGGATCGACGATTGCGGAGTAATAAACAAAAACACAAGTCTTCTAACAACAGATTCCATGCAAGTGAAAAGGAAAGAAATGATTAAAGAATTAATTACATAGTAAAGAAAACACACCACAACAAAGCAATGAACGCAAGCTTTTTTAAAGCACTCGATTAAATGATTCACTGCTACAGTTTTTAAGTCACTGCTACGAGAATATTTAATAGAAGTAAAACTATAACAAAAACGAAGCCTTGCAAATTAATTTTAAGTTTATTTTTAAGGCAGCTAAATTTAGAAAATCTTCAATCGCCGTTTGTGTCTTCCATTATATTTAAAAATCAACAAAGAACAAGAAAAGAACAACTTCATTTAACTTTACTTTGCTTATAATTCAGTTGTCGATTATAACAAAACTGCATTCTTTTTTTTATTACAAGATTTATTTAATCTAACAATCTAATTACAAAAACTTTGATCTTTATTTAGTTTATATTTATAAACGTTATCATTTTCGTTATCGAAGAAAAAAATATTTCATTAAAATGGCCGACAGCAAACAATTTACAATTAAATAGTATTTATTATATAGTTAAAGACCAAAATCCTTTTAAATCTTAAAACACTATAAATACATACACACTCACATACATACACTATACATATACTATAAAAGACACTTTCGACTACTTTTTGTTCTTTATTTCGGTTTTTTTGTACTTGTTTTTTATTTAATTTTTATTTCGTCTCGGTTTTTGTGTGTATATTTTTTTCTCTGCTGTTATCTTATTTTTGTTGTATTGTTTTTTCAGTTTTCCAAATTGTTTTTCCGTTTTTCGTGTGTTTATTTGTTCTTATAATTGTAATTAAATTTGTTACTTTCTACGTTTATTCATTAGGTTTAAGATTTTTTATTTAACTAAAACGATTCAAAAAAAGGAAAAACTTACTTAATAACATATCTTATTTTTCCCTTTCCAATAATAATAATACAATAATAACAACAAAATTTATACTTTAAAAAACAGACACAAATTTATAGTATAATTAAATTAATTAGAGATCAAGATTTAAAATATTTATTTACTACTCATAAAAGAAATTTAAAATGATATACAATACTAAAATACTATAAAATACAATATTAAAAAATTATTCTTTATTCATTCAAACAATTTATAAAAATATATTTATTATTATCAGTTTGCTTATTATTATTATATTAATTGTTAAGTCTTACTTTATGAACGAAGAAAGAAAAATAAATTAAAATAAAAATGTTGATGACATGAAAATCGCCATCGTTTTATTTTCCTTTTTCTTATGAGACTTTGGACAATTTTAAAAATAACTTCACATCTACTACAAGAGATGACCGCAGAATGAAAATAGAGATTATGTCGAGGAATAGAACACTTTTTCCTTTAAAAATACGTTTTTGCATTGTCAGCCTTTCTACTAATCTACACAAACAATACACGCTTTTCTATCCAATTAATATTTATTATAACTTTAGCACTTTAATTACATCATTATCATTATTTTTGAAATGATTTCACTGAAATAAATAAAAGAAGAAAAACCACTGCCTGAAAGTATGCAATTCGAATAATGCAACATGCAAGTTTTTGAAGAATTTGGAAACAAAATCGGTTGAAAACTATGCAAGGAATTTTTTTATTTTTTTAAAAATAAATAACAGAGAAACAATTTATATTTTATTTCTGCTTCTTATTACTTGGTGTTTATTTAATTTATTTGTTTATAGTAGGTATTTATTAATTATTTTTTATTATATTAATTACTATTGTATTAATCATATAATCATATCATATAATATTATATTTTATAATTTTTCTTTGCTGGTTATTATTTCAACATGGCACCATTTTTCAGTGCTTCCAATGTATTGTTTTCTTTGCTTTGCTTTGCTTTCGTCCAACATGGCCACTGATCTTGACGCCGAGCGTCAGAAAGCAAAATTCTCCCATTAGGATTGTGCAGTAAATTATTTTTTGACGCTCACGCGGTTCGATGTGCTTCAGCGCTTACGTTTTGAGGAGACCCGAGCGAGGCAATTCGACGTAACGTAGTCGTTGGACGTAACGTTAGCTTAGAGTAGATGATCACCTGCTCCGTGGTTTTAGCCTTTGGTTAAAACCGTGGCTAAGACGAGATCTACGACGAGTTGGCGAAACAGTTTCGAGTCGAACGTCGCCGGTGTTGCAACGTTTTAACGGGATAAAAAACGATCGCCGATTATTTTTTCATTTTATTGTTTGTGTAGTTTTTGTCTTTGATGTGAATTCATTTGAATTTATTTGTTTTTGTTTGCATTTCCATATTTAGTATTATAAGTGTGCACATAAGAGGAAAAGAGAAAGAGAGAGTGCGATAGAGAGAAGGAGATGCACATCAGTAAAGGAACAAAACAACAACCTTAACTAAACTTGAAAGAAGAAAGGAATTTGGAGGAATAACAAACAACAAAATAATACAATAAAAAATACAAAAAAAGTGCTTACAACTTTCAGGTTGTTTTATTAAATTTTTAGAGGTTGAGACGAGAGAAGCTCCGCGTGCAAATGAAAGGACAGAAGAATGTAGAACTTCTTTTCTTTTCACGTTCCTAGAAACGTAAACTTTTTAGTTGTTTTGCGTTGCGTTTCGTTGTTTGCGTTTTTGTTCAGTTGAATCTGTTTGTTGAGAGTTCGTCTATGTGTGTGTGGGTTTGTATGAGTGCGTCTTTCCATGTTCATGTGTCGATGTGTTGGTATCAAGTTGATACTCAAGCGATACAAGAAGACGAAAGAAAGTTTTTTGAGATAAAATATTCAACAAAGAAAAAATGTAACAAAAAACAGAACTTTATTTATGCTTTATTTGCTATAAAATTGCAAATAAATGGTTCGTTTTTTAGTATTTGTTGTGGTTATTATTCGTTGTTCGTTCGCTGTTTTTAAAAAATTCAACCCTTCCAAGTTTTCGCATTGTTCTCAAATTTTTACATTTATTTACCCGTACAAAATAAAGTACTCAAAACCACAACAAAACAATAACAACGATAAGAACAACAACGACAACAATAACAACAACAGTAAAAACAGTAAAACCAACAATAGAAATAAAAACAATATCAATTACAACAACAATAAAAGCAACAAACACATAAACACTCATTCAGAAGAAATTCATTCGTTGAGGGTGGATTTTTATTAGTTTTCTTCTTCTTTTACTCATTTTTATTAATTTTTTTACTTATTGTGGTGTTGTTATTTAAATGCTAAAGGAAAATAAATAAAAAAAGAATAAACAAAATAAATAAATAATAAAATAAGCTTGTCTGAATATGTTTCGAGTTTCAAAAGTAACTCATAATCTTAGTTTTCATATCAACTGTTTGTCTGTCTGCCTCTCTCTCTCTTTCCCTCTCTCGCTCTCTCTCTCACTCTGCCTGCATGTCGCTCATTCAATTGTTCTTCTTTTGTTGTTGCTTTTTTTATATATTTTCTTTGTTTTTTACTGTTTTGAAATCTTCTTTATTCAATTCTGTTATTCCACTCATTTCGCCTTCGCTTCATAATAAGCAAAGCAATGCAAAAAAAAGGCATGAGAAACGCGAGAGAAGTTACGATGCTTTTGTTGTCGAGAGGCGTGGCAGGGGGGTTACAGTGCCGAGTACAGTAATGAACTAACTACGATGATGCAGTCATTCATTCGGTTTTTCTAGAATACAAGGTGCATGCAAAGCAAACGAAACACAAAAACAGAGAACAAAGTAACGTAAACAACAATAACAACAACAACGAAGCCAACATGAAATGAAAGCACCATAAACAACAACAATAACATCTCATAGAGCAACAAGTAACCGCAACGCCGCGATTTGTGTCTGTGTGAAACTTTGAGTTATGAACCGTTTTTATAAAGAATAATAAAGGCAAACAACAACAATAACAACAACAACAAAAGCAACAACATTATTAACAACAACAACAACAACAACAACAACAGCATCATGATGATGCTGATGGCGACGATGTGTTTCAAACTGAATGCAGCTCAGTAGAACACAAAGCAAAAAAGGAAGAAATCAAAAGAAAAAGAATTAAAAACAGACGTTTGCCTTTAATAAAAATAATGGCATTATTTGAAGTGTAACAAGAACAGCAATAAAAACAACAGAATCAGCTGCAACAGCATCAGCAACAACAATCAACACGAAAGCAACCATCTTTAAATAAGAACATCTTTAAAACAAACCACAAAACAAAAGAAAAGCACAGAAAAATCTAAGGAAACTCCAACGAAAGATTATCAGTTTAATAAAGTGAGTTAAAATCACATTATACACTAGTACTTATCTCATCAATTACTTAAGTACTGCAATTAATAAATAAGTTTAAATTGCTTTTAACTTTCGAAAAGTTTTGAAAGAATCAAACAACGAAGCAACAGAAAACATGGAAAACTTCAAAAACGACGTAAATTAAACGCTCAGTCGAAGTGCGAAATTCGAAAATATTATCAATTAATTGTATTTTTTTACTATTTCATTAACCTAAAGCTTTTCAAAGCTTAACGAATAAAAATAATTGTTACTATTATTTTTATTATTATTATTGCAAGTTTATTCAGTGGGCAAACCGAAGAACAGTCTTTCTTTTTCCCACCTTTTCACCTTCGAGTGCAGGGCATTAAAATATAATAGCTTAGAAGACTTAAGAAACAAACCTTGAAATCTCTGTCGATTCGCAGTCGCCGAAAGCAGCATAAAAAAAAGTAACACTTTCAAGTTGAGGCAGCGGAAAACCTGTTTTACCGGCATAATTAAAATAAAAAAAAAATAAAATATAAAAAACATTAAAAATTAAAATTTAAAAAAAAACAAAAAAGTGACGGGTGAAAAAAAATGCCAACAAACCGAAATAAATATTATATATTAAACAAGTAAAAGAAATGGAATAAAAACATTACTATGGTAAATTTTAATAAAAAAGCACATTCGATAAAAATTTAAAAATTCAAAAATTAATGAAAATAAAATATTATCAGTAAAAATATTCAAACAATTCGAAAATAAAGGATGGTCCATCGGCTGGTTTTTTTTTAAAATGATTTTTTTTCAAAAATTAAAAATCTTAAAAATTTTAAATTAAATTGAAACTGAAAGCTTGTCATGCGAGTAAATGAAAAATTGGAGCCTTTGAAATTTTTTATTCTTATTAGTATTTAAAACAATTCAATTTTAATTTCAAACAAGGATAAGATTCTTCTTTTTGAATTTCTTCCATCTATTCTTCTCTTCTTTTAACAGATATACAAAGTATTCGCTGCTTTTGTTGTCGTTTCTTTCGCTGTGTAACTTTTCACACGAAACGAACCCGTTTTCTTTTTTATTCGATTTCTAGCCCGCTTCACGCACTTGTTTCGCACTTGTTTCGGTTGGAAAACGAAAAAAAAATCTACGCAATACAAAAAAATACTCATTCAGTGTTCACTGTTATTATGAGCGGAACGACTTTTCCCCCCCTCACCCCCGAAACCACTTTCCACCAACATCAACAACAATAAAAAAATAATCCCAAAGAAATCCGCCAAAATCGGATCGATTCACACAAAACTAAGCAACAACAGAGCACAAAATATGAAGAACAACAACAGAGCACGAAATATGAACAACAACAATGCAACGCAGAATATTAACAACAACAACAACTTCCACTACTCAACTGTGAGAAGCACTTTAGACTTTTCTTAAAAGAAAAACGTGCAAACATGTTTCTATAGAAGTCATTTCGTAGGCTTAAATCAAGAAATTTAAGAAATGAAATCTTGGAACTCTCTTGAGTGTAATTTCAGTCTGATATTTGACTCGACTCAATTCATATCTCGTCCTCATTGCGTTTAGTTTCTTGTTGTTGTTAAATATGAAGAGTTGACAGAATGCGAACGCATAATTTTTGTTTTTTAAGTTGCAGCTTACAAATTAAGAAGACCGAGCAACCAAAAACAAGGTAGAAATACTAAAAAATAGGATAAAACAACATTTCTAGCTCATTGCCTGAATTAAGCACAAACGACAAAAAGCATGACTTTAAAACCCATTTATAAATAAATTTAAATAAAAAACAAATAAACAAAATAAAATAAAATAAAGTGAAGCAAAAATAAAATAAAAGAACGTAAAATAAAGCCAAATAAAAGAAAAGAAAATAAAATAAAGCAAAAGAAAAGGCAAAATAAAATAAAATTAAATTAAATACCACAAAATAATAAAAAATATATTAAAATAATATAAAATAAATAAAGCAAAATAATATAATATAAAATAAAATCAAATCAAATAAATTACAATTTCGAAAACAGTTCAATAAAAATAATTTAAATAAAACCCGCTTTTTAGTAATTAATTTCGAAGCCGTTAAATTGTTGAAGTTTGTTTCTTAAGTCTTTAGTTGTTATCCGTGAATCACTGCTGTTGAACTCTGAAGTTACTCAATTTTCGTGTTCTGGTTGCTGTTAATTTTGCAACAAATTCAACCTAGATAAATAATGCGAACGCATTAATGTAAAAAAAAATAATTCTAACGTATAATGATAATAATAATGAAACGGAAACCCAAAAGAAACAGAGTAGCTAATTAAAAACAAGCAAAAACCAAAAAAAAACGCTACAAATAAGTGAAACTGCAATAAAAGAGACCGAATAAAAAAAGCAACAAACACAATTGTTGCAGCAACAGTTGGTGCAGCGGATGTTGCTGGCGCATTGACTGAAATATTGATGAATCGAGTGACGCAAAACCGCAGACAATAAGAATGCGTGCGTGTTTAGTTGTTGTTTCGAGTACAAATGAGAACAATAAAAACTTAATTTAATTTAACGAGAAATTAAAAATGACGAAAATCGCTCAGATCCGTTGATTAAAAGCGAAGCGTTCAACAAGCAACTCGTGCTGCATGAATTCTAGAGCAGCCAAAGTTTCGACCTTCAGATGATTAGCTTTGTGGTTGTTGCTGTGATTTTTTGCTCTTTTTACTATCCAAAAATTAGACCATTTTAGACAATAATTGAAACGTAGTTATTAAGCTTAATTAACACTACTTTGAGACACTTGAAACGACTTCAAATTCATTTCTAATTTGTTTGTTGTCTTTATTTTTAATTGACTACTTTTAATTCCTTGATTATTTGTTGTTAATACAATAAAATCAGGTACTTTTATTTTACTTTACCAGAAATAAAATAAAAGCAAGAAAATTAGGAAAACAATAAAAAGTAAAAAAAAATTCAAAATTCAAAGCAATGAAAACAGCGTGGATATTATAATAAAAAGCGATAAGAATTTCTAATAAAACTCTAAAAAAATACAATAAAAACCTGTAATAAAAAAGTAAAAACAACCATTTTTCACCTTAACGAATGAGCTCACTTTTATTGTTGTCCCGTTTCCAAACAACGCCCCCTCCCACCCCGCCCCCGCGCGTTGCTTCTTTCTGTTTTCTGATTCTTTCTGTTATCTTAAAAATTAGCATCGAAAGCAATAAAAAGTCGTCGTCATGTGGAACAGCCGGGATAAAATATGTCAGCAAGATTCAAGAACATCAACAAAGCAACAACAAGTAGAACACAAGTAGAACAGCTCGAGTACAGCAACAACAAGCAGAAGCAAACAACAACAAATACAAGAGAATACCAGCTTCAACTCCACTATAATCAACTCATCTCTGATCAAGTTAATAAAAATCAATTTAACTCAAATCAAATCAACTTCGACTCAACTCAGCTTCAGCTAAATAAAAATCAACTCAACTCAAATTAAATTGTTTTTGTTATCCAATATATAATATTATTGGATGTGTAATAAATTTACATTAAATTAGAGTTGAGTATTAAAATATTAGTATAAAAATAAATACAACTATTAATATAAATTATTAGATAAGCGCGTGTACAAGAATAAAGGAGGTTTATTATGTAGAATAAAAGAAGTACAGCAGAGTTATCTACAGTTGCATAGAAGACACGGCAATATATTTCTTTAGAAAGAAAAATGGAGGTTATTCAATGGGTGGGAAAGGGACAGACACGCCCTAATTCCTGTAGATCTTTACACTTATGTAAAATACCTCTATAGACCTACTATCATTATGAAAACTATTCAAAAAACATTCATTTTAAAACATTTCACTTTCTTTTTTAATAAAATTCATAATTATAGTTAAAATTATAATATTTTCAAAGTATTTTGGATTTTATTGTATTAACAAGTACAATTATTTGCCTATTTTTCACTTATGTGGAAACAAACTCTATACTTCAGTGTAAAGTCGGGTTCTTTTTACTCCGAATTTCAACGATAATGCGGCGTAAATCGAGGGTTATGTTTACTTGATAAAGCAATTATTCGAGAAAGAAGAAGAAGACTAGAAGAAAAAGACCAGAAGAAAAAGAAACGGAAGACTTTTAGAAGCTCTTCTTCTTAATTAAAGTGCCGCCAGTTTTTCAAGCAAGTTAAAGAAACCAAAAATATATTAAAAATAGAATTGAAATGCACTGAAAGATAAAAATTCACCTTCAGCATGAAAAATGAAAGTTTTATGAAAACGTTTAGAAACAAAAAAAAAACATCTGCATTTTTAAGCACCTACAATTAATTTATGTAGTATTTATGTATGGTATAATATATAAAATGTTTTAAATTTTTAATTTTAAACGAAATTTTTAAGTAACTTTTACGTGCAACTGATTTTTATTGCTTCTACGTCCAGCATTCGTAAAAGCAAATGAAAGCGTGTTAAATCACATTAGAAAAAAAAACAAAAAAACTACATACATATGTATATAAGTATGTTAAAATATATACATATAAATACCTGTGAGTAGGAAAACTTTCTACATTGCAGAGTAGAGTCATCATCCATCAATTTGTTCATTCATCAATTTATATTGTTTCCGAGTGACGGAGATTTGGTACACCAATAGTTTTTAAAGAAAGAAAGAGCGAGAGGAAGAAAGTGCAAGAGAACGAGAGATAACGAGAAGAAGAGAGTGATGAAAAAAGCACGAAAGATATAATTTAAAAGTTTAAAATCACTACGAAACCAGGGAGTGAATAAATCACAAGAAACACATAATAATTTAAATAAACAAGAAATTATTTATTTTTGCATAACGAGGATGTGTTAAAATTTCTTAAATATTTTGCGATTTCACATTTTTGCATTTATTTATCGTATATTTTCTATAAAATTTGTAGTTTAATTTCGGATTTAAGTTTTAGTCCAATTTTTAGTTATTTTTCACGTTTATTTCCAATGTAATTTAGCTTTAATTTAAATTGAATTTTCTATCTAATTTTACGCTCAATTTTCAATCTAATTTTAACCCTAACTTTGAGTTTAATTTTAAGCTTAATTTTTAGTTCAAGTTTTAATTTAATTTTGAGTTTAGTTTGGGATTTCAAACAGTTTAAATATTTTATAAAAATTTGATAATTTTTAACTTTTTTGTGTTAATCATTTTTTTATGAATGAATGAATTCTTAAATTAATGCATGAATAAAACCATTATCATGACTTATAAACAGTTTTTAAGACTTTTAGTTTATTTTATTTAATGATTTTCATTCGTTTCATTTTTGCCATATTTTTCTTCATTCCATTTTTCATGATTTCACATAATTTTTTGACGGATTTATTATAGTTTTTTTGAAGACTTTTTGCGCTAATTGATTTATCTACACGTTATGTATTTTTATTTATATTCTTTTTTCTACTAAAAGCTTGACAATTTCCAGACACTTTCAAATGGCTGTCAAACAGCAGCTTAAGCTTGATTGCCGTTAAAGTCTCTCTTAATTACATTGAGCTCTCTGTCGCTATCGATGTCATTATGAAGATTTAATTCAAACCCACGCGTTTTTCTATAAAATTGTTGCTTCACCCACCACGAATTTTGTGTTTGTTGTTGTTGTTGGAACCCAAAAAAAAGCCATTCATTTATTCATTCATTAAACACAGCTTAACATTACTTTAAGCCGCTCAATCGCAAGTGTGAAATGATTACTGATGATAACATGATCTTGTTTATAGTTTAGTTTAGTTTCTGTTTAATTTGAGCTCTCGACAAATCATCGCCTGACATTTGCACCTGCTTCTGCAGTCATCATTCAAGTGATGCATGAAACGTTGACACTTTTGACAGAATCTGCTTGTAATTAAATCTGTTCTGTTGTCCGTTTATTATATTTATTGCTGTTGTTGTTTTCTTAGTGGTCGTTTTTTCCCATGAGTGATTTATTTTGTTTTGTTTCATGTTTGTTGTTTTTTGATAGTGAAAATTTGTAGATAAATTTTTATTGTTTAACTTTTATTGTTTACTTTTTATTCTTTAATTTTTATTGTTTAATTTTTATTCTTTAATTTTTCTTAATATTAAATTTCATTCTTTTCATGCTGATTTATTTTCGCTCTTTACAATTTTCGCATCTGATTTCGTTGAATCGTTCGTTGATTGTTGAATCTGTTCAGCGTTCTGATTGCGTTTTGCTTTGATGCATTACCTGAGCGTGTATCGTTTTCCTCCGTGACACACGTCATTCGTGACATCAGCACAGAAGTATTCATTGCAGTATTTTGTTCATCTTGTTGCTTTTCTTCATTATTCATTGAAACTAAATAATTATTTTCTATGCGAGGCAGTTAAAATGAGTGATGCGAAAAAATACTGTATTGTTATTGAATAAACGCTTAATAACAACAACAAACATCATAGAAAAAACTCTAAAAAATCTGCAAACAAATTATAAAAGTATTTAATCATAAAAAGTGATTTAAATCTTAATCATAAATTATTTAAAAAATCATTCTTTTCAAACCTTTTTATTATATTAGAAAACATTTGACTTTGCAAGTATTTTATTGCATTTATTTTTTATATATTTTTTAAAGTACTTTATTATTTATCTCTAAAATTCATCTTCGAACCTTTCACAGCTCTCATCATCGTATTTTCATAGTTTAGTTAATTCATAAACTTGTTTAAAATAACGTTTTTAGTGAGACGCCAAATTTGTGAGTTTCTGCTCACAAGCAAAGACATTAGAAAAAACAAGCCGATGAAAAAAAATCGGATGACTTCAGATGCTTTAATAAAGCAATTTTTACGATATGAAAAACATCTCCGATGATAGAAACAATAAAAACTCCAGATCGTTGCTTCGATTCCAGTCCATCTTCACGTCAGGTTGACTTTATTTGGTGTGGATCAAAAGACTGCGGCTAATTTTAGGTTTGGAGCAGTGAAAACAACAACAAGAACAACAACAAAAGCCAAAGAAAAACAACGACCACCGTCAAAAGTTCCACGCACTCTCGTGAGATATGAAGTCATAAACGGGACAAATCCAAAAGCTGTCACATCATCAACATCATCATCATCGTCACCATCAACATAATCACCGTCGTCACCACCAAAATCATCATCATGATTATAAAAAACAACGTCATAACCATCACCATAAACAACCCGGCTGAAAACGCATCAACAACAACTACAAACATCAACGCAGTGGTTAACGACACAGAAACTGACCATAATAAGAAAAAGTAAAAAAAAGAAGATTGCAAAAGAAAGAAGAAAAAACCACTGAAACTGAAAAAGAAACTTTCATTTTTCTATTAATGCATTTTAATTAACTGACAAAAGATATAAAAATGTTTAAAAAATAAACTAAAGAAAAAATTATGAAGAATTAAAATGAAAAAAGACTCAAAATCAAATTAATATTAAAATGAAATTTTAATGAGAATACCCAAAAAAAACTAAAATAAATAAAAAGGAATGAAAATTTAATGATATACAATTTAAAAATGCAATAAAAAAGAAATAAATACAAATAAACTAAAAAAGGAAACAGAACTAAAAATAAAAAATAAAATCAAAATAATATAATATATAAACTATTATATAAACTATAAAATCGGTGTTAATTTCGGTCTGGCCGAAGTTCATTGTTTTTATGGTCAAACTCGGTGAACGGATCACGCCCAACTCTAGATTTGGATTAGTATATAGTCCAATATAGAGTACAGTATACTATACTATACTATAGATTTGCTTAGTAACTAAGTGAGAAAGCTCTAGCAACAGTGGAGCTTAAAAATGGGAATGAAAAAAGGGGAAACCATAAACTATACTAAATATAAAAGAGTATGCTTTTAAAAACTATAAAAAATAGGGAAAAACTTTAAATAACAAATATTAAAATAAATATAAAAATAAAAGCAAATGATGGGAAATTTTTCCACAGATGGCTGTTGAACTACGAACTAAAAATGAATCTGGTGATTCCTCCTTCCTGCCAATCGAGGGGGGAGGGGGTGCGACAGCGAGGGAGGTTCGTGCAATCAAGCAGAGAAATTTTATAATATTTCAAGAGTTTGTTTTATTTTTTACTTAAAGAAAAGCATACAAGGAAAATAATAACAAAATAGTTAATGTTGCAATGTTGCCACTGTTGTTGTTGCAATGTTGCCACTGTTGTCATTGTTGTAGTGTGGTCACTGTTGTTGTTCGCATGTTGTCACTGTTATTGTTATTGTTGTTGCTGTCGGCATCATTATTATTGCTTTTGCTGTTGATGATACGAGTATTTTATTGTTAGCGAACACTGTAGTTGTTACTGTTGTTGTTGTTGTTATTATTATTATCATTATTATTATTTTATTGTCTGTAATACTGTTGTAGTTGCTTTTAATGGTAATGATGATGATAGAAGCTGATGATCATGTTATTGTTATTGTTAGTATTGTGGTTGTTGTTGCTGTGGTTTTTTTTTTTGTTATTTTAGTTATTATTATAGTTTTTGTCGTTGTTTTTGTTGTTGTTATTACTATTATTATTATTGCTTGTCTCGTAGTTGTTGCTGTTTAATTATGGTTTGTGTTGTTGTTGTTGTTGCCATTGACCTCCTCAACAATGCATCAGCTTGAAATTTAAGTGATTTTTTCTTTCTTTCAACTGCCGACGATTGCACGTAAAAGTGTACAACAAAAATTGAACAATAAAATTTTAAAAAAGTACAAAACACACACACACACACACACAAAGCCATCAATCTTTAAGATTTTTGAGATATCACGCGTGAGAAGTGGAAAAATTTAATGTTGCTCGCATGTTTCGTTGATTATTTTTCCCATTTTTCTTTTATTCTGTAGTTTTATAAACTTTTTTTAGTGATTTTTTTGTTTTAATTTTTCTGGTTTTTATTTAGGTTTTTATTTATTTTATTTTATTTCTTTGTTACATTATTGTTGTTATGGTTGTTGTTGGTTATGCTGTTAATCTTTAATGCATCAAATCGTACAATAAACTGCATTCAGTTGCGGTTAATTAATTGTTGCCAACTTCACTTTCTACCACAAACAGAAACAAACAACAACAAAATCTTTCGGCCCAAAAAATCGTTAAAAAAATGTAAAAACAAAACGCAAAAAAGTGAAAACACCAAAAAATCAAATTAAATCAAAAATCAACCCAAGAAATGAAACCTAAAATCGAAAATCTTAAAAATATTAAAACAATTACAGAATAAATGTGAAAAACAACAATAAAAATTATAAAAAAAGCTTTTTAAAATAATTCATAAAAGTTAAATTTTTTGCGATTTAAATTTCTTCTCTTTAGAAGCATCTTTCTAAATTCTTTTTATGATTGCAGTTTTGTTACTTGATCATTCAAGTTAAATCTTTTAGTTTAATGTTTTTAAATGATTAATTTTCTTTATGCTCAATTTTTCTATCATTAATTCTATTATAATTCGACTTAGTTAATTAATCATTGTTGTTCTGCTTAAGTCATTAAAAGTCATAACAAAGACGATTACTGATATATGCTTTGTCACTTGAAAAGTCATGACATTTAAAGAGAAAAAATCACTTTTGATCACAAATGTTCAAAAAAGGTAACGATATGTGAAAAATACCGGATCCAAAAACTAAAAAACAATCCCAACCATTTTTAAACTCAGATTAATAAAAGATAGCTCTAAAAATAGAACTCGGCCGAACTTCATCAATCATGTGTTTTAATTGTTGATGATATCGAATTGACAAAGCAGAAGCAGAGACGACACCCGCACAGTTATAAACAAAAAACAACAACAACAAAGACAACCTAAACACAATCGATTAATTCCTGGTAACCATAAAAATCGGTATTTTTTTAAATCTAATTTAAGTTAAGCCACCCACATTCTTTTCATAATAAACGCTTATCTCATTGACATCATCTAATTTAATCCCAGTAACTATAATTATATAAAAAGCGCTATTTTTAATATCGTAGAATTATAAGCTTTCTTTGTGGATATCGTTTTTATGCTGTTTAACTTGTTTTAAGAATTCAAAACTTATCTCTTTTATGCTAATTCTGATATTTGTGTATATGTTAGATATATATATTATATACTGATCGTGACAAATCGTGAATGAATATTGAATTTATTACGTATTACGTATAACAATAGATACTATTTCAAATATATATTTATGCATTATATAATAATATAGAAGTATTATTTTTATCTCAAAATTCCTTTAAATGAATCACATTTTTAGTTAAGAAAAACCGAGTTTGTTTCTTAAGTCTTTCTTTTTGTAGACGGATGGATGGATGCATGGCTTTTTATTCAATTAATTAGGAAGTCATTCTTTAAAAGTTAAAAATTAATGATCTTCATTAAAGAGTTAATTGAAAACATGTTTTTTTGTTGACATGTTTTGTTGAACAGTTCATAAAATGAACATTTTATAGGAATTTCGTGAAAATTTCAAAACAAAACAAATGATGACGTTCTTCTTTTTTTCTCTTGCAGTGATTTTTTTGCGAATGCGAATTATTTGCAACATTCCTGAGACGGTTCACTTGAATAAACAACAACAACAACAACGGCTGCTGATTTAAAATTGTGTCCACACACGCGACGGTGCGCTAGAGAAACCGTTGAGAGTGTGCTGAGTGTGCGCTGGCGCACATTCCGAATAAACGAACCTTTGCAACAACAACAACAACAACTACAACAACAAGCGAAAACAACAACAATAACACGACCGTAAATTCTATCATTTTATGGAACACAATTTAAATGCAATTTAAATAACGAGAAGCAAAGAAAAAACGAGAAAAAGTCAAACTGATGCAACATTTTAAAAAAATACAAAAACGAAGAACCTATGAAATAAAAGAATAAAACAAAAAACATCAAATTAATCCAATAAAAAAGCCAAAAATACCCGAAAATTATTCCAAATATTGCTACAAAAATCAGAGAAATTTAATGAAATCAATCAATTGTAATTGAAGGAAAATTTTATAGGGAAACGAAAAAAGGGAAGAAATAAAAACAGGAGTAGAAGCAAAGAAAGAACAGAGACAGAGACGAACTCCCAAAAAATGTACCGGCGCAACTTCTACGAGTCCTCGTGTTTGCGCTGCAATGAAATCGTGTATCAAGTGGATCGAGTGGGCCCACTGAAAGACTTCACCTTCTTCCACTCCGGCTGCTTCAAATGCGTGCACTGCGGCACGAAGCTGACGCTGAAGACGTACTTCAACAACCAGCACAAGCAGGATGACAAGGAGGTAAGCGAGGGGGTGGTGGGTGGCGTGAGATGGGAGAAGGAACCGAATATTTATAGCGTATTCAATTTTTAATAATTTTAGGAATTAATATTTAGAATTTGGTTAAATTATATTTATTTTCTCAAGCATTTGTTTGTGTTGAGTTTTAATATCCATTAAATTTTTGATATTCCGCTCAATTCTTTAGTGTCAGTCATTGTTTTTTATTTTCCTTCAATTTAATTTTCAATAATATTCGTAGTTTTCTAGCAATTTTTTTAATATCGTGAAATTATTGAAATTTCTGCCCCTTTTTTAATGCGTTACTACTCTTTTCATTACTTTGTTACTACTTATTGCTAGAATTCTTACTACTCTTAGTAATTTCTCACTACTACTTGTGTTTTTCTTATTTTATCTCTGTCATGCTTTCGATCACGTTTCACTTGTTGTTATTCTAGTTTTTTTTCTGCTCCATTTCATTGATGCTTTATTTAAACTTGTTCTCGACTTCTATATTTTCACCTCACCTTCGTTCGGTTCTGAATTTCGTTTTCTTCGAATCGGATCTTTAAATAAAAGCGGCGCCCATCGACGACCTTATAAAAAACGTGGTCTGCATGAACAAAGAATACGTTGTTGTCTTTTTTTAAGTTTTGCTGCTTTTCTCCGGTTCGTTCGCTAAACCACATCATTGAGAGCTTTCATGGATCTCATGAATCTTTCACGATGTGAGTGTGCATGTGTTAGACTTCTCAACTCCGTTAATGACTTGTTTTGTGTAAGCTGTTAATTTTTCTAGAGACCCTTTAAGCCTTAATTGATAGCTGACCAACTTCAAAGTGTCGGCGGCGGTGCACTTAAAATGAGCCGCTTTTCTAACTTATCTACTTATGTACATATTATTTACACAGAGAAAAATAGTACACAGAAAAAAATAGTAGTACCAACTAAAAATAATAATATTTCCTTATTGACCCATTTTACTATGAAATCTTATTAAAACATACAAATAACGTGCTTTTTTAATAGAGAAATCGTATTGATTGTATGATAGGAACATTTTATAGTCTTGAAACAAAAGGTTACTCTTATTAATACGTGGTTTTAATAAAAAATTTTTATATTTTTCCCAGTAAATCATTAAATCAGTGTCTGTTTCGATGAATGGATTATTCTTCTATTTTAGAGTAAACTTAAAACAACCAAGCTTTAAAAAGAAACCAGCCGATGGCCCACCCTTTATAATTCAATTCACTCAATTATTCCAAAATTAATCTAACATATTCCATTAATATTACTTTTCTCAATGAATCTGTTAATTTTTTAAAACTTTTTTAAATAAGTTTTCTAAAAGAAAAGCTGATTTTCATTCTCAGGTTGATTTGTAAAAAAAACACGCTGTTTTTTTGCTGCGTTGCCCTGCATTTTTGCGACTCACGTAGGAGTTGTTATTGTAAATTGTTGTTATTATTATTGTTGTTGTCATTGTTGTTGTTCGGATTGTTGTAACTTGTTGTTGTTGTTATTGTAACTTGGTTTAGCCTCCAAAAATGGAGCAGAGGTGGAAAATATGCGCGGTTTGTTTTGTTACAAGTCGTTGGATTACGTGATCGGTCCTTATTTGCTTCTTTTTTTGCGTAACAGTTTTTAATTTTCTACTTGATTGTTGTTGTTTTTTTTAGATTCCATTTTATTTTTAGTCTCTATGTTTACTTTAGTTGAGATATTTTTGTAGATGCTTTTAGTTTTTCGCCACGACTTAAATTTTAAAATGCTAAAAATTTGAGATCTTTAAAATTCGAAGAAAAATTCCTAAAAATGGTATATAAAATTAAAAACTGTTATGGTATTTCCAACTTTATGTTGCAGGAAAACGTAATAGAAAATTTCTTGATTTAAATTCATCGTTATTGGAAGGTAAAAACTTAATTTAATTTAATTTAAAAAATTACATTGAGCTAAATATCTTTTTGAAAATTAAATAAATCTGTTCTCTATTTTTTCGAATATTCTGATAATCATTAAACGATAATAAATAACAGAATTGATTGATAATTAAAAAATGGCAGTAATAAAGCAATTATTGATCAACAAACTAGATACGAGTGAAAAGTTACATTTATTAAAAAGTTTTTATACCCTACACACGAAGATCAGAGTATATTAAGTTTGTCCTTGCAGTAGTAACGCGCAGAATGAGGCGTGGCAGGTGTAGGAAAGTATATAGTATACGGTCTTTCTGTCTGAAATTCAGGCTTCATTCGTCCGTTTATGTATCCTCGTAAGGTTTCTTATACTGAGATTTCCCTATTAAAAAGCACTTTATTTGTTTATTATAGTAAGATTTCATAGTGAAATAGATCTCTCAGTGATTCTTTCTATGTGTACATAAAAACGACTGTAGAAAAACGACTAGAGAAAGGAAACCTCTGCTTCTACTTTATTTTTCAGGCTGTTTTTCTCGTTTTTATTACTAATAGAAATAATAATAAAATAATAACTCAATTTATCTTTGACCTATTTTTAACCATTTTTCTTTTTTTTCTTTATACTTTTGTGAATGGCTTTAAATGGGACGAACCTTGAATCAGGTGTACTGCAGCTCTCATGTACCAAAGAGTGGGCCCGGTCATCTCGACCAGACCGCGGTGGGAATTCGACAAGCGTTGAATGCGCCGCGCACCAACAAATACGTCAACGAGCAGATTCGCGGAATACGCTCCGAAGTCGATGGTAAGTGAGTCGATCCCTCTCCCGCTCTCTCTGTACCACTCGAGGTTGCTCTTTCTCTCTTGTTTTGTAAATTAATTCTAATGCATTTGTTTTTTCTGTTTTTTCTTTATTTTTATTCGCTTTCAGGTGGTGTGACTCCACGCCAGTCAACGCCGAATGGTTACGGCAGTCGCGACATCAGCTCGCCATCACAAAATGACACCGACTACAAGTACGGACGATTCGATGCGAGCGCTTTGCACATCGCTCACGCTCTCAAGCAGACCGAAATACAGAAAGCTTACAATAAAATGCGCGAAAAACCGATTGATTTTTATTTGGTAAGTCTGACAGAGAACCAGAGAGCAGCAGACGCCGATAGAATGGAAGGGCGGACGGGGAGAGGAGGAGAACCTCCTTTAAATTTGTATTATTTTACGAAAATTTAAAAGAAAAGCGGGAACAAAATTGTTTGTCTTCAGAGGAAGCAACTCAATAGACTTAAGAAGCGAACTTTCATTCAACTCGAGATAATGTTCTGCAAATTTCTTTAAAGCATTAAAGCCAATGCGCGAATCTTCACTTCAGTAATTTTTATGCTGCACTAAAGTGTAAATAAATTTAGCTTAGAGTGGGTTTTTTTTTCTCAGTACTCATTTCTTTATATCGTTTTTAAACGGTGAGAAAATATCAATGAATTAAATATTTATTTAGAGCAGAACAGAGATTAAAACAGAAGAAAAGCATGCAAGAAATCATGCATCATGCAGAACAGTAATAATTTTAAATACTCTTGAATCAACTGAGTGCTGAATCCTGCTGAGAGTTGTTCAGATTTCCAGCATTAAAAGCGTACTCGAAGAAAAACTGAATGCGCACGCTGCAACGCAGAACTTTATTTCATTTTAATTTATTTTCATTTATCGGCTGTTGATTTGATGGTGTTAATTTGATTAACACCAATCAAATTAAACAACATCATTCACTAAATATTGTTTGTTAATTAGGAAGTTAAATTTACAGTATTCTTTCGTTGTTTTCATTGTTTTTACTCTTGAATGAAATGAATACTCTTTCAAAAATCTCTCAGATTAGCTGTTTAGATAGATGAAAATTATTCAGTTTTCCGTCGGACGCCGCCGCTGCTTTGCTTGGCTCAGCGTTTTGTTTTGTTGCTAATTAAGCAGCGGCGACGTGTGAGTGGATGCATTCGAAGTTGCAGTAACGCATCGATAACGCGAGACCAAGCGACCGAACTGCATTTCATTAACACGTTTCTGTGGAACAGCGTTGAACGGCAGCATAACGAAAGCGTGATTTACATGAAGACAAAGCAATTTCGCTGTTGTTGTTGTTGCTGTTGTTGTTGGTGTTGATGGTGGTATTTGTTGTTGCTCATGTTGGCGGTGTTTGTTGTTTTAGTTAATATGCAGCTCTGTACTAAAAACAAACTGTAAATGACGAAATTTCCATGCAAATAAACACTTCGTTCCGTCGAGATAACGGTTGAATTTGTTTTGTTTGATTTCGTTTTGTTTTCTTTCGTTTTGTTTCGCAAAAACAACAACCACTGAACAGAGAAAATGCATTCAAATTGAGTTCTGTTTGTGAAATTAATCCACAGTGCTTTCATTCATAGTACAACAACAACGCCGAAAACCGAAAAAATAAACTACAATGAACTACAAAATAAATGTAGTGATTAAAAATAATGGAAATGAGAAATAAATGAAATACAATATTTAAAAATATATTAAGAGAAAATGTTTAAATATAATAAAAGTTTATCGATCACATAACAGCAACAGCAGCACCTCAAAAGCGATGCAAACCGATCGATTGATCGACGGATTGATCGATCGACCGCATTGAGTTCCACTGCCCTGGAAGCGGAACCGGCTGCAGTTTGACGGGTTGCCTGTCTGTCCGTCCGTCCGTCTCTCTGTTTACCAGTCTCTGTATTCAATCAGCTACATATAGTGCTATTGTTGTTGTTGCTATTATTGGTAATGATGACGATGACGATGGAGTTTTTTAAAGCCTCTTCTTGGCGCAGTTAACAACACTTTGAAGGTGCATATTTTTAACGCTTGCAACAGCAGCAATAAAAGCAACAGCAGCATCACAGCGTTGTAATGCGGCGTCGTACGAAAGCCACCGACTTTCACTGGAGTGGCTGGTATTTTGTCTTCCTTTTTGGCTTATTTCTTGGCTCGATAGTTCGGAAAAACAAGTGCTCCATGCTTTCAGTTTGTTTACCTGTCTGTATGTCGTCCGTCTGTTCGCTTGTTTGCGCCGATTGCTTGACCCACAGTCAGTTGTTGCAGTTGCTCAGCCTCATTCATGGTCGTCTGTCGATTCCTCTGTCCCTCTGTCTGTCACTCTTTGTCCATTTCTCTGTCTGTTTGCAATTTTTCTTGAATTTGTTGTTGGTGGCAAAAAATAACTCGATTTTCCTACGCCACTCGACTCGTTTTCTCTCAACTGTTTGCAGCGAAATAAAACAGAAGATATTTGTTGCTAACATGAGTTGTTGTTGTTCTTATTGTAATTGTTACTGATTGACGTTGATTGTTTAGTGTTGCTGTATTTGTTTGTTATTCTGTTGTTGTTGTTGTTGTTTTTGGTGTGTTTGAATAAAAAATTGCCTAAATATTTGCTGTTGATATATGTAAGTTAAGTGCAATCCTTGTTGTTGCTATTATTGTAATCAAAGTATTGCTTTTCTTAGGCTTCTGTAACTTTTCTCCATACATTAATTGTTGTTATTTAGTTATTATTATATTAACACTACTGATGATTACTTTAGTGTTTGTGACGAGTGTTTAGTGTTTGAGTATCCATATTAACCAGTACATTAAATGTTGTCTTTGTCGTTGATACAAAGTTACCCTTCGCTAGTGTCTTCGTGAAGTGAAAGATACCCGAACTGAGAGCCTTTCGAAGGTTATTTCGATTTATTGAAAGACCTCTGATCAATATAGATCCGGTCTCATTCCCGTCCAGTCTCATTCCGTCCTGCTCATCCGTAGTAAAAACTTTCTCTGCTGAGAAATATACAGCTAAGTACTGTTATAATGTCTTGCTTTAAATAATCATTTTGTGATATCTTTTCCTCCTCTTTGCCCCTCTCCTGTAAATACTTTGAATACGCTACTCGAGAATCGTAACTAACGATTTAGTTAAACCGAAGCGTCATTGTTTATTGACTGCTCTCAGACATGATGCCAGATTGCAAAAGTATTCATTTTGCGCAAACAGTTTGTTGTCCCAAAATCGTTGATTGGATGGTGGACTGACCCTTAATGGGTGTTACCATGTTTTTGGAAGACTTTTATTGTTTCTATTATAGAAATCCCTTCAGTTACATGGATAGTCCTCCGATTTCTGTGTTTTCGAATGGATCTGTAACTGCCTATGATTAGTTAAAGTATAATTTGATTAAAATAAACTTGGCTCAATGTCTTTATTGGCTTCATCTCTACTGTCTTTGACTAAATCTGAATGTGTTCTGACAGATTCTGAGAGTCTTGACTTTAGCTGCCTTTTGTAATTCTATGGTTTTCTTCAACTTCTGGCTCTAGTAACATCTGTGAGACTTTGGACTAGCTCTGACAGACTCTGTCTCTACATGTGACTATCTCTGGCTAGCTTTGAGTCATATGGATACAACCTGGTCAGCCTGTTCTGATTCATTAAATGCTCGGGTCTGCTTGATCCATGCAGCTCCGACGCAACAAATACAATTTATCCGTATTTCTAATGATTTTTCTTTACTTTTAAATCTTTTCAATCTTTATCATCACCGCCATTTTTAAGGCCCGCGAGGAACAGGCACACCTCGAGATGAAGCATCGCAAGGAGGAGGACGACTTGTATCGCAAATTTGCTCGCAAACGCGAGGAAGAAGATCGCAAAATCCAGACCGAATTCCAGGACGAGTGGGAACGCGAGCTACAGCGTCTGGCACACAAGTTCGAAAAGGAGCTGGCCACATCGCGACGCAATCGCGACGACCGGACAAGTGTCCTGACGCTGCGGCACGAACAGCAAAAGGAGGACCTCGAGAAAAACATGACGCTCCGCCGCAGCAAGAAAAAGGAGAGCATCACGCGTAAAATGCTGGAGCACGAACGGTTCGAGACGGCGGCCCTAGTCGATCGGCAGTCCAGCGAGATGCTGGAGCTGATCAGCGCCCGACGCAGTGAATACATGCAGAACGAAAGCATCTTCCTGGATGACGAAATCTTCAACGAGGGCACCGTGCCACTGGAGTATCCGACGTTGGCGCCAGTGCCAGCGCCGCCTGCGGTCAGCAAATTCCAAATCTACACTGATCCAATCGAGTTCGAGGACGTGGATCGCATAGCTATATCGGTGAGTAAAAGGGTTGGAGGGAAAGCAAGAGAGAGTTAAATTAAATTCAATAAACAATAAATAATCAAAAACTTCTCTTTAGGTTGCTCAAGAAGATCAGAAGACTTTCACCGACTTGGTGCGCCAACTGGTGGGCCGCTGCACCACAGACATCGAGAAAGCGCGAACCATCTTCCGCTGGATCACTGTTAAGAATCTGAACGCGATGCACTTTGACGACGATCTGCGTGGAGACACTCCCATGGGCCTGCTGCGTGGCATCAAGTACGGCACCGAGAGCTATCATGTGCTGTTCAAGCGACTATGCAGTTACGCCGGCCTCCACTGCGTGGTCATTAAAGGATACTCGAAGAGCGCCGGCTATCAACCGGGCGTCAAATTTCAGGACTCGCGTTTCCGCAACTCGTGGAATGCCGTTTACGTGGCGGGTGCCTGGCGTTTCGTGCAGTGCAACTGGGGAGCGCGTCATTTGGTCAACGCGAAGGAAGTGCCTAAAGCGGGGCGTGGCAAGAATGACAGTTTGCGGTGAATAATAAGAGAAATCATCTTCTAGCCAAACAGTGTTATGCTATCTCTTTCTATCTCTCTCTCCCAGATACGAGTACGATGATCATTACTTCTTGACCGATCCACGAGAATTCATTTATGAATTCTTTCCGCTGCAGGAGGAGTGGCAGCTGCTGAAGCGTCCCATCACTCTGCGCGAATTCGAGAATCTGCCTTTCGTGCGCTCGCTTTTCTTTCGCTATGGCTTGCATTTCGCCGATGAGGGTTATGGTGCCGTGGTTTTCACCGATGATACCGGTTGGTTTTGAACTCAATAGTTATGTGTCACAAAACAAAACTTACACGGTTTTACTTTGTGGCTGCTTCTTCCAGGTGCCGCTACAGTTCGAATAGCGATGCCGACCGATATGCAGAGTTGCCTCATCTTCCATTATAACCTGAAATTCTACGACAGCGATGAGGACTCGTATGACGGTGTATCGCTGAAGCGTTTCGTTATGCAATCGGTGATTGGCAACATTGTCGCTTTTCGGGTTCACGCCCCCTGCTCGGGAGCTTTTCTTTTGGACATCTTTGCGAATGCGGTAACTCCGCAAGAGTACCTCACCGGAGAGCCGATGAAATTTAAATCGGTGTGCAAATTTAAGGTACACGAATTAAAAACAGAAAAAGAACCGTAAAATTACTAGAAAGACGTTTGTTTTTTATAAACAAATTTCTTTTCATAACAAAGTATAGCTTTTTAATTACATGTTTGGGTTTGTTTATTCACAGATTTGTTGTGAAGAGCTTCAAACCGTTATGGTTCCGCTGCCCGACTGTGCGAGTGGCGAATGGGGCCCAACGAAGGCCACACGGCTTTTCGGCCTCATACCAATCACACATCAGGTAAGAACAATTCAGAAGAAAAACTCGAACTTTAAATAAGAGCTCCTTCCGGAGGAGGAGAATAAAAAGTCCGTATTTTGCACACAAAAAGAAATCACTTTACCGAACTTGTCATGTTTTCTCTAGGATCCTTTAATTTTTGCCGGGCGTAGTTTGGATTTGCAGTTCCGCATGTCTCGTCCGCTCACCGACTTCATGGCGACGGTGCACAAAAACGGTATCGAGGAAAAGAAACTGTCCAAATACGTGACGCACAGTACGCTCGATGACATTGTGACATTCATCATAAAGTGAGTCAGAGAAGAACCTACGAGATAAATATAGTGTATCCCTAAACCAATAACCGATTTATTTCCATTATTACTACGATCCATCGCACTCGCAGTTTTCCGGAGGAGGGTCAATACGGATTGGATATTTATACACGAGAACTGGGCGCTGCTGCCCTGCATCCGACCAACAATTCGCCGAACGAAAAACATTTACTGACGCATTGCTGCAAATATTTAATAAATTCATCAAAACGAAATTGAAAATCGACACAAATTCAGTGGGTGGGGCAAAAAAAGAGAACAAATGTTTTTTAGTTGTAGGAAGAAATGTATAATTATTTTTAAGTGGGTGGAAAAAACCATACTCAAAAAACAAATTATAAATCATTTAGTAGTAGAGAAAAATTTACATTTAGAATACAGCGTATTCGGGTCTTTAAAGGGACGGAGAGGCAAGAAGGAAAATTCGTGGGATTGAAGAATAACAACTGCCATCGACTAACAACCTGCCAAATAAACAGCCAATTTGACGACCGTCCAAATATCAATCTGGAAGCATGCCAATCAGCAGGACAAGCAGCCGGTCAAACAGTCTAAAAGCCAGTCATCCAGTCAAACAATTTATACGTCTCCCTTCCTGCTTCTCCCATCATTCGAGTTTCCGTATAATTATTTTACTAAAAGGCTCACCCTGTATACTACGTACGTATACTACTGTATACTACGTAGTATACAGCTAGTACGTTATCATTAAAAAAACAAACAGTGGTGCTTTATAATTAAAACTACACTCTACAAAAAAAGCTACAAACAATCACTTTGTTTGCTTATGCATTGTTTTTACTTTTGCTTTAAATTAGATGTTTTTTTAATTATGTGAGTACGGAGGAGTACTACAATAACTTTAAAAATATATACATAAAATACATATGTACGTTTTTATCGATTTAATTTAATGTTATATGGTTTTTTCCTAAGCACTGAAATTAATTGAATTTGGCGTTTATATTTAAACTGTAAATAATATCCTAGTTGCTATGCTTTATTGTTTACTATTTATAATATTACATATTATTTAATACGTATTCTTTTATTTAATTATTATTTTTATTTTATTTAATGCCGTTTAATTATCTTTTACTACATCCTAATCTAATACAGTTTATATACTTTTTTGTTTATGGCTCAAAAGTATTGAATAACAATTTTAATTTTTTTTATAAACATTATATCATTTCAATGAGATAACAATAAATACTAAAGTTTTGTTCAATAGCATCGCTACGATGATGACAATTTATCAATATTTATTCTGGCTGACTTTTACTTTAATAATGAATATTGATTATATGATGATAATGAATATTGATTATATAAAGCTGCGGATGAAATGGCTCTATGTGACGAAGCCAACTCGATACTGCTGATCCATCTATGTTGTTTAAACAGATTATTTCACAGTCGTGTCCAAAGTGCTCAGGAATATCGGTTCTTAGGCCAATTCAAGGACTCCATACAACTGATACAACGAATGCGTAATTTAAAAACAAAACAATAAACTTTATATATATTTTTTATGTACTTTATTTGTCGAATTGATAGATAAAAGAAACATTGAAGTTGATTGATTCATTTTACACCTTTTTTTTATAATGAATTTTTTCTTTTAGGTTTTTCTGACTTACGTGAACACAGAAAATATTCTACTATCTGAATGTTTACAACTATGTAGTAATTGCGCGAAATCAATAAAAATGTAAATGGCTAAATGTCAATTCGGTTTTGACATTAGGTGAAGTAAAAAAATGCAGAAAACAAATCAACAAGGCACTCCGCAAGAACGCGGAATAATTGTTTCGGAGAGCCATTTTTCTTTAAAAACTTTGGGTAATTACTTTCGCCCCACCTTGTATAATAGACTTCTTCCAAGAGTCACGGAAATCTTAACGGAGTCTTAAAATCGTCTTTCACTCGTCTTTGGTATTCTAAGAGTCACGGTCGTCTCAAAAATCGTCTCTCAATCGTCAACGACGTAAACTTTGGTCGTCTTGATGTATTCTAAGAGACGAGTTGGAGACAATTATCGTCTTAAATAAGACGAGTGCTTTTTAGTTGTCGTCTCATACAAAAAATATATTAATTTAGTGCACAATATAAAGCTGGATTTCGTATTTATGCTTTATATAATTTTTTTTAGTTATAGCTATATGAAATTAATGATTTTTATGATTGTAGAAAAGAAAACAAAATTCACGAAATTTCCAGAACCAAAAATTAATCGACAGAGTCCACATTTTCGCGCACAACTCAACGCACGAAATAAAAATGCACTTATTTATTTATTTAAAAACAATTATAAAAGCATTTTAAGATTGCTCAATTCTCTGCGTTGAATTGAAACATTCTTTGTTTACAATTTGCGTTAGTGTTGGAAACTTCAAAAGGGGAAAAAACTACGGTAAATTTTTTGCTAAAATTTAAGTGAAATAATATACAATACCACAAATATTAATCTAAATATAATTTGCCAAGTTTATTGTATATTTTAGAAACTTGTTTTCACAAAAAAACCAATTTTATAAGGTTTTTATTAATTAAAATTAACCACAATTATAACACTTTCTCCCGCCAACACAAAAATTTGTATCTTGTACGCAAACCTTTTTGACAAATAAAAATGGTTGTAAAATAAACCATAAATAAAATAAATTGTTGTTGCTGGGTGGTTAAGTCGTCGTGACTCCTCAGAGACGATTGTCGTCTTAGTCACCGTGACTCTTGGAATAATGCTGTAAGTCTTCTGTCTGTCTGCTGCTTTAGTTAATTCTTTTCGTTTAATTTTATTGAAGTTTATAAAATCAAATTTCTTTTGTGTTTTTCTTGTTCCAATTTCATAAATCAATTATATACCTTAAAAAATACACTTAAACATTTCAGTTAGTATACGCTTTTCTTGGTTTTTTTCTTGTTGCTGGTTAGTAAAGATTTTGGTTGGTGTTCTAGCAGAAAATCCATACAATAAAAAAGAGCAGCTGACTTAAAGTACATCAAACATTTTTGTTTTGTTATTTTTAATTCGACCGATTTAAAAATTGTAATCTCTTTTAATAAATCGAACCAATTTTTGCGATTCTTGAATTAAATTTGACTTTGAGCTTATTTTTAATGAGTTATTAAAAAACAAAGATTGTTTCACTTGTTCGGTTTTTACTTATTTTGGTTGTTTTTCTATCCATGTTTCATAAATTGCCGTGCAAGCAAAGAAGACCGGGATCGCTCGCTGGGTGGGTGTTGTTTTATCTGATTCTTTCTTTTTTTTCTAAAACAAATCATGTCTCTCTCTCGCTTTTGGTTTACAAATTGTTTGTTTACTCTCTAAAATGTTAAATTAAATTTAATGTTATTTATTTGGAGTTATGTTTTGCTTTTAAATATTTGAACATTTTTGTTATTGTTTTTCCATTCAAAAAGCAAAACTAAAACAAAATTACGGATTTCTTAAACTTAAAATATGATGATGCTGCTTCTTTATCTTCCTCTTTTTCTTACTGATTATTTTTAAAGCAATTCTTAAAAATAAGTGTTGGTTAAGTTTTTTTCTTATTTCTGTTCTTGTTGTTATTATTAACTTCTATTGATGTGTTATTGTTGATGTTGCTGTTGTTGGTGCTGCTTCTTGTTTGTGCACCTAAAAATTTCGTCTATTGTTATTGTTGTTGCTGTTGTTATTTCCGCCGCTGCCGCCACTGCCTCCACCACCACTGTTGTTATTCTCATGGACGCTGCAAACAAAGAAATAAAGAATTATTAAATTGGCAAGCAATGAAAAAAGTAACATTGACGGATGTTACTTTTTAATATATACAAAAATTATATTTGTTAGTTTATTGTTAGTTCGTTCTATCTATGATCCACAGATTTTAAAAAAATTAACAGCTTAACCTTTTCCGAATAATTTTTTTAATGTTTTTCCGATTAATGACTTTCTAAACTTTAGATACATATTCTGATTTGCAAAACTTTACTGTAATTTAAATTTATTTGTTTCGATTAAGACAAATATTTAATACAACAGCATTTCATCAACATTTCCGAAGTGGTTGTGACATTTATCATTTGAGCATTGTTATTGTGGTTATTATTATTATTTTATTACTGTACTTGTTATTCTATTTTCGTTTATAATAAATTGTTTATAAATAATTCTTGATTAATTTCATTAACCACTAAACTAATTGCACCAAGTTTAAGTTTTATCGACTCATAGTTTTCAAATACACTATTACCGTATTTCACACCTCATCCAACACATGCATTCAGAATTATTAATTATAACAACCAAATTACAAATAACGAACATGTTTTTTTACAGCGTTCCACTTTCTCAATAATTTGCTCGATATTAATTTTATTTTGACGACGATTCCTTAGTTCCTTTGTCCTTTTGTTATTCGATCTTTTGTTAGACTTTGTTGAAAATTAGTTTATGACGAAGACAGAGAGAGACAGAAAGGTAGTTATTATCATTTGTATTATTTTGAATGTTAATCTTTGGGAGTTAGTCATCGACACACAATGAAGAGAGCAACACACATTGTAAGAAGACAAGGGATTTATTGTTAATCGTAAATACCAAACAACAAAATCACTAGTCTTCCATACAAAATGTATCAGAGTTTGTTTTCAGAATGTTTGAGTAATGATGATGAGGTTTTCTTTAGTTATATGAGTTTTCTTTCAATATTTTTCCTTGTTAATAAAGCACAGTTAATAAAGCACATTCAGATGGTTAACTAGATGTTTATGGGGTAGATAAATTGCTTATACGGATACGTAGGATAGGAAGGTTTAATGTACGAGTATTTATACTGATACTGATGTAGATGATTATAATTGCATATAAATCCCAATATTTTCTACACTATTTTTCGTATAACGTGTATAAGTGATTGGATGAATGATTGATTACAGACGCAGGCACAAAAGAGACACAGAGAGTGCGATAGAGACAAGGACGGTGAAAGAGAGAAATGGTTTGTGTAGCATACATTTTATGGATTCGACACCAACCTCTGTTGAAGCAGATACTGAGCCATTTGAATCTGTTTGGGACTGCCAGAAATGGTGATGATGCGATCGGTGGATCCGGGAAGGGGCTCATCGATGGTTATATAAGCGCCTGATTCGTTCCGTATGCGCCGAATGCGACCACCTCCTTTACCAATGATGGCACCAGCGAGCTGTTGATGGATAAGAACAAAAAAAATGGTGCATTATTTTAACGTCGTTACATTATTTATCTTCAACTCGTTCTACTTACGTCTTTTGGAATGGTGACTTGTGTACTATTTTTAGGATCGTGTCCAACAGGTAGATTTGCACCATTCGGTCCATTGGTTGGTCCTGGGCCGAATACATTAGCACCGCCTCCGGCACCGCCACCCAAACCATTACCCATATTTCCAGCACCACCGCCGAATCCACCGCCTTGATTCATATTGTTGCCACCGAAGCCGCCGCTACCGCCAGGGTTGCCACCTCCAAAGCCACCGTTTCCACCACTTGGACCACTACCCATTTGAGCGCCACCACCAAAACCGCCAGAATTTCCAAAGCCACCTCCCATGCCACCACCGCTGCCGCCTCCAAAACCACCGGCGTTTCCGCCGAAATTGCCAACAGGTCCATTACCGCCAAAACCACCCGAATTACCACCTCCGAACCCACCAAAGTTTCCTGAGCCGCCTCCATTGTTACCACCAAAGCCACCGCCTCCAAAATTACCACCTCCAAAACCGCCACCGTTATTGCCACCGCCAAAACCACCATCTTCATTGGCCCATGGATTCACAAAGCTGTTGCGGTCATCGCCTCCTCCGCCGCGTCCTCCTCGTCCTGCACTGCGGCTTCGATCGTTGCGACGCGAACCACTGCGGTCGTTGCCGCCACCAAAGCGACCACCACCGCCGCCTCCACCACTGCCACTGCCACCGCCACCGCCACCACCACCGCCGCCACCGCCTCCATTTCCACCACGCGCACCGCCACGAGACTGACGGGGATTTTGACTGCCACCAGTGCCAAAGCCACCGTATTCCTCAGCGTACATGCGGTCGAAGTTGATGGGGTCATAATTGTGAACCGGTCCTTTGATGGGAGTCTATAAAGAGAAAAGAGTAAAAAAATCATATATCGATTGATTTAATAGAACATTTGAAAGAAGAAAAAGTAAAAATATCAACTCACCTCACGTGTCAATGTAATCACTTCACGTATAGCCTCTAGGACTTGGCTCTGCTTGCCCACAGTCTGAACGACGCGGTCCGTACTCTGAGGCGCCACATTTGAGAAGACTTTCAAAATACGACATCCGATTTTCTGAAAAAACAAAAATTCAAAAGATATAAATTTTAAGAAAAATACATCTAAGTGAAGCTACATGAAAAAGAGAGAGAAAAAACCGAGACGAAAACTGTAACGGAAAAAAATGGCTAATGCAACAGGTATCCATCAACATCGTGTGAAAGAACTTTATTTTCTATCTCTGAAACCTGTTTGTATACAAGAACGTACAGCAAAATACTGACATGTAAGGGATACTGATTTTATAACTTAAACTCTGCACCGTGGGAAAATTTTGCCAAAGGCAGGCACAATTTTCGAAACGTGCAAAAAAGAAACCACTTCTAAAATGATTCTTCTTCTCAAACATGTATTGCGAAAAGGAAGAAAAAAAGATGACGAACGAACGAACAAAGTATACGAAGTAGTGGATAACAAGAAAAATATATAATGAAAAAAAAGGATCACACGCAACACCAAAGCGACCGTTAGTCACCGCAGCCGGCTCCCTACAGGCAATCGTAGTTGAGTAACTAATTTAAGCGTTTGGAAATTCAATACAGGATTTTTTTAGTTAAGTGCTGGCGACAGAAAACACAGCACAAGGAACACAACACAACAGAAAAAGTATTCTAAAAGAAATTATGTAGTCGTCCACCATGGCACCGTAGCAGAACCACTCCTCCTTAATTGGGTGCGTCGACGAGGTACAAAGAGCAAACAAAAAATGTATTACGTAGACAATAATACAACAACTTTATAACAACAGAAGTTATAAAAATATGATTAATAAAAATAAACTTCGAAGAAAGGAAGTCGTTGCTTTTTATTGCATGTCCATCGAATCAATCGTTTTTGTTAATTTAACTTCTCTGAAGAGCAATGAACGTTTTTTACGAACAAATCGCATTTTAAGAAGAATTTAGGATGATTTTTAATTAACTTCAACTCCTTCAATTAAAATTGCAATTGGAATTGTTAGTAAAGTTTCACTTTACTTTTCTACATTACTTTAAAGTTATAGATATTATTTTCTGATTAAATAACTCTTATTCCGGAAATTTTAGTAGACATTTTTAATAACAAGAATTCTTGTTATTTCATCACTTAAGTGGTTAGAAAAAGTTGTTGGTCAGAAGTTGATCCTTCCAATCCAATTCGTTCAGTTCCCTCCCTCTACCGCTGGGTCTATGTCTAAAATAAAAAGGCAGCTGTCATGTCACAAGTAAATTTAAATTCAGACGCACAGAAAACGCGCGCAATTAGAGGTCCAATAAAGGAAAGAGAGAACCGTGATGACGTTTCCACCTACCAAGTAAACTCCTAACTAAAAATGAAAACAATAGCTAACTGGTTAATGCGTCTTACGATGACAAAGAACTTTATTAAAACTGTTCGTGTAAAGGATATCTTCCTCCGGTAGTTTATTTTCCCATAGGATGTTGTTAATGCCTATTCTAGTTCAGTGCAGTCCCTCCTAAAGGGTTGATCCTGCGGTAGAAAGAGTAACAGAAAGAAAAGTCATTTAATTAAAAACTATTTAATTAATTTGCTTAGTTTAAACACAGGAGACGAAACGAACGACAACGAGAAGTCGGAAAAGAGCGAGTTTTTGCTTTTGATTTAATTGAAATATAGATAAAAATAAAAAACGACGCAGATTAGTACAATCGAAAGAAATCTATTAAATTATTTATTTTTTCCTTCCGATTCTTAGGAATGCTTTTACCTTTTGATCTTTTTGAATAGCTTAAAAATGTTATTTATTTAAAGAATTAAAACAATTCTCTGGAGTCACAGTAGAATCATGTTCGTACTATAAAAGTGAACGCGCGGCGGATGAGAAGAACGACGTGTTCGCGACTGATGTTAAGTTTGTACTAGTTAAGTTTCGAAAATTCCCAAAGACTATGTAGTTAGGATATGTGTTAGGAGAGCTCTAAAACACACAGACACACACACAAACACATACTCACTTAGCCATTTTCATATACACTCATCTCTTTTTAAATACTCAACACAAAAAATATTCTCCTTTGAGTGTAGTTGGCAATCAAAACCATGATGTACCATATACTAAAATATTATTAAGGATATAGGAAAGGACAACGACAGCAACAATAAAAACAACAACAGACACAATATTTAATACACACCACACCATTTATATACATACTATACTATATATAAATATATATTACTTGTGTAGAGTGAAAAAGGAAGTCTGCATAAGAGAGGAAGAGAGAGATGTTGGTAGTGAGTGAGAGAGGTAGAGGAAGAGGGAGAGAGTAAAATACAAGCATGCGCTGTAGAACCTTAAAAGAGAGATGTGAAAGAGAGGAAAAGATTATGAGAACAATGAGAACAACCCACCACTTTATCGAAGGATATCGCAAATCAAAATGGAAAAAAGGAAGAAGGAAAAAGAAGAGAAAATCTTTTTCGTTGAGTCAGTCACTGTCACAAGTTCTAACTTTTCTCACCATGTGACCATTCGTTTAAACATCTCCATTCTCAATGACGTTGTTGTTGTTTTTGTACCATTTCTTGAAAGGACAACAAGGATGATTTCATGCATCACAGTCTAAAGCATAGGAAAAGAATGCACGTGAAACAGGATGCATGAAGAAAAAGAAACTTACTAAAGACGACAAAAACACCAACAACACATTTCATAAAATATCAGACTACATTCAGCAGGCGCTGAATTGCGACGAAGACGACGGCTGCCGGCTGATTTAACAAAAGAAACTCGAGTCAACAGCATTAAACAGCAAAAAATAAATACATTTATTTAAAAGAAACACCAACAAGAATTTCCTCTGACTAAGCAGTAGGCAGTACATAAGTCAGCCATAAGCCAGCAAGGAAGCGAACAAAAAGGACTCGACTTCTTGGTGACACCATCATTGAACACGCATGTTCGTTTTATTTAATTTTTCTTTTGTTGTATTTAGTATATGCATGCTATTATTATTATTATATTTATATATATAACACCATATATACGCATATGTATATGACATGTGTTGCTTAAGTGCGTGTGTGCCATAGTTAAAATATGCTGTCGTTGCTGCCGCTTCAAATTTCCTCAGAAATTATATCGCGAGACATAAAACAAGCGGCGGCTGCAACAACAAATAAAGCCACCCAAACGTTGTCGTGATAAATTATTTGACATTGCATATTTAGATATTTATTTTTCTGTTATATTCTTTGCTCTTGGTTTTGTAGATATTTAACAAAAGTTTCCGGTATTAATTCTACTTCAGCGAATACTAAAATTATTCCAGATTGTTCTTAATATACTTAAAAGAATGATTAAATCTTTAGCAGTAGTCTTCCAAAAAGGGATTCCAGTTTGCAATATATTATAGAAGAAACCAAAAATAGCTTGCATATTATATAAAATTTACTCCTCTTCACTATAGTATCACATCAAAAATCTACAAATTCAGTTTTCCTCACACATTTTGAATGGTCTGAAATTATCTGTTTTGTATATTGAGATCTGCGGTTTACTTTATTGAAGTACAAATTAATGAAATATGTTGAACAACTCAATATTAAGAAATTCCAGTAGACAAAAAAACAAAGTGGAAAAGCTATGATGTGCACAGGTTATTCCCCTGAAAAGACTACCGAGAGAGAGATGAAAGAGAAATAGAGATAGAATTTCGCAATCAATCAAGCAATTAGATTAGATTAAGAAAACATCGTCACTTCATTTATTACATGTTTTGTCATCAAATCTCGACGAAAAAGAGGAAAACACAAAAAACTATGTCTTATGTAACAAAAAAAAAACAGAAAAGTGCAGTAAAGATAGGGAGAGAAAAACGGAGAAAGGAAAGGATAAGAAAAGAAATAAATTAAAGACTTGCCAAAAGGATAAAAGAGAAAAAATACTAAGGACATCGAAATAGGGAAAAAAAGCAATAATGACAAAAAATACGGACAAAGCTCTTTGAAAGTCGTCGTACTTCCACCATCATTCCCATTCGACCATTCGTCCGTCTCTCCATCACGGCGACTTCAACTTCATCAAAGTAGTTTATATTCATTCGTTCAGTCACTCGTTCAAGCTACCAACTTGAAGTTTAAGCATATGTTTTTTCCACACTTAGCTGCTGCTTCCTTTGAAGCAAACGTTTCTGTATACGACGATATCCTGTCAAACCGGAAGGAATTTAATATAGACTACAATAAAAGAAGCAAGCAATGAATACTTTATAAAGCCGTGCGGCTTCGCTTGGCTGTTCAGTCGTTTTGTGGAGAATACAGACACAAAGCTGATTTGTTGTCTGCGTGCGTGCGTATCTGCGTTCATGTGAGTGTATTTGAGTCGCTGTCGGTGGTACCTCAGAGTTCCTCCACTGGAATTCGGAACAACAACAAAAAATGGGAAAGGAAGAGCGGAAAGAGGAAAAAAATATTTTTAAAACAAATTCAAGTGATGCTTAGAGAAGACACCAATAAGAACAAGAATCGCCAACGACAATCAAAAACAACAAGTACGACTACAACATAAGCAACTGACAATAAAAGCGGGAGTTCAAGGAAACATTATCATCAAGGAAACAAGCCAGAAGAATTCCTTAAATAATGCAAGCAAACAAGTTAAGAAAAGGAAAAAAAAACCAAAAAGAAAGAATGTTGTTTTAAAAGGAATGGGGAAAAAATAAGCTAAACGGAAGCGGCTACAACAACTTTGTCAAAAAACGATCAACCATACGCCGACTTGTATAACCTTCCTCTTCCTTACAGTTTGTATATCCACCTCTTCACCCTTTTTGAAGAAGATGAAGAGCGCCGTTGCAAACCAGTTATGCAAAATTGTTTGAGAATGAAACTAAAATCCAAAATAATAAAAGTATCATCAATATTGAAAATATTTTAGTAACAATATTTTTATCTGCTGCAAAAAAAGAACAGAGTGAAAAATTATGCTTACAATTAATTTGTTGTGAACTTGGAAATTTACAATTAAAAGTTGAAAATCTAAATTAGAAAATAAATATTTTAAATAATAAAAATTTCCAGAAATAATAACTTAAACGAAGGCTAAATATACATATGTATATAATAACTAATAAGTTTTTAACTTTAAAAACTGGGCATAATTGAAACCGAAGGCAGAAGGAAGAAGGGAAGGAAAAATTTCGAATAACATCGAAGCTGCAGGAGGATAGTTTTATTTCTGACATCCGTTGTCGTCGTAACACCTGTGAATCATTTGTCACGCACCAAGTGAAGAATACGATCGGAATGCGGATGTATAGAGGAAGGGACACAGCAGCTGAAAGGACGACGACAAGAACAACAACGCTGTGCTGCTTCTGATTGTTTTGAAACGAAACACCTATACACTCTACAACGTAGTATACGTTCTTGTACATACATATATACACACAAAACAGAAAAAACAGCAGCGCGTGCTGAACAAGACAGAGTTAATGGTTTCGTAGTTTTAGAGTATGCAAGATTAGTTACGAGCTATCTTCTTGAATACTGCTGAGCTCACCACATGGTGCAACACACTGATGAGAGATTGTAGCTATTATTTAATAAAATAAGAAATTCAATCTCTTTTGAGATGTATCCTTAGGAACAATGGTTCACCAAAACTGGTTTCAGTATTTTTTTTCATGAATTTACATTTAAACCGAAGAAGTTTTACTTTTGAACATTGATGCTCTTCATTACTTCCCTCCTTAGGAAGTAAAATTTTGTGGCAGATGTTCGAATTCGAAGAGTTCGAAGTAGAGAGTAGGTAGAATATGGGGTCAGATATAGGTAGAGACTGTATTTGTCATATAGTTTTACTTTATAATACTTTCCAGTTGATATATTAAATTAAAGGTGAACCACACCCTTCGGTAATTTTTCCCCTTTTTTTTCTAATAGAAAACGTATTTTTAAAATAGGCGAATGACACCTATTTTTGCTATAAATTTGCTTCTAATTTATCTTATATCAATCACCATTTAAAAATTCTTAAACCATCCGTTACCAACCGTTATTCATAGTACTTAAAACGTCTTACATGTTGTGTTTTATTATTTGGCTGTATTATGCCTCTATACTTTTCATTCTAAGCAATTTTAGCAACATAGCTTTGGACCAATTTAAACAATCTTCTAACACCAAAAAAGTGATGTGAATACTGCGAAATAAAAATTGATGAACCAGAAAAGGATCCAAGAGTCAGACAAAAATTAGCAACCAATCGAACCAATTAGAAAAGAAAATAAAAAGTTTAATACTACGTTTACACCGATCCTAAAATGGAAGCAAAAGCAAGAAAGGTAAAAAGAAGTAAGACCGGACAGCTGAATCCCTCCTGATTGATTGTCGGGCGGAGAAGATTGGCCAACTGAGGGCAGCCGGAAAAATAGCCACTAAATTATTTGCGTCATTGAATGTAAGAATTAAATTAACAAAACTTAAACGGCATAAACAAAAATAATTCCGCAAAGGCGGTGAACAGTTTTTTAATGAGTCGAAAAAAATTTAATACAAAATTGCCATTTTGGGTCAATGTAAACGTAATATTAAATATAATAGTACACCGTACAACAATTTGCAAGCAAGTGAACCCTAAGAATTAAAGCGTGTCATCATTACAGAAGAAGGAATGCTTAGTTTTACATCGCAAACCGGAAACGTTGGAATGATTTTGAAAGTGCAGCACAATAAAACCAATGAATACAGCAATTAGAAAAAGGATTCATCCACCCCCTCTGATAGAAAGTACCGTGGATGGTAGAGGGAGAGAGAGAGTACGAGAAACTGGAGCCATAACGCATAAAGAGTTACGATGTAAAACTACTACGACTGAAGTTGTAGTATTTCATTAGAAGCAGCAGGATAAAAAGGAAAATTCCATTGGTGACACAATTTCTAGAGAGTAGGAAAATATGTATGTATATTAAGCATACACACATAAGAATTAAAAAACGTAAATAAAACAATCTTGCAAACTCAGTGTTAAACAATAAGCAAAAGAAATACTTGTAAAGAACTAAAAAAAGCAAACACCTTTTTAATCTTTCAGCAACGATTTTAAATCGATACAGACACGCCATTCATAATACAAATTCATGTAATGTAAAATGTAATGAATATAATAAGAAAAAAATTAAGTCTAAAGGCTACTAAAGACAAAATGCCACGTGACATTCTTTAATGTATTTATATACATATTTACTTACATATATAACATTTTTAGATAAGGAATATCAAAAAAGAATTGTTTCTTTTAAATTCTTTTTCAAAATCTTTCAGAAGCAGCTGTCGCCGCTGTAGAGATAATTACTAGGTAAAATAATAAAAGAAAGAAGGGAACCTCCAAAACAAATCAACAGATGAACAACGACGATGCAAGGAACAACAAAAAAGACTACCTACACAAAAAGGATTTTTTTAAATACATACTCGTACATGTTGTGAGGTACCTTATGGTACCCGAAGTAGGCAAGGTACCTCATTAAAAGAGGACACCATCACACACAAGCTGCAAAAGTAAAGCTGCAGCAGCACCATCAGAACCAGAGAACCCACCAGCTGGAGGCTCTCTTTAACAATACCAAAACGGAGCAACAGACAATTGATGAAGCATGCCATCTGACAACAGTTGAAAGAAAGGCATGTAAAAAATAAAATCCTATATAAACGTAAAAATTTAGGTAGGCTAAAAATCGACTTAAAGCAGTTTGAGATGAAGATGACCAAACACAGTGTCTAGGTTTTATAATGTATTTGAGAACATATTCTATAAAATGTTTCATTTCAGACTTTAAAAGTCGAAAAATTAGATGGTTGGCAGATGAAAATAATATAAATTACTGAAAACGATACCAGATATGACATGTGGAAGCGTATTAAGGAGAGACCCATGTAATGTAGGCAGGTTCTTACAATTAAAGTTTTTACAAAGGCGCACGACGAGTACATATTCGTACATCTGCCAGACAAATCATCATTTGATCCTTTTTAGAAATTAAATTCTTCTACGAAATAAAAGTGAAAATTAAGAACTATCAGATGATTAGAATTTTGGAGGATCAGATCAAAGCAGCTACTTGACAACAGTCAGAGCTAAAAATTTTAAAAAATAAACACTTTTTTGAGAGAATAAATCATAAATAATCAAAAATCAATAAGTCCAACAAACCATCATAGCGACTAAGAATCAATAAACCTTTTAATCGGTGTTTAACGACCTCCAAAGTAGTAACATTATCTAAAATTATGTTATAGGTTTCATTTAATTACAACTGTTTAAATTACAAGCAATCTACTCGTACAAGAAACAATAGAAAAATATAATAATAATCACTATTTTTTAATATATTTGTATATAAAGTTTGAAAATTAGGTCAGGTTGAAGATTAAATTCGGCATCATTCAAAACAACGAAAACTTTAATACAAGTATATCGCATAAAAAATTGTAAATACCCAAATGAATAAATAAATAGATGGATAGATAAATAACCATATATACAATATATAACATAACACAACAAAATAAAAGAAAAAATAGAAAACATAAGAACATCCTTTTAAAAATTGTTATAATAACAACAACGAAAAATATGCAAGGAGGTCCGCCGGCGTGCAACGAGGACAATAACTCATTGACCTCATTTAAAGTGGCCAGCCAAGAGTAAAGGATGATGGTGACGGATGCTCCAGAGCTGTACGAGAATGATGATTATGATGGCGAAGGTAATAATTATTATACCTTCATCATTATGTGGATGAGGTTGAGCGCTAAAATGTTAGCCGTTGATTGCAAGGATGATGTGTGCAAGAAGTATTCTTCATAATTTCAATGATGTGCACAAAATAATGATGACATCAAATATTGCATATTTTTACCTATCGTATTGGTCTAGAGGGAAGTGAGGAAGAAAGAGAATCCGTTTCGGCACAATAATAATAATTCGCTAGTTGGTATTTAAAGAGGTTTAAAGCTCTGAAGTTGATTTAGACATTTATTATAAACATTAAAATTATGTAAAAAACACAATTTCCTACGTGTAGATAGGAAATAAAAAATCAAACAAAGGAAGACGACCGACATAAAAATAAAACCACCAAGGACCAGAATCACAACGACCGATGAAGATACCAACATAAGTAAAACTCCTTGATCTGTAGAGAATCATGGAAAAAATTAAAGTTAAAAGAAGTCCATAAAATACCTAAAATAAAAAATAAACACGTTTTATGTTAAAGAACTGCTCTGTTTGTACATATCCTTTGTTTGAATTGGTTTTGCTACTCTTTTAGATAATTCATCTAACCTTGCATATCTGCCCATCCAACCCTCTCCCTACACACAGTCGTTCCATTCCCATCTCTTTCTCCCATTTTTAATCATTTCCCAGGGATATGATCTGCCTTCGAATGTAAATTAAAGCGCAATCCACAAGAAATTGCTTATGGCTACAATTTTTTCACGCTATCGAAGCGGCATCATGGCGTCACCGCGATAACCAAAACGAAAACGAATACAACATCGAAACAAATATGAATTTTGAACACATCTATCCTTGAAAGGTTCTTTCGATCTAATTAGTTTACTATCGAGCGAACGTAAGGAAAAATTTAGTTCGATTATTAAGTAGTTCTTTCTATTAGTATTTATTATTTTATACTTTTGAATTTGCGACTTTATTCTATTGTCTTATTATATTTAATATCTTTTATTTATTTCGATTCGTACCCCTTTATTTTAGACAATTTCGCGCCGCGAAAACGACAAGAATATGATTTTTAAAGATAAATCGTTCACTCATATTATTTTTTTTTATTTTATTTTAACGTCATTACTATGTTGAACATTCTTAATTATAAATTCAATCGTAAATAAGCAAAAATTTAACCTAAACTGAAACCGTATTATAATCATCGCGACTACTAAAAAGCAGCTTATGTGGTTTGTGGTCAGTCAGACACAGTAATCATCATAAATATTATACGATAGTAATGAATTTGGTTGTTGTTGTTTTATACTTAATTTTTCTATTTTACTTCGACAATTCATGTGAGAAAGCTTTGTTCATGTTGAACTGCTTTTTATGTCATTACATTGTAGATGATGTTATCCTTCCATCATCACTAACTAACTGCAAAATTTTGTGTTCGCTTTAATTCATTTGAAATTAATTATCCTTCATGTTGCCAACAGAAAGCAACAATTCCCTTTGGCTAGCTAGTTGAATCAAATGCGTGTTATTATGATGAAAACTGTGAATTTGGTTGCTCAATTAAAATAATCAACTTAATGGTTTCTCTTTGCATTCATTTAAAAAAAATCGATTCAGTGGCTAAGGGAATAGTAAAATGGGAAGACTCTCGATTACGACCCAGATTTTTAATCAAATTCTGATTTAAATTCAAATACTAATTTCGATTAAGATTCATTGTTAGACTCAGCTTCTTATTTAAATTGAGAAGTAGTGTCAGGCTTAGATGTAGTCATATTTATACCCAACATTCGATTCAAATTCTTTATCATCTGATGTAAGAAATATAAACAAAAAATAAAGAAACGAAAAAGAACTAAAAATCAGCATATTTTTAACTGAATCCTCAATCACATTGTTAAGTAGGAGAAATCTAGCGAACTGTAAACGTTTGAAGCTGTCAAAAGCAAGCCAGCTCTACTTGCACACAAGCAGAAGCCAACGCAATCAATTGAATTTTGATTGAGTAGGAGTGAGTGTTTGGTGTTGTACATCCTGCGTATATGATGCATGAGTTTTAACTCCTACTTTGATCGAACGAAAAAAATTCAACATCAGAAAATGCGTTGCCATACACTGTTTACAACAAGGACGAGAATGACAAGCGACAACGACATCAGTAACGTCAATTGTTTTAAAGGAAGCTATGTTTATAGTATGTTCGGGTGCAAACAGACATCCATAAATATATATTATCTATATACATATATGCTGGCGTTCACATATTTCAGCTGCTGCAGTTAACAGTAGTTGTTGTCTTCTTTCATTCTTCTACCCCCTTATTGAAAGCATATTGTTGTCATGACAGCTCCAGCAAAAGCAGCTGTGTGCTTGTTTTCTTTGTTTGCTGCTTGCTGTACGTGCCGGTGTAAATCTAAAGGTATCATTCTATTTTCAAATTTTCCTTGCCGTCCTTCTTGAGTTAAATCGTGAACATGTTAGAACACTAAATGTTTCTTGTGTCGGTCTGTGTCTGACTTTATGCTCCAAAAAAGAGAAGATTTCGGACGTTTCTAGGAACCAACCACTTCAAAGACAGAGTGAAATGAGTGAGCATTTCACTTTCTGAGAACTTTTTTTGCTCAGAAAGAAAATAAAACAGGCAGATTAAAAACAAGCACCGTAAAATGGTGATAGTCAGGTTTTTCTGGCCTTATTTTGACTAAAGTAAAAGAAGCCAAATTGCATAAACCTCACAAAACAAAACCAGTATAACAACGCAACCAAATCAAAAACAGCTTACTTCAATAACAGATGTTATGTTCTCCTGAAGCATTTTTTAACCACCCAAATGGTATTGAAGTATTTTGCATAGTACTCAGTTCTCATTTCATAACTTCAATTACATCTTAGAAAAGGTCTTTCTTTCAAACTTTTAATTAATTGAATGAAGTTTTTTGAAGAATTTACGAGGCTATGAAAGGTTTTAAAAGTATTTGACAAGAGTAAAAGAGTAAAAGAGTAAAACCATTTTTAGGCTTCCCATAACTTCAATATAACAACGAAGCCCTCCGCTAAAAATTGTATCAAACTTTGTAAAGCCTTGAATCGTTTTCTAAACTCAGTGAAACTCAAAATTTTCTTTTTCATCTATATTAGAAAAATTAAGGATTTAATTTTAAATAAGAGTTAAAAATGATGTTAAGAGTTAAATTATGGTATACAAAGAATTAAAATGAAATTATTAGAAACTTTAATAAAATAATATTATTATGTAACCATTTAACCATATTACTCTGGTTGTGTGTATATAAAACAAAACAACACAACACATACACAACAATCACAAAATATCATCAAAGCAATGTCACGAACAGAAAAGGACGTATGTGTATAACAAAATGAGCATGAAGTTTTAAAAAAAAGGGAAAGAACACTAAAAGTGACTCGCTAGTTGACTACAGTAGAAAGTGGTAGTGTTAAGGAATTGTTACTGTTGTTGTTGTTAATGTTGGAATGGTGCAGTTCGGCGGCAAGCGCCATTATTTATTCCCACAGGTGATTGGAAAGCACAATTATAATTCATTTTACTTGAGTTGTTGCTTGCTTGCTGCTTTCAGTTTGTGTTGATGTAAGGAAACTCGTAGTAGAAGCACAAGCAAAAGCTGAGACTAAACCATCAAAAGCAACAACTTGGAGCACAATGTGAACAACATAAATAAGCAATAATAAATGTATTACCCCGTCATTGTTGTAAGTGTTATTTTTCCCATTCAGTCACAGAAGCACACAAACACGTGAACTCTCTTTCACCAACTTGTGAAGGATAACACATCCAGAAGTTTTATGGAGCTCATGTGTTCAGAGGATGTCGTATTAACTTTCTTGACCACATACTATACTGCCTTGAAGTGGCGTTTGTTCATACATTCGCAGAGTTAGTAATCCAACGGAACGCATCACTAAGGATGATATAGAAATAGAACTTGACTGGTAGAGGAGAAAGACGAAGATATAAAAAGTACATGTATGTAGATATACCATATATTTTGACATTTACTATGTACTTAGATTAAACCCTCATAGAGAATAACTTAAAGTGTAATATGTAGGATGTAGGTACGGGACACGAGAAACATGTCTGAGCGACGACGATACACTTGGTGCGTATCCATCTTATAAGCTCAGTGTGCGGCTACGAACGGCTACGCTTCCGACACCTTAAAACTTTCTTAATCAAAAATGGATCTATAAAACAACCAAGACTGCCGACCTTACGCTTAAAACGGTGGGACAGCTATACAATAGTGTTCCAGCTTTTCTGGATCCTCTAATATAAATTTCAGAGACAACTATGACTACTTTTATTCTAGGTTCTAGCAACGATAGCATGGTAGAAATCAGATCTCAGTATGGCAAATACTTCTACAGACACATTAATATTAAAACAATGTACTTACATCACGAATTTCCTTGATCTTCTGACCTCCTTTGCCAATAACGCAGCCTGCAAGGCTCTGATGTATCAAGAGACGAACATCGACTTCATCATCGCGCTACAAAGAAAACAAAGCAAAAATAAAAAGGATTGTTAGTGAAATAAATGAAAGCACCCCCATAGATATTCTATGCTTGATTTGCTTACCTCTTCAAAATATTTCAACATTTCCGTGATAATCTTCAATGTTGAATCCAAATCTGATGATATCAAAATTGTACTGTTGCGAGGATTGTAATTGCATGAAAGTACAAGCATTTAAATTTTATTAAACACTAACATATATTCAAAATCACTAAAGTTAATATTATTTTCATATTTGAAATGGTGTAATAGGCAGTCCAATAAAGAGAAATGATGACAGAGCACATAGCACTGTTATACTGTGACTGTAACTGTGACGACGTGCAAATCGATTTAAATGCGAGGAATTAATTGTAATGGCTGAAATATTGTCACCAAATACATTTTAAATATGGACAAATATTAGGAGTTATAAAGTACTGCTGAAATTGATTGATTGACTTATCTGTTTCGTGAGCATACAAAACAACCAACTCTTTCTTCTTCAGCTCTATGTGATATGATCCATATAGATTCTAGCTTTTTAAATGAGACATGGTTAGTTTCATTTTGTGTTTATGTTAGGCTTAAGTTCGATATATTCATTAAATATCTTCTGGTATACAAAAACAAAATAAAGATTCCAACAAGTATTAATTTACATACTAATGCGATGATACATGTTCATATATAGCCAGTAAATTAGGGTGAGAGGGAAAAACTTGACAAAGATTTGACAACATGTAGGGTACGAGTACAAACAAACCGGCACCTTAAACCAAGAGTCAGTAGTGAGAATGAGTGAGTGAGTAATGGTAAGTATCACACACAGCTTTTGTTTTTAAATGACAACACAAGAAGAAAATTAAGAAAAATACTCTATTGTGGTAGTTCACATTCAAAGACATACATTGATAGGCTCGAAATATGTACGAGTCGGAGTACGAGGAATGTATATGGAATTAAACTAAGCATTATACATATATTCTTACTTAATGTCTCTTAATCTGAACACGGAAGGTTGTTTGGTATTTTTGTGGGAATTTCTTTCTCGTTAACGCTAATTTTAATGAGCGCCCTCCACGAATAAATGGAAAAATAGTTCAGGCACACTTTAAGGCAAACTTTTCTTATTGGAACGATCTTCGTATAATAAATTTGTTGTGTGAAAGTGTGTTGTGAAAGGTTTTGAATATATAGCGGGCCTCTTAGAATATTCTAGTATGTATAAAGAGCGGTGTTTTATTTTAGTTATTTTCATTTGTATGGCAAGTTTTGTTCCAATAAATATAATAATAATAATAAAAATAATAATACAATTTTCTGATTCCATGCTGAAATATGCAACAAGCTTAAGGTTTTTAGTATTACCTTTAACATAATATTTAATTAATTTTCATTTTATTGAACTTAATGTTTAATTAAATATTGCAAACCGATTATTAAATCTTTTGTCTTTTTGATTGAATTCTTTTTGTTAAGTGGAAATATTATTTTCAAATTTTATTGTCTATAAATCTAAAATGAAGTTTCTATCTTGACATTTTAGTAAATCCTTGAATTTAAAATCCATTCGACTACATCGCTCCCATTTCACTTTTAAGATCACATTTTTTTAATATATAGCAGAAACTCTAGCTGGCCTTAAACTCTCTACTTGATCTGTAAATTATTTTAGTTACTCATGAAAGCCAAGCGAACATTATTACAAACTTCCCCTCTTCACATTTTACAAGTTATGTACATTATACAATTATAAAACATATTATTTTTACATATTGTAGGTATGGTAGGTTAGATGTAAGTGGAAGCCAAAATCAACTGGGCCTCCTTAAGCCTTCCACCCCATTGTGATATGTTTATTATCATTGTTATTATTATTATATATTTAATTTCATACATATTTTCCAGAAACTGTAAGTAGCATGAATAATCATGATAACTCATGATACCATGTTTGTTGGTGGGCAGAAGAATGTTTTATTTCATCTTATATACAAACACACTTATTGTATATTGATGAGAAAGTGGGGGGAGAAATAGAGACAGAGAGGCAAGAGAAGAATATTATAATGATTAATCAAGAATACACGATTAGATAGATACTTTTTGTTTTGTTCAAAGAATACAATGAAGTATAAATCACTTAGGATGCAAATATAGAACAACAGAACTAAAGCTAAACCATAAATTTTTATAGAAAAAAATACTTCATAAAATAAATCATATTAAGTATAAGAAAAAACTGATTAGAAAATGTGTTTACCGTTCGGGGCCTTGGCAATCGTCGACAGATACAGTGGCTTTATACTGCACAATTAGATGATGGTTTGGTCATTTGTTGGTGGTGATGTTGGACGGTTGGTTGGTTTCGACAACAGATAGTATATATTATGTTGTTATTTCAACAAACCACAAAGTTATGCACACAATTTTTGGTACGATGGTACGCAGTCGAAAGTTTGTTTGTTTATTTTTTTAGTGTGCAGAAATCAGCACACAAATAGGCGCAGGAACAGGATCAGGACCAAGAGCAGCAGCAGGCAATCGCAATCGGAATCGATTTATTGTTGGTTTGTGAGTTGGTTTAAGAATTCAAATACGAATTATATTGTGATGAAATTTAAAAATAAATTCAAATTAAATCACAGATTTCAGTTTTGGTCACGACGCCGCAGTTTGTTTGTTTTACGATTGTGGTCAAAAATAATGTTTATTGGAAACGTTTTTGTTTTTGGTTTTTTTTTTTGTGATGTTCGAACGATTGGTGGTGGTTGTGGTAGATAAGTAGAACCACCGGGGCCAGTCGCAGTACCAGTATCAAGTATTTGGCACATAATCACAGGCGGGCGCATGGACGGGCGGGCATTTTTTGTTGGACGTGGTGGTGATGGTGGTCGTTTACAAATTCATGGCGAGGTGACGAGATTCATAGCGAGCGAGCAGGCAGGCAGGCACAACAGAGCAGCAGATCAGATCAATCAGATCCGTTCGGTTCGGTTCAAGATCGGTTGACGACAAGTGGTGGTGGTATGGTTTCGGTTTTTTGTGTTACCGGTGGTTACATAATAGATAGAGATACATATGGGGGCGAGAGAAGAGAGAAATAAATATATTTAAGTTAATTGCTTATTTTGTAGTATTATTTTATGGTAAATAAAGCGCCTAAAAATATGTACGAGTTATATTTAAAAAAAAGAGATACAGCGTAAGGTTAAAGACGGCGATTTTTATGGGAAGAAAATGTGTGGAGAGACAGAGTAAGATATAATTGTATTAGAGTAAATTTATGAATGGCCGCAAGGAAAGCGAAGCTTTGAATGATTAAATGGCGTAGTCCAGGCTCTTTCAGGTTAATGAAATCAATTAGGAAAAAACATGATCAGTTGTTGTTACAAAAAGCAATTTGTAGGTTTAATTTATTTCATTTTAGGGCAATCCGAAAAAGAAAAAAAGTATATCAAGTCCATTTTTTTTGTGTGGTGCAAATACCATTTGAATGCTACGAGAAGAATTATTAGTCACTTTAGGAAATAAGAGTCGGACGAATATAGTTCTTTTTAAGTTATTTCCATGTGACTTGGATTTGCAAAGGCTATGTTGATGACCGGCTTTCTAAAGGGCGCTTAGCTAAAGTGTTCACTTTTGTTGATCTGACATTCACTTTTAAATACTCAAAGTGACATCTGAACAATGAACAAAAGGATCAGACTTGGGTACAGGAAATTTTAAAGTGGGAGATGACTGGATTCAATTGAAATAAGATTTCAAACATTTAAATAAATCACAATTTATACCTGAGAGCGCATTTTCTGTATATGCTGACCACCTTTTCCAATAACAGCGCCGGCAATCTGTTAACAAAGAAGGATATTTTTATAGATATTTCATTTTCCAGTTTTGTTTATTAAAAATTCCAGAGTTTTAAAAACATACATTGCTTGGAATCAAAATTCGAACTTGATCATCATTGCGACGATTGCGTTTGTCTTGGTGTTGACCATCATCATTATTATTTTCGCGCTTCATTTTCATTTTCTCTGCAAAGTAAACAAGAAGAGAAAAATTAGAAAGTTAAAAAATTTACAAAATAAATTTAACACTTAAATAATGAAGTAAATATAATATTTCAAAACTAATGTCTGTAATACTGTGGAAGTATCGCATTTTTACAATCGGATATATCTACTGTCACTCAACAACTAAAAATGCTTCTAATAGCAACAATAAAATTGCATTTAAGCAGCAATTGCATTTAAGCAGCAACCAGGTGCAGCTGCAACCTGGTTCAGGTTGTGAATCTGAAGTGAAGTCGTTCGTTGCGAATTAGTGTCGTTGTTATTTAATTTGTAATTATTTCAAATACTATTCCATTTTATTGTAGAGGCAGTGAGCGATTCGAACCAATATTAGAACAAAGAGAAAATATGGACAAAAAGTGGGCAGGTGGATGTGTGGGTATTAAAATGGAATTCCAATAACACAGTGAACTAATCTGGGAGCAGTAGAAAAACAATGCATTTAGCTATATTAAAAAGTACTACATACTTGAAACAAATGCTAATAATCTTACTTAAAGTGTAGTTTGTTTTTAATTTTTTCTCAACACTTCCAAGATATTTTTTAAAAAGTAACAACCAATTGAACTTTAGAAGATTTTGATTAATTTTCAGATAATTTAAGTTACACTTCAGAATAGCTATCATGTGAAGAACAAAATAAGAAAAGTTCATCATAATGATAATTTGTTGTATATTGTAATAAAATTTATGAATATGTTAATCAAGTATTATTGGTTACATCAAATATATTGTCTTTAAAAAGTAAACAAAAATCATTTCCAGAATATTCGAAAGAGATTTTAAATTTGTTCTATATTTGCCCTTATTTTACAGAGTAAACAAATCTATTTACTTGGTAAAAATGAATTTAAATCTATTTGTTTGAAATTTATTCAATTGTCTAAAATAAATTTGGAATTCTCTGAAGTGCAAATATAATTCAACTTAAACAACATCGACAACAAAAATATACGAATAACAGAACTATTTCATTGTATCAGCAGAAAGAGGTAATTAAAATTCCTAGAAATATTCTACAACCCACGCAATTGTGTTTCAAGTTATTCCGTACAAAACTAGATCAATAATTGACAACATAATCATCATGCTCCAGAAATTGTAGAACAGTTCTTTCCCCCAATCCCTCTAAAAAAACTGGGCATTAATAAAATGCATGTATTCATTCAGTTTTTAAGCTTTATACACAAATAAAAGGTTTTCAAATCTTTAATCTTATCAATTTTTAAAAGTCTTGTATTTTTATTATTTCCATTTTATTATTTCGTTTGGAAAGAGTTCCTTAACGTTTTTATCTTACTGTACAAAAACAATTGTATAAAAATAAATAAGTCGGGCAGACCCCAACAACAAAATTTCATTTACTTTTGTTTGCATGATTTGGAAGAAATAATTTTGTGTGCATTTATCTACGAGCTGCTGCTGCGATTCACTGAAAACTTCTGAGATTCATAAGTATTGTTAAACGTGCACATACATTGATAGTAAAATAGGACAAAAACGGATACTCAATATTTAAATACTCAAAACGAAAACTAAATTAAATCAACCAAACCAAAAATAAAGCAGTAACGATATGGTTGAAAAATGAAGTCATGTTGTCACAAAAAAATGTTCTTCAGCGAATATAAAAATGCATAAAACATAAAAACTGCGTTAGTACAAATTTTGAAAAATTTGTCTTCATGTGTAAATGTGGTTTTCGATGTGTAACACGATTTCTAATTGATTTTAATGACTAATTTTTAATGACTAAAAATATAAAAATTTTACCCAGAATGTTTTACATGTTATACAGTTATTTTGAGAATAAATTGCTTTTTTATATTGTTTGAATTGACCGACATTTTTTTTATTGAAGTGTGAATTTTTTAAGACTAAAAACAAAAATTCAGAACTGATCTTTTCCGTATCTAAAAACTATATCCAAATTAATTTTGAATTCTATTTACTATTTTAAAATATTTTAAAAATTAAAAATATTTTAAAAATATGTATTTTAATTTGACTTTTTTATAGTTGAAAAATATTTCAAATGTTCACTTAGTTTTTCCACAAATTTTCACATTCAAATAGTACAAATTTCTTTGATTACCTTTAATTTTTATACACAAAAAAGGATCACAGTTTATTTTAGGTAAAAAAATGTATTATTTATTTATTACTATTTATTTATTATTATTTAATAAATTTTCTATTTATGATAAAGCTTGATCTATCACACATTTTTTTAAAATTAAATCAAATCGAAAATATCACACTATCTTCTTATGAACCATTTAAACCATTGATTATACTAAAAACATTATATAGAAGTCAGACTTCTGCACTTAACTAAAGCTTCTAAGCAACTAACAATTCCTAAAACGGAAACGCTTTATTTATTAAGAAAAGTTAGTAAAAAACCGATGGATTTTAGAACATTTTTATGGCATATATAAACTATATACAATATATTTTATAGCATATTTACATATGTAAAGAAAAAACAGATAGTGAAGAGTAGGGGAGCTGATTGCATGTCACTTCAATACATAAAATCCAGTCTGTCCAACAATTTCGACCGGATATTATTGACCAATCAAATCCACCAACGACATCAAATGAAACTACGCCAAGTACCACCATCACAAACCTAGAGTCGTCCCTAGTTCCTGGTCTAATATAGATCAGTTAAAACTAGACAAGGACGGATGGAAGGAAGGATACAGAAAACATGGACATGCAATGGCAGCCAATAAAAATCTAAGAAATAATAGATCATTATAAATGCTAGAGGATAGTAAAATAAAATGTTTGGTAGAAAAAAAAACATTCAGGGGAAATTTTTGTCGCTACCACGCAACGAAAATAATTATTATGGACAACAAGAGTGCCACAACAGAAACATGGGATATGGATGGACTCCGCAAAAAATATCTATCTATCTATCTGTTTATTAGCGAACGAGAGCAAGCGAGAAAGACCAGGCCAGGGCCAAAAGAAAGAAATGGGAATTAATAAAATACTTGTATGGTGCACACTAGGCCCACAAACAACCACGTATGCCGTTTTACTCCTCGGCGTGATAGTACCTTGGATTAAATATTGAAAAAAGCACTTTTAATAATAATAGAAACCCTTCCCCCTATCCTCCGCCGCCCTACTTTCCAAACCATTCCGCCTTCCTATCCTTCGATTTAATAAAATAAAGCGTCCTTTATACGTAATCAAATTATGGGAAATTGTTCTGTCGGTAGTTCTCAATACAGCCCTATTACTCACAATTGCTGAATAACAAATCCGTCGAGAAAGAAAACTACTAACCAAGCTCTAAAATTGTCGCATTTAGTTTTGTAAATATCAGCTGGTTTTTCACATGAATTTTTCAAAAAATACTTGCTAAATACTAAATATTACAGTGAAGGACGATGCAGGATTGTAGTATGGATATATGGATGTATATATATGTACATAGATATTTATGTATAGCTATAGAGATATAGCTATATCTCTATATAGCTATATAGATATCTGGCTAGATAGATGAGAATATCTGATGATGACCGGCTAAATCGAGGAGTGCATGATGAAGGTAGTGTAAGCGGTGTAATAGTATAGAAGCGTAAGTATAGAAATACTTATTAATTCTTCATTGCTTTATTTCAAGCGCTGTAACTACAAAACACAACAGAAAAAGGCCACGTTTCATATATAAAACTAAAAATTAAAAGTACTAAAGTATAAGAAAATAAGACCCTGAAGAAATCACAATTTTTCCAGAAGCCATAATTTTTTTTCTAAACTCAATTATAATTAAAGGCAAATTTTCTTAGACGAAGAAGCTTTCTTCAGCGGCAATTTAATGTAATTAAAATTCATTTAAAAGTTATTCTGCTCCATGTCCGTAAAAGTTGAATGCATGATACTATAATTAAATGTACAGTCTGTATTTAGTTTCATGGGAATCAACACCGAAGAAGTACATTTAAATAAATAAATTGCCATCACTAAAGACATTACTATGAAGTTCTTATGGGAGTTATGGGAGTTCTATACCCCTAAACTACACCATCTGAATCTGTTGTACCAGATGTTGGCTTGATTAATTAGATTAATTTAGAGTCTATGCTCCTTGAATTGCTCAAGACCATCTTAATTATTCCAAGATGAGAACTTCAATGATTTGATTTCTCCAAGTTTCCAGACAGACAAAATATATTTAAAGACTATTAACATACATGTACATATTTAAAAAACCAAGATTTAGAAATGTTTAAATTGTTTGGAACTCTGATTTGTAAAAATTTGTTTTAAATCTTCTTAATATTGAATATTTCAAATTTCAATACATTTTTTAAATTTTAATATATATTTAAATTTTTTTTTCTTCCTAAAATATGTGAAAATGATTCTCTCGCTATTTTACTTTATTTTCCTAGTTTTATTTTCTTACTTTGTTTTTACAATTCTGCTGGTATACTTGCACTGTCATCGTACTTTTTATAAAAACCCATTTTTTCCCCTTACCAGCAGGATGCAAAAAAATAACAGAACAGAAAAACATTTCTCAAGCTGTCAATTAAGTAAAGTGCGGGTGGTTTGAGGCAAGTAACAATGTTGGCGTACCACAATTGCCACAAACCTATGTAATTTAAAGACTCGTCAAAGAGGAACGACGACAAGGATTGGGAAAAATCCCAAATCACACGCGCATCAATACTACTCGATATCATTCGAGTGTAGCTGCACCACCAGAACCAACATGGACGAACAACAAGCTATTTGATTCGATGGCCCCTTTCGATGATTTCGAAGGAAAGAAAAACAATTTTAAGAACCATCAATCAAACATTCGTCGATCCTCCTATCTGAGCTGGTGGGAGTCAGGATGTAAAAAGTTTCCAACATATCGTTCTGCGAGTGAGTTTAAACGCGCTACCTCCTTCCTTTCTTCCCTCTTTCCAACCTTTAGAATGTGTCAAAACAATAAGTTGCTATGGTAATTTCTTTAGAAGTACAAAAAGGCTTGAAAGAAAAAGGAAAAAAATAACAAGTATAATTTTTTTCAATAGATTGACATGTAACATGACCACATTACACACGGATGCACGTATATACTAAATGACGGAACAGACCTACGGACAAAGTGCGTGTAGATGTGTATGCAGGTAAGGCAAGCAAGCAGAAGTCAAGCAGACGGGAAGACAGGAACCAAAGTCGATTAATATTGTATTTGAATTCTAGTCAATTATCGATGATTTTCCGGTTCTGAAACTGGAACTTTTTTTTAAAGAACAAGAAAATGGTAGCCATTTTCAAAAGAAATAACTATAGCTTGTTTGTTCCCTTGGCGGTAGATATTAATTTTAATATGTTTATTTTGTTCTACAAGCGTACTATTAAATGGCGAGGTAATGTGCATGCATATATTATTCTAAAGATTTGGGAAGGAAAGAGAGGAAGGAAAAACTTTGACATATAATAGTAAGAGAGGAGCGCTCGATATTAGTTAATATGTTCTAATTTCTTCATAATTAAAATTTAAAAAAGGAAGCTTAAAAAATGCACACATTAACGAATTTAAAAAAAACAGAAATTTGTTGAAATCCAACATATTAAGAAACTGATTTTATTTTTGGAAATTGAAGAAATTAAAAAAAGATCTGAAGACTTTTATGGTTAGGAAGACTTGGAAGACTGTTTTTATGTCTTTCTCCTAATGAACATCAATGAACTTCTTCACATGAAAATAGAAATCATGTATAATAATTTCAAAATGAATCCTTTATAATTCTGATACATGTAAATACAGGAACCTTTTGCACCACAACAACCGTTTCTAGGTCAAATCTAACATGTAATAACCGAATGCTTCGTGTAGTCTGTGTTGGCAATTAAAGTCAACAACAACCTTGTATATAAGAAATTAAGCCAACGTTTTCATTGTACACATTGTACAAAACACTTAGCTATGCATGTGTATGTAATTTAAATGCTCAAAACTATATTTTATTAGAAAAAAAAAATAACACAACATACAAATATAAAATCAAATATTAATGAACACGCATGCATGTGACAAGAAATGTCCGTTGTTCAGGTCACTCAGTCTATAATTTCAACGGAGAGTAGTTAATGCAAGCTTTATCTTTTCTGAAAATGTGAAAATTAACAAGAGGAAAAAATCCCTTCCTTGAAGCTTAAATGCCACCTGCGGACGAACACACACATACATCCGAATACCAACGGACAGTCATCCACAGGAAACATGAACACGAACGACAAACTATAAGGAAAAACAAAAAAGAAGGAAAAAAACATGAGCAACCAAAACAATTGCGCTGAATAATCGAACGACCAACCGCCCGCCCGACCGACCATTCAGCCATACTGTTCAAAGTTCACCCCGTTCGGTCATTCTCTATGTCGGTGCAATTTTGGGCGGTTGTTGGTCGTCGTCCTGCCTACCGTCTGCCATCCATCCGTTTTGTGCGATCTATACACGTTGGTTTGTAGATTTGAAAGCATGTTCTCTCCTGTCCTGTCCTGTCCTATACAGTGTGGTTTTACTCGCGGTGCACGGTATCGTGGTTTTGACAAGGACTCGAAAAAAAGGACTTTGGTTATTTTCCAACCCCCGATTCTTCAAGTTAATAACAAATGTGGTTATCGCGTGTTGAAAAAAGCACCAACCGCAGTAAATAGTTCGGTGTTGTTTTATGTCAATCAAGGAGAATCAAGCGAAGACTTGAAGAGAAACATTTATGTTGGAAAAAACAAACAAAAACACCCACAGAAACAAAGGAAGCGAATCATAATCATAAGAATGTTGATGAATTAATTGATATTTCGAGTTCAATGAACATGCTGCGATTCAAAATGTATTCAAAACCTAGTTTTTAAGGGCGCTTGTTAATTGAAAGTGTGGTTCGTTTGTTCGATTATTTAACACATAAATTGAAGCAAATTAATAAAAAAGCAACTATTATTTATTTTTAAAAATCATAAGAAAGGTCAGTTCCAATAAATTATGACTTAAGTGACAAAAGTATTTTATTATTTTTATTTTGTTTATTTTAAATTATTTGCATATATTTTTAATTTAACACGTGCATCGATTTAAAAATATAAAACAAGCTTAAGATTAGATAACAAAATAAATACCAGTTACATTTCATGGCTAACCACAGGGGTTCGTTGTTTTTATAATGATTTTATATTGAATAAAAGTAAAAATGAGCCGCAATATAAAAAAATTATTTAAAAAATCATGAGCAGCAAATAACAATGCAAAAAACTTGTTTTGATCAAATATTTTCAAGTTTCACACAAAGAATGATGAGAAACGACAATAAATCAAACGAAAAAACGAAGAACGAACAATTTAAGAGAAGATAAAAATGAATCACAAAACCAAATAAAAAACTGCATACAAATAATCAAAAACGACAACCCAAGGTAAAGCATTGTTTAGTGCTTTTGATGCTTAGCGATGAAGAAATTCCAACTTTGAAGTTCGTAGTTTAAAAGCTTTAAATTTAGTGGAATCAATGTAAGCATTCAGAAATTGTATAACATGAATGAAAAGAAAGAAGAAATAATCTCCTTTTTTATTTCTGTAATACAGTACATGCCTAGGACAAAAAAAAACAATGCTTCTAATGGTTTTCATCTTCATTATTTACTTATTATTTAAATAAAAATTAAATTCATCAATCATTTCCATATTTTGAAAGCATTTTTGAATTATACAAAAAAAATAGCTTAATGTATATCGACTAAAAATTTTAGCTATTTGCGATCTTGAGCCAGAGCCAAAAATGTATGTATTGTATTCTACTAAAACTCTTAAATTAACAAAGCTTTAAGTTTTAAACAAATCAATCCGCATTTAAAATTATCTTACTTGTAATAATAAAAATATTTCTTATTACATAATTATAAACCATTCCCTATGGATTTCCTCAGGTATTTTTAATGCTTTCATTATTGCAAAATAACGATGGCATCGGAAAGTAGAATCGATTGCACTTAAAATAATGTAATAAAATATAAAATCTTTAACATTGGCATTCAGTTTCGTTGGAAAACTTTAAATTACAGAAACATATTAAATTACACAAAACTAGTAAATGAATTGCAATAAAGGAGTGAGTAGTGTAGAAGTACAATTGAATCCTAGTGTAAAAAAAGAAATGAGTGGAGTAGTAAAAACATCTAACTCATAATGCAAATAAAGAAACTAGAAAATACAATAAATAGTTAATGAAAAAACTAAAACACGGACAAAATGTGAAGCAACAACAAGAACAACTAACGACAACAATCAAAGCTCCTACTTACTCGTCATTATTATTTAAGATTTGTAGTAACTTATCAATGTTTTAAGAATGCGTAAGCAACAGATCAACTCTGTAAATATTACACACGAGTAGATATAACAAAGTGTAATCTGTAAGTAAAGAGAATAAAAAAAGAGATTGATTTTGTAGAAAAACAAACTTCATCATCTTTTTCTTTGTCTTCTTCTATGCGTTTAACAAAAACGGCAAAACAAGAAAACAAATTCGTTAGCAAACATGTCTTAAAATATGTTGCAATACAGGCAGACAGGTCCAGCACCAGGCCGGGCCGATTTAGTTCAATGTCAACGTGTTCATCTTTACAAATGTATTTGATATAATGTAATATTACGAATGAAGCGAGAAAGAAGACAGTTACTAAGGTAGAGTTCCGTCCTGTACCAGGGTATGCAAGTGCATTTCAAGCTGCGCTTCATTAGGTAAAAAAACTGAGTGTAAACTGAGATCAAAATTAAAAACAACAACAACAAAAACGACACGAACAATAGAACACAATGCCAAATAGAAAAAAAGCATGTACAAAATAAGGTTGAGAAACAAATATCGAAAACTTGTTTTTTTCATTATTAATTATATCTCTGTGAAGAATTTACGAGGGATTTCTTGCAAGTTTTTGCCAATGATATCGATTCGACAACGATGTTTAAACATGACTTAAGTTGATGTGAAGCTTTAGTTGAGAAGGGGTTGCAGGGCGGAGGATAGAATAATACAAAGCGTGTCTGAGTTTGAACGTAAACTTAATTGGCGAGAAGAGGCGAAATCAAATGCTGCTACAAGTGCAAGCAACACATACATTTAAATAATTCGTTATGCAATTATATCGATGAAAACACTATTGGAGAGAACAACTAACACTTAAGTGAGAAGAATAAAATGTAAAATCTATTGTAGTATACATTTATGAATAATAAAATAAAAATAACTTCATAAAATAAATAACAGAAGAGTGCAAAAACAGATTGTAGTGAAGTCTATAAAATTACAGTATATAAAATTAAAATTATAGTATATAATTTCATTAGCTTCTTTCAGTTCGATTCTTTTACTTAACTATCGGTTTAATGGAATTTAATATTAGATTAAAGTGTATATACATATATAAAGTAAATAAGATCTTTTTGTGATGCTATATGTACAGGTAGATAGGCTCCTATAACACGGTAGATAGGTTCCTAGAAAATGCCGTGTTTTGTGAAAACGTGTTATATAAGATCCAGAGTCAGTACAGGTTACGTTCCGAGAACTTATTAAAAACACAAATTTTTTAAAATTCCATATAAGCAACTTCATTTGTATGAAAAATATAAACGTACAAAAAAAAACTAAAAAAAAGGAAATGTATTATTTTCATTTAATACCTTTCATTTAATAAATTTCATCACTAATATATTACATCAAACTTTCTCAGTACAATCAAACTTTCTGAACCTTCTTCTTCATTTGGATTTCATGTACTACATTATCTTCAATTCTGGTTTGTTTGCTTTAATACAAGATCATTGTATACAGGTTTCAAGGTATGAAGATACACATTTTTATTTTTACGATTTAAAGATCTATAAACTAGCTAGTGTTTTGTCGGTGAGTCACCGGAGGCATTAATGCATAACCATAATACGATTTATAGACACCTCAAATCCATGTAGTTTTTTCCTTTTTCGATATGAAGGTTGTACCGAGGACCAAATTTTGATAACGTGTTAGAGTAAAACAGTGTTATAGAAAAGCGTGTGTTTGGAGAGTTACCTGTACTTAATATCGTAACTTTCGTAAACCATGAAAAACCTTAAATAAGCGACTCAATGCACACATTTTTCATTTCACACGCACAGATTTCAAATGGGTAGTGCCAGACGAATCATCACGATGCGTGCATCACTTACGCTGATTGGCCTTGGCCACACGAAGATCCTTATCAATGGGTTTCATTTCTGGCGTAGTAATTGGCGTTTGCCGTCAGAATGTCCTATAGATGTGATTCCTAAATGTGTGTAAAACTTTACTGAATATCCAAATGTTTGCCAGAGTCAAAGAAAATAAAAACACGCGTTCGGCAAACTGCGTTCAAATCGATCGTTCGACAATTGTACTTGTTTGCTTAAAGAGAATCTGAAGTAATGTCGATTAACGCTTTACAAATTCTCTACACCTAAATCCAGAGTGTAGACTTTTCAAAAACGAGAAAGAATCGCTTCATAAAAATTTGCGTGTAGCCAAGGGCACTCGGAACATGTGACGTGCCCACCATCACCGTGAGCGATGCACTCATCGTGATCATCCGTCTAACGCGGTCCAATATATACATATGAATCTATTTTGAAACATTACCAAAATATACAACGAACACAAACAACATGAACACTTCATGAAAATTTTTCTTCGTCCATCTCTTGTTATTCATGTCATTGGATCGTGCTTGCCTGCCTGCTCTGGCTGAAGTCAAAGAAATTTAAATGGGTTTTTTTTGTTGAGTTTCGGTATCTACTCGGCTATTTAAAAGTACCTCTTCAAAAGTATATCTTCAAAGTAAAATATCATCCATTGCATTATCTAAGGCAATTCATAGACAAAGTAAAGAAAGAAAGAAAGTTGAATGAAATGACGAAAGAAAAAAGCGGTTTCAAAAAATGGGAGCACTCTTCGTAAAACACTTAAGTTATTGCTCGTTAAATAGCTTGATACTAATTTTTTTGAGGATTTATAAAATATATTAGTTTAATTATAAAATGTTGAGTTTCATCTTCGTTCACAAATGCGTGATTAATAATTGGTTATCATTGGTTTATTTTGCTTCGTTTATAATATTTAAAATTATATAAATAATAAAGATACTTGTTCAGCAAATTCTTCTAAATGTCGCCACAACTCTTTGTGATCAATTCGTTTTCTTCTAAAAGAAAATCAGAAATCAATATGCTATTAGTTGCTTCTACACTAAAACATCCTCCTTGATATTTATTCATTAGATTTGTAGACTCAAAATCAAGTTAACCGTGTAAAATTCTAAATTCTATAAAACTCTTAATATCTTAAAACCCTTTTAGTTTGTAAATAGTATATTTATTTACAATATATATATTTATATACAATATTAATAGTATAATTTATAAAGTATTTAAACATGTTTTATTATATTTTATATAATTTATAATTTTTGCTAGCAACAGAACCTGTTCTTAATCATATCATGTTGTTTATTCTTGTTTCTCTTTTCCTCTCTATTTATCACTTTAACACTGTTTATCATGACCATGACCAACAACGCTCTCAACAAGCTTTGTGGAAAGATCAAGATTTGTCCTTGAACATCGACGTTCATATTCACGTTGTAATCTGACCCGTTCTTTTGAGTAAAATTATGTATATGAAAAGACTTCATATTATATTAAAAAAACTGTAAGCATGTAATTAATTTTCAATAAGCATAAAAACTTATTAAAATAAACTTAGAACAACATAAACCAAATATGGAAAATTTATAGATTTAGGACCAGAAGATGGGATAATTTTTAAGCAAGAATAAAACAAAGAAAATTTTAACTAATTTTTAAGAAATGTAAAAGAAGTGTTGTAAATATACATATTTTCTATTGCTTTTAGTTGTTTTTATTTATCTAAAAATGAACATTCAATTTAACCATATACTACATATAATATATAAGTATTACATATAAGTATTCTATTAATGATAGCGGAATGATGAGCAGAATTCGAACCTAACCCCAAAAATAATGAAATTAGTGAAATCAACTAATGTACACGCTGTTTGCTGTTTTAGTAAACCGAAAAAACCGAACATTTGTACTAAGCAAAGACGTACGACGAGATACTGGACGCGGAAAGAAAACTGAGGAATGGAAAAGCCGGCATAAGAAAGTAATGGATAAAATGCACGACAGGTCGGTCGATCCATGCCAAAGAATTGAAATTGTCGTTGTACAGACTTTTTAAATAATGTATATACATATGTAAGTAAGAAAAAGACCCTACAAATTTTCGGTCGCTTGACCCGCTGAGGTATGACTACAAAACTGAATCGCTGAAGCAGAAAACACAAAAAGAAAATCTTAAATCCTAGCATTAATAACAAAACACATAGTCTACACAAATAACTAAAAAATGTGGTACATTAATAGATCGAACGCTAAAACAATTAAAATCAATATTAATACAAGAAATAAATGTCTATTATTAATTGGCCGTGGCGCTGCACTTTGATACCAATTTCCTTGCATTTTAATGAAATATGAAGGAGAGGGTGAAAAGAACGTTTTGGAACGCTTCAGTACAAGGCGGACGAAACTGTATTATGCAGTAGCTTTTCTGGACAAATTCCAGATTTCTTAACGCGTCCTCTCGTCCGCGACAGTACTTTTTTCGATTGCGGAACACTTTCAACTCACCTTTCAGGAATGGATTTGAGGAAGACTTTGCAGATAAACTACAAGAAGGTTTTCCACTCGAGAAACTTCACTTGCTTGTTGTTGGATACTTGCTTTAATTGTTGTACAAAAAATCTTTGTAAAATTGAAATAATTATTTTGCTTGATTTAACCGTGCCGATTGTCGCGGAAAATTAACCACATCTGAAAATTAACCACTACGAACGAATTGCAAATGGCGACGTTTTCTTACGGCGAATTGAAAAGCGAAACAGCGCGTTCGATTTTAAGAATCCCGCGTTTGAGTATGTTCACTAAAATTGTAATAGATTGTTAACCATTCGGAGCATGTTCAGGATTCATGGGGCTTAATTTAGAGATTTTTCAGTAAGTTTTGACATAATTTTTATATATAAACAAGGAACTTTTATTTATATTATAATTTCATATACAATATCATTATTATATTCGTAATTTATCATATTGTATTATAACTTTTGTTGATGGTTATACATATACATAGGAATTTTAAAATTGTCATTATTGTAAATGTGTTTGTATATTTGATAAATTTTGTTAATTTATTAAAGGTATGCATTTAATCAGCTAAGTCTAAGTCCAAGACTAAGTCTAAAACATAAGGCGGTTCTGCTGGTTAGAACACAGGGGATAACTCTTCAGCTAAATTTACCGTTTCCACGTCCAAAACGCTACGCCATTTAACAGCTTCGATAAAAAAAAAATAACATTAACATACATATTATTAATTTTTCAACAAGAGTATACGATTTTCGATAAAATAGAGTTTTATGTACGTGAATGACATCTACTTAAAAAATCTATATAACGGTGCCAAAATTATAGGGATATCCTCACTAGTTAAGCACCTTTGCTAGTTTGACCTTTGAAGGCTATAACTCCTAAAGGGAGTTAGCGAGGGAAAGGAACCAACAACAACAGAAACAACAATATAGGGGAGAATGTCATCGCCTTTATCTGTTCCAACTTTTTATTGGTGTTTTATTTGTATTTAATATATAATTAGAGGCCTCATGAAGTTGACCACATTTTAAACAAGTGATATTAATACTATTCTAAAACTATTACAGAGGCATACTAAACATTTTTAAGGTCATTATTATCTTTATTAAGTGTTCTATTTTTAATTAATTCTTTAATAAACATTGTCGATTAAAGTAAAAAAACCGAAGTCATGACATTAACAAATTTTACAAAACTCATAACATGATTTTTTAATTCCTTTAAAATGTTTTATGTTTATATCTATTTCTCATAAATTAAACCGTTTATGTGAACACAACCGCAACAAGTAAGAGATTTTCATTCGGTACTCGTTCTATTCATATATTAACGACTCGTTATGTTTAAACAAAACTTTTTGCTTCTTTTTCGAAAAATTGTGTTATTTTACTTTTTCCCAGCGCAGCGCGCAGGTCTGTGTGTGGTTTTGTGCTTAAAAATTCTAACGGGATTTTATAAAACACAGTTATCGGGAATTCTGAATTTGAAAAATTTTTTAATCAACAAAAAATACTTCACTTGATACATATACGTACATATATAACGACGGACACATTATCTATTGAAATACAGCGTCGGTGAAAATGACTGCAATAAGTAGAGAAGTTGATGATGCTGCTATTCCTTCAGCTTTGGAAGGATTCCTTGACTTTGATGGCTATAATGAACGACATTTGCTCACAGCAGAGCGCATCAAATCTAATTACGTACGGATGTTCAACGAAATGGTTGAAAAATTGAGGTTAAAAATAATTCTTAGAAGTTTAGAAGGGTGCGAAAAAAGGCTTTTCTTCTCGGCGACGCGCTTTTATTTAATGGTCGTGGCTTGTTGCAATTATGTAATTTTGTTATCCTCATATTGCACAATCCCCGGCCTGTAAATAAGAATGCAGACAGCAGCCTGTGAAGCATACATGCAATAAAATTTACATTTCGTTCATTTGATGTTTCATTTCTCTAATGCATAGTTTGATTTTAAATACATATATTACATATAATACATATATATATATATTTTAGTATGATTTTAAATACACCTATTATCTTAACAGCGCCGAGCACTTTGAACCAATTGCAGCCGTGTTGCTTCAATACGAGAAACGTAAGCTTCTGGATCAGGACGAGGTGATTCTCGGCTTCAAAGAGAATCTGCGCGAGAAATTCAGAGTTGGCTTCCTCAAGGGTTGGGAAAGTCGCAACATGACGAAGACGTTGGCAGATCTCGAAATGCTGAAGGAGCGTTTTAAAGAATATGAAGGCAAAAATTGGTTGGTTCCCCGTTTATCTTTTGTATATAGTAATGCATTAAAATGAGTGATTATAGGCACGCTGATGAACTTTCTGCAAAAAAACGTATTTTGCCCATAGACATTCGTTACAAAGAAGCCACCAAAAGATGTCTGCAAAAACAAATTTCTACACAGAATGAAAAACTGGAGGTTAAACATTTCTGAATTATAAATATAAAATATTTCTCTTTTTTGAAGATTTTTCTTTAAACTCCTTTTAGAAACTATTGGAAACGAACTCAAGACAGCGAGCGCGTATTCAAGAGATTACCAATCGACGTGTCTATCTAAAGGAAGCCATGGAAAACAAAATCAAACAATTGGAAGAGAACGTAGAAAAGATGCTCCAGCTTCAGGAAAGAATGTTGAGTGATTAAAACAAATGTCTTTGTTGGAAGATGTTAGATTAGTTTTCTAAGATTCTAAAGGATAATTGTAAATATTTTAATAAGCATTTCGTTTTAAGTTCCTTTATCAAACATCGCTGAAGAAGGTTGCAGCAGCTGCTGTTCTGGAACCTTCTGTTTAATCCAGCTTAACATATTCTGTAGCTTATAATTGTAACGATGCATGTTTTTTACCTGCACTTCGTTTGCATATGAAAGCATTTCATTCAAGTCCCTATTTTAGAATAGCAACAGGATTCCGTTTCTTTTGTTGAAGGTGAATAAATATTCTTTGAATTTACGCCATACAAGACTGGTTTTCTGGAACTTTTCTTTCGCTTAAAATATATTTAAAGCAAGGGTGGCCTTTTCCCTGCTCTGCCTACCAACCAACCTTTTATTTTCCCCTTGACTGATCTTATATTCACACGAATTTCTTCGCTGGTGTGGAACATTGTTAAGCTCGCCTTTTCTCGCCTAATATTTTCGCGACTTGTTTGGTGGTGACGTTTTAAAACAGCAGCCACCAAGAATGTGACTACAATTACTGAAATCAAAGCACGAGGTTTTCATTCAGCCGTGCAGTTTATGTAGGAAATATTATTGTAGTATTACAATAATTAAACATATTTATATAAAATATAGATTAAATAAAATTTCATATTCATTTCTATCATTTCGCCAAAGATCAGGGTTTTTTTTTCATTTCTCAATAACAGCGATATTAAAAAAAAATCCTAAAAGTAGGCAATCGTTTTGTTAACCATGTAATTTCCTTACATCGTAATTTTGAAAGCGCTCACGACTATGTGAAGAATTTTCTGGTGCATGATAAAGCCTTGGAAACTTGTGCTATAAGAAGCTTTATTTTCAAGCTTTGAGCTTTCGTGTTGGAAGTAATGAAAAAAAAGTTTAATTGAATATTTAAATAATAATTATAATAAAGACAATTATAAATAAATTGGGACTATTTAAAATATTAATTAATGTTGCATTTAAAATACTCGATTTAATTAATTTCTTGATTTAAAGAAAAACGACCCCCGAAATCGACAAAAACTTTAAAATAATATAATTATTAAAACTGTTAATTTTTTCTTTGTAAGCACATGTGTCCAAATGGACCAATGTTTAAAGAGGAAATAATAAAGAGGTTTCATAATGAATATAAATGCAGAATGTTTTTAAAATACTATACTATATGTCAATAACTCGAGACGAGTTTATTACTTCAATTTAACCTTTCTTCAGCTGATAACTAAGTTCAGTACTTTATCTTTTATTGTGTTTATTGTTTCACTTTACTCGCTCTTTTATTGTGTTATCTTTCTTTTACAGCCCTGTTTCCTTCAAGTATGTATGTCTGTATGTACACATATGAAAAAATAACTCTGATTCTTAGAACGTTTTTATTCTATCGTAAAATTATAACAAATTCATCTTCTTGTTCCTCTAATTGTTGTAATTGGTTTTGTTTTTTTTTTGTCTTTAAGTGTTTTATTTTTCAATAAGTTTATCAGACCTTCGCAAATGTAAGAAGGATAATACAAAGCTAAACAAGAAAACAACAACAACCACATTAAGAAAGGAATAGGAACGAGATTGAAAAGTACCTGCAATAATAGAAAAACGATAAGTAAAATTACAGTATATAATTCCTTTAGCTTCTTTCAGTTTTATTCTTACTTGACTATCAGTTTAATAAAATTTAATATTTGATTAAAGTTTATATATACAAAGTAAATAAGATATCTTTTATTTTGCTATATGTACAGGGAGATAGGCTTCTATTACACGGTAGATCGGTTCCTAGGAAATGATCCAGAGTCAGTACATTCCGAAAACTTTAAAACATTTAATGTAACCTTCATGTAGTAAATTTCTTCACTACTACACCAAAACTCGGTCCAGCTAGCGCCAAGTGGACCGAGCACATGGGTGTTGTTTAGTCTTAATATTCTCCAAAGTATTGAAAAATGGAGTGGAGTGGATGAATAGAATGGACTGATGTATTTATCAATTATATTCCTCTGATCGTAGTTCCAGATTATTACGCCTTTATACATTTCCAATTTGGGATTGGGAAAAAGTATTCGGCGTTTTTAGTAAAACATTTTCATTATGTAGCATTTTATTACACCAAATATTGCCCATTATTTTCAACTACCTTCTGCCACTTTTCGGGTAAAACCATTATTCCTTTTTTGTAGAATTCCGGGGGTTTATCTTGGAAGAACTGACTCAGGTGCTTTTCGCAGTCCTCTTCTGAGGTCAATTTTTTCACAGCAAGATTGTGTTGGAGAGCTTGGAACAAATGATAATCCGATGGTGCAAGGTCAGGACTGTGCGGTGGATGCATCAAAACTTCCCAGCCAAAGTCTCTTAGTTTTTGCCGGGTCACCAAAGCTGTATGTGGCCTAACGTTGCCTTGATGAAACACAACACCTTGCCTGCTAATCAATTCCGGCCTCTTTTTTTCAATTTCTTGCTTCAACCGCATTAATTGCTGGCAGTAGATATTCGAATCAATCGTTTGGCCAGGCGGTAGTAGCTCATAATGGATGACACCCTTGTAGTCCCACCAAACACACAGCATCATCTTTGCCACCGTTCTTGGAGCTTCCTCTTTTTTCGATCGAGACCGTTTCCGAGCAACATTATCGTACGTGATCCACTTTTCATCACCTGTTACCATACGTTCCAAAAATGGCTCGATTTCATACCGTTTCAATAGCGAATCGCAGATTGAAATGCGGTCCATTAAACTTTTGGCAGTCAGTTCCTCAGGCACCCAAACACCGAACTTCTTTGTAAAACCATCTTTATGCAAATGGTTCAAAACTGTTTTGTGGTCGATCTTCAGTTCCTTTGCGATATCGTTACTGCTCAAATGACGATCTTCTTGAACCTTAGCCACAATTTCATCGACTTTTTCGGTGATCGGTCGACCAGAGCGAGGAGCATCTTTCACTTCAAAATTTCCAGCACGAAAGCGAGCGAACCACTTCCTAGAAGTTGATGGGGATACAGTACCTTCGCCATAAACACCACATATCTTTTCACACGCCTGCGCAGCATTCTTCCTTTGATCGTAGTAAAATTGTAAAATATGGCGTATTTTTTCAGAATTTTCACTCATCTTTGCTTTGGAATAACGACGCACCAATCTAAATAAAATGTTTAAAAATTATCAGCTGATTTGTCACCTGTTAAGCAAAAAAGTAAATATTATTTTCATTTAATATAACCTTCATTGACTAAATTTATTCACTACTCGGTTTATAACTTTAACAATGTTTAATGAGAGCTCAAGAAACTATGTGAGCTTTATGGAAAGATCAAGATTTTTCCTCGAACATCCAAGTTCATATTCAAGTTGTAATCGGATCCTCATTGTTTTGAGTAATTTATGTATATTATGAAAAAACTTCATATTACATATATTAAAAAAAAACTAATTTAATCATGTAATTAATTTTCAATAAACAAAAACTTAATATTAATAAACTTAGAAAGACATAAACCGAATAAGGAAAATTTATAGATTTATAGATTTTGTAAAATATAAAATAAGTGCCAGATTTTCAATGAACGACCACCGTATTCCACGTGCTTCTACTTTGTTATTATTGTGAAAAGAACAATAAAAACATAACAGATATCGACAACGCGAAAATAACAAAGCAGAAGCATGGAATACTTTTCAACTAACCTTTGTTTTGATGAGGAAGGAAGACTTTGCAGATAAACTACAAGGTTTTCTTCTCGAGAAACTTCATTTGCTTGCTTTAATTGTTGTACAAAAAATGTTTGTAAAATTGAAATAATTATTTTGCTGCATTTAACCGTGCCGATTGTCGTAGAATTATCAACTTCTGAAAACCACGGCGAACGAGTTGCAAATGAAGACGCTGCTGTCACGGCGAATTGAAAATAAACTGGATTCGATTACGATTTCGCTTTGGAGTACGTTCACTAAAATTGTAATAGATTGTTAACCATTCGCAGCACATGGTTATTTTAAAAATGTCATTATTTGAATTGTGTTTTTATATTACCAACATATTACATAAAGTAATAAATTACGTCGACCTGCAACGACAATATTTGCATTTTAAATATTCTTCTGATAAAAGTATGCAGAAAGAAAACAAGAACAAATAGAAAACTAGAGCTAGAAAAAAAATATCGGTAGCAGAAGAAAGGCAAAATAAACAAAATGCATATAAAATGTTTTTAAAACACTATACGTATATATGTAAATAACTCCAGACGAGTTTATTACCTCATTTTCAACCTTTCTTCAGCTGATAACTAAATTCACTACTTTTTCAATCGCTCTTTTATTGTCTTCTATTACAACTCTCTTTCCGCGAAGTATGAAAACATGAAAACTTTTTTAAAAGTCTATGAAATTTATAACAACGTTTTTATTCCATCGTAAAATTATAACGAATTCTTCTTCTTGTTCCTCTAATTGTTTTAATTGGTTTTGTTTTCGTTTGTCTTCTTTTTGGTGTTTTATTTTTCAATAAGTTTAACAGACCGTCGCAAATGTAAAAAGAATAATAGCAGCAATAATAGCATCTACAACAAAAACAACAACGGGAAATAAAGGTAAACAAACAAACAACAACAACAACAACAACAACGTTGGCTGCAATAATAAAACACTCGTGCTGTTGTTGGTTGCATGTGTTGTACCAGATACCGTTTACTTATAATTGTTGTTCTTTTTGATGTGTGTTTTTTTTTAAATGTAACGATTTTCGTGTTTTTTTTTGTTGTTGCTGCTTTTTTTTGGATCTGCTGAACTAAAAAATAACTAATGTTTGGTTCTTTTGACCACTCGTTCGGAAACTCAACAGAAATGTTTTCATCCATGGTTTGTTGTTGTTGTTGTTGCTGAGGTTTGTTAAAATATCATAATGCTATAATGTTCTAAATTTCTGGTGAATGCACTTGAAATGTACTACGCGTTGTTGTTTTTGTTGTTAGTTTTGTTGCTGCTAATTGCATCCGAATGGAGGATTTGTTGAAACATTCGTTCTTCTTCTTTAAACCGACTTCATTGAAAACTTTTAAGCATTGGTTTTTATTGTTGTTGTTGCCAATCAATGACTATGACTGGACTACGCTACCGTTAACATCCAAGTACATACATACATACATACGTACATATATTAAAATTATCAACGTCAACGACGTTTCACTCTGTCACAATCGCATTTGTGCTTCTTCTTTCTTTGCCTGCATTTTTGTTGCATTTTACAGTTCGGCTCTCACGCGATGATGTGCATTGTTTGGATTTTTGAAGCAGCATTAAAGTGTTGCATAAATTAAATTTCTTCGAAAAAAATCGCTTGGTGACAATGAGAAATTCGCACAATTCGCCAACTCCTCCCACTTTCCATCCCTTATCTAATCGGGATCTTGCACACACGATGCACACATGATGAATGAGAATTTTAAAAATGAAAGAAGAGACAGACAATTAATAGAAAAATTTTCATGTTTTTTTAACGAGAGTAGTGTATAAAAAGTGTCTCTCATTTCACTCAGCGTGTTGTTGCTTATTGTTGTTGTTGTTGTTGTTGTTGTACTCAGTTGACGTGTTGCAGTGATGTTTAATATGAGAATACAATAAAACCGACGTGTTTATGCAGTTGTTGTTGTTGTTATTTTGTGTTTTATTGTTAGTGTTTTTTATTATTGTTTGCTTTCTGCTCTGATCTGTTGTCGAGTTAATTACAATAGTTAATAAAAGCTGCTGCTGCTGCTTCAACTTGAACCTTGCATCAGCTTCCATCTCCATACCTTCAACCTTCCATCCTCCCTTCCCTTCTCCCTCCCTTCTCCATCCCTTCTCCCTCCCACCCTTCCCTCCTTCAATCTGTCCATCAGCAGGGTTACGTGGGTGTTTTTTTTTAATTAATAATTTTTTTTATCGCTTGCTTTGCGCGAGTTTTCGTTGTTGTTCGTGCCGTTTTCTCATTATTGTGCTTCGAAAGACAACAAAAAACATTGTAGTTAGTTTGTCAAGCGCAAAAATGTATTTATTTATTTATTTATTGTTGTTGTTGCTATTATACTCGTGGCACAACAAATCGCTGTCGGTGTCACCAACGCTCGGTGACGTTGAACCTGCTGAAGGTTCGGCTTTTGTTTTTTCTCCAATCTATTCCTATATTTATTTTTTCTCGTTCATTATAATAAATTTTTCTGCTTTTCTTCTTCTTCTTTCGTTTTCTTACATCATCAGGTGGTTTTTTATGCCCATCTTTTTATGGATAAATTGGAAATCTTTTGAAGGCGGAGATTTTGGTTGGATTGCTTTAAGTTTTTATTTAATTATTTTGCATTATTTAGTAATTATTTGTTGCTTTTTGTTTAAAGTACAAAAGAAGTGACTCATTAAAAAAATCAAATTTTGTATTTGATATGATTTACAATTTTATAATGATTGTTATTAATTTTTTTATTTTTGCTTATTTATTATCACATAAACAGTAATAGTAATTGATAATAAATAAATACTAAAAAATAAATACCAATAAATAAATAATAGCAAATAAATAATATTTTGGTTTTCATTAAATCCGGTTTTCGGCTTTCGGTTTAAAAAAAACTGCAACTCTGTTTAAAGGCTGGCAACCGAGTCAAAAAAAAGACAACAACAACGATTTAACTGCACTGTTCAAGCTCGTCTTTCATACTTTAAAGATAATGAGAGACAGAGAGAGAAGGCAGTAGTGACGGCAACAACAACGAGAGCGTAGAATAAAAAAATTCAACATGATCCCAGCTTGGAACTGAACTCACCACGTTCAGTTCGGCGCCTGTCATGAGTCATCAGCTGCTTGTGTTGAATAAACGAAGAAACATTTTGTTTCTCTTGTTTGTTTTTTTGCATTTGTTTGTTTTTCTTTTTTTGTTTTTTTTTGTTGACTTGAATGCGAGAGTTGATGAAACATTTTCAGTTTAGCACGAACTGGCGAACGTGAAAGACGTGTTTTCGTCGTTGTTGCTCGTCTTTTGTTTGCTCCTTCGTTCATTCTTTTTTCGTGTTGCTGTTGCATCGAAGTGATTGCGGTTTTCATTTAAAAAACGGTAGAAAAACCGAAGTAATCGAAAAAGAAAAACAAATAAAAACACAGAAAACTCATCGCTTGTGTTTAGAAATACAAATTATTTTAAACAGTTTTTTCACTCTGTTTTTTCTTTCACAACGAGTGTTCATTATAATTTTATTGCCTTTTAAATAGATTCCATTTTTATGGAGCTCGTCGATCCACCCACTCAGTCATTGTTTTCTATTTCTACTTGTTATCGTTTCTACGTGTTAAAAAAAGCCTGAGTCCTTTATTGTTGTTGTTGTCGTGAATTTGATTGAATTTCAAATACTAAAAAAATAAATAAAGTTGCCTTAAAAAAGCTTCAGAGTAGAAAAGCTGAGTAAAGTACAAGAAATCGTAAAAAAAATCAGAAAACAGAGAAGAACACAAAAATAATTACGAAATTGTTTTATTATTTGTACAAATCAGCGTTTCAAACGAAACGAGCGACGTGATCTTCTTCTTCTTCTGGCAACATGATGATGAACTCCAAAACTTGGCGAGCTCTGAGCCTGGCTTATTTTCTGATCGAAGTGGCAGCATCTGTTGGATTAACCCAAGCGAAAGGTGAGGAGTGGATGACGTAAGGATGGATGAGATCACTGAAGTGAAAATGAACTTAAATTGTTATGTTTTTATCTATTCTCTGAAGTGATTTGTTAAAAATTAGTTTAGTTTTTAGTTAAGTTTTCACTTCTGTTTGTAGTTCGTTTTTTATTAGGTTTTCTATTTAGTTTTTATTAAGTTTTTAATATTTTTATTCAATTTTATCTAAAAGAAATGTCAAATTGCTTTAAATAAACACAAATCGCAACCTTTTCCTAAATTTTTTAGGCTGCTTTGATTCTTTGATTCTCTGCTGCTTCGATTCTTTGATTCTTTAATTCTCTGCTTCCTTGATTCTCTGCTTCATTGATTCTCCGCTTCTTCGCTGAGCTTTGAATTAAAACGAACAGAAAATCATTTCTTCAATTGAGCTGCTTGACAACCGCAGAGACAACAAGCTGGTTATTCTGCTGCCTGTTTTTTTTAATCTCCGCTGAAAACCAAGCTTATGATGTCATGTTTTAAAAAGTAATAACAACAACAAACAGTTAAACAATAAAAACGTTTGCAGCAGCAAAAAAATAAACAGCGGCTGATCAACCAAACGACCTCGTTTTTATTTGCGTGTGTGATAAAGAGAGGCAGGAGAGAGAGAGAGAGAGAAGGAAAGAGTAATAAAATGATTGCACTGTTTGTTGATTTTTCTCAAGTGTTACTGCGATAAAAAACAAAAGACTTAAGAAACAAACCTCGAATCTTACTTTATTTTTCTTCAGATTTAGCTCAAAGTTAAAATTGCTGTTGCTCTTGCTTTAATGATCTTTAGAATAACTTAGATAACTTAATTTTAAATAAGTTCATGTGTCTTAAGACTCTCTTTAAAAGAATGTACAAGAAAAACGTTCAAAGGTATTCTTTTTCATTGCATTCTTCGTGTGGAGCTTTCAATTTTCAGATTTTATTTACTTTCATTTTTTATTTGTACCTTTCTTTATTTTTCACTTTATTTATTCTTATTCCAGTTCACATTCATTTTCATTTCTTTTAAGTAACGTCACATGGCAGCCCTACGATTTCCAGGGTCCAGTGTCAAGTTCAACGCATTCGTTTGTTTGTTTCTTTGTCTGATATTCAATTCTGTTCTTTCTTTTTAGTCGTTGTTTTCTCTGTTTGTTTCCCTTTTTGTTCTCTCTCTCCCTCTCTTTCCCGTCTCTCTCATCACATCTTTCTGTCGATTTAATCGTCATGTTTTTATTTGTGTTTATTCGCCTTTTGTTCTTTTGCTTTTCTTTTGATTTGTTTTAGAAAACATTTAATTTTTTATAGTTGTTGTTGCTATTGTTGTTGTGGTGGTGCTATTGTTGTTGTTGCTTTTCTTGTTATTACAAAATATGTAAATATTAATTTTCAGAAATATTAGTTCGAGTTCGTTTCTTAAGTCTTTTATTTGGATAACGAAATCAATCGTCGTTGATGAACTTGTGTAAGTGATTATAACATTAATAAAAATGATATTTTAAATATGATTGTGTTTCCGATTTCTTCTTCTTGTATTTATTTTTCTTCTTGTTATTATTATTATTATTATTATAATATCGTTGCTGTTGCTTCCAACAGATTCACAGATCAGCACATTCCTCTGCTATCCTTTCAATTGCAGTTTATTTTCTGCAGTTTATTGATTTTTTTAGTTTATTCTTTCCTCATTTTTACTTTATAATTTCATTCAGTTTTTGTATTTAATTATTCACTCTTTTTGCTTATTTTGTATTTGCTAAGAAAGTAGCAGTAGCAACAACAACAACAATCTTGCCCGGTTCGCCTACACAATCACATCGTCTGGACAGAATAACAAAAATAAACAACAAAAATAACAAAAAAACGAACACAAAAAATTCTCTCAGCTTCTTGTTTGAATTTTTCTTTAGATGCGTTTTTGCTGTTGTTGTTGTTTTATAATAATGTTGTTATAGCATTTGTTGTTGTTGTTGCTCTCTGTGTTTGTGTTTGTCTCTTTTTTGTAGTTGTTTTCTTCTTGACATTTCAAATGATTTCTAGAAATAAATTCTATTGTTTGTCGTTGTTGTATTAATACATGTACTTATACATATATTGACATTGTACTTGATATTATACTTGACATTATTATATACTTGTATGTGTGTATATGGTGATGTTTTTGCAATTTTTTCTGTCGTTCTTATGGACCATGTTGATGCTTGATGGTTGCTGTTGTCGTTGTTCTTATTTATTATCTCATGTTCAGTGTCGCTAACGATGATGATGATGATGATGCTGACGATAATGTTGTTTTTAGTGTACTCCTTCTGATTGTTGTTCTTATTATTGATGTTGTTTTTATACGTTGTTGTGGTTGCTGCTGTTGTTGTTGCTGCAAAAAATACCTTGTAACAAATTCCCATCTTTATTGTTTCTATCGTATTCTTACCATTGTTGTTGTTGTTGTAGCTGTATTTGTTGTTATTATTCAGAGTTAATACTGCAATTAATATTAACGATTTAGTATTTTGCAAAAAACGAAACAAACTTTTTTATTGTATTTTTAATTAAATGTATTTTTAACTCTTGAACATATTGAAAGAAAAAAGCTGCTCATCACCCAGCGCTACAACATCGCTTCTCCGCTGTCCGCTGCGCTGTGCAGTGTGACCCTGTATTTGAGCTTAAAATAGAAATTAAAATAAAAACAAAAAACAAGAAAAACCATTTAAATTGAAAAATAAATAAATTGGAGAATAAATAAATTGAAAAATAAATAAATTGAAAAATAAACAAATTGAAAAATAAATAAAGTGAAAAATAAATAAATTGAAAAATAAATAAATTGAAAAATAAGCAAATTGAATAATGAATAAATTGCACATAAATGTGTATGTATGTGTGATAATAAATAAATATACAAGAATCAACAACATGTCAAAAGAACATGAACTTCTAACGATGATTTCAATGTTATCATCATAATCTTCGTCAGCAATTCAACATCAGTAAATCATCAACAGACTAAACTAAAGAAAGAAGAAGACAGGGCAAGAAGAAGAACAGGAGGATGAAGAGGAAGAAGAAGAACAAAGAAGACGACGAACAAGTAGATAATCATGATGAAAGTGATTCAAATGTATTGTTTTTTCGTTGTCTTCATCTTCCTCTTCATCTTCTTCTTCTTTCTGAACTTCTTCGTCCTTATTTATGCTTCACTTGATATAATTTGTTTATTTTTATACTCTTCTTTAATAATTTCTTTCATTTATTTTTCTTCTTAAAAGTATTAATAATTAATGATGATTTTTTTAATATTTGCGATTTCGTTTTTTTTTTGATATTTGTTGGTTTTTTTTCTTTTTTCTTTCATGTGTTCATTCGCTTAAGTAACATTGATTTTTAGAGAGTTATTGTAATTAATTTCACTTGATAATTAGAAATTAATATTCGTTTTTATCTAATTAATTCCGTATTCAATCATCTTATTTTTTTTTTATTTTTTTACTTATTTAATTATTTATTCCAACCCAAGAGTGGAAAGAAGAGAAGTTAATAATAATTTTTTGTTCTTGTTATTCTCGTTTTTTTTTAAAAAAAACAATCACTCTGACTGATGATATCTCTGTGACTTAATCGGACCGTCGGTCAGTTGGTCCACTCAATCAATCAGTAAATCAAAATAATCAATGAAACCAATCAATCAATCAATCTTCGAATGTAGTAAATTCAATTTGATTTGCATCAAAGTAGGTCAACCTTTCTCTTGGCTTCTTTATTTTATTTAAACAACAATAACAACAACAACAACATCTACAAGAACAACAACAACAAGAATAATAATAACAGCAACGGAAAATAAGGAAAATAAAAACCATCATCTTCAAAACCTTTCAAAGGTTCTTTTTTGAGGTTGATTTGAAGATTTGTTGTCAGCATCGGAAAAATAAATTGAAAAAGAATATTGTTAAATATAAGTTTTTCTTTTTCTGAGCGAAGTAATCAAAAACATTATTTTGTTGTTGCTGTTTTTATTACGCAACTGCAAAGAACGGATTTTAAAAGCTTCTTTTAATAAAAAACCATTTTCTTAAAACACAAAAAGAAAAGAATATAAGAAGAATAACGAAGAAAAGGAAAACAATAAGACAAGAAAAGTCAATAATCGATAAAAAGATTTAAAGCATAAAATAAAAAAAAAATCCTCAAAAATAAAAACCCAAGATTAATAATAAAAAAATAAATTAATTTAGATGCAGTCGCTGATGTTGTTGTTGTTCTTGTTGCTGTTGCTGTTGTTGTTGTTCTTGTTGCTGTTGCTCTTGCTGTTGCGTTGATGGTTCTGTTGTAAGAATAAAATCTTTAATAGTTGCGGCTTTTTGAAGCTAAAATCTTTTTAATGAAGAATAATTAAATCATTAAAATAATTGCGAGTTATGATTTAAATGTGTACCATTTTAATAATCATGTACACGGTAATGGATCATAATTCACCGCAAACTTGCGAATGTAGCCGTCTCGCTCGCACTCGCTGGTCTTCTCATTGCTCTCGTTGGTGTTCAGAAAGAGGCAGATAATTAAACCATTAAAGCGATGACGACGAGGACAACCACCATGCAACCACGGAATGAAACGAATGCAACCTGAGAACGAAGATGATGAAAAGTGAATCTGTGATTGGTATCTATAGCCACCATCATCATCATCATCATAATAATCATCAACAAGTCAACCGATTTGAAGAATTTCAGCTAATTTATTTATAAAATCGAAGAAGTCCTCAAAAAATGATGCATAAAATATAAAATGAATATAAAATATACAGAAATCTAAACAAAAATTGATAAAAAATTCGTTTCCTTCAACATGTTCCTTAATATTATTCTTATTTGATTATTATTCAATTTTTATTGAATTTTGATTGATTTTTTATTGAATTTTTATTTGATTTTCCTTCGCATCTTCTGTGGCGCTGGATTCTATAGAGCAGGCCATAAAAATGACCGATCATGGATGGTTTACACTACAATAGATCCAAAGTGGTCCCTTGGCAGCGATTCGGATTCGGTTGGTGGAACATCGGTTCATCGGGAGGAGTTTTTTTTCTCGTTAAAAGAACATCAAATGATAGGCGTTGCTCATGCGTTGTGGTTGTTGCTGCTTTTTATGGTTGTTGTTATATTATTATTATTATTATTATTGTTATTATTATTGTTATAGTTGTTGTTGTTACTTTAAAAGCTGCCGCATGATCACGATATCGCTTTCAAGTTTTGACGGCGCCTCATAAAATATCACAAACAAAAACCGAACCTCGAAGTGACTTTAATGGCCAAAAATGGGAACAGAAACAGATGCACGCACACACTTAAAGGAAGCACGCATACACAATCACTCGTCCCGTCATCTGTGTGTGTGTCTAGTATTCCATTTCTTTGTTTTATCCTTGTCGCTCCTCAAAGAACTCACTCCCAGACCATTGCTCGTGCATCTCTATCTCACTCTCTATCGCCCTCTCTCACTCTCGCTCTTCTTCTATTCCTCTCGATCCCATTTCACTTTATCTGTCTCTCTTTTCTTTATCGCAATCTTTTGTTATCTCTTTTCCCCCATCAGACTGTTGGCCCATTTGTCTTCAAGCCGGCACATTAAGTTATCTATATTTTTATATGAACGGAGAGCACAAAAAATTTGATACAAAAATGGTCTGGTCTGCTATGGTACCAGGACGACCTGGTTCTGGTTATGGCCGGCCTCTTCCCCTCTTCCCCTGGTTGTTGTTGGTCTTTGTGCTGTTGCTGGATGGAATCCTTGGATTTTCTGTGTTGTTGTTATTTCAGCATAAAATCGAAAAAAGCAGCACTTTTTTTGCTATCCCCGCCTCAGACACACACTCAATCAGACGATCGGTCGGTCGTTTGTTCAGTCGATCGGTTGGTCCGGTCACTTGGTGAATCGGTCGTTCAGTCGTTCAGTCGTTCAGACGTTTATTGAATTTTGTATAATTTGTGTTGCACTTCCTTTGTTTGTATGTAATCGAAAACCATCCATTCGAAGGAGTGCAAAAGAAGACCCGAGTCGGCGTTTGTAACGTTTGCTTAGAATATCTTTGTACACACAAAAATGGCGACACTGAAGAATAACAATAAAAATAAGGATAACAACAAGAAAACACAACAACAGCAAGCAAATGTTTATACTGTTCAAACAAGAATGTTAAATTAACTACAACTACAGCTACAACAATAACAATAACAATAACAATAACAATAACAATAACAATAACAATAACAATAACAATAAGAATAACAGCAGCTGCAACATTGACTATAATCATAATAAGATTAGTAATAATAATAATAATAATCAAGAAACACCAAGTGAAAGAAGCAGAGGAGTAGAACAACAATAACAATAATAATAACAATAATAACAACAACATAATAACAATAATAGTAACAACATAATAACAATAATAACAACAACTCCATAACAATAATAATAATAATAATTTTAATGCTAGTAACAAGTTTGGGACAGTGAGGATGCTAAAGTATCCCGCTTAATCTGTCTGTCTGTCTGCATGTCTGTTTATCCGCTTGAGTTCCCGGCTGTCCTTTTGAAGAGCCTTCGGAGCAACGTCCGGTGAACCCGGCGGGTGCGGTAAAGCACCCCATTTGAGCGTTTCCAACGATTTTAGCGACATGATGCTTAGTGTTGCCATGAAGAAGAATAACGTTGTCATGTCTCTGCTCATATGTTATCCTCTCAATCACTCCCATGATTCTCAATCGTATAGAAACGGTTGCTTGAGTTACCTCCAATGATTGTACACTCTCCTCTTGCGTTTGACCCTGATATTCTTCGAGTAAAGACCCTTTGTTCTTGTAACCTCTCTGAAACCAGCGTCGAAATCAGCTGTCACTATGAGCCACTCACAATAACTGTAGCAATGTTTAGGAAAACGTACCGAAATAATTTATACTCCCAATAATTAAATTCTTTACTGCTTAGTTAATTAATGTTATTCGCTCCGTTTAGAAGAACACGTTTTTTAATCGGCGTTTTTTTCTTAATTTCTCTAGCATCACACGGTAATCGGTTTACCTCTCCCTCCCGCACTCGCTCTGAAATGTTAATAAAATTCTTTCCATTCTTGTAGAATTCTTTTTCGAGAATTTTTACAGTCTTTTTTTATTTCTTTAAATAACGCGATTCTCTCTACTCGACATCATTGTTCATAATTTTAATTGGTGCTGTACAGAAAATGCAACAACAATAAAAAGAATAACAGCAACAACAAAAACAACAGTAAACTTGAGCTTGTGAAGAATTTCTTTAATATTCAACCGCAAAAAAGCCAGCAAGAAGAAAATAAATCCGCCCAACAAAAAACTAATTAAATGCCAACACCAACAACGACAACAATAACAACAACAATTAGATTCCAAGAGTCACAATTTATGTACGTGTAAATAATTCCTTTACACCTTGAAAAATGGAAGTCGGCGGCAGAGTGCAACGAATTTCAATTAAACAAGAATTGAGCGAAAGAATGTTAGAAATAAAAAAATTGAAAAAAATAACAACTGCAGCTGAGGCAGAATATAAGAATGCAACAATAAGAAAAGCAAAAAGAACACGAATAACAATAAGCACGTGAATAGGATGAAATTTTCTAGGAAACACCTTCATTATGATGTGTTGATGATTACAAGATGATATGCGATAAGAGGGGGAGGGTTTGACGAGGATACTCACCTCCACCATCACCTTCACCTCCACCTCCACCTTTTTGACTCATCAACAGCCGGGAAAATAATCGGCAGAATTCCGGACTGAAAAAAATCGGACTGAACTGAAAAATATAACTGAAAATTATAAGTAAAGAAGATTATGTTGAAGAGAGGGAAAAGAGGAGGAGGAGGGAGCAAACGAAGCAAGTGGACAGTTTTTCAGAGCTGTCAGTCATTCATAATAAACGCATTTGCATGGCGATGAAAAAATTACTTACTTTGTTTCTTTTAAATGCAAGAAATAAAAACAACAACAACGGCGGAGGCGGTGGCGACGGCGACAAACAGACGACGATGAAGCAGAAGAAGCCACAATAGAAAAACAACCAACAACAACGTCGTATTTAATATAATTTATTCATTTTCGGGTGCGTGGTGTTGCATAATCTTGTCTTCCGAGTTGTGCTCACTGGCGCTCAGAGTACAACAACAAAAGCCATACAATTAGTATAGAAAAAGAAGAAGAAGAAGACGACAATACTGTTCAGTTCTTTGTTGTGGATGATGTCGTTGTTGCTGTTGTTGTTGTGCCCGAGGGCATTTTTTTAAGGTACGAAAACTCATTGAATTGGAAATTCAATGAAAATGATTGAGTTCTCCGAAAAAGAAACGGTATTTCTTCTGTTCTTCTTCTTCTCGTTTTTCTTATAATTAGTTTTCAGTATTCAACAACAATAAATGCAAATTAATCCGGTTCTCTTCGAGTGCTACGAAGTTGAACTCTCGTCGAAATGAATGCAAAGAAAATTCGATGAATTCATCGTCGTTGAAGAGAGCAAAAAAAGAGAAAAACAAAAAAACTTATAATAAAAAACTTTGCTAGAGAAATTTCGAAAAATAATAAAATAACTTAAAAGCTAATAAAAATAAATGTATAATAAAATACAACGAAAATGAAAGAAAGAAAATACAATATATTAGAAATAAAATTAAATTACAATATAGTATATAAATAAATAAAATAAAAAAATAAAAGCTATTATTAGAATTTGAAAAATAAATAAACGAAAATAATAATAAAGATGATTTTTCTGATTTATGGAAATATTTCTTTACATCCTTATGGAAAGATTAATCATTAAAGTAACTTCTAAAAAACTTTTTAAAATTGTTTCTCATTTTTCAACAATAAAATACTTCAACAGTTTAAGTCGCAGCAACAACAACAATAATAAGAAGAAGAAGAATTCGCAAACGCCACGCCTTTTGGCCTAAATATGGTAACGAAGTTCTCCATGACGAAGCTATAAAAATGCTTTCTTCAACAACAACAACACAATAATTAAAGGAAAAAAGAATCTTGTTTGGCTTGTAATTATTTTTGGGACATCAGACGATAAACAATTTTAATTTTTTCTGTAATAAAAAAGGAAGAATACAATGAAAACAACAACAACGAACAGCCACAGGAACGGCTTCGATGATAAAGATGACGATGCTAATGAAGAAGATGAAGAAGATGAAGAAGATGACGATGATGAAGATGATGAAGAAGATGATGAAGATGACGATGATGACGGTGACGATGAAGCAGCACTTCAATTGTGATGTTGGAAGTGCTTTTGACCAAAATTCGTGGTGAAGCAACAAGTGTTGTCTATAAACAAACAAGCCAACAACAAAGTGAATATATACACAATACATACATACACATAATGTACGTATATGTGCATAGTATATGTGAGTGTGTTTGCATGAACGCGTGTTTTGCTGTTAGCATTCACTCAGTAGTTCACTCGCTGGCAGAGATTCGTTTCGGCGTATGGAACAACCCAAAAGTGACCAAAATAAACAGAAACAAAACAACTCTTTGCACTGAAATGCAACCGAAACAAAGCCAAGGAACCGAAAACGAGGAAAAACCAGCAATTTATGGGTACCGCGTACATTAAAAAAGAGGCGCGCGCGCTCATTGAATTAACCATGAGTGTGGATGGACAAATGGGCCGCAGAGGAGGGCAGCGGGGCGGGGGGGGGCGGTTAGAAGGCGCGCTGGAGCAGTAAAAATGCCAGGAATTTAAAAAACCGAACAGATACAAATTCCGCCGGCGACGAAACGGTAAAAATTATGCGAGAACAAGGAATGGTTTCGAAGTCGCTTTGGTCACAGGAATCCATGAAATTTTTTATTGATGAGTTTTGTGCTTCCATTCAATTTAAAGGTTTTTCGCTTTAAATTCATAAAAATTGAAAAAAATGCACTAAGAACTTCAAATATAAATAATGTTCCTCAAATCTAAACAAATCGAGTTCGTTTCTTAAGTCTTTTGAATGAAATGATATTTTAAATTTAAATTCATTTTTTGTAATAATAATAGATCATAAATCAATAAAAACCAAATAAATAATAGAATGGTGGCTAATAAATTAAACTCCGTCGTTCATAAAACCAATCAAGTTGTCAAGCTTCAAAGAAAAATCTAACATTTTAATAGCTGACGTTTCCTTGTTGAAAATACTCAAACAGAAGACTGAGAAAAGGTACAAAAATACCGATAAAAAAATAGCGAAACGAGAAGAATATCAATTACAGCAACAACAACAACAACAGCAAGAGCATCCTCAACTATATTTCAATAATAATAAATAATAAATAAAAATAAAATGGAAATATTTCACCGTTCAACGATAATAACAACGGAGAAGACTAAATTACAGCTTCAAGATATAGATAATCTGTCTCTGTCACTGAGTGTCTCCTTCCTTCTCGCTCTATTCATCTCTCGCTGTCTCGCTCTCTCCCTATGAAAGTCTATGATTAATCAGGAGGCTCAGAAGAGTAGAGGAACATAAAACATTTGAAGAACACGCAATTTCCTTCACTTAAGTGAATAATTACATCATTGTTTATTATTAACTGTTGATTTGAAGTGGATTTTAATCTTATTTAATCTACTTTTTATTTTTATTATATTTATTTTATTATATTTTATTTTTATTCTATTTTAATCGATTTTATTTTATTTTTATTCTATTTTATTCGATTTTATTTGATTTTTATGATTTTATTTGATTTAATTCGATTTAATTTTATTTTTGTTTTTATTTTAGTTATTTAAAGGTTTTTTATTCATTTTTATGTATTCTCTTTTTATTTATTTTTTCCTTTTACACGCAGTAAAACTTGTTTAGAAAATTCAATTAATTGTCTACAAAAGAACTTGACAATAACAACAACAACAACAGCATAGACATAACACACACACACACACAGAAAAGCACTCACTTTAAAGCTAAGCTTATCTCTAGTGTTGATTCTGCTCTGCAATAAATTTTAAGTGAATCCTGTTTAAATCATTTAAAATTTAGCAAGAAAGACAGCAACAAAACTAAAAAAATAACAAGAATAAAAAATAAAATACAAGAAAATTGAATAAAATATAAGAATAAAAAATATAATGAAGGAAAAAAGATTCTTTTAAAGCAACACTAAAGTAAAGAAACAAAATAAATGCCAAGGAAATAAGAATAAGAAAGAGAAGGAAAAAAAGATGGAGAGAGAGAGAGAAAGAGGGAGAGGAAAAGAGGAAGAGAGACACAGGAAGAGAGAGCGAGAGAGATGCAGAAAGAGAGAGCGAGACAGATATGAATAAAGAAGGATTACAAGCGATAAATACGTGTGACATGACAACAGCTGAGAGCAAGTAAGACAGACAGAAAGACAGACAGACAGGATGGACGACGGATAGACGCATACGATAAACGCCTGGACGCATGAACGGAAAAACGGACGGACGGACGGACGGATGGATGAGCAAACAAAACGACCAGCAAATAATTTGTCTTGATCAAAAGCAGGCTTGATATGAAACAAACAACAACACAACCAGCAGAAATAAAATACAGCAACACTAAAATAACAACAACAATAAATACACTAGAAACTAACTAAAGTAGTTGTTGTTCTTGCGATTGCGATACCCCGAAGTGATCTCGTTGTTGTTGTTGTTGGCATTTTTACAACACTGATCTTGTCACTGGATCATCCGTTATAAAGTAACGCAGCATGTTAGCATACGCATGTACGTATGCGTGTGTGTGTGTGTGTGGGGGGGGGGGAGGGGGAGGGGATGGGGGAGGGTGATGTGCGTCCTGGAGAGACACACAAAGAGCCAGAAAGTCTGAGAGAGAGATTAAAATCATTTAATTTACTTGATAAAGTTTGGGAACCTCTGCTGCTCTGCTCCACAAATTTGCAGCTCCATTTATTTGGCGTTTAACGTGTCTGCGTTGCTGCTCCGTTCCACTCTTCAGGTACTCTCTTCTCTTCTCTTCTCTCTTCTCTTTTCTTCTCTTCTCTTCTCTCCCTGCTGATGCATCTCTGATGTGTCTTTCCTCTGCTGATGCATTCAGTTGATCGTTTTTCGCTTCGGCCTCTAAACGGCGATGTCACAGCAACGGCATCGATTGCAGCCATCGCCGTCGTCGTCTTCCCCGCGTTGCCACCTCGCATTCTCATTCTTTCCGCTCTGCATATTTTACGCTCGCCCGTACGCATTCTCCGCCGGCGCGATAGACGCGGTTGCGCAATAAATTCAAATATTGCGGTAGGTTTCAATTTACGAGTGCGAACGCGTCCGCCGGCGCTGCGCTGCGATCGCTTCGGAAACCGCTGCGCCTGCTGGCTGGCTGGCTGGCTGCTGGCCAAATGCAAACCATGAATTACAATCAGCTACGCACATTCGTAGTTGTTGTTGTTGTTGTTGTTCTTTCGCTGCACGCAGGAAACCAGATCATTGAACTGGTTCTCTCGGTACACGCTGAAGAATGACGTGAAATAATATAAAACCTCTAAAAGCCTTCTTTTTTCCGACTACTTTTCTTCCTTCACACAGTTTTTCCATACCGTTTTTTGGGTTTTTCTTTATTTTATTCAAACCGTTTTTCAAACCAGGCATTTAAACTTTTTTTTTGTTGTCGTCTTTAACGGGAAGGATTTATTGACATGCGGGATGCATTAGAAATCTAAAAAAAAGTATGAGTTTTCATGTTGTTGTTGTTGTTGTTGCTGTTGTCGGTGTCATTCGAATTGCTGCTGTTGTTGGTTTTGTTGTTGTACGCAGTGTTTACAACTTCTAATAGAAATCAATTTCGAGTTTAATCGTCGTTTTTTGTCATCATTTTTTGTCGTCATGTTTTTGTAAATTTTTTTTATGTCATCTCCAGTTTCTGTGTTGCTCAGAAGTGGCATTAAAAGTACCGTTATTTGGCAGCCATTCAGCTCTGTTGGAGTATAGCACTTTTTTAGTCTTCATTTCGATGCGTTTTTTTTTTAATTCTTTTAAGAAAAACCAAGAAAAAGAAGACACCAAATAAATAAATATTAAAATAATAAGTATTAGTTTTATTATTACTATTAATGTTATTATTATTAACGTTATTATTGTTATTATTATTTTTATTAATGTTAATATTATTATTGTTATACTATTATTATTATTAAACATTATTATTTTATATATACAATATATTATATAATGATACCTTTTCAAAGTACCGTTTTTCGAAGTGCTTCCTATTTTTTTAATTTTCGTCTTGGTTCAGTGTTCATTAAAAAGATTTCATGTAATTTAACGCTTCATGGTTAATTAAACACAGCAACAGTTAAAGAAAGAGGAAGATAGAAAGATAGAACGAAAGAGAAAGCGATAGAGACAGAGAGAGAAACACTGTATAAGAGTGTATACAAAATAAATGAGCGGGAAAAACAACCCATCGACCGAAATAGATTTTATGGCTCCCCTATTTTATTGTTTTTATTACTTTGGTACACTTTAAATAGCGAGTTGTTGTTGTTGTTGTTCTTCTTCTTGTTTTGTGTTTACCCTCGAGACGAAAGCGTAACAATAATTCTTTCACTCGTGTTAATTTTTAATGTTCGTTTGCGTTTTTAAGTTTCGGTTTTTTGCCATCAGCTTTTTAAGTTTTTCCATTTTATTTTACGAAAGACTTCTTTTGAGTGGATTTTTTATTCAAAGAGGCTGTTCAATGCTGCTTCGCTGTTTTTGCTCGAAATTAATCAGGAGCGATTGGTTGGTTGGAACAGCAACAACAGCAACAACAACAACAACTGACTAAAAAAGGTACCCCGGCTGACTTTCGTTAATAAAGTGACTGGAGTGGGTAAAATAAATAAACATGAAGAAGAAGAGGATGCAACAGCCTAAGGAACACAGAGAAACCTTAAAAATAAGAAGAAGAAGCATTCAAAATAAAGAGAACAGGAAGCATTAAAAAGAAAAAGAAGCATTCAGAAATTAAGTGGTACTTTTTAATGCTTTTTTATGACTGACTGCGTGATGGAGAACCTTTTTTTATAAATTGATATTTTATTTAAAATTGAACAAACAACATTTGAACAAAAGAATCAATTAATTTAAATTTTCTATTACTAAGTTTTAATTGAATTTTTTTAATTTAGGGTTTTTATTAAAAGTTTCAATTTATTTGCCTTTTTGTTTATTTTTTTATTTTTGTTGTTTTTTTTTTGTATTTTTGTTTTTTTTAAATGGTGTTGGTACACGTGTAGCATCAACGTAAACGTAATCGCAATCATTAAAGTTAACAACGTAACGAGACGCGTTCACGTTAACATTCGTAGTCGTCGCCTCCCCCCCTCCCTCCATCCACCCCCTTCCCACGCAATCATCTCCTACACCGACTCCTGACTTACATTCTTCCAGTGACAACAACAATAACAGCAACAACAACTACTCATTAACACTTTTCATATAAAGTTTCTTGTTTATTATTAGACTCTTTTCTGCTTTTCAGTTTTTCTTTGTGATTTTCGTAAATTGTTCACTTCATTTGCACATTAAAATTCAAGCACGAAGCAAGCAAACGTCAAGGCAACAACAACAAGCAGCAAACAACAACAACAAGCAACAAACAACAACAACAAACACACAATTCAACCAGCTCCGGAGTAGTTTTGCGCAGAGACAGAAAAAAGTTGTTCGAATCCAAAAGAAGGCGAATGAAAAAAGAAACAGCAACAACAACAACAACAACAACAAATCGTACTTCCAAACTTGGCGGCTTCGCAGAACGAGTCACCAAACGACGACCCGAACGAACGAACAGCGGAGTCACTTAAAAAGTCAATGACACTCGTTGAACGTCTGTCTGCCTGCCCGCCTGCCCGCCTGCCCCCCTGCCGCTCTGCTCACCCTGCTACCAATCGTCGGCCAGAAACGAAAGATTAGTTTCAAGCTAACTTTGCTTAAGCATGTGCTTACAACAACAAAAACAACAACAAGAACAGCGACAACAACAGCGACAACAACAACACGAGTATCAATTTAGTCGTGTTGACTTTTTAAAGCTTTCTTAATTTTTTTGTTGTTCTTCAAATTTTTTATTAAACTTGTTGCTTTTCTTTATTTTGTTTTGTTTTTTTGGAGTTTTTATTTTTGTTTTTTTTCTAAATTTTTTCTGAATGTACGAGTATGAGAAATGTTTTGGTTAAATTTTTCTGTTTCTACAATATTAAAAAATATTTTTTTATTTTATTATTAATATTACATGTATAATATTTTTATTAAAAAAGTTTTTTACTGTTTTTGTTGTCCTTTTTTGGCTTTTTGTATATTGTATTTTTATAATTTTTTTTTCCGTCTCTTTTTCCGGTTGAACTTTTTTTCTGGTTGCAATTTTCGTCTTCGTAAATAATAAACTTGTACTTTTTATTGAGAAATGTTTATTTGTTAGTGTTGTTGTTATTACTATTCAAATTGTTGTTGTAGTTGTTGTTGTATTTTATTTGTAGTTATTTGCCCATAGTGTTGTTGTTGTTGTTGCAAAAAAAAAACTCCTTAAAATGAGCTCCGTTCAAGTGTTTTGCGTGAGCGTTCATTCTTGCCAAATACTCGTGTGAGTACGTGTGTGTGTGTTTATTTGTGTAGGTGTGTATATGTATGTGTGGATGTTATTACTTTTGTTAAATTTTATTTGGCTTTTTATGAGTTTCTTGACTCGAATTCTTTATTATTTTTTAGTAGTCACAACTTTGAACTGCGGGAGTCATTTGTTATTGTTGTTTTTAACATGCAGAACCTTGAAGAGTCACCTTGAAGTTCCATCTCGATAAACAAGTAGAAAGACAGAAAAGTAGAAAGCTTTCAAAGGTTAAGATTGAAAGATATACTAAAAAAGTTAAATATTGTTGATGTATTCATTCGCCCAAAGTAACTAAATTATTCTGGTCAGATTCCGATTATTATTTTCACTGATTTAATTATTATTATTATTTTTATTATTATGATTTTTTATGAATTCTATTATAATCCTCATAATCATTATTATTATCTTATTTTCTATTATGTTTTCTTTAATTTATTATTTATTTTTAAACACGAATATCGAATCAATAAATCAATTGACTATTTTTTTAAAATTATAATTTTTCTAAAGGAGTTTTCTTGTTCTTCTTCTTTTAGGTAAGTCTTTCTACGCACTGCGCTGAGCTACACATCGCACACTTCTTTGCATCGAAGAAGCGACGACCTTTTAATGATCTTTAAAGTGGCTTTAAGCGAAAAACAATCTTTCTCCTTCAAGAACATTTTTCAACAAATAATAGTGGAAAAAAGAAGAAAATCAGTTTGAAAATTAGACCCACAAAAAAAAGACAACAAGAAAGGAGAAAAAACTAAATAAATGTGTAATTTTATTGAACGGAGGCAAAAAAAAGCAGGAAAAGAAATTTTCTATGCATGAAGTCGCCAGAGCATCAGAAGCGCAGCAGCATCAGCATCGAACAGCAACTTAATTGAAAAAATCCATCAATTTCAAGAAATTCGCGAAAAAATTGCTACAAAATCAAAAGACAAAGAAGAAGAAAGAAACGAAAATAAATAAAAGAAGAATAAATAAAATAAACGCCAGGAGGAAATAAAAAAAAGAAAAAAAAGGAATAAAAGGAGGAAAAAGTAACCAAAACATATAAAAAAATAAAATAAAAAATATAAAAAATAAAATCAAAAAAAATATATAAAAAATAATGCAAGATAATACAAATAATACAAAAAAAGCTATACACTAAACTGAAGCTAAATAAAAAAATATAATTTAGAAAAAGGAATAAGCATTTTAATAGAATTAAGGGTAAAAAAAGGAAAAAAATTGCCGAATGCAGATTACCAACTTGATGTTGTTGGAAACAAAAACAACAACAACACCACCAACACCATTAAAACAAACCCAGTAAAAGCAGAAACCAACGCGAAAGAAAGATTAAAGCAAGAATCCAACACAAAAACAAAACAATTTTAAAGATGATGATGATAAAGCATTCTTCTGGTGAGTATATGCAGATAAAATCTCAAAGATATGGATACCAATGGAAAGTGAAGGACAATACGACTCCGTGGCAGCGGAGAAGCTCATGAGACGGAGGAGGAGTACGACAAGGAGTAGGAGGGGAGAAGTCGAAGGAGGCGTAGTGTATCGCCGCAGAAGATTCGCTTTCACGTTGCTCAGGATGAACACGAATCGGTGAAGATTAACCGAACGAATCACTTACAAACCAACGCAATGAATACGAGGACGAACAGAATAGACAGAGACAGAAATGCAGACATGCAGACAGACAGACAAACAGACAGGCAGACATGAAGACTGACAGACCGGCAAACGTGCAGACAGATTGCCGAGTACAGTTTCCATCCACTGAAGTTGAGGAAAAAATGCAGCAGCAGCAAAAGATGCAGAATACAAAAGAATTTGGAAAGAAAAAAAAACATAAGAAACAACAACAACTAGCAGTAAAAATAGCAACTAACAATCTAAGAAACGTGTGTTTAAATAAAAACAAATGAAAACAAAAACAAAAACAGAGAACCAACAACAACTACGAAACCAACCCAAAGCATTTGAATCTGATTTATTGTGAAGAATTCACTAACCTGGCCAAATACCGACCCGACCCCGATGGACAGACATACAGACATACATCATGTGTGCAGTCTATGTGAGTGTGTGAGTATGGGTCTGTCTCTTGTACAACAACAATCAGGGTTGCCGTAAGGTTTTCCTTGCCCACAAAACAATAAACAGCGAACCTTCTCGAGGTTTTCCTAAGAAAAATAATTTAAAAATTGCAACGGTTGCTACTTAAAAAAGGGATTAAAGAAGGAGAAAGAGAGCGCCAGAGTGAGAGAGAGATAGAAAGAGAAAGACAGGGAGAGTGAGAGAGCGAGAGATGCAAGATTGATAGGGATCGAGAAAGTGTGTATATTGCAGAAACCCGAACTTATTGAAAATTACTTGTAATCAAGATAATTTCACTTTTTATCGATTCGTTCGACCGATTTATCGAAATCTAATATTTTTATCCATCTTCCTTTCTCTTTCCCGCTCTTCCTCTCTCTCTCTCTCTCTCTGAAATGAACTTAAAACGTTTCGCAATATATTTTTTCTTCGATTTGCTTCACTCACGTTGTCCTTCTTCGTGTTGTCCTTCAGCTCAAAAATCGAGTTTATTTTAACTAAGAAATGCAAACTTTCCCGTAATCCGATATGATTCACAAGGTGTTTGCTGGCCGTAGACGGTAACGTCGACGTCTCTGCAGCCGTCACTTAATCGCATCGCTTTTTTCCGTTCGGTTAACGAGATGAACTGGTTTTAATTACATGTTTTGTTATCTTCAGCTGCTTATTCAACGTCATCGTCACCGTCATCGTCGTAGTCTTCTTCTTCTTCTGCTTGAGAGTCTTTAGAAGCTTCTGCTTCTTCTTATTCCTCATCCTTGTCTTCTGGTGTTTTTCTCCTCACTGTTTGAATGCAATTTTTGTTCTTCTCTCTTTTGTTATATTTGCTGTCATTTATTCTAAAAGGTTTTTAGAGATTATTGTGGTTTTGTTGTTGTTGTGGTTTTGTTGTTGTTGGTGTTTTTTGTTTTCTTTTAAGTCCCTATTGAAGTCGAAGTTTCCAAGGTTTCTGTGGCTTTCAATTAATCGTTTCGAGCCACGTTAGTGTCAGCTACCAACATTTAATTGCAACAACTTTTGTTTTGTATTTATTTGCTGTCTCTTTGCGACAATCTTTGCTATTGTACATTTATTCTGCTTTTGACTTTGTTGTAAGTGGTATTTTGTTGTTGTTGTAACGTTTTTTGTTGTTGTAAACTTCACTTTAATCAATAACAAAGCCTTGTGGAAGCCTTTAATGGTACCTCCCAGTGATGGTGCCTTAAATGTTACAGAGTACATTAGAACCAATTAGCACCGAATTGTTTTTGTTGTTGGAAGTTGTTATTTAAGATGATAAATCGAGAAAAAACTGTAACTAAATTCTTCGATTTCTGAGAGGATTTCTTTATTTGTTTTTCTTTCTTTGGTCTTTTGATATTTTTTAAGTCTCTTGTTAAAAAACGTCTTCTTTTCCTTTAGAGCTTCTGTTGGGAATTCAAAATGCAACCGTGACACTTGAAAGAATTCTCACGAAAATTAAATGTTGATCAGAAGGTTCTTTAATGGCCCTTTTAAGATTATTCTGCACATCTTAGTCCTTAAAAGGTTCTTAAATAATGCCTTCTGGATTAGGTTTTTCTGGATCTCTTAAATAGTAGAACATTCTAAAACTGATCCTTCCCGGGTCCTTCTACACTACTACCGAAGTCTTCGACGTTCTTGAATAACCCATTCTAGATCCTTCAGTGTTATTGAGAGATCGTCTGGGATCTGAGAAGTCTTAAATTATAGTTTCGTAGCCCTCTTTTGTACTTCTTAGATCTCAGAAGGTTCTTTATTAATCATTTCTGCATTCAGTTGGATTTCTTAGATCTGAGAAGGTTCTTTAATGAATGAAAATGAAAGAGTCTTAATTGTTTTTGAATACGTTTTCGTGATCTTTCATCTTCTAAAAATAAGTTTAATAAAACTGACTTCTTTTGAGGTCTTAAATGACCCTTTTTAGGTTCCTTTGAACTTTCTGAAGAAGGAAACAAACGAAATCAAGAAATCTTGTTATTTTTCATTTGCTTTATTAAATACTTCCTCATAAAAACATCAAAAGGGCGGCTTCACTTTTTCTAGATTTACACTATCATCATCATTAACAGCATCATCATCATCAACAACAACAACAGTGAAAATAAAAAGAAATGCGATCGCTTTTGCGTATTACGCAATACACGAACCTTGTAATTTTCAGAAGAATGAACTCAGCAAATATGAAAAAGAAGATTCTCGCAGTTCATTGAGTTGTTCAACATTCAAAGCCAAATAATTATTTCATCAAAAAAAGAGGCAAGAAAACGTGAGTCGACAACAACAGTAAAGAAGTAAAAAAAGGAACAACAGCAGTTAATAAGTGAGAATTTAAAGCATATGTTAGCCATCAGAAGAAGCAGCATAGAAAAAATGTAATGAGAAAAATCTTCATCAGAAAATCATTCATATATACCATAGTTTATATATGGAAAAGAGTAAGAAGAAGAAGAATAATGATTTTCTTAAAAAACTGCTTAAATGAAAGTATACAGTATTTAAACCTGTATAAACAATTTTCTTTTTATGTCTTAATTTTTATCTAATTATATTATAATGTTGCTTATTAATTTATTTAACCATTTTTAATTTTACGATTTCTTTTAATGATTTTTGCTGGTCAAGAGAAGAAAATGCCGATCTAGTTTGTCTCTTAAGTCTTTTGTTGCATGTGTTTCGGTCGAGTTCCTGCCTCAGCTGCTTGTTAAATAAAATGTTTCTTCGTTTTTTTCTGTGGATGGACTGAGCAAAGATAACGGTTTGCTTTAAGTTTTTAATGAACACTCGCAGATAATGAAATCGCGTCAGATTATTCAGGTGATGAAAAATAACAAAGCAGAACGATTTTTCTTTCTATCTTTTCGCAAATTTATGTTTAGTTGAGCCAAATAACATCCGCTGCTCTCTTGTTACTCTTCCACTCAATCTAATTTCATTTAATTTTATATGCTTAATTCATTAAAGATGAAATCATCACGCTAAATTTTTTTAAACTGTTTTTAAACAATTACCGGTTTTTTCAGTTATTGAACTGCTTTAATAATCGCCTATCAGTGTAAATCTTGAGATGCTTCTGTTCCTGTATATCCAGAGTCTTCTTTATCTTCCGCCCCTTATTAATTCTTCCACTTCTTCCTCTGCTTAATCTTCTTAAACGTCCTTCTTTTGTACTGAATCTTCTGCTCTGTATTTATAAAGCGTTACCATTAAAAGCGCCTTTCATTTCATAAAAAGTAATGAGGAAGGTAAGAATAATAACAACAACAACTACAACAGTCGATTATTTTTAATTTTTAGTGTAATTTTGAACTTCTTGGAAGAGTTTTTATTTGAAAAGTAGTTAATTAATGGAAAATATTTTAATGTATTTATTTTAATTAATACAACAAAAATGAATGAAGTGCAATTAATTATAGTTTTTGTAGTTGTTGTTCTGATAGCAATGACAATTGTTGTTGTTGTTCTTGAAATGAAAATCACAACAGCTTCGGCAACAGAAGCACAGCCTCTGAAGCAACAAGAAGCAGACGAGGAGGAAGAAGAACAAGCCGATCGAGATGATGATAAAAATTCCAATGAAAATGCAGCTGAAATTATCTCAGAGTAACAATCACAATAAGAACAGAAACAACAACAACAGCAATAACAAGCATATCGAATGCACAACTCGAAAATAAGCACAACTTGCGATAAATTAATGCGAACAATGAAGCGAACGAATTTGAAAGTAGTAAAAAACACAAGTAAAAGAAGAAGAAGCAGCAGTCGAAGAAGAAGAAGACGACGAAGGGGAGCACGACGCAGAAAAGATTTCCAAGAAAAACGAAACAAAATACTTGCAACAGAAAATGAACGCTCTTCAGCAACACTTTCACACAAAAATGGCTAAAATCCACATTCTTCGATACGATTATTCTTGGTCGTGGTGGAAGATGGTTGAATGGTTGCATGGTTGGTTGATCGGCTGCCTGGCTGATGGGCTGCAAATATAACCACGTTATTTAAGCAATTTGAGAGCAACAAAGAGCGGCCTCGAGGATTGCCGCTTAAGAGGAGTCTGTTATGCAGCGCCGAACAAAAACAACAATAATAACAAAAGAAAAACAATAACAAAATAGAAAAGAACAACAAAAAATAAAACAACAACAAAAAAGAGAAGAACGACAACAGCAACAGATTTTTAGTTGAAACGATTTCGAAATAAAATACAAAAAACCGTTGAAAAGAATTTCTTCAAAATTATTGTTCAACTTCATTCAAAAAATAATGTTTTTTAAACAAAAATCATGTAATATGTTTTGTTTACTTTTTATATTATTTATTGTTGCTGTTGTTAATTTGTATTTCATGATTAATGATTTCTTTGTGATGCTTTTAAATGACTGATTGCTTGATTACTTGATGACTGATTGCTTGATTACTTGAATTCTTGATTGATTGCTTGATTGACGACTGTATGCTTGAGTGAGTGCTTCAAATTGCTTGCTTTGTTTGTCTCTTAAAAGCTAAAGACAGAAATTAAACAAAAAATTCAATTGTTTCTATTATTTTTATTATATGTAAATTTTAATTTAATTCTATTTATTTTTGTTTTCTTCATTTATTGAGATTAGAGTTTTTATTTATTTATTTAATTGTGTTTTACTGCCTCAATTATTTTAATCGCCTTTTTATTTACAAAATTGCGTTTAATTTCTTTAATTTAATTTTAGTTTTTCCTTTTTTTCTTAATTTTTCAATTATCTGTTGCTGAGAAGGAAAATCCGAAATCATCGAGTTTGTTGCTTAAGTCTTTGGTGTCAAGGCACATTTTTCAAAGGTTCTCATAGATTTTACAGTTAATAAACAGACACACAGACAGACAGACGGGAGAAGATTAAAAGAAATAACGTTTAAGTTGTGAAAAAAAATAATGCACAAAATGTTGAAGAACTCATAAATTGCAATTTGCTATAAACATGTCTCAAGCATACTATAAAAAGCTCCCATAGAAATCTTACGGGAACACATGTTGCAAGAAAAATACTCACACACACACACACACATACACACACACACACACACACGTACATATACTATAAGTTTTTATTCCTTTCTTTACGTAGATATTTTCTCATATTTATGCTAGAATCAGCGATGACTTCTGTCAGATGCTGTTTAACCTTAAAAAACGTTTTCTGTGCTTTTATTTTTCATTCTTTACGCTAATCAAGATAATAATAAAAATAATAATAATAATATTAGCAATAACAGCAACAACAGCAACAACAACAATCATTGAAGCCTGCAAATTTGCGTATCGGTAGATCATGAAAAGAAGCGAGACTACAAACAACCACAACAACAACACTGTATAGTACTCTATTGATAAACAAATAAAATCGGGGAAAAAAGAAAGAAGTATTTACATCTATTAAAATATTCTCGAATTCATCTTTTGACAAACAACATGTTGCGTTTCTCATATGCAATACTCAGAACACAACACGAACATCAGGAATTGAGCACCTCTACATAATTTCGAAAAAAACACTGTATCATCATAAATAAGCTCAAAATCATTAAGAAGCTAAGCAACATTAACAGAAGCTGATCTCAACAACTTCAAGAAGCTGAACATGTGTGAAGATGTGAACATGAATCTAAACTTGTTGACAACATCATGAGCGGAGCAACAAATGAAGTGTCAATTGAAATTATCATCAACTACCGACTAATTATAAATCATTTCATCAGAATTTCAGCCACAGATTTTTCAGTTCCTTTCAGATGCCTTCAGTTGAAGATGACGCTTCGGAGGCTGCTGGAAATCGTTCGCCGCATTCATTCATTCATTCATCATTCATTCACAGTAGTGAGGCAGACAAGCGGTCAAACATTCGAACAGTCAGATGGACATTTCATGCAGTTAATCAGACAGACAGGCGGTCACGCAGACCAGCTGAGGCGCAGGCAATTAAGCGGCGAATCAAGCCGGCAGCGAAGCAGACAGAGCGGCAGACAGACCAGTGACGGGCTCATTAAGCGTGCTGCTGGGGGCCAAGCGAAATCGAGTAACCGTGATGATTGCAAACCAAGAAGAAATGCATTCTTTTTGCAGGATTCTTTTGTTATTCTTGTTAAATATTAAATTTATTATTATTATAATTTAACTGTATTATTATTTCGTAACTTAAAAAGGAGCACAAAACAGTTTCAACGGCTTTTATTAGTTAAAACAGCTGCAAATTCATTCATATTCAATGAGAAAAACAGATGAAATCGCAAAAAAAAGAACTAACAATAAAATAAAACCGATGATGACACTGAAAACACAACAATTTTAGGAAAAATTTGTAAAAATACAATAAAATATCGATAGCAACATGTTATAAAAGCGAATAAATTGTATAGCCTAAGTTGCTGTTCTTTTGTACTGTTTATTGTATTATGTTGTTGTTGTTATGGGTGTTGTTGTTGTTGGTGTCATTGTTGTTGTTGTTATTATAGACACTGCTCCACCGCCCAGTGATAACTTGGTCAGTTGGCTGGCTGACTACGCGTCTGCAGATGCTTGAATGCTTCAATAATCGTTCACATGTGCTGTATGTGTGCTTTGTGTATATACGTACATGTGCGTGTGTGTTTGTTTGTACGTGCCAATGTTCTCTTGTGTGTTTGTGGAACCATCCAATCGTCTTTATTCTTTCCGATGAACATTTTTAGACATAATTTTTCTGAACATGTTCAATAAACATCAGAGTCTGTTTCTTTCTTCTTATTTCATTGTTGTTGTTGTTGTTGTTGTTCCATTTTATTACAATTCACTGCGTCTGCTCAACTCTCCTGTCTGCTGTCTGTTGGTCTGTCGATTTTGCCTGCCGATTCCGTCTGTCGATTTTCCATCCGTGTCCGTTCCGTTTCTTCGTTTCGTTGCTTTTCGCTTTGATTGATGATTGTCCCATATTTTTTGCGGTCCACTCTGTTAGACTGACTGTCTGTCTGTCTGTCTCTCTCTCTCTCTTTTTCACTCTGTTTCTATTGCTCACTCACTCTTGTATACTCTACGGATTTGTTAAACTTCATGTTGACCGATTTGCAGTTCTGCATCGGCTTCGGTTTTTATTTTTCTTCTCTTGGGAATTTTTATGGAAGTTTTATTGATCTTGCTGTTGTTGTTGTAGGCATTGTTGTAGTTGTTATGGTTGTTGTTGCTGTTGTTTTTACCATTATCCATCGGTATTTTTTTTTCCTTCATTACGAATTTATGTTTTGACCTTTCAATTAAAGTCATCGAAGCTCGGTCTAAAGTTTAGAAAAACGTTTGTGCTGATTATGTGTAAATGTATGTATGAGTCTCTATTTGTATTTATCTGTGTGTTTGTTAGTATGTGTTTTTATGCATTTCCTCCGGCGTTTTAATCACACATCAATATTTATTATTTATTTCTACGATTTCTTGGTAAAAATGATTAATTCAAATTATATAATATAATCTAAGCTCTACTTCATTTTACTGTCTGCTCTACTGTCTACTATACTGTCTACTCTACTGTCTACTCTACATTCTACTCTACCGTCTAGTCTATTGTCTAATCTACTATCTACTATACTCTCTACTCTACAGTCTACTCTACTGTCTACTCTACTGTCTTCTCTACTGTCTATTTTACTGTCTACTCTACTTTCTACTTTAATGTCTACTCTACAATCTACTCTACTGTATTAAATTAACCCATCTTTAATGTAATCTATTCTACACTTCGACTAGCCATCGTTTCACTACTCACTGCTGCTTCGCTCTACTCTATTTTGTCAGTCAGTCTGTCTATCTGCCAGTCTGTCTACCTAAGCAAGGGTATCGCTGGACCTTCGCGGAATATCGTTGAAGATTACGTTGTCAAAAATAATCCAAAGTGATTGATGGTCACTATTATTGTGCATATTTTATGAAGCAATCTTTTATTTATTATTAAAGCTGCTTAAAGATGTTTTAGTTGTCACTCTTAATGGTACCTTTGCTCGATACGTTTCTTCTGATTTACAGAAATATTTTTAAATCAATGGTAAAGGAAAACATGATTTATTATAAGAGAAAAGTTTTATATATTTAACTGTATAGTTATTAAAAAAATATATTAAATATTTATAAGATTGACCTGAACTCAGATTGTTCACAGAATGCTTCACAGAATCTACTTCAATTCATTATTTAAAACTAAGACAAAAGACTTGGGAAACGAACTCGTTCTTCTTTAAGAAAAGAAGATGTGCATATATTTTAATTGCTTTCAATTAGAAATGAATGCGGATGCTTCTTTAAAATTACAAATAATTCTTAAATGCAATTAAGTTGAAACTCTAAATGAGGTTGGTAATGAATTTTGTTCAAATTAAATTTATTTTATTTACTTTTCTTTATTCCACTAACGGCACATGATTTTTTGTAAGCACCTGAGAAACAACTGAAGCAATAAGCAACTCTTTCGGGTTAAATACGAGAAAAGTTCATTCTTCACAGCTGGCTAATTAAATTAGAAGTAAGAAATTTAATACTTTTCTAAAAATGTTAATTGTTGTTATTATTGCAATTGTTTTTGTTGTGCTGGACAAATTTTTGTAGTTTCACACTTCATAGAAACACGTTCATAGAAACTCGTTTGCAGCAACTGAAGCTCATTCGTTTGTTGAGAAAAATAATGATAGTAATACTTAAAACCACTAAAATAGCAGCTTCTCGACACCAAAAACTCAAATTAAAATTAATTTGTTTTTCTTCTATTCTTATCGCTCTTTATTGTTGTTAAGCAATTAGAAAAATCTACCATGTCTACCATAGAAATAAATTGGAGCTCGAAAGATATCCTAGATGACATTCCTTAGACACTTTGACATACACAAACCTTAGTTTTTAGTCTTATTATTGTAGATTTTTCTTAACATTTAAAAATGGTCCATATTTGGAGACTATATCTGATCCTCCTTAGATATCTACGGGTTCTATTTATATAACTCCCCAGGAACTTTCTCAAAAAATGTAAATGTGTCTACAAGAGACCATCAACTGCTGTTGATCTACTCACAAACTAAAACTGAGACTTGAGTCGGTCATCGAGTCGAATTCGGGGTACACATTAAATCCGTTTACGATAGAAACGTGACTGTATATCGTATTTCGTCAGTGTTGTAGTTGTTTTTCGATATTAAAACGGTATAATTTGTATTTTCGTAAATAAACTCAGCCACCGGAAGAATGATTTGTTGTTGGTTTTGGTTTTGCCGGTGAAGCTTCACCGAAGAGACTCTGGTTGCCTTCAGGTGATGAAGATAAAACAATAAAAAGCAACAAGAAATATAAGAAAGACAACAATAGTGCTACAGTAATAACAATTACAACAACAAATAACAATAAACATAACCATAACCATAACTAGAACTGGACCAAGAACCAGAAAGTAGAACCAGAAAAAGGAAAAACACAACAACAACAACAACAGAACCAAAAGAAATCCTTTCGGCGGCGGGAAGTAATAAAAATAAAATGAAAAGCAATAAAAATAAAACAACAAAAAAAAAACAGCAATAACAGCATCATCATCATAACATCAACAAAAATATTACAGGAACAACAACAACAACATCAATAAACACAAACAAGAAAATAGAACAAACAACAAAACAAAACAAACAACAATCAAAAATATAAGCATAATAATAAAACAATAATAATAAGAAGAAGAATAAGAAAAAAACAATAATAATAATAATAAGAATAAGAAGAAGAATAAAACAAACAATAGCGAAAAATAAAAAAAAGAAATATAAGAAGCAGAACAACAACACAACAGAAGCTACAACAACACTTGCTCAGCGGGCGTTTTGTTGCCTGACTTTTGCGCAACTTGAAAGCGAATGATTCGAGCATCGAACACTGCCGAAACTACAAAAACAATCACAACAACAACAACTTTTATTTTATGTTAGAAAAGATTTTCAATTGCAGACAGCAACCACAACAACAACAACAGCAGCAGCAGCATGAGCAACAGCGTCAGCTACACAAAAATTAAGCCAACTAGAAATCGAATTATAAAAATAGTGGTACTGTAAAAATAAATACGATAAAAAATATCAAATAAGAAGAAGGAAAAGGAAGAAAAAAAATCAATGAAAAGAAAATAAAATTTAAAAATCAAAGAAAACCAGAGTCAAGCTTCAAGAAGTCGGTAACTGAATAAACTCCTCATGACGTAACAGCATAAAGTGCACAGTCACAGGCACTTAGACACATTATACCACACACACACACACACACACACACACACACACACACACACACACACACACACACACTTCAAGACATACCGTAAGTGTTGTTTTTTATTCAATTTATTTCTGTTGAGTTGCATTTCTCAACAACATGTTGCTCATGCAGACAGTGAAGAGAAACAAGTGTTGCTGTTGTTGTTGTTTTCTATGGTGTTGATATTCTTGGCGTATGGATGAACGGTTTGAACAGCAGTGGAGAGGAGGGATGGAAGGTTAGCGGGAGGAGAAGCTTATGTGATGAAACAGCTTCCATTCTTACACATTTTATGCTGTTTACAAGTTGATGCTGTTGTTGTTGATGTTGTTAATCTGCAGCTGTTTCTTGTATACTCATCGCCGTCCTGCTCCTCATCATCATCTTCGTCATCATCGCCTTCATCTTCGTCATTATCGTCACGTGCATAGAGCTCATCGTTATTAATTCTTATTTAATGCAAATTAAAGAAAACAACAGCGTTTGACCAACCGCTTGATAGTACAGCTATAATGTGCTTCTTAGTGTTGTTGTTGTTCTTCTTCTGCTTATTATCTTGTTTTCGTTTTTAGTACTCTTCTATATTTGAAGAGTTTATGTTTCATTGGTTTTCTGCGATCATTTCTTTGACTGAAAAGCGGTTTTATTTGAATTTAAAATGATTATGAAATTTGGTTGTTTTATTATTATTTTAAACATGTTTTTTACAATAATAATGTTGTTTTTGTTTAATTTAAAGGTTATTTCAAGAAATACGCTTTAATTGTATATAAATAAATCAATGTTTAGACTTAAGAAACGAGATCGAGCAAAACGACTGAAGAAATTAAAAAGACTTAAGAAACGAACTCGAGCAGAAATCATCCGAAGAAAAATATTGAAAAACTTGAACAAAATTAAATGCACATTTATTACATTTTGGAAAAATATTCAGAAATGTTTTGCTTAAATTTGTATCCAAAAATTTTTAAAGTTTACTCATTTTTGACCTCAACTCAAAGATCAACATCACAAAAAATTAAAAAAAAATACCACAGGAAAAAAAATATTACCGCAAACGTTAACCAACGTAAGCACCGTAAAAAGGAATTTATTTGTAAGACGAAGAAGGCGAAGGAGAAGAAGACAAATAAGAAAACCGCAGTAATTAAATTTAATTAACACTACAAATAAAGCCACACACAACAACAACAACAACGACAACAGAAAATTCGCGCATTCGCTCGCTTAAAACGCATTCACGTTGAATGTCACGAGTTGAACCAAAGAATTTCCTTGTACAACAACAACAACAATAACAACAACCACAGCTAAAATAATAAACACAACAACGTAAGCAGCTTTTGTTAATACCAAAGATGAAAATCGAACACAAGACCAAAAATCGAAGAAGAAGCATTGAAAAAAGAATCAAAAAACCCAAGAAAATCAAAGTTAAAAGAACAAAAATAAAACCACAAAAATACAAGAAGAAAGAACAAAAGTTTTCTCAGATGAGGCAGGTGAGGGTCGTGCCTCTGACACACACACAAACACAAAAGCACACAGACACACATACACACACACATACACACAGGCGTGCGTAACTCTTTGACACTCTGTTCGTACTCAGTTTATCTGTTTACCGTCGACCAGCCATAATTGCTACGTTACACTATTTTTCATCATGTGACATAACGTTGCCTCTGCGTTGCTGCAGTTGCTAAGCTGCAGAACGGCTTCGGCAGGTTGAAGTGGCGACTCGCCGCATGAAAACCGAGCCAAAAGCATGTTAATTTTAAGTTTTAACAAACTTTTAAAGATACATGAATCAAGTGTGGATGTGGATGTGGATGTGAGTGTGTTGTGTCTGTGTGTGTGTCTCTGTGTCCATATGTCACATTATAACCGTTATTTCTTCTCCACTACGCACTCGAATCAGCTAAAAACCACTTCGAGCTGCAACTTTTAATTTTTATCTTGTTGACTTATTAGTTTTTTTGATCTTGTCCAGAGTTTTTACCTTCTTTCTTCCGTCCCCTTCCCTTTCCTACTCTATTCTCTTCTTCCTACCATCCTCCCCTTCGTTCACTAATAATACTTCCTTCTACTATCAACGGATGATAAAAATACTTCATTTAAAGTCATCTTGTCACCATCGATTAACAGAACTCGTCTCCGTATTTTGTCGCTATAAAATATTTAAAGCATTACAGAGATATTATGTGTATATATAGTATATAGAGAGAGAGAGGGAGAAAGAGGGACAGAGCGAGAGGAATAACTTCGTCTTCACATCATCGTTGCTGCCATCATCATCGTCGTCGTCGTCCATCTGGTCTCGTTGACATTTTATGGTATTCATGCTAGATCCAGATCCAGTTATAGTCCCAGATCGAGATCCATGATCTAGATATTACTTGGTTGTCTGCTGGCAAGAGATTTTAACGCACTAGACTATGAAGGAGCTCAAACTTGTATTAAATTAATTCTTATGCGTGAAAATATTTGAATCTGTAAGGAAAGAAATGCGGAACGATACAAGAACATTAGGAAGAAGAAGTTAAAGAGTGAAAAATGGAGAGAGAGAGAGAGAGAGAAAAACCAAAAAGCGAAAGAAACATAGATAGTGTAGTGTAAAAAAGAAAAACTTAAAAATTAGAAAGAACTTTAAAGAAATGCAAAATATTAAATTTTGAAAACCAATTTAAATGCTTTTGGATTTATTGCTCTTTTCTTGATTTTTCTATATTCTTAAAGTCTCTTTTTATTTTAATGTGACGTTTAATAAATTAATTTTTATATTCTAATTGAATTTAGAGCATAATTTTGTTCGAATAATTGATTTTTTAAAACTGTTTTATACTTATTTTGGTTTATTTTGTTTTAACTGAATTGCTTTCCATTATTAGCATTCTTTTATTTAAATTGAGTTCTTTCAGTCGTATTTTCTTCTTGTTCCTCTTCTTATTCTTCTTCGCCTTTTCATAAACTACTCTCGTGTCTCTGATGATTTGTTTTCTTCCATCAACAGGAAAATTTAAATTATGCAACAGCTTCTACTTTAATTCGTTGTTGTTAATATTATTGGTGTTGTTGTTGCTGTTGTTCTCGTGTTCTTCTGTCAGTTTGCAAAAGTGTTGGCTGCTTGACTGTCCGATCTCCTGGATTTTAGTCACGTTTCCTCCCCTCTCTCACTCTCGGTCATCAACACATTACAACATCATCGCGATTATTTTGCGGTAATAAAATTATTGTGATCATCCGCTCGCTGCAGCGAGATGTTTAAGCGGTGGATGACAGATGGAGGGGGGGGGGAAAGCAGCACGATCGACGTAGCTGTCAATTGTATTTCTTTTCCTTGGAGGCGTATTTAAATTGAATGAAGAATTCACTAAAAGCTAACGGTTATTTAAACGATTACTTAGTATAGATTAATCTAGTAGAAAGAATGTAAATAAATGAAAAATAAATAAAAAGAAAACAAAAAAACATATTTAAATGCGGAAATCTTCCAAAATCTAAGAAAAGAAAAGAAACAGAGTGCGAGCGAAACATGGAGATAAACAAACACCGAAAGAAAGAGAGAAAGACAGGGATCGAAAAAGATGTATTTTTTGCTATTAAAAGCGAATGTTTTCAGGTGCAAATTTGTGACGCTTGAAGTGAAACATGTTAAAAAGAAGCGAGAGAAAACAGAACAAAGACAAAGAAAGACAGATGTTGTAGTTTTAGAAAAAAGTAACTAATAAAAATATGCAACTCACAAATGTTGAGGTTACAAAATGTTCTTAAAGTGTTAATTGAAAAATAGTTACGATGTTGAAAGACAACAGCAACAGCAACAACTAACAACCACAGAAAGGCAACAACCGTACATGCACTGTAATATGAAAGAACTCTTTGGACAAGTGTTAAAAATCGTAAGTCGCGGTTTTCCATGCAGTCTTTGTTCTTACTTGCAAACAAACGAGACAATAAAAGTGAATCACAGCAAAAAGAGCAACGAAAACTACACTCAAGCTGTGTGTGGTTTATAAAGCAATCTAAATAAGAAGAAATACCGTCACAAACATGAACAACCATCGCAAAACCAAACAAACACCAAGAAAAACAGCTGCAAAAAGGAAGGAGACGAAATTTCCTACAGAAGAAGGAGAAGAAGAAGAGGATGATCAAGAGGATGAGGACGAAGGGGATGATGACAAAGGGGACGAAGAAGAGAAAAATGGTGAAGAAGAAGGGAATTGAGAGAAAATATACTCATTTCTATGATTTCTATATCCCGGCCAAGTTTGTCGCTTAAGTCTTTCATTCGAAGTCGTTTAAACGTTTGTTTAATTTTCTTTTTTATATTCTTGCTTACAAGTTTTCTATATTTTTTTTTTGTTTTAAGATCTATAAATCAACTTGTTAAATTAAAATGAAAAATTGATTTTGTTTTGTTTTTGTTCTCTCTCATTTGAGCGTCTTAATGAGTGCCACCTGCTTGTGTCATGGCCCATAACATCATTAATTTCAATTAAGAGAAACAGCAACAGAACGAAAAAAATCGCAACAGCAGCAACAAAGTAAACAACGACCAGCAACAACTACAACAACGCCAACAACTGAGAAAACAAGAAATCAACATCGTTAACAACAGCAGCTTTTTAAAAATTACTGATATTCTGACACTTATTAGCATACTTTGGTTAATATTGTTTGTTATTGAGGGAGGGAGGGAGAGAGAGAGAGAGGCGATAGAGAGCTGGAAATCGCATCAACCACGCCTTCAATCAAATTTAACCTCTTAATGAACTTTACAGAAAGTTATTCATTTTGTGAACGTGTCCGCTAAAAAATAACAAGAAGAAATAAATAAAAATAAATATTGTAAAAAATTTACTGGTTTTCAGAGCGATGAGATAAGAATTATTAACACCTTTTTTACTACAGCAACAAATATTGTTGTAGTTGCTATTTACGCACCTTATTAATGATAATGATTATGATTATTATGATGATTATGAAGAGCGCACACTTTATCCTGCCTCTCTCCCCGCCAGAATCTTCTCCATTATCTTCTCCACTCCTTTTGCTTTATTATATTTTATTGCGTTTTTCACGTATGCAGAATCACTGATTTCGGCTGCTGTGAAGCTGACTGCGACGTCAGCGTCGATGGGACCGAGATGACGACGGTGACAGTCGTTAAGCAGCGATTTTGAAGAAAATTAACACCTCTCTGTGAGGAAAAGCAAGAAGAAAATCAAATTTCAATTAAAATTAAAATCAAATTGAAATTAAATAAAAAATGAATTAAAATTAGATTAAACTTTTCCAAAATAAGTTAAAATTATTCTATAATACTAAAATGAAATAAAATTTAAATACGTTAAAAATTCCTACCAAAATTTCAACAATTTAACTAAAAGTTCAGAAATCTGCAAGCATCAAAACTTTAATGCAAATAATGGAGTCAAAATTTAACGAAAACTCGTTCATTTCCATTTCAATTTAATTTAAGAGGCGTGTCTAGCATTCAGTAATTTTTTATCGCCAAGAATGTATTTAATTTGACGCCAAGTTTGTTACTTGAGTCTTTTGTTCGAAGCAATTTAAGTGAGATGAGTTTTTAGTTTCTTTATTCTTGCTTTTTTTTTTTTGCTTTTTTTCTCACTTAATAATATTTCTTGACTCCGTTTTTTATTAATACAAAGAAAAACCACACCATAGCTGCGTTTTTTACCACCTTTTTGCTACTTGTTGCCACCTTTTTTTTGCCCAAAGCCTATCATCATCATCATCATCATCGTCGTCGTCGAGGTGGCTTGAGGTTTCGTTCCTTTGTTCCTTCTTATTTGCAGTCTGCTTCCTCTTCTTCTAGGTATTTCTTTAGAAGCATTTAGTAATTAAGCCACGCTGTGATTCGTTGATTTATTTTTATCGTTTTATTTGTTTATTTGCCAAGTGTTTGTTGGTTTGCTGTTGATGTGTCTGCAATCTCTTGTCAATTGCGAGATATCGTGTCTGGAGGCCATTTAAGATGAAACCTTTGCCGGCGACTGAGCGACAAACACGCAGACAGTCGCATGAATGGGGGAAAAAACAATAGCAAAAACCAAGAAGAACGACCGATTGTAAACAGTTGGGGCGCAAAGAACAATAATAAAAACAATGTCTTAAAAACACATGCAGTAAAAGAAATGACAGGCCATGCAGACAGACAGACAGACAGACAGAGGGACAAAAAGACAGACAGAGGGACAAACAGACAGCCAGATACTAGAGACAGATGGAGAGACGAATAATTAATTTAGTCCGTGCAAACGAAAGTCTGTTGATCACACGGCGTGGATCTCTTTGATTCTCCGGGTAGCTGGTCCATTGTGGCTTCACTGTCTGTGTGTGTGTGTATTCCTTGATGTGTGTGTGTGCACCTTGATGTCTGTTTGTGTGCGAGTAAACGCTTTAAAGACAGTCACCGTGATAGCGCCATGATTTCGCTTGATTTTGATTCAATTACCACAAAATTCATTAACTTGTTGCTTTTGTACTTTTATTACCTTCTTCAATGCCATTCCAGAGCATTACGATTTGCAGAGCGATTAAACACCACAAATAAAAACAACGAGTTTAATTATTAAAAGCAACGTATTAAATGTTGAATTTTTATGTCCTTCTTTCTTAAATTTTAATTGAAATGCATTATTAACTTAATATAAAGAATGAATTTATTTCTTTCTTGTTATTTTTTTAAACATTTCGCTATAAATTCTTTGTTACAAGTGAATCATTAGAATGAGGTTTTTATTTTTATTGAAGTCGACTTTATTTTGCAATGAATTAGTAAATACTTCAGTATGTTTTGTTCCCTGTCTGTTAGTCTCTCCTTTCCTCTCCTCTCTCTTTCTATTTCTATCTTCATCTCTCGAATCTCTTCATCGCTTAAAGGCGATAACTTTAAAAGGGTTGCTCCATTAAGAGCCAAGTTGTTTCCTCAATCGACCGCACATTCCTGGGTATAAAGTTTTAATTACTCACACGCATTCGTGGCAACGTGGAAAAAGGGACCCGAACCGGATCGAATCAAATTATTTCGATGCAGATTGTAGAAAAACAGAGAAAAACACAGAAGAAAATAAGCAAGGAAGGAAAATTTTGCGATAAGAATGCAAACAACGAAGCGAGACTGGAAACCAACGAGAACCAAAACGATGAACTGATCGAACGACAGGCCGGCAGACAGACAGACAGACAGAGAGACATGCGGACAGACAGACAGAGAGACATGCGGACAGACAGACGGAGAGACATACGAATAGATGGTTGTACCGACCAACGGATTGAACAACCTATCAACTGGCCGATCGTCCGATCTGCCGATCGAAAAATTGTCCCCAGCAGCGTCCATTAAATAAACGCTTATCATGAACGCCCAAGTAATACAAACAACAACAAGAACAACAACAACAAGGACCGCTTAAGCAACAACAACTCAAACAACAGCATTAATATTAACAACAACAACAACAACAACAACTACAACCACAATAACGACAAAACAGGGCAGATTATTTTAAAAGTGCATCCATTTAAGTTCTTTGGTATTTTTTCCTTACTTCTTTCTGCTTCTTCTGCTTATTTTTTATTATTCCTGAATAGCATTTCTATTTATTGCTAGAAAAAGAACATTTTTCTGCAAAAACGTCTGCACGATAACAGCAAATAAAGCCAAAGAGACGAATGAAACCTTTTAAATACATTTTCCGACCAAAGAGAAGTGGAAAAGGTAGAGAATAGGAACGATTTTGAAAAAGGAGCAAAAGTGGATGAAGAAGACGCCAAACTTGTGTCGCTCTTCGCTTATCGGATGCTCCTGTCAAATTATGGTTGTCCTTTTTTGTACTCTTTATTTTCTTCTTGCATAATAAAATCGAACCTAAACAAAAAGAAAATGTGCATTGGAAAAGGGAAAACTTAAGCGACAAACTGGAAAAATAACATCTAAAATAAAAGCGACGAATAAAATAAAAGCAACGAATAAAAGAATAGCGACGAATAAAATAATAGCGACGCATAAAATAATAGCAACGCATAAAATAATAGCGACGCATAATAATTGAACAGAACAGAGCAGCGCAGCGTCAAATCCAGCAAAGAAGCAGAGTAACACAGAGTAGAGTAGAGTAGAGTGGAGAGCAGGACAGAGCTGAATGTGGTAAAAACGTTGCCGCATCTACATTTTTACTTAAAAGGTTTGCACGTTAAAAATTCAATTATTGTTGTTGTTATAATTTTTGTAGGTTGTACCTATTGTTGTTGTTGTCGTCGTCGTTTCTGCTGTTGTAACTATTGTAACATTGTCTGGCACAACTTTATTATACTCGAATATCATTTAAGTTGTGGTCGATTTTTTGTTGTTATTCTTTTCAATGCTAATCGTCTCCGTTCTTGTTGTTTTTTCGGTTGCTGTTGTTATTGTTGTTGCTGTTGTAATTGTTGTTGCTTTTGTTATTGTTGTCATTGTTGTTGTTGTACACTATTCGTTGCCATTTTAGCTGCCCTGCAACGATGTGCATCGAATTCGATGACGCTGAGTGCGAAACGCGTTCCATGACTTAATTTATTGCCGAGTGTTGTTACTGTTGTTGTTGTTATTATTATTGTTGTGGTTATGCTCTTGGTTGTTGTTGTAATTGTTTTTGTACTTGTTCTCGTTATTGTTGTTTTATTTAGTGGGCTGTGTAGTTGTTTTAATTTTTTGTTAATAGAGCGCGCTTACGTTCTACCGATGTCAGGGTATCGACGTTGTTGTTGTTGTTAATTCTACTATTCTAACCGTGTTCTTAATGCAAAAAAATTTACAATTGTTATTAATTTAGAAGCATGTCTCCAAAAGAACAAAACAACTTCTTTACATAAAATAGTTATCATATTTTTTAACGCACAAAAATATAAAAAGAATAGGAAAATTACAATACAAGAACAGCAAGAAAAATAATTAACTAAAACATATAATAAACGCCGAAATAAACTCATTTTAAGTGCTTCAGACAAGCTGAAAGTTTGTAAAAATAAAAAACCGATTTCATGAGCAGCATAGAAACATGAAACAGCAGCTCAAGCGACTGCATGAAGTTTTAAAAATAGGAACAACAACAACAGCGGCAACAACAACAACTGGACATCAACAATAACATCATAATAGCAACAACAACAACCAGCGAACTTATTACAGTGTAATAATAAAATCTGCATCGCGTAGAATATTAAAAACAAAACGAGTTGAAACAAGAAACCCGCAGTAACAACTACAAAAACAAAAACAACAACAAAAGCAACAACCACTCAACAATCTGTGCCAAAGTATTAAAATACAAAAAACAGGGGCGTCAACCACGAAGCCACTTTAAAGAAAAAACAATTCTGAGCTCATCTGAGGATGTGGCTTTTGTGATGATGACGATGATACTGAGGCTGATGTTAAGGATGATGATGTTGATGATGAACATGCTTACGATGATGATGCTGGTTTGAAGTGCTCACGAACCGGACGCACTTTACCCACTTTTTGATTTTTAATCAGTTCTGCGCTCACTAAACTTCAAACAACAACAACAACAACAACAACAACAACAACAACAGCAACAGCAACAACAACGACTTCTTCTAGGATTCTGAGGTCCCACACGCACGAAGTTGTTGTTATTACTTTTGTGGTCGTTTTTTATTCATTCTGTGGTTTCGTTTTAATGATATGATGATGACCAGCGATAATAAAAATGAAATATTAAGAAACAAATACAAAACAAAGAAAAAGAAGGTGACCAGGTTTTAAAAGCCACCCTGCAGCTTCGTCGATTGCTCCACATCCAACAACAACAATAATTAAGCTCAATAAAATTAAGAACCTGAATTAAGTTCGTCCAAAACTTCAAGAAACTTATGAATTCTCATCAAGATTTAAAGACTCGTTGAACTGCTTTAAAAATATCGATAAATTTTCAAAATTTAATTGAATACCTTTTTTATTGAATTATTTTTTTTAGTCTCATATCTTGTTATCGATATCGTTATTGTTATCGATCACGAAATCGTGTTCGTTCTTCATTGATCGCCCTCAGATCTTTAATCAGATCAAAGTACAATATTACGCGTTTATCTCTCTTTCCTTCTTTCTTTATTATTTTTGATTTGAGTGTTTTCAGTGTTGTTGTGCTTCTCATCCATGTTCTTATTTGTCTTCTTCTTCTTATTCCTTTTCCTTTTCCTCTTGTTTCTTGCAGAGTCCCATAAAGTCCACTGTACCGAAGATTTGATGCGTGTCGAGATCGGAATCCCAGCTGGAACCGGCCCCGGCGACGCTGAGAAGCCCGAGATCTATTTGGAGGGCCTCAAAGGATATCCGGACGAGCGTTGCCACCCCGAAATAAATGGTTCACTCGCTGTGTTTCGTCTGTCGCTCAGCGATTTCTATGAATGCGGAGTGACGCGTATGGTTAATCAACTAACGGTAAATACAAGTAACATGTTGTTGTTGCAACTGCTGTTGTTGTTGTTGTTGTTATCTATGTTTTAATTAACCAGATAAATCATAATTAATGATGTTGTATTAATGGTGATATACTTGTTTTTGGTTGTTGCTGAATATTATATTTATTATTGATGATGATATTCTTTTTGTGTGTTTTCTTGTTGTCGTTGTTTTTATTCATTGACCGTTTGTAGGGTAAAAAAGTTTACTATCACAAAATCATCATCGAAGGCTCCGGCTCCAGCAACAAAGAAATCGTCAGTGTGAAATGCATCACCACCGGCCCGGTTTATAATCTGATGATGAATGGAACCGTCCGCGAGCCAACGACACGCTCGGGGGCATCGGGGGCAGCTTTGGCAGCGTCAGCGTCAGCGTCGGCGGCAGCTTCAGCTCCACTTCAAGTGCAGGTCCAGCAGCATCACGGCGTCGTGCGTCGCGATGTTCTGCCAGCTGGTTTTCAGGAACCAGAGTAAGTATAATATGAGAACCAGACGGTTTTTTGTATTTCAAAAGTTACGGGGGAAGGGTGGGGGGGAGGTTGGGAAGGTCGAAAGAGTCGGGATCGGAGGAAATACATTTTGAACCAGTTTGAGGATTGAGTGTGGGAAAAACTAAGCCATGTAACAAAAATATCTCAGGATATTTTCATTGAAAAGAAACCAAAAAATCTAAAAATACGATATTAATAACGATTAAAGAATACGGAATCATTTTTTTAAAATAGACAGTTTTTGCTTGGAATAAAATTCTTTCTATTCGAAAAAAGCAAAAAGGCGAACAAGAGAATATAAATTTAGGAAATTATTCTAATCTTTATATTCTATTCCACGCGTGATTACTATTATAATTATTATTATTTTCTCTCGCAAGAAAAAACCGATTATCAGTTACTCTCATTAATTTTTCAACATTTAGCTTTTGCACTGACTACCACAGCACTCGAGCGTTATTCAACTCTCGGTCTGTTCTTCCATGAATTACTAAACAAATAATAATAAAAATTTATCATTTTAATGGCTGCTGCACATTACAAGCCATCAAGGACGAAACCTGTTAAGTTATCCAAGAACCATTAGCAACCGAAGGCTACCGCTGCGGATGTGAGCAAAGAAAATAAATCATATAAGAAAAATAACAAGAATAACAAAAATAAAAGCGAGAATGCTTAGAAAACCTTCAAACAACACTGAACCCATGTTGATGATTACACCGTAATTACGCAATCGATCCTTACATGAATCCTCATTTTCAAATGGCTCTGAGGGGCCTCTATTAATTGTAGCACAAAACACAGGGGAAGGGTGGACAGGGTGGGAGGAAATAACTACAACAGAGTAGCATTGAATAACGATAGCATGGTGTAGTTAAGGAGGCGAGGTTGAGTGGAGGAAAATGGAATGAAAGGAGGAGAGTGGAGAGAGAGAGGAGAGTTGACGGAAAAATAGACAGGATCCAACAACAATCTATTTTCTTCTGAGACTTCCTTCACGCACGCGGTTCTCCTGTCGATGTGCCTGCCACACTTTAAAGAAAGCTTAAAGAGACATTAGAAGGGCGTGTATCCGTCTCTCCTTTTTCCCTTCCCCTCTCCATTGTACCCACATGTATTTCCTATCTCCACCCTTCTTGTCACCCTTCCATTTAGTTTCTTCCTTCTGTGTGCAAAGACTTTAATTCATATAATTATTATAGAGAAAATAACTATCTACAAGCGAAGACTAAACCTCAAACACGTTGTTAGCTCATTACAAAAACAAGAACAACGCACACGTTGTAATTTATTGGATTCTACGAGCAGAGTCATAAAAAGTAATCGGTTACTTCGTGGAGAGGAGGAAACGAACCTATTTAAATAAAATATTATGCATGGAATTCTTAAGATGATTGATTCTTTTTGTCTTTTGAGAAAGAGAGGAGAAAAAGAATTATCAGAATATTATTGAGAGAAAATTAACTTGAAGCAGAAATCATCATTTTTATTAAATGTATTATTGTCATAGATGTATAATAGATGGGATAGAATAGTTTCTGAATGGAAATTAGTTGTATCCCTCGGAAGATTGATTATATATAGTATAGCAATATATCAGATTCGAACTCAGAGCTTAAATCCTTGATGTCTGGCCTCCACAAGTAATTTGTACTTATTTCTGAAATAAGAAAGTGATTTCATTATTAAAGAATATCAAATAAAAGTATTTTGATGTCATCTGACTAACAATCATCAATCTACACAATCTAACCTCATTATCTGAATTATTTATATCAATCCCTGTTCTTATAGAGATCTGGAAATCACCACCTCGCTGACAGAACGTGCTCCCGAACCTCGTTTATCGATTGGTGTCACTCAAAATGGCAAGAAAGTCGCCGGGGATTTGACCGTAACGCCCGGCACTCCTCTCATCATGGAGATTAATTTAGACCGTGATTCAGCGCCCGTCTACGGTGTGGGGGCGAATTATCTGGAGGTAACCGACACAAGATTGCTTTCGGAGACGATTATTTTTAAAGGGTGAGAAATGCAAATTATTCAAAATTAATTACGATTATGATAAAAAGAGAACATCTAAAAAAATCGTATATTAAATATATACTATATACGCAGCTGTACGGTTGATCCTTACCTCTTCGAGAACTTCAACACCATCGACGGAGACACGCTGAGCGCCAAGTTTAAAGCCTTCAAATTCCCGGACTCTTCGTACGTTCAGTTTCGCGCCACCGTCAACGTTTGCCTCGACAAGTGCTTGGGTACTCAATGTTCCAACGGACAAGTCGGCTACGGACGACGCCGGAGACGTGACACCTCCGAAGCATTCGGTCAGGCGCTGATGGACACTAACAAAGTGTACGAAATTTCTTTGGCCATGTTTATTAAAATCAACGATCTGGAAGGAGTGAATCGTAGTGAGTGCTGAATTCGAACATCCCCCTGGATCTCTCCATAACGTTTACTGCTTCCATTACATTTCAGATGAAGTCCTGCAGCTGGAGGAGAAACTACGAGAGCTCAAATTGGCCAACCAACGTCTGGCGCGCAACAGTCGCGGCAGCTTCGTGGAAGAGATGAAACAATTCGAGCAGCCGGCCCCAATGGTGGTTCCCGCTTTTGTCGTGGATGAGAAGGAGCTGCATCTGGCACAGAGCAGCGCTTCGGTTAGCAGCGGCAGTAGAATAGCTGGATTCATGGTGTTGCCATTCATTGCAATTCTTTGCCGCTGGATGTGAATGCAAAACCAACCAACCAACGAAAACCAACTCCAGATCACAAAATTTTTTAATACCTATTAAACATGAAAACGGAAGGAAAATTGGTCTAAGAAGAAGAAGAACGGATAGGCATTAATACTATAATATAGACAATTAATGCCCGTGTAAATCTCAATAACAAAAATTATATGCATATACTAAAATAAATAATAATAATAATAATAATGAAAAGAAGAAAGCAGAAAGAATATGACGTAATCAGGTTAACCTAAGTGTAAAAACGTAAAATTGATTTTTTAAAAATCTAATAAAATAAATAACCGTTTTATTATAAAACAAATCACTGCTAATAAAATTAAACTGCCATTTTATTAAATAAATAAATAATTTAAATAAAATAAAAAATTTATTTTTACGTAATATTTTATAATTTACACAATTTTAATGAATCTATTTTTTCTCTTCTTAACTCTATTTAATATTTTAATGGCAGATCTTGATTCTACTTTTCAATTATGTATTCAATATTGTTTTAAGTGCGCTAATAAATGAATAAAATAACATTATTGACCTTATCTAAAAATTATAAATAATACATATAATAAAATTGAGTGAGGAATTAAAACGTGTTAAAAAAATGACATGTTTATTACAATAAAAAAGTTAATTTAATATCTACTTATTAACGATATTAATTTAGTTTAAGAACTACTAGTCTTCTAAGTTTAACGATTAAGATATTAAGACAACACTTTTAAACCAATTATAAATAATGATAATAATAAAATTGACAATAAAGTAATCAAAAGAAAGCGGAGTTTTAATTCTTCTCAGATTGTTTGGGAACATTCAAATTCGAAATCGATCGAAGAGGGCTTTATTTTTAAGTGATAACTACTAGTAATTGCTAATTAACTAATGATAATGATAAGAAAAAATTATGTTTTGGTTTTATTTTTGGACAATTATAAAGGTTTATTATTGGTTTACTTCAGAAGCCAGATATACAAAGCGACATCCGCCTGAATTTCTTACATTTATTTAAAAGCAAAAAAATATAATTGGAAAATATAAATAAAATTGAAGTTAAATAATCGTTTTAAATAATGTTTGTGTAATGAACGGAGTGTACATAATAATATATTTAAAATATTAATATACCTCTGTTTATCGTATAAATAAAAATGTTACGATATCGTCTAATAAATATCGTATTTAATAGAGCTCGTAGTGGCAACGCCGTCATCCAACAAATTGACAACGGCAACAGCTGTCATCGTGTTGGTGTTTAGATTTTTGGCGTCTTGCTAAATTGTATTTTTGAGTTGGGAAAATGTGGAAAAAACAAACTTTTTACCAGAGATAAATATCTCTGCTTTTTAGTGAATTAGAAAAAGTTTAAATAACAGAACTGCACATGGTCACATTTCAGATGAATTGAACCAATTCTAATTGAAATTTTAAAGTACTAAAGACGGCAGAAACGGCATCATACTTGTAGAATAATCTTTTGTTGTAGTTGCTAATCGAATCGAAGGTAAGCTGAAGCAATACAATAAACACGATTGATCATGATTTGTGTTCAATTATGTTCAATAAATTTTCGTAAAGAGCTGATGTGGACAATTTCAAAAGTACAACAACAAGAAAGCTTATCGGCAGCGGCTGGACTGTGAAATGACGTTTGAAGGTTGGCTGATAATCGAATGTAATGTACCAGTTGCTGTAATTAAATTAAGCAGCGAAGCATTAAAGTAATAACACGTCCGCGTGCAGGGCAGAGATCCCAACAACAACAGAGTAACCATCTCTTCAATGATGATCAAACTGGAGCGTCGGTTGTTAGGTGTTCAGAGCGAGAAGCGTCGTGACAGCTTTGAATCGATTCGGATATGAAAATCAACGAACCAGAGTCAACGAGGAGCTGTTAGAATAAAATAATTTTGTATATTGCCGATAAAATATTGACTCACTCAGCTTTGAGATAAAATATTGTAGAGGCTGCATGCCATAGACACCAGGTGAGTGTTTTATGTGATTTTTAAATGAAAATTCCTGTTTTTGTAATATATGTATTTTTATTAATATTCACAGAACTCTATCCTGCATGATTAGTAATCAAAATCTTCCACATCTACAAGTCCGCCGTCACCACAAACAACAGCTCCCATTCTCATTTCGTCTGCCCCTCAAATACATCCAGACGCTGGACGCATTAATACAATGCGCTATCGCAAAGTGCTCGTTATCGCTGGCTTCCTTATCACTTGGACTTGCGTCACCTATTATTTTTTTCTATTGAACAATCCCGTGACTTTGCTGCATCCTAAACTAAGTTGGAATCATAAACTTGAACGTCTGGAATCCGGTATACGTTCAGAGCATGGAACCAATGAAAGACTAATGCGGAGAATGGTCGATGCTCTGAAGCTGAAGTACTTCGGCGACTCTGTGGCAAAGCCATCAACATCATCCACATTAGATAAATCTTCATCTCGTGCCATTGGAATTGTTGTTCTACCTCCGGATAATCTGCCGAGTTTACAAGCACAGCCACCGCCACCAGAAAGCAGCGCTTACAACGGTGATGGATTCGATGGAGCGTCATCAACGTCGCCCGCTGTAACGCGCTTGTCAAATGGTCAGCCGGTGATTCCTATCCTTGTCTTTGCTTGCAACCGTATTTCGATATCCAAGTGTTTGGATAATCTGGTCCAGTATCGACCAAATGCAGAACAATTTCCTATTATAGTATCTCAGGTAAGAAAGTGTTTGGCAGATGTGTTGCTTCTTTGTTCATAAATGACGTTGTTTTTTTAGGACTGCGGCGATGAAGCTACGAGAAACGTTATTCTCTCTTATAAGGAGAAAGTATCGCTCATCGAACAGCCCGATCAATCGGATATCTTTGTACCTCCGAGAGAGAAGAAATTCAAAGGTTATTACAAAATAGCTCGTCACTACGGCTGGGCTCTGAACACTACCTTCCAGCGTGGTTATGAATTTGTTGTTATTGTCGAAGATGATCTCAATATAGCTCCCGATTTCTATGAGTACTTCTTAGGTACCCATATGCTGCTTAAAAATGATTCCAGCTTGTGGTACGTTTAGATCCTTCTCGTCTAATTTGTTCTTACTGAATGTCAAGTTTACATGTACTGTTTCAAGGTGTGTCTCCGCTTGGAATGATAATGGCAAAGAGAATATTGTAGACTCATCTCATCCGGAGCTTTTATATCGGACGGATTTCTTTCCCGGACTTGGTTGGATGCTAACCAAAGAACTGTGGCAGGAATTGTCAGTCAAATGGCCAAAATCGTTAGTTTCACTTCTTTGCACACATAATCATATAATCTCGTTCCGTCTCGCTTTCTTTTTTATATACTTTATTTAAGTTCAGGGATATAAAAAGTATAGAGTTGTGTATAATTTATTTATTTTGTTTTAGCTTTTGGGACGATTGGATACGTCATCCGGAACAACGTAAAAATCGTGTGTGCATTCGACCTGAAATATCACGAACCAGAACATTTGGAAAAATAGGAGTTTCAAAGTAGGACTGCTTTTTAATAATTAATTTATTATAATTTTATATTTAAATTTATTTCTTTTCCTTTTAGCGGTTTATTCTTTGACAAATATCTCAAGTATATTAAACTAAGCGATGATTTTGTACCGTTTACAAAACTGAATCTAAGCTATTTATTAAAAGTAAGTACCATTTACTAATTTTTAACATTACTAACATTACATTTACTAACATTATAGATTATAATAAAAAAGGAATTTAATTTAATGAAATATTTACTATCTCCCTTCCTTCTTTTTAAGACTAATTATGATCGCACCTTTTTGAAAAAGATCTACACTTATCCCATTGTAACATATGACGAGCTACGCCGAAATCTTATAACCACGGATGGACCAGTACGTATGCAGTACACAACAAAAGAGCAATATAAACGCACCACAAAAATGCTGGGACTCATGGATGATTTTAAAGCAAGTTTTTCTAATATATACACCTAAATATAGATATAAGGCAAAGCCATATAATATATACAAAGACAATAGGAATTAAGCTTTTCCTCTTAGTACTGAATATTGAATAATATTCACCTGAATATTAATTTTAGATTTATTTCATTATGAAGTTAATTTAATTTTACTTTCTATGTACTTATTGCTATAGAGTGGAGTGCCTCGCACTGCTTACAATGGCATCGTTTCATTCTTCTATAGTAAACGACGAGTCTATCTGGCACCCAATGCTAATTGGAAGGGTTACGATCTGTCCTGGAGCTAACAGAATTACATTCTTCCGAAACTAGATGATATATAAATATAAACACACGCCACTCAATGAGCTCTCATTAGTTCTATAAGCCAGTCGAAGCAGCTAGTTAAAATTAAAGCATTTTTGTTGATTGTCTTTCTTTTCAATGTAATATTTGTATTGTAAAAAAGCAATAATAATGATAACTATAGATGTGTATAGTTTAGTGTCAACAAAACAACCAAAAAATAACTACTAATAATTAGTTATAAATTCCAACGTTAAAACATCCACCTATTTATATATATATAAACCTATATATATATATATATACTTACCTATATATTAAACGTAATTTAAACTGAAAACTGTAAAAACGATGCTGTTAGTTTTAAGAGATGTGGTTTTGTTTATAACTTGAAAACATTTTCTATATATCGTATATATACGATTACGATGTAATTAATGCAGACAGATTTGAATTCACTTTTGCTTAGACATAATAACTAATAATTGTAGTAATTAATAATATTGCTTTTATTTAAGAGTAACTCTGAAAAAGGCTCACTGTGTTTTGTTTCTAGTTCTAAAACAATGTTAACTTTAGACACTGATTTATGCTTTTGTTGTGCTTTTAAACTCTGAATTTTATTAACTCTATATATATGTGTGTGTTAAGTTTATTTATTTTTTTTTTGTCTTGATTTTGTAACAATTGCAAATGTGATTTTATAGAGTAACATTTTCTGTATCCTATATAACGACAATAGTTGAACGCTAACTGAATATTAGACTACAAATATTATCACAATTTGAGATTTTCAATATTTTATAGCCTTGTAATTCGTCTGTTAATGTTAATTTTATTATTTTATTTATATTGAACTGTGAATTATTATTATTATCCGTTATTAAACACGATAGTTATTTAGTACGATAGTTAAGTCGTTTGATTTTTTGTTTTTGTAGTTTTTAAAATAAAATATACAATATAAGTGAAGAATATGTAATACAAATATTAATTTACATCCCTTTTTATGGGTGTGCTGGAGAAGAGTAGAAGTACCCAAGGAGCTTTTGGGTTTAATAAGTATATAAATGAATTTTATTATTTCAAAACCAATTGTATTTAATTTTTATTTTATTAATTCTAAAAGTTATATTAAATCGATAACAGAAATTACATATATTAAATTCTTTTTAAATTCACATCATCATCATTACTTCTTCATTGCATCTCATTCATCGTCACGTTGTCATCATGCTCATCATCGTCAACCTGTTCGCAGTCGATGTCACTGGATTCGGCATCACTTGTCGAATTGACGTCCGCCATATTGGATTTTTTCGTAGTCCCCGAACCATCCGCACCGGCAGACCGGCTGAACGTCGTGCTGGATTTCTGTTCTAAGAAGTTTGCATTCGCAGCATCACCGAAGACACGCTCCAATTCAGCCAAACCATTTGATGGCGGTACATCGGCATCGGAAACGCCGGCGCAGAGGGGTAGCGCCAGGTGTTGCTGCTGTTGTTGTTGTTGCAGTGCACTGTACTTGAGGTGCAAATATGAAGCATCAGTCGCTTCGTTCAGATGGCGATAAGCTGCAGAACTGGTGTTTGCAAAATCGGCGTAATGAGCAGCCGCTTCTGGTGAAAACTTGCCCATTCGTGACGACATATTATAGCCGGCAGCAGGGGACATGAGACTATGCGGTGGTCCTGAGCGTGTGCCGAAGGGCAGCGCATAATTAAGCGGTTGACCACGAGAGAGAAGAGCATTTCGCGCACTCTCCATGATGCTCGCATTCGCAGAAAGGGGGGACATTAGCGCCGGTGCGTTGGACGGCGGAGGAGCAGCGGAGGGAACACAATATGGCCGCATGCAAGCTGCAGAAACAAGGCCTGGACCAGTGACAGAACCTGGTGGTGGTGGCGGTGTTGGTGGTGGCGCACTACCACCGCCATTCAACATAATCGACTGTATGGGCGTCGGTCCAGCGGGCGTTTGACTAAACAACCAGAGACGATCACCGACTACCATGGGGCGTGCCAACCCCCCAATACCCAGTTGGGCGTAGTAGTGCGAGGCGAGCGTCTCCACGTCGGCGGTGTACTTGCGCTTCCATTTCGTGCGACGATTTTGGAACCAAATTTTGATCTGTACAGAAAAGAGGGGTCAGATAGTCTCAGGAGTCTCATCTCAATCATCATCACGCTCTCTCACTCTCACCCACTCACCTGTGTCTCTGTCAAATGAAGCTGCTTGGCCAACGCGGTTCGCTTTGCTACCGAGAGATATTTTCCACGTTCGAATTCGGTTTCCAGCGCCTTGATTTGCGATGCCGAGAATGCGGTACGAGGACGTTTCTTCCGATCGTCTCCCACACCTAACGAAGAAGAAGAAAACAAAGGATTAGAGAACGAGGACGATCAATAACGGTGAATAGCAGACATTTTCAAATTCACTGCAAACAAAACTGACAGCAGAATGTTGACGGGTAGCGCAAAATCAAATGAAATCTTTTAATTTCACAAAATGTACAAGAAATTAATTGAAATTGATACACAAAATATTATTCATTATTTTATAAAATTTGCCGCATTCAAAATACGATTTATTCACCTACGATTAGAAAACTTGTAATTAGATGAACATTAAAATAACAAATTAAGCAAAATCGACGAGTTAATAAATCTTTGAACATAGTCGAACATTTCGGTTGTGGATTCTATTTTTAAAACACTTGCAGTGTAAATGTACATCCATCCACCTCCTCGACACTCTTCTCAAGATTTACATGAATGATTGAGACACTCTGTCAACCTCGTAATGATTACAGTCATAAATGAAGAGCCATCAGAATGAACGACAGCGAAAAATACTCGTAAATGCACACACACATACACGTCGATACGAGATTTGATTCATCAAATTGGGTCGGTCGTAAAAAGTGAGAGACGTTTAAAAGTCTGAGTGACAAAAATTAATATTAATGATGAAGCATAAAATTGATTTGTAACTGTTTCAACAGCTACGTAAATATTTTTAGAGAATTTTTTTCTTGTCTGTACATTTTTTGAACAAACAACAAACAAAACAACAAATTTTAAGTGATGTCGAGCCTATTTTGAGTGATATTCGATACCACAAATCGATCAAATCGTCTGATCAGTAGTGATAAAAGCAAAATTATTGACCATAACATTAAATCAACTGCAATTTTTAATAGCCAATTAGATGTCCGAATCGGAGCGCAAAATTCAAGCAGCCAATCAAGCGGCGGCGATGCGCAGACATTTTTGATTTCTATTCAAGTTAAGCTGCTGGTTAAAAAAAATTTGCGCGAATCAAACAAAATGAAGAATAATGAAATTAAAAATGTCTGCGTTGATGATTTGATTTCCGGACGATGATCAAAACTCATTTCGCATTCAATCGCGACTGACAACTTAACAAATCATTACGTCTGCAGGTTGACTCTATTTTGGGCTCCATTCATCCGGCTGCACCACAAGAATTCGCAGCCAAAAATTCCTCAGAAACATTCACTTGCCAAATGAATGTTCGCTTAACTTAATTTTCAGCTTGTTTTAGCTTGTTTTAGTTCAGTTCACGCAACGGACACAATCTTTGCTAATTGTTGCAATTAATTGCAAATGATTGTGCAAGTTATTTTAATTAATTCGACAGCAGAGTCGACGATTAGTTATTCTGCGAGTGCGAATCTTCGGTTCGCGGTGCCTGAAATAGTTTTGGCCAAGGAACAACAAAACTCGCCAGTCACCAGAACAACCTGCAAAAATTCAAATAAAAAGCTGCACAAAAAAACTAAAATAAAAATCTGCACGAATTAAATGAAAAAACATGCTAAAAACATTAACATAAACATACAAAATACTAAAAGTAAATTAAACTAAAAGAACCAAAGAATAGAAACTAAAAAATAACATACATTTTTTATTATCTAAACAATAAATAATAATAACTAAACAAATTTGAAACGTACAAAAAATAAAAAATAAACTTAAATCACTTTGATCTGAAACAAGAAAATGCTTTTAGTTAAAATTTCAATATACATAAATTAAAAAAGTTTCGCGAATTTTTCAAAATAAAATTTACAATACAATTTTAACGAAAATTTCTAATTTTAATTTGTATTTCATTAAGAATTGTTTCTTTGGTATAAATTATTAAAAATTATCTCCAATTTGAATTTGCGGTTTATTCATTAAATAAATAAATTAACCACTTTCTCAAAATAAAATGTTTTTAAGATTAATTAGGGATTTAAATAAACATTATTTTATTATTCTAAAATGTCAAATAAGATATTCAAGGATTTAAATAATATTATTGGAATAATATCAAAAGTTATTAAATAAATCTTCAGATATTGTATTTTATAACAATTATTTAAAGATTTATTTATGACCATTAAAACCGAAAATGATGAATTCGTGTGCAACGAGCATGTTGCTTCAGATTGCGTGTCTTAGTTACTACTTCGACAAAGCCGATGGAGGTCATCCGTCCATTCGACCGATAAATATACAGGGCTGCGATTACAGCACCAAGCTTGAGGGTTCTAGGATTCTGGGTTCTTTCGGGAGCTGTAGTGCAAGACATCAAGAAATCAGACTGAGGAAATCCGGATACGGCCCAAAATAATAAACTTCGATAAAGAGGAAAGATCATAGCCACAGCGACGGTATTCAGTGAGCTCAAGGCCACTTCCGTAGTCTGGAAACTGATATCTGTGGATCCTGCCTGGAAGATCCAAATACTTTGGATCACTATTCGCAGGATGAGGTTGCAAACAATGGGTTTTACGGTCGTAACCATGCTTAGGTACTTTGGCATCGTGGGTTGGGTAGCTAATAAGAGCTTATACTTGGTACTGGGCTTTTTGCTTTATTAATGGGTCATCTCTATAAGCACTTCTATTGCGACTGCTGTTTTTATAATATGCCCACCATTATTAAGATCATGTTTAAGATCACTCAACCTCAAAAAAACCACAGGTGACAAAATTTGTACTCACTGTTACAATCATCCGAAGCTCCATCACTTTTACACTCATCCACATTGTCCTCATTGAAGCTGGATTCTGGACTGGATACTCGTAAAGCTGAGGATGTATCATTATTAGCGATCCCTGCCGAACTGATCGGTTCCGAGGTATCCACATCTGCACTTGAGTCCAGAAAACTGGTCTGATTTTCATCAATTTGTTGAGAACTAATCGCGCTTGTTACATCGTAATTATGTGCTAGCGGTACCTTCTTTAAAGGGTCCGGTTTGGAGAGAATGTGATCGATAGAAAAACTATTCGGGAAACGCCGTACCGTAGAGGTTTCCATTGTGAACCGCGAACTTTGTTAAGATTTTCAAAATTTGTTCTTGCAAATAGATTTTAGATAAAATTGTGTGTGCTGATGGTTTTTTAAATCCGTTACGCAATTCTTTAGATTTACAAAATTATTATTACGATATCAATTAATTTTCAACTTTTTCTCCAAAATTCCGTCCCGTTTGGATGCGTTTTTGTTTTGAATTCGATTCGGTTCGCTTGGCTTTGGTTCTTTAAAAAAGCACTCCACAATCCGTAACGAATTATGTTTCGATACTGAAACCAATCCCAGAATAATTCTTACCACGGAGGCCTCGATGATCTTCGCTGATCCTCCGTCAAGCGATCCTCGGCGCTGCGCGTCATGAGTCAGAGTGGAACGGCACGACGACGTCTTCAAGTGAGTATTTTTAAAACATGTGTGAAATTCGGACCGCCTCCTGCTTGTGCCTCGTAGGCGTGTCTTGTTGCTTTTCTGTATGTTTTCTCTTATTTCGTGGATTTCGATTTCTCAAGTGTTGTTTGTTTGCTGCTTAGCTGCGGTTGTGATTTTGTTGTGTACTCTTTTTTCCCACATATTAAAGTCATTTTTAGCCGCTAATGAGCGACAAGCAGCGCTATTAAAAGAGCGCGCTTTCTGCTAAATGACGCTAATATTTTGTTACTAATTTTAAAATTAGTATTCTTCTAGTGCTGAATAATTGTCTGTATTTCTTACTCTTGTCAGTCTGAAAATTGGCTTGACATGGATAATTTTTGTAATTAATTTTTACCGTCTTCTTGCTGAGGGAACAAAGTCGCGAAAAATCTCTAAATATTATATCAACGATTCGGTTATTTTAAGATTTTAGTCTTAGATCTCTTGAAAACTTTGAACAAAAATCAGGCTTGTACAGAACCTTTGAAAAGCTTTTAAAGGTTTCTATTATAAATCATACAATAAAGGAATCCGATCTTATTACAAAGATGTCTCTGCACAAGATGTGTGTAGCGTTGTGAATGGGTACGGGCTTGCAATGGGTGGAAAGAGGAATGGTTCACCCTTTTACAAGATACAAAGGTCCTCAGTTACCGTAGATACCTCGCGGAGACACAGACTCTCTCCACAGAATAAATAGAAAGGGTCTCTCTTCCAAACTTGTACGTTTTCCGGTTACTGAGACCGATACTAAGACTGCGATTAAAGTGACAACAACAACACTTGCAACACTCACTCAGGAAACACATTCGCTCAAAGTTCTTTTAGTCCATTATTATGGGGACTTGTAAACTTGGCTTCCTGCTGTGAAACAAGGGATCGGGTCACTTGATGCTTTTGCAGCATTGGGACCAATACAAAGCCATGTAAACAGGACAGGTTTTCTTTTCCTGTGATCTTTTGCTGATCGGGGTTGATGAGACCTCATTCAAAAACTCCTTCAGCGGACACATTTTCTTAGAGAACATTAGTCTCTCCTGAACTGGAACCTGAACTGGAAGCTGGACTGGAACATGGACTGAAAGAAAGATTTCGTTTGATTTGTCTATATACATAGTGTGGCTGTTTTACTATATTGTATTCCTTATCGTTTGCTGTTTATGGAACTTCAACCACTCTTCTCTTCTCTTTATTATTCCCGGAATTGAAACACAACCGAAATTACATAATTTCCGGTCATTATTCATTTCTCCTCATTTAAAAGACTTACGTTTGTAAATCATAAGATTAAGTTTATAAGTCTTCCATGTATTATAAAAAAAGTATGATTAGTATAATCTATCTAATAAAGTTCAACCAAATAAATGGTCGAAATGGTTTAATTTGAACTCTTTTTACAGCTCTATAAAGTCCACAACATCTTCTCCGTCCGTTTATCGTATTTCACCTCTGTTTCATTCACTTTCCTTCCGTTAACGTCAAAATATTGGAATAGAAAATCATCTCGAAATCTGAATATGATTAATTAAGATATCAAGAACCTGGCGACGGCGGCGCTCCGAATTGACATCTGTTGCCCGTAAACCCGAACATGAGCCAGTAAGTCACACATATTATGGTATTATTATAGCTTACATATTTGATATATGCTCCAAATAGAAGATGAGCGAAAGAAAGAGAGGATGAGGGAGCGACAGAAGGAGGGAGAACTGCAAGAATCGGTGCAGAGCAGCGCCATCAACTTGAGATGAGGTGACATAAAAAATAGAAATCATGGAGAGAAATGATGATCTTCAGAGGCAGGAATCGTGTGCCGCATGATAGAGCGACCACAGCGTCTGGATAGACGCGACTGCAGATGGTTACCGTAGCCAAAGCGTGATGAAAAACACCGACCGACAACGATAGACAGACAGACGGACGGACGGACGTATAGACCCCGCCAAACAACATCCTCCGATTTCGAAACAAGGCGGCAGGGTCGAGTTCTGTGTGGAGAGAGATTAATGTCGAGTAAAAAATCATAAATTAATTAGAAGATCATAAAAGAGAGTGTGGAGCGGGAGGGGAGGGGAGGAATGGAAGGGACCAGAGGGTGGCGAAGAAAAATTGTATTTGAGGACTCTTCGAAAGGTGCTGGAAGAAAGTGTTTCTGCGGTATACGAATGAATCCGGACACTTATTTAGTGACACTTTAGCGGCGATTTATTGTTCAAAGTGTTGTTCACGACGATTTACGACGACATCATTTGGAGCATCAAATTGAGGTGCCGCATTCAGCAGGCCGGAAGGAAGACCGGGGGGGAGGTGGGGTGGAGCGTCTTACAGGCTTATTTATATATATTTGAGTTATAATATTCAATGAGGTAATCGGTGATTATTTTAGACAGAGTATTCGAGGGACTGCTCTGTGAGGGAATCTTTGGGGACAACTTTGAGGCTAACTTTGGGGACAACTTCGGGGACAACTGTGAGGGCAACTTTGAGGACAACTTTGGGGACAACTTTGAGGGTAACGTTAGGGTTCATGTTTATAATGTTTTCATATTTAAGTTTACGACAATCGTCTTTCATTTTAAGTTTACAGGTTGTTGGTTTTAATTGTTTAATGAGGTTCTTTCATGTGACCCAAAGAAGTAGCACTCTGATGGGCCAGGGTAAGTGTGGCGGGGGTGGGGGGAGAGGTTGTGGTGTATACTCTACAAACATTTACCGAAATACTTCCTGTTTCTTCGCTCCGCCGATGTGGTTAATGAGTTTATTAGTGTTCATGTTGCCCCGAAACCGACAATTAGCGGTGTTTTGGCGCCACCATGCTTCGGAATGCGGCACTCATGTTCCTCCAAGGATGTGGGTGGATCCAAAGAAACACATTCTGCTGCATGAACACAGTTGAATGTGTCTTTTCTATAAAAAACAAGATGTTTTTCTGTGTGGATGGAAAACATTTCAGTGTACATATTTATGCATATGGAAATATTTACATGAGTCTGTGTGTGTGTGTTTTCTTCCTCTGATTTATTAGTTTGTAATGATCTACATATTTAATTTCTCTTTATATGCCGTATATTCCTCTCTACTTATTTAATGTTGGCTCCAAATTATTTCGCTGTTAAAAAGAATTCCTTTCGGAGGAACGACTTCGTGTCGCCTCGATTTTCCTCGAGGAAATGAAGGAAAAAAGTGTCTCCTGTCTCGCCAGAAGCACAGAGATTACTTATCTTTTCGTCTTTGGGCTGTTATCCTCCTCGTTGTTATCCTCCTCGCTGTTATCCTGTGATCTGGAAAAATCTTCTTCAGACTGTGGCCGGTGATCACCGTGATTATGGTCGAAATTTTCGCTGTACGAAGAGTTCAAATGGATGTGACTTTATTAAAAAAACCAACATTTCTTAAAATGAATATGAAGATTAATTGTTATGCTGTAGATTGAAAAATTAAATCACTTGGGAAACAAAGTGTACTCAAAATCAAGATAAAACTAAATGATTACTATTGAATTAGATCTTTATTATGTACACATCGTGCTACAGTGACACGTTGAAAGGTCCTCCCCTGACATCCGTTTGACAGCAAACGTATTTAATTGCATCGGAATAACTTAATTAAAAATTTAATTAGCAACACTTGCAAAAATGCTAATTTTGCTTTAGACGATCGGGAGGGAAAGAAAGCGATCTTTGATGCCAAATTATTTCGCGCACACCAAAGAAGACACACACACACACACACACACACACACACACACGCCTAAAATTGCTGTCACTTTCATGTTCATCGTTCATCTTGCATTGAAAAAATGGAAACCATTCAACAACAACAACAACGATGATAGAGAAAAACTAAAAAAAAACTCCTTGCGAATACGAAAAAATATGTCAAGCAATTCGGCGCGATTCATTATCCACAATTAACGGTATTAAGTTGTCATTTTCATTTGTGCAAATTATGCGCTCGGCAAATTTGATCATTAAATTAAATCAAGCTGACAACCGCGGTTGGCAACGCTTCGGCACGATGAAACCTTAATTAAAGTGTTGCCAGCACACAAGCAATTTGACAATATTTGTTGTTGTTGTACTTGCTGGTGATGTTGTTGCTGTTGTTGTTGTTGCTGTTAGTCGGTCATAAATTCTGTCTGAGGTGAAGAAACGGTGTAAAAAAGTGATTCGAGGTGTAAAAAAGATGTGAAGTGTGAAAGGAGGTGTGAAGGAGGAGGGGGAGGAGGAGGAGGTTAAGCAATAAATTCTTCTTCTTCTTCTTCTTCGCTTCAGTAAATTTTTCTTCAATTTCTGAAGAGTCATAAAATGAGAAGGCGTGGCGAAAAATCTTTTCATTTTTTTTAAAAGATTTCAAAATTCTTCAACTTCTGTATCATCAGCATTAACATCATAATCATCAGCATCACCATCATCATCATCTCCTACACTGCACTCTTCTCTTTCTGACTCTTGCCCAACAAAATTATTAGTTTTTCTTTATTACTCGGTTTCTTTTCTGCTAACATGAAGCATTTCTCATAACTTCTAAGAGCATCAAATGTTTCTACGCATTTTTTATTTCCAAACCGATGCCGCAAATTCTTTGGCGCTCTTGGCTTCTATCCAAATAAAATATTCGATTTTTTCCCCAATCTAGAAACCTCATCGTCGTTGCTGGTGATGATTATGATGACTTATGTAATTATGAGTTAATTTTTTTATTGTTATTTTAATATATGTACACACAAGTTTTATTTATTTGTCTTTCTTTGAAATTCATTTTCGTTTTTTGTGTTCGTTTAATGCAGTGAATTGAAGCACCTGCCACGCCTTCGAAAGACATTCGAAGCTTCGAAAAGTTACAAAAAATAGAAACGGTTGATTATTAAATAAAGACATTATTTAAAGTCAGTTGTAAGTAGAAATTCGAATGATAGTTTGATGTAAATAATAAATTTGTAAACATTTTTGAAGATATTTTCTTATATCCTTCTCTTGCTTCTGCTTCTTTCCTTACTTTTGTTTTCCTCCCTCTCTCTTTCCCTCTCTCTTTCTCATGTACATCTCTCTCTTTCGAAACCGCATTGAATTCATCTTCATAACTTTATTTTGTGATTTAAAATACATGTTTTGTAAAATTTTAATTTGATAATTGGTCGTAATTTATGAGAGGATCTGTCAACAAACTCACACGCATACACACACACACACACACACACACACATGTGCATACAAACACTTTACTGTACTTTCATCCACTGAAAACGCCTTCCATTCGCTGGTAACGCGTTGTTTCCACGTTTCTCGGAAAAAACGAAGCATTAATTTTGTCCGTAAAACATCACGGGCACCATCTTCATGATCACCATCGTAATCATCATCATCCCCATCATAATCATGATCAGCATCATCATAATCCTCATCCTCATCGTTCACCTCATCGTTTCTCTCAATGAAGTGCAATCAAACGTTTTATGTATAAAGAACATATTTTGAATGAATATTTTTCATCAGAATTTTGAGTGGGAGAAACAACAACAACAACAACAATAAAAATACCAACAAAAACGAGAAGAAGAACACTACGCCTTTGATTTTATTGCCCTTTGATTTCATTTTAATTTAATTCTTTGATTTATAAACTCGTTTAATTTTGTCACCAGATTCGTGAACTCTTTTTATTCGTTGTTTAATTTTTATTATCCTCTGAAATGCTTTACAATCATAATATTAAATCGTTAAAATTTATCTCTGTGTTTGAATTCGAAATAAATTTAATTTTATTTTTAATTTATTTATTTAATTGTACACGAATGAATTAATACGTTCTATAAATCTATCATAAATTCTATCAATTAAATTAAATAGTACAAAAGTTAAAAAATATTAAAATAAAACCATAAACATATTTTGTATTGTATACATAAATACAATATATCCAAATATATACGATTTATTAGAAATGTGAAACATTTAAAGAAATACCATTGATACTCAAGTTGTTTCCGTGTCTCTTAATTTTAAGCGTGTCACTCTCTCTCTCTCTTTCTCTCTCTCCCACTCTCTCTTGTTACGCAATAAATCACTCGAGTGATGCACACAAATTAGTCACAAAAATAAACAGCGGAGATCATTAATCAGACATCGCTACCCGTCAACCGTGACTTTTAACCAGAACGAGGTCAACGGACACCGTGGACCAAATGATGTGGTACCAAACAAATACCACAATAAAGACCCATACAAGTACCACAATGAAGACCCAAATAAAACGACCCCGAAATGACAACAACAAAAAACAAGCAGAATCCTTTCCGCAAAAACGTAATCGTACTCAGCACGTAATCGGAAACCGAAACACTCACAACTGAGTAGGAGGGTTAAGCATGATGTGGCTGGGGTACAACTGCCCCCTCCAAGGAAGACAAGCTCACACCATCGAAGGCAAGACAACTCAATACGGTTCTAATAGCTTTAAAGAGGCTTCATTATGTCAAGAGTACAGATGTTAAGAGCTACAAAATGTGTATCGAATACCACAGTTACAAAACAAATACTCTCTCTCACTCTCTCCCTCCCTCGCTTTATCTTTCTCGCTCTGGCCAACAGAGTATCGTACGTAAAAAACAGGGACGTTCACACGAGACAAGATTTATGCAGCTCTGGTGACAAACACTTGAAATGTGATGATTTATAATGAAGATGCATCGCTGGGTATTAATTAATTCCTGACGCGGTTTCGCTCGATTTGAACTCAATGGTAGAGTGAGTTATGAGCGGAGAACTGAGCTGAGCTGAGCTGCAAGACTGCCGGAGTACTCTTCTGTTGAGGTTATGTCGCTGCTACTCGTGGTGATTCCGATGATCTGAATGAAAGCTGGATGAATGAGCTTCGATCGAAATTAACAAACGTAAACTGAATCAAATCAAGTTTAACTTAATGAAGGACATATAAAGAGAGCGAAAGAAAGACACTTTATTTAGTAAACTTAACGGAACTCAACGAAGAACGTCAAACAAGTAAAGCATTATCCACTCAAACCTAACGAAGATCTGTCCACAAGGGGATGAATACACTCAAACTTACGGAGGAACTTCCAGTGATAGAATATAAATCATTTTCACTCAAACTTAACGAAAAAGTTCTAATGTGAGCCCTAATCTATCGTTTCCTATCTAATTCGATCCAATCCGATATCTTTTGACTTAACGAAGGACGAGAACGTGTCTATCGAGATGTTTCTCTATAAAAAAACCGCAAGAACGTGCATAAAATCTCCTGCATTCAATTGTCTGATATTTAACGGTATTCGATGTGGTATTGAATGAACCGAATTCCTTCGATTCGGGATCCAAAATTAACTTGAGCTTCTTTCGGTCGCGTTGACAATTAATTTAAACAATTACTCAACCTTGTCGCTTGACATTCGACGATTGCTGTGATCGTGGAATGGGCGGGGAGTGATTCGAGACAGATTAACGAAATCATGAGGCGAGAATAAAAGGAGCTGCAGCAACAACGAAAGTACAACCACAACAACAATGCTAACAATGTTCAGCTCAATTATAATGAGTTCAAATGAATGCTGACTGAATTTCGTGAGCGCTCCAAGAAACAATACATGGACGGGATGGTGGGGAATTATGGGGGGGGGGGGGGTGTAGGGGATAATGAGTATGGATGGAGGGATGGTGGAATGGTAGAATGGATGATTGGAGAGATCGCTGGATTAAAATTGTTGTGGGGTGTAATAAAAACAAGTTTCCCGGGATGCTGACACCATCACCTCAGGAGGATGAGGAGATTCTGATTGTTGTTGTTATGTCAGCCACTGCTATGCTAATTGGAATGCTTTTCTTCTTCTTTTCCTTCTCCATTATTTGTGGTTTTTGTTGTTGTCGTCGTTGTTGTTTATTTGTGTTCATTTTGTTATATTTTATTCAGCAGAAGCGTAGCTGCCTCTGAATCCATCTTTCTCTCTCCCTCTCCTTGTGCTCCCTCCTCTCTCTCTTTCCCTTTAAAGTTGTCTGGTTACCAGCCCTTCTTCATGCTTGTCTGGCTATCCGTCTGTTTGTCTCCCTGCCTGAAAATTGAATTAAATTAAAATGATACTCTTTTCCGTTCTTTTCCTGGGTTTATAGAGGAAGACACCCTTTCGTACTGTTGTTGTTGTTGCTGGTGGTGTTGGTAGTGCAGTTGTTCGTGTTGTCGTCGGCAATCTGATATCAAACACTTTCATAGTCAAATTAAATGTGATAATTGTGCTGGCAGATTTATGGCCCAAAGTGATGAGCATATGTTTTAATTAATTTCCAAGAACTCGGTACTCGTTCGGGCAAATAGCATTTAACACAAATCACGTTGTTGTTGTCAAACAAGAATCTGTTGTCTGCGCGCCGATTTGATGTCAGACAGACAGAACTTCAAACACCCCACTCACCACCCCGCACCCCATTCTTCGATGAAATGCTGCTTTAATTGATGTTGCTAACCACTTAAACGTAACATTTGTTTAGAAACATGTTGCGAAATCACTTCATTCTTCGATGTCATTTATTATTATTTATAAAAAGACTTTTGTTATAATATTTTACATAATTTAAAAAGTGTTGCAAACATAAAATTAATGTTTCAAGCAAGCAATCAAAAATTTAATTAAAAAATTAAATTCTCTCAAATTTCATCGCGTTAAAAATGCACTTAAAATAAAACTGTTTTTCGATTTATTCACGCTTTTAAATTAAAAAGCTAACTTCAGTCACATTCAAATACTCAATTTTTTATTTGCAACTAATTTTACGACAAAAATCGAACGAAATCGAAATCGACCAGCGAACTATCTTTCGGTTGTATATGTACTGGAACATGTTGTCGATAGGTTTTTGTAGAAACTAAAAAATCCAAAGTCCTAAAAACAACGCCTTGACTTTTCATAAAAGTGACGTAGTAAATCTCGAATGGATTTCAGCGTTTTTTGACACAAGCTGTTTCAGGCGTTGATTAATTTTGCTGCTGTCATCGTTTAGCCCAGACCAGAATCACTGCAGTGAAGAACATGAAACATCAAATCTCGAAAAGTGCCATCTAGCGGCTGAAAGGAACAACAGCAATCATCAGTAAATTTATGAGTTTTTATTAATAGATAATATTTTACAATTAATTTTCTATTTATTTTTTTCCTTTTATTTCATACTTAACAGTGTGTTGTAACGTAAAAACTAAATACATTTTGTCTAACTATCCGCGCAGTTCTGCTCCATGTTAATTAAATACAAAATACCGTGCGTTGGTAGACCCTTAAAATCGTAAGTAAAACATTTAAATATACAAACAAACAACAATCGGGAAATGTTAATGAATATTTCAATAATCAATATACTAATAATTAAATATTTCGGACAGTAGCATTTGTTCACTCGATAATAATGCTTCTTATAGATAACTTCAATCTATTAATTAAGAGTTTTTAAAGAATAATAAATTAAAATATTTAAAAATAACAGAACATTTCTTTTTTAAACCAGTCCTTTTACAATAAATCCATACGCGAACAATTTTCTAGTTAGGTTCGAAAATGGAAACATTTGCTATTCTCTGGTAATTGCCCTATGCCACCGTATGTGTTAATATTTCCATGGCTGCATTCATTCTTTCACCCACTTATTCATGGCTGCTGCAGATAATTCTGTCGCGCACGTTTAATAATTTTATCATCAATGTTGGTAATGTTCATAACGTAATGAATATTATACCCAAAATAATCGGACAACATCTGTTTGGTTAAAGAGTATTCATTTTAATGAATGATCAGTAAATCAGAGTTTACCTGGCATGTCCCATATGGGAGGCATCGTAAACAGTTGGACCACAGCTATACCATATCACATTGTTGCCGTCCAGTGGCACGAACTCCTTCTTCTGCCGGGTTAAACAGCTTTAATGTAGGGCGTTCCAATGTCTGCGAAAGGTGTCCTGGCACCTGTGCGTTTAGACATTACTAATTATTCTTAAATTCACTTTTGAAAGAATGGTAAGATATTTTTTTTAGCTCTCGGTAACCAGAGCTTGAATATCGCTCTCTCTCCTACGATCTGAGTGAAACCGTTTTAAAATATAAATTTCAACATATATATGGTTCTCCAATAAGAGGTGTAATTTTAAATAGCCCGCTATTGAAAAGTTTCTACTTGTCAAATGTCAAAAATAACAGCTTCAAAAGTGACAGCTACCGAAATAGCAGGCTATACAAAATTACACCTGTTATTAGAAAACCTTATATAAACAAACGTGCATCAACGATGTAATATAACAATTCAAAAATAATGTATAATAATTATATTATAGTATAATTATATGTATAATATTTATAAAATTGGGCACCTCTAAGGCTTATTAACTTTTTTTAACTCTTTTTATACCCTACACACGAAGTGAATAGGATATATTCACTTACTGCTTCCGTTTGTAACGCATTAAAGGAGGCGTGACAGGTATAGAAAAGTATATATATTCTTGATCAGCGCGACCTCCTGAGTCGATTTAACCATGTCCGTCCGTCTGTCTGTTTGTCTGTCTGTGGAAATCACGATTACAAGAGAACGAATAGAGGTATCTTCATCAAACTTGGCACGAATATTGTCTATCATTAGAAACACTTTGGTATTGAAAATGGGCAAAATCGGACCATTGCCACGCCTACTTTTTATAGTAAATATATATTAATCCATGGTTATAGCTCAATTTCTCAGCTTGTAGAACGAATTTGCGGTTGAAATTTTTACAGAAGTCCACTGTCTCTGACCAAAACAGACTACCAAAAATGGGCGTGGTCCTCCCACTAATTAAATAAAACTCGATTACAGGAGAACGAATAGAGATATTTTTATCAAATTTGGCGCGAATGTTGTCTATCTTCAGAAACTCTTATTGAAAATGGGCAAAATCGGACCATTGCCACGCCTACTTTTTATAGTAAATATAAATAAATCCATGCTTTTAGCTCAATTTATCAGCTTGTAGAATGAATTTGAGGTTGAAATTTTATTCACAAATCAACTGTTTTTTACCAAAACAGAATACCAAAAATGGGCGTGATCCGCCCACTAATTAAATAAAACTCGATTACAGGAGAACGAATAGAGATATTTTCATCAAATTTGGCACGAATATTCTCTGTCATCACAGGATATTTGAGATTGAAAAGGAAAAAACTTAGACCATTACCACGCCTAATTTTTAAGTAAACGTGTGTAGGGTATATGAACTTCGGCCAGGCCGAAGTTAACACTCTTTCTGGTTTTCAATTTTCATTTTAAAAATTTTCAATATTTCATTTTTTAATTTTATTTTTCATTAAATTACTTTTAATAATTTATTTCGATTTCGAATTTCCGATTTTTCTTCAATTTTTTAAAAAATTATTTTTCTATTATTAGTTTTTTCCTTATTATTATTTTTCCTTTATTATTACATTTTCATTATATTCCCCATCCCATAATTACCATAACCCCCCGACGTGCCATTCTTTCAGTTTTCGACATCGACCATCCCCCTACATTTCAAATTACATTACCCATACGTATGGGTACGCAATAGAGGTGAACACAACAGTTAGTATGTGTTCAACTCTCGTCGCGTGTGGTCGCTGTCTCCCAGAAGAATAGTAAGTGGTTTTTCCTTTCTTTCTTTTTTATTCCTTTTTCATTTAATTAATTATTATAATTACTATTTTTATCATATTTTATTACATTGCTTATTAATTATATTACTTTTTTATTGTTGCCTCTATGAGGCAGTATACTACGTAGCACATGGTGGAATAGGCAACACATGTGTGCAGTGCATTTCACGTATGTGTTATATATGTATATATTTTTGTATTGTAAATGCGGTTAAAAGTGGAATAACTTAGTGTTAGTCTAGTGCAGTCTTGTTACGTATCGCATTCAGAATTCAGCATTTCCTGCAATGAGACTCGCTGCGATTATGGTCATCAGTTAACACGTTTTGACATAATAACAGAGAAAAATGATATACCAACAGCGGGCGATATACGTATACAAATCTTAAATGTAATATTTATGTGTATTCATTTACATATATAGTATTTGATCTCATAACAAATGTGTATATTAAAAAATATTTTCTTTTGTAATAGGTGTTTTCACCAACTAACTTTACGGCTCGACTTCTCGAGCATAAATCATCCTCCAAATGGAACAAATTACGTCGATCTGATGAAGCAGCAGTTTTTGAAATGAGGCTTCAAACGCACTATAAGAAAATGGAAAACTGCAGAATATATGGGCCACCGAAAAGAAATGAACTTTGCATTTATATATGTAGGTTTCGCAACTTACCAACGCACTCGTATTTTGGAGGTGCCTCATGTACCACCACATCATGATATAATTCAACTGTTACGACTGACAGTGAAATTGATTGACTTGGGTACAGTTCTGTAAAAATTACTTACGGAGAGACATCGCATCCATATGGCAACAACAAGTTTCATTGCTGAAACAGTCTATCTGCCTGCTGGCAGACGAGAGTTTATTAATGCAGGGAGTTCCTGCAATGTATGAAACGATTACAATTATGTTGCTCACTCACTCTTTGCTGTGTCTTAATTGTTGTGATTCCCAAGAAATGACCCCTTCTTTGCAATTTGTTTGCAGAGTTAAATCCACCTCAAGTTGGGACCGTACAACTCGAGGTTACTGCATCCCTTGAAATGATTTTCGTGGATCAGCTCAGGTGGGGTGTAGTCCAGGTGATACACCCGTGGTTGTACGACATTAGCTTTGGTGGGGTGTAGTCCAAGTTCTACACCCGTGGTTGTAAGGAAAATTATATTTTCTTCATGGCAAATCAGCAATTCACAGAATGATGCATGCTGACACATTATTTTGTTTGCGTTCGGTGGCTACGGTAGCACAATCGTCGAGGCTCTCGTGGAGTTTTCTCTCCAGATTCTCCAAATTGCCATAGTTTTTCTGCTCAGTATGACAGCGCAAAAGGCATCATTGATCACCTTAAAACCCAAGGTTATTGTGCCGACCCAGTCTTAGAGTGGAAACAGCGCATTCGAAGTTAAGAGGAGGGAAGAAGTAATGGCGATTCAGTAGATGTTAATCGATACGATTACTTACTGAATATGCCTCTGTCGATGTTCACGGATAAGAAGAAAAACAATCTTACAGAGGTATGGCAAGCAAAATTGTCAGCTTTAAAAATTTTGCGTACCAAATCCCCAGAAAAACTATGGCAATTTGGAGAATCTGGAGAGAAAACTCCACGAGACCCTCGACGATTGTGCTACCGTAGCCACCGAACGCTCAGTATGACAGCGCAAAAGGCATCATTGAATTGAGAACTCTTGCTTATTTTTTCGCATAAATCTCAACTGTTCTGCAAGACGATCGCTTTCTGCAGTCAGTTAGGCCCACTAGGTATTCAAATCTCTTTTTCTAAAATGGCAAACGTAATGCGAAGAACATCCGCAATTCGTTGCTGTGCCTTGGATGTTGTACTTGGTAATGACTTTGGTTTCCTTCATTAACTTTGTAAGTATTAGGTGTACAAATAAGTTTCCTCGGTTTTTTATAAAAAGTTAGGAATTTATTGTGAAGGAACAGTACATTACGTTTTATTCAAAGTATTTTCCATCATTTGCCACTACTTTTCCCCATCTTTCTGGCAACATTCGGATACCCCGTCGAAAAAACTCTTCATCTTTTGACGCTATCCACAAATCTACCCAATTTTTGGTGTCTTCATATGATGTGAAGCGCTGCTCAGACAGACCATGTGCCATCGACCGGAACAGGTGATAATCAGAAGGGGCTTCTGCAGTAGCTTCCTTCCGCTTCTGATGAATCTGCCTTTTGATCTAACAAATCCTTTTTATTGGTGGAATGCCATCCCCAATGGTCACAAATAGCGATATAAATTTTTTTCTTGTGCACTTTCGTCAAATGCTTATAAAATTGCTCATAATTTTGGGACTCAATGCATCGTCCTTTATTGCTGCATTGCCCGCAAAACCAAGGACAATGCAAATGATTTTTGATAAGGAAAAATTATATAATTAGCGCTTAACACTAGATGTACAGATGAAGTCATTTTGACTCCTTTTGGGTTAGCTCATTCAAAAGTGTATATTATTATAAAAATTCTTTTCTACCTTTGTATACCGATGGAGTCATTCTGACTCCAGGTATCGAAAGTCTGGGTTTTGCGTGTAATCAAGATAAAGCTATAAATTTTGGTTTCCAAATAAAATTCATGTTCGGCCAAACTGTTTTTATTGTTAAGACTGTTTTAAACATATTTGAATTTTTCTGAACGTGAATGAACAAATTTGGGCATTCTGCAATGTTAAATAAAATAAGTTCGCTGGAATTCGCTCGATATTTAGGAAAAAATTAATGTAGGCGTCACAAAGAACGGTTGGCTGATCACGTGGTTGTGAAGTTAATGGATCCATATATGAACAAGGGTAGGAATGACACTACAGATAATGGTGGACTTCCCTATCTAACTAGCGAGCAATAGAAATCTGTGGAGGAAGCCATTATTGAAGAGAGAACTTAATCAAAAAACGCGATGCTATTAATTCCGACGGAAATATCAACGATATTGTTCAATTAATGATATTACCAGCAATATACACTGGAAGACCCCGATACATGCATAACTTGAAAAATTGACTAATGGATTTCTAGATGTATTCTATCGAATGGGGTCTGCCTCCCTAATAAATAAATACAGTCACCCTGCATGAAAAATGCAAAAAAAAAAAATAAATAAATAAAAGCCACAACAATATCGACAACAACAAACACAATTCGAGTTGTTTTCATTGAGTTAGAAAGCAAAGAAACACTTTTTGCAAATAAACCGTGAATTGTAAAAAAATAGCATATAAAACAAAACAAAACAAAATCAAACAACAAAATATTACTGTTGATAAGCAGCAACTGTAACAACATCATCTGCGTTGAGTTCAGTTAGAATAGAAAAAAAGGCCACAACAACAAATACACATTTCTTCCACGTTCTCAAAATAAAAAACAACAAATAAAAACACATGATTTTTTTAAATAAGTTGTGTTTTGAAATTTAAATAATGTTAGATTAATGTAATTAGAGAAGGAAAAGAAAATTGTTTTGTATTTTTTCTTGAATTATTTAAGTTTTACTTTTTTATTTCATTGAATTGTAGTCTTCATGCTAAATTAAAGACTTCGATGTTGAGTTAATTTGTCAAAAATACTGGCAACAACAACAATGAAAAGAACAGGTGAAATACAAACAACAACAACAATAAATAAACAACAAGTCGCCACTGTCATTTTTAGTGATTCAGTGACATGACATGCATCGTAAAATATGGAAAACTCAACTCTTCTCTCGTTCTCTTCATCTCTCAATCAAGTAATCTCTCTCCCCCTCCCACTCTGTGCCACTGTCTCTCTTCCTTTTTTATTCTGACGACCTTAAAATTTACTTTATTTAGAACGTGATTTCATATAAAATATCAATTAAAAAGTTGATCCAAAAAAGCACGAGAAAAAAATGTTAAGCAAAAAAATATGATGGAAAAAACTCACAAGGAAAACTTAAAAAGAATTACTTAATATTTTTTGTTCTCCTTTTTTTGCATATTTTCAGAAAGGAAATTAAAATCGATGCCGGAAGTTGAATTTAAAAAGTGGCTGGCGGTCATCGAGTGGAGTCGATGATTCTCATTTATATTGTAATTCAAAGAGAGTGCGCGAGAGAGTGTGTTTGTGTTTTTAGTTGCTTCTTATTTAATAATTTTTCCTTCGTTTGTGTTTGTTTTTATTTTTCGATCTTGATTTGTTTCCAATCTTGAAAGCTCTACAATCTCTCTGATAATCAAGGTGATTGAGAGAGAGTGAGAGGGAGGGAGAGTGACAAAGAGAGCGGGAAAAAATGATTTTGAGTGATGCTATTTTTTATTTATTTAGATTATTTATCCGACTGTTTTTCTTGAAGTTTTCTATACTAAGCAACTCTAAAGAAATAAATAAATCATCCATGAAAGCAAGATTATTATTATAATGGTGATAATGATTATGATGATGATAATGCTGATGACTCAATTCCATAAAATTAAGCTCATTTTATTTAATCTCTCACCTTACTGTTTCTTTCTCTCTCTCTCTCTCTCTCACTTCTCATTTCTTTAATCTCTTTGACCCTTTACAAATCTCCCCCTTACCCTCTCCAACCCCTCCACACATTACCTTTTACCAAATCAGCTGATGAATCACTTAAAAACGTTGCTGTTATATTATTGAGTATAAAATTAGAAGCAGATTGAAATATAAATAATAATATATTAAAAATAAATAAGACAACAAAACAATTTATTACAAAACCATCCAAATGAATGTGTTTTTTGAACTTTTTTAATTTAATTGAAAAGAACAAGCACAACAACAACCAAAACAAAAGAACGGAGCAAACGAAAAAAATGTTTTTGGTGTTTTCAAAACACAAAACATTTTAATATCGAAAAAAAACCATTTTTTAAAATACAACTGGTACTTTTTGTGAGTTGTCAAAAAAGAACGAGTTTGATTAATTCTAAAAAAAGATTTTTGTAATTTTTTATTGTTTACTTGTGTTTCTGAGTAACTTTTTTGTTTGTATTATTTTAATTATTTTTATTGCTTTCAGTTCTTCGTTGTTTTAAAATTTTTGGGAGTTTTTTGACTCTCTTTTGGATGAGCCGAAAAAGAAGCAACACGAAAAAACAGCAAGTTAACAGAAGAAAACAAAAAGAAAAAAAGAAGCAGTGTAAGAAATTCAATAGAGTTCGATATCGATTTTAAATTCAGAATCAGGTGTCAGATGGATCATGCGAGCATCAGTTACGCTGCTTGGTGATGGCACGCATCATGATGATTCGTCTGCCACCGGCCAATACTGATATTTCTGCTTTTCTGATCTAAGCGACGTTTTATACGTCGTTTTCCATGTTTTTTTCGCTCAGGTCAGAGGATGGGTGAAGGACGCTCAAAAAGGAGTAGAATAGCCTGAAACTTATGGGTTAGTCACGTTTTTAGGCCTCGTTTTGTTGGTTTGGCCAAACAAACAAACGAAATCCACACCCACTAAAATGCTGTCAAAATGCGGTTAACCGAGAAATTAGCATGGGTTGTTGTTGTTGTTGTTTCTATTATTTCTATGTACGAATTCAAGTACACAAGAGAAGAACCTTGGCAACTCGCAACACTTCATCGATTTCACGCCACTGTACGCACTGTCACTCACTCTTACCCCCTTCACTCCCTCCTCTCACCTATAACTTTTATATAATATAAATATTTTTATAAATAAATATAAATATTTTTATGTAGGTGGTAATTTTTTCTTTCTTTCACGAGGCACCCACTTCAAAAAGAAGAAGAGGAAGAAGTGTCGAACAGATGATGTTCATTAAAAAACACCGTTGATTTTGTTGTTTTCACTTTGGACGGCTTTTTGTTGTAATTATGTCTGTACGAGTATTGTACGATAGTATTGCTGTTGTTATTGTTATTGTAGTTATTGTTGTTGTAGTTAATTCCTTTTTTTATTGTGATTGTATTTTTATTGTGATTGGTCTTTGTTGTACCTACTTATTATGTCATAACTTTGGCCAAAGCTGATGGATGATGTTTGAGACAGAAAAAAACAGAACAACAACAAGCACATCATAGATAGCAACAACAAAATACACTCGTCTCGCTCATTCAACTCGGGAAGGCCGGCCGCTTCATGTACTGAGCAAACAACAGTAACGACAACAACAACAACTACTTTATTATCAATAACAACAAAAAACAAACAACAGTAATAGCAAAAACTGTAATAATAACAACAACAACTGTAATAACAACAAAAACAACCGTAATAATAACAACGAGTAATAAATACTTAATCCTCCAATTGAAGGTGTTTTTATACCCTACAACTAAAAACTGAGCCCATACTCACTTTGTCCATCCGCGTGTAACGCACACTTGATGGGTATAGAAAAGTACATTCATCTATAGTAATCTTGACGAGGATCACTTGCAGAACTGAAATAGCCATGTCCGTCTGTCTGTCAACCTGTCCGCCTGTCTGTCTGCTGTCTCTCATCTATTTAAGCCACGATTACAGGACAACCGAATAGGATAGTGTAATGAAACTCAGCAGATACCCTGTGTCCCAATCTTTGGTATGGAAAGTGAGCGAAATCGCTTGACGACCACGTCTACTTTTTATACTAACTACCTCTTTTTTATCCTACACAATGGCCCATATTTGCATCAGTTTTTCAGTTGGAATAATGAAGTAGCATGTCTGGATTCAGAGCAGCATAACCCGTTACTGTGCGAATTACGAGCGGGCGTGATCCGCCCACTTTTAATTTACATACGGCGGGTCTTACATGGATTATATGGATAACTATAAAAACTTTCTAAATAAAAGTATACATAGCATTTTACGATCCCATCAATTGTTGTTGTTCCAAAAGTGGGCGTGGTCAACCCTATTGTGCAGTACTTAACTTGTACTTGTGCAGTAACTTCAACTTTCTTTCTTCGTAGCTTTTTGTTGTTTTCTTTTTCCTTTATAATAATGCAAACAATTTAAAAAATTAAATAATAAAAAATTAAAATAATGAAAAAAGGAAAAAAGAGAAAACAAACAATTATTTGAAAGTGAAGGCGAAAAGAAATCAAATCATAATTTCTGCGTCTTGTTTAATTTAGTGGATTGAAAAGTCAGGGTTAACTTCATACAAACACACACATATATATACAATACATATACATATGTCTGTATATAGTACATGTGTGTATAGTATAGTACATGTGTTTATAGTGCTTTGAACGATCTCTTAATTGAACGATTGAGATGTGATTATTTTTGGCTCACTCTAGAAATGATTTGATTTGATTTTATGAACAAAATAAAAAAACAAAGAAAAATAAATTAACAAGAACAATAAAATGTGTAAATCTTTGAGTATGTTAAAAATATTCTTGGTTTTTAAATTTTGCGTGAGTTTTTCAAGGTTTTTGAAAAAAGAAAGCTTTGTTTATATGCGATTTTTTACAAGTCATTTTTTTAGATGAAAACGTTTTAGAGCAACAAATTTTTCTAATAATAATAATATTGTTGTTGTATTACAAGGACAGATCCAAACGGAGTTCAATCGAATTTTCGTTGTTTTACTGTATCGTGTATCTTTAATTGTGTATCGTGAGTTTATTCAATTATAAACATTTTAAATATACTGTAAATAGATGTAATATGGGATTTCGTTTACTTACATACTTTACAAGCTATTTTTCAAAAAACTAAAGAGAGATTTTGCATTTAATTAAAACACATTTCAACAAAGATTATATTTCAATATAAGTATAACTTTATTTTTTATTAATTATGTATCTCTAATAAATTGAACACATTCTCAATTTTATTACAAATAATTAAGTAGTATAAAGTTAAAAATATTTTTATTATTGTAGATAAAAAATAAAAATATTTTGGCACCTTAAAATCACTAAGAATTAAATATTACAAAATTCACTGAAAACACATTAAAAAAGCACTTAATCACTATAATCATAGAATTACTATAAACATAGAATTACTATAGCATATAATATAGTATGTATACATGTGTGTATAAATTTAAAAAAAAATTATATAATATAAAAATTCATATAAAATTCTATAACAGAGTGAAATAATCATTATTCCTAAATTTTCATTTATTTTTCATTACTTCATTTCATTGCTTGAAGTCGTTATTAATAATGTGTGTAATATATACTCTATATGAATCTTAAACATTACAAAATCTTTAAATTAGTTAAAAATTGATAGAGTTTTATTCCCTTCCATTTTTTCACTTCTACATTCTTCGATGATTTTCATTCCCTCTTTTTTTAAAAAATTATACTAAAGTAATAAAAAACAAATGAAAAAATGGTTAAAATAACAAAAATAAAAATAGTAAAAGTTAGTAACAATAAAAACACCTTAAAAGATTTAATTTAATTACATCAACATTTAATTTACCATGATTTCTTAATGATTCTAATAGTTTTATAAACTATACACATTATATAATGATAAATAATTCATTTAGGAATCGATCTTTTTATTAATCAAGTATATTTTAGTTAATCTTTATTCTTTCTTTTATTTTTCTTTATTTATTATTAAGTTTAACTTATTTTATTACAACATAAATAAGATGTTATGATTAGTTTATTGGTTTTTTATTTAAATTTTATTTTATTGTTATTATGACGATATGTATTTTATTTATTATTGTTAGTTATTTCCTACTATTTATTTATTATTATTACTTTTATTGGTATTATTCCTATATTATTGTTATTATTATTCTTTTATTATTATATTTATTATAAAAAAATTATACAGTAAAATTGCGATATCTATCGTAGTTATAATTATAGTAAAAAATACTCGTTTGCCTGAAGATAAACTCTGAGTTTTATAGCACATTTTTTGCATTTATATTAGTTAATAATAATGCTTTAATTAATGTTTAAACAATAATTTGGTTTTTCATAATAATAATGAACCTTTTTATCCGAAGAAATTTCTTTCCTTCTGAGCGTCTATTTTAATGCTATATTATTATATAGTATATTTTTCTAAATACAATATATGTATATACATATTTATTTTTAAATATTATTGTATTGAATTATATTTTGAATTTGTTTTTATAATTTTAACATTTATTAAATTTGTTTGATTATTTCTTTTATTATTCTATTTTTATTCTTTTATTTATTCTATTAATTATTGCTTAAAAATGTACTATTTAATATTTATTCTTGGATAATTTTTTATATTTTTTTAATATTTTTTGTTACTATTAATGATAAGAATTTTTTTATTTTTCTTTCTTAAAGCCACGCTTAACTATTATTACCAATAAAGGAATTTTTTCATGCAGTTGAATTATTTATTAAATAAACATTAATATTAATATGAATATTAATCAATAATAAAGTAATTAAGTGATTTGTTTATTAATTGAAGATTAATTTATGAATTTTTATGATTTAATTTCTATTATCAACCGAATTTAAAATATTAAAATTTTAAACCAATAGAATTTAACAATTTAATAATCAAAATCGCTTAGAATAATAATTAATTGAGAAAAATTACTTCGAAATAATTAAATAAAGTAATTAATTTTAAATACATTCCAAAAATTAGAATTAAATATTTAATTATCTAAAATTAAATATAAATAATTAATTTAAATCATTAATACAAACCGATTAATTGATTATAAATAATACAAAAAACTTAATTTTAAAGAATCAATTCAATTCAATCAATCAATTTAATTTCAGTTAAATGTTCTAATTAAAATAAATTAAACTCAATGTTCAAAAATGTTATCGATTAATGTCTTTAGTTACTTAATTGGAACATTTAGTTTATTATAATCAATTAATTATTTAATCATTCGATTAATTTATAATAATCAATTAATTTGATCAATTAGTTTATTATAATGATCCTATTAATTTATTATAATCAACTATTTTGATGAAATAATTTATTATAATCAATTAATTTGACCAAATAATATTATAATCAATTACTTTTATCTATTAATATATCATAATCAATTAGTTTATTAATTATTCTATTAAATTATCATAATCAATTAATTCATTTAATCATTCAGCTAATTTAATGGAAATAATTAATTTTATCAAATATTTTATTGAAATCAAATAATTTGATGAACTAATTTTTAATAAATTAATTTATCAATATTAATACATAAAAATATCTTCAATTATTCTGTAAATTGTTTCAAACTGTTTTTAAAATAGATATACTATATTTTTAAATTGCAGTTATTTTAATTGCCTGGCCAGTTTTTACAAATTTCAAATTCAATCATCTTCAGAAATAATTCGTTCATATTTTATCAATCCTTTTCTTTATTCCACGATACATAAAAATTCTTTTCACAAAATATTTAAAATACAATTAATTTAATTTTATAATTCGGATTCGAAACGTGTTCGATGAAATTCGGAAAAAAGCATCAGTTTTTTCTTAAGTTAAACTTTATAAATATATACTATGTATATATTCATATCTTTATTTATTTTAAAATATACTCGTATACATGTTTTGCAATATTCCAGAATCTTTTGTTACTGTATTCGTATTTATGGCTGTATTTGGAGAAAAAACATTTCCTTTTTAGAGAACAACAATTAAAAATTCATTATAAGTGAGTAACGACAGCTCAACATCGTGTTGAAAGTCTTCCCGACTATATTTGGACATCGAGGTCAAGGTTCACGCGACGATATCGACTACGAGTATCTCAACCACACCGAAGCTTGACATTTTTTCTCTTACTTTTGCATTAAATAATGATCTAAAAAAGCGTGTTATTGTAGTTTTTCACTTTTATCAATTAACAATAAAGCTTTTTAGTTGTCTGAATGTCAAAATTTTCGTCGAATTCCATTGAATTCTGTTAGCTTTAAAATTACAATATACGAATATAGACTATTTTAGAAACATTGTAGGTTATTTTAAAGGTTATCTTGTGTAGCTCATCTTTGAAATGTAGAAAAACACGATAAAAGAAAATAATTTGTATAGAAAATCATGTATAATTTTTAAATCTCGTTTATTTAGTTTTTCCAAAATTTCAAATTGTAATTAAATACAAATTGATTTGGTAATTAAAGAAAATTTGTGTTCCCTCCTTTCGACACACTTAAACTACTTATTTAAGGGTCATTTGGACCCATTAAAGCGTCATATTAACTTTAGCAGTATCTAAACCTATCAAGTACTCGTAGTTCCTGTTACTAGTTTTCTGTTTCATATTCTTAAAGAATGATTTTCTAATCCTAATAAATTTAATAAATACCTCAAAGGTTTATTGATATAAACTCGTGTATAGTTAATGTTTATATAATATATAATTGTTTACTTTACTATAGTATATCTTTTGTATAAAGAACTTCATCATAAAAATATTGCTTCTCCCTAAAAAATTCCCGGTTTCCGTTTTCCTCTTCAAAACTCACTGAGAAGATGGAAGATTCATTATATTCGATTCCATGAAACACGTACCATAAAAAAAAGTAACGCTGAAAGGCGCTGGAATTCCAGGACTTCAGGAAGCTCATCTGGAATGAAACAAGAAACGAGAAAAAGGGGCCCAAGATTAGTTCAGTTTTAACGGAACATCTCTGAGAAAGAACAAAATGTTCATCATGTTCATCAAACAAATATTTACATTAAAGAGTTTTATATGAAATCCTTTGTGCATGTGGGTGTGTGTAAAAGCATGATCATCATCAGCCTCTGGTTGTGATCAGGGTTATGTTACGTTATTTCCTTATTTCTCTCTAAAAATTAATCTACAATCTAGTCATCTTTTCAATTCACAGGCGACACTGTTTGTCCGAATTTCCTCGCACGTGTCCCGAATCCTTTGCTTCCATCTGGTCCCAGCGGTGTGCGTACCAAATTCTCTGTGTTTCGCAGTGCAAAACTACCCGATCTCGAGCGCGCTTCCAGGAAGCTACTCGTGCGTGAACGAGGAGATCCCTCGAAGTCGCCACCGTGTTTGTATGCATTCAAGAAGCTTCCTGTTCGCGAACGGGGCGACCCCTCGTACTCGGCGGAGCCATAGGAACAACGACGATCGTATCCCGAGTCCGTCGAAATGCGGCGTCCGTTGATGTACTGCGCATTGTCGTACTGGGCCAACTTGTTGCTCACGTTGTTGTTGAAGTTGTTCGAGAAGCGACGGAACACATTGTAGCCTCCGCCGCCGCCACCCACGTTGCCATCGTTTTCATTGTACACCAGTCCGGTTTGCGTTTCCACGGACTGCTTGCGATCGTTGTTGAACTCGTTGCCGTTCGACATGCGGCGAGTGTGCTCGCTGGCATTCGAGAAGGTGCGTTCGAACTGGAGGGAGCCGTTGGAGAAACGACGCTCGCCGCTGCCAATGCTGCCTTGCGAAGTCTTGCGGTAGACTTCGGTTTGGCCGAAGTCAGACACGCGGCGTCCGCACGGACAGTTTTCGGAGCAGTTGGAGTCGCGGCGCTGCATCGGTGGAGCAGCTGGAGCTATGCCGCTTTCGGAACCGCAGTTCGAAGGACGACGCGACATCTCCGAATAATTGGAGTAGCTGTCCGAGCAGTTGGACAAGCGACGCGCAAGGGCACTAGTTTGATTGTTGTTTTGGTGCTGACAAATGTTGCTGCTGTTGTTGCCATTGATTGGCTCCAGCTGCGACTGTGAATCACTCAGGCCAGCAGCAACCGTGGATGCGTTGCTGTAGCGACGCGGCGAGAACGCGTAGAAACTCATGTTGTTGCTAGGAGAAGCGGCGGCGGCAGCACCACCGACGCCGGAGGAATGCGACTCGTGTCCCATGCTGCTGCGCGGCTGATAATGATACTGCTGCTGCTGCTGCTGATGATGATGATGTTGCTGTTGATGATGAATGTGCTCCCCACTGCCATTAAAGCTGCTGCGGTGCGCCTGCTGATGCGGCTGCGGCTGATAGTGATGCGGCTGTTGAGGACTGCTGCTGAATGAACCATGCCGCTGGTATTCCGGCAGCATCCTGCTGGGGAAGTCCGAGTTGTTGCGCCGCAGCTTGAAGCGCAGATCGCCTTCGTGTGGCACCACACCGCTGAAGCTGCCGCCCCGTGTGCGTTCGTAGGTGGCATCGTTGTAATAGCGGTAGTTCTCGACCATGCGAGTTACCGGAGCGGCCACCGGAATCACTGCGACCTTCTTGCCGGTCTTCTTCTTGGGCGCCACCATGTCGAACACCTGGAAGGAGCCGGGCAGGTGTTTCGCGTCGCGCGCCGCCGACGACTCCAGATACTCGACCAGGGCGCACTCCTTCTGCTGCATCTCCGGGTATTTGTTCATGAATTGGCGCACATCCACCGGAATGGCCATGCCGGGCTTCAGAATGCGAATCAAGGCGATCTCGCCGCATTTCGAGAAAATGTCCGAAACCTTTTCGATGGACAGCTTCTCGAGCGGCAGATCGCAGGCGACGATGGTGCGCGAGGGCATCGTTTCGTCGAAACTTGGCAGCGGCTCAAGGCGACGCACTTTCGTGCCCAAATCATTGAGTTCTATTTTGCGCGACTTGCGACGCAGAGCGTAGCCGACAACCTTCCACTCTTTGGTTAGCTGGCGCACCCGCTTGAACGACGACACCAACTTGAGGCTGACGAAGCCCTCCTTGTTGCGGCGCACGTGCTTCAGCAGGAAGGCGTCCTTTAAAATGCACTCGTCGGAAAAGTAGTACTCCACAGCGTCAGTAATCTCGTCGGACAAGTCGTCAGATGGTATGAGGGCCGGATCGATGGTGTCGATTTCGTTGACCAGATCGCCATTCGGGTCAGTGGTGGCCGCCGAAGTTGGGACTGAAGTCGCAGAGTTGGCTCGCTCGAATTCGTCCGCGAGCTGCGACTGTTTCTTGGGCATGGTGAGGAACGAGCGATGCGCCCGCATCGGTTGCTCGGTGGGCGAGTTGGCGGGCGCCACAGCAGGCGGGGGCGACGCCTCTTCCTGGCTCTGTGGCTGCTCGTATTTGAAGTTCGGATGCAAGTAGATGTTGTCCAGCGCGTGTGGATGATGATGTTTGCGGAACTTTTCTAGATTTTCTTCGCTGAGGATGCCAATGGCCTCGTCGGCTCCCGCAGCACTTGAGCTCGGAGACGACTCCCCGGCCACATCGACATCGTGCAATACCACATGATTATCGACCGCCAGGGGCTTTAGTTCGTCATCCACTTCAGACTCTTCGGAGTCGTCGATAGAGGAACCCACGCCGCCATCGATGCAGCAGTCTACGGGCGTGCTGCGCGGTGGAGGTGGTGACATGGGCGGCTCCGTGGGTGTGGGAATATCGTAAATATCGGCGCAATCATTGCTGTTCCCTTCAGCTGCGGCACATCCTTCGCTGCCGAATGGTGAGTTCATCGACTCGATTTCATGGAGGAGCGCCTGAGCGGACCGTTTGGCGTGTAGACGCAGAAGCTTGGACGGCAGCGACGAGGACAGCGGCACAATGGCTTTGTTTTCAATGTACTGTGGGATGGAACAGTTGATACTACACGTGGGCAATGAGTCCATGATGCTCTGCTTCCTATCCTCGGCGGTTTTGCTCTGCTGTACCTCTTTGGGGTTAATTTGGGGGATGGTTTGCCTTGTTTCGGTCACCGTTTCCTCCTCAGTTACCACGGTACTCACGATAAAAGTGTGGCCGGCGCTTTGTCGCCGGGGCATGCTTCTAGTCTGATTCTCGGCGAAGAATTCAGCTTCTTTCTGGCTTATTGATTTGGTGGTTATGGGATCCAGAGGGCCTGGCGGACCAGCAGAGGGCCCGGCGCTGCCCTCATCATACTTCTGCGGTGTTGTATCCTTACTCGTTGCTCGGTCCCCGTCGGGTCCGTATTCGCACTGTCGCTTCTGATCGTCACTCATTTTAAAGTTCTTCTTAGATTTTTTTAACAGATCTTAAATATAATTCGTAATAGTTTTTTTTCTTATTATATGAAAAAATGAATAAAAGAGTTGCAGTTGTATTTTCGACTACGTTTCTATGCCTCGCTTCTTCTCAACCGATATTCACTCTAAGGATCACTTAAGGATCGTTTTTTAAAGGCTGCTTTTTATTGTATTTTTCTGTTTCCGGATACGAATCCTTTGGACTTTGAGAAAGGTAACTTTTATAACACTTTTTTCACTTTTTTAAAGGAGTAAAGAATCCTTGGACACTGAATTTTGTCTTCATACAATATATCATTCATTTAAATTCTTTACTATGTTCGATTTTAACCGGTTTCTTTTACTATCAACTGTTTTTTCAACGCTTTTCTGTCCACTTTCTAGTTTTTCAGTCACTACTTTATCATTTGCTTGAAACTAAACCATTTGATTGATCTCACTTCGATTGATTTTTTGTGTGCTTGTTCTTAGTTTAGTTTAGAACTCGATGTCTGTTGATTGTTGATTGTTTTGACTCTTATTATTGACGCTTATTGATGGCTAGCAAATGATGTTCGTTTCCGGTACAAATCACAGAAACGATTCTACTCTATTTTGCACTCCACCAAAGCGCTGTTGTTGTTGTTCCTCTTTCTGCTTCTACTTCTTTTTGTGACTGTTTATCTTGTGTATCTAATCACTCTCGCTCCTTTCTTCACTCTCTCGCTCTCTCTCCAAGTTTTGTTGCGAAAATGCGAAGAAATGCTTTTTATTCACTTTCACTTTCAACTCGCGATTTCAATTTCAAGTGCGCTGAAATCGCGTACGTTGCGCTCTGCTGACTGCTTTCAAATTTTGACGATCGATCGATCGCGCAGTGTCGCTGCAATCATTCGGAACGCCGCTCGGCGCGTTTCGTTGGCGGTGTTGAATACGTTAAAGAAAAGCAAAAAAAAAAAACAAAACTCACTCGTGGTGGGATTTAATTGTGTCGCCTTTTTTCTAGCTACTGTCTGTTAAAACTTTTAAAAATACTCTTTTTTTATATAAATTTGTTGATGTTTTGTTGGTAGGATGGCGTTAACTTGGCTAAGTGAACGTGTTTCGAATTCCAACTCAAATTAAAGTATATTTTTAAAGAAAAAACGCGTTTTTTCGCGATTAAGTAGGCCGTTGATGTTTAGTTGAATGTTGTTGTAATTGTTGTTGGTGTGGCACTTGTTCTCATTGTTGTTGTTGTTGTTCTTGTTGAACACGCACCCAAACAGACAGCGTTTATTAGATAATCGCGTCTGTTGAAACTTTTTAAAATGCAAGCTGCGTTTGTCGATTAAAACAAAAAAAAGATCAACAAAAAAGAGTTGGTTATAAAAACACTCGGATATTATGACAGCTTCACAACACGCAAATCAGTTAAATGAAATTATTTCCGCAAAATTGAAACCGTTTAATTTGTTTGTTGTTGTTGCTTTTTTTCACAAAACTTCTTCCTTTTCAGTTCAAGTTTCGAAATCAAGTTCAAAATCCTCAAAAAATATGTAAGAGTTTTTATAGCAGTATAAATTTTATTTGTTTTTTGGCAAAATGCTTTTTGTTTCGAGTTTATTTATTTTTAAATGAAATTTTTATATTATTTGTATTCGTAATTAATTATAATTCATTGCTTAATATTTTAATGTACTGTTGCTTGTTCTTGTTTTTTGGTTCTCTGAATTCTTTTTTCTCTTGATAATTCTGTTTTTTTTCCGTTTTTAGCAGATTATTTAACGACTTCATGCAACGCTGCAACGCGGAGATAGACTGAAATTGCGAATTGATTTGAGGTCGGTTAAATACACGGCGCGGCGCTGCTTTCGTTCGCACTCATTGTTTTGTTCGTTGTCGTCGTCGTCGCTCGTCGCCAATCGTTGCGGGTTCGTGTGGTTACCTTGTTGCTGCTGCTGCTCCTGGCGTTTGTTGTTGTTATTGCTATTACTTTAAGCTCACACACATTTGTTGTAATTTGATTGTTTTTTTTTGTTTAGTCAAATCAGCACCTCTGCTCTGCTTTGCAGCTACTGACGACGGGGTGGCTGGGTGGCTGACGTGTTAATAAGCTTGTGTTTCCTTTACAATGCGTTAGCGTACTTTTACGATAATCAATGTTAAGTGAGTGAGCGGGATGTCTGCGTTGGGGGTGAAGAGGAGATGACATTCAGTGATACGGTGAGTAAAGAAGACCGAAAAACGGTGCATGCGGTGTTGTTTGTGTGATGCGCACGTGATTCAGCAGAAAAACGGTTTTAATGTTGATTGTTGTTATTGTAAAATCGTTTAATCCGCTGCACTTTTATTCAAACACACCGTCGTACATTATGGCCGTCGTACGTAACGTAATAACGGAAGCTAGTTACAGTTGTTACGTCGTTAGCAATCGATAGAAGCCACGGGACGGGTCACCAGTTTAAGGACAGTGAATGTCAAGTGCAAGTTTATCATTCGTTCATTGCAAGTGATGATGGCGAGTGAATCATTTGGCGAGTCACATAAGAACAATAGCAAGAAGAAGAACAAGCAGCCGAACAAAAACCGACAGGTTGACATACTTAAGCTACTAGAAATGCGTTGTTATTGTTTATTATAGTTGTTGTTGCTTTCGTGTTGTTGCAACTCGTGTATTCTCGTGCATTCAACACAACATACGCACATGCTCGGACGTGTGAATGCTGTACTCATCATGCTCACTCACTCACTCTCGCATGCTGGCAAAAGAAAAAACGTTCTCAATGCAAGTGACATCAGTAATTATTATTGTTTGTGTGCAGTTGTTGTTGTTGTTGTTGTTGTGATTTCTGTTGCTGTTGCTATTGAACAACATTTCAAATCCAATTGCAGCCTTGACGTAACGTAACAATTTCCGATCTTATAATATACATATGTAGTATGTACAAATGTATATAAAAAGCAACAAAACTATTGCAATGTGAGGACTTCATTTAATCTTAAAATAAAATCGTAATCTTAGAATGTTCATAAGATTCCGTTTTAATAAATTTATTCCTTTTTTCTCCCCTTGTTATAAATCATTCAAGTGTTAGTTTGTTGTTTTTCATTTAGAGATATAATAGAAATACTAATAATAATCAAAAAGTGACTTAAAAGCAAACTTAAACTCAAATAAAGTCAGTAATTAAACTCATTGATTTTATTATTGTGTTAATTGTTATACAGTACAATCTGTTGCTATGTTGTTGTTATTTTTATTGTTTGCGGTTTTAGTGTTTTTCAGCAGACTGAATTAACCACAACAACAACAACAAGAACAACAGCTCCTGTCACCCACACAAGCCAAAGCATAGACATGGACAGCGTTTCAAGTGTCCAAATCATGCGTGTGCCGAGCGATTCAACAGACAGCGTAGAACAGTCGCACTCTCTACCTGTTGTTGTTGTTGTTTTTCCTTTCCGTCTGCGTGCTTTGTTGGGTCTCGCCGTCTGCCGCTCGGGTTGCGGTTGCTTAGCGGCTCTGATTGTGTTCTGTCATGCGTCGGCTTCTCGCTGTCTCTCGCCCTGCATATCCTTCCCTCTCTCTCGCTCTCTCTTGCAGTCTTCCGACCTGTTAGTCTGGATGTCTGACTGCCTACCTGCTCAGCTGCTGACAGCTTGATACACACTTCAGTCTGTTTGCAAGCAAATCTGCTCGGCGACCTTGCAAAGTAAACGCAAAAACTATGCAAAAACAAACAACAACCAGAATAATGATAAAACTTAATCTGAATCAGAATTCGACCGAAAAATACATGGTACATATATATTAACATTCATACATAATACTAACATACATACATATTTACATACAAACATAAATATGTAATTAATTTTGCTTTTTTATATGTTCAACCTTCAACTGTGTACGTACTTTTATCTATTCCTCTTTTGGCCTACTTTTAGAACGTGTACATAATTAATTTCATTGATTTTGCGTCTTTGATACCGGGGTTGGTTCAGTTTTTTGGTGGTTTTCTTTTATATCCAACTTACAGTCCTTTCCAATCATGCAGGCATCCAATGACCCATGTCGCACTAACCCGCGAGAGGCCGCGCTCACTCGAGCTGAGTGGTTGATTCGTGGCATGTGTACAGACCACATCCGAGTGAAGGCTTGACGCAGTGTATGTATACTATGTGAGTATGTGTGTACTCATGTACTCGTATCTGTGTTTGCACTACTTTCAAGCTTCCTTCACTTCCTGTTTCTAGATATTGTTTCTGCGTTCACCGAAACGCCTTACTTACTATTTTACGCTAAGTACGTACTATTTTTTGGTTGCTGCTTCTTTTGCCCCAAATTCATTTAATTAAATCTGCTTATGATAGCGTGAAGCGGTTGTTTTACGTTGAATTCTTGATGTTTGTTCTTTTTTCTGGCAATAAATTAAGTTATGTGCTTGTTATCATCGTTGAGAGCTCGTAATTCGCAAGTAGTTTGGCACCTGTTCTCGTTAGTGTATTTGTACTCACAGATAAAACATTCGCTTTGTTAACCTTGCAGAGATAATAATAATCATCATCATAATCATTGTAATCATGATGACTTCAAGAAAAATAATCATTCTCTGTACTTTGTGAAAAATGAGAAGAAGAAAAGGAAACACACGACTTTTTATCATCGTAAATAATCTGAGTGATAATTTTAGAAAAAATTAAACTCAAATCAAAAGAAAAGAGCGTAAGGGGTCTACAAAATAAAAGAAAAAACAAAGAATAACTATGTAGAAAGGAGATTCTGTGGAAAGGACACTATGTAGAAAGGATACTCTGTAGAAAGGAAACTCTGTAGGAAAACTCTGTTAGCATAAAGTAAGTAAAAAACAATTTTGTAGCTCTGTACAAATTCTGTGGAATAAACACCCCGATAAACACTTCATAAAAGCATCAAGTAAACATTTTAAAATGTAAGCATTGAAAAAAACTTGTGTCAAGAAAAGATTACAACAACAATAGCAACGGCAACACTTTCAAAAGCGTAAACAACACGCTTTGAACTTGAAACTCTAAAACGAGTAACAGTTGTCGTGATTTTATTGGGACAGCTGAGAACACAATGAGCAGCTCGTCTGGCTGGCTGGCTGTCCATCTGTCAGTTTGTCCATCTGTCAGTTTGTCCATCTGTCAGTTTGTCTGTCTCTCTGTCTGCAGTCTGATATCACTAAATGACTGACTTGAAGTTGATGATGCTGACAGCGTGAATCACACGTTAGTTGAAAAATAATCATTGAACAACAGCAACAACAGTTTAAAAATAATCGTTTTTTAATACATATTCTAAAATACAATAAATAATTTTTTATTTTTTTAGTGTTTTTGTTCGGAAGTCGTGCGTGTTTCTAATTTAATTCATTAGTTTGATCAACAACCAGCCTTAAAATTGAGTTATAATCAAAGCTGAGACACACACCGAGTTTAGGAGATTTCAGGTCACGTACAACGGATGAAGTCTCTTGCATCACTTGCTATAAAAACAGAAGAAAAGACAAATTTATACAAATAACACAACAAACGAAAACAACAAATGAACAACAAACTGAGAGAAATAAAAAGATAGTAAAAAATGGCAAATAAAAAACGGAATTCGGTTCGGCTGTCGAAGTTTGTCGAAGTTTGGCACGTGATCAACCTAAGCGACCAACTCAACCGATTTACATTCCATTCTCTGTGTCAAAAGAGCCGTGAATCATAATAAATTAGAATGAAGTTAAGTAAACTATTAAGACAACACTTAAAAACAACAACAAGAACCGATCTTTAACAACAACAACAACAATAGAACAAATGAATGGAATCAGAATTCAAACCACGTTTCGAAAACTCGGAAGCACGACAAAAACTGAAGTTAAACTATTTTAAATGTAATAAAAAATAAAGAAATACATAAAAATATAAAATATATACAAATATATGAAAAAAGTACTCAATTTATTCAGTTAGTATATTTTTCTTTTTAATTACTTAATCCTAAATTGGATTTTTTAAGAACTTTTTATATCATAATCAAATTCTATTTGAATTCAATGATTAATGAATTTAACGCTAGATGAACTTAATGAATAATGAATTCTGTCATTCAGAGGGAGACAGAGAAAGAGAGAGTGGGAGATGACCAAATTGGAGAAGACACGAAGAAATGAGAGAGGCCAATTAACCAAAGAAATCAAGTTGAGGTCCTTAAATCAACTCTTTCTCGAATCCAACCAAAACCAACAACTAAACAACTGAAATGAACCATGAATGTTGAAATGAATAATCAATGAATACATGATATATTGTATCTGTGTTTGTACCTGGGATTAAAACAGCTTTCGTGTGGTGTTCAATGTAGAACCAAAGAACGGCTCAAAGCCTCGCCACCAGACGGCAGCCGACGAAATCGAGTCACAAATCACCCAGCGCAAGACGATGACAAAAGGTCAATCGGCGGCGGAGTCAGTCACCTGTAATTTTTTGGCAACCTGCAGCCGAACACCAGGCAGTAAATAAAAGAGTAAGTGAGACAGTGAGCATGTAAGTGAGACAGCTTGAGTAGCAACAACCTTTTATTTTTAATGTTTACGATATGAGAACCGAGATCTGAACACGAACAGCACGAGCAGCATGTCGCTTAGCGGGGGACAAGAAGAGGATCAGAAGAGGAAGCGATGGTGAAGGGAGGAAGAAGGTAAGAGGTTGAGCTGCGAAGAAGAGAAGGAGTACGAAGGAGGGCGAAGATAGCAATGGAGTGAAGTGAGCTTCTCATTCAACCGCTTCAAGTGCTTTTAAATGATGTTCATTTTTTGCTTAACTGACATTCAGACGCGACCGCAAGAGACGTTAATGAAGAAGAAGAACAGCAAGAAGAAGAAGAACAACAAGAGGATGACAACAACAACAACAAGGGGGTGGGGGGAAAGGAACAACAGCAACAGCTTCATTCAAGGTTTCATTCATGTTGTTCGAAATCGAACACTTGATTTGTTGGCTCCGTTTTTTTATCTTCCTTCGTTTTCTTCTTTTTGTACTGCTCATTCCCCCCCCCCCCCCCTGCCCCTCATCCCATCACCACCCTCCACTCATCTGATTTCATGTTCAGGTTACATAACTCATACCCAGCAACTTCTGTTATCTTTTTTGTTTCTTTTTCTTTTTCTTCTCTTCTTTGTTGTTTTATTTTTTAGTTATTATTGTAGTATTTTTGTTGTTGTCGTCTGTTGTTGTTGTTGCTGTTGATTCGGTCATTCCACAGGTAAACAAAAGAAAAAAGCTTGACCTCTCCACTTCTCTGTCCCTCTCGCCATGACAGCCTCTCTCTCTGTCTGTCTCTCGACCTGTCTTCGTACCTCCTGTCTTCGTGTCTCTGTCTGACAGCCTGTCTGCCTCTCTGTCTCGTGTCTCTGTCTCCGTCTCCATTCGTCCTTGATTTTGAGGTTGATTTCGATCCTTGGGTCCAGATAACAGATAACAATGAGATCCAATAGCGAAGGAGACAGAAAGACGACTGGAACCTGTCGTTTATTTCTTGGATGGAACGCTGATCGAATTTCTGAGGTTCTGTTATTGTTTCTTCGTTTTTTCTCGTTTCGTTTTCATTATTGATGTTTGCTCTTCTTTTTCCTGCTTTTTTATGGTGTTCTTGTTTTCCCCTTACTTTTATTAAGTAATATTTTTCACACACTCCCTCTACCTCTCTACCTCTGTCTCGCTCTCTCTTTCCCGCTCTTCCATTCTTCTCGTCCTTCATACATATCATGATCTTGACCCAGTTTCATTAGTTTGAGGTCTGGTTAGTGTAGAACCTGTCCAGTCCATCGGTCGATTTTATGAAAGCGTGTGACTAGTGAGTTGTTTTTTTGGTTATATTGTGTTGTTGCTATTTTTGTTGTTGTTGTTGTCGTTCTTGCTGTTGTTGTCCTTCATTTCCACTCGGAAGGAAGAAAGGATTCGGAAACAATTAAAAGTTGATGATGTTGATGATGATTTAGAGATGTTTCATATGTTGTTGTTGTTATGATATGTTTTTGTTGTGCTTTTTATGATACTTTGTTGTTGTTGGTCTCTTTTGTATTATTTGGGTTACTTAATGATTACTTTTTTGTGTTCACAACACTTTTCGCTGGATGGTTCAATGAGCTCGGAAACAATCTGAAGGCTATGATTGATTATGATGATGCTAATGAGGATGGTGATGATGATGATGATGATGATGATGATGATATTCATAGTGATGATGCTGATGTGGATGATGATGATGATGATAATGATATTTGATATTCAACGTATTTGATATATCGTGTTGTTAATACGTTGTTGTTATGATATGCTTGTTGTTGTTGTTGTTGTTGTAATTGTACCTTTATTACGGTTATCGTTTGCTTCGATACTTTTATTGCTGCTGTTTACTTGTGGTTTTTTCTCAAATATCTCATCTTCAGATTTAATTTTTCTCGTCGTGATTTCGATTGAAATCTTTTCTCTTAGACACATAGAGATTATCTGTATCTGTATATATGCTTATATCATTTACCTTTTTTTATCTCAATTACAATCATGAGTTTCAGTTTGTTCGTATCCCGGAAGTGAAAATAACGCGGAAGTATCTAGTACGCTATAGAATACCGAGAGAGAGAGAGAGAGCGAGAACGACAGAGTGAGGGGAACAGAGAGAGAAACGCCGAGGAGTGATATTGTCTCCACAAGCTTTGTTCCACGCACTCCATCGCTTGAATGCCTCCGAAACTATTAAAAAATGGAGAAAAAGTGTAGAAAACGTTCTCGAATGAAGTCTGGTTCCCCGAAAGAACTGGTTACTTGACAGAACTGGTTCCTGAAGGGAACACATGATGTAAGCATAGAAATTTATTCGTATTTTTTATCGCCTTCATTTTTATATATTTTATGTCTACAAAGAATTTCAATATTTTTAAAATTGTTAAAGTTTTTTCATATTTTCACATCACTTGAGAATCGATTCAAGTTTTCGAAAGTTGTTTGTTTTTTCTTCAATAGAACTCGAGCTCAGAATGCGTTCGATCGGTTTGAAGATCATCAACGCACGATCAGTGGGGAAAAAACACAGAAATCCAAACGAACCTGAAATGAAAAACACGAGTTTTCAAGGCGATCGAGAAAACACGAACGCGTCACCCAGAAAAACGCCTGGTTATTTTTTTAGAAAAAAAAATCACTCAAAAATCACTCAAAAATAACCTCAAATTGAGAGTGATTAAAAATCAAAATTAAATCAAATCAAATTTTTAAAAATTTTTAAAAATTAATAAAGATTAATTAATGATACAATGAATAAAACTTTATCGACAATTTTTATGTTTAAATAAAAAACATTCTTAAAATTATTTTAAAATAAAGCTTTCAACATCCCAACAGCAACAACAACAACAAGAAAATGGAGTTATCTCAAAATGAATCAGTTTTCCGCCTCGAAACCGCAAAAATGTCGTTGACCAAGTTAAAAGCCGCCCCCAAAACAACCACAAAAAGGCAAAAAAAAACAAAAGCAAAAACAAAAAGCCAACAACAAATCGCAACGGATTTCAATTATTTGAATGCGGCAGCATTTTTTATGAATTAAATGCGAACAAGATTCGGAACGCATGCGTTGAGTGCGTGCAAAACTTCAATACAACAACAACACCAACAACAACAAGCAGAACAACAATCACAACAACAACAACAAGCAGAACAACAATAACAACCAGAGTAACAATCACAACAACAACGAAAAAGACGTTTGTTGCACTTTTTCGCCGTTAATATTTTTATTTTTTAATACGTTTTTTTTTGGCCAAATAGCAAACTTTTACAACAACAAAAACAAAAACAACAACTCATAGATATGAATTCCAAGAAACGAGGCACGCATGAGTTGTTGTTATTGTAATTGTTGTTGTTCTTGTTCTTGTAGCTTTGCTGTTCTTGTTGTTGTTTTTATTATTATTGCTTTTGAATGGTTTGGAAATCGGCGCCCAACCCAGCTCAGAAAAGAGCAACAACAATAACTGAATAAAAGTTATAAAAAACAGGACAAAAATTGAAATTTGAAATAAAAGTGAATAAGAAAAGACAATATTGAAACCATAAGTAATTAAAAATATTATATTACTTTAAAGATGTAAGAAATATAAAAAAAATGCACAAAAATTGTGGAAAACGCATCCAAAAAGTATTGAAAAATATCATAAAACGAATGAATTTTGTTCTAAAAATAATTGCTTCGGAAACACACATACGATTAATAAACCAGAGACGATTGATCGGAATCGATTTTTAAAGATTTCGATAAAATAAAAAAAAAATAAAAAATAGTCACTTGAGCATGATTTGTTGCCCTGATTTGTTTCGTTGACGGCGACCGAATGAAATCCTGTTTATTTGCAATCTGGTAGCACTTTCGGTTTTCTTCGATTCTGAGGTGACCGAGAAACGCCAGGGCTCGAGGGGTACCCGTTCATTCTCTCAATCCATCGGGCTATCAATCAGTTATTGCTTCAATCAGTCCGCATTCGTGATTAAAGGGTGGCCCATCAGCTGGTTTCTTTTTAAATTATTTGGTTCTATTTGAATTAACTACTTAATTACTTTAATTTTTTTGTATAATAATTACAATTGTCTGTAGTTAAGAAACAAATCAACAGATGGTTATTATTATGAGCATTATTATCATTATTTTATTATTCAATTTAGGCCCAAATATTTATTGTCACGTTTTGCATTCTGCTTCAAATGAAATAGCCAAGAAAAAAACAATCACAATCAATTTAAATTGCAGTGGAAGGGAGGGAGGAAGGGGAGGACGGCGGGGTGAAACAACAAACAAAACAATCGGCTGAATAATCGGCTTTTTAACAAGGAGTACCTTTAAAGTGTCACCGTTTTTGTTCTTGTTTTAATTGTTATGAAGTGTCTCATGCTGTTGTTGTTATTTTGCATAGAGTTTTTCATCGTAGTGGTTGTTGTTGTTGTTGTTGTTGTTGGTGCTGTTGTGGTGTCGATATGCAAAACCAAACCTTAAGATAACAACAACAACAATAAATCAACGATAACAACCACAATAATAAAACCAATCGAACTGAATGAGGTAACTATAAATAACAACAACAACTAATACTACAACAACAACAACTACTACAACAACAACAACTACAACAACAACAACAACTACAACAACAACTGCAACAGTAACATTCAGTAAAATGTTAGTAAAAACCAATCAAAATCAAAAATCAACCAAAACAAACCTGCAATTTTTTCAAATATTTTCCCTTCCTACATCCCTCGAACCCTCCCTCCCCTTCCTATCCACCCACCCCTTCACTAACTCCACGGAAATCCTGCAACCCTCCCGCTTCCCTCCCTGCTTCGCATGACGCAAACCACAGACGCAGCTCATTCAGTCTAGTGTTGGTGTTGTTGTTGTTGTTGTTGTTGTTCGTGCAGCTGCTGGTGGTCCTCACATTCGCAAAGATTTCTGCTGCCCGATAAATAATGGGCACTGCTTACGTCGACGCTGCCACCGCTGCTGCTGCTGCTGCCGCCGCGTGAACGCAACGCATACAGTAAACATCATCATCGTCACGCATGCGGCAACGCGACGCAGCGCAACGCTTCAACACTTTCAAAAGCTATGAAAACTGATTGTAAACGCAGATTACAGATTAGAAGCGCGTTCGAGTGAATCGAAGCAACATTGAATCATTAATAAAAATGCGAAAAGTTGCTGCAACAGACACATTCTTTTTTTGGTGAAAAATATTCTTTTAAGAGACAGAGACTTTTTTAATTATCCCAAAAAACCCAAAAATAAATAAATTATATTAAAGAAATGATATTAAATTAAATTTTGTTGGCTATTTTTCAGTATTTGCATTTAATATGCTTTGTTTAACCCACATTTTTTTACAGACTATAAAATCAAGAAACTAGAAACAATAAAAACCACAGCAACAACATTTAATCACCGAAATTAAACACAAAGCGAAATAAAAATTACAACAAAATGAAGCCATTAAAAATTCGTTGCTTACAGTTTTTAATTTTATGAGTTTTACAGCAAAAAAGAAAACTAAAAAGAAAAAAAGAACACTTTCACAAACTAAAAGAGCAAGAACAACAACATTGAAAAGTATATAATATTTAAAAAAATAGATTAAATTTTTTTTTTTTAAACCAAACATTTTTATTGTTAATCCATATTTTTTTTCGTTTTTGTTTTATTTTTGTTTTATTTATTTACCTTGAATGCATCTTAAAATGATTGCAAACTTGATGCATAATATTTGTTCTCTGTCAAATGAGATGTCGATGTTGTTGTTGTTGTTGTTGTTGTTGCTAATAAATACACTCGTTCAATGAATTATTTTGCAGTCATCAACAACAAGAAAATGCATTACAAAGCATTGCTATCGAAGTGGAGCAAATTAAAAGTTGCTTGCTAGTAAATGTTTAGGGAAAAAGTTGCTAAGAGAAGATGCCAGAAAATGTTGCCGAAAAAAGTTGCTAGAAGAGGAGGTCAATAAAAGGTTGCAGCAACACAAAATATGCTTCGAATGAAGACAACAGAGACACGGTAAACCACAGCGAGAGTGGGAGAGAGAGAGAAAGCGAGAGTTGGAGAGAGAGCGAGAGAGAGAGAGGAAGAGCAAAACACAGAAAGAGAAGGAATCAAAATTAGAAAAAAATGCGTAATGATATCGAAAAAAAGTAGAATGAAAGAAAAACCAAAAACAATCTATTAAAACTGAAATCAAAAATTAAAAAAATTTAAATAAAATTGCAAAAGAATTATAATATGATAATTAAAATACACGCAATGACATTGATTCGGTTTGATTGCTAAAACAAAAAAGAAAAAAAACACGCAAAAAAATGTGGGCTGCAAACTCGACTTTAAATTCGCACGCGTTACCCTTGGAATGCGTGACGGCAGGGCTTCTGCTCGTGTGGCGTGCATAATTTGTTATCAATGCCTAAAAATTACGCATTTTTTGCACTTCAATTAAAAGTGTTCTTATTTCAACCTTCGACAGCTGCAGAAACAACAACATCGGCAGAGACGGCGACAGCAAACACGAAGCAGATGAGTGAACGAACGAACGAACGAACGAACGAGTGAACGCACGAGCGAGCGTACGATTACAGAAACACGTACAACAATATACGGACACACGAACAAGCAGTCACGCGTTGCACTTAATGTAGAGCAGCAGGAGAGTGAACAACAACAACAACAGCAACACGTATTAGAGAAGCAGCAGAAAAGAGACAGAAGCAGGAGCAGAGGCAGCAGCAGAGGCAGCAATGCTATCGTGGAACAGTTTGAATACAGTTCTTTGCATATTTTGAACATTAATAAATGAGTTGATCATTTTTGTTGTTGTTCGTGTTTTTCGCTTAATTAAAAATACGCACAATTTTTGAAGTATCGTAACTCGCTTTCGAGTAATTAACATTCTTTTGGTTGCTGTTGCTGTTGTTGCTTTTCCTTACTGCATGAAAAAAAGTTGCTCATACGCCGCGTTGTACACAATTTTGATGCCTCTTAAAAAGTGCGCTGCTACGTTGTTGTTGTTTTTCGGCGATCCAACCTCAAAAACTGCCACAATACCCTACGATTTCATGTTCAGTTCGATGCTACTCACAACGTTTATTTCGTTTGTTTCATAGGCTGGCTTTGTTTTGCCTCTTTTTGTGTTTTTTTCTGCATTTTCTGTTTTTTTTTTTCTTGTTTTTCTTTTATGAATCATTTGATTTGCATAGTTTTGCAGTTATCGCAATTAATTGCTTTCAAATATTAAACGAGTTTGCGTGTAGTTGTTGTTGTTGTTTGTTGTTTGCTGTTGTTTATCTGCAACCTTCACTATTGCCTGTGTGTGTGTGTTGTCACAAGCAACAACAACAACTACACTATCACCAGCAACATGATTTTATTACAGGCCTCACTCAAGGATATTTTTTTTTCAAATCTGTTGTTGTTGCTGTTGTTTTTGTTTTAATCAGACACACGCGCGTGTGTTTATTTGTTTGCTTTTTATATTATTTGGCTTTGATACACAAACAAACACAGAACAGAAAACAACCAACAACAACAAAAGTGTTTGAATTATTATCTTAAAATGTTTCATTGACATTGATTGCTTTTTTTTGCGCACTGAACACATTTTGTAATATTGTACATAATTGAATACAATATGTAATACATACTAATATTTTAGTACTAAATTTTAGTACTAATTTATAGTACTAAATTCTTAGTTAGTACAAATATTTTGGTACTAATTTTAAGTCCAATATTAGTACTAAAATATTAGTACTAACTAAAACCTCTCTTAGTACTTTCATTTTCGTTAAAACTAATGTTTTATGTTATTTAGTGTTAGTACTAAATTTTTCGTCAGTACTAATTTTTAGTACTATTTATTAGCACTACTTTTTAGTACTATTTATTAGCACTCCTTTTTAGTACTATTTATTAGCACTACTTTTTAGTACTAGTTATTATGATTAAGTACTCGTTTGTTAGCAGAATGATTTTAGTACTTACTCATTCTTCAACTACTCATTTTTAGTACTAATCCTAATTTAGTACTAGTTCTAATTTCATGAATCAGTTCTGCTGCTATTTTAGTACTAATTCCGGTACTAATTCTTCATTAGAACGCTTTTTAATGATACTTTATTTCTGAATTTCTAGCGGCTTGTAAATTCTTCATTAAATTCTGTCTTTTTTTCTTATTGTTTATTTTATATTTATATATATTTTATATTTATATTTTATTTATTCTTATTGTTTCTTCTTCTTCTTCCTTTTCTTGTTCTTACTTTTGATCATAAAACACTTTCTGCCCTCATAGAAAACGTTTACAGTTACGTTAACTGCAGCTACTTTTAATCATCGTCTTAAAGTGTGTGAAAAGCAACTCGTAAAACGTAACTACGATCATTAATAAGAATAACGATCATAAAAGTCACAACAACAACAGCGAATTACCGTTAATGTTATTTTTAATGCTATTGTTTGTGCTTAAAAAAAGCACTGCGATTGTACTCAAGTGAAACCAACAACAGTTCATCGTATAATCAGAGAGCGAGTGAAGTGAAGCAGAGCGTGTGTGGGAGAGTGAGAGGGAGGATGGGATGGAGTGAGAAAGCGAGAGTGAGCGCGGCAGAGAGGATGAGAGGGAGAGAGAAGCGCATACTGCAATCTCGCTGCATGCAATCAAATGTTCATCATGTTCAGTGCGTTTCTGTTGTTGTTGTTGTTTTTATTCGAAAAGTGTTTGCATTTATTTAAGTACGAATGCGAGTACACACACACACACACACACACACACACACACTCACCACATACGATCCTCCTATGCGAGTATGCAGTACCTCAACTGACGGCCTCCACTGACGGCTCTCTTCAGACGCTGCGACACTCGTGACCCTGACCTTAGACTACAACAACAGAGTCGCAGTCGCTGTCGCTGCTGCTTCTTCTGCTGCTGCTGCGCCGTCCGCGTTTGTTTGTCGCCGCCCTGTTTACGTTGACAGTTAAACTGTGCAACAAAAACAGCTGCGCACACGAGCTGAGCGACGTTAGTTTGCGCCCATCCCCTCGCTCATCCCCCGCCATTCCATCCCTCTCCCTCCCTCCGTCAATCCTCCCCTTCAACTGAAGCAGGAAATAAAAACGTACAAAAATAATTCCGATTTCAAGAACATTTCAATGAAAGTCGAACACGTTGTTGTTGCTTTCGGTGGTTTTTTTCTTTACTCAATTTCTATACACAACAAAGGAAAGGAGAGTGGGAGAGAGGGAGACAGGGAGGGGAGGGAGACAGGAAAATAGATAGTTTTCACTAACGATCTTTCATTCGATCGGTTATTAAAATTATTAATAAAAATACAGGAATAAAATACAACAACAACAACAACAACTTGGTTTAAAGTGCAGCGTCAACTACCGCGACAACAACAACAACACATAAATTAAGTTTACAACAAAAACAACATCAATCATCAGCGAGCGTGTACTTGAAAATGAATTTGAATGCACTGAATGGTGTGTGTCTTTGTTGTTGTTGTTGTAGTTTTTGTAGTTATCGCGATTGTTGTTATTTTCGTTGGTGTTGTTGTTGTATCTATTTATATTGAAAGCACTTCCTCGTTGTTGTTCGAGCGACTAAAAAAACATGCACACACAAAAATTCTAAAATGCAAATCATGGCAACAACAGCGATAGCAATAACAACAACAACAACAACAAGAGAGCAATAAGAATAACAACAACAACAACGCAGGAAGCAAGTGCAATTCTATTTCGAGGTTTCGTTTGATTTGACCCGCCCTGTACTCTGTGCTTCGCCGCTCTGCCGCAGCGTTGTCAAGGTGCCGATCGTTCCACTTCCTCGTTCACTTGCAGCCGGCTCGCCTTCGCTCTCTCTCGCTCTCTCTCTCTCTCTCTCTCGCGCTCTCTCGCTCTGCCGTTGTTCCGCTTCAAGTTCAAATGCACGCTCGATCTTCAGCTGTCGCATTCGTCGTTCGACTGAAAAATGAGCAAATAAACTGTTAGTTCAAAAATAAAAATAAAATTTCAAAAATTTTTCGATTTCTTATTAATTAAGCTGTTCGGCGTTGCACTTGTGGTGGTTGTTGTTGTTGTTTGTTGTTGTTGTGTGATCTTGATTTTTGTTTTGGTGTCTGTCAAGGCGACGCATTGACGCTGACGTTCTTATAATTTAGAACAATTAAGAAAAACTTTTCTTTTAATCATTTTGACACTGAATATTTTTCCGAAATTCTTCTGAAATAAATTTTTAAAATATTGATTTAAAAAGGAAGAACGAAATGCTTTTAGTTGTAACTCTTAACTCAAAACTGCTAAAACTGGTAGCTAAAAATACTAAAATAACAATCAAATAATTTATTGTATTATTTTATATATTTACTATTATAATTAACTAATTATTATTAATAGTTTATTAATTTAAATTAATGGAATTTTTATTTTATTTTAAGGAGTTTTTATTTTATTTCATCTTATATTTGAAAATAAAAACTCTCATTTAAAAAAAATATCGTTTGATGAGCAATCATCTGAAATTTGTAGCTAACAAAAGAAAAAGCAATCAATATTTAATTCCAGTTGCTCTGCAATCATAATTATATAGAATACTCACAGTATAGCAAAGACAACAACCGGCATAAATAACGAAGCTGTGTTTCAATTGTTAAACAGGCTGCTTCAAAAGCATAAAAAACTAGTTAAGATTTGCGACGTCAACATTTTGAGAATCGCCTAGGAAAGCACTATTTCTAAAATTTTCTTCGGCTGCATTTTATATTCAATATAGTATTAATAATTATTAAAAATACATTCAACTGCATTTAATAATTTTTTATATTATTTATAATATTTAATGGAAGATTCAATGCTTTAAAAATAACATAATAAAAGCAATTAATTAATCAATTAATTAAATTAAATTGATAAAAAAACATGTTATTGAATATTATTGACTCAAAATATTGTATAAAAATATAAAATATACGAGTATTTCTATTGATATTCTATTTTAGTAACTTCTTTATTAATTTATTGAGTCATATTTCTTTTTTTTATCTTTCATCTTTTTTACCTCAGAATCCGTATTGAGTAGACATCAGATAGCATCAAGATCGAACCCTGACCACCTTCAATTTTCTCGTTAATTCGAAATAAAATTACTTTTAATTCTTCGACAGTTTTTCACCCAAAAAATAATCAAATTAATGGGATAGAAATCTGATTTAATGCCACAAATAAATCACTTAAGCTGCGTCATGTTTTCGTTACAAAAAAAAAAAGAAAAAAACACAAAAAACCCGACAGAAGGACAGCAGAATAATTAATTAAAAAAACCAACCCCTTTTTTCCTCTCCTTCCCTTTTTTCGTCTCTCGCTTTGTCTTGCTCTCTCTCTCTCTCTCTCTCTCTCTCGCTCTCTCATTCACTGCCTCTCTAAAGTAATTCGTCACTCTGGCGACAGGAAGCGCTTGCGTCCAGGATTACGTTTGATGTGCGTTGCAGGATTTACGAACAGGACGTCAAACATCAATCTTCAACGTAGACAACAAACTCAAAGTCGTCAGCCGAAGCGTGCGCATGTAAAACAACAAAAAACCATCAACGATAAAAAACAAAAACCGAACAAAAATCGTTGTAAGCAAGAACAATGAACAGATGATGGAGATGATGACGATGATGACAATGATGATACTGATGATGATAATGCTGATGTTCATAATGTTTACTATAATGAAACATCCGAAGAAATCCCAAATAAAAGCAGTGCAACGGCGAACCAGCTGTCGTTGGTGATCAGCAAGCACTCCGGCAACAACAACGGCTGACAAACAATAACAATAACAACAACAACACTCAGAATGACAACAACAACAAAAATATAACAAAAACAATAAAGACAACAATAACAATAAAGACACAAACACTGGAAGCATGAAAGAAGCAGCGACGCGATGTTAAAGTTAATAAAAAACATGAAATGACGAGATATTCAAGTGTTTATTTAATAATATTATTTATTTACTTACTTTTGTTCCTTATTATAGATTTGTTAAAAGATCGCTGAAAAAATACTACGAAAAAAGGTAGCGAAAACACAGTATTGGGGTATATATTCCAATGAAGGAGTATTTAGTGGTAGAAAGTAGGTAAAAAAAAATAAAATAGTAGAAAAAACACCAGAGAAGAACAGAAAAGTTAAAATAGTGAAAATGATAGTACTCAGAAGAGGAAGAAGAAAAAGAAGAGAGCACAAAAAAGTGCCACAATCAACAATCACTGAATCGAAATGAATAGCTAATAAATTAACGCCGAAAAAACTCAAACACACACATTATGACAACAATGCAGAGTGAGGGAAGGGGGTGAGGGGGGAAATGCAAATACCATTCATCGAAAAAAACCCTCTGTGCCTCTTCACTCCTCCGCTGCTAATGAATTTGCATAAACATATAAACACCAACAAAATGTGTTCAACGTCGAGTGATGCTTGACATCAAAGGAACTGAGGTCCTTCACTATCATCGCTGGGGGGGGGGAGGGAGGAAAAACTTAAACAAAAGAACGCAATTTCGAAAAATTAACAAAACTTGCTGATTTATGATGAGCGTGGAAACGCGTGCGTCTGGCACTCGACTCGAATCAATGATGTGGAAGTCCGTATTTAAATGGTTACGTAAAACAGACACACAAACACACACTCACTCACACACACACACACATACACACATGCACATACACACACACATAGACATATAAGAATACATGCGCATTATGCGACTCTTGATTGATTTTATTGTCATCATCGGCGATCGAATAATCGCGGCCCTTCGCCTCACTTCGCCTCTCTTCCACGCGGTAATTTGTTCGAATAGGGATGAGCTGCGGAAGGCAACAACAACAACGAAATTCACCGAATCCTTTCATCGTCCTCGTTCGTCCTTTTGTCCTCGGATGATGGGACTCAATTGTGATTGCATCGAAATGATGCCAGTCGATGATCCGGAAAAGAATCAACGAATGAAAGACATGTGTTGCGAATGGCAAATGATTGACTGATTGAGCATATTGATTGAAGCCATTGATTGAAGGCATTGATTAAAGGTATCGATTGATATCTGCATTAATCGAGTTCAAGCTGCGTGAGATGATGAAGGAATGAAGATAATGAAGCTGTTGAGTGCTTTCAGCGAACGAGATGGTTATCATGTAATCTCTGCTGAATTAATGCGCAACCTTCGTGGAATAACGAACTGTTCTTTCCCTCCCTTCCTCTCTCTCTCTCTCTCTCTCTCTCGCTCTCTCTCTCTCTCTCTCTCTCTCGCTCTCTCTCACTATTTGTAAGGTTTTTTAAATGACAAGATTATTGATAAATTTATTGATAAGATCATTAATATAGTCTACTTTATTTTTTTCCTATTAAATTCAGCTGATTTCAATCTAATTTCAATATTTTTTTTAAATAAATTTCTTTATTCGTTTCTTTCGGTTCGTTTTTATTATTTCGTGGATTGTATATCGTATTTTCTCTGTTCTGTTTGGTTTTCTTCGTCGTCTTCTTCTTCTTATGGTTGTTGCTACTAGTGTTGTTATTGTTTTTGCCACTGGTGTTGTGTTGTTGTTGTTTTCTCTACACACTTCGCTGCATTCATTGCACTTTATTGCAAATTGTAATCGTTACCCACACAATTTTTGAATGTTCGTTTTTTCTGGTAATTTTTTTAATAAATACTGAAATCTTTTACCTTTTTTTTGTTTGTTTTTCCGTTGAGACGTCTTATTATAGTATTATTAATTATTTTATTCCAAATAAGCTGAAGCTGATCATATTTAAGAAGCTTTTGAATGCTGTTTATTACGAAAGAAGGAAAAAATACATGTTTAAAGTGTGTTTTTTAGTTGTGGGCTTTTTTTAAAAAGGAATCAGGTTCAAATAGAGTAAAACAACAACAGCAAAAACAACGAAATCAACAAAAATGTAACACAAGAGAGTTTAGAAAAATAAACGGACGAATTTTTAATTTTTCGTCCTCTGAAAAACGTCACCAGCATCATTAAAAAAGAAGGGGACAAAAGAAGGGGTTAAAAAAAATCATCGAAGGGTTGCCACACGTTTGCCACCACAAAAATACGGGTAATCAAACCGGGAGGAGGCCGGAAAATAGCAAAAAAGTATTCATTGAGGCCATTAAAAAGAAGAGGGAGAAAGAAGAAGAAGAAGAAGCATAACAGCCACAACAACAACACGAACAACAAACAAAACAATAACAATAAAGAATAATTAAATTAAAACTAAAAACTCATAAATCATGTGTTCGTGAATGCAAAGCAAAAGAAAAAAAAACATAGAAAAACAACAAAACAAATCATTAAATTAGAACAACAACAACAACAACAACAACGAGAAGAAGAAGAACAACAAAGCAACCAGCAAATACAAAAAAGCTAAAAGACGACAACAAAAAATGTATTTAAAAAAGAAAAGTGAATGAAAAATAAATCAAAATAAACACACACAAAAAACACAAACAACATTTTGGAATGTGGTAAAAAAAGCAAATACAACAACAACAAAAGCAGATTCATACTCACTTCACGGTTTGTTTCTTAAGTCTTTTTTATTCACTGAATAAAACTTTTTTATAGGAAGATATAAGAGAGAGAGAGAGAGAGAGAGAAAACATATCTTTCTCTGTATATTTTATTTATTTATATATTTAAATTGTGTTATTTTATTTTAAGATTGTTTTCTCTACATTTTTACTCTCTTTAAAAACTAAAACACAACATCGAACTCAAACACAACCTCGAACTCAAACTCAATCTCGAACTCACACTCAAGCGAAAACTCGTGCTCGAACAGAGACAACGTGTTGTGTTTTTAATTGTTTGATGGACGGAAGGAAGGAGGGTCGAATTATGGGTGACTCAGACTGGTTTTCCGCCGTATTGCTACTGATTCATCATCGAATTCTTCAACAAATTCAGTCGCATTGGCAGCTCTGTCAGCAGACGCGATCTTCAAACAAGTTCGATACAGCAACAACACCAGCCGCTAGAGTTGAAGAGAGAGAGCTCTAACTTTGATGTTGTTGTTGTTTTTGTCATGCTTTTATTTCACTTTCAATTTATCATTCAATCATTTACTCAATCACCCAATCAATCATTCAATCATCCAATTCATTCATTCAATCAGTCCATTTTTGATCCTTTAACCAATGAATTATTCATTCATCATTTAAGCAAACAGTCCATCAATCTGTGCATCGATCATTCATTCAATAAATAATTGCATCAATCATTCATTCAAACAATCATTCCATCAATCATTTATTCAGTCAATACTTCAATCAGTCATTCGCTCACTCATTCGCTCTTCCATTCATTTCACCATTCAACATTACGATCCACATTAAGTTTCATTGTCGCCTTTGTTGTAGTTTTTATTATTATTATTTGCTGTTGTTATTGTAGTTTCTCTCGAACGTTGTTATTGTTGTTGCAGTTCCTTCTATTGTCGCTGCATTCGTCGCTTGCTGCTGTTTTCGTTGTTTTGGTTTTTCTTTAAAACCAACCCCCCGATCGAGCCAACTCAACTCCGTCAGCAACTCAACAGCAACGCGGCGCGATTTCTGCCTTCAGTTTCATTCAAACTGTCTTCATTGGAAGTCGTTCGTTTTTCGTCGAATCTGCTGCTCTGTCGCTCGTCGCGCATGCGTAACTTTTTTTGTGTGAAGTGAAAATTTGATGAGAAAATTGTTCGTTTTTCTGTATTTTCATTACTTTTGCCGGTTCGCGTTGTTGCTGTTTATTTACCCTTCTGATGAGAAATAAACAAACCAAAGAAATAAAGAACTACATCAAGTGCTAGTTTCCGGCTTTTCTTTTCGTGTTTTTTCGGTGGATTTTTTTTTCTTGGTTTAAACGAAGCAATCTTTTGAATGAAAGTGAGGATGAACTGAAAATTTGAGGAGGTTCTTATTACATCCTGATACGAGTTCAAGAAAAAACGATCGAATTTTAAAATAGAACTCACAACCGATTGAAGTTTTGTTGTTTTTGTAGTTGTAATGTTTTGTGTGCTGCTCACATTTACAGCAGTTTGATTTACAAACAGAGCTCAAGAACATCCTCGGATTTATTGTCGTTGAACTCCTTTACGAGTAGAGTACATGCACGAAAACATTACGTTACATTGTTACGTTGCGCTGTTACCCTCCTCGACGTCTAAATTTACGTTCGTTTTATTGGATGTCATAAATTACGGATTACGTTTTTTATTCGCTTCAAGGTGAGTTTATAGCTTCGCTCACTGCTCGTCGTTTTTAGGTTCATTTTATGAGTTGTTCAGCTCAGCTTAAATTCACTTTTTTTCAGTTCTTTTTTTCAAAACTGACAACTAAAATCTTAATTCTATTCACTGTCATTTAATCGGTGGAAAACTTGAATTAAATTGCATACAAAATTGCATTGAATTATTCTTTAATTAAATACTAACACTTCAACTCTATGTTTTCATTATTAATCTTCTTCTCTTAAAGTTACGTTATAAAAAAGATTAAAGATTCCTTTTCGAAATCATTCATTATACACTGTAAAACTTTTTCTATAATATTTCGAAAAAGAAACAATATTTCATTGATTCAGAAGTCATTCTTCAAAGACTCATAAAAGAAGATACGAGTATCAATGAGAGATTTATGAAAGTGTGAATATAGACACCTATAAACAGATACTACTTTATAAATAGCTACACCAGTGAATGACCTCAAGTTTAATAAACTTAAAAACCCAAATTAATAACGGTTTCGAGCAAAAGAAGCAGAGAACATAATCTATAAAAAAGTAGATAAAATTAACGACGATTTATTATTTAATAGATAACATAAAAGAGTTGAAAATCGAAAATTGCAGATACAACTTAATACTGTATTTCGACGTTGATTTTGAACACCTGTTTAACATAACAAAACAATGATTATTTTCTGCATTTCTCATACTTCATGATCGATCTGAACAATCAAAACAAAGAACATTAAAATTCTTATTTAACGATTAACTGAACTCAACAAGCATCGAATAAAACCATCAAAGAAACCGATTGCTCATATATAATTACGTAAGGAGTACAGAACGATATGATAAATGAAGAGAATGATATCAACTATCAGTTGAATTATTCTCGGTTCAATCCGTTTAAATTCCGTCACTCTTTTAGTATGTGTTCCACATGCTGTTACTCGAACATTACAATCAGGTTTACATGCTTCTCGAACGGACGTGTTTCACATTTTCAATGACAAATAATGATAGATCATATATTACATGTAGATTCTGAGAATATCTACAGGTTTTTGATTATATTTCGCTTATACTTCTGACTATCAGCAGCTAGTTGGTCTCTCTGTTCATTGTAAATATTGTAAATATATATTAATATATTTGCATATCTCGACAAATTCTTGCAGAATCTATAGTTTTTTGTAGTATCTGTGGGTCGTATTTCTATATATCTGTATCCTCTTTGAGTATCTGCGCTTATTTGTGTGTATTTAGGTTATATTTCTGTCTATCTGCAGGTTGGAAGGATCTCGATAGATGGTAAAAGCCATATCCATACATATCTCCAGATTCATTGAGTATCTGTAGCTTTTCTCAATACCTGTGGCTCATGGCTTTATATGTCTGTAGATTCTTTAGTCTTATAGTCTCTCTTGAGATTATAATGATCTCGATTGATCGTGTTTATGTATATCTGCAGATTCTTTGAGTATCTATAGCTTTTTTGAATATCTCAGGTTCATATTTGTCACTATCTGTAGCTTGTTTAACTATGTTCGGCTTATTTGAGTACTTTTGGCTTGCATGTCTTTCTATCATAGCCATGTTTTTGTATCTGTAACTCGTATTTCCCTCTATCTGTAGCATTTTGGAGTTCTATGATTCGTATTTCCATCTAATTGGTACGTGTTTGACTTACGGTAGCTCGTATTTTTTCTATCTCTACCGTATCGTATATCTTAGATATTATATTTAACAATGTTACTTGAAAAGGTTCCAATGAAGCACTTAACTTCACATAACTTTTTACGAAAACTCTTAATTAACACGAACACAAGTCGCAGGCTTTGTAACAAAAAATATGATGCATTAAAGTGGCCACAGAATCAAATGATAAAAAGGGAAGACAGAGAAGGAGAGAGAGAGAGACAGTGAAAGTAGTAGAGTAGGTAGCTAGACGATATACAGCACCCGATATACAGGAGAGTCTAGACGATCGTTTTGAGTGTACCGTAAAAACAGGGAAAAAAAGAACCCCGAAAATTAAGAATCTCAACTCTGCTAACTTCAACCCTTTCATTGAAACGACCCTTTTCTAGGGTTTACTTTCTTATAAAAGGTTTAATGGATTTTCTGTTAATACCTCTGAATTGTATCTCGTATGAATGTTTGTTTGAATTTTCGTTTTTTATGGTTTTTCATTAATTTATTCACATGGCGAGTTGATATTAAAATAATTGATTCTTATTATTGTGATTTTCTTATCGATCACGTTCGATTAATTTTTTTTGTTTTACTTTACTTTTCTTTCTACTTCTTTACATTGAAGAAGTCTTTTAAAGCATTCTTTGAAAGCATTTTTTATACAACTTCTAGCAGTTTCCTTAACCCTTTGACTCGGCTGTCCGTTTTAAGTGACATTTTTATCATATATCGTATGAATTCCTAAAAATTTCAAATATTTTCTTGGAATTCTTTGAGTTTTGTGTGTTTGTGTGGGTTACTTTTATATTTTATAATATGTGTATAACATCAAAAGATTTTGCCGTTAGTTTCTCCGACAGCATTTCGATTTATACTTATAAAATCTATAATAACAACAACAACAAGGGAATCGGCCTACACAACCTACTCAGCAACGTGTTGGCACTCTTTTTTAGTAGAACTCTTCTCATGATGCGCTTTAATTCTTTGAGCATCTGTCAGCTTAGTGACACTTTGAGTAAATATAATTAAAAGCTATTGAAATTTGACAGTAAAAATAAATGCTTCATTTCTTTAAACAATTTTTAGAAACTTGTTAGAAGCAAGAGCTAAAGAATTTGTCTCTTTTCACGTATAATTTTAAAAAGATGTCACGATGTCACCACGATTATTCAACACTTTATTATAATGTTTTCAGATAATGTTTGTTGTTGTACCACAAACCAGTTGTGAAAACAAACTGACAACAGTGATAAAATAGACAAAATATAGTGATGCAAATAATAGACACAGTGTAGAGTGAACTTGAATGAGCGAGAAGAATGCAAACATGGAGAACGGCGAGTGTGAGCATGACACGAAATGTTTGTGTCTTGACGCTTGTTTTTGATGCTTGTAACTCGTAAACTTGACCCACATAAACAACGTTGAGCTACATAAAAAACAGAAACTGAATTCAGTTACTAAACACTTTTTTAATTCCTTGACTTCTGTTCATTTAATTAAAGTATTATATTTAATTTGAATCTTGTTAATTTTAATACATTGAAATGAATTAAATGCAATAGAATCCATTTTAAAGCACTGATTTTTCTTTATAATGCATTAAATTTACTTGGATTTTCATTTCAATGCATTCAAATTAATTTGAAACTATTAAAATATTATTTTTATGAGTTGAAATCATTCCGTATTCAATTTAAGTGTATAGCATTGAATTACTAATTGATGCATTGAATTACTAATTAATGAATCTGTTTTCATTCGGTTATTAAATAATATTCTTGGAATGAAATCCCAATGTATTGGGTTTCGCTTTTTTTATAATCATCTGATAAATTGATACTTTATACTGAGTCCAATCGAATCCAGATAATTATGTTGTACTTTGTTCAGTTCACTTGAGTTACGATTACTTCAACGTCGTCCGTCAGAGTTGAATAATTAAGTCCACTTTTTTTTGCTGTTCAAGTGACTTGAACTAAATTTCAATTCTTTAAGAAAAATGTAATGTATTCGTTTTTCTCCTTCTACTTCTTCGTCTGCTTCGTTTTATCTAAAAGCGCCTATTAAAAAATTACAAAATTGAGTGCAGTCATTAAATTTGCCGACAATTACAACAACAACAACATCCGCTATTTGTACAATAATTACGATATTGCATTGGATTAAATGAGCCATGTACACAATAATAATGATAAAAACAAGAACGAAATAATAGTAAAAAAATAACAATAGAAAACACAACCATTAAATAAAACAGAAAAAGAACAATAAATTAAATTCACCTTTTTTTGCATTTTTACTAACACTTTAAAAGCTCACGTCCAGCTGTCATGTCTGTCAAACTGTCTGTGTGTCAGGTGAGTGTTATTAACGCTACAAAAACAATAGTAACAACAACAACAACTGTTGCTCATTTACTCAGTTCACTTTAAATTGTTTGCATGATTCGAAATTTATTATAAAAATAATTTAATGAACTCATTTAATTATTGAATTCATTTAGTTATTGAATTCATTTAGTTATCGAGTTCATTTAGTTATCGAATTCATTTAGTTATCGAATTCATTTGTTTGTTCATTGAATTATTCAATTCATTTATTTATTGAATTGTCTCTTTATATCTTTTACCAGAATGAAGTTTATTGGAGTTTCTTTTAATTTTGAGAAAATATTAAACGATGAAAAATAATTTTAAATTATTTCCGGCGATTTTACAATATTTTGTTAAGTACTCTATTCAAATAAAAATAACACTAACACATTATTTATAATTATAAGTGCTTCTTTTGATTCATTTCTTTTGATTCTTTGATTTGATTCTTTTCATTTGATTTCTTTTGAATTGAATAATTTATTTAAACATAATTAAATTATTGTTATTAAATAATTCAAAAAGAAACCAGCCGATGGCCCACCTCTTATATATACTATATACACAATTTTATCACAAACTCGCAATCAGCTGGACTAAAAATTTAATTCTTTCTCTTTATCTTTCTCCTCAAGTTAATAATAAGTTAATAATTTTTTGTTTGTTGTTTTTATTTTTGTTAAAATCCCCTTTATTTTCTACCGAACAATTTACAGTTCTATCTACGATATTATTCACATCACACATTCACATCTTCACAGAAAATAGACACTTCTCTATATGCAATATATAATATACAATACATAACGGGATCTACATACATAAGTTACAAATTCTGTAAAAAATACAATTAGAAGCTTTGTTTGATCTTCCGTTTTATTTCTTAATCTTAGATGAATCTTTGTATAGACACATATACAGATAATATGAATGAATATCATCTGTAATTATTCCGTACATATTTACTATAAGTTCATATATAAACTTTTTGATACTTGAAGTTTAAGTATTTTAAAAAAAGTGCACTTTTCTCAAAGCATTTTTGAAGTGTTTCTGGAAAATAGAACAAGACTTTTATTAGCTGATTAACGGAATTTGAAGAGATTTCGAAAGATTTGATGGGACTTTTAAAAATAATTCCTTCGAAAAGAAGAACAGAAAAAAATTTACAGACGAGAATTTCTAAAATATTCCATATTCTTGACACATGTTTTCATATACTATATTTTATATTCTTGAAAATCTTATAGCAATCAATAAGAAATCAATTAATAACAAGTATTTAAATCTGAATCACAATCACAAAATTTAATCGCATCTTTAAATGGAAATACGAGATAAAAATACTAAATGAAAAAAGAAGTATTAACTAAATTTAATCAAACAACATTTACGTATATTTATTTGATGATCTCAACTCATGAACTCATTTTTATTCAAATCGCATTTACAATTTAATCGTTAAATGTTATCGTATACAACTTAATTAGAAATAAATTTAAAAGAATAAAATAGGTTTTTTTCAAGCTATGATACAAAAAAAAGGATAAAAGGACGACCTGCCTCCTGTGAGGATTGAACTCACGACCCCTGGTTTACAAGACCAGTGCTCTGCCACTGAGCTAAAGAGGCCACGGAGTAAGATGAGAGATAAACTAAATTTATAGTAACATGAACTATGCAAAAACTTAACAACAACAACAACGAACTAACCATCATAAAATGTAGCAGCAACATTGAAAACTTCAATTACTGATAGTGAGAAAAAAATATGATAAAGAAATACAACAGAAGAATGCTTTAGAATGAAGAAGAACAAGAAGAAGAGGAACAACAACAAGATGATACAAGGTAAAAGCACCCACTCAACATTACAACAACACAACAATTACAATATCGCAATAATACGAATAACAAAAGCAAGAAATAAGAAAAGCAAGATCGACGAACAGGTGAATCAATGATAATCAATTACGTTAGTTATTTTAAAGAGAATAAAAGCCAAAAACAGTCATCATCATCAACACAATCGTCGGGTAAAGCAACACAACCCACACTTGATATTACTTAGAAGTAAGAATGTTGATGTTGATGTTGATGTTGATGATGACGGTAATAATGATGTTGCTGTTATTGGTTTGAACTGAATGAGAATAGTAAGAAAGAAGATAATAATAAGGAGTATAATTTTTATGAGGATTATGAATAAATTTGACGATGAAGAAAATTATGATGAGAATTACGTCTGTGATCAATGATGTGATGATTGCATGTGATGGTGATGATATAATAATACATATAATATAATACGATGTGATATAAATGCGAACGGTAAAAAATGTGATGATGTATAAGTATAAGATGAGATAAGTACTTGTATGTACAATATATCAAATAATTACCAAAAAATTATGAAAGATTTAAGCAGATAAACGAAATAATGAAAGACATGCATATAAGGACACAAATATACATCCTAATGAATCTTGAATTTCAGAAGATACAACACAATAATAATGATATGGAGATGATGTTGATGATGATTTACTAGAGTCCTGTTGTTTGTCCTCCTTGTTGTTGTACTGATTTCAGTTCATTCGACTGGAACGAAACCAAATTTTATTTAAACAGGACTTCCTTCCTGTTGACTTTAGTTGTTGTTGTTATTATTGTTGTTTTGTTTTGGTTTTCTGTTGACTTGTTTTATTTTCTAATTCATTTGAGGGTTGGTTTGTTTGATTATTGTGATGATGGTGATGGTGATGGTGAAGGCGAAGGTTGAGGGTGATGTTGATCGTGAGAAAAAAAGGTTCAACTTCAAAAAATAATGTCCTGTGTTACGGTTCTAATGTGATTATAATTGTCCTTGATGAAATGTTGACAGTTGAGTGATTAATTATTATTTATTTACACTTTAATATCATTAAAGGATCGGTTTTTATTGTATTCATAACGATTTTTTCATTAGAAACGCGAACGACGTGCTGTGAACCAACTAAAAACCTTAAAAGTGGGGTAGAGTGGAATAGAATCTAGTAAAATCATGGCTTATAGAGATTTTTTTAGGTGTTTCTTTTTTCTTTTATTTCTCTGTAGTATAAGTAGATCAATGATCAATTATTTGATCACAAATCAAGAAATAGGATTCAACAGTGAGTGACTTCATTTGTTTGAATATTTGTTGTTGTTGTTGCTCTTCTTCTGCTATTCCATCGTTCCAGCGTTCTTCCTATATTTGTTGTTGCTTTAGTTGTTGTTGTAGTGTTCCTTCACACGTAATCATGCGTAAACTGATGAAGAGTAAAAAATCTTGAATTACAATCAAGAAAAACGCATTCCTCTCTCACGTTGTTTATTCTTGCATAAAACAAGAACAAGAATGATCGAAAAGAAGCAGAAAAACATTATAATATATCTTGATCCGAAATGGTGTAAAAATTCTTATTAATTGTTGTTGTTAGTTGACTATAATACGAGCCTCAATGCTTTGTTGTTTTTTTTGTTACATTTGATTTTTATGTTTATATATTAAATTTCAAAGAAGACACATTTTAATAAAGAAGAAGAAGAAAAAAAAGAAGAGGAAGAAAGAACTAATAGTGTTTATGTTGTTGTTGTTGTTGTAGGAATCGATTACATTCGGAATCGCATGCAAAACGAATTTCAGTTGAAAAAAAAAATTGTTACTAAAAACTGACCTCTTTTCGCAGACGAGTTTGTTTACTCTCTCTCTCTCTCTCTCTCTCTCTCTCTCTCCCTCCCTCTCTGACTCTCTCAGATTACTTAATGTTATTTAAGGTAAAATAATCTTGCTTAAGATTAACATTAAAGACATTTACTACATTATGACCTTAATAATGATAATCATATTAAAATAGATCATAATAAAAACTGTTTTAATGATATTTTTAAAAATGTTATTCCTTCGTTTTTCTTTTAAATAACGATTTAAAGTAATTCCATGTTACTTTGTAATGTAATCATAACGAACGATAAACTTTTGAAATATTTTCACGGTCAAAACAATAATTTTTTGTCCAACTGCAGAGAAGAAAAAACAACAACAATAACAGTAATAATAAAGCACGCAAAGTGAAGTGAAGTTGGAAAAAGTTTCATTTTAAGCACATCACTTGTTATGAGGTTCGGTTCGTCCTCAAAAAGAAACCAGAAAAAAATCAACTTCGACGTTGTTGTTGTTGTTGTTGTTGTGGTTGCATTCGAACATCAGGACACATTCAACAAATTGTCATTATTTAATGACAAAACAAATCATCAACAACAACAATAAATGTCATAAGCATCGTTAACTTAACTGAGCAACAATTAAATTTGACGCATTTTTACACGAGAAAGAAACAGAAGATGAATAAAAAGCGGAAGAAAAAAAGAAGAAGAAGAAAAAAATCAAAACAAAAAGACGAAGAAAAGAAATCCGGAGATCAGAATAAGAAATTTAGAAACAAATTACATGCAACATTTGCGTCTACGATTTTTTTTATCACCTTCTTGAAAATTTCCTCATATTTATCTTGTTCTTGCTTAGCAACTACATTTAAGTGGACTTTGGAAATTATATCATCAACAACATTAGCAACAACAACAACATTAGCAACATCAACATGAGTGCAAAAGTCAATTGGCGCAGCTGTCATTAAGGTCTTTCTTTTAACCAATAAATTTAGGGTTTTTAGGATGTTGACCAGTGTTGCCAATTCATAATTTTCTTATTGCACCACATTTTTTGATCTTCTTGATGTTGAATCCTCGTTTCTAGCATTAATCTATTTCCTAGTTTATTTCGAACAAAGAAAAATAAAAAACTTCACAAACGCAACTCAATTAAAAGTATTTTGAAAAAATATTAAAGCAAAAAAACCGAAACCGGAAATTTGATTACTTAACAGAAAAACATTTACGTATATTGCACTATATACAAGTATAATATGTAGTATGTTGTTGTTATTATTGTGTTTTTTTTCTTTTGGTTATTATTATAAAAAACACCAACAACAACAACAACTTCTTGTAGGGGTTTTTTTCTCTTGGGTTTTTAATGGTTGCTGTTCGGTTCACTGATTCAGAACATTCAACGACCTGACAAACGCTGGATGGCGAAACACCGCACCGAACCGAATCTAAACGAACCCAAATGAACTGAACTCCTCGAGTATCTAACATAATTCAGAAATTCCAAGGAAAGCAACAAATGATAATTGTTGTTGTTGTTCGTCTCTTCCACCTGCCGGCTATGAATGGGTAATATTACAACAACAATAAGAAAATTAAGAAGAACCATACGCCGACGTTGAAGAGAACCAACAACAACAAGAACAACAACAGCAATTGTATTATGGAAGGTTTTTACATTAAATAATAATATGTACCCACATAATTTGGTCGGAACATAAAAAACCACAGAAAACAATTCTTTAATTCAACAAACAAAACAATAAAAACAACAACAACGAAACTACAACAACGAACATGGTACGTGAGCAAAAATTAATCAGTCCCTTGGGAAGCAGACGATGAAGTCTTCGCATTACTCTAGTAGAACAGAATTATTTGGTGAGAAATGAAGAAGAAGAACAAGATGAGGAAGAAGAAGAAGAAGAGGAACAACACCAAACAGAAGCCGAAGCATTGTCGACCTTAGAAACATGTTCATCTCATCAAGAAAACTAATTAAAGCAACACTTAATAAAAGCTTCAACTGTAAAGTGTTGGCAACTCATGTTGTTTGTGTTGTTCTCGTTGTTGTTCTTGTTTTAGTTGTTGTTCTTTGAAGGAGGTTTAAACCGACCTCAATCACTCAAGCATAACCGAATACGATGTTGTTTTTGCTTTCGAATTCATTCAAATGAAACCAATTCATTGAGACTAACTCAATGAAAGAACTCATCAATATACGCATTTATATGAATCTCACATCATCTTACATACCCATACATATATACCCATATTCGTATATACTCGTAGCAATTATCTTTAGATTAAGATTTTAGATACATTTTAGACTAGAATTTAAATTTATAAGTTTTAGTAAAATAAATAAAAACATCGGATAAAAAATATTTAATCAATCATAATTAAAGTGGGCGGTTACGATTACAAACACTATATTATATAAAAAGAGATAAGAAGCAAACAATATTTTGGCGTGGGGCGTTTTTAGTCGTAAATTTATGCAGAAATAAATTCATTTTGTTTTTTTATTTTGGTTCTTCTAAATCTAATAACTGTCTGTGTGTCAGTCTGGTTAACAGTCTGTCCGTCACTCTGATTATATTTAGATTTCGATTACCGATCTATTATATGATATTCTATTCTATTATTATGTAAATGTTTTAAGAGATTTTAGATTTATAAACTTCAGTTTATAGATCATCAAAATATAAACTAGTCGAGCTTGCTTTAATCCTTAAATTATATTTGCTTTTTTTATTCCAATCTGTGTTGGACTGAAATTTCCAACCAAATGAAAGCATTTCTACTTTTTCTCTATCTCTCTCGGTATCTCTTCCACACCATCTCTGTTTCTCTCTCTTCCTCGGTCGCTCTTCCTTTCCGTTTCTTGAAATTCAGCAGTTTTCTGTAATCGTTTTACAAATCACAAAAATTTACATAATCTCTTAAAATACATGCTTAATTTAACTTTGGGTCATGCAAATTAACTACGAACTGCGTCTTAGAAAGACTAGAAACCAAATAAAGTAGCAAAGAAAAACAAATAAAGCAAAATAATTATTTTATTCAGTGTGAGACAGACAACCCGGATGATGAGATTGTAGAGTGAACACTGTTGAGAATAGCAACAAATAAAACAATGAATTTTATTTTATAACTCGTTGTTTGTTGGTTGTTCTTGTTGCTGTTGTTGTTGTTATTATTGTTGTTGTTATTGTCGGTTATTCTTGCTGTAAAAGAAGCTGTCATGCGATGAGACTTCCTTCAGTGTTGTTTAACGTGCCTTTTTTTAAATTATACTTGATGTTAATGTTAATGTTGTGGTTTTTGTTGTTGTTTTTGTTTTTAAAAAAACTCTTGCCTAATTTATGTAGCTTGGCTTTGTTACTTTGTCGTATTTTAAAGGCACAACATAACAGTAACAACTTTAATAATTATAATAATATTTCTCATTAAATACATTTTTCCAGTTTTTCCACTTCTTCTTCATCTTTTTTTCTCAACTATTAAATGACAAAGTTTTGACAAAAACGACACTAACGGCATTTAAAGTGACGTTAATTATACACAAAATTTGTCACTTTTTGGGCATTAACACGAAAATCTTAAATTATTATTATTTTCTTACTTTTTCATTTAAATGTAATTATTTTTCTCATTAATAAAATAATAGTAATTATAATCGTCTAAAAGTTGGGTAATTAATTTACAAAAAAAAATTTTTTGTCAAAAATAACAGAAATTAAAATTTCTTAAACTAAAAGATGTTATATTAAAATAAGACCAAAAATTATAATATATTTAAATTAAGATGTTATATGGAATGCTTCCTCTTTTTTCCTTCTTTTATGTCGTCTTCGTGTCATTTCTCTCGCCTTTTGATTTCCCGTTCATTTTAATGGTGTAGGAATTCTAATGATTGTCTTAACTTTAATTTAAAGACCTGCCTCATGTTGGTCTTTTATTTTATGTTCTCATGCGAACTCATGTTCTACATTCAAAGAGAAGGTTCGCGAGACTTTAATCTAAATCTACTTTAGAAGAAGACAAGAAACAGACTAGCAAATACTGTGGAATAGAAAGAGCAAGGAATAGAAAGGCAGACATAATTAAAGAACAGTAAACTAACCGAAAAAAACAGCAACAACAAAACAAAGAATCTTCAAAGAACATAGAAAGAATAAAGAAAATTCTCAAAGATCGACATAATTCGACATGTTTCAACAAAACAAAAACAAAAACATGTTAACAAAAAAATAGGAAAGAAAAGAATTTTCAATACACTAGATAAAGTATTGGATAAGTTTCGAGACTGATATATTTATATTTTTTTTAATAGAACCCTCTAAAATTTTACCACAAAGATTACTTTGATTCACTCGCCGGGAGCATGGGTTAAGCTATCCGACCTCTTTTAGGGTAGTCGAATCCGACGAATTTCGGGAAGTTAGAAGTCATTATTATCATCATCTTGTCATAATAAAATCGAAAGTTTCAATGTATTAAATAAAGAAAGCAGAAAGATATAAAAAAGTTCAAATTACTTTTACTTTTAGTTTCACCATCTTTTAGAAAGAGCTATTAATTATGGATACGCTAAATAAATACAAAGAAGTTTCTAAACAAAGAGATCGAAATTCCATCAATGTCAACATTGATTATCGACAATTCAAATACTTTTTTATCAGTGCTGTCGTTTTTGTTGCGGTTTTATTGCCAAATTCAAAAAATTTACTTTCTTTATTTTCTTTTTATAAAAAAATCTTTTGTTTTGCAGAAGAAAGAAGATGAAATCTTTATTCTCAAATACAGAAGCGACAAAGTGATAAAAATTAGAGAAACTAAAACCAACACTCGACCAAATAAAGAAAGATTAATAAAAATCAATTTATGTTAAAACAAAAACACAACTCATCAATATTCTTCACCGTTTTTATGATTATGAGAGAGAAGTTTTGCCAAGAGATTTTTTCCAGAAGTTAAATAAATTTATTATTTCCAGAAATAATAAATGTAGATATCGATAGTCTTAGTTATTGTGCAGATTTATTATATACCGTAGAAAATATAATTTACAATAGATATTCATGGAGATAACAAAGATATCTTTCACATCTGACACTTTGACAGATGACTATGAGAAATGATATAAATGAAGAGAATACTTTATATGCTATAAAATAAAGAATACCATACAACTTTTTTCTGGTTCATTTATTAATCATCAAAATGATTCGTAATGTGAATGAACTCCCTTGAAAATCGGGAATTCCTGTCGTTATTCCCCTTCGTGGATGATCGAACCTGATATCTAGTGACCTGTCCTGAGGTTACGGGCATCGTCTTTATACAGATTGGGATTCAAGATTGAGAAGAACCTTTTTTCGTGGTTATTCCAAAAATCGGGTGTATGTGGACCACTCCTCAATCGATGACTTCCGATGCAATCGGGAATGGAATCAAAAATCCATCGTATATCGCTTCAACTGATCTTAAAACTAATGAGGTGAGAGATTTCAATCCACTAAAGAGCGAGATTTTAACCTTACAAAAGGTGAACATTGAACCTGGTAAAAGGTGAAAAGTAACCCTCGTTAAAGCTGAAAATTGTATCGTGTAAAAGGTTAAAATTGATCCTTCTAAAAGGTTAAAATTGATCCTTCTAAAAGGTGAAAATTGAGCCTTGTAGAAGGTGAAAATGGAACCTTGTAAAAAGCGCTAATTGATCGTATTAAAAGGTGAAAATTGAACATTGTAAAAGGTGAAAATTTAACCTTGTGAAAATTGAAGATTGAATAACATGAAAATTGACCCTGTTAAAGGCGAAACTTTAACCTTTTCGTGAGTTTCCGCATCATGGGAAAAGTAATTTTCGCCTCTCGTTTTAAAGCGGGGACGGGGTACTTTGAACCCTCTGAGCCTCACCTTCTGAAGAGTGAAAGCCTTCTACGCCTTTTTAAAGATGATATTTAAACTCAAAGACTCGATTTTTTTTAATCTAGTGAAGGTGATTCGAAATAATTGAAAAATGAGAAATGAAAGCCGACAAATCTGTTCACCTCTTTAAGGTTGAAAGTATGGTGTTTTTTTTTGGCTTGAAATCACTTCGATTCAATCAACGATAACAACTGACACTTAAAAAATTAATAAATATGTACTCTTTTTTCCGTACCCAGCGCACCCAAATTATATAACCTGTGTAGGTATCGTCTATAGCAGCATATTAATTAAAATGTAGATAGATTTTATAGCAAACAGAATGCAGCTGATTAAATTGCTATAAATAAAAACCATTTCATGTTTCTTGATTTTTCATAATTGCTCGATAATTTGCAAAAGCAAAACACTCCCTCTTATAATAAAAAATAATAACAACAACAACAATAACAACTGCAATGATTAATTGCGAACACGATTTTTACATAGTCGGGAATTTCGTCAAATTACGAAGTCCCACACATGTTTCGATAGGAAATTCTTTTCGTCGCATGTTGGCAAGCTTCACAAATAATATTTTTAACACGTTGCGGTTTACCGGATACCTGACAGTTACCGGGACCGTACCCCTACCGTACCACACACGGATGCGTTCGGCTGGAATCAGTTTCGGTTAATTGAATCAGTTTCTTGCTTCAAGTTTAAGTGAATCAGCTTGTCATCAGTTGCCAGGGTTGCCAACTAAACATGTTTATTATTCTTATTGTGTTGATTTTTTTGTTTTGTTTTGTTTTGAGTGAATGTTACAAACCTTGTTTTATAAGAGTTCATTTTAGTTGTTAAATTAGCGTGTAAAAAGGATGGAAAATATAATTAAAAATTACAATAAACAGCAACTGAAATTGAAAACAATAAAAAAGCAACGCATGCATTTGTTTTTGTATACTTTTTCTTTCCCCAAGTCCCGAGCTTCTTTCGATTCTTTTTTCGACTCATTAAAAATTCATTTGTTAAAATGATTCACTTTGCATGCGTTCACTACGGGTGCGGTTGTTGTTGTTGTTGTGCAAAGGTTTTTGTTTATCGATAACTACACTGCACTTCGGGCGCTGCACCCGACGGAGGTCCGTCTCACGCATGGCAAAAAAAAAACAACGAGAGAGCTTTAAATGAGTTTCCGTTTTAGTTAATTTTTAACTTCACATCAATTATATAGATATCTGTACAAACTGCAAATGTTCATGTATCATGTCCATGTTCAAATGTACCCATGGTTCATACATACATTATGTTCATACATATTATATTCATACATACTTGGGTATCTCTTGCATATCAGTTTTCTTTTAAATTTTTCCGAAATGTCTTTGAACTCTTCAAATGACTTTGTTTTTTTCAATCATGTTTCTTTTTTTTGTTGTTTTTGTTCCCAACTGAGTCTAATATGAGTGCATTTTTTGCACAGTTGTTTTACTTCATCTCATTTTTTTAAAATGATGGTACATGATTGCTATCGTCGTTGTATTACTTGTTGTTTATATGTAACCTTAACTAGGGTTTAATTAAAATGCTACGTATGTATGTATATCAAAATGTTCAAAGTCTCAACCTCGGTTGGAGGAACAACAACAACAACAGCAAAAACTTTTAATCAACATGGTCTGTATTCACGGTCTGTTGAATGAGAAGAATTGGTTATCTTAAAGCCCTAGAGATATATTAATAAGAAGATGTATGTGTGTGTACCAATGAAGAGGGAGAAAATCAGGAGAGTAAAATAGATGAAAGGGAGAAATCTTCGTCATACTTGGCATGTTATGCTGATTATAATTTAATATACAATACTTAATGCAGAATTACAGATACTATCAAACTCTAGATTAAATAACGACAAAAACATAAACAGAAAGTAAAAACTTCCTTAATTAAAATAGGAAGGAAGAGGATAAGGGGATAAGTTATAAGATAGCATCAAATTATTTCATTCAATCATAAAATCAACTCAAGAAATCTGTGAATGAAAAATATTACAAAAATTTAAGAGAAAATTTAAATTTATTCACCCAAAAAACATCAATGAGTTGTCATTCATTCTGTCAATTAGTCAGTCATTCAAAACTTTCAAACTTAATATACCCACCCTTTCACCTTCGGGTGTAGGGTATAAAGAACCATTTCAAAGACTAACTATTACTGCATATACACATGTCAGATTTATTAGAAATGGGTGACAGTACAGCCGACAGACGACGTCTCCACACACTCGAGCGTCACACAACTCGATCTGCAATCCTGATTCCAGTGCAGGGTGTACTGCATCTCCGATTACACCACGTCGCTCATAAAAGAAGACTGTAATCCAAGGAGAGCGAGTAGAGAGAGCGACCGTCCGAACAGCCCACCAAGCAACCAACCGATCGACCGACCATGAGAGGGTATTCCCTTCCCTCACTCCCCTTCCTGGTGTTATTCCATTCTTCCCTCTTCTCATGGCTGCACATGCTCATGTTCGAGTGCATTTGCATAGTTAAGCATTTGCAACGGTAAAGTAAAGTAAAGTAAAGTAAAGTAAAGTAAAGCAAATGTACATGGAAATGTTGCGGTTATACAATTAAATGAAAATGCATTTTGAAAGGATTTCCAACCATTGTTATTTACACACGATGCAATGAAATACGGGTTGTTATTGTTGTTGTTGTTGTGATGTAATTATAGGTTAATATTTTATTTGCAAATAGAATTACATTGAAAAAAAGATTTTCGATATTTCGCATTTGGTTGCATTTTCATTGTTTTCGTTTTTTATTGTTCTTTCTTTGCCTTTCGTGTACAATGAAAGGTTTTATTACGGTGTATTTTTGGTAATTCTAGTATTATAAATTATATGTTCTGCTTGTTTTTTACATGTGACAACTGTCACAATTGTCAAGCTCTATCATTACTTCGGTGATCGTGATTTTTACCCCTGATCTGATCATATTCGAATGAGAGATGATGTAGAATAGTAAATATCTGATAGATTTGTACAAAACACAAAGCGAGATTTATGAAAGATGAGATTTGAAAGAAGAAATTCTTATGTTTCAAGTTAGCTGAAAAAGAAGTTGAAGTTGCAAGAATCAAAGGGGAGTTGAAAGAGTCAAAGAAAACGTGAAAGAGTCAGAGAGTTGAAGAAATTGAAAGAGTCAATGAAAAGTTGAATGAGTCAAAGAGTTGAAAGATTTCATAATCACTTTCTAGTTATAAAAAAAAACACATTTCTAGACTATTAATTATAATTTTACTATTAAAGTTGTATGATTATTATTAAATACTCGTTTCAACGTAATGCAAATGTTAGTCTATAAAAATGTACAATAAATAAATAAATTTACATCTAAAACCTCAACTTTTACTTCATTTCAGTTATGATTCACTAGACTAATTATTCCGTTCGTTCGAAATCTTATTTCAAAATGGATACCGGAAGCGTAGTGAGTGAACCCATTTCTGCCCATCACCGTGCTTTTGCTAAACAGAAATCAGCATCAATGGTGAGTAACACGATCATTTGTATATCTACCATACAAGTTTAATGAATTTGTGGACCTCAATTAGAATGAATAACCAAGAAGTTATTAAAATTATTTTAAAGAAAGTATATGTAAGTAGAGGTTTATATTCGGTTACATCGAGTCAAACCACCCCTGCACCCCCAGGAGAGTGGTGAGTTTCGTGGTGAGTTTCGCGGAGAATTGGTGATTATAAGCTACACCCTTAATATCAGGTAAAGCCACAAAGAATCGGGTTACAAAAAAGTATATCATGAAATACTAAACTAAACTTTGAATTTAAAGTTGATTTCGGTTGAGTTTTGATTAAACTCAGACAAAATCAGCAAATAAAATAAAAAATAAATAAAATAAAAAAACCAATAAAAAAAGATTCATACCAAAAAACAAAAAAAAACCAATAAAAATCCCTACTTTCCAAAAATTAATGTTGCGTGTATCGTTTTCAGTCGAATTTCTTAAAAAATGAAAACCAAAAAACCCATTCATTACTGATAATTAAATTATTAATAACTGGATAGATGATTCTTATATTTAATTAAACAAAATCAAATAAAATCCATTCAATCAGTCCATTAAATCGAAAACTTTCTCTCAGAAGTGAGACTTGGCGAGAAATACAAAAGCTACCAAATCGTACATCGAATCATTGAACGAAAGCGAATTGAATTAATATCACAGCAAATAATAAATCTAACAACCAATTAACGGTATTTAATTGTTGCTTTGTTTTCTTGTTTAATTGAATTATATTTAAGTGTGTTTAAATCGAACTCTTTTAAAATTGGAAAAGTTTCGAAGGTGTTTAAAAACCAAACTCTTACTTTTTTCATCCGAACTGAAGTTGAGTTGCGCTTGCGTTACGCACGCGACTGCGTAAACGGATGCGATGGCTTTTCTAGAGTTGAGCTAATTTATAAGTTATTTAATTAAATATCATGTTATACAATACAATTCGATGGAAAATGTTTGTGATGGAAAAACAATAGAAACAAGCGAACGCTTGATTTTAAATTTGAAATTTTTATGCACGATTTACGTTGCAAGAGTTTATGAACTCGATGTGTGTAAAGATGTGTGTGGATGTATACACACACACATGTATGTACGTATGTGTGTCAATATGTGTGTAGATTGCACTGCTTGATGGATTGCAGTGGTTGGCAACGCAATCCGAGTACGATTTGTTAGCGTATAGAGTTGGGTAAATTTTGAAAGTAGGTATTAAAATCACTTAGTATAGGTTAAAAAGTCTATCCGGTTGGTGGATGTGGTGCTTTAATCGAAGAAGGGTTCGTAGGTTAACTAAAATTAAGAACCCAGCATGTAACTCATCTAAAAATTTTTTATATTTTTTGTTTACCCTTTAAATAAATATTGAAAAATGAAAAAAAATAACCCAAACTGAAAATCATCCTTAATAACACACTTCATCAAAACTTCTCCAGGACAAAACTTCATCTGTACTTGAAAAACTGATTTGAGTGAAAAACCCTTTTTTATTGTATTGTTTCAGTTCTTTTTCAGTTTTCATATTGTATGTTTTCTACAAAAAAAAGAACATATCATTTATCACCCAACCGTGAATAAAACCACAACATTTCCAAACCAACGAAATTCCTCGCACCTCATTAACTCACCTCATCACATCTTTGATATGTAAATTATTTGAAATTTTCCAGAAACGAACGTCAACCGATTCGGCGATAAACAAAAACCATCAAACTTGAGTTTTTTCAATTTACTCGTGTAACCATCTGAATGACTTTAAAATTTCACACCTTTTTAATCAGTTGGCGGATTACAAAAAACAAAAAAGAAAATATCACAGAACGAGCGTGAAAACTTTTCACTGAAAAGTACACAATCCGTTTTTTACATCCCTTGACAACAGCTGTCATCGTTACGAGAACGATTTCGGAATTTTTACCCTTCTAGTGTTATTTTTAAATTATAATATTTTCCACAACAGCTGGGGAAATTTTCATATTCAAGACGTGGAGTGGTGAGTATGAAAGGAGATCGAATTTATACCTTGAAAGACAACAGGATCAGTGAGAAAACAACAACAACAGCGTTCAAATGAAAAGTCATCTTGTAGGATTGTGTGTTTAACGGTCATGCATGCGTGAAAGCGGTGCGTGTTAGATGTGTATGTATGCATGTATGTATGTATGTAGTTTTATAACATACACATTTTCATTCGGTGACCATTAAAAACCGGTTTAATTTACAATAAGAAAAACATGTTCTAGAATTTATGGTTGACACTTCAAAACATTTTCATTTAATTTGTATTTTAACGGAAATCTTCTGAGCTCTAATAAAACGATACAAATGCAGCTTTATAATGACTTTGTTATTCTTTTTATTTCTTGATGTGCCTTAAAATTATGAAGATGATCTTTTAAATCCCTTTTAAACTTTTAAGGCACAATTTAATGAGTGACTTTTCTCGCCACGTCACGTCACGTAACGCCGTCAATACGACCCCCGCCCTTAAAAGGGTCCCAAAATAACACTAAATTCTAATAATAACCACTTATGTAGCTACAGAATGAAGGAAATGCAAACATTCGGCGCTTGCCGCTGCTGATGTCTTCCTTCATGAAAACTATTGGCCTTAAATTAGGACTGGAGTTGTATAGCAGCCGGTTCTTATGTCGGCACCCTGCTGTGTCCATTAGAAGTGTTGTTACAACTTCACTTCTGGTGACTGCCTCGCCGTCTGTCCATCAAGGCTATCAAGACGTCATGTGTTGCGCTCAGATCAATGATCAGTTTGTAGTTTAAATTTATTGTGTTTCATTGATTGTTTCATGCCTACCTACTATTTGCTTTCTTCATTGTTGCATTTCGTTCTAAACAATTCTATATTCTTTTGGCAATCATTTCATTTAAAAGGAAGCCTGCATCCGTTGCAGTTAACGATTTAATTGTTTACGAGCATTAGGAGGCTTTACGGACGCAGTTGTTACGTCAGAAGCAGGTTCTTTCCTTAATGATCTCTACTTTCCGTATCAAATCGGACCCTTCTATTAAATTTCAAAAATGATTATTAATTTCCTTCTAATTGAAGCCTGAAGGCTACTCTGAGAAGAAAAAATAAAGGCTGTTGCTAATCAATGAAGATTAGTTTTTATGGGTTGACTTCTTAATAAAGATGGTATATTTTTGGTATTATAAATGATACATTTTCCCCCAGTTCAACTATGAGATTTGGAAACTACTAAGTTGGCAACTCGTTATTTTTCATTTGCAAATCAAATCACGAAAAACCGAACAAAAAATGGCAAAGAAGCACACAGAAAACATGGAGAGATAAAAGCAAAATAAGATTACGAATAAAATAAAAACAAAAAACAAAAAAGAACAGAGCTTTTAATGCACAGCTTTTCTGGACATTCAAAACAATAACAAATCGAAAGCTCCGCTGTTGTTGACGCCAAACTTCGCCACTGTCGAGTTCTGTCGGCATGAATCGGTTAAAACTTCGTCTTAAATCATCTGTTTACTAAATACAACCGCAAGTAAAGACTAAAGTATTTTCTGTATCTATTTTGGTCTTATTTATTATGTTTGAAGTGTTCTGTAAAACAACAGAAATTTCTTTATTAAATACATAACCACGTGAATAAGCGACGAATATTGATATAAACAAGTGAAAAATGAATTAATCACAAAAGTGAAATAAATAAAAGCTCAAGAGTTCCAGTGCAGGTAACTAAAATATTGTTCTAGATAATTATTAAAATAACTTAACTCTAAATTTTTTTACTCTTTTTTTAGTTTTACTTCGTAATAACTTTACTCTGGTCTACAACTAAATTCTATTATAAAATGTAATTTCCATAAAATATATAGTTACATATATACATATATCAAAAGCAACAACAAACCTGCACGAGAAGAACAACGAAAAACACTCTCCACCAGAAGTCTATTTAAAAAACTCTCCGCCAAACAACTTCACCTCTGACTACTTTTAATACATTTACAACAAATACAACCACCAACAACAAAACCAAAAACCGATTGAATACATTTACAAAAACTGATCTACAAATAAACATGAAGCTCTCATCAGTAGTCAGTCGGTTTTCGCCTGCCTTTTGCCAAAGTTTAACACAGATTCGTTGTCGATTTTCTGGTGTTGCTCCGAGAGTACCAAAAACTACAACTACTATAACCTCAACGATTACGCCCCGTTCTTCACCTTCGCAGTGCTGTTCTTTCGTCCATTCTTTTCATGATTGCCTGGACAAGATGCCAATAATGAAACGTATTCCTTTCACATCGGATTTCTTTTTCCGTCAGGTGCGTCGTCGTCGGTGAGATTGTCCAAATCTTTTCTTATCTCATCTTTCTGTAGCTTTTCGATACCGAGAGCAGTACCTACAGCTACCTCATGGCAGATATGATCACCCAGGAAGCAGTGTTGATTGATCCTGTGCTGGAACAAGCCAAACGCGATGCCAAACTCATCTCTCAATTGGGCTTCAAATTGAAATACGCAAGTAAGACCGAAAGTGATTCAAATTTAATGCGTTGTTTAATGAATGCTTGTTAGTTGCTATTAGCATACTTTTGTACTTTATTCGAGTTTCGTAATCGTTGAGGGCGGACCATTTTTCGCCCTTTTATCGCATTTTCGTGCTTTCTTATTTTTCTTGCGATAATTTTCAAGTCTCATTTAATTCAACAAATGCTGCATGATAACATGAACTTTGTCGTTGTTTGATTTGTTCGATGACGACAGGTGAAGTGAGTGAAATTATTTCTCTTCGGATTAACTACTTGTTAAGTAGATCCGTTGATGATATCTATAAATGATTCACTTCTAGAATTGTTTCCCTTGCTAGCAGTTTATCTAATTTCCTTCCGATTAATTACAGTGATAATCAAACACTTATAAATAATAATTAAGTCTTTAACTCACGGACTATGTCACGTACTTTAAAAAACAGCAACAAATCGTTTAAGTAAACACGTATTTTCTATTGAAAATGAACAAATGTTCAAGTAGCATTTGTTCCTATGTTGAAATGATAATAGCTGTGAAATACGAGTAATAGAAGTTACAAGTTGAAAACGATTTTCATTTGAAATCACAATGTTTACATACTTAGGTAATTTTTTTTAATTTTATTGTGTTTTAATACGAATTATTTGAATAAACTTGAAAAACATTTAACTGGATGAAATAATATTAATTTTAAAAAAAAGTCATCTTTTAAATAAAAGCATTTCCAACTGGGTCACCTGGATAAACCTTGAAACGTAAAAACAACAAATTAGTTAAAAGAAGAGCGAAGAGGTTAGGTTTTTAGAAATTACTAATTCGGAATTCTCGGAAAATAGTACCTTTATTGATTATCGAAACTCTTGAATTTGAAAAACTATGAATTACAAATTCTCAATAGCAACTATTCAAGTAGAAATCTGGGCTAGTTATTTCTTAACTAAGACAAGCATCAGTCTTCGAATCGTTGATGTTTAATAATTCTTCTTCCAGTGAACACTCACATGCATGCCGACCACATCACCGGATCAGGTTGGCTAAAACAATTGATTCCTGGCTGTGAGAGCGTCATTTCCAGTTGCAGCGGTGCTCAAGCGGATGTGCATCTGAATGAAGGTGATAAAATTTCCTTTGGACGTCATGAGATTGACACCCTCGCCACTCCGGGACACACAAACGGTTGCATGACTTACGTAGTGCATGAGCAAGGATGTGTTTTCACAGGCGATACTCTGTTAATACGAGGATGTGGACGCACTGATTTCCAAGAAGGAAATCCGCAACATTTATACGAAAATGTACACGACAAAATATTCACGCTTCCCGATAATTTTCGCATTTATCCAGCGCACGATTACAAGTAAGAAAATTCATTTTGTTTCAGTTTCTTGTCCGAAATTATTGTTAAAAATATTGGAAACCCTACTTAAATTTTAAGTGGCAACATGGAGAGCAGTGTTTGGGAGGAGAAGAACTACAACCCACGTCTGACCAAACCGCTGGAGGAATTCATCAGTATTATGGACAACTTGAACTTGGCATATCCACGAAAAATTGGTTTGTTTTTATTTTCATATTCAAGTGGGCAGGTTTAATGTTTATTTCGAACTTATTTCAGATGTTTCCTTGCCGGCCAATCGTCAATGTGGACTGTATAACATTCCAACGGAATAAAGTCGGATAATTTAATGTGAAGCAATTCTTATTTATAAGTAACAAATACTGATAAGATAAGATAAATGAGTACTGGTTGTTTTATACTTAAAATTTTTAATAATTTTGTATATACTTATAATTGTATTTCTCTATTTTTAATTTATTTTAAACTATCTATAAAATAAAATTTTTTAAATGAGAAATCATTCAGAGTTCTTCAATATATCGCCATACTGGTTTTATACCCCGCTAGTTTCTTTCTTTTGAACTGGTTTTCAGTTTTATTTTCATAATTCCTGTATTCCCTCTGTCGGGATCAACATATATTGAATTATAACCCAAACTAAAACTCTGTCACTTTTTTCTAGACTATTCTCAATCCGAAGAGTTGTGCCGCTGCTGCAGCTGCTGCCAAATACTGTCATCGTCAACACGATCACCTCGAATCTAAAATGCCCAGCATGGAGTCTGCTCTGAGTAACGGCAAAAGCAACGGGAACAACAACAGCAACACCCAACAACATCAGAACTCGCAGTGTGCCACAACAGGACGAAGACGAAAGATCACCTCCCTCGGTGGAGGCACACTCACTGCTGCACGCTCCTCACGCACCGAAGCCAAAGAATTGCGCTCAGCGCTACAAGATCGAGAAGCTGTTATTCAGAATTTACGCATCCAGTTGTGTCTGGGAAAGCTGCCACGACCCACAGGACCACCGCTGGACGAGACAGAGAAACCTGCAGCCGAGCAGAAACTCTTACGTCTCACAGCGGAAGCAGAAAATAAAAGAATCAAAATACGAAACCTGAAGAGTGCTTTGGAAAAGCTCGACATCACAGAGTAAGTCGTGGAAGAGTCCTTCCGGTAGAGAATTCATTTGCATGGTTTTATAATTTCGCGCTTTCTCTTTTCTAGTAACATCGACATTCGTATACGACAAGCGGAACTTGAGTACGCTCTGGGAAGAGAGGAACTGCAGATGTTGTCTGTTGTGGAGGAAGCGCGTGCTTTACAGGCCCGCTTGGAGAAGTCGAAACCGGAATCCCAAACTCTGTACAGGTAGGAAAAAAGACAAATTTATTTAGCTATTTTGTTTTCTTGTGACTACAACTCTTCTTCTGTTCATTACTTCGCGCTTCCAGCATCATTAGTTCCGGTGTCTCGGTCAGCTTGCATGCCGTTCACGCTACCAGCGGCCGCTGGGCTGCCCACATCAGAAGCAATCAGCCCGGCATCTTTATCGAATGGGCTCTAGAGGGCGATGGTCTCTACAAAGGTGACCGCATCCTAGAGGTCAACGGCAAAATAGTGACGTGCAAGACCAAAGAAGAGCTCCAGAAGATGGTCGGCAACTCGGGCAAATGCCAAATGGTTGTGCTGCGTAAGAAATCTGCTGCCATTCCTCAGAAACAGCTTGACCAGGAGAAGGAGAACAGCATGAGGCTACAGCACAGAATCTCGTATCTGGAAGAGCAAGTGAAGGAGCTGCAAAACGTCAAAGAGCAACATCATCAAACTATTTACGCGACGGCGCCTCTGAACACCGGTTGTGGTGAGTCAACCACAGGGACGGCAACCGCGCATGTAACCAGCATCAGCATCTCATCGCCGCCCTCAACACCACCTGAAAAGCCTCTAATCTTTCAGCGTGGTAACTATATAACCACTTTGGTGGGCGGGAAGCCAATCGAGTTGGTGGACAACAACCACAGCAGTGGCAATCAGCTAACCAAAAGCCACTCAGCAGCTCACATCACCAAAACGTTGATAAAAGAGACTCCAGCGGCGGCGAATGAGTGCAACGACCACGACCGCCAACGACCGTCACTTCCATTCTTGCCAACGAAGTCGCTCTCGGCTTCGAAAATATCCATCCACAGCGACTCGGCGTACATGCCATCGACGCATCGACGCACCGAGAAGGAGCGGCTCCGAGAACGCGATCGTGAACGCTACGAGAGGATGGCGAGCAAAACGAACGTGCTGCAGCAGCGAGCTGAAATGCAAGCCCGAAGTGTGGAGCACCTAAATCAGTACAACGGCTGGTAAGTTTGAAGTCTTCTCTTCACTTTTGTCTAGAATGAGAAGAAACCAAAATAAACCAATTTCTTTTGTATTCTTTTTTTAGCTGTTCAGAAAGGCGTCGTGATGCGTCGCGCTCCACGGACACAACTCATGCTCACACGTTGCGCTCCTCTTCCAAGCCGCGCTTAGACATGCGCAGCGTCAAGAGTCTGGATTTCGACAGCGAGAACGAAGCGAGAGCCATCTCGGACACCGTCTCCGAAGCACCACGCTCCGTGCGTCCCACACCTCCTAAGAAACCGTTGCGTCTCTCGCTGCAGCGTGCTCAAAGCCTGCAAACTGTAGAGCTGAATCCAGCGGCGGCTGATCACGACCGATCAAAACGACCCATGAAACGGGCTCACATCACGGAACGCAACGCTACCGGCGAAGGAATCCTCGTCGAGAACTGCAATCCGTTGCATACGTCATCGTTGGGACGATCGAAGCCGAATATGTGAAAATTACTGAACGTTCTCTTTAAACGCAACGAAGAGAAATCGAATTAAAAGAGTGAATTTCAAGAGCGAAAAACGACAAGAAGAGGAGAGTATGTTTAAGGAGACGTCATTCAAACAATTGAACCCTTTCAAGCTTAAGCCAAAAATTTAGAAAAATCTCAGCAAAGAAGGTGAACGTAATTTTGAAATGACTTTTAATTACTTTGTTTAATCAATAGTCATATAAAATAATGTCTTAATTTAATATTAAATAATACCAAAATTTTATATAAAATTAAAAAACATAAACATGTTTGTAATTTATTATATTTAATTAATTATATTAGAAAATAAATTTGTATAATTTTCAAATTCAAGGCGGATATGTGCAAAAATTATTTAATTAAGCGATCGATTTTAGACTATTTAAAGCAACAATGAAGTACATAGTTATTTTTTCTGAATTGCAACTTTGCTTAAATACATTTGTATATGATTATATTTAATTGTATATTTAATTTTAAGTTGTTTGATTGTGAATGCTTTGATTTTAATGTGTATTTATGCTAGGTTAATTTTGTGGCTCGTTTTTTATTATAATAATTAATTAGCACAAATTTATTTATTGTAAATACACGATTTTACTTTTATTAATAAAAAATAATTACATACGGTTTAAGTTCAATTTTTATTTCCTTTTTTTAATGGATTTCATAAGTTTTTAAACATTGTTTGGATATTTTGGATCATTAAAACATTTACAAAATATTTTTAACAATAATATTTCTAAAATATTCAGAAACTTAAATATGTATTGTATATCGTAGGAATCATTATAATATTTCCTTTCACACTATTTTTCTTAAAGCCTTCTCTTGAAGTAATTAAAATTCATGACTTCTAACCGCGGAATCTGAATTTCAAAAAAATCACCTTTTATTGTTATTATTGGTTTATGTCTTTCATTTCATTGCCTAAAAGAAAAAATTTTTATGAGGAATATAATCTAATCAAGCAAAATTACCTCTACAGCGTAAGAATAGATTAAATAAATTGATAGCTTTAAGGTACCAATTATAACACAATACATAGTCATAAAATCTAAAGATCGCAAACTCGTTTTTAATTAACAATTGCTCACTCATAGAATTTAAAAGAACATTTTAATCCATAAACACTACGTATAGCGTTCAAAAATTTTGTAATAATTGCAGTTTCATCTGTATCTAACCTACATCAACAGAAGCAGCAGAAATACTCCCAAAATAATGAAATCATTAACAGTAAAAATACAACAACAACAGCAGTGGCAATCGCTGTTAAGCTTCATTTAGTCAAGACGTAACGTGACGTCCATTGTACACCTAACGTGACAGTTTTGTGGTTGCAATTACTTAAAACTGGCAGCTGAGTAACAACAGCCAACTGTCAGTTGAGAAAATAGCAAGGTCACTAAATCAGTGTGAGCCACAAAATCATATAGCTATCTCACTCCATCCTATAAATTATACACAGGCAGCATAAAAAGAAGAGTGACTGTTAGAGAGAGTGCTGGTTAGCAACCGAATTTGAATTGCTTCAAACGTCACGTTACGTTTTTAATAAACGCTTACAGTGAGTGGCAATCCGAAAGATTGATTTGAGTAGCCGTCGCGTTACTTCACGTTACGTGTAGAGTAAATGAGCTTTTACTCCAACACTAATTCAGTGTATGAGTGATGGACTGTGGGGCGGCGGGCGATGATCCTCTGCTGGCTGATCCGCTGCTGTGCTGCTCGGTCTGGTCTGGTCTAGGGGATCTGGCTTGGGTGATCTTTCATTAAAACCGAAAGGTTTAGAGCAGTCTTTTCACAGCGCTCGTGAAGTTGAGTTTGCAAGCAAGTTTTTGTGCTCCAACAAAATTGTGATTTATTTTTCCGATTTTAATTCTGGTTTAAATTTTGTTCAACAATCACAAAAATTACACCTTAAGTAACAAGTAAGTGTTTATTCTGGGAAGAGACTTCGTTTTTCAGAGAAAAGCAACAATCTTGCTTTTTTGCATAGTTTTGCAATATTTTAGTCGCTATTTAATACGCTTTTCGATCCGTTTTCTGCTTAGTTAACAAAAGAGTGTTGTATTTATTAATCTAGTGCAATTAAACTGGACTCGAATTACGACGGTTGCTTTAAATTTCTGGTTTATCCAAAAGTTCTTTTTTTCGTGCACTTTTGTGCTTATTTTTCAGATGAAGCATAAATTTAATTTTATTTATTTTTGTTTTTTTTTTCTGATTTTTTGTTGTTTTGTTTGTATTTCGTTTTCTTTGTATTACGAAAGAACTGGAATTCTTTTAATGAATGCAAACATGTTTTCAATTTCAGCTTTTATTTGCACCAAAAAATAAATGATCCGCGAATTGTTGTTGTTATTTGAATTATGTTGTTTATGTTGATGTGTTGTTATTCCGAATTTTTTTTTTATTCTGTAAGCTAAAATTTTTAATAAAGTTTACAAAACAATTGAAACTAGAAGCACAGAAATCTCATGTAAATACATTTCTCCACAATGAAAGAAAAATTAATTTAATTTCATGATTGTTTCAAAATTTTAATTTACTTTTCTCACATTTTATTATAATTGCTTTAAAATTGAATTGAATAAATTCAACAATAAATAAGAACAAAAAAACAATGAATATAACAATTAATACACTTGTCTTAAAATAAAGAAACAAAAAGTAAAACAACAGCTTTATTTGTTGTTTGTATCGTCTTGTGTAAAATATAAATAAATTCAAGAATAATCACTTTTACTGGAAACTAACCGAAAAAAACGAAGAACTCTTTCCAGGTCCATTGGACTCGGTATTTATTATTCAAGGTCTCGCTGGAATTATTTTATTTTTATACTTGTTGTTGTTATTGTTATGGCGATGTGCTTTTTCAATGTCTCCCTATTTTAATGAACTGGTTATTTTTGCATATCAGATGTTAAAAAAAACATCCAATTCACAATAAATGCAGTTTAATTTACAACTTTAAATTAGTTTCTTAGTTTTGTTCAAATGAAACACTTGAATTATAAAATATAAACACACTTGCATTTACAATAAAATTAAAGAAAGATTAAAGAAATCTAAAGAAGAAGGAAACATTTTAAAAACTCTTCAACATGTCGAAAACCATCAACAAATCACATTCGCACAATGGAATGTGTTCGGAACGTGAGGTCGCTGCATTCAATTGAATTCATTTTGATATCCGAGGAACGTCTGTCTGTCTGTTTATCTGTCCCTCTACTAACTAAAAATATTCACTTCCATAAACAAGTATATATACGTATATAAAATAAATTACTCACACGCATCACAGATACGGAGTTTATCTCATGGGTTAAACATGATTTATGCCAATCATCATCATCAACAACAACGACTTCTGGCTATAAATCCGTTTTATAGGTTACACTAACTAACTTAGTTTATAAATAAAAGCTGTGCTATTTCTATTATTTATTGTAAAATAACTGATATAAAGAACATAAGGAAAGAGAAAAAATATTGAAATGAGAACAAAAAATTAATTACGAATTTTAATATATTATAGTATAGTAATCATAATTCTGTTTAATTTTATTTGCTGTTTTTGTAGGTTGTTTTAACAAAATTTCATTAGTACAATAAAGAATCTGAAGAAGAATAAAGTAAGTTTTAAGAAGCTGAATTTTAATAATTTTTAAAAATCTGGTCAAATTCTGGAAATTAAATTTTATTTCTTGAATTTATGTAAAAATTATTGATCAAGTTTTTCGATTTGAATGTCAATAATAAAAAATGTATTAATATTAATATTATTATTATTGAGTATTAGAAACAGCGAAGGTGAAGCGAATGATTTACTTTCATTGAGAAATAACAACATCAACGGCGGTGGCAAAAATACTCCAACTGACAGAGAACATTCGAAAGTACAGCAAAAAATATCATAACCTAAAATTATAATAATAATAATAAAATAAAAATAATAATAATAAAATAAAAATAATAATAATAAAATAAATTAAGATCTAGCACCTTCTAAACGAACTAAAAGTTTTCCGGTCAAAAACAATGAGGGGAAGAGCGAGAAAGCGAGAGAGAGAGAGAGAAGAGAACCAATATCTATCTATGTTAAAACTCTGTACAAAAAAGTTAAATAATATAAATGAAAATAATTCTTCAATAAAAGTTGATGACAACCGAGTAGCGAAGGTGAATTTATGCAAAATTAAAGTGCTCTCGATTCATATCAAGAAAGAGAGAGAAAAACAATGAGATCAGGGAAAGAGGGAGAGTAAAAGAGAAGCAGGAAACGATGATGATGACGATGATGCCGTTGTTGTTGTTGATGTTGATGACGAATATCGTTAAATTAATTGAATTACATAAAAGTGCCAACAGTAAATAGAGAACACAACAGCGACATAACAATAGATCAAAATACTAATAATAAAGATACTAATAACAATACATAGTAATAATAACAATAGTAATAATAACAATAATAATAATAACAACAATACCAATGAAATAACTCACCAGGTTCCATTTTTTAAACTGAGCTCAGATAATAATTAAGAACAAAAGCAGATGATTGCCAGGAAAAAAAGGATTTTTATTTCTAACAATGCAACATTTATTCTATTAAATTTTAAAAAAAAATCCATATTCACATAGAAAAAACTTATCGAAATATGTTTTTGACGTTAAAATTTAAAGAGCTCTGAACTACGATTGAATATTGATTGATAGATTGATTGATGAAACTGATTGAACTGCATTTGTATTGTTTTGTTGTTTCTTTTTTTCAGAGATTATCGCTTAAAAAGATGTTTTCTTATCGAATCATTGTGGCAACCCTGTCGTTTTGCATCATTGCAGCTGTTGCAGAGGTGAGTTTACGTTACAACTCAAAACTTACAATTTTACAGAAAAAGAATATTACGAAAAATACAAGAAAATTCTCTAGAAAAAAGATACATTTCTTTTTTGTCTATATTTTCTATTTATCATGTATTATTTATGATTTTTAATATGTTTTTCTTCAATTTGAACTTGTTTTCGAACGAATGGCTGTTTTTACTGATATTGTTTGTTTGCAGAAAAATGCGCCCATAGAAGCCATCGCCTACATCGAGGGCCCTCTGACGCCTGGGAAGGAGCAGGTCCGGGGCAACGTCACCTTCACTCAAAACGCCTGCGGCGAGAACGTTTACATTCGCGTGTACATCGCCGGCCTCACCCCCGGCGAACATGGTTTCCATGTCCACGAGAAGGGCGACCTGACCAACGGCTGCCTCAGCACCGGTGGACATTATAATCCAGATAAGGTTCGGCTCGTTTTTACCTTCTTTTTAGCTTCTTTTTGGCTTTTTCTTGGCTTCTTTAATCTACTCAACTTCTTTGCGATTAATGAACCCAATTTAATTTATCTATTTATATGTGTGCTTATTTATTTATCTATTTTCTTTATTTATATTTACTTCTATTGGTTTAATTGTTTCATTGATATTTCATTTTAACGATCATTCAACTCTTGTTTTCTTGAAATATCTTTAAATGCGTTTTCTTCTTATTGCGTTTATTTTAAATCCAAAATAATCCAAGAAGTCAGAGATCTTTCATTATCACAAGAGAGTCATAAAAATTTATTGATATTTACGAATTATATGAATGATTCGCTTTTTTGAATCCTCGAGAGAAAAGAACTTGTTATTGAAAATTATTATTATCAGTCAAGTTGTTTTCTTTTCTTAAAATCATCTTCATTTCATTGTTTAATTGTTTAAAGCTTTTTAATATTCTTTTATACTCTTACTTTTTTTACTAATTTTATTTCCTACTAAATTGTTACCAATTATTTCTATGAACATATTTAGTTAAAATCTTGAATTTGATTGTGATTTTCTATTATAATTCTTTTATTTATTACAATTTTTTATGTATATTTTATTTGTTTTGCTCCGGTGTTTAACTAAATTTAATTTACGATTTTCTTCTAATTTAATTTCGCCAGATGGATCATGGCGCTCCCGGCGATGAGGTGCGTCACGTCGGCGACCTGGGCAACATTAAGGCTGATGCTAACGGCATTGCCGACACTACCTTCACCGATCACCTCATCAGCTTGGCTGGCAAGTACACGATCCTCGGCCGCGGACTGGTGGTTCACGAGCAGGTTGACGACTTGGGCAAAGGCGGCCACGTGGACTCGAAGAAGACGGGGAACGCGGGCGGACGCGTCGGTTGCGGGGTCATCGGTGTTAAGTAAATAAAAGCGCTTTCAATATTCGCCGCGCCACTAAAATTGAGCCGAGGAAATATTATGTCACGTTTCTCGTTTAATGTTTGTTGTTTTTGGTTTTTCTTTATTTAACACACTTGTTGTTGTATGTCTGTAATGTCGGTTTTCATTGAAAAACGCTAAACGGCAACTTTAACACTTCTTTCTTCTTTATCCTCTATGCTAATCTTAAATTTTACTCTATTATTAATGCTTTAAAGCATCTGTTATTATTTTAGAAGCTTCTTTCTTCCTTCTCTTTGAATTTGAGACTTTTTAGTATAGTTTTCGGGCTCTTTTTGTATTTGATTCTTTTCTTTTAACCCAGAATAACTACAAAACTTTATAATAAAACAAAAACTACTCTCGTATTTTCGGTATCTACAAATGCATCTTTTTTACTTGTTCTCTGCTGGGATTTCTAATGTCATGTTGTGGCGTTTGTTTGTTGTCCTGTTCTTGTGTCTCCCGCTTTTCTAACTTGAGCACTAGCTGAGAATCTGGTCGCCTGGATGAGGGTAGGTATGGCCGAAAGGGTTACCCACTCACCCCTCCACAACTGGTGCCACCACATTTATACACGCCCACCATAACCTAATAATTAACTAATTAATTAATAATTAATAAATAACCACCTCGTGTATTTATTGTTTACTCTTATACTAAACACATTATAACTAAAATCTACTCTTTTAATCTAACAAACTAATCACAATGGATTTTAAAATTTGAAACTTATAAAAAACCTTTTTTTTAAAAACTAAACAAAATAAACACGAATAACACGAAGAACAACGATAATCCAGGGGTCTAGTGTAGCAAAAAACTACCAATAAACGTATTTTAAGTGCTGATTGTAGATTAAAAACTTGTGTCAATCCTTCTGGAATGAGCCACGCCCCAATTTTATTCATATCTAAACTATAATAATTCTTCAGATGCGGTTGTTGTTGGTGATGATGATGATGATGATGTTAGTACTAAGCATTCGTTATTAACTTTAAGTAAAATAATTTTTTATACATTTTTTAACAATTCACTCTGGTGAAAAAGTACGGACAATAATAGCGGATTTAAATAGTGGTAGCTTTGACAAAATAGTAGTATTTTCCGAATAACAGAATTTTCATTAACTACGGAAACAGCACAATAGAGAAACTCGCTCAATTCTGGCTGAGAGAGAAAGAAAAGAGCAACAAAATATGGTTGTCTTGTCGTCCTCTAAATTTCTGTACCCGTCCTCCTCTCGACTTCCTCTTTACCCTTCCTTTATACACCCGTCTTTCTTCTTTCTATCCTCCCAATCTTTATTGTCTATATCACTCTCCTTCAGCTCCACACTATCCTCCAATCTCCTTCTTGTCATTCGGCTTTTCATCATTCTATTTCTACCTCTCCCTCCCCCACCCACTCCAAAATTGTATAAATGTAAATTGTATAAAAATTTAAATTTTCTTGCAGTCACCTTCCGCCGCCCATCCACGCCCAACGATCATATGAGGTCCCAATATTTTATGTACCTCATCAACAACCGCACGATCACGTGTTCTATCCAATCATACAAACAACAAGTTTGCCATACTTTTATTAATCATTACCATTGATTATCGTTCTCAGTTTTCTATCATGTAACCAACAACAGCTGCAAAATCAACAACAACAATAATTCAATGACGTAATAATATTACAATAAAATAAATTCAAATTCAAATAAAACCAAATCATCTCTGATATTAACAACAGATGAAGTTATACTTTTTATATTAATAACGGAACTGGCTGTCATTCCTTTAAATCTGTATTCTTTTTTAACGGAACTCGCTGTCATTCATTCAAATCTGTAATCTTTTTTAACGCTTCTCGGAACAGTTTTTATTTATAACCACTTTTTAACTAATCATTTTCAGAATGGATTCTAGCGAGTGGGCGTGTGCAGAAAGTGGAGCCCCAGCAAAGGGTGCTTACGCAATGTTTTTATTAACACTGACGGTCATCAGCGTTTTGACCCGTTCGTTACGTTAACCACAACGTGATAACGTGAGGACGGAGAGGGAAAGATTTGGGAGCGTGTCGCAATTTATACTCACTGCCCAAAATTGAAAACTTCATTTTTGCTAAATCTGCATTTCTTCAAAGCTTTTCTTTGTTTTCAAGGCTTTGTTTTTTTCTTTCTTTCTTTTCACATCAGCAGAGAAAAAATAAAATTATATATTAAAACAACAACAAAAAATCTGGTTTTCATGCATAATACATGTATTTGGATTGTCCTTAATTTGCATTCACGGTTTTTAGTTGGATTTTTCTATTTTACATAAGGACTTGTTTTGTGATTTGTGTTTCTTTTCCTTCTGGATTCCTTTTTTTCTGCTTTTGTATCCTGTTTTCTTATTATTCCTCTTTTCATATTTGTTTTTCCTTTGACAAAGTATGAGCCACAACAGAAACTTTGTCATGGCTGCCATGTTTCAAGGCTAAAAAATATTTAAAAAATAAGAAACTTACGAGAAAAAAGGAACAACAAATATGTGGAAAAATAGTAATTATGAAAACCAAAAATTAACAACATTTGAAGGGAAATAATGTCACCCTTCTGAAGAAGTTATAATGTCGTACTCATGTCACCCACATCAACACCCACATGACATAAGCACACTCCAAATGTAACAGATTAACAAATTAAGAAATGGCGAAAAATTGTTAAAATATATATATGAAACAAACCTGTTTTAAATACAGTATGAAATACGTTTACTAAATCTGTTAACTGCAAACTAATTGACAGTTAAGGACAGCTGATTTTTTAATTCAAGGCTGAAAGCTCTTAGTTTTTCAATTAAAATTTTATGCAGAAAAATGATATTAAAACTTTTGAAAATATTTTATATTCTCAAAACTTGTTAAGTAACAAGTGACCACAGTAAAGAAAGAAAATCTTTTTCCACGACGAGAAGAAAATATGTAAATCTGTAATCGGAACTTTGCGAAAAAAATACACAACAACATCACAAAGCGTGAGTAGCTTGGAAAAGAGAAATCACAAGATTGCGTGTTTCCTTCGGTTTCTGTTACAGTTGTTTTTATGTTGTTGTTGCTTTGTGTCCTTTTGTTGTTACTGGATTGTTGTTGTTGTTCTTGTTGCCTTTGTTTATTACTTAGTATTTTTACCCGGTGTTGTTGTAATTTGCTATGATTATTATTCACTTTCACTATGACCTTTCGAAATGAGTCCTTAATTTATCCTATCCTCCTGTGTATGTATTTAAAATAACAGTTACATATACATACACAGTTACTGTTACATGTACATACAACTGATACATACATCCATACATTATGTATCTCTTTAATATATACAATATATGGTATGTATTGTATATACAATTTTCAGATGTTTTAGAGTATTTTATTCATAATCTACATACACACACATACTTTGTTTTTTGTTCTTTTGCAATGGTTATCAGTATTTTTGATTGGCTTTATATATTTTTACATTAATTAACAGCTTCACCAAATGTCTACTACAGTGTTTTTTGGTTTTTACAATAAAAGCGCAATAAAATCATACACTAACAACAAAGTTTATGACTTTGCATGTTGCATTTTAATAGTAAAACTTGGTCAAGAGTAAAAGGTAAACTTCTTCATTATTATCATCATTATCATCATCATCGTCATCTTGAGAAAATACGTAAAAGCACAGCAAAAGACAAGTAACAATAAAAATATTGTTGTTCCTTTTTTCATAAACAAAGAAGTCAAAATTCAAGTTACTCTCGGAAAAACAGAATCAGAGACAGAACAAGAAAAGAAGTACCGTTTTTCGTGCAACTTCGTGCTTCAGCCTACAATTTTTTCCAGAAAAAACTTTATTAAATTTAGGAGGGTGGCAGATATCAAACGGGTCGGTGTTATCGATATGATTCACGCATATGATACGCGTTTTTAATTGCCGACTTATTTTGCCGACCATATAAAAATATAAGGCCCAAACAATGAGATAAGTTAAATTTATGCCGAAACATTAAATAATTCCAAGAAATTTTAATTCTTAAATTATCAAGATTTATTATATACAATTATATTGTAATGTCACATAAAGTAGGAAAAATCTTAATCTGAAATACTGTAGTTTCTTGTGCCAATTCTTTGAAAGATCGCTCGTATAAACTGAGCTAATTTGCAACACTATAAAAAAAATAATCCCAGAAAAGTGTAGAGTCGTTCGTTCGTTAAATACGTAAAAAGAACTCTAGTTTTAAGGGCTGTCATTAAGAACACACGCGCAAACGAAAAGAAACATCCCCGCCATGTCAACGAGAGTGTGGTGGCCATTGTGGGACATGTGAAAGCCAACTTATGGGCAATCAGAGGGAGGGGGGCCCGGTCACAGAGAAAAGACGGTGAACCGACACACGTTGAGTGCAGCGACCGCTCTGGATACAAAAAAAAGGAAGAAAACCAAGTAGTTTATGTGGTTTATGTTCCTTTCGACCAACAAACAAGCAACTAACCCTCCCTCCCTTTCTCCCAAGCACCCTCTCCCTCCATTCAAGTCTTTACACTTTCACTCTACCACTCGCTTTGATAAAGAAAACAATAAAGAAATCCAAACAAAATTCCAACGAAAACAAAAGCATATCACAAGGTTTTGTTCACCGGGCAGATTAGCGATGGTAAAGTGAAAAGCTGAAGGGTTTTCTAACACCCACTTTCGGAGTCTCTCTCCTGCTTTGAATGAAAAACAGTTCTTCTCTCCTTGGAATGTGAGTGAATATGGTTTTGGTTTTGGTTTTCTTTTCACTATGTTATTACTTGCGCTTAACATAACACGACTTAATGAGCAGCTCCTTCATGACATTAAGGGTAGTAGTACGAGCACAGCGCGGCGGCGAGAGTAAGAGTAGGAGGCGCAGGGAGAAGCTAGCAAAAGCCGACATTCTTTACCGTTAATAGTTTTATGAGCGACCTAATTGTTAACGTGCCGTCAAACAGTCAGTCATTCTATCGGCCAGTCAGTCAGTCCGCAGAGTTTGAAAAATCGTCCACAACATTTACTGAGGTTTACTTGAGAGTTTCGTGTCCAGAAAGTGGTCAGTTTTAACGGAGCCGCTTTTTCGATCGGACGCTCGCAAATTTTTCCCAATTTTTCACCAACGAATTAGTTTTTCCGACGATATTTCGAAGTCCATTTTATATGATTTCTTCATTGTATTGTAACTGAAGAAAAACTAACAGTGTTAAAGTGTTGAAGTTTAATAAAAGTTTGACAATAAATAAGTTCGTTTAAATAGTAAAAAATAAACTCTTGACTTTATTTAACAAATTAAATACAATTTTGTGTCAATTTAAAGAAGTTTAAAGAATTGTTTGTGCAATTTGAAATGCGTTCCTGCGGCATGAGTTGGATTAAATACATCCTTTTTGGATTTAATATAATATTTGCGGTGAGTTCATATTGTGGAATTTCTTTCGTGTTCGTTTTAAATTAAATTAAAACGAAAGCGATTATATTATATTATATTATATGATATTTTATTATATTATGATTATTATATAAACAACTTAGAATTTAAATATACATAATTGAATCGATAATGATTTAATTTTAGGTTATTTCATTTTTCTTGTTTCGTTTTTATTTTATTTTGTCTTTAAACAATTTAAATGTATTTTATTTTTGTAAATAAACAAAAAAATTATAAAAGATAAAGATATGCAATAAAACTAAATGATATTTTTTCATGTCAGAGGTCATTCCATAACGGATAAATTGACCTGCGTGACCTCACTTTAACATTACTTTCCGCTTCTGACCTTCTAAAAACAAACAGAAATCTATTAATAATTGTAATTATTATCGTCGTCATTATTATCATCGTTGTTCTTATCTCCATTATTATTATTAATCAATAATCTATATTTTTATTATTTCTCGTATTGTTATTATTATTTCTTTAACTTGTTTGTTTCGCTTGGATTTTGAGCAAATAACGGAACATGCAAAGGTTAGAAATTAATCATCATTAATTTATTTAAGGATGGAGGTGAAAAATATTCCAAACTCATTTATGGAACACATTTACCTTTCTTTTGTCGTTGTTGTTATTGTTTGAAGTGAGTACAAAAATCTATATAAAAAATTTTTCTTTCAAATTAAAAACATTTCGAAATAACATTTCTTTTAGTAACTAATTTAATAACTATAACTATAAATACCAAAATATTCATACATATTTTATGAGTACTATAATAAAAATACTATAATAAAATAAATGAATATGTTGTAAAATAAAAGTAAAATATAATTTGACTTTAATTAATTTACTCAATTACATACATTAAATATACATTTTAAGCTTAATTTATTTGGTTAAATTTTAGACTTCCTTTAAATACTTCGATAAATAGTTATATCCTATATAATTCATCGTAGTAGTGTCGCCAACTTTCATTGAAATCATATTTGCTATTTGAATCTTCAGATATCGGGGCTGGGGATCCTTGTAGCAGGCGCCATTGTCCTTGCCGATGTGCACGAGTTTAAACACTTCATCGACGACAAAGTGGTGGGCCCTCCGATAGTCCTAATTGTAACGGGACTCGTAATATTTTTCATCGCTTCGCTGGGTTGCTTCGGAGCTATAAAAGAATCGCCAAGTCTTCTGTTTACGGTAAGGATTAAAAATAAAGAACAAAACATTTGTAACAATAGCAATCACATTTAACATGTGCTGCAAAAAGCATTAAACAAAATTATTAAACCAACTACAATATTAATTGAAAATATAAACAACTTATTTGTTGTATGTAGTACGCGGTTTTGTTGGCCCTGATTTTCGTTGTTGAGCTGGCGGTTGGAATTTCAGCCATCGTATTCAAAGCGGACCTGGAAACGGCGCTCAAGGACAAGCTAACCGCTTCCATACAGCGCTCCAACGACGAGGATCTGATGGCCTGGGATGGCATACAGCAGAAGCTGATGTGCTGCGGCAGCGAGAGTCCGGCAGATTGGCGTGCAATCAGTCCGAACAAAACTCTGCCGGCGAGTTGCTGTCGTCCGCAGTTCATTGAACCGGCTTCGAAACACTGCACCGATGCGCCTGCTTTGGGTAGGGACAAGTTCTATCAGGTGAGTAGAGGCACATGTATTCATATAATTTCTTAAAGGAATATTTTTTGCATCACTTTTTTACTCCTTATTTTTTCCTTTTTAGGATGGTTGCGTGGGTCGTCTGAAAGAGCGCATTGATAAAAATGCGGTGATTCTGATTGGGGTTGGAATCGGAATAGCTTTCCTTCAAATCCTAGGCATTGTTCTGGCCATTTACTTGGCTAACACAATACGTCACGAGCGTGGAAAATAAAATGGTAACGCAAAATAACAAAAGCATACACAGAACCTTGCGTGATTCGTGGTGAGAAAACGAAAGTTGCAACTGCTCGAAAGTGGGTCAGTGTGTCCAGTTAAAGCCGCTTACCTGCTGTTGTTGTATGGGTTGAACTGGCACCACGAATTCACCGCTGGCATAAATAGATTGAAATGTATAACATAAAGTTTAAATTTTCATTTTTATTTCCTAGCTGAACGTATTAGTTTGTTTTGTTCTTCTTTTTGTTTCTTTTTCTTCTCATTTTCTTCGATTTTCTTTCCGTAGTCCAATAAAACTGATGTTAGGACGTTCTCGTTAGTTTCAATAATCACCATTACTCGTTTTCTACTTTGCTATGTCATACCTCCGTGAGTTCGGAAACCGGACCGGAAAATACTTCAAAAAGCACATCAGAACACAAATATGTTTTGAAAATTTTTATGATTGAATGAATGAATTATAATATACATACTTGTAAAGCTTTATAAAAAGATTTTTTGCCATTAAATAAAATGTAATTCAAATTCAAGAATTGATTAAAAACAACGAAATATATGAATATGAGTTACAATAAGAAGAAATTAGTTTAAAGTTTCATTTACTGGAAAATGTATACATATTGTCAATAGATAACACTGTAGCTCATATACCCTACATCAGACGAATTTAGACAGACGAACGGACATGGCTATATAAACTGTATACTTCTCCATACCCGCCACGCTTCCTTTAATGCGTTACAAACGAAAAAACAAATTTAATATACCCTTATCCCCTCGGGTGTAGGGTATAAAAATCAATAAAATTTTCTCTTTTCGTAATGTGTTGCTGAACTAATTTTAAACTAAAAGCCCAAAAATCTATAGAAACCATAAATATGATCCATATGATGAAACATATGATTTTGCAAATAGCAAAAAATCAACAAGCGAAAAAATTCAAAAGCTGAAAAAATATAAATTATAAAGTTATATAACCTTAAATAAATGCTTAATGTGCTACACTAATGTCCTGCACATTCAACAGTGTGCTTCATAGACGCTTAACCTTAATTAATTGATTAAATAAATAAATATGTATCTGTAATAAATAAATCTATAATAAATAAAATACTATTAATTAAACGAGCGAAATAAATTAAATTTAAACCAATGAAAATTTACCAGTTGCGGTGCTCTAGTCTTTTAATTTTAATGTTTTCCATCATTATTTGTAATTACTACATTTGTACGACTACATTGTGGAACTCCAAAGAAATGCGTGGCATAGGTATAAAAAATATGTTTTTATAAAATTTTTTTTGCTGCACCCGCAATATTCAACTTGTAGATGTCGATTGCAACAAAATAAAGTAATCGATGATGGCTGCAAATCACTTTTAATTGGAGGACATTGTTGAATTCTATTCATTCCGCTTCTACTCGTTCTCCCGTAATCGTGGTTTTTGTCACAAGTGACCACGCCCATTTTCGGAAGTGTATTTTGGTCAGTGACGGTGGACTCGTATATTAAATTTCTGTCGAAAATTCATTCTAACATCTGAGATCATTTTCAATCCCAAAGTGTTTATGATGTTTATGTAGTCCAGGTTCTACACCCGTGGTTGTAAGGCAATTTATATTTAAACCATGACAGATTAGCAATTCATAGAATGATGTATGCTGACACATCATTCTGTTTGCGTTCAGTGGCTCACGGTGACACAATCGTCGAGGCTCTCGTGGAGTTTTCTCTCCAGATTTTCCAAATCATCCAGCCATACTTGTTGTGGGGATTTGGTACGCAAAATTTCTAAATCTGACAATTTTGCGTGCCTCTCTTCTCTAAGATTATTTTTCTTCTCTTCCGTGAACATCGAGAGAGTCATATACAGTAAGTAATCGTATCGATTAACATCTACTGAATCGCCATTACTGCTTTCCTCCTCTTCACTTTGAATGCGCTGTTGACACTCTAAGACGGGGTCGGCACAATAACCTTGCTTCTTGCGGTCATCAATGATGCCTTTTGCTTTGTCATACTGAACATAAGTCTTGTTAATTTTTTCGCAAATAAATCTTATCTGTTCTGCAAGACGTTTGCTTTCTGCAGTCAGTTATCCCACTAGGTATTTTCCAAAGTAAGACCGATTGGGAGTTCTGTTATTTCTATCTTATTAGGTGGGATAATACGCAACTTGTCCTAAGAAATGTATCGGTTATCAGTGAAGTTCTGAATTTTTCCCTTGAAATTCCTATATTGTGGTTTCATTCGGACGGCACTTTCATTGGCAATCATGCGTCTCAGATTTTGTATTATATCTAGAGCGCTGTGATTGAATATTTTCGTGTTCCAGCTAGTACCGATGCCTTCAGCCCCATTAACCAGAATTATTGATATAATGGGTACGTAATATTTTGGCTCGATTTTCTTGCCGCCACTGGCTTTATAAATCAATAAGGAAGGTATCATCGGCAGGATGGAAAAGAAGACGTGCAAGGGGCGACAGCTTCGTCGAGATATAATTTGTAGCCCCTGCATCTTTGACACCTCCCCATCGAGTTCCAAAATGGCCACAAGCATCCAGAAGATTTAAGTTGTTGGAGCCCACATAGTTTTGCCCAAGTCTGATAATTGTACAACCATCAACAAGGCTTGGAATGGCACGCATATTGCTTGCGTTAAAATATGCTACTAAATCAATCATTATGAAGTCAGTGAATGTAACTTCATTTGTGCCTTTAGTGTACAAGTAACGAACAGACTGGCCATGGCTTTGGCGCTCTTTGTTCTCCTCCATATGAGACAGTAACTACTTCTTGCGTGTCTCAATGTAGTCAAGCGAAAAAGCAATGTGGATATGGTCATCGTCATCGCTACACGCTGAAGTACAGCTCTTCATTTAATGTCACCTTAATGAGGGGTGTTAAAAAGCACTCGACAAAATCCAACCGCAGTAGCTCTGGCCAGTAAGTGTGGAAGAAATTTATAATCAATCCTTTGATGTGGGCACCATCTACATCGGACATAATCATTACTTTTCCGTAACGTACCTTCTTCGAAACCAATAACTTTGCACAACTTCTTTATTATTGGGTTTCTCAGGGATTCTTTCAACGTCAAATCCCGGACGTTCATCAGTTCCCCACAAATTGGGAAAACGCCGTAAAAATCTCTGTCGATAATATCCAACCCAGTGGCAGGAACTAGTTTGCCCGAGTCACCTTCAGTAATTATTAATATGCATTTACTGGAGGTTTCTCCACCTGCTTCCTTAGCATCGACTAGCTTTGGAATCTTCAGCGGCATTGCAATCGGAGTTGCAAATTCACCCAACTGATCGTCAGTCGATGGTTCCTGGCTAGGTGCTTCTGTAATCTCCACATTTTCGTGGTTTTCGGATTGATTAATTTCTTCGGCACTTGTGTCCACCATTCTGTGATTAGGATGGCAGCTGATAACTGCTGCAGTAGCTTTCTTCTGCTTCAGTTGAATCAGCCGTTTATGTTGTAACAAACTCTTTTCCGTGGTGGAATGCCATCCGCAATGGTCACAAAGAGCGAGATCAATTATTTCCTTGTGCACTTTTGTCAAATGTTTATGAAACTGCTTATAATTTTGAAAATGCCTCGTCCATCAGTGCTGCATTGCCCGCAAAACCAAGGTCTTGCAAAAGATTTTTGATAAGGAAAAATTATATATGAATCTATGAATTATATATAGAATCATTTTGAATCCTGGTTCGAAATTTTGGGTTGAGCGTGTAATTAAGATAAAAAACCGCGCTACAAATTTTGGTTTCCGAAAGCGATTAGGTGCTGCATGGCCTACGCATCAATCAGGCCGATTTACGGTGTTCCTGCTGTCGCTACTGTCGGCGGTGTTCCTGCTGGCACCGCTGGAGCTAGTTTCACATTCTTTTTAAGTCTTCTTTTTCACTTATTTTTCAATTTGTGAAAAATTTTTAAGTTTTTGGTTTTTATTTTTTTAATTTTAATAATTTAATTAATAATAGTATTATTGAAATTATTGAAAATAGAACGCTTCAATCTTTCAATTGAAGTGCAATATCGAAAATGGCGCAGAGCGAAGATGTTTGTTGTCTGTGGAGTTTGGTGGTACCACCATGATAGAAAGAAAGGGAAAGTGTTTCCTAGAAATCCAACATTTCAACGTAGTGCAAGCTCAGTGGAGTTGTTAATACAACGGTAAATTTTGTTAGGAATGTAAGGTTTTTTTTCCTAAAAAAATTTTGCAGAAAAAAGTCGTGCTTTATAATTTCTAGAGTTTTTGTTAGTAATCTTAGAAACTATTTTCTTAGTAAGAACAACAACAATTTTGTTGGACCATAAAATGCTATGTGCAGTTTTGTTCTGAAAGCTAAATTAAATACAATTCTAAAAATAAATAAAAAAAATGCAAATGTAATTTTTTTTGCGGTATATATGTATAAGAAGTTACATTACACAATTCATAAAAAACTAAGAATTTATATTTTGGGCCTTTTTTTATTTGCTGGTAACTTTCGAGCGACTTTTTATAAGAATTTTTTAATATATCAAGATACCATCAGAAGTGCAAAAATAAAAATTTTCAAAACTGGACAATTACAAATTCCATTCATTTAATTATTTACTTAATTTATTAAGAGTAAATAATTAATTAGGCATACCGTATACCGATGGAAACGTGAGATCTAAAGCTATTTAAAACTTACAATTATTTGATACCTTCCCCAGTGGTAAAGATCATCATGACATCATCGATGATTTTGTGGCGCAAACCCATTCGCTTCTGAATTGATTTTCCATTTTACATTTACACGAGAGTGTCCTAGGCCGCGTAAGTACTTTGCTTTCCCATTACAGTGTAATGCAAAGCAAACGAGTTGAAACAACTGTCCTAGGACACATTCGTTTCTCCCTTACCGTGTCATGATCTAACGAATCTAACGTTTGCCTTTTGATTTCTCCTAAAAGCATACAAGCTAAATTTGAAAAACTCTCGTTTTTTATGTAATTTTAATGTACTAAAAATATTCGTTCCATTGTAATAGAATTAATTATAATAGTACAATAATTATAATAATAAGATTAATAAGTTATTAATATATAATAATAATAATAGTTAATAATAGTAAATTATATTTTAGTTTAATTGTTTTTTCCTCTTGAGGCATTCCTTGCGGAAGTATCTACCTTTATAATTCTTAAATGATTTCCTTATTTCGGACACGTAATCATTGTACGTGTACCCATTTGTTTTTAAAGATTCTGCAAGTAAAATTAAGATGAGTACATATTATTTTATGCTACGTATTTTTGATTTTACGAAAAATTGTCACATTTAAAGTTTCTAACTTTTCGAACGCATTTTTATTAGCCTTGCCGTCGTAATTGTACTGTAGTATAATATTGATAGAAAATATTCGTATAAAATTGTGATACAATCCGCCATGTGCGAAAATACGTTTAAATAATGCAATCTGAAATAAAGAAAGGAAAAGAAAAAAGTACTGTTTATTTAAATGTAAATTATATATTAAAAATGAAATTATTGAACACAAATACGAGTATACTAAATTAGTAAACCAAATAACAATATAAACATACGTATTTATCCATATCTTGAGACACATTAATATATAAAGGCTCTAAATTCTCCACAGAAGCTGGGAGCTCTGGGGTTTTACCAACTTCAACATTTTTTTTAATCATTTGATTTCAAATTGATAGGACTTTAGAATGTACCACATTATTCTCCGCTATATATAAACAATAATTAGTGGATGTTGTATTGATAAGAAATTTATACATACATTTAATTGTCTCTAATTCTTCGCCAATTTTTCGTTGCGATTCCAATACGTTTTTTTGATTTGTTCGATGACTTCTAGTTTATCTAGTATTTAGTTTGTACTGCTTGGAGCGAATTCGCCTCCTCCGAAAAACGTTCTTGCAATTTTTCTTTTTTCCATTTCCTTATGAGCTAAAAGTATAGGTTATAACAGAGTATTTATGCTAAATTTTATTGTAATAATACTTCTCCTGCAGTCGTGACTATGAACAGATAAACCAACGGACAAAGCATTTTTAACACAAGCATTGTTAACACAAAACTATTTAAATATATGAATATTCACTGAAAAATTCTTTTTGAAAGCCTTTGACTTTGACTTTTTTTGACAAAACTTTCTGTTTTGACTTTTTTGACAAAAAAGTCTTTGAAAATTGTCTTTTTGTAAAATTGTGAATTCACTACTTCACAATTTTATCATAAATGCTTAAATATGTATATGAAACAGTTCACGAAAATTCCCGAACCTTGTAAACGATGAAAACTTGGCACGAATTTAAAACTGTGCATATTGCCTCTACATTCGCTTTTCATTACATTGTAAGCGGAGGTTGTAAGTATAACTTCCCGTTTACATTTCAAGTACTTCGAATTTATGCACAGCGTCATCATGCACTCATCGATGATTTTTAAATTACTTTCAATTTTTTACCACTGTGTCATTATTATTTAAGAGAGAAATATTTTTGTAAAACGATTTTTCAGCAAAAGTAATATTTTATCTACATAATTATTATTATACATATTTGTAAAAGTTATTATAACATAAAAAAGTCTTTAAATAACCTTTGGAATGACACATATATCGTGCTGGTATCTCTACCGATTTTAATAATATCGATCTGCCAATTAATCAAATTTTGTACTTTGAAAACCCAATAACTCCTAAACTAAAAGCGATCGGGAGCAGGAGATATTACCTGTATTTTTAGGACATTAGCCCCGATTTTTTTTTCTTTTTTTCCCGGATATGTTGAATTTAAGAATAGATATGTAGAATTTCAAGAAAATTTAAATTGAGGGGTTGTTGAAATCTAAAATTGGGATACATATATGTATACAAAACAAGGTACACATTAAAGTGCCAATTAAGTGTAATGAAACGGTTCTTTTAAATTTATTAATTCATTCTTCACTTGTTTTTAAAGAAAACAACGATTTTTTGTGATTTGTTTGCCTGTTTTTACATAATCTGCATTGGGTACTTATAAACGAATTATTAACAAAATATTTATATACAATTTCAAAGCAACTAAAATTACCTTTTTTTGATTTTAAATAGTAACACCCCCTCACTTTTATCGCCTTTCGTATTTTCTCGGAATTCTAAATACCTGGGAAAAAGATTGGGGTTAAAGCACTACAATAGATTTGTTCCTAAAATGATTAAGAAACCCAGACTCTTCTTTCATTTACACACATTTTACGAAAACTAAAATTTTGTAGAAAGCAAATTATTCACTTGGCCCATACTTTTGTTTGTAAACCGCAAAAAACTAAAAAGCCAACAATTTCTTTCAAGTCTAGCTATTTGCAACTCTGCAAGATTTTCCACATCTTGTCAACAATTCAATTGTGAAAGAAGAGTGAACAGAAATTTTAACATTTGAGTTTTTATTCAGGATGGCAGTCGGTGCACGTTCTGCCATTGTGGACTGGCGTAGATTTTCAACATCCATATCAAAATGGGCGGCTATAACTAAAAACGCTATTGGAGGAAAAAATCTTGTAGAGAAAGTGGCCATCACCAACGACGGAAAGACAATCGTCGCCTGGCATCCAGACGTTGAATTTCCCTACGAGTTCTCCAAACCTATTCCGAAAGCAGCCGAGGCTGAGTCAGCCTCGCTAATAAAGGACATCAAGATTCAAACAGCGATGCGTGCCTTCAAAGACAAGCATCCAGAAGTTGCTCGTCAGGAACTGATGAGTTTAACACACACCACCAAACATCGTTGGTTCCCGCGATCTCGTGATAAGAGATCCAAAAAGACTCCTATGGATCGGCCGTATTTGTAATGAAAACCTAACCTATTGTGCAATCAAAAACCAGAATAAAAAATAAACAAAAAATACTCCAAGATTAGCGTGAACTTTTATGGAATTTTATTTATAAACTAAAACAACCGATTCATTCTACACGTCGTTTCTTCAGCAGGCTGCCTAATAGATCCGAAATCGCTGGCAGCTCTGGCACTAAATTATTGCTCGACATAGTTTTCAGTTCTTTGGGCAGATTGCGATGTTGTGGAAATGTTGGCATTAGTTTTGGATCACAGGCTAGGTTAACAATAGAGAAGGATTAAAAAAAATTAATAAGCATTAAAAGAATTAAGCTTATATGAATTATGGTCACACTCACGCAGTGGTACTTCCTTAAAATATGTACTCTGCAAGCACTCTTCGGCGGTGGCTCGTTTCTTCGGATCGTACATGAATAGAAAATTCAACAGACGCAAGCCAGCTGCTGTTAGATAATTAAACGTAGGTTTCAGATTGTTATAGGGTTGAGCTTTCAGAGTGAAGTTTTTTATTGCCGGCATGTTGGGAAAGTCTGACCAAATAGCCTCGGACGGTGTGCCGAGCAGCTCAACAATTAAATCTAATTGCGCAATTTCTGTATTTCCCGGCAGCAAAGGTTTGTGAGAGAGAAGCTCTCCCAAAATGCAGCCCAAAGCCCACATATCGACGGCAGTCGTTTGTGTTGGAGAACCTAGCAATAGTTCGGGTGAGCGGTACCAAAGAGTAACAACTTGTGGAGTCATCGGAGAAGGCGGCTGACCGAAAAGACGCGCCAGTCCAAAGTCGGCTAAAGGCAAAGCAAATTTAGAATACATAATTTAAATATAGTTTTTTCTAATAGAAATAATAATGTGAATACCAATTTTAACACATCCATTGTCAGTCATCAGCAGATTGGACACCTTTAGATCACGGTGAATGATGTAGCGCGAGTGCATGTATTGCAGACCGTGAAGCACCTGCAAAATGATGCATTTCACTTCCGATTCAGAGAACGGCTGAGCCATGTTATCCAGGAGAGAAGCCAAATCCTGCTCACAGTATTCCATAACCAGGAAAATGCTTAAACATTTTTTGGTTGGATTCATTAAAACGTACGAATTTAACAAAATTAAGACCAACCTGTCCAAGCTCTTTCCCACGACTACATCAAGCAAATTGACAATATTGTCATGTTTACAGGATTTAAGTATTGTAATTTCGCGTAACCCACTCACAGGAAAGCCGTCCTTCTCCTGGTCCATGCGTACACGCTTGAGGGCGACAATTTCTTTGGTTCGTGTATCTCGTGCTCGATCTTGGAGGATAAATTCATTAATATAGAAGACAGTAATAAGTTGCTAATAAAGTTACTTTCAATAAAATAAAGTTCAAGTTTCTAATAAAGTTACTTTCAGACTTACATACAATGCCATAGGTTCCCTCACCAATGCGATTCAATTTCTCGAATTCTGTGACTGGCCGACAACGGCCATGCTTTTGAGAGGAATGTATAAAAGCAACAATACAAATAATCTTTCCACCAACAGATTTATGATTACTTACTATATCACGTTCTTTGATCTCGGTCGGCTCTCCAGATTTAATAGAAATCAAGAATCCTCTCCTCGTTACCGGCGCTTGCGGATCTGGTGAGTTTTTCGCCTGCTCGGTCATATCTGAAATGTAATTTCATTTATAAATAAAGCTGATATTTGTTTTATTTAGGAAACAATATTACCACTTAAAAGTCGTTTACCTTTGCTCATATATGACAATATCTCAGACAAACAAATTCTATTCGCTAGCAAACTTAATATGGCATTATTATTAAAATGCCAAAATGTTAACATGACATTTCTTGCAGCCGTCCAGAAGGGAACGCCCGAAATTTTGAAACACGCTTGCCACTGCAGTGTTAATGCACTGTTAAATGACGTCAAATTTAACATTGTTTAATTTACTCTTGTATTTGTTTTTGCGTTAATCTCAAAATTGCTGAAATTTTATTTTAGTTCATATATACATAAGTTGCAGTTACATTATTCTATTTAATTAAATTGTTAAATTGAAAATAAAAAGGTGTGAAAAATTAATCAACTCTCCTTCCGCAATTCTTTGAAAAACTGCCGTGATGACTGTTGTTTCCTTCGAACGGCAAAAACCATGCTATTCGAGCAATTCACAATAGGTTCAGTTAACTTTTTAAAATTACTTTACAAATTCAAAGTTGTTGTTGTTCAACGTATTGCAAGTGTTTATCTAAATAATGCTTCTTTCTCTATTATTTTGTTCTTATTATTGTTTATTTTTTCAAGAGAATGTAATGAAACGAATTTTAAAGGAAGAAATTAAATTTAAAGTTATATAATGTATTTAAGATAAAAATTTATACTAGAAAAAAAAATTCAAAGACTATAAAAAAATGTGTAAAATTTTATGGCCTAATTTTCACAGCTTTCTTAAGATGCAAAAGAGAAAATAATATCGATTTCATATCCTAATCATATCCCAATATATGACAAAAAACAATTGTATTTTATAGTCTACCATAAATTGAAAAGCATGTGATTAAAATAAAAGCAAACGATTAACACGACAAACGTTCAGTCTTTTTTTCCAACTTTTTGTTGTCACACAAATTAGTTCATTAATTATCACCCTGAACTGCAAACTCAGCTCTCAGCATATAAAAGCAAAGAGTTGTTATCAGTCGATATCAGTAGAGTGATGATCACTTTACAGAGTGACAATATAGCAAGAGAGTGACAATATAGTGGCTGTAAATGGCAAATCTGTTAGTGACAATAAGAAATTCAATAAGCAGATGCAGCAGTGGGAAGAGTGATAATTAATATTTAGAATATCACAGAAGTTTGATAAAATATATAAATAAAGTTGTACATTTTAAAAGCTGACTTTATTTAACAAGTGATAGAAGCCAAGTCAAGTCCAACTTTCAAAATCAAAAGCAAAATGAATAGAAACGCTTTCGTTTGTATTCTGTTGATGTTGCTTGTGTATTTTACGCTTATTTTTTGCGAGGAAAATGTAAAGAATACTTTAGAACAAGTTAAGAACCATACAGAGACAACAGCAGCAGCAACAACAGCTCAAAGAAGTAACTCAAAAGAACTCATCGAAGAGGCTCGAAGAAGAAAAAATGGATTCCATGGTTTACGTAAGTTGAAAATCAATTATTAATTGAAGGATGGATTGATTTGAACTTACTTTTAACGATTATGGATCATGATGAAATGTTAATATTTAAACTTTCACTTTAGACTTCGTTTTTTAGCTTATAAAAAACTATATATGGGATTGAGATTTCCCATTTAAAAATCGAATCACTTTCTTTAAAAACTTCTTAATTAATTGTGAGAAATTAATGAATGAATCTAAAATGTTTCTAAGAATGTAAAGAATTTATTTAAAAATATAATTTCTATAAATCAGGGGTTTTTTCGGTATTAATTCGTTAAATCTTGAAAGGTTACACTTTTTCCTCTTTTCTTAAATATATTAAATTTAAAATCCTTTCAATTTCCTTTCATTTCTGGTGTATTTAACTTTGTTTGTTGTATTTATGTTTATTTTCTTGTTTTACCTTTTTTTGAGGAAAATTGACTTGCAAATAATCACTCGCTTAAATTTTCTACATATATTATTATCACTTCCATACTAGCACTTGGACGCAAAATGATGATTCTTCAATTAACAGTCTCAAAAGAAAGTGAAATTTAAAAGTAATCACGCTTTTTTACTACGAATACTCCTATGGAAAGTTTTTTCTTTTGATACAGTTCAAAATAGTTAACTACTAATTCTAGCTTTAGTGAATGGTAAATGTTTTCATCACGATTTTCAAGACGAAGCTCTTTATTTGTTTAAAATATTTTTGTTTATTTCTTGAGATTGCTGTTTGCATTTCTTTTATTATCAGCTGATTTTCATACACTTAACACTTTTCACTTTTAATATTTGTATTTTTTCGGTGAACATATCAATTAATCGTCACGATAAATCTCAACATTTCGTATTATTTTTCATTGTCATTGATGATTTTTCAATAGATATTACAGAAATTTTATATAAAAGTGAATATGAAGAGTTTTCATAAATTTAGATTTTAACACGCATTTTTTTTTCTTTCTTAAAAAGGATTATTTTTAAGTTTATTCGTAAACAAGAATTATAAAGTTTTGCAAAAATTTTAAAAAATAATACAAAATGACGAAACAACTTAAATTATTCTTAAGTGAAAAATCAATCAATTTGCATTAAAATTCCAATAATACAAAATGGTGCATGCATGCACATATATATTATACTTCCTCCTACAGATCACTACTGGGGCTGGCATGCATTGGCCATTGCTTACTTCATCAAAGTGAAACTAGTGATTGTGGCATTCTTCGTGGGCAGCGCTTTCTTTTGGGGCCTACGCTACTTCTGGCCACATAAATGCGGAACGGAAATAGTACGCGAAGGACCGATTGTGTACGACCACCATTCGTAAGTTAAGAAGAATGATGATATTCTCAGATTCAATTCGAATTTCCACCTCCCACGCCTCATAGATCTTCACATTACGACCACATTCCGTACTCTTTTGATCACTCTTCCGGTCCGTACGTGGACCACTCGTACGAATCATCGGCTCCTTTTGACTCCATCTCCAGTGATCCATATAGCGGCTATTCGGGTAGCTACTCCGACGCACCTCCAAGCGATGGTCATCGACGCAAGCGCAACACTCCGAAACGTGAAAAACGTCAACCGTACGACAACATAGTCAGCAAAATGTCTATGGAAGAGCAGTGAGTTGGTGGTCAATTTTATGTACGAAAAAAGTATTTCTTTTCAATAATTTTCCTATAGAATTGCTGAGTTTATGTTTCGATTCTTGGGCCTCGACACTCCGGCATGTCGTCGTCGCTTTATTTGCGAAATGGAATTCCGTTCCAAGTTAAATCCACTCACTAGCATGGCGTTCCGAATTGTAGGTCGTGGCTTCTTTGAGAGATACACGAACGCACGTAATACAAATGGACAGGCGACATCCTTCCTCGAATGTGCTGCTGTCAATTCTGAATGTACAGTAATACAGGAAGACTTCCTCGATCAGGAAAGTGGAATAATGGAGCAGCACGACACAAACAATAACAACAATATAGAGTCTAATGAAATTACAGAAAGTACAGACACAGACTTAGATGTTAAGGTGAAGAATTGGAACAAATTAAATGCTATGAATTTACGCTCACAAAAGCGTAGCGATTTAGTGCAACTAAGATATCAACGACGTGGTCGAACAGAACAAGTCACATTAAAGTGAAAACAATAAAATTGGTAATTGACATCTCTGAAAGCTTAAACTGAAAAGTTAACTGCTCTAAATTTATTGCTTTGTGGAAACTATTAGATACATATAAAAAAAAATTAATAATTATAGTTATTTTAAGTTATTTAATGGGTACAAGTGCAAATTTTCTGTAAACATAATAATATTGTAACTTTACAAAATTGATATTTTGTAATGTCCTTTTGTATATAATTAAGAATATATATTTATAAAATTATTTATTCCTGTATTTGTAAAACATTTAAAAAAATAATAAGGGGCCAGAGTTCATTAAATATTAAAGAAAAGTGTATCAATTAATTTCTTTTAAAACAATTAAATGACTAAATATTTATTTAATATGTTCAATTAAATGATGTTCGACTTTAACTCAGCAAATTCTGAAGCTTGAAAGGTTTATAAAACTACACACTTGAGTGTTCACTTAAAAACCCTTCAACTAGATATTATATCCATGGGCTACTAGATACAAGGGATTAGATTTCTGTAAACTTACCTGTCTGAGCAGAATGATTTCAAAAAATAGCTGCATTGCTTTAGAAATACAAATACATAACATTTTTAGAAAGTATTTTCTTGATGTACTGATTCCGTCTATATTTTATTATTGAAAGCAATAAATACTAAGATTTATTACTCAAATCGTTTAGACATCAGAGTGTATTCAAAGAATATTACATACAAGTAAGAGTATAAATTGCATAGTTATTAATTAAATTGACTATAATTTTAACAAAAAAAATGAAAATATAAAAGAAACAATTACAAACATATTAAACTATTAATAGTTACATCAACCCAACACCCTTTTCCCCGCCGTTTATATTTTTTTAGTCTTCTTCTTTTTGATAGAATTTATTTGTTCCGCCATTTGTTCAATTTCCTTGTAATTAATTGGCTCCACTTTACGAGAATCTTTTTTGTTATTATTCCTTTGTTTCTGAGCGATATCCTGCGCTATGATATTCACACGAGACCAGATGAAATTTAAGAAATCCATTGCAATATCTTGCTTGAAGAAAGCTATGGCAACCAAGGCGACCAGAATTAAAGCAGAGATTGAATTCTGATTTAAATCTGTTTCAGCCGGTCGAACCTCCGGCTTGAAATCCAACTCCACAAACACGGAACTTGTGCTGGCGACGAATTGCGCACTGGGCATGGTGTACGTATAAGATTTGTCTGAGAGGGAGGATTTTAGCTCAACGATATACGTCTTGCCATCGAGAGGTATGCGTGGAAAGAACACCATGATGCCAGGATTATAGCGTGCTTTGGGATTCAGAGGCGATTCAACTCGTTGTGAGTAGATGGGCGAGTCTGAGCTTCCCTTTCGGTACATAACAAGGCGAAGGCTCTTATAATGCTCATTCTGTAATGCTGTAATACGAGCCGTAACATCCACAAAACCAATCCTGTTGATGGCAATTAAATTTATATTGTGTATGTCTGAGTTTTCTACTTTGAAAATGCGTTCTGCTGGTATACAGCGTTCAATGTTTGAATTAGGGGCTCCAATATCTTTGGGACGGAGAGTATAGGTGCAGCCAGGCTGTAGGCCACGCAAGCGATATTGGCCATTTTGCTCACTGGGGGCTTCCTCTTGATGATGCATACAATGCTCATCAGCGGTGGCCTCGATATTTAACTGGCCAAAAGGCTCTCCATTTAAGGAAGTGATCCACCCAAAGACAGAGTACGCAACACGCGTGCCACTATGTGGAAAAAAGAGATATATTTTATAAATTGTTGTTTGAAAAAGTCTATTTTACGTACACTAAATTTACGTCAACGGTTTCACCATCCTTGATATCAATAATTTTAGAGTTTGGTTCAAATTTATATTCCTTCATCATCGGTCTTAGGAAATATTGTGAGGGGGAAAGCGACCGAAAATGTATGGAACCATCTTCACCGGTTACCAAATTTTTACGATAACTCTGACCTCCACTCAGTGAAAGCAGGACTCCACTTAAAGAGTTGCCCGCATCATCCTTCACCTTTACAATTATTTCACATAATTTATGGGCGCTAAACGATGCCGTCGCACGATTATAATCAGAGAATACATAAGAATCCTTTACGGCTGTCAGTTCATAGACAATATTTTCATCGATGGGTCCAAATTGAAATTCACCTTGAGTAGAGGTAAGTACACTTTGTGAGCTCATCTCAGTCTTCTCTGGGAAACTCAAAGTGATCTTGACATCCTTAATGGCAGGCACAACTTTTCCACGTAATATCAAGCCACGTTTAGCTTCGAAATTTAATGCAATATCTACGCATTCGTTTGTGCCGATCAAATCTTTAGTCTCTGGCTTAAAAAGTAGGATATCGCTTTGTGGCGTAATGCGCAGCACTTCGTCTGGCTTCAAGTGAGTATCAAAGCGATAAGCAAACTTTCCATCCACTTTGTGAGTTTCAGCGATGGGTGTGTATATCTGTTTACCCACAGAAGGTAATTCAACAGCAAGTTTTAGTGAAGCTGCACTTGGTTCCGTAGAAAGAACTCGTACACCAATTTTGTGCGCAACTGCAGTAATCATAATCGGATTATGATCAGCGGTGGAGAATGTTTTTGGTAAGCTTGCATCATTATATAGGTGACATCCTTCAAGTTTAATGTTGTAGGTACCAGCACTAAGGACGCAAAAAGTGTTAACCCCAGCGAGAAGTTTCATGGTGTTGACAGCTGGGCTGATATGATGTTGCTGTGTTGTGGATTTATCGGCAGCAATGGATAAAGAATATTTCATCTACAATAAGGAGATTTTATAATCAAATTAGGCATTCTATTATTACATGGCAGTAATTACCATAGCACGGTGGCTGGAGATAATGGAAACCTCATAACCACGATGTATAAATGGAGGTACGGATTCAGTGGCTGTGGCAACATTGACTAGAAAGCGTGTCGCATCAAAGCACAAACCCAACTGAGGAATGGTGATCTCGTAGGGACCGGGAAGAATGTCTTTGAATGTATATTTTCCATCTAGAAAGAGGCATATTAATACTGATTCGGGGATCTATTCAAGTAGCAGCAATCGTGCTTACTTGAAGCTTGAACTTGTTGCTGCTGTCCAGTGGGTTGCCCCACAGCATCCAGTGAATGTAGGGTGATTTCAGCGGAGGTACAATCTGACGGAGCATCATCTAAACATTTTATCTCGCCACTAAGTGTGGCACGCAGCTGAGAAAAAGTGAATCCGGACCGAATAGGCGCACCCAGGACATTGATATTCTGCTGCAACGGATAGAATTGTATGCCGCCAGCTTTATCGGCTTCTGCGATAAGAACTTCAGTGGTGTACATGCCACTGGGTAGATACGAACAACATTCGCCAGTCTTTGGATCAGTGGTTGCAGTGGTATGAAAGGTCGAACCATGCTTGGTAATGCCAACAACGTATGATTTTTTGGAAATCACCCTGCCACACACATGAAATGCGGATGCCTCAGTATCCGGTAAAATGGGTGTTGAAAGCTCTATTTTAACTTGTTTTTCGTTGAACTGAAACTGAGCAGCCTCCACGTTCATCGAGTAGAACCCGCTTTTAATGTTTTCAAGCGTATAGACACCATCAGAATCAGTCACAGCAACTTTCTGGCCATTTAGCTTAATTATGGCGCCTTCAAGGGGGGTACCTTCCGGGGAAGCTAATACTCTGCCCGAAACACTAAAGCCAGTGATCTAAAAGAAAAATATTAAATAATGACCATTCAGAGACTATGAAATTTATAATCTATTTATAAATATTTTACTTTAAATGCTTCTTTCAAAATCAATGTGTCTTTGAATACTTCGAATTCCAGGAAATTTGGACTAATATGTAATTTAAGATTCTTATTTTCGATTATAGTTTGTAAAAGATATTTTCCCGGTGCTACGCCGGCGAAATGATAGTCACCCGATCTATCGACTTCAGCGTAACAAACGGATGTGGTTTCATAAGCATCATTATTGACAGCAAGAGCAACAGGAGCACCACGTTGGCATTTCAACGGTAACGAATGCTGCAAATATATAATTAATTTTATTTATCACATTTTTTTCTTCAGACAATTAAGTTTTACTAACCCCATTTTGTTGGAAAATAGCCATCCCGATACCAGCCGAAAGTTGGCCATTGGTTTCCACACGTCCGTGCACATCAAAACCTGACACTACCAAAGAGTTATCCGGCAGAACGGTGTTCCCACTAACGACCAACACGTTATAATCCGATTTCGCGAAATGCCATTTCCGGTGAGTGGCACGCACTACATACTTCCCAGGTACGATGGGAGTGAAAGAGAAAATGCCATTCAAATCAGTTTTAGTGCGTCGCACATCAACACCATCCTCGGATCGTAGCTCTACATCGACACCACGTGCTCCACTCGTCCCATGACCGGCCAAGGCCACTTTTCCCGTGATGCCAAATCCTTTGAAGGCAAAATTGACATCCTTACCAAGACTGCATATGTCTGTCTTGCCATCAAAATTCAGCTCCACTTGCTCTGGCTCGAAGCTCCATCCCGGAGGTGGCGAGATCTTTAGTATATACTCACCTTTGTCGTACACTGGAATGAAGTAGTACCCGTTCGAGGGTGAGCAATCGGTTTTATCCTTCAAGCTGCCCTGCTTCGTGAGACTGCGATCAAAGAAAATAATAGTTATTTATGAAAATCTAAAATATTATATTCATTCTCTTTCAATTAAACCATTTAAACCCATTTGTGGATACTTGATCAATTAATTGGGTCAATTACGTGGATTTTCTACTTACAGCTTGACTTCCACTTTTGAGAAATCGATGTCTGCATGACTTTTAATAAATCCTCCACAACCGATGACTTCATTCGCTTTAGTTGTATAAATTAAGCAAAATAATTTAATTAATAAAATTATTGTGAAACCTTGCGCGGCCCTCATTTTTAACTTCACCTAAAGTTAAAAAAAATTTCCGGCCGTATGACGTCTAATGTCAAAAACTATTAATTCACTTCAGGGTTGCTGCTATGTCGGTGAATTTACGTACGAAGGAAAGGCAGTGCATCGATAATTAGGTATTCTAGCCTGTGTGTAGGTAAGGAAGTTTAAGCGGTATTTTTAAATAATATTTACTTCACACCCACCTGTGATAATGATGAATACTTTATGCCGAAGAAATAATCTGTGTCCCATACAGGAGGTCCACGGAATAAAAATCGGACCGGTGTCACACCTACTTTTTAGATCGAATATGAATTCATCCGTGTTTATGGCCCAAGTTCTCAGCTGGTGAAGGTAAATTTGATTAGATATTTTATTCTCAAATCTACTGTCTCACACTCAAATATATTCTAAAAAATAGGCGTGACGGCCCCACTGGTATCAAAAACCATGAGTTGAATTTGCAATTGAATACGAAATCAGACCACTGTTACGCCTACTTTTTGTAAGTAAATACTATTGCATCCGATATGAGAGCTGAATTTCTCAGCTAGTAGTTCAGATCTAAGGTTGATATTCTATTCCTGGATTTAATGTATCAGAAAAGTTCCACCCACAAAAAATGTCTAAATCTATGAAATCACTTATAAATCTTAATAAAAAATACATGCTCAATTCACTATATGGTACATATCTATGTACCTCAAACATACATACATAGATTGTAGAAATATAAAAACAAAAGCATTCAAACCATATAAAACATGTATGTATGTATCATAACATATTGTATGTATGTATGTGCACAACACAAGTATTTTTTTGACATTTGTGATAACATTTGAAAGCTGAAATTAAATTAAGCAAAAATGCAGCCAGCCATAAACAAGAGGACAGAATTAAAATTGAAAGTCGCGTAAGAAGCAGATAACAAGCATGAAATAATAAACAAAAGTATTCAAAAATGAAGAATTTCGGTTCATCTACAAATGAAATTGATTTCCATTTTTTCGTTTGCTTGTTTGTTTCTTCGTTGGAGTTGAAAAGCTTATCAACTGCGGGTGACAAATTGTCTAACTTGGAACATTTTACTTTTTGATGATGTAAATGTCTGGTGCCCGCTTCTGTCCCTCGTCCAATTTGGGTCGTGTTGTCGCACAATAAATATTGTCGTCACCACTGATTGACGTTCGGCTTCCTTTTCTAATTAGTTTCAAAATTTATGTATTCCATGCTAATTGTGTGCACCACTCAGGCGCTGATTCAGGTGCATTGAAGACACTGCTACTCGTCTATAATGGAAATTCGAAACCGTCTTCTATTCTACTTTAAGGTGAAATGGATACACTTAACATCACTGACAGGTAGGTACTACACATGGATTTCAGCACAATGCGATCAACTCCTTAATGACCTCCATAAATTCTTGAAGTGCACTTTAAGATGTGAGCCATTGACTTCCGGTTATTCTTCAAATACTCAAGATTTGATATTAAAATTATCTACGCCGTTAATGCAATTTTGTACGTATAAAATTGCATTTATTTATATGTACAATCAGTCACACATGCAGTCAATAAATCATACATACAGTCAGTTATGCACACAGGCGTTCAGTCATGCACTCAGACTGATCAGAGTCAATCACAGATCTCTTAATTATTACAAGATCATTGAATTTCCAGCAAGCAGATTTCACAGCTTACGCAAGAATATAAAGAATCTCATTCTTTGGTCTTCACTCCGTTCTTCGCTATATTCTCGTACCAATGAATGAAATCATACGTAGAATATTCGGTCATAGCTCAGCTTTTTCAAAGTCAAAGTCAAATATCGAGCCCTCTGTCTTATGTATTTGTTATTTCTTAATACTCTTTGATTAAGTATTGATTTATGATTGATTGATTGGGGAAAGGCTCCCACATCTGTAAAAACAAACTCTGTCTAAACTATAATCTAGAGTTGGAGATATTTTCCATAATAATAGTATTAAAGTTGAATACTATCTATTAAAGAATAATTAAAGAAATTTTTAAATTACAAATGAACCACACAAAAACAAATACAAAATCAAACACAAGCAAATTAACCCATCGGACATTGTATTGACTTCATCATAAATATGACCTTGATGTACAGTCCTATGCATTACTTAAATGGCACAAAAATCACTGTGCATTTAAATTAGAAACATCTTCATCAAAGCATCCGCCGTTGTAATTGCAATTGGTTCAATACGACTTTGAGAAGCTTACGTGCAAAAAATACAAAATTAATATTGCGATAACATTGAAAAGGAAAAGTAAACTTCGTCGATTTCTTATATATATCAAGTGTAATCAATTGAGGTATATTATTATAGTTTATTTTTTATTTATACAATACTATTTCTTTAGGTATTAATAGATATAGACTAAGAACTAAGAATTAGTAAGAAATAAAAATACAATTTCACTTTACACTTTCTAATATAGAAACGAGACACTTAAACGCTTTATAATTCGTAATAATGAAGAAAAAGAGCAAAGAAGGCGTTCAGAACTTCGTATAGTAGACATTACAAAAGGAAGCTTTACAAAAAAGGTTTCTCTTTATACATACAATATAACCCGAACTATTATACGAAAGACAATTGAAATTGTTTCACTTGCGTTATAAAAAAAAATTTGTAACAATGTAGAAAAGTCATGTTCGATGGTTCAATAGCTCTATTACAATAGCTTATAATAATTAAGTGCTTACACAAGCATCTAATTCTAATCTCTAAGCATAAAAAAGACCTTCACTTATGAATCTGTTAAGTTTCTCATTAATTAATTAAGTGGCTGCAATGTGTGTCTAATTATTGTGGTAAAGTGGTATTTCCAATACTTGTCAGATGTCAGTGTCAATTTGCAGCTAGTGTGCATAATATACAAAATGATTACTAACGACTGATTACTTGAAAGGTCAAAAGATGTTTCGGTAATGATTCTGAATCTCATGAGAGACTAATAAAAATTAAACTGAGTTAACAGCGTTAACAACCTCTACATCAACTACCTTATCAATTTTCTCTGTAACTTTTCTGGTTTTATAAGTATAAGGTATTCAGAAAGATAAAAATAAACCACAAATATTATTTAATTAATCATAGACTAGTAGATCTTCAGACTCAATAATATTTCATCGTATTTTGTAGGGTACCTAAAATTCTTTTAGACAAAATTTTCAAAAAAAGCACCTTTTAATTGTTTAACTTTTTCTTGCGTAGCTTTCTTTGTAGCCAGAAGAAGCAAAGCGAATTGCATCTCTATTGATTTACGAGTTACCGAGTGTAACAAGTATAATAAATATTTTCCAATTGACGTCATACTTGGTTCGATAAATATTTCAATATTTTCTGCTGGATGCATGAAGTCTTTCATTAAAAATTTATTATTTCTTTCTTTAATTAAAACAAAGAAATATTCTTAAATAGTGTTGATATGATGAAAAAGTTGCTTTTAAGAGCAATAATTTCGATATACTCTATCACAAGTTCTTCGGTTAGAGATCAAAGATGGGTCTTCGGATACAAAAAGTGAATTTAAGCTTACTTCATTGAATTTTTTTAATAGTTCAGAGTCTTTTTTTTCTGCTACAAGTAACGCCTCAAAAAAGTACTACAATTAAACAATCAACTTCGACTGAAAGTTGATAACCTTCGATAAGCAACAACTTACTATATCTAAAAAGTCGAGCAGGTAAAAACGAGTATCACGATAAAAATCCGCTTGCTATTGAGCTCAATATAAAATATCAATTTCACCCTTTTGTCGAGGGGAACGAAACCTTTTCCAGGTTCAGCGAAAATAAATCTTCTGTCAACTATAGAGTCACCCCTAAATTAGGTACACTTAATGACAAAATGCTTCATATGCAGCGTTAATAAGTACACAGTAATAAAACACCGAATAGAAATGCACTCGTATAATGTATTTATGAAAAACAGAAACGAACCCAACAACAATTATCATCATCAGCATTATCAACACCACCATCATCACCAAATCAGCAACGAAATTCAAGAAAGATGAATACAGAAAACAATAAAGTAAAAGGAAACAAAAACAATAAAAGCAATTCAAAACATAAACAAAAAGAACAACAAAAAAACACAATCAGTAGCAAAAACAATCTCGCGGTTTGGGTTTTAGCACGGATGCTGCTGCTGCTTCCTTTATTTCTACCCGCAGCGTTTTAAAACACAACAACAACAACCGATGGTCAGCCGATCGATTGTCATCGCGTGATTGCTTCTCGATCCTCTTCAAGCGTCGGTGCGTTCGAACCAATGGGACAGAAACTAAAATAGTAAAGCGATTAATGAGCAGAAATCAACATAATATTTAATGGTGTGTGGAATCAACAGAATCACCAAAAATCCGATCACTATCAATAAAAGAAAACAAACGATCCATATGAAGAAAAACGAAGTATATAAGATCCAGAAGAAAAAAATAACAATAGCAACAACCACTGAAACATAATTGTACATAATTTCTGTCTCTGTGGAATGAGAAGCACATAGAATAGTATGTGGATCAGAATTATCATCGTCAAAGAGAGCAAAAATCTGTACATCGTCTACAACTGTCTAAATCATTTGAAATAGTAACAAAGACACACCCTGTATGAAGGAAAGGGAACTTTATGTCATTATAAAATTGGCAACTCTTAGTTTCGTACTTTGTTGTCCGCAGAGAATCAGAATCTTTTATCGTTTGAGGTCCGTCATCCGGAGGAAGAAATTAAGAGCAATCGTAGAGCACCAACGATATTGAATTTTATTGAATGCTTGCTCGCTGGTTGGCTGGTTGACTGGCGAGCTTGCTGAATGGATGAATCTGTTCATGGCGATCAGTTGAGTGCGAGGTCTGAACGAGTGCGAACGTCTCTGAGCGATTTGGAAGCGTCTGGGAAAAGTTTTGAAAAACAATAACAAACAAATAGCAAATTTTAGTTGTCGATGAAAAAAGCCGGCACAAAAATTCGTTGACATAAGAATAAAGAAAAACATAATAAACCAAAATAAAGAACAACAAAAACTAAATATAAATAAATTGAATTCTCAACGAAGGGCTGCATCTGCAGATATTTTATTGTCCGCTTTCATAGGTATCTAGATAGATACGGAAAATAAAATATCAAGTGCAAAAGTTAAAAGCAAACTAGTTTTATGTGGTTGTTGTTGCCGCGTTCGCAATTGTTGTTGTTGTTCTTTTCTGCAGTAGGAAGATCGTTTATGCAACAAACTGTGCGATTTTGTTTTACATCGAAATGAAGTAAATACGTTGATAGATACACAGACTGCATATAGTATATCTTGTGTCTGCAAATTACAATAGTTTCAAAGTTTCTGCAGCAGCAGCTTCATCTGCTGAGGTCAAAAGTTTCTTAGTGCTAAAAATATAAATTGTTAAAATATAACAAAAGACACGACGACGACGGCGACGCTACTCGCAACTCATCGAACGTACTTTTTGTTGTTTCTGGCTTCAAAAAGAAAATTTCTTTTGAAAACTAAGCAGCATGACTGCCGAGACACTTAAGCCGTTTATAACACCCACCAGCGCCTGTCATTATCCGGCGACGCACCCGCCGAAGCGACGTCAATGCAGCAGCAGCGGCATCAGCAGCAGCAACGCCATCGCAATCGGCTTAAGTGCGTTGACCATTATTTTGGCCACAGTGCTGTTGGTTCTGACGGTGAGTTTTCGATGCAGATAGACTTTTGACAATCGTGCTATACTCGTATAAAAGAAAACAAAAAATAATAATTATGAAACAATTCCAGTTATTTTTGCAAGTCGCCTTGAAATCGAATAGAAAAAATATAGAAAACATTTTACATTTGAATTTTAAGTCAAATAATTTAAAAATGACAAGTAAAAATAAATCATAAACGATCGAAATGAATAAAGTAGAGTGAAGAAAATAAACAAAAATAAGCTACAATATATTTCAGCATTATTTTTGACTTAAATTATGGATAAAAATATTTAATCCCAGTTTTTTTATTATATAGGAATGATTAAAATATATCAATTATTCGTTATTTATAAATTGTTTAAATTATAAAGTGTTTAAAACTTTATTATATATTTTTGTATATGTATATTGTATATATTGTTTTTATATATTTTTTTATTTTATAGTGAGACTAACAATTATGTAAATTTAAATAAGAAAATCTATTGAATATAAAATGTATGGAATATAAACGATGTCACAACTCTCACTGTCATTGTACTATTAAAACGACAACAACAAAAGGATGCCAACTAAAATGTAATGAAGATCGTGCTAATTTTTACTATAGAATATTTTATAATATACTCCCATGTACATACAGACATACAATATACATATATTCTCTACCTTAAGTAAACTATAAGAATTACCAACAAATCAAGTTGTATATTAAACAGCTAAATGCATTTACATTCATTGGATGAATTAAGTAATGTTAATTAATGTTGATTAATGCTTTTCTATACATAACGGTATAGATTGCGAACACCGTGACGACAATAAAAATGTTTGCATTATAAAATCTTATATTATAGTATAATATTACTTTTACTATAGTACATTTTAATATACAGTTACATATGTATGTATGTACATATATCTTTATGTATATTTATATATGATATTAGCATTAAGTAAGCATTAAAGGTTTTTCAGATTCATTTCTTTACGCTTTTCTGAAAATTACAATAACTTTGAAATAAAACTGGTTTTTATATTGTACTATCACGCAACTCAGAGGACTGCGTATATTTTTTAAATGATCAGATTTGCTTTGAATATCTTCGTAAAGTTGATTACTAGGCGAGAGTCTCCATTTTTGTTATAATAAAAAATAATTTCTTTCTTGGCAGAAACAGATTTCTAAAAGCTTGATAGGAGAGAACAAGATAGGAAAGAATAGGACAAGTTAGGACAGGATAAGGCAGAATAGGACAGGATAAGGCAGAATAGAACGGGGTAGGACGGAATTGGTAGGTTATGACAGGTTAGTGCAGGATAATACAGGTCAGGACAGTATATGATACGACGGTTTAGTTCGGGATAGGACAGAAAAAGATAGGATGGAACAATGCAGAAGAGGATAGGTGAGGATAAAGTAGGACAGGATAAGACTACATAGGCTAGAACAATACAGGACAAAATAAGACAGGATAAGACAGACTAGGACGGGATAGGACAGGAATGGAGAGGCGAGGTTAGGACAGGATAATACAGTACAGAACAGAATAGGACGGGATAGGATAGAACAGTCACAGTACAAGCCAAGACATGATAGGTTATGATAGAACAGGAAATGTTCAGAAATGGAATATGGAAGATTATGATTGGCCGATTGATTATAATTTTCAGCTTTTTATGATATCTACTAGGTGTATGTATATATTTACGAAAACACAAAACAAAAATCGTATTTTAATTATTAGTATTAAACTAAATATTCGATATTCGATGAGTACATGTTAATGACTTTTATTACAAATGTTATACTCGAGTACATAAAAATCTTACATACATAATTATTTCATGATAAATCTTAAAAAACAAAACGAAACCCATGAATCATCGCTCTGAATTTCATCGAATTTATCACACAGCTGTTCAGAGTGTACAGAATAGTTTACAGCATTTTTATAGCCATTTAATCTAAGGAAATGCGAGCATATTCTAAATATGGTGCTGAAAAAAAATAAACTTCAGCTTCGTGCTTCGTACATAGAATCAGTTCATTTCTCTATGAACTGAGATCTGAGTTTTTTTTTGAAAATCTTGCGATTTATTTTTATAGTTTTCTTCTCTTAAGACTTTAAGGCGCTATCTGACATTTATGACCCATGGAAATTTTGATTAAAAAACAAAAAGAAAACAATGGAACTAATCATCATCATTAAAATTCAATGAAAAAACCGAAAGCTTTGCTCGTAGTTTAGGAATAGTTTTATTATGAATATTTTAAATTATTTGATTCTTTAACATTAATTTATTCTTCTAATTCTCTCTGCTTTTTTCTTTCCAATTTTTCTACTTATTTTAGTTTTTGTATATACATATATAGGGTAGGTATATAATGTATATATATTACACAGAAGATTATTTCATTAATGTATGAGTTATCTACGATACTACGTATGAAGCACGTGAATAAGTTTTTTCATTTTGCTCTATTAATTAATGATTGGATTTTGAATTTTGATTTACTAACAAAGAAATAAAAAATACATTGAATATAAATGAGTATGAAATCAAATACTTTAATATATGCTGATGATACTTAGAAAAAAAATTATATATAACAGAATCTAACACTAAATACATACGAGTATATTTAAATTTAGAGAACATATAGGCTTCTCTTATTTAATATAACTTAATTTTTAGTTTGAGTGTCTGTTTAAATATTTCAGAAACTCCGGACTACGATGTGTTCTCTTTTTTAACTTTACATTTTTTTGGGTCTAAATTGGGTATTTTTTCCCCTACCAAATATTGAAAGTTACCAGATAGAATGGCAACAAAATAATGCATGTAAAAATGCGAAATATATACGTTTTTCTCCTATTTAAATCTAAAGATTAATCCAAAAATACTAACCTTAAAAGATGTCGGAGAGAGACACTAACTCATATGAATTCAAAAATGATCAGACTTCGAGAATATTATGTTTGATGGAGCACTTAAGATTTGACAGCTTTGATAGCTTATACTTAATCTAGACAAACGCAATATAAAGCAAAGGAAATTGAAAAGCCAAGAAAATACAATACTTTGAAATAGTTTGTTACATAAGATTCAGAATTCCTAATTTTTAAAGTTAAAAGATTAAGGAAAAATACTATTGGACATAATAGTAAAGTAAAATTCCCGTTCCTAATAATAGTATATTTTAGATGAGTTGGAAATCATTTTAAGTTTTGATATGAATTATATAAAATAAATAATCTTTAATCTATTATGTTAAACCTGCCATATAGCTAAAATTATAAAGTTATTAATTATAATTAATTGATCATATGTTCAAATGAAATCCTTCGAAATTAACGAAATGTACCGGATATATATGTACATCTATACATTCATATATAAACATCATTAATATTTCCAAATTAAATTGAGAAAAAAATCTCATCTTAAGAATCTTTAAATCTGTTATCTGTAACATTTAAAAAATCAAATAAGTTGTGCCGCGCCGTGACTAAACTATTTAATTTTGTCGCTGCTGTATACAAAATCCAATACTTAACGAATAAATTAAAAACTTGCAACTTCCGTTTTTATACGCTTTTATCATTAAGAAAGAAGAAAAATATATGAACATGTATATGTAAAGCCTGAAGTCTGAGCGTCCGACGGTCAATCTTTTGCCGGCGCATCTTGACGCCGCCTTCTCACACTTGAAACGCCGTCAGCAAAAACTAATCGAAACAATTTATGTACTTTAATTGAGCATTTAAACTCACATTCATTTGTACATTCATTCATTCATTTATTTAGTGCTGAAACTGTGACGTTCCATTCGGGTGGGTGCTTCGCCAATTCACTGCGGTCTCAATGGGCAATGTTGGGCACAGGAACCTCTACTTTCCCTATCATTGACCACTTATTATTTGTCCATAAATAATTGTTGTACAATGAAAGACGACATATAAATCTTATTTAAATTCTCTACCGCGAATTGCAACAAAAAAATACACGGTTATTTGACATAATGTATTATTGACAGAAGAACATACACAGAGATTTATAAACGGACTGTGATCATAAAGGCCAAAGAAAAGAAATAGGCGCATAAAGCGACAAAGAAAAAGATAGAAAAAAGAAATAGACACACAGATAGGTGAATAGAAATGAATGACTCGCTGAATGGTTCTTAACTAAGTGGTTGTACTTCAGAGTTCTAAGGTATGTTCAAGACTCAAGACGCTGCGCAAAGTGAACTCTGTGAGATCCATAAATTCTTCAATAAACTAAATAGGATAAATAGGATAGGATAAATAGGATAGAATAGGATAAATAAAAAACATGTGAAACTTTAAAACATTTAAAAGCAATGCATTTTCTTGGAAAGCAACGAAATAAGCGAAATTAAGTTTAAAAATCCCGGAAGAGGTTAAAAAGAGGTCGTCCATGATCACAAGAATTTAAAGTTAAAACTTTGCGCTATAAATGAAGAACTTTGTTTTAATAATCTTTAGTTTGCCTTCTAAAATTCCCAATTAAATTCAGACAGTTCAAAATATATAAATTCATTATTGTAACGAAACTGAACAGCTAAAAACTAGAGTGCCTCCTACAAAGTTATGGTATATTTTTTTTATATTTCATAAACAAAATATATAACCCCCTCTGTTTCTTGCTTACTTACTTGAAATACATATAATAATCCATTAACAGATTAAAAGAAATAAGAGACTGAAATGAAATGTTTAAAGTTTCGAATGATTGTATTTTGTCTTACTATGTTAAGTCTTTTCTATTATATTCTCATTTTTTCCACACCCCATTTAATTCGAAGTTTAAGAAAGCAATTTAATTGAACCTCGGCCTGATTGGTCTTTATTGATCTTTAAATGTTTTTGGATGTTTTCGGCTTTTTATTTGTGTTTATTGTATTTTCGAAATGACTTTAAATCCGATTACGGAATGTGAAATAATTTCGTACTCTGCCACTCTTCTTCTTTGCCAGCGAAGAAGCATGTAGAACGATAAGATTATTCTTAATGCAAAAGTTAATTCGAAATAAGTTATTTTGAACCATTCTGAGAAACACTCAGATAAAAATGCCCAGACGATGGCACGTGTCTTTTAAGCTTTAAAACGATGAATAAAAGATAGACACCACAAATTTTCAGTTTTCGGATCGAATTCGTATGGATACCATCCAAGATCAACTCTCGTCAAGGCTGCTAAAATGATATACGATTATATAGTAAATCTATCTAGTCTTTTTAATGCTTTTCGTATTGATAATTTTTTTGTGTTGTTTTTCGCTTGATTAATTCAATTAATTTCTGTATTAATAATAAAATTTTGATCTTTTTTTCTGCGAAATACTTGAAAATATATTCTCAAGTGTTCTCAAGCTTTAACTTAATTCCAGATTCGTCTATGTAGATCTTTAAGGGATCAGCATTTTTAATGGGATGCCAACAATTTATTGCTTTCAATAAATAGCATAAAATAGCAATAAAATAATTTATATTGCTTTTAATGAACGAAACTAATTGATTTATTTCAACTTGAAAATTCAATTCTATTATATTTTAATTTCAACTTGAAGTTCAATTTACTTTAACCATTTCAATACTTTTTTCAATAATATTGAAGGCATGCAATTTATTTAAATTAAATTAAATTAATTATGAATTAATATTAAATGAAACACATTTTTTTAAGGTTTGGCATTCAACAAGGATTTCTACGCTGGAAACAGAAGTGAAGACATTGAATAGTCAGGTGGAAAAAATGCGTGATCGTTTGGGTCTCAATTACTTGGAAGATTTGGAGGAATTCAAAAAAGAGGTAAAAGAAAAAACAATTAAAATTAATTAAATGTGGATGAGGGATAAGAATGAGATAGAATAGGAAATGCCAATATAGATTTCATCACAAATAGTATAATATTTTTAAGTATTTCTATCGAAGGCAGTTATCACAATCAAGATCAAGATCTAATATTGTAGAGGGAAACAAGATTACTAAAGAGTTTAACTATTCAAAACCAAAAGTCTATCGTTATGATAATATCTACATCTGCAATCGTATTTAAAAATTTTTTTAAATAAACTTTTTTTTCTTATTCTACGTTCTACCAAAATCTAAAGAAAAATCACAAGTTAAAAACAAATTTAAAACAATTTTAAAGCACATTTGAATTTCAAATCTTAGATTTTTAAAGCTTTTTATTTTTACTCGATTCTCATTTCTTTGAAATCAGGAAAAACATAAAATTAATGAATGATTCAGTGGGGGATTCATTTAATTTTTGGCATGTGGCATAAGATTAAATAAATTTGGCAAGGTTTCGTAACGAAAGGGGTTTCAGCGCCTCAATTAATCACGGGAACAAAATTTGTAATATTATCGAAATACTAAACTCGAACAAACAACAACATTGAAAGACGACAAGAACCAAAAATGGACACGAAAAGAGAATAGAAAAAAAGACACACTAAGAGACAGAGACGTGTCAATTGACAGACAGAAAGACTGATTAAGCAAGTCGCTGAGTAGGTGATGACGGTTCTCTTAAAAGAATAACAACAATTCTCAGAGTTTGAGAGACATAAAACATAAAAATGTCTCCTTTAAAACGTTTATCATTTTTTTATTAATTTTTTATTTTCTTTTTTAATTCTTTCAAAACGCTGTACACAATTCACAATACATATTTCGATATCATATTTCAGTATCGGTAATATCAAGATATCGGATATACTAAAGTCTTATAAAGTACGATATATCCTGTATATTCTGAAGAATTATTATAAAAGATGGTCCACAATTTTTAGTTTTTTCTTTATGAATCTAAATTGTTTTGAGTTTTTCTAATAAATTTTCAAAAATGCAAGCTACAAATTGTAACGTTTAAATTTTGCTCACATTTATTTTTAGCATTATTTTATAAATCGTACATAAACAAAAACATGAAATTGCATAAATGTAACTTTATAAATTATTATCTCAACGAATTGAGGTTGACTGAAATTTGTTGGTTGAAAAAAATCAAAAATTACGCATGGCGACGCATCCGTCTCGCCAAAAAATCTGCCACAACAAAACAGCAAAAAGACCTAAGAAAAAAAAACTAAAAATATTAAAAAGATAAATTGTTAAAAATATATAAAATATGACGGTTTAAAAAAGAAGAAAGAATACATTTGTTTTATGAATACCGCAAACAAAAAATGAAAAAATGGGATGAGTAGGATAGAGATCCCGATCGAGACAAGCTGAGGAATGTGTTGAGATCGTAATTCAGAAATCTTTTATTATTACAGCTGTTGTGCACGCATGCCATATCTATGTACGTATGTATACGTGTGATGTATGAATATAAATATAAAAGGATAAAACACCATAGAGTACTTTGGCTTACCCGAAGCTGAAATACACCCTACACACTCTTGATCTTTGGTGAAACATCCTTTTATTGAGAATCTTTAGGGGACTTTTAATACCCACGTCTCCATGAGGACTTGAAATAAGTAAGATTATGTTAAATAGTCGGAACACGCCCATTTTTAGATGAGCATATGGAATTGATATACATATGTATGTACCATGTATCTTTATGTATACAGATTTGATTTTGTTATAGTGCAAGAGTAGGCGGACCACTCTTGATGTTCACTTTTGATTTGTGTAGCTTACTCCAATCTAATCTTCGTAAACCTTATTAGGGAATAGATTCAGGACCACGCCCATAATTATTTAGATGCTTAATACTGACATCAGAAATGTAAATGTTATAAATTGTCATTTGAATGCAATCATAAAAGCATTTTTGGACAGACGAAGCGACACGCCTCTTTCTGTGCATTGCAAACTTAATATGCTATGTACCTTTTTACCATCGAGTGTAGGGTAGAAAAATAGTTATCATGTATATTGGATGAGTTACTTTTTGTATGCATGATGAGGACGATGGCTTTGTTTAAGCAATACATGCATAAAGATTGTCTTTTAAGACCGCTTTTAATTAAACTCGCAAAGAAATTTTTTAAAAGCATCTTCACTTGACTCGAAGAATGACAGACTGACAAAAACAAATTGATTCGAACCAGCTGCTATGCATCCATTACACACACAAATATTTTCCAGCAGATTTTGGTAATTAATTAAAATTAAATTAACCAAAACAACACATGATTTAGTCTGGAACTACTATCAATTAAAATCTTACTAGCTTCACCCAAAATAAACAATAACAAAATAATATTTACAGTTATATTTTGATGCCATTAAGCTAACACTTCGAACACCCACATCGACAGCGATACCGGCACCGAAAATATACCAACTCTTTTATTTCTTTTAAAATCATTTATTCTTAGAATAAGGAAAATTCTTTGCAGAATTGTTGACAGTTAAATAGAAACAAATTTTTTTTAAACCATAAGAATTGTATTCGCACCTCATTAACCCATCTCGGTCTCTAAAGAAACAAAAATTTATTGTATTATTTCGAAAAAATTTTAATATTTTGAAAAAACTAACAAAAATAAAGTATTTGGATCTCATTCGTTTAAAACATCTGCCTGCTAAAAAGCTTAAATATAGATCAAAGCAATGCAGACGACACACGACAGGAAAATGGATATTTATATATGTATATATACATAGGTATATGTAGGTACACATTTACGAGTGCATAAAAAAAGCCACCGTAAATGCATCGCAATTTGAAGTTAAAAATATCGGCTAGAATCAAAAACATTCTGATTAATTAAAATGTAAAAATGTTTTTTCGACATTTTGGGCGAGGAGAAAATCGACCAGATAAATTAATATTTTTTTGTTGGATATTTGAGTATATTTTTGGCAAAGAAAAATTTGGATTATTTTCGCCGAGTTCCGAATGGATGCAGTTGAACAGAACGTCACCGGGTTCAATGCTCTTCTGTATAACCTAAATTTTAACACGTCCTCAACTTGTTCTGTTTGTAATTTAAGACTAGCAGATATAATTTGTAAATTTATCGGACACCCGGTTTTTCGTTATTTTTTATATGAGTTTCTTAGATTTTAGTTTTGTTTACACTAAAGCATTTTCTCTCTCTATCTCTCTCTCTTTACCAACTTTGCAGTACTCGAACGTGCTCATTGACATTCCAAATAACTCGACTAACAGTGATGAAGACGACGATATTGGCGATGATGGCGTTGATGACATCAACGACGATGAGGATGATGACGACTTTTATCCCGGCGAATATACGGATTTGTTCGATAATGACGATGACTTGGATGCCATTGTTAAAAAGTACAACAGCTATGATTCCATTGACCCAGATGACGAAGACGAGGACGATGAAGATAATATCGATTCGGTGGATTTAAATGCTTCTGACGATGATAATTTATACGATGATTATGGCAAATTTAAGGATTCCAAGAAAAAACAAAGGTTAGCTTTATTGTTTAATTGAGAAAAGTACTTAACTCACATACACATATAATGTGTATTACTATCACTAAATACTACCTATAAACTTTGGTTAATTCTTGTATATGTGTATAGTTCTAGGAAAACGCGTGCCATTGCTAATGCCTTGAATGGTTTGCCAGTCCATGAGGATTCCTATTTGACCCAGCTGAATAAAAGCTCTGACGGTTTGGCGAACAAGGTTGGCCAAGTTTTGAACAAGGATAGTCTAGAGCACAACCGAGAACAGTCACAGCAACTTCATCATCGGTACAAACAGCCCTCCATGCGGTACGACTGGAGTGATTGGAGTGCCCGATTGTAATAATGGACGAATTTTTGTTTGATTACTTCTCTGTTCTTTCTGCATCTCTCGCTTTCTCTTTCTCAATCGTTTTAGTCTTCGAAGTAGTTTTCATGCATAGCATGTGAGCCACATGTGTTTATCAGTTGTAGACATTTTAAATTACATATATTTTTTGTTTTTGTTATGCATTCATAACCGAAATTCGTAATTATTGCATTCGTTCATTCGTAATCACTACAAAAGTAATGCATTGAATCAAGTCACGAAGATGTTTAACTGTAACTACTGATATAGATTAAGAACAAGATTTTTCTTTACTAGACCTCATCACAGTAGTCTGGCAGAAGCTGCTCATAGCAACAACGATTCTACTCATCAGCTGTCACCTTCAATGGGTGACAGACTGGAGGAGAGACGTCGCGTTTCCCAACTGCATCAACGTAAACTACGCAGACGCAAGATTCCAATCACCAAAAGTGGTAAGTAAATACGTCTACCAGGAATCTTAACTGAGAGTTTTTTAATTCAGATATCTAAAAATATCGAAATAAATTAAACGCTGTATTAACCCTTTTCTGTTCTCAGTCTTAATGTCACTCATGAATATGACTCATGAAATTTTAAGAAAATACAAATTTTTTAATAAATTAGTAGGTGAATCTTTAATTTCAGCCAAAGCAACTGATCGCAGCCAGCCAGCGTATTCAGTTTTACCCGCAGCCCACTTTCACCTCAATAATAAAATACCCGATCGTCACGCCCCCATCAAAGTGGATTGTAAGTACTCGTCACCAATCCTGATGATACTTTAATTATTCACCGCACTCACACAACGTTTTCTTACAGCGTATTCTGGTGATTTATACCTTGGTACACCCAGTGGAGCATCTCACCCATTTGGACTTGAACGATTCTTCAAGGTCGAAAATGGAGTTCTCACCGTACGAGAGTCCGGACTATATTACATCTATGCTCAGGTGTGCTACAACAATACGCACGACCAGAATGGTTTTGTGATATTCCATGGACATAAGCCTTTCCTCCAGTGTTTGAATACGGTACCCACAAATCTGCCACTCAAAATACACACCTGTCACACGAGTGGACTCATCCACCTGCGTGCAAATGAAACCATTCACCTTCGTGATTTCCACAGTGATCGAAATGTTATTCTTAAGGACAGCAACAATCGGAGCTATTTTGGTTTAATCAAGATTTAGAGTAGAGCGAAGAAGTGAGAAATCTGAGAGGGTCTCAAAAAATGGAAGAATTTCTAGAGAATGATATTATGTATTAAGATGATATAAATAGAATATATTAGATATATACTGGTACTTAGAGGGGATTACTTTCTTTACCTCTCCTCTAAAGTTTTGTATCTAGCTCTTTATTTCTCTCTCTTTCCCTCTATATCTCCTAAGCAAAAAGAGAGAATAACAGACGTTTATCCACACAGTTTATATTTCTCTACAAATTCAGGCTCAAATAAAAAGTAGAGCCTTTTTCGTATGTTCTCTGTAGGTAACAAGAAAGAAAGAGAAACAGAAAACTCGAAGCTTATATTATATTATTACTATTTCCTACATCTACCTGTACTCCTACTTATTTACATTCGAGTATGACATATCGAATATGACATTTCTGAATCTGATTTTCGCTCTATCGAATTCTAGTTTTTTATTTATTTTGTAAATAATATTCTGCCGGATCAATCAATCTGCTAAACCGAGTTAAAAAATTACTTTTTCTCTCTTTTTATGTTTTTCGAAAGTCTCATTTGAGAAATCCGGCTCTGTAGTCATTAATGTAATTTTAGATATTAATGTTATACAAAATGAAAGCTTATAATAAAATTTATTAAAAAAAAGAAACAATAACAAATGTTACAAACAACATTTATAAAAATTTTATAATCTAAAAAAAAGAATAAAACTTGGCGTGTGTTTTTAGCTTTTTCAAAGATTGAAAGAATGTCACGTTCGCTGTTGAGTTGAAATCGATTTATTTTATTTTATTTTTTTTACCCTACACCTTCAGGGTACGATCACTTTGTTCATCCGCTTGTAACGCTTTAAAAAAGGCTTGGTAAATAAGGAAATGTAGTATATAAATTCTTGATCAGCGTCACCTCCTCATTCCATTTAGCCCTATACGTTTATATGTCTGTCTGTTAGTCCGTCTATCTGTCGGTCCGTCCATATATCTGCCTGTCTCTCTCTCTCTCTCTCTCTCGTTGTCCGTTTGTCAACTATAAATTAGTTCTACGGGTGTAGGGTGCATTAACATCGGCCAAGCCGAAACTGACACGCTCTCTGGTTCTTGATTTCGTTCGTGTTTTAATAAAACTTTTCACTATCTGCGTATTTTCTGCGTTAGAATGTTATTGAATCTTTTTTCTATGTGAATTAACTTATTTTCTGAGAACAGTTTTATTTTTATTAACTATAAAAATGTTGATAAAATTGAAAAAATTAAGAAATGCTCAAGAAGAATGTTAATTACTTAAATGCTTATTAAACATAATCATAATTTTAAAGTATGGTACCCTTTTAAGATCTTTAAATAAAACTTTATACAAATCTATAAAGGACATTAAATAAATTCAAATTAATGATGTCATCATTTAAGTTTTAGAAAAATTGTGTCAAAAATCCATACGGTTATTTGAAAAGTTCAAAAATGCGAAAAAATTAAGAAATTAACGAAGAGATTACGAAAAATTACAGAAAAACTATTTTTTTAAATTAAACATGCCAAATATTGAGTTGCTATATTATAAGATCGATGTTAAGACAATTTTTCCGACTCGAATTTAAATATAGTGATGACAAAATCAGTTATAAAACACTTACTTGTAGTCTTTCATTAGTCGATTTTATGTTCTGAATCAATTCTTTGAATTGCCAGAAATTTCAGATTTGAATATGCCAAGCTGATATCCGCTTCTCTATTCAATAAAAAAAAACTAAATTCAGTCTCCATTTCCATCAAAAGTCACTCAAGCATTAAATTTGCAACTTCAATTAAAATTTGTCGCATATTAAACGTTGAAATAATTGAGCAACAAAAGTAAACAAGTGTAACAAAGAAAGAGGCAGACAAAAGGACAGAAGGAGTGGAAGATACATATGTAGATAGTCTATAGAAATATAGCCGAGTACGAACTTCGAGAATCTCTCGAACTTCCGGAAGAGAGGGCACGTAACAGGTGTCTATGTCCCAGGACTTCTCGGAGGGGGAGGGGGAAAGCACCCGTAAACCATGATGAAGAAAGACGACCACCACTACTCCGAGCCAGGAGCAACAGTTGATTGCAATATTTTTCGAAAATGTATCAAAATATAAAAGAATGATTATATTAAAACACACACTTACGTAAGCATTACAAATCCTTTTCTTAACACAGAAAAGAATGTCTGTGATGCCTCGATGTGAGGCACTACAGAGCTCTAGTTGTGTATGTGTATGTGTGTGTGATAGGTTATGGTTACCGAGGTGTTGCTTGTATATGCAGACATGCGCATATACGAGTACTTCTCTCCCTTGTGTTGCTTTCTGTTTTTAATATTACTTTCTCTGATGAAACTTAGATGGTACTCGTAAAAACTCTATTAGCAAAATAAACTTCCATATTGAGAAAAGCTTTCAAGTTTTTCACATTCACGTTTGAATTTCCACTGAGACAAGGATACAAAAGAATTTTGTGCGGTTTCCTGTGCGCAAGTTTAGCAAAAAGCAAAAAAAAAAACAAATAATAACAAAAAAAATATAAAATTATATCCAAACAGAAAATAATATAAAAATCTTTAACAGTGCCTCGATTAAACTTTTAATTGACTTTCTTTGCTTTCTCTAACGAAACAATTTTCTTTGAATGCAGAAGTTCTGCAGAACGCGGATCGGCAACTTCGATTATTGATTGCAAAAAAGAAAGCAGGAAGTAAAAAAAATAAAAGGTAAGTTCTGGACTTTCAACTGGATTAGATAAGTTTTTGGCACGGGGAATATTTTTTATGTGTTCCATTTTCTCTGTTCTGTGTTCTGAGGTGTGTTCAGTGTGTAGTGCGTCAATCTCAAGAAAATGTGACGTCAAAAATTCCTGCAAATACACTCCGTCGTATTCACAAAATGTCAAAGGTTTTGTTTTCTTTTTGTTTTTCCTTTGTATATAAAGGAAACTTAATCCGTTTTCTTGAAGCTTGAATGGATTCTTTAAAGTAAGTTATGCTGGTATTTTGGTTATTTTACAAGAAAATCTACAAAAACAATAAGTAAATCTAATCTACGGTGACACAACATGTGGTTGGTGAATGAATAAAATGGCGAATGAAGAATAGAAGAGTTGTCTATTATTTTATTATTATATTATTTACTTAAATTTTATATAAATATATATAAATATATATATATTATAAATATTATATTTATTTAAAAGTTGAAGTTGGAGTTTACATATTTTTTATTTATTGGTATATACTATACGTTATCCATCCACATAAGTATAAAGACATCTGTATGTGTGAAATAAAAAGTGGAATCATTTTTAAATAAACATTAAAATACTACGAATTTTTTTTTAAAATAACAATACACTTACTTTTGCCACAGCCTGGATATCCTACTTTTTTTATATGCATATATGTATATTTTTTCTTCTCCAGACACATAAATTGTAGATATTTTATGGTAGAAAAAATCACAACATTCAATTTAATGCATGTACTTTAAATACATGAACCTTTAATACAAGAAATGATCTGTTAATGTTTATGTACAGTGAGCTTAGTATATATAAACGCATAACCCCGTTTCCATCCTTTACTCGTCCACCCTCCACACCATACACCCCACCCCAAAATACTCCTCAACCTTTCCCATCACAACATTTCAATATAATCAGATGTAGTGCTTTTTCTTCAAATGCTATAAATTATAGTGCTTGAAATATATTCATTCATTCATATTCATTGCAATGAAAGAGGAAAAGTTATCGTAACCTCGTTCTATTCATCATTCTTAGACACTCTGATGTATTATATGTACATATGTATGTGGGTGTTTCATAGCTCAATGGATAAGTTATCAACACCACCGTCACTTATCACTAACAACAGGTAGAGCAACGAAAACCTCTTGTATGACGGTGGGAGAACTTATTTTGATTGGACGAGGAAGCGGAGTGGCATTTGAATGATGTGTTGGTGATTTCCACGTCTCAGTTAAATGTTTTTAACTTTTTCAACTTTCAATTTTTAAATTTGAAACTATTTAATTTAAAGAAAAAGTGCAAGAAATCACCTTAAAACTTTGTATTTAATATGAAATCGAAATTTAACAAAAGAAATAACATTAATAAATGAGCTGTTATTTTTGAAAGTGGAATAAGTCCATTTTTTCATGTATCGAGATATTTAAAGGTTTGCGTTTGAATCAATTTAAAAATATTGGCAACCGTTAATCAATCCGAGTGATGTTTTTAACACTACACACCTATTAAATTTTATTATATTATGAAATAATAATTATTGAAAATATTTCAAAAAATAGGCGATTTTTTAAGCTCGAAATGGACTTATACCACTTTCAAAAATAACTTTTTTGCGATAAGATTTGTGTTGTTATATTTGAAAGTGGAATAAGTCCATTTTTTCATGTATTAGAATATTTAAGGGTTTTCATTTGAATAAATTTAAAAATATTGTCAAAAGCTAATCAATTTGAATGATTTTTTTAACACTTTTTAATTTTGTTATGATGTAATAATAATTAAAATTATCTAATAAATAAACGATATTTTTATCTCCGAATGGACTTGTACCACATTCAAAAATAATCAATTGAATATATGATTATAAATATGAATAGAATATGTCCATATCTTACTAAAATTACCATTAACTCATTTTTTTTAAAAAATGGACTTATTCCACTTTCAAAAATAACAGCTCAAATAGAAGTAATTTCTTTATTTCTCGGCATATATTTGATTTTGCTCAAACATATTGATTTTATTTATATACTCGTACATACATATATTAATTTTTTTTAAAGCCTACAGATGCTTATAAGTGTTGCCAGACTGATTAAATGGTAGAAATCGCAATAGAATTCACAATTTCGGAAGGATTTTGAGGTCGGATGGTCTTAATTGAGGATATGTCAAGAGAAATTTATAATAATTTATATGGTTTATTTGGTCTAAAATGGTTTTACTACTAAAATGTATCACTTTCAAACGCGTTTTATAACCAAATTTGTGCATCCATAAATTTCGTCAAATTTCTATTGTTAACTTTGTAGCTAAATGTTAGAACTTTTGCAGCTTGTATCTGGCAACAACTACACATTCTCTCTCTTTGACTGTCTCTAAGCCTTTTGTGCTCTCTCCAAGCAAAGCTTCTGGATCAATCAACCAACCTACCATCCATCTAAGCTACCCATCCACCCACCAACCCTCTCAAGTTTTGGCAGAACTTCAAATTCGTATAAAATGTCAAAACACTGAATACCAAAGGCTCAATAAAGTATCCGACACGGATAGGCAAGGATACTTGACAAGAACTTCTGGATATATTTTTTCTTTTTTGTTTGCTGGAAAAAATTAATTGTTGTGCATTTAAAGTTCTGTATTTATTTAGTAGAACCTATAAAAAAGTGTAACTAAATGAAGTGCTTACAGAAATCATAAAGGTTTGGAGACCAATTAAAAGGTAGGTGTGGCCTGTGTAATCCTAATTTTTTATCTATATTCTCTAGATTTTTTCAAATGTAAAAAATAATAAATCCTATTAAATTAAATTAAATTAACTTCTGTAGAATAAAACAATTTTAAAACAATAACTTCTACTTCTTAACTACGTATGTATGTATTGTGTAAGTTTTAGTTTTTCCTTTATTGACAGCCTTACATAAATTTTTGCGAACACACACACATACGCATTGCATACAGACAGACCATAGTAGGTATTCAACACCATAAAATATTCTCTTAAGAGGGTGTGTGAAAGAAAACAAACGGAAATTAATACATTTATTAGTTTTAGTCCTTTCATTAATTAATTATGCTCGACTTGTGAACTTTTGAAAGGTTTTTTGAGGAATATTCTTTTGAAACTACTGACAGTATGTTGATTATTATTTTTTAATTACGTACATATACAAAGTAAAAATGACATTACATAAACATTACATAAAATTACATATAAAAGTAAAAATCATATGTAAAATATTACAATATTTTAATATACTCGTTTGTTTTTGAAGAAGATGTCAGAATAAATGAAAATATATTAAAATAAATTAGAGGGAAATTATTATTATAAATGATAGCCTTATAAGACCGTGAAACGAATACTAAAAACAAAAAAGTTTGGTAAATATTAATTAATTTTTATCAAAATTATCGAACCTTTAACACATAACTATTATAATCTCTTATATTTTCTTTTTAATTTCAAAAACAAATCAATCGCGATTAAACATTTTCGCGATTTTCCAATTGTCCTTAATTTAAATATGTATTATATAAAATATTCTAATATAAAAGAATTATTATTTAAAATTTAATTAAAAAAAAGTTTCATATATACATATGTACATACATTATATAAATTTGACAACTAAAAAACTTAATTTAACAACTGACAATGATAATTTTATGATTTCTGTAGTTTTAATTATAATTTGCAGTTGTTTCGAAAGACATTACGTAATTAGGAAATGTATCTCTTAAGAATGGTAAAGAAATGTAAAGAAATACACTACAATACTATAAGAATTGGAAACCAAAAATAATGGACAAAAATGATATCCTTTTTCCGTTTCCGAAAAATCGATTTCCAATCAACAGGTATTCAAATCAAGAGCACTAAAAATTGAACCTAAAAGGCTAAAATACTTTGAGGGAATAAAAAAAGAAAATTGCACTTTATAAATAACTTCATTATTTGAAAAGCACATTCAAAATTGAACCCTCTTTGAACCTTTTTCAACCACGACTCCTCCTTGAATCTGATCCCTCAAATAATACGTACACACGTTGATAAATATTAGGTTAATAATAAAGAACTCGTACCTGACAAACATGCGATTTTATTGAAAACATTAGGGATAAATTAACATGAAAAGCCAGAAAAGTCTTCTTGTTCTCTTATCTTCCATATCACTAAGCAAGGGAAGGAGAAGAAAAGGTGGGGGTAGGAGGCAGAAGAAGCTCTCAAGCTGTACACACGCCTTCACAAAGGAATTTAATAAAAGAAGAATTCCATCATAGATAATGTTAAACTATGTTGAGGACGTGTTAAATTTCACAGATGGAAGTATGGGAAGGAGGAAAATAAAGTAAAGTATAGGAAAGGATGGGAGGAAACAGCTTTTAATGAAGGTGGAGAAATTAAATTTTCTTTTCTTTTTTGTTTTCCTTATTTTTCAGTGGTACTTGATTATTTTGAAATTTTGGAGAAATCGATTACAGATAAATAATTGGCAAAGCTAAAAGACTCCCAAAATAATTTAATAATTATTAAGAGTATTCTATCGAAAACATGTGGACAACAGCAATAGGCAAAAGTTGCTCTTGCTGTACTTGTTACTGTCATTTCAACTTCTATAAAAATAAATCTGAAGATAAGATGTCGGGTTTATAAATAAAACATGTTACATAACTATGAAGACAAACCCGTTATAAGGTGTAACACGTTATAAGTAAAGAACAATGTATTTCTTTTCAATATATAAATGAAACTTCAATTTTAAAGAAACAAACAAAATACTATCATCTTTTATACACCATATTTTCTCTTCTAAAAATTCTTTCTTTTTTTCTACTTTTAATTATTGATAAATTTTGCTCTGTGATAGCATTTCTCTCATTAACACGATTATTGTCCCTGTAACTCATACATTTTAATGTCATGTTAACTCAAGCGCGGACACACTTTATAACGTGAAACTCGCGTCAGTCACCCGTTCGCCATCCTCTTGCGCGTCTCCGGATCCGGATGATGATCAGATTGAATTCCTTTCAAAAACTGTCACAGACAGTGATGTTACACGAGAGGCGCCGTCGGTTAAACGCGTACGTGACACGCAAGTTGTTGGATAGATGAATAAACATTTTCCAATGTAAAAATCTGTGTGCGCTTTCGAAGTATCCTGCAACCGACATCGAGCGCGATTGTAATCCTTCCTTTCGCCACTGCCCATCCACTTTAAATAGATCCATAGATAGCTTTGTGTCCATCAAACTTTTTACTAACTTTGGGTTGGCTTTTTTTTAATTCACGTTGGCTTTCGTAGTTAAATGTAAAGTTTTATCTCGAAAACAAAACTGAAATCGTTTTAAACTCTGACTTTATCGGTCTGAAAGAAATACTTTTTCCATCTGCTGTCTTTGGAAATAATTATTTTTCAATTTTACAGAGATAACACAAACATTTCTTGTGTTTTAAGAACTCTTTTAATCTCTTCATTATGAAATATTATCGTATGTTAAAATTTACGTAATTCAATTTATTTTTCTATAATTTTTTCTTTTTTCAAAACTTCAGCTTGTTTTAATAATAAACCTTCTTCTGTTTGATAACCTTCTATTAACTGCTAAATAATACACATTTGTATTAATTAGTTAATTCATTTGTTCTTTCAACTAAACCACTTTTCTTTTCAAATGCTTTTTGCTTACAGATTTGTAGAAAACGAATTAAATTGAGTTATTTTTATAGTGAAAGATGTCTCCGCGGCATATCTTTTTGTTGTTGCTGCAGTTGTTTTGCTGGCTCAACAGCTCCCAGGGCCAGCGTTCGGGATACTCGTTGCAGGCGGCTGTTGATGAATTGCATCGTCGAGAAGCTGCGAAGTTTCCATTGAATGCACCCCCACCATCAACACAACAACGATTTGTGGGTGGAGCTTTTCTGGGTGGCAGTCCGCAGGATCAAGATTACTGGGATGAAGGTGAGTGTACTGGTGAGGGTGCTCATGGGCACAATCTGAATTGTTAATCGGTCTGTCGGTTTCTCTTTAATTAAAGTTTTTCCCATTAAAGAACAATTGTTATTGCTTACTGGAAACTCTGGAAGATTGCTTTCATTCTTTAATAGATTCTATTTAATTTGTCAGTTTACAATTTCTTGTTATATAAATATTTTGTATATATTATTGTTTATATCTTCTGTATGTATTGTGTACAAATATATGTATATAAAGTAAAGCCTTAAATTGGCTATTTTGGGAAAAAATGTCACATTTTTAAATTACACGAAGTTTGTGATTTCCACCTCGAATAAGAGAAAATTCAAGGAAAAGTATTAGAAAAAATTAAATAAATTTTGTTTTATTTTATTCCGTTATTTTCAAGGATTTTCAATGTACTAAGGACTGAGAAAACAGAAAAAAACATTGCTTTCTTCCGATTCCACGAATTTAGAATTTATGTAAATTTTATTTCATGTTGAGGTTAGATTTTTTCATCTCGTACATAACAATAACAGATGGGTTATTAGAGTGAGCATGGGTTTAGAGTGAGAGGTTGTCATTAGTATTGGATACATATGTAAACATGTATATACCTAGTATATAATAAAGAAGATTTCCTTTTTTCCAAGGAAAAGAATCATATTTTATAACAAGAATGAATGAGATGAATCCTTAAATCAAGCCTACAAGCACTTATTTCACATTCACTACTTTGGTTGGGCTTCCTTTGCTTTTAAATTGCTTCCAAAATTTACGGTTGTTGCTTCTATTCTACTTCTATTCAATTCCCCTTTCTATTAATTTGTCTACCTACTTTCAGATTCTGATGGTTCATCCGGTAGCAACGGCAACAATCGCAATCGTCACAAGTTGAATAAAATACTAGCCAAATATTTAGAACGTGAAAATTACGATGGCGATCATGGGGGATTAACTCTGGGTCCATTTGGTGGCTACGAATTTGATGAGGACAATAATAATCTATTCTTAAACTATCCCGAGGAAAAGAAACGTTCATCGTACTTTAGGGAACGTGACAATAAGTGGTCAAGTGGTAAGTGATGAAAGTGGGTGGAAGCTTAAAAGGTTCAAAAATAAAGTTAATGGATGGCGAGAGGAAATAGCAACGAGACGATGATGACTTATGGTGTGGTCAGGAAGAGGGCGAGAGGAACACAAGGGGAGTATATTTGCAGTATAAAGAAATGCTTAATGATAGAAAACGCGTGACTGAGTTGACTTGACTTGTTTTGTCTTGACTTGTGTTGAATAAAGAACAAATGTCAAGATAAAAATACGAACACATGTACATATGTATGCACTTATTTAGATCCACATACAAACATAAATAAACACACTCACCACCACTTCCACCAGTATTCATGTACTTAAAATAACATAACATTTGCAATTCCGTATTAACTATGAGAGGACTTCAGAAAGAATGATGATGATGATGGTGACAGCACTGCGAAGATGCCACTTCAATGATGGTACTTAAATTAAGTAGGCAGTTTCTGAAGTACGTAAAAGTAAAGGATATCGATGATTTTAATATTGATTTCCTTGCATTCACGGGGAGAAGCTGCTATCGTTGCGTGTTTTGGCGTGATTTTAAAATATCATTATATTGTTTCCATGTCTCTATGAACACTTTCACTTAGTTTCCATTAAGCGAAATCATTTTCTTAGACCATTTCAAAGCTCAATTAAGCATTTTTTAAGTTGATATATAATATAATCTCTTCTGTTAAAGATTGAACCACTAAAATACTTAATTTACTAGATTAAAGCACTAAAGTGAAGTCGTCGATTTGTTTGTCTTTTTCTTGAAACACTTATTACTAATACAAATATAATAATTAATTTCTTCTTCACCACAGATTCTTCACCACCTTCATCGATCTTTAGAGAACGCGATTCCCCAGCAACCCAAAATTCAGGCGCAGATCACGCCGAATTAACCGATCAGTTCTTGCGAGAGATCGAGGAATCGCAAGAACTCGAACGTGAGGCTCGTTACAAGGAAGCTCTGCGCCGTTTGTGGGAAAAATACCAGCAGCAAGAAAACGAACTCGATGGAAATCTACACGAGGAATACAAACGAATGATTGCCAACCCTAACTTCTACATGGGCCAGCTAATGCAGAAGAAGCGTTCGTATCCCGTGCTTCCGTGGCTGCCGTATTCGTCGCGCCAGAAACGCGTTCCCTCCATGCAACAGCCTCCGGTGAAACGATCTCCCACCGATAACTCGAACTTTGGAAAAACCGATGAAAAGGTTGCCTGGGAATTAAGTGAACTTTTTGGTGGACCTTCCGTGGAGGAAGAAAAAAAGAAACGTTCTACGGATGAAGAACTGAAAGTGACAACCACACATGAGGCCGAAAATCCAACCGCTACCACAACGCAAGAAACTCATTCGGCTACAACCACATCGAATGACACAAAGGCATCAACAAGTAATGACAGGGAACATGTGCACCACACAGAAGAACAGAACGCCAGACATGAGCTGGGGCACAAACATGAGCATTTGGTGGCCCAGGATAAGACGAGCCATCATCAACATAAGCGCAGCAGTAGTCATCATGGCGACAGTCATGAAGACTGTGAATCCGAAGAACGAAAAACAGACGAATCTGAAGAACATGATGAGCATGACGAACGCGAACGCGAGCACGAAGAGGAAGAGGACGACGACGAACATGGTGAAGAGACCGATGATGAAGAAGATGAGCACAAGAAGAAGCGCGATGTGGCGTCCTCGAGTGGGGCACAACACCGCAGGGTAAACAAGGTGGATCACAACTCACCGGATTTGCCGACAAATTTGAAACCTCGCAGCAAAAAATCCATACAATGGGCAAAGTACTTTGGAATCGATCGTAAAAAGAAGGATGGCAGAATGGGGGATATTTTGAAGTACGTAATTTGGTAGAAATACATATAATAAGCGGATTCATGGAATGCAATAAATTTACACTTGGCGTAACTGCATAAATTTATTTCCATCATGAACGCACCTCGAAATGTTTTGCGTGAGAGCTATTTACGAGACTTTTTCTCGTTATCATGAATCCCCTTAATAAATATAATACGTATCTACTATATCTTGATTGTATTTCTCAGGAAAAAACGCAGCACCAACGACAACGAGGACAACGAGCTCGAAGAAAAACGCAATTTCGACCCAGACAAGCTCGACAACATGGACAAAAAACTACAAGCGATTGAAGATCTTATAATTGATGACACTATTAAATATACAGGCGCTCATGAAGGTATACTATAAGTAAAAAACGATATCTTCTATTTTATATTTCTACTGTCATTCCTCGAAGGCGTTGCCAATCCAGAGGAGATCAGGCGACTCAAGGATCACGTGTTATCGCGTCTTGCCACCGCTTATAGTTTGGAGAAAATGCGACGCGCTCTGGAAAAACTGCGCCAATCCGTCGACAACGAGAACCATTTGTTACGCAACGTCATCGAAAATGAATCTAAACTGGAAGATGAAGAAGCTTTGGAGCAACAAAAGCGTCTCTCGGTGAAAAAGGAAAAAGTGCAATACGACAATCAGCAGTAAGTCCACAGGATCCACAGGACCTCCACACACACACATTTACAGAAGCTATAAACGTTTTCTTCCACTTAGTTTAATAGACCCCGCTCTTGAGAAATCCAAAGAATTACATTCGAATGCTATGACCAGCTCAACAGGAAGTGTTAATAATAAACACAGTGACAATCCAGTCACTGCGGATGATGAGGACATGAAAAAGAAGAAGAAAAAGAGGCGTAACAATGGCTATCTACGCTATCCCGAGTTGCAAAATGATTTTGCTGACTTTGAGCCCGACTTGGGCGCCGTACACTACGAAAGCTTAAACGACGCCTATCTGGGTAACAAGAACTACATTTGGGGCTCCAACCAGTGTCCATTGATCGAATCAATGGCTGAGCGCTGTCGTAATCTTGATCTGTTGAGCGGTGATATACACCAGGAGTTGTTGCCCATCTGTGGAATTCATCAGATCTGTTATCTATGTGTAAGTATAGTTATATATAGTCATTTATATACAATCACAATTAGACGGACGTATGCACATACGAGTACATACGATGTACATAATAAATAACAGAAATGAAAAATTCTTGATCTATTATTACGCAAATGCACAAATTATTACAGATTTTCGTTCAATTTTCTAGCACTTTTTCAGTTTAATAAGTTAATACATTAGTTTAAACCAATTATAAAATACAAAACTTATATTTTATTCCGTATTTTTTTAATTTATACTTTCAATTTAAAATTTTTTGTTGAGTTCCGGTTTCAGCTGCTGTTTGCGATTTGAGAAACTAGCAAACGACAGGGTGTTTATGATGAACTTTTTCAACTTAAAAATTAAAGTTTTAATTCTGTAAAATTAAAGAAAAAAGATAAATTATTATTAACTAAATAACTCAAAAATCGAATCTTTAAAATAAACTTTCTGATGGCCCCCAAAACTTATTCATTCCCAAATCGTATGGATTTCGGCTTCGCATTCGACAAATTTGACTCGAATGAGTCATTTTAGGTCGGTGTACGTAGCATAAGATATTCATTCATAAATTGATTGGACTTGTGTTAATATTATATCTTTACCTAAAATATAAAACACTTTTTTATATTTAATTTTTTTTTAATAAATATTACAGGGAACCTCACAAGTAGCATGCGACTATCAGTATCTAGTTGAAGCTGATGGCATCTGTGGACGTAATAATGATTGTCAAGCTGCTGCTCGTTCGGTCCTAATGGTATTGCGCGGTACCAATGGACCACAATTGGGTCCCAAAGAGTGTCTCAAAAATTCATGCTTGTACAGCGCTATGCGTGAGATTGGACTATAAAAGCTAAATATACTAAAATAGAAGAGTTGAAAATATGATAAAAAATATTTTAAAATGAAAAATTGGCGAAAATAAAAATTAACCAATAACAAAAATAGTTAATTTGTGTGTGAATCAACTAAATTGACTCTGATGACAAATATAACTAAAATTTCATAACCGGATTCTTTACTTAAACCTTAAGTTATGACTAAAGTAATCTTTACTTAAACATTTTGTTTTGAATAAGTAAACGAATAAAAATTTGCGTTTATAAGAGTATAAAATTAATAAAGACATTGAAAAACCATTCTCATCGATATGTTCTAATGGTAATAACTTTATTTATACTCATTTATACATTCTTATAAATATTAATTTCATAAGAACTAAAAATTCATTATTATTTTGAATTGCAACATTTTGATTTCTAACATTTTGACTTCACACATTTCCACGACTTGAGGAGTAATTTACGGAAAAACAAAAATAATATGTAACTAAATAAAATATGTTTAACCATAAATGTTAATGCAAAAAATATAAAATATATACCCATACATATATGGTACATAAATAGTATCCAAGCGTAGCCTATAATATAGAAACTAAAAAGAGAGTATCAAATTTTATTTAAAAAGCCCATTTTAAAAAGTGTTAATCATAAATATTAAGTAATAAATAAGATAATTTTTTAGCAGAGGCATAACGATTTTCAAAGTTATAATTAGATGTTTACAAAACATATAAATATACATTCGAACACAAATACTATATACATAAACATACATATATATATATATACAAACAAATACATATAAAATATTAATAAACGTTTTATGAATGTAATGTGTAATTTTTGCTAAATGTACAACTTATGTAGTATAAAAATATATAAATAAAAATAATAACAACAGCAATCAAGAATTTGTATTTATATAAACTAAACAAAAAACAAACGAACCATTTTAACCAAAATTTAAAGCATACATACTCGTATCTTATATTAGTTTTATGTTAAAATTGTAAAAGAAACATTTATTTTGCAATTTAGATGTACTTTCTGGCAGTCAGTCAAGAGTCAATGGTACTTCAGGTACAGTACAGTAGCTGAAGTACGCTGAAGTAGCTTCAAGCGTACTTCAGCTGAAGTAGCTTCAAGTACAGTAGTCAGCTGTACTGTACTTGAAGTTTATAGGAAAATGGCAGTTACAAAAAGGTTTTATTATATTACTTAACTTGGCACTCAAAATGCTTGTGCAGTTTCGTAGTTATCGAAAGTAAGGACAACAACAATCGCAACACAAATAACAACAACAACAAACACCTTGCCGTCGATTTGTCGGCAAGAGTTGAATAAACTAGTGAGCATAAAATTGTAATATGTATTTTGTCAAATCGCATATAATAAAACTGAAAACGAATATATAACAACATAATCGTGTATAAACTACACAATATATAAACAATATTCAAGTGTTCATTTTTTTCTCAAAATATTCCCCAAAACATACCAATAATGATTCTGATTACAAATGTCCTGTAATTGATGATGAAACAAAAACTAATACAAGAAAGATATTAAAAATCATCAATCTCAATCAAAACATTGAATGCCAAAATAAATCCTGAATAATAAAGATAAAATACAATAAAGTACAGGGATTCCAATGGAAGTACATATATAACGGTGTTTTCCTTCTAGTTTCTAATGAATTGAAAATTTTTATTTTTAGAGCAGTGTATAATAATACCGAATATACATTTTCTTTTATATATATTTAATATGAAAGCATTTAATATGAAAGCATTTACAAAATTAACCACAAGTAACAGTAAGTAATGTCTTTGTATATCAAGGTATTTTAAATTTATTTAATCGCCCAAAAATTTAGTACAGAGAATATTATTTTATATACTCTGAATCACTTTGTTGGTGATAGCAGATATAAAAGCCACGTATTAACTAACTTAGTTGGCAACTCCACAGAAAGTGTAGCAGTTCTGAAAGATATTCCAACTTACACAGATCATTTTTTGTAAAGCATTTTAAATCCAATGCAGCAAAAATTGCATATAGCAGCTACTTCACGATTTCTACTTAATACTCGTCTACTCTTGTGGGTGCAACTACCGATGTATATTTAACAATCCGATTACATATTAATTCAAAAGATTCTTAAATTAGAACAATATTATTATTAATGGGCAATGCAGTACATAGAATCATATGAATTAAGAAAATGTTTTTTTCAGCAATAAATTTTTCACTGTATTATAAATTCTAAGGTTGACATCTCCGGCAGTTAAAAATACGTCAAATAGCGAACAAACAGAAAGTAAGTTTATTAATGCAATATTTTTCAATAGATATTTCAGACTTAAATTTTCTTTTTATTTGGTAATTAAATTTAAGTATGCAAATACAAATACAAAATTAATAGTAAATCTAAATGTTAGTGTGTGAAAAGCGTTAAACGGTTACAAGTTATTTCATTTCTGTCGGTAAGAGAAAAATCAGCAAGCAAAACTAATATAGAAGTGGCGCAATTAAGATGTATCAAATCGGAAATTAGATAAGGTCAAAATAAGAAAGGAAAAACGCGCTTTCGTTTCAGATTCGACGACAGCGGTTCTGATCTACAAACAATAAATAAACGGGATTGCAAACTATTCATTAAGAAAAGAAAATACCAACAATTTCAAGATATGGATGAGGTCAAGGTTGATCTTTCTGGCGAGATGGATATGTCTAGTTCAGAATCCAGATCGGCATTCGATTTTAGCAGGTGATTTAAACAGACTCGCCAAATCGTGTACACAAGAATATAATATGTACTTATTTTCTTTTTGTCTTCAGCTATTCTAACTATACGAAACTGCCCGGCCCTATGGAACTCATACAGATGACACGCAAATATGTGCGGCCTTGGTCCGAGTTTCTTAACACCTCGAACTTGAAGTCTGCCGCTAGTATGCCACGCCTGACAAGCCGTGTCGTACGCAATCTTTCCCATTTTCAGAGCAACTATATAATCGTGTTCATCATACTGATGATATACTGCCTGTAAGTATTGAACACAAAAAACTTTTACATTTTTTAATGAAATAATGAATTAAAATCTACTTGCTTTCTTCTCTACAGAGTCACATCTCCCCTTATATTGGTTGTTCTGGGTGCTGTTGCTTATGGCAGTCATAAGATCAAGAAAGCTCAAACGCCATTCTCTATATTCGGATATGAACTTAGCACAAAACAACAGATAGTGGCTATGAATCTGCTTTCAGTGCCGGTGCTCTTCTTAGTTGGGGCAGGTTCTGCTCTATTTTGGACACTTGGTAAGAAGCGTATACCAGCGTCTGTTTAATTTATTATGATTTCTAAATGTTATATTTCCAATAGGGGCTTCTTGCTTTGCCATCTCACTGCACGCTATATTCTACAATATTGATGCAATTGAAGCCGACGACACGGATGGATTTTTGTCCGAAGTCGTTTAGATGGAATAGCATCACTACGAGAATTGTACTAATCCAACTTATTACAAGCCGCACAGTGGCCTTAATGAAATACGTGTATTTTTTTGACAAGCATACGAGTATTCAATCCAACACATTTCTATTTTAATATAATTAAAATTATATAATTAAGTTTGCTAATTATATATATACTACAACTTTTGTAATATTTATTTAAGCAATCATATTTATACATTACATATCCCTATTGCATGTAATATCTAAATGGATAATGAAAAATATGTAGTTACAAACTTAACTATTTAATCCACCCATTAAAAATATAACAATAACAACACAATCGGCCGCTGTTTCTTCTTTAATATAGCTATCAAGCAAAATGGCGCCCAGCAATTGTCAGCATTTATATTGAATTATTAATCTGCTATTATTAATTGCATCATGAGCTTTCATACAAGAACGATGACTTCCAACTGAACGTTGCCGACGCAACAATGGTCTATTAAAAGTTACGCTTATTCCAAGGAGAGATAAAGAGTTGGAATTACACTTCAAAAATTCTTTATCCAATGTTGCACGACGTAACAATAAAACAATGTTCTATATACATAGATTTATTTTTATATTTAAAAACTCGAAATTATATTCGTACTTTTTTCAATACTTGCTTACAAGAGCAGATCTTATACTCGTATGTATATTACAAATGCATTAATTGGTAGAAATTTAAAACATTTCATCCATAAAGGAAAAACCGATTTGCATTCACGGTCAGTTGGTCAAAAAAAAAATAAATGAAAACCGTAGTTGTTTAAATGGACCTGATTTTTTTAAAAATATGTTTACGATGTGGGATTTTTCGCAACACGTTGAGCATAGAGGCGCCGCAGCATACGATTTCCACAGAGGAATGTAAAGATACCAAGTGGAACGAGTAGTCGCAAAGTCTGAAACATATTCAATTTCCACCAGAAAACTCCATACAGAGCCAGAATACCGCCGAAACCCAAGTGAAAACCAATGGTACTTGGAGCAAATGTAAAGTTTGAGATATTGATGCCCATCTTGTACCAAGTGATTATGAGCACCACTAGAGGAAACCAGCAAAGGCCTGTAAAGATGTCGGAAACAATGCGTGGTGGACGTTTTTCTGGAACACGGAACTGATGATGAATTTCTGGCAAAGCGGTGCGTAAATTTGTCTTTTTCGTTTCTGTAAATTGGATTCAACACAATATTCAATTATACAATATTAGTAGTTCTTCAAGAAAATACCTTTTGGTTCGTGCGCAAATTTAAGTTGAACATTTGCAACGTGCCAGATAAACGAATTCGAAAGTGAAGCATCACCAACTATTAACTCAATTTCATAGAGACCCGATTTGTAGCCAAAATCGGCGCCTCGAGCTCCGACATCAATATCGAATTTATAGGTTTTTGAGGTATCTTGCTCGGCAATGAAAATTATTTCCTCCTCACTTTCTTTGTGAAAGAGTCGCACAAAAGCCTGATGCACAGTAATTACCTGGAAGGAGAAAACAATAAACATTTTTTTATTTCCATATACGACTTGAATTTAATTTTGATTTGTTCGAATCTTTTTAAAGTATTGTTTACCTTTGTTGTTCCCTCATCAACCAGCACAGTTTTCAAAATCAATTTCTGCGTATTATCAGCATGCAATGCTTCCGCTAAGGTGTTGGGATAAGTGACCGATTGCTTCTTGAATGCGCTGCTGGCATCGGTATCACTAACGCCAATTTCTAAAGAATGCACCTTAACTTTGCCCAATACTTTGAATTGCAGTTGCTGTGTATAGACATTATCCACAGTGATGTCAGCAACGTAAATGCCACGTGTTGGCTTGAAGGCGGCAAGATCAGCAGAAAAAGTAGTCTTATCCGAAGAACGCGACACAAATTGCACTTTCTCTGCCAGCACAGTGTTGGCCTTCTTCATTGTTATCTTACCGTAAATAAGCTGTGGAGCTAGAGGCAACGCCTTGCCCAGCAAATCGAGAACCATAATGTTGAGCACGGGAGAAGCAGCTTGCATCTGACCGTTGCCAATTACTTGAATGCAGATGGGGGCAATCTTATCGCCAGCTTTTGCGAGTGTCCTCAAAGCCTCAATTAGCAAATGAGCCCCCTTCGCCGTCTGCACTGAGCGACGACTAAGGAAGTAAGTGGCTAGTTTAACAGCCTGTTCGGCGTTCACTGGAGCCTGCTTGTTGTGGGCTTTGGTAACACGGAAGGCTCCATTCACTACAAGCGCAGTTATACTGAGGCCTCCTTCAAATTGCAACATCTTGCCATCAACTTCGTCTGCCTGAACTATAGCATCTTCAACACGGTCAGCGACAAAAGCCGCCAATGGTCCTAACTCTGCGGCCAAATTGAAAGCGTAGCCCAAATTTACGAGCGTATCGTCACGCTTCAGCAGTTCTTGCATATTTTTGACAATTTTTTCCTTGGTCGCTGTATCAACTTGGCCACCCAGCATTTTGTGTGAAGACAGAAGCATAAAGAGTTCCTGTGTCGATGCTGCATTCTGCTTTAATGCTGCATCCACTTTAGAAAGTAACTCTTCCGGCAGCTTGTTTCCGCAACTTACGCCTTTGTGAGCACCAATCAAGTAGTAATCTTTTTCAAAATCCTTGAGAAAAATTAGAAAATAATTATTTAGTACATACTTATTTTTAGTTGCCATTTTTTTCGTATGACTCACATTGAGCTTGGACTCCTCATATCCGGTCTGCAAATGCTTGCAAAAAGCTTCCTTTTCCTCGGTACTTGTGGGTTGAATGTTGAGAGATGAGTAGTACATAGACTGTAAGTCACCTGACGCCCCTTCTATAAACACTGATTGTAGGCGTGACAAATCCTTTGCACTCAAGTAGCTTCCTACAGTACGCGTTGCGAAGACATTAGCTGACCATGCCAGAGCGAAGATGAGAGATATAGCTAAAGAATAAGAAAAATAATTTAAACCATGCTGCTTACAGCAAATTCAAGGTTGTTGCTGGACCCGACAAGCCGGCAGAAGCTCTCGGTAAATTAAGCCGGCTTGCTTGTAGTGTAAAAATGCGAAACGCATTTAAAGTACAAAATTATATCAACCATTCATAGCTTACCTAATTTTAACATGATTTTGAATAAATTCCAGACAAAATTTATATATTTGTCCAAACTCTGGAAAATTTCTCTCAACAAAAATTCACACTAGTCAATAGATTTCAATACGTTTCCACACACATATAAACCACGAAGTGTCAGCGACACGTCAGCGGCTATGTTTAATTTATTGTTTTTGAAATTTTCAAGGATGGGTTGCAAGAATTAATTAATGAAGAATTACTCTTTAAAATGTAAACTCCCACAAAACATCAAATCTGTCAAATTAGTTAGTTTTAGTCTCAATACTATTATTGAGGGCAACTATTTAAACAACTACTTATTTTTCACATTTCAAATAACCATCACAAACGCATTCCTTTTAGTCAGCAACAAATTGCCTGCTAAAATAGGTGCTATGGCCAGTGGCGTAGCGTGAATTTTTGCCACCCGGGGCCGGTTAGAAATATTCCGCATATATAACTAGCCACTTCGGCCGACCCCGATAGCTCTACCGCCCGGGGCAAGGGCCCCCTTCACGCTACGCCATTGGCTATGGCATCACCCTTCACATGTGCATATTCTTTCTACGACATTCTATACCAGCGGTCGGGGAACCGGGGTAAATTAACCCAAATGGGGTAAAATGAAATTTTTGGGGGTAAAAATTAAACTTTTGTGAGTAAAAAGCTCTTCGCTGTGGGGTAATATCAACTTACACAAAAATATTTTGGGGTAATAATTAAAAAAGTTCCCCGACCGCTGTTCTATACATAAAAGCTGATAATTTCACCACAAGAACAAGCAATAAAGAGCAAAAAAGTGATACTTTTTCCATTTTACATATTGGAAGTATGCACATCAAAATTTAAAATTAAAATGCTTATTTGTTTACATTGCCCCGTGTGGATAGCCGTGAAGGCTATGCATAAAAAATCCTACGTAAACTTCCAATGCATATTTTTGTACATTATACCATTTTAAAATACACAGAAATGTATGCATATAATAAGCACTTAGAGTTTTCGGCATTTATCTGTTGGGTGGTAAAGATGCTTTTTTTTATCTCCCTCAAAACCCCGCACTAATCAACTTACCTACAAATGGAACTTTTTCGATGGATGTATATTATATGCACATGTGTTTTCTGTGTAACACAATTTTGTTTTATTTTTATATACTTCGACCGTTCTGCCGAACGAGAGCCGTCAAGAGATTATGCCAAATACTCAGAACTTGAAACTACAGAATTTTACAAAACGGCAGCTCTAGAAAAATTTCAATTGTTGATTTACCTAATGCACAATTTTATCTATCTATATCTTTTGTCAATATAATAGACGATAAAAGTGAGTTAATTTTGTATTAAGGTGGTGTACTTAGACGGAATTTGTTTGCAGTTAATGCAAATACAACTCAAGAATGAGTGCGGATGAAAAACCATTGTTATTAAATGAAGAAATTATTGACGATGACGAACCGCTAATATCTCTTGATAAAGAATCGGATATTCACGGGAAGCATTTCAACAATGCAGCACCACCTCCATTATTGCCGGAAAACAAGTCCAACAGGGAAGATGGTCTGTCTAATGACAAAGCGACAGGAATTCCACAGAACCAGAATGAAATTACAATAGAAACAACTGAACCCATTGTGAGTTTGAGAAAATTAGAAAACGTATGTATTTAAATTAAGTCTTGTAAAAAAACACAGGCATCCACATCAGCAAATGCAGGAAACGGCAGCAATCATGCCGTGCCATCACAAAGTGAACCCGTTTTTCATGTACGTTCACGCACTACAGTGGCACACAGGCATAACATTTATGAGGTCGGTCTTTACACTTCAATTCTTTAAGAGATTAATCAAAGGACTCAATCTGTTCCATTCCATTACAGAGTTTAGATTACGAAGTCTGCGAAAATGTATTATTTCAGGAAGAACAAAAGAAAACCTCTTCTCACTTAACCAATCGCAAGGATGTTTTGCGCTGGATTATATTCATTCAAATTGGCATCATTACCGCATTAATTGCATGTTCAATTGATATTGTAATTGAAGAATTATCACAGCTTAAATATGATATGTTGAAAAAATGTAAGTTTAGTTGCGGTAACGAAGTCGGGCAAAAATTTATCGAAGTTCTTCCTCTTTCCCTTCAAATCGAACTTCTAGTTTTTCTAAGAACTGGATTATTTCTATTTTTAAATCGTCAATGCAAAAAAATGGGAAAAAAACTCAACTTTTGAAAGGGGAACCACAATTATAATTCTAATAAAATCGATTGAAATGCTCTTTCGTGAGTGTTTCTGCATAGTTTTGATGATGTTTTTGGGTGTGAATTTTCTTCGTCCGTCAAGATATTTGCATTGTAGACAAATCGGGATCGCGCTTATTTTCTTATATATGTCTTTGCTTTTTACAATATATTCTTAAACAAAAAAGAAACATTGATTGAACCAAATGTACGTTCTGCAGCCGTAGACAACAACATTCATAATAACTTTGCTGTTCATGGTGATCTTGTTATCCCATATCTCCTCTGGATCGGTTTGAGTATATTGCCAGTGGCCATTGGAGCCACTATGGTTACATATATAGAACCCATCACTGCTGGCAGTGGAATACCACAGGTAAAAAGTTACCTAAATGGTGTAAAAATCCCTAGGATCGTCCGCATTAAGACGCTCGCGGTTAAAGCTATCGGAGTGATAACATCGGTTGTGGGAGGATTAGCTGGTGGAAAAGTATGTAGTAAAGCTGTTGCTCATTGAACATTGAACTTTAAAATCTTATTCGCTCTTTATATCAATTAAGGAAGGGCCGATGATTCATGCTGGCGCTGTGGTTGCAGCTGGTGTATCTCAAGGCAAGAGCACCACATTCGTTAAGGATTTTCACATTTTTCGTGCTTTTCGTGATGATCATGAGAAACGCGATTTTGTGCTGGGCGGTGCTGCAGCTGGTGTTTCGGCTGCTTTTGGTGCACCAATCGGAGGAATGCTTTTCTCGCTGGAAGAAGCAGCAAGCTTCTGGAATCAGAATCTCATATGGCGCACTTTAGTTGCATCTATAATCAGTTCTTTTACGTTGAATATCGTTCTATCCGCTTATCATGGGTTGAATAATTTTACTTTTACGGGGCTCTTCAATTTGGGCAAATTTGATCAGCCTTTAACATACGAATATTTTGAATTGCCAATTTTTATGATGCTGGGCATATCTGGTGGACTTCTCGGTGCCATGTGGAATGAGATGAATACAAAAATTAATCATTTTCGTAGGCGTTTCCTTAGCTACAAGTGGGCCCAAGTTCTTGAAGCTGTCCTGGTTACAATATTGGGTATAACTCTGGCTTGTACGCTGATTTATTTCATTAATGATTGCCGTCCACTGGGAAATGATCCAACCGATTATCCGGTACAGGTATGTATACCATGTATGAAAGAAGATTCTATACTTTAAATACTTCAAATCAACACAACACATTCATCTGAATATCCATTTTGATCTGATTTACAGCTATTCTGCGAGGACAACGAATATAACGCTGTAGCTGCTCTATGGTTTCAAACGCCCGAAGCAACTGTACGCGCTTTATTTCATGATCCGCCAGGTTTAAACAATTTTCTTATAACTTCAAATTTACAATAAAACATCTTTTGACAGGATCGCATAAAATTCTTACCCTCGCTCTTTTCACATTGGTATATTATTTTTTATCTTGTTTGACATTTGGTCTGAATGTATCGCTTGGTGTTTTTATTCCAACCGCACTCGTGGGGGCTGCTTGGGGACGCTTGGTAGCGATGATTATATACTTTATATTTCCACAAGCGGTAAGAGGAACCTGTTTTGATTTGGCTTTTTAAAGTGTTTTTAACTTAATAAATATTATTTTGCTTTTACTTTTTTTTGCAGGCATTCTTAAATCCCGGAAAATATGCTTTAATCGGTGCCGCCGCTAATTTGGGTGGAGTGCTACGTATGACGATAAGTCTCACCGTTATACTGATGGAGACAACCGGCATAGAAACATCATTCTTCTTTCCTCTCATAGTGACATTGATAAGTGCCAAGTGGGTAGGCGACTATTTCAACGAGGTAAAATAATTTCGACCCAATAATTTTACTTGATGTGGTCGGTTTTGATTTAATTCATTTACCATTTCACACACATCAGGGTATCTACGACACACAAGTGAAAATAAATCATGTACCAATGCTGCCGTGGGAACCTCTACCAAAATATCACGGTCTCAAAGCGTCGCATATAATGAGTTCCCCAGTTGTTTGCTTCAAAATGCTTGATAAGTCGAAATACATTTATGACATTTTAAAAAGATATCATCACAATGGATTTCCTGTAGTGGAAGATGTTTATGGAGTGAGTTTTGACACTTTTATTAATTCTGTCCTAAATAATTCTAAATTCTGCTTTGTTACCACTTTTTTGGAAAGTTTATTTCTTGTTGATTTTATTGTCTGTTTCTATTTCTTTTATTTTTCAAAGGATGATCGTGCTCATGGACGTGTTTGTGGTATAATTTTGCGTTCTCAGTTGATTGTGATACTTTTAAAATCACTATACGAAGAAACTAAACGCTTTTGGAAAAAGGAAACCACAATACAAACATTTCGGGATGTTTATCCACGCTATCCATCGATTAAGGTAGCGATTTTTTCATTTTGCGATAATTTTGTTTTAGTTCATTCTTTCAAATTATTTCAATTTAGACTATGTCAATTAATTTAAACATCTCTCTCTTACAGTGTGTTAGCTTGCATGACAACAAAGTTGATTACACGATTAATTTAGATATCTTTATGAATCCTTCACCAGTTCGTGTGGGCGAGGTAAATATATATTTGTATATAAATATATACAACACAGATTTGATCAATTTTAATACGTTTCTATTAAAAATACGAAAATAGAACGAATATTAGTAAAAATTGTGATGAACTGACAAATCCAGATAATTAGTATTTAAATGCTAATAAATATTAAATCGATTTACAATATATTCACATATATACATACTCCTTTATGTATATACTTACAACATCCTAAATTTTTAATCTAATTTTTGCTTTCTTTCTCGATTTATTTGTATTTGTAGAACGATTCAGTTCCTAAAATCTTTAATCAATTTCGAGCTCTTGGTTTACGTCACATGATTGTAATCGACAAGGACAATCGTGTTGTTGGAATCATAACACGTAAAGATTTTCTTTCGAAGTGATAACGAAGACGATGCGTCTTTTATATGTTTTTAATATTTATAATTTTATAGATACTTGAATTTTTTAAAAATTATGTTCACTTTATATTTACATTTTTCAACCATACAATATTGCATACTAATTTTACTGGCACTTATATATGTACATTTATGATACTGATATTATTTTACATAACATTTTAATAAAAATTTTGAAAAACGAACTGATTTATTTAACTAATTTGAAGAAACGTGTTAAACGTGAATTCTTTAAGCATTAATAATGAATTATTTAATATACATATACACACTTACTCCCCTCTGATACAATTTGTTGTTGTCACGACTAACCTACACGTCCTAATCTTTTGTCTCATCTTATGGGAATCACCCTGTATAAGTATATATACGTATATCAGGGTTCTGAATATATCGTGTTTTGTATGTATATGTTTTTGTTGGATTTGGTGAACGATGATTAAAAATGAATTTTGGAAAATTGCAAATCGATTATATTGATTATAAAGATTGAAAAATACAATGTAATAACAAAAAATCTTCCGTTTCCCACCCTCCATTTTTGTTTCCATTCTTTGGTGGGCGTTAAACTGATAGGATCCATAAAAATATGTTCGATTAATTCGAAATATTTTCTGCTTAAAGAAACAAAAAAGGGCTTCTTGTAATAATAGTAGACTTGTTTTGCAATAATAAACACGGACTCTGACTTCACTTAATAGATCGCCAGACAGACAGGCGCTCGGAGAACTCGGTCTTCTTGTAATAATAGTAGACTTGGTCTGCAATAATAAACACGGACTATGACTTCACTTAAAGATCGCCAGACAGACAGGCGCTCATAGAAATCGATCTCCTTGTTATAGTACACTTGGTCTGAAAGAATAAACACGGACTCAAACATTTCAATTAACAAATCACCAGACAGACAAGCGCTAGTAGAAATCGTTTTTTTTTTTGTAATACTAGTAGACTTGGTCTGCAATAATAAACACGGATTCTGACTTCACTTAATAGATCGCCAGACAGACAGGCGCTCGGAGAAGTCGGTCTTTTTGTAATAATAGTAGACTTGGTCTGCAATAATAAACACGGACTCAAACAGACTTTTTATTAATAGATAGCCAGACAGACAGGCGACCGTAGACATCGGTACTCTACTTAATCTAGCAAGCTCTTCAAACTTAATTTTAATTTTCGGCAATTCAATACAATTTTTCTTTTAAATACTTAAATTCGTTGTATGAGGATGTCTTTCCATTTTGTTTAAGTATAAAATAAATTTTATAGGTTTTAAGAATCTATTTAAGGATGGCTGCTAATCACGATGAACAACTTATTCTGAATACATTACTAGACTGATGGACCAGCAACGGTTACCAAAATCGTGTCATATTTTGCTGATTCTGAAGGATTGAGGCCCAATGATATCAAGGAGAAAATTTCGAAGGCGGCTTTCATTATGGCTTTATAGAGTGCAGAAACCGAAAATATTTCGCAGCACAAGTAGATCTGGAGGCTTTTAGGGTCGGATGATGAGTTTACGACAAAAATGACAAATAAAAGCTGCGGTCAAACTGACCACGTTTGCTACCTAATGTTTTTATGTGTTGGTGTTGAGTTCAAGAAAGGAAAATAATAAATCGACTTTCCTTTGATTTTCCATATGATTTTTCCATTTAAACAAGAAATGTCAACTTCATCAAATATTTTAAAAACTCTGTGGTTTGTTTTTATTTTTTCAAGTTGAATTCATACATAGCTCTATGTATGTATGTCTACGTACTCTTATATTCTATCTTATAATTATATAAGCAATGTTATTACTAAATTTATTATCTATATTAAGAAAATAATATAAATTTTACAATTTTGTCTTATTATAAAAAGTGCGCTATATTTCAATTTGTTTTATATATATGTTTGTGTGTGTGTGTCGGTTTCGGGTATCTTGTTCCTTTTTGTTTCTACAGAAGTTGGTTTTTATTATTATAGTAGTTATTTTAGATAAAACTATGAAACAATGGAAATAGAGAACGAATGCTCTATAACAAAAATTATGTATAAAATATTATATGTTATATCATATAGTCTATTTTAATATATGTATATATATATATACATATTTTTACTGATTCATACAAATCAGTATATAAGTAAAATATTCAACTTACATTTTAGCGTAGAATTTTTAATCATGATTTTACCTTTATCAATATTACTTATTATTACTATTATTTTACTATAAGCTTTAATTTTCTTACTGATTTTAATAATAATAATTATTTTTTTTATTACTTTCATTCAAACATTATTCGCTGTGTGCTGTGAAGTTCTTATAAAGTTGCCAATTTTAAAAATAGATAAAGAAAACATGATTTTTATCTACAGCTTATTATAATTTTTTATTGATATATATATAATTGTTTTTATATTTCACATTGTTATTAACGTTCAGTTTTTACAAACGGCAGCTTACAAGTCTTACATTACATTTTAAAATAATCGAACTACGTAGTACGTTCTTTTTTTGATATAAACATTTTTAGTTTGAATATAAACATTTTTTTATTTTGCATATAAACATTTTTTTGTGTTTGCATATAAACATGATTATTTTCTCTGAAAACACAATTCTTCTTTTCCTTATTGTTTTTTTTATCGCTATCATTGTAAATAAAATTATTAATATAATTTAAAGAAATTTGAATTCTAATAAAAAAGATGTGAACAAAAAAATTTTACTTAATTATATAATTTGTAAATTTTTTCTTGCGTTAAAAATTAACTAAAGCACTAAGTTATATTAAATTGGTTAATTACTCGAAAGAATTGTCTTCTTTTTCGAAAGCTTTGAAGAGAAACCAGAAACTGATATGATGGACAACCTGGAGCTGGTCTTTATGGCTCAACTTTAGCACTCGTTAGCGTTGATTATTATTATTAATAACTGTTGTAAATCGTTCGGTAGTTAGAAATAAGTAAGTATTAAAAATGCATACAATTTATATAGTATATTAATAAAACTTAAACGTAAGACTTTATATTCAAAATTACGATAAAAAGATAAAGAAAAGTACGAATGAGAGTGAACTCTTCAAAGCGCTTAACTATGACAACAAAGCAGCACTCTAATTCAACTATTTAATATTAATAATATTTACAATAATGTTTATTTGTATTGCTCTCGGACAGCGCGTGAGGACGACTTTAATTCCTTTCAAATGTTTTAGGAGATAGTTTCTTCTTTCGATCTGAGTTAACTCGAACCGATAATATATGCGAGTTCATATAAAACAATCTTATGATGTACATATTTAACGAGGAGGAAGCGGCTGCTTCGACGACATTAATGTAAATACCTTTGTACTTAAATTTGTTTAGTTCGACTGCAATCAGCTTTCCATGACAGTGGATGCTCTTGTTAGCTGCTGTTCATTGGAACTGTTCGCCGCTGCACCACCCGCCGTGTTGCCCCCGCCAACAGTACTGCTACAGTGCGTCGCTGTCTCATCCGCTACTGTCAACGAAGATGATGCCGATGTTGCTATTGTTAATATCGTTGTGGTTGTTGGAGGATTTCCTGCACTGCCGGTGCTGTTGCTTCTAGATGCTGTTGTAACTTTGTACCGATTATAAACACGATACGGAGTTCTTTTTATATCGTTTTGCAGCAACATTTTTGTTTTTAGTGACCAGCTGGTACTTCCAGACGTCGTTGCTGTTGTTGTTGATGCTGGCGTCGTGCTGTTGGACGTCGTCGTCATTGTCGTCGTCGTCGAAAGACCATCCTGCAAGGGTAACGTTTTTCCCAACAACCAATCGTTGCACTGAAGTTGTTGTTGTTCGTTAACGTGCGCCAACAACCATTTATGCGAAAACTGTTGGAAACGCTTGTATTTTCGTTGAGTGACAAAGATATGAGACTGGAAATTTGGGAAAAAAACAATTTCATTTTTTTTATTAATCTGCTCTGCTCTGCACTCTTTCTCTCTCTGATTTATACAATTTTCTTACCTTTCTCGCTCGACGCACCGCATCCAATTTGAAAAACTTGAGATTCTTATTTATAACAAACACTTGACGTCCTGTTGCATTCAATTTGATTTCCTCCCGATCGTTGAGCATGTATTTGTTGTGATCGGTTCCCAGCAACGCGTTGCTACCCACCCGCTCAGGTGGTCTCTTGCCCCAGAAAGGATCCTGCAACACATTTGCTCCTACTCCGCCACCTCCAGTCACCGCTGTTATACTACTGTTAGCCGCAGTCTCTAAGCTGCTGCCAATCGCAACAGCAGCAGCGACGGTAGACGATGAGTTTGCAGTGTTATTGCCACTGCAACTGCTATTAACAGTGATTGTGTTTCCTGATGCTGCTGCTGTGGACGTCGCCGCTGCGGATGCGACTGCATTTTTCTTTCGCTCTAATAGCAATCGTGTCTGCTCTGCTTTAAGACAGGCCGTGCGTTTGTTACGCTTCAAGAAGCGCGCTTTAAGTAGCATTTGAATATCCTGTTAAATAAATAAAGAAAATACAATTATAGTTTAATTAATCCATTTTTAAATAATTATTTATATTCTATATAAATAAATATAAACTATATAATTATAGTTTATTTATATTCGTAAATTCTGACGACATGCATTAAACTTTAAAAACAGAAACCGAAAATCAGTAATAAAGCAACAAATTTTTGTTTTTCCTTAAACATTCAATTGGATTTTAAAAAAAATTAAATACCTAATGAATTTCATATAAATGATGACGTCGGTAGAAGCAGCTGCTCTCTTCTACCGTACCAGGTCAAACACGTACAAATATATAGGTAGATAGGTAGATAGATAGATAGATACGATAGATACAAAAGATAAGACTATAATAGACATGAAAGAGAAAGAGACAGAGAAAGAAATGTAGGATGGGCCATCGGCTGGCATCTTTTTCAATTATTATTGAAACAATTATATTTCAATAATTTGTTGCAACTATGAATTAAAGAAATAAATATATACATAATTAATTCCAGTTCAATTAAATTATATTCAAAAAGAAACCAGCCGATGGCCCACCCTTTTTATATTTACTTAAATATATAATCGGAAAAAATTCCAAAATAATTTTTGGTATACTTTATTTTGTTCTTTTCCGTATACTTTAACGTAAACTATATTTGAACTATTTTTACAATGAATTAATTTAGTAAAATAACTTTTTCATTAATAAATATTTCTAAAAAAAAATTAAAAGGCAACCAATCCATCAATAACAAAAATGTTCACAGTCGGAGCCGGCGTAGGTTATGACGACGCCTCAGGAAAAAACGTTGAGGGAGAAGGATAACCGAGCGGAAGTGTATAAACCACCCGGAACCGACTGTTTGTAGAAGTTTTTTTGTATGAAAGATATTGTTTTCTTAAAAGATATTGTTTTTACGAACGGACTTACCTTGAATTAAATTTGAATTTAAACTGATTTCATTGTGATTTTTATAAAAATGTTTTTTACATTCCTCCTTTTTTCTTTTCTAAATAAAATCGGTTTGTTTGCATTAAATTAAAACTTTGTAACTTTCAAGTGTATTTTTCCTTATTTTCTTTATGAGAATCTCTGTTTTTTAAAATCATTGTTTTATCTGTCGTTTTCGTATTTTATTTTTTGGATCTTCTTCGCTTATTTAAGGTAGACGTGACGCAAAATGTATATATAGAAAAACAAAACTACGTTTTTTATGCTCTTTAAATATAAACGACTCAAATATATTTTCAGTTATTAAAAAATCTAAATCTTTTATTGATAAATTTCAATTATAATATAATACTAAGTTTCAATTAAGTATATTTATTTATTTATTTAACACAAAAAGGAAAGAACTGAAAAAAGGAAAACGGAAATTTTATCATAAAACTTTTTTGCTGAAGTTTTTTATGCACAAGTTTTTTATATTAAATTCAAGTTTCTTTAATTTAATATTAACTTTTTTTTAGTTTCAAGCTTTAAAATTTAATTGAATTAATTTTATTTTATTGTGTGCTTTTACTTTATTTTCAAGTCTTTATTTTTATTTATTTCTGTTTCTTCTAATTATTAATTTTTTATGCGTGTTTTCGTCAAACTAAACGAAGCTCAACTGTATTTTTTAGTTCATTATTACTTTATTGAATAAAAACTACTACGACTTTAATATTGTATTTACATATTTTCAAACATTTTCTATACAAAAGTTTTGTGGTTTTTTTTTAAATTTTCTGTTGTTGTTTATTTATTTTCTAATGCGTCGCTGTTGTTATTATTAGCAATTTTTTTATATTTGTGTTTTTTTACAATTAAAATTAGTGGAGTTTTTCGACTTGAATATGTTTTATAATTAAATTAAGTAAATAAATGTATGCAAAAATAAAGAAAAAATCATTAATAGTGCACTAATTTTTTGGCATAAATTACGATGCACGATACATTTTACAAACGATTTCACAACTTAAATTAAAATAAAGGAAAATACTATATTGGAAGAGAAGGATGAGAACAGAATAAAGTGAGGAGTGAATGAATGAAATGAGGAGTGAATGCATTAAGGATGTCTATAGAAAGGACGTAGTAGCAAATTTTGTGTGGATTGATGATGAAGAGGAAGGAAAGAGAGAAAGAGATATAAGGTTTGTTGGTTTTTGTTAAAATTGATATCCTATTTTCAAAAATTGATTTTTTTCTTTTTTTAATGCTCTGGTTTGACCTGGTACGAAAGTTGAGAGAAAATGAGAAAAATGCAAAAAAGCATTGATTAGTGAACTAGTTAAAAATTTACTTTAAATAAATTTAAAAAATTCAAATTAAATAAATTTACAACAAATAAAAGATATGCAAACCTAATACAGAAAGAAAAAAACGACACACATACATACAACACAATTAAGATAATTTAACAAAAAAAGGAAGAACAGAAGGAAAATTAGATGGGAGGAGGAAAGAACTCGCAGCAGCATTAGAAAATGTCGACAAAGAAATCAACTTTATGAAGTAGTGTGATTTGATTTTGAAAAACTATATAAATAAATTAGATCATAGAAGTTATCAATCAAAGGTTTAATCATAGAAAATATAGATATGTATATAGAAAAAAACTGTGTTTATAGACAGAGAAATACTAAACGTATGTAGAAGAAAAAAGAAATAGTATAAAATAATTCCTTTCTTATACAGTGAAATTAATTAACGGTATTAATTAATTAATGAAAAAAATTAAGCACATATAGTGCTACCATATTTTTCAAAACGACCGAAGCTGAAATACACCCTACATTAGAAATGTTTCTCGTTCTTCAAATTTGGTTGCTATTGTTTTACATAGAAAACAGATCTCTAAAAATCAGGATCATGCAGTTAATAATTTAGTTCGTTTTGTTGTATCGGGAATTAAATTGTGTCAGAGAACCACGTTTTAAAAAGAAGTTTCCTATTGGTTTAGCATAAAAAGTAGGCGTGGCTATTTTTTTCCTATCACGCCCATTTACAATTTCAAACTGCACTACACAACAAATAATTAACATGGTAAATTTCATTCAGTTTACTCGTTTTTTCTCAATCGTGATTTCCACAGACAAACGGGGGAGGGGTTAGATGTACTCAGTGCTTTCTCCTCAGAACTAAACAGCCGAATTGTTGGCCCTGTATCCTGCTCTGGACCATGTATTATGGATCAGGTGCAACATGGGTGTATTGGGCAGGTGAGTATGCCCAACAGAACAAGATAACAGTCAGCTGGGTGTGAGAGGGATCGTCGGCACAGAGTAACATGAAATAGGGGATTTCTCTCGCTAAGGAGGGGGCTGACTTTTAGTGGCCCAAATCAAAAGTTGACTGATGTGATAGGAAGGTTGGGGCATTACTGGATGATGGGTTATACAATTTTAAGTATCATCTACGCAAGATGGGTCTTATGGATGATGATATTATCTATGCCAGGAAGAGGCGGAGACGGCGAACTAAATTGCGAGTCGCTGTCCGGCTTTGGCAACTAGGAGATGCGGCATGGACAGACATATTTGACGAGATTAGGGTGGGGAAATCCCGATTTAAAAACACGCTTTCGGTCACGCGGGACTTGATTATGAGAAGAGATGTAGACTCTCTTGGCCTACAACAATAACCGGGAACGAGTGGATGAAAAAGGACCTATCCCCAGAAGAGAGGACGATTTTAGTGGGTAGTATAGCAGGTGGGGTGGGCAGTATCAGTTAGATCTTTGTCCGATACGTTGTTTGAACGATCTAACTGGTGCGTAAAATAGTAGTCTTTTACTGTGCGTTACAAAGCATTATGTTAAAAAAAAACATAATGTAAAATAGATTAATTTGAAATATTGATTTACTTACAATTATTTCAATGGCTTAATAAAAAAATACCATAAGTGATTAAAAAGATACAACTAAGAAAATAATAAATGCTACATCAAACACAATAGAAAAAAATATACTTGAAAAATGTGTATGGAATGAATCTAAATATACATATTCTGTACGTATACGTATATTAAAAAAATTAACAAAGATAAGTGAATAAATTTATCAAAACAACTCACCTCAACATCTTCATAAGAACGATTTAATTCCGATTTAATATCCAGTATATTCGATGATATAGCGTTGATCGCTGCTGTTGCATTCGTTGTAGCCGCCGCATTCGACGATCCTGTTCCAGTTGTTGTATTTGTTATCGCTGACGATGGATTTATTAATCGATCAATATATTTATTCCATGATTTTGCTTTATTTACAGGCCTCTCTACATCATCTGATTCGGTGTCGAGCAACTCGATTGTAACGCGGCAATCGATTTTATACTAGTTTTTTTTTAAAACACAGAAAGTAACGGAACGCATAAAGAGAAAAAGGAAGAAGACACATCACCATTATTATTCATTACATTATTATTATTAAAATTATTCATTGTATTATATTGTTATTATTATTATAAAATTATTCAACAAATTGTATAGATAACTTACAATATAGACCTTAAAACAGTTCTCTTCATGAAGACTCGCTTCAGCTTTACGTTGATAAGCTGTCTCGTGTGCAATGTTTCTATGAGCACTACGACATAGACCACCAGCTCCATTACGTTGCTGCTCACTATGAAAGAGTTCAACGCACTCGATAGCAGCACGTTCTGTGACGCAATTTTGCAATTGACGCACAGCATTAGAAACAACCTAGAATATGAATGTAGCGAAAGAGGAAAAAAGAAAGAGATAAAGAAAAGTTAAATTTGGAATTTTAAATAAGTGAATTAAAAGATATTAAAAGCGGGACAGAGGTATAAATTAGAGTCGAGGAAATAAGTTACTTAATTTAAAATTAAATAAATGAATTAATTATTAAGTTAATGAGTAATGAATTTATGGAAAATGAGTATTTGTATTATATAAGATATTTGTAAATAATGAAGAACTAAGTATTTTATAAAATATTCGTAAATAATGAATAAAATAAAATAATTGTTTTATAAAATAAGAACTATTTCAAATTTAAATTAAGTAATGGATCAATGACTAATAAATTCTAATTGAATAAAAATATTGTTACTACAAAAAAATTATTAATTTATAATATAGTAATTAGATAAACGAATTTATAGTAAATAGATAATTTGTTATACGACAGTATAACAATTAATGATTTTGAATTAATGCATATTCAGAAAACTTTAAAAACGCATTTCTAAGAAATTATTGAATAATCTTACATAAAAAACTTGATTGATTGAACGAATGATACATGAAGAAAATAACTGAAGTGAATAACTTAAATTGTCTGGGTATAAGTGTCAAGTGTCTGTGAAATTTAAATTAAATGTTCACTTACCTTATCGAGTGTAAAAGAAATGTATGCATGAATTCCAAACATTTCACGCATCGAATCCTCGAATGTATTCGAATCCATGTTCCCGTCGAGTACATTCTTCAGCATATCGAGGAATGTTGGATAATAATCTTCGACTTGTATGTCTGATTTCGGTTTCAGTCTTAAAGCAGTTGCTGTGCTTTCGCGCCGATTCGTTCGATAGCGTTCCTCTTCGGCGGCAAGAGTTTGACAGCGCTCATACATGGTGCGCAAACGTTCACAGAGTATAGCATGAAGACGCAAAAATAAATACCAGTTATTATTGGCAAAAAATAACGTATATGCTTCATCCTGAAATATTAAAAGTAAGAGTTTGTTTTAGAAACTTGGGATATTTTTTATGTACTTTATATTGAAACTTACCGTGTGCTGGCTGATAGCGTGCGGAGGCACTAGAATTTCCGTGTCGATGTGTTCCTGTTTTATTTCTACTTTAATATCACCTTCCACTGCACCCACCACTGCTGCTGCGACAGCTGTTGTTGTACTGGCTGTACAAATGCTGCTGGTGGTTGATGTTTTTATGTCCGCTGATGATGATGATGATGGTTGTGGTGTTGTCGTTGTTACAGCTATTCCTGCGGTTATTGTGGTTGTTGTTGACAAATTATTATCACATTTATTAGAATTTGCTGTCGAATTTTTGCTATCAATAAAATGTGTTTGCGGCGGTGAGGCTGTAGCTGCTGAAATGCTGCTTGCGCTGTTGCTGGAAGCGATGGAAGAATTCGCCAGCATTTGATTTCCACTCATTAAGGATGATGTGTTGTTTATTTGATTTTTGACATTTGTTGTATCAACATTATTTTTATCACTGCTACAACCCGAATTTGTCGCCGCCGCCGCTACCGTACTGCTACTATGACTTGCAGTTGTTGTTGTTGTTGATGTTGCTATTAAATTTTTGTTGGAAGCATTGATTGCAGTTGTTCCCGCTTTTGTTGTTCCTGCGGCAGCATCATTGCCACATTCAGCACCATAATTTGTTATTTCTTGTTTAATAAGAACATTTCCTGTTGCTACTGTTGCTGTTGTTGTATTGCAGTTATTCGTATTGCTGCTGCTGCTGCTGCTACTGCTAGAGCTGCCAGAACATGGCGTTGTTGAGTTCTTATGTTTGCTTTTATTATTATTATTATTATTATTGTTATTGTTGTTGGAAGAATCAACATCCATTTTCTCCGTATCATCTATGAAAATTAAAAAAATTGATATTAATTTATTATTATTTTAAAGATAATCATAAATACATATGGGCACTTCTAAAGAAAAGTCCAACGTGAAAGAAAAACTAAATGTTACCAAAGACATATTTATCTGATATTATCTAAAAACAATTAATCAATTCTTTTTTAATCTTCAACAATCGGGCTTATTGCATTAGTTGGCGGACCACGCCCATTCTTTTTAGTATATTTTTTCCCCGAAACGGTGGACTCGAGTCCAACTTCAAATTCGCTCCACAAGCTGAGAATTTGTATATTATATTGTATATTGTGAATTTATATTCACAATTAAAGTAGTGTTACTGTTAAGGCAATGGTCCGATTTTTCTCATTTCCAATACCAATGATTTTCTTATGATACATAATGTTCATGCCATTCGTTCTTCTGTAATCGTGATTTCTACAGACGGACAGACTATATATACCTGCCACATCTCCTTGAAGGCGTAAAAAAGGAAAACACAGTGGATTGGATATACCCTCATCATTTCGTGTGTAGGGCACAAAAAATGCAGAGATTAAACACAGATCAGTAATTTTGAACTCTCTTTCATTAATATTCTAATGTCACGTTCGTTGCTCAAAAGCATAATTTGTTCCCATTTTTTTTTTTCTTCGTATTGAATGCGTAATTTCAGTACGAATGGTGCATGTACCCATATGTAAATTAGCTAATATTAATAAGTAATAGTATTAATTTTAAAAAAAAAACTTTTATATAATCGAAAACATTAAACGAAAAAACCGGTCTTTTTTCAATGCATTCATAGAATGTTGTGTACATTTTTAAGAAATTTAAATAAAAAAATTGTAAACTAAAACGTTGCCTTCACTCACCGTCTTCACGCTCATCGTCGCTGAGTGGTTGCCGCGATGAAAAGAACAGATCAGGCACAAATTGTCTCAGGATGTGTTTTATTTTAGTTTTCTCCTGCTTTTGAATGCCTGTTTGACGTTTCACATGGTGTATTAATAAATTGGCAGCATCATCGAGTATAGTTTTATCTTTGTAGGGCAGTACAAGATGTGGTCCATTTACTGGTTCACCATTTTCATCGTCCTGATCATGACGCTGCAACAGAAAATGTAAAAGTTTAGAAAACATGTATAATTAAAAGCATTATTGTAAAAAAAAACATAAAGTTGGTCTGAAAAATGCTCGACCTAACAACGACAGAACATTTCTTGACGTGAATAAGGGAGTTAATCTGGTGAATAGGCTGGATTTTAAAGCTATTCGTACTTTAATTCGTTGGATTTTACCGTCAAGTTGTTTCACTTGTATGAAGACGTGCATTGTCTTGATGAAAAATCGTCAAGAATTTTCTTTTTCTTCTTAAAAGAAGGTTCATTTTTGCATCCAACTGATCAAGAAGGTTACAATATTACTAAGAGCTAATTATTTTACATTGCTGAAGATAATCAGCCTTTGCCTTTTTGAGTACACTGTCACCAGCTTCAATTCATTGCTCCCACTATTCTTTTCGCTCTGGTGTATAATAGCGGATCCAAGTTATGTATCACCAGGATCAACAGTTATGAAACTACGCTTTATTTTGCTTAAAACGAACCAAACACGCTTGAGAAATACGCATTGGATTGCGCCCATATTTATCAAATCTTTTTCATATGGAATTTTTCATGCAAAATATTTCCAATCCGTTCTTTTGAGACGCCTATAACTTGAACTATTTCACGAACTTGTTCAGTTGTTTGTGGACGAACTTGTAACAGTTTGTGGACGTCCTTCACGTGGACCATATTCGAGGCTTCTACGGCCAGATTTAAAAAGAATAGGTCAGTTTTTCATAGTCGAAAGTGAAGGTGATGTATCCTTATATACTTTCAACAATCCAAACAAATAATCCATCCAAAAAACAAAACAATCCTAATATAAACACAAAATCCTAACCATCTAAAACAAAAAAATTGAATTGCACGTTATTAAATTTTTCACATTATAAAATCATCAATGACACGTCAATATACAACAGCTGCTACTAACTCGGATGAATTGACAGATCGAATTAAAATTTTACGTGTTCATCTAAAGAAGGGATCTTCCCAATGCAATTACGTCATCTATGTGTCAGGCCGAGAAATTTTCAGACAGCCTCCGTAAGACACAATACTTAATTTAAAACGTACAAATAACAAATTTTCTTTAATTTAACTTTTATTATAGTATTAAATGAACACCGAAATTTTTATATCTCACCTCATCGTATAAAGTTTCAATTTCATTGAAGAGACTTTTAGATCTCAAAGCCTTCATGTCGTTAGGTTTGAAGTTAATCGCTTGATGATCGAGTGACTTAAGATAATACTTTTCATTTTGTTCACGCCATTGTTTGTTGAAATCCTATAAAGAATAAATATTAAACCGTAATTAAAATTTGTTATTTTATAATGCATCGTCTTCCTCACCTTTTGAGATTCCCTCCATTCTTCTTCTTTGACTTTGAGACGTTTCAGGACGATGGGCACAGCAACGGATGGATTTTTCTTTAATCCTTGAATTATTTCACCAGCTTTATCTCCATAAATGCGATGTATGGCTCGCTGATGGATAGTTTGTGAGGTGCCACCAAGATAATCGTCTAAATGATAGCGCGCCAAATCTTCGGGTGACATGCGTGACAGCTTTTTTTGCACTCCTTCGAGCACACGTATTGTAGAACTGTTTGTCTCGATAACTACATCCAATTCAAAGCGTTCATCTTCGGTTCTGTGAATATTCCTTACAATTAGAATTTTTTACTTTAATAAAACCATAGTTTTAAGAGTTCAAAATATTATAGAAGACAGAAAGAAGGGAATAAATACATTCATGTAAAAATTGACAACTGAAAATGCAACAAATGGAAGATGAACTCTGATGAAGGATATGGCGGAAAAAGTTAATGAAACATGAATAACAACAATAAACAAAATTAATATTAAATTCTTCGTGTTAATGATAAATGGCGCGTTAATGACAACAAACAACAGGACAAGTTAAAAATAATACCTAAACTCGGTCTCGAATGAACTGGTTTAGTTTTGTCTAAAACTACGTTTTCAATATCTACATCTACAACAAGAACATACCACAAAAAATTATCACAATTCGTTCTCACAACCTACCTGTAAATTGTTTCTTCGAATTGCGTTTTTCTTGAAGTAACAAACGTTGAATCTTCACTGGCCCACGTTGGAAACGACACCCACTTGTCATTCAGCACTTCTCGACATAACGGCGTTCGGCCGGAGCATTTCTTCGGTATCGTTGATTGTGGCAACGCACAATACGATGCTCCTAAACGCTTACACGAGGCCAAATCAATCTCCTGCGCTAGCTCGCCACTTTGATGATTCTGTCGATCGGCAACAGCCGAGGAACTACTGTTACTACTCTGTCGTTGTGCCGCTTGCAGAGGTATTCCTTCGACACCTACTGCCGATGCCGATGCCGTGAGTCCGCTGCCGCCAGCAACGCCCGGCATCACCGTAGACACCGGAGGCCCCAGAAAATCAGTAAACCAACGCAACAGATCGGGAAACTTGCTCAGAAACGGTGATACTAAATTCAGCAATTCAGTCTTTGAGACAATCTCCTGATTGAAGAGTGTCAAGCAGCGCAAGAAATTATCATAGACCTCGGGACTGCGCAATGCCTTCCGTACCTTGTCAAAGAAAGCCGCATCGGAGATGGTACATTTACGTGACGCTTCCGAGAATGTGACATCACGGCAAATTGGCTTGTGCCGTTTAGATGGTGGAGGACCACCGATACCATCCTCGAGCGCTTGATTGCGACGCGATGTGGTTAGGTGATGGTGATGAGCGGATCCAACACCGGTGCCTCCACTACCCATAACCTGGGCGACGGTATAGCTAATGCCGCCTGTGGTACTGTTAATGTTTCGTTCCATGCTGCCGTGGCATATTTGTTGCATGACACCACCACCGCCGCTGCCTCCAGAAGCACCACCCAGCACTGATGACAGTGAACTATAACTGGGAGACTTTTTCGTCGCATGTCCTCCGCAGGCTGCAGAACTCGAGGAACCACTTTGATTGTGCGAAGACAAATACTTTTGTCCAACAGCGTGATGATTACTCCGATGATGAGAATCTTTCTCATATCCACTTCCACCACCACGTATGTTCGTCGGCGCTCCAGTGCCAACCATGCCATGATGACCACCTGCCGTGTGATGTACAGCTGCTCCACCACTAACGGAATGATAATCTTTATCATAGATAATGTCTCCACGAGCACCTGCTCCACCCGCATTGATTGCGTTGTGGTTCTGGGAGTTGTTGTACGATTTAATGCTGACGCTTGTATTCACAGCGGAGAGGTTGCCTAGGGCGGCAGCGTGCGCAGTGCTACCCAGTTGTGAGAGCGTTGCGCCGCTGCTCAAATGCATTGGAGAACCCGCCGAGGCAGGCGTCATAGTTATATGAGCTCCGCCAGTTAAAGCCGCGCCCGCTGATGAGACGTTGCCCGCTGAAGAACGTTTGTGATCGTTGTGAGATTTGTTCATGTATTGAGCTGTTTGGTGATTAGTGGCATCAGGCAAAAATTGACCAAATTCACGCAACAAATCTTCATCTTGGCCAAAAAGTTTGGCTACCTGTGTGTATACTTCCTGTTCGGTAAGCGTTTTGCCTTGATTGATGCTGCCCTCTTTAATAACTTTCTGTTCCTTCTGATAGGTGTGAAGAATTTCAAGAAATTTTTTATATTTTTCCGGTTGATTTTGGAAGCGATTCTATGAGAAAAAATTCGATGACAAGAAATCAATTGAATGTTTGAATTGAAAAAAAAAATAATACAAATGGAATGTGACGAGTAGAAAATTAGTACAAATAAAATTAAAAGCATTCTTTTCATCGAAATATATTTTTGTATATCGGTTCTGTATATAAAAATCACTTACCTTAATTTTATTGACGTAAGTAATCGCATGGTTGAACTCGACCGGTTGGTTTTGTTGTCCCGCTTCTCCCATGAGAAGGGTCTGGTGCGCCTGTGAGATGTGGTGCAGATTATGATGCGCTGCTCCGCCTCCTTGTGGACTTAGTTCACTCAACGAATTCGGAGTTGGTGGACCAGCTGCCACGATTCCCGAGGCAGGCGTTATCGTTGCTCTTTCACGTTCACGATCTCTTGAATAATTCGTTGGAACTGGAGCCACAGTAACAGTCTGTACTTGTTGTTGGACAGGTGACGCTGCTGCCGAAACATGAGAGTGCGGTAGAGTTGGCGTTGCTCCCGTCGTTGGTGGTTGTGTTCCTGTCGCCACTGCAGGTGGTTGTAAAGTATGTATTGTTGTTTGTGACAGAGAAGCACCACCATGCGTCATCAGATTAACAGCGCCAGCGCTTAGTTGATGCACAGAACTGGTCGACACGTTTGAGCTCGTCGACTGCGAAGCTGTTTTGTGTGATGTAGGCGGCGCTGTGCTCTGAACACTCAAGAGACTTCCGCCACCTCCGGCGAGACTGTGTATAGTGCCCGATCCGGGTTGAGCACCGGGAGGTGATGGCATCGACACAAATGGCACTGAGCAACCCAACTCATCGGAATGAATTTCGATTTTATAACCAGGCGGCAGAAACATATTGAAGCCATAGATAAGCTCAGTATGACCTTTAAAAAGAGTGGATACACGCTGTATAACGCCGGGTGTGTCGATGCAGTGCGACTTAAATTCCTTCATAATATCCAGAAAGTTATTATAAATTTGTGGCTGATCGGCGTATTGGAACTTGACCTGGTCGAGATAGCTGAGAGCATCTTCAACTTTAAGGCGTGGCGGGGCACCAGGCTGACCGCTGCCAGGTGGCAACACTTGAGATTGTGATGACTGCTGCACCATTTGTGGTGCGTTGGTCAGATTTGTGCTTCCTCCTCCGCTGCCGCTGCCGCTGCTTTGCGTGCCGCTGATCGTTCTCGTACGCATAGAATTCGTTTGTTGATTTGCGCCGCCCGAGCTGGAGACATGAATTTGTATAGATTCCGCATTGGATTTAAGACTGACTCCACCACCGCTACCACCGCCTCCTGTGCTTGGCATGGAAGATACGTTGTAAGCTAAATGAATGTAAAAAAGGTGATATACGATTAATTAAGAAACAATGGATTATGTTATTATTGCTCATTCACTACTCACAAGTCGAATACTGTACAGTTTGTGTTTGCAGAACGCCACCTGTAGTCACAACGGTGCCGCCGCCGCTTCCAATTTGAGGTAGTCCACCTCCTGCAGCTCCCCCGCTAACAACAGTAGAACCGTCTGATGTCACACTTCCTCCTGCTGATTTCAAATTGCTCGCAGGCGTTGTTGAGGGAAGATAAGCGATGGTTTGCGCACCTCCGTGTTGTGGAGTTAAGATGCGGTGATGCGTTATGGGCGCCCCGTGGCCAACACTTATACCAGCAGCAGCTGATCCAACTGTTCCTAAATTAACTCCAACATTGCCAACTGTAGTAGTGGTGCCAGTGCCTCCTCCTCCACCACTGCCACCGACACCGCCAGGTCCTGGCCGGGTGCCGTATTGAACTTCATCCACACGCGTTCGTTTCATCATTTCAAAGTTGCTGTTGGTCGGCTCTAGTGATCAAAATAACGGTGTCCTTTTTCCACTCACCCTTTCTTCAGTTTATGTTTCTGTAATTCGAAGTTTTCTTGTTCTTTGTTGAAAATATAAAACGTTATTAAAACGTCGTTTGCTCATTGGCCCAAAATTTATCCTCCTTGCTTTTGAAGTTAAGATAAAAAAATTGATTGATTGATGGACTGGTTTTATTATTGAAACTATTTTCACGAACAATGCAACTTCTATTTCTCTGAAAAGGAGAAGAGAAAAGAAGCATAATTAAAACATTGATTAATACTCGTTTATATGAAGTTATAATAAATAGCATTCTTTGTCCTTATTTTGTCTATATTTACATGAAACTCTATCTATGGGTCTATCATCTCAATTTCTAGTCTTTATATTCTTGTACTTCGTATTATTCTATTTGCAATTATGTACTTATTATTACATAGAGATTCAACTCTGACGATTCAAATAAGACAATAATCCCTTAACTATGGTATATACATATAGTAAAGTTGTCTTGAAATAAGTAAATGGAATGAAATAAATTTAAATATTGCAACAATTCGTAATGCATTCATATTTGTAATAATAATGGTATATTTTTCACTCACACAAAGCATTTAAAATTAACCTGCTTATTGAGCGACTTGGTTTTTATTCTTTTAACATGTGATTACTAAAAAAATTATATAGTAAACAAACAAGAAAAAAAAAACATATTGAATATTAAAAGAAAACAAAACAACAAAAATAATTACAAAACTATTCAGCTTTTAAAACATTTTTTAAACATTGGATTAATTTTAAGAAATGAAACTAAACAAATATTTTTCTTAAACACACGCTACTAAAAATGACGCGCGGTTGTTGCTGTTGTAGGAATCTACAAAGCAACTTAGACTCTAAATAAAGATCAGCGAAAATGTGCTCGATTATATTATAGTTGGAACTTTCGAAAAATATCACTTTTATAATGTTATTTAAGAGGATTTTTAATAACTACGTAGCAGTGTTGTGATTTGAATTGGTGCCGGCAAATAGAAGAAGTGCCACAATCTTCTTTGTGAAGACCGACACTATACCTCATAGCTTTTGACGAAATACGTTCAGTATAATTAATACACGCATAGATATGTACATAAATGCAAAATAAACCAAATTATAACAATTACGTTTTTAACAAAATTGGTGTTCCCTAGCATTCACACTAGAATACTTGACCAATGACAAAATAATCTGTAGTAAAGGGTGTGTATAAGTATAACAGTGTGTACAAACTGTCTGAGTATAACGATATGTACAAGTCTGTATAAGAAGTCTGTGTATAAATCTACACATAATCTGCTATGAAGTTGACAGTAATTTGCATAATTTACCATTTAATGTTTTTAATTTTAGAGTAATTTACTGTGTATAAATCTGTGTAAGAAGTATGTGTATATTCTGAATAAGGCTGTATATTAGTCTGTACATAATTTGCTATTAAATTGATTCTAAAACGAAAATTAGTACGTCGATTTCCACAAACCTGTTGTTACTCTGAATAGTGTAAATGTTAATAGATTTAATGCGTAATAAAACTGTGAGTACAACGTCATGATAGGGTGTAAAAAACTGACAGGCGTTGTTGAAAGCTCAAAGCACGAAATGGATAATTCAGCTTATAAAATAATAAAACTGTACCGCGTTGCTAATTTAATCATTATAATTAATATTTTGTATTGAAAATTACGCAATATTAATAAAACATCTCTTCTCGCGTGAACGCAGAAATGTTCTCAATATAAAAACAAAAAAAAAACGATGGAAGTTGAGAGTTTATTGAATAATTAATTAGAAAGGAGAAAAGCACACCCTGTTTATAAACTTCAGTCTCTCTTTTGGTTTCATCATGCTTTTTCACTCTTACTCTCTCACTCTCTCACGCTCTCTCTCTCTATCTCACTCTCTATGTTAAACCTGTCTTGTTGATTTTTTCTTTTTGAAAAGTACCAAACGAGATCAACCTCGGAGAGAGAGACATAGAGAGAGCAACAACTACAACTAAAAAAAATGAGCAGCCGAAAATAAAATGTTGTTGTTGTTGTTGTTGTTATTGTCGTCTTCCAATAGGTCGGTAGTGGTAGTGGTATTTATCTGTATCTGTCAAAGGTTGACAGTGGTTGTATCTGCAAGATGATTACGACAGCGAAGACGAAGCTCTCATATACGAGCTTCAAAAAATATACGCGAACAGAGCTCATTCTAAATCGAATGAACGAGCTAACAACTGAAGGCATTAAAAGTCGTTTTATGTAGTCGCAGAACTATTGGGTAGAAAAAAATAAAGACAATTAAATTAGAAAAAACGCTGCTCGCTAATGTTGCTAATGTTTTTGTTAAATGGTGATGATGTAGTTAAGTTAAATGTGACTTCAAAAAAATTATTATTATTATCATTTCTTTAAATAGCAACATCAGATAAAGTTTATTAATTAACCAGAGAAAATAAAACCAATTTTGAAAAATATTTCCTTTCTCTTTGTTTTTTTCTTGATTTTAGGTCAGTTGTATTTATAAAAAAACAGATGTCCATTTATTAAGCTATAAAATTTATTAAAATATATGAAAATAAACACAAATTGTAAGTTCTCGTCATTTTCGAATTAAATCAACACAACATACGTACTACTTTTGAACAACTTTGGAACTTCTTCATATTTTTTAACCATTTACAAATTATTTAAGAAACGCAAAAAATTCATGCGTTTGTTTTTGTAAACTGTACCAGAGAGATACAACACAATCCTTGAAAAACTGTGCGGCCGTCGACAAAAACAACAAGTACGGCGGCAAGAGTAACAACGCAAAGCAAGTGAGAAAGAGACAGCAAGCATAAAGAGGTTGACTGTTTAGCGGCGGCCGTGTGTCAAAAAAGCAAACACTGAACAGCCAGCCACCACCAAGCGAAACGACACAATAAAGTTAAAAAATACAAAAAGTGAACGATAAGCGCAAGAGTTGAAAAGTTAAAGCGGGAAAGAGAGAAGAAGAGACAAGGGAATCAAAAGGGATGTCGGGGAAGAATACATAACGTGTTGGGGCCGACGTAGTAATGCTAAAAAAAGTATGAGACGAGCAGCGGGGTTTCCCTCCATTTTTCGTTGGCACAACACACACATGTAAAAAGCAGAAAAAACAACAACAATACACAAACACATGCATGTCATAAATTTACATGTACCTTATGTATATATATAAAAAGGCAACAACAAATATTAGCAGCAGCAGCAGAACAACAGATAGTGAAGAATTGGCATGAAAATAATCAAGAATTCCATTCGTTTGATAATTTTCTTCTGTTGTTGTTTATTAAACAAGATTTTGTAAAGAAAAAAAAGCACAATATAAAACATAAAAATACAAGTTATAAAGAATAAAAGAAATTAAAATAAAGTAAGACAATACGTATAAATGCACCAGCAATGCCGGGAAAAATCTTCTGTCGCCTCCTCACAATGAAACAAGTTCTGACTATTTATAAATTTGTGTAAATATCGTATGGAATCATAAAAAAGGAAAATCAAATCATATAAATCAATCATGGCATAAAAATGAAAGTAATTCAAATCGGATATTTTTTCTTTACGGTTATAATTTGGTTCGAACGATCTGTCATCATAATCATTCAGTCTCTGGTCACCTGGTCGACAAAACAACAACATGCAGCACTACGTTAAAGAATGCAAGTGAAGTAAAAATAACACCAAATAAAACTGTGCTGCTGCTGCTTACATTGTTGACAAATTGTTACCTTCATCAACATGTTCTAAAAATAAACAAATAACAATAAAACAAAAACGGCAACGACAGAAAATAAACCCACATAGAAATGGCCATCTTCGTTCATGGGGTGAATTTTCATCATTCTAACCTCTAATTTTCACCTCCGTAAAAAAGTCTTGTCACTTGTTTTGTTTTAGGAATTAACTTATACATTAATGAATATAATCATGAATCAATTTATCATAACCATTAAGAAATTATATTTTATTTTTATTATATTGAAGCTTGAGTGTTTTACTAAAATTATTATTTTTAAAAGGAAGCTGTTCGAATTTAATTCCGAGATTTATTTCTTCAATTATTCTTGTTTTCGTAGAGTTGGATTATTCGTTTATGTGCATAGTATATTTTGAAAAAGCGTGGTGGGTGGTACTTCTTTTATTTGATAATAAATTGATTATTATTAATTTGATATTCATTACGACTGCTCTTCTATTTAAACCTCATTTTGAAGAACGTCGTTCTATAGGATGAAATTAATAAACAAGACACAGCTGATTGATTTCAGTGAAGATGTCGATTTTAATAAAACAGTTATAAAATATATCACATATAAATACGTGTACTAAAATAATACATCAATTATTATCAATTTGTCAGTGGCTTTTTAAAACTTTAGTAGTATGATTATCGTACAAAATTATTAATAACATTAAAAAACCATTTTTTATAAATTATACAATTGAAATATAATAATTTATAAAATTGTAAACCAAGTCGAATTTTTATCAAGAAAAATTCAGCAAAACTTCAAGAAATGCATCTCGAATTCAACAAAATTTAATAGGAAAGCAGAGCAGCTTCTTTTGTCGACCGTTTTTTAAAAATCGACTTCTTTCACAACATAAAAATTTTGTTGACAACTTCTGATGTTGCATTTTTTACCGCATTAATACGATATAATATAATATATAATATAATAAATATGCATTTTAATTAAAACCAAAAAAAATTGTATTCTGTGCACTACAGCTGATTTTTGATATCGTGTTGAATTTTTCGAACAACGATTTTGGTTGTTCGTTTTTTTCAAATTGCAAACAAAAATGTTCGATGGACTTCGCGTCGTTGTCCTAATAAAATAAATAAATGACGATTAGCGAAAGAGAACCTTAGAAAACAGCTGATTTTTATTAATTTTTGTTCATTCAGCGGCCTAGATTCACATTAATAATAAATTAGTTTTAACAGAAAATCATTAATGCGTAAAAAACAGCCATAAAGTTGACTTCAGTGTGCAGTGGGGAAAGAAAACTTGACACAGAAATTTTTTGCTTGTTGCTCTTTATTCATCAGTTTATTTATAATTTAAGGTTAGAATTTTTTGGAAAAGTTTAAACAATAAAATGTAAGATCGTAAAGATATGCAGATATAAAAAGAAAGATAAAAGAGGTTAAAAAAACACTACGAAAAAACAGAAAAAATATTTTATTTTTAATTACAGAGTTTAATTTTTGCAAGGGAAAAAATCTCAAATCAGAACTAAAAACCTAACCAAAACTTAAACCAAATTCTAGAGGTAAGAAGTATCTATATACAGGGAAAAATAAAATACAGTCAAGTCACTGGCTGAGTGCTCACTCCGCACACACACATTCACTAACTCTCTCCATCCCCCACTAGCTCCCTCTCCTAAAATACGATCCCTCTCTCTCTCTCGCTCGTTAATCTCAGCCAGTAGCGCGAGTCAGTCAGTAGTTATTAGAATGTATTAAAAGAGCATATACGAACTCTTATATATATCCATATATACTAATGTACATCCATATGTGCATACGAGTCGGTAGTTTTGGTGTTTATGTGTGTGTGTTGGAACGTCGACGTTGTACGTATGCATCTATATAAACCAATTGAATTGACCGACCTAACCTAAAAATTGTATTTTGCACTTTTCACAAGTTTTACGATGGCAACGATGGAAATTTCGTACTTCATTGCAGCTTTTGAAGCTACAAAATAATTAATTGATTAATGAAATTACAGAAAGATTAAATTTAAATTTGAGTACAAAAATAGTAACAATTCTCTCCTAAAAATTCACTGTCTGTGATGAGAAAGTTTTAATTTGATTTAAAATTTTTATTTATTGTTTGTTGTTTTTTTTTTCTTCGGTTTTCCGTAGCAGCTCAAAGAAAATCGTTACATCAGCGCGGCGAAGCTCAACTAAAGTCAAATCAACTCATCATTATCAAAAAGTTTAGCAGCACCGCAAATTGGAATAATTTAAAATTAAACTTTTAATATTTATATTTTTATTTATGTTTTTTCTATTTATGTTTTCCCATCCATTTTTTATCGAATTTCGCTACACTAAAGTTTTTACTTTGAAAAAACTTACACTTTTTTGGCATACAATTTTCACCACAAATAAATATCGAAATAAAACAAAAAGGTTTTCTTAAATTTTTTATAAATATTTTTCGCAATACTTTCGGAACGTGCTCCTTGCCAGTTCTTTTACAATTTTTTTAAATCACACACCAATCTACTTTGTTTGGAATACAGATGTATAGAATTTAAAGTTTCTTTTTCTTAATATTGTATTTCTATCAGATAAATTCACAAAAATATCGCCAGAAAACGATTTGCTACATCTTTCCGCCGCCGCAAACATTTTCGATTGAAAACTTCAACGAAGGCGAAAATGTGAAAAAGCAGTACATAACGACGACGACGACGGCCAACGACGTCGGCAAAAACAAAAACGAGAACAACAATCAGGATTGCAATGACGACGAAGAGTTCGTAATGTTGTTGTTGCCGACGCCGCCACCACCCCCCACAAAACACCTCTTCTACTAATAACAACAAAAAACCTTGCGCACACATACACACATGTGCACAACACCAAGTATTGGATACGCGATGTACTCGTGCTCGTGCTCGTACTCGTACTCGTCAACTTGCTGTATTAAATGAAAACTTAAAAGTACCCTTGGCTGAGAACAAACAGTGTGCACCACCCATCAAAAGTAAACAGCAAATTGGCGAAAAAGAAAAATGTAACCATACATTTTACGGAAAAGAATAAAAAAACAAAAAACCAAAGAATAATTAAGAGAAAGCAGGTATGCCATTTTGCAAAATTTTTATATTAAACAAAAAGCTGATTTTTTATGAGTATACGATATGAAGTGTACTAAATAATATGCAAAAAGGAGAAATATCATGCAAGTAGAGAACCTAACCTAACAAAGTGCATGTGTGAAATCTTTAATTTTACTAAAACAAGAGACAGGCACACTTTTTAGAGATTAAAATTGGATAAATCTAAAAGAGAACGTTTGCGGGAATGATAAAAAGGTCAGGGGGTGGCACAAAACATTGCAAACCAAGTGGGAGACATAAGTGAGTAAGCCAACAACAACAACAACACCAACCTTATACAAATCATACGTGTAGTTGTAAAACCATACTTGTTGTTGTACAGCACAACAACAAGTCTAAGCAATTCAAACAAAAGGAGAGTGAGAGAAGCTAAAATTTAGCAGACGATACAATACAAAACAGAGAGAGCAGACGAGAGAGCTAAATAAAAGAAATTACATTAGACATCAGAGGAGACAGAAGAGAAAAAAATTAATCGTTTTTGAACTATAATAAAAAATCTGATACATATATGATATTAAAAACTATAAAGCTATCTAAACATAAAGAAGAACACGATAAGGGATAAATTGTTTATAAACTATCCCTTGTTTATAAACTATCCGCATCTACCATAGTACAGGAGTCCCTCGAATAGAATAGTTAATTGGTTCCGTGTTATTCGAGGCATAGATAAAGGAATTGCAATCAGAATTCCTTGTAGCACGACGATATGTATATGTACATACTATATTTGTATACTATGTGATCATATGAGATCAATAAGAATAACGTAGTATTCGAGGGAGGCCTGTATACATTTTGTACTTACTAATGCCAAGTGCTCTGAACAACAAATTATAGATACACAAATATATCCATGTTGTACAAAATAGTTTAAAAAAAGTTTGAACATAGAGATTTTGCATATGAAAGTGTGAGAGAGAGAATGAGAATACAGGGTGTATGTGAACTGTCCATAAGAATAGTTAAATATCATATTTTTCTTAGACGCTTTTTACATGTGCTATAAATGTGCCTCATTTGTCCCTTGATCGCCTTATAAATAATCTGAAATCCGTACTCTTGATTACTATGCCAGTACTTCTATGGGTTGAATCCGAATTTTAAAGGTACCCAGTACCCTGTACCAAATAAACAGCCGTCCACGGTTTACCAACTACCCAACTTCTACCACACACGCAGTCAAAAGCGCTTGTTAGCTGTTGCACCACGGCCATGGTTACTTACACTCTACAAAACTGTCGGTATTGAGTGGCGGCGGGTTAAATGCAGAACAGTTCACAGAGAGCATTCTATATTTCAGTGCAAATTTCATAGTTAGGAAGAGTGCAACTGGCATCATACAAGCAGCAGCAGAGAGGCGCAAAACTTCTTAAAGGAAAGATTCGAAGTGCTGCCAGAGAGGAGGAATAACGAAGTAAACCGGAATGTTTGAACAATGAAAGAGAAAAGAATGGCTGAGAAGGAGAGAGACGGAGAGTGTTTGAAATATTTAAATAAATATAATCTATTAATATAGAAAAAAAGGAAAAACAAGAATGAGAATACTGATATAAAAGACCGGCAGCTTCACGAAAAAATGTTCCACAAAAATAATTAAAAAACATAACTAAATAAAAATACAAAACAATAGACTAAATTATTAAATCTAGTCTATTAGAAATTAATAAAAAATCGATGTCTTGTAAGCGGAGAAGGAAGGAAGAAGAAGAAGTAATTTTGTTGGAAAAAATATCGCCAGGGTCAAAATACCACTAACAAAGGCAACAAAATAATATTTTGATACAGTGAATAAAAACTGCGAAGAAAAACTCGTCGAGAAGAAAACAACGAATTGAATGCGGCAACTAAAAATAGCATCAAAGTGGATGGAAAGATGTTCCATTAATTAAAAAGAAGCCGGTATCAAAACAAATATACATACTTAATTTTCTACTATAGTAAATTTTGATAAAATGATACAATTTATTATATAATTATGATAAAGCTGATTATTGACAGATGATTATATAATTACTTAAGAAATTTATGATGATTTTGTTGAAGTGCAAGCCGGCTAACCACCTAAAATGCAATCTTAAAAATGCATTAAAAATGGGTGAATTCTACTATAAGCTCAAAGTTCAAGTGTTCTATGCGCAGGTCCTTGTTTACAACAATACAACAACACTATATAAAGATGAGAGGGAGGAGAAAAAGAAAGAATTTAGGAGAGAGAAGATATCGCGAACTAAAACTCTGCGCAACCAAATGGAAAAGAAATTAGAAACTAAAACATCCAGTGTTTACACCCAGAAAATATTTAAATAAAAGAAAAATTTAGCAACTCAATTAAATACAAAAAAAAATTAATGTTTTCAAATTAAGGCAGATATTACATAATATCGAATTAGTTTTTATATCGAATTATATTGGAAATCAAACTTTGTGCAAAAATTTGCTTTTAATTGGCAACCACTCAAAATTTAGAAAAATAAATAATAATGGCTCAAGGAAAGAAGGCACCATGCTGCAGAACAGGCAGAGAGAGAGAGAGAGGCGAATAAATAAGGCAGGAAAAGATTAAACAAGGACAGATGTAAACAGAAGAACAAAGAAGGAAAACCAGAATGAAGGCACACAGTCAATGTTGCACCCACAAATTCTATAACTAAGGTTAGTTGAGGCTCTTTGATTCGATTTCACCCTCACCACTCAATCTCTCTGTCTTTGTCAATATTGTCACCTCTCAATTGCCATCTCTCTCGCTCTCTCTATCTCTATCTCTCTATTCTCACCACCCCCATCGCCATCTCCTTCTACAAAATCAGATCATCGGCTCCAACATTTCCACAAACAAATTACAAATGCAGATACTTGCTGCAATGATACAGCGGAAACTAGCGACAAATTTTAACGCAGTCGCATCGTTTTCATCTTCAACCAATTCAACTAAAATGTGTAATATTATTACAATTATTTGACATTTAAAAGAGCTGAAAGGTGTTTCTTTTTTCCGATGAATACAAAGCTAGACACCAACCGTTACCAATTCCAGAAAAATTAATCAATCCCCTTCTCTGTTTACTCCTCTACGTTGAGACCAATATTAGGAAAATGGGAAAGAATTCAAGAGAAAAGAAAGTGTTGAAGAAGACTAAAAAAAGGATAAAAGTGATGAAAAGAAGACAAATTATGAAGAGGAATTTTTCACGCTTTGAACTGAGAAAAACCTTAATATGTATAGATTAAAACTAAGGTGAAAAAATCAAAATTTTTAAAATACATAATGAAAATTAAAGAAAGAAAATTTTCTTTTCATATCTCTTCAATCCATCTTGAATTAGAAAGTACATATGTATGTCCATTTGTATGTATGTATGTATGTACGAGTATTAGATGAGATACTCTCGTTGTCATCAAGTTGTCAAGCAATCTATTGAGGTTATGTTTGTCGATTTGACGACAATCAGACAATCAACTACAAAACGCGGCTTAGGTAAAAAGAAGCAATGAAAACTAAAATCAACAATAACAACATTAGCATCAACAAATGAAGTAAAAAAAACGAAGCCAAATCGATTTTGTATGTCTGAAAGAAAGCAACAAATAGAAATAAAAATGAAATAAAATAGGGGTGGAGAAGGGAGGCGTGTGCTGATGGGGTCGATGGCGAAAAAAGACTCAATTTATGTTAACATTTGCAATTTGTTCAAAAATTTCCAAATTATGATTATTAATTAAATTCACGAAATTTCAATGTAATAAATTTGCAGAATTATGAACTGAATTTATTTTCGCATTCAGATTGAATGCATCACATCATCAGTTACGTCGTTTATACAACAGGAGTCATCGTCTCCATCTGTCTCTGTCCCGCCGGGTTCCGTCATCGTCCCTAACGACCCCCTCATCGTCTTCTCGACAGAGCAGCAGCACAGAAAAATTAAAACAAGATTCAATCGTGTCAAATGCTATACTCATCGGTCAGTCAGTCGAGAGTTTGGGCCGAGGAAAGTCGTTCGCATAATTTTAGCAAAAATGTGAAAACGGAAAAAAGCAGGAGAGATAACAATTGTAAAATTGATAAATAAAATAAAAAAAAAAAACTCATTTAAAATCATCGTATTAATAAAAAAGGCGATAAAAGCAACAACAATAGAAGCAACACACACAACACATAGAACAAAAATAAAGACAAGAAAAACAACACAGAAGAGTATCGGAATCTCTAGAACTTTTTTGAAAATTATTTGTAGTCTTTTTTTCTAAATAAACGTGGTGCACTTTTTTATTATTATGAATTTTTGAAAATTTCATAATTGAATTGATTCTTCTTTTTTATCCTTGCTAATACTTTTTTTGTTCGTTGTGCAATGAAATAAATGTAATTTTTTTTTTATTTCTATTCAAGTTGTTCTTTTATCAATTAACTATTTAAAAATTAGCTTAACTAAAATTATTAAAAAAGGTAACTAAAATAATTATACTGTTTTAAACAAAAAGTGTTCCGTTTCCCAAATTTTCTAAAAAAAAAAACTTAAATTCGGAAAAATTCTACAGAAATAACGGGAATACTTACTGTTTTCGAAAGCCAAACATCTCCTTAAACAGCTTTTGAGAAAATTGATGCCAAACTTGAATTTTTTTTTAAAAATATTGCGTTAATAGAAGGATGAATTTTTTCCCGATCACAAAATTCTTTTACAATTTCTAGAGAAAATGCATCTAAAAAGAAGAATCTATGTTTTGTAGTTTCTGAGAAAATAAAAATTACAAAGTACATATACTTGTTTCCCAGAAAACGCTTTTTGAGAATTTTTCACCTGATCACAGTCAAAGCACTTTTTTAATAAGTTTTCGACAACACCTCTAAGACCTTTAAGACCCTCCGTTTTTTAATACATTTTTTACAGTCTTTTTTTTTAAGACAGGTAAAGCGCAATGAACACAAGAACTTTTTAAAAACGCGTATACATTTCAGGGATTTATTTCTATTTATTATTTTCATTTCATTCTTATTACTATAGTATTTTAATTTTGTACATATGTATATAAATGTTTTAAAGCTCTTGTTGTTGGTGCTTTGTTCCATTTTATGTGATTTTAAGTTGGATGCACAAAAAAATTCACAAAACTTAAAATCACCCAACAACAGCAATTTTTACCTTCCTTTACATTTATTACATCTACTAACTTCTCTGGACATTTATTATTGTTGTTGTCTCTTGTTGCTGGTGTTTATTGGTCAACGTTGTGTTCGACGAAGCAGCAGCACCACAACCAACAACAATAACAACAACAATTATAAAAAATGAATAAATATGTAAACAGTATTTGATGTTGTTTGGTGAACGAAGGAACCAGTTTTTCGAGTTTAACATCTTTTCGATATTTTAAAAGCGGTTGCCGATTGTGGTTTGTCGAACGACTGTTTGAATGGTGGCGAGTTGGCAGATTGGTTGGCGGATCGGGTCGATTGGTGTGTTCGTGGGCTGGTTAGTCGATCGTTGATTGAGTTCGCTGTTGCGACTTGAAAAAGCTACTGCAATGCATTCATTCCACTTGTAAAAATATGTTAAACTGCTGATAGGAATGAGAGAAGTGACCGAAATAAAAAGATGCAGCAGAGAGATGATGAATGCGACGAAGAGAAGGAAAGAGAAGAAGAGGCAGTTAATAATACAGTCAAATATTGCAACAGATCTACTTTTAAGTTTAAAGTACTAGATAATTGAAATACCTTTTAAAGCATCACTTTGGATTTATATTTATTAATGTTTTTATTGTGATTATATCAATATTTTTTTCTTCTTCAAAGGCTTTTAATTTTAAATTGGATCTGGAACTTCTTGAGATATCCTCAACCTAAATATCTTAAACATCAATATGATTCAGAGATTATGAAAGGAGCAAATCTCTCTTGGAGAGAATAACAATAAAAACACACGCTCTTCATATAGTATTCATCAAACAATAATTTCCTGGTTAAATCAAAATTGTCTCTTTAACTTTTTTCTACATTCAGGAGACCTCAAAATATACCAAAAAGACACCAAAAAAATATATTAATAAAGTTGAATATATCCGGGAAAGCGGATCAGGTGAAGCGGGTTGGTGGTCGGATTGTTGAAGCGTCGGCAGCCTTCGCTCTCTGGATAGGTGATGGTTTCTCTTCTATTCGTGTTTATTTAAATTTCACCCACTCAATATTACTATTTTTCCAACTCTCGTTCTCGATTTCTTTTCAATATACTAAAGTTGTTGACTTTTCTTGGAAATTTGTCTGTTGGTGATGTCGCAAAATAAATTATAATAATAAAAATAATCAAATGACGCGAGAAAAAAAGTGAGAGTAAATTTAAAAGAGAATTCATGTCACTAGTGTGAATAAAAATATTCAAATAAACAAAATTAGATGCCTATTTTAATGTTATACACATAAATAACTTTATTTTACGAAATTTTGTTTTATTTACTGATGGCGATGATTTATTGTAAGTGATGATTTACTCCATTGGCTCCAATTAAATGAGATCAGATGAGAGAGAAGATGTTTATATTAAAAATACAGAAAAGCTAAACTATACACTAAAGTTGAACTGAACTAAATAAGCTTAAACAAACATAATCAAAGATATGATAAAAATACATATAAAATTTATACAATATTAAAAAAATAAAATTTTGTATTATTTTAAATATGCTTCTGTTTTATTTTGAATTTATATATTCCTTGTTTACAAATAACGATAAAATAAAATCTTTTATGAACATTTATTTCTAAACGCACAAATTTTTCGGAAGCAGAGAATACATTTAATTTTATGTGAACGGCAACACTGTCCAGAGACATGCAAATTTGACAGTTTCTCAGTTAATCAGAATCGGGTTATTTTTATTTTCTTCTCTTTTACAATTCTTGTTGGTGTTGTTATTAATACTACGGAGCGGGGGGCATCAAAAATTTTAGTTTTTGATATATACATCGATCTATACGAGTATATGTACGAATGAAATATAAAAGAAATTGGTGATTCATTTACGTGTGTGCAACCGAAATGCATTTTGAAGTAGGAGAACATCTTATAACAATTTAATTGTGTCCAATATTTAAATGTAAAAATTCTCAAAATATGTAGTACCGTTTCACCAAAGTACCGTTGCGTACAAAAGAAATGAAATAAAACAAAAAGTGTTCTCTATTATTTAAAAGTTTTCGTACATATGTATTTTCAATACTTGCAATTCATTTAATTTTTTTGTAAATTTCTTGACTTTTTTTAAGTATTGTGTATAAAGGAAAATTTTACAAAATCCATAGTAAGACAACACGAAAGAACATATTGGAATATAAAAGATAATAATATAAATAAAATACTTCTGATGGTATTCAGCTTTCAATAAACTGAACTGAGTGCAAATAATCATATATACTCGCATTAATAATATATTTTCTGCAGTAAATTTATTAAAGTAAAAATGATAAGAATTTTAAAATAAAAACACAAGCAATTTTTGCAAAAATACGATCGTCAGGAGGACGCGGGGGCTAAGAAGAGAAGCGTGTTGGTTTTAAATGGTGTTGCGCGCATATTTACTTCAGTAACACTTGCAAACCTAACCTAAAAAATTTCAGTGGCTTTTTGAAGAACAAGTATTCACATCATGAGGTGTTGAATGAAACGGAAGTTGAATTAATTAAACTATAAAATATTATTAATTATTCATATAACATGTGGTTATGTCGCTACATCAAATTGGAAGTCAAATTTGTTCAAAATCTTTTAGATATTTCACTTCACTTCAAATGTGGACTTAAGAAGTGTGGTTATGAAAGAAAGTAGAATTCTGAGGCAGTTTTCTTCGTTTTTACAAGAGTTTAATAATGCAACTATATTGATTTTTATAAATTGCTGAAAACTATTTATGGAAATGAGTACAAATACACAAACTTACCAGGAAAGTGCACTCAACTCAAGCAGTCGCTTTTTTCAATTGAATTGAAATTGTCCGTGTTTGTATGTGCAGCACGCAGCATGAGGAGGAACCAAGCGAAGCACAGCACAGCATACAAAAAACCAAACCAAACCAAACTTCCAGGTGAAATTCAATTTTTCGATGATTAATTCATGAAATATATTTAATGGTTTGCGCAGTTTCTTCTTTCATAGAGAAATTACAACTAATTATCTGCCTGGCTCACGTTGCAACGGCATTAAAAGAACAACGCGGCACTACTAGTTTGTATAAGAAAATGTTTGAAATTTATTAAACTGATCACTTCCAATGGTTTTATCCACCATTTAATGTCAAATTTGGCACGAACGAAATTTTTGGTTCGCATTGGCTGCGAAAATATAGTTTATTTTCTTTTACTGATTGATATTCACGATATAAATTACATTCTATCAACTTAACGATTTATTTTATCTCACTTAAACTGTAAATATATATTTTATATTGGATGTATATAAAACAAAACCTTCCACATCTTGTTCTGCAGCTGACCGGATCAAGACTGACCAACCTTTGCAATATGGCGCGCGGTTGTTTGGACGAAACTATTTCTTCATTTCTCTCATTGCATTCAACTTCTTCGAGCGGATGCAGGGACGACAGATAACCAAAATACCAGTCGTACTCACCACGAATGAATGCCATTCTGGATTTCTATTTATTCAATGCAGAATTCTGAACTAGAAAATGTAGAAATTTATGGAATTGAGGCATTTATTTATTTATTTATTTTACGAAAAAAGTTCTCAGGAGCTTGTGGTGTCATACAAATCAGGTACAGGCATAAATCTGATTTTTTTTTAAGTATGTATATCTCATAGATAACATACAATTACAAAAGTATTCGAAATCTATATGTATTGAAATGTTTTTGGTTACATGGCAACTCTGTTCTTAACGAGAAACGTCATAAAACGAAGGAAAGCTGCGTACATTTGTTTTGAAGGATGTCTGCCATAAGTTACAAAATGGTTTCGTCCACAAAATTTAGTGTAATAATCGAGGTTTTCTTTAGTTTTCGGGCACACTTCAATATATATAATTAAAACAACCACCACTGAGGTTAATTAAAATCGCATTTATTACATTTAATAATTAAAAACATATCTAATACCCGAGTTACTAAAAATTTATGGATGGCAGACAGTACTAAAGACAGTGAGAGCAGCAGCAAGCAAACAAGCTGTTGAAGTCTTTCAGTCAGGGTTGCCGTTTCAACATATATGTGTTTAAATGAAAAGTTTTTAAACGCATTTGGGCACATTTTATTGAGAACAGCCTATTAATGTGTTATGTATATAACTTTGCAGAGAAAATTGCTCAACATTGACATAAGACAAGAAAAGCATAAGGTTTTTGTAAGAGTATGTAAATAGAAGAAAATTAATGGAAAGTTAAAGCATGTACCATTTCGTATTATTTAAATTTTTTATAAATTTTGTGAAAGAATAATTTCATTTTTGTTATTGTTGTTTATTTAAACCTTGTATAAGTTGTACATAGGAACAAAAATGTCTTAAAACTAGAGTTACATATGGCACATAGCTTTTATAAACGCTGCACGCCCTGGGTATTTCATGCAAAGCTCTAGAGCCTGTGTGGCGTTTGTATTTGCGGAGGCGGCACGGTCCCGATTGCTGTCCTACATTCGATTAAAGAATTTTGTTACTTATGTTATTAATTTATTTAATTTTATTATTGTGTTCCTTGTTTACAAATAAACAAAGAAAATAACCGTGATCATGAACATTTATTTCTATATATGGACACATTTATTTCTAAATAACACATTTCTTTGAGCAGATTAAAACATTTAATTTTATTCTAGCGGCAACACTTCTGTCAGTTCAAAACGTTGAGGTAAGCTACGAGACTTGTAGCTACAAAAGAATTGGACATTTTAGCCACCCACCATCAATGGATCCGAGAATGCTAGCATGACCGAGTCTCAAAAAAGTGTTTTTGGCTCGACAAATACTCAAATGCAAGTAACGTGAGCCATTCACTTAGTTATTGAACGTACTGAACAGCAAGAAAAAACTCTATTGACAGATGACGTCAACTGTGAAACTTGTCCGAGAAATGTTACAGAAAAGCGGTACTAATCACTCCAGTTCGCGATTATTGTACTTAGTAGGGTTAACGGCGAATAATCCGATTAAAGTGGTCAAGGTAAGTTTCTGAACGGAGTAAGTAGGACAACACACCAGGGGAAACGTGTATATTTTCACCACGCCCAGGGAAATGTTAACCCATTGATGATTTCCCTGTTGCACAGTTTTCAAGGCAAGGTAGCGTAATGCTAATGATAAATTCAGGTACAAAATTCGATGGTAGTTGAGGGAATCTCAAAGATGTTACAACATAAATTTTTTGCAGTCAGAAATTTCTAGTTAAGCTGATTTCAGCTATCTAAACTACAAAGACTATTATCAACTCATTATATTTCTCTTCCTCGTTCAGAACTTCCTCTTGCGAAATAAAAGAATGAAAGACCTGGAGCCGAAGCATTGGAAAAACTAGACAAAAGAAGAAAAACGCGAGTGCGCTTCTGATGCCCATGCAACTACAAACCATATCAACGACAGAGAGAAGTGTGTATAACGTCAGATACACAACAAATAAAAAGAAAATAAAAATAAAAACTCATAAAAGCGACAACAAATGCAAATAAGCCAGAAAATTAATGGACTAAATTTAGAATGGAATTTCTAAAGACTATGTCATATGAAACATTTGCATTTTAAAGGAAAATTGAAAGGTGTAAAGCATGTACTTACTTTTTAATGAGAATCCAGTTTTGAATTTTTGATTAAATTTTCTATCGGTGTTCGAAGAAGTTGAATTGCAAAAATTTGTTGAATTTTTATTTTTTTAAACAATTGCCGCACATTTATTGGTCTTGTAGCATTTCTTCTGTCATTTAATAGACTGCGACGTTGACCATTTCAAGACATTTTTAATACACTGTATAATTTTTCACTGTTTCAATTTTGGAAAACTTTGACAAAATAACTATAATGTTGACAATTTATGTAATTATTTTTTAAAATAAAATTAATAGCGAACTAGATTGTCGATTTTTAAAGTATTTTTCGAGCGATCGGACTTTTTCCTCGTTATACTTGAGTTTTATTGATATTTTCTACTGCATCATAAAATAATGCTTTCGACTGTACGCTGCGTACATTCGTGATGTATGTATAACAACAAAAGCACAAATTACACTGCATGGAGAAAATTCAATTTAACCAAAGAAAAAATGGCGGGAAGCAAAAGGAATACACTAGTTAAAAATATAGCTTATTGCTTTTGATAATGCATTTTAAAACATTTTTAAAACGTCACACTATGTAATGCAATTACGAGGTTTAATTGCATTTTTGTCTGTTTTTACTACTTTAGGTTTTGTTTTTGGTTTTTTGTTTTTTTACGTTTCTTTTATATTTGGAGGGTGCGTTCAGTACAATCGTGATATAAGAGACGGTACACAATAGTATTAAATTGGCTCAATTATTAAACTAACGCGGTTCCTACACAACCAAAATCCTTACGCGAAACGGCATTTGTGTGGAGTTCGTTCTTATGTTGAGTAATACCCAACTGTCCCGATTTTGTTGTTGTTGTTGTTTCTTACGGTAAGTCTAACACCATCTAAACTGTTCTCTTGTATCGTCTGGTTTCAGAGTTATAGCTTTTTGAAGTTTGAAAATTCCAAGGATATATCGTCTAAACATATTATATTTAGTATATACATATTATTAACATCGTTGCAAAGGTATTTAAAATAGTTTTCATAGTGATGGTCAATATTCTAAACACATAGTTTTGTTGTAATTAATTTTGCTGACAAATGTATCGTTTAGAAAAATAACGCCATTATTTCTTATTAAAGCAAATTTTTCGATTGTAAATTTCATATACAATAGGATTGTGTTTTCAAATTTCAACATATTTTCGCGAATTAGAATAACTAATTACGTATGTCTCAATTCTCTAAATCACCCGTTACAAGTTTTTTTACCTTTGGTGTTCTTATTTTTATTCAGACGTGTTGGTTCAGACAAAACAAAAAGTCTTGTGAAATCTAGTCCCTCTAAGCCCGTTTGCTGTGTTGACAAAAGCGTCACCTGTTTTATGACAGTTTCAGCTATTGTATGACAGTTTCTGTTGACAGCACACTTTAGATCAGATTTGCATAAACAGGTTTTTGAAGTCGGTTTCCTTTTTTACAGCTGTTTAAAAATACATCAGAGGTATTCATATCGACTTGGCTCAGATTTTGTTGGAATTGCAATATCATCAGTTGCGTGGAGATTCGCCTGGTTTTCAAGTTATGATCTCTTGAAATTAAAATATTTCTAACCATTAATGAAAGAACTTTATTAATGATTCCGTAGGTTTTATTTGTTCTAGTAAAAAGTAAAACATTTCTATGGTTTTATACAAAAACAAATTCAAATTAATGAAGAAGATACAAATGAAGAACAAGACAAATAATTGTCGGTGTTTTTCTCAGAAATGAAGTTGCTTATAATTTACGAATGCTACTTTTGATTATTTTCTTTGTATTATTATTCGTATTATTTTTCCTAATATCTTTTGTTATCTGTTTTCCTTTCGTTTTACTTTCTCTTCTCGTACAAATACTCGTCCTCGTAGTAACGCGGTGTCGTCGCGGCCAAAAATACTTGCTGAGGACGACATTGTTGTAGTGAAATATTGATTTCCTCTGGGGTGCGATAAACCTGCTGCTGTTGTTGTTGCTGTAGCGTTGACGTGGTGTAGAATGTGTACGGCGTTGGAGCGGTGTTCTTGATTTTGCGGTTGCAGCTGTAGCGGTTGAATTGTTGTTACGGTGACTGGTTTACGATAGACTGCAGTTTGTTGCACTGGTTGATGACGTTGCACTTGTTGTGGTTGTGGTTGATGTCTGAGCTGTTGTACTGGCTGCGGTTGATAATGCCGTTGTTGTTGTTGAGATGACTGACTATTAAAACCAATCCGGACCTATCATCATCATCATTGGAAATGTGAGTCTTCCCAGACCACATTTGGAATTGGAAAGGAACTCCTTGAACCTAAAGGTTTATGTTGAGTTCCTTCGAGTAGCTTAAAAGTAACTTGAGAGTATGAGGTTTAATTTTCTTGATTTATATTAGCGTAGCTGTGTGGATTTGTTATTATTTTTTTTTTTTTTTTTTTGAGTGTTGTTTTTTTTTTTTTTTTTAAGGTATATTTTTTTTTTTTTTTTTTTGAAAAACGTTATAAAAGAATATGAGAAGAGGAAATACAATGGAAAGATGAAAGTGAGAGACTGGGAAAGAAAGTTGAGTGATAGAATTTAAGAGAGAAGACTGCTGTTGTAGCAGGTGTGAATTCATGATTATAGCTTGGGATTATATTATGATGTTTGCGTTCTTGATGAATTGAAATATGGCTTTGAAAATATCGATGTTGTTGGAGGCCAGTAGCTGAGGCAAGCTGAGGACGTTAGCCCTTTGAGCGTGCAATCCGGTAATAAGTGAGGATCTGAGCGCTGGCCCAACGCAGGGGCAGCGGAAAAGGAGGTGGCTCACTGTCTGAGTGGAGCCGCAGTTACAAGTGTCGTTTTCTGCCATTTGAATCCTGTGCATATGGTCCTTGCATCTGGTGTGGTTGGTTTTCAGTCTGTTAATGCAGACTATGATGTTGCGGGAAAGGGAGAAGCCTTTGAACCATGGGGGAGAGTTTACTCTTGGGGCCATGGAATAGAGGTAACGACCATGTGCCGATGAGTCCCAATTCGATTGCCAGCTGTCAGTGTTCGTTTTTCTGTGCAGTGCCCTGAGGTCCCTGTGGAATAATGGGAGGGAGGGGAAGTCATGAGGGGGATGATTGCTGGCTACAGAGTCCACATATTCATTGCCCTCGATGCCCATGTGACTGGGAACCCAGAGGAAGTGAATGGTGAAGCCTGATGATTTGAGATCTAGGAGAGCTGTTTTTATTTCTAGAATGGAGGGATGGGAATTTGAGTTGAGATGACCGCTGATGGAGGAGAGAACCGACTGACTGTCGGTTATGATGAGAAATTTGTTTCGTTCTTGAATTTTGATAAGCTTAAGCGCTTCTAGGATAGCTAAGGCTTCTGCCGAAAAGATTGAGCAGTGCTTGTTGAGCGGAAAATACGCTTCTAGATCTAGATCGGGAAACCAAAGAGCGGAGCCTGTGTGATTGGCAGTTTTCGATCCGTCTGTGAAGATGCGTTGGGAGACTGGCCAGCGTTTATGAATTAATTTGCAGTACTGTTTTTGAATTTCTGATGGTGAGTTTCTGATGTTATCGGTATTTAAGAAAGATATGGATGGTTTGAGCTTCAGAGCCTCATAAGGAGTGCGGAATAGTGGGAGAGTGTGGTTTGAAGAGATGTTGAGATTTTGAAATAGATACTTGAACTTGTCAATGAGGGGATGAGGAAGAGAGTAGGATCTTGAGAGGGCTATAAGTGAATTTCTGGCAGGATGAGACATCTTTGAAATAAGACTACAAATATAGTTATCCGCGACTAAGTTAAGACGTTCTGGAAGAGGCATGACATTCGCTAATAGTTCAAGACTGCGGGTGTGTGTGGACATAAGGGCTCCAAGAGAGATACGGAGAGCTTTCCACTGGATTCTTTGCAGTGTGAGAAGGTGGCTGGATGAACAATTTAAAAGGAGAGGAGCAATATATTCGATTTTAGGCCTTACGGCGCCAATGTAGAGGCGGATAAGCTGCAGAGGATCACTGCCCCAGTAGACACCGCACAGGGATTTCATAACATTAATGAATTGCAGACATTTTTTGGAAATGTGCGCAATGTGGGGACCTAAAAGAAGGCGCTCATGGAGATGGAAGCCTAGGAAGTTGAAAATGTGAACATGTTCGATCTGTTGTGCGTTGATGAAGATAGGGCTAAGGGAAAGAGATTTACGCCGAGAGAAGAGAATAGATTTGGTTTTTTGGGCGGAGAGGGAGAGGTCGAGATCCAGGAGAGAGTGGCTGATTTGATTGACAGCTGCTTGGACTTTGGCTCTGGCTAGGCGAGAGTCATGTTTGGAGCAGTAAACGACGATATCGTCCGCGTAGGCTAAGACCTTTACCTCTGAAGGTAGGTTTGCGAAGATGCTGTCAATATAGAGGTTGAAACAGAAAGGGCTCAGGATGCAGCCTTGGGGGACTCCTGTAAAGGAGCGCCTATTAAGTAGAGCGTCTTCACTTTGGATGTATAGATCTTTGAACTGAAAGAGGCTAAATACTAACTTATTAAAACGGTTTGGAAGACCAAGGAAGTCTAACTTTGACATGAGGATGCCAATGTTCACGTTGTCAAAGGCGCCCTTAATGTCCAGGAAGACCGCATATGTGAACTCCCCCCGTTCAAAACCTAAAGAAATATCAGACCAAAGAGTGATTATGTTGTCCGAAGTAGATTTAGCCTTACGAAAACCGGACTGAATATTGCTCAATTTGTTGTTTGACTCAATGTGCCATTCAAGACGTGAGGTGAGTATTCTTTCAAAGAGCTTTCTGGTGGAGGATGCAAGGGCAATGGATCTGTAGGAAGGGGGAGAAATTGGAGGGAAATGCTTTTTCTTAAGGGGAATGATGAGATATTTAAACCAGTGTAGAGGCAGAAGTCCAGAGGAAAGAACTTTATTGAGGCATTCTAGAAGTTTTATTTTATTGTTTGCATTGAGAAGTTTAATGTGAGTGTTTCTAAGGCAGTCCAGACCTGGGGCAGAGTCTTTTAGAAGGGAAATAGCGTCATCAAATTCTAAGGACGAGATGGGGGAAAGGAGAAGAGAATTCTCTTCTTCAGGATCTGAGGGGACCGCCGGGCCTGCACAGAGAGAGTTGCAGGGGCCATGAGGGCCTGTTAGGGAGTCACAAAAGGAAGCGAAGTGATCTGCCGAAATAGAATTCGAGTCCGAAAAGGAGCCATTGAAAAGTTTGATCTTTTTCCATAATTCAGAGATGGTGATGTCTTGATTTATGTTTGAGCAGAATGTCTTCCAGCCCTTTCGTTTTTCCTGTCTGGTCACTTTTCTAAAGTTTTTCCTTGCATTAATGAGGATGTCATAATTGAGCCTAGAGGGAGATAGCTTAAATTTATTGAGGGCAAGTCTTTGCGCGGCGATGGCTTTTTGGCACGCAGAGTTCCACCATGGGTTTGGCGGACGTTTGTGGCGTTTGGGGATGGCGCTAAAAGACTTGTGCAGTGAATCAGATAGAAAGTCTAGAGGGTGAGAGTCAGGAGGACAAGAAGTGGGAAGAGAGTCGAAGATTTGGGAGAATTTTTTGTTAAGTGATTGAGCGTTAAGAGATTTGGGAATGACAGGGAGAGGGTGACGTTTGGAGCAAGGAGAAAGATTCAGAGAAATGTCCAGAATGCAATGTAGGCTTCCCAGCGATTCTTTTGTGGTGGACCATGACGAGGAAAGACTGAGAGAGGAAGAGGAGAACGTGAGGTCGATTGCAGAGGGATGCTGCCCGAAGTAGGTGGGGGAGCCATCGTTAAGGAGAACAAGATTATGATTGTCTATGAGGTCCAGGACTTGAAATCCTCTGTGATCAGGGTGATGGCTGCCCCAAGAGGGGTGGTGAGCGTTGAAATCTCCGCATATGAGAAGATGGGAGCGAGAAAGAGAAGAAATAATGGAAGAAAGGGGGGAAATGTTGATGCGTAGGGAGGGGGGAATATAAACAGATAGAAAAGATATAGGTCCTGTACTAGAAAGAACTTCACAGCCACATACTTCGATGCCATTACTAGAAGAGATTTTCAGGTCTTTGTGAGGGATGTTAGCATCAACCAGAATGGCTACTCCTCCACCCCGATTGAGAGAGGAGGGCCTGTCTGACCTGATGATGCTGTAGTTTTTGACTTTAAATGGATCGTTGGGTTTGAGGAAGGTTTCGGAGATACAGGCGACAGAAATGTCGTTGTTGAAGAGATACTGGGACAGCTGGGCAGATTTATTACGAACACTTGTGGAATTAAATTGACATACTTTCATTTGCGTCATTTATGTGATCAAGAATTGACGAGAAGATGTCTTTGACAGCAGTCAATCTTAGCAAAGAGTTGGAGTCGCCTGTATCCAAAGTAGCTAAGATATCAGTGGAGAGCTTCTGCAAAGCGTTAGGGGAGGAAAAATCTAGTGAGTTGACTTTTTCTATGATTTGGAGGAACCGGTCATCCATATCGGCTTGAGCTGTGACGGGAGGAGGGGGGGTAATTGTGACAGACTTGAGACAGACTGATGCTGGGGTGGTGGGTGGGGGTGGGGAGGGGCAAGGGGAGGGGACGGCGAGACGAGGTCTCTTATGGGCAATGGGAGGAGGAGCGACGGGGGGATGAGACAGGCTAGCTGGAGGGAGGAGGGGAAAGTCAAGAGGACTAGGGGTGAAGATTGATGCGTAAGTATGGGGTTGGGAAAAAGAGGGGGCAGTCAATTTAGGTTTTATGGCGGCCGCCTTTTCGGACAGACGTTTCTTAATTTTTAAGAAAATGGGGCATGAAGACGAGGAGGCAGGGTGGTCACCCCCGCAGTTAACACATTTTATAGGGTAGGGGCAAGATTCAGGGTCGTGTGAATTGCCGCAAGATGGACATGTAAGTTGGGCTCTGGAGCAAAATTTGGCCGAATGATTATATCTGCAACATTTGGTGCACTGTAGGACCCTTTGTCTGAGGGGAGATACCGGGAAATTGACGCCATCTATGTTTAGGTGGGAGGGTAGGATGGAGCCAGAGAAGCATACGATGACAGAGTTGGAGGATAAGGTTTTGCCGTTGTTTTGGTCCTTGTACGTCAGTCTTCTGACCTCTGCGACCTTGCAGTATTCAGAGATCTGACCGTACTGTGCCATGTTTTTGCAGACGGCTTGTGTGTAAACTTCTTCTTCTGTGTAATCGGACGGAATGGGGACATAACCTCGAACTTCACAGTCGTCAGACTGTATAAATACGTTGAAAATTTTGCTTAGATCGGTGTCTGAAGCTAAAGCGTTGGCAGTGGCCATGTCTTTGGCAAAGATTTTTACTTTGCGTTTCGAAATATAAAATATCTCAATGTTTTTAAACTTTGAGTAAAGCAGCTTACCAATTTTTACGCAGTTAAGCTGATCACCAAATTTATAGGGCGTTAGGAAAACAGAGAAGTTTGTCAAAAGTGGGTTGGCATATGCACGAGGACGCGGAATGGTGAACTCACCCCTCCCATCCGCCGCCGCAACGGAGCACCCACTAGGCCAGACCATCACTCACTTTTTTTTCTTTTCCTTCCAAGTAATGCAGCGAAAAAGCGGGGCAGAAGTTGTGCTTTTAATTAAGTAAAAAGAATAAAAATCACTCACTTGTGTCAGCTACGCCTCGGTATGATCCAAACAAATCGATAAGCCGTGAAAAAATTGGGAATTTGCCCAAGTGAAGAAAAAAAAGAAGATGGCGGAGAACGCGCGAAAGTAAAATAAAGAATTAAATTAATAAGTGAGAGAGCTCGCACTCGGATGACGTCCGTACACGACGAAGCTATAATCAAGAATCCAAAATCCAAAAATCCGGACCTAGACGACGACGATACCCAGAGAAGAGAATAGGAGTCAAAATATTGAGTAATGCAAACTAGTCTCTTAGTTTAAAAAGAGTTAAACTTTATGAATGAGATCTTTCTCATAAATGCAGAATAGCTGCCAAGCTCAGATTTTGTTCATCCTTTTTTTACCGTTAGATAGGGCCATCAGGAACGAAAGTGGCTGGTTTTTATCGGGGGCTGGTCAGCCATCTTGGATTTATGACCGTTTGAAGGTCAAATAAATGGTACTAATAAAAGGCACTTATTTCATAAACTAAGTAAGCTAACGGAGCAAACGAAGTACTGTTGGAAAGGTATTTTTAATACCTTTCATTTATGTAATACACATTTTTGTCCATAACATGGCTGTGAAGGAATTATATTGATTTTTAGAAAAATGTGACAAGTTGACCTTGAAACAACAATTTTTTTCGTCCAAACGGACACATTAAGGTATAAAACAAATTACAGTTATGGAAAGCTTGTTCTTTTACTTTTAAAATGGTATATAATATGTTATACTTACTATTGTATTACATTACTTTAAAAAATTATACATTACGTAAAAAAATGTGTATTGCGAAATGTTGCCCGAGGTACCGGAGAACGTTTAAACAGAATTGGGAAGAATTTTTTCTATTCAATAATTTTTTCTGAATAAAATCTATAATTAACCTATAAATTATCGAATCATAATTTCTGTAAAAATTAGCCAGCCATAATAAAATGGCTTTAGCAGCGGAGCAGTCAGCTACTTTTTTCTGGTTTCTCATATGTTATGTTATTTTGACAGTTCGTTCCGGACGCAGTCGTTACTGAAATGGATTTGTGTTTACAGCATAATATTTGTTGTATGAACGTATGTTGATGTCGATTCTATAGTAAGTTAAAAATACCCACATCACTTTAATTTGTGCCCACATTACAAAACGAAACTTCGTAAGGTGGCAACAGTTCAGTTCAATTTAGATGAATATGTTTATGAATCCGCCGCACCACCAATGGAATCGGTAGACGTGTACAACGTGATAATTAGGGTCGGAGGAGATAATTATCTCTGATTAGGGTTTAGATTAAATTTAAACTAAGGTGTCGAAGGTTCTAATTTTTTGAGTCCAATTCGTTTAGTCTAAAAATGAGAGCGAAAGCTTATCTACTGTTCTGCGTTGCTTTATCATCCTTAACCACAGTTTGGAGCTTCACATCCCAAGATGTTAAGTGTCACGGTATAAATATAAAAACTAGTCAAATATGATGGGAAATATCAATTAAAATCGAATGGTTTTTGTGTATATTTTAGTGTGCAAGGCGACAGTTCAAGAGATGGAGGAAGCTATAGCAAAACAAGATCCCAATAAGTTAGCCGACGTCAGCGGTTTCCGCTTGGATGCTGCTGGAAATTCAATAAGCAAGACTGTTAAATTGGTGAAGTCGGAAATGTTCCTGACCGAATTGATGGAGAATATTTGTAATTAAAATGAAAATCCCATATTTTTAAGCCCCTTGAATAAAACATATTCTTTCATTTACAACAGGTTCCAAGATGGAAGACTACGTTCGTGTGACATATAAACAATCTGGCAAATTGGCATTATTAAAAATGATAGTTAATGGTAAAATGAATTCAGAATCATCGAAGGTCGACTTTGTTCAGGACGGTGATCTAAACAAAAGTTTGGAACACTACGTAAGCTCTTTTAAGTTTATTAAATTCTGCATCAATGTTTTTTTTTTTGTATAATTGTTTAGTGTTTGGAAATATTAGAAGATCAAGAGGAGGCCTTCCTGAAAGCGTTTCAAGCCAACAGTCTAGACGATAATCTGGACATTCGAATCTGCTCGGAACAAACAAATTACTGTAAAGATGCTCCCATTCAAGACGACTACGAATTTGACAAAGAAGAATTGTGATAAACACCTGCCACAAATTATTACGCTCCTCGTACTTAAGACTTAGCAAATAATCATCAGTTCGCTTTTATACAAAATTGTTCTTTTATCAAATACTTTAATGAATTTGGTTAATAATTAAACGTTGATATTTTCTTAATGAAAAAAAACACATTGTAATTTTTATTTGTTCATATTTGTTATTTTATTTGATTTGAGAAAATGCAAACATGATGTGTGACGAATCTAATATTAGAATAACTTTTTTCTTATCGGCGTATCTACCAAATCATTTTTATCTGAAAAGAAATAAAAAGTCATCAATGAGGAAACGATTAAGTGGTCAACGCGTAGAATGAATAGAGAAAAAGTATATGTTTTAAACAATGGTCACGCTAATCTGTAAATGTTCAATACAATGTTTTATTCAACAACGGTTGAAGTATTTAATAATCAGTGTCTGGATGAAAGCCAAAAGTTGTACACTAGAAAGTTTAAAATCAGTAGATAATTAAACCTCAGATCAATTCTATATTTTTGAAAAATTATTAAATTTAATGATTGGTTAGATATTTCATTAATTAAATATTCAATTAGAAGTAGATGTACAATTCAATTGTACAAATACAAAAATTTACTCTATACTATAAATGTTATAGAGGTTATGTATATTTAACCTGGATATTTTAAAAAATGAGTATTATTTAAATAAATTAAACAGGAATGAAGCATTTCATCCTTCTGTGACACCTACAAGTTTATAGAATTATATGCGGAATCACAAATTATAGAATTACAATCAGCAATACCGCAAATACTGTTCAATAACATACAACTTTTCTTTAAAGTTTCATATGTTCCAATGCTTACGTTTATGTATGATAATTAAAAACTTAAAACAGATGTCCCATCTTCTAATGAGGTTTTTATATTTGTTTTTTACTTGTACTAACCTTAAAAAAAATCAATTCTTCATCTACTTCTTCAGCAACTGATGTCTGACAATCAACCATGGAGCTCCCAATCCAGAGCCGAAGAAAAGTACAAACAGGGCAGTCAATTTGTAACGGTTCGAAAGAGCGAAAGGCAGATTCTATAAACAAAACATAAAATCAATTTATTTCAGGAAAATTTTCACATTATGCAATCAAGGTGGCAAAAACGATTGCTTCTGTTGCCCACTCACTTCGCCGGGAATACCACCATGTGAGTGATATCTAACCAAGGATTTGGTTAAATTGCGTGCCAAAAGAGCGCTACGTCCCAACATTATTCCAAAATATACACTTTATTCCACAGTAAATTCTTTACAACCGAAAACTATTCTCCGTAACAGCTAAATGGCCAAAGAAAACGAAGACGTCAAAATAGATATCGGTTTAATCGATACATCATGTTATCGAGAGATGATATGTCAATCTTTTGACATGGTTTATCGGATTTCTTCCATGTAAATCGGAATCATCTGATTTCTTTTACAATATATTTTACTATTACTATAACTATTACAGAATTAAATTATAGATTATTCATTAATTAGAACATTAATTGGAGTGGAGTAGTTTTTTCCATCATCAAACATTACATATGCTTTAGGCACCTTTGAGCATTTGATGGCGCACAATAAGAAATGGAGCACCTAATCCAACACTAAAGAAAGCAAAAAACACGATGGTAAATTTTGTTTTATTCTTTAGTCCGATCGGTAAAGCCTGAGGAAGGAGTAATAATTGGTCAAATAATTAAATTGTATGTATGTCACAGCAGAAATTTAAGTACTCATTACTCACGCGATTGGGATCGCCACCGTGATGGGCGTAACGTCCAGTCCCTATCATGTTGCGCGCCATCAAATTGGTTCTTCCCAGCATATTTTTCAATTTTTATTTATTTATTATATTTATTTTATTTTCTTTTTTAGAAATTTATTTCTATGTTTAAAATTGGATAAGCTTTGATAAAAAATTTTAGAGTTTATTTCTCACAAAGTTTACTCAATAAAATTAAAATCAACGCTTGCTAATAAAAATACAAATCGAGTCGGTGAATTTAGAAATACATATGTACATAAAAATAAAAGAAAATATTACAATACGTAAAAATATTCTTCCGACTTATTTTGATTGCCAAAAATGTTTCGTAGCAAAACTACACAGTTATTTCAAATAAATAATTTATATGTTTACTAATTTTAATACATAGATTGATACCTTTAAAAAGTTCCTACAGAATAAGAACAAATGAAGATAGATAGGTAGAAACTTATACAAAAAAGAAGTTAAGAAACATGACTTATTGTATAGCATATTTTAAATTAATTACTTCCCAAGTTTTTATTATTTCGACTTTAAGTATATAATTGAATGTTTAAATAACAAGGAAAATCGTCGCCATAGAATGTGGAAAATATTTCGTCTAACTGAATAAACTTACCCCTGCGTTGAATATTTGTATTCGAATATTCGTAATCAGCTGTTCAAGTCGTTATCACATTCCAAATTCTCAATTTAAGTTTTCGATTAATATACTGTAGTGCATTTAATTGTTTTTGCATTTTATTTCCCTTTTTAACATAGTTTCTTATTATTTTCTTAATTTGAAGTTGATTTTGTTTTTATTATTGATATAATGTTAAAGTTGGGTAACATACGCTGTTCTTTTTCCAAATCATTCATTCCAAACACTGTGCGTTTATTGCACCTCAGCGAAGCTGATGTTCTGCAGACCACGATTGATAAGAACTCTGTCGAGTTCAAGGTAATGTTGTTTTGCTCTTTCAAATTTCTGTCAGGTGCACAATGTATTAATTAAAGAAAATTCAAGGACAATACAAGTGAAATGTCAAAATTGGTCACTGAGCTCCGTGACCTTACCAGTAAAGTGTTAGCTGGAGGCGGATCGAAAGCCGTCGATCGTCACACATCTCGTGGTAAACTGGTGGCAAGAGAACGCATTAACAAACTGCTGGACAGTGGATCAGCTTTTCTGGAATTTAGCACATTAGCTGGTCATCAGCTATACGGTGATGAAGTAGTAAATTCTGGGGGAATCGTTACTGGTATTGGGCGTGTCTGTGGGTGAGTTTGTAACTTTATGTAATAGTTGTAACTTTGCTGTAATGATTTGTTGTAAAAAAAAAGAAATTAGAAAATTATAACACAAATTCAGTAGAAAAATATAAATATTGTATTTCGTTCAAGTTCACAATTTAAAGAAAAATTTAAAATTGGAACTTTGTGTGTTTAATTTTAACCGCAATCGGCTGTAATTTAATCTCTTGGCGATAGCGCTCCTGTTTTTAGTTTATCTTAAGATTTATTTGTAACATAACTATATAATAATAATTTCATATCCAAAGACGGCGAATGTTTGCAATCAAGTAGTGAAAATTTAATAGATTTAATAAGCCCCAATTAATTGGATAATATTTTTATTTTTCAGCACGGAATGCGTAGTGGTCGCTAACGATGCCACCGTCAAGGGCGGTTCCTACTACCCTATTACAGTGAAGAAACACTTGCGTGCCCAGGAAATCGCTCAAGAGAATCGTTTGCCCTGTATTTATCTTGTAGATTCCGGTGGCGCTAATTTGCCCCGCCAGGCAGATGTTTTTCCCGATAAACTTCATTTTGGTCGCATTTTCTACAACCAGGCCAATATGTCTGCTCAGGGTATCCCACAAATAGCGGTTGTTATGGGGAGTTGCACAGCTGGTGGTGCTTACGTGCCAGCCATGGCAGATGAAAGTATTATAGTAAAAAAACAAGGTACTATTTTTCTAGCTGGGCCTCCACTTGTCAAAGCTGCAACTGGTGAAGAGGTATCAGCTGAAGACTTGGGTGGCGCTGATCTGCATTGCAAGACATCTGGTGTCACTGATCACTACGCGGTGGATGATGAACACGCCCTCCATTTGGCACGTCAAGTGGTGAAAAATTTAAATTTACCAGCCACGAATGCGTTTAACGATCAGCCGTCGTACTCTAGCAAGAAAACGATCCAAGCGACGAATCAAATGCAGTTAAAGCAAGTGGAGGAACCTAAATATGATGCTCAGGAGTTGTACGGCATTGTGGGATCGAACTTGACAAGAAGCTTCGATGTGCGTGAGGTGGTCGCACGAATTGTTGATGGCAGCCGTTTTACGGAGTTTAAAAAGATGTACGGAGAAACATTGGTATGCGGTTTTGCCAAGCTATACGGACAGATGGTAGGAATAATTGGCAATAATGGTGTTCTTTTCTCCGAGAGTGCCTTAAAAGGTGCGCACTTCATACAGCTCTGTGTGCAACGAAAAATTCCGTTGGTGTTTTTGCAAAACATTACAGGTGAGCAGAATAAAAAAAATTAATTTTCACTGAGATATTAACACAAAAAGTTTGATAAAAATATTCAATTAGATCAATATTGTGAATTTAATTTAATATTAATACTAAGAAACTGTAAAAGTTGGATATAAAATATTTGTTTTTCTAAAACATTTATTGCACTAAAGATTGCTTTTCTCTTAAAGGTTTTATGGTAGGTCGCGACGCTGAAGCCAATGGAATTGCCAAGAATGGCGCAAAAATGGTAACTGCAGTTGCTTGCGCCAATGTCCCAAAGTTAACTGTAATCATTGGCGGCTCATACGGTGCTGGTAACTATGGTAAGAAGAGGTTTTAATATTTTATTATTCATATAATTAAATATATTATTTATATGTAGTTGTTTCCGTTATTTGAAGTTCATTTATTAATAACAATTTTCTATTTTCAGGCATGTGCGGCCGCGCCTATTCTCCACGTTTCCTTTACATGTGGCCTAATTCCCGCATCTCAGTTATGGGTGGCACACAAGCGGCTAACGTTATGGCCCAAATAACCGCCGATCAACGGAGGCGGGCCGGCAAAGGATTCACTGAAGCCGAAGCGACCAAACTGAAAGCTCCCATTATTGAAACCTTTGACAAGGAAGGATCACCTTATTATAGCACAGCGCGTTTATGGGATGATGGTATCATTGATCCGGCTCGCACGCGCCAAGTACTTGGCTTAAGCTTGAAAGCAGCTGTTAATAATGCCAAAAGTGATACAAAGTTTGGCGTTTTCCGAATGTGAATACATATTGTAAAATATCAAATTGTGTCCTATCATTACTGGAAATATTTGTTGGAAATTTTTGCATTTACTAGAATTTAAGTAAAAAATTGTTAAATTTTATATTACGATACTATTTTTATGTGTCCATATAATTTATATATTTTAGATAAATTTGGTTAAATAACACTGTTTTTGATACGATAGCAATTGTACTGTTATAGAAATTTCCCGTTTGAATTGTCTTTTAGTTATTTTTTAGTAAGATAATTTTTATTCCTACCGGCACAAAAATGCTACTGAAAAGCATTAGAGCTTTGTCGACCCGTCAAGGAAGTCACACCACAGATCATGTTGAGTATCATCAGTAAGAATCATCCAAAATACGAATCTTAGTAGCTGCCGGCAAGCTTGAATGTAATGTAATTTGTTTGATGTTGGGCATAAATATAGTCCATTATCCTTGGTTTTTTTAATAATAACCAATCACAAAAATACTACGCAAGAAGGATAGAAAGCAAGTTGACAATGTTGACAATTTCCTTTGAGATGCCTACGGTATGTAGTTACTGATGTATTGCAATCGTTATCTAATTAGAATGATGCTATTTATTTTCTTCGGTTGGGAGATGCCATCACCGGAAAATGGGTGGCTAAGGGGAAAAATGGGGAATAGGGAAGGCGGAAATAATGCAGAAGGGAGGAAATATTCAATTATATAAATTCACTTTTATATAGCACTTTGTGAGATGTCTGGCACATTTGTGCACCACATTTTACATATGTATTTCAATTAAAAACTGAAGTATTAAACGCATAAATATCAGGAGTTATACGTATCGATCAGTGTAGAATTTCCGTTAAAAACTGAAATATTTGAAGAATTATATGTATGTACGTATAAATATCAGGAGTTATAAGTATCTATCAGCATAATCGAAAGGCGGCCAACCTGCTCCGTATGATGCCATAGGCGGAGGTGGCGGTGGCGGCACTGTCGTCGAACTATACATCATGGAATACAATTGATGTGGTGCATACAAATGCTATGCAGCAGCAGCAACGCTCGTTGCCGTTAACGCTTCCTGCACAGCAACAGATGGTGGTGCAATGTTCAAGGATTCTATCGACTGTACGTTGTTCAGTTCAGGTTGTGCAGGAACGTGGATTATAGGCTCAATGCTAGGAGGAGCGGCAAGTTTAGACGTGACTACGGTTGAGCCCGGAGCTGGTACGGTTACCATATTACGCTTAAGTAGTGTAGGATTGGGCGGTTTTTGATAATGACTGTATAATTCAATCACTGTTGCTGCTGCGTTTGATAAAGATCTAAAACCTGATGACAGATGCCCTCTAGTATTTCCATGGTAACGTCTGCAGCAAACATGCCCCACCAACGCAAATACTGCTTCTCCGGGCCGATCAAAATCTATACGGTGAACTTAGTCAATTTGCTGGTCAAATTAATAACAGCAATGGCGATGATTTCAGGTTCCCACTGCAAGCACGCTATAGTACTTAGAGAATCAGCTTCATTATTTTATGAACTATTAACTTTTTTAATTATTGCATTGGAATTAACGTAGGGTTTTGTCCATATTTCGATCGGTAATTCAGTAATTTATATCTGATTACTTGGTAATATGTTAGTTTTTCTTTTGCTGACATATCTACCATCGGATATCAACTGAATTGTACCTCTAAAGTTCTTATACTAAAAGTATTGAAGATCGCCCCTTGCACTGCACCCTCTTTATGATGAAAAGCAGTCATTTATTTACTAATTTTTGTTAATTTTCTTTAATTATTTGTTTTTCAATTACTTTCGGGTGAACAATAAGAAATTTAAATACTTTTAAACAAATTGACATACGTTATGTACTTTTTACCATTTACAAAATAATACATATTTTGCATAGATGGATTCTTCAATTAATCGATAATCCACGATTTGAGATTCTCCACTTGATCTTTTGCAAATGCTATCAAAATGTATGTGTCATTCTCGCTGCAGATAAATGTAAGCAAAAAGCAGATAACAAAGCAAAAACGAACGAAAAACGAAACACGAATAGCAGGAACTGTGGACATGATGTAAACAAATTACTCGTCAGCCGATCAGTAAAATTCTTATTGAAAATGCATGGAGAACGTTTTGTGAGGCCCAACTGATTTGACTGTTTGATCAAGCAACTGTTTGCATTGTAATATGGGCCTTACCGGCTGACTAAGGATTCGTGTCCACTCGTGTGCATTCCAACTGTTTTTCTCGCGAAAAGAGCGTCTCTTAAAGCCGCCTCAAAAGAAGTAAAGGTTGCTCGCTGTCACACTACAAAAAATTGTGCGCGTCCTCAAAATCGTGTACTTGGAAGCTGGAGAGTGTGTTTGTAAACGCGTTCATTTCAACGAAAGCATTGTGCAGAGTGGTTGATTTGACGTATCAGTATGAGCAGTAGCGTTGTCGCTCACCTACCGTATATTGGAATCTATCTGCACTAATGAGTTCGCATTTTTCGAAATTTGTTAATTCTAGAGCGAGTCTAGCATCAAGAGGCCTACGTGACAGGGGACATCGTCTTCCTTTGCACTAGCACAATTTGTATTAAGTCTAGCGGAATTTCGGAGTTGGTCTACGGCAAAGGGTACAAGAATGGAAACACTTTTTTCGCTTTAAATGTGTTTGTGAAATCGGGCCTGGGTGTAGTTGATTACAAAGAAGCCAGAAATATGATTTTTTGAATAAGTAAAAAAGACCAAAACAATAGTTTTAAAACCAACGTATGCTTCTAGAAATGTATATGAAATCTTTTATATGTTATATAGTTGCACAATATTGAATAATTTGCAAGTAGAAGGAAGTTAATTTTCATAAAAATTGCTCGATTCACAAATATAGTCAGCTGTTTTTAACCTATTACACATATTTTTAGCCGAAAGAGTTGCCAACGTATTCAACATGTTTTGTTAAATATTAATCAGTAATTTGGTTTAATATTTATTATACTTAATTGTAATTTTAGTCTTTAATTCATTTGTGTTTCGCTAATTTTAATTTAAATTAATGAATTGTGAATTTATTTTTGTTTATCCAATTTTATTTTAAATAAAAGAAAAGCCAAACATTACAAAAACTTTTTAATTTTTCCGAACCATTAAGAAATCGTCAAAACCGCAACAGCTCGTTGAACAGATTTACATCCGTAAAATTTATTGTTGAAGTTTGTTGTTGTTTTACACGCTAATTACAACAATAACAAAATTTTTTGGTTTCAGAGTTAACAGCTCTTTTGGTTTCAGAGTTATATTACTATAACACTATTAAGATTATTAGCACTATTAGATTTTCAATAAATTAGATTTAAGATTTCTAGAGTTCTTTTTTTTCCATTCATTAATTTTTTTCTAAGTAAAATGTATAATTCACCAATACGTGTTACCAATGCCAATGCTTAATACAAACCAAGAAAGTAGTGTTTCTTAGCTATCTAACCATATTTTTATTACCAGAATTGGAGTAGGATTTTGGAAGAAAGTCTATTTTAAAGCTCACAATCACGTAATACAAACTTTTTTAAATTCTACTACATATTTTACTGGTTTTGAATTTTTTTACCAACTACTTTTATAACTCTGTTGATGCTCGAAATTTAAACTTATGTCGGTGTTTACTGTTATTTATATCTTTGTTGTTGTAACAATTGTGTCAAAAGCTCTTAATTGTGATTATATTCTGTAATCATTCATAATCATGAGATCTATAAATTTTACTGAAATATTCCAGCTGGTAATAAAAATATACGTAGAAAGGTAAAAGGCTCTACGTTTTTGGCATTGAAGTAATTGTATTGGTTAATTATACATTTTACTTAGAAAAAAAAATTGTGAATAGTAAAAAATTGCACTAAAAATGTTAAATCCCATTTTTCTCGAAAACTAATAGTTTTTCGATAAAATACTATTTGATATAAATCACAGACAATTAGAATACCTTTTCAATGATATCAATAACATAAAGATATCTCATACAGTTAAGGATATACAAACTCGAAATTACGGAGAGCTGCAAAAAATTTTCTAATTGTTGTAATTAATCTATAAAACAAGAAGAGAAACAAAAACCAGAAATAGTGCTATATTCGGCCTGGCCGAATCTTAGATACCCTACACCCAAATGTTTTGAAAAATAATCTTATTATTAATTATATTAATTAATTATTAATCATTGCAGAACAGTAGCATTAAAGAGTGAAATACAAACTGAAACTAGAGGAATGTGTGGTTATAAGGAAAGCTACCTTAAAACACATTTAATCACAGACGGGTATAAATACAGAGGCGTAGCTAGGGGGGTTGGGCGTCAGTTTTGGAAATCAAGTTTTGACTTATTTCATTCTAGGCATTTTTGGGGCTGCAAGTTAATTAACCGTCCCGGGCTCCATGACTCCTAGCTACGCGTCTGTATAAATAGTAGGCGTGGTCGTTACCTGTTTTCAAAATAAAATAACTAGCTTAGTTGTTTTATTATTGTGTTTAAATGTAAACTTTATTTCCGTGGTAACAAATTTGATTTCATGAGCTGTACTGTATAAGCAGTGTAAAAGTGGGCGGACCGCGCCTAGTTTTGGTGTTATAAAGTTTTATTGAAAATAAATTGTTATGTAAAGTTTGGTTTAGGAAGTTTATATATTTAACAATAAAATTATTTAAGACCCTCTTTTGCCTGTGTAACCTAAAAGTGGGCGGATCACGCCCATATTTGGCATATTAACGGATAATGCTACTCAATACCCAGGAATTTTGTTGTCATAACTCAAAAACGAACGCTGATATCACATTTTTAATAAAAAATTGGCTGGTCATCGACCGATTTTGCCCATTTTCAATACTAACCACAAGAAACAATATATCTGCAAAATTTCATCACGTCTCAGGAGGTCACGCTGATCATGAATATATATACTTTTCTATATCTACCTTCTCTATTTCTATGCGTTACACATTTCATGACAAAAGTGAATATACCCTTAACCTTAAGGTGTAGGGTATAACAACAACACTATTGGGAGTTTTATATGGATGTAAATTTTATCCCAGCACTTAAATACAAAGTACATTTTCTATTAATGTTTACTTGAAAACTAACCATAATACATAATACAGTTGTGTCGTTGGTATCCCTGCCACTAATTCCCCATAATTTTGTGACGGTGTGGTAACAAAACAAAACTGGTTTCTTTTTCAGTTACCTTGCTTTGTAATAGACGGTTTTAGCTTGTAACAAGGAAATAATTTCACCATAAAATTCACATACACTGTACGTGAACGCGCGGACGGACATTTTTTTGAGCTCGCTCGCGAAATGAGAGGAGTTTCCAGTCTTGTAGTCTTTGGTCTACGCATTCGTCGGCATTTTTCTAAATAAATTTCGTTTCTGTTCGTAATAATAATTTTGTATTTTATTGTTTTATTCAATAAAATTCATTGAACAAAACTTGTGTGCAGATTCGCGTGGAATATCGAAATAAATTTTTAATTTATATACTTCAATTGAAGCAGTCGATCATTTAAATTTCAATCCAAATTTTTAAGAAAAACTCAAATTACTGTGAAAAGAAATTGAGAAGAATATTGGAAAGAATCGCGAATTGGAGCAAAAATTTCAATTGTAAAAGGTGAGTGAATGAGTGCGTGAGGTGGATGATGATGGTATGTGGTTGGTAGATTCATGCAGGCTCGGTGGAAGCAACTAGAAAGAAGAATCAGAAGTTTGGGAAGGAGAAAACACATGTCATGGGTTCTGCCATTTACAGATATTAAAAAACTATAGTAAAAGCGCTGTTCTTGCTAAATTCCACAAAAAATTTTGCATTTATAAACATGAATCATGTTGGTTCTGCCTGCAAAATGCCGCATATACAGCATTTCTGATCCAGAAGTATAACAATTCAAGCGACCTAAAAATAACATCGTCATCAACCAACCAAACAACCCTCCTCTATCCATATAAAAATACAAGAAAATTCCATTGACGCTCCCTGACACTGCATGCTAGAATCGTCCTCTGTAGCTTTTGACTTCCAAATTCGGCACAGCAGCCGAAGCACTACGTGCAGCGTCACATCACAGGGCCGGTGTGCAACTTGTGTGTGTGAGTTTGTGTCCTTGTATGGGTTTTAAATGCTTGTTCTTCCTGCTTTTCTGTATGCTCCGGGTGGGGGCCGACTGTTTGTCTAACCAGGAAGTCTTGTGAAGTTCTTTAATTATTATTAATATCTTTTGAAATTATTTTGGTCAACGACTTCATATTTCTATAAATTATTATATTTCTTCCATTTTTTCTGATAATTCGTAAAGAAATGCATAAACCGGCGTTGTCGTTAAGGTTGCTGTTGTCGCCAACGCTTCGGGTGGATGCATTTCCGTCCATTTAGTCTGCAATCTTGCTTTATTTGAGAGATTTCGTTGTCAGAGTTTATTTTTTGCAATTCTATATTCGTATGTTTCTAGGCTGCTATCAACAAGTTAGTCATTCGTTAGTTTTTTTCTCGACTTCAGATTAAGTTGCTTCAAGCTAAGCTTCATTTACTACTAGGAACTAAATTCCAACTGCAAGTAAATTTTCCATATTAAAGATGTGTAAATTTAGTGTTTTTCTCCACAATTTACAGTCACCGGGAAGGATATAAGATCTTTGAACATGAGAAATTCCAAGCAACCCACTATAAGCGTTATTATATAAATATTGTATTTCAGCCACCTTTTCGTTGTTCTCTTAAAAAATAAGTACTTAAACCTTGTTACTTGGTATAATCCTTTTAAAGCACTAAGGTAATGAAAACTTAAATTTATCCACTTTAATTTATGAAAAGCAACTTTTTATGCTTTTGAAATCTCATCAAACTTAATATTTCCTAAAATGTTAAGCATTCAACATTGAATGACGTCACAAGTTGATTCATTGTTTACTGGAAACAACCTCCTACTTAAAAATTAGAGAATTTATGTCTTTTTTTAAGTAAACCTTATTTTTAAATGGCTTGGAAACAACTTGGAATCAAAGTTGGCCAAAATAAGATAAACACCAAGTATTTTATGTAATTTTAACCAAAATTTCAAACAAATTAAAAACATCTGGTATCATGATCAAGTTTAATAGGTCGAAGCTACAAATGTACGAGAACTTATCTACATACATAGCAGTAAAACTGGAAATGTTTTGACTTATTAAGTTTATTCGTTGTATAAAAATAATTCCTTTGTAAAATAGTTCACATCTTGCCAGTGAAATGAAATAAAGAAATTAAAAGATTATGTTTATCTTAACGCCTTTGATTTCATAGCTTCGTTAACCTGCAATAATAAGACTAATAATAATAAATTTACTATTTATACTCTCGCAACATGCGGATCCAAACTTATTTCGAAATTAATCTTTGGTAGGGTTGGATGGTTTTTATCCGTTAGAAATGTAATCGAGGGAGCACTTAATTTCTATTTCTTTAAATACAGTGCAATTAAGCTACATATTAAAACATTTAGTAGTATTTTTAGCCCTACATTAATGTTAACTTTTAGTAAAAGTAATTTCCAGCTCAGCGTTTTCTTTTCATTTTATGTGGTTAGTATAAAGAAATGGAACACCACATGCGCTGCGGTGCGCCGCTCTTCGCCGCGACAACAAGATACTTAATCGATAAACATTGCAATCGGAGTAGAGAGAGTCATCATCAACAGGCAACACAAAATAAGTTTTCCCTCTGATCTCTAAACATACTTTTGCCGCGGTCATAATATGCTTCGATTCTTTTTCCTATACTTCCTGAGATGTTATTTTATATGTATAATTGCTGTACTTATTTTTACTATTAGTTACGCTAGATATGGATGGAAAAAATTTATGAATACGAGTATAGATAGCTACAAATACCTTCGTATTCTTCTTCTTTGGCATTTAAACATTTTGAAAGTCATCAATCTATATTTCTTTTGGTACTATTCTTATGCAGCTAACTATTACCGTTCAACTCTCCCATTCTATAGAGATTGTATTATTAGTTCATTCACAATGTTTAGAAGAAAATAGATAAAAATGTATGGTGCTCTGATTTAGCACCATTATCATCAACATCATCGTCATCATTGACATCATTAATAATAAAGGAGAACTGCAACTTGACTTTTTATAATCTTCTATTATTAGTCCTTGTTTGTTGTTGCTGCTGTTGTTGACTTTAAAGTCTGTACTTTCGATTCTAATCGTTGGCAACGACGATAATAATGATGATGACTAATTAATTGTATTCTGTTTCTGTCTCGAATGTTGCTCTTGGATGTTGCTTTCTTTTGGCTTTTCTTCTTCCGCTTGTTCCTCTCTTTACAAAAACATGAAGTTCATTGTTCGCTACTTGATATCGTAACGGAAGAAAGTATAGTACATACAACAAAACGGTTTCGTTCCTCCCCTCTTCTCGATTATTTTGTATGCTAAATTTAAAGGTTATCCGCTATTTGTAGATACAATGCAAGCACATTTGCAATTGCTTTTTTTTGTATTAGCCGCAGCTACCAACTATTTCTAAAATTGTTGAAATATTTGAATATATTCTTTTAATATGTATGTTAGAATGTATTTCTATTGCCAACGTGTGTTGTTGCTCGAGATCGATTTCTTTTTTATGTTTTTGTTTGTATACATTATAGACACACGCTTCGTTGGTTGTTTGGATTACTAGAAGTTAAAGAGTTTCATATGAGTTTTAGTTTTTTAACTTTGTCACTCAACAAAGTGTATCGACTATCATTTGAAAAAAACCACCATTGCATTAATAAAAACCATTAACATTAACTATCAACATTTTTAAATAATTGTTTATATTAATAATTCCTTCTTGTTGTCCTTTTTTCTACAGTTTAGTTGTAAAAGCATTTCAAAATGGCAGTTAACGTGTATTCTACGAATGTTACAACCGATAATTTATCGCGACACGATATGTTGGCATGGGTGAATGATTGCCTCCAAGCACAGTTCGGTAAAATTGAGGAACTCTGCACAGGTGAATAATAAAAATAATTAATATATGTATGTATGTGTATACACTTGTGTCAAATAATTAGAAACGCCCTTGAGGGTGGTACTATGGAAGGATTTTGATATTATTACCTAAACAATAAACGGTTTTTCACTAAATCAATTAACTTTAGTTAATACCTTTATGAAACTATTGATTTTACATTAAAAAACCATACATTTTTTGAAATTTGATTAAAACAGTCAAAAATTCGTCGTGTATAGAAACGATATCTTTTCTGGTTCAGTTAATTTTGGAAAAGCTTCAAGATATTTATTATTATGAGGGTTATAGATTAGAATACACTTCCTATTCCTGTTTCACAATATTTTTATTTATTACATTTATTGCCTTATTTCAAGGCAGTGACTGAAGTTAATTGAGTTAGTGGAAAATGTTTAAATGTTTAGGAGAAAATAACCAAATCCTTACACAGTATATAATAACCAACTGTATAAATATACATATTATATAAAAAAAGGAACAAACTTTGAGTAGTCATTACATTTGGATTCTTTTTTAAAATTTAATTTCTTGCTTTACACCATTTTAACACTTGTACTTCTATTAAAGGTGCTGCTTATTGTCAGTTTATGGATATGTTATTCCCCAGTTCGGTACCCTTGAAGCGTGTTAAATTCCGCACAAATCTAGAACATGAATATATTCAGAATTTTAAGATTCTACAAGCATCATTTAAAAAGATGACCGTTGATAAGGTACGATTATACATAGTTTTATTGGATTTTATTTGTTAATTATTATTTTGTGTGATTATCATATTATTTTCATACAGATTTCTTTTTTAACCTAATACTGTGTATTTTTTTACTGTGTAATGTGTATTTATTTTCCATTTATTTTTAGCCAGGTGTGTATTAATTTTTCAATTTATTTGGAGAATATAAATATTAAAACTGAAATTTTAAGAAAAGTTAAGCATGTGAACACACACACACACACACACACTTAGAAATACAGCTTTATTTAAGAAATTAAATATTATATTTTATATTCCTAAAAACAGAAGTAAAAGATGTTTGGATTCTTTTGTGTGTGGGATATGACGTTCAAAATTAAGACAAAATGTAGTTTAAACTAAAATACTTTAATAACTGTATTTTATGGCATGAATATTAAAAGTTGTATTTTCTGTGTTCAGGATTCAAATTAGCATAGTAAAGAGATTTTAGAGATGTACATGTGTTAAAAGATGAATGAGCGATGATGAGAAAACCATGATTCTGAACAAAGTATGGAGAAACTATGAATCTTGATTTTAATTTATTTATATTCAATAACTTGATATAATAATAATAAGAAAATCAGAAAGAAAGAAATATTATCAATCCTAATCATTTCATTTTTCAGTTATTTTTGAAACAATTAATGCAATCTTATGTAAATGAAAAATTCAAATTTTATTCTGTTCTTCTTAATATTTTTCAAATATTTATCTCTGTTTTACTATTCTTGTTGTTGTTAATTTATTTACACAAATGTGTCGTATTTATCTTAGATAATTCCTGTTGATAAATTAATCAAAGGTCGTTTCCAAGATAATTTTGAATTCCTACAATGGTTTAAAAAATTTTTTGATGCCAACTACGATGGTCGTGAATATGAACCATTAATTGCAAGGGCCGGCATTAAACTGGGCAACGGTATCGGCGGTGGAGGCGGTGGCAGCGGTATAGGAAGCAGCAACGATTTGTTACACGATAAAAGACAGATTCAGTTGCCCCACAACAGCAGCAGGTCGCATCATCACCATCATCATCCACATGGCGGAATAGCAGCCGTCGGTGTTCCATCAGCAGGAGCAGCATCATCGATCTCTTATCGAACAACTTCTGGTATGAAGCCAATGACAACGACTCCAAGAAGAGGCGAGAAATGGACAAAAAAAAGAAAAGAAAAAATCTTTAAAACATCTTGTAAATAACGTGAAGCACGCGCTGTGACAAATGAAGTGTCACTGTTTATTAGAAGTTTTCTGCAATGTTTTTTAAAGCACCTGCAGTATTTTTACTCTTTATCACACACATACATATATATATAAACAATTCACACAAAAGCATTACATTGCGATGTACACAAATAATTTAAGTTGCACATCATTTAAATTGTTGATGGTTCTCTTATTTTTTTCTTGTGGTTTGCGATTTTAATTCTTCTTTTTGAACATGGTGTGTTCTCGATGGAGTCAGGTTTTTTGGGACTCCGGTTAAGTGTATTTTTTCCAACACAATTTTTCTTATTATCAGTTGCTTTGGTTTAAAATGCAAATTATTTAAACTTACTTAGAAATATAAAATAATGTTAAAGATCCATTTGAAGATAATACAAAATAATATTCAATTAGAAGCTGAAATAACATTAAAATGTTCATATTATGAAATTCGAGTTTACCTTTGTATATTTTAATATGCGAAATTTACTTTTAAAGGTGTATAAATTTATTTTCAATATTTTTTGCCCTATTTTTTAAGGTATAAATTGATGTCCTTTTTTAACTGTTTTAACTCTCTTGTAAGAATTATTTATTAATAATTATGTGTTATTTTTATATAAGTATACATTTACAATTATTATTAATGTTTTTTAATTTCAGTTTAATTTCTTTTGTTATTGTTTTTTTATATTTCTTTACTCTATCAAAAGCAAACAAGTGTTCTCATGTTGTCTCTTTATTTTTTATTCTTCATTCTTCTTTCTCTTTTTCATTTCGTTTTCTTTTCTGTTTTCGTTTTTATCAATTTTTGTTTCTCTCTTTTTGTGTTTTTGCCTCACTCTGTACCATTTTTAGATCATACCAATTGACAAATTAATCAAAGGCCGCTTTCAAGATAACTTCGAATTCTTGCAATGGTTCAAAAAATTCTTTGATGCCAACTACGATGGCAGAGACTATGATGCGAGCGGTGCACGAGATGGTGCTTCGATGGGATTTGGTTCTGGCGGTGCTGCTAAAAGCTTGCCGGGTACGGGAGGTTCTGCTTCATATCGCAAAGCAGTGCCGGCGACGACAACGACGCGTTCCTCTGCAACATCAGCGACACGGCCCAGTATGTGATGTGAAAACGTTGTCATTTTTATAATATCGCTAATTATTTTCAATTTTTGTGTTTGATTTGTTGCTTTGTTTTGTTTGTTGTTTTTAATTTTTGTTTTTTTTTGCATTGTTGTTTATTTACTTTTTATTTCTATCTTGATTTAGTTATTAATTAAATGTTTCAGTTTTTTCATTAACTTTTCGTATTATATATAAATCATAATTCAATTTTGTGGAAAGAATTTTTTTTATTTCTTTAAAATTTCTTTTGTACATATATTTGTTTTTTTATACATATTTGTTTAAAGGGAACGTTTAAAGTTCTAATTCAAGGAGAAATTTCTTTATATTGGGTTTACATAAAATTGTTACCATAAAACTAAAATGTTTGCCGTATTTATTTTCTATATTGTAAAAAAACAAGTATTTACAATTGTTTGTTGATGTACATAGTTTATGCTTTCGGTCCAAATGCTTTTTATGAAGTCTTGACTTGTTAAGTATTTTAAAATTGATTGCATTCATTTATTTCATTGCATTTTCTAAATAATATTCTTTAAATTTCTGCTGTTTGCTTTTTACCTTCTTTGGTTTAAAGAATTGAATGCAATTTTAACTATTCTTCTGCATTAATATAATCATTACTCATCATGCTTAATTATTTGCTGCGGTTTTGGTATTTAAGTTATTCATAACTTCAACTTCTTTCAAAATTGAACTTGGGTGAAGTGAAATAGTTTGACATAAAATCGAAGAAAGAAAATTAAATGCGTGCTTCACGTTTGTTTATTAAAAGGAAAAAGAAATAAAACGTATTTAGATACTTATATATATTATTAAAAACCTTTATTAATATGAATTTATTTTTATTCCTTTCCTCCTTATTATTGATTCCTACAGTTTCAAAAGTTCCACCTAGAACAACGACTGCAGCTCCAGTAGCTGCGAGACCTGTTGTCGCCACGAATAATACTGGCGCTGTTAAAAAGGCCGCCGATCAACCAAATAATGCAGTCACGAATCACCAAGTCGATGAATTGTCCAGCCAGGTAGGAAATTTGCCAATCGATTGATGCCAATTTCAAAAATTGATTGTTGGAGCTGATTAATTTTGCTTTTAGCTGCTTTATCTTAAGTCATTGCTTTGAACTCACTTGATTTAGTGCTTGATTTCGATTTTAGTTAATGTTTGATTCATATCTCCTCTGAGATCTTTGAATCTCGATCTTCAAAGATCGATTTCGATCTTAATTAAATTTCAGAATAATAATCAATTTATCTAAATTTTGATCGAATTTATTGAATTATCAACTTTTTGTTTAATTTTGTTGTTTACAGCTGATGGACATGCGTTTAAATTTAGAGGGTCTTGAAAAGGAAAGAGATTTCTATTTCTCAAAATTACGCGACATAGAAATTCTGTAAGTTTATCAATATTATAAAACGTCGTTATTTTTTATTCATCTGAGTTAGTTATTATTAAAGTTAACTCTTTCATCAACTTTTTCATTATATTTTTATTTTATTTTTCATTATTTTAGCTGCCAAGAAGCTGACGAAGGTGATACACATCCTTTAATTCAAAAAATTCTGGAGATTTTGTATGCGACCGAGGTAAAGGCTAGTGTTTGCTTATTCTTCTTTATTTTTATAACCAGCAATTAAAAATGCATTTTTTTCCAAATTTTTCTAACCTTACATTAACCAAAATTGCTTATTTTGGCTCATTTTTTGGCTCTAATTAATTGTATGGAATTGTATAAATCGTAATTACGAATGCATTTATTGCTGTACGTTTTTCTACCCTTACCTCTCATCACTATACTTTCTCCCCCCCCCCCCCCCCCCTTAGCTAAACTTCTATTAACTTGTTATTTAATTTTCCACAGATCGTTTTTATTTCATAATTTTTATTCCTCACTTTATTTAAATTTAAAAATTATTCGGTTCTTATTATCTTAAACTGAGATAAGAAACTAAGAAACAGAAAGAATTACGAAATTAAAAGGAAGGTAAGTAAGGAAAATGTCGGGAAAAAGGATGATCATATATGTAATTCAGTAAAGAGAATCGATTGAAAGAGAATGATTGATGAATAATATGATTTTTGAGAACAGTTAAAATTGGTACCGAATCGTAAACAAATTCAAAAATTAATCTGTTAAAAAAATGCCATGGATTAAAATAATGAGAATATAATCGTAATATTAAAAAAAAAAAAAAACAAAAGGAAGAAACAAAAGGATAATAATTGGATTCTTGGTTAATAGAGAAATACGAAGTTAAATTGAACAAAATTGAATGGATTTCTTGTGTGTCATTCAGTCAAAAGTTAATTTGGCAGTTGAAAATCAATGAATAATTCAGGAATTCATAAGGAAGAATGCCAATCAATTACTGGAAATGTCAAGAAGAATTCAGGGAATATAGGAAGTCGGACCTAAAACAAAATTTACCATCTTTACGTGGAATTCGCGTAACAGGACACTTAAGATATGAAATTTTAATAAAAAATTTCCTAATCGAAGCATGGCGAAATTGTTCCAAGAAAAGCGATGATAACTTTGCCGTGATGATCTCTAGCCGTGGTTTATTATTTTTCAACCTTTGTTATTAAGAACCGTAAAGTTTAGGACATCCTATCAATACAGGATGATGATACAATTATTTACAATTAAATTGTGAAGGAAATATTTTGATTGAAAGACTTAACGAAGACAAAGTATTGTAGAATAAAATAAAGGAATAGAAGATTTATAGATAATTTCTAGTTAATGATATTTTCTGGATATGGTAGAAGATAGTTTTAAGTACCTTGACTGTACAATGAAGTAACGTTGTAAGAAAAATTCGTGAATGAGAGATATTTGTTTTATTGAAAAATAAGAGAAGATAAATATTAATTTTATATATCGTTATTATAGTTATAAAGCTGTGTATATAAGACATAATTAAAAAAGGAGAATGAAATTAAATTAAGATAAGAATTAGAATAAGGGAGAAGTACTTAGAAAGGAAGAAGTATAAAGAAAGGAAGAAGTATAAGGGAAACAAGGAATTAATAATCTGAAAACAAGAGAAGTATATTTAAGGACATTTAAGGTAACATTTGTTGTCTTCAATACTAATTTTTAAGTATTTAAGTGCTTCTTCATTATGCTTACTATATGTTAGACTATGTAATGTCTTTTCTTTTATTATACTATATAATGAATTATAATTTGTATTATAATTTATATTATATTATATTTATATTAAATTATACCATATTTATATTAAAGTATTAATTAAACTAGTATCTGTCATTATAAGCGTTTTCGTAATTTTTATTAATTAATAGTTTTTAATATCTTTTCATTTAAAGTTTTTTATGCGTGTTAAAAATTTATTTAAAAATGTTTTCATGTTTTTGAATTTTATAAGTTGGTTTTATTTATTATATATTATAATGAATTATTTATTATAATAGTTTATTCACTTTATAAATCTAAATTTAATTTTTATTTATTTTATTATTTTGCATTATTAATAATTTTATAATTTTTACCATGATTAAGTGTTTAAAAATGTTCCCTAAACACTTCACTTCCTTGTAGAGCTTTCTACTCTGTTTTTTGTTTGTTACTTTATGTTTTATCTTCTCCTTAACAAAATAAATAACAAAGTAAAAATCTTTTAAATATCATATATTCACATATCTATTTTCTTTTTGATTTAATTGTTTTCTCTTTCAACAACAACAAAAACAACACCACCACAACTATAACAATAACAACCATAACAATAATAACTTTAAACTTCACCTCTTCGTTTACACAGGATGGTTTTGCGCCTCCAGATGAAATTCCACCGGAGGATGAAGAGTATTAAACAGATTTTGTGAGAAAAAACAACCAACAAAACACAAAAAACAAAAATAAAATAATAAACAACATCAGCAACAATAAAGAACAGCAACTTCGGAAAGAATATCAACAACAAAAGAACAGCGTTTGCGATGGCAGAAATGTTTATGATGAACACGATCACAAAGTTGAAAAAAACTTTGCTTTTGCTACACCGATTGCAAAATTATTATATTAATGAAATAATAAAATTTAAAATTGAGAAGAAAAACAACAACAACAAAATAAATAAAATCAATTAAATAAGAGCCAAGCATGGAAAAGAGACGAAGCATACAAAAATAAGTAAATAACAAAAAATAAATAACAGCTGGGCAAGAAATCAAAATCGATTGTTGTAAAGGAGCTGAAGGAGGAGGAGAAGACAAGAGGAGAAGGAACAAACAAAATCGAGCGATATTTCTTGACTAATAACAACAACAGAAATGCAACAACCAACAAGGATTTCTGCAGATGCTGAAACTTTTCTCCACATCTGTTTTCAAAAAAGGAGGGTTATTTTTTATTTTGATTACCAAAATTAATCCTGAAACAAAAATTGATTGATTTTATTGAAAGAGCTGTAGCTGTTGTTATTCATCACATCCATTTATTCTAATATTTTGCATTTTATTGTTAAAATTGTATGATTGTTTGTATGATTAAATTGTAATTTTTAAACATCAGATGTATTGTGTTCGCGTCGTCGTTGTGTGCTGCTGCTGCTGTCTGTGTGTGTGCATTTTTTGTAAAACGTACAAATTTTTCTTAAAAATGAAACAGAAATAAAAAGAAAAATTATGAACGAAAGAACGATTTAAAAACAAAATGAAAGCAAGAAAACAATTTAATACTCAACTCTCTCTAAATTTAGTTTAGAATAAATTTCAAAAGAAAATATTACAAACCATTTAAAAAACAACTTCAGATTTTGTTGTTGTAAAGTAAGGCACCACCACTACCACACCTCAGATCCTAACTTCATTTTCATCTCCATGGCAATCGTTACCCACAACAAATATTTGCAGAGCGCAAGAGATGAAAACAATCTCTTTTAATGCATTTTTTTTAATAGTTTCCTCAATACGAAGCTTTAACAGTTCAATATGATTAATAATAATTAAATTAAACATTTTTTTGAGTTGAAATGCTTTTTAAAAAGAGATTTAAATAGTGATATGAAAGGACTTTTTGAATTGATGTACAATTTAACTTGACCGCTCACCAAACTGCTTTGACCAATTTAAATGCAGACATTTTACCCCTCACCGACACCACCAATGAGAGGATGGAAGGGGACAATATAATTGCATGTTAAATTTTGCATTTAGAAGGCATTTGAAAGGGTGAATATTTCCTTAAAAATGGGTAAATTTTGAATAAACCAACAACAATTGAAATGAGATCTTCGTTCATCCTATTGTTGTTTTTACGAGTTACCGTATATATTTTTGCTTTTGTGTTGCGTTGTGCTGGAATTCTTAAAACAGGGTTTAATTTATTTTCAAAGAAAAATTTGAAAGTTTCTATAATTACAAGATTTAGTTTATCGTCGACTCCACCTCCACCGCCTTTCGTTTTGCACACTGAAAGCTTGTCTACTAAAAGCTGAAAACAGTCACTTCTTAAAAAATTTCAGGAAAATTAAGTTTTTATATTTTTTGTTTACTTTATTAATTTTTTTTGCTTGCTGATTTTAACTGATGTTTAAAATTGCTTGTATTTTTTTCATAAATAGAGATTTAAATTCAATTATTTTGTAATTATATTTAATTAAGAGAAATTTCATTAATGAAGTAAGGAAACGAATTAAATTTCTTTAATAAAATGATTATGCTTAATAAAGTGATTATCTTTTTAGTAAAGTAAACCGAAATAAAGTTTCATTTAATTAACAAAAGACATTTTATCTTCGATTAAGATTAAAGTAAACTCATCAAATAGGAATGAAACAATTGAATAATAATAAGAATTGACTATTAATAAATATGTAATAACATTCATTAATAATAAAAATAATAAGAATTTTTTATTTTGAACGAAGGATTTTGTTGTGTACGAAAAATTAAGAATACTATTTTCAAGACTGGTTTACAATATGCAAAACTAAGATTTAAATTTAAACTGAAGTTTTTTTTAATACAAACAAGAAATAGTTATAAAAATTGTTTAAAGTGTTCAGAATATTTAATGTTAATACCATCAACGTTTTATGTTAACATCAATAAATAAAGTCAATTGAAATAACAAACGAAAATAAAAGTAATCATGTTTTTATTAATTCTTATTTTATATTTCTTCATATTTGCATTTGTATTTTTTTTAGATTGAATAAGATTTTAATTCGATATACATTTTAATAAAATTAATTTTTTTGCAGTTTTTGTAATAATTTATTTAATAAAATACAAAAAATTTGCAATCTTTAATAAATCTGTGTGTGTTTGTTAGTTTTTTATTGCATTATTTATTATAATCAAGAGAGTTATGTTTGCATCTCGGTACAAAAAAGAAGTATATATAAAATAGAGAATCATAAAAAATATGGGAAAATCAACCAAAAAAGTGGTTAAAATTAAAAAAATTTCATTGGAAAAGATTTATTAGCAATTTATAAATAATAGCAGTTATTTTCGAAAAACTTGTTGAGTTTCTTATTAGGTAAGTAATAACAATATAAAAATAATTAGCTGACCGCGCCCACCTTTGATGCAATGCTCGACACTGACAACATCGTTGATTGCACATCTAGAAAAATGTTACATCAGTTTAATAAACTTTGAATTTTTATTATTATTGTCACAAATATTTTGCTTTGTGCTTCGTAACAGAGTATATCGTTTGTGCAGATACACAAAGTTTTTGTTTATTTAGTAAATATTTAGTAAATATTTAGTAAATTTAGTATTTGAACTTAAAATGAAATTGTTTAAGATACTAGACACTAAGAAGTATAAACTAAAATACATATATAAATTAAATCATATAATGTAAACGTGATGTATCAATTAAACGTTATAATAAAACGCTATCATAAATAAAATATGCTTATTGGCTTGAATGCTAAATCTTAACAAATTCTTACTATTTATTGTATTTAAATAGTTTCTGATTATTCATCATTAGTTAAGAGAATACATTTAATTTTACAAACAGTGCATTATAAAGCGTGTTTTTTTAAACATACTTTATAAGCAGCTACATCAGCAGTTTACATCAACAAATATGACCAATTTACTTTATATAAATTAATTTAAAATACATACTTGAATATGATAGCTTTTCTAAAATAAAGTATTGCAAATATTTTACATTTAAAATACAAATTTTCTAAGATTTAATAATACATTTATTAATGCATTTATTTTTCTAAATAGAATTTATTTTTATTATAAAGCTGAATAAAAAAAAATTATGTTTATAAAAACAGCTAAAGAATATTTTTAATGTTGTAGTAAAAAGTTTCTATCAGATTTCATAGCTACAAATTTAATAAATGCTAAAAATGCTATAAATCTTTATAAGAACTGAATTACTATAGATAAATTCTTTCCATTAAGAAAATATATAAATTTAAATTAAACTATGGAAATGTTTATATAAATGCATTCAAAACCAACATAAATAAAAATATTAGTGTAAACAAATATATACAAAAATATAATTAGGTGAAATTAAAAACCTGCAGTAAGAAATTACAGAGTTTACGTTGAAATTGTGAGCAGAAACATAATGAATTCATTCTTACATACAACAGAATCAAAAAATGTAATAAAATTACAATATAGTTATATTAAACAATATATTCATTATATATAATAAAACAAAATATATTGGAAACTATATAAATATAGCATATAAATCATATACATAAATACACGTATTATATGTATATGTATTAATGATGAATGAATTAGTAAAATATTAATATATGTATGTAAAGTATATGTATAATGATATAAATTAGTATATTATTACGATTATAAACAAAAAAGTGTTGCTTGAATCAAAAAAGAACGTTTGTCGCTTTACCTGAAATTTTGTTTTTATTTAATATTCACTTTAAAATTAACAAACCGCGAAACGAAAAATAAAAAACAGTAATTATAATTGAAATTATGATCTAACAGTTGCTTTAGCTTCTTGAATTTCTGGTAGCTTGTGAGTTCCATCGCAGAATGGACGGTGTTTGGTTTGTTTGCAGTTGCATAGCCAATAGTCACCGCTTTTCTCCACCTTGAATCGGATGGGCCTGAAAGGGAAACAGTAATTCATCAATAAAAGATAATAATCAATCCATAATAATCGATATTATGGAGTACTGATTGGATATAAAGAATTTCGAAAAGCAATTTAAAATAACCGTCAGTTTTCTCTAATTGAAAGATTAAATACAACAAGAAAGTTCAACGATATGAATTAGTAATCTAGAAATCTTACCGAAGTTTGATTTTAAGGAAAATATTCTTATGAGTACCATCGCAAAACGGTTGCGTATGGGATTTTCCACAAAGGCACCAGCCGTAGGTTTTATCTAAAGGAAGGAAATAAAGAAAAATAAATTGATGAAAGATCATATAAACCAAACAATGGCACACGATTTCCACTCACTTGCTTCCAGTTGCATCTTAAAGGGTTTCTTGTCGTAGATGGTTCCATTTTCTTTTTGCAAGTGAGCGGTTTGATGTTCCTCCAACAGATTTTTAGGAATAGTTTTAACAGGTTCCGTGGTAACTACTGGTGCTGCAGGTTTCAGGCAGTAGGAGCGTTTCTGCAGAATTTGGTTTTTATTTATGAAGTAAAAATAATTTAAGTTTTGTTTGAGTTTGTTTAGAAGAACACTTTGCAAATTAGTCACTCACCACAAGCATTGTTGGATATCGCATACTTTTAAGAGATTGGAACATTTTGGGAATAATTGAGATGATAATTATTTAAGGCAATTCAATTCAGCTCAAGTTTATTCAGATAATGACATCTTAGTTATTTACAAAGTTTGACAACTCCAGGGCTGTAAAGTTTTGCCTTGTGGTGAAATTTCGTAATAGATTAATCAATAGTACAATTTTATTTATTTATTGATTAAAATATGAGATCTTTTCGATATGAGTTTTACATTAAAGCTCTTGCTGCTCTTGATTCTTATCACCATATATACTAACCTATTAAGGATATTCTTATTTGTTTTATATAGTACTATATAAAATTTTCTCCAGCTGTAACTTGAATCTATACCTTACCATACCAAATTCAACAAGGCACGTAACACACACGACGTAAGAGAGAAAGACAACAATCGAGGTTTTAGCAAAGCCACGAACCAAACGCGGTGCTTTTGTTAATCTTTTATAATATATTGCAATATACAATACCCTGGAAACGTACCTAAAGCAAAATGCATTATATGCATTATGGGAAAATCCAAGCAAGTGAAGTGAAAAAAGTTCAAATGTGTCATAAAAGTTCAAGGAATCTGCAGAATTCTTTAACACATTTTTTGTAATTCTTTAAGAATTTTTTCTCGACCACTCGCACTTGATAAGTAGATTAGGTTCAAATGTCGTATTTCGTAACTTTCGGTATTTCGCAATTTCAATATTAGCGATTTTTAATATTTATATTTCGCAGTTTTAATATTGGCGATTTTAACATTCGATATTTCGCCATTATAACTTCATCTTTATTGTTGTCCAACTGTTGGTAAAAACAATCGGCCTGAAAGTATTCCATGCTTACAGATTTTCATTTCACAATCTTTTAGGGGCCTATGAGGGAGACTTGGTAAGAAATTATAAGGGTTTAAAGTTTTACTTATGTTCAGAACGAAATACAAGAAAACCAGACGGCGAGCCAACTAAATTTTTAATACATTCAATGGATTAAATTGAATGAATTTTAATACGTCATTCATTTGTTTTCCTTTCATTTGTTATTCTTTGATTTATCTTTCTTTCATTTTACGTTCATTAATTTATCATTCTATCAGTTCTCATTCTATGATTCAGTTTTATTAATAAACCAATACATTCATAGTTAAAGTTTAACTTATCAGCAAAAGTAAAACCAGAAAATACCAAAAAAAAAAAAATATTATCAGTTATTAAACAATAATAAAACAATAAAAAAAGTAACAGATATTTGGTGGTCTTTTGTTGAGTCTTCTTTTTTTATCAGTCTTTATTATTCACTAGAAATAGAAACATTCAAAGTATTTTGGTCTCTGTTGAGTTGAAAGATTTTATTTATAATTCAATAAATAAAAAATGATAGATCCATTTATTATTGGTTTATCCATTGGAACTACGATTTTTGTTATAGTCACCGTCACTGTGTTTATCATTCGTCATAAGAAACAAAAACGAAATGTCGGTGAAGTTATTCAACGTCATCCTCGAGCAGGTGAGTAAAAAGATGTGTTGGAGTCTCTGGAGTGAGAATAAAAGGCAGCAAATGCTAAAATAAAAGAAATAATCTATGTACTGTATATCGTTCCTCTCCAATAATTTCCTCTTTTCTCTTCTTTAAAGAAATGTCTCCAGATTTTTCGCCCCCGCAATATTATTACAACCCACCGGGATGTGGGACTTAATGCCCACCCGATTGCCAGAAAGAGACAGTGTAACAAGTGCAAGAATATAAGAGAGAAGAGAACATAATCAAATAAAATACGAAGATAATTCTTAACTTCAATCAAGATAAATAAAGATAAGATTAAGTAAGAGTTATACGTTTGTTTTTAATTAAATTTATACACATATGTCAGTACACAAGACCGAATTTTGTTTTGTTGTGTGACAAAATATATTTAAATATAGTTTAAATATATTTTATTTAATAAAAATAAATTCAAAAGTCGAAAAACTTATTATTAAAAAATGTTTATACTTAATAGTACTGTATATATTACTAAGTTACTGTTGCGTCAATTGGGAGACAGGTTGTCATCAACTATATCAAATATTTATCAGTTCTACTTAATTCAAACAAAACCTTATATTATTAATGTTTAGAGTAAATCTAATACAAAATAAAGAAATACATAATTCCAATAACAGCAGCTCATAAACCTTTTTGAAGTGTGGAATCAATGAAGTGTGGAGTGGTTTTCATCACTTGTTGTTGTTGTTGAGTGCATCATTCAACCAAGAGACCAGCAACAGCAACCACCGAAGTTAGCACCAGAAATAAAAATAGCAGCACTGGCAGAAGCAGAAGCAGCAACCGCAATAACAACAACAACAACAAAGTAGCTGATTAATCGGAGCAGAACAAATCTTGTTTTTGTGCATTTGGTATTTTTTGTGTCTTTGAAGATTGCTATTTTCAACAATTTTGTTCAACACTTCGAAGTGGCGTAAATTAAGCAGGTTGAAATAAAGGGTTGTTGTTGTTGCTCTCGAAATGAATAACACACACACACACAAACACACACACATTCTTACAAGTGATTTTCAAATAAGTAGAAAGGAAGCAAGTAATTTTAAAGGATTAAATTTAAGTTGAGCTCTTTAAAGCTGGAGAATTCTTTGTAGAAATGTTCTTTTGAAACATTTACAAAGCTATGGCAATCTATTTGATGTCTTTGTGAATGATTTAAAATGATTTCATCTTCTTTTTGGTTCCTTTTAATGCCAAATGAATCAAACGCTTGGTTGATGATTTGATTAGATTCAAAGAGTTTTCCAAGAGACGTCATCTCTTTATGGTTGCCTTTCATTCAGGAATTCTGAAAAGAAGTCTTTCATCAATTAAGAGACATTTTAGGGAACTTTTCGAAGGTTTTCACGGAATCAGAGAAGGTTTCTGGCAGTATTCGGCAGAATAGCTTTAATAGAGGTTTAAAAGAAGCAACGATGCCAGATTTTCAAATAAAATGCAGGTTTCATGTTTTTCTACACAGTAAAATACCATCTTTACAACAACAACGAGGGCAACAAACACCATCAACAACAATAATAACAACAACAACAACAACGATGTTAAAAACCAGCATAAACATAAAAATTTTACTCTTGTATCATTTAAGAACATGTTTTTTATCGACTTTTGGTTTCTTTTTCCACTCTTTCTTTTATGTTATAAAAGCGAATTTTAATAAAAAGGAAACGCGTAACAACCGAAAAGGTGGCAACATTGTAATGTCATCATTCAATAACGTTATGCAGCATGAAGCATGTGCAACATGCAGCAATCGACGCAATCGAATGGTTGTAAAGGAGAGTGCAAAAAAACGGAAGGAGGAGAGTGAAAAACAGAAATTGATAACGTAAACGTAGACATAAACTGAAGCCGTAAAGAAAACCGTGTTACGATATCAGAATATCTTAAACAAAACATGAACAAAGAGAAGATAGAAAACAAGTAAAGAAAACTAAAAACGGGGAAACAAAGAAACCATAAAACAGATAGGAAAATAAAAAAGAAATAACAAAAAAGGGGCAGACTATCAAAGCAGATAGAGTAGCGAAAGAGAGGAAGAGAAGGAGAGAGAGACGGAGCGAGAGGGAAGAGAGTGGGAGGGATGGAGAGTGGAAGAGGAAGAGAGGGAACGAGGAAGAGGGATGAGAGGGTGAGTTGGAGAGGGCGGCAGACGCAGAGAGGGAGAGAGAGAGAAGGAGAGGGAGGAAGGAGAGAGGAAGAGAGAAGAGTGGGAGCGACGGACCGTGGAAAAGCGGGAGAGAGGGAGAGAGAGAGAGAGTGTTAGAGAGAGAGAAGTAGAGAGGGGAAAGAGCGAGAGAGAGGAATGTAACTGGAACTGTCTGTGTGTGTGTTTGATTTTTGTCCGCATTTGCATGTGTGTCATTAATGTGTGTGTTTGTGTATGTTATTTATTTGTGTCATCGATGTAGTTTTGTTGTACCTATATTCCCCCATATCCCTCCTTCCCCCCACCGCCATCCTCCCCTCTGATATATTTTTCAAATTTTCATTGATTGCTTTTTCGAGTAGTAGTAGTTGTTGTTGTTGTTGACTGTGCGATCATTGCTCGCATTGTTACTGTTATTGGTTCCAGTTGTTGTGGTTGTTGTTGTTGCACTACATTTAATGGTAGTCAATAATTTTTTTGTCGTTCAGCGACGATTTGCCCATGATTTGGTTTCTTTTAATATAGCATTTGAATGTACTACATTCACGAATACGAAGTGAATGGAAAATGTGACAGCATGTTTGTGTGTATGTGTGTGCGCGTGTGTGTGTATTTGTGTATATGTGTATCAATGCATACATTTCCATTGTGTGGTTGTTGACCACGTTTCACAACTAAATTCGTTGAAATTGAATCAGCAATAAAATTGTGTCGACTGGATACAAAATCGCAAATAACAACAACAAAAACAACAACAGCAGCAACAGCAGCAACAGCAATCATCAGAGTAGAACAACAGATTACATTTTCATCTAAACTAAACATCAATAAATTTGATGTTGCAATAAAATGCTGTTTGACAGCTGCAACGAGACATTCGCTGTCACTGACAGTTCAATCTATCGACGCACAAGAATGTGTGTGTGTGTGTGTGTGTGTGTGTGTGTCAATCAATCGATCACTCTTTGTCCACATCGACGGCATTTTGAATGCTTATTTTTATCGACGCTGATTTGAACGCTGAATTAGAATCGTTGTGTTTTTTCTGATCTTGTTTCGTTTTAAAACCGTTCAGGATATTTAATTAAAAAATATTTTAGCAACACGTCACTTTTTTCAGCTACTTTTTATTCAAATTTTGTACATTTTCATCAGAATCATCATCATCCGGCTTGTAATCAGCATCTCAATCACCAGCATCTAAGTCATCATCATCATTCTCATCATCAGCACCATCTACATCATCAGCATCATTATCATCATCAGCTTTACTATCATCATATCTACAACTATTATTACCATCATTATAAGAGTTATTATCTTGGGAATCTGCATTCCATGAACGTAATCATCATCAGCATCATCTGCTTGATCTCTACACACGCAGTAGTCAACGCTTAAAATGTTTACTTCTATTACGTTACGAAACCTCAAATTCCAATAACAGTAACAACAAAATCAACAACAACGACGACGACTCGAACAGCAACAACAACAACAACAACGACAACGACAACAAAAGCACTACAAAAAACATGACCGTAAGAATGGAGTCTACGCCTTCGTAATCGTAACGATGACGGATTTGAAGCCGCGTGTGTGCATTCGTGTGAGTGTGATAGATAAGGAGAAAAAATGAAGAAGAAGTAGAAGAAGAAGAGAAAGCCAAAGAAGAAGAAGACGACGACGCCAAGAAAGAAGAAGAAGACGACGCCAAGAAAAAAGAAGATTGTTTTTTATTATAAGACATCCTTGCTTTCTTCTCGTTTTTTTAAATCCTTCTTCTTCTCCCTCTGCTCCCTCTCCTCCCTACTCTTATGTTTCTATTCATTATCCTTCTTCTTCTTCTTTTTCTCCTTTTTTATGTACAAAGACGAAGCTTTTAACTTTATGCGATTTTAAAGCGACTTCATGTGTTTTTCTGCGAAGTGCTTTCGAATGAAATGACAACGATGAAGAAGACACAAACACACAGAAACACACACACAAACACACGCACACACACGCACACATGAAGCATATTCTATACTCGTAGATCCCTCAACATGCACACACACACACACAGATTTGAAAACATAACGAGAGATAGAAGAAGATAAAAATAACTACTCGTTCGTACGTTCGTTCCTTCGATCGTTCGGCGTAAAGCGAAGTCTGTCGAAGGGAACCGAAGTGAGGTGATGTGAGGAGCAGCATAGTAAAAATGGCGTCACCTTAATTAACACTAATTACCGTTAGTACGTTAGTACGTAGCGGTAATCGTAACGGTGACGATACGACGTGCGAAACAATGTTGCGGTGTAGCAGAGGATGAGAGGGAAAGAGACAGAGATGGAGATGGAGGAAAAACGATACGAGTGACAGCTTCAGAGTGAGTGAGAAGAATGAGGAAGCGGTGGGTGGGGGAAGGGGGGAGCGGATGCTCGGGGCATGTGTACAGCTTTAATGCGCTTCTTTCACACGCTACGAGGTTGCTTTTGTTTGTTCTGTTTTTTCTTTCAATTAAGTTTTAATGAAATTCGGAGAGAAAACAGAGTCGCCGATAAAATGTGAACAAATAAGAAAGAAGAGAGCAGCGAAAGAGATAAGAAAAGAAATTGAATTACGTGCAAAAGCATCAAATTGAAGAAAAAGAATCCTTGTGGTAGGAGAGCTGCTTTTAAATGCTGAGATTAAGGAAATTTTAAGCGAGTAACTGGAGAAGTGTGAGTGAATGAGAGTGTGTGTGTGTGTGTATGACTTCACGCATGTTGTTATGATGAACTTATTTCATTAAATTAGCAGCTTTTGACAGAGACAAACAACAGAGAAGATGATGATGATGATGAAGAATGAGAACCAAGACAATAACACGAAATAGCAAACATAGGAATATATTTTAATACAACAGCAATGCACATACACACACACAGGCACGCACACTGACACATTTTCTAATCTCAACCTACATGAAATCATCGTCCTTTAAATTGTTTTGCCACAAACCGCAAGGAGCAGGTGACAATGTGTCTGTATAAATTAATTTTCACCATCTTGTCGTTGTTCTTCTTCTTCTTGTAATTATTGTTGTTTTTGGTTTTCATTATTATTATTATTGTTGTTGTTGTTGCTTTCACTGATGCTCATTTTCCTTCTGTTGATGCTAACAAAGGCACAATCATAAAACATGAAGATGATGAAGAAAAACTGTAATAAGAATACTAGCAACAACAATAAAATCAGAACAACAACATTAACAACAACAATACTTGTAACAACAACAACAACAACAGTAGTAACAACAACAACAACAGTAACGCAGTCAATATCAACATCATCAGCATTTGTTTGCTCTTTGAACATTTTGTAATCTTTTGACACAACGCAACCTCATCGCAACTCATCTCGACTCGCTTCTTCACAGTTCGTCAAACTTCGTCCTTCCACTTCGCTTTGTCACTGTTTTTCATCATAATGAAAATGGAAACTGTGCCAATATTGTTGCTTTAAAGACACACACATACACACACACACATACACACACACACGGTTACATTAGCGTATAATAATGATTGCTGTTGTTTCTGATGTGTTGTTGTCCTTGTTTTTCTTCTTCTTTTTGTTGTTTCCCCAACTATAAGTTGTTGAAGTCGAGTGGAAAACACTGCTTATGCTGATGTAATCCTAATTAATTAAGACTGAAAGAGTTGACGAAATTATTATCAACGCCATCATCATCATCAACATCATCATCATTGTTTAAATGAAGGGGTAACAGAATATCATGGGGTAAAGACTAATGACAGGTCCAGTAGAAGCATCTGTATCCGGAATCGAGACAAAAGACATTTCTTTTCTACTCTATTCTTTTTTTCTTTACAATCACTCTTTTCTCTACTTTCTACTCCACTTAATACTCTACAGCCTACAATGCACTCTACACTCGTCCACTCTTCAGTCGTCTACTCTACTCACTTCCACTGTACAGTCGTCCACTCTTCTGTTGTCTACTCTATAGTCTAGTCCTTTCTTCACTAATCTACTCTAATCTACGAGTACTTTTTTACTAATTTAGTTTTTTATTTTAATATTATAAATATTCACATTCAATGAAATCATAAAATTGAAGTGGAAAAAAACACATCAATTATTTTTCAAATAAATTTCGAGAGGATTTTTTCCAAACGATTCCAAGGACGAGTTTGAGAGAAACTCATCCGCAAACGAGCTCAATACAAACTGGAGACTCAAACACAGAAACACATACACATACACATACATGCATACATAATATATATGTTTGTCTCGCATTCTCTCTCTCTCTCTCTCTCTTTCTCCGTATCACTCACGATTTGATTAATTTTCATCCTAGAAACGGAATTCATAATTGATGAATTTTTCCATTTAAATAATTGAAAGCTTTTCAAATTGTTGTTGTCTTTTTGTGGTGTGTTGTTGTTGCCGTTGTTGGTGTTCTCTTGTTGTTGGATTTGTTGTTGTTGTTGTGTTTTGAATACGTTTCATTTGAGCACGAGTCAATCTGAGTGAAGAGCATTATCTATCGCTATAAACGTACTAAATAAAGTAATAATGGCACGTGCATATATGTGAGTGTTCATTTTTGTGTGTGTGTGTGTGTGTGGGAGAGTGTTATCTGTTTCGTTGTTGCTGTTTTTGCTGCTATTCTTTTTAGTAATAAAGCAATCATTAAAATTGAAAGCGTTTTCAAATCATTTCTCTTTTCACTCTTTTAATTCGATTTCTTTAATGCGATCTCTCTTAATTCAATCAATCGGATCGCTTTTAATGAAAAAGAGCAAAATGAGGTCGTTGAGCAGCTGAATGGGCGGCTCACACGATATCAACGACTGATTAGCTGAAAGTCGACCCGAAATCGAAAATCGTAAATCGAAAGAACGAAGGATGTGAAAAACTGTAAAATTGTTAGTGGCACAAAAAAGAATTGAGAAAAACTTCCCAGAGAATCAAGAATATTTTAAAGAGTAGAGTGTAGAGAGTTGCGAGTACAGAGCAGAGTAGAGAGGCGATAATAGAAGAAGGTAGAGAGGAGAGTGTAGACAGCAGAGAGTAGTGTGGATATTAGAGACTATACTAGAGTTGATTAAGAGTATATTTGAAGAAGATGTATTGAAGGTGAAGAGGAGGGCAAAAGAGGATTCAACAGGATTGTTTCCCTCATCAGAAGAGCAGAGGAACCTTCAACAAGTTGCGTTTGTGGAGCCACTCAAAAAATGTGTGGCATATTTTTAGGCAAATGAAGAAAAATTATAACAAAAGCATCCTTTTTCATATGAAATGCAGCCAAAGGAGTGGTTGTTGGGTTTTGTTGTTTTTTTAGCATGTTATTTTAATTGTTCTTGGTGATGTCATGGTTGTTGTTGACTCTGTTGTTGTTTTTGTTGACTTTATCGTTGTTGTTGTTGACTTTATTGTTATTGTTACTGTTTCATTGTTATTTTCATACAACGCTTTATTATTATTACACAAATTTGCTTGCATTTATTGTCATTACATTGTTATTGTTTATTATATTATTTATTAAAATTATTTTGTTCATGTTTTGTGCAATCAGAAGCGTAAAAAGTAAAATGCAACTAAGCTTTGAATGCCGATAATTTGACCTCAAAAAAGAATAAATAATTCACCTGAAAAAGGTGAATCCTGAATGCGTTGCAATGCGTTGTAATGCGTTGCGTAAAATTATTCGTTATTGTTGTTTGGAAATATTTTAATACATCATTTTGTAGTGATTAACAGATGACGTATGCACACGTACACACACACACTTACACATACACGTACACCTTTACATGTATTAATAATGAGCCACTGCATGTTTAAGATTCCGCATTCATTTAATAAATCATCAGATCAGTTTATACAATACAACAACAACCACAACAACAACAACAACAACAACAACATCACCATTATAGCAAAATAAAACAACAACAACAACAACAACGACGTGCACGAGCTCAATTGAATTTTGTCAATAAATAATGTTGTATTATATAATATGTTATGCGACTAGAAGAACAACACAAACAACAACAACAATATCAATAATAATAATAATAATAATAATAATAATAATGATAATACAATATAAATTAATAATACAATGTAAATAAAAGAATATTTTGGTAATAATAGCTAATTTTAGAAAATAGTAACAATAAAGTAATGATAACATTAGTAACTCCAACAACAGCAACAATAATAATATTGGTAATAATAATAGTAATAACAACAACAACATTGATAAAATTTGAAAACAACAACAACAATCATTAGCTAACAAATTTAATCGCATCATTGCATTTCATTCCTTCGATATTTCAATTGAATTTTCAATTATTTCGTAATTGCCTAAAAGTATGCCATAGTTTTTTCCATTAATTGAGGAAAAAACAGCAACAGGTTGAATGTAGCTCATAAAAATAACCTCTCAGTGAACTTGTTTAAGACAAATAAAACAAAAATCGACGGAAATCACTTAGAAAAAAAAATCAAAACCAAAATCAAAAGAAAAACTCGAAAACCGCAAGCGAACCGGAAAAGCTTTTAAGCTTTCATTAAAATGCTTTTAATAAATTTTAAGAAAGGCACTAAAGAAAGAAAGATAGAGAGAGATAGTGAGAGAGACAGATTTATCAAGTGAAAGTGATGCATATAACCATCACTTAAGTGAAACTCCGACATCCTGCGTCTTCAACTTTAAAAAGGTTCTTCAGAAAACTTTTTATAAAGAAAAGAAAATGAAATCGGGTTGTTTTTCAAGCTTTTAACACATACACATACTCCATCTCTCTCTCTCTCTCCCCCTCGAAGTTATCTCTTAGATCAGAGGACTTTGCCTCGATTTAACTTTGAAGAGCATTTGACAGCTGTTAATATTGAAAACCTGAAAAACCTCAACCATAAGTTGATGTAAAGGTTGTGCCATCAACTTATATGAGCCTATGTACATACATATACATATATACAAATATACAAATATATATATATTATGAATACAAATTCGCCGTCTCTCTCTCGTCTCCTCGCCGCTTCGTTAAAGGTCTCGGCTCAGGACGATGACGACGACGACGATGGCACCATTTCCGGTTTTATTTCCGGCAATTAGCACTCAATGAATGAATGAACGAATGAAGGAGTACTTCAATGACTGAATGAATGGTTGGCTGAGCGAAAGGATGCTGCGGTGAGATGGGTGGGGTGTGGCGAGGAATGGAGGGGAGCTGAGCTCAGTGCCCATCAATTGAGTCAACTTGCTGTGAGTGCTTTTAGGGCGGTCGTGCTGAAGTGAGTGACAGAGTGAGTGATAAAGTGGGCGTGGGTCGGGGGTAGTGCTTGTAGTTTTCCTGTTGTTGTTGCTGTTATTAATAAGAATCGAAAGCGAAGAAGAAGAAGCAATAAGAACAACAGCAATCATGGTTGCAACTTTGAAAGTATTAACTATCGCCAAGAGGAATAAAATAATAACAACAACAACAACAAAATAGCAACAACAACAACAGGATGGTTTCTATGACGTCGAATAAGTTTTCATCTTTCTGGCTGTCGTTGTTTCTTATATTAATTTTCTTTTCCCTTACAATCTGCGAATAAATCCTTTTCCCCTTAACTACTCTCTCTCAGTCCTCACTATCTCTCTATCTCTGTCCTTATTTATCTCTACTTTTCACGTTATAAAATTATACATTTTTCTGTCATAGTAATAAAAGCCTCCATAAAAAAGCAAACAAAACAAACAGAAACTTGGAAGAAATGAATTGAAAAATTCTACTGAGAAAAAGAAGCGACTCTCGACTTCGTTCGACGTTCAGTCGTGACGTCGGTGCGTCGTTGTTGCGTCTCTTTTTATAAACGGTTGTTTTTTGTTTGCTTCTTCTATTTTTCTGTTTGTATTTCTTTTTTGTCGTTAGTGTGTCAAGCTGGCAACGCTAAACTGTGACAAGTTATCATCGCTGGTAATAATAAAAGAAAGAAACAGAAGATGCATTAGAAGAGGGAAATGAAAATGGGGAAATGAGAAGAAGAGGCACAAAAGTATTAACAAGATAAAGAAAGGAAAGAAGAAGCAGCTGAAGTCGCGTAACTTTTCCCTTAATTCGCGGTTTTCTTTTAAAAAAATTTCCAAGTGTCGATTTCACTGAAGAGATACAAGAAAAGTAAATGAAAGAGAAATCATGATTAGCGTTTAGTTGGTCACATAGAAGAAGAAAAGAGAGGGTGAGAGGGAGGGAGAGAGGTAGAGTTCCTTATGTTAAGCATTCCTCCATTGATGGAAATAATTACACTGACTTTTTTAAATATAATTTCTGGAATTAAATTCATTTATTGATTAATAATTAAGCAAAAAAATTGTATTCAATTGAAACTAACAAAAATATGAGGGAAAATCGTGTTTGAACTGGAAAACTCATCAGAAGTCGAATGTAATTAAAAACACGCTGCTCTGCTCTGTTCGTGACAGCAGATAAGTTGTCTCTGTCACTCTGCTGCTCGTGATGGTACTCCGTTCTGCTCTTCTTCTGCTTCAACTTCAACTTCTACTCTACTCTGTCGCACAGTTTGAACTTAATTAATTTTGAATTCGTATTTTAGACCGAAATCGAAATCTGTTTTTGGCATTATTATGCAAACAATTAGAATGAGCGAAAAGCAGCAATAATAGCAACAACAATAACAACAACAACCACGACAGTTACGAGTACAGCGACAGAGCATCTCAAACAACAGGATGCAACAAGCAGCAAACTAATAACGAGAGTAAAGAGAAGAACAACGTGTTCATGTTTAATATTAGGCGACAACAAAAACAACAACAACAATCACTACTCGCATTATCACGCTCTCACTCTTTCACTCACACAAACGTTGCCTCATCGAGTTAATGAAGCAGCGTCGAATAGTTTTTGAAGCTGTTATAAAGGACTCTAATTTTCCACAAGTTTTTGATATAGTGTCCTTGTGTATTAATTAACGAGAGAGCCTGCCACTGCTGTTGTCTTCTTCTTCATTTCTCCCCTCCCCTCCCTCTATCCTCATCATCCATCAGCTGTTGTTGACAGCCATGACATCGCTTAGCCATCCAATAAATTTGAAGTGATGTTTTAGATGCCGATTTAGATGCGCATTTAGCACAATATTTATCGCTTCCAAATCCAGCCCCGCCCCTTCCCCCTCCCATCCGCCCCTTATACTCAACACAGGTCTGCTTTAATTAAGATCGTAGCTTGTCGTTATTCTCAGCGCTGTCACATCGTGTTGATTTCCATTAACAAATTGAACCTGGTTGCTCTACGCCGCACTTCTTCACACCTCACCACACCTCATCCCACCTCATCACACCTCACCACACCTCAATTGACTTCACCTCATCGTCCTCCGGCGCTAGCAAATAGCAAATATTTACTCAGGTCTAAATTTGTCCCATTTGATTTATGCGAAAATTATTAAAATATTGTGACGAGGTTCGTTTAGTTGATTGTCTGTTAATCGGCGGTGGGTGAGGGCAGGGAGGCGTGTGTTTCCTCCTTCACCCACAAAAAATAATTAATTCATCGTCATTAATTCATCTTAACGAGTACGAATACGATACGTTTCAAAAAAATTAATCACTCACTAAAAACATTATTTTTTTAAAAGCTTTCCTAATTGGGTCAATCAATTAATCGGAAGCTTGAAGTGATTCACTGAGTCTTTTGTGAATCGACTATTGAATATACAGTGAATCTGAAAATAATTCATTAATGAGTTTTCAATGAAACTGCAGCAAAATGCTTTAATGAATGTTAAGTGAATCTTTAGTGAATCTTTAGTGAATCTTTAGTGAATCTTTAGTGAATCTTTAGTGAAGCTTCAGTGAATCTTTAATTTATCTATCTTTAATCTTTAATGAATGTTCTTAAGGAATCTTTAAGAAATCCTTAGTGAATCTTTAGTGAATCTTTAGTGAATCTTTAGTGAATCTTTAGTGAATCTTTAGTGAATCTTTAGTGAATCTTTAGTGAATCTTTAGTGAATCTTCAGTGAATCTTTAATTTATCTTTAGTTAATCTTTAATGAATGTTCTTAAGGAATCTTTAAGGAATCCTTAGTGAATCTTTAGTGATTCCTTAGTGAATCTTTAGTGAATCTTTAGTGAATCTTTAGTGAATCTCTACTCAATGTTTAGTTAATCATTAGCGAATTTATAATGAATCGAAGTGAAACTTATATTGAATCACTGAAACCTTAAATTCCATCCAGACAAAAATTTACTCATCTGCCTTCACCCCTCCTCTTCCCATTCAACCTCCCCTCCGTCCACTTACTTTCTCCCCCATCACACAATTGAAGTGATTTATTTAAAGCATCGTTTTTTCGATGAATCGTTTATTTTAAGCCAGCAGTTTTGGTTGTTTTTTTTAAAATTCATCTGTTATTCGAAATCATCCTCTTTTTTTTGAGTCTCTCAGCTCAGAGAGGATCATAAAGATTCATAAAATTATCACGTGTTTTATAAATATTTTTAACAAGTCATACAATTTAATGGGTTTTAAATTTTTTGTTGTTATTACATCATCAGGCTTTTCAAATAATATTCAGTGTTAAGACTTAATTTTGTTATGAATTACTTGTTTTCGAGCAATAAAATTATCAATTTTTATTGAAGCTTATAAAAAAATACTACAAATAAAAAAACAAATAAAAAAATTAAATGAAAATTGAAAATGTCTTTGTTTTTGTATTTTATTATTATTATTATTATTATTTTTATTATTATTATTTTTGTGTCCTGTCGTTTCGTGCAATGAAAACGTGGCGTGAATGAATTATTTTTTGTTAAAAAAAAACAATTTTGACGACCATAAAAACAACAACAACAATAAAAGTAATAAAAGTATATTTTAAAAAAATTACCGGATGTCGTTCAAAAAGAAATGAAGAAGGAGGAGGATTATGAAAGGGAAAAGGGAGGGATGGGGAAAAATGAGAGAGACAGGCGAGAAGAGAAGCGTTGATAGAGTTGGAGAGCAGAGCAGAAGATGACGGAAGTGTGAAAAGAAGAGGAGTGAAGTGAGGAGGAGGAGCGAGCGGGGGAATATTTGAGGGGTGGGCGTGGCTGAATGCCCAACAGATGCTGGCTGTGACTTAAATTAATTACATTGCATTTCAAGCTGTTGTTGTAATAAATTCCATGCTCATTCATTAAAATTACATTCGTTAAATTATATACACGAGTATGTGTGTCTGTGTGTGTATGTGCGTGTGTATGTATGTGTGTTTGTGTAACTCACTTCTCCACAACGACTTCTTAAATAATTAAATAATCATTTTAGTAACGTTTTTAATGCTGTAGCCATAAAAAATCAAATTAAAATTTAAAGAATAATTGTGTATATAAAAATGATGGCAAAATCATAACGGGGAAAAAAAATTACAACACAATTACTGCTATTATGATGACTGTCATAAAATTGTTCAGTATTCATGGAAGTTTTTTGCTCTACTCTTCAAAATTCAACGAAAATAATTTATTTAAAAATCCTTATCATCCTTAAAATTATGTTTTATGTGTTAGAATGTGTTTAATTAAACTTCTCATAAATTATTTTGCAAGATTTTTTAAGTTGAGTGTGAAAAGAACGAAGTTCCTTGAAACACATCGTAAATGAAGCAATGAAAATCAAAATTAATAGCAAAGAAAAAACAAAAAAAATAGAAAAGACAACAAAGAAAAATAAATAAAATGAAAAATAATTACAGATCGTCTAAAATCTCTAAACAAACCATAAAACAGAATAACGAAGAGTATTAAAATAAATTGTGGAGAGAAGTCAAGTTGTAAGAAGTCAAGTAAAGCATTAAAAACAGCATACAACAACAACAACAACAACAACAACAGCATACAACAACAACAACAACAACAACAGCACAATCAAGTAGAACGAAATGAACGAGAAGCTGACGAAAATCGCTGCTAAAACGCTAATAAGAATTACCGTTATGTGTAGAATCCCAGTACAAATTATAACATCACAACAACAACAACAACAATAATACCAACTACAGCAACAACAACAAAAATCAACCAACAACATCGCTGGAAACAGTAAAAAAACCAGGATAAAAAACAACGATACCAACTTAAAGAAAAAAACAACAGACACCGAATAATCACAGAAAAGTTGGACAGACATGGAGGAGGAGAGAGGGAGAAAAAAAGAGAAAGAGAGGAAGACATTGATAGACAGAGTGTTAGATAGAAAAAGCGAAGGACAGCAAGAGAGTAACACATTAAAGATTAGGGAGAGAGAGAGAGATAAAAATAATTTGAGAGACAGGGAACGAAAATTCAATCAAAACAAAGCAAAATGACAACAACAAAAACTGAAGAGCACGACGAAGAAGAAGAAGAAAAAAATACCAAACATGGTCATAAGCAGAGACACACACACACACACACACACACACCTCAAAGCTCGTGTAGTGAACACTGCAGATTGTTGCTTGTACAAAAAACCTAAAAATGATAATATAAACAACCAAAGAAAGGATACATAAGCACAACGACAACAACAACAACGAAAAAGACTAAAATGGAGATTGCAATTCAGAGACAACAAAAACTATACTAATAAAAACAACAAATAGAAGGACATGGCCATGGACAGGGACAACGACAGCGACAACGACAGCGACAACTACTGCAACAGGCAACAAGCAGCAGAAAGAACAACAACATCAAATACTACTACTACTACTAATACAACAACAAAAACCAGAGTAGCTCTGTTTTCAGAGACAGGAATCCTGACAGACTGACTGGCAGGTTGCTACGCTGGAGACCAGAGAAAAGGAACACAATTTAATTGTATTGAGAGTCCTGAGATATGAATGTGAGTGTGTTCGTGTGTGTGCTTTTGTGTGTGTGCTCGTTTTTTGGCCTCTTATGCCTGCTATGTGTCACTTGTGTTTTGCGAGCCTCTTCTTTGTTTGTGTGTCTTAAATTTGTATGTGTCACTTTTGTATGTGTGCGTGTGGGCATCCTACCTCCATCCCTCTCTTACTCTTTTATCTCTCTTACTCTTCTATCTCTCTTACTCTTTAATCTCTCTTCCAGTGTGTTTGTGTGTATTTATGAAGCAAGGATAATAAATAAATATGCATATTCTTGGGTCAGCTGATGTCCTTTCATCTTAAAGCCTTAATGCATCCCTTCTCCTTATTTCTCTCTCTCCGCCCCTGTCAACGCTCTCTCGCTCTCGCTCTCCTTGTCTTTGTTCCAGAATCTAGAATCTCTTTAACATTCTAAAGAATATATTTATTTTTAACGTGTACAAGTTGTAAACTCCAAAATTTATACACATAATATTGGAAATTAGTAAATATGGGCTTTTATTTATTTTATTAGGTTATAATTTATGTTTTTCGTATAGAATATAAGTAGAATATTTTCAAAAGTTTAGCATTATCATTTTCATTTCGGAATTTTTTATAATATGTTATTCCGAATTCTTTGTTAAACAATTTTTGAAAACGTTCAACGCGCTATCGATATCGTCCTTTGCAATCTGGAGGTGAGTAGCAATGAGTTCACTTCCAATCTCTTGCGTAGTATCGTAGATAAACTTGTCTATTTCGTCGCTGATCGTTAGATGTTTCCGTGCTGTTCGTTGAACAGTAGCCTAAAAACAACAACAGTATCACCGTAAATAAGGACAAATGTTTTTCACTAGTTTTGTCTCCCTTGAAAGCTTACTCGATTCTTCAAACAGGTGAGATATTCAATGAAACCGTCAGTACATGAATTTAAGGATTTCACTTGGTTTTGTACTTGTCTATCCAACAATGAGCGTTGCTCCTGATCCTTCTGCAGTTGCAATTCTTGTAGAATTTCCGTAATATCGATCATATTTTCCGACTGGTTTTCGCCTCGTTTAGCCAACTCGGTTACTTTCGCTCTATAAGTTTCAAGGCAATGCGCTAGATTTTTGTTACCTCGCATAACGCGTAATCCGCCGAGACGTTTCTTCCCGTAGTTCCAAATTTCGGCGAAGACTTCATCCGGTTCGATTCGATGCGAATGCGTGAGCTAAACATTTAAAAAAGAAACATAAAAAATACAACAAAAGGTACACTATAAATGAGAATATCTCTCCATCTAATTCTCTCTCCTTTTTCACTTACCTCCAAGAGCACGATCAGGAAGCAAAAAACAAGGATGCTCTTCATTTTTTGTTGTTTTTCTTCATAAATTTTCAAGATTTCTTCCTGTTCGTCTCTATCTGCTGTTCAGATTCACTCACCAACTCCTTCACAAGTAATATTTTCAGAATAATAAACTTTTAATTTGACTGTATTTATAGATTAATCGAAGCAATGACCAAAGAATATTTACACAGTACATGTCACACTAAGCTTCTTGAGGCCGGACTCACTCGCGCTAATTTGAATTTCTTCGAAAAGATAGTAGAAACATTTTTTAATATTATAGCTCAGTAAAATACAACTTCTTTCTGTGAAAAAGCAATCTGCGTGGAAGAGAGAAAAAACACTGGAAAGCCCAATAAAAGAAACAAGGCGAAATACAATTTATAGTGTGACAGCATGAAACTTGAGCAGCTTTCTTTGAGGCGGTCTCAAGGGCCATAGTCGGACATGAGCCATTGCCTTGCTTCGGTTTTCTTTGCACTCGCAGCGACGTTGCTTAGTGAGAACAAGTGTTTGATCTATTAATGAGTGAAGGGATCGGAAGTACCGAGGAACAAAAGCAATTCGATTTGCTGATGAGTGCGAAAGGATCGGATACGCAGAGGAGTTTGCTTTGTTTTTGTTCTTTTGCACTAACAACAAAACCAGGTCATCATATGGAATGTTAAATCTGTGGTTCTTCTCTACAATATTTCACAAATTTCGCAACACTTGCATTTTTCGGCTCTAGAGCATGTTTTGCAAACACAACCCTATCAATTTTCAATGCACACTTTTGTATCTCATGGAAACCTTTTATTTGTATATTTTTAGTTGAGTTCATTGCTTATGTTGAAAAGTTGAAATGGAAATCGAAATGAAAATGACTTGAAACACTATTTAAACACATATACACGTATGCAAACACATATACAAGCATACATACACATCCATACACACACACACACATACACTTATGCACCGACATAACCAACATTCATAAAGCTTAACACAACATAACTCACAAAATATTTCCGAATTTCGACTTCTTATTCGATATTTTCCTTTGTTCGTTTCTTCTTTTTCTTGTCTAAAGTTAAGCTCATTACAACAAACATTCTAATTACAACAACAACAACAACAACAACAACATGAAATAGAAACAAAAACAGAAGCAAAAACAACTGAAGAGCATCGTATTACAGTGAAATGTTTAATGAATGAATGAATGATTGAATGAGCTCTGAATTTTTAATGAACTGAATTTCGAATCAGCTACGAATTCGTTCCATTTTCTGCTTCTGCTTTATTTCGAAGCAATTTATTCTTGGAACATACTTTTACACGTCATTTCTTCAAAATCTTTGTATTTAAATAATTAATTTTTCAAAAGAATTCGTATTCAGTTTCATTTTTGTAGAACGGTAACGATTCTTAAATGATGGAACGTGTTTTCTTCCAAAAGCAGAACTCAGTAAAAAAACGTCCAGATAGTCACAAAGTCAAAGAGTCAATCAATCATTCAATCAATCATTCACTTAAATGCTCCTACTAATTAATGTACGTGGCTTCAAGTTCAAAACTTCCACCGATTTTTTGCCTATCTTCACCCTTCCACAATCATGTCACTCTTTCACACTTCCATCTCTTCTTGCTGCTCTTTATTTCATTTCTTTATCTCTTCTCTTCTCCTCTCTTCCTCATCATTGCGTTTCCTAACCAAATGGAAAAAGCAAACAGACAAAAAAATTATCAGATTTTAGCATAGTTTAACTTTTCTTGTTTTTATGTCATTTCCTTTTTGTTACTTTCTTAATGATGACCCACGTTTTTCTCAATAATTGACTAAATGATTGAATGATTGCTTGATTGGCTGCGTTGTCATGATTCTTGGCAGAGTTGTTCTGGTGACACGGAAAATGTTACGGTGAGTTCTTCATTATTATTTTAGGATTTCATCAAAAACAACAACTGTTGAACCTTCGTGTTCTCCTCCTTCTTTTCCTCCTTCCTCTTAATCACATTCTTCCTGTTCTTGTTGTTGGGTTGCTTTATCATCTTGTCGATTTCTGGTCGATTTTATCAATTTACCAATTATTTAGAAATGAAAATTGAGACTTAAGAACTGATAAAATATTAAATTAAATTAAAATCCTTGAAGCGAAATCTGAATCAAAATTTATTCAATTATTTATTCGTCATGATTTCATGCAATTATTTTCTTTTTTTTATTTATTTATTTAATTAAATGTAAACATTGATTTGGAAAATTTGTAGTCCTTGAGACTTCATTAAAATGCTTTCAATTCGGTTTCAGAGAAATCATTTTCGATGGAATTGAAAGTTCGTTTATTGATATATTAATTTATTTAATGAGTTCGATGTTGTTTCGATTCAAATATCGTCTACGCTAATTAAATATTGTATACAAAATGTTTTAAAAATGTCAAGCTTTCAGAATAAAGCAAACATTTCAAAGAAATAAATAAATAAAGCAAATAAGGTTACTTAAATTAAAAATATCTAAATATTTAAGTATGTATAATAATAAAATTGATGAAAAAACCAAACTTTAACTATAAGTAGCCCATTAAACAAAATAATCGAATAGCATGTTGGATAAAATACAATACAAGTGCATGGAAATACAAACACACATACAAACACACATACACATAAATACAACCCCTCTCTCCCGGTGGAAACGGTAAAAACAACAGCTGAAAAAAAGAATGAAAAACACCCGAAAAAGAAGAGGAATTGGGTGAAAAAATAACCACAACAGCAGGTGAAAAAATGCAACAACTACAACAACAACAGCAATAGCAGCAACAATCTATCTGTAGAGCTACTCACACATTCGAATATTCGAGAGTATTTCTCAAGAACCCAGGGGAAAACCCCGGAAAACATCGAAGAACAGCTGATGACGAGTAGATCCGAAAGCTGTTCGGCTCTCGCGGAAGCCTTCATATCGCCAGCACGATTCGTTGTAATGCCTTACTTTGCAATGACATCGCCGAGTGAAAAAGAATCTATTCGCGAATTCAGACTCTGAATTTCAGAGTATATACACACTATCCATCCATTACTACTTCAATTACCTAACATTACGCTTTCCCCACTGGGAGTTTGTTAGTCTTTGTTTTTTTTTGTGGTGCCTTTTTAGAGATGTTTTGTTTTCTTTTATTTTTACGATGGTTTTTCTATTCATTTTTGTTTTTCTTTTCATTTTGTTTTTGTTTTATTTGAGTTTTCCTTCCTCTTTGTTGTTACTGTTGTTTTTGTTTCATGTTTGTTTGATTTCGTCTTTGTTATTTTTTGATTTTGTTATTCGTTGTGCAAAACTTTTGACAGCAGTCAAAAAATTGGTACGTTGATCAATTTATTTGCAGATGTTTTTAGAGAAACCTTTGGAAATGCTCTAAATCACTCCGCATTACTTTTTGAAAAGTGTGGAAAAATCTAGAAAATCCAAACCAAAAACTATAAAATATATTTTCAAAAAGTTTACAAATTAAATAATATAATAAAAAAGGCAAAAATATTCATTTAAATTTAAATAAAACAACGGCATTGAAATCGATGGTTTTTTAAACAATAGAAATAAAGGTAAAAGTAAAGGTAAACTAAATATTAAACATATTTATATTTTGATTACTAAAGGACATCCATAGATATGTTAAATTCCTTATTGTTGAGTTAAAAGTAAAATTGTTTCTTGTAACCGTTCCACTGCATTGATGATGTCTCTTTCCGACATGCGGGGGAACTCAATGCTCCAAATGCTCCCATATTTTTTGTGTTCTCGCCGCGTGTGGCTGCAGAGCGGTTGCTTGTTCGTGGGACAGACTTTTCATCTGTCAGATTTTCTTCTATCTGTTCTCCTCTTCCGTTTGTACTTCGCTCCTGTCCGTCTTTCTTCTCTTCTGTCTGTCCTTCTCTTCTGTCTGTTCTTCGCTCCTGTCTGTTTCTCTCTTCTGTCTGAACGACAGAATCATCGTCTGTCGTCCATCGTCTATCGTCTGGCATCTGTCGTTGCTTTTACTGCTTCTTCTTCTTTCTAAGTGCACATTTTTTGCTGTGAACACTTCCTCTCTCGCTCTCTCTCTCTCTATCTCTCTCTTTGTCTTTTACGTAATCTTCTTCAGTAACGTCGTTACTGTTCTTAGAACCGACCTTCTGGACCGTTGAAATCTCTTTATTTGTGACATTTTCTTCACTTTTTTTGGGTTTCTTTTTTTTTAACAGAGAACTTTTTTCCTTCCCAGCTCGAAATGTATTCTTATTGAATTCTCGAAGGATTTTTGTGTGTGTTTCTGTGTTCTCTGTTCACTCCGAATGTTTTTCTGTTCTCTGTTACTTTGTTTGTTTTTCCAAATAACATAGTTGTTTGTTGTTTATCATGAGAAGAGAAAAGATAGACAGAGAGAGAGAGAGATAGAGAGAGCGAGAGGGGAGGGCAAACTTCGAATAAAGGTAAATTTGTTCCCTCAAGTTTCAAGTTTTCAACATCATCATGAATAATAAAATATTTAACAATATCTACGTTTTTTTATAATCAAATTTTGAGATTTATTCGGAATATTTTTGCATTTCTCGAAATTTTAATTACTTATCGTCTCTCTCTCTCTTCCTCTCTCTCTGTCTCTGACTCTGTCTGTCTCGTCATGAGGCAATACTGAGAAGATGTTATTTTTGACATAATTAAAGAACACAGCTTCGAGGCACCGCAAAGTTTTTGTTCTCTGAGAATCATCAAACAAAAACAATAAGTTGTGAATATGAGCTGCATACGAATGATCTCAGAGACTTCATTGTCTTCATCTCACTCACTCCCCCCTCCCCCTCCCCACTTGCGGCCATCGCATCGTCAAACAACTCAATCGTTCTTCAACACTCTTCATTTCTCACATCTGACAATTCGCAAGTTTTCATTCTTCACTAAAAATCCTTTAAATGAGTCTTCAAAATGAGTCTTAATATAGAAGAACTCAAAATAAAAGAATGACAACCTAAAATTAATCAAATGTCAATCCAAAAATCGAATCATGGTTAATGTTGACAAAATCTTAAATAATGAAATGTTTTTAATGTTAAAAAAACAAAAAAAAACAATCAATAAAGCAACCAAAAACAATTCACGATTCACTTTTGAGTTATTAAAAATTTACATTCCGAATTATACGTCAGCGGTTTTTTCTTCAGTTCCTTTATTCAGTTCGTTTATTCAGTTGCTTTCTTCATTTTTATTTAATTTCGGAAGTGTGACATTTTCTTAAGTGACACTTCGCCGACATTTTATGTCCCCCTCGCCCCCTCCCCACAACAATTGCGCTGTCAACACAAAATGAAGCACGAGAACGAGAATGAGAAGAAGAGAAATAAAAATCAAGACGGCAAAAATATTAAATTCATGAACTGGAATGCAATATTTTTCTCATTTTGCGAGAGATTCGCGACTTCTTAATGTTTCACATCACAAGAGCCGGGATCAGAGTGGGCATTAAAGTGGGTGAGAGATGGTGGAGGAGGGGGGGGGGGAAACGAGAGAGAAATAAGAGAAGGCAGAAGTTGTAAGGATTGTAAATAAAGTAATAAAGTGAATGGAATGGAATGGGCCACGATTGGGTCATGGGCAAAGGCGAAGAGGTTAGCTTGGATGAATTTATAATGAAATCGATTACAGTAGGGAAAAAATTTAAAGACTTGCTTAAATTTATATGATAATGATGAAAACTATGATGATCATAAGGATGATTATGAATTGGTTAAGTGATGAATTGTTAAATTGATGAACTGATGAATTAATGAACGGATGAACTGATATAAAGATGAACTGATGAACCGATGAATTGTTAAATTGATGTATTAGGAAACTGATGAATTGGTAAACGGATGATTTGGTGAATTCCTCGAATTAATGAATTATTATATTGATGAACTGATGTATTAAGAAACTGATGAACTGACATCAATTAAATATAATATGATTTATTGTTGTCAGCTGTATTGTTGTTGTTTTTACAATTAGCAATTTCGAAATATTGTATTGTATTTTGAAAAAGGTGTTCAAAATATTAAGTTCAAATTTTCCATTCTTTGTGAAAGCGGAAATGGAGAATCCCTGGGGAATTCTGAATAGATTTTTGTTGTTGTTGTTGTTGGTAGTGGTGCTTCTGTTGCTGTCAATTTCAATGCATGCAGTTCGGTGGAGTCAAATTGTTGTTAGCGAGTTCAACGCGTTCGTTTTTAACAGGTTCCACTCAACCCTCAACCACTCTACACCTCCAACACCACCCTCGAATCCCCGCCACCCCCCGTCATTACAACACGGGGAATCATGTTACAACACAAATCAACCCACAAGCAGTTCAACGATGTTTCCGAAAAGGAAGACTTGATACAATGACTCAGCACGCCCTCTCGCTCTGACCTCCTTCTCACTCTCGCTGTCTGTCTCTCACCCTCTCTCACTCTCACCCTCTCAATTCTCGACTGATTTGGCGAAATAGATTTGTGCAAATTTTAGCTTGATTTGTATGCTGATTGACAGCAGCGCGTTGAGCGGGGAGCGAACGTGATTTCGACGCGTCGGAATAAATTTCGTATCGCATGATGGACGAAATGAGAACATAGCGAATACAGGGTGTGCATTCTTTACTATCGATCTTTATTTTAGATAAATTTAAAGAAGACAAAAACAAAAAACAAAAAAAGGCAACGACAACACAAAGTGTAACAGTTTCGGTAATGATATCAGTAACAGTAACAGTAAAAATAAACTTTCTGAAGTACCACATGTGCAGTAAGAATAACAGTAACAACCACAACAAGGATAACAGTAACAACCACAACAATAACAACAACAACCAGCCAGCCAGCTGCACTCAACTACGACTAAACTAACAAGTGCAAAAGTTTTCGAAACTAAAAACTTGGCATTTTCAGTGATGCTGCTCTCACGGCGGCTTGCTTGGTAGCAAACGAGCGAGTATTTAAACGAAAGCAGAAGCAAAAAGAAGCAATAAAGCGGTTATGAAAGAGTAGCTGCTGAGTATGCAGAACTGCTAACTGCTCGCTTGATCACTCGCTCTCTTTCACTCACGCACTCACTCACTGCATGTTGTTGTTATTGCTCCTCCACAAACCGTTTCACTTCTAGCAACTGTCGTGATGTGGTTAAAATGTGGACCTAAAATGTTCCATCTAAGAATAACTTCTTAAAATGTACACGTTTAGTTTCAGTGTGTCTTCTTTTATGTTAAATTATGAAATCGAAAAACTTACAACCTGCAAAGATAACATGCAAAAACAACAAACAATTCTGTTGCATTAAAACTCCAAACACAACAAAAGTGTGCATGCAACGCTTCGTCCTTTATCAATAATTAGAAGTGAAAATGTTTTTCTTATTTATTTATATTTTTTTTGTCATTTTGAATGACAATCGAACAATAAAATAAAATAATAAAAAAAAGCAGAGAAGAGGAAGTGGGGACTAAGTGAGGAAACGACAGCTCAAAGATCTACGAATCTACGTGATGTGAAAATAAAGAATGGAGAAGTTTATTGAAAAGCAGGCAACAGCAACAACAACAATAATGCTCCATTTTATTTTTTTGCGCCGTGTCATCAAGTTGACATCCCGTCGAATGGACGTGGACGTGCCTGGTAAGTTTTTCACACCCTCGAAGCGTTTCCAAGGAACCATTAATAAAAATTGCACCCTTCAAGCTGTCTGTCTGTCTGCCTGTCTGTCTGTCTGTCTGTTTGCATGTCTTTCTTTGCATGACAAAGCAGATGCTTGTCTCTTTCCCTCTTTCGCTATTTTTCCCTTTCGTGATTCTTGTTGCCACTCGAGTTAATATAATTTTTGCCAGTCTATTAAATGACATTTTTGCAAGCTAAAATCCAGAAAAGTGAGAATTAGTAGAGCATTTAATGGTCTGTGGATGTGTTGGAGAGGAGAGAGACAGACATACGAAAAGAAATCGGATGTAAAGATGGTTGTCGCACTCTCTCTGGTATTCGGGTCGTTTTATATTCCGTAAAATGGAAGAATTTAACGAAAATACGTATATTATCAAGGATACAAGGTACGAAATACTTGGTACTTCATTCTTCATTATCTTTACTTATATTCATGTATCAATTTTGTTTCACTTTTGATATCCTTTCGTTTATTTGCCCAGTATGTCGTCCTTACACTCATTCGCCGTCTCTCTCTCATTGCTCATCATTGATGCGATAGTCGCTTATCATGTTTCGTTGCTTCATTTCTCTCCGCTCTCCCTCTCTTCAACTACAGCACTCTTCCTCTCTGTCACTCTTCAACTATATCACTTTTAATATTTTTCTCCTTCCTCTTCTGTCTCTTTCTCCTGCCTCCTTCTCCTTCTCCTTCGTCTCCTTCTCCTTCGTCTTTCTCTCGAATGGCTCCTTCACAGGACTTCGCGGTGTTGAGCTTCATTGACACTTCGTTGTCATGTTGTTGGTTTCTTGTTTTTTGTTTTTCCTTCTTTCTTTTGGCCTTAATTTCGTTTCCTTCTCGTTAATGACATAAATGATAAACGCGGCCAACAGACGCTGGAGTCGATACCGGAAGGAACCAGCAACGGAAGTCCAAGTGACAGGCTCAGTGAAGAGTCGTCGTTTGGTCGGTTGTTCTTAACAACCACAGTTATTTATGACTTGGTCCCTCTTCATAAAGAGAGAGAAGAGGGTGGGAAGGGGGACAACGACAGAGAGAGATATTGAAGCAGCTGAATGTCACCTGTCAGGAGGCATAAAATTAAAATGGCTCGTGACGACCGCACTGACACCAACAAGTGGCGTTGGCTCTGGTCAACTGTTGGTGATGGTGATGGTGGGTGAGCAGCGGCAGGAGAGGGGTGGAGGGTGTGGCAAGGACAGCAAATTATGACATGTCCTGACATGATGAATCAGCTCTGTCATGACAACGAGAAATAAACGAACGAAAGAACATTTTTCAGATGTTAAAGTTTTAAACACTTTAAATGTTGAAATTTCGTTAAAATTGTGAAATTTTCGTTGAGTTGACTTGAGTTTTAAAATTTCGTTCAGTTTTTAAATTTCACTGAATAAAAATAAATATAACAATTTACAAAGAAATTGATTTCTGTATAAAAAACAGATCAACAACCAGAACAACAATAATAATCGACCTCTCGATAACATGTGATGAGTTCATAGAATCGATTAAAAAAATTGCCTCGAGTTGGTTTTACATGACAGTGAAAAGCCAAAGAAAAAGCAGGGCAAAAAATAGGGGGGGAAAAAGGTTTTTGAAGCTACGAAAAAAAGAACAACAACAACAAAACAATGAATGCGAACGAATTGTAACGGAACAATTAAAGTATAAAAGACCGAGTTTCCGTGGTTGATTGTTGCTGCAGTGTGCAGTGTGTGTTTTCACACAGCAGCACACACATAGATGAATAGACACGCACATAAACACAGGCTCACATACTGTACACTCAAACATAAACACAGACACACACACATTACCACACATACATTTCTATCGACTCATAAACCGACCCAAAATAAATGATTTAGGATCAAATTCAATGGCCACAGCTAAGAGTGAGTGAGAGAGAGATGGATGGAGAGACAGAGAAGAGAGAGAGACAGAGAATAGAGGGAGAGAGATGAAGAAAAGAGAGAGAATGGTTAAAGTAACATTTAGATGCAACCAGAATACAAACCGGTGAAGATGGTTAAGTGAAAGTATACATGGGAGTGTTCCTGTGTGTGTATATGTGTGTGTGTGTGTGTGCCTATGTCTGCGTTTGCATATGTTGTTCCTGTGTGTGTTATTGTTTGTGTTCCGAGACCTTGTTTGCGTAAAACGTTTATGAAAAACATTTTCCTGGTCGAGGCTTTGTTGCAATTTCTACGAACTGGCCACTCGGTCGGCCAACCGAGCCACCGGGTCCACATCTGCCGTTGCTGGTCCACACAGAAAAGGATTCATAGACACAGTAACCACTCCAACTTCACACTCTTCACACACCTCAACCTGTAACTAGAGTGAATCAAGCAAGGAATTATGAATTTTTAACAACCTCACAACTCAGTGCGATATGGTCCAGTTCGGTTCGGTTCGGTTCGGTCCAGTGGCCCGGTCGAAAACGTATGACGATGAACAACAAAACGACTAAAAAACCGCCTCCGGATTAGTTTCTCGCACGGCGGCAGGTGCGACGTTGAGAATAGCTTTTAAATAAATGGCCGAAGCGGGTTTTGCTTGAAACACACCTCAGGACAAAAGAACCACCGTAACCCGAAGGCGGTGCTGGAAAAGAGGGGTGAGGAGGGAACCCCCTCACCCGGTGTTGAGTGCGCGTTAGCGTAAAAGGCGACCAGAGGAGTGCCAACAGCTCGGAGACCAGCCTGGAGTCAAGTCGGAGAGTGAAGAGTTCTCGCTGCTGCAGTTCATCAAAAATTTAAACTTATGACCACGAAATGTGGACGTTGTTTATTCATTACTTAACGAAGTCCCAAACCTGTAATGAAACTTCAAAATTTAACGAAATTTCTAAGAGAGATTTAAGAGAACTTAACGAAACCGCAGTTTTCAATCCGAAAATTATCGAATATTATCAGCTGTGAATAATATCGTTCGCTTCGTTAAGTTTTGTTAAATTTCATTCGCTAAAATGTGGAAAAAGTTTCATTAACCTTTTATTAAATATTAAGAACGCTGGATGTAATTCAAGAACACCTTCCACTCCCCTCCGAGACACCATCCCCCTTTCCGAGGGAATCCATTGGACGAAACCTGCAGCAGCATCGGAATTTATACTCGCCATCTTTGATAACCTGATTGCAACATAAACAATTTCCGGTTTCCGTTTCCGGTTTCATTTCAAAGATGGTTTCCTACGATACACACTCGCACTCATATTTGTGCACTTTCTCTCTCTCTTTCGCTCTGCCTCTCTTTCTCTCTCCATCCCTCGAGATGTCGGCGTCTTATTCCTCTTTTTGTTGTTGTTCTTCTTCTTCTTCTTTCTTTCGATTTCTTGCAGTACACAAAAAAATCATTTCGGCTTTTTATTGCACTATTTGTAGCCATTATTTTTATTATTATTTCCGTTGGAACTTGATTCCTTTTCGCCATCGTCGAGACTCACTTCCTTCCCTTCGCTTCTCCTCACTCCCTTGCTTTCCTCCCTCACTCTTTTATCCCTTCCCATTCCTTCCCTGATTTGAGGTTTGGTTTTTTTTTTATTTGCCTGCTGCTTTCGAATTTTTATTGGTGTTGCTTTTTCGTGTTGCTTTTTCGTGTTTTCCGTGTTTTTGTTGTTATTTTTTCGTTGTTACTCGTTGGATTTTCATTGTTGGATGTTGTTTATCCTTGTTGTTGTTGTTCTTTTGTTGTTGCCCAATTCATTATCCTTAATTTTATCCTGTCCAACAAAGGTACCAAAAGTCACATTAATTTTTATCCTTAACAAACAAAAAAACACCAAAAACAAAACGGAAGCTAAAAGGCTTTGTTGGTGGGCCTCGGCGGCGGACAGGCGTAGTGGGCGTAACGGGCGTGGTTGTGAAATAATAAAAATAATAAGAAGAGCAAAAAATACCAACTACAAACAGACGTGGTGCAAATGGTACCCCACGATGAGGTACAAAAACACTGAAATGTGAATAAAAAAGAAAAAAAACGAAGGAAGGAAGGAAGGAGTGCCAGGGAGGAAGAACAAGAAGAATAAGAAAGAGAAAAGAAACCAAATCCAAAGAAAGCTTCGTAGAATTATTATTTTTTGAGGCGAATATCTTGTAGTTGATATTTATTCAATGCCTTGCTTTGGTAACAAAGAATCGATAAAAACCACAAAAAATTAAAAAAGAATACAAAAAGTGACAACAACAAGAATAACAGGGATACTCAGGAGACCGTGTAACAGCAACAACCTCAGATATCAGAGTGTCTCACTTTTACTCTACTTTTGGTATTGCTTCCATTTTATTAGTCTTCAATTCATAGCTTCGTTTGTTCCTTCTTCGTTTCGCCCCCCCTTTTGTTTAGAATTTTTTCTTCGCGGAACGGTTATAATAAACCTCAAGTTCTAGATGTGTGTTTAGATACATTGAGAGATATTTTTTCCACGAAAAAAATGTAAATTTGAAGTAATTTAATTTAAGACACCCACACCCACAACCCCCTACCCTCCTCCCGAAAAAACGAATTTATTCTTTACTCAAAGTGTTTAAACATCAAAGAAATATTCTTCTTCATCTCCCTCTGTTGTATTCCTTTCCCTTTCTGTGCATATCTCTATCGCTCTCTGTATCTGTTTCGCGTCTGTCTGCCTCGGTGAGTATTTCAGGTAAGAAAATTGAAGCATTTCACTTAATCGTCTGTCTTCATTGTGGACCTCAAATTTAGGAACTTGGATCCTCTTTCCTCTCACAGAAAGGATTCCATGATGACTCTCGATTTTAAGCTGTTTACTGAGCCGCATATTCGCTCTCCCTCTCGCCCAACTTATTATCCTAGAGAGAGTATCTTCCACTAGGTCCTGTGGACACCACTGGTTTAGAGAAGGGATTTTCCTCTAGTATTTATTTATTAATTATTGATTATACTCTCGGTAAGGTTTAAAGAAAGATTTCGTTGAGTTTAGAACTTTAAATAAACTGTAAACATAAAAAATTTAATTTAAATTTTAAATTTAAATTTAAACACCTCGGAATTTTAAATCAAAGGATACGAAATGTTATTCGAATATCCTTCAAGGCGGTTTCTTTTATTGCTGCATTCTTGTAAGTTTTTCTTTCTTTTTTTTGTTTTCTATCATCAAAAGAATAAAATTTAAAAAGAAAACAAAAATTCTTTAAAATATAGTTTTTTTTAAAATATTATTTTATTTCATTTATTTTTCATTATTTTACATTTATTTTTATTAAATAAAAAGGTTACGTTTTATTTTACTGACTCTATAAATTCTAACAGTTTTTTTTATAAGTAATTCTAAAAGGACAAAAAAATTAGAAACACAATTTTTATTCCCAAAGAAAAATAAATACAAATATTATTGAGAGAAATAGAAGAATGAGTGAAAAAAACCGAAGAAGAATAAATTTATGAAGCTTAAAATATTTTAATATATTCATGAATATTTACAGAGTATTTATTTATTTTTTTGTTCTCGATTTTATCAAAAGACAATAAAAATGGATTTTAATTTATTTCTCTTTGTTTAGTTTTCTTTCTACAAACATTTTATAAATAATTTATATATGATATTTTTATTGTATGTACTTAGTAACTAATTAGTTTTTTTAATATGTATTTAGTTGTTGTTTCCATGATTATTTTTTTACTAAATTTACAGTCACAATTTTTAGATAATATTGTTTTTCTTTCATACAAACATAAAAAATTCAGTTTTTCCGAATTTATTCTAGTATCCAATCGTTCTTTTTTTAATTTAATTCTTCATTTTCTGTTAATTTTCCAACTTGTATTATTTTATTTAATGTCTGAAAAATGTTGGTTTCGAAATTTTTAGATTTTGTAGATTTTTCAATATCTTAAATTATTTTTATTTGTAGCTTTCAATATTTTTATAGCATTCGATCCTTCTTTTTAATTAATGAGATTATAGAATGTTCAAATTTGTATATGAAGTTTTTTATTATTATGAGTTTTATTTTAAATAATTTTCTGTGACAATCATCATAATCAAAACCATAATGGTTAGCGTTATCGTAATTATAATCATTACAATCATAATTATAATCATCACTTTACCATCATCATCATTACCATCGATATCATCATTATAGTGATTTTTACAATCTACGGATTATTATCTAATTTTTATTGTATTATAGAAACTTAATAATTTAGATACTTATGTGTATATGTGTGTATATACTTATACATTGTATATGTATGTAGTTGTAGTAGTATCTCTATAGTATTGTATCTGTGTGTGTATTTTGCTTTGAAGGTATTCGTATTTTTTGGTACCGACTTTCATTATATCGACGTATTTATGACGTATTTCATGATATTGATTCAAGACCGCGAATTAATCGCTTGATCACGATTCATTTAATAATGCTACTTCTTTATTTGTTTTTGTTTATCTTTTTTACAGTTTTATTTGTTTGTTTTTCTTTCTTTCTTTGGCATATATTTTTATTTAATTCAAAATTATGACATCGATTGGATTGGATCTGATTTCTTAGTATTTCGTATGATATGAAGAATAGTTTTGAATTGGACAGGCTTCATTTAGAGTGATTCAAAGTTTAATTCTACACTTGAATGAATGATGAGGATATATACTATGTATGTATTTTTTATATTCGTCACTTGTGACTTGTATACGAAACTTAATGTATTTATTTTAAATTCACAACAAATTCATTCATAATTCAATCACTCAAGGGCTCATTGATTCATAGAATAATTACTGTTCTCGTTCAGTTCATTCATTCTTAATAATCAATATTGTATTCAATCATTTCAATTACTTATTCATTCATTCATTACTGATTCATTCTATAGTAATCATTCACTTCGTTTCTTGAATCTTAATATTATTCAGAAGCATTTAAAAGCCTTTTAAGAAGTATTTTGTTCTATTGTTTTTATTTTTAATATTTTAATTTAAATTTTTTGTTCTTTTCTTGCTATACTAAACACTTATCTATTCTATAGTTGCTAGTATTTGTTGTATTTGTAGTAATGATGGCTTTTCTATCCACAATGAAGTAGTAATTAAGAAGTACTTATTAAATACTAACTAAATACTATTTATTTGTCTGTTGTTGTCTTAAAAGTATACCGTTGAAAGGACTCGCATTTAATTATTTAAATAAGCTTCCATATTTTATATACAAAACATGATTACAATTACCATTACTTTGGTCAGTACCTTTACCTTTAACATTACCTTTACCATTGAAAAACCTGCTCGAATAATAATGATTTGAAATTAGCAGTCAGAATCCTTGAAATCTAAAATCTGACTAACTAACGAGCTGATGGATTATTTGCTGAATGATCTGCTGAATCTTACAGACTTGCTGAATGACTGCCTGAATGAATTTCTGATTGACGGACATTCTGACTGGCTGAATGACTTATTGACACTTTACAGAAGATTCCTTGTTTAGTTGCTTTTTTGACAAGGATTATATTTCACTTCGAATAATTATTCGTGTAGCTTCTAAATGAAGTGGCGAATGTAAGCCCTTTCAATGCCCTCTTCTTCTTCTAATAAGAAATAATCATCACCATCATCATTATTATTCTAATGATTATAATAGACATGGTTATCACTAAATTTTTATGACTGAAAATGAGATCTTAAAAACCTCGAGCTGATTTCACAGTCTCACAATCGTAGATTTGCAAGAAAAGTACTCGTACTTCACTAAGTTAAAAAAACCACAGGAAAAAAGGATTTAAAAAGGAACAAAAAACTGTCTGCAATGAAGACACAGTCTACGCTACCATAAAATAAAACACAACAACAAAGAGACTGATGGTGAGAGAGAGAGAGCGAGAGAGATATAAAGTGTGAGTTTCGAACATGTTGCAATTTATGCTGCATGCTTTCTTGAATCTCGAGTATCAACTGCTGCTGCTGTTGTTGTTGTTGTTGTCCTTACATAATGCAGCAGTCTGGTTTCTTTGTTGGATGTTGCTGCACGCTTTGATGTTATTGTTATTGTTGCACATGCTTTTATACTAAGATAAATTGCTTTTACAACAAATTACGTTGCATCATCAGCATAACCAACACCATCGCCGTCACCATCGCCATCGCCAGCGGCAACACATGCGATGTTCATGAAGCATGACGAAGTGGGTCAACAACAACAGCAACAACAACAACAACAACAACAACAACAACAACAACAACAACAACAACAACACAAGCAACGCATGATGCGAGTCGTAGCATAAAAAGTAGCCAAAAACATTCACATAACATCTGCAGAAACTGCAACTGGAAATGATTAAGAAGAAAGCGAAGTGTGGAGGGGGAGGGTGGAAGAATAGACCCAGAAGAAGATAGAGAAAAGTAGGGCGAAAAGAGAGAGGGGGAGAAGCGGCGGACTGACAGAGAAACAGAGGAGGAGAGAAGAAGAGTTTCGAAAGTAGCATTCGCAGTAATCTTCTTCTCTTTCACCCTCCGCCATCACAATGCGGCATCGTCGACTCCTCTTCTTCTTCCAAAAACTTTACTACACTCTCCTTCTCTCTCTCTCTCTCTCTTTACACTAAAGTACTTTAAGTACTTCATGCTGACGCAGTGATTTACGCAGTGAAAATGTCCATCTACTCGAAGCGAAGGTGGATCGGTCGGTACAGGGGTCGGGGTCAGCTGCCCCATAAAATTTAACTCAGAGATCGCTTCAGGCAATAATAAATTCTTTTATAGCCACTAAAATTCTTCTGACCAAAGAAAGGAACAAGGAAAGAAAAAGAAAATCGTTTTTATTACGTTTAAATTATTGCAAAAAGAATGGGAAGAATAAATAGCAAAGAAGAATAAAAGGAAGAACCAGAAAAATAATAACAGTAATAATAATAATAATGGATAATAACAATAATAATAATAATTAAATATAATAATAAGCAGAAGGATTAAAAGAGGAATCAGCTCAAGGTTAAGAATCTTTAGATAAAAGTACGAAAGATGGATGGAAGGACGAAGGAAGAATTAGGAAAGGAAGAACAATGAAGCTTAGAATTAATCGTGGTTTCTATAGAAACGGTTTTTTTTTCTTAAGTTACTTAAGTTTATTCTTAGCTTAAGTTTCTTAGCTAAATACGTTTAGTAGCTTACTCTTACTATAACTCTTCGCAAAGATATGCTTTTTAAGATCAACTTCTTTTTAAAGATAGAGTATCCTTTTTAGAGCGAATCATCTTTCTAAACACCGTAAGTAATGCCTGATCTATAGTTTTTTATTTGATATAGACAACATTGTTGTAAGCAACACCGAACTTTCACTTTGAACATTTTTATATATTGAATAGATTATTAAATGATGAAATATAATATTAGAGCCGATTTGTATTAGATGTGGATATAACTGAACATAGATATCTATCGGAGCAAACTAAAGAAAGTTTCTATCCTTTAATAATTTTAAATGACATGTGTTATGTCACTCTATCAACGAGTTGCGATGAATTCAAATGGATAAAATTACGGATGATAAGAAGATATGGTAGGAGCTGATTTATTTATGTTCAAAGCGATATATTAAGGACTTGCGTTTTAATCAATTTATAAATACTGATAACTAATAAAATAATACAATAGTATATGGTTTTTGGATTTCGAATAATATATAATTTATCTCGTGTACATTAAGAATATTGATGTATTTATATATGTATGAACAAGTTAATGAATGTATAAATGACTCGATTAAAATATAAATGATTTGGTGAATAAATAAACCCAGCTTATTGACTACGTAAACGGTCGATGAAAAGTATGAAGTAGTTCATGAATGAACGAATGAATGAATGATATGAATTAGTTCATAAATGTATGAGTGGTCAAATTGTAAGCAATTTGATGAATATGCACAATGAACAAGTGTAATTTTGTGAATATATGAATAATTTTACTTTATGAATATATGAATGGGATATGCAATATGACATACAAAGGAATATGAATTTTTATGAATGCGCTACAGGTTGATGAATGAATGAATGAAAACGAGTTTGTATAGAAGAAATGTTTTAAAGAATATGAATGCTTGATGTATAAACCGATTTTCTTGAATACATAAATGAGTTAATTGAATGTATAAACGAGTTCATTGAATGTATGAACTCGATGGATGTATTTGAATGAGTATAAGTTCACAAATATATGAGTATCGAATGTATAAACGAGGTGATGAATAGATAAACGATTGTATTGAATGTATGAATGACTTCACTTCTAATGAAGCTATGAATAACTTTATGAATGTATTAATGGGATGTCGTATGATATACAACACATACCAATATGAATGTTTATAAACGTATGAAACGTATGAACGTATGATTTTATGTATTTATGAATGATTGAATGAATGTAAAAACGAGTAGATCGAATGTACGAATGATGAATGAATTAACGTATGTATGAATGTGTGTAAAAATTATTTATTATACAGAATGATTTATTATATAAACAAATCTTAGAGTTTAAGTAGTGATCCGTAAATAAAATTTAATAAAAATCATTGAATTGAATAAAATTCAGAGAAAAATCTTATTAAGAAAATCATAACGAATCATTACGTAATTCAATCATTGGACTATTTTAAGTTCAATTTAGAGCTTAAGTATTAAAATTAAATAATTAAAATGGCTTCAAAACTTCCTTTTCTTTCTTGGTTTCTCTCTGTTCTTCTCGCTCTTTTTGATACACAGATTTTTTGTCTCTTTCTTGGCGAATTCAGAAGACAAATGTTCGCTGTATCTACAAATCGGATGATAAAAAGCTATATGATATCTATATGATATCTTGGAGACTTAACACACGCATTAACACTCTGAATCACACTCTCACTCCATACTCGTATACAAACAGTCATACTTACAGTCATACTTGCATTCATACACGCATGCAAACAATGAGCAACACTTTTAGAGACTAACAATTAATTTACAGCTAAATTTAATTAAATATGTACAACAACAATGCGCTAGGCAGGTGTTTGAGCGTGTCTGTGATTTGTGGAAGAGTATATGCAGATATATAAACAGTGTAAAAACTGCAAATTAAATTGAAATGAAATTTAAAAAGTACAAAAAATTAAGCGGTTTTCTTTACCATACGAAAAACTAGCAATTAAAAACGTTGTTGTAATTGTGTTGATGTTGTTGTTGTACACCGCAACGTGACGCAGTGCACTTCAAACTACAGCAGCGATGGTTGTGGTGGTTCCAACTCTAGCGAGTCCCAGCAACATCGACAACAACAACGGAACCAGCCGCAGCGGCAACAGCAGCGGCAGCAGCTGTCGCCATTGCCGTCGACCGCGCTGTCGCCGACGTCGACGATGCTGTCCTACTTGATGTCGCTGTCGCTGTCGCTGTCAGTGTCGGTGTCGCTCTGTTGTGTGTCTCTGTCGTAGCCACCGTCGTCGACGATAACGACGACTCGCTAGCTTCATTGGCCGTCGTAGCACACGCTGCCGCCGACAGTCGCTTCACTAGCATCTGACTCGACTTGACGGCGATCCACTCGTTGCGCGACGCGTCGAACCACGTCAAGCCGAGGTTATAGCGGCCATTCAGGTTGGCGTGTTGACAATGAGAGAACCACCAACCACCCTCATAGTTAGCAGCACAGTGCGTCTGCGAGATGTCGCGGTCCACGTCGACGGCCGAGAACTGCATCCCCTGCTGATAGTCCAGGGCATCGGAGGCGTTGCCCGCATAGCCGGAGATGTGCAGTCGATAGCCGTCGTCGCGCGACGAGACGTGGAAGTGCGCGTACTCGGCCACCCAAGCGTTGTCGTAGATGTCCTGCATCCGGATGCGCAGCGAGGTGCAGTTGCTCTGCGTCAAGGCGTGCAGCTGCTCGTTGCCGATCCAATACTCGCCGGCGGGCGAACCGAAGCCGGCTGCGTAATCTTCCCAGGAGCGATTGAAGTCGGCGCTGCCGTCGTAACGACGCTGGATGGTGGTCCAACCCTCGGGTGCGCAGTGGGCCATTATGGGGCGATGTTGGCCGGCGGGGGCAATCAAATTGAGGCCGTTGGCATCGTTCGAGGACCACGATTCAATGTCGCTGCAGTCGTGCGGCAAATTATTGATTAACGACTCGTATTGAAGCTCAACATTTTCTAATTTCGCAACCAGATTTTCGGCACTTAATTGTTGTTGTTGTTGATGGTGACTACGATGGTGATGATGATGATGCTGTTGTTGTTGCTGCTGTTGTTGTTGTTGTTGCTCGAGGTGGTGCTGCTTCCTTTGTGATGCATGAACACTCTGATCGTCGATGGCAACCGTGACTGCCTCCAGCTGCATTGTAATGAATGAATGAGAAGAAAAAGAAAAAAATTAATAAAATGTTGTAAACGAAGCTGCATTTAAATACTCTTACTACTAAAAATATTACCTTCTTTACTATCCGAGTTTATGAAAACCTTTTATAAGCTTCTGAAATGCTAAGTGATCCTTTAAAAACCTTTTATTTGCATTTACGTGGCTTTAAAAGCTTTTTTATTCACTTTAAACCCCATTTAAGTGAGTTCATTCCGTAATAAAATTAAGTATATTTCACTTATTATAGTAATATTTATCTTTAGTCTATTAATTTGATTGCCAATAATCAGTGAGCTGCAGTGTTGCCATCGATTTATTTTTGTTTCTAAATTATTGGCTCTTTTTTGAGATTTTACTGGAAACTCTGATCGTTCTTTTCTTACTTCTTTCATTATTCATGTTTTCTTTTCCTATTTTTTCATTCCTTCTTATTTTTTCATTTCTCATTTCTTTTTCCTCTTTCTTCTCATTGGAATTGATTCTACTTTGCCATTCATTCAACCAGAAAGTAGCAGATTATCTCAACAAATAATTTTGAATGAAAACGATAACAATTTCAAAAGAAACACTTGAAAAATAATCCCACAAATAAAAGATTTATCCAAATATTGTATAAAATATAAAAGTATATCATGTTGGTAAAAATACATGACAAAAAAAGAGAATATCGAAAAAATATTGAAAGAATTCAAGTTGACGACTACAAATTGTGAAAGAGAACGATTTCGATTGAAAAGGGAGGAAGCGGAAGGGAAGGGAGGAAGGTAGAAGTTCCATTTGACATTCTTTTGTGTGTAGTTGAGAAACAAATTAATATTTTATTCTCTTTTACTTTTTATTTTTAAGCCAATCGAACGATTCAATTCAAACGATTTCATTTCTTAGAATTTTGTTTCTTTTTTTGATGACTCTTCTTTAACTTGTTTAAATCTTTAATAAGATTATATTTCTAAAGAAACTATGTATACATTTTTTGCAGTGTATTAAAAAATACACAGAATATCAATAAATAAATACGAAGAATATGTTTCGAAGAATTTAACTATATCTGGGTTCTTTGGGTCATCAGCCCATGAAAACCTCTTAAAGGCTTGAATCACAGTGGGCCGCATGAGGCTCTGAGTGGATGTGGTGGTTCCCCTATCATAGCCACGCCTTCCTAACCTAACCTAATCTCTGTCGAAACAAAAATACTTGTATATCCGAAACTGGAACAACTGTCTGTCAATCTTGCACACAATCAAGCTTTGTTTCTGCTTTTTTGATGCACTTTCGTCATCAAGGCACCGCATAACTTTCTACCATCCGACTAACTAATCAACTGATGTGTGATGTGATGTTCTTGTGGTTGCTATACTCGTAAAGTTTTGAAAGTTAGTTTAGAATAGGAAAAGTTTTAGAAAGTGCATCAGAAACCAATAATTTGTATCTCCAACTAAAAACTAATACCATCGTAGATACTAACATATATCTAGATATTGTATCCATGATAGATGCGAAAATAGAGTCAGAATGAGAACCAAAACCGAAATTGAATTTCGAACTTTTTCTTCTCTATTCGGTTTTGTGTTTAAACTTGTGCTTTAACCAAGTTTTTCTTTTTAATTCATTCGATTTCAAATCATTTCAGGAATCTGATGAAGTACAATTTTTTTCTTCCACTAAAAATGAAGTGAAAACTGAAAATTAATGAATAAATGATGCATTTAGTTTTAGAATCATTCCTACACTCAATAGTTTTTAGATTCAGTTAGTTTTTATAAAACTTTAAAAATGGTGTTAACTTTATTTTAAAGAATTGTAATTTAACATTAAAAAAAGAAATGAAAATATTATCTCGAAGGAGAATCATTCATCTGACATCGGAAAGGTTCTTAAAACAACAACAACAGCAACAAACAACAACACAAACAAACACAAACTGACAACACAAGGAAATGATTTTCATTTCCCTCTTCCACTTGATAGAAGTTTAAAAAAGAATACAAAAGCACAATAAAAACCCGTATATTGTTGTTGTTGTCCTTTCATATTTAAAAAAGACCAGAAAACAAAAGAGAAGTGAAATAAAGACAGAAACCAGTAGAGAAGAAGAGTTCAAATTGAGTATAAACGAGGGACTGAAAGAGACAGAGACATAGAGAGAGAGAGAGAGAGAGAAAGAGAGACAGACATACACAGCAAAGAGGATGAAGAAAACAATCTCTGGTGAATCATTTCAGGATAAACGTTGGCTGTTTTAGTGACGCTCTCTTCAACGGTGAACGCATGACTTCAATTGTGTTTCATCAACTTCCGGTCGTTTCCGGGGCTTCCGGTCCACAGCGTTGGGTCCGCTCTGTGACTCTGTGGGCAAACGTGTTCCTTGCACTTCATTATCATCATCATTATCGTCATCATCTTCGTCAGCATCAGCATTTTGGCCAGATTCTAAACTTATGCTACATTTCATGCGTAGATTTAGCCTTCTTTTCTCTTTCTCCCACCGTCTCTCTCTCTCTCTTCGTCTCTCTCTTCATCTCTTTCTCTCTGTTTATTCACCTTCCGCTCAATGCTTATGATGCCATGTTGCGTTTCTTGTTGTTGTTTACTTTCTGTTTATTATTATTTTCTTTCTATTAATCATTATTTTTTTGCTAGTGCGACATGAAGACATGAAAAAACTGTCACGCTTTACAAACGAACCGAAACGAACACAAAAAAATGTCTGTGTTTCCGCTAAATGTTCTTTTCAAGAGGATAAAAGGAAGGAAGGACAACAAAAAAAAAGAATCCTAGAGAATCATCTTCTTTGAACGGCTCGAATTTATAACAAAACTAAAAACGCTTTCAACGAACAGGACAACAACAACAACTTGAAAGCTCTTCTTCTTTCTCTCAGTTCCTTACTCTCCTCGTCCCTTTTTTCATTTTTATTTCCGGTTGAGTTGGGCAACAATAAAAAAATCACAAAATTTTCAGTTGACATGCGACATGTTCGGCGTTGGAGAAACGGTATTTTTGCGTTTTTTTTGTTTTTTTTTTTGGAATCAGACAGCTGACAGTGTTGCCATTTTTTCATTTCTTTCTTTGTGCAATTTTTCATCAAAATCAAGCAATCTTCAACAAGTTTTTGAAGTGGTAACGGAAAATTATACGGAAATTAAACTTGATTCGATTTCGTTGAAAAGTTGTCGCTGTCGCTGGCCGAAAGAGTTGCCAATTTATTTGAACTCTGTTTGCACTTTTTTGGTAAATGAATAAATTACTCAATTCGTCGCTATGGCAGCGAGGTTGACCTTAATTGAATGAATTGAGTTGAACTGGTTTAAAAAAAGATTTCGTAAAAATCGACATTTAAATTGTTTAAACAAAAATTAACAAAACTGTAATTTTTAATAAAACTTTTTCGTAATTTAAATTTTAATGAATAATGTATTAATTTCAATATTTTTTTGTTAAAAAAAAGAGGGGTGGGCGGAATAATTGAATATCTTTAAAGTACTTCCTATTGCCATTTTTTATTATTATTATTACTCACCTTCACCGCTCTGCTGTGCTGCTTCTTCTGCTGCGTATTGTTCGCTTCGCTCTGAACTCGCTTCATGTCGGTTTGGAGCTGCTGCACGACGCTCTGCATGGCGCGCACGCCGTCGCGTTCCTCCTGCAGCGCACTGACACTCACCGCCATCGCTTGCACGGAACGCGCCACGTTTTTGCCCTCCTCACGCAGCAGACTCTGCTCGGAGTTCAGTTGCGCCTGAGCGAACTCGAGCTTCGAGATCTCGTGACGCAGCTCCGGCACACTCTTGTCCACTTTGTTTTGCAGACCTTCGACATCCTCGAGCAGCTCCAGCATCGATGAGTGCAGTTTGTCCAGCGAGGCGATCTGGCGGCTGAGATTAAAGTTGGCATCGGCGATGCGATGCTGTTCGATTTCGATGCTGCGCACGCGTTCGGCGATGCGATGATACTTGAGCTCGTTCAACTGTCGCTTGAGATCGCTCTGAGCCAGCTGAAGGTCGTGGATTTGTTGACGCTGGAAACGAGAGTGCCGACGACGATGATCGGCCAAAGGAACGGTACTTAGCTGGTTGGAGAAAAAGAGAGAAAAAAGAGAGAGACGACGAGTTGAATTAATGGATATTAAATAAATATTTCATTCTGAAAATCAATGTTTAAGTAAGAAAAGAATCCTTGTCATTGTAACCCAAGCTTTCATCTTTATCATGACTTTCTTTGTCATCATTATCATCTTACTGCTCTGTCACTATCATCATCTTTATAATGATCATCCTGTGAGAAAAGCAATTACTTAGATAAATCGTTCTCAGTTGGTTTACTTTCGAGTTTCCCCAAATATTTGAAGTTTATTCGTCTGGTCGTCTGTCCGTCGGAATGAATCCGTGTTCTTTTGTTCACTTTTAAGCTCTCTAAGCTCTTCAAGCTTTCACAACTCGCCAAGGAAGGTCTCTTGACAACAACAACAACAACGTAAGCATCTAAGAGCTTAATCATCATTGAAATCCCAACAAGTTTTTAAAACATACTGCTTGCAACTAAATAGAATGTGTTACAGGGACACAGGCAGAGAAAGAGAGAGAGAGAGAGAGAGAGAGAAAGAGAGAGAGAGAGAGAGAGCTATTAAGTCGAAAGTACTTAAAGACTTAAGAGACTGGCGTCGTCTTCTTCTAACATTTTCAAGCATTCAAGTTAAAAACAACTATTTCATAACTCTAACAACTTAAAATTTCTATTTTAAAGTATCATAAATAATGTTCGCTACTAATAACTGTATCTCCTAAACCCGCTCCCCCCTCTTCGACCAAAAAACATGTCTGTCATGTCTCTTATCTGTGCGATTACATGCCAAACATGCATTCATGCATTCTGTATTCTTAAAGAGTTTACGACGAGACTCGCAAATAAGCTTCTGGTGAGTCCTAAAGAATCCTCTACCCTTCTCTTTCACACACCCCCACGCCACCGGCCCCATTCCTTGTCACATCCTCTCCTCTTGTTCTGCTTCTTCCTCTTCCTTTCTTCTTTGTAATCAGTTGAGTCCTCAACATTTCCTTCGCTCTTCTCCACTTTCTTCGTTTGCCATCCCTCAGCCATGACTTCATCATCATCCTTATACTCCTCATGCTTGTTCTTTTCTAAACGCTTCTCGAATCGTGCTGTTCAAAATTTCCAGTTGTTTTTGTTGTTGTTCTGTTGTCGTTGCCATTTTATTTTTCGTGACATTTAGTTTCAATTCTGAAAATATTTTCGGAGACGTCTCTCTGTCGGGGGGTCTCTCCTCCATCCGTCTATCTATCTATTTATCTATCTCTCTATTTGTCTATCTCTCCGTTTTTCTCTCCGTTTGCCTGTTTGTTTGTTAGTCTGCTCGTATATCGTGGATTTTCTAAATAAATCCTACTTTTAACGAGAGAACATTAGAAATACAAGCATGTAGTCAACAATCCTAGAACAGCAATAACAACTACAACAACAACAACAAAAACAACAACAACAATCATAAACAACAACACTTCTAAAGATCGCCATTTTTATACACGAAGAAGAAAGCTCCAAATATGATCTCTCCAGCTGTTCGTAGTATATCAATCTTTCCTATCTTTTTTCATCCTCCATTTTATATCCTTCCTTTCTACCCTAGTATACCCCTTAACAATCGCCCCTCTGACACTCTCCACCCTCCTATTTTGTATTCCGTTAAAGTTTCCTGTTTTCAATATTCTAACAATAATGGGAGAAAATAAAAAAGTGAGGAGCGACATAGAAACGATTGGGTGAGAACGAAGAAAAGAAGGAGAAGGCAGTGTAAGAAGAATGGAAGAGATACAGAATAAAATAAAATTATGTGAAATTGACAGAGAGAGAGAGTAAAAAAAATGACGGAAAATCATTTCAATATTGTTGAATTTTATGTATAAGTTCACTTTCTTTACTTTTCTCGCTCGGTCTTCCTTTTTTGCCTTTCCTTTCTTCCTTCCCTTCTTTTTCTACATAACATTGCTTCGTCAATATTATTTATTTACTCAAGTTTATCAGCTTTTCAAGAATTTCTCAATAGAAGAAGATGCTGCATTACTTGATTGGAGAACTGAAAATAAGTTGTTTTTTCCCCCTTTTTTCGTGAGTGGATACTCAGTATTTTGCAAGCTCAATATTTAGCTTCTTGAATTCTGAAGCTCACTTTCTCATAGAGTGACATACTTTGCCTATAATAGCAGTCATTAATTTTTAATCCTATTCTTTGTATCTCTCTATATCGATATATGTTTTTATCACTGTATTGTTATATCACTGTTTCTATATATCACAATATTATTACTAAAACATTCACTAAATCACTGATAAATATTCTCTAATTTCTAAATCGTCACTATAAAATATATCATTATAAATAATAAAATAGCAAGCAATTTCTAGTCCCTAAATACTATACAGTCACCAATCAATATATAGTCACCAATCAATATATAGTCACTAACGAGTGTACAGTAGCTTATCGTTATTATCTATTAATATCCAGTCACTGATAAATATATAGTCATGGGTCAATAAATAGTCACTAACCATTAGTAACTAATCGCAATCTGATCTCACTTTTGGTTTATTTCTGTGACTTTTTTTGGCTGTGAGATTAAATGTTTTGGCTTTCCTGTAAGCTTGATATATTTATAAAAATATATATAGAATTATAATCCAGAAGAAGATGAGGAAAATGTTAACAAATCTGTTAACGAGAGCTTTGAGCAGATTTAAATGTCACAAGTTGAACATAAAAGAGAATGAGAAAGAGAGAATATTTAATTCAAAGAAAAATAAATCACAATAACCCAGACATAGAAGATGAGAAGAATAATAAAAAAATTCGCGCTGTAACCTTGATAACCATCTGGTTACTAATCCGTTGATTCATCTTAACAGCCACTCGTAAAAAAATCACTTCTGTTGAAGCGTTTTTTAAGCCACTTTAATGCATTCAGAGGTTGGCGTTGCTTAACTGAGGTTCAGCACCCTCTCTCTGACTTCCTCCTCATCCTCATCCTCCCTCTTCCTGAAACATGGATCCTTTTTCGCTAAGGAAGAGAAAGCGAGCTCAAGAGTAACGCTGAAATGTCGCAAAAAAGGGATCAAACAATTAAGAAGGATACAAAATTTGACAGTAAAAAAAGCAAGAGATGAAAGAAAGAATAAGAGGAAGGGAGAGAGAAAGCGAAAAGACAGGGAGAGAAGAGAGAAAGAGTAATTGAGACAGCGAGTAGTTTTAATGAAATTTTAGCCTTGATTTTGTGATAATGAACTGAGCATCAGTACTTCCAAAAAAAAAGAAAAAAAGAAAAGAGATGAGAGAAGAAAACTTCTCCCTCGAGAAAGTTTTACAAAACTTTGATGCTTTCTGTGTTTGTTGTTGTTGTTGCTATTAACTGTATAAGCAACTGTATTAGCAGAACATCATCAACATCATACGTTGCTTCAATCATTTTGCTGAAGTTGTTGTTGCTGTTAGTAAAACAGCTTTGCCTTTTCTTGTTAGCTACAAATTGATAATGATAGATACGTGAAGATAGTGAGAGAGAGAGAGAGAGAGAGAGAGAGAAAGAAAGAAAGAAAGAAAAAGACGAGTTTCTTAGGAAACTTTGTCTCTTAGGAAAAGTTTAACGTGAGCCACATTTAATTTGACCAAAATTAATGCTGCTTCATTATTTTCTATCCAAAGATAATCTGAAGGTTTCTCCGGAACAAATTTCAAGAATTTTAATTTGATTTTCTCTCACTCTATCACTCCCTGTCCCGCTCTTACTTTGGCCTTTACTCCGACTTGCTTCTTGATGGCTTCTTTCATTTGCTACTATTTGATTTTTCTACACTTTTTCTTTACCTTGCTTTTTCTTGTTCTTTTCTTTCTTTTATTTAAATTGTTTCCTTTCTCTTTGCCCCTAATTTTTGTTGTACTGCTTTTCTATACTTTTTTCTTTATTGCTTTTTTATGCTTTATTTACTATTTTCCTCCACTTCTTCCCTTCCCTCTTTTATTATTGAGACTAAACTTTTAAGACTTTTATTTTCTTTTAATTTTCTTTTTTCTCTCCTTCTCTTTTCTCCTTATTTTTCCTTCCACTATCGTATTTTTTATTGCTTCTCTCAGTTTCTCCTGCTTTTTCGTTGTTTTTGTGGTTGTTTTTCCCATTTGAATCTTTGTTCTATAGTTTTTTATTTTTTTTTCTTTTTCCGTTCTCTCTTGTTAGCTCATTCGTGTCATTTTTCATCGCCAACAAAAACTATTTCTAAGGGAAAACTTTTCAGCTGCAGAGACAAGAACTGCTGCCTCTGTCACTCCTCTAATCCTGTTGTCGTTGCTGCCTCCTCCGCTGACCCTTCGTTTCATCCTCTCTCCCAGCCACCTAATCTGCATCTTTGTTTAAAGCTGTAGCTGCGTATCCGAGTCCATTTAAACTTGACCTGTTTCAGCCGATTGTCAGTCAACGAATCTTCTTGGGATTTTTTATGAAAAGTTCTCTTTCAGGTGTTTTTTTCTTGCGTGATTGTCTTGTTTTTGCGTATTCTCTTTTGTCACTTTTTGTATTCTGTTTTTTACTACTTTTATGACTAATTTTTTACTTTTTCTCTGTTTTTTCTTTTTCTTTTTGTTTTAAATGAAGAGCATTTTAAACTCTTTTGCCTTTTTCTCTCCCACCTTTTGTCTTCTGTCCATGTTGAGTGTTCGTCCTTGTTTTTTGTTATTTAACTTAAATAATTTCTCATTCAATTCGGTTTCAATTTCATGCAGTTTCATCCCTTCATTCATTCATTCTTTTATTCCTTCCTTTGGATTTCTTTCTTTTCTTTCGCTTTCTCTATGTTCAGTTCGAGTCCTTTTTTGGATCCTCTCTCGGCTGTTGTTTGTGGCCGCTTTTAATAATATTATTAGCGGCATTAAAAACTTGGTCCGCTTTCTCTGTCTGTTGTTTGCATGGCTGGCCAACAGATGACGCTGCCTCGGAGTAGCTTATAAATGACACGAAAGGATTCTCGAAACAGTGGATAGATTATTGTAGTGGCGGGGGAAAGGGAGGAGGAAGGGGCAGAGGTCATTATTAACGCCGACGTCAGCTGCAAAAGTTTTCTAATTAATTATGCGCTGCGATCAGATACTCTTTTGCAAAATATACGAACAAAGTTCAGTTTAGTTGAAGCCTTTCTTGCGAACTTCTGCGTTAAAGTTTGACTTGAGATTTGATTTTTCCTTTTGACTCGGCTTGTTTTAGTGTCGTCTTTTTTCTGGTTGGTTTGTGTAGTTTTTATTGTTGGCAAACAATAGAAACCATGAATAGAATAGAAAGTAGGCGGGGCGGAGGGTGATGGGTTGAATAAAGCGAAAGTGAAAACGATATTAAAGGCTAACTTTTAATTAAGTTGGCGATAAATCTTCGAATTCATATTCAATTAAAGGCTCTTTTATTTCCTTTACATTATATTTCTTAATTTTATTAGTTTTCTATTTAAATAAATTCTTTCTATACCTTTTTTCGAATAATTACGTTGCGATACTTTATAAGTTCTGAAATTTAATCCTTTAAAAAGAAGTGTTTTTTTATATTTTTGTTTCCTTAAAATAAATGTACTTCTTTTTTCTCTTCTTTCAATCGTGATTTATTTAAAATTCATTTAAATTTGTTGTTGGCAACAATATAGAGGTCAAGATAAAGCTTGTTGATGTTCACTTAACATTTGCAAGAACGTGAATAAGCACAAACACATACACACACTAAGGCGATTTAATACACACTCACACACACGTATAGACCACGTAGTTACAAGCACACACCCACACATACATACATATACACACACCGAGAGAGTTAAAGTAATCAGTGATTACGCTCTGAGGTGTGTTCAGTGTACATAACATTCAACTGTACTCGAAGGTCGAAAAGGATTAATTGTTGTTGTTGTTGTTGTTGTTATTGTTATTACATGATACAAGATTGATATATATTTTTTATCTTTAAACTTTCGTATTTAAATTTAAAAAAGTATTGAACAATTTTTTACTTCAATTCATTGTTCACTTCATTAATCTTATTTTTTTATAAATTTGAATAAAATGATCTTTTCTGAGATGTCTACTTCTTACCTCGTCTTCTTTTTTTCTTCCTTTTCCCTCCCTCCCTCTATCTCTCGCTATCACTCTCGCTCACTCTGAGTGACTGACTTTGTTCTCATTTTTATTTTTTAATTTTCCAGTTCATCATGCATCCTTGCGTCTCTTGGGTTGTTGTTGCTATTGCTGTTGCTTTGTTTTTGTTCTCCTTTTGTACTCTATCCGTGTCTCAACCTACGCTTTCGATACCGTTGCTGCATATAACGGTATTTATGTCACCATCCTGTCACCATCAGCATTAATTACTATCATTAAATATGCGCGCTGCTTTTTAAATGACAGATTGTTGCCTTTTAACAGCAATAACAACAACAACGACAAAAAGAATTACATCAGCAACAAGAAGAAGAAGAATTTCCACTATAAAAGGAATATTCATAGTAATGATAATAATAATAATAATAATAATACAAGCAAAAGTAGTATGAAACTTCCAAGTAAAATGAGTGACAGCTACTTTTGTGTAGCGCCCTGGGGAGCCATTAAAAGACGTACCGCACGCAGAATTACAACAGCAACAATTACAAGAGCAATTACAACAACTACAGCCACAACTACAACTACAACACGTTCTCGAAATGTACAAGTTAACGATGTGGTAAAGAAAGACACGTTTCATTCAGGTCGATATTAAAGTAAACCATCGACTTCTGGTCAGTTCAATTAATATGTCATCATAATCATTATTAACATCATCGTCATTATCATCGCCATCAGCAACATAATTATTGTTATTATTTGAATTATTATTATGATACTATTCAGCATCTGCATAAATATCAATATTAAAGGCAAAGAAACTTCAAGCTTAGTGATATTAACCATCACTATGATCACCATCAATATAGCATTACCATCATACGCATCATCATCATCATCTTTATTATTATCATTATTATCCTCATCATTGTTATCATCGCTATCATCATCACGATATCAGTACCATCAGTATCATCATCACTATCAGGATCAAGGTAACTCTTAATACATCTCATCTGGGCGATGAGATCATCACAATTCACTGCGTTATCATCTGCGCTTCAGTACAAAAAACTTTTCATTTTTTTCCTCCTTGAATTCTATTGATTCTTTTGCTTTCCGCCACCCACCCACCCCCCTGCCCACTCTTCACCATCAAGTTGCCATTAGAAATGTTTTCAATATTTCATTGAAATCGCAGGAAGCTTCAATCAGTTTGGTTTTAATTAAAAATTCATAGTTTGCAAAATAATTCGAAACTACGATGGCGGAAAAGGTGTTGCCATGGTTGCCATGGGATCATGATTAAATGACAGTAAAATTTAATTTTAATTAGATTGGTTTTCTCTTCTCTCTCTCTCTTCGCTCCATCTTCTTTAATTTTAACTCTTCTCTTAATTAGGCTTTGTATAAGAAAATAAGTTTTTCATTTTTATATTTTTTATTTTTATTGAAATTTTTTAATTCCTTTTAATTTCCTTTTCTTTGAAAGGAATTGAATAATAATTCACCAACAAAGAACAATAAAATTAATCTTCATTCAAAATCATATCCTGAGAAATGATTTCGTTTAAGTGTTTAAAACAGAAAAAAAACTTTAGTATGTATTTCAAAATTTTGGATGGTTGTTTTTTAAGGGTTTTTAAGATTGTTTTTTAATGTTTTTTACATAATGAATGGCTTGTTTTTATTAAAGATGACTTCTTAAGGATCGATTTCGATTTTGAGGCAACGGATTCTTTTTATTCTTTTGTAATCGGGTGAAATCGTTCGAAATGTAAGAATATTTTCCAGAAAATACCTCGTTTTGAAGTGATTCAAAGTTATACAAGTAAATAAAGTGGATTATAGTAGAATGTAGAGAATCCTTTTCGGCGAGGATTTATAACTTAACTCGGTGTTTTTCACTACCCATACAATAACAACATCAACAACAACAACAACAACAACAACAAAAACACCAACAACAACACCAACAACACATACACCAGTAACACTTACAACAACATATAAAAGAGCATCATCATCGTCATCTGTAACAATCAATAACCATTCATTTCATTTCACTCCAGTCACGTTTTGTGTCCACGAAAAATAAAATTTGAAAAAATAAACTTAAAAGAATTCACCAAAATCCAGCATGTTGCACGAAATGTTGCTCATTTTGATTTTTACAATGTTGCCAAAAGTGAAGAAGCTGCCAGAGGTTTCATTATATTCTCTTAAGTTCATTCTGGCAGCTATTCTATTCTTCATCCTGCTATTCTATTCTCTTCTCTCCTCTTCACAATCAACATTCCGGTCGAATGATCAACATAACAGTACTAACAACAATAATAATAACAACAACAACAGGTATTTTCTTAACCCTCTAAAACGATGCAAAGCCATTCATTCGAATCTCGTCTCGTTTCTCATTGCATTAAAAATTCAAAGATTCAAATAAAAGATGTAAAAAAAGTAATAAAAACAATTTAAAATAATTTCCCAAATTATATACTTAATTATGCAAAAAATTGGCACTTGAATGGGTACTTAAAAAGTGCGTCGCTTAGAAGTGCTACAGAAACGTAGCAAGCAAAGCAAGCAACCACAAGGTTGTTCAATACGTTCGCATTCATATGTGTGAGTGTATGTGTGACATGTGTGTGACATGTGTGTATATGTATATGTATGTGTGTATATGTCTATGCATGTGTGTATATGTCGATGTATGTTTAAGAGTTCTTGTGCGAGTTGTGTTGTGTTTGTGTGAAGTTGCAATAAGTTTATTTTTCCATTTTAAGTGCCTCTCTCTGCAGTCGTTTGTGTGCTTTAATTGCTTGAGTTCGCGTGGCTGCTTTTGTCGCTGCTTCCGTCGCTGTTTCCGTCGCTGCTTCTGCCACTTCTTCTGTTGCTGCTGCTGCCACTTCTTCTCTGCCGCTGCTGCACTGCGTTTAGTTTCCATTGTAATGGGTTTTTGTTAGTGTTCTACGCATTTCGTAATCTACTTTTCAATTATAAGCATTTCAACTGCTGCGCTTTTCTGGTATGTTTCCTCTCTTCTCCTCATCTTTTCCTCCTCCCATCCCAACAACCCCTCTGCACATGTTACACCCTCCTTCACTGACTTGCCACCGGGGGGACTCTGCCAGCAACAAGAAGTGAATCTATTAAAACTTTTACGAGTTTTATTTGGGAGCTCAAAGCACTGAAGTAAGTACAATGATGCTCTCTCTCTCTCTCTTTCTCTTTCTCCTTTTCTTTCTCCCTGTCTCGCTCTCTTTCGTACATTAAAATTCCATGTTTTAGTAAAGTTAAAATTTAACTGTGTTTAACGGTAAATAAATTCAACATGTCCTTCGTTATGACACGCCCTCAAAAGTGGGTATGAGAGAGAGAGATAGGGAGAGAGAGAGAGAGACAGGGAGAGAGATAGAGAGAGGGAGAGGGAGACAAGGAGAGAGTGAGAGAGAGAATAAGTGAATTTGCATGAATCACTGTTTATGTGGTGATCAGTGAGTGTGTATTTGTTTTTGTGTTTCATTTGTGTTTGTGTGTGTGTGTGTATTATTGTGTGTTTCTATGCTTGTGTGTGTAATTTGTGTGTCCTTCAACCTCGTTATGCTTTCGTTGAGCCGTTTGACTTCGTTGCTTTTTTTGCCTGCACTTTTTTCTGATTCTCCTTTTTTGTCAGCCTCTTTTTTTAATTTTTTTTATTAACTTAATATTTTTATATGTATGTATGCATGTGTGTATGTTTGTATTTATAAAACCTTGATGATTAAAGTGAGAAAAAACATGAAAAGTTTCGAGTTCTTAATTTTTTACTACATGAGCTTGTATGTAGATTAAACACATACTCGTACAGAGAGAAAAAAGACACACACACACACACACACACACTATACACAATACAAACATATTATTATTCAGAGATGATTATTTTTTCCTGCCCAGATTTTGTTAATAATTCGATGGCAATACTGATGAGTACAAATTTCAGGATCTGTTGTTGCTTTTCCGTTGTCGTTTTTCCGTTTGCATTCGTGTGTAATTTCAGTAGATTCGTGCGTGTTATTTGGATTTTTTTCTTATTTTTTCTATGTTTTTAATCTTCTTTTTTTATTGTGATTCTTTGAGCTTTCTTTTGTATTCATTTCAGTGGATTTCCGATTTAATGCCACGAGGCTTAGTGCCACTGATTTTCCTACATTTTCCGTGGTGCTTCGAAGGAGGCGTCTTCGGAGGTGTTTTTCTCTCAAATTAATTCGGATTTTTTGGGGGGTTTTTTTACGCATTTCTGTTCTTCTTTTTGTTTTTATTCTGTTTCTTTTTTTGTCTTCTCATAATTCTTACTCGTCTCCGTCATAAAATTTGTTCATATTATTTTATTATCCGCGTCTTTCGTACCCCGCTCCATTCCGTCTCTTTAACCATCAACCCCCCCCCCCCCCTCCCTCCCCCTGCCATCCTGCAGCTCTTTTCAAAAACTTTCGACCTGATCGAATATCGCACGTTTCCTGAAGTATTTTCTGGCTGTTGTATTTATCTTTTGTTCGTTGTTGTTCTTTTTCTTTATATTTCTGCAAATAACTTTAATTTCTTGTTTCTAGGTTTTTAAATGCTTCTTCTTCCTTTTCTTGTTCTTGAAGGATGTGCTGCTGTTATTAATTCTTCCGCAACTGAAGTTCATCCGTCTGTCTGTCCGACTGTCTGACTGCCTTCGAGGATTTCGTGTAATTTTAGCCAAGTTTTCATGTTTCTTTAATTGCTTCGCTCTTTACCACACTCTCCCCTTCACTATCTCACTCTCTCTTTCTCCTCCCGTCACTCGCTTCTTCTCTCTCTCTCTCTGTCTCTCTCTTTTTTTCTGGTGGGATTTGACTTCGCTTGACTTATGCTCTTTATTTACGATCTGCGATGGACAAAAAACCCTCCGTTCGAGTCCTTGTTGTGGGAAAAGTTTTGTTTATGTCCTTCTAAGAAGAAGAAGAAGAATAAGAAGAAGAAGAAGACTCTCAGCGCACATGATAAAGTTTTATTTTTCACCTCCCTCTCATCCATGGAATGGACCCACCGACCGGACCGGCCACAAAAAACTGAACTTGTTTTTAAACTTTTGAGTTTTGTGGGGAAAAAACACGGCTTGGGGGGTGGTGGGGGGTAAGGACTGTAAGAGAGAGTGAAGGAGTATATACGCGTGTATGCGTGTGTGTGTGTCTGTGGGTTTTGTCTGTCTTCTTGTGTGTATCTTTCGAAAATTCCTACAAATATTTCGCATTTATCTCAATATTCTTCCCTGTTTTCGTGAAACTTTTTCTATATATTGTATGTACATAGGTACATAAGCTCTTCGACATCATGTTTTACATCCTTTATCATTCTTCTTTTTCTCATCGTCTTAAATTCTTTAACTTGATATTCGTGAAATAGAAATACAAACATCAAAGAAAATCAAAGAAGATAGCAAAAGGCAGTGAAAAAAAAACAAAGAAGCAACAAACCATTTTTTATAAAATAAAAACTTTTCAGAGAAAAAAAAACCCCCAACCAAAAAAAAAACACTCGAAAAAACCGTCGGAAAATCCTTTAACTTTATCTTCGAATATTTTCATAAATCTTCACAAATCTATTGAAAGTTTGGAAAGATTTCCGCGTTGATTTCCTTTTTTTCATGCGTTTGTTTTTATTTTTTCCCTGTTGATGTTAATGTTTGTATTCATATCATATTCAAGGATGCCTTAAATAAAAGTAACCACCTCAATTTCACTTTATTCTTATCCTTAGTATTTATTCCTTTCTTTTTCACTTCTTTTTTCCTTTATTTTTTTCTTCCTTTCGCTCTCTTTCTCTCCCTCTCTCTCTCTTGTCCATGATAAACTTTGTTTGTCCGATTGCTAGAAACTTTTCTCCGTTTTTCAAAGTTTCACTCTTCTCGGTCTCAAGCGTGCGGAAAAACAGCTCGAATACGAAAGTGAGTGAGAGAGAGAAGGAGTGAGTGAGAGGAAGACGGGGGGGGGGGGGGGATGGAATAATTCACAATTTTTCTACTCCTACTATATTTCTATATAATTTTTTCCTTGGCTTTATTTTTTATGTGATTTAATTAAGGTTAAAAATATGATTTCTTTCTTCGCTCTTAATTTAGTTTACGGTTCAAGGTTAAAAGTTAAGTTTTCTGTCGAATGAATGCTGCTCGATATAGAAAAGTTCTCACGCCGGGTAACAGCAACAACAACAACAACAGCAACCACAGCAACAAAAGCGCAGCGACACAGAAGCACAAAAGAACCAGACACAAAAAAGAGTCGCAAAATCGCAGGGTCTCTGAAATGAGAAGAAGAACAGAGACGCAGTGGCTCAGAGCAGCAGAGTGATTTAATGATAAAGCCACAAAATATCTAAAGTGAACTCATATAAAGAAACACCGAGGATCAGAGACAACAGAGACAAAATAACGATGACACCGAGGACGTGGACAGGGACGATGCGACGCATTCAATTTTATTGCATTCGATTCAGAAAATAATGAACATTAATTCACCAGACAGTTGACAGAAACCATAAACAACAACAGCAACAACAGCAACAACAAAAGCAACCACGTGAATATGAACCAAGTACCAAAATCATCAACAGAATCAGCGCAACAGAATCAACATCAACAGCAACATTAATAGTTATAAGAATAATAATAATAATAATAACAATAATAATAATGTTGTTGTTGGCTTTATTGTTCCTCTTGTTCTTCTTATCGGCGTCGCTGTTGTTGTTTTGGTTTTCAATCGTCGTCGCCGTCGGAAAGCCTCGAATAACTGCTCCATTTCATTTCATCCACTCCTTCAATGAGATATATGAGGACATCATCCTATCCGAATCCTACTGCCTCTTCCCCTCTGCCCCTCCTCCTCTCCTCACTCACTCCCTCCCCCGCCCAGCGTAATTTTCTTTCCTCTGTATTCCTTTCCTTTTGTTTAATTTTTGCTTTTATTCTGGTTTTGTTTTTTTGTTTGCAATATTTTTGTTGTCTTACTTTTTCTTTATTTTTTTAATGTGTTGATGATACAATACTGTTGTTGTTATTGTTGTTGTTGTTGACTGAATTTATTTATTTTCTTTCATTTGTTTTTGCTTCTCCTTTTTTTTAAGGAGAGAAAACAATTTGTTCAATCAAACATCAGTTGAATTGAGAGAAACCCAGAAACGAAAGCAAAAGAAAATATTATTATTATAATCATACTTGTTGTTGTTGCTGTTGCTTTTGTTGTTGCTTTTGTTATTCTTGTCACCAGGATTTCATATTTAAACGAAGCAACAATTGCCAGGGTATTTAAATCAAATATTTATAAAGATTCGGTGATGTTAAATTTTTCGTTATAATTTGTTGTGATTTCAATAATAAATCAAACAAGCAAAAGAGAAAAAATGCAAAAAGAAGAAACAAAATGGGAAAAAGATCAAGCAAAAAAATCAAGCAAAAAAATCTAGAAAAAATTAAACTCTGGTAGAACTAAAAAAAGTAGAGTAGCAAAGTTCAAAGAGTAAAAGCGATTGAATTGCAAATCGAAATGAAATAAGTTTAAAATGACAACAGAAATTGTATAAAAATTATGTTGACTTAATTCAGGGATAAAAACAAAGTATTTCAGGCGGCTAGCAAAAACTGTATGATGGCGATTTTTTAAACTCTTATTTTAATAAAAAATTATTCATTTAAAAATATTTTTAGGAATATTAATTTTTTTCATAATTTCTATAAATTTTTCTTATAAATTCTTTCATGCACATTTTATGAATTATTGAATAAATGAATAAATGAATTTATAATCATTTTTTGAAAGATTTGCATCAACTGAATTCGAATTAAATGAAAATCCTTCAAACTTTTTAGTCATGGTTTTCCTTGTAATTTTTTAAAACATTTGAAATAATTTCTTCATGTCTTTTTTATCTTTTTTCTTATCTCTCAAAAAATTTTTTTAATTCAAAACACATCATAAACATAATTTTAGTGATATTTCCACAACACAACAAAACAAAACAATAAAAACATAAAAAACAATCAGACACAAAAGAAAACTGAATAAATTGCAACATCTGGCAACACTAAAGCGCAAGAGCGAAAAGGTTACATCACAATCCACGTTAAAATTGTAAGAAACATCATTAAAATTGTCTTTAAAATCAGTATCTTTATTAAAATCACAATCATCTCTTATATCATTATGTGGAAAAGGATCATCAACTGCTGCATTGTTTTTCAATTCATTGCCATTATCATTAAATAAACCTTTAAATCATCTCCATCGACATCATCAGGATCGTTCCTAGAATCATCATCATAAATAAGGAATTTCAACGACGAACTCAGCATCAACATCATCACCATTAAAATCATCATCTGAAAAATCATCATCATCATCATAGTGAACTTCGGGTTCATTTTTAGAACCATCATCATCATCTGGTATAATTATTTAATCATCCTAAAAAAATTTTCAATCCATTTTTTAATAACTTTTTTCTTTCCTTTTCGCAACTGGTTCGCTTATTTGGTTTCTTAATTTTTCTCGTTTTTTTTTCCAATTTTTGTTCCGTTTTTTTTATTGAAGATACGAAAAAACTTCAGCAAAAATTTTTTATTTGTCCGGCAGCAATTTATTTTGACCCAAAAATGTTTTTTGGCTTCTAACTTCTGCTGCTCGCTACTTTCGGCAGCTGTTGTTTCTACCTGCTTCAGGTTCAGCTGCTGAAGCGGACGCTGCTGAGGACGATGATGAGTTGATCAGCTGCCACTCCTTCAACAGCTGCTCGTGCTGCCTCGCCTACTCTGTGAGTTGCTGCTGCTGTTTCTCTTTTTTTACCATGCTTTTATTTCATCACATGTTGTTGTTCTTCTCTTCTTCTTCTACTGTTTTTGTAGCTCACTCTTCTCACAGATGTTGTTAGGATAATTTTTGCTTATCCTGGTTTTTACTCATATTATTGAGTTAAAAAGTGTTGTTGATGTTCTCTTTTTTGGTTTCTTGTGGTTTCTTTGTTCTTGTTGTTTTTGCCCCCCTCCTTCGTCCAGATGTTATCCTTTCCTACTTTAATAGTTATTTCTTTCTTGATTTCTTTATGCGGTCCATGCATCCGAGTCATCTCCTTCTCTTTCTTAATGGTACTCTTTGTGCTTTCTTTCATTACAATGATCTGGTTTTTTATGTTTCGAACTCCTTTTATAGTTGTTGTTGGTACTTTTATTGTTCCTGTTGCTGGCTCTTCTTTCAGAGTGAGTTTGCCAACGAGGTTGGCAGATGTTTGGATAGCCTCTTAACGGTACTCGATGGTACTCATTGGTAGTTATTTTTGTCAGTGGTTTTTTAAAATGTAGAAATTAAAAAAAACAACAACAACGGCAGCAACCATCGAAAATGATTTTAACGAGCACAGAGTTGAACTGTAAAAATTGCTGAAGTGGTTGTTGTTGTTGTTGGGTGTTTCGAGGATATCTTTTTCGTTTTTTTTCATACTCGTAAATATTTAAGAATTTTACATATCTTCAAAAAACTATAAAATATTCAAAATTTCTCAAAAATTGAAAGAGCTACATAATATTTTAAAAATCCTGAAAATTTTAATTTTATCCTAATTTTAAAATATTTCCCAAAGCTTAAAAAAATCTTTCCAAAATTTTAAAATCTCAAAAAATTTCAAAATCTGCAAAAATTCTAAAATATCTCTGATTTAAACAAGTCGCCAAAAATTTCAAAATCTCTCCACAAAATTTCACAATCTCTCCACAAAATTTCAAAATATCTCCAAAAATGTCAAAATCTCTCCAAAGTTTTAGAATGATGATATTCATTCATCATGACTGTCATACACACATGCATACGTACATGATGAATGCCCATGTTAAAAATGAGAAGCAACGCGACATGTGAACTCACTGATGTGATATGATAATGATGTCATATGTGATTATATAATAACAGCAGCTGCTTGCGAGGTCGACCCTCAGCTTCGTTGGAAATGTGAAAAATATTCGGCGAATAAAACGTTGAAAAGAACCGATTTAACATCACGAGTTACTGATGTTTGATATTAAAAAAGAAATGACGAAAAAAACGAAATGAAGGCGTTTCGAATGTATTCTTTACATGTGTATGTACATATGCATGTGTGTGTGTGTGTGTGTGTGTGTGTGTGTGTGTGTGTGTGTGTGTGTGTGTGTGTGTGTGTGTGTGTGTGTCTGTGCTTATTTTTGTATGAAGGTTTTGATCAAGGATTCAGACGAACTCTAAGCTACTTGTTATGTGCGCCTAAAAATGTTACTTTAGTCACACGTGATTGGTGCAGGGTGTTGTGTGTGTGTGTGTGCGTGTGTGTTTGTTTGAGTGTATTTAACGACTGCATGCTGCTGCTGCATGAAGATTTTTTAAAAATTCCAATCATGTTCGAAGCATCAAAGCAGAAAAAGGAGCAGAACAGGCTGTCTTCTTCATCTGCTCAAAATCAAAGGAATCGACAGACGAAGAGTAGTCAGAAGAGGCATCGCTGGTGCACCATGTTGGGGTACTCTGTGATGTGGAGGTACTCGTAGTAAAAGCGACAGGCACCATAAAAAGTGGATTAAAAGGGAAGGAGCAAAAATAGGAGCAAAAAACGCAGTAAAACGATTTCACTTGTTTTCGGTTGTCTTTTCTTTTTGTTCTTTTCTTAGTTTTTTTTGGGTTTCTACACAAAAATGTAGCTGAACAAACAACATTCTGGCTAATAGACCAATAAAACCGGCTACTACTTTAAAACGGCGGGGGGGAAGGGTGAAGGTGTTGCAAAGAGGAAGCAAGAGATTTCAGTTAAGCTGATGTTGCTGCAGCTTTCGAGGTTTCAATGTATTTACGAGTATATAACGAGAAAGATGATAAAAGAACGACGGCATGAAGAGAAGAGGTAAGAAGAAGAAGAAGAAGAAGAGGAGGACCGGGGAGGGGGTAATTTTAAAGGAATCATCGAAATAAAACTGATTTACATATAATTTTCTCATTCATACCATTTGTACTCGCAAGTAAGCACCTGGTAAGGGCTAAAGTAAGGTGTAACTGACGGAATTTTGGACATATTCTCTTGGAAACATAAAAACTTAAATGTTCTAATGTTTTCTACAAGTTCTCATTAATTTCCTTAGTAAGTATATGGTAAGGTGTAAAATAATCGTTTTGGAGAAATTTCTTGAAATTCACTAGAACACTTTCTGCACTTAAAACTGCATTTTTTACACTTCAAATATAACTCATTGTTTTTTTTTTGATATTTTTCATGTAAACACTTGGTAAGGTCTAAAGTAATCTCTTTTAAAATAGTCATTAAAATAAATAATACATCAAGAAATAATGATTTCGTTTGTACAATAAAACTTACCTCGATATCTTTGCTTGTATCTTGCTTTGTGTCTGCACTGATTTCGCTTTCCTCCCCGTCCTCCGCCACTACAACAACATCGCCGTCGCCGTCCACTGTTTGTTCATTCTGCTGACGCTGCTGCTGCTTAAATTTTGTATGCTGATGATTATAATAACGATTGTGACGATTGTGATTGTGTAGCAATCGTTTGAAGTCACCCTCCTGCTGCAGCACCTCCTCGCGCAGCTCCTGAACGTAGACCTCCACGCGTTCCTGACGCTCACGCATCGCGGCCAACTCAAGCTTCAGCTGGCGAAAGTCGCTGCGCATCGTCGCCACATCCTCGAAGCTCTGCGAACGTCGGCTGATGTCGCTGCTGGCGTCGCTGGCGATTTGCTGCAGCTCAACGAGTTGTTTACGAATCTCGGCGATGGATTGAGTCAGCCAATCGATGGTGAGTTTCTCCTTGTTGCCGACCAGAGGATGACCATCGCGAAGGATTTTCAGCTCGTGTCTGTGTGTGGGTGAGTGTGTGTGTGTGTCATTCATCGTGAAGTTGTTGTTGTCGTTGTTGACATTCATGGAGATTGAATCCGCATCGATGACAATCAAGCGCAGCAAACGGATTTCAATTTTAAGAAATAAGAATAAAAGAACGAAGAAGCATTAATAAATATTCACATTAATGACAATGACTTCATTTTTTCTTTGTTTTTCCATACGAAATACGAAATCAATTTAACTTTAGACGATAAATAAATAAAACGAAGAAAGAACAAAAAAAAAAAAGTAAAAAAAGGATGTGAAAAATATTACTGAATAATTTTTGTCGTAATTAAAACAATATTAAAAAAGTTGCTCAAGAAACATTCCTAAAATTTTATAATTATTTTTCAAAAACAACTAATAAAACTTTTTAGCTTCAGGAATAAAAATAAAAGTTTCAGAAAATAGTACGAAAAATCGAAGCAATAACAAAAAAAGTAGCTAAAAGTAATATCATTGTTGTTGTAGTAGTTGTTGTTGTTGTACTAGTAGTAGCTGTTGTTGTTGTTCTTCAACTACAAGTGTTAAGAGTTCTTCAGCTTGAGTCCTTTTCTTTTCTATTCCTTTGTTGCATTATAATCATCATCATCTTCTTCGTCTTCTTTCATTACTATTATTATAATTCTTCAGGCGACTGCAGCAACGACATGAAAGCAGCGACGCCAGCATCGAAGCAGCGCGTTGAGAGGTGTTTTTAAAAGGTTAAAGAGTTCAAATACAAAGAAAATAAAAGCAAGAGCTTTAATAGACGACTGAAGAAGACAAGAGAGGGCAACAGAAAGAGAGAAAAAGAGAAGGAGAGAGAGAATTAATAAAGAAGTGAGGGGAAGAGAGGAGAAGCGGATTATTCTAGCAGCAGCAGCAGCAACCAGTAAAAAGTTTAAAGCTGCAGCAGAACATAAAAGAAAAAGAAGAGGGAAAAACAATTACAAAAGTAAGAAAAGAAACAACAACAACAAAAGCAAAACATTCGGGTTATCGTTATTAATTTTTAATTATGTTGCAAAACTCATTAAATGCGATTTTCAATTTACTCGAAAAAGCAATCATTGTCACTCACTCGTTTCTCTCCCTCCCCTCACCCTCTCTTTATCACCCTCTTCCCACTCTTTTCCCCCCTCTTTCCCAGACTCTTTCGAACTCAGCATCACAATAAATTGAAACTGTTTCTGTTTCACTTCAAATTCTGTTGGTTTTTCAATATTCAAAGAATTTCCACACAAAATTTCATTGCATTTTTTTGCGTATGAAAGAGAAAAACATTGTTGTTGTTGATATGACAGACAATTGACTATTGTTGTTGTTGTTTTAGTGGTTGCTTTAGTTGTTGTTGTACTTGATTCACTTAGAGACGAATGCAGATCTTTGAGGTTATTTTAGAAATTTTGGTCAGTAGTTTGGTCAAAAGCAGTAAAAGGATGGATGGAATGAAAGGACATTGAAATTGCAAACAACAACAACAATAACAACAACTGTGTACCACAAGTATTCGGTGCTTTAAAAGCTACTTCTTCCCTCTTCTCTCCCCCCGCCGGACAGCTTCGTCGTATCGAGTACAGAATCCTTCTCCTGTCCTCTTTCATTCACACGAACAGGAAAACAGAAAAAAAACATTGTTTCTGTTTCTATTTCGTTTCTTGGTTCTTTGTTCTTGTTGTTTTTCCCTCCATCCAATCGAACCGGAAGTCATTTTCTTATTTCCGGTCCGCCTTCGAATGGCGAACAACGAACTCGTCTGCAAGTCTGAAAGCTCGCTCAGAGACTCTGCCGTCAATTATCACTACTATCATATGAGAGTATGTGTGATGTGTGTGTGTGTGTGTATGTTATGTGTGTGTGTATGTTATGTGTGTGTGTGATGTGTGTGTGTGTGATGTGTGTGTGTGATGTGTGTGTGTGTGTGTGTGAAGGATGTGTTTGTGTGTATATTTGTAGAATTTTCCGTGCCTGAGTTGGTCTATTGCTGTTTTTTACTGTCATTCCTCTGTTGCTACTCTCTCTCTCCCTCTCTCTCTCCCTCTCTTTCTCTATCTCTCTTTCTCTTTCTGTATCTATGACTGTGTTTTGGTCGTCTGTAGCTTTTGTTTTTGTTGTTGTTTGTTTTAAACAATTTCTTCTGTTGGCTTGATTCTGCTCTCCACAAAACGTTGCGTTGCTTTCCGTTCCGTTACCGTTCAACTCTGATTACTTACACATGCAGATGAACGAGTGTACAGATGTGTGTATACGTAGGTATGTGTGCATGTACGAATGAATATACGAGTGTGTTGGTTAGAATTCAATTGTTAACACATGAAAGGGAAACAAAAGCAGACCGAAAACAAAAAAACACAATGAGACATAAAAAAACAGACACAGAAACAACCACAAACAGGAAGATGAAGTAATTTGTGGTATTTTATTTTTTGTTCTGAAAGAAGCCGAAATTTCAATTTTCCTCAAAAATTCAATTTAAATTTTAAGGAAAAATAAACAAAACAAAACGACTACAAAAACAACGACTAAAAATGTGACAGAATATTTAATAAAATTTCCAGATTTTTTAAACAAACAGACATTTTTTAAGTTTTCTTTGAAGTGTTCTCAGAACTAGAAAAAAAAGTACAAATTATTCACCCTTAAAAAAACCCATTGAAAAACCATTTTCCCCACTTTTGAATTTTAACTGTTTTCTGTTTTAACCGTTTTAAACGTTATTTTTTCCCTCACTTTCTGAAAAGTTTCAATAGTTTCAAAATGTTGCAAATGTGAAGAGCGAAACACAAAACAACAACAACAAGCAGATTCACTTCTTCGCACTTGAAAACTTTTGAAGTTCCAACAACAATAACAACAACAATAACAACAACCACGCTATACAAATTTGTTCAGTAAGCTGATGATGAATATTTTTTTCCCGCGCTCTTCTAAAAAAGGGAGTACTGTGGAGGGGGAGGAGGGTGAAGGGGGCGGGAAGAGAATGAGAAGCGGATGAGAAGAGGATGAAAAGAGATGGGTTGAAGGTGAGAAGAGGAGGAAGGAGAGGAAAGAAGAACAGTTATGGAAAATATAAAAAATTGATTATTATGAAGAGTTGATGATCGAGTTGAGTAGAACAAACGGAAAAAGAGAGAGAGAGGGGGGACACAGAGAAAAATAGGGGGAGAAAGAGGAGAGAGTGTGTGCGAAAAACCGAAACTTAAAAGGCTAATAAAAGAGTCATAATTTGAAAGAGTTGAAAAGTTACAAAGTTGCTTTAAAATTTCTTTACATCCAGGAGCTGTTGCCACACCCCTTTTTACCCTCCTTAAAGTCCTCTCGCTTCACCGCAACAACTTATGCACGGTCGTTGTTAAGTGATTGCTTTTGAGTCACTGAGTTGATCCATTCGATTATTTAATGAGCTCTCAACTCAACTCAACTTACATACTTCAAGATTCCGCATTCAATTTTTTGTTTTAATTTGAATCATTTATTTTAAAGCATAATTTTTCCATCCTTCCAACTAATTAAAGAAGCCATCCTTTATTATTACTTTTTTTGTTGTTATTGTGATTTTCTGCACTTTTAATTTATTTCAACAGCAACAACAATAAATCCAATTATTTTGCAGCTGATCCACGCTTTCATTCAACTTCAACCTCATTCATATCCGTTCATTCGTTCATCCGTTCATCCGTTAATCCTGGCGGAAGGATGCAGCGAGAGGTTTGCAGGCAGAAAGGGGGCGGAAGCGGTGATGGTGATGGAGGAAGTGTTGCAAGTAGGATGCGAAGAAGAAAATTATTATTATCGCGGTTAATTTGTGGCATGAAACAAGAAAAACGAATTGTTTTACTTTTCTTGACTTTTATTATTTCATGTCTTCTGTTGTTATTTGAATTCATATTCTACTCGACCGCCCAGCTTTTATTTATTTTCCTTGTTTGAGAGTTTACATTTCTCTCAGTGTAACAAGGCTATAATAATCCCCTTCACCACTACACTGGCACTGGTCTAGCTTTTCTTTTAAATATTTTTTAGCTGTTCTACTCTTCTTCCCTCATGAGTGTTCATTCTTAGTCACCTCCTGGGTTAAAAATACGACGCATTGGGAATTCAAGGGTCATAAAGCAAAAAACAGAAAACAAAGACAACATTTAAGAGATTATATATGTTATTCCTACTCATATCAACTCATAGAAGCTCATGTGAACTCATACAAACTCACAGAAACTCCCACAAACTCATAAAACATTTATAAACAGCTTCAAATATCAACAAATTTTAAAAGAGGGTCCAAACCTCTTTGGTGACCTTTTTTATGGTTGACCTCCGGGGACTCGACCTACTCGATGACCCACAAAATGGATGAGATCGACCGTAGAGGTCACCCAAGAGCATGGATTCAAGTGTCTAATGTAATCATTAGCAACAAAAACACGGAAGAAAAATAAACAAAAAATGTCCGGAAAGGCAAATAAAAGGATTTCGAAAAAAAACAAAAACGAAATAAGTTAAGAAGACAACAGAAAAGGTAAAAATAAGGAAGGACATAACAAGCGTGTGTGAGTAAGTGGGAAAGAGATGGAAGTGGGACGGAGGGAGGGAGCTACGAAATAAGAACATATGCGAAAATATCCTGGCGACCAACCTGTATTAAAAATCGTTGTTGTTGTTGTTGTTTTTCATTCAATTTCCTTTTTTTACGCTTTGCATTTTTTTATGGGCTGTTTTATTTCCATTTCGTGTTTATTATGTGGTTGTTAATGGTTCCCTTTCAGTTTTAGACTTTTTAGAATATTTGAATATTTAAGCACGGACCTTGACCCGTGATAATGACACAATGTCAATGATTAAATAATTAACTTTATTTTAATTCAATTATAGAAGCGATTAATTTACAATTAATGCCAAGAAGAAGCAGAAAATAAGTAGTGGGAAGGAAAGCGAAGAAGAAGACGAGCAGAAGAAAATGAACGGATGAAGGAATGAAAAATTAGGAGGAAGGAACGATAATGAGGAAGAAGAAGAGAAGAATAAGGAGAGGAACAAGAAAAAGATAAAAAAAAGAAGAATGGAATGAGGAAGGAGAAGAAGAATGGAAGAGGAAAGGACAAAAGAGAAGAAGCCGATAGAAGAATTCGTTAGAAGAAGAGTAAAGAAAGAAACATGTCATTCATCATCGATTTTAATTGCCTGCCAAAATGTGTGTCCTTTCGGTTGTTTAAATCTACTTTATTATGGGCAATCATGTCAACTGCACCGACCCAATTCGATTCGAATCGACCAACCGACACACCAACATGACCCGGAATGCCCCACCTCACTTCATATCACCTCATTGCGCCTTGTTTCGTCCTACTCATGTACATCCAACTCAAAGGACTCATTTCTAGTATTGTACGACATGCTTCTGTTTTGTGTCCAATTAAAAGTCAATCAACTTGTTGACAACGACAACAGCAACAATGACAAGAAGAACAACAATAAAAACAACTACAGCAACAGCAGTGAAATGAAGGAATCACAGATTAGCAACGATTCAGCCAACGTTGCAAGCAATCGACCGACCAACCGAACATTCGACCCGACCTACATTTAAATTGAGCGGACTAACAATTCTACGTTTAATCTGTCATCTCCATCTTCATTAGCACCATCACACAAACACACTCACTTCCTCTTTCCATCCTCTCTCCTCACCACATCTCATTCTTTCACCAACCCAACCCACCAAAGACCCAAACCACGCCAAAGAAAGTCATCATCGTAGCATCTCCTTCTCCTTATTTTCCGTCGTATGGAATTGAAAGCAAGAACAACAACAACCACAACAACAACAACTACTACAACATCCTGAATAGCAACAACTACAAAAGAACTTGATACTCACCTCAACTGTTCCAACTCGATGCGCACATCCACATCGACGACGGATGCTGTGGTTCCTCCTGCGCCTCCTCCTCCACCTGCTGTCGCTGCATTCGCTCCACTCGATGCCGCTAACGATGATGATGCTGATGATGCTGCTGTTGCCGCTGATATCATCAACGATTTGCGTAGATTACGCTCAAGTAATTCATAGTCCTCGCGTCGTCGCATCATCAAAGCGTTCAACTGTTTGGTGAGAAGGCGAACCTGATCGTGAAGCGGCAGCATCGTTTCACTGTCATCGAGATTGACACCAGCAGCAGATGCCGCTGCTGCGTTGCCAACCGATTCGGTATTTCGGGTGGATGGTTCTGCAGCACTTCTTTGATTATCATCGACAAAACGCAGCATTTCAGCGGATTCGAAATGACCGACCGAAATGTCCGAGGAGACGTCATTCTCAATGAAGTTATCAACGTTGTTGTTGTTGTTCTTGTTGTTGTTGTTCTTGCTACTGTCTCTCAGCATATTGTTGGCATCGTTTATCGCATTCGCTGATCCTTGACTAGAGCACGCAATCATCAAAACCGTTATAAGGACGAACCAATAAATTGCACTCGTTGTCAACAAGTTTTTGCCACGTTGGCAACTCAGGCCAACTTTGGAAGTTGTCATTGTTGTTGTTGTTGTTTTTTGTTTTATAGTAAAATTTTACTTCACTATTTTTAATTAAAAACTCACGTGAAGCAACACAACACACAAAAAAACATGCACAAATGAAACTTAAATGAACAGTTTTTATTTATTTCATATATTTTTTCCTTTTAAATAAAAAGGAACCAAATTCTTGAAGTTTGAAAACTTTTTTGAAGCAGGAAAAAGTTTGTTACGCGTACGTTAAAAATGCTCGAAATGCATCGCATGCAGAGACACAAAAATACACACACACCGAATCCAAAAAGAGGCGAAGTTTTTTTAAAAGAGTCACACAACGCGCACTTTTTTTGAGGAATTTTTTGCAAAAAGCAGAAGGTTTCTTATTTGATTCAAATTCTCTTACTATCTTTTTTCTATTATATTTATTTTATTTATACAAAATATTATTTTTTGTACCTAATTTTATTTATTATTGTATTTTACTTAATTGTTTTACTTTATTATTTGATCTATTCTTCTTCTTCCTCTGCCTTGAATTGTAATATTTTCCAACTTAAGAAATTTGGTATTTACTAAGCATCCGCCACGTCGTTCACACTTCAACGGTCGGCACACGACTGAAGTCGGCGCGAAGTCGTTCGTTCGCTTTTATAGAATTTTAAAAGTGGTGATGGTTTAGCAGTGCTGTTATGCTTAACATTAACAGTAACTTAAAAACACTTCGGAACAGCGAATGAATGATTTTACTGGCCAAGCGGCTTGGCCAGTAACTTGCCAAGCTGGCCGGCCAGTAAATTCCTATAGAAATCGTATGGAGACTGGTTGGTAATGTTGTCCATTCTTTTACTTGCCGGCAAGTAGCTGCCGAAGCCACTTTTTGAAACTCCTCTCAATTTCGTGAGCTCTCTCTCTCTCTCTCTCTTTTCGTCAAATAAGCGTGCTAATGGTAAAAAAAGTATATTTTTTATTGTTGTTGTTGTTTTCTAAATTCCATTCTGCTGCTCGTTTGTATCGTATTTCTGGCTACCTTCAAAGGGAAACGCTTCAAATTTGCTTTTTGGTGTATTTTTTTAAAAATAATTTAAAACGCTTTGGTAGATAGAAAACAACAAAAGCAGCAACAGGAAAAGCAACAAAAACAACAGCATGTCTGGTTGCACCCTCACTTTTATGCTTGTTATTCATGTTGTTGTTGTTGTTGTTGTTGTTGTTGCTAGCAGCTGTGATCAAGTCGCTCTTTATTGTAGTTGTTGTTGCTGTTATTGCAGTTGTTGTACTTGTAGTTGTTGTTAATATTATTCTTTGTTGTTGCTGCTGCAATCGCATTAAAAGTGGTGTGGTTATTCTTGTGTTGGCATTAAATACGCTTCGGTGAACATCATCATCATCATCATCGTCAGCGCTTAAAAATTACGTTGTTGTTGTTTTTATTTCGTGCTTGCGTTTTGTTGTGCTTTTAATGAAGATTTCGTTGTCGGTTTCATTTGACTGCTGTTGCTGCTCGCTGCTAATTCTATTGTTGTTCTTTGTGTTGTTGTTGTTGTTGTTTTGGTTGCTGTGACTTTCTGACAACTTCCACTGAATGAATGTCACTCCGATAGTAAGTTTGTCAGCTTATTTTTCACACTGAACCGATTGTGTTTCGCTTCGCTGTGCATCAGTGCAAGTGGGAGTGGCAACGCCCACTTAATCACAAACAACAAAAATAGAGACAATTGAAAGTGAGACCAGAAAAAAACACCATACACCGCGATTGCATTGCAACAACAACAACAACAACCACATTCTGCCGACTACATACGATCAGCATGGCGAGCATGCATCGAAATGTTCATCGTTTGTGTTCGTTCTTTTTTTTCAAACGAGTCAAAGAAAACGAGTGAGGAAACGAGTGAGGAAACGAGTGAGGAAACGAATGACGAATTCGCGTCTAACGATTTGAACCGATGATCGTCTGGCTTTCAGTAGCAGCATGTTCTTTAATTTTTTACTGTTTTCCACCAACAACAACAAGAATAGTAACACCAAAGCAACCGAAGAGCGCGAAGTGTCGAAGTGGGCGTGTTTTAATAGACAGAGAAATAAACAGAGTCACGGAAGCATGAAGATGGATAAATTTCTGTCTGTCAAACAGATTACGAAGAGTCGATTAGGCATTCCATCATCCTCCCTCCTCATTTCACACCCCCCCTCCATCTCTCTGTCCAAATACCAACAGATGCAAGCATTCTGTTGCACCTTCCAGCATCTACAATATGCAGAAATTCCATCAGAACAACAAGAACAACAACAACAACAATAACATTAACATTAACTGTACCAACGCCAACACCAATAAGAAGAAGAAAAATGAGAAGAGGATAAGAAGAGGAAAAACAATACAAATAATCTTAGAAATTTCAGTGAGGAAAATTCAACTGCAGCTGGCGATCCTTAGAAAGCTAAATATATACTATATATGAACATATAATATACAAAAGAAGAGTGGGATAAAAACATCTGCTGCTGAAAGGACAAAAGAACGACGAAGAACGGAACACAACAACAAGGACAAGAAGAACACCTGCAAATTGATACCAACAACAAAAACAGCTAGAAGGAGCAGATGAAGAAGCATATTGAGAAGAATAACACATCCTACATCAAATAAGAAGACGAAGAAGAATAACAATAAGAACAACAGCAGCAACAGCAACAACAACAACAACAACAGCTGCAACAACAACAGTTCCAACGTAAGCGTGCCTGTTCTCAAAAATGAGCCCTTTTCTCAGCTCAGCAGCGCTGCCAGCGTTCAGCAGAGCAGCTGAAATAAAAAATTCTGGACAGACGACGCGGCGAACGAACGTGCAACAGCTGTTCTTTTCTGTCTCTCTCTCGCTCTGTCACTCTCTCGCCGCGCATCCCTCAGCTTCACCCCCTCTCTCTCTAATGCTCACATTTCTTGATCTCATTATAGGATGCATTTTGTCCCTGATGTCAAAGTGTAATTTTGTTATGTTGTTGTTGTTGTTGTTGTTGCTTCAACTGATTTCTACTTTCTTTTTTGTTGTTGTTGTTGTTTGTGTTGTTGTTGCTCTTCTTTAAGGAATGCACTTAATATTGTTGCTGTTGTTGTATCGCTCCGTCTTCCTCCCACTCTTTAATAATGCTAGCGAATTATTGAGGTTATAAAATCTGTTGTTTGTAAAAGATCTCAGCTAAGTTAAAGTCTCAGCATTTCTTTTGCTTTTCTCTCTCTTTCTTCTCTCTCTCTTGTTATTTCTTCACCACGACCAGCAGCTGCTGGACTAACGAACGATTGACTGACTGACCACACGCCTGAATAAGCACACACACGCACGCAACGTTGCCACCAGATGGTTTTTCGTAATGCTTGTAGTTGTTGTTGTTGTAGTTGTTGTTGTTGTTATACATACATTTTTTTTTGATTTGATGCTTTCATCGTTGTTATCGACTAAAAATCCAGACGCACTCGCCACCTTTCAAGTTAATCTATTCAAAGTAAGTACAACAACAACAACAACAATAACAACAAGAACAACAGTATCAGCGAGATCAGCACAAGCAGCTGCACAATAACAACAACAACAAACACAACAATAACAATAAAAAAAATACTGTCGGCAACCTTCAAGCATCGTTAACATGCTGATGACGAGGACACGAAACTGAACACACATCATCAACTTTGATGAGAAGGAGGCGTGTAAGAAACAACAACAAGAAAACGAGAAGGAAAACGAAGAAGAAGAGCAGCAAGAAGAAGAAGCACAGGAAGAAAACAAACCAGCCGGCGATTAAGACGAAAGAAAAGCAGCAGCGTCTCAAAAATTAAGAAGACGATTTTTTTACAAATAAAAACAATAAATAAAATACTAAAACTAAGAAAAAAGAAGAAGCAAATTAAGGAAAAATAAGAACAATTTAAAAAATAAGAAAATAAGAACAAATAAAGTGAACAAATGAACAAAAAAATCGAGAGACATAAATTAATAACAAAAAAAAAAGAATAACAAAAGGAAAAATAGAAAAAAAAATAACAAAAGAAATTAAAATGAAGAAAAAGAATAACAAAAGATAACAAAAAACCAGAAAAGCAACAAAAAAACTAACATTAAAAGAGACCAATAAAAACATCTACGAGTACAATAAAATTTAAATCACTACAAAAATTGTGGAATTTTATTCATATTTCTTTTATTTCATTTTTGTCCTGTTGTAATCATTAATTTTTTCAGCTCTTCCTTTGCCCCTTTTCACGGTCCTTCGACAACTGAAACCACATGTTTTTGGAATGCTTCGAGTTGAAATTTTTGCACCTGCCGCAGAAACGACGGCGGCGTCTGCTGATTGTTGGTTGCTGTCATTGGTTGTTGTTGTACTTGGTTGTTGTTGTTGTTGTGAGCATTAAAAAAATCATGGGCCCATTTATGTGCAAATGAAAAATGTGTTTGTTTACTCAGCCGCGAACACTTCAAATGGAAAAAATTCGTAGACTTGATTAAGATTCCTGAGTTGATTCTTCCGCAGTAACCGAAAATTAGCTCCAAAACTGGATGGCTTCCAAAAACAAGTAGTTTTTGATAATAATAATACTAAAATAATAATAATAATAATAGTAATATTAGTAATAATAATAATAGAATTTGGTTATTTACTGTTTACATATTTATTTGGATATTTTACTACAATACTTGAATCAAAGACAATATAATACAATACAATATAATATAATGTATTATATTGTCTTTGCTTGAATGTTATATTAAAAACATTGATTAAAATGATTGTTTTTTTCGAATCAACCCGAGATTAAAAATAATTAACAACTCCTTTATTAATGAACGATTCCGTGCGAGATTTTTCGGAATTTTTCGCGTTTTGTGTTTGTATTCGCATTTCTTGCTTCCACGATCTTGTATACAAATTTTTATAACATATTCGAAGACCTCAAAAGCAAGTGATTTATTTTTATGAGCAGCCATCACAACAGCGGCTTTTATAGAATGGTGGAGGGAGGAGGAAGGAGGGAGGAGGAATCCAATATAAAACTGCTTCGTGTTCTTCATTAACGTTGTAAATTCGTCAAAATGATTGAGTAATTTCTGTAATATTAATCATCAAGCGGGAGGGCGCTCGAAGTAGTACACGAATGAAAAAAGTGGCTTAATTACAAAATGAATGGAACAAAAATGTATGTACATTACATCTCGAAGGATAATCGAAGGCTGGCACCAGAGGTGTCTCAGGATGGATGGACGAAGCTAAGGAGGGCGAACTGCATCGTCGAAAAAATAATTAAAAAGCACTTAAATATTAAATGTCCTCATGAAGAAAACAAAAATAATTAAAAAATAATTCAATCGAATAGAAGAAATGCGAAGAATTTGTATGCAAATCCTATTTAAATCCTTGAATTGAAGTTTCCACTCGTTGTTGTAGTCTTTAAATAGTGTCTATAAACATACTCATGTATATACACAATGTTTATAAACATCACAATTGATTTCACTGGAAAATTGTTTAAATTTACTTACTTTTAAGAAACAATTAGAATAGCAATTGAAACAATATTCTAAAATTTCTTTTTAAATTTTTAAATAAATATTAAATATTAAAGGTACTTAAATTATTAAATAATATTCTAAAATTCCACAAAAATACTCGCTTTAAATTGAAAAAAATATTTTAAAGCTCCATTTAAATGCACTTGAAGTTGGAGTTATTTTTTTCAGAGTTAATAAAGTTTTTGTGAACTTTTGCGAACACCGAAAACAGCGAAAATAATAATAATAATAATAAAAATAATAACTACCACACAATACAACAACAACAACAACAACAAGACTAGTAAGGCGTATCAATTATTAAGCTTGACGACAAATTGAACAACCTGCTTTGTGTGTACGTGTTGTTGTTGTTGTTATTGTTGTTGCTGTTGTTTTTCATTGCATCTGCTGATGCTGTCGTTGCTTGTCTCTCGCCGTTACTCATGCTGCCGCTTTTGTTGTTGCTGTTGTTGTTATTCTCGCTGTCGTTTCTGTTGTTTTTCTTGCTGCTCTTCTTCTTGTTGTCGAATTTGTACGAAGCTGTTGAAAAGCGTTCGTTTTCTTGTTAAAACAACAACAACAACAAAAATTAAAAATATTCTTGGCATGCGAACGCGCCACACGTCACGTAACAATGCCGTACGTAACGTTTCACTTACGTTCGGTTGCCATGCGTTGCGTTGTCTTGCAGTTGTTATGCTGCGATATTTCAATATTGATGGAATTTGGTTGATGTTGTTGTGCTTTTTAAGGACCGTCAATCGATTTTAAAGACATCCTCTCATCGCTGCAGATTCACATGAAAGACGTGTGTACATACAATACAAGGATACAGAGATACAAATTCGATGCGCACACATCCTGGAAGTGGTTAAATAGCTATGCTACAGTAGCAATTTAAAAATAATACAAGGGGCAAAAAAAGAAAAGCGAAACAATAACAGAAATAATAAAAGAGGAAAGAGGAGAAAACAAAAGAGAGCAGAAAAACAATTGAAGCACTCGTAAAAATGGCGAAATCCTTGGAGCAGAAAACAAAAACAAATGATTACCAGCAACAACTACAACAACAAAGTGGAGAACTTTTTTGCGCATTCATAAATTCCACGGAAAGTCATTGATTAAGACACACACACACGCTGTGTGTGAAGCAAAGTTAAATAGAGACGATGATGGGAAGAGAGAATGAGAGTGTGGAGAGAGAGGACGAGAGAAGGAGAGAGGCGCTGTGAGAGGGAGAGAGAGAGAGCGGACGACAGGCGGAGTGATATACCAGTAAAAGGTAATCGATGAAGCTGTAAATACTGCAGATACCGATACAATGAGTGAGACATGTTTTCAGGCGGATGGTACGCAGTGATAACAACAAAAACAACAGCAAGCTTCATCTACTGAGCGAAATAATGGCGTATCCAAGGATTAACCAAAGATATCCTCCTCGTGAGAATAAATCCGCTGCAGATACTGCTACAGATATCGCAGATGCCTTTAATACTCATTCAGATTCACCAGATACAGTTTTTGAAGCAAAAAACTCATTCATATATCGAAAATATAGCTTCATAGATGCTGCAGATATCGTAGATACTCATTTAGTCCAAAAACAATGAATCTGTGAACTCTTCTCTATACTCTGAATAGATAAAAAACCTTTCGAATGGATTCTATTGTGAATTTTATAACTAAGGATAAAATAAACTTAACTTAACACTAACTCTCCTTAAGATCGCATTTCCTCCGGATATCCTCTGTCTTAATTAATTATCCCGGAGTGAAAAATAACCCTTTATTTAGTTCAAGTTGATATCCTGAACTATCATCCTCTTTGCTGTCCAATAATCAAGAATGTTGATTGTCAGCTGTCATCTCAACACACAACAAATTAATTATAAACAGTTTGCTTACTGTATTGCTAACTGTACAAGAAGAGGTCAGGACCGTGTGTTAACTCGAGAACAGACACTGAAACTCATCTCCATCTTCATCACGAACAGATGCGTAGAATTAACATTGTTTTGACATCTTCATCACCGGAATCATCATTTGATACAACTGACTGAATCGAAGCAGCAGGCGAAATTTGATTTCGAGATCAAAGTCAAGTGAATAGGATAAGAATTGAATTAAAAATTGATTTAAAGTTGAGCAGGACGAAAGAGTATAAAAAAGAAAACCATCCAAAAACCATCAGGATCCAAAATAGTAGAAGTTTTAAAAACAAAACATTTCATTTCTGAAGCCTCTTAGTTTTTAATGTAGTATGAAAGTATTAAAGTAAAACTTGCGCTCTTAAAAACTTGAAAAACTGAGACGTTGAGGAGTTTAAAACTTACCTGAGTTTAAAAGAGACATAAATTAATATGTTTGTATAAACTGATGATGATGGATATGATGATGTTGATAACGATGAAGGAGAGGATGCTGACAATGAGTAGAGTGAAGACGAAGACGATCAGGAGGACGATAATGATGGTTATAACAATGAAGAAGATGACAAGGAAGATGATTTGGCTTTTGAGGAAGATACCGAGGAAAATAAGAATGTTTATTATGATAGTGATGATGGTTATGATGATAATGATGGTGGTTATGAAGATGATTGAGATACTGATGGAAATGCGGAGGATGAAGATCCCCGTGAAGAGGATGAAGACGAGAATGAGGATGCTGAAGGCTCTAAAACTAGACTAATGATCCATGAAGATGATGATGAAGAGGAAATGAAAGAGAGAGGGAGAGAGTAAAGGATCATAATGATATTGCAGTTGTAGATGATGATACTTCAGATGTCGATGATGCCGCAAATGATGAGGAAATTCAATGTAATATCGAAGATGAAGATAATCATTACCAGGAGAATGATGATCATAATTAAGATACTAATGGCAACCGTATTTGAAGGACAGCTTTCAGCTTATCCTCGGACACTTCCTGGCATGAACATAAACAGAGAAAGTGAAGCTTATTAAAGAGGAAATGCTTCGGCGTCCTTTTCTTCGGTTCCTTTTTCTTTTTCGTCATTTTATTCTTGTCCTTTTTCTTCTTCTTCTTCTCGAAACTATTGCGATTTATAAATTTACTGAACTGATGCCCTTCCTTCTCATTTAAGGAAGAAAGATACAAATATTAAGATAACAACATCTGCTTTTATTCCGCATGCGTTCTTTATTATAATCGCGTCTGTTGTTGTTGTTGTTATTGATGCGGCTGCTTTTTCTCCTTCTTCTTGTTGTTGTTGTTGTTGTTTTTCATATGGTACGCAACCAAAATGAGAATCGCAATCATCTGGCGGATGCACTCGAGCAGATGATAAATTTTGTAGAACCTGCGAAAGTTTTACGAAACCCAAAACATGAACAAACACATGAACAAAAACATCGGCAACAATACAGACAGACATACATACACATGGACACATTGCACATCCCCCCACACACACGCACACACACACACACACACACACACACACACTCTACACGTGAGTCATGCCAGACGAACTCTCTGCTGGCGGCGAGGAAGTCCTTGATTTATGGACGAACACTCCTGAGTTTAGCCGTCATTTGCAAATGCGTTGGAAGCACGTTAAACTGTACGCCGAACTGGCGAACTCTGAACTCGGTCGATGTTAGGGATGTCTTGAGACGGTTCATTTACATACCACAAAGATTCGGTTCTCCAGCGAAACCGATATATTCAGAGTCGATTTAGACATTTTATAATAATGTACATGTGTCTTGAGAACTGATTCATATCTCTTAAAGACTGTCTATTGTCTATGATACGACGATTGAGGGGTTTGATATCGTCGACATGTTTTATATTGACTAAGTAGAATTTATACTTAGATCTTAGGTCAATCGTCTTTCAATTGCTCTCCAGGGTCAAGGATATACTATCTATTGAGTTGAATTTAATCGACTTTTATGGATTTCCATATTCGTAAAAACCCGGTTTTTATTAAATTTTGTGAATTTGTTCTGGAAAATCTTTTGCAACAATAACAATAGCAAGGAATGATAATAGTAGCTCAACACTATTTTAGAAACAACAATTTCCAAACGCAACAACAACACAAATGAATGTTCCTAACCGCGCCGTAGACAGCAGCTGACAAGCAAGACAAAGGATCAAAAGGGCAGAAAAACAGTGGAGCTCGTGGATGGAAGGGATGCCTGAAAGGGGGGAGGAAGAAAATTCGCGCTATGACTCTGATATGAAATGTTAAAAAACCTTTCTGAAATGAGAAATGCGTTTGAAATTTGGATTTAACTTAATGCATGAGGAATGAGAGCTGAATTAAAGCAGAATTATAGCTGAATGATAACTGAATGATCGCTGAATGGAAACTGATTTAAAGCAGAATTATAGCTGAATGATAGCTGAATTAGATATGTATTCGACCAGAATTAGTTATTATTATTTATTATTAGACCAGAATTACTAAATCAGAGCTAAATAAGAGCTTGATCAAAACTGAAAGAGGCTTGAATGAATGCTAGAATTACAGCTGAATGAAAGCTGAATGAGTGCTGAATGAGAGCTGAATGAGGGTTGAACTCGAGTCGAATTGGAACTGAACGATAGCTGAATGAGAGCAGCAATAAATGAACTGAAGTAACGAAGTAGAGTGAAATGATTATTGAATTAATGCTAATTGACTACTCAATGATTATGGAGTGAATGCTGAATGAGTGCTAAATGAATACTAAATGAGACCAGAGTTCATTCATTTATTTAACATACATATATATTTAAAATAGATTTTATCAAAAGTTTTACGAGTCACATAGCCACTAAATATATATAATTTATTCGTTAAGTTTATCTCTATTACTAGTTTTAATGTTTGCCCACCTTTCTTTGAACTCCTAAAAATATGCAACACAACTTCGAAAAAGGATCTGAGCGACAAAAGGATAGATTTTTTGGGCTTATTTTTTAATTTGCCGAATGAGTTGGTTAACTGAGGTAAAGCATAATATTTGTTGTTGTTTTTATTATTCAATTTGTTGTTATTCTTGTTTTTAGTGCGTGTCGTGTCGTATTCTTCATGTTTTTATGTTTATTTGCGTTGACTGCCCCAAAAGGATCCTTCTTTATGTGTTTCCTTTTATTCGGCTTCGTCTTTTTTTAATTTTAGAGCCACTACGCATTTTTGTTCCTTTTGTTCCTGTTGCGGATGCTTTTAAATAAATTTCTGTGTCGTCTGTGTCATGTTTTGTGTTAGAAAAAGAAAAAATCGTTTAGCGAGAGAAGGATGGAGGGAGTGGAAGGATGTGAATTCAGCAGAATTGGGTGATATTAAAGAGATTATTTTTTAAAGAGCAACCATGAAACACGTAATCTTTAAAAATGCAGCTCACAACAACACGCAAACCGAGTCCTTCCAGCAGCTGCACTTCTTTCGTGTGTCTTTCCGACTTTCTTTATCTCTATATTATTGATATTACTCTCTTCTTCGTCTTCCCTCTTTCTCGGTGCTAAAAGGACGCCATAATCCTTTTTAACTTCACCTCTGACCTCACCACGGCGACTCCTTTTTTAACTTTATTGCCTTTAATAACGTGTGCTGAAAGTTTGCTGAAAATTAATGCTAACCGGAAACAAAAAAGACCTCAGACAGGACGGAGAACAATTTGACCTCTCTTTGAACCAATCCGCCCACCTGCCCCGCCCCTCGTCTGTCGTCCGTCTTGCCGCAGATTTTATTGAGCCACCGTTTAACTCGGTTGCAGAAGTTGAACCACATCGGAAGATCCTGCTTCAGGTGCTGCTGCAGCAACAGTTGTTGTTGTTACTTGTTGTTGTTGTTGTTGTTGTTGTTGTTGTTGTTGCTGTTGCTCTTGTTGTTGCTGCTGTTGCTGTTGTTGTTATCGCAGTCAACAAATTCGAATGCTTACTCAGCTGAATGGCCTCGAATGGAAGCCAGCCGCAGCAGCTCGCTTTTGTAGCTCGGTTCTAATTTTTGATGAGGTTTTTTGGAGTAGTCGTTGTTGTTGTTGTTGTTGCTTTTGTTGTTGCTTCCATTTCAGGTGCTTCTTTTCTTGATGCTGTAAATATTTTTTTTCAAATATAACTTTGCGTTATAAAATAATGCAATAAAAATGGTGCAGCCATAAAAACGAAACGACAAAAAGGAAGAAACGAAGGAAAACAGGAAAACGTATTCAACAATTGATCGTTAAAAGTTGGAAAAATCTTAAACTGAGTCAAGCCAAAAAATGTAGAGCGAAAGAGAAGAAAAAAACAACCCTGAATTCTATGAAATTCAATGAATTTTTTATGGAATTAATTTGTACACTTCATAAATAAAGCATTTCTATTGAAAAATTAGACCGGGAAAATCGAGACTCAAGAAAAATATTATAACGCAAATAAATACAGAGAAAAAAGTTAGAATATAAAAAAATTAATTTCGGAATTATGATCATTTAAAGTTTAGCTATATTTCGTTTATTTTTGCTATCTTCCAGATCGAATTGCAAGAAAACCAGACGTCGCAACAATATGATTGATGGCGTTTTGGAAAGCTGATCAGGCGTAGAATTACTGTGCGAAGTTTTAGGTGTCTGCGACGCGCCATTTCGGAATTCTGATCATTTAAAGTTTAGCTATATTTCGTTTATTTTTGCTATCTTCCAGATCGAATTGCAAGAAAACCAGACGTCGCAAAAATATGATTGATGGCGTTTTGGAAAGCTGATCATGCGTAGAATTACTGTGCGAAGTTTCATGGTTCTAGCATTATTTTTACGGATTTTCATTTTGCAAAGTTTTATGGGTCTAGGACGTCTCCTTACGGAGTTATGAGCGTTTAAAGTTTTGCTATCTTCCAGATCGAATTGCAAGAAAACCAGACGTCGCAAAAATATGATTGATGGCGTTTTGGAAAGCTGATCATGCGTAGAATTACTGTGCGAAGTTTCATGGTTCTAGCATTATTTTTACGGATTTTCATTTTGCAAAGTTTTATGGGTCTAGGACGTCTCCTTACGGAGTTATGAGCGTTTAAAGTTTTGCTATCTTCCAGATCGAATTGCAAGAAAACCAGACGTCGCAAAAATATGATTGATGGTGTTTTGGAAAGCTGATCATGCGTAGAATTACTGTGCGAAGTTTCATGGTTCTAGCATTATTTTTACGGATTTTCATTTTGCAAAGTTTTATGGGTCTAGGACGTCTCCTTACGGAGTTATGAGCGTTTAAAGTTTTGCTATCTTCCAGATCGAATTGCAAGAAAACCAGACGTCGCAACAATATGATTGATGGCGTTTTGGAAAGCTGATCAGGCGTAGAATTACTGTGCGAAGTTTTAGGTGTCTGCGACGCGCCATTTCGGAATTCTGATCATTTAAAGTTTAGCTATATTTCGTTTATTTTTGCTATCTTCCAGATCGAATTGCAAGAAAACCAGACGTCGCAACAATATGATTGATGGCGTTTTGGAAAGCTGATCATGCGTAGAATTACTGTGCGAAGTTTCATGGTTCTAGCATTATTTTTACGGATTTTCATTTTGCAAAGTTTTATGGGTCTAGGACGTCTCCTTACGGAGTTATGAGCGTTTAAAGTTTTGCTATCTTCCAGATCGAATTGCAAGAAAACCAGACGTCGCAAAAATATGATTGATGGCGTTTTGGAAAGCTGATCATGCGTAGAATTACTGTGCGAAGTTTCATGGTTCTAGCATTATTTTTACGGATTTTCATTTTGCAAAGTTTTATGGGTCTAGGACGTCTCCTTACGGAGTTATGAGCGTTTAAAGTTTTGCTATCTTCCAGATCGAATTGCAAGAAAACCAGACGTCGCAACAATATGATTGATGGCGTTTTGGAAAGCTGATCAGGCGTAGAATTACTGTGCGAAGTTTTAGGTGTCTGCGACGCGCCATTTCGGAATTCTGATCATTTAAAGTTTAGCTATATTTCGTTTATTTTTGCTATCTTCCAGATCGAATTGCAAGAAAACCAGACGTCGCAACAATATGATTGATGGCGTTTTGGAAAGCTGATCATGCGTAGAATTACTGTGCGAAGTTTCATGGTTCTAGCATTATTTTTACGGATTTTCATTTTGCAAAGTTTTATGGGTCTAGGACGTCTCCTTACGGAGTTATGAGCGTTTAAAGTTTTGCTATCTTCCAGATCGAATTGCAAGAAAACCAGACGTCGCAAAAATATGATTGATGGCGTTTTGGAAAGCTGATCATGCGTAGAATTACTGTGCGAAGTTTCATGGTTCTAGCATTATTTTTACGGATTTTCATTTTGCAAAGTTTTATGGGTCTAGGACGTCTCCTTACGGAGTTATGAGCGTTTAAAGTTTTGCTATCTTCCAGATCGAATTGCAAGAAAACCAGACGTCGCAAAAGACGGTGTCTGCGATGCGCCATTTCGGAATTATGATCATTTAAAGTTTAGCTATATTTCGTTTATTTTTGCTATCTTCCAGATCGAATTGCAAGAAAACCAGACGTCGCAACAATATGATTGATGGCGTTTTGGAAAGCTGATCAGGCGTAGAATTACTGTGCGAAGTTTTAGGTGTCTGCGACGCGCCATTTCGGAATTATGGTCATTTAAAGTTTAGCTATATTTCGTTTATTTTTGCTATCTTCCAGATCGAATTGCAAGAAAACCAGACGTTTTGGAAAGCTGATCATGCGTAGAATTACTGTGCGAAGTTTCATGGTTCTAGCATTATTTTTACGGATTTTCATTTTGCAAAGTTTTATGGGTCTAGGACGTCTCCTTACGGAGTTATGAGCGTTTAAAGTTTTGCTATCTTCCAGATCGAATTGCAAGAAAACCAGACGTCGCAAAAATATGATTGATGGCGTTTTGGAAAGCTGATCATGCGTAGAATTACTGTGCGAAGTTTCATGGTTCTAGCATTATTTTTACGGATTTTCATTTTGCAAAGTTTTATGGGTCTAGGACGTCTCCTTACGGAGTTATGAGCGTTTAAAGTTATGCTATCTTCCAGATCGAATTGCAAGAAAACCAGACGTCGCAACAATATGATTGATGGCGTTTTGGAAAGCTGATCAGGCGTAGAATTACTGTGCGAAGTTTTAGGTGTCTGCGACGCGCCATTTCGGAATTATGATCATTTAAAGTTTAGCTATATTTCGTTTATTTTTGCTATCTTCCAGATCGAATTGCAAGAAAACCAGACGTCGCAAAAATATGATTGATGGCGTTTTGGAAAGCTGATCATGCGTAGAATTACTGTGCGAAGTTTCATGGTTCTAGCATTATTTTTACGGATTTTCATTTTGCAAAGTTTTATGGGTCTAGGACGTCTCCTTACGGAGTTATGAGCGTTTAAAGTTTTGCTATCTTCCAGATCGAATTGCAAGAAAACCAGACGTCGCAAAAATATGATTGATGGCGTTTTGGAAAGCTGATCATGCGTAGAATTACTGTGCGAAGTTTCATGGTTCTAGCATTATTTTTACGGATTTTCATTTTGCAAAGTTTTATGGGTCTAGGACGTCTCCTTACGGAGTTATGAGCGTTTAAAGTTTTGCTATCTTCCAGATCGAATTGCAAGAAAACCAGACGTCGCAAAAATATGATTGATGGCGTTTTGGAAAGCTGATCATGCGTAGAATTACTGTGCGAAGTTTCATGGTTCTAGCATTATTTTTACGGATTTTCATTTTGCAAAGTTTTATGGGTCTAGGACGTCTCCTTACGGAGTTATGAGCGTTTAAAGTTTTGCTATCTTCCAGATCGAATTGCAAGAAAACCAGACGTCGCAAAAATATGATTGATGGCGTTTTGGAAAGCTGATCATGCGTAGAATTACTGTGCGAAGTTTCATGGTTCTAGCATTATTTTTACGGATTTTCATTTTGCAAAGTTTTATGGGTCTAGGACGTCTCCTTACGGAGTTATGAGCGTTTAAAGTTATGCTATCTTCCAGATCGAATTGCAAGAAAACCAGACGTCGCAACAATATGATTGATGGCGTTTTGGAAAGCTGATCAGGCGTAGAATTACTGTGCGAAGTTTTAGGTGTCTGCGACGCGCCATTTCGGAATTCTGATCATTTAAAGTTTAGCTATATTTCGTTTATTTTTGCTATCTTCCAGATCGAATTGCAAGAAAACCAGACGTCGCAACAATATGATTGATGGCGTTTTGGAAAGCTGATCATGCGTAGAATTACTGTGCGAAGTTTCATGGTTCTAGCATTATTTTTACGGATTTTCATTTTGCAAAGTTTTATGGGTCTAGGACGTCTCCTTACGGAGTTATGAGCGTTTAAAGTTTTGCTATCTTCCAGATCGAATTGCAAGAAAACCAGACGTCGCAAAAATATGATTGATGGCGTTTTGGAAAGCTGATCATGCGTAGAATTACTGTGCGAAGTTTCATGGTTCTAGCATTATTTTTACGGATTTTCATTTTGCAAAGTTTTATGGGTCTAGGACGTCTCCTTACGGAGTTATGAGCGTTTAAAGTTTTGCTATCTTCCAGATCGAATTGCAAGAAAACCAGACGTCGCAACAATATGATTGATGGCGTTTTGGAAAGCTGATCAGGCGTAGAATTACTGTGCGAAGTTTTAGGTGTCTGCGACGCGCCATTTCGGAATTCTGATCATTTAAAGTTTAGCTATATTTCGTTTATTTTTGCTATCTTCCAGATCGAATTGCAAGAAAACCAGACGTCGCAACAATATGATTGATGGCGTTTTGGAAAGCTGATCATGCGTAGAATTACTGTGCGAAGTTTCATGGTTCTAGCATTATTTTTACGGATTTTCATTTTGCAAAGTTTTATGGGTCTAGGACGTCTCCTTACGGAGTTATGAGCGTTTAAAGTTTTGCTATCTTCCAGATCGAATTGCAAGAAAACCAGACGTCGCAAAAATATGATTGATGGCGTTTTGGAAAGCTGATCATGCGTAGAATTACTGTGCGAAGTTTTAGGTGTCTGCGACGCGCCATTTCGGAATTATGATCATTTAAAGTTTAGCTATATTTCGTTTATTTTTGCTATCTTCCAGATCGAATTACAAGAAAACCAGACGTCGCAACAATATGATTGATGGCGTTTTGGAAAGCTGATCAGGCGTAGAATTACTGTGCGAAGTTTTAGGTGTCTGCGACGCGCCATTTCGGAATTATGGTCATTTAAAGTTTAGCTATATTTCGTTTATTTTTGCTATCTTCCAGATCGAATTGCAAGAAAACCAGACGTCGCAAAAATATGATTGATGGCGTTTTGGAAAGCTGATCATGCGTAGAATTACTGTGCGAAGTTTCATGGTTCTAGCATTATTTTTACGGATTTTCATTTTGCAAAGTTTTATGGGTCTAGGACGTCTCCTTACGGAGTTATGAGCGTTTAAAGTTATGCTATCTTCCAGATCGAATTGCAAGAAAACCAGACGTCGCAAAAATATGATTGATGGCGTTTTGGAAAGCTGATCATGCGTAGAATTACTGTGCGAAGTTTCATGGTTCTAGCATTATTTTTACGGATTTTCATTTTGCAAAGTTTTATGGGTCTAGGACGTCTCCTTACGGAGTTATGAGCGTTTAAAGTTATGCTATCTTCCAGATCGAATTGCAAGAAAACCAGACGTCGCAACAATATGATTGATGGCGTTTTGGAAAGCTGATCAGGCGTAGAATTACTGTGCGAAGTTTTAGGTGTCTGCGACGCGCCATTTCGGAATTATGATCATTTAAAGTTTAGCTATATTTCGTTTATTTTTGCTATCTTCCAGATCGAATTGCAAGAAAACCAGACGTCGCAAAAATATGATTGATGGCGTTTTGGAAAGCTGATCATGCGTAGAATTACTGTGCGAAGTTTCATGGTTCTAGCATTATTTTTACGGATTTTCATTTTGCAAAGTTTTATGGGTCTAGGACGTCTCCTTACGGAGTTATGAGCGTTTAAAGTTTTGCTATCTTCCAGATCGAATTGCAAGAAAACCAGACGTCGCAAAAATATGATTGATGGCGTTTTGGAAAGCTGATCATGCGTAGAATTACTGTGCGAAGTTTCATGGTTCTAGCATTATTTTTACGGATTTTCATTTTGCAAAGTTTTATGGGTCTAGGACGTCTCCTTACGGAGTTATGAGCGTTTAAAGTTTTGCTATCTTCCAGATCGAATTGCAAGAAAACCAGACGTCGCAAAAATATGATTGATGGCGTTTTGGAAAGCTGATCATGCGTAGAATTACTGTGCGAAGTTTTAGGTGTCTGCGACGCGCAATTTCGGAATTATGATCATTTAAAGTTTAGCTATATTTCGTTTATTTTTGCTATCTTCCAGATCGAATTGCAAGAAAACCAGACGTCGCAAAAATATGATTGATGGCGTTTTGGAAAGCTGATCATGCGTAGAATTACTGTGCGAAGTTTCATGGTTCTAGCATTATTTTTACGGATTTTCATTTTGCAAAGTTTTATGGGTCTAGGACGTCTCCTTACGGAGTTATGAGCGTTTAAAGTTTTGCTATCTTCCAGATCGAATTGCAAGAAAACCAGACGTCGCAAAAATATGATTGATGGCGTTTTGGAAAGCTGATCATGCGTAGAATTACTGTGCGAAGTGTTAGGTGTCTGCGACGCGCCATTTCGGAATTATGATCATTTAAAGTTTAGCTATATTTCGTTTATTTTTGCTATCTTCCAGATCGAATTGCAAGAAAACCAGACGTCGCAAAAATATGATTGATGGCGTTTTGGAAAGCTGATCATGCGTAGAATTACTGTGCGAAGTGTTAGGTGTCTGCGACGCGCCATTTCGGAATTATGATCATTTAAAGTTTAGCTATATTTCGTTTATTTTTGCTATCTTCCAGATCGAATTGCAAGAAAACCAGACGTCGCAAAAATATGATTGATGGCGTTTTGGAAAGCTGATCATGCGTAGAATTACTGTGCGAAGTTTCATGGTTCTAGCATTATTTTTACGGATTTTCATTTTGCAAAGTTTTATGGGTCTAGGACGTCTCCTTACGGAGTTATGAGCGTTTAAAGTTTTGCTATCTTCCAGATCGAATTGCAAGAAAACCAGACGTCGCAAAAATATGATTGATGGCGTTTTGGAAAGCTGATCATGCGTAGAATTACTGTGCGAAGTTTTAGGTGTCTGCGACGCGCCATTTCGGAATTATGATCATTTAAAGTTTAGCTATATTTCGTTTATTTTTGCTATCTTCCAGATCGAATTGCAAGAAAACCAGACGTCGCAAAAATATGATTGATGGCGTTTTGGAAAGCTGATCATGCGTAGAATTACTGTGCGAAGTTTCATGGTTCTAGCATTATTTTTACGGATTTTCATTTTGCAAAGTTTTATGGGTCTAGGACGTCTCCTTACGGAGTTATGAGCGTTTAAAGTTTTGCTATCTTCCAGATCGAATTGCAAGAAAACCAGACGTCGCAAAAATATGATTGATGGCGTTTTGGAAAGCTGATCATGCGTAGAATTACTGTGCGAAGTTTCATGGTTCTAGCATTATTTTTACGGATTTTCATTTTGCAAAGTTTTATGGGTCTAGGACGTCTCCTTACGGAGTTATGAGCGTTTAAAGTTTTGCTATCTTCCAGATCGAATTGCAAGAAAACCAGACGTCGCAAAAATATGATTGATGGCGTTTTGGAAAGCTGATCATGCGTAGAATTACTGTGCGAAGTTTTAGGTGTCTGCGACGCGCCATTTCGGAATTATGATCATTTAAAGTTTAGCTATATTTCGTTTATTTTTGCTATCTTCCAGATCGAATTGCAAGAAAACCAGACGTCGCAAAAATATGATTGATGGCGTTTTGGAAAGCTGATCATGCGTAGAATTACTGTGCGAAGTTTCATGGTTCTAGCATTATTTTTACGGATTTTCATTTTGCAAAGTTTTATGGGTCTAGGACGTCTCCTTACGGAGTTATGAGCGTTTAAAGTTTTGCTATCTTCCAGATCGAATTGCAAGAAAACCAGACGTCGCAAAAATATGATTGATGGCGTTTTGGAAAGCTGATCATGCGTAGAATTACTGTGCGAAGTTTTAGGTGTCTGCGACGCGCCATTTCGGAATTATGATCATTTAAAGTTTAGCTATATTTCGTTTATTTTTGCTATCTTCCAGATCGAATTGCAAGAAAACCAGACGTCGCAAAAATATGATTGATGGCGTTTTGGAAAGCTGATCATGCGTAGAATTACTGTGCGAAGTTTCATGGTTCTAGCATTATTTTTACGGATTTTCATTTTGCAAAGTTTTATGGGTCTAGGACGTCTCCTTACGGAGTTATGAGCGTTTAAAGTTTTGCTATCTTCCAGATCGAATTGCAAGAAAACCAGACGTCGCAAAAATATGATTGATGGCGTTTTGGAAAGCTGATCATGCGTAGAATTACTGTGCGAAGTTTTAGGTGTCTGCGACGCGCCATTTCGGAATTATGATCATTTAAAGTTTAGCTATATTTCGTTTATTTTTGCTATCTTCCAGATCGAATTGCAAGAAAACCAGACGTCGCAAAAATATGATTGATGGCGTTTTGGAAAGCTGATCATGCGTAGAATTACTGTGCGAAGTGTTAGGTGTCTGCGACGCGCCATTTCGGAATTATGATCATTTAAAGTTTAGCTATATTTCGTTTATTTTTGCTATCTTCCAGATCGAATTGCAAGAAAACCAGACGTCGCAAAAATATGATTGATGGCGTTTTGGAAAGCTGATCATGCGTAGAATTACTGTGCGAAGTTTCATGGTTCTAGCATTATTTTTACGGATTTTCATTTTGCAAAGTTTTATGGGTCTAGGACGTCTCCTTACGGAGTTATGAGCGTTTAAAGTTTTGCTATCTTCCAGATCGAATTGCAAGAAAACCAGACGTCGCAAAAATATGATTGATGGCGTTTTGGAAAGCTGATCATGCGTAGAATTACTGTGCGAAGTTTTAGGTGTCTGCGACGCGCCATTTCGGAATTATGATCATTTAAAGTTTAGCTATATTTCGTTTATTTTTGCTATCTTCCAGATCGAATTGCAAGAAAACCAGACGTCGCAAAAATATGATTGATGGCGTTTTGGAAAGCTGATCATGCGTAGAATTACTGTGCGAAGTTTTAGGTGTCTGCGACGCGCCATTTCGGAATTATGATCATTTAAAGTTTAGCTATATTTCGTTTATTTTTGCTATCTTCCAGATCGAATTGCAAGAAAACCAGACGTCGCAAAAATATGATTGATGGCGTTTTGGAAAGCTGATCATGCGTAGAATTACTGTGCGAAGTTTTAGGTGTCTGCGACGCGCCATTTCGGAATTATGATCATTTAAAGTTTAGCTATATTTCGTTTATTTTTGCTATCTTCCAGATCGAATTGCAAGAAAACCAGACGTCGCAAAAATATGATTGATGGCGTTTTGGAAAGCTGATCATGCGTAGAATTACTGTGCGAAGTTTCATGGTTCTAGCATTATTTTTACGGATTTTCATTTTGCAAAGTTTTATGGGTCTAGGACGTCTCCTTACGGAGTTATGAGCGTTTAAAGTTTTGCTATCTTCCAGATCGAATTGCAAGAAAACCAGACGTCGCAAAAATATGATTGATGGCGTTTTGGAAAGCTGATCATGCGTAGAATTACTGTGCGAAGTTTCATGGTTCTAGCATTATTTTTACGGATTTTCATTTTGCAAAGTTTTATGGGTCTAGGACGTCTCCTTACGGAGTTATGAGCGTTTAAAGTTTTGCTATCTTCCAGATCGAATTGCAAGAAAACCAGACGTCGCAAAAATATGATTGATGGCGTTTTGGAAAGCTGATCATGCGTAGAATTACTGTGCGAAGTTTTAGGTGTCTGCGACGCGCCATTTCGGAATTATGATCATTTAAAGTTTAGCTATATTTCGTTTATTTTTGCTATCTTCCAGATCGAATTGCAAGAAAACCAGACGTCGCAAAAATATGATTGATGGCGTTTTGGAAAGCTGATCATGCGTAGAATTACTGTGCGAAGTTTCATGGTTCTAGCATTATTTTTACGGATTTTCATTTTGCAAAGTTTTATGGGTCTAGGACGTCTCCTTACGGAGTTATGAGCGTTTAAAGTTTTGCTATCTTCCAGATCGAATTGCAAGAAAACCAGACGTCGCAAAAATATGATTGATGGCGTTTTGGAAAGCTGATCATGCGTAGAATTACTGTGCGAAGTTTCATGGTTCTAGCATTATTTTTACGGATTTTCATTTTGCAAAGTTTTATGGGTCTAGGACGTCTCCTTACGGAGTTATGAGCGTTTAAAGTTTTGCTATCTTCCAGATCGAATTGCAAGAAAACCAGACGTCGCAAAAATATGATTGATGGCGTTTTGGAAAGCTGATCATGCGTAGAATTACTGTGCGAAGTTTTAGGTGTCTGCGACGCGCCATTTCGGAATTATGATCATTTAAAGTTTAGCTATATTTCGTTTATTTTTGCTATCTTCCAGATCGAATTGCAAGAAAACCAGACGTCGCAAAAATATGATTGATGGCGTTTTGGAAAGCTGATCATGCGTAGAATTACTGTGCGAAGTGTTAGGTGTCTGCGACGCGCCATTTCGGAATTATGATCATTTAAAGTTTAGCTATATTTCGTTTATTTTTGCTATCTTCCAGATCGAATTGCAAGAAAACCAGACGTCGCAAAAATATGATTGATGGCGTTTTGGAAAGCTGATCATGCGTAGAATTACTGTGCGAAGTGTTAGGTGTCTGCGACGCGCCATTTCGGAATTATGATCATTTAAAGTTTAGCTATATTTCGTTTATTTTTGCTATCTTCCAGATCGAATTGCAAGAAAACCAGACGTCGCAAAAATATGATTGATGGCGTTTTGGAAAGCTGATCATGCGTAGAATTACTGTGCGAAGTTTCATGGTTCTAGCATTATTTTTACGGATTTTCATTTTGCAAAGTTTTATGGGTCTAGGACGTCTCCTTACGGAGTTATGAGCGTTTAAAGTTTTGCTATCTTCCAGATCGAATTGCAAGAAAACCAGACGTCGCAAAAATATGATTGATGGCGTTTTGGAAAGCTGATCATGCGTAGAATTACTGTGCGAAGTTTTAGGTGTCTGCGACGCGCCATTTCGGAATTATGATCATTTAAAGTTTAGCTATATTTCGTTTATTTTTGCTATCTTCCAGATCGAATTGCAAGAAAACCAGACGTCGCAAAAATATGATTGATGGCGTTTTGGAAAGCTGATCATGCGTAGAATTACTGTGCGAAGTTTCATGGTTCTAGCATTATTTTTACGGATTTTCATTTTGCAAAGTTTTATGGGTCTAGGACGTCTCCTTACGGAGTTATGAGCGTTTAAAGTTTTGCTATCTTCCAGATCGAATTGCAAGAAAACCAGACGTCGCAAAAATATGATTGATGGCGTTTTGGAAAGCTGATCATGCGTAGAATTACTGTGCGAAGTTTCATGGTTCTAGCATTATTTTTACGGATTTTCATTTTGCAAAGTTTTATGGGTCTAGGACGTCTCCTTACGGAGTTATGAGCGTTTAAAGTTTTGCTATCTTCCAGATCGAATTGCAAGAAAACCAGACGTCGCAAAAATATGATTGATGGCGTTTTGGAAAGCTGATCATGCGTAGAATTACTGTGCGAAGTTTTAGGTGTCTGCGACGCGCCATTTCGGAATTATGATCATTTAAAGTTTAGCTATATTTCGTTTATTTTTGCTATCTTCCAGATCGAATTGCAAGAAAACCAGACGTCGCAAAAATATGATTGATGGCGTTTTGGAAAGCTGATCATGCGTAGAATTACTGTGCGAAGTTTCATGGTTCTAGCATTATTTTTACGGATTTTCATTTTGCAAAGTTTTATGGGTCTAGGACGTCTCCTTACGGAGTTATGAGCGTTTAAAGTTTTGCTATCTTCCAGATCGAATTGCAAGAAAACCAGACGTCGCAAAAATATGATTGATGGCGTTTTGGAAAGCTGATCATGCGTAGAATTACTGTGCGAAGTTTCATGGTTCTAGCATTATTTTTACGGATTTTCATTTTGCAAAGTTTTATGGGTCTAGGACGTCTCCTTACGGAGTTATGAGCGTTTAAAGTTTTGCTATCTTCCAGATCGAATTGCAAGAAAACCAGACGTCGCAAAAATATGATTGATGGCGTTTTGGAAAGCTGATCATGCGTAGAATTACTGTGCGAAGTTTCATGGTTCTAGCATTATTTTTACGGATTTTCATTTTGCAAAGTTTTATGGGTCTAGGACGTCTCCTTACGGAGTTATGAGCGTTTAAAGTTTTGCTATCTTCCAGATCGAATTGCAAGAAAACCAGACGTCGCAACAATATGATTGATGGCGTTTTGGAAAGCTGATCAGGCGTAGAATTACTGTGCGAAGTTTCATGGTTCTAGCATTATTTTTACGGATTTTCATTTTGCAAAGTTTTATGGGTCTAGGACGTCTCCTTACGGAGTTATGAGCGTTTAAAGTTATGCTATCTTCCAGATCGAATTGCAAGAAAACCAGACGTCGCAACAATATGATTGATGGCGTTTTGGAAAGCTGATCATGCGTAGAATTACTGTGCGAAGTTTCATGGTTCTAGCATTATTTTTACGGATTTTCATTTTGCAAAGTTTTATGGGTCTAGGACGTCTCCTTACGGAGTTATGAGCGTTTAAAGTTATGCTATCTTCCAGATCGAATTGCAAGAAAACCAGACGTCGCAACAATATGATTGATGGCGTTTTGGAAAGCTGATCAGGCGTAGAATTACTGTGCGAAGTTTTAGGTGTCTGCGACGCGCAATTTCGGAATTATGATCATTTAAAGTTTAGCTATATTTCGTTTATTTTTGCTATCTTCCAGATCGAATTGCAAGAAAACCAGACGTCGCAAAAATATGATTGATGGCGTTTTGGAAAGCTGATCATGCGTAGAATTACTGTGCGAAGTTTCATGGTTCTAGCATTATTTTTACGGATTTTCATTTTGCAAAGTTTTATGGGTCTAGGACGTCTCCTTACGGAGTTATGAGCGTTTAAAGTTATGCTATCTTCCAGATCGAATTGCAAGAAAACCAGACGTCGCAACAATATGATTGATGGCGTTTTGGAAAGCTGATCAGGCGTAGAATTACTGTGCGAAGTTTTAGGTGTCTGCGACGCGCAATTTCGGAATTATGATCATTTAAAGTTTAGCTATATTTCGTTTATTTTTGCTATCTTCCAGATCGAATTGCAAGAAAACCAGACGTCGCAAAAATATGATTGATGGCGTTTTGGAAAGCTGATCATGCGTAGAATTACTGTGCGAAGTTTCATGGTTCTAGCATTATTTTTACGGATTTTCATTTTGCAAAGTTTTATGGGTCTAGGACGTCTCCTTACGGAGTTATGAGCGTTTAAAGTTTTGCTATCTTCCAGATCGAATTGCAAGAAAACCAGACGTCGCAAAAATATGATTGATGGCGTTTTGGAAAGCTGATCATGCGTAGAATTACTGTGCGAAGTGTTAGGTGTCTGCGACGCGCCATTTCGGAATTATGATCATTTAAAGTTTAGCTATATTTCGTTTATTTTTGCTATCTTCCAGATCGAATTGCAAGAAAACCAGACGTCGCAAAAATATGATTGATGGCGTTTTGGAAAGCTGATCATGCGTAGAATTACTGTGCGAAGTTTCATGGTTCTAGCATTATTTTTACGGATTTTCATTTTGCAAAGTTTTATGGGTCTAGGACGTCTCCTTACGGAGTTATGAGCGTTTAAAGTTTTGCTATCTTCCAGATCGAATTGCAAGAAAACCAGACGTCGCAAAAATATGATTGATGGCGTTTTGGAAAGCTGATCATGCGTAGAATTACTGTGCGAAGTGTTAGGTGTCTGCGACGCGCCATTTCGGAATTCTGATCATTTAAAGTTTAGCTATATTTCGTTTATTTTTGCTATCTTCCAGATCGAATTGCAAGAAAACCAGACGTCGCAAAAATATGATTGATGGCGTTTTGGAAAGCTGATCATGCGTAGAATTACTGTGCGAAGTTTCATGGTTCTAGCATTATTTTTACGGATTTTCATTTTGCAAAGTTTTATGGGTCTAGGACGTCTCCTTACGGAGTTATGAGCGTTTAAAGTTTTGCTATCTTCCAGATCGAATTGCAAGAAAACCAGACGTCGCAAAAATATGATTGATGGCGTTTTGGAAAGCTGATCATGCGTAGAATTACTGTGCGAAGTTTCATGGTTCTAGCATTATTTTTACGGATTTTCATTTTGCAAAGTTTTATGGGTCTAGGACGTCTCCTTACGGAGTTATGAGCGTTTAAAGTTTTGCTATCTTCCAGATCGAATTGCAAGAAAACCAGACGTCGCAAAAATATGATTGATGGCGTTTTGGAAAGCTGATCATGCGTAGAATTACTGTGCGAAGTTTTAGGTGTCTGCGACGCGCAATTTCGGAATTATGATCATTTAAAGTTTAGCTATATTTCGTTTATTTTTGCTATCTTCCAGATCGAATTGCAAGAAAACCAGACGTCGCAAAAATATGATTGATGGCGTTTTGGAAAGCTGATCATGCGTAGAATTACTGTGCGAAGTTTCATGGTTCTAGCATTATTTTTACGGATTTTCATTTTGCAAAGTTTTATGGGTCTAGGACGTCTCCTTACGGAGTTATGAGCGTTTAAAGTTTTGCTATCTTCCAGATCGAATTGCAAGAAAACCAGACGTCGCAACAATATGATTGATGGCGTTTTGGAAAGCTGATCATGCGTAGAATTACTGTGCGAAGTTTTAGGTGTCTGCGATGCGCCATTTCGGAATTATGATCATTTAAAGTTTAGCTATATTTCGTTTATTTTTGCTATCTTCCAGATCGAATTGCAAGAAAACCAGACGTCGCAAAAATATGATTGATGGCGTTTTGGAAAGCTGATCATGCGTAGAATTACTGTGCGAAGTTTCATGGTTCTAGCATTATTTTTACGGATTTTCATTTTGCAAAGTTTTATGGGTCTAGGACGTCTCCTTACGGAGTTATGAGCGTTTAAAGTTTTGCTATCTTCCAGATCGAATTGCAAGAAAACCAGACGTCGCAAAAATATGATTGATGGCGTTTTGGAAAGCTGATCATGCGTAGAATTACTGTGCGAAGTTTCATGGTTCTAGCATTATTTTTACGGATTTTCATTTTGCAAAGTTTTATGGGTCTAGGACGTCTCCTTACGGAGTTATGAGCGTTTAAAGTTTTGCTATCTTCCAGATCGAATTGCAAGAAAACCAGACGTCGCAAAAATATGATTGATGGCGTTTTGGAAAGCTGATCATGCGTAGAATTACTGTGCGAAGTTTCATGGTTCTAGCATTATTTTTACGGATTTTCATTTTGCAAAGTTTTATGGTTCTAGCATTATTTTTACGGATTTTCATTTTGCAAAGTTTTATGGGTCTAGGACGTCTCCTTACGGAGTTATGAGCGTTTAAAGTTTTGCTATCTTCCAGATCGAATTGCAAGAAAACCAGACGTCGCAAAAATATGATTGATGGCGTTTTGGAAAGCTGATCATGCGTAGAATTACTGTGCGAAGTGTTAGGTGTCTGCGACGCGCCATTTCGGAATTCTGATCATTTAAAGTTTAGCTATATTTCGTTTATTTTTGCTATCTTCCAGATCGAATTGCAAGAAAACCAGACGTCGCAACAATATGATTGATGGCGTTTTGGAAAGCTGATCATGCGTAGAATTACTGTGCGAAGTTTCATGGTTCTAGCATTATTTTTACGGATTTTCATTTTGCAAAGTTTTATGGGTCTAGGACGTCTCCTTACGGAGTTATGAGCGGTTAAAGTTTTGCTATCTTCCAGATCGAATTGCAAGAAAACCAGACGTCGCAAAAATATGATTGATGGCGTTTTGGAAAGCTGATCATGCGTAGAATTACTGTGCGAAGTTTTAGGTGTCTGCGACGCGCCATTTCGGAATTCTGATCATTTAAAGTTTAGCTATATTTCGTTTATTTTTGCTATCTTCCAGATCGAATTGCAAGAAAACCAGACGTCGCAAAAATATGATTGATGGCGTTTTGGAAAGCTGATCATGCGTAGAATTACTGTGCGAAGTTTCATGGTTCTAGCATTATTTTTACGGATTTTCATTTTGCAAAGTTTTATGGGTCTAGGACGTCTCCTTACGGAGTTATGAGCGTTTAAAGTTTTGCTATCTTCCAGATCGAATTGCAAGAAAACCAGACGTCGCAAAAATATGATTGATGGCGTTTTGGAAAGCTGATCATGCGTAGAATTACTGTGCGAAGTTTTAGGTGTCTGCGACGCGCAATTTCGGAATTATGATCATTTAAAGTTTAGCTATATTTCGTTTATTTTTGCTATCTTCCAGATCGAATTGCAAGAAAACCAGACGTCGCAAAAATATGATTGATGGCGTTTTGGAAAGCTGATCATGCGTAGAATTACTGTGCGAAGTTTCATGGTTCTAGCATTATTTTTACGGATTTTCATTTTGCAAAGTTTTATGGGTCTAGGACGTCTCCTTACGGAGTTATGAGCGTTTAAAGTTTTGCTATCTTCCAGATCGAATTGCAAGAAAACCAGACGTCGCAAAAATATGATTGATGGCGTTTTGGAAAGCTGATCATGCGTAGAATTACTGTGCGAAGTTTTAGGTGTCTGCGACGCGCCATTTCGGAATTATGATCATTTAAAGTTTAGCTATATTTCGTTTATTTTTGCTATCTTCCAGATCGAATTGCAAGAAAACCAAACGTCGCAAAAATATGATTGATGGCGTTTTGGAAAGCTGATCATGCGTAGAATTACTGTGCGAAGTTTCATGGTTCTAGCATTATTTTTACGGATTTTCATTTTGCAAAGTTTTATGGGTCTAGGACGTCTCCTTACGGAGTTATGAGCGTTTAAAGTTTTGCTATCTTCCAGATCGAATTGCAAGAAAACCAGACGTCGCAAAAATATGATTGATGGCGTTTTGGAAAGCTGATCATGCGTAGAATTACTGTGCGAAGTTTCATGGTTCTAGCATTATTTTTACGGATTTTCATTTTGCAAAGTTTTATGGGTCTAGGACGTCTCCTTACGGAGTTATGAGCGTTTAAAGTTTTGCTATCTTCCAGATCGAATTGCAAGAAAACCAGACGTCGCAAAAATATGATTGATGGCGTTTTGGAAAGCTGATCATGCGTAGAATTACTGTGCGAAGTTTCATGGTTCTAGCATTATTTTTACGGATTTTCATTTTGCAAAGTTTTATGGGTCTAGGACGTCTCCTTACGGAGTTATGAGCGTTTAAAGTTTTGCTATCTTCCAGATCGAATTGCAAGAAAACCAGACGTCGCAACAATATGATTGATGGCGTTTTGGAAAGCTGATCATGCGTAGAATTACTGTGCGAAGTTTTAGGTGTCTGCGATGCGCCATTTCGGAATTATGATCATTTAAAGTTTAGCTATATTTCGTTTATTTTTGCTATCTTCCAGATCGAATTGCAAGAAAACCAGACGTCGCAAAAATATGATTGATGGCGTTTTGGAAAGCTGATCATGCGTAGAATTACTGTGCGAAGTTTCATGGTTCTAGCATTATTTTTACGGATTTTCATTTTGCAAAGTTTTATGGTTCTAGCATTATTTTTACGGATTTTCATTTTGCAAAGTTTTATGGGTCTAGGACGTCTCCTTACGGAGTTATGAGCGTTTAAAGTTTTGCTATCTTCCAGATCGAATTGCAAGAAAACCAGACGTCGCAAAAATATGATTGATGGCGTTTTGGAAAGCTGATCATGCGTAGAATTACTGTGCGAAGTGTTAGGTGTCTGCGACGCGCCATTTCGGAATTCTGATCATTTAAAGTTTAGCTATATTTCGTTTATTTTTGCTATCTTCCAGATCGAATTGCAAGAAAACCAGACGTCGCAACAATATGATTGATGGCGTTTTGGAAAGCTGATCATGCGTAGAATTACTGTGCGAAGTTTTAGGTGTCTGCGACGCGCCATTTCGGAATTATGATCATTTAAAGTTTAGCTATATTTCGTTTATTTTTGCTATCTTCCAGATCGAATTGCAAGAAAACCAGACGTCGCAAAAATATGATTGATGGCGTTTTGGAAAGCTGATCATGCGTAGAATTACTGTGCGAAGTTTCATGGTTCTAGCATTATTTTTACGGATTTTCATTTTGCAAAGTTTTATGGGTCTAGGACGTCTCCTTACGGAGTTATGAGCGGTTAAAGTTTTGCTATCTTCCAGATCGAATTGCAAGAAAACCAGACGTCGCAAAAATATGATTGATGGCGTTTTGGAAAGCTGATCATGCGTAGAATTACTGTGCGAAGTTTTAGGTGTCTGCGACGCGCCATTTCGGAATTCTGATCATTTAAAGTTTAGCTATATTTCGTTTATTTTTGCTATCTTCCAGATCGAATTGCAAGAAAACCAGACGTCGCAAAAATATGATTGATGGCGTTTTGGAAAGCTGATCATGCGTAGAATTACTGTGCGAAGTTTCATGGTTCTAGCATTATTTTTACGGATTTTCATTTTGCAAAGTTTTATGGGTCTAGGACGTCTCCTTACGGAGTTATGAGCGTTTAAAGTTTTGCTATCTTCCAGATCGAATTGCAAGAAAACCAGACGTCGCAAAAATATGATTGATGGCGTTTTGGAAAGCTGATCATGCGTAGAATTACTGTGCGAAGTGTTAGGTGTCTGCGACGCGCAATTTCGGAATTCTGATCATTTAAAGTTTAGCTATATTTCGTTTATTTTTGCTATCTTCCAGATCGAATTGCAAGAAAACCAGACGTCGCAAAAATATGATTGATGGCGTTTTGGAAAGCTGATCATGCGTAGAATTACTGTGCGAAGTTTCATGGTTCTAGCATTATTTTTACGGATTTTCATTTTGCAAAGTTTTATGGGTCTAGGACGTCTCCTTACGGAGTTATGAGCGTTTAAAGTTTTGCTATCTTCCAGATCGAATTGCAAGAAAACCAGACGTCGCAAAAATATGATTGATGGCGTTTTGGAAAGCTGATCATGCGTAGAATTACTGTGCGATGTTTTAGGTGTCTGCGACGCGCCATTTCGGAATTATGATCATTTAAAGTTTAGCTATATTTCGTTTATTTTTGCTATCTTCCAGATCGAATTGCAAGAAAACCAAACGTCGCAAAAATATGATTGATGGCGTTTTGGAAAGCTGATCATGCGTAGAATTACTGTGCGAAGTTTCATGGTTCTAGCATTATTTTTACGGATTTTCATTTTGCAAAGTTTTATGGGTCTAGGACGTCTCCTTACGGAGTTATGAGCGTTTAAAGTTTTGCTATCTTCCAGATCGAATTGCAAGAAAACCAGACGTCGCAAAAATATGATTGATGGCGTTTTGGAAAGCTGATCATGCGTAGAATTACTGTGCGAAGTTTCATGGTTCTAGCATTATTTTTACGGATTTTCATTTTGCAAAGTTTTATGGGTCTAGGACGTCTCCTTACGGAGTTATGAGCGTTTAAAGTTTTGCTATCTTCCAGATCGAATTGCAAGAAAACCAGACGTCGCAAAAATATGATTGATGGCGTTTTGGAAAGCTGATCATGCGTAGAATTACTGTGCGAAGTTTCATGGTTCTAGCATTATTTTTACGGATTTTCATTTTGCAAAGTTTTATGGGTCTAGGACGTCTCCTTACGGAGTTATGAGCGTTTAAAGTTTTGCTATCTTCCAGATCGAATTGCAAGAAAACCAGACGTCGCAACAATATGATTGATGGCGTTTTGGAAAGCTGATCATGCGTAGAATTACTGTGCGAAGTTTTAGGTGTCTGCGATGCGCCATTTCGGAATTATGATCATTTAAAGTTTAGCTATATTTCGTTTATTTTTGCTATCTTCCAGATCGAATTGCAAGAAAACCAGACGTCGCAAAAATATGATTGATGGCGTTTTGGAAAGCTGATCATGCGTAGAATTACTGTGCGAAGTTTTAGGTGTCTGCGACGCGCCATTTCGGAATTATGATCATTTAAAGTTTAGCTATATTTCGTTTATTTTTGCTATCTTCCAGATCGAATTGCAAGAAAACCAGACGTCGCAAAAATATGATTGATGGCGTTTTGGAAAGCTGATCATGCGTAGAATTACTGTGCGAAGTTTCATGGTTCTAGCATTATTTTTACGGATTTTCATTTTGCAAAGTTTTATGGGTCTAGGACGTCTCCTTACGGAGTTATGAGCGTTTAAAGTTTTGCTATCTTCCAGATCGAATTGCAAGAAAACCAGACGTCGCAAAAATATGATTGATGGCGTTTTGGAAAGCTGATCATGCGTAGAATTACTGTGCGAAGTTTTAGGTGTCTGCGAAGCGCCATTTCGGAATTCTGATCATTTAAAGTTTAGCTATATTTCGTTTATTTTTGCTATCTTCCAGATCGAATTGCAAGAAAACCAGACGTCGCAAAAATATGATTGATGGCGTTTTGGAAAGCTGATCATGCGTAGAATTACTGTGCGAAGTTTCATGGTTCTAGCATTATTTTTACGGATTTTCATTTTGCAAAGTTTTATGGGTCTAGGACGTCTCCTTACGGAGTTATGAGCGTTTAAAGTTTTGCTATCTTCCAGATCGAATTGCAAGAAAACCAGACGTCGCAAAAATATGATTGATGGCGTTTTGGAAAGCTGATCATGCGTAGAATTACTGTGCGAAGTTTTGGGTGTCTGCGACGCGCCATTTCGGAATTCTGATCATTTAAAGTTTAGCTATATTTCGTTTATTTTTGCTATCTTCCAGATCGAATTGCAAGAAAACCAGACGTCGCAAAAATATGATTGATGGCGTTTTGGAAAGCTGATCATGCGTAGAATTACTGTGCGAAGTTTCATGGTTCTAGCATTATTTTTACGGATTTTCATTTTGCAAAGTTTTATGGGTCTAGGACGTCTCCTTACGGAGTTATGAGCGTTTAAAGTTTTGCTATCTTCCAGATCGAATTGCAAGAAAACCAGACGTCGCAAAAATATGATTGATGGCGTTTTGGAAAGCTGATCATGCGTAGAATTACTGTGCGAAGTTTCATGGTTCTAGCATTATTTTTACGGATTTTCATTTTGCAAAGTTTTATGGGTCTAGGACGTCTCCTTACGGAGTTATGAGCGTTTAAAGTTTTGCTATCTTCCAGATCGAATTGCAAGAAAACCAGACGTCGCAAAAATATGATTGATGGCGTTTTGGAAAGCTGATCATGCGTAGAATTACTGTGCGAAGTTTTAGGTGTCTGCGACGCGCCATTTCGGAATTATGATCATTTAAAGTTTAGCTATATTTCGTTTATTTTTGCTATCTTCCAGATCGAATTGCAAGAAAACCAGACGTCGCAAAAATATGATTGATGGCGTTTTGGAAAGCTGATCATGCGTAGAATTACTGTGCGAAGTTTCATGGTTCCAGCATTATTTTTACGGATTTTCATTTTGCAAAGTTTTATGGGTCTAGGACGTCTCCTTACGGAGTTATGAGCGTTTAAAGTTTTGCTATCTTCCAGATCGAATTGCAAGAAAACCAGACGTCGCAAAAATATGATTGATGGCGTTTTGGAAAGCTGATCATGCGTAGAATTACTGTGCGAAGTTTTAGGTGTCTGCGACGCGCCATTTCGGAATTCTGATCATTTAAAGTTTAGCTATATTTCGTTTATTTTTGCTATCTTCCAGATCGAATTGCAAGAAAACCAGACGTCGCAAAAATATGATTGATGGCGTTTTGGAAAGCTGATCATGCGTAGAATTACTGTGCGAAGTTTCATGGTTCCAGCATTATTTTTACGGATTTTCATTTTGCAAAGTTTTATGGGTCTAGGACGTCTCCTTACGGAGTTATGAGCGTTTAAAGTTTTGCTATCTTCCAGATCGAATTGCAAGAAAACCAGACGTCGCAAAAATATGATTGATGGCGTTTTGGAAAGCTGATCATGCGTAGAATTACTGTGCGAAGTTTTAGGTGTCTGCGACGCGCCATTTCGGAATTATGATCATTTAAAGTTTAGCTATATTTCGTTTATTTTTGCTATCTTCCAGATCGAATTGCAAGAAAACCAGACGTCGCAAAAATATGATTGATGGCGTTTTGGAAAGCTGATCATGCGTAGAATTACTGTGCGAAGTTTCATGGTTCCAGCATTATTTTTACGGATTTTCATTTTGCAAAGTTTTATGGGTCTAGGACGTCTCCTTACGGAGTTATGAGCGTTTAAAGTTTTGCTATCTTCCAGATCGAATTGCAAGAAAACCAGACGTCGCAAAAATATGATTGATGGCGTTTTGGAAAGCTGATCATGCGTAGAATTACTGTGCGAAGTTTCATGGTTCTAGCATTATTTTTACGGATTTTCATTTTGCAAAGTTTTATGGGTCTAGGACGTCTCCTTACGGAGTTATGAGCGTTTAAAGTTTTGCTATCTTCCAGATCGAATTGCAAGAAAACCAGACGTCGCAAAAATATGATTGATGGCGTTTTGGAAAGCTGATCATGCGTAGAATTACTGTGCGAAGTTTCATGGTTCTAGCATTATTTTTACGGATTTTCATTTTGCAAAGTTTTATGGGTCTAGGACGTCTCCTTACGGAGTTATGAGCGTTTAAAATTTTGCTATCTTCCAGACCGAATTGCAAGAAAACCAGACGTCGCAACAATATGATTGATGGCGTTTTGGAAAGCTGATCATGCGTAGAATTACTGTGCGAAGTTTTAGGTGTCTGCGACGCGCCATTTCGGAATTATGATCATTTAAAGTTTAGCTATATTTCGTTTATTTTTGCTATCTTCCAGATCGAATTGCAAGAAAACCAGACGTCGCAAAAATATGATTGATGGCGTTTTGGAAAGCTGATCATGCGTAGAATTACTGTGCGAAGTTTTAGGTGTCTGCGACGCGCCATTTCGGAATTCTGATCATTTAAAGTTTAGCTATATTTCGTTTATTTTTGCTATCTTCCAGATCGAATTGCAAGAAAACCAGACGTCGCAAAAATATGATTGATGGCGTTTTGGAAAGCTGATCATGCGTAGAATTACTGTGCGAAGTTTCATGGTTCCAGCATTATTTTTACGGATTTTCATTTTGCAAAGTTTTATGGGTCTAGGACGTCTCCTTACGGAGTTATGAGCGTTTAAAGTTTTGCTATCTTCCAGATCGAATTGCAAGAAAACCAGACGTCGCAAAAATATGATTGATGGCGTTTTGGAAAGCTGATCATGCGTAGAATTACTGTGCGAAGTTTTAGGTGTCTGCGACGCGCCATTTCGGAATTATGATCATTTAAAGTTTAGCTATATTTCGTTTATTTTTGCTATCTTCCAGATCGAATTGCAAGAAAACCAGACGTCGCAAAAATATGATTGATGGCGTTTTGGAAAGCTGATCATGCGTAGAATTACTGTGCGAAGTTTCATGGTTCCAGCATTATTTTTACGGATTTTCATTTTGCAAAGTTTTATGGGTCTAGGACGTCTCCTTACGGAGTTATGAGCGTTTAAAGTTTTGCTATCTTCCAGATCGAATTGCAAGAAAACCAGACGTCGCAAAAATATGATTGATGGCGTTTTGGAAAGCTGATCATGCGTAGAATTACTGTGCGAAGTTTCATGGTTCTAGCATTATTTTTACGGATTTTCATTTTGCAAAGTTTTATGGGTCTAGGACGTCTCCTTACGGAGTTATGAGCGTTTAAAGTTTTGCTATCTTCCAGATCGAATTGCAAGAAAACCAGACGTCGCAAAAATATGATTGATGGCGTTTTGGAAAGCTGATCATGCGTAGAATTACTGTGCGAAGTTTCATGGTTCTAGCATTATTTTTACGGATTTTCATTTTGCAAAGTTTTATGGGTCTAGGACGTCTCCTTACGGAGTTATGAGCGTTTAAAATTTTGCTATCTTCCAGACCGAATTGCAAGAAAACCAGACGTCGCAACAATATGATTGATGGCGTTTTGGAAAGCTGATCATTCCGACGCGCCATTTCGGAATTCTGATCATTTAAAGTTTAGCTATATTTCCTTTATTTTTGCTATCTTCCAGATCGAATTGCAAGAAAACCAGACGTCGCAAAAATATGATTGATGACGTTTTGGAAAGCTGATCATGCGTAGAATTACTGTGCGAAGTTTCATGGTTCTAGCATTATTTTTACGGATTTTCATTTTGCAAAGTTTTATGGGTCTAGGACGTCTCCTTACGGAGTTATGAGCGTTTAAAGTTTTGCTATCTTCCAGATCGAATTGCAAGAAAACCAGACGTCGCAAAAATATGATTGATGGCGTTTTGAAAAGCTGATCATGCGTAGAATTACTGTGCGAAGTTTTAAGTGTCTGCGACGCGCCATTTCGGAATTCTGATCATTTAAAGTTTAGCTATATTTCGTTTATTTTTGCTATCTTCCAGATCGAATTGCAAGAAAACCAGACGTCGCAAAAATATGATTGATGGCGTTTTGGAAAGCTGATCATGCGTAGAATTACTGTGCGAAGTTTCATGGTTCTAGCATTATTTTTACGGATTTTCATTTTGCAAAGTTTTATGGGTCTAGGACGTCTCCTTACGGAGTTATGAGCGTTTAAAATTTTGCTATCTTCCAGACCGAATTGCAAGAAAACCAGACGTCGCAACAATATGATTGATGGCGTTTTGGAAAGCTGATCATGCGTAGAATTACTGTGCGAAGTTTTAGGTGTCTGCGATGCGCCATTTCGGAATTATGATCATTTAAACTTTAGCTATATTTCGTTTATTTTTGCTATCTTCCAGATCGAATTGCAAGAAAACCAGACGTCGCAACAATATGATTGATGGCGTTTTGGAAAGTTGATCATGCGTAGAATTACTGTGCGAAGTTTTAGGTGTCTGCGACGCGCCATTTCGGAATTCTGATCATTTAAAGTTTAGCTATATTTCGTTTATTTTTGCTATCTTCCAGATCGAATTGCAAGAAAACCAGACGTCGCAAAAATATGATTGATGGCGTTTTGGAAAGCTGATCATGCGTAGAATTACTGTGCGAAGTTTCATGGTTCTAGCATTATTTTTACGGATTTTCATTTTGCAAAGTTTTATGGGTCTAGGACGTCTCCTTACGGAGTTATGAGCGTTTAAAGTTTTGCTATCTTCCAGATCGAATTGCAAGAAAACCAGACGTCGCAAAAATATGATTGATGGCGTTTTGGAAAGCTGATCATGCGTAGAATTACTGTGCGAAGTTTTAGGTGTCTGCGACGCGCCATTTCGGAATTATGATCATTTAAAGTTTAGCTATATTTCGTTTATTTTTGCTATCTTCCAGATCGAATTGCAAGAAAACCAGACGTCGCAAAAATATGATTGATGGCGTTTTGGAAAGCTGATCATGCGTAGAATTACTGTGCGAAGTTTCATGGTTCTAGCATTATTTTTACGGATTTTCATTTTGCAAAGTTTTATGGGTCTAGGACGTCTCCTTACGGAGTTATGAGCGTTTAAAATTTTGCTATCTTCCAGACCGAATTGCAAGAAAACCAGACGTCGCAACAATATGATTGATGGCGTTTTGGAAAGCTGATCATGCGTAGAATTACTGTGCGAAGTTTTAGGTGTCTGCGATGCGCCATTTCGGAATTATGATCATTTAAACTTTAGCTATATTTCGTTTATTTTTGCTATATTCCAGATCGAATTGCAAGAAAACCAGACGTCGCAACAATATGATTGATGGCGTTTTGGAAAGTTGATCATGCGTAGAATTACTGTGCGAAGTTTTAGGTGTCTGCGACGCGCCATTTCGGAATTCTGATCATTTAAAGTTTAGCTATATTTCGTTTATTTTTGCTATCTTCCAGATCGAATTGCAAGAAAACCAGACGTCGCAAAAATATGATTGATGGCGTTTTGGAAAGCTGATCATGCGTAGAATTACTGTGCGAAGTTTCATGGTTCTAGCATTATTTTTACGGATTTTCATTTTGCAAAGTTTTATGGGTCTAGGACGTCTCCTTACGGAGTTATGAGCGTTTAAAGTTTTGCTATCTTCCAGATCGAATTGCAAGAAAACCAGACGTCGCAAAAATATGATTGATGGCGTTTTGGAAAGCTGATCATGCGTAGAATTACTGTGCGAAGTTTTAGGTGTCTGCGACGCGCCATTTCGGAATTCTGATCATTTAAAGTTTAGCTATATTTCGTTTATTTTTGCTATCTTCCAGATCGAATTGCAAGAAAACCAGACGTCGCAAAAATATGATTGATGGCGTTTTGGAAAGCTGATCATGCGTAGAATTACTGTGCGAAGTTTTAGGTGTCTGCGACGCGCCATTTCGGAATTATGATCATTTAAAGTTTAGCTATATTTCGTTTATTTTTGCTATCTTCCAGATCGAATTGCAAGAAAACCAGACGTCGCAAAAATATGATTGATGGCGTTTTGGAAAGCTGATCATGCGTAGAAATACTGTGCGAAGTTTCATGGTTCTAGCATTATTTTTACGGATTTTCATTTTGCAAAGTTTTATGGGTCTAGGACGTCTCCTTACGGAGTTATGAGCGTTTAAAGTTTTGCTATCTTCCAGATCGAATTGCAAGAAAACCAGACGTCGCAAAAATATGATTGATGGCGTTTTGGAAAGCTGATCATGCGTAGAATTACTGTGCGAAGTTTCATGGTTCTAGCATTATTTTTACGGATTTTCATTTTGCAAAGTTTTATGGGTCTAGGACGTCTCCTTACGGAGTTATGAGCGTTTAAAGTTTTGCTATCTTCCAGATCGAATTGCAAGAAAACCAGACGTCGCAAAAATATGATTGATGGCGTTTTGGAAAGCTGATCATGCGTAGAATTACTGTGCGAAGTTTTAGGTGTCTGCGACGCGCCATTTCGGAATTATGATCATTTAAAGTTTAGCTATATTTCGTTTATTTTTGCTATCTTCCAGATCGAATTGCAAGAAAACCAGACGTCGCAAAAATATGATTGATGGCGTTTTGGAAAGCTGATCATGCGTAGAATTACTGTGCGAAGTTTCATGGTTCTAGCATTATTTTTACGGATTTTCATTTTGCAAAGTTTTATGGGTCTAGGACGTCTCCTTACGGAGTTATGAGCGTTTAAAGTTTTGCTATCTTCCAGATCGAATTGCAAGATAACCAGACGTCGCAAAAATATGATTGATGGCGTTTTGGAAAGCTGATCATGCGTAGAATTACTGTGCGAAGTTTTAGGTGTCTGCGACGCGCCATTTCGGAATTCTGATCATTTAAAGTTTAGCTATATTTCGTTTATTTTTGCTATCTTCCAGATCGAATTGCAAGAAAACCAGACGTCGCAAAAATATGATTGATGGCGTTTTGGAAAGCTGATCATGCGTAGAATTACTGTGCGAAGTTTCATGGTTCTAGCATTATTTTTACGGATTTTCATTTTGCAAAGTTTTATGGGTCTAGGACGTCTCCTTACGGAGTTATGAGCGTTTAAAATTTTGCTATCTTCCAGACCGAATTGCAAGAAAACCAGACGTCGCAACAATATGATTGATGGCGTTTTGGAAAGCTGATCATGCGTAGAATTACTGTGCGAAGTTTTAGGTGTCTGCGACGCGCCATTTCGGAATTATGATCATTTAAAGTTTAGCTATATTTCGTTTATTTTTGCTATCTTCCAGATCGAATTGCAAGAAAACCAGACGTCGCAAAAATATGATTGATGGCGTTTTGGAAAGCTGATCATGCGTAGAATTACTGTGCGAAGTTTTAGGTGTCTGCGACGCGCCATTTCGGAATTCTGATCATTTAAAGTTTAGCTATATTTCGTTTATTTTTGCTATCTTCCAGATCGAATTGCAAGAAAACCAGACGTCGCAAAAATATGATTGATGACGTTTTGGAAAGCTGATCATGCGTAGAATTACTGTGCGAAGTTTCATGGTTCTAGCATTATTTTTACGGATTTTCATTTTGCAAAGTTTTATGGGTCTAGGACGTCTCCTTACGGAGTTATGAGCGTTTAAAGTTTTGCTATCTTCCAGATCGAATTGCAAGAAAACCAGACGTCGCAAAAATATGATTGATGGCGTTTTGGAAAGCTGATCATGCGTAGAATTACTGTGCGAAGTTTTAGGTGTCTGCGACGCGCCATTTCGGAATTATGATCATTTAAAGTTTAGCTATATTTCGTTTATTTTTGCTATCTTCCAGATCGAATTGCAAGAAAACCAGACGTCGCAAAAATATGATTGATGGCGTTTTGGAAAGCTGATCATGCGTAGAATTACTGTGCGAAGTTTCATGGTTCTAGCATTATTTTTACGGATTTTCATTTTGCAAAGTTTTATGGGTCTAGGACGTCTCCTTACGGAGTTATGAGCGTTTAAAGTTTTGCTATCTTCCAGATCGAATTGCAAGAAAACCAGACGTCGCAAAAATATGATTGATGGCGTTTTGAAAAGCTGATCATGCGTAGAATTACTGTGCGAAGTTTTAAGTGTCTGCGACGCGCCATTTCGGAATTCTGATCATTTAAAGTTTAGCTATATTTCGTTTATTTTTGCTATCTTCCAGATCGAATTGCAAGAAAACCAGACGTCGCAAAAATATGATTGATGGCGTTTTGGAAAGCTGATCATGCGTAGAATTACTGTGCGAAGTTTCATGGTTCTAGCATTATTTTTACGGATTTTCATTTTGCAAAGTTTTATGGGTCTAGGACGTCTCCTTACGGAGTTATGAGCGTTTAAAATTTTGCTATCTTCCAGACCGAATTGCAAGAAAACCAGACGTCGCAACAATATGATTGATGGCGTTTTGGAAAGCTGATCATGCGTAGAATTACTGTGCGAAGTTTTAGGTGTCTGCGATGCGCCATTTCGGAATTATGATCATTTAAACTTTAGCTATATTTCGTTTATTTTTGCTATCTTCCAGATCGAATTGCAAGAAAACCAGACGTCGCAACAATATGATTGATGGCGTTTTGGAAAGTTGATCATGCGTAGAATTACTGTGCGAAGTTTTAGGTGTCTGCGACGCGCCATTTCGGAATTCTGATCATTTAAAGTTTAGCTATATTTCGTTTATTTTTGCTATCTTCCAGATCGAATTGCAAGAAAACCAGACGTCGCAAAAATATGATTGATGGCGTTTTGGAAAGCTGATCATGCGTAGAATTACTGTGCGAAGTTTTAGGTGTCTGCGACGCGCCATTTCGGAATTCTGATCATTTAAAGTTTAGCTATATTTCGTTTATTTTTGCTATCTTCCAGATCGAATTGCAAGAAAACCAGACGTCGCAACAATATGATTGATGGCGTTTTGGAAAGCTGATCATGCGTAGAATTACTGTGCGAAGTTTCATGGTTCTAGCATTATTTTTACGGATTTTCATTTTGCAAAGTTTTATGGGTCTAGGACGTCTCCTTACGGAGTTATGAGCGTTTAAAGTTTTGCTATCTTCCAGATCGAATTGCAAGAAAACCAGACGTCGCAAAAATATGATTGATGGCGTTTTGAAAAGCTGATCATGCGTAGAATTACTGTGCGAAGTTTTAAGTGTCTGCGACGCGCCATTTCGGAATTCTGATCATTTAAAGTTTAGCTATATTTCGTTTATTTTTGCTATCTTCCAGATCGAATTGCAAGAAAACCAGACGTCGCAAAAATATGATTGATGGCGTTTTGGAAAGCTGATCATGCGTAGAATTACTGTGCGAAGTTTCATGGTTCTAGCATTATTTTTACGGATTTTCATTTTGCAAAGTTTTATGGGTCTAGGACGTCTCCTTACGGAGTTATGAGCGTTTAAAATTTTGCTATCTTCCAGACCGAATTGCAAGAAAACCAGACGTCGCAACAATATGATTGATGGCGTTTTGGAAAGCTGATCATGCGTAGAATTACTGTGCGAAGTTTTAGGTGTCTGCGACGCGCCATTTCGGAATTATGATCATTTAAAGTTTAGCTATATTTCGTTTATTTTTGCTATCTTCCAGATCGAATTGCAAGAAAACCAGACGTCGCAAAAATATGATTGATGGCGTTTTGGAAAGCTGATCATGCGTAGAATTACTGTGCGAAGTTTTAGGTGTCTGCGACGCGCCATTTCGGAATTCTGATCATTTAAAGTTTAGCTATATTTCGTTTATTTTTGCTATCTTCCAGATCGAATTGCAAGAAAACCAGACGTCGCAAAAATATGATTGATGGCGTTTTGGAAAGCTGATCATGCGTAGAATTACTGTGCGAAGTTTCATGGTTCTAGCATTATTTTTACGGATTTTCATTTTGCAAAGTTTTATGGGTCTAGGACGTCTCCTTACGGAGTTATGAGCGTTTAAAATTTTGCTATCTTCCAGACCGAATTGCAAGAAAACCAGACGTCGCAACAATATGATTGATGGCGTTTTGGAAAGCTGATCATGCGTAGAATTACTGTGCGAAGTTTTAGGTGTCTGCGACGCGCCATTTCGGAATTATGATCATTTAAAGTTTAGCTATATTTCGTTTATTTTTGCTATCTTCCAGATCGAATTGCAAGAAAACCAGACGTCGCAAAAATATGATTGATGGCGTTTTGGAAAGCTGATCATGCGTAGAATTACTGTGCGAAGTTTTAGGTGTCTGCGACGCGCCATTTCGGAATTCTGATCATTTAAAGTTTAGCTATATTTCGTTTATTTTTGCTATCTTCCAGATCGAATTGCAAGAAAACCAGACGTCGCAAAAATATGATTGATGACGTTTTGGAAAGCTGATCATGCGTAGAATTACTGTGCGAAGTTTCATGGTTCTAGCATTATTTTTACGGATTTTCATTTTGCAAAGTTTTATGGGTCTAGGACGTCTCCTTACGGAGTTATGAGCGTTTAAAGTTTTGCTATCTTCCAGATCGAATTGCAAGAAAACCAGACGTCGCAAAAATATGATTGATGGCGTTTTGGAAAGCTGATCATGCGTAGAATTACTGTGCGAAGTTTTAGGTGTCTGCGACGCGCCATTTCGGAATTATGATCATTTAAAGTTTAGCTATATTTCGTTTATTTTTGCTATCTTCCAGATCGAATTGCAAGAAAACCAGACGTCGCAAAAATATGATTGATGGCGTTTTGGAAAGCTGATCATGCGTAGAATTACTGTGCGAAGTTTCATGGTTCTAGCATTATTTTTACGGATTTTCATTTTGCAAAGTTTTATGGGTCTAGGACGTCTCCTTACGGAGTTATGAGCGTTTAAAGTTTTGCTATCTTCCAGATCGAATTGCAAGAAAACCAGACGTCGCAAAAATATGATTGATGGCGTTTTGAAAAGCTGATCATGCGTAGAATTACTGTGCGAAGTTTTAAGTGTCTGCGACGCGCCATTTCGGAATTCTGATCATTTAAAGTTTAGCTATATTTCGTTTATTTTTGCTATCTTCCAGATCGAATTGCAAGAAAACCAGACGTCGCAAAAATATGATTGATGGCGTTTTGGAAAGCTGATCATGCGTAGAATTACTGTGCGAAGTTTCATGGTTCTAGCATTATTTTTACGGATTTTCATTTTGCAAAGTTTTATGGGTCTAGGACGTCTCCTTACGGAGTTATGAGCGTTTAAAATTTTGCTATCTTCCAGACCGAATTGCAAGAAAACCAGACGTCGCAACAATATGATTGATGGCGTTTTGGAAAGCTGATCATGCGTAGAATTACTGTGCGAAGTTTTAGGTGTCTGCGATGCGCCATTTCGGAATTATGATCATTTAAACTTTAGCTATATTTCGTTTATTTTTGCTATCTTCCAGATCGAATTGCAAGAAAACCAGACGTCGCAACAATATGATTGATGGCGTTTTGGAAAGTTGATCATGCGTAGAATTACTGTGCGAAGTTTTAGGTGTCTGCGACGCGCCATTTCGGAATTCTGATCATTTAAAGTTTAGCTATATTTCGTTTATTTTTGCTATCTTCCAGATCGAATTGCAAGAAAACCAGACGTCGCAAAAATATGATTGATGGCGTTTTGGAAAGCTGATCATGCGTAGAATTACTGTGCGAAGTTTTAGGTGTCTGCGACGCGCCATTTCGGAATTCTGATCATTTAAAGTTTAGCTATATTTCGTTTATTTTTGCTATCTTCCAGATCGAATTGCAAGAAAACCAGACGTCGCAAAAATATGATTGATGGCGTTTTGGAAAGCTGATCATGCGTAGAATTACTGTGCGAAGTTTCATGGTTCTAGCATTATTTTTACGGATTTTCATTTTGCAAAGTTTTATGGGTCTAGGACGTCTCCTTACGGAGTTATGAGCGTTTAAAATTTTGCTATCTTCCAGACCGAATTGCAAGAAAACCAGACGTCGCAACAATATGATTGATGGCGTTTTGGAAAGCTGATCATGCGTAGAATTACTGTGCGAAGTTTTAGGTGTCTGCGATGCGCCATTTCGGAATTATGATCATTTAAACTTTAGCTATATTTCGTTTATTTTTGCTATCTTCCAGATCGAATTGCAAGAAAACCAGACGTCGCAACAATATGATTGATGGCGTTTTGGAAAGCTGATCATGCGTAGAATTACTGTGCGAAGTTTTAGGTGTCTGCGATGCGCCATTTCGGAATTCTGATCATTTAAAGTTTAGCTATATTTCGTTTATTTTTGCTATCTTCCAGATCGAATTGCAAGAAAACCAGACGTCGCAAAAATATGATTGATGGCGTTTTGGAAAGCTGATCATGCGTAGAACTACTGTGCGAAGTTTCATGGTTCTAGCATTATTTTTACGGATTTTCATTTTGCAAAGTTTTATGGGTCTAGGACGTCTCCTTACGGAGTTATGAGCGTTTAAAGTTTTGCTATCTTCCAGATCGAATTGCAAGAAAACCAGACGTCGCAAAAATATGATTGATGGCGTTTTGGAAAGCTGATCATGCGTAGAATTACTGTGCGAAGTTTCATGGTTCTAGCATTTATTTTACGGATTTTCATTTTGCAAAGTTTTATGGGTCTAGGACGTCTCCTTACGGAGTTATGAGCGTTTAAAGTTTTGCTATCTTCCAGATCGAATTGCAAGAAAACCAGACGTCGCAAAAATATGATTGATGGCGTTTTGGAAAGCTGATCAGGCGTAGAATTACTGTGCGAAGTTTCATGGTTCTAGCATTTTATTTACGGATTTTTATTTTGCAAAGTTTTATGGGTCTCGGACGTCTCGTTACGAAGTTATGAGCGATTACACATGTTTTTGTCCCTATCTGTTGTGTGTAACGCCATTGATGGAAAATATTTTCCTTTTTTGGTGCAGAATATCTGCAAATGTTTTATTATTGAGAATATTAATGCGAAATTAGATGCATAAGAACTGGAAGAATGTCAGGACACGTATATATTAGTTACACACTGGCGTAGATGGACCCTAATGTGCAGAGCTGAAAATCAATTATTGTGTCGGTTGGCAGGTGAGCAGCCTTCTCCTCTCCCCCGCACTCATGATTGTCTGTACCAAAACCTGACTACTTACAGCTTTGTGAAAAGTGAGTTTGGTGTGGTAAAAAGTGATGACTCGTTTTATGTTCGTATTGTGTTTGGTTCGTGAGGTGAACCGATTGTCCCATTGCCCTGTTTATTGTGTGTGTTGTGGTGGGATTATTATTATTGTCATTATTATCATTACTATTATTGTTAGTTTAATAAATTATTATTATCATATATTGTTTAATATTGATGTCATCATTACTATTATTGTTATTGTGCGGTGAAACTACTCAATACACTACCTAATGAATTACCCCACTTCCAAATTTCTCTATGCTGGTAACCTAGCGCTATTTCCCATAATTATATAATATAAACAAATAATATATATAAAAGTATATAGATAAGGTATACGTAAGCTATACGATATATATAAGAATTAGTTGAGAAATCAAAAACAAAACAAAACTGAGAAACATTGACACAAAAATAAACAAAAACCGAAAAAGCAAGCAAAAAATTGTTATAGAAGTGTCAATAAAAAGATACTCCCATAACAATTGTAAGTAGGCCTTTTTGCCTAAAACTACTTTACAGGCAACGCCCAGAAACGTTTTTCGTCCCTGGTCTGAAAGGGGCTCATTAGTGGGCTTTTTATATATGTAAGCCCTTACAAACATAACTAGTATGTGTGCAATCAACCATATATACACAGGAAATTGGCCAATAATGGCTAAAGGTGAAAATTAATTGTTTAAAACTGCCTCAAGAGGCGACAAACATTAATAAGTGATATATTAAATAATAATTTATTAATATAATAATTATTAGATGATTATGATATAATAATTGTTAGATGATAATAATATAATATAATATAATATAAATGGGAGAAAATCAAAAACCACTTACCATTTCCGCGGGAGACAGCGACCACACGCGACGAGAGTTGAACACATACTAACTGATGTGTTAACCTCTATTGCATACCCATAAATATGGGTGCTGCAAATTTTTTTATATAGGGGAGGGTCGGTCTCAAAACCTGAAAAATGGCAATTCTGGGGGCTTTCTAGCAATTATTAGAATGGGGAGGGGGAAACTTGTAAAAATTTTAAGGAACTTAAGCCCCTAGAATTAACAATTAAATTTTGAAATGAAACATAATAAGTGAATTAAATTAAGTAAATTAAAATTCTAAATTAAATGATTAAATATAATAAATACATTACATTTAAAAATACATTAAATACATAAAATTAGGGGGAAGAAAAAAGGAAAAAGGAGAAAAAACCCGAACTCACTTACCATTTCCGCGGGAGACAGCGACCACACGCGACGAAAGTTGAACACCAACTAACTTATGTGTTCAGTTCAGTTGCATACTCTATTTAAAATCTGCCGAATGAATGATTTTACTTGCCAGTAACTTGCCAAGCTTGCCGGCCAGTAAATTCCTATAGAAATTGTATGGCGACTGGTTGGTAATGTTGTCTAACAAATTAGGCCCATATTACATTGCAAACAGTTGTTCGATCAAACAGTCACATTGTTTTTGTTTTCTGTATAAAGCTGTCAACTCTCAGTTCATCCGTGAGAGAATGAAAACGGATGAACTGTTGGCACAGCAAATACTCTGTTTGCAGGCGATGCGTGCAAACTACAAACAGAACAGAGTTGTTGTGTGGTGTAATAAAAAAGTATGCATGTTTTGGAGTGAAAAAGCTGAACTTATACCGGAAAAAGGAGGACTGCGTGAAAATAATTGCACAAAGCAACTCTAATTATGTATATATACTACGGAAAGTGTTTGACTGTTTGTGTTTGCAATGTAACATAGCAAGCAAACAAATTTAACGGGAGAGTAAAATAGTTCATTTTTTTGGACTGTTTGATCGAACAACTGTTTGCAATGTAATATGGGCCTTACTTGCCGGCAAGTAGCTGCCGAAGGCACCCAAATGCATTTAATGAGAGAAGACTGAGAGAGAATGTTCCACTGGAACGGTCAAAAAGACTGGAAAGTGCTCTCAATTTCGCGAGCGTAGCGTCGAAATTATTGTCATCTTCAAAGATCGATTCTTTGCCTGCGCAGCCTTTTTTTCATCATCGAAGATCGTTATGGTACGAAAGCCGAAGTTTTTTCATCTTCTGTGATCGCTATTCGTCAACAAACGAAATGTTTTCAACTTCAGGGATCGAAATATTTGAAAATAAGAATTTTTTTCATCCCAAGTGATAGTTTTGTTGGAAGATCGAAATTATTTTGCACGTGAGCGATATGTATTTTTTTGAACAAAGATGAAAAAATATACTTATCAGTGAGGATGGAAATATTGTTATCTTCAGTGAAGGATATAAATTGAGCGATATAAAAAAGAAACGTTTTCCGAATCCTGGTAGTCAGTGAAGCAGCAGGACAACGGAGCAAACTATTGATTCATCTGATGAGGCACGAAGCTGACCCCACACAAACACCAGAGCAAAGTTGAAAATTGCTTTTGCTGGGTGACAAAAAAAAGAAATTCAATAAATCGACTGTAAAACGACTGGAAATGAATGGGAGGGGGTGAGAAAGAGGAGGGACAGAGAGGCGAAGAGAGAGAGAGTGAGAGAGAGAGGGAGACAGAGAGAGCGAGAGAGAGACGGAGAGACTACGGAAAATAAGCCTCTGCAATCACAATCGATACTCTTTTCGGTCGCGCTTCGAATTTAGTTGTTTAAAATGCCACAAAAAAGGACAAAAAAGTCCAAGAAAGGCCGAAAAAAGGACCAAAAAAGGACCCCAAAATAGAGATGCAAATAAAAATTTATCAACAGAGCCCAATCTGTACGAACGACACGAATGAACGACTGAACGACACGAAAAATGCAGCGAAATGTTAGTTTTGAGTTAACGTTAAAATTTGTTGCTGTTCGATGGATTTGTTAAAAAAAAGAAATTAAATACAAAGCAAAAGAAGAGGAAGCGAAAGAAGGAGAAATAGAGAGAGAGATGTTGAGAGAGTCAACAGCGTGTCGGCATCTCTATCAAGCAGCTGTTAAAATACTCCGCTCGCCTGACGATGGCCGAAAAGTAGCAGTAACGACAACAACAACAACGATGACCTTACGCTTGACTTAAGTTGTTGTGGTTGATGTTGTTGTTGTAGTTATTTGCTAGTAACCACTCAAGGATGGAAAAGAATACCGAATAAACAAGGAAATCACAAGCCGCTTCAGTTGTAGTTGTTGTAGTTGTTGCAGTTGTTATTGTTACTGCAGTTGTTGTTATTTCAGTTGCAGCATCCTTCTGAAAAACAAACGAAAACTTCTCTGCTGGTTGATGATGATTTCCGGCACGATTTGTGTGAGTGTGCGTGCGTAACACAACCAACGCCAATGAGTGCGTACGTGTGTGAATATAGAAGTAAGTGTGTGTGTGAGAGTGCCTTGCTCCTTGTTTGCCAACTAAAACGCAAGACATCAACAAAGATAGCAAAGAGTTGTGGCGAGAAGGAGAGAGACAAAGGTAGCGCGTAAAAGAAGCTGTTTCCCTTCCTCCTTCCCTTCCTCTCCGATTCCATACCATCTGAAAGATGAACGTCAAACAGGATGAGAATAAATGATTTCATATCTGTCAACAGGACGAAAGACAAAAGAATGAAAGCAAATGAAAAGAATTTAATAGAACAAACAAAGGAATACCAGATGCCGAGGAGCAGAGGAGCAGAGAGAGAAGGAGTGAGAGAGAGAGTGAGTAGGAAGCAGGCGAAAAGGTGAAAGGAAGCACTTTTTAACGGTGAACAGGTTGCTACGACATCCGATCCACTCGCTGAGAGCAGACGAACACGAGCCGCATTAACGCGATGGTCAGAGGAGTGCCGAACGGGGGAGAGAGGAGGACAGATGACAGTAGACCAAACAAAAGGGCGAAAAAATCAGACGTGTATTGAATATAAACCAGGCAGCCAATCAGTCAGTCAGTCTGTCAATCAATCAATCAGTCAGTCACGAACAGACGTGCATGTGTATGTGTGGCTGTGAATGTGTTTGTTGGCATCTCTTTGTTTGTATTGCTTTTGATTAGATGAGCAGCAGCTGCTTGTCTCTTGAACGATTTCAACGTTTTTGCATGAAACTCCTTTAGAATGGATTCGCTTCGACTTGTCTCTGGATTTGTTTCTGGTTTCGTTCACTTGGAAATGAATTTTTCTTGCCTTTTGGATTTTTTTAATATCCCAACACCTCCCCCCCACCCTTCAATAAACCGACCCTGGCAACCATCTTATATTTCTAAAATGAACTAATTATTTATTGAAGCATGTACTCAATAACGGTACTGAGAATGCATCTGAAAGTGAAAAGAGAAGAAATTTAAATTAGAATTTCTTTAAAATGTCATTCATTTTCATTTCAGGATCTGAGTCTGGAATCAAATCGTGAAAAAAAGAGGGTGGGAAGGAAAAAAATTTGGATCCTTGCCAAATCACGATTTCACGGTTCTTCCTTCGAAATTTCTTGGCCACATGAGGGAAGAAGAAGACGAAGACAAAGCAGAAAACGAAGAAGAAGACCATGAAACGGAAGAAAAGAATTAATTTGTGAAAATTCTTTCCTGATTTTTTAAAAAAAAATATGTGTTGTATTTTCTTTCTGAAGATGTTTTTTTTTTATATTTTTGAAGAATTTTTTTCAGTTTTTTTCTTACCAAGTTCCTTGCCAAGTTTGTTGTACGAATTTTGTTGCTCCGAACTTGGCAGCATTTTTTTCTGTCATTTTAAAGTGACATCTTGAACTCATAAACTTCTCACGCGTTCGCAAGTAGCTTTTTTTTGCTTCCTGCTTCCTTATCCTCTCTTTTCTGCTGCTCCCACCCAGCAGAGTGGGTGATGCCGAATGAACAGAAGCGGATTGGAACATTATTAAAAAACATCGGATTCTCGAAGGGCTCGAAAATCGAAGTTTTTCTAGTTTCGTTAAATTTGTGCATTTTACGGTAAGTTCGTAGTTTTGGTACATTTTTTATTATTATTTAAAATTTTTAATTTTTGACAAATTTTTAAAAATCGCCATGAGCGCCCCTCGAGCGCCCTCGGCCCTTGATTTGTCCTCTTCGATTTCAAGTTTAATTCCACGGGACTTTTTTCGTGATGATGGCGAAATCAGAATAAAAAAATCCACGTTAATGGAAAGCAACACAAAAAAAAGAGAGAGACAAATAAAACAACTCACAAAAAATATGTGGTTATTGAAAGCTTTACGTAAAAGTAACACAACAAATCTGGCAACGCTGCTTAAATAGTTAATTTAACCGGGAAAAGCGATAAAAACATTTCGCGACGTTTGCAAAAAAAGAGAGCCAAACAAATAAAAAATAAATAAAAAAGACTCCTCTGTTGAGCTTTCTAACTAACATGAAGCAGAGCGAGAAAGAGAGAGTTAAAAAGAGGGAGAAAGAGAGAGAAAGATAGAGAAGGTATGAAAGCGAGAGAGTACTAAAGAGGGATGGAAAAGAAGAACAGAAAAGAAGCACAAGAAATAACAGAAAGTGTTCTTTGAATTCCATTGCAAAGGAATTTAAATAAATTCACTGTGAGAATAATAAAGCCAGAGAAAGAGGAGGGGAAACACAGAGAGAGAGAGACAGAGGTTGATGTTGAAACATCCACGGAAAGGGTCAGAAATCTTTAACACTTAAAGTGAGAAGAATTCAATTCAAGTGGACTTTGAAATTCGAACAACTTTAATAATGTTAGAGCTCGAATCAAAAAGAATAGAAGAAGAAGAAGAAGAAGCAGAAGCAGAAGAAAAAGCAGGATTAAACGTTCCACAGAAGTTGTTCCAAAAAAGCAAACAAGTTCCTGTTTTTGCTTAACTAATAAATAAGCAACAAGCACTAAAAAACATCCTTTCGACATCTCATAAATCTATAAAATTTACACTCTATCGAGAGTGTGAGTGAGAATCTCTTCGCTCAATCGAGAAAATCGTAAAAATTGTGCAAATCGTAAACATCGAGAAACCAGAACCGAAGGAATGACCGATGCTCTGAATCTCTCTCCGAGAACTGTAAATCGTGAGCAATCGTTCAAATCCACGGTGGCATACATTTTCGACGCCTCCTTTTTGAACACGCCACCTCCCCCACCCCCCCCCCCACTTTTAACAAAAACCAAACCCGAGCTAACTTTTTTTCCAGAACTTTTCCGAGAACATCCGGAAAGACTGACAGATATCCAGAGAGAGAGTGAGAGAGAAAGAACAACAGAAACATCTATGGTCATAAATTCTAGCAACATGCAACACTGGCAGAGAAGAACAACAGCAACAACAAAAAGAAATGAAGAAAAACAAGAAATACAAATGAAAGCAGCAAAAAATATTATTTATTCTCAGAGCCACTGAGCCGAGAAAAAAATAGGCTCAACAACAACCACAATGACAATAACAACAACAATAACAAGAACAATATCAATAACGGTAACCAAAAAACAAAAAAAGACGACAGGACAACAACAGAAGAATGAAAGAACAGGAGGAAAGGAAACACAAATCTAAAAAGAGTCCAACAAGAATAGTTTAAAAAGTCTAAAAATATGTAAACTCAAAAATAGTCTAAAAAAGACTGTAGAAGGACTCTGTAATACAGGATCTAAAAACGTGTGAAAAGGAGTTTAAAAGTTCCCCTAAAAGCGGCTGTAAAAAGATTAGAATAGGCTAAATACTCGTAAAAATAGAAAACACGTCTAGAAAGAGTTCGAAAAATGGTCAAGAAAGATTTTGAGAAGAGAACATACAATATAGAAAAAGGTTTCTAATTAAGTTGCATTTCTAAAAAATAATCTAAAAGGACTCTACAAGTGTTGTTTAAAAGAGTCTCCAAATCGATCCACAAAAGAATCTAAACAAGAGGCTAAACGGGTGTCTAAACAAGAGGCTAAACAGGACCAAGAGTATTAATAGGCCAAAAGGACCAGAAAGACCATGCAATACGTATATAAAGGACTCTAAAACATTCAAAATACGATCAACTGGTTGAAGACGGAAACGAGAAAGGGAACAGCTTAGATGAGTGCGGCTCACTTTACTCCCGGGCACACTTTACATGACTCTTGACTCATGGTCTTTTGTTATCCTTCTTCTTCTTCTATTCCTCGCTTACTCCACTGAGACGTACATCGTTGAACGTCTGACAGGTTGCAGGGGGGAAGGATGGCGTCAGTGCTCTGCGGAGGGGGAAGAAGGGTATGTAAGTGAAAAGTGTCTGCGAAAAACAAAGCAAATTCCTTAAATTCCATTCAGTTCTCTTCTCTCTTTCATTCTATTCACAGTGAAGTCAAGTAACTCGCCCATCAGCCTGCTCTGCACACTCTCCTTTATCCAGTCATCCCTTCTCCTCCTCCGCCCCCTCCCTAGAGGTCATTCTCTCACTGTTTCTATGATCCTCTCTGTCTACGCTGAACAATTGTCGCCATCGCTTTTGTCTGTGATTTACGGATGTTTGTTGTTGTTGTTATTGTTATTGTTACTTTATTGTTGCTCTTGTCTTGTTGTTGTGTTATGTTGGTTGCTATTGTGTTTGTTGTGGCTGTTGTTTTATTGTTGTTGTTGTTGTTTTATTTCTTGGAGCCTCTGTTGACTGGTGTTGCCACTTATTTGCTCTTTTTGTGTGCTGAACTTTTGTTCTCTGAGTTTAAAGCGGTCTTCGTTGTTGTTGTTGTTAAATTTGCCTACAAGTTTTTATTTCCGTTTCATGAAAAGTGGTCTCTCTCTCTCTCTCTCTCTCTCTCTTTTTCTCTCTTTCTTTCAGTTCATGACATCAGAGAGTTTCAAACACAAACAATTTTTCATGAATTGTTTTTCTCAAACTCAGTTTGAGTTTGTTTCAGTTGTACTCTTCTTCTTTGAGTTTTTGTTGTTGTTTTTGCTTTCATTGTTGTTGTCTTCGTTCGTAGTTGCTGTACTTATTGTTATTATAATTCTAATTGCACTTTAAAAGTTATTTCTTTACATTAAGCAAAACTGATGGCAGGCATTTGGACAAGATTTAAAGTTTAATTAAATTGAAATTGAGTGATTAATGACAATGATTAATTAAAAGACGACATGAAAACTTTCAAAGATTTAATAAAATATTTTTACTTCACGTGTTTCGATTCCAGTCCGTTCGTTGAAGTGCTTTTTTGTGCTCTCGCCAGATGCTGAACGTCAAAACTTCTGCGAAATGTCAAAAATTCCGCTAAATTGCAATAGAGGTAAAATTCCAAAAATTTATTAAAACTTCAAAAATTGATCGAAACGTCAAAAATGATATCGCATTAAATATTTTCAGTTAATTAGATGTCATTAAGATAAACGTTGGCAACCAAAAAGTAACACACGGACCTCGAATTCGCCAAAAAAAGCCCCAAAAATTAATGGCATCAAAAAAGTGGGATTTTTTGTTATTTCTTTTTTCATTGGCAGCTTTCGGAAATTTTTGTTTTTATGCCTTTTTTCACAAATAAATTAAATGTAGCTGCAAAATGTGCAAAACTCTGACAGGCGGCTTTTTTATGTTTTTTAAGTGTTTTGATATCCTTTTTATAGTATTTATTGCAAAAAAAAAGCAGTACCAAAATAATATATGAGTGTTGTTGTTGTTATTGTTGTTTTCTCTCTCGGTGTCTTGTTTTCCATAAGAAGCAGCTGCTTGGCATCCAGCTTTTTTATTCAGGACACGCAAAACCAAATTAGAAGTGGATCCTGAATTCTTACAAACATCCTTTCGTTGGCGGATGGTGCGGTGCCGTGTTAGAGGAGGAGGATGAGGAGGGGCCTTGGCTCCTGCTTTGGCTTGGCTCCGCTGAGTGACCAGCTTGGCTGGCAGCTGTTTCTTACTTGCGACAGCTTCGGCGAGTTCAGTTTCGCAACTGTTGTTGTTTGTTGTTGTTGGTGTTGTTATTGTTGTTGTTCTTGCTGCCTCTGTTGCTATTTCAATTTTTTGTTGAAAAAAGAAAAAACTTTTTAATTTTAGGCCTCGAACGCGTTTCGCAATCTTTGGCAATGGCGATGGCAATCAACGTGAGCATCTGCTCGGCCGACGCATGCAGCAGTGCTACAACAACAACAACAACAACAACGACAACAACAACACCACCAACAATAACAAGACAACAACAACAACAATTACTACAACAACAACAACAACAACAACAATAATAATAATCATAATATAAGCCCCACGTGATGCGAATTAAACACCATCAGAAAGCAAGCAACGAAGCAGAACACCGAAGCCAGTAACAACAACAACAACAACAACACTACCGAGAATTGTGCGAAAAAAACACCTGCGCTCTCTGTCCGTCCATCGTCTGTCTCTGCTGCACTCTGTTGGTTGCCGCGGACAGGTTATTTTTTTTTAATTGAGACAATGTAGACAACATTGTTGCCATTTGAGACACTTTAAGAGATAATGATTGAAATGCCCCGCTTTAATCAGTGACTACATTTTATGCGCTTCTAGAAATCGATGGTCATCGAGTTGGTCATCATTTTGACGATGAGGCGGCCGGCGGCGCCCACGATTGAGCACGTGCCTTGAAGGAAAGAAAACATGCTTCAGTGCAATTCATCAGTTTTCTGCTGCATATTATAATATATGGCATGAGAATATCATGTATACGAGTATACATTTTTCATATATTCAATAGTCGTCTATGTGCTTCTTTTTCCTCTTCTTCTTGTTGGTGGTCAACCTTCGTTCGGTGGCTTCTTTTTTCACGCGTAACGTTAACAACGTAACCGTTGAATTTTATTACGTATATTTTAATCCTTCCTCAACGAATATCGAAGCACATCGTATGTTTTCCATGGATGGGGGTAAGAAATTTAAATGAAAGTATAAAAAACCAACAACAAACAAGGACAACCATGGAACGCATTAACAGCATATTAAGTAGAAGAAGAAAAACAACAAAAATAGTGAAATAGTGGAAAAGAAGTACAACCAGAACAACAATGATCATCATGAACAACAACAACAACAACAACAACAATAATCAGCAATCAACATCAACTGATGATTAAATAAGAGAGAGAGAGAGAGATAGAGAGAGAGAGAGTGAGCGGGAAAGAGAGAGAGTCACGCATACAGAAAATAATAAAAATGCAATAAATATTTTAATTCGGAATGAATTTTTAATGTGATTATGTGAAGATACGGTAACAGTGTCCGCTTGGTGGTTGTTGTTGCTGTTGTATATCTGTCACCTGCCGCACACAGAAGAACATACGAACAACGCAGCCAACGACATGAACTCGAAATTAATACATACAATCATCTGATTAGCGTGGTTTAATTGCAGGCGCGGCCGCAAGAGTGCGCTGCAGCCGCCAACTTATTTGCATTTTTTGCCAGTTTTTTCTTGCAGGCTGCTGTGGTTGTCAGTTGTTGTTGTTGTTATTGTTGCTGCTGGTTTTCCGTTAAAGTTTTCTGGTTGCTTTTTTCTTTTGCAATTTTTCCCTGATGTGTTTCTTGAAGCGTGCGAAACACCTTTTGACCCGTAGCCATGACAACCGCTTTATTGTTCGTTTGGTTGCTTGGCGGTTCGGTTGTCGAGGGGGTGAGGGTGTCGCGAAGGAGGAAGAATGGAATTTATAGCTTGCCGAAAGAGTGGATGGAGGGGGTCGCTAGAAGGGAGGAGCAAAGGAGTGGATGGATGAATGAATGTGAGTCTTTCCTTCTTCATTTCAGGTGATTCTTTATTTTTTCCTATATTTTCACATTATATACGATATTATTATGCATATTTTATACTTTTATTTGGTATTAAAACGCCGAAAAATATGTTTGTACTTGAATTCTTTAAAAATAATTAATTTTTTCGAAGAAAAGAGCAATAAAAAAGAAGAAGAAAAAAGCAATAAGAAGAATAACGACATGAATAACGACAGAATAACGACAATAAGAAGAATAACGCCGAAAAATACGAAATAATCGACAATAATACAATGAATCAGTTTACAATAAATAAAAAAATTCTTTTTAAATACATATTTTATGAAAAACAGAAAAAAAATGTCCCCAAAAAAGCCGCTGACCAAAAAAAAAACTTATGGTTTCTATGGGAATAAAAGAAAAGTTCATTAAAAACGTATTGAATTGAATTGAATTGAATTTTTATTTGCTTTTGTTTTTCCTTTATGACAACATTTATTTTTCTCCCTCACTCCATCCCTCCCTCTCTCTCTCCCCTCATTTTTTCTCTTTTCCTTTTTTCTCTCTTTTTTTTGTTTATTTTTTCCATATTTTATTCGTTGATTTCAATTAATTGTTGCGTTTTTATGTTTGCTTTATTGAAATCATGTTTGATCGTGTTACTTTGGATTTTTTGTGGTTTTTCTTGTTGTTGTTGTTTTCATTGGCTGTGGTTCCTTTGTTGTTGTTGTTGTTGTTGTTGTTGGTCCTCGAAAATCTGTTTTAACGAAAAGTAAATTAATTTTAATGAAGTTAAAAAATGAAATAATCGAATGATTGATTGTTGATGTTGTTGTTGTTTTGTCGCTTCTCTCCTTTTTTATTGTATTTTTCAAAATAAACTCAATGCCATAGATTTCGTATTTTAATTATTATTCAATTTTATTCTCTGCTGGTTTCATTTTTTATTTTCATGTGGTTTATTTTTAATATATTATTATTTTTTTTTTTTGTTGTGTTCTCATTCAACAATCTTTTTTAAGCGGTTGTTTTTTCCCCGGCTCTCATTTAATTGAGTTTTAATTCAATTTAACATGTTTTTGATGATGATGAGCAGCGAAAGTGACGCGTTTATCAGCGATTATAAAAGCGCTGAGAGTGATTATTATTCGATTCGAATAAAAGAACCACAGATTCGCTTCGCTTTTTAAATGAAATGAGTTAATTAAATCACAAAAATTATTATCATCTACAGTTTGCGTACAAGAGAAAAGAAGCATAAAAAAACTACACAATTAAATAAATACAACAACTCATTGATTTATTTTCATTTTATGCAAATTTTTAAATTAAAAGTAAATCAATTACTTTAATTAATTTCTTTCACTGGAAAATTTAAAACATTGTTTATTTAATTTTAATATTTATTCTGTCAAATTTTCATTCGGAATTCGTCTGTAAAACTAAATGAGTGATTCACTGAATGACTTAATGAATGATCGAATGAATGATCGAATGAATCGAATTGAATGTGATTAAATTCGATCGAAAGCAAAAGTGAGAAATCGTTGTTTCTTTCTACGAATTTTTTGTTGTACTTTTGTTGAACTTAAATTCCTAGAAAAGGTGAAAAACACAACAGGTTTAAATTAATTGTTCTCAGAGGTCGTTAGTGTTTATTATTTAAACTTTTGCCCCTTCCCCCCCCCCCCCCCTTCTTCCCCTCTAGTCCAAATCGCACCGTGAAACTTTTCGCAGTTCTAAACTCCTTTCAAAGCATTTTATAGTCTTTTTTAAACGCAGTTTGAAGTTTATTTTTCCTGTTGCTTTTTAGTGATTCGAAGCCAGAACAGGAACAAGAACATTAGAACAACAACAACCGCAACAACAACAGAGAACTACAAAAAAATAAACGCTTAAACCTAAAATGAAACTCAATTAAATGCCTGAGTTTCCAACGCGCGATGAAGTCGTGCATAAAGTTTCGTCATTTCGTCGCTTCGTGTCTTCGTCCCGACAACCCTCCCTCCACCGATCGAGGCCAATTAAAACCGATGTAAAGCCGAGTAAGCAGCCGCCATTCCATTACCGAAGCGATTAAAAATTCAGCACAAAACTTAATGAACGGACTGCGTGAGCGACGCAGCAGCATCGACGTCGACGAGTAGACGACGTCCACCGAGAACGATGATGATGATTATGATGACAGAGAACAGGAACGACGACGGCGGTCAAACGGTCAACTGTTACTTCTGTTGATGATGGCGGTGGTGGTTGAAGTTATTCGGCTGTATTGAGAGAGGGAGAGAGGGAGAGAGGGAGAGGAGGGAACGCACAGGGAGTGCCTGTAATGAACAATAGCAACAACAACAACAACAACAATATCAACAAAGAATTCGTTTTATGTGCTGCTTCTGCTTCTTCTGGTTTTGCACGCAGCTCACACAGCGCCACAATCAGTGGTTCTCATAGTGTGTGTATGTCTATGGGTGTGTGTGTGTATGTGTGTGCATGTGTGTGTATGTGTGTGTGTGTGTGTGTGTGTGTGTATGTGTGTCTGTGCTCAACTAAAGGACATTAGCTAAGAATACTTAAATTAAGAACTCTAAACAAAAATAAAGGGGTAAAAAACCTTAAAAACTCGTCAGCATTTTTGCGAAATTCCCCGCATAACTTCTCCCCCCTTCCTTCCTCCTACCTTCCTCGCATCTACTCATTCATCTACTCATAGATAAACAGTCCGTCAGACAGACAGGCAGACAGTCCGGCAGACAGACGCCCGGCTTACAACTGAAAACAACAACATCGCCGAAGCATGACCAAAAAGTAGGGTCTACGATGTCCTCCTTCTCACCGTTGATGTTGATGTTGGTGTTGGTGTCTGTTGACCGTCTCAACAGAGCAGAGTGAGCGAGTAGAGTGTAGAGTGTGAAGGGTGAACAGAAGAGAAGAGAAGTGAAACGCTTGACTGGCCCCAAGCTGAACAAACCGCTGCCCCGGAGTGTTTTCTGTGGTACCACGGTTATTAATTGAATTTTCCAGGACGGAGTTCTTAGAGAGGGACGAACGAGAGAGGAAGAGAGGGGGAGAGGACTAGAGGAAGGGAGAGACAGAGTATACAAGTGACTTAAAAGCAACGTTTTCTGGGATATTTTCAAGCGTATCGGGTAACGTATTTTTACCCCACCGACTTTCTTCATTCTTTTCTAGGTTTTTTCTTAATATTCTTACGATTTATTGTGAATAAATTTTGTCGTTGTTGACATAGTTTGTTGTTTGTTAGTTTTTTTCGTCTAGTATTTTTATTAAAACTAAAAAAAAGACAAAATAAGAAAAAAACTATTCAATCTCACTGTTTAAACAGTGGTCAGTAGGAACAATAACAACAAAAACAACAACAGATAAACAACACCAACCAATAACAACAACAAACAGCGAACAACAAATAAAAACACGCAGATTTACTATCAAATTGAAAAACGCCAAAAAAAAAAAAATACAAACACACACCCACACACACTCACATTCACACACACTCACATTCACACTTGCATGCACTTCACCCTGTCCGACAAACAAAAGCTGTTTCCGTTGCAGCATCAGGGGCAGGAGAGACCCCAGCAGAGACCCCAGCAGAGGACCAGCAGCAGCACCAGCAGCGGAAGTAACAGCAACCAAGCGGAACTCGCCGACCCGTTTTCGGAGTGGTGCCGCTGCCGGTGCATCGGTTCACCGCAGGCGGGGCGGACCACAACCGAAAACCACAGAATCGATTATAATTTTTGCTTCTTTTTTCTGGTAATTTTAGAAATAAACTGAATACAGAATGCAAAGAAAAATGAAGCCACGTGTTGGTTGGCGCGATCTGTTCTCTCTCTGTGTGTGTGTGTGTGTGTGTGTGTGTGTGTGTGCGTGTGTGTGTGCTGATTAGTTGGTTGTTTGTGTGGTATTCAATAGAATATAAAAAAAATCAAGTAAATAAAACTTTAAAAACTATCATTTGTACAACTGAAATGAAAACATGATTAAAGCTTTAAAATCTCACTAAACGTTTAGAAGTTTCGTTTAAATGTTTGTTATTTCGTTAAGTTTGAACCCTCCCCACTCCGTCTTTGTCACACTCACTCTATCTCTGTCCCTCTCGCTCTTTATTCCTGATCAAAAGCAGCTTCCATCATCTCTAAATTAGTTTCAAAATGCTGCCAGACGAAAATCCTTACAAACGAGTCACACGACATGATTTCGCCGTGACAAATTGACGCATCACGTGCACATCACAAGCAACAACAACAACATATCACATTTCATGGCCCGTTTGAGAGCCTAAAACTATGCAACACATCAATCAATTAATAAAAGCTTCATTAAAAGCGGCGAAAAATGAACCCATTCTAGCAACAAAGCGTCGAAGTGCGTCTGAATGCCAGAGAAAACCTCAGAATGTGGTGCTTGTTACTTGTAACTTTGTTGTTGTTGCTGTTGTTGAGTCCACCAGACGGCACCAGACGAGGACACGTCGGACAAGAAGCAGCATGTTGAGCAGGATGCATGTACGGATGGTTGGATGAATGAATGGACGGATGGTTGGATGAATGGTTGGATGAATGGTTCGATGAATGGAGGGACGGATGGTTGGATGGAGGGAGTGACGAAAGGAGGGCTGATCGGAGAGGAGGGAGTAGACAATCTTTCGTTGCTGCCGCTCAAAATTTATGCGAGTCGAGTCGAGTTGAGTGGAATTTTATGTTCAGCTATTATATAATATAAACCACGGCCGTCGCCGCCACTTCTTCCCCTCCCTCCCTCCCTCGCTCCCTCCTTGTGTTTCCCTCCTTTCGTGGTGCCCTCCAGCGATGCGTTGCGCAAACGTTGCATGCGCTTTCTGCATCCCGATCGCGTGTCACGCGGGCTCCAACGTGACGCGAATTTTATTTATTTTTCCGCTTTATGTGGCAGGGCAGACATTAAAATGTCGCTCTCTCTCTGTCCCTCTCTCTCTCTCTCACTCACACTCTCTCTTCATTTCACTCACTCACTCTCTTTTGTATTGACTTCATGAATGCGCGTGTGTGTGTTGTTTGAGGCGACATACTCGCCTTCGTTCATGGTCCCCGTGTTGGTCCCCGTGTTGGCCCCCGTGTTGGCCCCCGTGTTGGCCCCGTGTTGATCTTCGGGTTGCTCCTCGGGTTAGCGTTGGTGACGCTGTTGTTTGTCACTCTGTTGACACTGATTATGTTGCTGTTGATAATTTGCGGTTGCAGCAGCGGAAACTTTATCGTTGTTACAACAGATGCGTTGCATACTTTGTGGCTGGCATACAAGAATGTCGTGTCCATAACTCTCTCTGTGTCTGTGTCTGTGTCTGTGTATGTGTGTGTGTGTTGGTGTGTGTAACGGTCTGTGTTGTTGTTGGCTTTATTCGCTTATAAACTGTCAGAATTGCTTTATTTTGTTGTTGGTTTTCTTTACGGAATGTGAAAGATACATTTTATTTCGATTTCTCACTCACTCTCTCCCTCTCTCTTCTCTCTCTCTCTCTCTCTTTCTCTCTCGCTCTCTTCTTTAATTGTATAACTTAAATAAAAAAAAGAGTATACATTTTCCTTGTCTACTATAAAAAACTCTTTAAAAAAATAAAAAAAGTAAAAATTTGTGGTGAATGAAAAAAACGCTATAAATTAAAATTTTTAAAAAATGTGGTGACCACAAAAAATACAATAAAATCATTTCAACACTGACACGCAGACAACACATACAACAACAACTCACACACACATGCACCCAAACAGTGAGTTGTTGTGTTTGTTACATAATAAATTATCACCTGTGAAAACTACAATGCTACAAAACTACAAAGCTACAAACGAGATTTGTGATTTATTCGTCGAAATCTCGCTGAACTTTCGTGTGACTGTTGTTTTTTTTTTTTTTTTTTCATAAATGTCACCCATTAATCACGACCGGATGTCCAGGGTAGAGCAATCAAAACAACAACAACAACAATAATAATAAGAACAACAAATAATCGAACGCGTCCCTTCAACACCATGAAAATCAATTTACACTGCAGAAAAAACCACCCAAAAAATCACAGAAAACTTACATAAATCACGATGTCACGAAACAGAAAGAGTGAGTAAGTGACAGGGACAGATACGGAGAGAGAGAGAGAGAGAGATAGAGGTAGAGAGAGGGAGAGAAAGAAATGTACGTAGATATGTTAGTTTCGACAGAATTTTTCCTGGAGTTGACTTAAAATTCACATCAAGTTTTTCGATAAACTGCATCAAACTCATTCATTTGAATGCAAAATGAATGCGCTTATTAAGCAAAAATGTAGCCGAATCATTTAGCCAACAGATTCATCGAATAACGTACCTCAAAAGCTGCATTTAATTGAGTTTCAGTCGTGGACGGACAGAGGAAACTCAATCGACATGACGAACGAAACCTCATCCGAAGTCAGCCATTTAATTTAATGCTGAACTCGCTCAGAACGGCGAACGACGGCGGATGTGGCAACAGCAAGTGAATGTCCAGAAATAGATGAAGGAAGAAGGGGGGAGGGGGAGTATGCCGGAGGAATGCAAGAGAGATCAAAGAAGAGCGATAGAATAGAAGAGAAGGAAGTCGAGACGAAGGAAAGAGTATCTGATGCAGTCCGCTTTGAAAATCATGATGATTGCATTGCATGGATTATGAAAATGAAGAAGAACCGGGAAGAAGGGAGAGAAGGGAGGGAATTGAGGAAGAATATGGAGCAGATATAAAAGGAAACTGTTTTTCACTTCAGTCATTCCAAAGGATTTCGCGAAAATTAGAACATCATGGAAAACCATACAAAAGCACGCTTCGTTCATAAAAAAAACAACCTCGTTGAGTTCAAAGCGACTTAACAAAGGAGAAAAGAAAGAGAGAGATAACGAGAGAGAGAGAGAGAGAGAGGGAGACAGAGCGAGTCGGAGTGAGTTAAAGAAAGATACATGCACTATAGAGTCAATCATCATGCACGGCTTCGGTTTGCTTAACCCTTTAATAACCCTGAATAGTACGGGGCGGGGTGCGAGGGCGGCAAATCATCATCTGAAGCATTGTTATTGAGAGCATGGAAAATTTTAATTATGTACCTTCATTGGCTTCACCGGGTTCATTGAGTTTATTGTATAGCTTTAGAAAAAAGATGTTGGAGCTTTAATGATCCACACTGACCCATCATGTTTCACGCATTTAATGAGAGCTCTTCACTGGGTCCTTCGAACGACTTCTGCAGAGTTACCGAATCATAACCATAACATTTTTAAACCGTGTCGATCGTTAAACCAATGGCAAAAAATCATGACAACAACTGATGACAACAACAACAATTATTAAACAACAACAAGAAGAAGAACAACAACAATAACTATTATATAATAATAACAACTATAAAAACCATGGGGAGGAAAAACAGATGAATTGAATCCCTCCAAATGTTGTGAGTCTCTTCGTGTGTCATCCTGACTGCGAGGCTGTTTCTCTCCCTCTCTGCTGCTATCTGTCTTCCTCTGTCTCGCGCTCTCTGTCCCGTTGTCTCTGTGTGCCTCTTCGCCTCTCAGCCTATCAATTTCAATTGCCAATTTAATGTTACCGTTTTTCGCATGTAAGTCGATACCGTTAACGTGGCTCATATTCGTCCGTAGCCGACGTTGCTGGTGGTCTGCGGTCATAATTGAGTTTACGGGGAACGCTCATTTAGAGAGTGAGAGCAGCGACGTAGACACATCCGAATGCCAGGGGGGTCAGCAAGCGAAACAGCTGATGAGGACTCTGTAGTTTGTGTTGATAACAAAGATTAGTGACGTAGAAAGAGAGAGAGAGGGGAATGGAGAGCGAGAGCGAGAGAGAGAAAGACAGAGAGAGAAAGACAGAGAGAGAGAAAAAGAGAGGGAGACCGGAAGAGAGATCTACTAACTTATTATAACCTTGATTTCAATTGAGTCACGATGCGAACTCAAGTCACGACTCAAAATTAGAGAAAAAGGGAGCACCCTCGTGACCTCTCTTTCTTCTAATAGGAAAATCATGTCATCCCTGAAAAATTAACCAATCCATTGAAATGAATATACAACTCTTATTGAGTCACTATTGACCATTCAGGATTTGATGAAGTGACACGAAGAATTCTAATGAATCCCCAGGTTCAAACTCGAAGATTAAATTGAGATAAACAGAGAAAAAAAGGAATCAAAGCCGTCAAAACACCCAAGTCACCGGAGTCACCTTTTTGAATTTTACAGCCACAGAAGAGTTCTACACTGAAATGAAAACGGATAACATTCCGTTCCCTCTTCTAACGAGAAGACATCAAAACATCCCATGAAACATTGAATTAGCCGTGGATGGACTTGAGTCACCAAAGTGATCACTATTCTATTTACTCAAAAAGTCCGAGGAAACTCCAATAAACATCGAACTTCTGTTGAGTCATCTTTTAAATTTTCATTCAAATTGTTATCCAGAAGGAGCTTCGAACCCCCCAATCCGTCCCCCCTCCTACGCTCTACCGCGCACCTGCATCGTCTGTGTCGTGGCGTCAGTTGGTCAACCGAAAGTGTGCCCCATCAACAAAAAGTACTCAAATGTCAGGTGATGCCAAAAGGATTAAGTTACTTAACGACCAACAAAAAAAAACAAAAGAAAACAATCCAAACAACAACAAATATCAAGACATCCATAAAAAAGGTTCACCAAAAAAGAGGTCACCAAGCAGTAAGGTCGCATAACAGTACCTTTGATGGTATGCTGCACTATCATGTGAAAAATTAACCGAATACAGACAAAAGATCCGAACTTATAAATAAAAAATATTAAAGAATTTTTAGTATCGGTTGCTTTTTTAAGAGCATTTAAATTAAAATTAAATTAAATTAAAAGTTGATTGTGATAAAAACGGTTGATAGTTTTTCTTGAAATACTCGTAGTTAGCCGTTGAATTTGAATACCGTTCTTTTTGTTGTTATTTGTTTCCTTAAAACTTGTCCAAAACAATGTTTTCAAGACAATCTTAAAATTTTGTTGTTTTGTTAAAGCGAAATCGACGATTAAACGACTTTTGTTCCAAGCAAATTTTATTATTGTTGATGTTGTTGTAGTCGTTATTCTCTGCTGTAGATAGTTAATTAAATATTTAATCAGGGGGCGAAATGTTTCAATTTAACGAAGCTGAACGATTGCGCTCAATGAAAAAGTGACTCATGACTCCAGTGACTACAAAAACTCTTTGCATCAGCTTTTTAATAGATCCCAAGAGCTCAACAACAACAATGATGTCCATTTATAATCTGGTGCACCAACAATCACAACAACAACATAAGCTAGTCAGACATACAACAACAACATCATTATTCTCTTGTTTAACACCAATAAACATCATCAATGTTTTCCCGTTGGATTTGTTGTTTTTACAACCCTGATTGATATCGATTCCATGAAAGTAATCGTGTGGGTGGAGAGCGAAAGAGAGGGAGAGGGTGAGAGAAAGCCCGAGAGAGAGGAAGGGAGAAAGCCCGGGAGAGTGGAAGCGAGGGAGTGAGAGATACATATAGAAAAACTTAAGCGAAGAGACACAGTACACTTCGATCAACGGAAACTCATCAAAACATCACACAATGTAATTGTGTGAGTTGATATACTGTATAAATGTATGTACACGTGTATATATGGTTATTCATGGGTATTATCTGCAAATCCCCAGCAGCATTGAGCCATTCATTTTAATTGTTCGAATCGAATTAGTCGATTCTCTAATAAGAACATCATAATTCTCGTTGTGGATGAGATCATGACGCAATCTCGGGTCACTTAAGAATAATAAATGAAGTCACTTCAGATGCCCGCCGGTGCAAATACATAACGCGATAACGCATCTCAGAGAGAGAGAGAGAGAGAGAGAGCATGAGGGAAGAGTGCTATGTTGGGAGTGAAAATAAAGAGGGAGAGAAAGAGCAGTATATACGACATGTCTGCTTATGCTTCTCTATCAATGAATGTCATTAACTTAAGTTTTGGCCGCAGGATTCACCTGCACACTTAATCGAACTTATAATGTTTCTGCAAGCATTCGACAGCGACGTCGTCGTCTACTGTATTTTTGTATTTCTTGTAGTTTCAATGCTTCTTTTGTTGATTCTTCTTTTGTATTTCAGTTGATCTCATAGTTCAAAAAAGTTAAAAGTAGTTTTTTTAAGCAAACAAAAGCTCTGTTTGTTTAAAGAAGTTGTTATTCAACTCAATTCAATAATTTCTAGTTTTATCTCTTCCATTTCATTGCTTCTGGCACAGATATCGACTAATTGTGTGAAAACACTACTACATACATAGAGCACACACACTCAGGTGCACACATAAACACGCATTGACCCACTCACTAACACACACACACACATTCATCATCAGGATTTGTAGATGATTTAAGACTAACCATTCATTACATTAAATTTCTCTGTTGGACAGAGACACAGAGAGAGAGACAGAGAAGGATTCTTCGCAGCAATCATACATACATACATACATACATACATACATACATATATTCATACATACATATATAAGTTCAGACACGAATCTATTCTTGCAAACAGGAGCGTAGTGGAAAAAAGTTACATCAGGTCCGGCCCATAAACATACCCTACCATCTGAACCGGACCATGGACCACGATACCGGTGATCAACACCTCGATACATAAGAACATTAGAACATATCTTTATAAATGCGATCAGATTCCTTATTAATATATCGCAGATACTCTATAAATGTAAAGAGGTCCTTGAGAATTCTAGTATGTCTTCTATAAAGTTGAAAAATAGGTGTGAATAAGCCCCCTAGATATAAGCGGGCTTTCTGAACATGTGACGAGGCCTTTGCGGGAACTAACCAGGCCATCGATAGATATGCAAACGTCCAATCCAGTATACGGATTGTCGACAATATACAGTATACAGTCCTTAATACAATTATACAGTCCAGTAAATATGGCTGACAGTGCTGTGATGCATGCCCAAAGACCTCTGACATGTATAAAGAGGAACACATCCCGGAAAAGAACCCAGAGAATCTAAAACCGCAAAAGGAGTCTACAAAATGTGAACCACCTTCGAATAACATGTTGTCCTGATAGACGAGTCGGCTCTTGGTAACTATAAACATGCACGACCCACTCACGCTTGGCCACTAATCACTCATTATCCATCTCATAAGACATTCGTAACTGTTCCTGTCGAGGGAGAGAGTGAAAGAAAGAGTCGAAGAGAGAGACATGGAGCTAAAGAATAATAAATGAGAGGCAGAATGTCGTAGAGGAAGTCCAAATTTATTCAAATCAAGGCATTCGTACCTTAACGACGTTCCATCTCGTATATCTTATGAAGATTCAGACAACTTTTCTCGCTCTCTCCCTCTTCTTTCTCTTTCTGCCTCTCTGTCGCTCCGGATACACACACCTGCGTCCAACCTTCCGCCCACATGGGAGCAAATTTACAGTGCGATATATCGTATGTACAAACATATCCTGCTCTAAATAATGATGTCATTAAAATTCATTTAAATCGTGGTCAGCGGCAGCAAAATGTTCCCAGATGTGGTCCAGACTGATTTAAAAGGATCTGCAGGAAATCCTTCTGCAGGATGAAATAAATTCATTCAGCAGCAGTAAAAGATAATCATTGAATGATTGAATACTAAAATGATAGCAAAATAGGGGTCGAACCTTGTAATGAAGTCTTTCTCATCTCTTCTCTCTTTCTCTTGTCTCTTTCTCTTGATTATCTGTATATATGAAACATTTCAAAGGAGAAAGAGTGATAGATACGGTGAGAGGATGGAAAGGAGAGTGCAGGTTAATGAGAGGAGAGACGTACAGCGAAAGGAAGAGTGATGAAAGGAAGGGAGTATGGAAGAGTGGAAGCAAAGCATCTGCATATTGATGACAAAATTATTGTTGACAACTACATCTTAATCTCAAAAGACCAACAACAACAAAAATCGTAGTGACAACAATAATAATAATAATGAAAACAACAACAATACCTGTGCAACAAATTCAGCTTGAGCAGTCCTTTATTCAGTCTGTTCTCATAGAATATTGAGAGAAAATTAAAATCGAAATTTTTAGTCCTTTAAACTACACTTTTTTAATATATATTTAAATAAATAAATTAAATAAATATACATTTTTTTTAAATATATAATTTAAGCGGTCAAAAGTCGATTTAAAGCGAAGTTTTTGAAGAATTTGGTTCGGTGGTCCTTTAAACCTTTCTGTGAATGCTTACGGTTGTCCTGCTCAAGCTTCCTAAGCGGTCCCCCGGCCAGCAACATCGACCGACTGACGGACAACCCACCCACCGGAAGCAGCCATCAGCAGCAACGTAAATTTGAGGAAAACAGGTCCGATAACAATTCACATGGTACGATACTCATTGGTGCATTTATTAAATTGTTTCGCTGAATATTCACCATCAAATCGTTGTTGTTGGTTATTGCTTATTGTTGTTGTTGTTGTTAATTTTGTTCTTAATATTGTTATTGCTGTTCCTGTTGTTGTTGTTGTTCATGGTGTTGTTTAGAGACCTACGTTCGTGCGGAAGGATATCACAGTGCGAACTCACGCACACAAGCGTCACCAGGGCTCACCTCGGTTCCATTTCGTTGAGTTCTGCGACTTGTACGACTTCTTCTAAGCTTCGTGTGTTTTATCTTTATACTCCCTCTTCTCCCTCCCCCCCCCCCATTTTTCCCTTGAATGCTTCCGTTTAAACCTCGTAATAATTACTTTAATGTGGCCAAGTCATAAAAAAACATGCCGAACATTAAGATTCCATTTGGACAAAAATTATGCAAGGATAACACAAGAAAACACACGGAAGAACAAGGAAGGAAGAAAAAGCAACCCTAAAGGAACCCTGAGAAATTCGCAACTCATCGAGGTCACTCGATATGATTGACGTTGTACATGTTTCGAGTTCAGGGCTCTCTAAAGTTCGAGTTTGTTTTCCAGAACCTTGTTTTTCAGACTGAGTGGAGCCGTTGGTGTTGAAAGTTTAAGTGCACGAAGGTCACGCTTCTGAATATCATACAGCTTTCGTTCTCCTTAAGGATCATTAGGGACCCAATGACTACGCACACATACACACACACACTCACAGTATCCTTTATCCATGGCGGGTGGACGGTTGAGACAAACAAAAAGCGATTCAAAGTGATTTCGGTGTTTCTACGTTTGTTGTGCAGTTGCCTGGATTTAAGTTTAAAACGGCGAGCCATTAAAAATGAATTCCAGGTTTAACGAGGCTAGCGAGCAATTAAGAATGTTTAACCATAAAAATAACACAAACGCAAAACCGGAAAGAAGGTTCCTTAAATGTGGGTTAAAATAAGTCAAGGGACTTAAAACTGAATCAGTTAAACGATGATGCAAATTTAAGCGATTTAAATGTTTAACCTTTCCAACAAAAACAAAAACAACATCAAAGAAAAGAATAATAAGACGAATACAATAGAGATACGAAGAAGAAGAAGAACGATAACACTGATGTGTCTAGTGGCCCATGTTAGACTAAGCCTCTTGAGGACGAACTCACTCTGATTGACCGTGTGACGTGGCCAACCAATCAATGTACTACCTGCATCAAGAGGTTTAGTGTGACATCGTCCAATGATGTAAAATGTCTTTCTTCTAAGAATGTTTAAAATCAAACAGAAAATCAAAGAAAAACAGACAGAAGAAAATCCTTTCGAAAAAGTTGCGGAATGAACTCTGTTGATTTTGCGGCGTGAAAATGATCGGAGTGTTTTAAGGAGATTGTTTTTTTGTTGTTTGGAAAAGTAGCAAATATCGGGCACAAGTTGAACGCTAAAAGTTCACAAAGTTGTCCTTTCCTTTTTCTTCTTTTTCCTTTTGACACTTGAAACAATAAAAATATCAACTGAATGAAGAAACGAACAACAAAATTAGGCACAAAAATGCTACAAAAATTTATGCAAAAAATTCTTTTTACTGAGTGGATTTAGCGGTCCTTTTCACAAATACATAGTAGAACATAAAATAAAACTAAAAGGGAAATAAAAAATATAAAAAACTAAACAAAAATAACAAAAACAAAACATTTCGCTAGAAAAGGACGAAAAAGCAAATCCTTCTACATATTTTATATTATTGCGGGGCGAATGAGTGCCATTTTTAGTTTTATTGAAAAACTTTCTGAACTTTCTGAACGTCGAGCTGTCAGAACTTTTGTGTGAATAAAAATATTTATTAAAGTTTTGATTTTTTTTTGTTTGCACTTAAGTATTTTTCACTAACGGGATGAAGAAACTCATTTCTGTTTATAAAAACTGGCTGTTTTCATCTCTTTCACTCTTCCCATCTCTCCACCACTGTCTCTCGCTCTTTCTCTTTCACACTCCCAGCGGGATGCGTTTGTTGAAGTGCACTCCTAAAACAGTTTGAAAAGCACTGGAAATATTAATGATGCCCATATTAAATGTTGTTCATACGCCGCAACGCGTTGTTAGTTTTCGCGGCTTTCTTAATTTCAAGTGTTCATGATTTTGCTCGAGAAATGAATGAATGTCAACGACTATGAAAGATATTTAGAAAACCTATATAAAGATAGCGGTCAAATTATCGGGATATCGTTTCAGAGGATAAAGGATCCATCGTTATTATGAATAAACACAATTTTCGTTTTTCACTGGTTTTGTTTTCGTAGTTTTTTATAAATTTCACGTTACGCCCAAAACAAACGCGTGAAAAACTGAAATGTGTTTATCCATTATAAGGCTAGTATTAAACACAAATATGAATGCCAATAAATTTTTAAGCACCAAAAACGCAACATTGGCAACCCAAAAACAATTCACAATCGCCAGAATCGGGAACAAAACAGATTCAACGCAAACGAATGTTGTCAGCCGGTGAAAAATAAACACCTGCAGCACTGTTTTGAATGTCAAAAATTTGTAAAAAGCTGGAAAGGGACAACAATTTCACTGCGCAAAGGAAATTGCGACTATTTATAAAAGTTCTACAAATTAACAGAAAAACGTTAAAAGAAAAATCTGGTAATGTTCGCTCTCAGACGTTGTCAAGTATCTAGTGTTTATCCCAAGCATATTCAGTAAGTAACCAAGAAATACCACCAAATTGGTTTTTCTTTTCGTAATTCGCGTGAATTCGCATTACATAATAAATACCATGTAGAATATGTTTAAGAACTAAATTATTTATAGATTTTCAAAAATGTCACAAGTCGGTGCACTTGGAAGTGGAGCTGGAAGAGGTGGCGGGGGCGGTGGCAGCATAAGAGCAGCCGGTGGTTCCTTTGGCCAGATGGAAGTCGCTCACGAAGAGGAATTCTTCCACAAGAAGGTATAAAGTCGTGATCAACAACGGTCGAAAATTGAAAATTCGAGACTATGTTTTCTTTTTGTCGCATTTTTATTCTGATTTATTTGCAACTTAAAATTGCAGCAAAGGGAGCAGCTGAAGAATTTGAAAGCCAAAGCAGCGGCTGCAGCACCAGCAAAGCAGCCCAAGAAGTAGTTATACATATTTTTTCGTGAAATCATTTTCATATTCATGAACAATTTTATAGAGATGTGTTTTTAGATTAAATTGATTTTCTTCGATTTAATAAGAAAGTTTTTTAATTTAAATGAAAGCGTACAAAATGATATGGAATATGTATCAAAAAGAAAATTCAAAAACAACTATAGTCCGTTCAGAAAGCATTTAAATTCACCAACTTTTTAAATCGCAGCCTAAAAGTATGGAATGCTTTTTCAGAAATCGATGAGATGGGAATAGAGTATAATTTGCAAACATATCTAAACTAGTTTAAACAAAAGTGTTTTTTCAGTGTAAATTTTACAACACATCAGTGGCTGTTATCAGTGGCAACCACATATCTGGTTTCTAGTTAAGGAGATACATGCGCAACAATTTCAATACAATAATTCTTAAAGGGGCGTGGGTGGCAAATATATTGTTGCTGTTGTAATCAGTTCCAAAAACGACAAATACAACATTAGGGAGAATGTTATCAGCTTAATTTGTTTCGGAAGTATATTTAATTAACTTAATACACAACACATTTTGTATGAAAGATTAGTATTAATACTTACAGCGTTATAATGGTGGACCTCAAAGCTATCAGCGCTGCGGAAGAACAACAGCGGTAAAGACACAGACTGGCCTCTATACAAAGCCGGACTCAGAGCCTATAAAAGTAGAGCGATCAAGAGGGACTCCTGAAGAGCATACTGCAAGTCAATATGCGCAGTCAACGAGGCTGCAAGACTTCGCAAAGTGCTAGCTCGAGAAAAGGCAGTACCGAGCAGCATCCAGCGTATGAACGGCTCGTGGACTCAATCCAGCCTCGAAACTCTGGAACTCGTGTGCATTACATACTTCCCAGGTTGTATCGACAGAGCTACGGATGTGCCTTCAGCTATCCTGATGGCGGTCGACAACGACACTGACAATGGGTCACACGGAACAGTGAGCGACATAGTAAATGCAGATAGGATCTCGTGGGAGTTCGACTCCTTCCAGCCCTACAAAGCTACGGGCCCAGATGGAATCATTCCGGCCATGCTACAGAGATCCCTATTCACCATTTTACCAATGCTCACTGACATATTCAAAGAATGCCTCATGAGGAGATACATCCCAAAGGAGTGGAGGGAAGTCAGGGTTCTATTCCTGCCAAAGGAATGCAGACCCTCCCACAGCTCCGCTAAGGACTTCAGGACCATCTCAGTCTCATCATTCCTACTAAAGACTCTTGAGAGGCTGCTGGACCTGTTTATAAGAAACAAGATCACACACCGGCTGTGTCAGTCTCAACATGCCTATCTTAAGGGCAAGTCAGTTGAAAGTGCACTGCACTGTGTGATTAGCACAGTTGAGAGGGTCCCTCGAGGTAAAGGAGTTTACCCTAGGGCCATTCCTCGACACAGAGGGGGCATTTAACAATGTCAACCCGAGAGCGATTAGTGAAACCCAGAAGTACTTTGAAGTGCCCCGCACCATTTGTGACTGGATTGGTAACATGTTGGAAAGCAGAATTATCAATGCAGACATGGGTGCAAACAACTGCCGCAAAAACGTCACACGCGGGACACCTCAGAGGGAAGTTCTCTCCCCTCTTTTATGGCTCATAGTGGTAGACGAATTGCTAAGAGAATTTCAAGGAACAGAGGTCAGGGCAATAGCATATGCCGACGATTTAGCCTTACTAATACCGGGGAAATTCCTCGAGCCAATTAACTGAACGCCCCATACACGTGCAAGAAGGTCATCGGAGGTAGCTGGGGCCTACCACCGTACATCGCCCATTAGCTGTACACGGCGGTGGTCCGCCCAATCCTAACCTACGGATGCCTGGTATGATGGACGGCAATCCAGCGGAAAAGTAACCTCGAACCTCTGTGCAAGGTACAAAGATGCGCCACCATGAGTATCACCGAAGCGGCAAGGGGCACACCGCAGGCAGGGCTGGAAATGATAATGCATCTCCTTCCCTTGGACCTCTTTATTATGAGCTCAGCAGGGAAAAGCTTCCTCAGGCTACGAGGTCTCAATCTCTGCAAGGGGACTCAGTTTGGACACGCCAATGTACTACTCGCGCTAGAGCAACGAAAACCAAATACTCGGATGAACTTGACCGTTGAAACGGACTACATTCTTCCGAGAACGGACTTTGAGGCAATACCTGCAATCATCCTTCCAGGCAGGGAGCAGTGGTCGTCTGTTGAGCAAATACAACTCAAAGTTATTTCAATTTACACGGACGGCTCAAAGACCTGCGAAGGGACAGGAGCCGGATTCTACTCCAAAACGCTGCAAGCACAGCGATCATTCAGATTGCAAGACGAGTGCAGCGTGTTGGCAGATCGGCTTACACTCGACCAGTACCCCGCCTACTTGCTGGGGCTCGGTCTGAGTAGCTGACCGGAACAGCGAGGTTCCCACAGACCTTCACGAGGGCACTCATAATGGGCCTATAAGGCCTCGGTGGAAGTGGCCGCTTTGCGACCACACGCCCCTCTAACCTAACCTATAGCGTTATAACGCATAACCACAATGTTCGTTTTTCACTCAAAATAAAACCCGTGAAAAACAAAAATGCGTTTATTCATAATAAGGCTGGTGTTAAACACATATATGAATGCCAATAAAATTTTAATCCCTAAAAACGCAACGTTGGCCTCCCCAAAACCATTCACAATACGCTAGAATCCATGAACAAGACAAATTCGGAATACGGAAACGAATGCTGTCAGCCGGTGAAACAACTGCAGCACTGAAATGTCAAAAATTTGTAAAAAGTTAGAAAGAGACAAAAATTCACTTCCCAGAAGGAAATTGCGACTATTTCTAATAGTTCTACAAATTAACAGAAAAACGTTTACATAAAAAGAAAAATCTGGTGATGTTCGCTCTCAGACGTTGTCAAGTATCCAGTCTTTATCCCAAGCATATTCAGTAAGTAACCAAAAAATATCACCAAATTGGTTTTTCTTTTCAAGCGTGAATTCGCATTACATAATAAATACCATGTAGAATATATTTAAGAACTAAATTATTTATAGATTTTCGAAAATGTCTCAAGTCGGTGCACTTGGAAGCGGCGCTGGAAGAGGTGGCGGGGGCGGTGGTAGCATAAGAGCAGCCGGTGGTTCCTTTGGACAGATGGAAGTCGCTCACGAAGAGGAATTCTTCCACAAGAAGGTATAAAGCCGTGATCAACAACGGTCGAAAATTCAAAATTCTTATCTAATTTATTTGCAACTTAAAATTGCAGCAAAGGGAGCAGCTGAAGAATTTGAAAGCTAAAGCAGCGGCTGCAGCACCAGCAAAGCAGCCCAAGAAGTAGTTATACTTCTTAAAATCATTTTCATATTCATGAATAGATTTATAGAGATGTGTTTTTAGATTAAATTGATTTTCTTCGATTTAATAAGAAAGTTTTTTAATTTAAATGAAAGCGTACAAAATGATATGGAATATGTATCAAAAAGAAAATTCAAAAACAACTATAGTCCGTTCAGAAAGCATTTAAATTTACCAACTTTTTAAATCGCAGCCTAAAAGTATGGAATGCTTTTTTAGAAATCGAAGAGATGGGAATAGAGTATAATTTGCAAACATATCTAAACTACAGTGACACATATTCGTATAAACGCACTCTTAATTTTCACTTTGCTACCTTCTCTCTTTTTTATCAATGCATAACTTAAAACAAATTCCAACTCATATTGTTTACTAAACTAATAGAAATTGGTATTGAGTGCAAAAAACTGTTTTCGTTGTTGTTGTTATATATAAATCATTGCACTTTAAATATTTTACTAAAAACACGTGCATATTCGTTTAAACGCATCAACTTAATTTTCCATAGGAATATGTTTATTTGATTTTCAATAATTAATTGGTCCACCATTTTTGTTTATGACTTTAAATATACGATTTGGCATCGACTTAACTAAATTTTGCTGCAACTGACGATCCAAATCTTCCCAAGCTTCCTTAATGGCCAACTTCAGCTCTAGCACAGTTTTGTAAAGGTGTCCTTGGGCTTTATGGAATTTTTTGTCCATAGATTTGGCGTGACATGCACCCCCAAAGGTTCTCCACCGGATTCAAATCAGGACTGCATGCAGGCCATTTCATAAGTGGGATGTTGTGCTCTTCAAACCATTTCAAAGACTTTAGAAACGTGAATGGCCGCGTTATCCTGTTGAAAAATGCTGTCTTCATCCATTTTATCATCCAAAAATGAAATGAGAGCATCATCCAACAATTCCGTGTATATTTATACCCTACACGTTAAGGTAAGGGTATATTCACTTTGTAACGAAATGTGTAACGCATAGAACTAGAGACGATAGGTATAGAAAAGTATATATATTCTTGATCAGCGTGACCTCCTGAGTCGATATAGCCATGTCCGTCCGTCTGTCTGTCTGTCTGTCTGTTGAAATCACGATCACAGGAGAACCAATGAAGATATCGTGATGAAACTTTGCAGATATATTGTTTTATGTGGTGGGCAGGTTGGTATTGAAAATGGGCAAAATTGGTCCACGGCCACGCCTATTTTTTATTAAAAATGTGTGATCAGCGTTCGCTTTTGAGCTATTACAAGGGTAGCTTTCATTCCTGGGTATAGAGTAGCATTATCCGTGAATGTGCCAAATATGGGCGTGATCCGCCCACTTTTAGATTACACAGGCAAAAGAGGGTTATATTGTTAAATATATAAAATTCCTGAATAAAACTTTAGATAACAACTTGTTTTACAAAAAACCATTATTACATCAAAACTGGGTGCGGTCCGCCCACTTTTACACTACATATACAGTATAGCAGTATGAAAAAAAGTTTATTACCACGGAAATAAAGTTTAAATGAACACAATTATAAAAACAACTAAGCTAGTTATTTTGTTTTGAAAAAGGTAATGACCACGCCTACTATTTATACAGAGGCGTAGCTAGGTCTCATGGAGCCCGGGACGGTTAATCAACTTGTAGCCCCAAAAATGCCTAGAATGCAATAAGTCAATACTTGATTTCCACAACTGCCGCCCCCGACATTGTGCCGCCCAGAGTGGACCGCCACCCCCGCCCCATCCTAGCTTCGGCACTTTTTTTAAAACTTTTAGGTGTAGGGTATCTAAGATTCGGCCAGGCCGAATATAGCTTTCTTACTGGTTTTGAATTCATTTTGAATATTTGCATTTTTTTTCGTCGGAAAACACAACATTGTCCCACTCAGTTGACCACTGCATGTGTTTTTGGGCGAAGTCTAAGCGCGCTTTTTTGTGATGCGGCTTCAACACAGGCTTGCTCACCGGTTTTTTCCATTTAACATTATCTGAGTTACGTAAAATGTGTGCAATGTGCTTCGTTGTCACTGGAAGATCTAATTTTTCTTTTATTTGAGTTGAGTTCAAAAAATTTGTGGTGGCTTCCTTTCTAATCTGATTTATTTGGCGAATACTCAGTTTTCGATTGCCTTTTGTGGGTTTTTTTACTCCATAATTTTCATCGTTTTTTAAAAAAGAGCGCACAACTGCTTCTGATCTTCCAATTCTCCGCCCAATTTCCCGATTTGAATAACCCTCTTTATGGTACAGGTTGATTTGTACTTTTTCTGTGTCACTGAGGTATTTTCCCTTTGGCATTTTGATAAAATCTTAAAAACATATCGTTAAAAAAATAATTTTACATTTAAATTAAACAAAACTTACCAATTGTCAATTAAATGCAACCAAATACTTATTTTTTTTACTCACTAATATTTTTTCGATCTCTCGATATGCACGTGTTTTTAGTAAAATATTTAAACTGCAATGATTTATATATAACAACAACAACGAAAACAGGTTTTTGCACTCAATACCTATTTCTATTAGTTTAGTAAACAATATGAGTTGGAATTTGTTTTAAGTTATGCATTGATAAAAAAGAGAGAAGGTAGCAAAGTGAAAATTAAGAGTGCGTTTATACGAATATGTGTCACTGTAGTGTAAACAGAAGTGTTTTTTCAGTGTAAATTTTACAACACATCATGACTGTTATCAGTGGCAACCACATATCTGGTTTCTAGTTAAGGAGATACATGCCCTACAATTTCAATACAATAACTCTTAAAGCGGCGTGGGTGGCAATTGTATTGTTGCTGTTGTAATCAGTCCCAAAAACAACAAATACAACATTAGGGAGAATGTTATCAGCTTTATTTGTTTCGGAAGTAAATTTAATTAACTTAATACACAACACATTTTGTATGAAAGATTAGTATTAATACTTACAGCGTTATAATGGTGAACCTCAGAGCTATCAGCACTGCGGAAGAACAACAGCGGTAAAGACACAGACTGGGCTCTATACAAAGCCGGACTCAGAGCCTATAAAAGTAGAGCGATCAAGAGGGACTCCTGGAGAGCATACTGCGAGTCAATATGCGCAGTCAACAAGGCTGCAAGACTTCGCAAAGTGCTAGCTCGAGAAAAGGCAGTACCGAGCAGCATCCAGCGTATGAACGGCTCGTGGACTCAATCCAGCCTCGAAACTCTGGAACTCTTGTGCATTACATACTTCCCAGGTTGTATCGACAGAGCTACGGATGTGCCTTCAGCTATCCTGACGGCGGTCGACAACGACACTGACAACGGGTCACACGGAACAGTGAGCGACATAGTAAATGCAGATAGGATCTCGTGGGAGTTCGACTCCTTCCAGCCCTACAAAGCTGCGGACTCAGATGGAATCATTCCGGCCATGCTACAGAGATCCCTATCCACCATACCAATGCTCACTGACATATTCAAAGAATGCCTCATGAGAAGATACATCCCAAAGGAGTGGAGGGAAGTCAGGGTTCTATTCTATTTTCTTACAATTAAGAAATTGGCCAGCTAATGTCGCACTCACTGGGAAAAACTTCAAGGTGGGCAGAGAAGAACAGTCTTAGCATCAATGCCTCAAAGACCGAGCTTGTCCTTTTCATATAAAATACCAGACTTTAGAAGACCGAACCTGAACGGCCATATTCTTCCTCTGTCTGGCGACGTGAGATACCTCGGCATAGTTCTGGACAGCAAACTCTCCTGGAAGAAGAACATAGCCGAAAGGAGGAAAAAGGACTAAGCGCCCAATACACGTGCAAGAAGGTCATCGGAGGTAGCTGGGGCCTACCACCGTACATCGCCCATTAGCTGTACACGGCGGTGGTCCGCCCAATCCTAACCTACGGATGCCTGGTATGATAGACGGCAATCCAGCGGAAAAGTATCCTCGAACCTCTGTGCAAGCTACAAAGATGCGCCACCATGAGTATCACCGAAGCGGCAAGGGGCACACCGCAGGCAGGGCTGGAAATGATGATGCATCTCCTTCCCTTGGACCTCTTTATTATGAGCTCAGCAGGGAAAAGCTTCCTCAGGCTACGAGGTCTCAATCTCTGCAAGGGGACTCAGTTTGGACACGCCAATGTACTACTCGCGCTAGAGCAACGAAAACCAAATACTCGGATGAACTTGACCGTTGAAACGGACTACATTCTTCCGAGAACGGACTTTGAGGCAATACCTGCAATCATCCTTCCAGGCAGGGAGCAGTGGTCGTCTGTTGAGCAAATACAATTCAAAGGTATTGCAATTTACACGGACGGCTCAAAGACCAGCGAAGGGACAGGAGCCGGATTCTACTCCAACACGCTGCAAGCACAGCGATCATACAGATTGCCAGACGAGTGCAGCGTGTTGGCAGATCGGCTTACACTCGACCAGTACCCCGCCAACTTGCTGGGGCTCGGTCTGAGTAGCTGACCGGAACAGCGAGGTTCCCACAGACCTTCACGAGGGCACTCATAATGGGCCTATAAGGCCTCGGTGGAAGTGGCCGCTATGCGACCACACGCCCCTCTAAACTAACCTAACCTATAGCGTTAGAATGCATAACCACAATTTTCGTTTTTCACTCAAAACAAAACCCGTGAAAAACAAAAATGGGTTTTTTCATAATAAGGTTGGTGTTAAACACATATATGAATGCCAATAAAATTTTGAGCCCTAAAAACGCAACGTTGGCCTCCCCAAAACCATTCACAATACGCTAGAATCCATGAACAAGACAAATTCGGAATACGGAAACGAATGCTGTCAGCCGGTGAAACAACTGCAGCACTGAAATGTCAAAAATTTGTAAAAAGTTAGAAAGAGACAAAAATTCACTTCCCAGAAGGAAATTGCGACTATTTCTAATAGTTCTACAAATTAACAGAAAAACGTTTACATAAAAAGAAAAATCTGGTGATGTTCGCTCTCAGACGTTGTCAAGTATCCAGTCTCCCAAGCATATTCAGTAAGTAACCAAAAAATATCACCAAATTGGTTTTTCTTTTCAAGCGTGAATTCACATTACATAACAAATACCATGTAGAATATATTTAAGAACTAAATTATTTATAGATTTTCGAAAATGTCACAAGTCGGTGCACTTGGAAGTGGCGCTGGAAGAGGTGGCGGAGGCGGTGGCAGCATAAGAGCAGCCGGTGGTACCTTTGGACAGATGGAAGTCGCTCACGAAGAGGAATTCTTCCACAAGAAGGTATAAAGCCGTGATCAACAACGGTCGAAAATTCAAAATTCGAGACTATGTTTTCTTCTTGTTACATTTTTATTCTGATTTATTTGCAACTTAAAATTGCAGCAAAGGGAGCAGCTGAAGAATTTGAAAGCTAAAGCAGCGGCTGCAGCGGCTGCAGCACCAGCAAAGCAGCCCAAGAAGTAGTTATACTTCTTAAAATCATTTTCATATTCATGAACAATTTTATAGAAATGTGTTTTTAGATTAAATTGATTTTCTTCGATTTAATAAGAAAGTTTTTTAATTTAAATGAAAGCGTACAAAATCCATATCGTACATATGTATCAAAAAGAAAATTCAAAAACAACTATAGTCCGTTCAAAAAGCATTTAAATTCACCAACTGTTTTAAATCGCAGCCTAAAAGTATGGAATGCTTTTTTAGAAATCGAAGAGATGAGAATCTATATATATATAAAAATTAAATGCCACATGTAGTATGTAACGCCATCACTTGAAAACGGCTGGACCAATTTTACGGATTGTTATTTTGTTGTGTTCGTAATTGTCAGGACAAGGTTTGTATGAAAGAAAATTTTTAGAAAATCCATCGGAAAAGTCGAAAATTTTTATTTTTAATTTGTATGAAACTAAAACTTCAGTAAAAAATATTAGAAAAAAACAGTTTACATCAGTTGTTTGCTGTCACATCAAGATTTAGAAAAATAAAAATGAAAATAAATATATGAGATTAAAAAATGACAATAAAATATGACAATTTTTGACATGATATACAATAATGATAGTAATCTCTCTTTCTTGCATACATAGTATATTGAGAAAAGTTGATAATAATTATTATCAGTGATCAGTGCATGATAATTTTGTGTTTTTGTTTACTGTGGTCATATAAGTTCGTGATAATTTAATATTTTGTTTTTTGGTTTGCGGTTTGCGCTTTAAAATGCCACCAGTTAGACGGTCGACATATACGCATAACTCAGCTCGAACAAGTAACCATCGTGTGAATAAGAAAGATGAAGAACGCAGACACTTTTTGGAAGAAAATCGTGTAAGAATTTCGCAAGGGCGATCGATAATGACTCCGGAACAACGTATTCAATCAAGTTCGACTCGCTCAGTACAAGCTAACGCTCGAAATAATTTTGAACGTCGACAAAAAAGACGGCCAACCGACACAATCATTAACGAACGTTTGGCGTTCAGGTACGATCCAACAGTCGATTACGCAGCGGATATGGCACACTTCGGTACAATGAGCACTGTTTGTCAATATTGCAATGCTTTGAGGTTCCGACAAGAACCACCAGGAATATGTTGTGCGAACGTAAAGGGGTAAAATTACCACAACTGATACCGCCACCAGATCCATTGGCATCATTACTTTCTGGCGAAGATACTCGGTCGAAGCATTTCTTGGACAACATACAAAAGTATAACAGTTCCTTTCAAATTACTTAATTTGGGGCGAATATTATCAAAACACGAGGCTTTAACCCTACTTTTATGGTAAATTCTTTTTCTAATGCAAGTATTACAGATTTACGAAAGAGCTTCAACGAAGGAAAACATCAAACAAACTCAAGAAATTGTGTTTGATTTTATATATGTATGTATTAGATTCAGATTGCCCGCCGTAAATGCTGATCACAAATTTCTTCAAATTTATTTCCTTGGAAATTCTGATAATGAAATTCGGCGTTGTGAGTTAAGATGCATTCTACTTAATTTAATAAAGTCATGATCGTATTAAAAATTTTCAATTCAGATATTATTATATTTGGGCGAGACGAATTTGGGCGTTATTTTCAATACAATAACTCTTAAAGGGGCGTGGCAAATATATTGTTGCTTTTGTAATCAGTCTCACAAAGGACAAATACAACATTAGAGAGAATGTTATCGGCTTTATTTGTTCTGAAGTAAATTTAATTGACCTAATACAAAACACATTTTGTATGAAAGGTTAGTATTTATATTTATAGCGTTATAATGCATAACCACAATTTGCGTTTTTCACTCAAAACAAAACCCGTGAAAAACAAAAATGCGTTTATTCATAATTAGGCTGGAGTTAAACATAACAATTATGAATGCCCATAAAATTTTAAACACTAAAAACGCAACATTGGCATCCCACACTTCAAACTACGCCGAAATTGATGAACAAAACAAATTCAACAAAAACGAATGTGAGCCGGTTAATAATAAACAACTGCAGCACGGAGTTTAATGTCAAAAGAAACAACTAGAAAGGCAAACAAATTTCAATTGCGCAGCACGAAATTGCGACAATAGTTCTACAAATTAATAGGAATATCTGAGAAAATCTGTAAAAACCTTTATATAAAAAGGAAAACGAGATCATGTTCGCTCTCAGACGTTGTCAACTATCCAGTCTTTATCCCAAGCATATTCAGTAAGTAACCAAAAAATACCATAAAATTGCTTTTTCTTTTCAAGCATGAATTCGCATTATATAATAAATACCATGTAGAATATATATATTTAATAACTAAATTACTCGCAGATTTTGCGGAATGTCACAAGTCGGTGAATCTGGAAGTGGTTCTGGAAAAGGTACCGGTGACGGAGGCATAAAAGAAGCAAAGGAAGGCGGTGGATCCTTTGAAAAAATAGAATCCGCTCGCGAAGACGAATTCTTTCACAGGAAGGTATGAAGTTGCGATCAACAACGGTCGAAAATCGAAAATTGAAAATTCGAGACTATCGGTCTTTTTTCATATCTGCGAACGGAACGCTTATCGTACGTATGCTTTGTATATTCGCTTTCCTAACCAACAAATAGCGAAAATAAACCGTTCCGTGTTCCGTTTGTAGTTATGAAATTAGGCCGTGTTTTCTTTTTGTCGCATTTTTCTGATTTATTTGCAATTTAAATTGCAGCAAAGGGAGCAGCTGAAGAATTTGAAAGCTAAAACAGAGACTTCATCATCAGAAAAGCAGCAGTCCAAGAAGTAGTTATAAATATTTTTTCTTACAATAATTTTTATTCATGACGAACAATTTTATAGAAATGTGATTTTAGATTAAATTGATTTGCCTTGATTTAATAAAATACTTCTTTAATTTAAATGAAGGCGTACAAAATAATGGAATATGTTTAAAAAAAAATTCAATAAAAACAACTGTAGTCCGTTCAGCCAGAATTTAATTCACCAAATTTTTTAATCTCAGCCTAAAAATGTGGAAGGCTTTTTTAGATATCGATAGGATAGGAAAGAAGTAAAGTGTAAAAATATCTAAATCAGTTTAACCAGAAAAGTTTTTTCTCAGTGTAATTTATAGTTTTAAACACAGTACTGGTATTAGTGACAACTACATATCGTGACAGTAACGCAAGCACGTGACTTGCTGTCAAAATCCGAGATTTTTAGGTTATTAACAAATCTTTATATTAAATTAAATATTTTACATACAACAAATGTAGATATAACAATACACTGATTATAAAGTGAAAATTAAGAGTCATTAATCAATTAAAAGTATCGATCTATTGTCTAACAAAATTTGTTTAAGTTAATCTAAAAACAGAAACTATTTCATATAATTAACTAATGAAAGGAAAAACAACACGGAATAGTACGAACAAAAAAATACATTTTTCTATACTTGAGTGGTTCCATCTCTCTAATTTGGTTCCATCTCTCTAACTTTGGATTATGACTCGACATATTAACCTAAACTCAGGCTTCAGGAAAAAAAGCAACAAAAATAAAATGAGATTAAAAAATGCTTGCTTAGGAAATTAAAATTCACTTGCTTAGACTTCACGTAAATCTTTTGTATTAAAATTGTTTACTTTACTCACTATATTAGAAATACTTAGAGATAATAATAAATCGACGATAATGTATACTTCTGTTAAGATAATCTCCCGTTTACATTTAAGTGATTGGTCTCTGCTGACATGGTTTCTGGATGATGGATATTAATCCCTATATGGATGTTGTTTCAAATATTTGAGGATAGATTTGGGCTTAGATTATTGCTATATGGGTCTTAAGCTTATTTAGCAACTTCACACCCTTTGGCGAAGTTTTGTTGGCGTCATTAAAGTTGGTGATAGACTCATTCATAATTTTGTCAATGTAATTAACCAGTTGACACCTGCATATATTCGCACCTTTTTACAACGACCGTCCATCCTCAACAACCAACAATTTTTGTAATCTTCAATACCGCCAACAACCGACTTGAACCGACTTCTTCGAATGTTTGAAAAAACAACAAAGCAACTCTTATCAGCCATGAAGTACATATTGCTCATGAAGCTGCAGAGATAGTATAACTAATCAGTTGTTAAACCCCCAAGTGACACCAATTGACTCCGATGTTGGGCTAACTGTAAATTGTTTGAATGACACAATTCAGTTCTTGTCGTCGTAGTAAACACATTTCTATTGGAAATTTAATTCAGTTAATGCAACGATTGAAAAATTAGAAAGCAAAACTTTACATCAACATCGACAACGACGACATCATCATCAAAAATATGGCAAAAAATATTGTAGTCCAGTTAAAACTAGCTCTCCGCCATCGGATGAAAACTCAAGTTTTAAATACCATCAGCGCTGAATCTCGTAAAAGACAATCGAAATCCATCACTGAAACTGTAATGTGGTAAATTAATCATTAAAAATTCTTGATTTTTTTAAAGTGTTTACCTCTCAGGTTTTACAATCGCAAGCTTTTCGCCAGGCTGAACGGATAAGCATTTATTTGAGCACCTCAATGGAGGTCGATACTAGTGAGCTGTTGCGTGAAATGTTTCGCTTGGAGAAGCAGGTATTTGTGCCCACTTACTCTGGCAATGTTATGGAGATGGTGCGACTTCGCGACTTAAATGATTATCATAGGCTACCGATGACGAAATGGAAAATTAAACAACCCAGCGCGACAGAAGGACGAGAAAATGCAATGAGCAATGGTAGGTTCAATTAGAAGTAGAGATTAGTATTATATACCTTCTAAAAGTAGGTACCATTATGAACCTCATTGAAAGCTATAACAAGATTTAAGTCAAATCTCCGACTCTTACACTTAGCTGTTGCTAGATCAATAAAATTATTGCTTTAAAAACCAGATAAACGAAGAGCGCATAATGAATCAGCTTGCACTTCCTTGGAGTAATAATGATGGAATCTAACCATTAACACCCAAATCCTAAAAAAGCAGGACAGCTTTAGAGATATTGTTTTAATGTATAGACCATGTACAGATGTCATATCCTGACTGTACAAATTTGTGCTGTGACCACAATGCTATTTAGAATACCCATTCTTCCTTACTTCCTCGTTTCTTTCTTACTAAGAGATGCATTACTGAGTTGATGGATGTTTATACGTTTTAGTAAAATTAGAATTTAACCAAGCCTACATTAGTTCCTTACAACTCCTGATATGCACTCCTGACTTTTTGCACAAGTCCACTGTCTGAGAGCTCGGAGATGGACGTCAGCTCTTCTCTTTGCTGTTCATAATAATTACATTGTAAGATTTAAGAACTCCTTAAATATGTGTAGACTCCATGGTGAATTACACAGATTCAGCATTACGGCTAAAGACAATGTAATACAAAGACGTGTTACTGATATACAAAGCAATGCAGGATCTTTGTTTTGCTTATTTAATATTATTTTTTCCATGCTATCTTTCTTTTCCGAACAGGTCACGGTATAGATTTATTTCTAATGCCCGGTGTTGCGTTTACCAAAAGCGGTGGCCGCTTGGGTCATGGCATGGGCTACTATGATAGATATATAAAGCGTCACTATATGATGTATCCTCATAAAAAAATCCGCTTAATTGCTTTAGCATTCCGTGATCAAATTATCGCCGAAGATATGTTACCAATGGAGATGCACGATGTACGATTACACAGCATTATTACAGCATAAGAAACTTAAAATTGGGGATGATATAAAGCCGTTTTTGTTTTAGTTTTAGAAAATTGTATAGGTTTAAACTAAAGTAAATAAAATAATATTTAACATTCAAAAAGCTGCAGCTACACAAGAATTAACGCATATAGGCACGCGTGCGTCCACCACGTAATCCACGTGGACGCCCTCCAAAATGCAATGGTGGACCAGGTGAGTAATGCGGATCACCACCGAAGTGGGAGGTGACAGGCTCCGATGTTGCCGACCGGTAATGAGACACGCCATCATTCCAAGTTGAGGGAGAAGAAGTACGCATAGGCTTAGGTTTCCTGTAATAAGAAATAGAAAGAGAACAGATCAATATTTAGCTAATCCCAACATGTTTCCAAAAACAGTTTTTTTCCCCCTTCAATTTACCGATAGGAAGCCACAGCAGATATACGAGAGCCACGATTGCGTCCCACGCGTGACCCACGCATTAGGGGAGGAATTTTATTGTAGCCGGTGGGTCCCGTGGGTTGAGCACCACACGTTTCTAGAGCCAGAAAATCGTCCACATGCAGCGAAGGTGGACGCGATGTATTCGGCGGCCGCGATCGAAACAGATCGCCACGTGAGGGAGGAGTACGTGTGAAACCACCACGCCCACGTACTGGCGTGATATAAATTTTCTTCTCTGGCCGTCCTGTACTCGGCTCTACTTCAACGCGACGCGTTCGGAAGCAAGGAGCAGTCGGAGTACGTTCACGATTTGACTGCGGTGAAGCAGAGAGATGCAACAGGCGCTTACAATCAGCTGAAAGATTGGTATCTGCAGTCAAGCAGATGTTGGCCAATGCGGTTAGATCACACAAGATGCGTTCACATTGAGTATCAAAGTCAATCTTCGACATGTTGTCGATGCGAAGAGGATCTAGCCAGAAGTGAGAGCAGAGCTGCGTTTCATCTGCACTTGATTCGTACATAGTGAAGATGGGACGCGCCGCATACTGAGTTACAATTCCTTCGGTTTGTGGCAGTTGAGGTTCTATAGAGGAAATAGAATCTTCATCGCTTTCAACTGGTGAACTGTTTTCAGTGCTTTGCAATTGCACGATGATGTTATTGATATCCATGAAGAGAGAAGACGGTGGTGAGCGTATCTCAGTCTCAGATTTATGCTGCTCTAAAGCAACAAGAAGTCGCTGTAATAAATGAGGAGTTTCGGTAACGGTATCCTTAGGATCCTTTTTATAGCCGAGCAGATGCGACAACTCATGGGGAGTGACTTTAAGCGTACGCGCCGGTATTGTAGCGTCCAACGAAGTTGATTCCTCTTCCATGTGCATGAGCGAGCGCAGAAGCAAACTAACAGTTTCAATTAAAGGGTTATACTTGCCAGTCTCAAGCGATGTAACAAGTTTCTGCAACCACAGCTGAAATTCGGAACGGTTCTGGCGCAACTGCTGCACCAAATGATAGAAAGTAATGCTGCAAAAGAGTGTATGTATAAAGAAAGCCAGAGACAAATCCGAAAGCAACTAAGAGAAATACTCACTCATGTTCAATTAAAATAACCAAGTTGCGTGCGGCTAAAGAAGCCACTTCATGTGTTACCTCAACGCGTAGCAAATTAGTTAGGATCGCTTCTGCTATTCGCGGAATCAATTCTTTGGGTGGCAGAGCGGAGGCCAAATTCACTTCAGCACTCGATGTGCACTGCGGCGACATCAACGATATTTCCGAATCCAAGAAACTCTCTAAAATACGATGTACGAAAAGCTGACAGTTCAGATGAATTTCTTTCAAGTCCGTGCAGCAGAGGATTGCTTGAAATAAATCCCATACTTTTCCACTTAAAATAGAGAGAGCTGAACTCTTTACGGACGCATACATTGTGAGTTGAGAGAAAAAGTACAGCAGACGTGCCAAATGTTGTGTCGGAACAGTGGAAGCACTCGTCCATTCAGCGCAAAATAGATCAGTGATGGTTTTGGAAATCAGTAGCGTCATGTTGGGTGCTAAATCGGCGAGTTGCAAACAAACTCTGGTCAATAAATCGGCGAGCTGCGGAAAGGAAGTTGGTGCAATGGTTTCGATTAATTTGGCCAATTGAGAGCTCTGAGGATGCAGGTGAGCCGACCATAATTTGCGTTCGGTAATTAAACGTTGAGTTTGTTCATCCTGAAATTGAACCGTGATGGGCAGAGGCAAAGGCAAAGGAAGGGGCAGCAATTCAGAGAGCACTTTTAAACCTATAAAATAATGAGTTAAATAGAACATAAAAGTCATCTCTTCCAACAATTACAAAACTCGGAATCATAAACTTGAGCATATGTATGTCCAGCTCTAGATAGAACTTAATATATATTTACCTGGTATATAAGTTGAAGGACCATGTAACACATTCTTAAGCACCTCCCGCACCATTTGTGTCCACAGAGATTTATGTAGAAATTCTTCATCCTGTTCATTCGGTTGCGTATATGAGAGTAAAATCTTAATAATCTCTTTCTTCGCTTGTGCAGCTTCCGTAGCGGACGCACTCTCATCGGGGAAATAATGCATGAGAAAATAGGTTTTCATTAAGTGATCGATTGCGGTGACATCTTTGAATGCAACATCGCGACACTGAATAGCAAAGGAAAGCATTTCGCGTAATATTTGCAAAGTCGGTAGAACTATTTGACAGCAATGAGTTCCTTGAATTGTCATTAGCGCCGGAGCATGCAGTCCTGGCTGATCGAAGTATGAGCATAGTTTTTCCAAAATTTGGATTAGAGTTTGAACACCGTCAGCTGCATAGAATTGTAATAAAACAAAACGATGTCGCAACTCTTCGGTGTCAGCAGTAACAGTGGCTGCAACGTCAGCGGCATTGTGAGTGACATTTTTATAGATTTTGGCAGAGGTGGTAGGTCTTCCAATAGCAAGATGATGAAGAATGCGAAGGCCCATAATAAGATCACCTTAAATGTAAAAAGAAAAAACTATGTATTATCGGATTCTGTGCTTAGGTAGATTTCTTAGCTTTACCTGGAAATGTTGTTATGTATTCCAAAGAACGGGTTATTACTTCAACAAGTGCTGCAATATCATCATAGGCAAAAATATTTATCACTTCGAGTGGTCTCAAGTAGACAAATATCTCTTGGAGCACCGCTGAAACGGACGGCTCAAAAGTGTCGTGGTTTTTGGCTAATTCTAAAGTTTTAGCTCCATGCTCCACAAGGTACTCCAAGTTCTCACAGTAACGTACGCAGCAATCAACCATATCGACCGCATAACTTAGCACTGGACTCTTGTATTTACTGCCAGGTGTTGCCAATAGTTGCTGAGCTTGTAAACGTTGCTCTCTTTTAATAAGATCCATGAAAATCTGCAGATTATTATTCGATCCTATAAAGTCAATGGTATACTGACGTCCAGGAGCGTTACATGTCTGCGAATAAAGAGCATGCAGATGAGTAGCCAGTGTAATGGCATCGTACTCAGAGTTAGCTGTGGCAGAAGCAGCTGTATATACGATCGCATCGAGATGATAACGTGTTTGAATTTTGTAGGCCAACTCAATGCCAAGTTTCTGTAAACGATGAAACAGAGGTTTTCGTAAAGATATCTGGCAGCAATTTTTGGATACCGAGGTAGCTACATCAGATACCACTTTTATCTCCTCCGGTGGAGGCGGCGTACTCAAGTCGGTGGTTGGAGCTTCCGCAGCCGCCGTAGATTCTGCAGCTGATTCGGACGTCTTAGTTTCTCCTGCTGCCTCTTCAGATTTGTTAATGACATCGGTTTCAAGATTTTCCACCTTGATTTGTTTTTCAGGAAGTTTCTTTTCTTCTAATAAAAGGAATACTAATCAGTTGAATATATTTCTTTAAAAAAATCTGTGTTTATCGCTTACCTTCTGCTTCTTTTATCGGACTCTTCTGCCCTTCTTTTCTCTTAAGGTTTTCCTTTACTTCTTCCTCTATTTGCGCTTCGACCTGCACTTCTTCAATGCCCAACAGCACAGCTACCAACATTTGTGTTGTCTCAAAGCAATCGTCCACCAGATAATCAATTCCTACCTGTGTCTGGAGTAAAGCTTGCAACAGATCCAAGGTGGACATCAACAACGTGCCAGGTAGCTCAACAGCATTGCTAAAAAGCAGCAACAAGCACTCACCCAACGTATGTGTTCGAAAATAACTCTGCAACGTGTTTGCATAGCAGCGTTGCGCATTACTGTCCACGACCACTTCGAACTTTTTCGAGACTGGCAAGAAACGACGCGGCTGCTGATAGGACAACACATTGCCAACGAAAGCATCCATCAGCTGCAGAATAGACAGCTCAATCAGCTTAAATGTCTCGGAGATGGTTGCGACGATGGTGCCATCACCAGTCGAGAGCACAAATTGCTTGAAGCAGTTGTTTCTTATGCAATTCAAAGACTCATTTAAATGAATCTTACGTAAAATGGATTTCAATGCGTATTTGGTGCGTGTCAGTGGTGTCTGCTGAATATGCTGCAGTACCCAATGATAACCATTCAATTTGGAGTTAAGAAAACTTTGTACACCAGCTTTTGTGTCCAGCAGAGCGTAGACAGCCTTAAGTAGCATCAGCTTAATGGACATAGCCATGAATTCCTGTTGATAGAGCTGAAAGATCGCAGCAAAAGGGTCGAATTTTTGCGTCTGCAGCAGATATTCCATAAAGTCGGCGTTGCTTCCAAGCAATTCCGTAAGACGAGCACCGATTTTAATGTGCCTGATTTTAAAAGCGGGCTGCGGTTGTAAGCAAGCTACTTCGAAGTCCAAAGCAATTCGAAATATATTAAAAGCTTGTTCCACATTCTTATCATTTTGCTTGAAATACTGTTTAAGTACAAAATTTCGTCTTTTATAGTTATGTGAAAGGAATCCAAGCTGATTAATTAGTTGCTCGCTAAGATAAACAAAGCTCTCGCGTTCATCTACGCTGGTGGAGGAAGCTTTGTACAACTCCAAACTAGCGATTTTTGTTTGCTGTTCAAACTTCTTAAACATTAACGACAATTTATCAATCTCCTTGCTGTAGAACGCCTCCAACTCAGTTTCGAATTTCTGCAGAGGCATTTTAAAGGGATCGAACTCATTAATGGCTGGCGATGCATTGGCCGCCGCTAAATCGATTTCCATTTGAAATTCATCAGCGACAGCAGTGGCTTGGTCATTCGAGTCATCATCGTCCCCAATCAACTCATCATCACTTAGAATAGGCTCGAATTGTTCGCCAGGTGTGCCAGGAGTCTCATCATCATCGTTAACCACAGCCAAATCCTGCGTGGCGGTGACTGCTTGCGGAATTAAGGCCTCACTAGACTCACGTATGTAGGAACGAGATTTCACTTTATAGTGAGCACCAGTCGCCATCACATCCTCGTTTTCTTCATATTCAATGCCATCGGGAGAGCGCGGACGCAGTGGCGAATCGATGGACGTCGGTGGAGTGCGAGGCCATTTCTGAGCGGCATCCTCAGCATCGGAACGTGAACGTTCGGAGCGCTTGCGATGTGACCGACGAGAGTAGTCGGGGCTACGAGACCAATCACGAGCGGTTTTTTCACCAACGCGATCACGCTCACGATCGCGTTCGCGATCATTGCGAGATCTAAAGGTACAACGAGAAGAAGGTTGTAAAAGATATTAATACAATACGATATATATTTGTTACCTTAAATAATCTCGTTCATTACTTTCCGAATGAGTTCGATTTCTGGGTGTTGAATGATCCGATGAATGCGATGCTTTACGGATTCGGCGCTCACGTTCATCCTCGGAGTGATGATATGCAGCCGCGATTGCAGGCGCTGGCGATATAACGTATTCCAAGTCTTCTCGCTCCCGATCTCGTTCACGCTCCCGTTCATAATCATTCACGTTACTTTTGTGAACATGTAGAGCCTCACCTGGCAATGGTTCCTTCCATTCTTCTTTTATTGGCTCCTCTGGAAGGAGTGGTACCGACACATTTGCAGCTGCGACGGCTGTAACCACAGTACAAACTTCCTCGGATACTACGGGTTCGAGGGGCGCCGGTGGTGGTGGTGGGCTTGCGATTTGTCCCGCCACTGTATTCGTTAGGATGCCATAAACAGCAAGTGTAATGGTGCTGTACCAACCTCGTAGTACCAAACCATCTGTGGGTATTTTTTCTTGGGTGCATTCAAGGTGAATACAATCATTTTGGTTATACTCTAGGTGACCCAAGATTTCGAATGTCGAAACACCTGGCATGCCCAGATCGTTGACAAAGAATTCTATACCAAATTTCGATGGATTTGTAGCGCCGAGTCGCACCCCTCCTGGAAAGTCGGCCTGGACGCGAGCCCCCAGTGGAATGATGCGCACCTGAGTAATGTACACCGGCTTCGGAAACTGAACCAGATCCAAGTTAATGGCCTTCAGTTAAAAAAAGGAAACAATTATTAAATCCTTAGAGTATGGAAAAAATAGACCAACCGTGTCAACTTCATGAGAGAAAGTATCAAAAAACAACAACTCCGCGGCTTCCTCGACCTCAGTCATTTTTTATATATTTCCAGTATTTCCTTTTAAAAGTTTATTGGTAACTATTTTCAAATTTTAACTAATTAAAGCAACTTGGTTTAGCTAAACGTGTTGTAAAAAAACATTTATAATAAACATTAAAAACTACTAGTCAAACAAAATCAGATCTTTCGCCAAATCTTTAGAAATATATTTGACAGATAAATGAAATGAAATTGCAACTGATGCAAAAAAGCATCCCGGTTGCAAGAAAATGACGAATGACGAACATAACTATTAGATTTGGTATAAATGCCTTATTACAAGAGTGGAATAATGAATGTCATTCCTATGAAAATTGTGAGTACGAGATTAATTTTCGTCTTCCTATACTTGGGCTTCAACTATCAAAAACGAAAGGAAGAAGACATATGCTCGATTTCAAACGGTTGAGTTGGATTTTCGGCGCGTCCTTGTTATAAATTTCCACTAATTCATTTTATTTTGTTCTCTTCGTCCAAGCCTTCGTTATTCCGCCAGTGTAATCAACCACTAAGCCATTTCGGATAGTATACAGAAATAAGTGAGCTAAAAACTATCGTTTCACAGCGTAAACTAATTACTATGCAGTCATTATAATGCTATTCTAACAATTTACTTGAGTTCATATCATTATAAATAACAAATATTACAACAGGTAGTTTCTTTATTATGAAAATATTTTTCTCGTGCTTTAAAAATTATATTTGTGATTTGTGTACTAAATGTTCCTTTTAAGTGTTGTTATTTATTTGTTCTCTGAAGCATCCCATGTTTACTCGTTCCTGATTTTGATGTTTACTCGTTGCTGTCACATTATGACAGCTATGCAAGATTTCTGTCGCAGCAGTTGTTAATCATATCCACCGACGAAGAAATTGAAGTTAAAGAATATACAAATTGAAATATAAAAAATGAAAAATTAATTCTTAGATGTGTGAAACTTAACAGCAGTATCATCCATAAAACTGTAGTTTAGTTTAAAGAACATACTGCACCAAACAATACTTGAAAACTGCAGCAGAAGTAAAAATGATCAAAGCAATTCTAGTGTTTAACAACCATGGCAAACCACGTCTGTCCAAATTCTATCAATACTTCGTAAGTACATGCAATGTAGTTTAAAGGAATTTGAATGATATGATAAACATTTGGCACGAGTATAGAATGAGGATATGCAACAGCAGATCATTAAGGAAACATTCCAGTTGGTGTCCAAACGAGATGATAATGTATGCAACTTCCTGGAAGGTGGCAGGTATTTCTTTCTTTGTTTATTGATTATAAACCTCCTTTAATTTTATTACATTTTTCATACACACTACATAATTTTCAGTTTAATTGGTGGCTCTGATTATAAGCTTATCTATCGTCACTATGCTACGCTTTATTTTGTCTTCTGCGTCGATTCCTCGGAGAGCGAACTGGGCATCTTAGATCTCATACAAGTCTTTGTGGAAACACTGGACAAATGCTTTGAGAACGTGTGCGAATTGGACTTGATATTCCACGCAGATGCTGTTCATCATATTTTGGCCGAGCTGGTTATGGGCGGAATGGTACTGCAAACGAATATGGCCGATATTCTGGCAAGGATTGAGGAACAAAATAAGTTGGTCAAACAGGAGGTGAGATAAAACGAGTTCGGTCTCAGTCAATTTTAGTACCATCTCCCATTTTTCAGGCCGGTATTTCAGCGGCACCGGCGCGTGCTGTAAGCGCTGTTAAAAGCATGAACATTCCACAACAAATTAAGGATATTAAGTTGCCCGATTTACCGCAAGCCATTAAAGACTTAAAATTCTGACCAAGCTTAAGCAGCAACAGCACCTCAACAACAATTGTAGACACCACATTCACAAACATGAAGCGAACATCAATGCCGTCGTTCAGCTCAACAGCGTTCGCCAGCAATAGTTACAATAACAACATTAATAACAACAACAGTTGTTACAACAGCAATGCCAATATGAATGTCATGCCGAATGCTATGGTTGCTGCATCCGTCGCCTCCTCCTCCACCAACACCTCTTCCTATTTAAACGGCAGCAATTTATGCTCGCTCTTTAAACACTATCCAAGTATTTATGAACCAATCGATAACGATGCTGCTTCTTCTCAATTCCTCTCACAACCATCGGCTTTCAATTACGATTATTATCAGTCTCAAACGTCCATGGACATTGAAGGTTCGAACTTTATTGAGTGCCAACAAAAGCAACTTCCCGATATACTTACTGATGGTGCTCAACAGCACCAACAAGGAACTAGCAGCACCGATCAATCACGGTCGATGCGTGCTTTATCATTAGATTTTGATGAAATCTGGAAACGTCCACAAAAATCATTGACTGGAAATTCCAAAAAGAATGCCTAAAAAGAGGGAGGAGATTGAAAGATCTGGTTTATCGATCCAAGTTACAATTGATAGTGGTTTTAAATTATCGAAAAATTATCATCTCTAATTAATACTTAAAGTATCAATTTATAAACAATTAGAAAAACTGTGTTTATGTATTAGAATTTTAATAATGTGATGCAGCAGAATTTAAACTGTAAAAAATTAATTATTATTGAAACAAAAGAAAAACATATATACGGTAACAATATATTAAATATATACGAACAACATAAACAACAATACTATAGAATGTTACAGTAAATTATCTAGAAATATACAATACATTTATAGAGATTTTTATTTTTTAACTTGTTTGTTACTATTTTATTTTATATAAATTAGTTAAGCCAATAAATTATAAAATATTCATTTATATTTATATATAAATAGAATCAATAAAATTTATCACCAAAACTCCGCATGTTAAAAAAGTGTCTAAAATCGAATATTTAATTTCAACAGAAATATCCGGATTATTGCTACATTTGTATTTATGCTGTATTGTATTTTATTATTTTTCGAATATTCGAATTTTTGCCTGGAATTTATTTTTTATCAAAGTTTTAAGCAATAATTTCTTCATTTTGTTTTATTTTTTTATGAAATTCAGTATTCGATAAATCGAACACTCAGGTAAGAATACCTTTCACAGATGACAGGGATGTTTGGAAAAAAGGGTTTTGCATTATATCAGGTGCGATACCATGTAATACTTTTACCTGCATAATTACTTTTCGTACTTTCGAACATTTATTGTGTTTTTTGCACATCTCAGAAATAGGTAAACAATAATAGGTAATTAAAATGTTTATTGCGCTACAATGCAAGGTCAAGGTATGAATAAACAAATATTTTTGAATAGCTATGTAACTCTCCACAATATCACAAATTACCAAGCAATTAAAACCCTGTCAGAAGTGTATCCAAAAAAAATTTCAGAAAAACCTCAAATTTTCTGTTCGAATAATCGAACGCTGGTGGGAAATGGGTTTAAGACAGTACCAATCACTTTCTGAAGTAATGCTTTTAATTAACTCAGTAATCGAGTGTTTTAGAGGCCGATTTAAAGATTTAAGATATAGAATTAAGAACATTCTAATAAAATTAATCAACATATTCATTATAAATACGTTTGTATGAATTACTTTCCCAACAACGAAAAAAAAGGGTGATTATCAGTTAGGAGTTTTTTATTTATTTTTTAATATATGTATGTATTTACTCGTAGACATAGTTCATATATACATACATATGTGCATGGTCTGAGGTCATACCTACTACGTATGTATATTTGCAAACCAATTCTTAACACGAATCAGTTTGATTGGGGTCCAAAAAAAAATGTATAATATGTCAGAACTAAAGGGAAAACAGGGTGTGGCAGGCAGCGCTGCCTCTGTGATATTCACTATATTATTAGCAACCTACAACAACAATGAAACACCTTTGAAAAAAGCTAATAAATAAAAGTGGCTGAGAAATTGTGCCAGCATATAATAAACAACAACAACATCTATCTTTACATATACCTTCATACATATTTATATAGTAATCAGGCAACAAAAAAATAGGCGTAACGGATTTTTTTCGGTTTAACATTTCAAGCAGAAGCAAAAACAACAGACTGTTCATGTTTTTTCCGTCCTTGCCGGGTGTTCTGTTATTGTTGTTATTATTTTATCTTTTCTTTTTTCTGCTGTTTCGCTAAGTCTGAGTTGAGATGGCAACTTAAGAGTATAAAGTAAAAAACAAATATTCATTTTGTAACAAAGAGTAATTTTAATTTTGACAAAAATTGGCCACTCATAAGATGCACACTCAGATACGAATTCAAATAAAGGAAAAAGTAAACAAATCAATACTAAAATAATTAAAAAGAAAACAACGTAATAAATATTGTTGTTGTTTAAGTCATTTGTTAATATTATAATATCACATATATTTTTTAACTAACAAAAAATCTCTCCATTTAAAAAAATAAACAAAGGAACTTTTGCTCTTAAATTTATCTTTTTAATTATTTTTGTGAATTTAAACTAGTAAGTGTTGTTATTGCAATGTTTTTACGGTTGCTACCTTCAATTAATTTATTAGTAGTATTATTATTGTTGTTATTGCTGTTTGTACCGTTTGCGCTTCAGTTTGTTGTTGTTCGTCAGAGCAGCGCTTTCGACGTCGTCGCATTGACGAGCGTCTGCAATAATATTGTGTGTTGGCGTTTATTGGAATGAAACTTCCACTTCTTATTTTGTTGTAATTTTTGTGATAAACAAACACACACATATGCATATTTACTTTGTGTTCTCAAGCATTTAGTATTGTTGTTGCTATTGGCCCATGTCACACTTATAATCGCGATGCGTGCATTACTAAGAATGTGTGATTGTTTAATTCGTGGCAGTCATACATTCAGCGTTAGTGATGCAAGCATCGTGACAACAAGTCTGCTATTTTCCATCGACTACTCCCATTTTCAATGTCCCACTGCCACACCCACCCACACGAAAAATCATTCAAATTCAATCGTTGTATATCGATTCGATTTAAAGCCGAATACAATGAACGAAAATAATAGCGTATATATAAGTAATGAAACCCAAGCAAGAGGCGACACAAGATTAGTTTTAGTTCTTGTTTTTTCTGCTTGGAAACTTGATTTAGTTGTAACCCAGACGGCTATCGCATGGCTGGAGGTTACACCCACACTTGACTGAAAGAGGGAAATAATAAATAATGTGTGTCCATGTTTTTATTTCTGTTCTGTACCATCGTAAACAGGGTGTGACTTTAACTTAAAGTGCTCACACCAAAAATATTCGTTTTTCGTTCTTAACGAAGGACTTCCTCTGAGTGACGATGACGAAATATAATGATCATTGTAAAAAAACTGAATCAAAATCATAAAGATGTATTGTACATCTTTATGATTTTTATTCAGTTTTTTTTCAAACCATCTTTAAGCTGAATTTTGCAACTTTTCATGTTCTTCAATAAAAACCAATTTTCTAGGAATGAAAATGAAAAAGGCATTTTAATGAAAAACAGCATTAAAATACAAGATCTTTTAATAAATGTTTATCGTCTTAATTTTCTATCATAATTCTAAATAAGAAAACAACAATTTTAAGATATACATAAAATATGTAAAATAATATAGCAAAGGTTTATAGTGTGTTTACTTTTGAGCTTATATCTAAAATAGCTTTTAATTTGCATTCCATAAGCTTATAATGTAAGAAATCATGTTGTTCTTGTTATTTTTATACTATACACCTGCTTTATCTAAATTTTTCAATTTAAATTCTAAAGCTCGTATATGTAAGTGTTTAATATTTTTAATTAACTTTCATAATGTATTGTATAAAATACGAAAAATATGAGTTTTAAAAATTAGTTTTGATTTCAAAGAAGTATTCTGGACTTTTAAAAATTAGGTTTGATACACAGTGTTCCAAATGCTGTCACACGATTTAACGCCCTCATACTAAACGACTTCATAAGAACACTAAACAAATCTATTATGAACTTAATTATGTACGCCACATTACAAAAAAAAACAGGAAAACGTGTAATCGTCAAAAACAGGAGAGGTATAAAAAATACCTACAAAAGTGTATCTAAAATATTTAGCATTTAAGCTTAAAGCAAGTCAGTAACTCGTATTATTGGTTTGTTTCCTTTTCTTTCCTTTCTCCCCTATCCCGATCTATCTGCCTCTCTGTCCCTCTACCACTCCGTCTCTCTTCCTTTTCCTTCATCTTTGACGCTCTGTTCCACTTGAACGGCGAACTACCGTTCCTTGCTGTGCGTCTTCAGGTGCTTTTTGAGGTGATCGCTACGCATGAAACGTTTGGGGCAATGGACGCATACATACGGTTTCTCGCCCGTGTGTGTTCGCAGATGACGATTCAAATCGTCCTGCCGCTTGAAGCACTTGATGCACTCTTTACAACGATACGGACGCTCTGGATCCACAGGATCGTCTTCGTAGAGACCGAAACGTGGCACAGCAAAAGGTGCCCCAGCCAGTGGCAGAGGCGGTGCATTGGCCTCTGGCATAATAGCGTCGTCATTGGTATCATCATCATCAAGTTCCAAACCCTCGACCAGGTCACCGCTCTCGTCTTTGATCGTGTTCATTACCGACAACGCACTCACGACACCAGCGGCTGCTAGCGATAGCGACACTGGACTACTTGCGGCTGCTTCGCGACAATCATTTGGCTGAAATGTTGCTGCATTTAGTATTGATGGTAGTGGTTTCCGGTCTTCCATTTCATCTTCAGCCACATCGTCATCATCACCGTCATCGTCCTCATCCTCGTCCTTTTCGATAGCCGCATTGACAACTTTGTGATCGTCTGCCAGGTCTGGACGCTCCAATTTGATACGAAACGGGGTCAGCGGTTCATCCGTCAGATTCTCCGGTTCGAGCACGTGGCGACCATGTTTGAATTGCGCACACTCCAACAACGAGGCCATGAAATGCATGCCATCATTGTAGTTCATTCCCTCCTGAGGCAGCGACATTTCGGTCAACTCGGACTTCACGGCCGTCAGTTTCTTTGGAGTCGGGCACTTCTCTGTAGTCGCAGATGTATGTTGATAATCTGTTTTGGGATTTAGCTGTTGCTCCTGATGGTTACCGGATGTTCGCGTGCGCTTTGGAGTCTGCATTTGTTTGGTGTGAGTGGCTACATGTTTGGTGAGATGGTCGCTGCGTGAGAATTTTTTGGCGCATTGCATGCATTCGAAAGGCTTCTCGCCGGTGTGTGTACGCGAGTGTCGATTCAGCTCATCAGATCGAGTGAAGCTCTTACCGCAGTTGGGCTCTTGACAGGCGTAAGGTTTGATGCCCGTGTGCCAGGTGAGATGCGAGCGCAGGTGCGAACTTTTGCCGTAACTCTTCGTGCAGTTGTCGTAGGGACAGGGAAATTTGCGCTTGGGATCTACTGGATTAGGGCTGGCCATTAGTTTCATGGTGGGTGTCAGAGTGATGGTGGGCTTTGTCTTCGTAGGTGTGACGCTGTTTCCGTTGGTTAGCAGCTGCTTCTGACCACACGATGATTCCATAGGCATATGTATGTCGTCGATATCCTCGGGTGGTTCGTCTTTAATTTCTGGTCGCATGCCCGGCGTCAACATGAAGTTAACCTCGTTTTCATTTCCCTCCGCGGAATAATGTTCGTGGGGCGTGTCGCCCACGAGTGCCGACATATCTGTATTGTAATTTGTTTGTATTCTTTTTTCAATTTCAGTTATTCTATAAGAATAAAATTACTTAAAATTAATCAAGTTAATTTTTCTCGGTGATCTCTGAGCTCACCTTTTGACAGTATTGTATCCACAAACCGCCGTCGCCTCTATATAAATGTGAAAATTTTACTTCACTTTTTCAGTGGGCGTTCCCGTTTAAATGACAACGTTGCCACACCCCGCCCTGCACAACCTTCCGATGCGATTGCTTGCACCTAACTTTGCCACAACAAACACACAGCTAGTAGTACGGAGGCCAGTGAAGAAGTCCAGAAGTGTCCGGTCTCCGTCTCTTAGCACCCAGCTACCTTTGTGTGCAGTCGTCGACAATTTTTACACAATCGTTGGTTAATTCCACTTTTTTACACTAGTTTCACAATGTTTGGGCACTTGTGGGCGTCCTACTTTTTTACTTCTACGTTCACGTATTAATTGCTAGCAATCGTCTAAACTCCATGCAACCCAATCCGCTCGACTGGTTTTATTTTTCTGATGGTTTTCTATCTTCCTTCTTAATTTCTTCTCTAGCAGGCAGAAAAGCACACGCATAAATAATTGACAGCTGTCACGAGGTTTGTTTAATACCAGCCTTGAAAGCCGATAGAGAAGATGTGTTTAATGTGATTGTCCACGAAAAACGATGTTTTTTAATTCAGGTGGTTGAAGTATAGAGTGTGAACCACAAATAACTACGATTATAACAAATAACTGCGATTATAACAAATAACTACACAAGTAAATAATTTATGAATTTTATTGGATATTGTACAAATACATCACCACTGTGAAAATACTGGGAATCAAAAGTGTAATTGAACTGGATCCTCACTTCATTAAAAAAACGGGGTTATTATATAATCAACGAATTATATTAATATTTTTAGTAATATTAATAATATTAATAAGCTATATTATAGTATATAAGTATAAAATATATTACATTAATAGTATTAAAAAAACCATCGAAATGTATTTTATGTTAAATTTAATCACATGCATTAAACACAATCAAAGACGCAAGACGCAAGATTCAAGGCAGCGAAGCAGGAAATGGCTCGGATTTAAACCAAATCATTTTCGGGAAGCAGAAGTATGAAATGTCAAATATTTGACTGTAGAGAACAATAGATTCATTCTAACCAAAATTCTCGAAGTTTATTCGAAGTTTTTTTATTTTTATGTATATTAAAATATATTTAAAATACATTGAAATAATATATTATACAGAATAATAATAAAAAAAGCAACAGAAAAACACTCAGATAATTTTACAGCAACTGAAATAGAAAAAACAATGAAATGTAAACAAACACAAACAAATAAGAAGAACAAGAACGCTTTTGCATCCGTCAAAATTAGAATTAGCTCGAATGCGAGATGCGTAATTTCGCAGCTAAGCAGGGAAGCAAAATGGAAAGCAAACTTTTTTCTCGATTTCCATAAGAGCCAGTGTAATTTTGACAGTTAAAAATGAATCTTGCGTCTTGCGTCTTTGATTGTGTTTAAAGCAACAAGCAATCGAAGCACCAGGATACAAGATACATTTTCAACTGTCAAATTTACATGGGCTCTTATAGAGATCGAGAAAAAAGTTTGCTTTACAGTTTGTTCTGGTTTGAATTCCATTTTGTATCTTGTCTCCGGGCTAATTCTAATTTTGACAGCAACAAAATCTTGTTCTTGTTCTTCTTCGGTGTGTTTGTTTACGTTTTGTCATGTAAGATTTGACAATTTGCAGTGTGGGGATGTCACACTAGGCATCTTAACGCCAATTTCAATAATAAAAGCGAACGAATATATCCAATCACTGAGTACTGAGTGATTACGTAAACGGGCTGATGTTATTCAAAAGAGGCTGAAAATTATTCCAAAACTTAGAATATATATTAGTATTTGAGAAGCCCGTGCCAAACGTAAAATAGTACTGATTTAATTAGAATTTGTATTATTATAATATAAGTAAATAATTATAATTAAAATTAATCTTTATAATTATATTTATATAAAATAAAATTTCCTGACCATTTTTCGTACAGAAGAAGTAAAAAAGAGAGTCCGACAGCAGTAACAGCGTTGTATTTTTGAGTAGTTGTATAGAAATAAATAATAGCAGTATATACACTTTTCAACAGAGTAGTACGAAAAGATCCGCAATGACACTCGTTCGGGTCTAAGTAATCGCTCTAAGAGAGTAGTACATGCTTTCTAAATAGTGGTAAAATAGTACTACTGTCGTAGAAATCACAACGTTGGTCAGAAGAAGAACACACAGAGAGAGAGAGAGAGTGTTCTCAAACGTGAGCAGGACTTTCTGGCCAATCCCGTATTTTGTTTAACTTATAGATATCCACAGATTTAGACTTCAAACATAATTGAGATCCAGATTTATACCTATAACCTTAGTAGCTTTAAAATGCACTTAAACTATACCTGGTGGCTATATAGAAAAGATTAAGCTTATATTCTAAATTCTAGAAGCTTACAATCTTAGCAAACAACCTTCTGTTGAGACACAAGTTCATGTAAATTATTCATTATATTTAATAAATTTTAACCGTTTAAATAATACCATAAATAAAAGTTATGCCTTGAACACATAGAAAATCGCACGACGAATTTTATGGTACGAACTGTCAGAAATCTTCTGCCGCAGCTTGTCAAAACCAATATAAACCAGAGATTAATCTCTGATATAAACACAGTAAAAAATGAGAAGAACAGGAGCGACGACTCCGAACAAATCACATCCAGATCGATAGCGGATGCGATATATTCGCAGTCGCAAGCAGAGGCAGTGACGTTTTATTTTTTTCTCGTTTCCCATAAGAGGCCGTGTAATTTTGACAGTTCGGACCGTAAAATTCGTTGTGCGATTTGCTATGTGTTCAAGGCATTATTTTGTTTTAATTATGAACTGTCACACCATTACAGTGTAAACACATCCTAACAAATGTGCTTACTTTCACAACACTGTTTTTGCCGGCTTGTCAAATAACCCGGGCGAGGCAATTTGACTTAACGAACTTCGTGGAACTTCGTAAATTGCGTTGGTAATCGTTCAGTCTTGAAGAAACGTTCTTGTCGGAAAGTTTATTTTGTTGCAAGCAAATATTGCTTATAATATAAATAATAATTGCAGAATAGTAATTTTATATAAATTGTGAGAATTGCGGCGCGCCATTTTGATAAATAATAATTGCAGCGTTTTAGTTAACGTTGAGAAAACGTATTGATATTGGGGAAACAAAATTTTGGCGTTGCTTTTAAAAAAAGAAGTGAAGAAATGCAAAGCTGCGAAATGTCAAAAATGCCGGACTTTGCAAAAAAAGAGAAGAGCAGCGACCGAAGAAGTGAATTTTTTTGCTAGTTAATTTGTTTTTTTTGTCTCAAGCCAGTAGCTTAGAATTTGTTGTTGTTGCATGCTTCACGATAGCGTTGCCAGATATTTGCAATTGAAAATTAGTTAAATTTCGCCATTCTATCTTCCGCCTCTCAGTATTAATTTTGCAATTATTGCCCAATAATAAAAATGTTAAAATGTATAAAAAATATTGAAATTTAATGTTTAACATTAAAAATGTAAAGCAATATTCTTTAGTTTAATTTTACTGAAATGATACTATACAAATATTTTGAATTTAACAACAGCAAAATATTTTTCACTTAAAATTTATTTAACTGAATGACGAGTTATTTTAGAAATTTCGTAAAAAAGAGGTTTAATTAAATAATTATAGTTTTTTAACAAATATGGGTTATTTTTGGAAATTTAAAATTTTACTGATTTTAAATTATTCAAAAAAGGTTTATTATTTAATAACTTGAACGACAAAAGATTTGTTTACAAAAAGTGATAAAAGCAAAAAAAAAAAATAATTCAATATAATTTTAGCGAAGTGTTAACTTTATACAAAAATATATTTTGAACTTTTGTGTGTGTTACTTGGCATAAATAAGAAAAAGAAGAAGAAAGTAAAAATTAAGTAAAAAAAGTTAAAAATATAAAGTTTTTCTAAAAGAATTTAATTTTAAATTCAAAACATTTTTTATTAATAATCAACAAACAAAAAAAGCAATAACAACCATGTCAGAAGAAGTTGATCGCAATGACCCCGAATTGAAGTACCTTTCGGTGGAGCGCAATCAATTCAACGATCCGGCAACACAGGCAGAGTGGACACAGAAGCGTCTGGTTTGGGTGCCGCATGAAAATCAGGTGCGTGTTAAAACGCAAAAATTGTTTTGACAAATTAAGAAAACCGAATGCAAATCCTTTTAAATTGTGTAATTTTTTAATTTCTACATACCTGAAATTTGGAGTTACGAAAGTCATGTGTGTGTGTGTGTGTGCATCTCTTTTAAACTTTCTACCTGAATTTTTTGTTTTCATACTTTTATTTTTTAGGACCTTGTTTTTCGTTACTTTTTACCGCGTCTCTATTTAAATTTTATTTTTTTGTTTTTATTGTTATTTTGTATCTTGCTACTGTTGTTGTTGTTGGTCGCGTTGTTGTTTACTCTTATTTCTTTGGTTTTCTTTAAAAGCTGCGGGTGAACCGTGAATTCGTCGTCGTCGCCAACGAAAACCAGTTCTTTATTTCCAGATGCGTTGTTTTTTTGTTTTATTTAGTTTTGAAAATGACTCAGGTTAAGTTGTTGGTCTTGTTATTTGTTGTTGTTGTTGTTGTTATTATTCATTCCACAACATTTTTCCTTTTAACCAAAAGAATGACTAACAATCGAGTTGCTATCAAGTGAAAACCAACAAAAACCATTCCAATCTGGAATCCAGTCCACTCTGGAAGAAGGAGATGATGATAATGATGAAGAAGAAGTCGCATATAAAGTAGCGCCGCGCTTTTTAAAGCCGATTATTGAAACTATAAATTGCATTTTCCGGTTTTACAATCGTATTTATAATCGATTTTCAAAAAGTTTTTTCGAATTCAAAATGGAAATTCTATTTTCTCCTTTCATCTTTTTAGAAATTCTTAAATAAAATAAACTAAAAACAAATTACATTTAAATGAGATTTTAAAATAAATGAACAATTAATTAAAGAAATTTTAAATAATATGAAAGTTGAAATTAAAATAAAAATATTATTATTACTTATATAAAAAACTAGCATAAATAAATAGAAAATTATAATTACCCTTTTTTATGAATTTTATAAAACTGGAAAAAAATTCTTAAAAATGTTTGGTTCACTTTAATGGTGACTGGTTTCTGGAGGCTGGTATCTGTTCGAGGTTTCCCATGTTTTTTAAAAGTGTTTTGTAAATAAAAAGTCTTTTTTTCTTTGGTTTCTTATACAGTTGAACAAACATAATTTTTCATTTCTATTGATTTCTTCATCGCTCAACAGTGCTACGAGCTCATTCTCTCTATCTCTGGCCCTCGTTCTCGTCCTGTCTCTCTTCCTCTCATTTCGACTTCTAATTCGATGATTCATATTTTTGTAATTGAAATGAATAGTATTCTATCCAAAGAATATTCTAAAAAGTTACCTTATTTTAAAGTTATTTTATTTGTTCAGTTGTCCAAACGAATTCTAGTAGACACTAAAAACAGAAGAGTTAATAAAAGATAAGCGCTTAAAAACAGAAGTTAAAACAGAACACAATACACAACAAAAACTAATTATATATGAAATTCTTTAGATTAAATTCCATTCTTTCATATGACTTTATCGTATATTCTCTGCTTTTATATTTTCTTGCTTTTTGCACTTTCAAAGGTGAAAAAAATTCAAAAGAAAGATCGTCGAAATGAGTATCGTTAAAACGAGTTCAAAGTTATAAAGTGATAAAAAAACGGAAGACATAATTTATAAATCATTGTATGGGTTGCTTGTGGTATTGAAGAGTAATCAACGAGCTTATTGAACACTGGTCACTTACCTGTAACCAGTCTGTGAGTCCATCCATCCACTGTGAAAGCTAGCCGACAGAGACTACCAAAAAACAACAACAACTTTGAACTACTAAAGTAAAAAACTCGAAAACCAACAAAGAACAAAGAACTTATTAAGTAGGACAGCAAAGAAAAAAATAAATGAATAAAGTAACAGCAAAGCCTTTTTTTGCATACCTTTTATATTCACTTTGATCTCTTTTTAAACTATTTTAACTTGTATATAGTAGTTATTGTATTTGCATATTTTACTGTTGCTTTGATTTTGTAACTTTATTTTCTGGCTTTTAATACTAGCTGGTTATATGTTTGTGCTTTTATTGTTGTTTGTTATTATTTTTATTGCTGTTATTTTTATTTTTGTTAATATTCTTGTTAAATGTTTTTTATGCTTTTGTTTAAATTAAAGAAAATGGAACTCGCCCACGGTGAGCTACAAGAATCAACAACAGCAACAGCAACATTTAAAGTGGGTTGATTGATTAAAGAAGGTTCAATGTTGTCATTATTGTTGTTGCTGTATATTTAATAATAATAATAAATGTTGATGTGCTTATTTATGTATATGATTTTTAGGTTAACATACATAATTTAAAAAATATATCGAAATATTAATATTTAAATTACATGAAAAAACAAAAAATGTTTGTTTCTTTTATTTTTCTTTTGCAATAATTGACATTCTTTTCTTTTCAATTGTTGATCCGTTGACATTTTTATTATAATTTTTGTAACTATAAATTGTGAATTTTATATGGTAATTTTTATATCAAAAGAACATAATTTGTTTAATACGAGTTTTGTATACAAAAATTCTCTTAAATAAACAAATTATTAATTAAACAGTAAATCAATTAAATAAATACAAGAAAAATAAATATGTATATACGAGCACAAGAAATGTGCATTTAATTTTATTAATTAATCAATCACACTTTTTTGTTTCATATTAATAAAGAAAAGTTCGATGACCCAGAAAGTCACAAAACACGAATGGGCAAAGTTGTTGTTGTTTTTGGAAGCTATTACGTTCAAGTAGTCAGTCAATCAATCATTCAGTCAGTCAGTCATTCCGTCAGTTCTCAGCAAATAAACGTAATCAATTTAAACTACATATTGAATTTAATTATTTTTAAATTAATTAGTTGATTGAGAAAGAAACCAGGTGGTGGCCCACCCTGTAGATTGCTATGAAAGCAGAAGGATAACCAAATTAATGAAATAGAAAATAAGAATAAGAAGATAACAAATCAAGTTAATGTTTATAAATTAATATTTACTCATAATGTGGTTGACCATTGAATGGGGGTGACCATTGGTTGTTTTCCCATATATAAGGACATTAGAGAGGTTGAGGCTGCTTTGGGACGGTTTGGATAAAAATCGTAGCCCACAAGAGACCCAGTTACCTTTATATTCAGATTATAAAAACAGACGTAAGAATGTTCTATTGCTGTACAAAGTAATACCAGAGAGTAGACCAGAAGACCAGAGATTGAACCAGTGAGATCCTGAGAAAAGTCGACCCATTGTGGTGATGACGGTAGAGGGAAGTGAAAAGAGATGGGTGGGGAACGGGGGTTATACTGAGTGTAAGAGAGTCAGTGTAGTCAGTATAAGTAATATTTTTAGGTTAAAATAACTGATGGTTGATGATTTCTACAAAATTTCGAAGTAAAATAACGTGCTTATTTTAAAAGAGTTGATATTTTTTTACAAAATAAATCATTGGCAACATTTGTGTAATAGAAATAATTGTTGTTGTCGTAGTTTTTCTTGTTGTAGCAGTTGTTATGCTCTGCTGATGTCTCGTGGTCGCGTTCAGTTGTCCAATTTTTTGCTGCCTCCGTTTTTTGTTGCCGTTGGAATGAGTCGGTTAAAAGTACGAGTTCATTTTAACATTCTTTAACTTCATTATTATTAGTTTTTTTTGGTCTTTGTCTCCCGCTCTGTCTCTTTCTACACTACTGATCACCAACATTAGTAATTAACGCCAACGAACTCTATCTACATACATAAGTATGTATAAAAAAACATGCCTTACTTAGTAACCAGATCGTTTTTTACTCTGCTTTGTTTTTTATTAAAACTATTTTCCTTCGTGTTTTTTTAAAATTTAAATATCTTCAGAATTCAATCGTTTGTTTAATTTTTGTGGACGAATCTTTTTACTTTTAATCCGAAGTTTGTTTTTTATCGATTCCAACCGAGTCCATCTTTAATACCGTTGATTGGTGTTTAAATTGAATTCCATTAACGTGGCTTAAAAGCAAAAATCAAATATTCAAAATAAATAAAAACTTTTAAAAGAAAAGAAACGAGAAGGAATTAAAAAATTTGCTGTGTAAAGATTTTTATGTTGTCTTGATTTAAACCAAAAATTTTGTACTTCACGCATTTAAAGTCATGCTTCGTATTCTTAAAATTTTGGCTTATAAAGAGTTTTTCTCGTCTTCTCTTTTCTTTACTTTTTCTTCGTCGGTTTTTTCTTGTTTTTCTGGGTTTTTTTGTTCCTCTCTTGCAAATATTCATGGCTTTAAATCAACAAATTTTTAACGTCTTTTAAATGATTGTTTAAAAGCGATTTTTTTTTTCTTTCTTTTCTTCTTTCTTTTCATTCTTTATTTCTTTTTTTCTTATATGTATATATAATATACTCTTTTGTTCTCACTTTTGATTTTTCTTCTTATATTCTATTCTATTCTTATATTTCTTTTTATATTCTGTATATTTTTTTGGTGTATGTTTTGCATCTTTTTTTTATTTCTGCTTTTAAGTCGAGTTCGAGTTATTTATTTGATTCTTTCGTGTCACGAAATCAGCAAGTTTTTCGAGGTTTTCAGAGTCATTATTTTTATATATAGAAAAGCTGTTTAGTTGTGAAATAAATCGTGGATTTCTTGTGACTTGGCAACAGATTTGAAAAACTATTGCTAAAAATTAACTTGTAATGAATATGATACGAAAAATAATGAATTAATATTCTATGGTACGAAGAGGATCGCCGTATCGATGTATTTCAATATTATATCAATGAAATCTATATTTTTTAAGGTTGCATTTTTTTGAAGAAACTTCAAGATCGTGCTGATGTTATGAATGAATTTTTAAAATAAATTAACAGTCTAATGACCACCTCACTAGACTAGATAGTGAATTACTAACAGTTCATTAAAACATGGATGTACAACTTAATGGTGACGATGAAAGACAAGTTCATTTTGATAGTGAAGTATGTGATGAATAAATGAACGAATGAATGACTGATGAATGAATGATGATCTCATCAGAAGACGTAGAATAATGTGGATGGATGAACAAACATTCACGATGGATAGACAGATATTCATCTGAAGGATGTAGAGATAAATGGTTAGGATGAATTACAACACAATCTATCAGAAGATTGATGGTTGAAATAATTGAAGGAATTTCTGTTCATTGGTTTTGAGATGAAGGTCGGGATGAATCGGGAATGAATATCTATAAGTTCACCAAAGGTTTGAGTGAGGCAATGAATCTACATCAATTAGAAAGAAATAGAAATGCATTAGATTAAAAATGAATGGATGACTGAACAACAGAATGAGCATTGTAGAATGATGGATTTACTAATAAATGGAAACATTTTGAGTTTTGTTTTTAATATCTCAACCTTCAAACAATTCTATGTTTACTGTATGCTCTGTCCCTTTTTATGTAGGGTGTCGTCTTATGGAAAAATGTACACAGCTGCAGATTGTTGACTTTGACTGAATATTATTTGTTTTTGTAATAAAATATTCGCAAAGTATTTTATGTGGAAGTTGAAGAAACGAGAAACACATAAACTTCAAAGTAATAAAAAATGTTAAGAGCGAGAAAAGAAACTTTAAAAACGTAAAAGAAGAACACTTTTTTAAATACAATAACAAAAAAATCCTTGCGAAAATATTTTTATACAAGGAATTTTCAACATTTCGTTAAATATTTTAATTATTTTTTCGAAATTGTTTAAAACTTCTTTAAAATTTGCAAAATTCGATATTTTTTAAATGAAATTTTCAAAATTTCGTTAAATTTTTATTTTTCTTTAATTTAATATTTTTTAAGTTAGTTTAAATTCATAATAAAACTTTTATTTTTTTTTTGTAATTTTAAATCGATAGATAGAATTATGTATACATTTTCAAAATTTCATTTATTATTGAGTTTTTGTTTTCTTTCTAAATTTTGTTGTCTGAGATTGAGAAGTTTGAGGGAAGAAAAGATGCGATTGGTTGGCCAACTCTTCGAAAGAGTTTTGATATTTAGAAAAAATGTCTGAATTGCTTTTTACGGCATGTTTATTGGTATGTTACTGAACAAGTGCATATAATAATGGATACTTGTTGTTGTTTTCCATCGTCTTATTAATACTCTTGTTGTTTTTGTTATTATTTCTGTTATTATTCCACTTAACGATAACAACAACAACAACTTATAGCGAATGATGATTTTCTTGCAGCACCGGAAAAGCGCAAAAGATAAACGAACAACGACCGAGTGATAGATAATTTCTTAAGAATGGAGATGAAGGGAAAAATTAGAACGACAAAATAACAACAACAATCAACAATAAAATAAAAGCAAATTCATTTCTGCTGATGAAGTGGATGAAGAATTCTTTGAAAAGAAAAATGTAACTTAAGAATTTCCTCTCTGCTGTTGGTGCATTGATATCGAGAGAAGAGAGCAGCAGTAGCATGTTTTGTATTTTTTCTTAATTATCTAAATTTAATTGGTCTAGACTATAGACTAAGAAACTCGTACGTGTTTTTGGTTTTTTTTTTGTCTTTCTGAATGTTTTTTCCTTGTTATTTATTTTTGTGTTTTTATATTGGGAGCATCAATTATTTCGATCCGTTTCCCAAAGATTGCTCCAGCTATTGTGAATGTTTCATAGTAACAGCTGATTTTTACGGTTTCAGAGAACTTAAACATCTGCTACTAATAATCAGTTTATATCGATATCATACAAAAATTTGCGGGGGTTTTCTGCTTTAATTGGAAGAATAAGGTGGCTTTTGTTTTAATATATGTACTTCTATGTATAAACTCTTGATACATTTTTTAATAAAATAATAATAAAATAATTTAAAACAGCTTCCAGATACTCGATGCTTGAATTTATATTTTAAAGTGTCTTAAATGATGTTTTTACCTTTAAACTTTATATCGTTACTTTTTCTCTCTCATGGTTTTATTCTTTTCTCTCTTCCGCTATACTGTATTTTCCCTCTCATGGTTTTATTCTTTTCTCTCTTCCGCTGTATTGTCCTCTTTTTTCTCTCTTTCAATGTTTTGAGTTTTAAATGCCAGAAATTTTAATTTCATTACAAGTATGCAAACCAGATGGCTTTGTCATTATTAAGCCTATTTAAAGGGTCAAGAGAAAGGTTAAAATTTGCATTTTATTAACTAACTACTCATGTGTAGAAGCTGACAAGTGAATTTCTCCTTCTCCATGGTGATGGTTGGTGGCCCGGCCATAAGAGCCGTCACTCATTCACTGTTCAGGAATAATTAAACTCTGCTCCTTCGACTTACACCTATTTTTTTTCTATTTTTTAATTTAAGTACAACTTCAATGATGGCATTCCTGATAAACATCTGAATAGATTGAATTATTTTTCATAAATTGAAAGAGTTTTGAGAAAGTTAACGAAATTTTAAAAATTTAACGAAATTTTGAAGAAATTTTAAAGCAATTTAAAAACTTTAACGGAATTTCACTGCGTTTTTTCTTTTACTAATTTAATGCAAGTTTAAAAACAGAACGAGATTTTAAAAAGTTTTGAAATATTAACGAATTAAGAAATTTAAATAAACTTTAAAAATTGAACGCGGTTTTTTAAAATGAAAAGTTTTGCGTTTATCGAAATTTAAGGTATTTTCGAATATCTTTCCTCAATTCCAAAATGTGCCATGACCAATAATTGTATTTATGTTTTTATTTATATATTGTTTTCTTCTCTATAACTTTTACAGGGTTTCGTTGCTGCCAGTATTAAGCGAGAGCATGGCGACGAGGTGGAAGTGGAACTGGCCGAAACCGGGAAGCGTGTCATGGTTCTACGCGATGATATACAAAAGATGAATCCGCCGAAATTCGACAAAGTCGAAGATATGGCCGAGTTGACGTGTCTCAATGAAGCCTCGGTGTTGCACAATATTAAAGACAGATATTATTCTGGACTAATTTATGTAAGTATACATACATATATTATATATGCATACCTACATATATAGAAGTATGTGCAAAAAAGTATATACAATAACTCACGTCATTTCACGACAAACAATAACAAAGTAAACAAATTTCTTTAGATTTTAATAAATATGTGCTTTTATTTTTTTAATGTTGTCATTTTTAAATTTGTTTGCCTGTGTTTGTTTTTTATTTCTCTAGAAGCTTTTAAATTTTTATGTTTTCTTTTTTTTAAACTTTTTTTAAACTTTTTTACACTTTCAGATCACAAGATTTTTACACAAGATTTAAACACTTTTAAGATAAACACTTTTTAAGATTTAAAGACAATTAGGAAGGTATTTAGGAAGGTATAAAAAATGTTCTTATGAATCATGGTTTAAAAACGACGTTTATACGACGACGGAAGTACTTTACTTTTTTTAACCATTAGTTTAGTTATTACGTGTTCCGTTCAGACACTGTATCAGTCTCCATTCAGAATCAGTCTCTACATGTTTTGTTCAGACAGAATTTATTCATTCACAACTGGGTTTCCTTCATATTGGGTTTTAAAAATTCTTATTTATTTATATATGTAAATATGTAAATAACATAAATTAAGAATAATTGCATTTCGATGTTCGGCTGTTTTTTTTACATTTAATAAATTATACAAGTTTACAGCATAATCATTAAATACAATATAGAAGTACACAAACACTTTTAAATAAATGTACAGAAATTAATTTCAAGTTTAATAATTAGTGTCAAAAAAGATAAAATTCTGCCTACTTAAAATGAGAAATAAAATTATATGCACGCTGGTGGTGGTGACATTTTTGTCGTTTTATCGTCTAAAGTTACACTAAGATTTATTAAAGTCTTGAAATTGAAATAAAGTCCTTCACCTGTCAGAGTTATTGAGGAAAAAAATAACAGACAAATAACGATGTTGTTTTTAATACGAGTATGTATATATGTATGTATGTCTATTTAATAAGTTTATCTTTTGATCTGTCTGTCTTCCATCAGACGAGTTTTTCTCCGGTTTTTGATCTACATACTTGATATACTTTTATTTTAAAAGTGTACATTGAATATAATTGAATTAAGTATTGTTTATATTATTATTTTAGATTTTGAGGTTTTATTGTTAATAAATATTTTAGGCGTGGATGGTTTATTTTTGTTATACTCTATATTGGGCTTAATTTTGAAATTTAAAGTCTAAAGAATTTTTCACCAACGAGTTTTGAACTTCTTTATCTTACCCTCGCCTCCTTAGAATTTATAATTTGTTATTACATATAAAATAAAGATATATACATTATTCTTTAAATGAAATATTTATTATTTTTATTATTAATTCCATTATTTGTTGTACTATTTTAGTAATTTTAATGCGTTGTTATTAACTCTCAAAATTTAATTGAAAATAAATTTCATGTCTCGAAAATTAAATTCTTTGTCAAGAAAATTAAAATATTTAATTGCTTTGACGCAAATAAATTCGTGGACGACAAATTTTTATTATTGACTGTAAGGAATCTATGTTGAAACAAATAATAAATGATGACCGAGTAAAAATACTACAAAAGTATTTTTAAATGTTTTAAAATAGAGTAAAGAAAAAATTAAAATTTTAAAGTCATTTGATGCGTATAAAAGTATATTATACTCGCATATAAGATCCTTATCAAAGCTGATATTTTATATAAATATTAATTTTTTAATAATTTGTAGATTTGTTACAATTTTTATTATATAATATAATAATAATTATTTTTATATTTTTTATTTTTAATGTCGTTATTTATATTTTTATTTATTTGTTTTTTTACTTCTTTCAAATTGTAGTTTGTATTCCGTTTTGGGAGTTTTTTAGTTAGTTAAATTAAAATTAAATTTTTTTCAAATAAGTTTTGGTAATGGTAAAAATTCCGCAATTTTAGTGATTTCCTTCCTAATTTTTTTGGCAACAAAACTCACTAAATAAAATTTCACAAACAACTGTCAACATTTGTCAAAATTTTGAAGCATGTTTCTTCGTCTTCGGCTGAGTGACATTTAAACTCTGAAATGTAAAAAAAGAAGTACAAATCTCAAAAATTATGTCATTAAATTATTAAACAAGAAGGGAAGGAAGAAAAGAAGGGAAAAAAGAATGTGGAAGATAAAGCAGAAAAGAAGAATGAATGAAGGAAAGGAAAAGAATAAACCGTCAAAATGATGGCTAGTAACGCAACACAACGCACGCAACGCGTGTCATCATGTCCGCGCAGGCATCTCTCCCCCGCTGGGCCGCAACATCTATTATGTTGGTCATCATCGTCATCCACAAAACTTACTTTACGAGGATGGCAGGCAGGCAAATAAGACAACTAAACAGACAAACAGGAGATCAACAGATAAACTGAATGACTGACAAGCAGATTTGCAGTTAAAAGACATTAGCTAAAATGACAACAACAACAGCAAAATCGAGCAGTTTTTATTGCAGTTGTAATTGTAGTTGTGATTGTAGTTGTGATTGTAGTTGATGTTGTTATTATTGTGTCCCCCCAAAGCCGACAGACAGACAGTTTTTCTCTCGCCGAGTGTCATAATTATTGACATCGACGGTGGTGGCGCTGGCGCTGGTGGCGACGACGACGTTGACGATGACGTTTGTCATGCACAATTTAAGCAAATTAAATGAAGCACGTCCAACGCGTGAAGCATTTAACGCGTTTTTGGTTTGCGCAGAGGGAGCCATAAATTGATAGTTTGAGAGGGTGATGGGGTGGTAGGAAGGGAGAGAGATTTGCGTAAATATGCACTTAAATCATTTTGAGCAAATTAAAATTTTACAGAAAAAATCCAAGTTTATCCAATAACCTCCCCCAACCCCCCCGCCACCCCTCTCGACCAACAACACTTTAAAACACCCTCCTGTTACAGATGAAACTAAACTAAGATCATTTACAAAAAAGTTTTTTAGACTTTAGAAATAAGAATTGCCTCTTCAAATTAGTATATATTAAAAATTAACTCTATTATGAAGAATTATGTCAAAATTAACGGACCACACCCATTAATAGCAATCATTTGCTAAATTTGCTGATCATTTGCTAATCAATTTGCTAAATTTGCTGCTCATTTGCTAAATGAATTGCATTTTTTACTATATTCCCTTACAAAGGGCCTGTATACACCAGAATCTATCTTTTTATTGTTTATTTTTATTGTTTATTTTTATTTATATTGTTTTTATTGTTATTATTATATTTTGAATTTAGTTTGTACCTAAAAACTTGAAATTCGTATGCAAACGTATCCGTCCTTCGTTCGTATCCTTCACGCATGATGCATGACGTGGTATTTTAATGTGTTCAAATAAAGAAAGAAAAGAAAAATCTTGTGTATTTTTATGTAGATCGTTTGATAGCTCAATCCTCAAGCAATCCATTTTTATAGAACAGCTAAACCATTAAATTTTGAAGTACGGCGCCATTTTTAGGAGAACAACACCACCTCATTAAGTGTTGCCAGCTACGAATTTTAATATAAAGGTGTGATAAATAAACAAAATTTTTGTTTTTACTTGTAGTGCTTTTTAAATGTCTTTATAATTCATAACACAAAAGTTGTCTAAATGTAAAGAAAAATAAACTTTGATGATGTTTAAGGAAGTCAATAAGGAAGCTGAATATATTTCTATGTGTTCGTCCACAAAAATCCATATATCTATTTATGTATTAATTAAAAAAACTCAACTTGTTCGCCATCAATTAATTGAACATTTAAAACCTAAGAATCACAATTTAAAAAAACTTCACTTCAGTGATTATTATAAGCGCAAAAAAAATGTATATTTGCTGCAAACTCTGGTTGGTTGTCGATGGCTCCGTCTCTCTGGGTGTCTGTATGTCTGTCTGCCCGGCAGTCAGAGATGCAAGCAAAATAATTATTAATATCTCAAATAGTCAAGCGGCAAAAATATCATCATCATCGTCATCATCACGCATAATAACCATCATCAACATCAAAATGTGAATGAACAAACAAACGAACGAACGAACAACCAACCAATCGACCGACCTCCCATCTTGTATTTTCAGTTAGATAGGCTTAAGCAGCTATCGCCCTCCCCCTACACTTCCACTCCTCCTCCACGTTCTCTTTGCAGAGTTAAATAACGATGTTGCCACACGGATCGTTCGATGTCTGCTGTGCTATGAAGAGACACTCTTTTATGAAAATCAGTGTCATTCGAATTGGCAAATAAATTTTAAAAACTTTTATTTAAGCGGACTCTTAAATGATTTATTTATAGCTTCAAAATAAATACATAGATTTAATTGGTTAATCGGTTGGTTGGTGGATCGATTAGTTCGTCAATTGAGAATTTAACTTTCTAATAACTTCAACTCTTCTCTGATGATTAAATCGTATATCACATGCAATATAAAGTTAAATTTAACGACTTATACAGAATTATGGAACCTTATTTATTATGGTTATATTATTATAACCACAATTAGTACTTATTATGTATGAAATAATAAAATTAATGTGTTAACAATTTAATTATAAACTTTAAGAAACCACTGAATTTTTCAATTTTGAATTTCTCAAAATACACTATAAAAAAATCCAATGATTAAAAATCAGGAATGATCTGAAATATTCTGAAGTTTTAAGCATTTTTTTCTTTAGTTTTACTTTTAGTGTAATTCTGTTCAAGAAGATTATAATTTCGATTCATAATTCAAATATAGAAATTGTTTGCTTTAATTTTCTCTTATTGTAAAACTTATTTTTTTAATTTTATATTCTGAGAGACGGACAGAAGCAGGGAGAGATTGACTAAAAGTACATCATCATCCATGACAAAAAAAATACAAAAAAACATTCAGTGGTGCTGTTTGTTGTTGTTGTTGTTGTTGCTGCTGTTGTTGTTGTTGTTTAAAATTGAAATCCCTTTTGTTTTTGGTTTTAATTGCTTCTCTAATTGAAAAGTTGGAAGATTTTCATTCCAACAACAATCATAGATTTTACCACCCTTCAAACAATTTCAATCAACTCAGATGATAGTAATAATAATAGAAATAAAAGTGGATAAATAGTGAAAGAGTAGTAAATGTTATAGTAATATTAAAAATTAAGAAAAGGAGGTAGAGGAGAAGAAATGGTTCACGTAGTAGAAGACAAAAAAATAAGTTAGTCGTATAGTTTTTATGAGATTGTAGAAGAAGAATTTTCATTCATAAAACTGAACACAAGTTTCAATCCGAACGGAAGACAGAAAACACAGAGGCGTCGACAAGGAGAGCTGGCAAAAGAAAAGAGACGGAAGTGGAGGTGGAGGCTGATGATGACGATGAGAGAGGAAAATAGAGGAGAAAAGTTTCTGTTCATGTGTCAGTAAAGAGAAGACGAGTCAATTTGAGTCTTTTTTTTAATACCAAGATGTGTCTACAGATTTGGATGAAATTGAAAATTCTTCTAAATGAAAGACTCTGAATAAAGTATTTATTATTAAAAAGCAAGTAGAAATAATAATACGTAGAAGTGGAAGCAGCAGCATTATTAATATTAATCTTTAATAATAATTAAAGAATTAAACTGTATACTACAGAACATCCTGTATACCATAAATATACGGGAGTACATAACGTATTTAAGAGAGTACTTTAAATAAATAAAAACAAAAACTAAATGCTACAAAAGAGAACAAGCAAAAGAAAAACTGAATAAACAAACAAATAGGAACAGAAAGATAAAAAGCCCAAGAGTAGGACAAGCAGAGAAGCGGATGAATAGAGAAACGAATCTCTATTGAAGACAAACTAATAGAAATGATAAAAACTAAAAAAAGTATACACACATAAGTATATGTATGTAAATACATGGTATATGTATATAGACGCACATCGAGTAGAATTGGAAAACTATACTCATTGCATTATTTTATAATAATAAATTAAACAGTAAACAGAACGTGATCAGAACATGAGTTTATGATGAACATAAATAAAAACAGGAAAAAGAAACGAAAACAAAACAAAATAAAAACTTTGACTTAATAAAAAATTGCTTCAAAAATAAAAAATTAACTAACTTGAACTTCCATTAGAACTTGATCAGTGATCAGAAAAGGTAGTTAGTTATGATTAATTATGATCCTAATTTAATTGATTAAAACGCGGAACATGATGAAAAGGAAAACGATGAAAACCGGAAACACGATGCAGTAAAGAGAATATCATGGCTGTAAACGAAAGTATGAAGGATGATGAATTGTATCCACTAAACTCATCATAGTATTGGTTTGAATTCGTCATCATTATCATCAGATGTTACTTCTGCTTCTTTTTCTTCTATTTTCTTATTTTTTTATTCTTATTTTTCTTCTTCCTCGAAATTCTATTCTCAAATTCAATCGTCAAGTGCAACCTTATTTATAGACAACGATTCAGAGAATTTATTCGATTTGAATCAATTCGATTTCCTTCTTTTTTTTGTTTTTTTTTTCTATTCTCTTCTTTTTCATTTTCTACATTTCTACACTATACCCTACACTATTGAGTGATCAGCTGAGTGATGTACACTACAGATAAAACTGCATCTTTAGCTTCAAAATATTTCTTCTAAAGTGATTGATAGAATAATATAAAAATATCATAAAAAAGGTTTTATTTGTTATTTTATTATATAATTATGAAGAAAAGGCGTTTAAAGCATTATTTACCCTTTTAAAAGTGAATTTATTGTTTTCATTTATTTTTCGTTGCTTGATTTTGCATTTCCTAACGCCTATATTTAATAAAATCGAAAAAACCAAAAATAATGCTGTAAAAAGTGTAATAAACAACAGAAAACAAAACAAAACAAAAAAAAATTCAATGTTAAACATGATTTCAACACATTTTAAAGATTTGCATTGGCGCAGGCGCAGAACGCTTTCGGCGCCTTCAAAGCGTGTGTTTTACTTAACTCTACTTTGCTTTACAAAGCTTTGAAATCTTTTTTGAGGAAAAAACAACAACAAAAACAAAACGACAAGAAAACAAAAAATGTATTAAAAAACCTGAAATTCACTCCTTGAAATTGTGGTTCATGTTTATTTTTTTTGTTCTGATATTTCTTTTAAAAATTGTTTTCGCATTAACAACCATTGCACGTTTTTCGTCTCGTTCTCGCTGATCATGGTTGTTTTTGTTTTTCCTCGTATTACATATTATTTTCATTTACTTATTATTTGCACATTTTTGTTAAAATATTTTTCTTTTTAATTGAATTGTCATGTTTTTATTTGCTGTCAATTAAAATAAAACAAAAGAACGGGCTCCTTTTTTGTTTGCCATATAAGGAGATGTACTCGGGAGATACAGGGTGATGACAAATGACATGATTAGGTGACAGTGTTGCAAATGCATACAAATTTAGTATAAAGTCGAAAAAAATTGAGAAAAAATGATGTGAGTTACTTCCATAAGATTTTAGTAAACAAAAAGCGCTTAAAACACATAATTTTTTTGAGGGACATCGTCAACAGTACTTTTTTAAAAGCTTTTTTAAAATTTTACTTTTTTATTTTTGTTGTTGTATGACTGTTTGACTTTGATTTATGATGATGATGTTATATACGAAATTCTTACCAAGTTTGCACAATAAATAAAGTAGCTTGTTAATTCTTCTTCTTGTGCTTATTTTTCTTCCACTGATGCGTCATCATTTATTTTTTTTTTTTACTTGCCAATTAAATTAAAATGCATAACATTAAATAAAAAATAAAGTTAAAAAATTACTTCTTCTGAAGGTAAAATTTTAATTATTTTTTTATTATTGGTTTTTTATATTTTAAATAAAGTTTGTTAGTTGGAACAAATTAAGCTCCATCTTAATTCTGATTTTATACACATTTCGACTTTAAGGTTCAATGTTTCGATTATCGTCGCTTATCCACTTCGACGGTAGTTTTTTCTTGACTTTTAAGTTTTTTATCTCTTTACCTCGCTTCCATCTATTGTTCTTTCCTCTCTCTATGTTTTTTGTATAGAGCCAGGTTTCCTATACACAGTATACAGTATTTAAGGTACGAGTACTATTTTTAATTCAATTATAATAAATATATTAATCAACACTTTCCGAACAATGGACGTGGTTCAAGAACCTTTCATAATTAGAAACAAGTACATGATTTCATGGTATTCGTAGATAAATCGATTTCACTTTTACTACATTTCTTTATACGCAGGCTTACGAATTTTTGATTTTGAAATTTAAACAACGATGTATTGAAATTACTCGATATTATCTCTTATTTTCTCTTTCTTTTCTTATTATCTCTTTCAGACATATTCCGGTCTTTTCTGCGTGGTAGTGAATCCCTACAAGAAGCTGCCAATTTATACCGAAAAGATTATGGAGAGATATAAGGGTATAAAAAGACACGAAGTGCCTCCCCATGTATTTGCAATTACAGATACGGCCTATAGATCCATGTTGCAAGGTACGATTTCGTAAATTTGTACTCATTTTTTAAATACAATATATGTACATATTATTATTTTTTTTAATACTTTTCTTATCTTATAATTGTTTTAAAATTCTAACTTTCTACTATTATTTACTCTTGTAAATATTTATTCTTTTTTTTCTTTTTTTTTGGTATTTTTCTACTTTGTTTTTTCTGTTTTTTAAATGATTTCTGCAGTATTTACCACTGCTAACTTCATTCTTAAAGTCATAAATTAAAATTAAATTTATTTCTATTTTTACTACTTCTCTTGTTGTTGTTCTTTCTATTTTCCCGTATAATTTTACTTAGTTTAAAATTTTGTTGTGTTTTCTTTTATATAAATTTTTGTTGCTTTATTTAATTTAATATCACTTCACTTCCCTTCCCTTCTTCACCTGAAGGCTGTTTTTAATGACAGGCTTTTGATGTTTTCTTTTTTCCGTAGAGTTATTATCTTGAGATAACCATTAAAATTAAACACAAGATAAGATAATTTTTCCCCCTACACTTTGACTACTTTATAGCTCTAGGTTTGGTTATTTTTTACGTATACCGAATTCTTAATAAACTCTTTATTCGGTTCATTAATTTTATTGATCTTCTTGTAAACTAAAATAGAAATTTATTTCAAATTAAATTGGTTCTAATTAAAAAACAATTCCTTTGAAGATACTATCTCTACTCAATCAGTCCAAAAGTTTGTGTCTTTTTTCATCTAAAATTCATTACGTGCATTTTTATTTATTGGAATTTTTCACATTTTTTTCTTCTCTTCTTCTTGTCCACTTTTGTTTTATCTATTGAAATAGACACTTAAAATATTTTATTTACAACACGTTTGTGAAATATTTTTCTCTTCAACGCGTTGATTTCTTTCGCTTTCTGAAGGTAAAATTTTTGTTGTGTTTTTTCTTAGTGAATCATCATGCAATAGTTTGCATTACAAAAAAAAACAATAACAACTATATTATTATCAGTATAATTTTAGTTTTCAATTGATACCAAGTTATTTATACATTTATTATCAGTGGGGATCGATTGTAATAGAAACCGCTTTTTTTATTAAAAAATTATTTCAATTAGTCGAGTAAATTGGACGGTAAATTCAGATAATTAAATTTTATTAATAGTTAGTAATATTATAATATAATGTTAATTATTTATAGAATATGTATAATTATAAAACAATTAAATTTAGTAAAAATTCTTGTGTCCTCTCTTTCTGTATGACTCATCCGTCCTTTGATTTGATTCTTTCATTTTTCTAAATTTTATGATTATGCTTTAGTGATTAATTTTTACATTTTTAATCAGCTTCTGTCTTTATCATTCGAGAGATTTTTTATCATGATTACTTTATTATCTTTATATATATACACATGTATATAGAGAAAGAAAGAGCACAGCCAGATTTGTTTGTAACTTTAACTAATGATGTTTATACGAGTATCGTTCCGAGTCGCTTTTTTGTTTGTTTCTCCTTTTTACATTTCTGGTGCATTTCGCCGATTTCTTGGATGCCGAAGGTGTGTCGCATTCTTCGCATCTCCTCGTTATATTGATTTCTTTCAGCGGACTGGTTTTACTTCAAAGCATTCGACTAAAACTTTAGCGTTCAAATTATAGTCATTGAAGATTGAAGTTTTGTACTTTAATGAGTTGTGTATTTAATCAAAATATGTTTGTATATACAATAAATAAAGTTATATAAAACAAATAAAGTCCCTCTCTCTCTCTCTTTAATGACGTCATCATTACTCTTCTATTTTACTTAACATTCATGATTTTTCTGTTTACTATTTTGAATTAGTTTTTATTATTTCATAAGTATGTGTTTATATTTTAAATTATTTATTTCATTATAAACAATTTTTTTGTCTTTTTCTCAAAGCATTTCTATCATATTTGATTGAATCTCAACTCTATTCTACTAAATTTTCTGTTTCTGTTCCTTCTCTCCTCTCTCTCCCTCTCTTTGTCATTCTTTCATTTTCTATCTCTTCTTTAAAACAAAGTGATTCATTCTAGAAAATTTAATTGAATTCCTCTCATTTCATTTGAAGTTAAAGAAAGAGTTTCATTGTTTTGCCCCAACCAACATGGGGCAACATTATTTGTACAGCTGGCTTTTTGTCTTCTCCTTCTTCTTCATTATAACAATCATTATGAGAATGTACACGAAATAGTTTTAAGCGTTTATCAGGAATGAGAATGGTCAGTTTTTAACTGTTCGATAAGTTATGAAACTTTAACTGAATAACTTATACATCGATAAACGAAAAAATTTATTTCTTAATTTTAAGAGAACAGGTATAAGGATAGGGAGAGAGAGACAAAGATAAAATTAAGAGAGAGTTAAGCAAATAATCAATTTAAACAGTTGAATTATTTTGTGAAAAATTAGTTATTAAATAAATGATTGGAAATGAAATTCGAATACATGATTTGATTATAAATTACGAGTTTTAGTATTTAATAAGCTTCTGATACTGCCAACTTTCAATTGTTATGAGCGTATTTTGACCATCAGATGTCCTATAGGCCTTGATTGATGCACACTCGTATTGCAGACTTTAGTTCAATCCGTGTTTGGCTTGCGAAGAGCATTTGATGGTTGTGGGTTACCTATCCTCAAATAATGAATAGAGCCGGTCTCAATATGGAATTATATTATACTTAATTGGGTGACTTGACCTTGACCAAACATGTTTATGGTCATCACAATTCATTAGGTTGAAGAGAGGTTATTCTTTGCTCAGGAAAAGAAGTTATTCTTTGCTCAGTATTCTCTCAGTCACTGATCTCTACTTACTCTTTCTTTCTTTATTGAGTCTTAAAAGGTATTTTATTTTACAAAACTTTCACGATCTAAGTACATATGTATATCTAAGTACATATGTATATCTTTTCGATTTTATATTCTTCTGGTCATTCGTTCTGGACATACAAACTAGTCTGTGAATTTAACTTTAAATGTATGAACGTGACAGACATTCAATTTAAAAAGATATTCTATATCATTTCCGAATAATTTTGTTAATAGTAATACAGAAATACAAACAAAAAATCAAATAAATTTGTTGCATCAGCGAAAACCGAAAAAAATCAACAGCAATATCGAAAGATATAAAGATTTATTTATATTGAATCTCTCAAACGATTCAAAGATATTATATTCAGATATAAGAAAAAGAAGAGTAAGCAAAAGAAAAGATTAAAATTATTTAGCAACAGCATAAATTTTCACGATCTAAAACTAAAAAAAAAACATAACCGCAAATCGAACATGTGTAGAGCCGAGAATTAGATATGTAATATGAAGGAAGAGAGGGAGGAGGGGGAGGAACAGAAAGATAGAGAGAGGGAGAAAGAGAGTATACTTAAGTATAAGCTTTAAATTTCGAAAAAACCAACCACAACATCTACGAGGACGGGCAAACGACGACCTTATTTAAAAATCTTACCAAAGATGGACTTGATTTAATAGCTTCAAGATTTTGTATGTGTTATTTTTTGCGATCGTGTTTGCGTAACGACAACAATTTACGACCGAATCGAGAGTTCGCCGCGTCACGAAATATTGAGGTTAAAAAAACCGCTATATTGAGGTTGAGTCGAGTCTCTGACTGACTCACTCTCCAACCTCTCGAACCGAAAGTCTTTTAGTCTAAACATCAACAACGATATTTTCTATGATCTTTTTATGGTTAGCACAGAATTTTGTTTAAGGCTATAGAGGAGAACACTTAATATTTAGTTGACAGTGATTAATATGCTCAAACTTAAGGTCACATTAAATTAAACGCTATTACGTTTGAAAAATATGACCTGAGGAGATTCAGAGATTTAGACTTAGATAACTAAAAAAATGCTTAAATACTTACATACATATATCAAATTTTAAAATTATTCTTATAGTTTTTCAATATTTTTCTCTTTGCTTTCTTCGTCCATTTATAATTCATAAGAAGCTTTTCTTAGTTTAGTTCACTTTACTTTATTTCTTGTTTTAATTTCTGTTCTCTGAGCTGATTATTGATTTATTTATTTATTATTATTATTAGTTTTCCATTACTTGTTGGTTATTAGGAAATTCCATTTTTTATTATTTTTTTTACTAGATTAGATTCAGTTGTATTTTGTAAGCTTGAGTTTAAATTGAAACACTTGCGGTTGACATCATTGAAATTGATATAAATTTTCTTAAATAAACATTAATTTTTGTTTTTGTTGTCAAGTAAAACAGACTCGATTAAGCAAATAAACGGAATATCGAACAATGTTGCCACTTGAAGGAAACCAAAACAATAACAGAAAAAAACCAATGCAACAGCTGTAATTGTTGGTTGGGTCTGTTCTTCAATATATGGTTAAAGTCTACTGACTACAAACAGATGACTACAACATAGATAACAATCAATTTGTGCACAATAAGAATATGTAAAAAATAAATAAATAGTAGTTGAATCAGAAGTCGCTTCATGAGTAATATAATAGATATCTCTTTCCTATTCTATCTCTTAACACTTCTTTAAAATTCATACAATTTGTATTTGGCTATTTTCCAATTAATTTATTATAATCTCTGTTTTTCTATATTTTTCTAGATCGTGAAGATCAGTCGATTTTGTGTACAGGCGAATCTGGTGCTGGTAAAACGGAGAATACAAAAAAGGTCATTCAGTATTTGGCGTATGTGGCTGCATCGAAACCTAAAGGATCCGGAGCGGTAAGTTTAACAGTCTTCATAATCAGAAAGACGTTGATCTTTTAAAACAACATTTAGTAATACAAAATAATATTTTATTAGTAATACAATATTATTTAGTAATACATTATTATTTAGTAATACAAAAGTATTTTATTTATTTATTTATTTTCTTTTTTAATAAATTGATTTGGAAAAAATGCAATTTTAGATACATAAGAAATTTTGTTAAATTTGAAACATATTTTTTAAAGAGAGTCGTTTCTTTAATCTTCTCAAATATGTTTGCAAGTTTTTTTGAATCCAATTCAATCTTTTCCAATTCTAGAATTTTTTCGATCCTTTTTAACACTTTTTTAAGGCTTTTTCAAGCTTTATTTAAATTAATAACTTTGAACTTATCCAAGTTCCTCTAAACCTTTCACTTCTTTTAAATATTCTGCAAGGGTTCTATAAGTTTTTCGCAAGTATTCTTCGAGGATTCAAAAAATTCTTGCTCAAGTAATATTCATGAGATTATCAAGTGTTTTTCAAGCCATTTACAAGTCATTTTCAAGTCTTTGTGAAGGGATATTCACATCTTCTACAAGTGTTTTTCAAATTAATTTTCAGTCCTCTCAAGGCATATTTTTGATACATTTCATGTATCTTTTCCTCAACTACTTCAAGTACTTTTCAAGCGTTCTTTAGGATCTTCTTCAAGTAATTTTCAAGAACTCTTCAAGTGCTTTTCAAGTCATATTCAAGCTTTCTCTCAGTCTTTTTTAAATTTTATTCAATTCGGCGTTTCAAGCCTTTTACAAGTGTTGCCGTTTCTGTTGTCATTTCTGATATATTAATGTTGATATCAATATTGATGTAATTTTCCTTTCTTAATGACCCTGTTTTATTTTTTAAATTAAAGATATCATTCCGAGTGAATGGATTTCTTTTCACAGCCGATTCGACGCGATACTTTGATGATCTTTTAATGATGTTGATGATGGTGATGATGTTGATGGCGATGAAGTGGCGCGTGTCATAAACTAAAACCATTTAACTTTTAAACTTTGGAATTAGAATTTTGTGCGAGATCAAGGCAAAGTAAATAATTGTTTGAATGATGATTGTGATGATAATCATATGCTTCGCTCGTGCTTTTCTTTCTCCCCCTCTATCTCTATGTCTCTCTTTATCTTTATCTCTTTATGTGACCCTAATTTTTCACTGATTCTCACCAAAGTCCCGGCGTCGTCGTTGCTGTTGTTGTTTTAAACTGTTTTTAATTAATTTCAATTAGACGATGCGGATGCAGATGTTGATCCCTTTCGTAGCAATCACCCAACCCCCTCTCCCATCTTGTTTCAATGTTTACAATATTAACATTTAATAATAACAACAACAACAATAACAATGTGTTTATTTTATACTAATTTTGTTTACTCTTTAAATAATTTTTTGTCATAACATCATAAGAAATGTTTAATTTATATTTCTTTTTATTAAAAAATTTTTACTGTTCTGTAGATTGTGTATCTATTTTTTCTTGGTTTTAAATTTTTCTATTTTCATGTTGTTTAGTTGATTATTTTAATTATTTATTTATTCAACATTTAATTTAGTTCTCAATACTTGAGACGATTCAATTCAATTCAAACATTGCTGTTGTTGTTGTTCAGTGATTGAGTGAGTACTCATTCGTTCATTTGTAGAATCTTGGAAAGGGAGGATGGAGATAAAAAGGGGGGGGGGGTTTGGAAACACAACCATCTGTTCAAATGGCCTGGCTTCGATTTTATTCTTGACGTTGTTGTCTTTTAAACTATAGACTTGAGACTTATTCAACGCTATGTGTGTGTTCGTCTGACATATATTGATACATATGTACATACGAGTATATATATACACATACCTATATGTACATGCATATTTTTCAATTATGTCCCATAAATGGAACTGATTAGAAGAAAAACGAAAACAAATTGAATTCAATGATTATATTTTTGTTTTGGTTTTGTTTTGTTTATAGATTTTTTCTTTGTGTGTTTAAATGTGATTTGAAATGTTTTTTAGTTTTTCGTTTTCATTAACCTTTTAAATCATTTATTGTTTAAACTTCGCCGATGATAACAATGAATGATTCATCGTCGCAATGCTTTTAAACAACCAACAACAGCAACAACAACAACAACCTGGAGAAATAGGAATCCGAATAAAGTGTGAAAGTTATAAGCATTTAAATCTTATCAAATCAAACCAAATTTCATTAATTAGAAAGAGAGAGAGAGTGTGGGTGCAAGAAAGAAAGAGAGAAAGTGAGCCTGAGAAAGAGTTAGACAAAGAAAGAGAGAAAGTGAGTCCGAGAAAGAGTTAGAGAGAGAGAGAGAGAGGGAGAGAGGGAGAGAATGCATGACAACGATAACCAGATACATGATGACTTCTAAGTGGTATATGTGTGTGTGTGTATATGTGGGAATGTTCGTGATACTTAATGTTACAACAAACTTAGTCAATTAATTAACTCATTAATTAATTAATACGAAAGAAATCCATTTAATTGCAATATTTTAACATTTATCATCACAAGTTGACAACTTTATTCCTTAAAAGCTAAATAGTTGTTGTTGTTGCTGCTATTTTTGTTATTATTACTATTATTATTAATAATCTTGTTGGTTGTTGTTGTCGTCATTACTGGTTAATAAACACTTGACATGTATTGATATTTTTTAAGAAAAATTTCTCATCTGTCAAAACAGTGTCTATAAATCGAGAATTAGTTTTGTAATAACAACAAAAAACTGTCGCCGCTTTTGCTCACACGATGATTTTTGCAAACACGCTGGTTTTTTCTATTTTTAAACACAAATCAAAATAAGATAACATAAAAATAATCTATTTAATACCATTTTAGGCAAGGACAGCATAACACAAAAAAAAAATCAACAAAAAATTGAGTAACTACATATATAAAACAAATTCTATACCAAAACTCAACAAAGCCAGCAAATTAAAGCGGTTTTTTTTGTGTTTATACCAACAAAATTTAGAGAAAAAGTGTTACAAACACTTAATAACGCGGTTTAACCAAACCAAATATGGTCGTTAACGTGTTAACAACTTATCACACAACTTTGGTAATCAACTCAAAGTAACCATCCAATAAACAATAAAAAAACCAAAAAAAAAATTGAAACTTTGAACAGAAAAATTAGTTGCAAATATTGTTTTTATTCACACGCTTTTAATGGGAGTGTTTTCTTTTCATTTTTTTACTTTTTAATAAATAAGTTTCTTTAATTTTGGAAACTACATTTTTTTAAAGAAAAATCTTTCTACTTTTTTTATCTACGAGTAGTGTGTATTAAAACAATTTTTTTGTGATTTCAGCGGAATGATTGCTTTTTTCCTATGCAGCCGTAGAAAAAAATTGAATGTGGAATCATCTAAAATTGCATTTTTTGTAAATTAAATATTTTTACTTAGATTTATTTACATGTATGTATATTTGGATTTATTTAGTACATAAATATACATAAATATGTACATATTATAAACAACGAAGCAACGATAAACGTACAAATGATTGTAAACCTCACGCATGCTGGTACCACCGGTAGCGATCCGGTATTCACTATGGACTACGATACCGCAAAACTTGAAACGAAAACCTGATATTAATTTTACGTTTTGCGGTATACCGGATATGACATGGCTACCGCTGTAGTACCGCAGCAGAGTATGTGAGGCTTTATACTGGTGTAAACGGTTTCCTATTGTATACTATGTACATATTAAATTGATTTCAAATTATATTTACGCAATACATATATTTAATATTTATATTTAATATTTTATTAATTTTAATCATATTTCGATCCAATTTTTATTATTATTAAATTTTGTATCTTTTCTTGTATTTCTTTTCATGTAATTATTTTCTGCAAATCGCTCTACTCTACTATTGTTGTTGTTGTTGTTGTAAAATTGATTGGTTGATGTTTTTCCCCCTTATCACTCCTTCACTGTTGGTTACTTGATGCAACTTTTTGGTACTCAATAATAATAATAATAATTATAATGATTTTATTTAAAAACATTTATTTTTATTCAACAATTATAAATAAACTGTAAATAAACTGGTGTAAATAAAATGAAATAAAATTCATTAATATCTGGCAATACTGCAATGGGTCACACTTAATTCGTTTACACGACCAACGCTCAATCAACACAATTTAACCATTCAACCCAACCAACTCAATCACCCAACCGGCGCAACCAACCAATCCAACCAACTCACCCAATCAACCAACTTAACCAATCGAAAACCACCTCTTATCACTATTTATAATCAATACCAACCAATCGATGAACCAACCAACAACCTTACCGACGAACCAACCAACCCACCAATCAACCAACCAACCAACCCACCAATCAACCAACCAACCCGCCAATCAACCTACCAATGTCACCACTACAACAGGGACCACATCCAGCCTTAATTATTGTAAGTATCAGTTCAAGAAACCTGAATGCTTGTCTAAAAAAATAAATGTTACCAGCTAAAGTTTTGAATTTAATCCCTCCTTTTACTCCTTTACAACCCTTCCTATTCTATGTACCCATAAATGTATGTACGATTATGTCTGTATGTATGTATTTTTATAGAGATGAAGTTGTAAATGTATTTTAAATACCAAATACTAAAAATATTATAATATTATATATAATAATAATATAATATAATATAATAATATTATTCTTAATATTTATAATATGTAATCATGCTAATAATATTGATAATAATATCATATTTCCCTCTCTTTCTCTCTCAATCTGTCTCGTTTTTCGTATTCTGTTTTTCTTTTCGTATTTAATATTCCAATAAACAATTTTTTGAATTTTCACCGCTGTTTATATTTTTTTATTATTGTTTTTGTTTTTGTTAACGCTATCGCCTGCCGTTTACTAAAAATTCATCTGCAATTCGTGCTGCATAAATCATGTATTATTACTACGATAATTTTACGATTTTCCAATTTTAAACATCGCCATGAACCGCTTGCTATTAATTATTTGTTGTAATATTGACATAAATTGACATATAAAACATTCCTTCAATGAATTTTATTCTTTATTGATTTTTGATCTATTTTGGTTTTTCTTTGTTTTTTTTATAATTTTTATAATTTTTATCATTAATAAAATAAAAAACTTTGTGATAATATCACACGAAATGTAAACGTAACGTGTCAAGAGTCATAACGCGGAAACGTTTGCGGTAAAGTATCTCATTATATGTGTATATGTTATATATGTATGTATCATATCTGATTTCCTTAAATGCATAATTTACGATAGATATCAGTGGGCACCTGTAGTTAGATGTCTTCCCTCTAGTATGTTCATATTAATTTTGGATTTTCAAAATTTTGTTCTTAAAAACTTCTTTGGTTTCTCAGAAACTTGTAATTAAATAATAGAGTGTTAATGTATAAGTATCTATACAACCGTATTTATATAAAATTAGTGTATCAATATTTATAATTGATTAACAATGTGATTGAGCATTTTTCGGTTCTTCGAGCCAGATATAAAAACTGGCTCACATATAGTAAACTATGTTTATAGAACTTTTTTTAAATCATATGAAATTTTACAATTAATAACCATTTTTAGGAGATAATATGTATATAAAAATAAGAAAATTAACTATTTACAACTTTAAAACATTGCCAAATGTATGAATATGAATGATCGACTTAATCTTGATAATAAATTTCAGAACCTTCAGGTGAATATGAAGAAAAATTTTAAAATTAAGTGTAACGTACACGGTATGTCAGAGACAGAATGTAGTAGTTTGGTACACGAATGTCAAGCAAAAGAAAATGCAAATAACCTTATTACAGAAAACATGGAAAATGCTAGAAATGGTCTGGTGAAGGTATTTCTTTTAAATGCACCTTTTGTAAAATGTATATAAAACATATAAAACGTAGTATTCTAAAATAGAATTAAGATTATCTCTTGTAGATAGTCATTTGTAAATATGTCATTTTTGCTTAATGCATGCTTGATTTCAATTTTGTTACTAATTTGTAAATTTCTATCTTTTTTAACTGAATTGATTTTGTTATTATTTGTATTTTTAAAACAGCAACTTTTTTTTTTAAACTTTTACTTATTTTTATCTTCATCTTTTATCTTGTCTTTAAAAATGTTGTAAAATCATTATTTTGTATTTTTTATTTGGGATCTCGCAATCGCAGGGCGAATTGGAGCAACAACTATTGCAAGCGAATCCAATTCTGGAAGCATTCGGAAATGCAAAAACTGTGAAAAACGACAACTCGTCACGTTTCGTAAGTATTCACAATCTTTCTGGTCCTTCGAGCCAGATAATAATATTCGTATTTATAATATTTTACATGTCGGCTCCATTTCTATATCTTCTTTTCTCTTCATTTAGGGTAAATTTATTCGTATTAATTTCGATGCCTCCGGTTATATTTCGGGTGCCAACATCGAGACTTACCTGTTGGAAAAGTCACGTGCCATTCGTCAAGCCAAAGACGAGCGAACATTCCATATTTTCTATCAACTGCTTGCGGGTGCTTCGCCCGAACAGCGTGAGAAATTCATCTTAGATGACATCAAAACATATCCATTCCTCTCCAACGGCACCCTTCCAGTGCCTGGCGTCGACGACTTTGCCGAATTCCAAGCCACTGTCAAATCCATGAACATCATGGGAATGACCAACGACGACTTCAACTCGATCTTCCGCATCGTGAGCGCTGTTCTGCTCTTCGGTTGCATGAAATTCCGCCAGGAGCGCAACAATGATCAGGCCACGTTGCCGGACAATACCGTAGCGCAAAAGATCGCCCATCTGCTGGGTCTAAGCGTCACCGATATGACGCGCGCCTTCCTCACGCCTCGCATTAAAGTGGGTCGAGATTTCGTCACAAAAGCTCAGACTAAGGAGCAGGTGGAGTTCGCTGTCGAAGCCATTGCAAAAGCTTGCTACGAGCGCATGTTCAAGTGGTTGGTGAATCGCATTAATCGCTCTCTCGATCGTACCAAACGGCAAGGCGCCTCTTTCATCGGCATTCTCGATATGGCGGGTTTCGAGATCTTCGAACTGAACTCCTTCGAACAACTGTGTATTAACTACACTAACGAGAAGTTGCAGCAGCTCTTCAACCATACTATGTTTATTCTGGAACAGGAAGAGTATCAGCGCGAAGGCATCGAATGGAAGTTCATTGATTTTGGCCTCGATCTGCAGCCCACGATCGACTTAATTGATAAACCGGGCGGCATCATGGCGCTGTTGGATGAGGAGTGCTGGTTCCCCAAAGCCACCGACAAGACGTTCGTAGAGAAACTGGTGTCGGCTCATTCAATGCATCCCAAATTCATGAAGACCGACTTCCGCGGCGTTGCCGATTTCGCTATCGTCCACTACGCCGGCAAAGTGGACTACTCGGCGGCCAAGTGGCTGATGAAGAACATGGATCCACTGAACGAGAACATTGTCTCTCTGCTTCAAGCTTCGCAGGATCCTTTCGTGGTCAATATCTGGAAGGATGCCGAAATCGTAGGCATGGCTCAGCAGGCTCTCACCGACACTCAGTTCGGAGCGCGCACGCGCAAAGGTATGTTCCGCACCGTGTCGCATCTCTACAAGGAGCAGCTTGCCAAATTGATGGACACTCTGCGCAACACCAACCCCAACTTCGTGCGCTGCATCATCCCGAATCATGAAAAGCGAGCCGGCAAGATCGATGCGCCTTTGGTGCTTGATCAGTTACGCTGCAACGGCGTGCTCGAAGGCATCCGCATCTGCCGCCAGGGCTTCCCTAATCGCATACCCTTCCAGGAGTTCCGTCAGCGCTACGAGCTTCTCACGCCAAACGTTATACCGAAAGGCTTCATGGACGGCAAGAAGGCCTGCGAGAAGATGATTCAGGCACTCGAACTCGACTCCAACCTTTTCCGTGTTGGCCAATCGAAGATCTTCTTCCGCGCCGGCGTCTTGGCTCACCTCGAGGAGGAGCGCGACTACAAGATCACCGATCTGATCGTCAACTTCCAGGCCTTCTGCCGCGGTTTTCTCGCCCGTCGCAACTACCAGAAGCGCCTTCAGCAGCTTAATGCGATCCGCATCATTCAGCGCAACTGCGCCGCCTACCTGAAGCTGCGCAACTGGCAGTGGTGGCGCCTCTACACCAAGGTCAAGCCACTGCTTGAGGTCACCAAGCAGGAGGAGAAACTCGTGCAGAAAGAGGATGAGCTTAAGCAGGTGCGCGAGAAACTCGATACGCTGGCGAGAAACACCCAGGAGTATGAGCGGAAGTACCAGCAGGCGCTGGAGGAGAAGACTACGCTGGCCGAGCAGTTGCAGGCCGAGATCGAGCTATGCGCCGAAGCGGAGGAGTCGCGTTCGCGTCTGATGGCACGCAAGCAAGAACTGGAAGATATGATGCAAGAACTGGAGACTCGCATCGAAGAAGAGGAGGAACGTGTTCTTTCTCTGGGTGTGGAAAAGAAAAAGCTGGAGCTTAATATACAAGACCTGGAAGAACAGCTGGAAGAAGAGGAGGCGGCGAGGCAAAAGCTACAACTCGAAAAGGTTCAGCTCGATGGTAGAATCAAGAAATATGAAGAAGATCTCGCTCTGACTGACGATCAAAACCAGAAGCTGCTTAAGGAGAAGAAGATCCTCGAAGAACGGGCCAACGATCTTTCCCAAACGCTGGCCGAAGAGGAAGAGAAGGCTAAGCACTTGGCCAAATTGAAACTTAAACATGAGTCCACAATCACAGAGCTGGAAGAACGTCTACATAAGGATCAGCAGCAGCGCCAAGAGTCTGATCGCACCAAGCGGAAGATTGAAACTGAGGTGGCTGATCTTAAAGAACAGTTGAACGAACGAAGGGCCCAGATCGATGAGCTACAAATGCATCTGAGCAAACGTGAAGAAGAACTGACACATACTTTGATGCGTATCGACGAAGAATCGGCTACGAAAGCAGCAGCACAGAAGGCGCAGCGAGAGCTGGAATCGCAGCTGGCGGAGATACAGGAAGATTTGGAGGCAGAAAAAGCTGCGCGCGCCAAAGCAGAGAAGATACGTCGCGATTTGGGCGAAGAGCTGGAAGCTCTGAAGAATGAGTTACTCGACTCATTGGACACCACTGCGGGTAAGTAAGCCGAGCGAGAATAGATGTCATTAATTTATTAATAAATATTTATTTGTACATATGACTTTTCTTTCCTCTTCCTCAATGCTTCTAACGATTAATCTGACAGCTCAACAAGAACTACGTTCTAAACGCGAACAAGAGTTGGCAACGTTAAAGAAATCTCTTGAGGACGAAACCGTTAATCACGAGAGTCTCCTCGCCGAGATGCGCCACAAGCATTCGCAAGAGCTGAATGTGATCAACGATCAACTGGAGAATGTACGCAAAGCTAAGGCGGTTCTGGAGAAAGCGAAGAGTACTCTGGAAGCAGAAAATGCTGATTTGACTACGGAGCTGCGTAGCGTGAATAGTTCCCGTCAGGAGAACGATCGGCGCCGCAAACAAGCCGAATCCCAAATCGCTGAATTGCAGGTGAGTTGAATTTGATTTGGGAAAGAGTGCGGGTGAGCATGTTTGAAGCCTGTATCTCGCTCTTGGTGGCGTAGAGGAAGGTCAGTTTCAGACACTTAATATCACGCAGCAATTAAAAAGTGAGTTACGGGGGCAGCCACTTTATTATGAGTAACTGAAACCAGCCACAAGGTTTAAAATTGATCCCATGATTGTGGTTTGTGGCTGATCTGCGACTTTTCGACGTCACGTGCAACTTTTAAAATATCATTTATGCATATCTAACAAAAATTCATTCCTGATTCCTGTTTCTTCATTTCCAGTTAAAGTTAGCTGAAATTGAACGCGCTCGTTCCGAGTTGCAAGAGAAATGCACAAAACTTCAACAAGAAGCAGAGAATATAACAAATCAACTGGAAGAGGCTGAGTTGAAAGCAACAGCAGCTGTTAAATCGGCCAGCAACATGGAGTCTCAACTCACGGAAGCTCAGCAGTTGCTCGAGGAAGAAACCCGACAAAAACTGTCGCTTAGCTCAAAGCTTCGCCAACTCGAGTCCGAGAAGGAAGCTCTTGCAGAGCAGCTCGAGGAGGATGAAGAGACGAAGAAGAACTTTGAACGCAAGCTCGCCGAGATGACAGCGCAAATGCAAGAGTTCAAAAAGAAAGCTGAGGATGATGCCGATTGTGCCAAAGAGCTGGAGGAAGGAAAGAAACGCCTGAACAAAGAAATCGAAGCTCTCGAACGGCAAGTCAAGGAGCTCATGGCGCAAAATGATCGTCTGGATAAAAGTAAAAAGAAGATTCAATCGGAGCTGGAAGACACAACCATCGAACTGGAAGCGCAGCGAACAAAGGTGACTTTTCAGAAGTTATGAAAGATTAAAACTTTCCTTAATAATAACAAAAACTCTTTTATTTAACAAAAAAAAAGGTGCTTGAACTGGAGAAGAAGCAGAAGAACTTCGACAAGATTCTTGCTGAGGAGAAAGCCATTTCGGAACAAATAGCTCAGGAACGCGACACCGCCGAGCGTGAGGCGCGCGAGAAAGAAACCAAGGTGCTGTCATTAACGCGCGAACTGGATGAAGCTTACGACAAGATTGAGGATCTCGAGGGCAAACGCAAAGTTCTGCAGAATGAACTCGATGATCTGGCCAACAGCCAAGGCACCGCCGATAAGAACGTGCACGAGCTGGAGAAAGCGAAACGAGCTCTGGAATCGCAACTCGAGGAGCTGACAACACAAAACGAAGAGCTCGAAGATGAGCTACAGCTCACTGAAGACGCCAAACTGCGGCTAGAGGTCAACATGCAAGCGCTACGTTCGCAGTTCGAGCGTGATCTGCAAGCCAAGGAAGAACAAGCGGAGGAGAAACGCCGCGGGCTGGTTAAACAGTTGCGTGATCTCGAAGCTGAGTTGGACGATGAACGTAAGCAACGTACTGCTGCCGTGGCGGCGAGGAAAAAACTCGAAGGAGATCTCAAAGAACTTGAGACCACAATGGAAATGCACAACAAAGTGAAGGAGGATGCTTTGAAGCATGCCAAGAAACTGCAAGCACAAGTTAAGGATGCTCTGCGTGATGCGGAAGAAGCGAAAGCTTCCAAGGAAGAGCTGCAGGCACTGAGCAAGGAAGCCGAACGCAAAGTGAAAGCACTGGAAGCCGAAGTGATGCAGTTGACCGAAGATTTAGCCAGTTCGGAACGTGCGCGACGTGCTGCCGAAACGGAACGCGATGAATTAGCCGAAGAAATTGCCACAAACGCGAGCAAAGGATCGCTCATGATCGATGAAAAGCGTCGACTGGAGGCGCGTATCGCTTCGCTGGAAGAAGAACTCGAAGAGGAGCAATCGAACTCGGAGGTGCTACTCGATCGCAGTCGTAAGGCTCAGCTGAGCATCGAGCAGCTGACAACAGAGCTGGCAACCGAGAAATCTAACTCGCAGAAGCATGAGAATACGCGAGCTCTACTCGAGCGGCAAAACAAAGAGCTGAAGGCTAAGTTGGCCGAAATCGAGACAGCTCAGCGCACGAAAGTGAAGGCTACGATCGCATCGCTAGAGGCAAAGATCTCTAACCTCGAGGAGCAGCTGGAGAACGAAGGCAAAGAGCGACTTCTGCAGCAAAAAGCCAATCGTAAGATGGACAAGAAGGTCAAAGAGCTCACGATGAACATCGAGGACGAGCGCAGGCATGCCGATCAATACAAGGAGCAAATCGATAAAGTACGAGATAGAAATGAATGAATTCTTTCGCAAATATAATTTTGCTATGTAATCGTATTTTTATAGCTAAACAGCCGCATGAAACTGCTGAAGCGCAACCTCGATGAAACCGAAGAGGAGCTGCAGAAGGAGAAGACCCAGAAGCGAAAATATCAACGCGAATGCGAGGATATGTTCGAGAGTCAAGAAGCCATGAATCGCGAAATCAACTCGCTGAAAGCAAAATTGAGGTTAGTTTTCAAAATGCTTTAAAATAAACATACTGTAGCAATTATTTTCTTATCGCTCACTTTATATCGTTTCTATTTGTTCTCTTTATAAATCTTCTTTTTTATCGTTTTTTATTTCTTTTTCCTTCAATTAAAATGATTATATTATTATTTACTGTACTTTACTATTGTAATTTGAAAACAAAACGACGATTCGAAAAAAGATCCATACAAGTTGCTGAAACCGAAAAAGCTAAAGCTTATTCGCCCAAAAAGGATGCCGCTCTCATTATGAATTGTGAGGGCCTTCAATAAAGTTCTTCTCATCATCGTCGTCGTCATCATCGTCGTTCTTTCGTCCTGTTCGTTCATTGTTTGCCTGCCGTCATCTTGATTTCTTAACGTCTTCAGTAAGTCGGCTCCTTTGGATATCAGTCCACATGCTACATGCCACTCCTACCCATCCACAACACCACCCAACAACTATACACCACCCAACAACAACAAACAATTTATGTTCCTTCTCCGTTTGTTGTTAACGTCATTTGTTTTTCTCTTTTCTTGAGTGATTCCTGCCCCTTTCTCCGTCCACAGCCATGTTTATTCCAATGGATGGATTTAAATTGTTTGTCAATTTTTTGTATTCTGTGTTTTTGTTCTTTTTTTTTATCTTTGGTTTGATTTCGTTTATAATTTTCTTTAATTGAAACTCTCGCAAAAAAATTAATTGCATGTGAAATCAAATTTCAGAGTCCTTTTTAATGTCCTTTTTAATGCATTCGAAATTCTAATTTTCCACGTATTCTATTCTCTGCATTTATAATACGAATTTATGCAAGTTTAATTTATTTATTTGCATGATGATTATAACAATAATGAAATGATTGCGTTAAAGAGAAGAAATTCTTAAAAGGATAGGGGAAATATGTTAGCGGGCCAAGAGGGGGTTATTGTGATTTTAAAGCATTTAATTAATTTCCAATATTAAACAATAATTTAGTAGTATTTTAAAATTGAAAGGTTTTCACATTTTAATCAGTTGCCCGTTTTGTTTTGTGAAAAGAACTCGTTTTTGAGGCTATAATGATAATTCAATATTTGAATAATTTTTGTGCAGTTTAGTTTGACACAAGGATCATAATTTTAAGCATTAATTTTAAAAAATATAAAATTTAAGAGAAAGATATATCAAATAATTTAAAATTTGTGCGAAAGGAAACACACGAACAGTATACAACACCTTCTCGTCAAGCTCGATTATATGAATTCGATTTTAATGACTAACCGCAACAATAACAACAACAACAACAAATCCAAGCCACAATTTCTACCCTTTTAAATTACATTCTAATTGCAATTGAATAATAAAAATAAAAATTTCGAGTTAATATCAAGATGATAACTATTTCATTAAATAATACTTTAATAATGTTCTTCGTTTCGTTTCGTCTTATTCTCATATTTTGCTCTTTCAGACGCAACGCTAATTTGGGTTTAAGCTCGAGCCGTCTAACCGGAACTCCTTCATCGAAACGTAGCGTCGAGGACAACTCTTCGGTGCAGGATGATTCACTCGATGGCGACGACTCTGGAAACTGACGAGTTGACTATTTTTATAAAAAATATTTTTAAATAAAACAAAAAAGGAGGAAAGAGGAAGTGAGAGATAGAAAACCAATGTGGTTTTTTTGTTTCTTTGTGTTTCTACTTTTTATAAATAACAAAAATTAAGAAAAAAACAAAACAAAATAAATAAAACAAAACAAGTAAATAATAATTAACAAAAATATTATTAATATTATTATTATTACTGTTATTTTATAATAATATCATTTTTTTTATATTATTATTATTATGATGATAAACAACATATAAATATTGAAGAAAATAAACTTAAAATTTGTAACAAAAAAGATACAAAAACGAATATAGAAAGAATTTAAAAGCTACAAGGAAAGAGGGTGGAGGAAGGGAGAGAGGTCAATCTTCTGTCAATTGAAATTAAAGTGAAGAAAACAAGCAGATCAAGAAGAAGAGCGGCATCATGTGAAGTAAGGATTAAAATAGAAACAAAACATATGTATGCACACATACACACACTCATTCACTCACTCATTCATACATACATTTTTTAAATGCTTTTTTACACAGCTTTTTGCTTTTTTATTCTACTTTCTTTTAAAATTTATTCTGTAATGTTATTAACTAATAATGTATATCGGTATACATATATATAGAATTTTTAACGGGAAATGCACATACATATAATATATTTCAACAAAACAGAACAACAAAAGCATAGCAAAAGAAATTATTTAATTAGGGACGGGACATTTCAAAAAAGTGTGAGTGAGAAAATTTACTTACTTTTTTATTCAGTACATTTTTTAAACATTTTAATTATTATTTTTCGTATTATGTAAAAAAATTGCATTTAAAAAAACAACAAAATATAAACGAGGGCCATGTTTTTAATTGAATTATTGAATTCAATTTAAATTACTTAATTCAATTCAAATTACTTAATTCACAAAGAAACAAGACCATGGCCCATTCTAGGTTTCGTTCATTTCGGTGTCTGGTTTTATTCTTTGGTTCATTCCTTCTTTATTTGTTTGTTGTTTTTGCTTGGTTTTTCGTTTCTTGTCAAGTTTGGTTTGGAGACAAACTGCTTTCGGCGTTGTTGTGCCATTTTCAGTGTCTTTCTTTTTCTGTACTCTCATAAAATTACATAAAAAATTCTTATAATAAATGAAATAATTCCCACACTTATTTGAGTTTATGTTATATTATAATAATAACAATAATGATAATAATAAAAATAAAATAAATTTAAAACGATGTTTTTCAAATATTAAATAAAGTTCATAATAAATCATTTATTCATGCATCTTTTTTAAGTTTATAATAATTGATACAAATTTAAATAATACGTAATTCACGTTAATTCTGCTGAGTTTATAATAAAAATTGTAGATTAAAAATGAGGAAAATAATTTCTAATGATTTTTTTATTTATAATAATACTTACATATATTAATAATAATTCTTTTGAATGTATAATAAAGTGAAATTTAAAATAATTTGAATTGATTTTTAGAGGTTTCATTAAAAAAGCAAGTAGCATTTATATTAATTCATGGCTCGTAGCGTTTCTCTCTACTATATAATAAAAAATGCTTTATATAATATTGTTTTCCATTTCTTTTCTATACTTTTAAAAATTTTTTATTGTTATTTTAAAAAAGTTGTATTGTAAATTCAGAACTCTTATAGAGTTTATAATAATAAAATAACGTATTCATATTTCAAGCATGCTCTTGTTCCTGTAACGTTTTTAAAACAACGAACAAAATAAATGACAAAAAATGTTTGCTTATTAAATTTTAAATATTATAATAACTTTTATTTTCTAATAATTAATACCTACATTTTTTTTAAATACAAGTTTTTGGATATACTAAAAATCTGTTATTTTATATCTTTCGATTTCTAATGCATTCATTTTTAAACATGAACACATTCACAAACATACACACCCAAACATATGTACATACACACACATGATAACATATCCTCCGTCACTTATATTTGCAATTTATATGCAAAAACAACAAATTATGACATTTTTCCAACTCTACAATATCGTGGGTATGCCAGCGGCTGGTTTCTTTTTAAAATTGCTAAAGAAAAAACACTGTTCAATACTTTTCACACTTTAGTACTTTATTGCAAAGAGTGAACCTCCCCATTACTGTCTGGAAAAAGTACTTCAAAAAAGGTACACCCTACATAAACGATCGATATATTTTTCTCAAAAATTTGCGTGTTTTGCCTTTTCTGTTGTCTCTTTTTGGAGGGTTTTTACAATACTTAAATTTAGTGGAATTGTAAGTAATTGGAAGCTAGTATACAATACGTTTACTTGAATTGTTTAACTGCAAATTGTTATGATTTAAAAAGAAACTCATCTAAAGTCATTTGCTTACGAATAAAATTGAATACTTTTAAATTAAATTTCTATTCACATAAAAAAACACGCTTAAACATTAATACAGAACGTAAAATAAATTACTAAATATACGAAGTTAACTATTCAAGTATATATTTTATTATATACATACATATATGTAGATTGATTATAACAAAAAAAAAACAAAATATAAAAAGTGTCGCTGAAAACAAGAATTCCCAAATTTTTATACGTATAGTATATAAAAGAATTTAAATAACAACAAACATACAAAAATTATAATTAATAATAATAATTACAACCATAATCAAGTCAATTTTATATTGTATAGTATACAGCGTGTTTTACAATATTTAAAATATTAAAAGCCAATAATAACGAAATAATAATATCGTATATAGTAAAATAAAAAAGAAACAAACAGCAAAAGACGATTATAATACTTCAGTAGTTTCTATAAAATTGTTTCAAGAAAGAAAAAATACACCACAAAAACAAAAGAAAAGATTTGTACCGTTATCGTACACATGCAATAAATATCGTATTTTCATGAGATTTGCGAATGAAAAGCTGCAATCGGGTTTTTTCTCTTGCTTCGTCACTTGAATTCAATATAAATACATTCATCATAATAAACAATATCTTAAAATCGAATTTTTACAATTATATTATAGGCATATATAATAATGACAGTGTTCTATAAATAATTTTGTATAAATAAAACATAAAATTATAGAAAAACAGAAATTAATCATTAATAATAAATGACGGTTAATCGGTGGCAATTTGTTTACCGTTGCATGGTTTCATTATTTAAACATTTAAATAAAAATATTGTTTTTCTCAACAGAAATATGAAAAAGGAAAGAATTTTGAAGCACGTGTTAAACATTATATATAATTGTAAAATAAAAAAGAAATCAAATCAAATAAAAAATAAGGACAACAATACAGCGCTTTATAAGAACAAATATAAAATAAAAGATAAGTGAAAAAAGTGAATTTTGAAAATAAAAGAATAGAAAAGAAGAACATAAGAAAAAGTAAAAAAGAAGTAAAAAAAAAAAAATAGAAATACTAAACATAACTTTGCACGAATAAGATAAAAGTTTTGAATAAAATTATTGTAAAAAATAGAGAGACATCAAATTTATCACCGCGTTTTTATGACTAAATAAAATAAGAACAATTTATACCAAAATTAGTTCAAGATTAAAAAGAATAAATAAGGAAAAACTTAGAATGAACGATAATGACAACAAAACCAAAAAAATAAAAATTAATGAGAAAGAATGTACAAAAGTAAAACATTTATTTAAGACATTTAAACATTTATGCAAAGAAAGCGTTAAATTTTCCTTGTTTCCTCTTTTAATTTGTTTGTAATATTTTTGTTCGGTTTTTTTTGTTAATTCTTGTTCATTATTCATTGAGATCTAATTTAGATCAAACGCATCGGTGTCGCGGTACGGTATCCGGTACCGGTATTCGTATATAAAAAAGTTGCATATTTCGTGATAAAAAAAAGGACGTACAGGGGCGTATACATCAACTCTTCTTCTTGTTCAATGCACATGCTAACAAATGAGAAAATGCTTTAAGTTGCGTTCATTAAATGTTGTGCATGAACAGTTGTTAAAGCAACACCATCATCACCATCGTCATCATCATCATCATTTTAGACGCACTCACTTTTGTGCCTTTTGTGTATTTAATACGACTTTACATTTAATACATTTTAAGCTACTTTATAAACGTAATCTTCGCCCTTCTCTTCGCCGTCCTTCCTTTCGATGATTTTTTTGCTTTTTCCTCTCTGTCTTCTCTGCTCTCTTTTTGTCTTTATGGAAGCTTTGTGAAATGTTTGTTATTGTAATTTTTATCTCATTAATAATAGTAATGATTTGATTATTCGCAGATTCTATAAAAAAAAAAAATAAAAGATCTCTTAAGATCTGGTTTCTTTTTGAATTAAATAATTAACTTAAAAGTAATGCAATTAATAAAGTAATTTGTTTAAATTGAATGAAATATGTAATTCGAAAAGAAACCAGCCGATGGCTCAGCCTCTATTAACGTCTATTATAGCCGTTTTAGCCTTGACTTGTGCTTAATTGGGGAAAAAGCCGAAAACTTAAATAATTAATCTTATAAAATATACATATAATATACATTTATGTATTATTATGAATATATACATACATTTATGTTTATAAATATTAATAAATTTCTTTTCTTAAAGAATTCTGTTTTTTACCCACATAGTATATAAAGAACTTAAAATCAATTATTATTATAAATATATGAATTTTCTATTAAAAAACGACAAACGTATGTACATATGTATACACATACATATGTATGTATATCAAATGATTTATAGAGTATATAAAAATAACAGTAATACGAATAACAATATTATTATTATTATTGCAATACTTTATTATTATTTTAATAAATACTATAAATAAAATACAATAAATACTTATTGGAAAGACCATAATTTGTATGTTGCTGTTGTGTTCTAAAAATGTTCCTTCTTCGAATTTAAGTTAAGTCATTTTAAGCAGAGAAAATAAACAGGAGACAAAAGTGAAAATAAGTAAATAATTAAATAAAAACAATTAAGAATGTTAATTTCGGTCGACCGAAGCTCATATACCCTACACGCGTACAATAAATTTATAGTTGAATTGAGTGGGCCGATTAGATGTCGACTATTGGCCAAGAAATTCAGCTCTCAAATCGAAGAATATTAACAAATAAATATTCTATATTCATGAGGATACCTCTACTCGTTCTCTTGTAATCGTGCTTTTCGTAACTATCACACCCATGGAAGTATACTTTAGTCTGAGACGTTTTCTGGATTATGTATAAAAAATTTACATCAAATACTCAATTTTTCAAATCCAAACATCTTTCACGCATTTAATAAGAAATGTTTTATGTAAATATAATTTCTTTATTATCAACAACTAACATTAATCAATGTAATAGAATAAATGTATATGGATATATGTTCATATACATATGCGTATGTGTTTTCCATACATGTATCTCAGGAATAGAAGTATTAATATGATATTGATTGATATTGAATTATTGTTTCTCATTCGTTAACTACTGCAGGCAAGCGGAGAGTCAGAGTCTTAAATTCTCGAAATTCTCAGGCCAAACTAACTATGATGTAAAATATCAAAGGAAGAACTAAATTGTCGATTTGATTAGTATGAGCTTCGACGAGAGAGGAGACAAATATTGCCGCTGCTGTGATGAACCACTTTACATTGGACATGGGAGTAAAACCGCCAACATACAGAGCGTAGACCGCCAGGCAAACGGCAACAACATAAGCAGAAGTACCCTCGAGAGTTCGAGAGGAATCTTAAAATCAAACATAATAAAAATATATTAATCAATGATAAAACACATGATAAAACTTACTTTTCCATTTCAAATGACCATATTTTGAGCCAATTATACTAGCCGCTGTATCGCCGACCCCAATTGAGAGAATACCCGCCATTAGCGACAACAGATTGGATCCTGCAGCTGTGTTTTGAACATTGCTACATGCGCAGGGACTCAACCATAGAGGCATTGAAATGCCGATTAATAAACAGAAAGGAGTCAAAGCCAGCAACCCGGAATCTTTTTCATCACTAAAAGACTTAAAGGAATTCTTGAGGACACCACCGAGCGGTGGTATTTCCAGAACTCGAATTAGTTCTAGTACTGTAAAGATGGCCAACGCAACGCCGGATGAAAGATAGAGAAGTGAGCATTGATAGATTAAGCCGGGTACGTAGACCAAGACGATAAGCACATGGAAAACTTTACGCATGCTTGTGGACGCTTTCGGCTGTGTGGAGCGTTTCAGTTGCCAGCTAATGGCGGCTATTGTGGCAGCCACGAGTAACAGATAAAAGAGAATTATACAAATCTAGTGGAGGAAGACGGGAAAGAAATTCAAATGCAAGTAATTTCGTCCAAAACCGGTTCGTAATTCTGTATACTCACCCTGCACAGATCGCTTAGTATAAACTGGAAAATAAATATGATGGGCAGCGGACTGGTGATAGGCATCATTGTAACGGCTACCAAAAGTACAGCCATCAGCGGGTAAAAACCGTAACCCACACGCAGGGTTTTGAAAGCAGCCAACAAACCGCAGGTGATCAGCACACAAAGCAAAGCACTCTATATCATAAATTGAATAAGGAAACAAATTAATCCCTGTAGAAATATTCTTGATGATCATGCGAACGCACCATCATAATTGCTGTAATCTGAGCGAGTTCATCGCCTTCCAAATCCACGTGGCCCATATACAACTGCGGCAGCTGTAGCAAGCAGTTCATAACGAAGAGCGTACATCCTTGTACCAAAATGGACGCCTCTCCAAACGTAAAACACTTCGGCAAGCCACGCATAACGTGGATGTAAGCGTTCTGATAACAGAAAGTTACCACAAAGCCCCAAAAGAAAGCGAATCCAAGCGATTTATACATCACCCACGAGTAAAGGAATGTGGTTAGCAGTCCTGGGGCGAAGGAGATTAATAGCTTCAGCAGTATGCCCGTCTCTACGAACAAGTACATGAAGAAGCACAGCGATTCGATGCACATTCCCACGGCGGCGATGGCAAGCATTTGGTCGGCATTGATGGAAGTGAAGGAGTGGCATTTTGCCTCAGTGGAGTCGGTGGCAGAGGTACGCTTTTGGAACTTGAAGTAAGACACACTAAGAGCGAGCGGCAGCAGAGTACAGAGCCAGAAGCCAGACGAAGCATTCGGTCTGCAAGCGATCATGGTTCAAATGAGAAGTGAAACTTCTCAAATATATTACGTTTTAAATCAATTGGAATTAAAGTTTAATCTTATCAGCGAACATAAATATAACAGTTAATCTGCACAGAGTCCAAAGTTTACGCTGATTCTTCTGATTTTTCTTGTTTTCAATTTACCTGATTATTATTGCTTTAGATTTCTTTGCTTCATAGTTGAGCCCAGATCTATTGCTCCCCTCATCACAACTGCTGGAGTCCGAGCTATTATCGGTAGTCATCATTTTTCCGCAGCTAATAAAAGTTAAGCACATTGTAAGACATTTTTATAATAGATTCAAAACTTGTTGCTTTTAATTTTCCTCAGTTGTCACTCAGCTGTTTAGAGTTACTTACAACCTTGACATCATCGTCGTCGGTTACTTTGATGAATTGTGAAAAACAGCTGTTGTTGATGTTTAGTTAGTTTTTTCCATGAAAGTTATGCCGTGTTTACACGATGGACACGTGTCGCACGTTTAAACACGGCCTTAGGAATTTTTTTTCTATAATTCTTGAGGGTTTCGATTTCAATTTGTAGCTTGTAGCTAGTGGACTGCAGATATGATCGGTAATGAGAAACTCTCAAGGAGGTTATTCTTGCCTTACTAATTAATAGTAAGGCAAGCAATAGGCAAATTTCGGCCACTATATCTCCTAAACTATTAAAGATTTTCAGTTAAGATTTATACTGTTATAAAACTAACGTTTCGTTAAAAAGTCATTACTTCTAGAGAAAAACTAAAATATGTCTTCTGAGAAAAATGTATAGCTATCATATAATTTTCTTATTTTAAAAAAGGTTAAAAGAAACCTTAACTTTCTAAGCATATTTTTGTAAGTACTTACGTGCTTGTGAGGTTTGAAATTCTTTTTTTTCTAACGTCTTGCCCCGATTCCGATAATAAATACTTTCGTAGAAAGGTAAGAGACTAATTTCATAACATTTTTATAAATGTATCGGTCAATTACACGGTTTACTTCGAAGAAATTAAATACTGCAAAAAAAATTGAATTTTTTATTTTACTTCTAATAGCATACACTTTAGGAGGTTATGGTCCGAAATTTCCAAACTTTATGGGGCATTAAAAATTTGAGGTTACAGAATTATACATTTATTGTTATGTTGAGTGGGGAAGCTTCAATAAACATTTCTGTTTTAAAAAATTGTATGTCGAGTTTTTATTTTATATATGGTTACATTTTTCATAATCAGGGTATTTATTTCCACCCCTGTGTAAACCACTCATATGGTTAGCTGTTTTCTGCACTCACGTGAGTAAAAATTTATTTTTCATGCTGTCAGTTGCAATTGAATTTCCATATTGTATTGTTGAAAGTGATTGTAGCAGTGGAAGAGGAAAATTCATACAGTAGGAAAAATTGTGCGACAAGTGTGTTTGTATATGTGAACGCGTTGAAATAATGGAAAATTAATGAGAAAAATATAAATACGCAATAAAATCAAATATTTTAGTCGAAATTTACTGTAAAATTGAAGGCATAGAAGCCTGCTTTGCCATAAACGGGAAGAAGGTGATAAAGCGCACCTCGCGAAACTGTCAACAACTGATTAGTTTATACATTTATGTGTACTACGCAACGTCCTGGACTGGACTACATTCAGCAACAATTGAATCTCACATTCAGCGCCATCATGGACGATCTGCAAGAGGAAGTGCAGATACTTTTTCCTGATGAGAAGCTCCCGACGACGCTGCTCACCACCATCTATTACGCTGCCAAGTTGGACCATGCCAAACGTCTAGTGGCAGCCCTGAATGACCTAAAGAGCGATGAGCTGCTGCGGTACTTGGTGAATATTGTAAGTAACGAAAGTATTTGTGCATGTATGAATCACTAATTAATGGTTAAATGTTAAATCGAAAACACATAATTGCGCTGAATAGATATAAACTATTTCAAAGGTATAATTAATTGAAAAAACAGCTGCTCTTCAACTTTCTTACTACATATATTTCATTGTATCAAAAGTGACTGAATGACTGTGAATCACTAGTTTTTCCTTGAAATTTTATCAATCTTCTTGTCTCTTAAAAAATCAATTAATTAATTGATACTGAAACTCTCAATTAATTTTAAAATAAATTACTTCAGACAAATTTCTTGAAAACCACAAAAATATCTTCATAAAAATTACCTGAATGTTTCTGTCTTTATAATATATCTCTATAATGTTTTTAAACTGACTAATTTAAAACATTTTAATTTTGATTTTAAAATCAGAGAGAAAAGTTTACAAATTCATAGAGCAAGAAAACCATACAAAAAATAAAGGATGTCATCTTCTCATATTTTTATCACGCTTGTTTGTCAATCACTCTAGAATCATCCACACATTTTCAGCACAATTTTTTTGAATATATTCTTTACTAAATGTATACATTTTATTAAGCTAATTTCGTAGAAAATTCGCCAAAAAATATTCTGAATTAATCGTCATAGAATTTCGTCGTTCTTTTTTGAAATTTTGTTTTTCTTTTATTTCTGCGAAAATTTTCCTAAACTTTCTTAATCATGCTCGATCTCGATGAATCTCTTCTACAATTCATTTCTAGCTCTTTGTATGGCGTTTTAGCCAAAATAGCGGGTGCGATGTGTTGATAACATGTGATTAAGATGTAAAATAAATAGCAACTCATTGCATTTGCAGCCAGATTGTCTGAGAGCAATAAATCAATCAGGACAAAACAAAGACGACGGATGGAGGGAAAATATATAGGAATTTTTCTTTCTTTTAAATTTCATAACAATGTTTACGAAATGAAATGAAACTGCAAGCAAATATTACTATAATATTACTAATAATCAATACTCTGACTAAAATAGATTATTTTCAGTCTAATTATTGATCGAAAGAAGTCCCTCAAATGCTTTCCCAAAGTTCTAATTGCATTTTCAGAAATGCGTTTAGAAATGCTTCAAGGCAGTTCTTAGAATTTTTCTAAAAGTTTCAAATTAGGATAGAAAAATAATCTTGTTTATTGCAATTGGATTAATATTTAAAGAAAAGAGAGAGATAGAGACACAGAAAGAGATAGAGAGAGAAAAAAAATAAGACAACACAACACGTCTAAAAATGTCTTGATTTAGACAAATTAAAAATGTTCATATTTTAATTAAACATAAATATTTAAAGTAGAACATGTTAATTTGTTTCTTGTTGTTGGTTTGAACTCATAGTTACATGGTATATATGTAAATATATACATACATGTAATATGCATATCATAAATTAAATATAAATACATAAAAATATAGATTTAGTTGAACTTGAAAGTTTCAGATTTTAAAATTAAATCTTATCATGCAAAAATCAACGTGACAATTTTAGGCACACATACCTACAGTCACACCCACATCCGCTCTCCCTGGGCACTGACTTCTCCCTTTACGATTGATCTTATTTGATTATTTTTTCTTTATTCGTCGAAATGTAGCATCGTTTATTTTGGCTCTTTGTTGTTTCGTGGTCACTTTTATCCTCCCCACTCGAGAGTTTATTTATAACATGCAGAGTCAGCAGTTTTTGTATTTTCCTTTAAAACTATTTTTAGTTTTATATACCTAATTTAATACAGTTTTTCCTTTTTTATTCTTGATTTTTAATTTCTTTTTTATCAAAACAAAATAGCATACTTTTAGATGCGTTTCTTTGTTTTGTTTTCTAAAAACATATCATTTTGTTTGCTTAGTAAGTGTGTTTGTTGTATTTGTTTGTTTTTTTTATTCTTTTTCTTTTCTTATAGTATTTTAGGCACTCGCTGATTATTTCTTAATTGACGATAAGAATACAAAGAATTTAGGATAAAATTCAACTACAATACATTGTAACATATTTAGGAATCTGTTTCTAAGAATTAATGAATCTGAAGAAGTTGAGACGTTTAGAATTAGTTTTAATAGAATAACCGACCATTTTTGTTATACTTAAATATTTAATGTTATTCTGATCAAATTAAACCGTAAGAAATAAATTGTTTTTAATCATATACATATATTCACATTTTTTAAATTATTTTTCAAGTGTTCTTTAAAGTTAAACGTTTACTATCGATGCATCATCGATTGATTGCTCATCATCATTCAATCTAGGCTGACCTATTAGATGTACACTTTCAAAGGTACTCTCAGCTATCTTCGTACTGCGACGCAAACGATCGTTAGCATAGTTAAAAAGAACACATGGTTCTTTCCATGTAAAAGAAAACATCACGACGTTCGTAACGTTGTAAAAAGCATTGTTTAGAAATACATACACATATATGTAAGACAAAACCAAGGTTTAGCAAACTAATTTGGAAATTTTAAAAAAACCTTAGAAAATTGAAGCAAACATCATAATTTTCACAGCCTTTTTGACAGTCTTTGCATTCCCTCGATAAGAATATCGCTGAACGGCATCATCTCCCAGGATAGAGCTCCATATATGCTTTACATATTTCTCGGCATCATCAAAACGGCCTTGCAACAGTTCCACATTCCTTTTAAAAGACACCAAATTAAATTATTATAAATGTACAATATTCACCAACCAGGTGATCGCGCTGATCTTCATCTGTCGCCAATAGGCTGTCCTATTGCTCGAACTCAGGGTTAAACGGACAAGTTGGGATCACACGCAACTGAATGGCAAAGAAGTCCAGAACCGACCTTTTCAAAGGTGCTTTCGCAGTACTACCGGTGTTACTATTACCTGAAGGCGACGCTGAAGACTGCTCTTTCGTTGCTCGAATTGCCGAAAGATAGTCCATCATGTGAAACAGCATCATCACCACCACCGAAATCTCGAGGACTCTGATCGTTTTGCTATCGTATTTCTCTTACAAATAGCTGGAGTGTAGTGCTGAGGTTGTTGTACGCTTATGTGTCCCTGTACTTTGGTTCTCAAATATACTCAGATTCTGTTGTGTGTTGTTGGCTTGCTGTTGTAATTCTTTTTTATGTCTGGTGCTTTTCGAGTTGCTTTGTGAAGCGCCATCATCTGAACCACCACTGTATTGTACTGTCGGTAGCTTTCCTCTTACCAATAATAGCACTTGGAATAATTTAGATTGAGGAGAAGGACGTTGTAAAACCGGCCCTACTCTCAAAAGCAGGTGGTTCATTTATAAAAGCATGTAATTCACGGCGCAATTGAACGATTTGATTGTTGAAACGATGAAAGAACTTCTCAAAATTCTAACGCATACTAAGCAGCTCCTCATCACAACACTCACAACGTGGACTACGCACTTCCCTAGCCATAGCGCATCTATCTAAAAATTGAGACACAAAAGAATATTATGTGAATTTGATAGAATATTTAAAATGATTTTGCCTCGTTCCGTCCGGATGTCAGGATAATGCAATATGCACTCAATGTACCCAATTCGGCCCGTAAAAGTGTCGTTTTCGGTAGTTATTGCACTATGACAGCACTAGTGACATTTTATGATGACACAGCTGATTAAATTAACTTTACTTTGAAGCTAACAAATTCTTCCTGATTGTTTTGCTTCCGCTTATTTCTTTATTTTCGATACTTTGTCGTTTTATAATCAAAATAAGCAGATCTAACAAAACTTCACTAGAGATTTGTGTCGGAAATTCTGAAGCGTCACTGACGTTTTGCTTAATATATTTTGAGTTGCCAACGACACAGTTTTATATTTATAGGAAATTGGTACCATGACAGACGACGCACCACGATGTCACGTTACTTTGTTAGAAGTATTATGAGCCGTATTACTTGCGCATTACATTGGTTCATTTATAGATGTGCAAGAGGTTACGATTCACTTTTTCCACAGATTTTATCATCAATTTTGGGGCCAGAACGAAGCATGTTGTCTCACAAGCATCAAACACACTATGCTGACTAATACTTTGTGATGGTTGAGCTTTTACAATTTAAGCTTTCGTTGATTAGAACCACAAAACACTTCGTGTTAGTTATTGATTGAGTTATATGGCATTTATTAGTTAAGTTGGGTATCGCTTTTTTTTACAAGCTTTTCAGTACTTTATAGTAACAACAATTTTTCATAATGTATGAATCATTTCAAGACGTGTTTTTTGTAATACAAAATAGTTATTTTAAGTACAAGACGCTATATAAAAGTATTAGAAAATTCGGTGTACATCCCATTTTTAAAGAAAGATCTCAACACGGCGAGTTCTGTAATTTACGTAAGAATTGCAGTAAATTTTAAGGTAAATATTCAAAATGATATAATTGCAGTTATTCAAAAAGTGTATACATACTATTACATTCCAAAGTCTAGAAGTTGTAACGATGAAAACGATCAAAGGTGTTGTAAAGTGTCATGAGATAGGAAATATCGTTTGATAACTCCTCATTAGATATTTCTCAATTCACAGAAGGTATCGATGTGGGCAAAACCTATTTTCTGTTCCTTCACGTGATGGAGGATCACCACTCTCAACTGTTTCCATTAACAATTGGCTCATTCTTAGTCGGAAACTTGCATTTTTGTACTGCGACATTTGGTGCATATGAGGTAAAAAACTCATTAAGAAATGATAGTCACCATCATTTTTCTTTTCTGCTTTATTTTTTAAGATACTTGGTTTTTCCCTTTCTACTTCTATAAATTTAAGTGCTTGGGATACCTTTTTTTTCTTAGACCCTGGCGGAGAAACTTCAGTACTTTTTTGCGTGTTTTGAGTTTTGTTAATTTCGATATTTAGGCTTAAATTGCTGCCGTCTTTGTGGATTTCCTTTTTCGCATCAGTATCCTGAAGTTCTTCAGTATCTTGAAGTTGAACAATCATTGCCCCTTCATTGAAATTTCCAGTTAGTCTTGCAGGTGTTGTCACGCCTTGAAGGAAGTCCATGTCTCTAAAAAATCTCCATTTGCTTGTATAGATTGACGATACTTCAGTACCCGACTTTAATTGTTTATTCATTTTGTTCCTCTCCTGAATGTAGTTGTTCCTTAAGCTCCTCCATTTCTTCTTAGCAGAATCTCCTGGAAAAATGTCTTATTAGTATCTGATTCAGGAAGCTTGTATAACTGGTTCATAACAGCAATAAAATGGTGTATCCTCAAAAAAGATATATAAACAGATGTGCTAACTGCAATACATATTACGAAAACACTTTGTTTATTGCACAACAGATTGCACCCTCTTAATTTTGTGTAAATAAATAATAAATTAATTACCATCAAAATTAAGCGCTTTCCCTACACCATCCCAAGCATCCTTAACTTTCTTTTTATCTTTATAACTGGCCGTCGTTGCATCCCATAAAAGTGTTCTATTTCGCACTTCGTTTATTAACTTTTCACAATCCATTTTTGGTTGATGCAATCTACTCAACTGTTACCAGCTAACTAAATGAATTTGATTTTCTATCACGCTGTCATAAACTTTAATGTTTGTGTGAAAGCTTGCAACTTTTAGCCCAACCAGTCTGGCATATTCTACAGTAACAGCTGGCACAAGCTGAGCTATCATCATCCATGATATTTATAGCGAATTATTTATAAATTCATATTTAAAAGAATTATAATTTTTGACATTTATTTGTTGCTACACAAAATTCGTTTTATTTTTTATTGGATTATTTACTATCAATTACTGAAATTATTATTTGCATAATGTTTATACGAGTACATAGGTACATATTTTATATACATATATAAGTTGTTCTAAGTTGATTGACTTTTATTTTATCGTCATTTAAATAGAAGGAAAGAAATTGGATAGGAATTAATGGATTAAGATGGTCCTTTAAAATGCACCACGTATTGGTGGGCTACTGGAGATGTGGGTTGAGAGATTCCAACTCGGAATTGAAACCAGACTTTGTGGAATAAAGTCCATGATCTCGTGTTGCTTGGTGGCAATCACCAAGTGATCACTGAAGTGATAAAAATTGCGGTGCAAACAGCAAGTTCTGTTTATGAGGGTTTTGCTCCGAAGTGTGAACATAACCTAATTTAAGCTTTAACTGAAGATCAGGGATGAAAGCTGTAGTCAATTCACTACATGGCAACGTCCAGTAGCAAGTGATGCAGTCAAAGCAGTAAATTGAGTCAGCTGAATGAATCTTTGGGAGGTTTCTTTAGGAGTGATTGATCTACTACAATCCAATGTGAGTCTTGTCTAAACACACAAGGGGCACTCCCGGTGATCGGGGAAGAGTTCGTGTTGTGTAAACACGACTGACTATTTTGGTCCCGAAACTTATCTAAGTCGCCTTCGTATAGATATTGAAAACTGAACATCTGCTCTTTGTTGTTTATTTCCTTGCCTTAAGCGCCGAATTTCGTAGTTATTTTTAAGTTTATATGTAGTCGTGTTTGCAGAACAGATGGGCCAATGAGACAGACATAAAACACAACAATAAACACGGCAGGCCAAGCATAGCTTAAATTTTGGTTCACCCTTAAGTTTGCTCGTATGCAACAAATTATCCTTTATTCCTTTAAATAAAAGAGAGTGCGCAATTGAGAGAATTGTTAGCTTCATCATACTTTACTCTCTCTGTCTGCCTTTCTCTCTATCTCTCTCTCTCTTTGTATAACTATATATATATGTTATTTTCCCACAAAAAATAACGAATCCTTATTCTCTCGCTTTTTCTTTCACACTCATATTCTGGACAGCAGTTAAGTCAGCTGTCATTTGTATTCAACCCTCATGATATGCAAAATAAGGGTGAATTTTAGCGCAGGATAACAGTTTATACACGACAACTGGCACTATCGGCAAAGTCCTTTTTTGCTCCTGCTTCTTGTATTTCATGACGGCAGACTTTTGTTTAGTTTTCTGTGGTTGTCCTTTTGAAACAGTTGTTGTCCTTAGTGTAAAACAGAAATAAAAGGGATTCTCTAAGTAGAAAGATTTTATTTTAAAAAAATTGAAATTATTATCTATAAATTCTTGAAATTATGCATTCGGAACAATGTCGGTTAGTTTTTTGTTTTAATTCATTATTGTCACCCTTCTTTACTGATTGATTAATTTTTAATAAACATGAAAAACTCAATTGAATTCAGCGCTCGTCAACGTTGGTTTGCTGCAGCTTGGCCTGGTCCTGAATTCTGGAAGGGTTCCAGCACAACGCCTGCGGCTTCTGAAATAGATTATCCAGCGGTGAGTTGAAAACGGATCGGCAGACATCCTTTAAATCATTTAAAAGTAATAATAAAAACAACAAGAATAAAAAAAACAGTAACAAACAAAAATATACAAAAAAGGAAAAAAAACAAACATTTCAAAAGCAACCGTTGACCTCTTTGCCGTCAAAAGATTATAATTTATTATTTTTACAGAATGAAATACTTTCGTCTCGTGCTTTTTTTTCAGATGTCTGTTTCTTTTTGTTTTTGTTCAGCTGCAGTACAAAAATGTGTTTTTTATGCGTAATTTGTTCTTCTTTGCCATCTCAAGTGTTTCCTCTTTCCACTATAAGTTCATGATACAAGGAATCAACGATTTTAATGGGTGGAAGAAACTCAAGAAACATTCTTTTACATGTTTGGTCTGTGAAAGCTGAATTGAAGGGTTATTTGGAGGAGGGGTTGCTTTAAAGAACAGCCCGTTTTGTTTTGTTTACAATGCTTGTAATGTTAATTTTGTAGAACACAATCTTAAATTCTTTTCGCTTCGGAGATTATTTTTTGGTTTTTATAGGTTTTATATTTTAAATACTTAAAAATATGTAAATATAACAGTGATGTGAGAAGCTCTCTCGCTTCACTATAATTACCACAACTACAATTAAGTAATTTAACGAATCTCTTCATCTAAAAAAGAAAAATCATTCTGTCCACATTATCGTCACATTCTTCATTCACATTTAATTTTGATTATAAGATTATTATCACCAAAGGGGGGCATGATAAACAAATTATCATGGTTTATCATGAATTCAAAAATTAGTCACTGGTTTATTAAGTGTCGTATAAAGTAAGATGTTAGATGAAAAGCTTTGACAACAACAACACATAATTATAAATGAGAACGCAATTCGCTGAACGATTTCCGATGTCGCAGATAGAAAGAAATACGTACCAACTTTTATCTCACTTAAAATAAATTTAAATTAATTAAATATATGAAATGCTACGATATATTGTATATAAAGATCGTCATTTTTCTATCTCTTCTCATTACCATGACTTTATGACACTTCTTCTCGTCCATGAGTGTTATTCGAAAAGTTCCCTGGAAAAGTCTGCGTATTCGATTAAACCCTCCAACAGAGATAAGTTTTATAATCTTTAGACTTATCGAACACCCCTCGAATAAATTACATATTATGTATATTGTATCATCTATTATATATTCTTCTTTTGATTTTATTTACACACTTTTATTTACAGTTTATTTTACTTACAATTACATACTTTAGCAGAATTGTTATTACTGCGTTAAAATCCTTTATGACGCAGTAAAAAAAAAAGAAAAGATTCCTATCATCATAAAAAATTAACAAAAAGATCAAGGCGAGATTATTATTATTTTTACGAAGTATAAATTATTTGAAATGAAATTTCAATTTGTTTGATGCGTGTTTCTGAGCTCTATATCTCTCACCGTCTTTGTCTCTATCCATTTTCCTCTCTTTCTCTCTTTATATTTGCTCTCTTTCTTCCTCTCTCTTTACCACCACCCACAAATATCTTTCTTTTCCTTTCTTTATTCTACAAGTTTAAAAATTTCAACATTTCTTGTGTATTTAATTTTGGATTTTTTATATTTTCCCCGGAAAAACTTTTCCCACGTTTTTAATTTATTGTTGTGATCTTTCATGAAACATTTCGCTGGTATTTTGACTTTTCATTTGAAGTTCAAGATATTTTCATATTTCAGTATGTTTTGTTTATATATTTTTATTATGTTTTTATACTTTGTTGCAAATGTTTTTTGATTAATGAACTTATATTATTTTTGGTGACTCGACAATTTTCTCAAGATACTAAAAATATATACTTTTTTCTGCTTAGTTTCCTTGTTCTGTTTATTATTTGTGGCTATTATTATTAATTATTATCATTTGTAGTAGCTTTATTTATGTTATTATTTTGTTGCTGTTATGTCATTGTTTTTATTTAATTATTATTTGTTTTTGAAAGAATCACTTAAAGCACTTACCACTTTATATTATACAAATATTTATTTAGTCATCAACACATTATTATTCAATATTCATATATATACGATATACGGTATATGTAACAGACTGGAAAAACTCACCAAAAGAAAGCATTACAAAAGTTATTGAAAGGCGTCATAAAGTTAAAAGACTTTCATAATTCATGAAAAGAAATTATAATCGACTCTTTACGGTTTCATTGAATTACGCAAAGGCTTAAAAAAGATCCTTTAAATCACGATCATTCATCATAAAAATCTTAAACATTTCATCAAAAGAGCCTTAAACTGAAACATACTCACAGAAAGTCTTCGTAAAATGTGAAGCCTTCAATAAATAATGAAAAGGCTTCAAATCATTTAAAATAAATAAAAACGTCATTTCTTAAAGAGCTTTACAAATGTCCATTTTATTGATGATAAACCTACACATTGTATTTTTAAGCTTTATAAAATTCATTAAAGCGTTCTAAAAGATTTCTACAAGGTACTCATATTGATTCAAATGATTTTTCAGTTGAGAACAGTTTCCTAATGACGTTAATAAATCAAATGTGTATAATTTAATGCATTTTTAGTTCACTTTTATTTACTCGTCATTAAAATTTATTCTTCTTTCTTTTCCAGAAATTCGACGAGATCGATGGCCAATCTTTCACACCCCTCACCATGGCCGCCATGTCGGGAAACCTGAACTTTGTGAAAACTCTGCTCAGCCATTACGACGTCGTCGATTTGGAGCGTGAGTGCAACGTCATCTTCGATGGATTGGTAGTCTATGGCGCCACAGCGCTTTGGGTGGCAGCGGCCATGGGTCACATGAACGTGGTGAAGGCGCTGGTGCAGCACGGCGCCGACGTAAATCACAACACAAAAGCGCAATCATCACCACTGAGAGCTGCCTGCTATGAAGGTATTTCATAAGGAAATCTTTTTAAAGAATTAAAAAAAAAATTACAAATTGTTTTTCAATTCGTTTTAAACAATTTGCGAGTATATTAAAAGTGTCAATTGTTTTCTTCATTCCTTGACAGGTCGTTTGGATATCGTTCTTTACCTCATTGAACATGGTGCCGATGTGAATTTGGCCAATACGTACAACAACACATGTATCATGATTGCTGCCTACAAGGGACACACGCATGTGGTGAGTATGATGACACATGCACGAATCATCATCTCATAGATCATAGATTAAAATTTGTGGTTTTCTTTTCTTATCCCACCAGATCGATGTCCTTCTCGGGAATGGCGCCAACCCCAACGAGCAGGCACTCTGTGGTGCCACCGCGATGCATTACGCTGCCGAATGTGGCCACGTGGATGTGTGCATGATGTTGCTCGATCACGACTCACTTATGCAACAGAATGAACACGGCTTGACTCCGGTGATGGTGGCTGCCGAACGCACGCATGAAGACGTGGTGGAAATGTTTATGCAAAGGCCAGGCCTCATGACCAAAGAAGAGGTAAACAGACCAAAAAACGAAACAAATAAAAAGCATACAAAAAGTCAAGCAAAATAAAACTAATTTCTAAATCATCTGTTTTTTCTGCTTTTCATTAGATAATCACCGCTTATGAGCTGATGGGTGCCTCTTTTGCCAACGACAAAGATAACTACAATGTTACCAAAGCTTATGAACATTTAGTACATGCGATGGAGTTGCGTTACTCAGATCCCATGCGCGTGTTACGCAAGAAGGTCATTAAACCCGTACCCGCTTACGATCATTGGCTCGAAACGGAGAACATGCACGAGCTACGGGCCATTCGTCTCAATCATCACTCGATACACATGGAGACGCTGACGATACGCGAGCGTATACTGGGTAAAAATCATCCGGATCTGCCGCAACCGATTGTCTATCGCGGCGCTGTGATGGCTGATCAAGGACGCTTTGCTCAGTGCCAGGCGCTTTGGAGTTACGCCATCGACTTGAGAATGACAAATAATGTGAGTTAAATGCATAGTTTGCGTGTTGTTCTAAATTGTCTTAGTATTTATTTTGCTTTTTCTCTTTTTCTTTTTACTTGGCAATGTGAATGAATAGCTTCCGGTTGAACGTGATTTGTTACGTTTCGCACAGCTTTTCTCGCAAATTCTTCGCTTGGAAGAACAAACTTTGGATCTCTCAACTGTGTTGTCGGTGCTCGTTAAGTGTCAACAGGAAATTGAAAATAATAAATTAAGAATTAAAAATCCTGGTCCAAAGGATGTTCCTCAAATGATTGCAGTGAGTTTAAAAAGATTTCTTATATCAAGATTGTTATTTATATGTACGAGTATATAGAAAACATGAATGATTTGTACTTTCTTTGGAAACTCGAATCTCGTATTAATTAAACTTATGTTATCTGTGTTTGTTCTTCTGTCATTTCTTTTTCTCTCACTGTTTCAGGATCAAAATGAGCAAAATGTTGTCACTGCCTTGTATCTGATCAAAATCATTACCAAACTTTTATCTACTCATGTCGTAAAATTGGAAATAAGCAAACCTCAAGTCGAACAGATTTATAGAACTATCGGAAAATTCATTAAATGTGACACACGCCTGGCCGATGGCCAGACGCTGCTGCACTTGGCTGTGAACGGAGTGACGCCAGTGGATGATTTTTACACTAGTGACATCTGCAGGTAAGTTGATGAAACACGATTATGATCATCAAAGTAGGTGTATATCATTATGTATCATAGTCCATTGTATTAAAGTAAACTGGAACACTTTGTCCTTCTCTTCTCATCTCTTTCTCTGCTTTTCTTTCTTTTCCAGGTTTCCATGCTTCTTTACTGCCGTGTTGTTGGTTCACGCAGGCGCTTCCGTGGCCGCTCTTGACTGTGAACGCAACACACCGCTTCATACTTTAGTTTCTAGTGTGAGTTTTATTTTTTAAATAACGAAAATTATAAAGTATTAATATAATAAAAAATAATTCCTTCTTTTGTTCTATGTAGATACAGTGTCCACGTGAAAGTCCTCAAGTAATACTTTCGCAGGCTGAGAAAATCGTCAAGCTATTCGTTGAAGCGGGCGCTCATTTGGATGCGGTGAATTCGCAGGGTTTGACACCAGCTCGTGTTGCTGATGTTGGTAAGATAAAGAAGAAGAAGGAGAACTAAAATTGTATTAAAAAACTAATCTGAACTTATGGGCTGAAGACTTCACTTGAGATACCATTTACAAAAGGTGGTTATAGTGGAGGATGATAGCTTTCGGCAGGAAACGGTATATCTCCAAAAGAGGAAAGATTTTAGTGGGTAGTGGGTCTGAAAGCTTAGGCCGGTGCTGTTACTTAAAAGTATTTTCGACCTTTTTCCAAACAAAAGCAAGGGCTGAGCAACAGCTAAAGCTGTGGTATGTTATAATTGGAGGTTAGAATTGAAATCCAGCACCACACATTGTTTCTAGTGTCTGATTATGACAATTATGGTTCTCCACTACACAATGTCATAATCTAGTTAATTGCTTAGATGAAGGAATGCATTTAGAGAATGAAAAATGCACGAGATACTCACGAATAACCATTCGCATTCCAATTCTAGGATAATAGCTCTAACTCTAGGTTATTAACTATAATAATGATACTTCCATTTCTTTTCTCTTTCGTTTGTAGTTGGCATCAGCAGCCTGATCCTACGGTATCAAAATTCGATGTCCACTCTGAAGTGCATCGCCTCACGCTGTATTGCCTTCCATAAGCTGAAGTATCAAGGATTGATACCGTTATCGCTGGAAACGTTCATACAAATGCACAGTGCAGATAAATTTTGCGCGTAGACGTCAATGTTAAAGAATTCAAAAAATTTTCAGCACTTATCTTAAAATCAATCGAATCAAATCGAATTTTGTAATACTTGTAAACTATTTAAATTTATTGTATAATAATGTTAGACAAATAATAGTCTTATTTATATTACTTATATTTGTATTTATTATTTATATCAATCGATTATTTATTATAAAAAGTATCAATCGATACTTTTATTTTATGAGTTTTTTGTAAATTAAAATTTCAGTACATTTTATTATTTATTTTCTTTACTCTTTTAAAATTATAAAAACGTATACAGTTTTGTTCCTTAGTTATATGATCTATAAACAAATATTCATATTGTAATTGGAAGAAAAAACATTATAAACTGTGACTGATTTTGTTAGGATTTCATTTATTATTTTATTATTGTTCTATTATTATTTTGTGTCATTATTATTTTATATTTTATTATTATTTTATTGTTATTTATTATTATAAATTTTTTGAAGGCTTTGAAAACTGTTACGTCTCTTTTTAAACCTTCAACAAAAAAACAACAAAAGAAACAAAAACTATATATAGTAATATATATATGTACATATTTATATATACATATGTATGTATGAGTATATATTTAAGTGACTGTGACAAATGACTGTGGCGATTAAATCGCACCAAAAACTTATGAAAAATATAACTTTATATATAAAAAAACATCAACCAAGCGTTATTTTCATTTTTATAAGTTTTATTATTGTTTTATGAATTTTTATATTTTTCTATTTTCTACAAAGTTTGCATTTATTTAAAAAATGTATTAAAAAATGGATTTTAGAATTCTATACGTACATATATTATAATTATGTGACATTTAGAGCTCCCAAGTTTAACATTCACAAGTTTTATTTTGAAAAATATCTCGAGTCTTGATCAAGCGTTGTTTAAAGGAATATAATATAATTATGAATAATTAAAATTAATAAATCACTATTTGATTTCTTTTCATTTTGTTATTGTTATCATTTTCTTATATTTTTAATTAATCGTACTTAACTGATCACTGTAGCAAATTATCATTGTTTCGATTATTACCATAAATATTGTAGCTTTTTTTATTGTTATGAAATATATTTTTCCACAGAAATTTTCTCGCAATTTTCCTCACCTTTTCCGAAGGTTTTGTTAATATTATTTAACATTTCATAACGAATCTTTCGTATGGTTTATCACAGTAACAATTCGTTTTTTAAGTGTTAACACAATAACAAGACTGCAGTTGAGAGTTTATTGTTGCTATTGTTATTGTTTTTTATTATGTTCGTATTTACTGAACGTTTTTCTATACGTTGGATTTAAAAAATAGCCTTGTTTTTAAGATTTTGTGTTAAATTTGTGCATCACTACTTTTACACGTCTGATGAACTTTTGGATAGATTTCGGGTTGACGCATAACCTCATCATAGGACGGGGGTGGAGCTGAAAGTATATAAGAATATATATACCATATACATATATAATTTCGCTTTATTTACAATACCAATTAAAATATGATAAATACTTTACCATTGATTATATATTCCTCATCATTTGTGTAGGCATGATTTATAACAGCATCTGTGGGATACGTTATAACGGCATCTGTGGGATACGTTATCGCTATCGTTTGTTCATCCTCCATGGAGCGATGCGAAGAACGTTGGGAATGACGTCGTAACGCGTTACTCTGCTCATGATAGGCACTCAGGTGTTGGTCCACATCTTCGATTTCCGTGATTGGCAATTCTATTACATGCACCGATGGACGTCGTTCTAAGTTGATTTGTTTTTGTATTTGGCAAAGTGAAAGAACATATTAAAAAAAAAACAGCAAACAGCAAAGGATTTATACAAATTCTCGATTTCGAATTTTGCGATTCTTCAAGTTTCTCTCCCATTTTGGCCCACCTCACTTTCGGCCCAACTATTTTCGCTTACAACTTTCTCAACTCTTTACTTAAAACTCACTCAAGCACCCACTCGCCCGCCCACTCACCCGCTCCAACGGTATCCGTATAATTGTCGCCTAGTGCCAAGTGTGGCGTAATCGTCTTCTTGCACTTGAGGAACAACACAATCATTATCCAGCCCAGAATCAGCACCAGGTACACGAAGCCCAACATACTCATGTGGGCTGATTTCTTGGTTCACATCGAAGCGCGAAGAACATCGAAGAACATTTAAAGAGACATCGACGATACTCTTCTAGATGATAGAAGAACAACTACTCTGTTTGAAGAGAGATTTCTCTTTCAATAAAAGTTTGATCAGGTTTTTTAGCAAACTTCATTCATTTAATTTTTTTAATTATTCAAAGGAAGGTGGGGAAAATAATCGTAAAAGAAAAAAACCAGAAATCGATACCGGAGCAAGCGAATTTGTTCTTTACTAACAATATAAAAATGAGCAACTGACAGCGATGCCAGCCAACCGCAAACAAATAAGGACTGAAGTCAGTTCGGAGAGTTTTTATGGTCAACAACGCGTGGTTGTGGGCAACAGTGGGCGATATCTGAGTGTGTGTGGCTGTGTGTTTATATGGCTGCGTATTTAAATACGTCTACATGAGAATGTGTGCGTGTGTGTTACCGCTAACGCTGCTATGGTGTTGCATGCTTCTAGGCGCTTGACCACAACAAAACGAGTGAAAAAGTAGATTCGCAGAAAAATATATAAAATCATTTTATGTCGATATACTCATATATAAATACGTATATTTATATTTTCTTTTATATGGTTTTTATAATAGAATAAAATGAAAATGTATAAAATACGTTTTTTATTACGTGTTTATATAGAATAAGCTTTAAGTTGTTGTTTTAAATTATTCGTTGCCTTTGTTGTCCTTTATTATTATTATTATCGCTTTATTTAATTATTTTCATTTGTTAATAATTTTTACCTGTTGATTTCGGGGTTAATTTATTTACTGTTTTTAATATATTGCATTTATGTATATGTTTTTATTTGCTAACCTGGAAAAATAAACTTTGTACCTTTCAAGAACAAAGAAAAGCCTACAAGTGGTTAAAAAAGGGATTAAAATAAGAGAAAGGAGGAAGAAGAGAGTGCTTGTTAGAACGAAAAGCTTTTACTGCTGACCTACTGTACAACATGATTAATGGCTTGATTACTCAAAGAATTAATAATGATAAATAACACACCTTTTTTTCTGAGAACCTTTTATTATATTTTATCACACTATAAAAACACTATGTTCCGAATAACTTTCATTAGAATATATTTTAAAAAGAATTCTTCATTTCTTTCTTTCTATTAATAAATTCTAATTTGTTGAGTGTTTAATTAAGAACGCCCAGTTTTTTCCTCATAGGAAAAGAAAACTCTGAATAAAGGGTAATTCTATTATTAGTAAAAAGTAAACTTTTGAACCGATGATGACGTCAATTATAACATAAATAGAAACACCATTCGTTCGTTCAGATCCTTGCGATTTACTTTGTATCGTACTGTATCGATGAGGTTTACTTACTACATAACAGTTCGCATTATTGAGTCGTAAATTATTCACACTACAGAGTAGTTAATGGACACTTTTGCCTATTCACTTTAATGAGTAGTTCAGATATACGAGTATCCACAATAACGCGCTTCTACTGCATTTTAGAAGTATCAACATTTTGAATGTTCTAAGTTCTTCAAACAAATAACTAAATATTAGGTTCCTCTCTGTTTTCTCCCCACTTCTTCATCATCTCAGTTGTTCCAACCAACGAGGATAGCGTAGAAAGTTTCATGTAATATATGCATGTGTGTCCGTGTGTCCGTTTGTCGGTGTGTGCTTGCGGTACTATTTTTATACTGCTTCCCACTTGGGTGAATAGCGAAGGAGAAACATTCATTCATTCATCTATTGATTGAAGATAGGGTTTTTTTCCTAGGAAAAGAAATGAAAGGTTGTAATCAATTAAAGAAAACTAAAATAAAAGACATGAAGTTTGACTTAAAAACCTTTGCACTATCTTTAGAAATAAAGTGAGTACTTTAGTAATTATTCCTGAAATTAATTTAAAAAAGAATTTCATAAGCATAAAGTCTAATGTTCTGCTATAACTTGAAATAATCAAAAATGTAAATATTATTAAATATTAATATAGATTGCATTTTTGTTTAATATTAAATTTACTCGTAATCTAATAAATAAAACAAACGCATGTTTCAATTGTGTGCATTAAGTATAGTTTTTTATTATTATTATTTTCTTTTCTCTTTACAATAAAATGGTGTTAATAAATTATTTCCAACAAACTAAAGTGTTATTTATTGACTTAAATATTGATTTATATGATTTTAAAGTGAACGAAACCGAAACATGGTGAGTACAACGAATACAAGACAAATAATCTAATAATAAATTATAAAAATAAAATAATAATAATAAATAAAGTGAACAAAATTTAATTAAAAAAAAGTGAAATTAAATTAAACTGGAAACTTAAAAGACCAAAAAAAATAAGAAGGAAGAAAAAGAAAACATGGCACGAGTAAAGAAATAAGAGAAAATAAAGGAACACAAACAAAATAAGGACAAAAAGCTAAATAATAAAATAAAAATGAAGTAAAATCTTTGAAATGCAGAATTCATGTGAAGGTGAGAACAGAAAATCATCATCATTATCATCTTCTAAATCATAACAATTTTCCTCATCGTTACTATCAACGTCCTCATAATCGTCGTCGTTATTATCACCGTCTATATAACATCGTCATAATCATCATCACCGATTAAAAAATTGTCATCATCATCATCATATTTGTAATCATAATCATCTTATTACTCGTAACCATTATTTTATATACCTGTAAAAGATACAACACCAGGATATGCTGCTAATGATGATGTTGATGATGATGATGATGATACGTCTTTCTCTTTACGTATAAAGTACAAACATTATATAATATATTTTTGTTGCTTTTTCTCTCTTCATCATCAATATTTGGCTTATTAGCTAAATGTTAGGTTAGATTCAAACTTAAAACTTAGTTTAGTTCAAAATGATATAAGTACATACAAACAACACAAGAATTCTTGTAAGTACAAAAGTTACATTGATACGGGGTACCACCAGCGGGTACTATCACAAGAGTTGGCCGGGGATCTCGGACTTCGGGCGTTGTTTGGACACGAGACCAACTCACAAAAAGTTTGACTGGAACACAGAAAAGTGGTCTGCTCAAATGATGGTCTCTCCTTCTCTCTCTCTCCACCACTTTAATAAGTACAGCTACTTCTCTTTCATTCTCCTGCTAATCAGGTTTATATTTCTATCTGTCGCCCCACTCTCTCTCTCTCTGTCTCTTTCCTCTCTTTTCCTCTCTACTTTCCCCCTCAAAGACTCGTCGTGGCCTGCAGCTTTAGATATCGGGATCCACTCTCTACGTCGGCCAGACGCGCGATGTGCTCCGAGGCTGTATAGCATGTAGTCGCCGTCGGTGTGCTCGGGCGACTGCAGTTGTTGTTGTTGTTACTACTGCTGCTGCTGCTGATGTTGCTCCTGTTGTTGCCATTTTGTTGGACATTTTGCCTCAGACGTGATGCACCCCACACAAGCACCACAATCGAGGTCACCAGGATGCCCAATCCGAGGCCAGGCAAGAAACTTCTATTCAGCGAGTCGAGGAAATCGAAGGATCCGTGATGCGTTGTTGTCGTTGCCCCAGCAGATGTTTGTTGTTGCTGGCGTTCGAGGAGATTATAATCGCCAAATTTACGATTCGTCTGAGTGTTGATGCCGGCGTACGAACTCAAGCCACCCGAAGAGCTGTCTTCGTGACGCGGTGTCCGCTCAAAATTACTGCTGTCCGTGTAGGCAGGACGTCGTTGGTACTGACGTATTTCCGGGGTAGCCGACGGGCTCAGCAGCAGCTGGGTGATGTTCGAGCAACCGATGTTCAGTTCGGCTTTTGGATTCTTCTCCTGCACCATGACGAGGCAGAAGCGGTAGCTGTCAATAGTGAGTAAGAAAGAGAAGTGAGCAAGAGAAGGAAGGAGACATTTTTAATAAATGTGTAGAGCGAAGGAAATAAGAAAGAAGTACCTCTCGCCAATATCCAGGGAGGAGCTGTCAGGAACGATGACGCTAACCGTGTTTTGTCCATTGATTACTTTGCTCTCGCAGTGAATCTTAAAGAAAGGCAAACAAGAGAGGATAAGAATTAGAGGAAGAAAATAATGTTGGGTCTCTCAAGAGAATTGAGAAACTTTTTTAAATTCTTAGCGAGATTTTGGAGAGTTTTGAAGAGCCTACTAAGAGCTCCTTTCTTGTTTACTGATCTGGTTCTTTTATAGATCTGCTTTCCTCACCATCTGGTTTTAGCGAAAAACTTACCGGCGAATTATCGATCAGTATCTCGTTGATGTTCTCCTCCTTGTAAACAAAAATGGCGTCGCACATGTAATCGTTTTTGCTCAGATTCAAGATCCACGTCAAGATGAGTCCATAATCCGCCGAGTAGTGAAGCTCATGGAGCATAATCTTAAAGAGGGATAAGAGTCGCTGAGTATTTCATAGCAAACCACTTCTTCGCATCGGCACCCACCTCTTCGGACAAATCTTTAATATGCGGCGCCGAAGACTCATTTTGTCGCGAGAACACTTCCAGCTGCTCGATGATGTTTGCGTTGTCCTTCTCCACGTTGTCCATGTCACAGTTCAGCGACTCCATCGGCACCTGTATCAGTGGGGCGCCCTCCAGACGAGGCGGCGTAACGCATGTCGGACTAATCAAATCCTTGGCCTCGATCTTGGCCACCTGTAACCATTCGGCAAACGAGCGCATAGTGCAATCGCACGACAACGGATTCTCTTGCAGCGACAACGACTTCAGCTCCTTGGCGCCGTCGAGCGCGTTCTTGGCCACGATCGAGATATCGTTGCCGGCCAGACGCAGCTCGCGCAACGATGGCAGTGGCGCAATCAGATCGGAGGTGAGGGCGCGCAAAAAGTTGTGCGTCAGATCGAGTGTCTGCAGCCGCGTCAAGTGCTGCAGAGAGGCACTCGAAATGGCCACGATGCCGTTGTAACTCAGGTCCAAGCTCTCGAGTGTTCCCAGACCATAAAAGGCATGATCTTGCAGCACGTCGATTTGGTTGTGACGCAGCGACAGACTGCTGAGACGAGAGAAATTCTGCAAGGCTTTGTTTTGAATGCTCTTGATAAGGTTTCGATTCAAGTCGAGCGATTCAAGGCTACGCAAGCCCGGTAGAGTGGCCGCCGAGAGAGGACCATTCAGATTGTTGGCCGTCAGATCGAGTTGACTAAATCGTAGAACGAAGGAATAAAAGCGAGATGATGAGAGACTCTAATGAATTTCTGTTTAAAGGTATTAAAAGAGTCTCGTTCTAAACTTACCGCAAATTGTAGCATTGGGCGAGGGACTTGAGGCTGGACGGATAGTCGCCTAGTCGGTTGCCGGCCAACTTGAGGACCTCGAGTTTGCGCAGGTTGGCAAAGGTGCGCTGTGAGATGCTGGAAATTTGATTGTTACTCAGCTCCAGGAAGATGAGACTCGTCAAGCCCGCTAAATCGGCGGTGCCCAGAGCTTTGATTTTGTTGTTCGACAGATCGAGACGCTCCAGACCCGCCAGAGAGGAGATCGAATTCCAGGGCACACTAAGCAGGGCGTTGCTCGGAAGTCCTTTAAAATAATGAATGCCTTGAAAACTAAGTCCAACAATGGTAATACCACTCTATGTGTATATACCTAAAGCTTGTAGAGGTCCTTTGATGCCCAGAAAAGCGGATTTATGGACACGCTTGATTTCTCCCGACGAAATCACCAGACCATGCAAAGCGATGCCATCGAAGATTTTCGCATCACTCAAAAATGTGACATTACGCAACGAACAGTCCAGCAATGATATTGAGTACGGAGAAGAACGCAAACCCTCTGCAAGAACCTGCTTGAGATAAGAAGAAGAAGAAGAAGAAGAAGAAGAAGGAAAGAGACAACATGAAGAGTGTAGAAGGAAAAAATTCAAGCCTCTGACATACCGTGAGTCCATGAAGATCTCCATTACATCGCAGTGTATGCGGCAGATCACAACCGCACTCCAAACTCCGCGATGCCGTTATATTTGGACACTTCCACTCCGTGGTATCGTCGTCATCAAAGGACAGAGAGGAAACATCAGCTGATTTGCGTTTCTTTGGTGTACTTTTATTGAAGAACTTCGACGAAGATTTAATAGCAGGCGGTGGGTGTGGCACCAAATTGATGGATGTGGTGCCCACCGGCGACGATGAACCGATGATGGATTTATCAATGACAGATGATGAAGGATGATAGGCGAACTTTGATGTTAGCTGTAGATTAGGAGTAGGCGTGGGCGTGGGCCTCATTGTGGGCGTAAATGTAGTAATAGACGCAGCTGAAATATTGTCCAAATTCGTAACGCTATTTGTTGTTGTTGTGTTCGGTATTATTGCCGTGGAACTAGAAGTTGGTTTTGTTATTGTTGCAGTGGTTGTTGTTATTATTGTTGTTGTATCCTCTAACAACAAACTTAAATTATTTGTTGCTGAAACACCGCCGCTGAAGGCAAACAAGATAATGACCAAAGAATGCAGCATCCTGCTAAAGAAAGAAAGAGAGGGAGAGAGAACGAGACATGAAAATTAATAACGGGATGATGGAAAAATACATCAATGATACGAAGATTGCAAAGACGAATGACAGACACGAAGTCTACAATTGAAAGTGATGTAAGGCAAAAAAATGGTGACAAACGTTTCCAGCATTAAAGACTTTGACAAGATCATGTTAGTGTTGTTGTTGTTGTTGTTTCTTTATGATATCTTATCTTAGTTGGTGTAAAAGAATATGTATTTCTTTTTGGGTCAAGTGGCGTTGACAGTTTGACACATTTAATTGAAATGGTTGCAAAAAAAAATAATAAAATTCAACAAAAAAAAAATCCACAATCTACACGCATCAAATACGGTTTTCTTTGTTGTACTGGAACTTTATGCGTTATTCTATGATTGTTGTTGTTGTTGACAACTAATTTGCCAATTAGACGTTTAACCCAATCACATCCAGTGCAAAGATTTATTATTATAGCTTCTGAGAGAAAAACTTTGTTCGGCGGGGCGTAGATGGTGGATGATTTGGAAGGGTGGGAGGAAGGGAGGGAGGGGAAATGGCGTTAAATAATTGAAAAAAGTGTGTCAAACAGAATTCTGTGACATTAAACGAGAGTATCTACTGAAATAACATGTCTAGTGTTGAAAACGAGGGACGACCCATAACTCAGGGAAGAATTTTACGATGGTCATCATCAGCACTGATATCAAGGATCTTTGTTTCGATCGATTTTTTGTATTATTCTTATATTTCTTGTAAAAATTCTTTCATTTTGTTAAAATATTTAAACTAAATTTAATAAATATTAAATATTATAATTATTTTTATTACAGTGTTATTGTTATTATAGTGTTTATAAAAATTTATATAATCGAAATTATAAAAAAATACTTGACATCATATAAAAACAGTGACGCTGTTGTACTCAATCACTGAAGTGACACCGTTAATTTTGTGACACGTTCATCAAAATGTTGCAATCAGCGAAAGTGTCCAATTGATGGCAAGTGTTTCTATGTATTAGAATTTTATTAAAAGATTTTATTGCATTTACTTCAACTGCAGTCATTCATTCGTTCTCAACATCAGCGTGAAGTAAAGAACACGAAGTGAAGAAGAAGAAGAACAAAACAATTGAATTTACAAAAACTACTCTAGAATCAGTCCAGCCGCCGAAGGCTTTAAAAGGCCCACAGGTCAGCAGCTCTCCAACAGTTGCTGCAAATCTTGAGCCACACACAGACGATGATGATGAAGTGAATATTTTTGGTGGATAAGAGAAAAAAATTAACACAACATTGGCGAATCCTTAAAGTGGTCTAATAATCGAGTTCTTTCATTGCAATTGAATACAAAGTGATCAAAGGATCACTATCTAAAAAACTATCTACGTTTTTTCTAAACTGAGTTGAGTTGTCTTTAAAGTTTAAAGTGTGGACTGTTTTTCGAGTTTTTGTGAAGTGGCAACACCAGCAGCGGCAAGACGAATTGTTTTTATTTTAATTGCTTCAATTAAAAGTATCAAGCAGCTCCAGCTACGAGTTTGCTTTCGCCATGAGGATCACTTTGAATGACGGGACTTGTGCCGGTTCTTTGCTGGTGCTCATCTTGGTTCTTCTCTGCTGCGGCACTCGACAAATCGATGCAAAAATATTGACTAGATGTCAGTTGGCAAAGGAACTACTGCGTCATGACTTTCCAAGAAGCTATCTGTCGAATTGTAAGTGTTTCTAATCAATGTGCTTTAATTTTAATTGACTGAAACACATGAAAGATCAGAAAAGTTTTCTGATTATCAACTATAAATAAAAATCCTAGCAAATGAGTCTTTAATTTTCCCATTGATCCTTTAGGAATTTCGAATTCGACCTCAATTAAAAAATGGTGTATAAAATGGCGTAAATTAAAATTGAAAAACTTTTATTACTGGCTAAAAAATATAATAAAATTAATAATAATTACTTAGTTAATATAATCGTTCCTTTATAGAGACCTTGAGGTTATTTTATACACTGGTTTGTAGAACTAAGAAGCCTCCTTTTAAGAGCTCCCGAATATTTTGAGCATAGGATATAAAAGATGAGCTGAAGAGTGTTTATATAGACTATCTTTGATCAATTTATATATTTATCTCTTTTTAATATCTTTTACAGGGGTCTGTCTTGTGGAAAACGAAAGTGGACGCAGTACCTCGAAAGTGATGCAGCAACCAAATCAAAGTGTCAGCTACGGACTCTTCCAGGTACTTTTTAATTTGAACTCCTTTAATTAATAAACAAGATGGACTCTAATATTCTCTACTCTCCGCTCTTCTCAATTTCTCTTCATCGCTACTCTCTCCTCTTCGGTACTCACTACTCTACTCTAGATCAATAACAAGAATTGGTGCCGCAAAGGACGAAAGGGTGGCATCTGTAACATGAAATGTGAAGGTGTGTGTGCGTGTGAAATGAAGTTTAATCGAACTTGAATCAGTTGCTATTAAAATACTCTAAACTTTTCGAAGAAAACCCACATTTTTAATTGATTTTTCCAGATTTTCTCAGCGATGAAATCTCAGATGATTCGCGATGCGCCAAGCAGATATTCAATCGTCATGGTTTCCAGGCTTGGCCCGGATGGGTGAGCAAATGTCGTGGGCGAACTCTGCCCGATGTCTCCAGATGTTGAGCATCGATTAGTGATGTGATTCCTGGAGCGTGATTCGTTTAGGTTTTAATTTCGTTTTCTATAATAAGCTAATCTATAATAATCTACACACGAGCTGCTGCTTTACTGATTCTTTTCCATGAAACCCTTTTTAACGAACTCAATTCAATTCGAAATGTTGTCCAAAAAAGAAATAATTTCATCCCGTAGTTAAGTTATTTTTATAATACTCTTTATTAAATTATTTCATTACTCTTTCATTTACTTATTATTAATTATTTTAAGATATTTGATTTTATGGAAATGTAAAATAATAAAATAAAAGAACAACGAAAAAATACAAATGCGAATAAACTTATTATGGAGAAAAAATTTAGAATTTAATAAAAATCACTGTGGAATTACGAGGTCAGTTTGTTGGATAACGTGGTGGTTGCTAAATAAACTAAATCTAGAATATAGACCCAAAGCAAATTCAAATAAAACATCCTAATAAGACAAAACAAAAGGAGCAAACAAACAAAAATAAGATCAAAAATGAGACCAAGATCATAAAGCAAAACAAAGAGCAATATAAATACGAGAACCGAAACCAAGACCAAGATCCAAACAGAGACGTAAATCAGGACAAAGATCTGAGTCGAATCTAAGAATAACATTAGAATTAAAATTAAGAAGGAGATCCAGAGGCAAAAAGGCAATAAGCAGAACCACAACTAAGAAATAGACCAGAACTAAGCCATGGATCAGACATGGTCGAACACATGGACTCAGAGATGGAGTAAAATAAAGATCGAAACTAAGACAAAGATCAGAATCAAAGACAAGAAAAATATAATAATTATAATAATTTATATAATTATAAGAAAAATAAAATAATAATTCAACTAACATTGTGGTATTAGTGGTTATTATAGATAATAATAAGAAAGTGCGTGAAGTTAAATTCGTATTTGAGCAAGTTAAATTTGCATTTGAGCGCTTATAATAAGATAATCTCAAGAATAGATAATAAGACATTTATAATTCAACTAAGGCCACAGAATCTCCGAAATCAACAAGAAACGAAATGAAGATTGCAAACAATAAAAGACCTTTTTTCATCTTTAATCCTTCCGCATAAAGTATGAGAAAAAATAATATTTTAATATCTTTTAGCATTTATAACAATTCTTTTGTTAGTAGTGTAGTGTTCAACATCATAAATCAAATACGAGGAGCATTTTTTTTAAACACAACGCGGAAGGTATTTAAATTTGATATGAAAAGACAACAATAGCAGCAAAGAGTTAGGAATTTTTAGTCGATCAACAACGAACGGTTAAATGCACTATATATTGTATAAATAACTTTATTTAACTAACTTAATTATTATGATTGCATCAAATGTAAACGTAATAGAAATACTTTTGTACTTGTTATTTAATGAAAGGAATTGAAATTAACAGCTAAAATAAATATAAAAATAATAACAATGTAAGCATCTTATAATATGGTATAGTGATTAATAATTAATCTTTAAATGATATTGAAAATTAAATTTTGTCGTTTTTCATACAATTTTAAATAACCAAATTTTGTATTTTGTATCGAAATCGAAACAAAATCAAATGTTTTAGAATTTCACTAAAACGTCCCCATAAACTATTATATCGGCTTATATTTTTTGGAGTTCATTGAGACACAGCTATATGAAATGATACCGTAAATTGCACTAAAATTCTTGTTGTTGGTACTTTACCCGGAAACTGATAAAAAAACCAAATTCAACTTGAGATCCTTAAAAACTCCGTTATAATTGCTGACAACCTCAGCAACTACCTCAGTACATCAGCAACTTCTTTAGCAACTGACAACAAGCTTGTTTTTTTCTCTGTTCCGATCCGAATTTCTTTTGCCCCTGAAAGAAAGGAAGAAAAACAAACGTTTGCCAGAATGAAGAGCTTCACACTGTTGCTGATCACATTGGTGATGTCCGGATGCTTTGTGTTGTGCCTATTGGGACCTCAACCGGCGGAAGCCAAAAAGTTCACCCGCTGTGAGTTGTCAAAACTGTTGCAGGAGAAGTTCAACAAATCGTTTTTGTCCAATTGTAAGATATCCGTTTACCTCCATTTTGTGAATAACTGATGAGGGAATCCATTTTGAATCCACTTTCAGGGATTTGTTTGATTCAATACGAGAGCAATTTCGAGACCGCGAGAGTGGGCAATATTACCAGCGGCGGATTCAAGTATGGACTCTTTCAGATCAGCGGCAAGGAGTACTGCACCGTGGGACGCAAGGGAGGATTGTGCAATAAGAAATGTGAAGGTGAGAGGTGGGGTTAATTAAAGGGGAGGCGGGTTTGAGTTGGCAGAGTGGGGAAGAGCGCTTCAATGTTATTTTATAGTTGATTTTATTATTATCGTTGAATTTTGCTGTTATAATTTTTTTAACCTTCACCCTCTGCTACATTTTAGACTTCACCAACGACAACATCGATGACGATATTGAGTGTGCAACTCTGACGTTCCAGAATGAAGGTTTCAAATACTGGTCCGGCTGGAAAAATCACTGTCGCAACTTTAATAGTTTACCAAATCTTCGTTTATTATGCAATATGTAACGGCTTTTCTTTTTAAATACCAAATATTTGAAATAAAAACAAAGAAGTTGGAATAATAAACTAAAAATATTAGAAAAAAAAGGTTAACAGTTCTGTTATCATGATAACATGACGATAGTTGATGATATTTTAAATAAAAACGTTTCATAAAAGAAGTTCCTTAAATAATAGGTTATTTTTTCGCTTATTATAGCAAAGTTTTAATAATTTGAGGCCCACACAGAGCATAATGACAAGAAACGGTGTTATAATCGGGCTGATTGAAGCCCGAACTTTTTGTGGGAAATCCTTCTTCAGAAAGTACTCGCATGAGAAAGATTCCAGAAGATTTATATTTAAATCCCATGCATGTTACACAACCTGTCGTTCTTGATTATTCGCGTCGCTTTTTAATAATTCTGACCAACCGTCACATACGGAGATCATTTTAAAGATAATACGCCGATTTTGTAGAACGAAAATCGTTCTTATCGCTCGGTAAAGCGAGAGAAAAAAGCGAACTAAACAACCCATTGGCTTTTGTTATCAAAGACAGATCATAATAATAATATTAATAATAATAATAATACGTAATTTTTCCTTTTTTTTTTTTTTGCAAAGCAAAATGAAAGCTTTTTTATTTCAACTCGTTTTGGTTGTTTGGGATTTTTAATTGCTAAGAATACTGATTATATATGCAATGTCTATGAATAGTGGACATATGTATGTAGATAGATGAGTGCATAGAGGTATATATTGTCATAAGTCCACCAACAAAAGTCTATCGATTAATTTACAGTTCTAGTATTATTCGGTTATTTTCATTAAATAATTCGCAAAACTCAAATACACAAAAGTTACGGTCTCGGAGAAATCGCAAGAAAAAAGTAAAAACGAGTGGGAGAGAGAGAGGAAGAGAGATATGATAAAAAGAGAGACCGGAACAGAAAAATCTTAACATGTTTCTTATAACATCTCATCGATCGCTGACGATCTACACGAAACTCTACTAAAGTGGGTTTTCTGAGTGGGGTGAGTGACACGTGTGATTGTGATATTATTTTGTTGTGCTTTTTCCCCTTTCTTTTTTTAATTCACGTTTAAAAATATTTATTTTGTTCGCTTGAATATTTATGTCGATCGAGTTTAATTAACACTTTAGTAATCGCACTTTAGTCAACAAGCTTGCATCGTTGCTTGCTGAGAAGGTGTTTTATAGGAGAAAAAACAAGAAAAAAGCATTAAACAATAGTTAATCGAAAATACAATAACATCATCAAATATTGAAAACGATTGAGAAACTCTCGCGTAGAGCAAAAGTGAGTGAAAAAGTTTTGAAAACATTAGCGAGTCTTACAAGTGAATAGATTTATTTATATCGTTATTAAATTTATACCAATTGAAGCTCTCTCTCTCTCTCTAGGAAAGTAAAAGAGTTAAATTTAATAATTTTATCGTATTTTCTGATTCTATTGAATGGTTTACCGTTTGTAAATATAATGGTTTATGTGTTGTAATCGAATAACTGTTACGATATATCGATATTATTGACTCAAGCTAGAGAGGGGTCGATACGCTTTTGGTACTTCAACATTACTTCCTCTCCGAAGAGTTCTTATTTTTTCTGGTTTTGGCCACTTCTTTCTCTCTCTCAACTATTATTAACTTAACATTAATAACATTTTAACTTTCTTAACATTTTCCACTTTTATAGTATCTTCTTTGTTTCTCTGCAATTTTTTTTCTCTCTTTCAACTCTTTTATTTACCTTTTACGCAACGTAAGCCGAATACGTAACCTTGAGTTCTACGTTTTTAGATTATAAAATAAGATTTCGGTTTTTATTTTTATTCTTTCGTGTTTATTGTTGTTCATTGTCCCTCTCGCTCTCTTTTGCTGTCACTACACCGCTTAGTTTATGCCGACTGCTGATTAGTTGTTTTTGTTTTACTTCTATTGCAGTTATCAATTTTGCAGCTACTGTTGATGTGGTTGTTTTTGTTGTTGCAGTAGTTCTTCATACTAACTTTTTCATTACACAAGAATCGTTGTTTGTTTCATTCGGCGACACTCAAATAAAAACATAACAGAAATCTATGAAGAAGAGAGAGAGAGAGAAAGGGAGAGAGTGAGAGCGCAGAGAGAGAAGGAGACTTTTTGAATATTGAACAACAACAATCATAGAAAAATAAAATAAACCAAATATGATAATTATAATAATAATGATATAAATAAAAATAGTAATGATGACAATAATAAAAACACAAGTAATAAAAAAATTTAATTAAACTAATATTTAAGTTTTTTAAATTGTTTCTTCCCTCAAATTTTTAGTACTTCTCTCAATTCTTATTAAGTACTCAAATGTGTTTGCAATGATTTTCGTTTCTAGACGAATGACTCTCAAACTTTATATTTCGTTCATTCTTTATTGACGACATTTTTATTTAAACAAGTTTTTCCAAAAAAATTAAAAGCCAAGAAAATAAAAACAATCAGAAAAGCAGATAAAAAAACAGCGAAAGTAGAAACAATTAAAAACCATATAAAATAATATTTGATTTGTATGAAGACAAATAAAAGCTGTTTTCATCCAACTCAAGGTACCGACGTAGTGTAAATTATTATTAAAATGTAAATTAAGTAGAAAATTTATTTACTTATTTACAACAATTGTTTTTTTTAACAAGCAAATACGAGCAGCATTTTTTAATCAATCAAGGCAATAGCAACAGTAAAAAGTTCAGAATTTCCAGTCGATCAACAACGAACAACTAATTGCACTACATATAAAATAAGTGCCAATTAAATTAAATTTTTATGATCAGTTTAGAATTAAGTTAATTACATCAAATTTAATACTTAAATTTAATACTTTTAAAAATAATATTTTTAAAATGTTTTTATTTTATATTCAATAATAAAAGGAATTGAAATAATAACTACAATTAATATACAAAAAGTAATAATTTTAATATTTAATAAATTACTAATAATGTTAATAATTTAATACTAAATATTTAATAATTTATTTAAACTAGTTTTACGTTATATTATAAGTGAAATATTGTGTTTTTTCATACTTTTTCAAATACCTAATCTAATTTTATTATCTGTATGTGAATGGAATGTTTAAAATTTCACTCAAACCTCCTCAGAAACTACCACACCGGCTTCTTTTGTGTAGTTCATTGGCACCTCGCTATCTCAAGTGATACCCTAAATTGTATCAGAATTGTTGGTGGCAAAGTGTTTGCTGTTCTTGTCCGGAAATTATTAAAAAAATTCACGAAAATTCAGCTCGAGATCTATAAAAATGCCCTTATATTTGCTCACAACCTGAGAAACTTCCTCAGTACATCAGCCACTTCTTTAGTAACTAACAATAGAATTTTTTTACCTGTTCCGATCAGTTTTTTTTCGGTTACCCTCAAAGAAAGGAAGAAAAACAAACGTTTGTCAGAATGAAGAGTTTCACGCTGTCGCTGATTGCACTGATGATGTCCGGATGCTTTGTGTTGTGTCTGTTGGGACCTCAACCGGCGGAAGGCAAGAAGATCGCCCGATGTGAATTGGCCAGGTTGATGCTGGAGAAGTACAAGTTCAACAAATCGTGGCTGTCCAACTGTAAGATATCCGTTTTCCTCCATTTTATGACAGGGTGATGAGCGAATCCATTTTGAATCCACTTTCAGGGATTTGTTTGGTTCAATTCGAGAGCAACTTCGAGACCACGAAAGTAGGCAAGAAAACGATCAGCGGCTTCAAGTACGGACTTTTCCAGATCAGTGGCAACGACTACTGCACCGTAGGACGCAAGGGAGGAATGTGCAATAAGAAATGTGAAGGTGAGAAGTTGGGTTGAAGTTTAAAAGGAAGGTTGGCAGAGTAGGGAGAAGGGTTTCACTGTTGTTTGATTTTATTATTATGGTTGAATTTCGTTGTTATTATTTTCTAAATCTTTCCCCTGTTCCAGATTTCATCGATGACAACATCGACGATGACGCTGAGTGTGCAAAACTTGTCTTTCACAACGAAGGCTTTAAGCACTGGTCCGGCTGGATGAACCACTGTCGCAGCATGAGCAGCTTACCAAATCTTCGTACATTATGCAAAATCTAACGGTTTTTCCTTGTAAATACCGAATATTTTAAATATTATTTCAATCAAAAACAAAGAAGCAATAAAAATGCCAGGAAAATAAAAGTTAAGACATCTGTTCAATTTGTGAATATTTAAAGGAAAGTAGTTTCATTAAAATATGGGTTATTTTTTTTACCTTTGGTTTTTTTCCATATTTATAAAAACAATAATATAAATTTAAGATATATCGTTTCTCGTTTTTCTCGAGAAAATAGATATAGTTTTTACTTAGTATATAAATTGAAGTATCTTTATATATGGTTCAACACCGTGCTAATTTTCTAAATCGACTCGCATAACATTGAATGAGACTATAGACATGCTGTTTAACTATTAAATTTAGTCGTAATTAAATGCGATCTACATTATCGTTCTTAGTTTCCTTTCGATGACGTCAAAAGCTAGAATGATATCTAAAACAAACCAAAGATCGACGTTAATTTCGAAGTTGACAACGATAATAAATGTAAATGAAGAGCAAAACACAGAAAATGACAACGTTGTTAATACAAACGTGGCATTATGTAGTACACTTTGAATTAAAGCAATAAATTTTAAATATTTTATGTGCTTTCTGCTACACCTTGCTTGAAGAGAGTAATAAGTTCTATGATTGGTTCTATAAATAAAAATACAGCTATAATATACACATAAATAAAACCTGTAAAACTTCTTAAATTGGTTGAATGAAAAGCAAATATGAAAACAATAATAAACTCTAATTTAAAATTCAATCTTTAAATAATCTTTATACATAAATACAAAAAAAAAAGTTATACTTGATAAAACAAAAAAGACAAGAAATTTCAGTAATAAAAACCACACAATAGCTATATTATACTATATATAAACTACTATATATATATATGTATGAACAAGCATATGCTTAAAATTAAAAATCACCGCGGCAGTGTTGTTGTAGGGAGTTTTCATACTTTTTATTAAAGATGTAGAAAAGCGGAGTGACTATAACTTCCGCGACCGGATTCATAGTTCATAGGAATCATAGGAATTCAAAGGAATCAGCATAGTCTCGAAAATGTACTGCGACAATTCAAAAGAACAGGTCATCATCGATCTCTGGGGTCAATGACCCCTTTATGTACCAATAATTTAACGCATTAAAAGCAACTAATGTTAGTCTTTTTAATTTATTTAAACAGCTTAAAACATAAAGATTATATTTGCAAACCACAAGTAATACGAAAAATATTTAAAAAGTAAGTAAAATAAGTAGTGTAAAATTACGTAATATTTGTTTTTTTTACAAGTTTGTGTCCGACTTAATATTGAATTTGAATTTTAAAGAAAAGCAATTTCAAGAACAGTTAAAAAAACAACGAAAGTAAAACTAATTAAAAACCATATGAAAAAACATTTAATGTTGGTATTTACAATATTTTAAATATTTCATTTAAATATATATATATATATGTATATATATGTATATTTATATTTGTAAAAAGACAAATAAAAGCACACTTTTATTTATATTTGTATAAAGACAAATAAAAGCACACTTTTATTTATATTGTATTATTAAATATTTATTTATTTACAACAATTGTTCTCGTTGTTGGTACATTGTGCGGACTTTAATAAAAATACCAAATTCTTGAGATGTATAAAAATGGCTTAATATTTGGTGACAACTTCAGCGACTTCCTCAGTAGATCAGCAAACTTCATTAGCAACGAACAACAGTTTTTTCCTGTTCAGAAATTCACTTCCTTTTTACGCGAGCCTCTGATAAAAGAAGAAAAACAAACGTTTATTAGAATGAAGAGCTTCACACTGTCGCTGATCGCACTGGTGATGTCCGGATGCTTGGTGTTGTGCCTGTTGGGACCTCAACCGGCGGAAGCTAATAATTCCCCCCGCTGTCAATTGGCCAACTCGATGCTGGAGACGTACAAATCGTCCAATTGTAAAATATCCGATTCCTCCTGTTTACGATTGAGTCCCTGATCACAAATCTATTTTGAATACACTTTCAGGGAATTGTTTCGTTCAATACGAGAGAGAGTTCAAGACGAAAATGGGCAAAAAACGAAAAACAGTCCATTATGAACAGTTTCAGATCAGGGAGACGAAATACTGCATTCTAGAACGCAAGGGAGGTTTGTGCAATAAGAAATGTGAAGGTGAGAGGTGGGGTTGATTAAAGGGGAAGTGGGTTTGAATTGCAGAGGGGAAAGCGCTTCATTCTTATTGGATTTGATTGCTATCATTGAAGTTCGTTGTTATCATTTTTAATCATTCCTGCCTTCCGCTTTCAGACTTCACCGACCCAATCAGAGTTAACAAAGTGAAGTGCACTCATAAGAAGGGTTTCGCGCCTTGGGGAGGGTAAACGAATCCCTGTCGCAACTTCAGCAGTTTACCAAATCTTCGGTAATCCGGTTTCTTTCCACATCTCAAATGCCAAAGCTATCGAACAATACGCTATAATGATGTTAGAATAATAAAAATCTTAGAAAAATAAATAAAAATGTTAGAATAATAAAAGCTTACAGATTTGCAAATTTGTTGATATTTTTAAAAAACAGGATTGTTTGGATCACAATTAAATGCTGTGAGCTTTTAAAATATTCATCAAGAAAAATACAAGAGAAAACGAAACGGCGTTTTTTTCCCCATCAGGAAGAAATGCGAGATTTTGCATATTTAAATGAGGCAAATAAACGAGGACGTTTGACGGTCATTGCCATTATTTGTTCCTTTTACAGCAAACACCTAGAACGCCTTCTTTCTATCATCGTCCTCTCTTCGCCTTCTTCTGTGGCGACACTCTTTACCTTCACCTCGTCCATGGTTTATTTTTAAGGATTAAGTGATGCAAAGAAGTTATACCTGTGTTGGTAAACGTACACTATACACGAAGACATGTTGTTGTTGCTTTTCTTATTCTTGTATTTTAGCCCACGCTTGGACTTCCAACTCGTCTGTCACTGTTTATAACAATTGCAATTGAATGCTGTTGCTGTTATTGTTATTGGTGCAATGTTGTTGTTGTTGTTTGTATTTTTCTGCGTGTTGCGTTGTCAGTCGCTGCTGTGTAATTGTTGTTTTTCAGAGGTACTCGGTTTTAAGTATGAGTTCAAAAATTTACCATATGTTTTGTAGATTCGAACATGCGTGGGTGTTGATATCGCTGTCGCGACGTCGCTTGATAAAACCTGATTAAAGGCTTGATGGTGAGTAGGCAAGAGAAAGACAGAGAGAGAGAGATAGAGAGAGAGAGAAAAGGAAGGACGACTGATGGTGTTTGGGAGTGTTTGAGTTGGTAGAAAACATTCAAATCTGGGATTCGAGATCGTTTTCTGCATTTGATATGTCGTAACTCGTAAACCGGAAATGTTGTTGCATTTTTTACTTTCAAAAATAATACGTCTTTAAAAAAATACTTTAAAATAATAAATATTAAGGTCTTTTAATCATAATTTTATCGGGCTTTTAATATTTTTTCGAAATCTCTGAAATAAAGTTGACAGATTTACTCAATTGAAATATTAAAAAATAAATCCATTTGTTTATTATTTAATAATAAATCCATTTTCAAAGTAATTCCACTCTGCTACTGATTTTTTTGTTGTTTATTGCAGTGAGTCATCGAAATTATTCATCACCAACAGGATTTCTTCTTTGTTCTTCTTTTTGTTTCATTCTTTTTGATTTTCATCTTTTATTTTATTTTCCTTATTCACAAGTTTATTGAATTAATTAGCAAAGAAATAAGATTTTATTTATATTAAATTTTTCTTCATTCCTTCGGTTCGTGTGACTCAGACAGTCGAAAAGAAAAGCCCAGAAATGACTTGATGATGCTTTTTATCCGTACTGTACTCTTAGTTGTGGATCTTATTTCTTCACTTGTTAGCAAGTTTATGTTAATTAAATGTTTAAAAAACATGTGTGTTTAAATTGAATTTCTTATTGTACTTTATTTTTATTAAAAAAAACAACTAAAATTACTTAGAAACTCTCTTTCTCTCTCTGAAGTTAATAAAAAGAGTCACAAGCGACTTGCGTTGCTTCTGACTTCAATTTCAACCGTCTTATATTCGGTTCTAAATAAAGATTAACGCTTCAAATTGTAACGAGTTTGACGAAGCATGCTTGGAAAGAAAGCGTGGGCGAGAGAGAGAGAGAGAGAGAGAGACAGAGAGAATAGGAGAAAGTATAGATCACGAGAGACACCAAATCGAATGCACAGCAACGAAATCTTTTGCCTCCATCAGATGTATTTTTTACACATTAGTTGTTAGTGTAGTGTATGTAATCGAATTCCGTGAGAATGTGTGCATGTGCATGAAATATGCATGTGTTTGTGCGTGTTTATTGCTTTGTGTGGGCGTCAAAACGCCGCTTATGCACTCTGCAGCGTTCCTTCTTTACAACGAGGTTGAAAAGTCTTTCGTATCTTCGTCTCTTGTAACTGTTACGTCTCTTGCGACTCTTTCGTCTCTTAGTCCCTGGTTTCCCTTGCATCTCTTCTGTCAATCGTATCGATGTGGTGTGCATCATATAAGCTCATGCGTGCGCTGCTTCATCGTAGATCCCAAGCAGCCACTCCGTTGAACCACTTTACAGATTCACCTCTTCACCGCCTCATCACCTTTCAGACTCACCTCTTCACCGCCTCACCTCTTCACCAAACCTTGTGAATCATGAATTTCGATATTACGATTGCTTCGTTTGTTCGCCGATTTAGAAATGAGTCGTGTAGGTCGTTAGCAATCTTTTGTTGTTTTTGTTGCTGTTTGTGTTCTTTACTCTTTAATTTTTATATTTCGCATTTTTTATATTTTTTTCATTAGTGTTTTTTTTTTCAATAGAAATATGATAGTGTGGCAACAGTGTCGGCAAAGAGCCGTTTAAAGTGGGTGTCATTAGCTGGGCTTTAATCTGATTTGCTCCGTTGTTTTGGTTGTTTGCCTTTTTTATTTGCATTGCTTTTCATTTCTACAGTAAGAAAAAGGAATGAAAAAGATAAAAGACTAAAAAAAGATGTAGCAACTGAAGGAAAAATGAAGGAAAACGATGGTAATAAAGCAGGAGACGATGATGTGAGTCGCCGGAGAGCTGCGATGAGATTTGATACAATTGAGCTATCAAAGTTTGAAAAGAAAGAAGCAAAAAAGGAGACGCGGAGGTGCGACTATCAACCGTGACAAATGTGGAAGGTAGGAATGTCTGTCGCTCTGCACGTCCCTCTCACTCTGTCTGTCTGTCCGTCTCTTTATTTTAGGTACCTTTTTTAGATACTGAAGAGGTATCAACCGCTTTCAGTGCGATTTTCGAAAAGGTTTTAAGATAAAACAGAGCGTCGTGTGTTTTTTCGGTCCACTTCCTGTTGTACTCATTCATTTCCGTTGCTATTGTGCAGTGTTGTTGCTCCTACTGCATGGCAAAAATTTATACAACGACAGACCGACAAACAGACCAACCAACCAACAACATGTGAAAACAGAGCGTAACATTTTAAAAGCGTGAATCTTTTTGAAAACGAGTTCCAACAGAATGCATCCGTTTTCATGTAACATGTCATGACTACCAACAGTTGTCCACCTCCAACAACAACAACAACAACAACAACAACGGCGACACAAGAACAACAGAAGCATTCAGCGGCAACAGAAAAAAGAACAAAAAAAAAGAAAATCACTGCAATCAACAAAAATTATAATAAGAAAAGAGTACAAAAGTATGAAAAAACACAATGCGTTGATTACAGACATCGTTTGGATAGAGAAAAGACACACAGACACAGAAAAAGAGAAGGAGAAAGAGAGAGAGAGAGAGAGGCAGGGAGCTCATTGTTCATTTAATCATTAAAAAGATTATGAAAAAACAATGGAAAAGAACACCGACTAAAAATAGAAGGTTCCCAAAGCGAAGAAAGGAAGAAGGTACTTATTGTGTACAACAACAACGATAATAATAATAACAACAACAACAACAACTTAACAACTTGTGAATGAATAAACCATCATCATCACGATCGTCACCATCGTGTGATTATCATCATCATTATTCTACAGAATAGCAACTTTTTTAAGTGCACTCGTAAATAAATTTTAAGAACATCCGAAAACTCGAAAATTGTGGGAATCTCCATAAAATTTATAAAAATTAAATATCGTCATCGTCATTGTCACCGACATTCTTTCATCATCATCGGCATCAGCATAACCATCGTCATAGTCATAATCATAGCCATCATAATCATCATTTTCAGTTATCATCATCACCACAATCATACTCAATTTTATTTTTATTTCCTTTTATAAAGTTCTTGAGTTCAAAGAATAACACCAACAACAATAACAGCAACATCAATGACAACAACAATATTTTTGTCACGGTTTAAGTATTTTTTCGAAACGTTTGACTGCGTTTAATTTCCGGTTTTTGTTGACGCTGTTTGTATTGTTGTTGGTTGGTTGATTGGTTGGTTGTTGCTGTTGTTTGTTTGTATTTTTTCTATTATTTTCGTTATTTTATTTCTATTCGTGTTGATGGTGATATTTTTTGAAAAATTAAACATTCTCATCCGGCAAATGAAACGACGCAACAACAACAACTATAATAAAAACAACTACAACTACAATAATATGTACAACCTATAATAATAACTCATCATTTGGTAATCTATGAGAATTTATTACACTTGAGCTCATCAACAACCAAACAGACCATAAAAAAACAAATTTTCTTTTTTTTGGTTGTTTGCTCTTAGAAAACATCATCTTGTACATAAAAATTGATGTTCTTTTATGGTTTACTCTGTAGCAGGACGGAAGGTGTTAATTAACGTCATTGTAATGATTACTAGAATCTATTTGATCTAACTAGAATCTAATTGATGTTATTCGTGAACATTTCAATGCGATGGGAAAATAAATAAAGTAGTCCGTCTTTTCACTGAACTGAAACGCTACTCAAGAGGCTAAATGATACTCAAACAGCTGCGACTAAAACAGCCAGCAGTCCAGAACAATCAGCGGACTCTCTGGAATCATAAAAAGACTCCCAGTTTCACAAATCATTTCAGTTACCGACTTATCAAACTTTCAACACAACCGTACAACTAAAAAACTTATCTAAATGCATTTTTTATATATTAGAAAAAAGTGTTTTTGTGTTTTTATCGTTTTTATTACTCACCTCGTTCTACTGAATGGATCAATATGGAATATGGAATGGATCAGAATGAATATCAAAAGTAGACGAAAAACAATATTAAAAGAGAAAAGAAACAATAAATAAAATAAGTAAGAATATTAAAATAAAACCGTCTGAATAAATGAATGAATGATCTGTGAAATCGGTGATTAAACTGGATTGAAAGAAAATCATTTTATTGAAAGATAAAGAGTGTCAGTTTCGAAATATTTTTATCACCTTTTTTAACCATCTGCTGCTCAACCTACTTCAACTCTTGAGCCACGAAAGATTTAATCCACATTCGATCCACTTTAGTTTTATTAAAAAAACCGCTTTTAAGTTTAATTTTAAAATTTTATTTTCGTATTTTTGTTTCTATGATTTACATATTTAAATTTCAAAGTTTAAATAAAAGCTGGATCAAACGAGAAGCAAAAGCAAAGTCCGCCATGAGAAGCATTCATTCAAACTCGAGCCCACTCATTCGAAATCATTTCCATGTCGAGTTAATTAACACGAACGCACACAACCGCCTTCAGTCAAAATTAACCCACGCACATCCGTTGCCATGTTTTGGAAAAGAAAAAAACTATGCATCCAGACACACATACAAATTTATAGACTAAACTTTTCAAACTACTAAATATTGTAAAAATGTATTTTAAACATCGAACATGTGATTTATTCAAATTAAATAAATTTCTTGTGTGTTTTATCGTTTATGGGTATTGTATTTCATTGAAGTAATAGTATAATATGTAATAAATAAATAAAATCATTCATATTTTTAATATCTAATATCTAATCTAATCTCATTTCCATTCATTTGATTTTTCATTGTTTTCCTTTGTTCACCTCTCTGTGTTGTTTTGTATTTTCTGTATTTTCAATATTTTTTATATATTTCATATCTTTTATAGTCAAGCAATGTGAAGCATTTTAATAAATATATACTAAGAACGCGAGTTCCGATCATAAGACGAGTTTGTTTCTTAAATCTTTTATTTAACATTGAAACATTGTTGAACATTTGCATTCAACTGGATTTTTTATATAAAATGTTCTTTTTTTGTATGTTTTACAAACATTAGTCATTTGGTTTCTTTCAATTTAATTTTCACTGGTTTTTTATGCATTTTTCATGGATTTTTCATGGGTTTTTCATGGGTTTTTCATGGTTTCTTAATGGTTTTTTCATATGTATCAATGTTTAATTAATTTTCTAATTTAAATGCTAATAATTTAGACTTTAGATATAAAAATAGACAGAAAACTGTTGTACTTGTTTATTAATGAAGGGTGCATGTGTTTGTTTGATTCTCTTGAGTCTTAAGTACTATAAAACAGAAAACCTTTTAATAAAATATTGAAGTTAGAATAAAGACTAAAAATGTTGAAGAGCATAAAACTGGTTGTGTACTTTTTTTGAAAATGAGAGCACTAAGTGACAGTCTGATGGCAGTCATAAATTTTGTATTAAATGAATGAAAGATCAAACGATCGCTCGGAACGGATCGATCCTCATTGATATGGAAATCAAAACCAAATCAAATCAAATTAAATTAAATCAAATAAATAAATGGACATATTTTCAAAGAGAAATCAAAAGAAGAAGATCTGAAAGACAGAAAGGAGGGAAAGATAAGGAAAGAGGAAGAAGTTTCACATGAAGTTGAAGCTATTAAAGAAGGGTTTCTTTTATGTTCATCCGGTTGATTATTTTAAATGAAATACCAACCAATTTGAAGAAAGAGAGAGAGAGAGAGAGAGAGAGAGAGAGAGAGTGAGTGATCAGGAACACGAGGATTGCTTTTCCTTGTTCTTCTGTTTTTATTGACACTTAATTTATGAGCTCACTGTTTTGGTTGATTGTTAATTCTTCGCTGTTGTTGTTAAGCTTGCCTTCTGTTATTGTTGTTGTTATTATAATCAGTGCTGAAGTTGTTATGGTTTATTTACTATGCAGCTCTTCCAAACAGGACACATTTAAAAAACATTTTAAAATACGCCTTAAGTCTTTTTTCGGTGTTTTTCATTGTTCAAAATACTTTTTTTGCACAAAACATCACACTTAAAAAGCTATAAAAGGATCAAAAAGTGTTCGAACCACCGTGCTTCTTCTTCCACCGCTTCTTCTTCTTATTATTTTGTGGCTGTGTTTGTTTTTCAATGTTTCAAGACGTGAAACGACCCGATCGAACGGTGGCCCGCTTCAGCCCGGTCCAATTCTTCAGGTTTCTGTGTTTCCTAGTTTTTGTTTGTGTTCTTTATTCTTGTAGTTGTTGTTGTTTTTGTTCTTGCTTCAGCATGCAATTAAAAACGAATGGTTTTAAAACAAGTTTTCGATTCTTTTGTTGTTATTATTTTTATTGCTGTTTTATTTGCTTTTTGCTTCATTCATTCTTCCTTGTGCTAACCTTCGGCTATAGAAATAAATAATAACTGCAAGCGAAAACAATAACAAATACCAGCATCAGTAATTTTAATTCAATTTTTTTGTTTCTTTGGTGGCTCAGGTCATCAAAAGCGTTGCCCGTACGCTTTTAACTGAACTATTGCAAAAAAACGACGCTTTACTTTGATTACTAAAGGAGAGAAGAGCAACAGCAACAGCAACAACAACCACACTAGCAACAACAACAACAATAACAACAAAACAACAGTAACAACAATAACAACAAAACAACAGAAACAGCAACAACGACAAAAAACTTGCAACAGCATTGAAAAGCATAAAAATTGAATTGTGTCGTGTTCCATGCAGGTTTTCGGCAACATATTTGCTTGTTTTTAGTTTGTCGTTGTTGTTGTTGTTGTTCTTCTTCTTGTTCTGGTTGTTGTTGTTTTTGTTGGCCATAAAATGACACGAAACACTAGCTGCCCATGCGCATGAGTAGTCTCAACAACAACAACGTGGCTATTTGTGCAATAAATTATTTTTATTTCAATTGTGAACTAATGATGATGATGATAATGACAATAAAAATTATGTTGCCATGATGACGATTATGAGTATAGTACTAACGAGATGATTATGATTAAAACACTCTTGAAGCGAATTTTAAATAAATTTTTCACTGCAAAGCTTTCAAAATATTTTCGCGATTTTCGTTTCTTTCGCTTTTTGATGAGCATTAAAATGAAAATGTTTTTATTTCTTTTATGTAATAATACAAGAATAATAGTGAAAAAACCAAATAAAAAATAACAGAAAAATCACAGCAACAACAAAAGATTTCTCGTGTTTTTATTTCATTTAATTGCATGCAATTTTAATGCATTTTTTTGCTGAGCAGCTTAAAATCCTTGTTAGCAACTTTTTGCCGTTTATGGTCTCTCGAATTTATTTAATTATTATTAGCGAAAAACCGCAACAAACCATTAAAAATAATCAATGATCGATTTTTGTGATCATTTCAATGATCACAAAACAGTCTCTTTTTTTAGAGCCTTTTTTGGAGTGTTATTTCTGTTATTTTGAAGTCGTTTATTTCTGTTTTTTGTCTTTTTCTGCTATATCGTTGTTGCTGTTATGATTGTTGTTGTTCTGCTTGTTTGCAGTTTGTAAAAAATGTCAGATTTGCTGAGATAAAATTTTAACAATTTATCATGTTTTAAAATCAGTAAATTGAATATAAAAATGCTAAAGCTCATTATTATTATTATTATCCCCCGTATTATTATTATTATTGGTGTTGCTATTGTTGTTGTTGCCACTCTGGTGGCGCTTCAAACAATTAGTAACGACAGCAGCAGAAAAACCAATAAAAATGTTGTTGTTGTCTCTTGTTTTTATTGTTGTTTTATTGCTGTGTTTTTTTCATCGTTTTTTCATTGTGATCAACATCAAACATTTGAAATTCTTTGATAAAATAAACAACAGCAACAACAACAAGAACAGCAATTTTATGGTTACAATTATTTGTTCGCTGTATTGTTTGTTTGTTGTGTTGCTGTTCTGTTATGTGGTTGTTGTTCTTGTAATTTGTTATTGTTGTCATTTTTTATTAAAACCGCTCTGCTCAGTTCTCACGTTATTGCGCAAGTTTTTTGAAGGAGTTTCAGCTGCTGCTGTTGCTGCTGCTGTTGTTGCTACTTCATCATGTTGCACGACATGTTATTAGGGACACACACATACACACACACACACACACACACACACACAACGCAATCTGTCAGCAACACTTGCTCGAATATCATATCAACTGCCGTTGCTGGTGCGTGTTTTTAATTTTTTTTAATTAGTTTTTCATTAAAAAAACGTTTAAATTGAGTATCAACATTTTTATTGTTATTATAAATTATTTAAGTTTAGTTATAAAAACAAAGAAAAACATTTGAAGAAAAGGAATAAAAAGAGAAACTAATAAAAAAAACTATACGAATTGTAATAATAATTATAAAAACTAATAATTAATAAATGAAAAATATTTTAATACAAAAAAAATAATTTAAAACTATGCACCGAAACGCGTTCGTGCAGAAGTTCAAAAAGTGGAAGAAAAAGCAATCAAGCAAAGAAACAATCAATCAATCAAACAATCAAGCAAACAATCCAATAAACAATCAACAAATGCAACGCGTGTTGAAAGCGTTTCAAGCGTTATCATTTCTCTCGATTTTCGTTTCTTTTCGCAGTGAGTTCATTCATTCACTTGAATACTTTTTGTTCCAGTCTTCATTCTTACACTCATTCATTCATTTGCATTTCATTTCTTGCATTATTTCGCATTTTATTCGTTCATGAAAAAGTTTCAATTTTATTTTGATTTTTTTGTGGTTATTTTTAGGTGATTATTTTGTTATTGTTGCTGTTGTTTTCTCACTCACACAAAAGATGCGTGTTTCTTGTGTTGAATTCAGACGACTTCCATGTTATGTTGGAGGGTATTTTATTGTTGTTGTTGTGGTTATTATTGTTCGTGTCTGCATGCAAAACGAATGCGTCTTCTGTTTTCAGTACTTGCATTGTTTTCATACTTAAGCCGGAAACGGATGTTGACAACAACAACTAAAAAAAGGTCATGAATTGAAATTAAATGAAAGAAATTTGGTTTTTTTCGGTTTTAATGTACGAAAACTCTTCTGTTGGATCCTTTTTCTTTGCGATTCTTTGAAACGATTATCTTGTGTTTTAAAATAACAAAAAAGGTGTGTTTTACTTCATGTTTGTGGTAAATTTTTTCTGTTTGTTGTGAGAATATATTGTATGATGTGAGTAGAAGATGATTTCTGCTGAATTGAAAGAAGGAAGAACAAGAAGAAGAAGAGGAAGAAGATGGAGGAGGATCTCAAAGTTTCTACAAAGTTTATTTGACTTTATTAGCAAAGAAGAAGAAGAAACCCGCCCACGCTGCGGCACCAGCAACAGTTTATTTGAATGACGCCTTCAAAAAGTGGAGTGCTTCTCCTTTGCTCTCTCTCGCCCCCTCTCTCTCTCTCTCGCCCCCCCCCCCTCTGTCCCTCGACCCCTCTCGCCCTCTTCTCTCAACTTTAAATGAAGAAAATCAACACCAGAGACACAATTCTCACTTATTTACGGCGCTGAGCGGCTCTCATTTCTTCTACTCTACTCTAATCCAATCTCTCCGCTTCTGCTTCTTCTAATGGCTCTGCTCTGCTATTCCACTCTGCTTTTCTGCCTCTCTACGGTTCTGACCCGCGCTTCACAAGTTCTCTCATCTGTTCTTCTCTCTCTACAGTGATTCCATTCTCTTTCCTTACCCTCTGCTCTGCTCTGCGCTGCTTCTGCTCCATTTTAAATGAATACAGAAAAAATAAAATAAAATAAATAAATAATAGAAGCAAAGAAACAAGAAAAAAACCACACACAGACGACGAAAAGATAAATGAAATGAAATATCAGAAAACTTAACAAGAAACACAAACACCGAGCCACGGAGCAAACAAACAAGTGGGTTGTAAAGAGTAGCATTGCCCAAACTAAGCAACTTGTTGCTGCAACAGAAGCACACAACAACAACAACAGCAGAAATCAACAGCCAGCCAACGCTGCCGGCACTCGTACTTCGCTCCCACCAGAACCGCAAAGAGTTCATGTTTTTCTTGTGGTTTCTGTTGTTTGTTGGATGGTTTCACCCCCCCCCCCCTTGCCAAAGAACAACAACAACAGCAAGAATAACATCAACAACAAACCACTGATGTATAGTAAATTATGCAGATTTTTCTTTGACTTGTTGTTGCGTATCACATTCGAAAAAAAACCACAAAAATTAAATTATTTAAATTAAATTTCAGTCGATTTGCGTTGATGGCATCGCTGAAGTATGTAAAGTGACTCGAATCACAGAACTTCCATCAGCAACTCCACAGACAGTGAAATTCAAACAACATACCATAAAAACGCCCACTGCAACGCTTTGAGGACCGCATTAAAAATGTTTTTTAGAATTTGAGAGGCGGTTTCGTTCTTTTCTTTCTGGGAACGATTTCATTTCAATGCATTCTTAATGGATTTTTAGATTTTACGTAGCTGTTAAATAAGAATTCAAGAGATCGGAAGCAATTCAGAGAAACTATTGAAATTTCAAAAGACTTAAGCGACAAACTTTGTTGTTCAAATATTGCATAAAGTTAAAGACTTAAGCGACAAACTTGAATCTAATTTTAAGAGTTGGACGACAAACATGCATTTCAGAAGGAATTCTGAAGACTTGAGCGACAAACTTAAATAATTTTGAAAACTTAAGCGACAAACTTGAATAATTTTGAAGACTTAAGCGACAAACTTCAGAGTTTTTAAGTAACTTCGATATGACTTGAGTAAATGACAAATAAAACCGAGTTAAGTGACAAACATGTGGCCCACTCAGTAAAGGAAATCGATTATTCAAGTCAACATTCAGTTTAGCAGCTGAAAAACGCCCACCTTCAAAATTAGACCAAAAAACAAAAAAAAAGAAAACAAAAACGACCACAACAACAAAAACAACAAAAATCTCAGTAACAAAGCGGTTGTTGTGTTTTGCGTGGGTTTGTTTGAACTTGAGTTTAGTTGTTGTTGTTATCCTCAACAAAAAATAATAAAAGAATGCCAAAAACCAGCAAACAAAAAAAAAGTACTATTAACAAAACGCTCAACTGTTATTCAAAAAACGTTACGTTAAAAAGCAAACTACAAAAAATGTCTTATTTACAATAACAAATTATCGTTGTTCATAAAGAAATCACAGTGGAAAAAACAAGCAGCAAATTAAAAAGCATCAAAATAAAAAGCAGCAAATTAAAACCTCTATAAAATGTACCACTACTCCATTGATTCGGTTGCTGCTGCTTGGTAACTCGGTTGCTTCTCGACAACCGGCTGTTTCTAGCTTTGCTGCGGTTTATTTTAATTTATTTTTTCCCATTTCATTCAAACAAATTTCTTGACATGTTTAAATTTTGACATTTTGTCTAAAGTTGTTTCGCAAAACGTCAATGAAATAAATTAAAACCCATTAAGAGGGGGCGGACTGGTTTGTGTAATAAAATTAAAAATCATTTAAAGTGTGTACAAAAGAAAAACAAAACTTTTTTGTGGGCGTTTTTGATAGAAACGAAAGAAACTATGAAGGAAAGAAACTACGAACGAAAGACCGAAATAAAATTATTATTTTTCTTTATTGCAAAGAATTCATTTTTTATTTAGCAAACCGTATTATTGTTGGCTTTTATTTGATTACGTAAAACGGCCACATTTTTTGGAGCAGAAAAAACGTTCACAATTCCAAAAGCGTCTTTCATTCAGAAACAAAAACTAGATCAGAGGTGAAAAAAGTGTATGAAATTCACGAAAAAAACTAAAAACATTCGAATCATCTTAAATTTCAACTTCTGATGAGTTTCTTGTTATTTCTTTCTTTTTTGGTACACAGCTGTTTTTTATGTCTCAGTTTTTAGAGACTTTTTATACTTTTAAAGGAATATTTTATATAGAAAAACGTAATAAATTCAGTGCTTCCTTTATTTTTGTTTCCTGAAACTATTTTTTAGTATCAAAAACAAATAAAAAGCATGATTAGCATCGACTGAGGGCCGTTTTTTAATATATTTTAAGTAATTCATTTGTAAATAAACTTAAAAATGTTCTTTTTCAATATTAAATGTTCCACTCACCTTATTTGTAAAATGAATTTTGTTGTTCTTTTTCTTTTAAAGGTGGCTGTGACTGAAATCACGGTGAGGAAGCAGCAGAATAGCGACAATAAAATCCATCCACAATCAAGCTTTCATCACCAACTTTTTAATTTTTAAGCCAAATTGTTTTTTATTATTATTCTTATTATTATTAATATTCTTATGATTGTTGTAGTAGTTTTTCTTATCCGTTAAACTGTTTGCAAAAAACACGTGTGAAGCAAAAGAAAACAATTAATTAAACAATAGAAAATACAATTAAAAGGACGAAAGCAACAAAGAGGAAGAAAAACAGTGGGGGGTAAAGCCAAAGAGTGAGATAGAGAGATAGAGAGAGAGAGAGAGAGAGAGAGAGAGAGAGGGAGACAGAGAACTACTGAATTCAATACAAAAGTAACAAAAAAATAGCAAAGCAACGAAAAAAACAGAAACACAGACGACTGTAATGTAAAAAGAACATTTAAAGAATTTGAATCGAATCGTTGTTGTTGTCTTGTTGTTGTTGGAATTCCCACAATTTTTATGAGTGACCTGTTGCAGGTAAAAGACATGAAAATTCTTTGTATTTTTTATTTAACCCCGGATAGTCTTCGCTACTTTTCGCACTCACTTCACCTGTGTCTCTCTCTCTCTCTCTCTCTTTCTCTCTCTCTGTCTCCCTCTACTCTTCTCTCCACATCACTGCATTTCTTTTCATTCACAAAACAATTCGTTATTCTATTTGTTCATTCATAAATTTTAACAAAGCCAAAGCAGAACGGAAACGGATGCGCTACAACAACAACAACAGAAACAGCGATAAGCCCCGTCTGAAATAAAGACAAAAGAATACTGCTTTTGTTCTTCTTCTTTGTTGTTGGTTTTTTTGTAATAAGTCTCTTTAGCAATGAAGCACGTTGCGCCGTCACAGTCACGGTCACAGGATGGGTTCAAACAGGACGGGACGGACTGAGAGGTGTGTGATGAGGTATTTACAGGCGAGGGGGGTCTACAGGTACTTTTATACGATGCATGCGCATGCGTGACTTTTGCTTAGAAGCATTTACACTCTCATCGAAAGGCATTTCGTATGCATTCAGCTTACAAATTGTCATAATTCATTCAACATGAACGAAACGAATAAAGAAAGAGAAAAAATAACGATGTATGTATGTATGTATTTAGGAATAATTATTATTGTATGTAGTTATGTGAATTTTTCTATAATTACGAAAGCCGGCTGAAATGCATGAATGAATGAATGAACACGAACAACCACCGAATGATGCAAAATGATTCAAATTACGAAACAAACGATCGAAATGGAAGGGACGAAGTTTGGTGAATGGCAACAATGCATAAATCGAGAATAAAAATTGTGCTTCGTTGTTGTTGTTCTTGTTGTTGCTAAATAATTATTAATTAAACTATCATATGTATCTATTTTACAAGCACCTCTTTGAAAGCGATAATATATCATGTATAGATATCATTTTCAGTTTCCATTTTAGTTTTTTTACCGATTAACTCAATTTATTCACTTCGTTATTCTTTGTCACTGTATTATTATTGAATTTCTCACATTCACTGCACATAAAATCGTAAATCTTACTTAATACATGGATGTACTTTAAACTTATCACCGATTTTGTTATAAAACACGATTTGTTTCTTTATTTATTCGTTGCGATATTCGATGCAATTTCAACGAACGACAACGCATGCGCACGCTGCCAAAACAAACGTCAATCGACGTCCAGCAATTAAACTCGACTGCGGCAAAAGTCGACAGCAGACCAGCAGAAGCAAGCAAGCGCAACGGGTACATCGCACAGTGACTCAGCCAACGAGGTACATCGACCAAAAACCGATAGATTTTGTACGGATGGAGATATTTTGGTTCGGCTTCTTCAGACAGAGAAATTCTAAAATATCTCTGTCGAGTGACATGCAGCAAACCGCATTATAACATCTCCAACCATGTGGTCAAAAGTTACACGTTTTTGGCCGATGGATTTCGTTTCTGAACCACTGTGCATCGATCACTACCAACGATCTTATTTTTTATCGTTGCTGTTGTTTTTTCGTTTGCTTTTTCAGTTGTTGTAGGTTGTGAGTCAACACCTACGCCACACACACACTGAATTAATTCATTCACAAAAAAATAGTCTCTCTTCATGGTAGGGATCCCATTCTGGGATGGTTTTTGTTGTTGTTGTTATTATTGCGTGTTGGTTCTCCGGTTTTGTTTTTCTTATTGCTTTGTTTTTCGTTGTTGTTACAATGATTCTCTCCAACCAACAACAAATGAACGCCAACTTCGACAATCATATGTTCGATGCAGCGGTTTGTTTGTGGAAAATGGAACCATCTACTCGGTGGTGAATGGACTCTACCACCTCAGCTCCGAATAACCACCGACCACGTTTTAAGCAACAACAAGTATTAAACGTGGGCGGTGGGTTGATGATGGATGCACACGCGCAGCAAAACGTGCGGAGGCAAGCCACACATTTTTACAAAATGTTAATTTTGTGCATATTCATTTGATTTCACTAATATACGAAATGAAAATTAAAGTCATTATAATCTAAATAAATTCTTTTAATAATAAGCATCAGACAATAAAGGAAACAAACAAAATAAGAAACCAAGAAACTGTACACTAAACGTTGCTTAACCAACGGATTATTAGAGCGCTTCACATTTATGGCGATCATCTCGATGACGGTAGAGACAAAAAACGTTAGTATTGCGTAGTTTCCGCGGTCTATAGAAAGAGAGATAAGGAAAGGGATAGACTAAGAGAAACAAGAAACTACATAAAAACTGAACTAAACTGTCCGGTAAAACGTAACAATCTAATCTGATCCACTGATGATGTTGTTGATCATAATGAAAAATAACTTATGTACTTACTCCCAATTGACGCCCGTACGAAAGAATACAGTATTTAAGCATATATTTTCATGTAAAGCATGTAGCTCAGCGATAGAGTGCTGTTCTTGTTATTATTTAACCTCGTTATTTTAGTAAATTTCAATCTTAATAAAACACATTCACGACTTAATACTTACACATATGAACTGATTTAATCTAAAATGATTACAAATCAAAGGTATAACTTATTTATTAATTGGATGATGTGATGCTAGTTTCCATGGGCTCAGTTTTAATATGTTCAGCTGGGATCAATGATGGTGGAATGTTAAGAGTCTGAAAGGGAAAGCAAAAAACTCCGACACATTATTTTATACACTTCTATCTACATTTAACCACAAACCTTTCCAGGACTAGCTGCTTCGTACTGGTGCTTCAAGCTTTCCAATTCATAGACACACGTGGAAAGCGCGGTTCGGAGCTCACAAAGTAAAACCATGTCGGAGCGCAATTCATTGAATGCATTACAAATCTCTTCGGTTGGCGGAGGTGAAGGATCTACAGATTTGTATAAATTATAAACTGTTTCTCTTCACTCATCATTGTTCGGTCGTTTTAGCAACTTACCAACTTTAAACTCTTGTAAAGCTTGCTCCAGGGCTTTCACTTTACGCTGGCCAATATTTGCTGGCAGCTTCATTTTCTGCGATCGCAGTGACACTCCAGAACCACGCAGATCTGCGAACTTGATCCCGGTGCCTCCCACCTCTATGGCATTCACCACCGAGTCCAACTTCGATGGACGCGGCTGATGGTGTACCTTCTTTTTGTGTAATTTTTTCTCGTATTTACGTGTGCTCTGAACGCTGCTGCTCGCTGTAACCTCTCCCTGCTGATCAGCTTGTGAAATTAACTTTTGCAAATCTTGTGTTTTGCGTTCGCGTTCCTTTTTGCGTGCCTCAATCTTCTTCAGCTCATTGAGCAACATGTGTTCTTCCTCCACCTGCTGCGTGGTTCGTTCGAAGAGTTTCTTCAGCTGCTCCTTGCGGCGTCGCTCGTGTTCAGCATCAAAAACGAAAGGTTTCTTATCGACCACGTTGCCCTTGGCTTTAGTTAGCGAAGCAACCACTTCGTAGTAGCGCTCCTTGAGATCTTCCACCGATTTAATGCCATGGTTGGCACGATCCCAACGATCAGCCATAACAATGAAACGCAGATCGAAACTATGATGGAAAGGTGAAAGGATAAAAAAAGAGCTTAGTTTAGTTAAATCTTAAAGCACTCTTACCGCCTAGCCAAGTCGAACAAATGATCTGTTTGTGCTTTGGTCCATCTTTGAGGATTCGAACGCAGGTGACTGTTGTATTCGCTGACTGTATACGTGGGTATCTGCAACTGTTTGTTGAACTTGGCGAAGGGATACTCGCGTGCCTCGTCGGCGACTCTGCGCCAGTGGTGAAAAACGGCGCCATCCTTACGCGCCGGATTGCTAAACGGAGCCCACTCCCAGCGTCGCACATTCTTCATGCCAAGGCGCGCTTTGGCCTGCTTGTAGCCAGAGCCAATGCCAAGTGCTGTCAATAAAATATAGTATTATGTAATGAAATTAGAGTTTCCAAACCTATTTCGCTCTCACCCGTATCCGTGGGCAGCAAAGGAGGCGCATCCTTGTTGTCATTATAGAGCAGTGCGAATACTTCGCGATGCATGCCCTCTGGCCGTTTACTTGTTTTTGTCCTGAAATTGAGTTAAATTTACTTATTGTTATGTTTTACGTTCATTATTGATTTTGTCAAAACGTACTTCTCAAAGTTGCGCTTCCTTGTGGCCAGGAAGGATTCACGCGTCACCTCGGGTGTGTTCGCCCTATCTATTTCCAATATATCGCGCACATCAGCCATTTTTATGTTTTTCTTTTAAGACTTAATTATTTTGTAGAAACTATTCACTATTTACTAATTCTCAATAAAATTTACACAATTTCAGACTGAGACATATTGATCCCAGGAAGGAAAATAAACGCGATTGAAATGTCAAAAATTACGTCAAGCTTAAATTAGTGACTTCTGTACTATTCAGCTTTACTCTATTTTAGCACAATAAATCCATTGAAGATTGCCAACTCTTTATATTAATATTCTTTGAATCTTTTTCATCGAGTCTCCAAAAATTAAGTGTAATAAATTACATATAAATTACATTTGCCATATATTTACGTTAGGCATGTGGATCCATTTATGTTGTTGTTATATATATTAGTGTAGTTCTTGACGGTGACCCCAACAACCACAAAAGTTCATTTCGGATTCAATTGGGGTTAGAGTTATAACCTCTTGAACTTTGAAATTTAACCGCCGATAACTCTTAAACTATAACATATATGCGTATGATATTAATACCGTTATAAAGGCATTAACATGTCTTTCATTTATGTTAAATATTATAATATTATTGTTAAAATAATATTGTTGTTGTTGTGGTCAGCGCCAAAAACTGCATCAATGACAACAACAACATTGGAGCCACATACCTGTCGTAAATTTGTTCCCTTATCCGAATATCTTTAATAGTTTCGGAGATATAGTAACAAGGATTTCAATTTTCGATGGGCTATAAATCGATAACTATACAAGAACAAAATGTTGTTGTTCTTATCATCATAAAAAAACAGCAACGAGACTGGAGTAGTTCCACACATATTAAGCCTTCGATTGAAACTTATGACTAAATAAACAACTTATCTTATGAATAAATAATTACCACGACTCCGACACTAAGTTTAATTAGTTTTTACGTGTTTGGTATATTACCGTTTTAGTTTAATATTATTTTCAAATTTAATGATTGGATTAGTTATAATTTATATTTCTGAACTAAAATCTTTATAAAAAATTAAAAATTTATTATTATGACCATAAATTAAATACAAAAAATAAAGAACAAAAAAAATCAACAATTATTCGAACCGAATATCCATGCGAATAATGTGGCAAATCTTGAGTAAAATATTTACATTATCACTAAATAGATAATGATGATGAAAAGATGCATAAACAATTACCTTCCTTTTCACTCTCACTAATGCTGTTCACTCATTATTTACTTTTTACATTGTAAATGACAAAAACACAACAAAAAGCAGCTGATCTATCACCTGCATTGGTTTCGAAAATGCAAAACAATCCGAAAATCAGTGATGTCTAACTAAATGATAATTTTCGAAATGTTATCAGAAATCCGATTTTCTTAGGGAAGGGAGAAGGTATAAATAATATATGTATATATATATGTACATTTTAAACTACATTAATATAAAAATAATATAAACAAAAGAAAAAGTTCAGAATATATTACATAAAAAAGCAATGTCCTTTTTTCTATTTCTTTTCTTGTATATATTTTCTTAATATTGCTAATAACTACAAAAATTCTTAAAACAAAGCTTTTCCCGTCTAGTAAAAGGTACGCAATACTCGTCATGCACGTGTTTACTGACAGCTCTACGCCGGCCTCATGTATTTCAACCAGATAAGGATTTTGTTTGATGTTTTGGAGAGGTTCTTTTGGAAGGTTTGATCTAATGTATAGATGCTCCACGAGGAATACTTTTTTTACTGGAATAAAATCATAATTGAAAGACAATTTAAAGTGATAAAATTTTATATTTCAACTCAAAAGTTCGGTCTGTTAGTGGCCAACATATAAATAAACGCAATGGAAATCGGGGTGAATAAATTTCGTAGCTCCACGGGACTGCTGATGAAATACCTGCAATCGACGCAGACATCGACGTTAGCGGAGTGCCAAGTGCTACAGGAGTTTTTACAGAAAGAGGTGCGAATAGGTTAAATTATATTTTGTAATATTATAAGTTATCAATATCGTCCTTAGTTTTATACCGCAAAAGATGTTGAAGTGATTTTAGAATTTCTAAGTACCAAGTTGCTGGATCCTAACTTCACAGAACCCATCGCCGTAGCCTACGAAGAATATATTCTGCTGTTGGTGACCAACACAATATCCAATGATGGAAAGCAGCTCTATACTGAGGCAGATTTTGGAGAATATCAAAGCAAATGTGTAACGCTGGCGAACTTGATGCATATATCAAAGGATGTTAAACGGTAGGGTCGCTAAAAAGTGCCGTAAACTTATTTTACGAAATTCCTCAAATCTTGATTTTAAAATTATTCCTTTGCTTTGTAGCTATGCCACCAATTATTTTCTTCACAAGCCAGCACCTTTCCAAAACCTCAACAAAGCACCATCCTCTACTACGCCGCCCAAGAAGTCGAAAACGAATGACAAGTTCACCAAAGCCGAAGTACCACTGAACAGTTTGAGTCTGCTGAAATGCTGCTATCAGTTACTTTCTGCAGATCCAGCATTTTTCAAAGACTGCTGGAATTGGTCGGAACTCGTCAGAGAATGTCTCACCCAAACGCCAACAAACGACTTGCAACAGATGTATAGCAATCATATTGTAGCCATCCTAACAAACATGACCGTCATTCAATTAAAACAACTCAACAAAAACATTCCCATGGAAATTCAACTCGAGTTTGAAAAGGAACAAATATTTCACCACCATTCATTACAAGTCACGTCCATGGCCGCAACGATACCCGAACAGTACATCACTCTGAATTTATCATCCGATCATGTAACCAGTGTCGAGGGTGTTTTGTTGCCCATCTTTAATCAATGCAATTATAAATTCTACACTCAAACAGATGGTGTCTACGACAAAATCGTCAAAGTTGACTCCACTAGAGTTAATCTGCGCAGCATAGCTTTAGGTATATCTTCTGCTAAAGCTATCTGTCTCTCTGGTCCTGTGGGCTGTGGAAAGACTACTTTGCTGGAATATCTGGCACGTAAAACCGGACGCATACAACCCAAACGTAATGAACTAGAGCTAGAAATGGAGCAGCTTCAAGCACGGGAAAATGGCAAAGAAAATTTTGTTAAAGATGTCAATCAGTTGGAAACAGCTGTTGGTAAGAAGAGAAAAACGACAACAGATGCTATTGAAGAAATAGAAGCTATTCTGGACCAACAACAAACCAGGGAAGCATCCAGCCAAGCCAACGGTTTCTTGCGTATACAACTTGGAGATCAAACGGACAGCAAAATGTTACTCGGTCAATATCGCTGCACTGATGTGCCTGGTGAATTTATTTGGCTTCCCGGCGTTTTGACTCAGGTTCGAACTCAGTCCTTTTTCTTCGATTTAGTTTTCAAGTTTTTTCTGTTATTTGTAGGCTGTTATGCATGGTTATTGGTTGCTTCTGGAAGATCTGGATGCCGCCACACAAGATACGTTTACAATATTAAGTGGGTTGCTAGAAAATGGTTTTCTAAGTGTCCCAGGCTTTCGGGATTGTGTAAAAATTGAGCCAGGATTTCAGTTGTTTGTCACTGTGCGGTAAGCTTTAATAAATAACATATTAACTCATGTTTTAACCCTTTTTTATTTTTTCTTTATCTTATTTATTTTTACTTTATTTATAATTTTACTTTCCTTCCAATTCTTTAACTGATCCTTTGTTTAAAATGTGTTTTTCCTCTGTAGCACCAACAAATCAGCGAACACCTCACAAAAGTCGCTCTTTACTTTGTTGGAAAAGCACCTCTACACCATCAACATCCTTCCGCTTTCGCGAAACGAATTATGTAAAGTGGTAAGTTGCAATTACCCAAAATTGGCCACCGTTGCAAATCGCATTGTGGATGTTTTCCTAACCTTCTCCAGCGGTGATCACAACTCGGCCGATAATTTGCGTCAACAGGAATCAATTGGTGGCGACAAAGCAGACACCACTGAGAATTACTTAGCTTTGCCATTTGAGCAAGTAACTCTTCCGACCACAACCAATTCGGGTCGGTTAGTCTCAACGCGTGATCTTATTAAATTATGTCAGCGTTCGAATCCTATGTTCTCGGTCACTAGCGCAGAATGCGCTTATTTTGTCTTCCAAAATGCTGTCGATGTCTTTTGCTCTTACTTACCACAAGGTAAACAAAAAACTAAACTTATCTGTAGCATTGGAGCTAAGCTGGGTATCATTCAATCGCGTTGTGAATTCTTTGCCAATGACTACAAGCCGGAGGTGATTACGGATCACGAACGTGTCAAAGTTGGACGAGCTGAGTTATTTACGAAATCAATCAGAGATGAATATAAGAAAGTGCATCCTCTAGAACGACGTGAGGAGTTGCATTCCCAAGCCTTAAAACGTATTAAGCTATCGCAAAACACTGAACGCGGGATATCGCCACAAACTGTTGCTAATAAAAAGTCTTCTGGTACTTTCTCTTTTACACGGCTAGCTTCTTGCGTCCTCGAACGTGTTGCTGTTTGTGTTGCACACGAGGAGCCTGTGCTTCTGGTGGGCGAAACTGGCGTAGGCAAAACATCTGCCGTTCAGTATCTGGCTGAACGCACTCAGCACAAACTAGTTGTAGTGAACATGAACAATCAATCAGATGTTTCGGATCTTGTAGGTGGCTTTAAGCCGGTGGATTTGATGTATGTAGTCGCTCCACTGCGTAATGAATTTGAACTGCTCTTTCGTTGCACTTTCAATCAGGCAAAGAATGAAACTTTTCTTAATAAATTCGCCATTTGTTACAATCAGGGAAACTATCCTGTTATCATTAAATTAATGCTTAAAATTGTGTCCTCTGTTTTTGAGAAAAGCTCACGTAATGAATTGCGTCCCAAGGAGTTCGAATATCTACCACGTTGGCAGACTTTGCGAATAAAACTTTCAAAACTGAGCGCGCAACTAGCAAAATCCATCAATATATCATTCGCTTTCATACCAGGTTCTTTGGTGAACTGTATTAAAAACGGCGATTGGGTTTTGTTGGATGAGATCAATTTAGCTTCTACTGAAACCTTGGAATGCCTTTCTACCATCTTAGAACCAGATGGATCCGTGGTTTTACTGGAAAAGGGCGATTTCACACCAGTAAAACGTCATCCTGATTTCCGCATATTCGCTTGCATGAATCCTAACACAGATATCGGCAAAAAGGATCTGTCTGTTGGCATTCGCAATCGTTTCACCGAATTCTTTGTCGATGAACTTACTACCGAATCGGATCTCACCTTGTTGATTAGCGATTATTTGGCTAGCACAGGAATTCAGAAGAAGATTGTTTCGAACATCGTTAAACTCTACAAAAAACTTACGGCTCTTTCCAAACTCGAGCTAAACGATAGTTTGGGCAACCGCCCTGTTTTCTCTCTCCGCACTCTCTGTCGTGCGTTGCGTGTTTGTGCTAAAAATCTCTGCGGTTCCATCGAACGTAATCTTTACGAAAGCTTTTGCATGAGTTTTTTGACGCAACTAGATCAAGTATCACATCAGTTGGTATTGCAACTCATAAGAGATTCTCTTCTGAGCAACGTGAAGGCAGTTTTAATGCAAGGTATTCCAAAACCAGGAGAAAATTTCCTCAACTTCGAAGGTTACTGGATTGAGCAAGGACCAAAGCCACTGCAAGACTGCGAACACTATATTTTGACAGAAAGTGTGCGCGATAATCTCAAAGATTTGGCGCGTATAATTGCGATTGGCAAGTTGCCTATTTTGTTGCAAGGACCTACAAGTGCTGGTAAAACCAGTTTAATTGAATATGTAGCCAAACGCAGCGGTAATCAGTGTTTGCGCATCAACAATCATGAGCACACTGACCTCCAGGAATACATTGGCACTTATGCCGCAGATCTCACAGGAAAATTAAGTTTTCGTGAAGGTGTTTTGGTGCAAGCAATGCGTAACGGTTACTGGATTATTTTGGATGAACTTAATTTGGCGTCCACGGATATTTTAGAAGCTCTTAATCGTGTGCTCGACGATAATCGGGAACTTTTTATCCCTGAAACGCAAACTGTGGTTCGAGCTCATCCGAACTTCATGCTGTTTGCGACGCAAAATCCGCCTGGACTCTATGGAGGTCGCAAAACGCTTTCGCGTGCTTTTAAAAATAGATTCATCGAGTTACATTTTGCGGAAATACCGCGTCACGAACTGGAACTTATCTTGGAGAAACGCTGTCACATTCCACCTTCGTACGCCAAAAAGATGGTGCTCTGTATGGTGGAGCTGCAAAAAAATCGAAAGACGACGACAGCCAAGAATGTGTTCACGCTGCGTGATCTTTTCCGATGGGGAAACCGTTATACCTACGCTGATGAGAAACTATTAGCGGACAACAAATACGACTGGAATCAACATCTAATTGAGGAGGGTTATCTTCTTTTATCTGCTAAGGTACGCACCGATATTGAGATCGAAATCATTGAGGAGACGCTGTATCGTAACTTTAAGAAACGTATTAATCTGGAGAGCTTATTTGATGTCTATTCAGAGAAAGATTCATCTCCAGTAACGCAAGATATTTTGAGATCTGTTAAAGGTTTTAAACGACGCACGGATATTGTCTGGACAAGACCGATGACACGAATGGCGGTTCTCACTGCCAAAGCGGTGCAATTTAATGAGCCTGTCTTGCTTGTAGGACCTACAGGATGCGGTAAGACTACAGTCTGTCAAGTACTCGCCAGTCTACGCGGTGTAACTTTGCGCATACTTAATTGTCACATGCACACAGAGGGTGCCGACTTCTTGGGAGGCTTGCGACCATGTCGGCAAACAAAAGATGATGGAGTGAAACAGCTCTTCGAATGGGCGGATGGCCCCCTTATATATGCCATGCAAGAGGGATCCTATTTTATGGCTGATGAAATTTCCTTGGCCGAAGATTCAGTGCTGGAGCGTTTGAACTGCATTTTGGAACCCGAACGTACAGTTTTGCTGGCCGAAAAAGGCGGCATTGCCGGAGAAACTGAAGAACAACTTGATGAGCAGTTTATCGTAAAAGCTAAGCAAGGATTTCAGTTTTTAGCTACCATGAATCCGGGTGGTGATTTCGGAAAAAAAGAACTGTCGCCAGCGCTGCGCAATCGTTTTACAGAGGTTTGGTGTCATCCATCTGACACTCGTGAAGATCTCATAGAAATAGCCAATAACTGTTTGCTGCGAAATGAGAGCCTGCTGAAAGAAGACTCTTTAAAAGTAGCTACCTATCTTGTAGATGTTGTCCTCTTTATGCGCGATCATGTGGAGAAATTTAAATACTCTGTGCGCGATATTCTCGCCTGGGCGCAGTATATGATCAGCAATGAAACGCTAAGCTTTCCCGAAAGAGCAATATTTGGTTTGGAGACAGTTTTTTTGGATGCGATCGAAATGCTGCCTCACGAATCCCTAGAAAAAGTTGAACTTCTCAAGAAGAAAATAATTGATTACGCCATATCGCAATCCTCCATTATAATGGGTATTCAATTTACTTTAGCTGAATTGCTTCAGAAGCGAGGCTCTGAGATTGTTATTCAAAATAGTGAATTCGGTATTAAACCCTTTTTAATTACCACCAGCGAAGCGATCAACAATACAACAAATAAAAACTTTCTCTTTGATGCTCCAACCACGAAGAAGAACCTCTTTCGTTTGTTGTCAGCGCTATCACTGAAGAAGCCAGTTCTTCTGGAAGGGCCACCTGGAGTGGGGAAGACTTCGATTGTGGAAAGTATAGCGCAAGCCATAGGCTATCAAATTGTGCGCATTAACCTGTGTGAGCACACCGACTTGGCAGATCTCTTTGGCACTGATTTACCTGCAGAAGATAATGCTTCGGCCTCAAGTACTAATGCGGACGATGATGTCGCAATCTTAGAAAATGTTCAAGGATCATTTGTGTGGCGTGATGGTCCTTTGTTGGCAGCGCTAAAATCCGAAAATACGTGGATTCTTCTGGATGAATTGAATTTAGCTCCTCAATCAGTACTTGAAGGCCTGAATGCTATACTCGATCACCGTGGTGAGGTATATATACCTGAGTTAAATAAAAGCTTTCAACTGAGTCAGCAAACCAGAATATTTGCTTGTCAAAATCCGCTCAGACAAGGTGGAGGACGCAAGGGGCTGCCGCAGTCTTTCCTCAATCGTTTCAACAAAGTTTATTTACGCAAACTGACGAAAGATGATTTACTTTTCGTGGTAAATGGTAAATACAGCCAACACTTTGAGGAAATTCGTCTACATTTCTGTGAAATGCTTAGACAGATACAGCTGCCTGAAGAACGTAATTTATTTAAATTGCACCAGGAACTATTTAAAAGCCGCTCCACCGATCTTGATGCCTGTAATAACTCTGCTGAATTTCTGTTCGATCTATCAGAAAGGCTTGTCCTATTTTCCGAACGCCTCGAAAATGCCATCGCTAACATGGAATTCGGTTATAAAGGAGGACCATATGAAATTAATTTACGTGACATTTTACGCTGGTGCGATTTACTTATAAATCCGGAAACAGGCTTTATTCTAAACAAAAAAGATGTCGAAACTTTCAAACTTGAAAGCAATTCAGCACAATTGTTTCAGAAAGAGTTCGAACATTTTATGCTTACGTTGTATGAGCGCATGAAGTTGGTTTATTATCAGCGCATGCGTTCCTCTCAAGATAAGCTTTTCATACGCAATACTTTTTCCACAATCTTCAATTGCAATGCAGATCTTTTGAATGTCCTATCTGAAGATGTAGCGCTTTATTGGACTGACGATAAAGTGTACCTCAACGATATTGTTATGAGACGTTCTGCAGATAATGAAGAGAGAACATTACGACCGCTGAAAATGAAATCGGAAGCACCACTTTTGCTGACATCTCAAAGAGAATTTCTCAAAAATCTGGTGGAATGCGTTCACATGGAGAAACCAGTGCTTCTTTGTGGTCCAACAGACGCGGGCAAAACTAAAATAATTAATGCTCTTTGCACGTTATCGAACCAGTTGTGTAATACGGACTCTATTGACGATTCGGTGACGGGAAGCTTTCAACAGGTAGGCGATGAATAATTAGAAGTGACTAAAGTTTTTCGAGACTATCGTTTTTATTAATTTAGATTGATTTAAATCGCCATTTAGAAGAAATTTCGAGGAATGTAGAAACTTTATTAACCGTTTTTGTGCAAGATAATATTTTAAACTCTGGGCCCTGCTCCGAAGTGGTCAAATTATTAAACGTTTGGTGCGATTACAATAGGTTAACTAAAACACAACCGGGTAAGTTTCTAAAAATGAAATGCGTCCAATTTAATCTTAATTTTTGGATACTTTATTTTAATTTAAATCGGTTTTTTACATATTTGCGAAGCGATAATATTGTTTCAAACATTTTTTAGAATTTGACAACTCAGCTGTCCTTTCGGAGGAATTAAACATATTCCGGAAACGTATAGAATTATTAAACGTAGTCATTGAACAACTTTTAGTTTCGTTATCACCTCGGGAAGTCTCTTCAAAGTTACAACAACAACAACGCCTGCTTTCCGCCCTAAAGAATCGCATTCGTTCTGCAGAGTCACTAAATACAGGCGGTTCGTTTGAATGGGTAGATTCTAAAATCGTTCAATCACTAAAACATGGTCAATACATTAACTTGGAACATGTTAATCTCTGTTCGTCGGCGGTTCTGGACCGTTTGAATCCCGTTTTTGAACCCAACGGCCGCCTTTTGATATCTGAAAAGGGAGTCACAGCTCAAGATGAAGCTGAAATTGTCGAGAAAGCTCCAAATTTTAGAGCTTTTCTTACACTAGATCCTAAAAATGGTGAATTATCGCGTGCTATGCGTAATCGTTGTATTGAGTTGGCACTCACGAAAGATACTACCACCTATGATATCGACGATATGCGTGCTATTATCCACTCCAGCGGCATCACAGATATCGTCGCTATTAACTACATTATTCGCATACATGAGCGAATAATACAGCTGACTGAAATCAATCAGTATAGCATCTCGCACTTGACACACTTTGCTGGCTTGACTGCAGCTTACAAACGTATTGGATACGGATTCGATCGTGCCATATACGTGGCTGGCATGGAAGTTTATGTGTATGCGGCCAACATGGATCTAATGGGCTATGGTTTGGATTACTACCAAAATAAATTGCGTGAAATTGTTTTAGAAGAGATGAAATCATTTCTCAGCAAGCAGTTGAGTGCCACAACAGATCACCTGGTGAATGTCATACTTAATTCTAGCGATTTAAGCGCCTCTAGTTTGGTGCGGCTTCAGCTGGAACCTTTGCGAATCATGCTCAGCCAGAAGGAGAAGAATATAAAAATAACACAAACAGCCCTCGCTCAGCTTTTTAATGCTTTTGAAAACTACAAGTTAAATGCAGACATTGGTGTCGACGATCTTCTCAAATACTACATTTATTTATTGTATGAAACTTCAACAATAGAAGATTTGAAACTCCGCCACGCTTATTTAACGGACTTGATGGCTCCTCACTCGTCCCAGGTGCACCTGCAGCAGCTGTCGCAGAAATTATTCACCACTTTACAGAATATCTCAAAGCATTTCGATCCTGTACTCCTCCCATCATTGCCGTGGAATACGAAACTTTTTCCTCGCCTGCGTGATTATGCTACACACTCTTTAAATGCATCAAATAAAAAAGCGTATTGCTTAAGCGCTCAACTTCTGGCCCAGCTGATCGTCCCGGAGATTCCTCAAGCAGACAGTCACATGTTTAAACTACAACAAATTGACGCTTTAAGTTATTCTCAAGCAGTGACTGCTAACGCGATAACAGATAAATTGAAAAACGATTTCCTACAATATTTGGCCGGTTTCTTGCAGCGTTTGCACGACATTCTAAACACTGTTCTTGAAAATGCTGCATTGGATTTGCACAACTATACACAAATAATAACAAAATTATTTTGGTTCAAACGTTTCTTAGCGTCGTCACAACAAAAGCTTTTTATCGCCAACGAATTGAATACAAATGTGCTGGACAAATTATTATTGCACTTTAAATGGTTGGATAAACATTTGCTGCAATTATTCGCGAAGATTCTGCCAAACTATCGCCAGTTAAATTTGGAATTTGAGGCTAGTCTGCAGAAATTGAGTGCTTTTGTCTTGAGTGTGAAGCATCCTCTGAATTTACTACGCAAAAATTATACCAAACAATTAACCGATTTTCAACCATTTTATAAAGGAGAACAGGTACGATTTTTCGCTGAAACCTTGCATAATTTTATTAAATTTTTATATGCACGTTCCTTTTAGATTTCACTGCTTTCGTTGACACAAAAACTGGACTCGGCTTTAACTGTTATTCCCTCTTACGGCAGCTATACACCCGAAGTTGTACTGAAAAAATTTATAGCTCAAAAATCTGATGCGGCCTCCAGATGTCGTGCTCAATTGCAGCAACAACATCTGCACAATAAATATAATTTTAACTTTAAAGAAGTCGATATCTCCTCTACGCAAGGTGAACACTTGCCATCCAACTTGAAAAATGTTGTTTTACAATTCATAACAAGCAACAAGGAAATCAATAAATTAACGTCATCTTCTCTGAATGCAGAAGCATATCTCGATTTGGATACCTTTAGTACCGATTTAGAGAGTATCCAAACAATAGTTAGCGCAGACGATGAAATGCCAGATGCACTGAAACCCAAAGAATTGCAACTCGCTCTCTTGCCGCTGCGTGAATATTTCCTAGTCAAATGTCTGGCAGTCATGCTAACGAATACAAATGCGAAAAATGCTACATGTCATTTACATGAATTGAATGAATGCTATTTTGAGTCCCTTCCTTCCTTAAGCTCAGATACCCTACAACTCCTACAAGTGATCAAAACTCCGAAATATCGCAATTTCATGGAGCTTTGGTCCGCTTTGAGCAGCCATCTGGAAACGCTTCAAACTGCTGCTGATTTTAAACAGCTTGTTACTTATTTGAAAGCTAACTATAGCAGTGTAAGCACCTTTAGGCGTTTAATTGGAAGTGCATCCATACAACTGCAACTTAACAGTTTGACAAATCGTGCTACAAACTTATCGCTTATACTCCTTCGTAATTCTTCTGATATAACATCTTCCTGTAGTTATAGTGGACCGGCTTTGATTCAATCCCTAAGAGCACTAATATACAGTCATGATGGCATTCATAAAGCTGTGCCGCTGAATGAGCTCTCTCTATGGAAGCAATCGTTAAGGGAATTGCGTCAATTGTTGTGGCTTAACTCAAACTTAATGAGCAGCAACTTTAGCACACGTGTGCACAATTTAACAGCCGCCCAACTGAACTCAAAAAAACTGCTGTTTGAGGTTGCGTATGTGCAAGAGCTTTGTGAGAACACGGAAAATAAAAACTTCAACGATTACAATGAAAACTTCAAGAAACTAGTTTATGCTCTGAGCGATGCCGCCGCCACAGATAACAACAGTGACGCAGTATCACAGCAGGCACTCCATCAACATGCGTCAGAGAAGTATCGATGTGACCTGTATAAAACCTCTTTATTAAATACTCTCATTGGCGCCATTGAAGTTTGTCTACTCAGCTTTACTCCCATCATCGATCCAGTCGAAAAGAATCGCTTGAAGAGTTCTTATCTCCTAGAGGATATCACCTGCTTAACCACGCTCACTACAGTTTATGATTTCATGCGCATCGTTATGAAATACAAACATTTTGGTAACGAGTTATACACAGCTTTCTGCGGCCGTCTTGATGCTCTTGCGGCGCAGCAACATAAATTCTCACAGAAAGTAGCGTTACGTCCAGAGCGGTGTCTCTATAACAGTTTAGTCCAGGATGTAAAACATTTCCTCGCTACCAACTGTGATCCACAAGCACTTCTTAAGCTTATTCAAAGTGCTCAACTTGCTTGGTCTTCCCTCAGCTCTATGAATGTGATTGAATCTTCTGCTTTGGACAGCTGCGCTGAAACCTTAAACAAAATCGAACTCTGGCTAGCTAATTCACAGCGTTTTGTCCATCATATACTTCAGCGTTATACAGATTACTATCAAGATTTCATCCAACCTCTGCAGTGTTCAGTGAATCAAACACGTTATGGATTTGAAGGACTCAAAATGGTTCTGACACAACTCAAAAGTAGTTTTGTATCTTCGTCCACGTGTAATTCGCAAATGGCTAAAATTGATAGCGATGGGAAATTACATCGGCTCCTAGCAAATATTATTGAATTTCCTACAGCTCATGCTTTAGAAGTCTATAATGTTAAATCATCACGTGATATACAACAAAATCGTTCACCTATTTTTAATATTTTGGACAAAATTGAGGGCAGCGAATATGATTTATTCAGGTGAGTACAAATTAATTTACATTTCAAGTATAGAAAATGTTCAAGAAAATCACATGCCTTCTAATATTATTAACCACGTTTTAATATTTTAATTTAATATTTCATTAATACGTTACTTTAATATTCATATGTAGGTAATATTCATATGTATGTATGTATGTTATTTAATATTCATATGTACATATGAGAGAAAAGTTCAACACTGCAATGCCAGTGAGTCCATTAAATTCAGATTTGAACCCCCTTCTGTTTCCTTGTACACTGCTACTCTATTGTCGAACGAAATTCTTTATCCAGAGCCATAAATATCGCATATGACCTATAACTGGTCAAAGCGTCTATCTATATACTATATATAAAATCCCCCTGTCTTAGCAAAATATGTCCGGGGCTTTTTTTGAACTTCCACATCACTTAGAACCTTGAATTTTACAGAAGTTCCTACGCATCTAATGTTGATGAGAAAAATCGCAAATTTCAAAAATCCAACAAAATAATAAAATTGTCTTTAAATATATGTTATATATGTATGACTCTATTACTGTCACTGTCTTTAACTGTATTAATTTTTTATATATTCTCTCTCTTACAAAAACTCCAGATTGATTAAAGCCAAAATAACCGAACTGCATAATTTAATATCCATATCATCCAATATTTCGGAAGAAGAATTTCGAGATTTTGATTTTACTTTTAATGTTTGCAACCAGATTTGGCAAGAAGAAGAAGAACGTCGTCGCCAACGAAAAGTGGAGGCTGAGAGCCTCTATGTTACCAAAACTAAATGTGAAACCGAGGATGAAGAACTTATCGAACTACGAGAAATTGAAGAAAATTTCCCAACAAATGTGCAAGAAGATTTTGGAGAATTTGTACAGGAAGATACACTCGAGAAAGTATTGAAACTAAATGATAAACATAAAGATGGATCGCAGCGTATAAATCCTGTTATACGAGACGAAGATTATGCTTTCCTCGTGGATAACTTTATCACGGTGCTGGAAAATTATTCTCGCATTTATTATTATAATCCCGAAATATCTAAAAGTAATAATGACTATCATCAACTGGATATAATTGAACCTTTCAAGGAACGCATGCGTGTTTTTGTTAAGATCTTCGAGCACTACCAGCCCAGTCTTAATGAATGGCTTGATGAACAAGCTTTTAGTAGTTTCTGTTTAGCAGTTGGTCTCCAACAACAAAGGCTGAATGAGTTGTCCTTCCCTGTTCTAAAAACATGTCCATATAACTTTTACAAAGACTCAAACATTCCTGAGATTATATCGTGTACTGAACTCTTGCAACGCATTGAGGATCGAGTACAAGTCCAACTCGCTTTGTATCCGGAACATGCTGGCCTCTCTGATATAATTCGAGTTATTGAACGCATCCGAAGTCTTCCCTCCACAGCGCCTGTGGTGCGTTTTAACACCGGTTTTCAAATCCTGCGTCAGAAGATCTCTCTCTGGAATGAAGTGGCAAACAAGAATAATCACCTACGCGATGAGGAAATCCAAGTGGCCGAATACGTACAGAAATGGACAAAATTGGAGTTACAATTTTGGCGTAATTGTCTATCTCAGACTTACAGACAAGTTGAGGTCCAAGCTTACAAGTACTGGTTTTTCATTTATAACCTCTTTCAGCAATATATGCTCGATCATGAAATTGACAACTCTCTCACGGATATAAAATACACAGAGAAACGTTTTGCGTATGAGGAAACGTTGGACGAAGTTGAAGTGGAGAATAAATCCAAAGTGGAGGCTCACGATGTGATACGTATTCTTCGCCAATTCGTGGAGTCCTCCAACTACGGAGATTTTCATGTTCGTCTCCAACTCTTGCAGTCGTTTGAGTTTTATTTGCATATCATCGATCGGAACTCCACGAATGCGCTCTCTAAAGAGAGAAAAAACGCCCTCGTTGCTGGATTACGTAATCTTCAAATCTACTTCAGTCAATTCTCGCAAGAAATTGAAGACACAAAGAAAAGCATGCGAGTGCCAATAGAGAAAAAGTTAAAGGAATTTGTCAAAATCGAAAGTTATAATAAGGATCTCTCTTACTTTAGTATGCGAAATAATATAGCGAAAGTTCATCGCCAACTAAACAAATTTCTGAAAGAATATCGTTTACAGCTACAGCAGAAAATCTCTCCAGTCTTTCAGCCAAAAGATGCCACCGTCAAAGATTACAACATTGAAAATGACAGAGGAAAAGATCTGCGTTATGAATCCAAAATTAAGTACCATATGGTAGACGTAAAAAGTTTTATAGCGCCACAGAATTTGCTTGAGAAATTATCGACTGAAAAATTGAAGGAAAGTTCAACCCTATCAGAGGTGCCGGAGAATCTTGAGACTCCCTCTTTACTGCAGAGAGTGAAAAAACATTTCTGTACTTCGCGAAATGTTGTCAAGGAAATTGTTACTAACGCTCGTTATACTAAACTTATTATAGCTCTGGACGATTTATTCTGTCAACAATTGGAACGATGTGATCACCTACGTAAACTGGAAGTAGATCGTTCAAAAGACAAACCTCAACAAAAGCTTGAAGCAAAACAGATTTTACAACAGAAACGTAAAGCTTTAACTGATATTTTCAAATCACTCTCTAAGTTGGGTATCGGCTACAAAAGTGGCTTAATGGAACTCTCACTACGTTCGGAATTCGAAGACTTTACATTGCCGCCCTTCTGCATCATGAGTATGATGAATACACCGAAAGACAAACGCACTTTAATGAAGCTCAACGAAAACCTGGATAAATATTTTGCCAAAAGTGTGTTTAAATTACGACTTCTTCAGAACATTATGCTTTCGCCTCTTTCTGAACTCGGGTTGCCAAATATTGAGCGTATTAAAGGGAACGCTGTAGATCTCTTCCTGCTGGTTCAAAATCAACGCCATCTCTTAGCTTCGACTACAAAACATATTTACGATTTGCGACAGCTCATGCAGAGCATTAAGCAAGTGGCGGAAATAGTAGGGTCAACAACATCACTCAATGACGATATGAAACATCTTGAGTTCACGAAATCACGTGATCATTTCCTAGCGTTGAAAAACTCTATCTGCCACATTCGTTACGTTTTCGAACAATTTATTCTGCTTCTCACCTGTGTTCCGGAACAGCAAGATGAAGGGAATCGAGTGCTCTCCAGACCTTCCAACGAGTACCCATTACTCCATCAAAGTTCTGAACACTTTGTTGCTATTTCAAAACAGTCCCATCAGATCTTGAATGCGACTAAAAATGCTCTCTCGGATATGCTAAAATATGAGTCGGAGTTCATTAGCTTGGACAAACTGAATGCATACCAAGCCACTCATGCAAAGATTGTAAGTGAAATTAAGACAATAATAGGATATTGTCGGGACCCTTCAGGAAATTATTTGCCGATCTGTCAATCACTTACGGAACTATTGGACTCCGTTGAAAAAGCAACTGTTAATAACTTCAAATGCAGTGAAACTAAACCTTTGGAATTCGAGAATATCAATACAGAACTCGAGAATATGATACACTGTGTACTCTTGTCCTTACAGAAGCTCTTTAAGAAATATCGCAAACCAGACGTCGACAAAGACGAACCGAAGGCGTCACCAAAGAGTAATGAGGAAGAAAACGAGGATGATACTATACAAGAGCATCATCTTAAACGACAACTGTTTCACGAATTATTGGCCGATTGTGAGTTGCTCAATCTTCCGTCTGTTATCACGAAACTGACTAATATAATGTTGGTCCTAAAACACGCTGCAGCTTCCAAAGAGAAATTATCAAACTTGCTTAAAGTCATCTCTGCGATACCCATTTTGGAGCAGTTCCAACTCCTTGCCGAATATTATCTGTGTCAACAGTTGAGCGCCCATAAAGTGTCAGCCAAAATGTTGTCAGTGATGCTTACTGTCTTTGTAGAAATAAGCACCAAAGGATTCTGCGTACCAGCCGATTTAATGCAAGACGAGGAAGGAGAGTCAAAGAAGGATCAAAAAGAAGGAGAGGGTTTCGGACTTGAAGATGGAACAGGTGAGAAGGATGCTTCGGATAAACTTGAGTCCGAAGATCAACTGGACGATGCAAAACGTCCAGAAGATCGCAAAGATGATGAAAATAAAAATCAAGATGATTGCAAGGAGGAAAAAGGTATTGAAATGAATGATGATTTTGATGGAAAAATGCAAGATATTGAAAAGCCTGAGAATGAAGAAGACGACAGTGCTGAATCGGAGGAGGATGAAGAAGATCTTAATAAAGAAATGGGTGAAACTGAAGAAGGTGCTGATAAATTGGATGATCAAATTTGGGGTGACGATGAAGAACCGCAGCCAGAAGAGGAGGATGAGCAAGAGAAACAGATGGAAGAGGAAGATGGCAAAGGCTCTAAAGATGAAAAGGAATCGCATAATGATTTGGACAGTAAAAATGATGCAGCCAAAGAAGGCAAAGACGAACAGGATAAGGATGGGCTGGATGCTACCAATGAACCCAACAACGACAAGAAAAAGCAAGATAAGGAGGACATCGATAACATGAAAGATCCCGAAATCGATGAAGAGCAAATAAATCCTTATCATAATGAATTGGAAGAGCCACCGGAGGCAGAAGAAATGGATTTGGGCAACATGAACAATGTCGATGAGGAGCAAGAAGAAGGCGAAGAACAGCAGGGCGATGATAATCCATTCGATATTGATGCAATGAAGGAAAACATGGAGACTAGAGAGGAAAACCATGAAGCAGAGGAAGAAGAGCAAGAAAAGAATGAAGAAAAAGATAATCAATTAGAAGCGGGAGAAGATGAGTCTGATTCTGATGAAGGTGAAGCAGGAACTGATGTGAAGGAGGATAAGGATGCACCGATAGAAGAAACATCACCAGATGAGTCCAATAAGGAAGAAGAAGAAACCGAGCCGGAAACCCAAAAACGAGGTGACCTGGAAGTAGAAGAAGAGGAGGAGAAAGACCAACAGTCCCCAGAAGCAGAAGAATGTGCAGAGAAACCAGAAGAATATGAAGAATCAAAGGATAAACCGAGCAAGGAAGAAAATGTGCAATCCGTACAAGAAACTAAAAGCAACGGTTCAGCAGATCAAGTTCAAAATGATGATGAAAACAAAGAAGATGTAAGGCAAGAGCAGAAAATGGATGAGCAAGAGACTGGCGAAGAAAAAGACGGTGTCGGACAAGCAGAAAATGATGTGAGTATACGCGGAGTGAACTAAATATGAACATCGTTAAAAAAAGAGTGTTTTTTCTAGACCAATGAAGGTGGTCACCAAGGCATCGCCGACACCAAAGAAACGGTCTCACAGGAGGAACACAAAAACGAACGTCAAACTGAAGAAAAGCGAAAACAAGGACGAACAGATGAAGAACGAACGCTTGGTAAGAATGAAATCCTAAACAAGGGAACTTTTAAAAAAATTTACATCAATTAAAATTATTATTAATAAATATTTTATTGAATAAAATTGCTTGTTCTTTTATTAATCAATAATTTAATTATAATTGTTCAGGTGAAGCTGAAAAGAATAAACTAAAGCAACTGAAAACAATTGACAAACTTAAAGATCAAAAAGAAAATGATAACACTTCAGAGGATCAGCAGAATGAAAAGGAAATGGAATCCGAAGAGTACCAACATGTAAGAGAACCAAAAAATAGCGACAAAACGACCCTGGACAACGCCACCGAAGAGCAGACAAAGCAAATTCAACATCTAGAGGATGAAGAAATGACTAAAGATGAGGAAAACGAAGGTGAAAACGAGGAGGAACTAATGGAAGTAAATGAAAGTGAAGCTACTGATCAAGTGCCAGAAGATACAAACCTTGAAGAAATGTCAGCGGAGAAATTCGATCAGAAATCAGAGAAACCATCGAAATCTGAAAAGACAAATGAACGAGCGGAGACTCAAGAAGACCAAATGGAAGTTGAGGGAGTAATCGTACCAACGACTACAGTGCTACGAAGTGATGATACGACGGCTCACTGCATGTAAGTGATTAAAAATTCCCAAAATTTATAGGTTTATATTAAATACCTCCATCGATTATTTTGCAGTAAAGAAATACTTCTCGACAATTCAGGCACGGCTGAGGAATTAAGCAATGCAGAAACTTTGGAACTGAGAAAAATGTATCAACAACAATTAACAACAGCTCATAAAAGTGGTCCACCTCAGCACGAAGACTATGAAACGTGGCAGACGATATCGAATCGCATGATACAAAATGCTCGAGAGCTGTGCGAACAACTGCGGCTCATTTTGGAGCCGACGAAATGCACTCGTCTCAAGGGTGACTACCGCACGGGACGTCGCATCAATATGAAGAAAATCATTCCATACATAGCTTCACAATTCCGCAAAGACAAAATCTGGCTGCGTCGTACGAAGCCCGCTCAGCGCGATTACAAAATCACCATCGCCATCGATGACTCCAAATCAATGCATCACAACAACTCGAAGACGCTTACCCTCGAAGCTATTTCGTTGGTGGCACAAGCTCTGACTCTGCTCGAGAGTGGACGCCTGAGTATTGTTTCCTTCGGCGAGATGCCTCAAATTGTGTTGCATCATACGGAACAACTGGATGGCCCGAACCTGGTCAATGCGCTTACATTTGCCCAAGATAAGACGAAAATCGCCGAATTGCTCGACTTCGTGCGTACTGTCAACACCGAAGAGGGTGCTCTTGGTTCAGATAATGGCCTCTTTGAGAACCTTCTGTTAGTTCTCAGCGACGGACGCAATATTTTTAGTGAGGGCAAAGCTAAGGTAAGATTTCGAGTGGAACATTTCCGTATGTGTTGTTTTATTTATTTTTAAAAATGCTTTTCTTATTTTCAGGTAAAGAACGCCATTAAACTAGCACGTTTGCAGCGTATGTTTTTAGTTTATATAATCATTGATAACCCCGAAAATAAGGTACGTATTTCGTCTTATTGTCGTCCACTGTAATATGGATATAATGCGGCAATTTTCCTCTATTAGAATTCTATTTTGGATATACAAACTATGGAAGTGCTGCCTGACAAGCGTATAAACATCAAATCTTATCTGGATGATTTTCCTTTCCCGTACTATGTGATCGTACGTGATTTGAATCAGCTGCCTTTGGTGCTCAGCGAAGCTATGCGTCAATGGTTCGAATTGGTTAATAGTGAACAATAAACTATAAACAACAAACAGAAGCTTATTAATTAGACGAAATAAATTAGACGAAATTCATATTCATATTATTTCTTAATTAAGTGAAAAATAGACTCAGTTATGTATTGTAAGTTAAGTTTTTAATAAACAAAATAATTTGTAATACAATTACAACAAAAGTAAAAAATTTTTTTTTAAAATTGTAAATAAACGCAATTAACTTCAATTACTGACTGCCAATGTTTAGTTGATACAAAAACTATATTATGTAAATATACTTTTACAAATAAACATCAGATATATAAAATTAAATTTTATTTTTCTAATTTACGACTAAATAAAAAAATACATTTTACATTTTTATTTAAAACACATCTCCTTAAAAATGCTCAACAGTTGTTGCTACAATTAAATATTTAAAAATTAAGCTATCAACACAAAGGAAATAACGCAACAAACAAATAGACTGCAGTGAAGAATAAATTTACTGAAGGAAATAAATGTTGGGACGAAATGTATACCTTGGATTAAGGGAAAGCCTAATTTCTTAAAAACTAACGAACCGCTTGTTGTACGTTACACTTTGTACTTTCGATTTCCGAAAATGGGATATAACAACAAATAGCAAAAATAACAAAGCATAAAGTACAAGAGTTTTATAATTGATAAGAAATGAGGCCCTAAAATCATGGTGGACAAAGCATATGTATGGAACTAAAATCGTGTGTATGAAAATAGTTCTGCAGTCGCGAAGCTTTTCTTTAACAAAAAAGGATTAAAAGGGTGTTATAACAATATATCTAATACGCTTACGTTCAAAATCCTGCTGGACAAAACAATTGCAACTCATTTAGAAATAAACAAATTCTTAATTTTAATTCTTTTCCCATCAATCTTAAGTCTATTTCATCAACCAGCCATATTACATAAATCACTTTTCTTGAACCTTCTTCTGATCTTTTCTTTTTTCTCACTCTGACACCTAACCTATACATTTAGTTTATAAATTTTTAATCAGAATGTACTTAATTAATTATCCTATATTATGTACTATAAAAGAAAATCCTTATTGTACTGCCGATATACATTTAATCTCAATAAATAAAATAAGATAAATTGTAATAGTAGGCCTTGAATTGATTATTTTCTATTCATATTTTCAGTTAGTGTAAAAATATAAAAATGTTTGTGAAATGGCGCAAGATAAATTTGGTTTTGAATGAAATTATAAATGAATTATGAATCATGAATCATTATAAATGAATATGCTTATATAATATTATTAGATTATTATTTACATATGTACATAGAATAACGGTTGTTTTGCCGAGATCTAAACAACGAGTAAAGTTACCAGAGATGCTCATTTATCGATTTTGTTCGCAGTTCGGTGATGTATCATTGTCAGTGGGATTTTATGACTTGGGTTATAGACGTTTTTGTGTGATTTTTAATAGAATTGCAATGTTAGCATATGTAAAGAATAGAGTCATCGGTCTCATTTCGTTTAGGTGTTTATGATTTTAAGTGTTAATAATATTTATAATTTGAGAAGCGATACCTTCAAAACTATAAAAGATTATGAAATAAGATTTATGTTAATTTGAAGGTTATTTCAAGGCCTTTCTTTTACGAAACAACGAGAACGAAACTGAAAGTGGCACACCGCCGAAACTGGTTTTTCAACAAACTGAAATTGACAAGGAATGACGAAAACTCGTTCCGAAACATATCCATTGACCCAGACATGTAGCGGTAGGGGTGCGCACTCCCTTCCCCTCCCAAGCTAACCACGTTATTCATGGAAATTCTCTTTGAATGAAAAATAATTTGAAATAATCAAATTTTGTGTCAGGCTGGCCCCAACTACAACCCACAACAATACCCGCCTACGCTACTGTATTTGAGGAGAAACAAAGTTCAAACTCTTTCAAATAAAAGGTTTCATATTTTAACAAAAATAAAAAGTCTTTAACCCTTAAATTCGAAGCAAGAAAGGATATATATATATATACTCGTACATATATTAAAGGTATTAAAAACATATTTCATATGTTTGGTTTAGGAGATAATCTGATTTTTGACCAAACTTTAATCAACAAAGTTCGGTATCCGAGTCTGATTGCAGCTTTAGCTTTCCATCATGGCTACCAAAAAAGCAAAAGAAGAACAGCGAATCGTATGAAACGAGTCTGGCTTTTTCGCTGATTTTTTGGAATTGCGCGTCATCTTCATTTTTAATTTGGATTCCTGACCATCATGATTACTGGAGAGGACAATTCATTAATAAATAATAAACCAAAATTCATTAATAATCCTACTGTAAAAATGATTGCAGAAAACCATTAGCTTCAAAGTGAGTATACAACATTATAATTTCTAGCATATTTCGTTAATATATTTTGTAATATGCACTGCATAAAAAGAAAATGCAAAAAAAGAAATGCACTGTATAGAAAAGAAATGGACGTAGTTCTGTTGCTTTCCACATTTCTATTTCAATTATGTCCAACGCTTTCTGGTAAATCTCTTTGAAAGTTCATCGATGTGTGGTTAACAAAGGAGTACTCCCTGGTATTTGTCCAGGCATTCAAAAGCAGAGATCTGTTCTCTGTTCAAGAGATACAGCATACGATTGTGCATTCATAAGAGTTTTTCTTTTTGTTGAGTTGTGATTCTCAAAGGGGAAGTTATCTGACCAATCCGTGGATTATATGGTCACCAATAATTGCGGAGTGAGACCCCTTGGCATTCATTTATAACGCCAATAGCCAAGAAATGCAAATTATTGCATTTGTACTGTTATATTTTCAGGTTATGTTAAGGCGTGCTTTGCGCCATTTTCTTACTAGAAACAAATATTAATTACTTACGAACTTCTCTTGTTGAGCCACCGAAGTTTTGATAATTACAAAGGAGATCCATACAAATTATTATATATAAAATATATGTATATTCGTTAGATTTAAGGTGTAGGATCGCAAAATATAATATATAATTAAAAATATAAACAATAAAATCAATAAAAATTATTCGGGATTTGTTTCTATCCTGGCAACTTTTTTGAAAATGATTTAGTGCTTAGATTGAATTTTGAGGTTGTTAATGGGGATTCGGTTGCATCCTCTATTGAAACAATTAAATAGTTTTACCAAAGACAATATAATACAAAGATGTCTCACTCCATACAAAAAAACCGAGCAGCTAAAATTCAATTGGGATTTTCGGAAAATCCCATCTGAAGCTTTGGGAGAGTAAAATGAACATATTGTGAGAGCGAGAGATCAAGTTGTGAGAGTAATAGATCAAGTTGTGAGAGTAAGAGCTGCAACTTGCAAGAAAGTGAGCACAAAAGAGAGCGCGTTTGCTACAAATGAGGGTAAAGAATCAAAGCAGTTGCCATCAGAATGTAGAACATCTTATTTTAATTATAACAACAAAGGGTGGTGGCATAACAAACTTTCAGAGGCCCTATATCAGTAGAAACAACAATAAAAAATGAAATCTTCAAATATTAAATGACATTTATTTATGATTCAGTATTTGAAGTTTTGATTGTTTGTTTTTAAAATATGACCAAGAACGATGCTTACGGCGTATTATGGTTATCAAACGATCTAAAACACTAAACCTGTGAGAATAACACTTATTATTTTCCTCAAACCGATGCGCATTTGGACTTTGTTTTGTACAATGTATACATTGTTGTATAATATATTATTAATTAATTATTATTAATTACAAATTACCGATTATAATATAAATAATAAATACATTGCCAAATTATCCAAATAAAAAACCAAAATCACTATTAAAATAGTAGCCAAAGTCAAAATCAATCAAGTCACAAAAAGGAGCTAAAACATCAGTAAAAATAAAAACACAAAAAATCTCGTTTCTGGTTCGGTAAAGAACGCTGTTGTCGTCATTCATATACTTGTTGTTGTCGAGCGAGCGGTATTCTTGCACATTCGTACAAACTCTAAAAATTTATTTTACAAAAACAAACATTCGCTTCTCTCTCGTTTGTGTACACTATGTTTTGAGCGCGAATTATATTTTTATGTACCCATGCAAAAGGCGAGAGAGAATGTGCGTCGCATCTCAACAAAATTGAAAGCTCTTTCTCAAAAGCACAAAAGCTATCAGATCAGAACAAAATTTTTTTGAAATTTTTCAACGTACTGAGTGAGACATCTTTGTATTATATTGTCTTTGGTTTTACTTTAGTTTTAAATGGTCTTCGTTTAAAACTAATTGTGAACACATAACCACCTTTCTAAATTGTCTAGGTTTATGATTTTTAAAGCATTACCGAAGAAGCTTTTCCTAACATTAAAGCAAAGACAATATAATACAAAGATGTCTCACTCCATACAAAAGAACCGAGCAGCTAAAATTCAATTGGGATTTTCGGAAAATCCCATCTGAAGCTTTGGGAGAGTAAAATGAACATATTGTGATGAAGTTGTGAGAGTAAGAGCTGCAACTTGCAAGAAAGTGAGCACAAAAGAGAGCGCGTTTGCTACAAATGAGTGTAAAGAATCAAAGCAGTTGCCATCAGAATGTAGAACATCTTATTTTAATTATAACAACAAAGGGTGGTGGCATAACAAACTTTTAGAGGCCCTATATCAGTAAAAACAACAATAAAAAATGAAATCTTCAAATATTAAATGACATTTATTTATGATTCAGTATTTGAAGATTTGATTTTTTTTTGATTGTTTGTTTTTAAAATATGACCAAGAACGATGATCAAACGATCTAAAACACTAAACCTGTGAGAATAACATTTATTATTTTCCTCAAACCGATGCGCATTTGGACTTTGTTTTGTACAATGTATACATTGTTGTATAATATATTATTAATTAATTATTATTAATTACAAATTACCGATTATAATATAAATAATAAATAAATTGCCAAATTATCCAAATAAAAAACCAAAATCACTATTAAAATAGTAGCCAAAGTAAAAATCAATCAAGTCACAAAAATGAGCTAAAACATCAGTAAAAATAAAAACACAAAAAATCTCGTTTCTGGTTCGGTAAAGAACGCTGTTGTCGTCATTCATATACTTGTTGTTGTCGAGCGAGCGGTATTCTTGCACATTCGTACAAACTCTAAAAATTTATTTTACAAAAACAAACATTCGCTTCTCTCTCGTTTGTGTACACTGTGTTTTGAGCGCGAATTATATTTTTATGTACCCATGCAAAAGGCGAGAGAGAATGTGCGTCGCATCTCAACAAAATTGAAAGCTCTTTCTCAAAAGCACAAAAGCTATCAGATCAGCACAAAATTTTTTTGAAATTTTTCAACGTACTGAGTGAGACATCTTTGTATTATATTGTCTTTGATTAAAGCTTCCGTTCTAAGTGCAAAGGAAAGAATAATAAATAAATTATAATTTTTACAAATTAAGTTTTATTAATTAAGTTTAATTGCTTAAAATGATTATTTATTTGACGTAGAATATTGATAGAACTTTTTACTTCCTTCATTTTCTCTTTTCTTCAAAAGTTCTAAGGTAACAAATCTTGAAGGGTGCCACTTTTTTTAAATACGTGGGTATTATAGTTTGAAAACTTCATTGGGTAAAGAAGATCAAAAAGGCTCTCAAAATCAGCAGCATATCTTCAACAACCTCTATATAAGGAAAGTCATTTGCAAAAAGCATGAAGTGGTACTAGTAGTCTTCGTTTAAGACTCCTATAAATACAAGGAGCGAAGAATATAATACAAATTGGAACTCGCTGGATTTTCACCAATCAAATACTCTAAGGCCCCTTGGCGTTCTCCCAAATTCGAATGGTACATACTCTGCTAGCAACTTAAAATTTTTTAAAATTGTATTTAAATCTTCATTTCTAAATTTAGGTTAAATACTTTTCTTATTTATTAAAAGACTCAACATTTTCTTGCAGATCCTTAAATCTATGCATTGGTTCATATTATGAGATCTAAAAGGAAAACGACGCTTTACACAATGGTAGGAAATCTATTCTAGCTGAAAAGCCTTCATTCGTACGTAGAGAGCCTGACTGTCGTGAAAGTACTGTTGTGTTTTCAACGTGAACTCCAACTTGGTCACATTTCGAATTGCCGTGATATGCATTGTGTCGCAAATAAAGACGCGAATCTGTATCGTTATAGTGCGATCATATAAAGAAGGTGCAAATCAGGAAGATAGAGGTATGGCACGTTATGAAAATGGCTCATAATGGGGCACAAAGATTTTTGAGAGCTTTTAAAAAGTGGAAGGTCATCTACACCCAGAAGCAATATTTACAATTCCAACTTTAAATTGCCCAACGTAAACGACAGTAAATTTTTTTATTCCAATATGCAAATATTTTCCAGGAGAAGTGGTGCGTATTTTGAACATTTCTGTATTTTCAATCAACGAGTTGGTCGAAAGAGTAACAGTTAAATCTTCAGAATGAAGAATTTGCAGTAATTCATTGCAGCACTGTTTTCCATCTAAATGCTTCCGATACCAATAAGCTAATTTAATAATGTATATATTTTTATCAAATTACTTTAAAATAATTAGCATACGGCCATGAGTGTTTATCGCTATTATCATCATGGCTTCATATGCTTCGCTGCCATTATATAAAGTAGTGTATTATCACAAAGTATGATAAATTAGTGTTTATGTAAGTATGCTGTCTTTCGGTGGGTTTGCTGCAGCCCGTACCCTGTTCTACGTTTGGCCATCCTGATTTCGCTTTCCCCCCGAATGTAGAATTAATTTTTTTTTAAAATTTTGCTATTCGTAAAAAGTTAGATAATGGTGTTGCTATTAACGCGTAAGCGTTGGAAAAGTTTTGAAAGGACGACGTTAATCCTAAAAATCGTTAAAGTTAAGTTTTGATATGTTGAATTTTCTCTTCTGATGGTTTAATGATCCATTTCCCACAACATATGTTTTTACTTTCTTTTTAAAAATTGGCATTTCACACATTTAATATTTAAACCATCTTCCGATGCAACTTGAGTATTCTCTTTTATTATAGTTGTTGGTTTTGCTTATCGAAGTATATTTGCCACAATTAACTGGAGACGTGGCCAACCGTTGTTACCATGAGACATTAGGGTTCCTCGTCCGGATGGTAACATTGGTGCTTTTCTTCTTCTTGTCACCAATGCAACTTTTTCTGCCAAGTCCTTAAATTTTTTCAATACTTTCGACACAGTTTTCCGGCTTACTTTAACTCTCGAGCAATGATTCGGCTAACTTTCTTCTGATCACCAATGATATTTGTTGGTTTTGCTTATCAATGTATATTTGCCACAATTAACTGGAGACGTGGCCAACCGTTGTTACCATGAGACATTAGGGTTCCTCGTCCGGATGGTAACATTGGTGCTTTTCTTCTTCTGACCACCAATGATATTTGTTGGTTTTGCTTATCGAAGTATATTTGCCACAATTAACTGGAGACGTGGCCAACCGTTGTTACCATGAGACATTAGGGTTCCTCGTCCGGATGGCAACATTGGTGCTTTTCTTCTTCTTGTCACCAATGCAACTTTTTCTGCCAAGTCCTTAAATTTTTTCAATACTTTCGACACAGTTTTCCGGCTTACTTTAACTCTCGAGCAATGATTCGGCTTACTTTCTTCTGATCACCAATGATATTTGTTGGTTTTGCTTATCAATGTATATTTGCCACAATTAACTGGAGACGTGGCCAACCGTTGCTACCATGAGACATTAGGCTTCTTCGCCAGGTTGGTAACGTTGTTGCTTTTCTTCTTCTGACCACCAATGATATTTGTTGGTTTTGCTTATCGAAGTATATTTGCCACAATTAACTGGAGACGTGGCCAACCGTTGTTACCATGAGACATTATGGTTCCTCGTCCGGATGGTAACATTGGTGCTTTTCTTCTTCTTGTCACCAATGCAACTTTTTCTGCCAAGTCCTTAAATTTTTTCAATACTTTCGACACAGTTTTCCGGCTTACTTTAACTCTCGAGCAATGATTCGGCTTACTTTCTTCTGATCACCAATGATATTTGTTGGTTTTGCTTATCAATGTATATTTGCCACACTTACCTGGAGACGTGGCCAACCGTTGTTACCATGAGATATTAGGGTTCCTCGTCCGGATGGTAACATTGGTGCTTTTCTTCTTCTTGTCACCAATGCAACTTTTTCTGCCAAGTCCTTAAATTTTTTCAATACTTTCGACACAGTTTTCCGGCTTACTTTAACTCCCGAGCAATGATTCGGCTTACTTTCTTCTGATCACCAATGATATTTGTTGGTTTTGCTTATCAATGTATATTTGCCACAATTACCTGGAGACGTGGCCAACCGTTGCTACCATGAGACATTAGGGTTCCTCGTCCGGATGGTAACATTGGTGCTTTTCTTCTTCTGGTCACCAATGCAACTTTTTCTGCCAAGTCCTTAAATTTTTTCAATACTCTCGACAGTTTTCCGGCTTACTTTAACTCCCGAGCAATTTTTTTGAATGTCCGAACATAGTTTTTCGTACTTCCAATTCGAGTGCCATTTTTAAATGCACTGCAAGAATATTATTATCACTGTTGGCGGACGAAATGCAAAACACGTCTACTCTCTCTGCATACATACAGGAAATCATTTCAGTATTTAAGCATAAGGTTAATGTACTACATATGTATATGTTTTTGTAAATAGCGACTGCTACTTCTTTCTCTGGCTGGGTATTATATGTGTTTATAAATATTCGACCATTTTTTTTTTTTTTTAATGAGGTAGGAAATGCTTTTACGCACATCAGTGTCCCTGCTCGAACCAGGTCCGCCGATACTGTGGGACTCCCTCACTTGCGGACTACCCACTAAAACCGTCCTCTTTCCTTTGGGGGAATAGTCGAAGCAGACCAGAACCAAGAATATTCGACCATACTTGCCAAGGGTACACCAAGAAAAATATATTATCAAATTGATGAATTCAAGGGGAGTTATCGCTACTTCCGGCCCGGGGTCCACCAATCGCTACACCACTGCTTGGGCCCACCTAACAACAGAACCTAGAACCTACTAATAAACAAAAGTAATGTAATAAAATTAATTAGGGATTTACCCGCGTGCTTGGAAAACCGCGGTTCTTAGCATTGATTTTAAAAAAGCGTTTGATCGCATTGGAGTACATGTTATTCTGCGCCAACACGTGGAAGATTGATTCAAAAATCTTTAACTTCGTCAAAGGTTTTTTACAAATCGAAGTTAGAATAAATAATATTAAGTTATGTTATGTTTTCTACATTGGTACCCCGCAAGGGTATCCTTCATCAGTAATACGTTTTATTATTGCCTTAAATGAAATTAGTACGATATTATCGTCATATACGAAAATTGATCATTTCGTATACGCAGATGATGCAATCTCTTCAAAAATGACTGATATCAGCATAGCTCAAGCTACTTTTCAGAATATTCTTAAGAGCTTAAGGGAGTGATCAAAAGAATCAGATGTAAAGCTTTCTTATGGAAAATGTTCATTCCTCCATGATTGTAAGAAGAAAAATTTAAACGCTCTTAGAAAACAAATATTTAACAACACACATACTAATCTTGTTAATCTTCCTAATGTTAGTAATATTAAAATAATTTTCTCATTTCTGTAAGTTATCTAAGCTTCTATACTATACTGAGTATTTTATAAATATCTAAATATATTGAGCTGAACGCCCCCCGGTAGCTAGTGCTAGCTAAGCTCTTATTGTAATACCAAGAATAATGTATTTCCCTGATTAAATAAATTAATAAAATTACAATAAAAATGTGAAACTATATTTTTTAAGAACATTAAAATAAAACGCAATTAATTTTATTTTCGAAGTGACAACGTTTAATTGTTATAAAAATAAATATATATATATATATATATATATATATATTACGTTTGCAAATACACAGCAAAGATACAAAATTGGATTTTATTTTCCCAATTTACGAGTAAATTCAAAAAATACATTTTCTGTTGGCTTAATTACTGGTTTATGAATAGTAAAAAAAGAGTAACTTTAAATTAAATGTAAAGTAACTACTTTTACTGTAAGTAATTTTTTCATTCATTTAAATTACAACGTTGCTTTCAGAGAAGAGTTTCGAAAATTAGGAATCAATAAGAATTACAAAATACTAAATTGCAATTAATTCATACACAATACTTATTTTAGATTCTGGATTAAATTTAGGTATCCCAATATTTAAATAATTTGTGTGAAATTATTATTGAATATCATTTTATAATGTAATCGTAGAAAAAAAATCACAAATAAAGTTATTTATAAAAATTATTAGGAATTTTTTACTGTTTTTCTTTCTGGTTTAGTTTTCTACAAAACTTCTACATTAATTCTACTTGCAACTCGAATGGAAAATCTTTTGAACTTAAACTTTGTCGAAATAATTGCGTATGCTGCCAAGCAACATCGCCCTTGCCACCACTTAATTCCGCTTTAATTAGAAAATCCATTGAGCCTTGTATATTATTATCACCATTGCTCGTGCAGATGCTCACATTGATTTTTCCATCACCGAACGTTTTTCGTTCGAAACTAAATTTATATGATTTCACTTTTAATTTCGATGCGCTAAAATTAAATTTCCACACAACCTCTGCGTAGTCGCTGCTCTCTGGAAATTTTCAAATGCAACTTTCAGATTTAGTAATACTTGAGAAGAAATTTCTTTTACCCTGTCTAGCTAAGTAAACCATTTTCCAGTCACGTTCTACTTTGCGGAGAATATTTTGTGATGAAAACTGAGCACTTTGCCAGGTTTTGTAAGTGGCCAACATGGTCAACTGACTGCTGTGTTCATCTGAGAATAGAAAAGAAAAAAAATCATTAAAAAATAATTTCCTTAAATAAAAATAGCTTATACTAATTTGTGTTAATCTTTTGTAATATTTATTATACAAAAAATAGTCAAAATGAAGTGTTTTTGAAAAGTTACTATAAAGTTTTAAAACTATAATAAATGTTAGAAATGGTTGTTTCAAATGTTGATTTAAAAGTTCGTAATGCTGGCTTAAATCAAATATTATGTTTTTGAATACTATATGCTTTCAACTCTCATGAAATGAAATTACCTTTGATGTATCGTTCATAGACATCAGCAGCACATGAATAACGTACATTAAATTGCTTCTTTTCAATTTCCGTCTCATTTAATGTGAATATAAAAATCTGTGCATTTTATAGAAATTAATATATGTATTAAATTTATTTATTTATATTAAATTTAATTTATTAATTAAATTTAATTTATTAAATTTAATTAAGCTAAAAGTGTTGCAATATTTTACCTCGTTGAAAGTGTGCTCACCACGCGATTGCCGCCAAGTCAAGCTTCCAGAGCTGCGCCCTTTCAGCTCGTGCTCGGTTGGTTTTCTAATAATACAAAAAAGAAAGTAAACTATACAAGAATATAGGTATATATGTCAGTACATACATAAATAAAACACTACAAATAATACTTCTAACAAAAAATTGCGTATTCTTTTCTTGTAAGCCTGACATATCTTATCTTCTTTTGGAAAAAACTTATCTACCTTTCTACAGTTAGTTCCATTAATTCAAGCATGCTGCGCTGACTTAGTAGCTTCTGCCGTTCATCTGGCAAATGAGCTTGACGCTTCCGTCTGATGGCAACGATTGCATCGATCAATTCATTTTCGGGACACAACTTGCGTAACTGAAGGATTTCCTTATGATTGTTCGTGTAACGCCATGTAACATCCTGCACATCATCTCTGGAGTATGCGAAAACATAATCGATGTGACGTTTCCAACCGTGTTGATACATCAATGGCGAATCCACCACGTTATCAGATGGATCGACGTGCAGCCAACGCATTTGACTTTCAGAATAAACCTACAAAAATTAAAGAAACAAAACGAAATTTCCAATTGTTCTTCACTTCACGCGAGTAGCTTATAGAATTCGGAAAAAGACCTCAGTCCACACATGATCGAAAAAGGAATGAACGATGCGCGAATCGTAATCCATACATCGACACAAAAACGTAAAGCAGTTTGCATATTCACCGCAGCGTCCCTGACGCGACACCAGCAGCTGGGAGATGTCATTGTAACGGTAAAATCGAGTCTCTTGGCCACAACAGAGGCCCACCTCGACGCGCACCTCGCCTTCGGCCAGAGTGCGTCGCAGGTTGTTCTCCTCTCTGCCGCACACTTTACACGGCATATGATTGATCCACTCAAAGAATTCTGTGTTAAACCAGTTAACCATCTCTACTAGGATGAGATCACGTATACACGGCTCCTTATCTGAGCAACTGTCATCTGTCGCCAGCCTTTCCTGAATGGCGAGCAGTTTTTCGCTTGCCTTCTGCGTCAAATCGTCCACGGGAATCATTTTGCGTCCAGCCGCCAGAAGCTTTTCATCTTCATATTGCATTACACAGTCTGAGTACAACTCGAGAGACTGAAGGAATTTATTTGCGGTTGTCTATAAATAAAAAAAAAATAAATACTTATACCATACTTTATATTGTATTATTAAAAGTATTTATTTATTTAATTTAAGTATATTGAAAAAATTAGAAATACTGCAGAAAAATAGATTGTGTCGTACATATAAAAAATATGGTAAGTAGTACCAATCATTTCCGGTTATGTTTCTCATAACGAGGTTTCCGTAGAACGTCTTTCCTGATTTCAATTAATTCTGAGTTTCTTATAATACTGTTTCCATATAACGCTGTACGAATCAATCGTGATATAGGAGACTTGACTGTATAGGAGACTGTATAATAGAAATGATAGCGAAAAATACTGATAGGCGAAATTTTAGAAAGTTGAAAAGGTTTTATAAAATGTGGAAACTACAATTTTTTAGTTAGTCCGAGTTAATTCCGGTATTAGGAATGATGCAAAAGTAAGTGCATGTTGATAAAATGTTACATATTTTATCGAATGCATAAAATTAATTTTCAAATTGCGTAGTAAAAAAAATGTGCATCAATGCTTCTTGTCCACTACAATGCTCACAGATGCGGTTAAATCTAGCAAGTTGCGTTCACTAAACTCGAAGCATGCTCGACCGCTACCGTACCGCATCGCTGAGCTTTCGTTCGGTTATAAAATACCAACTGAAAGACAAAGAAAGGTTGAACAAAATGCATAAAGCTGAATTTATAATCTTAAAATAACTAATAATTGCATTTAACAAAGCTACAAGAATCCATGACAAGGCTACAAGACCTTGTCGAATACCAAGTGGATAGATGTACTTACTATAATAAATCCGCATATAGACATTTTGTAAAGAAAATCAGAATGTACATTTTTGACATAATGCATATTTGTACGCACATACATGTAATGTACATATGTACATTTGTAATATATAGAAATATATGTATAGACACTGAATTATATAAATATATTCCCCGCCATCTGTTCACTGCTTTACTTTATCAGTCTTTGAACTGAAGGAATATAAAATTTAAGTTGTTTTCCTTCTTTACTGTACCCTATCACACTATAAGAACTTATAAATTAAAAGAATATGTACATATTTATAAGTAATATATGAAGATCTACTTGTATATATGTACATATATAAATAAGCGTGCATTTGATTCGTGCGCACGTTCTCGTTCATTATTCCTTTTCATTGCTAAAAAAATCTACAATAAATTCATTGCACTCACAATTTATTCTGTGCAATGTAATTTTCAAATGCTTATTAAATTAAGAAATAATAAATGCGCGGTAAAGACACTTGAAGCAACGTGATCCGATGGAAAGAGAAGGGAAGGAGACCGTTTTTGCGTTCTGTATTATGTGAATTTTAGTAATTTACCCTACTTTAAACATTAATGAACTTGAAATTTTTGTTTATTTGTATTATGTAACTAGAACACAGTAAAAAAGCAGTTAAAATCAATAGATTCTCTCTATTCATAGATTTGTACATATGTGTATATGTGGCGCACTTTATCAATTACAACAAAATAATCACTTTTACCCGCCGGCAACACTCAATAATAAAAGTTAGCTTTGTTTTCTAAAATCTAAATTCCTGATTAATTAATCTTTTTCTTCTAGAAATTAATATACGACGATGAGAATCTTTACAAAACCGACTTTATTAGAATGCAATACAGCAAATATTCTAACATGCACCATGTTGCTCAAGGTCATTAACACATTACATTAGCGCATGCTTTAGGTTGTTAAAGCGGAAGAAATAATAATTAGCAACATTTTTAAATATGTGCTGTTTTCGTTCATGCGTGATGTGTCACTCACCAATACTCTAGGATATGTAATACGTTGATGATAAGGAACTGAAGGACATATAAACTTCAATGTAGCTGGAGCCACTGATGCTGCAGGCGGTGTCGTGGAGCTGTTTGCGTTTGCCATCATATTTTTACTTGAAGCTAAAATGATTTTAGATTTAGAATATATATGTACACAGATTATAATATGTACACATTCAAGTACCATTGGTGTTGAGCCTGAGGTGTGCCGTAGTTCTCGCTGCTGCAACTTCTCCCTTAAGCCAAGCTTCACGTCGCTCCTGCAATACTTCGCGATATTGTTCTATCTGTTGAAGCGACGCGTCCAGCGGAAGCGTATACTCGGTGTCGGTGCGCACGAAACCGATAGCTGCTAACAACTCAGCGATTCCAGCCAGCGACAGTAGCTTCTCTTTAATCGTCTGGTTTTCCAGACGTATTGAGCGATATTTATTGTTTGCAGGTTCTCGCAACACATTCTCCAGCAGAACAAGTAACACGCGTACCGCCTCGAGATAGGAATCTTTGGAATTGTTTAACAACTCGGCGTTGTTTGATGGAGAATTGTTGTTGGTGGTGGTGGCGATAGTTACAGCAGTATTATTCACGGTGCTGGAATCAGGGACGGTAGCGGTGGGTGTTTCTAGCGGTTCTATGGACCGAACGCAGTTGATATTAATTTGCGGCATTCCGCGTTTAAATAATTGTATATATCACGAAGCGATAGAGACGACTGGCTGCTGGTAGCAATGTTTGATAGTGGGATTGGTGAGTCAGACGACAAACTATCGCGAGCAGCGAACACTAAACAACGTCTTAGTTAGCTATACTTTCTACTTTGTCCGCTGTTATTGTTTAACAAATGCGTTGTAATAAGTTTATTCTTATTTACGTAATTGTTTTTGTTTTGTTTTGCACTTTCTCAATGCAGTTTTTTATTGTATTTTATAGAAACTGTGTAATTTATTTTTTCAATTTACTTTGTGTGCGTCCCAGACAGCGACGACGCAGCATTCCAATTTTGTCTGTTAGCTTTCGATTTCTGGTTACTTAAAAAAGGAATCAAGCAACGAAAAAACAACGTGCTTGGAAAAAAAGGAAAATAGAATAGAAACAACAACAAAAATTTGCCAACGCTACTGCGAATCAGCTGTAGAGAAAAGTCATCAGCTGTTTATTTTGTTTATTATTATTCTGATTTACGCGCCACCTGCACTTGAAGTTGTCAATGGCTGCAGCAATTTAAGAGACTAGCCTACACATATGCAAGTGTATATACCTTGAGCCCACCGCCCCTCCAAAATTTTGACACTTCCTTATCACCATCTACATGTGAATCCTTATTCCTTTTCCTATCCATTTGATTTCGCTGTCAACTAATGTACAGTACGAAATAGAACTATGCTGTAGTAAACTAAATTACCTAAAAATATGCAACGTAAATGTATTTTCATGATTCGCCACTACGTTTTTGTTGAGAATCGCCGAGAAGTCGCGAAAAATTGAATCACTAAAAGAAACTTTCTGATAGCCCACCTTGATTGATTAAGTTGATTAAGTTAATTGTTGCGTTACTGCTTGCGAATTTGTTTGCATTCGTTTGCTTGATTAACATATAAGTAATTTAAATAAAATGTAAATAACAACTTAAAGGAAGGAAAGATTTTTTAATTGCAACTTTGTTGATAACATTTTTTATCTACCAACTGAAATCTATTATCTAAGCTTAGTTATTTATTAAATAAACATAAAGCAGCAACAACAACACCGTCATCGTCATCAACATTTAATTTGCATGCGTTAATTGATTATTAATGGTAAATTTTCCAAAAATTCAGCACTTTGATCAGCTACGATTGCGTTAGATTTGGCACTAAACTCTGTCAGCTGTACATTTAATCGGCTGCAATATTGAAGAGCCTTATAATTTGTACGTTTAGCGAGGGGGAGGAGGAAGAGGGGGTGCATGTGTGTGTATGTGCGTTTTGTGTCAATCACCCGCTGTGTGCTTTTAAACATGCTGCTGTTCACCTGACAAAAATGACACAATCAATCAATCAATTCAATGATTTTACAAACCAAGGCATAAATCCAAGCCATAGTTTTGATTACAGCAACAAATGACACATTTTTTAACATATTTTGAAATGTGTTAATACACACGATAGCAAACAATGTCATTTCCGTCAGATTATCAGAGAAACTGTGGTCAAATGATGAAAGAGAAGGAGTAGGAAGAGGGCGGAGAAGATGATGAGGAGAAGATTGTGTTTGAGCACCTGAATCGGTTCAAGATTGTCTAATATCAATCTTTACGGGTACCCACAGCTTTGGAAATAAGTTTTCAGTATATCCCACTGTGGTTCAAGTGTAAATCTACGCATTTCAATCTGCGGGGGTTGACATTAAATAATTGTTAAATATTTTGAAAGCAATATTTCCAATGCGCCAATAACATGTCATTCAAAAAGAAACCAGCCGATGGTCCACCCTTTAAGTTTGTTCGTTACTAGATATTTTTTATATATTTATTCTATTTTAATATGTAAAACTATAAACATTATAAGAGTATTTGATACTATTATAAACTATCATATTAAACTACATGCATACAAATATTATTTGAATATCGTATATTTTAACAATTGTGTTAATTTTTGTATTTATTTTTATCAGAAATCAAAAAAAACTGTTGATGTTCATTTATCACAACGCGAGATCATCAAATCTGGTGTTTTTCGTAGTGAATTTATAACATTTATTATTAATCTCTCATCAGTCTCCGGTGATTCGTAATCGTCAGCTAATTTAGCTATAATTTGCCGCACTAATGCATATTTTATTACGTAAATAGTTACGTGATTCATCATATGTGTATATATACGAGTATATAGAAGTATACATATATACTCTTTCTGTATATTTGCTTTGTGAATTGAATATATTTCATGACGTTATTACTATGAAACGTTGCATTTTTTAATAGATATCAATTATAATAAATAAAGTTACATATAAAAATAAATAAATACAGTGTCATAAACATAAATGATTAGCAGAAACTTCAGGCAACGTTTGTATAATCATCGACCTTTACTTAAATGGAAATTCAATGTATTTTTTCTTCTTCTTTTGATGCATTTTTCTTATATTAAAACTGTTGCATTGTAGTTAAATTGTTGTTGTTGCTGTTCTCTTGATATATTTATATATGTTTTTAACAAAAACTCTTCGATTTCTCTCGATGAAGCTGTGGTTTTTTATTGATATTTAGTAGTAGCTGCTGTTGTTGTTGTTGTTGTTGTTGTAGCGGATGCATTTCATCCACCTACTGGAAGCGTGTTAGACTGCATGCATGACATTCCTCCCACCATTTCGAATTATGCCCGTGCAAATCGTGCAAATTTGCGGAAAGCGGATGAAAGGTTTTTTTAAAAAGCTTTAAAAGAAGATGCATTTTTTGTCACATGTTTCGTGTATCCATAAACAACTACAAAAATGTTGCATTGAACAGTAGATGAATATTTATTAATAACAATAAAAATACAAACAAACCACAAACTTTGAAAGACTCTAGAAGCGAACTTGAAAAAAGTCAATAAAGATTCATGTGGCTTTTGAAGTTTGGTGCCAGCAACATAATCGCAATCACATTCAGAATGCTGCAGTGGGTTGTTTTAAGTGTAAAGGTTGAATACTTAAAACTAGCATTGAAATTAAAATAATTGATGTTGTTGTTGTTGTACTGTCCGTATATTCATCCGTATGACAGCGACGTGCCTGAGCCACGTGCCTGTCTTCGAGCGCTGACAGACTTCTTGCCATCGACTGCCGACGAGGACAACAACACGTAGTCAATTAATAAGCACTCAAAAATAAATTAATAAAGAAACCAATGAATATTAATTAGATTATGAATATTTTACACATACTCTAGTATATAATAATGCAGTATATTGTGTTTATTGGCAGCCTAAAGGTTCCAAGTTTTTGTTATCGACACACAGAAGGTGACACGTAAAATATTGCAACTCAGTGCAAGTGAAGGTTTCCGTTATCCGCTGTTTTGGAACTCTTTTTCAATGTCGCTGAATCGAAAGCAACCTACAAGTTGCCTTTTTTTCCAATGTACATAAATGATGATAAAAAATATAGTAATGATGATGATAATCCATACATCCAAACATCATGGATAGCGAAAAGATCCATAAAAACAGTTGACTCGATGACTGAAGCGATCTGCGGCAACGTTTCCGGACTCGCGTCTCAGATGCTTTCCAATTATGAACGATTATGTAGCCATGAGGCACTTGCTGCTGCAACAACAACAACAACAGCATCATCATTATCACTATCATCATTATCACTATCATATGTGCACCTTTTTTTATGCTTCATCGCTGCGGCGGTAATCAGCAAACAAACCCACCGACGATCATCCAACCCATGGATAGCGCCAGCGTATTACTTGCTGTTGTTGTTGCTGGCGTCGTTTACTTCCGATCTGGCCTTTTATTGGCGATAACTTTGAAGTGCAGCAACGACAACAACAACAATATTTGAAGCAACAGCAACAGTGGATTTCTTCCTGTTGCACGCTTTTTTGGCCAAACGATGTGCGATTTTATGCTGTCATAAAAAAAGACACATTTTCTGTTTTTGTATTTTAATCAACCATCAACATTTTGTTGACTAACGGCTTTTTCTTTCCCTCCCCCTCTCCTCTCCCGCGTACAGCCTCCTTACCTCTTTTATGTTTTGATGACATTTTTTCAATGCTGCGCAAAGTTTAGTGTTTGTTGTTGTTGTGGTTGTTATTGGTACTTGACACTCGATATAATCGAAGCAACTCTTCTGGCATGAAGAAAAAATTAGAGATTGCATCACGTTGGAAAACAATAATAACAACAGCAACAGCAGCAAAATTCCAAATCTCAAAAGCTGCTGATACAAAAGTTGCTAATAAAAAAGTTGCTACAACAAAAGTTGCTAAAACATGTGTTGCTAATCGAAAAGTGTTGCCAGCATCAGCTTCAGCGTTCTGTCGATCACATCGACTTGGAAAACCGAAAGTCATCTCTTTTAAATGATAATTTAATGTTGTGATCAGTGTTGAGATTATATAAACGTCAGTTATTTTCTTTTTTCATATCAATTGAATTGTTTTTTCTTAGTTTTATTTTACTATCACTTTTCTACACTTTTTTTAAGTGGAAAACTAATTATTTGTTAGCTAAGTTTTGATCCATCGCTACGCAACATTTGCTCCATTGGCTTTAAATCGTTATTCGTTTAAACTCTAGGCTCTGAAATGAATAACAAATAAAATACCATACAAACAACAACAACTGACAAGTCCAACAACAAAACATAGCAGACGTAATGTTGTACGTAACGGCAAAACGTGACTGTGAAAAAAAAACATGTGAAGCGAAATAAAAGCATATTTTTTAAAAACTTATGACAATCATATTTACGACTTCAAAGTAAAACAATAACAAGGACAGCAACAATAACAATAACAATAACAACAATAATAATAACAACAACGACAATCTAACAACTAATGACACAATCACAATGAAAAGGTGGAAAACTTCACTGAAAAATGATTGAGTGAGTACAAAAACCAGCCAGCAACAACAACGATGGCGATGATTAACATGACATCAAAACAAACAGCCGCAAAAAAACCAAACAAAATTGTAGCAATGAGTTTTCTGTTGATTGCACCTGCCAAATATTCACCCAATGATTTGAATGATTAACTGAATGAATGTCGGATTTAATGTGTATATGAATGCATGACTGACTGATTGAGTGACTGACTGACTGACTGAGTGACTGACTGACTGATTGTTTGATTGCTTCATAGCATGCAAGCCACATAAACGAGGAAAAACAAGGAGCAAAGTGAGCAAAGAGTTTGAAGCTCGCTTTAAACTTTGAAGCTATGCACACTGTAGGGTACTTAAAATAAAAACAACAACAACAACCAAACTAACCACACACACAGGAGAAACAAATTAGAAAGAACAAGCAAACGCAAAGAAAAGTTCACAAAAAACTCTACAAAAAAGAATATGAAGAATACACTCACTATACACTAATATTGAAACCATAATAAAGTCTATTAATTATACACTTCAAACAACTTGTCTCTTTGTTGAAGTGATCGACTTCTTTTAAGCAACGTTGCCAGCATCAGTTTTCGCATTGCGACTTCTATCGGGTGGGCCATCGGCTGGTTTCTTTTTAAATTAAATAAATAATTCAGAAATAATTAAATTCAATGAATAATCTAATTCAATACAATTAAATAGTTAAAAGACCAGTCGATGGCAGTTACTTCATGTATTTATTCATATTCTTTGATTCATTTCTGCCACTTTTCATGCCACACGACCATCAAACAACGCAACATAACACATGATATGCAATGATCATTAGTAAAAAATGTCACTTGTATACTGTCACGGTTTACAACAAAACCAGGAATTCATTATTTAACAACAACAACAAGTTTTCAACTTGTGCGGTTGATTTGAATGCAAACAAAAAAAGTAATACTCACAAATTAAGTTATTTTAGGCTGTTTTTGTTGTTATAATTGCTGTTATTTAGTTTCATGTCATTTTATACCTCAATGCTTCTTGTTGTTGTTGTTGTTGGCTTTTTTTCATGCCATTTAAATTTACACTTATGCTGGATTATGATGCTGTTGATGCTGTTGGTTTCCTTCATTTGAGACTCGATAAATAGCTGTACTCCACCCAATGACGAACAACAACAACAACCATCCAGCAACGAGCAAAAACAACCAACAATCCACCAACAACAACATCTATTAACTAAAAACTATCAACAACGATCAACAATGATCAACAACAACAATGAACAGCAACCAACAACGAGAAACAACCATCAACCACCACAACAACAACAACAAAATAATCAACAGCAACAACAACATTTGATCTGGTCTGTATTTTGTTGTTGTTGTTTCTTGTTTGAATCTGCATTCAAAATCGTGGCTTCTCTCTGAAGTTGTCACCATTTATTAACACGCAAGTCGGATGAACAACAACAATTGCTACACAACAACGTCAATATCAGCATCATCATTATTATCATCATGATTATGATTATCATTACCATCAGCATCGTCGTCATTACAACAACATTTCAAATGCTCACGAATCACGGGCTCAGTTAAGATTTCCCTCGTGCAAAAGCAAACAAGAAAAACAAAAGCAAAAACAAAAACAACAAGAAAGCAAACACCAAAACAACTTGCATAAAATTTATGAAAACTTCCTCATAGTTACGCAATGCGTTGATCCTGTTTTCAATCGAAAAAGCCACATAATTTTATTTATTACTCTGTTCCTTGATCCAGTTTGTCGAATTGTCAGTTTTGTTGATTTAATTTTTAATTTCTTCTCTTTTTTTATGTAGTTTCTGTCTTCATCACCAACGCAACCACTCAAGCAACCGCTGCGTGGTGAGTTGATTATGGTTTGCGTCTAGCTTCCGTTTAAGGAGTCAAATATTCCAGTTGAGTTTCCGCGAAGAGTCGAAAGAATGCGGCCACCAATCAAGGGTCTCTTTTAGGCTGTCGCTTTAAGGAAGCTCGCTCTTTTCTCTGCTGACGATGAGCTGTTAAAAGCGCAACCGCTGAACGCACGATCGTTTCTTTGGAATTGCATCGCATTACGTATACGCCATGTTGTACGCTGAAGACTGGCAAAGCAGGAAGTCGGGAGGTGTTTTTTAATGAAAAAGCACTTCAATGCGCAAAATAAAAACAATCCGAAAAATGAAAACAATCCAAAAACAGATACAAACAAGATTTAAAGTCATTAACATTCGTTTTTAAAGCTGGTTTTTGCTCTTGTCTTTCATTTAAATGCTAAATCAATGGCAAGTGTAATGAAGTGACGAGATGACATTATTACAGACATTCATCATCGTCTTCATCATTGTGATTACCATCATCATCTTATAATTCCGCCGAATGCATCATCAAATGCTGTTAAAACTCTTTGCTGATAACTTTTAGCAAATAATATGAATGAAAGCATATTAGAAAGAACACAGAAGTGTCTATACACATGTTACAGGCATCAAAGGTCCCTAACGCCATGTTGATCAACGTTGCGTCCATCACCATGTTAGCAGCATCGACGATGGAGTGGGCGGCGGCTTCAATGCCTGCTTTAGGCTCCAGCAAGGTTTTTCTTAAAACTTCATACAATAAAAATCATGTACATTTTACTTGTGTGTTCAAACCTGATTGTTCACGATGTCTTACGCCGGCTACAAATGTAACCGTTAGCAAGTCAAGGTTTCTGCATTGAAGCACTCAATTCAAAGCTTTCAGCGGTTGTCTCTGTTGGCTCGTGTGGCTTTTCGACGCGTTTTGTTTTATTTGCTATTTGATTTCGATGTTGGGTTTTTTTCATGAGCTTCGTGTCCAACAACGAGCTCAATAAATGAATGAAGGAACGGATTGAACGAAGCAACCAACACACAAACCAACGAATACACAAACCAACGAACGAACGAGCGAAAACACAAACCAACAAACGAGCACACAAACGAATGAACGAACGAACGAACGAATGAACCAACTTCAAATCTACGTCGTGCGCTCGGCTCAGCAGCGAGTATTTAACTGGAGTGTCAAAGAATTATTAAAACAGTTTTTTCCTCCCAGAGGATTGGATTGGATTGAATTGCAGTGGAGTGGACACCAGAGTTGATCCGTCGTTGAACACCAGCAAAAATATTCGCGTTGTTGCACCGCGTTGAGAATAAATGTTTGTTTCCTTGAGTTTTTGAACTGTTTTTCCGAAAGTGATTTGAAAAGTGGATCCGAGAGTTATGAGGATCTCACGGAGTCTTGTGGTAAATTAAGAAGAAAATAAACAAGGAGACGGAGAAGAAGAACAAAAAGAAGAGGAAGAACAAGAATATTGAATAGAAAATCAATAATAAGAAGAAAACTAATAAAAAAAATAACAAGAAGTAGAATATTAGGAACAATAAAAGTCATGAGTCCATGTATTTGTGTGTGTGCGTGCAGTGAATGACACCCATGAATGATTGAGACAAGAAAATTTAGGGTTAAAAAAAAGAACCACGAACTGAAAAGCATTTCAAAGGACAACAACAACAACCACAACAGCAACAATTCTAAAAACTACAAATTGATTGATGATTGATTGATTGATGGGCCGAATGGGAACCGTCAAAAGCTTGATCAAAGAAACGTCTATAAAATGATGTCTAAATTTATAACCCTCTCCCTTTGCGAAAAAACAACCAACAAACGAAATCACGCACTTGTTTCTCTTCCCTGTTTTCGTGTCCACCCAAAATTATTCAATAAAAAACACCTATTCACTGCCAACTGCTGGTATTTCATTTTACATAATTTGTTGTTTTTACACAATTTTTGCCCGTTTTTACTGCTTTTCTTTGCCAAACAAGCTGTTTTTCCTTCGTTTCGTTTTGTTTGATGCTCTGTTAAAACGAAGTAAATAAATATTGGCACTTGATTTATTTCCGTTATACGATGAAACGAAAACTTAATTAAATATTAGTTTGTCTTAATGTAAAATGGTTTATTAACACTTTAAATTGCGCGATCTTTCATCATTATTATTGTTAATATTAACATCGTTGACGTTGCATGTGAACATGTTGAAAAAGGTTGTTCACATGCACCGCCGCCGCCGCCACTGCAACCATGCGAGGCAAACAAGTGTTGAAGTTTCTATGATTAACTTGTTAAGATTTAGTTTAGGCTTTTTTAAAGAGAGATATGATTAAAGTTAAAAATTCAAGCTCAAGTTGAGGTTTTGTAACGATGACTTAAGACACAAACTAAAGTTATTCAAAAGAGACTGAGAACACAAACTCAAGTTGTACAAAGAAGACTTAAGAAAAAACTCAAGTTGTATTCACAAGGAAGACTTAAGAAACAAACTCAAGTTGTACAGAAAAGAAAACTTTTTCTTATATTTCTGTTCCTTAATTTCGCAATTCAAACACTTAGTGACGCTTTTAGTCATCGCCGCTACTGTTAGCGCCCAATAAAAGCTACTGGAAGGTTGGAAACAAGTAAATTTTTCTTTCTCGCGTGTGTGTTAGTTTGTTTTTCGCACACTTTATTTTCTTTATTTCACTTTCACTCATTTGAGTGTGAGCGGTGAGAAACGTGAGCCTACAATTAGCATGCATCGATTAGCTTCTCCTCGGTCCACACGGCTGCCGGCATGAAACTACAACAACAACAACGAAGCGCGGAAATATTATGACAACCGGGTTGTTATCTCGCAAATTGTTATCTCTCGATTGTTGGCAGATCAGCAGACGAAAAACATGCTGGGTCGGGTGTTAAACAGAAATTGTTTTTGCATAAGTTTTTCTGAACTGATTTCCAAAGTGTGATGTAATCAGATTATCAACTAGTAAGTGTTTTGTAGATTTAATAAATACACAGTCAGGGAGAGAGAAAGAGATAAGGAGAATAGTGATAAAGAGACACTGTATATAATGAAGATATTCAATACTCTAATAGATTTTGTAAGCAAACACAATTAAAGGCGCTGAGAAATGTCCAATTTTGTTGCTTAAGTCTTTTATACTGAAAATAGTGAACGAGTATAAAATCGATTGAATGTTGATCGTTTCTTCCTCAAATAGCTTGAAAAACATCATAAACAATAATCTTAAAATAATCATAAAAAATAATAATCTTCAGGGGATGAGGTTGGATTTATGGCAATCAATTCGGCGCTCGAGAGACCATAAAGCGAGTGCTTGCGGTCTTTTTTAATAACTCATTTCAAGTGCATTCAATTTCGTTCATGAATTCGTGACGATGCCAGTCAGTTAGTCGTCCGTCATTCACTCGTATTTCAATTCACAACATTTTGCTCACATGAAAGTGAATAATTATGCAATCATTTCAGTTGTTAAATGTTTTTATTGACGGTTTGAAGTCTGAAGCTGTTTATTGTTGTTGTTGTTGTGGTTTTTTTACGATAACTATTGTAAATCTGGAGCAAAGCCCAGTCAGAAGATAACGAAAAAAGATGAAGGAAAAAAATGACCCACTTAGAAAGAAATGCTTAACAAATATAAGGTTAAAATAGGAAAGAAGAAAAAGAAGAAGAAGAGAGGCCTTGAGAGATGCGTGTGTGTGTTGTTGTGTCGATAGGCAGATTTTGTTAAGAAGCGACATTTGTTGTATTTTGTTAGGTTTTTTTTATGGCTGGATTTTTTGTTTCTTTGGGGAATTTTGCACAATTCAACGACCTCGCTTTAGGCACACATCCGCTGCTTAAAACACTCCAAGAGTAGCCTTATTTTCGTGGCATTTCATAACTCGGCCGCCCTTTTTTGGATCTCATTCAAGACAGTGATTCGCATTGACCCCATTCACAAAATTTAGCTGTAATGAACACAACAACCGATCGTCAACTCTGCGATCGCCTACGCAGTCTTTAAGTTGGATTTGCTTTCGCTTTGGAGCAGCAGCAACTCTTTTGCTGTATTTGGCTTTGATCTTTATTTTGGCATAACAATTTTTGGCATTTTTTATGTTTATTAATTTTTTTATTATTTCAATTTTATTGCTTTTATTATTTCTATTTATGTTCCTTTTATTGTATTATAATTGTTTGTTGTTTTTGTTTTAATTGTTTTTAATTATTTTCTTTTTATAGTTTAATTCTATTTTTTTTACTTTTTATAATTTTTTGCATTGTTTTTATTTGTATTGCTATTTACTTTTGTTACCCTTTTTTGATGGTTGTTGGTTTTCTTTCGTTGGTGTTTGTTTTTGTTTTTAAGCCGCAAACTGCGTGGCTGCCTTTGAAGTTGAAGTGAAAGTTTTGTCAACTTTTGCAGCAGATTTGGAAACGCAGGTCCTTTTGACTTGCATATTTTTTCGTTTTTCATACTTCCTGTTTTCCAGCCTGTCATTTTCAAATATTGTATTCATCAAAGTGTTTCTTTTTATTGTGATCAATGTCCCACAATTCCTATTTTATTGCACTTCACCAAGTTTATCGCTTGAGTCTTTTGTTTCTGAGCTCCTTCTGCGTCTGGTTTTCATAATCTTCTCATCTAAATATTGGGTTTGTTGCTTTCTTTTCCATCCTCTTCTTCTTCTTTCTTCTTATTCTTTGATTCTCTGTTGTTACTCTTTTCATTTCTGTTCTTCTTCTTTTTTATTTTGTTTCATTTCTTTTTTAATTCATTTCTTTTCCGTTCCTTTCCTTTTCTCTTCTCTTTTTCCTCAGTTCGCCTCGCTCGGCCTGCTCTGCATCCTCACAATCACCGCCGGCAAAGCGTTGCCAACAGATCAACAACCAGCTGCATCTCAAGTTAAGAGCATCAGCGTCGCTCAGCAGCGCTTTGATCTGGGCGACGACGTTCACGACGTTGGTCACCATGAAATACACGAGCACCATCACGAACATCATCACGATCCTGGTTTCTGGAAGAAGAAGGTCACCTGGAAGGAGGGCTGGAAGAAGATCTGGAAGCCGGCTAAGAAACAAATCTGGAATCCATCGTGGAAGCAGATCTGGAAACCTGTTTGGAAGGATATCAAAGTGCCCGCTTGGAAAGACATCAAAGTGCCCGCCACGAAGCAGATCTGGAAGCCAGTTTGGAAGGAGATCAAAGTGCCCGCATGGAAGGAGATTCAAGTGCCCGACTGGAAGAAGATCTGGAAGCCAATATGGGTGCCGATCAAAGTGCCCGCCTGGAAGGACATACAGGTGCCCGCCTGGAAACAGATCTGGTTGCCCGTTTGGAAGGAGATACAGGTGCCGGCTTGGAAGGAGATCCAAGTGCCATACTGGAAGCAGTACTGGACACCCGAATGGATCAAAGTAGGCATCCCGGGTGAGAAGTACTTGGGTAAAGATCACCACGGCTGGGAGTATACCAGTCATGATTTGTGGAAGAAGAAATTAATCTGGAAGTCTCACTGGAAGAAGTTGTGGAAACCAGCCAAAAAGCAAATCTGGGTGCCGAGCAAGAAACTAGAATGGAAGGAGGAGTGGAAAAAGATTTGGAAACCGGCCAAGAAGCAAATCTGGGTCGAAGACAAGAAACTGGAATGGAAGGAAGCCTGGAAGCAGATCTGGAAACCAGCCAAGAAACTCATTTGGGTGCCCGACAAGAAGCTGGAATGGAAAGAAGACTGGGTACAAATCTGGAAACCAGGAAAGAAACAGATTTGGGTGGACGATAAGAAGCTAGAATGGAAAGAAGCGTGGAAACAGATCTGGGTACCCGGCTGGAAGGAGATCTGGGTGCCAGCATGGAAGAAAATCTGGAAGCCGGTTGTGATCTCGGAATGGTTCCCGACGCCAGACCACCACGATCACCACCATCACGAGGAAGCGGGGTGGGATCGCAAAGATGACCTGGGCGGAAAAGGAGTGTGGAAGCGTGACGATGCGGCGACTAAGTCGACACAGCTGAATGCGGTGCAGTCAACAGAATTTCAAACACCGCCAGCAGCAGCAGCAACACTTTCAGCGCCGCAAAAAACAGCGGGTGCATTTAAATTCCCGGGGGCGTAAAACACAATCACGCATCGCCATCATCACCTTGTAAATAAACCTCACATTAAGTTAAGCCACCCGCAAAGCTTCCAATGACAGCAGAGTTGGAAGGAAGCAGGAACAACCATGATAAGCTATGATTTAAGTAATCTTTGTATTTAAAATAATACTTACATTAATGTAAATATTTTGTTACTGATAAATTAACTATAAATAAATAAAATTCAATACAAAAAAGTTGATAAATAAATAATATTGTAGTCTAAGTTCATCGAGGTGGCAACAGGTTACATGGTAACTCTGTCAGCTCCTATCGACGTCTTCCAAATGCGAGTCAAACTCTGGGTCGCTGCTCTCCTGATACTTAAGCGGCGTGTTGGGCAGTGGCACCCACTCGTCTTGTATCACCGGACCCCAGACCTTCTTCCACTGCGGGGCGTAGACAACTTTAGCCTGCCAGTGTTTCACCCAACGTGGCTTCCAAATCGTCTGCTTCTTCCAAAATCCGGCGGAATCGACGTCGTCAGCTTCGGTGTGTTTAACACTGGAAAAGTTAGCCAAACAACAAAACAAAAAATAAACGTGAGGTTCTCTTTACTGTTGCAGTTTATCTTGCTTTCTTCTTAAGACTTACATCGTTGTTGATTTTGTGTTGTAAGCTTTCACTGCCGGTAAAAAACTGTAGCTTAGGATACACAAAAGTAAAGCATCCACAATCTGAAAATGTTCCAAGTTTTACTCAGTGTTTACTTAATAAATAATAATAATATTAATAATTCTAAATTCCAAAACCAAATAAAGAATCAATCAGTTGCACTAACACGGAATTTCATTTTGACTCAACAAATATATTTAATTATGTTTTAAATAGACCGATTCCACCCAGACAACTCGTCACCACAAAAACTGTTCGGCAAATCAGCTCCATCAAGTTTCATTGCAGCATTAAATAGTCGTTTAAAGCCGCTTTAAATGTTGTCACTTTCCTTTAGATGTGTAACATAAACAAAAGTATGCACCGTCTACACCAACAAATGTCCGCAAAAAGTCACTCAACTCGAATTCAACACAGTCAAAATTTAATATTCTCCACAGTCGCCCGAATAACGGACCATCCGCAGCACTGATTATTATTAACTGGACACCTTTGTTACTACGTTAAAGTTTTAGGCATTTCTTTTTCTTGTTTTTTTTAAGATAAAGTTTTATTTATATCACATTTGGAATAATAAATAAGTTCAACCGTTATTAGTGAATTTGTTGTTTTCTTTTTTGTGGCTATAGTTTTACTCTTATACGAGGCATGCAAATAAAGTGTTCAGGAAACACAAGAAACGTTTCAATTTTATGGTTTGATCTGCTAGTTGAGTGGGTAATAGTGTTTGACGCGCGGATTTGTCAGTCACCTTTTAATAGTAGGGGACCGCGAATTGGGCACTATTTGAAGTTTGATGAATGTTTGTTCTCATTTCAATAATCGAGGAATAAATGATGGAATCAGAAGCAAATAATTGCAACAAAAATTATGGTATATTGGAGCCCTGAGAACCCCAGGAAATGTCATCAAAAACGATGGCACTATCCAAAAACGACGATGTAGTGAACAATTTCTGCATGACGATTCCTGCAGGAGACTTTACTGCTGAAGAGTATTTGGTGCTCATCTCCAATTAATTATTCGTTCTTTTGACGAAAACTTTGACGAAGACACAGAATCGTAATAATGTTAATTTTTATTTAATTTCGTTCGATATCTTTTAAAAAACGAATTAAACTTTTGATTACAGTATTTATATAGCAAGTGTACCCGACACAAAATGGTATACGAGTTATTTTCCGCATTATGTTGAAACAGGTTAGAAAAACCAACATACATCGTGATGTTCCACGCCGTACATTGAATGGATATGAACCTCTTCTTCTTAAGTTTAGCAGACTTCATATCTACGACAATGTGTCTCCTGTAATTAATATTTCGGATTCAGCTAGCTTAACTAAACAAAGATCTTACATTTTTTATCCCTTTCTTAAACGTTTTGTTATGTAATGAATTACACATGTATACAAACTATAAAGCAATGTGCTTAGTAAACTTTCTGTTAATAATAGTCATTTTGTAGTAATACAAAATAATACTTAAATGAATCAATAAAATCAATATTTTTTTCAGTTTCAAAATTGAAAAAATCCTAAAAAAACAGTAAGAAATCGATAACCAATCGCTAACTAAACTTGAACTAATAAATTTGCATAAGCTTTTTGATGTCCTTTATGTATACTTTTGTATATCCTTGTAAAAGAAAAGTTAAGTCAAATCAATCGCTAGTCACTTTATGTTTATAGGTATCAATATCTGTTTATTTTTTTTCATTGCTCAAAATGTTGTCTGCCTTGTTTTGATAAATATACAATATGTAAGTGTGTAACACATATTACAATACATTAATAAATTCTTCATTCATACTTAAGTATTATATGTGATTAGCATGGAAGTAAATTGAGTAGAAATGAATTCATTCTATTAATTAAGACAGACCCATAAAGCTGATTAGAAGTACAGAGTTGATTAAATTATATATATTCGTGTATTTATGTTGCGTAAATAATTAAATTACATATAAAATTCACAAGAATATTTGATTCTACACTCCTTCAACATACAAAGTATAGAGAACTAAATAAACTTAAGCTAAGCTTTCGACAATTCTTTCAATTGTTCCTATCGTACTAAATAAATAGCAAATAGATTCTTACTGGAGTTAATTATTTACTAAAGCTACAATTTCATAAATTGATGCTTAGGGCAAAATAATATTCGATCGTATGTATACGAGTATAATAAAGCTAAACGGTCAATATTGATGCCTGTGTAATGCACAAAGATGACACTTCAGAAAGATGACTTTATTCGGAGATAAACGCCATTAAAATCTTATTTTCTGTGTTCTCCATTCCACTGTGTAGCTTATAAAATTAAGTAGTAAGCTTAGCTTGGGTTTAATTCGATGAAAAAATAGCTAAATGGCGTCGAAGCAGCTTCTACCCCAGTGCTACTGCATATTGCTTTCATATGCATAAATCGATGTTTGTATTGTAATTAAATGCTTTTACTTTACTTAAGACCTCAAACTATTTTACAATTTCTAGTATAAAAATCTGTAATGGCTTTATTCATATTTCTTGTTGCTTGACCTTGTTCGAAATTCAAAATTTGTTCAATCGCTTTTGATATTTTGATGTGATTTTTTGTTTGTTCTGTGAGTATTTTTTTCACGTTGTTCCAAAAGGTTGCACGTTTTTCAGGTTCAGGTTCTTGTCTCCACTATGAAGTTCAGTGCATTTTTTCGGTTTTTTTTTGTTTTTTCAGTCTTGGTTAATTTAATTAGTTTTTTTCTTGTTTTTTTTTTTTTGTTCTGCCTAATAATGTAAACAAATGTTTCATGGAGATGAAGAATAAACGCCAAACATGAAGCGTGAAGCGATTTTCTTATAGCATAACTTAAACATTTAAAAATATCATATGAAAAAAGTTTCCCTAAATTTATTTGTAGGACTTGTATATGCAATTGTGCAGTGCTGCCATCTACAGACAACATAAAAAAGGCAACACTATCTTTGACTTCAAATTTACACAAAAAAGTTAGTTTTTTTCGTGGCTTCTTAAACACAATTGTTGGTAGTAATTCCAACATCTAACACTACTAACTAAATATTCGATACACTTCCAAAAAAAGCACTTAAACTCCGTCTGCATACAAGAATGTTTCCTTAAATTCCTAGTAAATGAAGCCCTCTTTGGACGATTCACTTCACTTCTTAATTAGTAGATTATTTTAATTTTCCAAAAGTGATAAGACAATGAGACACAATTTCAAATTCCTTTGACATCTTTTCAACATCTAAACTTAATTTAAACACGTGCACGTGTGACGCTCACTTTGACTCACTCACTCGAACGACATCAAGTTGATGGGCAGCGGTTTGGGAACACTTCGCTGCATGGCAACTTTGCAGATGGAGTTCGTCCAGAGGTGAGTCGCTTGCGCGCTGTCCGTGCGAAATTTGTATATCGTGCCGAGCGTCGGGTGATACAACTCGAACGAGTTCTTGTGCTTCGGATTGTCAATAGCGTGAGCCGACCAACCGTCGAGCGGACAGACTTTACAAGGTTCACGTTTGAAGTCGCTGCGTTCGCTGCCCTTGAAAGATTTCGGTGGAAAATATACCAGTGAATTGGCCCAGATCTGCAGCCAGTACCGTTGCCAAGAGGCAACCGCCGGCTTGCGGCCCTCCTTTTGCACTGTTTTACGACGCACACAGCCCTGTACGCAGTTTTGGCTCTCGCTGGGCGCGTACATGAGATCCAAATCACTACCTTCGAAATGACACAAAACACCATCGGAGCTCCCAGTCGACGTGCCATCGCCGCTGTTTGCCGTCAGTTGACAATGTTCAAGCACTGAGTCGTCCAACAGATGCCGTGGTTGGTGGCTAAGGATACTGTGGTCATGGCGACTATCATCCACATAACCGGAGACGTTACTGGCGAAGTAAACGCCGCCACCTTCGTTGTGAATATTGGTGATTTTTCCAAAAACACTGCGGAAGAGAAAAACAAACCATAAAGAATTACATTAAAACATGTGTTGGATTCCAGAAACGCATGAATGCGATATGAAGGATGTGGATGTAGATATGTGTGCGGTAAGCTAGTACAAAGTGTGCTAGACGACGATTTAAATGAAAAAAAAATCATCAAAGTGTATTTCTTAAAAATAAATGCGTAAAATGTAGCATACTTTTAGGTTTCAATGTATTAGAAACTGCATGTAATGTTGAACAGTTATTATAAAGTGTCAAGAAAAAACGCAAAAAGAAGAAGAATTTTAAAAATTGATTGAATTCTTTAAATTTATAAACATTCTTTAAATGCTTATACACAATTTTTTTCCCCAATTTATTCATATTTCTACTAAATTTACAATCTGTCAGAAAATTCTAGAAAGGAACAGATTACTTTAAACATAACTAAAAACATAATATTATGTTATATTAAAACTCAGATCTCCGAAAGAAAAACTAAAAATGTATTGTGTCTATGTTGTTTCGTAAATCGAAATCATTTTTATGTGTTTCACTTGTTGCTTGGGTCATGATTAACTCAACAGTAACTCTCTCTTAACTCACCGACATCTGCAGCGCTTGTTCGAGATGGTGCCGATGCCAGGCGCAATCATCAGGATCGAGCATTGACATTTCTGATAGAAATTTCTTGGTAGACTTGTGCTGCGAAATCTATGAGCACAACTCAGCGATAACAACAACAAACAACAAACCAAAAGTTTAAAAAAAGTGTCATTACAAGGTTGTAATGAAGCAACAAAAATAAAAGCGTAAACGAAGTCGTAACAAATGAATTGTGTCGTGATTTCGTTTGACAGACCAGGCGGCGACGAAGTGACGCAACGCAATCCGATTGCGTTTGTGACAATGAGGTGAGTGTGAACGAGGAAGCGGTGGTGAAGACGCATTTTGTAAATACAAGAGAATTTATACATTGTTGGAATAGTATTTAGAAAGGTTAGTATTAAAAAAATGCTGTATTTAATTTGTTCGATCGGATGAAAGTCTTCGGTGTTGGTTTAGAAGACAGGATGAAGAACACGTGACACTTACTTGGAGCCTAAACTGCGGCACTTGCGATGTCCTGGAATGAATTTGGTGCCGCCATTTGTAATGCGCATGGAGCTGATAGTTTTGGCAGGTGATAGATTGAGACAGGCCAATGCAGGTGTGACGGCATCCACATTGAATGACTCCTTAGAACTGCAGGAAGACGAACTGGGGCCCGAAGGAGATGCAGGTTCAAGTTTCAAAGATTTCCTAAAATACAAAAACAATTAATAAACCGATTTTAAACAAACCTTAAATATTAAACATTGCAATTCCCTTTCTGCTCTCTCTTCTTCTACTCACTTATATTGATCCTCTTCGAATATATTCTGCAACTCTTCGATATAACGTATTGAAGTCAAATACTTTTGTGTGGCCTCAATGGGTTGAATGTCGCTTTTGTAGTCCGATTGCTGGTAGTTGGCAATCACACGCAGGATGTTATTCATCTTGTTGCGTCGTTGTTCCGGTTCCAGGCCGCCCTTGTGCGGGTGAGCCAAGTCAATGTAGATCAAGTCGGTGAGGAAGAGGCCTAAATACGGTATACAAGGCAGACGCAGACTCTCGAGATACTCGCGCAGATTCGCCCAATTATTTTGATCACTGAAAATGTCACTCAACCGATCGAAAGACTGTTTATCCTTCTTCGAGATGCACGACCAAGTTTTCTTCAAGCGATAAATGCTGGCGCTCTGCATGGCGGATATTATAGCAAACAGCGAGTGTAAATTATTCAGTTCGTGTAGTTTTTTGGCCACCTGAAAAAAGGGAATAACCACAGAATGAATAAAAGTAGGTTTTTTAAAATCAATCAAAGTTCTACTTTTATGAAGTGCGTCAATATTTCAGCGCGCTGTTTTGGTTGCTCGCCACTGAGAATCTCCTGCACTGTCCAGAAGCTGGTGTGATTAAAACGTTTTGTAAACGCCACAATATTCGGTGTGACCACGTGTTTATCCTTCTTCGTCCACGCGCAACTGGTCATCTCATCCGGTTGTATGGCAGCAAAAACGGGGAAGTCCAACAAAGTGATCTGACTGGCGAGCTCGTCGGCAGAGACGCGCAAAGCGCTCAGAATTATTGCATCCAAACTTTTAATTGAAGAATGCGCTGGCAAACTTTGAGATTTTCCAGGGGGTGTTGCGGTGCTCCTATAAGCAACAAAACAAGGTTTAGTTAAGCATACGAATTTCCTCGATCATCAATATCAGTCTTACTCACCCAATACAGTAGTAGCATCCAGGCGAACCAGGCGATGAAGACAATGCGTTCAGACAACCAATAGAATTCTTACGCCGCGAGCCCTTCAAATTCATTGTTTTGCTGGCAGAGAGCTTCAAGCGGTCGCCATCCACCGCGTGCTGGTTGGATTGCGTGCTGTCCTTTCGTTGGCGTGCATAGGAGATGGTGGCGGCGCCATTCGCGGAACCATTTCCGCTGTTGTTGCTCCCCGAAGAGAAACGTTTCGAGTTTCGCAAACTGTTACGGCTACTCTTGGTGCCTTGACTTTGACTTTGATTTGTGGTTTCTGAAGTTAGTTTGCCGTACGGCTCGTGTGTGGGCTGGCGTTGTGTCTGCTGGTGATGATGTTGATGATGGCAAGATGTAGAGCGATTTAATAGGGGACCACTGTAGGTGGAAATATCACTCGGTGGGGATTCTTCGCGTAGGTTGTTATAAATATCATCACCGCCGAGCTATAAAGAGAAATTTAAATTAGAAATACTATGCTTCTGCGGCTATGATAGTGATGATTCTATGTGATATGATTACCTCAACATATCTCAGACTGTCCGAGGATAAATCCCGAGAAATTTCCGAATAGCGCATCATAGCAAATCGTTCATTTCAGACAAACGTAAAGCATTAAAATACTCGTTGCACCTTCCTAATGAACTTCGATTAATTCTCTTTTTAAACTGTCATCTCCTAGAATAAGAAAACACAAAAGGAGAACAACAATAACAATTATATATGTAAAAAGCATTTGAAACAATGAAAAATTATTTTAAAATACATTTAAAACAATAAAAAACGTTGTTAAAATTATAATTGATTAAGGAAGTGGTCCACAACGACGACAATGTTGATAGGAGACATCGAACAACGACTTTCAGCTCTTAAAATATGAAGACAGCTAATGAAGGTACAGAAAATTCTCGATTAAAAGAAAAAATGTCGAAAGGAAATCGACATCATAACGTACAAATAAAGAAATAAAGTCTAAAAACTTTAAAATAATCTCTACGAAATACGACTTGTGAAAGAATTAAAAGAAAATATTAGACCAGGTTTTACTGTTTACTATAGATGAAGTAAGAGAGTCACCATGTCGAGACAGAGACTCATATGGCCCATTGTGATGGGTTCCATTGCTTTCAAGAAGGATGTGTCGAGGGTTAATGGGCCGTGGAATTCATCGTGAGACCTATTTTATCTTTTACTAACGTGGTTGATCCAAAATTGGTAATAAAGTTAAGAAGCCGAAAATATTTACATATATTTACACATTAATAGTACGTAAAGTCAATGAACTTGACTCCATGACTTGCTTTTATCTCGCTGAATCATTTGCACGTCATGAAATTCGTTTTAACTCATTTTAACCTCCTCCCTTTGACTCTTTAACATAATTATGGTACGTTGACTTACCAACGAATTCACCAAATACATACGTTTAACTGACAATAGAGTCATCTACTGGAACTTCTATTTGAGGGATCTATGAATCTGAGGGTTTCTTTTGTCAAAGTACTAGACAAATATTGATGTAGTAATCATGAAGTTCCTAATAATTTCTTTCAGTGTTTATTTCTATAGTTTCGCTTCAGAAAACATTATTATTTTTTTATTTTTTGCGTAACGAATCAATGGCTAAGCAAAACGTATGTATGTAAACAAGTTGAACAAAAACCATGCTTTCTGGTTGATAAAAGGAAATATCATGCGGGAATAAGTAAACAGCGCTTAACTAATTATAAATTTAAAATATTTGCGATTAGCTTATCGCAGTTTTATGCAAAAATCGTAAAATCGTCAATCGTCGTTTTTGTCGTTCTTTCCACTTCAAAGAAATTCAGTTCAAAAAGTTCAACAAGAAGGAAGTACTTTGAGCTCGAAGAGAAACACAACCCCCCCCCCCCCCCCCCCCGCCATTTACCAGCTAATGGAAAATACAATAGTAGAATTATAATAATGAGTGACTGCCGATCGACTAACTACTTAGGGATACTTTTTGTTCGAGCTTAAAGAACCGCTAGTCTAAGTCATTTCTTTTCTCTTACACACAAGATTTTACATACAATCATAAATAATTCTTGTTTTACAAACAAATATAAATTTAAATATTCCATAAAATATTTAATAAATAAGGCACCAAATATTCGACGTATACCACTTTTATAATTATGGGTTTAAGTTATCTTCCGAGATTTGTTTTCTTTTTAAATGTTGTTTTTCTTAAATTATCAGCAACTAAAACTTATCAGCAATAAAGTGAACGACTTCATTTGTTTTTAGATTTAGTTTAGAGATTAAATTAGTTGCTAACTTCTTTTTCATATTAAATTTATATTTACTAATCGAACAATTTTTAAAATATTCAATCCAACGCATGGAAAACCTCAGACCAAGGAAAAAAAGTCATATCGAAGGGAAAAAAGTCAGAACGAAGAAAAGAGGCATATCGAAGAAAAAAAGATCGAATAAAAAAAAAATTAGATGTCACGAAGCACAAGCCAACAACATGGAGCAGTCATGCGTGGCACGTGTGAAAAATATGTAAAAAACCGTGCATTTTCGAGCGTTGAACAAAATGACTCATACTTTGCTCGACTAGCTGAAAATTCTGTGGGAAACCGCAGTAGCCAATGAATTCTGTTGCCAACAGAAACGAAACCAACTCCTTTTTGAACAATTTTTTTCTAAAACTACTTGACAAAAGCGCACGTGCGACAGTGTGTTAGTTTTCGTGCCTCTCCTAAAGTAGGAAATATTAAACCAACTTCGAAGCGAAATTATTTACAAGAAAGTACAAAGCGACAAATGTACATAGCTACAACGTGTTAGTGAACCATGAGGGTTTGAAGGAAGTGAGCTAAGAAAGCGAACATAAGACTGAAATAATAATAAAAGTTAATTAGTTGAAACTCGAAGCATATAACTATTTGTAAGTCATTAAAACACTTTTATTTTACTTTATTTTACGTAGATGCATACATACTATCTATTAACTCGTAACTAACTAAACCAGATTTCAACAGATTAGTGTTATTGAGATGATATTTGTACATAAAACTTATGAAAGAATTAAAAAAACAACAATGGAGAAAATCACATGCAACATATTGTATCATTAGTTTAGCTAAAAGGTAAAAAAGGAAAAAATATGTACGTATTTGGTACTAACAGCAGCAGAATATTAGCAGCAATAAATAAAGTTAGCAAAAAGCTATTAAGAAAATTATGGGGCCCTAAAACTGTTTAGTCTGACATACATATAATAATTACCGGCGTAACCAGCGAGGAGGTCGTTAACTTTACCTCGTAAATTGAAACCGAAGCTGGGTGTAATTTTAAAATATGCACCAGAAAATTACTCCATACGTATGTTCGATGTACGTGTGTATTTTAAGTCGGTTTCAACAACCCTCGTGATCCCCCTCCTACCCCAAGCCTGCCGACGATCCGCGTTCTTCTCCATTCTCTACTCTATCGCATGGATTCTTTTCTTTGCAAATAAATGCATTCTAAAAAAGTCTGAACTCAAACTCAAGTCTGAAATATAAAACCTTAGTTCATTATTTGTGATAATAAAAACATAATATATGTAAATATAAGCAGAAGAAAAAACAAAAAAAAGCTGGGGAAAAATACGAAAAATTATTGTTTCATTTTTGAATGATTGAATGAAGTGAAACTTTAAATAATTCTCTTGAAAAGTATGAAAAACAGAGTTAGGCTGTTACAGCTTGTGGCCACAAAAATATTACGTACGTGTAGTTGTACTCGTGGTTTGTGTCTATGCTAAACATGAATTCAGTTTGAGAAGTGTAATGTTTATCAATTTCGCGCACTTCAAGTAGTTTATACTAAAACAAGCTTAATTTTGTTAAAAACACATCATAAATTAATAAATACTAATAATAATAATAAATAAATAAACGAAACTTTTTAATGAAAACCTTTAAATTCGAATATATCGCAGTTCTACTGCACTGAGAACTACATCAAACAAAATAATAAATTACACATCTATAAAGATCATTTACAAAGATCAACTCCATCATATTACGAAAGAATTAGGATGATGACTTGATGATTACAAATAAAATTTAAAAAGGTTTAAAAAAATGTTTTTAAGTAATAATGCTAAAAAAATTGTATTTATTTATTTAGAAATTGCGGTGACAATGATCAATCACTTTTCTCTGTGATCAATCACTTTCTTTCCACGCCTTCTTCTGTGTGTTACAAACTTAATATACTCCTAGGCTAATATATAGTACTAGGTTATAAATAAATATTTTTAATGAGTACATTACACTTTTCACAGATTATATGGATGTATACTCGTACAAACCTTATAAAATTTGTTGTTCTATTTTATAATCTTATAAAGGCTATAGTCACGTTGGAGAAAATACGTACATAGAATAAAATAATAAACAATACAATTAAAAACAAAGTCTATTTGTTGTTTTTATTTTATTATTATTATTATTCTTAAATTAACGTCATTGGACGTTTATGGAATTTGACGCATCCACAGAAGATGCAGACAGAGACACAGGCGAACGTCATAAATGCTCAACATCTGTTTATATGTATGCATGTGGTTCTAATCTAGAATCGTTCCCAGTACAAAAATAATTTTGTACCTTATCAGTGACTACTAGAAACATTTCCGATATTTAAGGAATAGACTAAACAACGCATGTACATATGTATGTAAATTAGTACATACATACATATGGACATAGGTAAATTCTATTCATTTCCGATTTAAATTCAATTTCATCTGATTATTCAATTAGTAAAAAATTCCTTTAGACTTTTATCACCAGTAACGAATTTTATCTCGGACGCCTACGAAAGTTCGGAAAATTCAATTTTACAAGCGGAAAAGCAAAAACATTTGAAACTACAGCCGCGTGACTACATGAAGCCGTCGTCGGTCGCGTAGGTTGTTTGTTTTGTTGTGTTCCTCCACAAGTATTCCGTGGGTTGTTGCCAATTAGTTACGGTTACTGCGAAAAAAAACAGAAAAAGTTATTTCAAGTGAAATGGGCTAAAAATTAAATGAAAAATTGAAAATTAAATCTTGCCGCAGCGTTTCAACCTACGTTTTGAACTTGTTGTTGTTTAAAGAAGGAGAAGAAAAGATAAGAGAAAAGAAATGTTTATCACTCTTGATGGAGCAACGAAATTCAAAGGATTCATATACATACATACTGGCCACATACCTATGCTACACACAAAGCTTAAGTATTTTCCGACAGTGTTTTGTACGAGAAATGAAAAAAGCAAACAACAATGTTTACAAACAAAGCAACAAATGAGCAAACAAGCATTCATTCAACGCTTTCCAGTTCATCCACTTCTTCAGATGTGGGAGGGTCCATTATTAGTAAGAAATTCAAACAGTTGGCAAACATAATCATTGTTGCTGTAGGCGGCTGACAGTTACTTACTAAGATTAGTGGAGTAGTTTAACAAAAAGTAGAACAAATTTCAAAGAGATTATCTGAATCTGATATATCTTAAGATCATGTCTCTTAAGTGCCCACTTAAGTATGATATCTTAAGTTAGTTTAAATTTTATGCAGATGAAGATAACAATAGAAGCAATGAGTAAGTATTTCGCTTAGTGTTAATTAAGAATGACAAAATGATAATACGATAAAATAGTTTTGTTTAGTTTAATAATTTAGAATATTAATTAATTATAATGTTCCAAATAAATACGCATAAAACGAGCATATTTTTATTCTTATCATGACCCATTATTATTCATGGTAAAAAGTTTATTATTTCATTTAATTTCAAATTTTAATTAATTTCATTATTGATCAAATTTTCCTCTTGGGCTAGTAAGAAAAACAAAAGTCTACAAAAACAAACAAAGCATTCTTCTGCAGTTTTTTTTATGAGCATTGTTTATATTTTAAATCTAAATTAAAAGAGAATGTTTAAATAACAAAAAAAACCAACTAATTAAAGACGATTTAAAAACAAAATAAATTTCTGCACCCATAATTTTTTTTCTCTACATTATTATTATATGTATATATAAATATTACTACATTCCCCCTCATTTGGCCCCCAATACAATACATGTATTAATCAAGATACTCATCATCTTTAAAAAACAAAAAATATATATTTCAATTTTGTATTGATTGAAAGATTGGTTGGTCGGTCGGTCGGTCGCTCGGTCGGTTGGGTTGATTCACATATTCTACATGCAACTGATGCTGACCTCTGCTAATCAATTTCAATAAAAATTTTCGACGATAAAATAAAAAGACGTCTTGCAATACAAAAGATGAGAAGAATTCATAAAATGCGAACAAATTCAAACATTTTTTCTTTATTGAGATGAAAGAATAAAGAAAATACGTTGTATGTTTTGATATACAAGTTCTATTGTACAACTGATAACTTATGAGATCACAAGGAAACAACAACAACATCATCGAACAAAAGCAATTCATCAAGCAACAAATAAACTAAACAAATACGAGTAACTAAATTGTTTTGAAATTGAAATTGATTCTTGAATACATTATTATTGAATTTGTAATTTCTACTTTTTTCCTTTCCATTATATTTTTTTTATTTTATACAATTAGAGGATACAAAGTCGATAAAGAAACCAAATCACGATATAATATTCAATGAGAAAATATCTCGTTAAGTATATGAATATATGTATATAAATTAAAGCTGTGGTTTTCTTTTGACTTATGAACATACATAAATTTTACAATAAAGGAAAATAAACATTCGAGACCTATTCGAGAAAAGTCGTGTTGAAAATGTTGTATTTCTTTATTATTGCTAACAATTTCAAAATAACAACGCCAACTTTGCCATAAAAATAATAACGTATTACAACAATAAAACCAAACAACACAAAACATTGCTGATTCAAGTGAAATACATATTGTATTTTGGAGTACGCAAGAAAATGAATGAATGGAACGATTAAAAAAAAAGGAATTAAATAAAAAAGAATAATAAAAAAAGGTATAAAAACAAATACACAACAGCAATGAATACAATTTTATGGCAAATGTTTTTAACTCAATCGACAGATTGGGCTGAAGACTGAGCATTAGGAAAGAAATGAAAACACGATTTTATTTAATGATTCAACTGATTCTACTAAAAAAGGATGATGCGGAAAAATCGTGTTTTCGAAAAATGTCGAATTTACTTTTTTCATCGACAAATGCGTCAAATGCGGCGGCGTTTGATTGTTCCTTATACGATACCGTTAGTGTGCGGATGCCGTTATTAAATTTAAGCTAGCCCCTCAAAAAGTTGACTCGTGCAGTTAAATTGAATTTAATTGGAAGACTATCAACACATAAAGCACATAAAAATTAGGTTATTTCATGATCAATAATATCATGATCAACAATATACGATCAATAATATACCAGCAATATTTCAATTTCGGAATAAAGGAACTGAATTTCGAACTGGTTTTATTGTAAATTATTGTAAAAATTTGAAAACTTTTAAATTTGTTACATATTCTAAAAAGAAACTAGCCGATGGCCCAGCTTACATAAGTTTTTATAAGTTTTATTTATTTCTAATTTCGAAAACGTTCGATATTATTTTCTAATTTTTTCGAAAACTTTAAAAACAATAAATCAACGCACGGAGACATTATATTAATGTTAATTTAAGAAATTGTTTCTGTTGTTGTACTGAATTTTTTCTGTACATTTCTGTATTGTACAACATTCAGATGTCTATGAATATATTATATTCAAGGTCAGCACTTGTCGCCGGTGAGGGAAATTCAATAACCCTCTCCCCCTCTCACTTTAAGTGATGACTGTTCGCTATCCCTTTCTTGAAATGAAGCTCTTTCTATAGTTTCATATCTATGTATGACTGTTATCTGACCTCTATATGTACATGGAACTCTGTAGTACGACTGTAGTACGACCTCTTTGTATGTAGCATTTTCATTACTCTCAAATTATAACCATTATAGCCAATCTTAAGTATCTACTCGTACATATAAAATATAATCCACCCGTTTTTATTTGTTTTATATTTTTGTTGATTGTGTTTGTAATCATTTCGTTATAATTGTAGTGTAATCATTTTCAAATGACCAATATAAACTTTGTACTCATTTACATGTCTCTCAAAAAAAAGACAGAACAACACAAAATGTTGATAAAAGAAAATTCTACTTGTTGAACTAGCAATTAATAGTATATCCAGATATACAAAGTAACTACTACATATATAGGCAACCATAAACAATACCATGATTATAGAAAAACATTAACATAAAAGCTGAATGAAGCTTTCGCAAACAAAGGGAAATACACACGAGTATTTGTTTCACTCAGCGGCGTTTCACTTCACAGGCGTTGTGATAGTATACAACAAACGTTGATATGTTACACGCGATAAACTGCCCATAAACAAAATTCCCCATTTTGTTATCTATGCAAATGAAACCCTCTACTCGTAAATAAATCTTGACAGAAACTCAACACAATAATAAACAAACTAAATAAAAGTAAAACATTCCAATGCTTATCTGCAAGAGTATTTCTTTAGAATGATTTCTTTTGGGAGGCAGAAGAAGTAAGTAAAGTAATCAAAGAGTCACACTGTTGTTTTGAAGAGATACGAAATTCATACAACATTATAAACACACTCATCATATTTCTCAGCATCTTCATCAGCATCGAATTCTTTTCTCTAATATAGGGAAACGAAATCATCTAATTCAGCATAAATTGAAAATATAATAAACAATTTTAAAACCCTTCATTGAACACCCTGTTTTAATTATGCGAAAAGTTATCTCATATTCAAGCTACGCTACGATTTAAAAAAGATTTTTTTAAAATTTATTTTATGGGTGCCCACTTCCTTTCAGCGGTTTTTTTATAAGACTCCAGCAAATAAGAAAAAAATTATAACATCTGGTCCACTCAACGCAAATAAATATAACGTAACAACAAAAAGCAACCACATACATTTGTAGAACACCTGCTGCCACCATCGCCACCTTATGTTGTAAAACCAATCAGAGAAAAAAGAGAGAGAGAGAGAGGGAGAAACAGACGCCGGCTCCAGACTTCCATACCCTTTAATCGTATTCACAGATCCCAGCGGAATCGCAGCAGCAAACCAACCAACCTCATAATAGACCAACATACCGTACATACTCGTATAGCATCAACAGCTGCTGCTGCCGCTTAGGTACCCAAAACATGGAAAGACTGACGTACAAGCTACCAGTACCTGGACTTCCGTTCCAGTTCAGATGCAAAAATAACTACCCAAACATGCTACCCTGGCATTTTTCAAAGTACAAATAATTTTTCAATGTTTGGCTTCGTCGTTTCAGTTCAGGTTCCGAAATCTAAAACGTTTCGCTCTACGATTTTAATTTTAATTTGAGGACTACAACGAACTGCTGGTGAATCAACTCGAGACACACATTCCTCTGGACCATTTGAAATATATCCAAAGTCTCGTCTCTACTAAATGTTGTAGAACATTGTAAGCACAATACTCGAACATTATCGACCCTGTGGTTATAATTACACCAATATTTTAATGATAAACAATTGAATCACACAAGAAACTTGTTTAAATAGTGCGATTCCGATGTAATTGACTCGCGTGCCTAAGTTAAAATTAAAGATGAACGCATTGAGAAAACTCTTCACCGAAACTATCTCTCATGAATCATGAGTTTATAAGTTCCATGGCAAAATAAAGATGTGATGAATATTGGATGTAAGGAATTCATAAAATTGACAAATCCTGTATATGAGATATTAAATTATTACAATAAATGATTAATCAAAGGATGTTCATGAAAATGAACATGATGTGTAAATTCAATTTAATAGGTTTCAGTATTTCATTGAGTTATCTTGAAGATTTTGCGCTTATTTGTAACCTTTGAATGGTAATTTAACTGGATTTTTTATTTGTAAGAACCTAAATAACTGAATCATATTCTTACACAGTAACCTCACAAATAGACCATAACTTCAAAAGATTATTATTAATATCATCATTATCATCAGAATCATTGTATTATCGCAAAATTACACTAAGTTGATTTTTATTTATATATACGTATGTACATATGTATAAATTTTGTCACCTTAGCGATGCTCGCAACTTAATCCCCCCACAATTGATTCAGACAAAAAATGTATCACACTACCACCTCCTACGCTCTCACCCCTTCCCAAAATTGACTTTCGATGCCATTCAACCATGTTGGCTGTGGCGACCGCCGTCAAACCGCCGCCGATGAATACAGAAGTTGTTCACGACACCATGCAACATCGAAAGCTTAGCAGCTGTTGTTGGTGGCTTTTCACAGATATTAAGGAGTGCCGCAACTACTTCGCTTCGTAATAAATATAATGGAAGGAAATATCAAAAAAGGAATGTGGTGGGGAATGATTCCGCACAAAACATCATTCCTCGTGTGACTGGGTGGAGCGGCGACCCTACTTTATTATTTCCCTACGTTGCACTTAAGTGAATCGCCGCAAATCAAAAGCAGCGGCATGTCTGCTGTATGCCAGCCTGCCTGCTCACATTTGTTTTCAATTCCATTGAAGTTCCACTGAGTGACGCGACTTTCGATTCCTTCCTTTTATTTTGTCTACACGATTGATTTGCTGTTAATTATTTCGTTCCATTTGTGTTCGTCTGTCCTTCAGTCCTTGCAACTGATGGCCAGAGATAATTCTCATTATCTCTGCTGATGGCCTGAACTGTTGCCGCCGACTAACTGCACATTTCATATATTATTTTTTTAATCAAAACCCAACTGAAAATTTTTCCAAAAATAGCACCACACCTCCCTTCAGCGTTTTTTTTTTTGTCTACAGTCGCATTCGCTGGAGTGGATGGATGGATCACAGAATAACCAAAAACTAGGAATAAAAAGATGGGGCGTGGATAATACAACGCTATATTGTCTCCTTACTTACCCGTTTGAGTTCAACTTAAACAAGAAATCTTGCCTGCTCCTTTTTTACTTCTTTTTGTCCTTCAATTTTTAGATTTCGTTCTCATTTATTGCATGCAAATTATAATTGGATTTTAAATGTCAAATCCTTTTTCTTTATTTTTATTTTTGTTAATTTTTCTATTAAAAAACTTTGTTGCACTGACTGAATTTTTCCAATTTTTTCTTGGCAAATTTTGCTATGCTAGTTAATTGAATTAAAATAACAATGAAAAATAATCGGGGAGAAAAGAAAAATGTTCCACGGGAAAACCGAGTTGCTTTTCACGACGAGATTCAAACTCAAACTCGACCATCCGAAAAATTACCACCTTCGGCGTCGCTAAATATTCTACTGATTTTCCTTTAGTTTTCTTTTCAACTCATTCGCGTTGTCAAACTATCTGACAGTTGTGAAGGCAACAACAAGCATGTGCTTGAAGCGAACTTTCGGCATTGGCAGGGTTGCAATTTTCAATTTTGTATGAAATAATTACAGATAAACATTGAAATGAAGATGACATTTATGACTGAATTTAGTGCCAGATTCCGGGAGTCACGGCGAAGACGATGTCGGTGAGTCTCTTTTTCATTTATTCGATATTTATGTGTACAAAAAAGGTTATATTAATTATTCCTTACGTTAGAAGATATATACCAGATACTATGGCCTATATGGTAACTAATAAATTAAACAATAATAATAATAATATTAATAATAAATACAAGAGTAAATAAATTCCGGTGTAATCTGACGTATTATTCAAATAAACAGACAGTAATAAGTTTGACTATCCACAGATTATAATATTAAGTAAGTGGTTTTAAATGTAATTGATCCGTACACGATACCCTTCACCATGCCGCCAACGATTCACCAAGCAAAACCAAACCTGCCTACAAACCAGATGAATATGGAATAAGAGTGACAAAGTCTTTTGCATATAATTCCTGTGATAAAAATATATACTATGACCAAAGACAATATAATACTAATATAATGTATTATATTGTCGTTGCTATGACATTATGCTTTTACGTGCTGTTCTCGATTACAAAAACAAAGACATTGCGAAATATCAATTTCAACAATTTAAGTTAGATTTGTAAGTAAAATTTTGGTAATGTTGGCTACATTAAAAAAGAATGAAAATCTTAAAATTTCCTTATAACCTGGATAGAGACCTGTGTAAGTGTCTTTGTATGGCGAAGAACTATACAGTTCGTTAAAACCCAGCTATTAATGACCATACTCGCCGTTAGACCAATAGGAAGAAATAAGAGAAAGGAGTATTTTAAGAAATTGGCGTTTAGAAATGATCCGAAAAATACGATATTTTAAGCAGATATTCCTGAAGTTTTCGTATTTGCCTGTTTTAGATAAGAAGTAGACTATTCCACAATCAATTTTATTTAAAATTTGTATCCTATACTAAAAGAAAATTAGAAACGCTTCCGTTGTTAGATTAAGGTTTTTTATTTTTTTTATTATCATACTTTGTATAATATTGAATGAAGTATGTACGATTATGTATATGTTGTATTTATTTAATTATGACAATATTTTATATATCAATAGTTCATAATTTCGCACAAATAACATAAAAGTTATGCAAATGTTCTCTTTTATTTATATCTTTTTTGATTTACGATATTTTACATTCTAATAATAGTATTTTTTTGTTTTCATTGATGCTTTAGTTTATCTCTATGATTCCTTTTTAACTCACTTTCAACAGGATTACAGTTTGTTTGTAGTCATCCGGTTATATTTTGTATATTTTTCTATGTAAAGCCATTCGTAATTAATTTTCTTTTAACATTTTTTAGCTCAATAAATTATTATAAATTTCTTGGGAGTTGTTTATGAATTTAAAGTATTTTTATTTACAAACATAAAATAAATGTTTATTATTTTTTACAATTTCAACAAAAATATTATCATAATTTCCTTTTGATATTTATTATCTAGAAGCCTAAACAAAATGCTTGGTTGTTTTCCATTCGTGGGCGGGGACGATTATAATTAAAACGCGTATTTTCTTAAATATCTTGTAAGTGAAATTATCTCATAAATATACTAATTGAAACAGTGGTTAGAATGGTAAATAATTATGTGTACATCCTTTTTTTCTCCTGTGATTGAAATTCAGTCAATATAATGTTTGTCAGGTGAATTGAATTGATGTCTATTCAATCTCAAAATTTACAATAATTATTCTTTCTCTCTCTGTGTGTTTCCACTCCTTCATTTATTTTTCGTTTAGTATTACATTTCAATAAAATTGCGCATTATTTAACCACAAACCCATAATAGTTAAAATATTTTATAAATATTCATCTTATATAGAGTTTTCATATAAGAAAACTGTTGTTGCTATAGTGTTGAATACATAATTTATGGTATGTGGTTTGAATTGGATTTATATGTAGGATTGTTTTTTTTTTACTAAATTGACACAAATTGATACATACGTAGGTATGTTGGTAAGGTATGTTGTAATTATGACCGATCACAAAGTGTACCAAACTAGAAATGATTTAAGTCTCCAGAAGATCCTGATAAAGTGATGGTAATTTCACTTTAAGTTTTTTTTTGGTATAAAAGATTGAATAATTTTTCAATAATTATTTTCGAATACTAAACAATTTCGAAAAGATACAGGGTGTTGCGCATGCACGCTAGAGAACAGTGTTTCTTTTTTTCTTAGCTTAATTTACAAACAATGATATATGTATATATACGACTATGAATATACATATGTATATATATATGTAGGATTTACGGAAGGAAAGGAAGAATTTACATTTACGTATAAGTACGAATAATAGAAATCTGATCAATAGTTTCTAGTGTTTAAAACATAAATATTATTTACTTGCACAAATGGTATATAAGAAAATATATATGTATGTATAATAAATATAGACTATATATATATATATGTATTTTTCCGTTTAAAGGTTATGAAAGTGAAAAACTTCTTAATTTCTTTTTTAGTAACAAGTAACAAAAATTTTAAATAACTCTTTTCTATACATGGACAATATAAAACTCATTGCAGATATACATAAAATAATAAACATATTAGATCAGCTACTAAATAAATAAAATTGGTAACTAATTATTTATTAAATTTCATGCAAAAAAAATTAAAAGGGCGCTATTGAATACTTTTATAAAATTCAAATGCATGTGTGTTAACACAAGGACAATATGTATTGTATACATATAAATATACAGTTAATCAGGCTCGGATATATTTCACTTAAATGTATATTGAAAACGATGCAACTTAAACAGTTGAACGAAATTATATTGTTCGTATATATAAAGGAAGATTTATTGATATCTACATAAGTATGATTTCTTGATAAATAAATCGTAGCTTCCTGTTCGTGAATTTTATTCCCGTAGAATATACAAAATGGCTGAGTTATACTACTCCATTTTTGTTAGTTTCCTTTAGTTTATGTATCGTACTAAGTTTAGAGTTGATAGAGTTGGTCAAAACATCATTAAAATTAATTTCAAAAGCTAGTTAAAGTCTTTTTCTTTTTATATAAAACCATGATTTAACTTATACAATATATACATAGATAAGTATACAATATGCGATATTATTTAGAAGAATATGGAATTACATAATATTAGTTGAAATAGACGTAGAAAAGGATAGCAAAAGTCGAAACCAATAACTCAATACTTATGTAACAACTCTCTCGTCCAACTTCAATTGACTTTAAATGTCTACCCCAAAAAAATGTCATTTCCGTTAGTTTAGCGACTGCATAATTTATTTTTTATTCTTCTTGGTTTTCTCATCGGAAGACGATGCCATTGAGGTAGATGCTTTTCCCGAAGATTTGCGAGTTGCCGATGATTGACTGGTTGTTGCTTGTGCCAAGTTGTTGGTAGTTGAAGTTGCAGCTGCAGTTGAAGTGGATGCAACCGCCCCAGCACCAGGTGTCACCGGAGTGTCATCCAAGAATAAAGGATTTTTTACTTCCATCTCGCAGGTCTAAACAAAGAAAGCATTTATTATATTTGGGAGGGAAAGATGGCAACGTTACGAAAGAAAAGCAGTCAACAAAAATATGTATACCCGAACAGGATCACGCGATTGCGTTACTAGCTTGTCGTCCGTCTTATTAAATTAATTAAATATGTCAATTTTCTTCATTTCGAAATGTGCCAGTAACTATTCTATATAAACCTTGCTTACTGTTAATCGTGTTAGTATTTAATGTCAATAAAATTGATAGAATAATAGAATGGTGTGAATGGTTGCAAACGATGTTCTAACTTACCGGTGCCAATCCGGGACACTCATAGACCGTGTAATCGCCCTCCTCATTGTCATCATCACTCTCCACGTCGGACAGGCCCTCTACAGCCTGTCGGTTTTCCATCGCGATGATCTGCTGCTTCTGATGCTGGTAGTGATACATTTGCGCGCTCTGAGCGAGTTTGCGATCGCCCGAAGGCGAGATATCTTTGTTCGGCCCTGTCACACCATAGGCAGGATACTCCACATCGGCAGCTGCTTTGGTCTTGTTACGTAATCTACGAATCGCAAAAAAAATACCTTCATTATTCGACTAAAAGGCCTTTTCTTTATTTGTGACTTACGTGTACCAAGCCACACCGAGCGCTATCAGACCGACTGTAATGGCAGCACTGATACCTGCTATCAACGCCACCACATAGACGCCCATTTCCCCCTCTATGCCCAAGTGTTGACGGACCACGGTATTTGCATTGTGATTTTTGACCGATGCATGGTGACTGTCAAGTATGGCTTCGGTTGTTCCCTGCTTCTGTAGCTTCTCAATCAACGCACTGATGTCGTGTCGAGTATTTGCAACAGCGTCGGCATCGTTATGGACGGGCTTCATGGGCGCCACACCATCACCAGCCGCCACAGCCGCAGCAGCAGTCATTTGCGGTTTGATTCGATGAAATGTAGGCGTGGCTGAGTTATCTACTAACTTTGAAGTTTCAACGGGAGCTGGCGCCAAAACCGCAGCATTTGTCGGTTCGGCGATGTTTCCATCCGATGCAATCGCATCTGCTTGCGGTGGCACATGATAAGATAATGGCTTACTTTCGGCTGGTATATATTCCTCGTACTCGTCCAGATCTTGCGAGTTCAGGTTCGGATCAGCATCATCACGATTCTCCTGTTCGTAGAAACGTGGATCAGAGGGTCCAACAGCAAAAGGGATGCGTTCCTTATCCTCGCTGCCATTTAATTCGTTTGTTGAATATTTATAACTGAACTCTACATTCGGATCATCGTATTGATCGTTGTATTGGACGTTGTTGTTGTTATTATTACTGTTGCTGTTTTCATAATCCTCCTGAGCATCTTGGTCCTCCTCATTCTGTCTTTCGTTCATGGCTTGTAGTTGGATGTATCGCTCCCGTTGCCGCTGTTGTTCTCTCTGGCGTAACATCTGCCTGTTAATTAACGCCAACTGTTGCTCAAATTGTTGTTGAAGACGTCGACGGGCATTTTCCTCCATAAGCTGTGTCAGATAATCGGTGGGCATCTCAAGTTGTTGCTCTATCTTTTGCTGAAGAGCGTCATGTAATGCCGTTGGTCGGCGACGAAGTCCTGTGTATAAAGTTTTGATTGAATTTTAGAAAAAAGGATATAAAAATATACTATCCAGTGACTGTAACTATCTAGTAACTACATAGTGAACTATCTCTATTTATAGATGGATTTAACTAACAGCTCTCTTGTATTCGTCACAAAGTCATTTCTTCGTTCGCGACTTCATGGGGAAAACTTTACGCTTCGCTCACTATGCAAAGTTTCAGAGCTTTTCTTTATTTAATTCGATAAGGTTCTTGTTGACTTTGCCAGGTTCCATTCCAAAAATAGTTGGATAATTTAAAGCCCATGTTAATTCTCGATAGTTGCTTCGCACCAAACTTTCTTGGAAGTATTATAAATATAATAGTCCATGATAAAATGCTAATTTGTTGATTTACTATTTATAGTTCAAATGCAAGCCACTTAAATCACAACGCAAAGCCATGATTATCTATGCACATTATAAATGTGTATGTATGGTATGTACATTAGTAAAAATTGTAGATAGAATCGTTGGTAAGAATAACATTGCTCTAGTAGAGTAAATTGCCTGTATTAATTTAAGAACTTGTTCAAAATATGCCCTTGCCAACCGGGGTTTTTTCCATAGTAAGGACATTGTACGTCCTAATTTTATTTTAAGTTTTTTCGTTCGTGTGTAATTTTAGTCATGGAGCGAGGGGTGGGAGAGAGGCGTGTTGTAGACGCGGTTATTTGGAAAACACGCAGTCCAACATCTGGTAAATTTCGCTTGATGACGTAGATAGTTTTTCGATTACACTATATTTACACAATGGATATTTCATAGATGTCTATTTTTGTGCTCTGAATTGAAACCTCCCTCCAACGAACCCGACCCGATCAAACCCGACGCAATGCAAGTGCACAAAGTAGACACGAAATGAATAAAGCACCAATCCGTGTTAAAAAGCCAAACAACAACAACTCCACCATATGGTATATGAAGAGGTCTATTTCTTAATGAAATCCTGGATCTGTATTGTAGTAGTTACCTACAGAGTTGTTGTAACACAACAAGGCAAACTAAAAGTGAGTGTGGGTGGTTAGCAGCAAATTATTTTTGGCTTTTAATATACATGGATACCCCACTGTATAAATTTGTGAAATGGTGTTATTTATTGAATGATTTTACAAATACAATAACAAGAAATTCAAAATAAATAGACTTACCTGCATAGATGGACATTTCGCAATATTGACATATATTCAGCAGCAACATGACGATCAGAACCAGGGTATTAACGGTACATGGAGCCATATTGAATTCTTCAAAATTTTTTAGATATTCCGTTATTATTTCTTCGTGAAAAGTTTCGTTATTTTTTCTAAAGAAACGACTATTTCCTTAACAAAAGCGGTACACTTTATTTTCGTCGTTTAATTTATTCGTTTTTTGTTTCTTGCATATCGTGGGCGGTTATTAAATTGATAATAAAACTTCGAGTTCGCCAAGTGGCACTGTAGTGTGCTTGTATGTGTGTGTGTGTATCACTGAAAATCGATTTTGCAAACGTCAGCAAAATTTGTAAAATGCCTTTGAGTTCTCTGAATCCTGTTCACACAACATCCATTGAAGAAATTAAAGATTTTGCTAAAACTGAGTTCCTTATTTGATTGCTTTGACTATTAGTTTTTCTTTAAATATTACTTGAATATATGTAATTAGGTGTTCCTTTAAATTGGCTTGAAATCTGTTTTCCGTTTATTTTTTCACTTGCATTCCTTCGAAGTACTCGGTCGAACTGTTTCTTGGCATATTTAGTATAAGCATCGCTTGCTTGTGGCTGTGACGCAAAATGTTGCTAGTGCCACCTCCGAACTGTTGCAGAAAAGGTTGGGGAATACATAGAACTTTAAGGTTTCTGCTGGTTGCCCTCTGCAAGCATTGCGCAGGCTCTAAAATCGAAAGCTCCGCACTATTTCACAGCAGCAGCACTTATCTATTCACATATGTAGGTATGTAATCAAATCCATGCCTTTGACTAGCCGAACAGCCAGCAGGTGTCTGTGGGCGAGCTGGCGACTTAACCAGCCATTGATTCCCGCACACATTTTGTATATGGGTGAACCATTTCGGAATGGTGCGGGGTCTAGCGAAAATGCAGGGAACCGGGTGCTTTTATTTGGGATAGGACACAATTTCATTAATAAAATTTCAGCATCAAGGATCATGCGCATTTAGCAAACGGTTTCCTTCATTGAGCGATATACAACTGCCTATATTTAGCAACATGGACGTGAGGACATGTCTGTGTGTTTGTATATGTATTTGTGTGTATAGGTGTATGTGTGCGTGTTTGTTGCGCGCTCGGTACCAAAGGTTATTGAATGGTAATATAACAAATTATACAATAACTTTCTCTGTCTTGGACATGAAATTCCTTGTTTTTAACATGAAATTTTTTTTAGCAACGCTTAAGATTGACTCACAAATTAAAGGTAATGTGAGTCACAAACTAAAGGTAAAGGTTAATATGTAAATTCAATACAGATTGAATTTACATATGTATTTTCATTAAATTTTATAGAATAATAATTAAAGTCATATTTAGGGCCAGTTTTTCAGTGCCCGGTTATCGTCGTTTCTCAGTTAAACTGCGTTTAAACGACACATTGTGTTTTTCAGTGCGCGTTTAAACGGAGGTTAACCGGCCAATATTGGTAAGTTAAACTCCGGTTAATTTATCTTTTTAATAGATAAAAAACAGCTGTTTCTTCGAGTACAGACATTTACCTTTGTTCAAAACTATGCAATAATTTTGTTTATTTGCACCAGAACAGCTGTTCTCCTTGTAAAAATGAAAATAATGACAAGTGCTGCCAAAATAGGTTTAGGTATACGCTCAATATTCCTTGCATTCAGATAAATTCTCTATGAAATGTAGATAAGATACGTTAAACATAGATAAGTTAAACTGGCACTGTAAAACCCAAATCTCAGTTAACTTTTGTTTGACGTTTAACTAAACGTCGTTTAAACGCCGTTTAAACGAGCACTGAAAAACTGGCCCTTAGTGTGCTAATCGTATATATAATCGACTTAAATTAAAATTTAGGTATCTTTTAAAGTCTACTTTAACTTCAAAATAGGTCAAAGCTGATTATAATTTCGTTAGTAAACGTTTTTTTCGTATCAGCGGTATGTTTTTGATAAAAAATATTATAAAATAAATATAATAAAATTATTTTTTATTTAGCTTTTATAAGCTGAAATCCAGGCTCAAAATAAAAATGGGAGATTAACGTTTTTTATTTATTGTTTATACCATAATAAATCTTAGAATTATTTATTATCTTTTGTTGCTGTGATAATAGGTTATTATAGAAGTAATTGATACCTAACTATCATTTAAAAGAGTAATTAATTTTTTTGTAAGACGATGTAAATAGTTGCTTAAGTTGTTTTATATGCATAATTACTATAGCAATTACAAAAACGTATATTACTTACAAGTATTAAAAAGGCTTTGAAGCAGTCTTCGAAATAGCGTAATTCCACCAAGATTACGTAATTCCAAGAATTAAATCATCCCACTTTAATATGCTATAACTTATAAACTAAATGTATGCACCTTCAATTTTATATACGGTTATATTCATAAGGCCCAGGGCTATTGCATACTGGTTAAAAACAAGAATTGGGCATTTTCACCTAAAGTGCACCTATACCGTATTTAGTAATGCGTCTGAACAGTACTTTGTTAAAACGTTGATATCTCTAAGCATGAATTGTCAAACTATTTTTTCTATCATCTACGTTTTTGTTTTCTTCTAAAGTACGAATTTTGCTGGTGATTCAATTCGCCATTTCTGTCTAAAAACATTGGAAAAATAATTTAAAACATTTTGCGACATACAAAATGCCTGCATTGAGAGGTATAAACAAACAAATTGTATATAATTTTATTGAAATAAAGTGAATATCATAATTTTTTTCTTTTTACACACTGTGTTTTTTGGCTGCGTACAAATTTAAAAACCTTGCATCTGATCTAAAGTGTAAGTTTCTTGTTTTAATATATATTTACTTTACTTGTGCGAAGGATTCACTTTATTGTGTATTTTCCCATAGATTACTCGTCTGCGCTTTTATGACATGTGTGGGAATGACCTTCCTGATCTTGGCGTGTGCGGTACCAGAACACAAAGTTTTCTATCCCTTCTTTGTACTGCTCTTCTATGTGTTGTCCGTACTGCCAGTATTCATATCAAATCGCATTACTCCCGGCAATGAGACAAATCCGAAAGTCGAATTTGCGCTATTCCTGACATCTGGCATGGTGGTTAGTGCTTTTGCGTTGCCGATTGTTTTGGCTCACAGCCAGGTGGTGAGTTCGATTAGGCCAATCCTAATATGTATATCTTTTTCCTATAAATGCCTGCGTTTCCTTTTCACTTAACAGATTGGTTGGATGGCCTGCGTGCTTACGTTAATTAGTAATATTGTTAACTATGTCACTATTTTGGGATTTGCAACTATGGTGGATGGCGGATTTTCCGAGCCCTACGACGGAATGTTTTAAAGAGTGAAAAGAAGTGTGGTTGTATTCGTAGTCTTGCACTGAGCAGAGGTTAACAGACAAAACCATTGTATTTGTTTAGAATTAGATTTGTTTAATGGCGTGCAATGAACTGAGTTGCGTCAACTACTTTAGTCCTAAGTTCAAAAGCTTTTTATAAAACTTCAAACGATTTAGAATAAGCGAAATTTCTTTCACCAATATTTGTATCTACTATATGTTCATGGTGCCACTTTCAACAAAGTTCCAGTGGTTTCAACAAAGTGGTTATGCAATTCCGACATCTGATATGGGAATCTCCTCACTATTTGTGAATTTAATACATACTTATTTTCAGCTAAATTAATTCATGCATTTTTTTACTGTTTATTTAATTGGTGGAAATAACAGATTACTTGGTTTTTTTTATAAATCTACGAATTCTATATGCATATTAATAAAACAACAGAAGTCATCACATACAATAAACTTTGTACTTTTTAATGTTATTCATATGTACTTTTAGTAAATTGTGCGAAATTTAAAAATGTTCTAATGGAAATGGAAATTGAATAAGTAAAAACTACCATCAGATGAAAAACTACTATTAATTCAATGATTAAACAAGAAAACATATTTTAAATTCCTAACTTAAATTAGTGAGAATTTAATTTAGTGTTATCGCCAACAACTACCTTAAAAGGAAAATTTAATGAACGTGTTAATTTTTCACTTTCTCTGAAGAAAATCACACACGATCATACGAGTATATGTCATAAACTTTTCCTAAATAAAAACAATTTACTGTAGGAGTGAGTAAATAATTTTTTTTATCTTATTTCGGATTCCGGATGTTTTTCTTAAATTTGAAAAATTTTTATATATTTTGTTCCTTATAAAGCACTTTAGTTTTTCAGTAGCAGACGAAATTTACAACCATGTATAAATAAACATACGGCCAATTCACAATCGCCTAATCAAGTTGTTTGAAAATGATGAGAGTAAACATTTTTGAATTATAAATGAATTCGTTTTGAATAAAAATTAGTAATAAACAACGATAAAAATGGATAAAAAGAGAACCAAATCCTCACCAAACACCGGGAGCAAAGAATCAGTTCCGATAATAAATCATAATCAAACGAAACCACTTGAAAACAAGGACTCATCACAAAAAGTCGCGACTAGCGATTTATCAGTGAAAAAAGGCTCACAAGCAAGTACTAGAAAATATGATTCCAAGTCATATCGTACGAAACCACCTGAAAACAAGGGCTCATCACAAAAAGCCGTGACAAGCCATTTATCAGTGAAAAAAGGCTCTCAAGCAAGTACTAGAAAATATGATTCCAAGTCATATGGTACGAAACCATCTGAAAACAAGAGCTCATCACAAAAAGTCGTGAGTAGCGATTTATCAGTAAAAAAAGGCTCTCAAGCAAGTACTAGAAAATATGATTCCAAGTCATATGGTACGAAACCACCTGAAAACAAGGGCTCATCACAAAAAGCCGTGACAAGCGATTTATTAGTAAAAAAAGGCTCTCAAGCAAGTACTAGAAAATATGATTCCAAGTCATATGTTAGGAAACCACCTCGTAAAACCAAGAACTCGTCACAAAAAGTCTTGAAACCGAAATTTAACGAACGCAGATCAAAACAGGTCGAATTTCATGAATATCCAGATGTCGGGAAAAACGATCAAGCGGAAGTTCCAAAGATTGTTCCAAAATTAGTTAAATTATATGAAACAGGTGATGAAGGTGATTTTGATGATGTGCCACAAGGGGGAAGGATGCATCGCCATTCACTTTCTAAAGTAAGAGGAAGTGACAGAAAAAAATATGATGAATGGAGGAAAGATGCAGCAGTTATTGCTTATGGGACAAAGCCCACGCCCGAAAATAAAAACACCACAGATGTTTCAGAAGCGGGGAAGGAGATGGGTTCTGCGTTGGAAATGATAGACAGTATATCATTGTTACAAAATAAAGCATCCGAATCCCAGAGTAAAGTTTCTTTGAAAAAGGTAGATAGCAGCGATGTACCAGAAATGAAGAAAATCTCGCAGGAAGAAATTAAAAGTGTTGCTCAGTCAAAATCCGAAGAAATTAAGCCATCCGATAGGCAAGAAGTGTGCCCTGATGTACAAGAAAGGGAGAGTATTTCCCAGGATAACAATAAGGAAGTTAATTCCAAAGAAACTGCTGAAGAAATGAAATCCGACAGCAACGAATGCTTAAAAATATTTGACATTCCTGATGTTCCTCATGAAGAAGAAGAAGAGGCTTCCCAGTTATGTCAAAATCCGATACCAACTCAGGATGATTTGCCAATGAATTTTTCAGGAGTAACATCTCTGTACGAAAATAGGAAATATATTGAACAAGAATCGGAAAAGGAAGCGTCATCTGAAGAAATAAAAATCAGCGATGTACCAGAAGTGAAGACGAAGAATACACAACATAACGAAAATGTTGAGTACTCGGCTGCCCCCCAGTCATGTCCAGACTGGCAAAGAGAGTCATATGAAGATGAGGAATCATCGAATCAAGATGCCGCAGAGGAAATACCGCATTACGAAAGTAACGAAATGGATGTTTATCAGATAATTTCAAAAGAAACACAAACACCTGAACAGGAGCCATCATCGGAAACGCTTGGCATCATCTATGAACCAAAAGTTACTAGAAAGTCTCAAGAATTCCCGTTCAAATTAAAGCACGGGGACAACGGAAATATACTCACGGTACATCATACGGTAAGGGAGCAGGAAAAACTGATTAGGATACGCATGGCTGCGTGCTGCTTCAATAATCGTGGCTCGAAATTTTTGACTGTGGATAAAAGGTGATCTTGAAAATAGTTAAAACGAACCGAAATTGTAATTCTTTTTCTTCGCGTGCTTTTAAACAGAGGTAACATCTTTGTCTTTGATTTGATCAACAAAAAATATTGGCGTCTTTGGGATCAGATACCCAAAGCTACCGTCATAAGGCAATCATTACGTGCAAATGAATACTTAATTGGCACAAAGTCAGGTCATCTGGTTCTCGTAGATATTGGTGAGTTTTTTTGTATTGACTTCTAATTGTGAGACAAAATACCTATGTTACAGTTCAGCAAAACAATCCGAAAACACTTGGAATTTGTGCGGGCAGCATCGAGAACATTTCCTTTCCAGGACAACCTCTGCAACCTTCGACATTGGCTCTTGTGCACGCCGGAACCCAGGCCATTATAGTAAATCTGGATACATTTAAAACAACACATCGACTGGACTTTGACAATATACGTTACTCGCTGAAATTTGCTTGTTACGTACCGAATTCAGAGCAGATTTTCACTTGCTTTACCAACGATGCTGTTCATATATGGTCGAGTGTTACCCTCAATACATTGCGTGTTGTTTATCCAATTAAATCACGTGATCGTAGACTGAGACTGATGTCCCAACAAAGCATTCCAGAAATATCGTTGACCACGCAAGACCAGGAATATTCTCTGGATGAGTTCCAGTTTAATAGTCAGGACCAAGATTTTTCCAATGGCTTAATCTCGGCATACGACTTTTCACGGGATGGTGGCCATCTTTGCTTGTCCACTGTCGATAGATACCTGCTGATCCTGGATGCTCACACCTACGACATGCAGCGCTGTATAAGGCTAAAAGACTTCACAGTCATCTCCTGCGTCTTTTTACTGAAACCTGGAGAAACATTGTTATTGGTTGTTACCGGCGTTGGGCATGTGTTGCTCCTCGACTGCCAGCGTACAGAATTCAAATTGATCGTCCATTCGGCGCATGCGCGCAAGTTGTCCATTTCCTGCGATGCGAAATTACTTGCTGTGTTGGTCGATTCGGGCGAAGCGTATATTTGGGCCACCGGGAAGGTGTACAATTTGCTTCGATCTCATCAGCACTGTTATCAATTGATGCAGACCGCATTCAAAGAGAAAAAACCGCTGGCTGTCAGCTGTAGAGAAAATACGGCCTCTGATGTGGATATTAAAAAGCTCCTGAAACCCGATCGTCTATTGGCTATTCTAATGGAATTCGGTTGCTATCCAGCCAAGTATCGTGGCTTAATTTGGTGCTCCTTGCTGCAGGTACCCTGCAATAGTCGTGAATTTCAACAGCTCGTAAAGATGAACATCCCTTGCATTATTAAACAGCGCGCGGTAAATTTAAAAGTAAAACAGGAGGCTTACCGGCGCCTGCTCATTAAAATCTGGTCATGTTTATCGCACTGGTGCAAGGTTTTTGCATATTCTGAATTCTTTCCAGGACTGATATTTCCCTTTATACATGTATATCCCAGGAACGCGATTGTCATTTTCGAGGTCTGTGCCACTCTCCTGCTGAATCACTTCCAACTTTGGTTCGAGTATCATCCGTTGGAACCGACCAACTACTTGAACATGTGTTCCAATGTTTTGCAAAGCTTCGACAAACAGTTGTACAACTTTTACGCATCGCTGAAAATTACACCCAAGGACTACGCTTGGACACTGCTCTCAAGCGCCTTCTCTGTGGTATTAGATGCTGAGCAGTGGTTGTGCCTGTGGGATCACATTATATCTTACCCAATATATTTTCCCATATTTTGCGCTGTTGCCTATAATGTACAACAACGCGAGGTGGTCATGCGTCTGCCCAATGCTGATGCTGTGAGACAGTTTTTCTTCGAACAGAATCCAGTCGACGTCCAGAAGGTCATCAAGAAGGCGTACAATATGATGGTCAAGTGTCCAGCACCTGTGCATCCTCAGCGTTATATAGGCAATTTCACACCCATTCCGAAAGGCGTCTACGTCAAGTTTCTAAATTTTCCCAAGAAATGGGTGACTCAGCATGAGCAGGAACTGGAAACTTTAAATCAAGAAAAGTACGTTATGGATGCACGAATGCGAGAGTTGGAAGTCGAGGAGCACAAAATGATGGAGCGTCTGGAGAATGGTTTGAAGGCGGAAGAACACATGAGTAGAATTAAAGGTAGTTCTGTTTTTATAATTAATGACACGAATATTGCCCTTAATTGCATGATCATTGGTTAGAAATGGAGGCGCTTTATCAAAGTACGTTAAAACGTGAGGAGGAGCGACTGGCCAATCAACGTAAATTGCTGTTGTTGTACCAGAAGGAGATCCGCAATCGCAAGGGCGAAGCGCTGACTGCTTTGCAAGAGTCGGAGCGACGGAAAAAATCCATAGAAATGGAGAGAGAAGTCAATGCGCTGATGCACGACATTTATAGCCAGGTTTAAAAAAAGAAACTAGTTATAAATTATTCACTAAAATTTATCATTATTCACCCATTTTTACCAACAGCGCCAACGAAACGATTCACATCTGATGACCGCCGAAGATGAGATGCGAAATCAAAACTTGGAGTTTATAGCGCAGAAAAGTACCGCCAACTATGGGCAAATGCCATCGTTGTCGCAGAAATTTCGACAAGAAATTGAAAATGTGAGCAGAGAGAGAAGTTTGCTTTGTGATAACTTTAATGAGGTAAGTTTATTTTTATTAACTTACTTATTTTTATTTATTATTATTTATTATTAAAGTCACCAATGTTTCCATCCCTTCCTCTATTGTATGATTTTCTTTCTTTAAAAGCTTCATCGATTGCGCTATAATACTGCTTCATCCGTACCTGTTGACAATTTGGAGATAATTGAGAAAAATGTTGATGAAATATATAAAGAATTTATAAACCTAACTAAATGATGAATTGATTATCGAAATTTTCTTTTGTAATTTTGCATTTATTGTTGTTTTCCATTTTAGCGATTTTTTAGTTTTATAAACTCTCATTGTAAAAAAATCCATACATACATATACTATATACATATATAACAAATTTGTTATGATTGTAATTTTAAAAGACTTTACTGACTTCAAAAGGAATCAATTATTTTGGATGGTTCGCAATAAATTCTAATTTAAGTATTTAACTAAAAAATTTGTTTCTTATTGGCTTTATCGATATATATCAATTCCTTATAAAACTATTATAAAAGGTATTGTACAAATAAGTTAAAATTTTTATAGAATTTTCGCTGATTCACGCGTGAGACAAGGCACATGTCACCTCTTCCATGACAGACAGGTTGTTTTTATATAAATTTAAAGCTTAGCGAACACCGACCGATGAGATACGGTAGAAGCTTCGATAGTTGACCGTTGATAGTTGATACTATGAGCTACTATAACGCATTAGTGTGGGCGCATTACTTAAATATTACGTATGCCGGAAAACTACCGGAAGAGCTACCATTCACTTATTTTCCACACTAAAAGTAACTGGATTTTTCATTATAGGTTGTCCACTGGGCGGTATAATAAATTGTGGAATGTTCATCACAAGATGAACAGTTGATGGGGGAATTTGTATCTGGGCAGGTGTACAGCTCGCCAGCGGCTGATTGTTGGCTACGAGTAAAGTTAAAATCATTAAAAATGCATCTGTTCTAAATACTAATATATAAAACTAACTTACCTTCGTTCACCAAATATTGTGGTACCATTTTTTGATTCTCCAGCTCTGCCTCTAATTCTTTGACGCGTTGCTTTAGTTTATCGTTTTCGCCCTGCAATTCCAAATTACGACGATGTAAATTCTCATGGACGCTACGCATTTTGATGCGATAACGCGAAGAAGCAGCGCGTCGACGTTCTATAAGATCTGAGTCACCATCTTTAGATGTCGACTTTCCGTTGGCAGCTAACCCGTTGCGTACACGACGCGTGTTTGTCTTCTGAGGAAGTTCAATGACACGAGATTTGCTGCTGTTACTTAAAATCACCTTTAAACGTTCCTTGATAGGCAGCTGAGATGTTGGCGTTAAGCTGGCACTGCTAGGTTCAAGTGATGTAGTTGTAGCTGCTGTTGTAGTGGGTTGTACTGTTGATTGCGGTAGCGCAACGCATTGTTCCACTGCTGAGGCTGGTAAAGGAGCCAATTTTGGCAAAATAAAAGGTTTAACAGTTTGAACAGGAATTGCAGCAGCAATGCCGCTTGCAGTTTTACGATTGCTATTGTTGCTGTTGCTAATTTGGTCATTATAGTTGTTGGTGACAGTGGAAGGTGGAATAGATTCGTTGCTGGCGAAGCTTAGTGTTATTACTTGTGGTTGAATTAATTGTATAGACATAGGAAGCACGGTCGTGGACATATTTTCGTTGTTGTGACTTTGTTGCTCTACTGGTTTCTCCGCAATGCTGCGGTATCGGTTTAGCTTGCCGCCGCCCCAATTCCAGCTGCTGGAGCCAGAATTTGAATTTTGTCGCGTTGCAGATATTTCGCAAACCTTATCTTGTAGTGTGGTCTCTGCTAGAATAATTTGCTCCACTATTTCAACATCTGGACTCTCTGCGACCGTCTGCAATGACTCGCAGTTGCGAAGTGAAACCGTATCGTTCACTTCCAGGTGCGGAAACACTTGTGGCGTGTGCAGCGATTCTTCCGTTCTAACTCTGTTTACGGAGCCATCCAACTGTGAGTTGGGAGATGTCTGGCCATTTTTCTGCTCAACGGCTCGACGAAATGTCTCATCAAAAGGATTTACGTGACGGAGGTCATCAAAGAGTCCAACCTCCTCGCAGTTTTTGATAAGTCGTGTAGGAGTTGGTGTTTGGTCAGCGAAAGAAAGTGAAAATCGTTAATTTCATGTGTTGTGTTATGAAATATTTTTCATATTTACCTGCAAATATGTTACCATATTTCTGGCTTAGGCTAAGATTTAACATCTTCTCACACTTCCAATTCCCCGCTACAAGTTTGACGTCTATTTTATATGAGCTGAGAATTCATGCACTATACGTGAGAGCTACCATATTGTTGTTTTTGTTTTCTGTTTGTTTTTTATTTTATTTTTATTTAATTTATTGTTTTTGTTTTTGTCTTTCAGTATGTTGAAAAATCAGCTGTTTCATGTTTAACCTTTTAGTAATGAAATCAGCTTGGCTAGACGCAGTATCTTTTGAAACGGTAAGTGATTTTCTGGAATTTTTGCTGCATTTCATTCCACGGATTTCCACGATTGGAAAGTGAACTTCCAACCACGAAAAGCTTCTTCATGAAAGCTTTCAAAATAGCTTTCTCATATTTTCTCTTCGAGAGCATTTCAAGAATTCCATTTCTAATTTGTTATTGTCAATCCATTTTCAGCGTTTACATTATCAATACAATATTTTCAATGATTATGATGGTCTTTAAAATTTAAAATCATGTTATAAATTTCAAGAGATGTATGAAAATAAAAAGAAAATTAATCGAAGTGAAAAATGTGTTGGAAAATTTTAAATACATGCTGCTGCCAATTTTTAAGCAAATTAAAATAGAAAACAAGCTGAATGTTTGTAATTTTTAATTGGAAAAAGTAAAATTCGTTATTTAAGTGTGCAAAAATTTAACAAAATGAATACGCAAAAGTATTTAAAAATATGAAATAAGACAAAAAGTTAAATTGAAAAAATGCGAAAGCAAAAATTTAATTAATGATGGAAAAAATTTCGTAACATGGTGACCCATTTTCTGCGGTAGATATTGATTTATATAAACGAAAAGACAGGGCTGAGTGTTAACACGCTACACGTTGAAACAAAAAATTGTGGCCGATATTGTAGCCATCTTTAAGTGATTTAAAAAGCAACTGTAACAATACAAATTTAATAAGTGAACACTTTTGTGAGGAAATTTAGCTATTTTTTTGTTGTTCTTTTAGTTTTACATTGCAATAAATTACATGCAGTAAATTATAGCGTATATTTTATATCATCTAATTACTGCAGTGTTTTTGTAGTGATACAGATTTGTGTGGCAGCCAAAGTTTTTTCAGTTACCAGTTGGCTCAACCATTTGTAAAAAAAATCAATAAATATAAAGTCTTTAAATAATAAATAGAACATGTGAAAACCATTACGAAGCTTTGTAGAAAATAGTATGTGTTTGTTGCTTTTTTTTAATGTGAGGCCTTGCAAGAAATACATATGTACAGGAAGCTACAAATACGTTATTCTTCTAAAAGATAGATAAAGATAACTTATGAATTATAATTTTAGTTATAAGATTAGAATAGTTATCATTTGTAAGTAAAATAAAGGAGAGCGTTGCGGTAAATTTTTAGGGCTCCATTTCAATGTGAGAAATCGATTTTTCACTGTTTGTAGCGCCATCGTATTTTTAACTCCATCGTCGTTTTAAGTGCACTCATCACCATCCTCATTCTCGTACCTTTGCTCCATGCAGATGAGGAGTGCTTTTAAAATCGAATGCAACCACAGCTTAAATTGAGCTTGAGTCATTTCTATATTATGTAGGTTACCTTAATTGTTCCGATATACAATGAAAAATTGTTTCATTGAGAGTTTTTATGAGGAAATTACAAAGTTTCAGGCTATCAGGATCATAGGAACCTTATATAGGTCTTTAAATTATGTGAAAGTGGGTGGATTTGGCCTATTCCTTAATGATTACCAATACTAATACTATATATACAGGTTTTCGGTTTATCTTTGTATGTAGCTCTGTAATGTTTGTAAATGTATATAGAAAACATATTTTATACACCATATTTTTGGAGTGTGTATAATATTATTAATAAATAGTAAACAGCTGTTTACCTTTGGCTTTGTAAATTGGTTATTGAATCAATTCTATGAAGTATGAAGTATGAAGTATGAAGTATGAATTCTATGAAGAAATAAAATATTGTTATCTCAGATAAGCTCCATAAGATGCCAAGATAAAGGAAGGACGAAAAATAATGTGACTGTGGATACTCCAATTCTTAATCTTATCTCTTAAGAGCTGTATTTTTTATACATTTGAAGCTACTTCAATGTTTGTTTTTCTAGTATTAGAAGAAGCATTTACAGAATTTCTAAATGTTTTAATAAACCAATCCGTCATGATCTTGTAGACTGTAAAAAGGTGTGATATAAATTGCAATTTAGCACGTTGTCAAATAAAGAAAAATATAAAATTCGTACCATATATTAAAGCCGTCATTCTTCGTGAATACATAACCACTTATTTAGATCCCATTAAAATGTTAGACATGCATGTTATTCTTGGAAGTGTGCCAAAGTTCAATGTGAACAAAAATATATACGTACATATGTACGAGTATGTATGCAAATACAAACACTTTGTAAACAAACTCTTCTATTTTTATGTTCATATCTATAGAAACTAATTAAAGACCACTTGATGGTAGCTGCTCAAAGTAGCTGCGAGTGGTTGTGTTCAAATTTGATTGATCTGATCTAAACCAACGACAATCCAATGAAAAGCAATCAATTCAAAGCCTTTGACCTTTAACACCGAACTACGATATTGATTGTACTTGAGATGGATGGATGAGGTGCCCATCGACATGATATATTTTCCACCAATTGAAATGAGTGTAATGTAAATAATAACATCGATACAAATAATAATAGCATAGTACCAAAAATGCCAAAACATGGGAAGAAAATTAAAAAAGTGGTCCTTCATAAAGGTGTTGGGCTAAAGATTCATATAAAACAGTTTGAGACCGAATTTTAGACTCCACTCTAATGATGGCTACAAGAACCATTCTGTGCTCTGTATGGACCTCAGCATTTCAACGACAGGAAAAGTGGACCTTGGCATTATCATAGAATATGATTGGCATATTATAGAACCTTCTTTTAGTATTTGGAAGTATCGATTCATCGATTTCCTTCTCTACAACAGTTTATCTTGTACCATTTGTTCAGCATTTCGCTTATGAGACGCACGTATAATTACGCTTCTGTTTCTGAGGTGGTTCCTTGTAATTGGGAACAGGTAGTAAATTTTGTACCCTCTATGAGGTAGTTACAAACACTTTTTCAAAGACACAAAACCCGAGTAATTTCAATTATTTGTCAAAAACCGTTACAGCCCATTTGACAATATTTCGCGGCAAACAGGTTGAGAAACAATGCATTAATGTAACTATACAAACATGTATTATGGTAACCATACTTAGTGTAATCAGAATTCGAGTTCGAAATCTAAATAATAACATTCGTTTAACGTTTTAGATATTAAGTATGTAAACTTTAAGGGAACAAGTTAGCAAAAAAAAGAAAACATTTCATCAATTATTTCATTAACTAAATGAAAAATATTTTATATTTTAAAAAGTTTTTCTTGTGGTAAGTCAATCATGTTCTACAGAAACTGACGTTGGCACCTTGAAACATTTTGATGTATTAATGTATGTACATATAACATATAAAAAATATTTCCAAATACATATGTTTGTTTTAAAATAGATACATATTGAGTTTTATAGAAATAGAAATTCATTTTTATAGAAATAGAAATTCATTTTGATAGAAATAGAAATTAATTTTTATAGAAATAAAAATTTTTATTTATATTTTATACTTTATTAAAATAGATATATTAATTTTATTTAATTTAGATTAGTCTTTGTAATAGTAACAATTAAAGTGTAGATTTTTTTTAAATAACTACTTTTGATATCTGTTTCTACTGCATGACATTAATTGATCGATTAATCGTTGACAGATTGATAAACCTATAGAAATCATCACTTATTATATCTATAAAATCACCGTTATGCACAGAGCTGTTTAAGCTCTTTTAATTTCCTTTTCCTGGAATGTATTTGAAACTTGTTGAATTTATTTTAATTTCCTTTAAAACGGTTATCCTGTAATAGTAATATTTTCAGTTATATACTAAATATGTGTGGCACATACATACATACATAAACCATATACTGATAATTGTAGATATCTTTAAAAATATACATATACAGTGTCTATGCCAATGGGTGCTTAACAGAAATATGAAACTTTCCGAATCTACATACAGTACATTTAAAAATTAAAGCACATAAATCGTAAAAAAGTGAACAATGTTGCAGAAATGGTTTAGAGGTTCCACAGATTCGCCGGTGTCTAAACATCAATTCTTCAGTGTTTCGACAGCTTAAACTTGTGGTCTCAACAACACTGAGGAAATAAGTACATACTTCTGAGCCTATTTGAAGGCTCTCAAACTATCAGTGAAAGCAGCATTCCTAAGGTTAGACTATAATTAACTATGATTATAATAATATGACATAAGATAGGATATAACAAGATTGTAATCCAATATATACATTAGAATTTATGAAGTTATTTCTATTATTATAAGATTGACATTTAATGTGACTATATTTTTAAAATTTCAATATAATTAGAATTTCTCCTTTATTGCTTTAGAAGGAGTTTATATTCCAAGCTGAACATTGATCGTTGATACGCAAAGATGAAACTCTATCGGAGTTTTCTTGTACCAGAGAATGGACCTAGTAAAAGGATGCTGACGCTAACAGGTTGGTTGGTTGATTGGTAAAGATTTAGATTGAGATTAAATTTAATGATAGACAGAGATAATAACAATTATGTAATTTGTTTAACAAAGGAAATTCAATTAGGTTTGAAGAGCTGTTAATTGATGATAAGTCATATTTTCGTTTTCTGTTTCATTTCTAACCTTTCGTTAATCTACTAAATCTACGAGAATAATGGGTATCATTTCAAGGAAAAAATCAAAGATCCTTCTCAAAACTTTTTCCTATCCTTGACTTTATATTAAAATTCTTGTTTAAAAAAATACACATAATCTTGTTTAAAAAAATACACATAATGCATTTTTACAGGACTACACTCTTTTTTGTTAGAACCTCCCCGATTAATACCTATATTACAATAGTTGTAGTTATTTTCTAAAGATACAAATAATAAAACTTTATGGTATTTTCTCTGTTTGTCTCATGAGACTCTTTGTCGCCTTTTAGTGTCTAAATAACTTCCAGTACGCGCTAAGATTTTAGAATATTTTTTAACATTTTTGCTTATGAAAATGTAGTCGAAATGTGTTTCAAATGATTTAATTAATGAAGGCAATTTCCTTGGATTGTCCAATGTCCAATATAAGATCAAAATGTGAGCGACTTTTGCTTTAATTATTTTACAAAATTACTGACATTTAGCGCACCGAGAAACTCCGCCGAGAAGGTTTGCATTCATCATTTCAAGTTTTCTTTTTCATACAATATAATAAATTATTTCAAATTAAAATAAATATTAATAATAATAATAAAGACCACAGTCAGAGAAAAAATGTTTGGCCAACTGATGAACTGGTAAACAGTAAAGTAACAGGTTATGTTAAAAGAAATTAAACATCACTGTCGATACAATTGCCAAACATTTCATCTCTGTTGTGTCCATCACGAGATATATTCTTCGTGCTATACTATAAAACTCTTATCTTGCAAATTAATTAAAATATCAATACTTTTTTCTTGTTTATCTTTTATTTACCTTTATGTTATATCATTCTAAAAAAAACAAAACAAAAGTTCTTTTGATTTACGTCAAATTATCAACAGCTGACAATTGTTTTCCATGTAAGTTTCCCCCTCCCCCACGAGTAATTCGATCGTTAATCAAAATTATATTCCTACATAGATACATATTTACGTATTATTTTCGTTTATTAGATTTGTCAAAATTACGGTCTTGTTACTGTTGTCTTTTTATTTCTAATTGGTACTAACAAAAGTTCTAACTAACAGGCTAACTAACTTACTAACTAATTAACCAGTTAACATCTTCACATAAACATTTATTTTACGGCTCTTTGGTTTCTCAAATATTCCTCCTTGTTTCTGTAAAAAGAAGTAGTTTTTTCTGCTGAATACGTCGCTGATTATGTAAACAAATCCCAATTCATGATTATGATTAAACATAAAAGGTTTCCGGGTCGAACGCATATAATGAACTCAGCTTTATAAGAGCATAAACATTACATCAGCATTATAGTATATTAATTGTACAATTTTACATCTGAGAATTCATCTGATAAAAACTCATATCAATGTTTGTCAAGAATTTGTACTTGTAAATATGTAAGTCTGTAAATTTAGCTACTATAAAAATACATCCCCTGATGCTAAATTTAGTATTGTATTAATTAAGTTACTTCTTCACCCTTCGGGTGTATATTATATAAACAGACGCTTTAATCGAGGTTATTTTAAGGAGCAAAGCTACTCATTACACTAGCCAAGGTTTATTCTGAACCACATCTTTCATTGATTCCTTCTCAAGGCCCTGGCTATACTTTTTTACCTTTCTCTGGAATAGTTTTAAAGCTAGACGGTTATTAAATCCTTTGATTTGCGTTGATCAGTAATTTGATGATCAATTTATATTTGTACTTGAGACTTGTTGGACAGCTTTTTTTTGTAGGAACTTGTTCAATTCAAATTAATCCTGGGAGCTTCCAGGAACTGCATCACCTAAAAGTAGAATTCTCGTAGCCATTTTCGAACATTTGTGGTCTATATAATAAATGGCGTCAGAAGAAAGATTGTGGCATTATATTTTTGAAACTAATGTTTTCTATACCAAATTTATAAAGGCTTGGAAAGAAATTATTGAACCTGCTTAATTTTTTAATAGTATTGCCGGATAATATGATATGAGATTCTTAGACAGCAACGAACAGAACAGTTTTTTTAATGAATCCATTGTTTTTCGATTTATTCTGCTTTGTATATAGGACAATGTTGTCACCAAGATAGAAATGGATCAAATTCCAATTATTCAAATCCCATTCAATCCACAATTTGCGATGCAAAGAATAATCTTGGCTTATATTATTTAGTTATACCAATTGGACCTTCTAATTCCGCAGACCCTCGTAGATCCTCGTCCGAACTCTTCCAGACCGTTAACGGATACAGAGAGATAACAAGTTCTTGTAATCGATGGTCCTTGAATTCGGGTGGATTTTTAGTCCAAAGCTTGAATGTAGAATATAAACATTTGACAGTGGTTGGTCTCTTAAATGGGCCGTGTAATGGACGAATTGCTCCAAGTGGAAACGTTTGCCCAATTAAAGTCTTTTTCGTGATCCATCCAAAATTAATACGAAACAACTGTCAACTGTTAAATTAGAAAAAGTGTTGCCAAGAAAAAAAACCTCCTAATTGAACACCCGATATATTTAAATACATTGTAAATCAGCTTAAGATTCTACCTACAAAAACTCAAATAGTATATTTGTGGTTCCTCCATATTTTCTTTCTCTCCCTCTCCATCTTTCTCTCTCTTTCCTTTTTTCTTAATTTATTTACAGTGACATTGGGACTGCTAATTTTCGTGTGGATTCCACAAGTTTCAGCCGAATGTCAAAGTATGAGTCCCTGCTTGAAACATTTATCAATCTATCAATATCAGTATTTCAAACGCAAATGGAGCATAAATTTATTTAAATTCGCAGTGTTTTACAAATTTTAATATAATTTGATTTCTCTTTTTATTTGCTGTTACAGTTTTTTGTTGTCAGTTTTTTCTATATACGAAGTCGACAACACACTTAATATACTATACATATATTTTTTCACAACTTTACAGAATGATTTAACAAAAGAAAACAGTTGAAATTAAAATAAATTCGGAGCCTTTTGTAATTATAACCTAAACCCGATAGATTATATTCAAGTTTGTAGCGCATTAAAGAAGGCGTGGTAGAACAGAACTCCTGAGTTGTCTATATTCCTGCCTGTCTGTCTGTCTGTCTATCTTTCTATCTATCTATCTATCTGTGCAAATTACGATTACAGAAGATCGAATAGAAGCATCGTCATGAAACCGCACAAGTATTGTCTCTTTTGTAGAGATATCTTTGAAACCGAAAATTGAGGAAATCGGACCACTGTCACGCCTACTTTTTAAGTAAATATTTATGTATTCGATTTGAGAGCTGGATGTTTCAGCTGAACTAGTAGTCCACAACTAAAGTTGAAATTCTAAACCCGCCATTGATGTATCAGAGCAAATCGTTGAACAAGAAATGTGAATTCAACTAAAAATGTATTCTAGGGGTATATGCGCTTCCCTCAGGTCGAAATTAACACTCCTGTTTTATATTTGTTTTTGCTTTGAAAAGTTATAAATCGCAATTGTGTAAAAATATCCTTTAAAATATTCTACAGACCCGACATCGCAAAAAATTAAAATCAACACTTTTGCGTTGTTGTTGCTGTTATTTAAATTATTCTGCTTTTCAATGGAGGCTGTTTTGGAAAATACATATGTATGTCCATGCACACAAACGCACACACACACACACGAATATACTCACATGACCCCACACTAAATGTGCTTCAGTTTTTGTATTAATTTTACCCTTCAAATCTACGACTAAATACATCACAATCTCGATTATATGAACAAAATCTCGATTAATCTATATATAATGGAAAAATTCATATAATTAAAAGGTAAAAATTATAGAAAGACAGGAAATGACATCTCGGTTATATGAGTATGGGCGATTATAAGGATATATAGGGTGGGCCATTGTCTGGTTTCGTAATAAATTATTTCCATAAATTTAAATTAATCATTTCATTAATTTAATTTATATACCAACGTAAAGAATAACCTGAATTATTAATGAAGTTTTGCTTTAATAAAGCGAGGGTTAATATAAGCGAGATTGTGATGTATGTATGATATTTAAAAATGGTGTTTATACAGAAAGAAAATGTAAAGTTTTTACTTTTAAATGGTTTTTCTACAGTGTCTAAATATTCAATGGAAATTATGTCCGTGTAACAAAACAAATCGTAAATTTGTGTCTATATGCAATTTCAATATCGAGTCTAACTTCAGTTTTTGTTGCTGTTGTATTTAAAATGTTGTATTGTGCCATTTTTAAAAATTTACATTTCCACTTTCTGATTTACAAGTAGAAAAGGTGTAGTATACATGGATACATTCCAAGTATATAAACTTACCTCGTTTATAAAAGTCAACTCTACTCATTTAATATCTTTTGTGTTATGACATCTATTAGTATTTTTTCAGATTTCTTATACGGCTTTTTTATGTTGAAGTTTTTATTCTGTTCTTATATGCAGTCCAATTTTTAATATACTTGCAATTTTTTGTTTGATTTTGTTTGCTCAAACTTAAGCTTACATTATAAAAGCCCTATAATGGGAATTTTATATGACGACGTTTCAAAAATAAGAACCTTTATATTGATTGTCGTTCAATGTTCAGTATAATAGGATGTCTTGTGATCCATTTTTGTAATTTTGTGGATTTAAGAATAAGAATGAGAGTGTGAAGAGAGAAGAACACAGAAAAGAAACCAAACAAAAAGTAACAACTAAAAACGAATAGAATTCTCTCCTAGAAGAGATGTCATGAAATTGGTTAAATTCATTGGTCACATTGGTTAAGTTAATAGATCAGATTGAGGTTTAGGTTAAGGTTCGGTTTTTTAAGTAAAAATATACGTTTCTAAGTACATACAGCTTCTCAAGTTACTTACTCGTATTATTGATATTCTGATAATAATTAAAGTGATTGTGAGTTTACAGTTTAAATGCATATGATACTCGTACATACTCATATCGTGCATATGTATGTCTATGTACAAAATAATCCTACTCGTATATGATAATTTTTCTGTAAATATATATACGTACATATATGTTATATAAGCATATACATATTCGTTATTACCCTAGAAAGAAACCTCTATTGTAGTTTGCATTTAATTTGATGATGACTTTAAAAGGATTGCTTCTCTATGAGCTTGTTTTTTAAATAGCTTTAATTTATTAATAACTTAAATCACTATAATCACTTTCAAAAATAACCGTAAATTTATAGACACTTAAATATGCACTTATTTAGTTCGAAAGTCTTTAAATGATTTTGTAAAATTAATTAAACTATCATTAAATGATTTACATATCATTTATTTGATGATCATCACCATTTATAGCATTGTACATAAATATATTAATGTATTTGTTTGTTTTGAAAGAGGTTTCGTAAATCATCTTTCCTAGAAATAAGCATGAATTGCATGAGAAATGTATGTGTGACATTTGTATTGACATGTCATATGATTCGTTTGCGGCACAATGCATTTAAGTAGCAAACTAATTTCAATGGGAATGAAAACGTTCTACCTTAACCACTGCATCTGAATTACCCTTTATATTGTATACTCGTATCCGTCGTACATACACTTTCAATAGATTTTCAATAGAGTTTCTAGAACACATATATCTATTTTATAACCCATTCTTTCACCCACGTGTTCACCCATTTGTTCACCTGTTCTTTCACAAGTTCTTTCACACATTCTTTTACCATTTTTATCACCAACCATCGCCATCATCAACCACAACGAATGATTCTTTTGAATGACTTCATTTTTGACTTCCTCACGTTCTGTTGTTGTTTCAATTTGTGTAGTTTTTGCTATCTACTAATTTTACTAACAAATCAGTAAACCACTTCTTTGTTGTATTTGTTCCTTTAGCTTCAGTTTTTGTATGTGATGAAAATTTAGAGATTATAATTTGGTTTTCTCCACTTAATATGTATCGACTTCAAAATGTTAAATATTTACTTATTTTTCACTTTTATTGTAATTAATAAAAACATTTTTATGCTTGTTTTGATCAACCACCAATCCGATGGTAGCTCGTTCGATTTACTGTTACGAATGTGATTCATGGACGGATGCCCGCTGTAAGGATCCATTTAATTATACCGCTCTGCCGAGAGATCAGCCACCGTTGATGACCTGTAATGGTTGCTGCGTAAAAATGGTGCGACACTCAAAATCACGTAAGTTTCAACTTAAGAATCCTTCAATCATTTAAATCATTTAAAATAGCATCTAAAAGATGCTCTAAACACATTCATAACTTCAATGGTATTTTGAACAGTGCTTTTTTAGGGACTCCTTTCTTTAAGAAATCTTCATTTAAACTAGCATCTAGAATCTAGACGATCTTAAAACAGATTCATTATAATCTGTTATAATCCAATAATCTTTTCAATATTGATCAGTACTTCTTTAAGAAAACTTTTCTTTAAGAAATCTTCATTGAAAAGGTCATTAGACAAAATATTAAATAAATGGTCTTTTCAGCATTGATTTCACACTTTTAAAGTATCACGTTTTTAAGAAATCTCTCTCTTTTCTACTCCTCGCTTTCTTCCAGCCTACGAAGTTGTTCGACGAATGTGTACATCTCAATTACAAATAAATTTATTTATGGTCGATCATGTGTGCATGATGGAAAGTTCAGGCAATGGACATATGTGCTTTTGTGAGGAAGATATGTGCAATTCTAGTAAAAATTTATTTACGAATGGATTCCATTTCTTCACTCTTTCACTTTCATTGTTACTCTTACTATTTAACCAAATACAATCTCGATATCAACTGCACCCGCAACTGCAACACCAAAAACAATTACATGTTTATCACAAAAACACATGCAGATAGATAGATAGATAGATATGAATTGAAATTCATTAATCGAATTAATCTCCATTACATTACGAGTAGTTAACCGAATCCTTTCTTTGCTAAAATGCAATTACATTAAATTATTTTACGTTTTTAGTTTTAAATAAATTATTAAATGCATAAAGTAGTTAATTGTTATGTAATAATTAAGTTTTGTTGTTTATTTTTTAATTACACTTGCATTGAAATACGTATTAAATACACAATCGAACAAAAACACTTACAATCCACGAAAAGAGCGAAGAATCACGTAGAAGAAAAAAGCTCATCAATACAAAGTGAAAACCAACTTCTATTAAACAATTTTAAGCATTTTGCATGTTGTTAAGCATGTTTGTAGTCAAACTACTAAATTGAGTAAGTTTAATAAATAGTTTGTAGTGGTAATAAGCAGCTGAATAACCTGTAAACCGTAAAAAGGCTGCACAGAAAAGAAACATCGATTGGATCGATTGCAATTAAATTTATTAACTTCACCTTAAGAATCTTCAAGTCTTAACTACTTTAATTAAGAAACACTTATATTTATAATATGTACTTCTTTCTAACAACTCTACAACTCAAATCAATCAAAAGCTACCTGAAAATCTTACACGCAATCAAAGAGTATAGTCAAGGATTACACCAGGTATACAATGATATTGTACATTCTTTGGTATATTAATTATACTTTGTTGTCAAGAACTAACGCTGATTATTGAAAAAGTGTTCCTTTTGTGATTTAAGGGTAGCTTCTGATTAATTGAACGAATAATGTCCATCATCATCAACTAAAACACGTTCATCTGAGTGAAGAAAAATCTCTGAGTGTAGCACACCACAATCTCGATTATATTAACTCCATTAATTTCCAGTGTTGGATTAATTAAAGTTCGGTCATATTATTATTGGTGAAATTTATCACCGTAAAAGGAGGATAGTTCTTCCTCAGAAGAACGTTCGGTGTGATGTTGTCCATACTACATACGCATCCATACTTCAGTAGTACTTTATTACCTAATAGCTACTAACTAAAATAACAATAAACATAATATAATGATTCATCTATTGATTAGTTTTATTTTTTTCCCTAACAATTATGTAAATGATAACAAGAAAAAAGTAACTGTTGATAAAACGCATGGCGGAGTAACTCAGAGAACGTAAGATCACTCCGAGAGTGTTGAAAGTGTCAAAAGTTATCAACGTCATTTACGACAGGCAAAAGCCAACATTTGTAAATCATAATTTATTCTCAAACATGATGAGATTCACGGGTTTATTAAATCGCTGTACAAATAATTATTCATGCACTAGTTTAGTGTAAATCTAAATAATAATAAAAATAAAGATAAGATAAAAATAATAGTAAAAAGAATAATAGCAATAAGAATAACAATAATAATAAAGATAATAAAAATAATAAAATTAATAAAGATAATAAACACGGAATAGTAGTAATAATAATATGAAATGTATTATAATAATAATAAAAAACAATAATAATAATAATTCTAGAAAATTTCTGAATAATAATAACCTAAATAAAAATCTAAATAAAAATAATAATTAAATTTGCGCGTTTCCTTCAAGAGTGATCATTATTTATATAATATATTCTCCTTTATTCTCTCTTATTTTGATTTCTTCATTTGATTTTCTGCCTAGATAAATAGATAGATAAATATACATACAATAACTCATATTCTATACATAAAATTGTTACTTTTTATGTCTGTACGTAGAAAGTTTAATTTTTTAGTTCTATAATAAAATTATGTCGAAAAGAATTTCGAAAAATTCCAATGAAAGAAAAATTAAATTTATTTGTAATCAATTTTAATAATCAAATTTAAAACCAATGCTTTGTTTATCCTCACGAAAAATCTCTCCTATGCTGCTTCACTTAATTTTGTATCTGAAACAGAAGTTTCATATTTACATACATACATGTTATTTACATACATACTTTGTATTAGTTTGCTTACGCTTACCATTGAATAAATAGTTTAGTTTAAATGTAGTTTAGTGATTTTTTCATTAATTTCCCGTTAATTTCCCGTTAATTAATAGTTAAACAAAGAAATAACACGTGTATTTGTTGTTGTTTATTTAATTATGTATGTATTGTAATCACTTTCACAAAATACAAGCAAAATACAAATAAAATTCATCAGTCATTAGAACAGTTTTTAAATTCCGTCCAATATTGATTTCATAAAAAAGACTTCCATACTAAAAAAACCATTCAAGAAATAATTTTAGAAACTAATCAAAAAATATAAACTGTAAAAAATCGAAACTACAGATTTTTTTAAAAACTAAAACACCGTTAATCGCTAAGCTTTACTAACCGTAAACATACGTATTTACAAAAACTAAACTTCAGTAGATCTAACATATTTGTTTTTTATCTAATCTACATACTTATATACAGCTTAAAGATATTAAAAATACCTAAATCAAGCACGGACCCTTTTTTTCCTACATAATCGATTAATTTTTTAAACGTAGCTTGCATCTTGTTACTAGAACTACTACTAAATAGACCCCTTTTTCCCTTTCCTTCTAATAAAATACGATATATAAAATAACTTTTCCTTCAAACTTTCTCTTATTAATAATTTAGTAAATAGTAAATAAAAAAGTAGAAATTTCTCTGTCATTTTCATTAGAGTAGAAAGAAACTAAATATGAAAAGTAAATTTTTACTAAAGAGTTAGTAAGCGATTTTTTTAAGTATTATTAGAAAATAAATGCTAGGCGTGTAAAATTTGAGCTATCATGAAGGTTGTATTAACAACGCAACAGTACCCAATCTTTGAAGGCGTACAGTTTCGATGAACGTAGCGTTAATGATAACAATAAGCATCTATCGGATTTGTTGATTAGAAAACTAAAAAGCAAAACAGCGTAATCATAACTTTATTAGGAAAAGCAATCAACACCATACATAGATTCCTCACAATGCAAAAAGCACCAAATATATTTGAATAAACTCAACAACTACAAAGCGTTGACGTTGATGAAAACTTTATTAAAATTTTTTTCGTTCATCATTAGGATCATTATGACCATTAAGTACCATTTGTAGTAGAGTATAACCAAAGACAATATAATACAAAGATGTCTCACTCAGTACGTTGAAAAATTTCAAAAAAATTTTGTGCTGATCTGATAGCTTTTGTGCTTTTGAGAAAGAGCTTTCAATTTTGTTGAGATGCGACGCACATTCTCTCTCGCCTTTTGCATGGGTACATAAAAATATAATTCGCGCTCAAAACACAGTGTACACAAACGAGAGAGAAGCGAATGTTTGTTTTTGTAAAATAAATTTTTAGAGTTTGTACGAATGTGCAAGAATACCGCTCGCTCGACAACAACAAGTATATGAATGACGACAACAGCGTTCTTTACCGAACCAGAAACGAGATTTTTTGTGTTTTTATTTTTACTGATGTTTTAGCTCATTTTTGTGACTTGATTGATTTTTACTTTGGCTACTATTTTAATAGTGATTTTGGTTTTTTATTTGGATAATTTGGCAATTTATTTATTATTTATATTATAATCGGTAATTTGTAATTAATAATAATTAATTAATAATATATTATACAACAATGTATACATTGTACAAAACAAAGTCCAAATGCGCATCGGTTTGAGGAAAATAATAAATGTTATTCTCACAGGTTTAGTGTTTTAGATCGTTTGATAACCATAATACGCCGTAAGCATCGTTCTTGGTCATATTTTAAAAACAAACAATCAAAAAAAAATCAAATCTTCAAATACTGAATCATAAATAAATGTCATTTAATATTTGAAGATTTCATTTTTTATTGTTGTTTTTACTGATATAGGGCCTCTAAAAGTTTGTTATGCCACCACCCTTTGTTGTTATAATTAAAATAAGATGTTCTACATTCTGATGGCAACTGCTTTGATTCTTTACACTCATTTGTAGCAAACGCGCTCTCTTTTGTGCTCACTTTCTTGCAAGTTGCAGCTCTTACTCTCACAACTTGATCTATTACTCTCACAACTTGATCTCTCGCTCTCACAATATGTTCATTTTACTCTCCCAAAGCTCCCAGATGGGATTTTCCGAAAATCCCAATTGAATTTTAGCTGCTCGGTTCTTTTGTATGGAGTGAGACATCTTTGTATTATATTGTCTTTGGTATAACGCTTATTTCACTTTTTTGAGGATCACATTCCACATTTTGCATTATTTCCCACATCCATCGCCACCCGCAACATACACCCAGGCACATGTCGGCGTTTGACGTTTCATCCACTCTTACTCTCTCTCTCTCTCTCTCGCTCTCTGTCACTCATACGAAAAAAATTTCTAAATAAAATTATTTCTCCGCAACTGATTCAAAATATTTACCTAAAAGAAACACAAAACATACGAAACTTGCTACAAAAAATGCAACACAGAAATATTTTATTCAAAATTACTTTGCAAAAATATTTCCGCATCAATGAAGCAAAACAAAACGAAAGCAAAAAAATACCCCTGCACAAGTATTTGTATATAAATCTATGGTGCTTTTTCACATACGACACCACTGGTCTGATTCAAATTTTTTCATCATGTACCACCATCGCAACCATCGTAAAATCAACAGACATCTGAATCAACTGACTGACTGCGACAAAATGCCGGCGCACGCAATTCGAAAGGCGTCAAATTCAAACGAAAAAACCGAATATCTATGAGCTGTGTTCTTTATGAGAAATGCGCTTCTTAAAACGAGGCGTTATTTGCATAAACAACATAGAATTTGTTTAACAAAATTGTACACATGAAAACGACAACAACAACAGCGCTAAATACACAACTCCAATGTTAATGACGATGGATGGGGTGTTTGTTGCTCACAACGATTGATACAAAAAGCTAGTGAAAAGTGTGTATTCCAGCTTCTTGAGGCAAAGAAAATGGAAAAAGTGGGAAAACTGTTGACGGCAGAAGTTTGCGAGAGACTCCAAGATATGCACCGGAAAAAGTAAAGCGTTTACATTCACATTTAACTACTAATGCTTCACTAAGAAACAATTTACGATCCAATCTCTTTTATTCATCATAATACGCAGCAGCCCATAGCAACAACAACACTCTTCCTCCACACACAAGATTAGATAAATAAAATAATAATAATTTTGTAAATTAAACTAAATTAAATTGAAAGGAAAACGAAAACTGACCATAAGTAGATATTCTGTAAGCTTTAGGTTTATTGTACACAAATATTAGAGAACCGCTAAAGCTACTTACGTATTTTAATACATATACTAATAACTTGCTATATTTGTTGATCTTTTATATTTACTTTTTGTTCTGCTAAAAAAGCAAATTTAATATTTCACTTGGATTTCTATGTTTTCAAATATCTTTGAAAATTATTTTTGTATTGTTTTGAATAGTATTTTCTCCGTAGAATAACCATTTTACTGTAAATCACTCAATTAAACAAATTTGAATGATGATGTGAACAAAACTCTGAAAAATAGAAGCTTTAAAGACAAGAACTAAACAATAGTTACACAATAAGATTAGATAAGCAGCCATAAAAGTACATACTTTGAAAAAGACAAACTCAACTTCATTGTGAAATCCAAATTCTATGATCATCCGTATAAAAGTAATAATAACTAAAATCTTTATTTAATATTAATGAAACTTTATGAAATTTAATTGTAAAACAATTTAATTGTAATTGCCATGAAAACTAACAAAAACATTATTGAAAAATAATTGAAAACCAGAACAGTCAAAATAAGAAGCTTATTAAATGCCCAAGAAATTTCAGTCTCTAATAATATGGGGTGGCCCATCGGCTGGTTTCTTTTTGAATTCAGTCAATTTAAATCAATAGGAAACCCACCCATGGCCAACATTTTATATATCTGAAACTTCTAATATGTTATCGTTTAGCAAGTAAATTCACTTGGCTTTATTTGAAAACCAACAAAAAAACCGAGAATATATTATTAGAAATATGTAACTACATATGTACAAATGTACCCATAAATCTTCAGGTGCATATCTTAAAAAGACATGATTAAAATGAATTTTGGTTGATAAACAAATTAAATCATAACTAATCTTTATTTGATAGTTATTTTGTAATCCTCTTAGAAAAATCTATTTTCCTATTCGTGATACAAAAAATGAGGCATAATTTAAGCATATTAGTTATTAAGTAAAATCAATATTTATTGTTATCTGAACTTTGTGCACTTTGAGAGCGTTGCGATGAAAACTATAAATACACATACTTTAGTATTATGCTGTATTATGAAAAAAGAAGTAAATACTAATAATTGTGCAAAATATATATATTGCGATTTGTAAAAGAAGCTTTAGAAAATAAAAAATAAAGGACAAATAAAACTAATATTATAACGATTAAGAAAATGATTGAGAGAATTTATTTATACTGTTTATACTGCAAACAAGTGAAGGAGGTAAGTTTAAAAATAAAATCCCTGTTTTATATGAACTTTAAGACGGGTGTTTCATTATCTTTATATTTATACACGACAACATTTCGTTTAATTACTGACTAATATTCAACATGGACACTTCAGTGCTGGAATCTGCCACATTATAGGATGAATCCAACATTTCTAAGTCATCATCACACATCATTTCGCGCATGCGTTCTTTGTAGCTGTGAAAAATAAAATGTCAGTTAGTTTTGCTTTGTTTGCAAATTAATACTACGCCAAAGCAAACCAACATTTGGCTGTCGGGATTATTTTCTTGATTCCTGCATTGTTCCAGCTTCTTTTCTATTAATCGCACTTTATCCTTGGCTGGTACTTCTAGAGTTTTAACCATTAATCGAATTTCTAAAAGCACAGAAATAATTATGTATTAAAAAACTATAACAGTAGGTCTTTTTTCTGGCTCTCTCTTTCTTTACTCACTACGAACAGCTTCAATTAATACAGGCAACTTGTCACGCGCTGCATGAAATAAGCTCTCTGTCACATAGTTATCAAGATTCTCCTGTTCTTTACTAGCAGCATGCAACACCGCGGCCAGAGCAATTTGTGACGGCGCATACAAGAGACAGGCATCGGTTAGAAAAGTCTTCTCAATGAAATCATCAATGTGTGGACGCAATCTTTCCGGATTTGGCATCGAGCAGCGAGTCTGAATTGACAAAAAAAACTAAGTAACGAAAACAGTTTAGTTTCATCATTAACCGTGCACACCTTAATATCAATTAGGAAACCCTCGATAGGTCTATAAGGATTGTGTATGGTGAGATAGTAATTCAGCTGTTGCATCAGCAACAATTCATTGGATAGTATGATGTCCATGGCTTTGTTGCGATCCCCTTTGATGTTGGCTACAAATTGCCCGATGGACACATTGAATTCCTCCACTTTACACGATAGATAAACACAGGTTGCCCTTTGGAGAACATTAAACATGTGGTTGTTAAAGATAAGTCCAGCACTCAATTTCATATTATATTCTTTACAATATTTCCTTGGGATGGAAGTCCATCGGTGAGTTATTTAAGTAGAAACGCTTAAAGTAATGAAAGGCTGTTCCCACAATGCACTTTGGCATGGGCGGCTCAAAGCGTCGACAGAAATCCCGCAAGGTCAGTTCATACTGCTTTAATAATAGACGCTCTTCGTCTGGCGTTAGAAAAAACACTTCCCTTTGTCTTGGCTTTAATGGTAGGTAATTGAAACCATATATTAAAATCAACCAAAAATAGTCGTTTATTGCTTGGGGTCACTTACATCCATTGTAGGCCCATGCGTCTGAATGAATTGAGTGTTTTGTTGTAAACGCAGCTCTTTCAATTGCACATTACTGGAAAACGTCCAGTATTTCTTTTGTGAACTCAATGGAAACATACTGAGTTATTTATTTTAATACTGAAAATACTCATCAATCGTTAACAATAATTATTTTTCCGGCACCCTTTGTTTACGGGAAAAAATTGCAAACTGCCAAACAAAGCAGACTGTCTAGACAACAGCTGACAGCAATGCCAAGTGCGATTTTTATATTTAGTTCGTATTTTTGTATTTATAATGCTGTAAACACATAGAATGTAGCTTAGTTATATCGGTCTCAGCAAATTGTCAAAAATCTGCACTGCTGAGACGCCGCAGACAACAGCTGGTTTACTTTTTACACAATCAAATCCGCAAAATCCATTCTGAAAATAAAAACTAATAGATAAATAAAGCTTAATTTAATATAATTAACATATAAAAACTCACACAGTACGATTTTGCCTCAAAATATTAACTCAAATGTTAAATACCATGTAAAATATCATAACGAGTCCGCAAAATCCATTCCGCAATCCGCAAAATCCATTCTGAAAATAAAAACTAATAGATAAATAAAGCTTAATTTAATATAATTAACATATAAAAACTCACACAGTACGATTTTGCCTCAAAATATTAACTCAAATGTTAAATACCATGTAAAATATCATAACGAGAAGGAGAACAAGAGCAGCGACAGCGACAAAATTGGAAAATTTCCGAAATTGTCGCCGTCATTGGCAGAGGCAGCGGCTACCTTTTATTTTTTTCTCGTTTTCCATAAGAGCCTATGTAATTTTGACAAGATGCAGCGACTAGGTCGCTGAGCTATATTCTATGTGTTTACAGCATAATTCATATACATATTCGAAATAGACTCGTTGGCTATGTTTTTTTGGCTAATTTGAAATCCGCGAACGATGTGAGATCGACTCACAATGAGACGGGGAAAATAACTATTTCTGGTTTCCGCTCTTGGAAAGATTTCTTTTCTTTAATTAACTAATTATTTTATTTTACTTTTTTATACTTTTTCAGAGTTGCAATTCAGGAAAACGTCTCAGAGATATGAACTTTGTAGCTATTATCGCGAGGCATTAAATTAGTATTTAGCTCACGACTCGCGAACCAACAATTCTGAAAGATGATCAGTGTGGATAGTGCCCTAATCACCAATTTTTATTTTCTGTTTCTTTATTTTTGAGGGTTTATTTGTTGGTTTCATTTGCGTAAGACTTAAAGAACATTCTAACAGGGGGACAAGATCCGAAATGTCAGGTCCCTGATTCAAAATATATTTCAGAAGCAGTTTTTATTCTATTCATTAACACTTAAAAAAGTTGTTATATATAAATATGCAGAAAAACAAATATTTGAAGAAAAAAGTACAAAACAACATAAATAATATAATAAAATTTTTAATGACATTAATTCATTAAATAAACTTATTAATTTATAAACAAACTAATTTATTTATTTAGTTAACATAACATTTCTGTATTCATAAAATTTGACATGTAAGTTTGTAGTTAGAATAATTTTATTTGAACATCGACTACATTACTGAACACGTTCATTTCATTGTGCTGAATGCACTTTTTCGAACATTTAAAGATGATTTGACGCAGCAAAACATTTTATATCAAAATAATTTATAACTTTACTTAAATGAAATTATTTCCGTCTAAGTTAATGGTTCAAGAAATTGCATTGAAAAATTTGCGGTATTTTAAGCCACTCCGCATGCGAAATCAAGGCGAATTAACCCAATGTAATCGCTAAAAATTTTTGAACATTCTACATGCTTCACAACGACTCCGAAAGTCATTTCATGAAGTCGTTCGCTGGCAGCCATTACGCTCAGTAAGAACGTGTCCCTGTGAAAAACTCGTGTCGTTGCACAATTTTCAACGAATTTTATCGCAAACAGTGCGCAAAATATCAGAAAATTATTGTAAAAATCGGCTTTACAACTAAAATTGAAGTTCTCCACAAGTAAAATGTTGAATTCTTATAGAATTAATGCAAAAAATGTGTTGTGAAAAAAGTATGAAATAATCGAATTTGATCGATTTTCTTGAAAATTTGTCTTGTTTTTTTTTGCCAGCCTGCGACTAACATAGTGCTCTTCTATTTCTCGTTTCCTCCAGTATAGAAGTCGTGTGGGGTGAGCGAGATAGCAAGTGTGCGTCAACAGAAGTGGTTTTCGTGGAAGGGGTGCGCATAAAATGGCTTCGATTCTGTTCGTTGTCGTCGGTTTGTTACAATAGCACACCGCAGGGTGGCGCTGTTGCTGCTCTATTCGAAATCGAAAAGTTCGAATGCTTCCGAATTTGCTGAATGCATCTTCAATGCATTTTGTTGTCAGAACGTGTGTGACGTAGACCGGGTAAACTGATGTTATTTTTCGAAGTTGCAGAGTGAACGTATAAACGTTGTGTGGCTGAAAGAGCACAAATAATAGTTGCTTGAATTCTCGCCGTTATATTATAGTTGTCACTCTCTGAGGTTTTCGTGTGTTGCTCGTTTGTTTTAGCGGCGTGGAACGAGTGGTTCGTGTTTGTCCGCCATTATGACTTTCACGGTAAAAACCACGCTAGACTGCAAATTGTTCACAAAGTTTGTGAATTTTTGCATGGTAATTTTGTTAAAAGAAGTGTAAACAAATGTTTAAAACTAAAAAAAATAGCATTAAATTTGAACTCGAGAATTTCTTAAATGACTTTCGTTCAATAATTTTTGAAAGGTGTCGCGTTATCGGGATGAAAAGTATGGAATATCGTGATTTTTCGTTTTGTAATCTAAAAAAAAAGGTGTTACTGGTTTTGTGTTCGCCGCGCGTAATTGTTTTGGATGAATTCGCCGCGAGTAAAATGGGTCCGGCGTCTTGGCGATGTTTCCATTCTATTTTTATTAATTTGCTGCTTTGGTTTTGTTTATTTTTTTGAACGAGTATCAATTAAAAAAAAATTACGTTCAAGCACGTCATACACACACGCACACAAACAGCACGCAAATTTATGATAAGATAACCAGTTCAGTTCGCCGCGTAAACAATACAACAAAAACAACAACAATAACGCATTTTTTGTTGCACTGTTAAATTAGCCGCGTGCATTTTGTTGATGCCTCACTGTTTTCCTCCACCTTTGAATGCTTTTTCAATTTTGTTTTCTTCTCATCTTCTGGCAGACAACAGATTCGTAGAGTGGCAGCAGCTGTCAATCGTTAATTAATTAATTTTTATGGAACTTAACGCGCAAAGCAAAAGAATGAAATTGAATCAAAACAAATGAATGATATGTTAATTAATAAATAAGGACAATCAAATTTTAGACCATCCACAAGCTATTTTATCAAAAATAACCAAAAATGTTTCAAAAATGAAATGGAATGTTCAAAAATTGTAATTATGCAAATGTACTTAATTTCAACTTGAAAAATGTCGTCGACATCATTGTTGTTGTTGTTGTTGCTACCATTGCTACTACTACTACTACAGTTTAGTTGTTGTAATTTGCATTGCAAATCAATTAGTTCATCTTGTATTTCATTATTGTTGTCAACACATTTAGGCCGTGAAACAAAACCGACCAAATTGGCAACAACTCCCGATTGTCCAGTGATCAGCGCAGCAGCAGCCGCAGCGGAAGTAGCGGTTTGCGCACTTCTCTGTGTTGTTGTAGACGTCGTCCGCCATCTCCGGGCAGAGACGCTGCCGCCGCCCCCGCCGGCAACACAGTATCGTCATCAGTGCCAGTGGCGCACGGAAGCAACCGTTCGCCACGATTGTCGGTGTCGACAGCACGACAACAACGACAACGACAACGATAACAAAGTAGCAGCGGCAACAGCAGCAGCAACAACCGCGCAACAACCGATTGTTGCTTATTCCGTAGTAGCGCTGTCGTCGTCTCAGGTGCCCTCACCCTCACCGTCGCCGTCGCCGTTGAAGAGGCTAACGCTGTGGCAGCCACCAGCAGGGCTGCTCGTGGAAACCCTACAGCGGAACACACTGATTTTCATTTAATTCCCTCCCCGGTCCCAACGCAACGTAACTCATCCAGTCACCTCCGACCACCCTCATCAACATCTGGCTTAACCACTAACGACTACAACAACGTTGCTGTAAAAATTGCTTTCTTTAAAATATCCTCAAAAAATAATCCATAACGTAGAGCGAAGTTGTCCCACTTCGCCGCTTCATCATCATCGCTGTCTAACATCCTGCCAACAACAAGATGTCGAAGTTATCATTTCGGGCTCGTGCCCTGGACCCCTCAAAACAGATGCCCATTTATTTGGCCGAGGAGCTGCCCGATCTGCCGGAATACTCAGCCATCAATCGTGCGGTTCCGCAAATGCCAAGTGGCATGGAGAAAGAAGAAGAGTCGGTGAGTATTAAAATAAATGCTGGACATACATACATATTTTATGCGCTAAGGGATTTAATGTGAATGCAAAATGTGTTTAGTTCTTCGGAAGATTGTGTAGTTGCAAATCATTTAAGAATAGACTCGTATTCCGTGAAGATTTTATTAGCTAATCATGTCAGGTACGTTTTCTTGTACCTGTTCTGCATGATCCTTGAACCAGATACATTTTCTTTGTTTAATTCGAACGTCTTGTGAATTTATTTTACCTGGAATAACTTCACTCTCTTGTTGTTGCCCTCACTTAAGATCTTTGAAATCAGTTTCTTTCGCGATTTACTCTTAACAATTTAAACCTAAAGCTTCTGAGGGTCATTCAAATGGGAAAAATGGGTGGTTCCCGCTTTCGAATCATTTCAGTTTTCTTGGCCGTCTTTTATATATGATGGAAGTCCTGATAGAGGCAGTTAAGTAGCCCGATGAGGCTACTCGATGGTGACTCATGTATGTGCAAATAACATTCAGTAAAGTTATTTGTTACTTAAACTTACCTGCATTTAATAATTTTTAATTATTATAACGTGACGGAGTAGCGTACAGCTTCGAGCTGAGAAAACTAGAACTATTAGAGGAATACTTGGAATAACAAACGATTATTTTGTTTCGTACAGATGAAAATATCGTTGTTCTATCGATAGAACATCGAAAAGTTTTGCTAGAAACTTCCATTAAATGCATCTTGTTGTCAGAATTCAATTATGTTGTTGCATTTGCTATTATTTTCATTTTCAAAAATCCATAATTCACGATAAAGCTGTGTTTGTGTGTATCCAGCCCCCACTCCTATCCCATTCATTAAAAATAAATCAATCAGCTTGTGCTTCAATGCATGAGTCAATCACATTTATCATTCAATATGCTTTAATCTCGAGTCGAATTAAACTGAAACAACTAAACAACGAATATTGGATGACCATTACCACAAAACACACCTGAGTTCTGATGTGTACGGCATTTGGATAGCTTATTTTCGTGGAAGTGGAAGTGGATCGTTCTGCAGGAGTGTGTATTCTATAAACAAGCATCAACACAATAAAAAAGAGCGTTAAATGTTGCTTCGAATTTATTTAACAGGGTGTAAATGGTAAAAACCAAGCATAGGATTCGTATTCGTGTTGCGTGTGGATTTAATATTGAGGAGAAAAGAGATTTGGGACAACCATATTTAATTCTTCACTCGTGATGGCGTCTAAAATTTCGGTAGCAATGAAGAGTGAACGTTTTTGTAAAGCTTCCCGGTGGCGGTCCATGGCGAGTGCAACAAACTCAGTTTCTTCCCGATACTTTTTACTTTGTTATCGAGAATGTGCCTCATCCTCTGAAAACGAAAACCACAAAATTTCTGTGGCTTTTATAGAAGGTGAGCACGAAGAACATCATTTGTTGGAAGACCAGAAAGCAGGCAGGAGAAAGGAATGAAATGAGAAAACGTTATTAACACGTTTTTTGACGTAGGCTTTTACGCTTTCCTTCTCTCCTCTTCTTCTCTGCTTTCCTTCTCTCCTCTTTTCTGCTCTCATAATAAAAATAGGGCCAAAGATGAAATCATTACGATGGATACGAATGGCTGAGCTGCGAAATAAGTCTGAACCAACACAATATCAGTAACGGAAGCCGGAGGATGGCAGCAGTGACTGACCATGGAAACAGTATAACAACAACAAGCCTCCCTCCCGCAGCTGTACGTTTTCTCAAGCAGTGATGACGTCGTCCTTTTTCCTGCCTGCAACTGATGCTGTCACAGCAAAAAATAGCAGTTCTTTTTATCATTGTTCTCTTCAAGATTCTACGCATTGAATTTTATTAAATATGAAGTTTTCATGAAGTTGTTGGGTTTTTAAATCATTTGTGAATAATTAGCAAATATATTGTTAATGATTCACATTTTTTTGGTTCACATAATACAAAACCTAATAATTTTAATAAAAAACATTTAAATATATTAAAAACTCAAAATTATATTTCAAATTCGATGGATAAACAATAAACGAGATCTGTTTTGAAATGTATTTCTTCGTGTTTGTACAATAATTAATAACAGCAACTCGCAATACTGTAGAATTGCGTGTCATTTTTGAGTTCCCGTTCGTTGCCTTTCATTTGTTTAACGTGTACAATTTTTAGTGACGTTGCCGAGAAATATATACCAAATATTGTACATGTACATAGCGAAACATTCATTAAGTTTGTTTTTAGATAAAGTACTCAGAAATTTCAATTAACATTTTAAATAAGAGATGACTAAGCAATCAGCAAGCGTTATTATAAGTGACAGAACTCACTTTAAACTTACATATATACATTGCATGTGGTTGTATAGGAATTAATTATAATACTACAGTTTTGCTAGATAGATAAAGTAGATCCTATTTAGTAGATCCTTAAATGAGAAAGTGAGTAGAGTTTTCCGATTTGGTTCTATAATATATACGAGTACATATCCGTGTCTCTTTAAAATCTCTTTGATTTTTACTATTCTGATATAGGGTTGCTCTTTAATTCTAAACACGGAAATGCTGCAGTTTATTTTATTAAAATTTATTGACTTTCGAAATGATAAGATTTTAATTAATAAATTTTTAAAAAAGAAGAAAGCGGCGAGAGTAGAAGAGAACAGTGAGGTTAATTAAAATTATAAACAAATGAAAGGATGCTTGCTTTGCAGTAATGAACGAGTACAAATCCTATTATAATTCAGTCCGTTCTCTCCCCCCCCCCCCCACCTCCCCATCCCGCGCTTCATCAAGACGCCGCTGTTGTATGAATGAACACGAATTGCCCGCCGTAGCGAAACGAAATCTACGCTTGCTTGCTTGTGTGCTTCAGTTTGTGCGTGTGTGAGTAAAAAACGTGCAAACAAATTTTTGAAAAAAAGTACTTTCTGCTTAAATTCTGGATTTTAATTAAAAACGTTTAACGTTAGCATTAACGGTACACAGAACGACATGCAGACACCGTGGTGCCCCTTCCACTCCACTCACTCACTGAGCAGGTAGCACTGGATTACGAATCGATGAACAGTGAAGTGCACTTTCGCTGGGAAGAATGGAGAAAAGAAAAGCTCTGGATTTCTTGCTTTCCGTCTTGACGGCGACGTAGACGCCGAAGAGATGAACGCTGTATCCATATCTGAGCTTATTCAAGCTAGCATTCATGTTCTGTTCATCATTATCATCATCCTCATCATCATCATCATCGTCGTCTTCGCTGTCTTCCTCTTCCTTTGTCGCCTCACAGTCTCACCCAAGCATCAGTTACCACTGACTCATTCGTCCTTTTCCCCGAGTTTAGCTGCTGGCTCAAACTTTAGCTCACGTTTCTGCCAACAAATCGTTTTGCTCTGTTCGTATCGCAGCTTGCATGGCTTGCGATTCACTACGTTCTCCGTTGGCGTTTGCTCTCAGGGTTGCCACACGTTTCTGCTGTAGTGCCCCGAAATCCGCTGCAAAGAGTGTATTTCTTAGCAAAAGTTTGATACACGATTGCTGGAAATGCACTAAATTTTGCTTAACGTGGCAACTATGCATGACTTTCCTCTTTGCATTTGTTTTTTATGCTACGGACTACGCTATGTCACAATCGTGACCTGATAAAGTTGCATGGCACTTTAATGGTGGGTTTTTGCTTTGCGTTTGCGTCTCATCTCCCCTACTCATTGCGGTTCAGTTACTACATTTGGAACATAAGTTTTTCAGACGTTTCAGATTGTGCAAAAAACAAATCTGTCTGTTCAGCATTTTGTGTTGTATTTAAGTTTAAGCTTAAAGTGGCTCACTTTCAGCTTTGGCCGAATGAAAACTTCGGTTTTATTAACGCTTAATGAGGTGAGCGAGTAATAGTGGGATTTTCACCCACTCGTACCGACGTTTTTCGGTGTTCTTTTATCCTCTTCACAAGTACTTCAGTCATGAGCATCTTTCGTATTGAAATTGGTCCATATTGTAATGTATTCCATTTGAATGTCTTAGTTTTTGATGAAATTATTATCATTGTACTATAATAAGCTACTTCAGTTGATTGATAAAATTTTACTGAGATAAATCAACTTCATAATTCAATTAATTAATTAGCACTTATGGATTTAATCATTATTTGAAATGTTATATTTATATTGTAATTCTTAAAGTAATAGTTAATAATTAAATTTAAATATGTAATTAATATAAAGATCTCACAATCCACAGAACAGTATTATTTAGATATATCATCATTATTTTAACAATTCAGCGACTTAAAATCTTCTATAAAAACAAATAAAAAGGGAAATAATATAATAATAACTCCGATAACTAAAAATAAACTACATATTCATATGTTTTATCTTCACCCAGTCGCCTCCCCTAATTCGTGGAATTCGATATTGAAAGCAAACAATTTATTTTGCGATGTTGTTATTATTTATTTAGTGCAGTCACGGAGTATTTCGTCAACCAAGATTTGTTGTTCTTTTATCATGTTTCCCTACACAAAGAGTAAGAAGAGGTGGCGAATTTTTTCGACTGGAAAAACATCCGAAATCCGCTTATTTATTTGTTTACCTTCGTTAAGACCCTGGGACGAAACGCTCAGTTCAGGGACCTGAAATTCGTTTTTGAAGAATAAGCAATGTATTTATACATAAATGTGGTAATTTGGAGATTACAATTGGAATTTTAAATGGCATCAGTAAACCGAAGAAACTATTATTTATCCGTGTGTAGGAAATCGGAAACCTAAACTAAACGATTAAACTTTAAATGACAATCGAAAATGTATTAATGCGCACTCAGAATAGCGTAAAAGTGTTTAACGCTGAGGGTTATTATAATTTAACATCGACCAATTGTTGAATCTTGAAACTTGAACAGAAATTTAAACTTTACTTACAACATTTTTTGTGCCCACCTTAAAACGTAACTGCAATTCATACATTACAACACAAATCATAAAGAACAACACAAACCATAAATACCAACACTAATATTGAGAAACAACCAACATAGTCTGCTGCCAATACCGTCAACTTCAACTTCAGTACCGAAACCATTCTAACAACAATCAGTATACGCGAAACGAGCAGCAGCTTGCCTTCGCATGATAAATTAGTGGGAGCAACTGTGGGAGCAACAAAAAGCACAACGGCGACTGTGAACAGTATAACGACTTTCAGTTTAGCCAAAGTTTAGTTTTAATGTAGTTTTATCCCAACAACTTAGTATTTATTCGATGTGGATTCCATTTATGTCCGGGAATGCGATGTATGTATATCCAATTCGTATAGAGTAAAAAGTCAGAAAGTATTTAAATCATTCAAGAAAACAAAAGATTTTATTATATTGAGAACTTAGATGGTTTCCAAACTAAAATGCTTTCATTGTTAAATATAAATAAATATTAAAATAATTTTTACTGTCTGCCGGAAAAGATTTTTGTATTTGGAAGAATTGAACTGACGTCGTCTCTTTTAATTCGCAATTAAAATTGTTTTTAGTTTTCTTGTGAATAAATATTTGGCAATATTCGGTATACTGTGCGACGCTACACAAGCGCTGCGTTGGCGACGATGATGCATGGCGTTGGAAAGCAGAAATCCCCACAAATGCTGTGGGCACGGCAAAGCTGATGTTGCTTGTTCTGCCTCAGCTCTCCTCCTCCTTCGCTTCATCTTTCTGTTGTCCATTCCTCTCGTCAGCATCAGCATTAGCGTTAGCCGTCATTAATGTTCTGAGATTGATAACTGGTTCGCGGGCATTTATTTGTACATTTATGTTGGTTTGTCTGTATTGCAGACGAACGCATAACTTGTTATATTATATACTCGTCGTATTCGCGTATTCTGATGTTTGCACGGCTGTCTGACGAAGCACGAGGTTGTTTTGGCAGCAGGTTCTGTGTTCCTTTGTAATATTTTTCCATTGCTGCAACTTGTTTATTTGGGAGTTTTTCGATTCTTCGCTTTGGTTTCTTTGTTTGTAGGAATAAATGCGATTCTGTCTACTTCCGTTTAATGGTTGGGTTTTCGGGGTTGGGTAATTAATAGAAATTATATTCGAAACTAAAACAATTCAAGCTGTTATTCAGAAAGAAGATTCACATTACTTGTAGATAATAAACTGCGTTTCTTCTAATGTGACAGAATCTTCTTTTTAGTTTACAAAAATATGTATAAAAATATATAACTAACAACACTTCCTTTTTAATACGTAAGCCACATTTTGTTTGATTGATTTTTCACTGTAATTAAAGCTCATTTGTCTCGCGATTCTATCTAATAACAAAGTTTATACCATTTGTATTTTATTAAGATTGTATTGCTCTTTCTCAGGCATCGTTGTATTCTAGATGTTCTTCATTTTCCTTATTCCTCTCCCGCATATCAGTTAAGCGTGTCACACACGCAGTCCTACAAATTGTGGCAAATTCACCGCTTTAGCTAGAAGTTGTTTTGAAAATTTATTAAATTACATTCAATTGTGTGAAAACTGTAGAAAAGTGTTGTCCACAGGCAACAAAGTACTAGAAATAAATCGTTTGCCAAGCTAGAAAGCTACGCAACCGAACGAACCGAACGCCATTCGCCCTTCCCCCTTCCTTTCTGCTGCAACGTTTGAATGGGTGAAAACAAATTTTTGTTGCATGCGTGTTTCAAATGAGAAAGAGCTCATAAATATTTCTATTCCATTCAACTCTGTTGCAATTTTGAAAGTCTTTGAGTGGTAAATTGTTTTACTTCTCAGTGTTTTCATATTTACTTAAATATTGTGTGCTCCTTAATTGATTAATTTTGTATTTCTGAAAGAGAGAAAATTAATTAGCAGAATCTTTTGTGGGATTTGTTGGATAGACATGAGACACTAATGAGCAAAGGTTCTAATTAAGTAATGGAAACATTCCCATGGAGCAAACAAAGCGAAAATATATCATTTTAAACATTGGTTACTTTAGTGTCTCCTTTGAGAACTGAAAGTCCATTAATAGTATTAAATAGTAGACTGAATTTTGACAGGGTTAGGAGGGTATATTATTATTTTGTATTTAAATTCAATAATTCACGTAAATTCATTATGGTTGCTTGTTCTTTCAGGAGCATCATCTGCAGCGGGCAATATGCACGGGTCTCATTATTCCAACGCCCGAGGTATATTCCACCGATCAGGAGTTCTACGACTCAAGTTATCCGCCAAACTACAAAATGCCCCGCCAGATGATCCACATGCAGCGTTAGTTTCTTCATTTCACGTTTTCCAATTTCCTCTTATATGCTTCTTTATGCGTTTATTGCAGCACTCGGACTGGAGCAGGATGTCCCTGAATATGATATGGACAGCTCTGATGAAGTTTGGGTGAACAAACACAGCTGCCGGCTGGAGCTGACGCCGTTGAAGTTCGAACAAATGATGGATCGGCTGGAGAAGAGCTCTGGCCAGACGGTGGTCACATTGAACGAAGCCAAAGCCCTGCTCAAGCAAGATGATGAGATAAGCATAGCTGTATACGACTATTGGCTGAATAAGCGACTGAAAATGGTATAGAGCATTCGCAGCTGTGAATGTATGTGGCAATTTTGATCTCAACTCTAATTTGTATTTCGTCTTTAGCAACATCCACTGATACTCTCCGTCAAGACAGAGAATCGTCCAGGCACATCGTCGAACAACCCGTACTTAGCATTTCGTCGACGCACAGAGAAGATGCAGACGCGAAAGAATCGCAAAAACGATGAGACATCCTACGAGAAGATGCTCAAGCTGAGGTATGTCCCGTTTGTCGTTGAATCTCTTGAGTGGCTAAATTAACTGCTCTTATATTGTCTTTGGCAGACGTGATTTGCAGAGAGCGACTACCATGCTGGAGATGGTTAAGCGAAGGGAGAAGACGAAGCGCGAACAATTGCATTTATCCATCGAAATCTTCGAGAAGCGCGTTCAGCTGCAAGACTACAGCGGTGCCATGTTGTCCGAGCTGAGCTTGACTTTGAAGAATTCACGGTACGCTGTTCAGTTGTATTTTCCTATGACAATAATAAGATTTCACATCAATTCAATTCAACGACAGACCTGCATTTGCTCCTTTCTACGCGAATCAATACTCACATCATTCAGCAGCAGCCGCGATTACGACGCCTACAGGTGGAGTGGCTACGGCAGCGGGAATCGGTGGTGTGTTGGCTCCTGGCTTGCTGGCTGCACTGCCCAACAACATGTCCGCCAGTGGTGGTCATCTGTATTCGTCGACGTCACAGTACCTGAATTCGTCGAGCCTAGCAATTGGTTAGTAATATCGATATATTTTCCATTTCAAGAAGTCATGATTGATTGGAAAATGGCTCAGTTTACATACATTAATTGAATTAGCAATTATTAATTAATTAATTACCTCTATGATTTTCCACAACAGATGCAATCAACGCTAGTAGCAGCGGAAGTCGCAAGGAAAAAAGACAATACAAGAAGCGCAAGCACAAATTGCCACGTGACAAACAGCAGCTACAACAACAACAACAGTATTTTGCCGGTGTGGTACCTCCATCGGCGGCCGCCGCTGCTGCTGCTGCAGCTGCTGCAGCAGCCGCGTCCACAATAGGCGGGCCACACCATCCGCATCTGCGACATTCTCATCAACAGAGCTCATCACCCGCCGCTATTGAATCAACCTTCGACTCTGAGGAGGACTACTCTAACGGTAATCATCAAAACATTTGCTCTGAGGAGGGAGAGGAGGAGGCGCCGTTCTCATTTAGACGGAGGCAGCACTGCAGTTACCTACGGGTGAGTTAATTTAAAGCATACAACTGCATGCACAGGCAGCAGCAACTAAAGTTTGTCCCACTATTGCAGTCACTGAGCACGCACGGCACGTGGCCGTGGGAGGCGAAAGAGGGCGATGGTTCTGCCGACCCTAAATACCGCTTTACGCTTACGTCTATACGCAACCCTCGGTATGTTCAGGCAGTTACTATTTGTCTGCACTGCTTCTTATATCTAATTTTCAAAATTATGTCTATAGACCACGCTGCATTGGCTTTGCGCGACGACGGTTGGGGCGCGGCGGTCGCGTGATACTGGACAGGGTTGCAACAAATCTGGACGACTTCTGGTCACAGCTGGACTACACGATAATCGAGAACAAGTCGACCAGAGAGACCAACAGCAAGAATGAGTCTCCAGTTAAGCCTGACGTAAAAGCGCCCGCCTCACCGCCCACTGTTGTTGACCTGCCCAGCATAGTTGGTCTGACACCCACGCCAGTTGAGCTGCGAGCTTCCGGTGCAGCGGGCGCCATCAAGGTCGAAGCTAATGAAACCAAAGCAGTCGCTGCTTCGTCTTTGACTAAAGGGGCGCCAGCCGGCGGAGACGACTACTCAGATTTCAATGACTTCGATGACGATGCAGCAGCCGTCGATGACGACGATAATATATCGCGTGACAGCTGCTACGTTTCAGCTCTAACACTTGAAAGCAGCCAGTGTCGCCGCAGGCGGAAACGGCTGAAGCAGCAAACGACGACGCAAAACGAACGTCCCACAACGAAGCGCCAGAAATGGAATCATGCGATCGCGCCTTCGTCCGCTGATTACAGTTCAGTCGCAGCAGTGGCCAAAAAGAATCCGTTGACGCCACTGCTGCTGCATCGGCTCGCGAAAGCAATAGAAAATAATAGTATTAGCGATATTAGTAACTATTTACTAAACGAAAAAATAAAACGCGAGAAGCTGAACGGCGACGATGTATCGAAGTTGGAGGAGGAGGTATCGTGTCCGAGCCAGCAGCCACAGGCACAGCAGCAACCACAAGAACGACTTCAGAAGCAGAACAATCGGACGGCGACACCTAATAATATTTTCAACAACAATAGTAGTAGTAATATAAATATTAATAATAATAATAATGTTAATGTTAGCGTTAGCGATAAATTCAATGTGATAAAGAATGAAGTAGAAGAAGAACTGGTGCTGATTAAGCAGGAGATGGTCGACGCTGCAACAGCGGACGATTCCAATGAGCCGCTTATTAGTATGCAAAAGTCTTCGGCCGCCACCGTTGGTGTGGCTGAGGTACTTGACGACGAGGACAACGTGAACTTGGCTCGTCTCAGCAGCTTGATAAATGCAAATAGGCAATTCGTTAAAAAGGAGCTGCTCGACTCCGACGCACCAGCACCTGAGCGATCGAACTCAGAAGACGATGACGTGAAACCGATTACCTGCATCCCGCCGCACGACGATGATTACTGCTCGACGCCGTTGAATCGAATGGCGGATGTTATTCGCTTGCAGAATCTTCGCAACAGTAAAGTTCCGACTCCTGGCGATACACGACAGTGGGGCGATAGCATCGGCGGCGTTAGTGTGCAGGTTGACGACATAGATACGTCACCCTCAGCGGACGACTTTATTGGCGGGTTGTCCCCCACTTCAAGTCAGCGTTTGGATGTGTGCAACGAGCTGCTGTCGGAGATACGTCGCGACTGGCACCACTTTAGACCTATGACGCCGACGGACGAGTTGTCTGATAGCGAAGGCGGATGGAGTAAATTGCCTCCACTGGATGGCAATTATATGCTGGTAGACTGGACGGAGCAGACACCGATCGCCGTAGAGATGCAGAGCCTGCAGCCACTGAATGATGAATTCCGCGTTCCAGCTCCCAAACCCAAAAATATAACCTCGTTGCCGAACCTTTGGGATGCAGACACTGATGATGCTCTGTTCGTTACAAAAGATTTTGCGTACGCCGACCTGCAGCCGGATACGCAGCTGCTGCAAACGGTTTATTCGCCAGTGGAAACGCGTGGTAGCAGCAAATCCCCAGAAGCCCCAGCTGGCAGCTCCCATTCAGGTGAGTTCTTTAAATACAAAAAACTTGTGATTGCAGGAAATTTCAATATTTAATAACACAAATTTTAGGCATCGACTTCAACTTGAGCGGCGATTCATTGAATGACATTAATTTGCTCGGCGACAGCGATGAGAATGACGAGAAAATGCTGGACAACATTCTACAGGAGTGCCAAATAGATGATCTCAAGACGCTTAACCAAACAACGAATTTTTGGAACGGTATTCTAGACGGAGCCGTGGATGGTGAGGCTGTCGACGTGGGTGGCGATGTTGAAGGTGTAGCTGGTCTTCTTGACTGTATAAATGGGAAAAAACCGTCAAAGGACGTAAAGCGAGGTGTAAACAAAGCTAGAAGTGAACATCGTTCCGGAAATATTTGCATCGGAAGTTCTACCTTCTCCACTTCTGGTTTGAAAGAGCTGCGCGACGATATATTCTTCAAGAAGAAAGGATCTTCGACGTCCGCAGAGAAAGGCAATACTGAGAAACCCATCGAACAACCCGCAAACACTTCAGCGTCGCTACCCACGCTGGCGACTACAAGTGCGGCAGCGCGACAAACAGTGAAAAGCACGGCACATCAGATACCCGCATTAACTCCCACTCAGCCCGTTCAGACAGCCGCGAAATTGACTAATTTTGTGACAGTAGCACCTCCACAGAAGGTGGTGCAACCAGTAGCAAAAAAACAGCTGCTGCAGCATCAGCAAAAACCACAACAACGAGAAGTAGGTGTCGTTGGAGATATAATCACAGTAGCCGCCCGTCAGCAACCAACTCATCAGCATGTTGTTCATATTCAACAGCAGGCACAACAACAGCCACCACTGCGCAGTGTTGCCGTGCAACAGTTGCAGCAACTCCAACAACAACAGCAGCAACTTATGCAACAGCAACAAAGACAACAACAACAACAACAGCTATTGCTGCAAATGCAACGCGATCTGGCCGGGACACCCGTCATCACTCAGTATATTCCTACATCATCTGCTCCTGCAATGCGCCAGCAGCCCACGTTGACACCCATCGGCTCCACTGCGTCGGGTAACCACATGGTATACACCACAACGACCGCAGACGGCGTAGCTAGTGCTCATAAGATCTACATCCAGAAAGCGCCGGCAGGTGTGGTTTCGGCAGCATCAGCGACCTCCGGCAAACAACAGCAATCAGCTGTTGGAACCACTAACCAAGTTCCTAGTAGTCTCAATACAAACGCTGTTATTACGTTATCGAATGTGAAGCTGGAGAACGATGGAACGCATTCGACAGCAGGCGGTGCTAACATTCTCACCATTGATGGCTCGGCGCCATCTTCATCAATATCGCAAAATGTGAACATCATCAACACAGCCAGCGGACAGCAGTTGGCGGTGCACAGCATGGGCGGCGGTACTTCGATTTCGACGGCCTCTACCCCATTAATTGTGACGACGTCTGCGCGTAACTCGCAGCAACAGCAGCAACAGTTGTTGCAGCCACAACAGCCAACGCAGCAGATCGTGTGGCGACAAATTGGTTCAACAAACCTTGGGGCGGCCACCGGCGTGCTGACGGCGTCTTCCGAAGCAGCTGCGGCCGCTATGGCGGCGGGCAATAAAATAGTTTGGGCCAGTCGACCAGGACAGAAGCGGCAGTTGAATGGTCCGGAAGGAGCGGGTGAGTTTAGTTTGCGAACTTTTTAAGTGTTTTTTAGTATCTATAAAATTGCTGTTGCTCTCTTTTTCTGAACGGTAGATATCAATAAATTGCTGTTAAATCGAAAGTTTTCACAACGAAAAATCATTGCACAACAACCACAGCAACAACATCAAATCCAAATCACAAAGCAACATCTGCATCAGTTGCAGCAACAGCAACAGCAATTGCAACAACAACAACAACAACAACAGCAGCAGTTACAACAGGGTGAAGATATCAACACTACGACAATCCATGATGGCCAACAGCAGCAACAACAACAACAACAACAACCACCACCATCTCAACAACAGCAGCAGCAGCACAATCTACAAAAAGTTCAAATGCAAAGCGGCAAAGTAATTAAAATGTCTTCATTCCCGCTTCTAGTGTCCGAGTTGAATATGTCGTCGCAGCAAACGCAACAGCAGCAACAACTGCAGCAAAAGCAAAATTCGGACGCCATCGCCGCCAACCACAACTACAGCTTACAGCCGACAGCAATGCTTAGCTCTCAGGGTAACGCCCACCAGCAGAGCGTAGGCGGCAACAAAATCATTCTCACAAGCGGTTCGGGCGGTGGGGCGGCAGCAGGAAGCAACACTAACTTCACCATTGCCACCACAGGTGAACTGCAGGCAGTTGGGCAGCAGCAACAACAGCAACAGTCAAACACTCATAAAATTCAATACAAGGATTTGCAGAATTCGAACTTGAAAGTGAATTTCGTGTCAACTTCTGGCGGCTTACAACAGGGTAACATTGTTGTTGATGCGAAAACAGTAGCCGCTGCGCAACAGCAGAACCTACAGCAACAGACCGTGGTGCTCAACAAATCGGCCCCCAATAGTCTGCAGCAGCAGCAATTGTTGCAGCAACAAAAGCTAAAGCGGGAGCGCATATTGAACATAATCGGTGCTACGAGTGATGGAAGCGGTGCTTCGGTAAGCGTCTCTGGTGCAGGCGGCGGCACAACGCTAGACAACAGCAATAAACGGGTGCTCTACACGAGCCTATTGAATGTCAAGCCGCTGCAGAAGAACAACGCTGGCCAGATGCAAATGCAAATAACGCCCGGTGGTGTGACACATGCAGTTCTGCGCGGACGCATTGGCAATAACCAGACAATATTCACCACCAACATGCGGCCATTGCCAATTGCGGCCGCTGCGGTAACCAACTCGCAAGTGCTGACAACAAGTGCTCAAGTAACCAGCAACAATACGATGTCCAATTCGACAGTGTCAAACAATGGAACGGATACAGCACCAGCCTTGACGGAAGGAAAAACGATTTCTGAGCACGTGATGAACAACAACAATAATCATAACAGCAATGGCGGCACTAGCACAGGAACGCTATTGACAGCTGCAGTCAACAGTAACAGTAACAGCAACAGCAGTAGTAATGGCAGCAATTCCAACAGCAATGCGATGTCAATAGCGACCAGTAGCAGTGGGAGTGTGAGCGGCAACAACAGCAATAGCAATAACAACAGTACAGCCTCCGCGACGATAAATAGGTGAGAAAAGGGGAGATAACTACGAATGCGATTCCTTTGCACTGTTGGTGCCCACAGACAGAACAGATGTCAAAGTAGGAGAGGGATGTGGAAACGACGAGCGGAGAGAAACAACGTCCTCCAGCGTGTAACTCAAGGCTGCGGCGGCTGGCGGCCGAAGGCTTTGGTTGGCGTTGTCAGACAAGCTGCTCACTTCTTAAATCCTCATTCGTACTTTTTAAGTTACTGGGAAAAAGAGGATCTACAGCTATCTGAACACATTCTTCTCTTCAGTACTACCACACTGAGCGTCACATTCGCCATCAGCATCAGCATCATCATCACCAGCACCATCTTTAGTCGTAAAACTTTTGTAGTGATCTTATATTGTTGTTATACTGCAGAAGTTTAGTTTTTTATATATTCATGAAGTATATATTTCAATGTATGGAAATCATTAACTTAAATTGAACGTAAGAAACGCGAGCAAAGCTTACCGTATGTAAGAATATAAAATTATGTGAAAACCGTATGGGATTAGCTAAGAGGGGCAGCGCGGAAAGAAGTAAAAGTAGTAGGCTTGAATGATACTCGGCCGAATAGGCTTGAATGATACCGGCTTCGCAGGTGAGGTTCGTTCTGATCTGCAAGTGAATTAGACGGATTGTGGAGAGGCGCCCTCGTTTTCTCCTTCTTATCTTCCTTTGATTTTTGTTATTAATATAAATTCCACTCAATATCATCATTGAAAAAATAATAATACGACATTATTTAACGTCTGACAATAAATTTACCATATGAATTGAAAACACTTTCGAATCATTTCATCACCGCGCTGCTGTATAAACATCAGATAATATTGAAGCATTATCAGTGTTATTCTTAGTATGATTCGTACTTTATGGTGATAATGATTGCTTTTAAATTGATTTTAGTTTAAACTTTAAAGGAATTTGTTGTACTATTAATTTTTACAGAAATAAAATTTTATAAAGCTAGCGGCAGACTTCGTCGCGTACTATTATAGATCTTATTTTCAAGATCGCCTCTTCGTATAAAGCAAAGCAAGTCTATCAAAACTATAAGATGTAAAGTATAATAATAAGAACATTAATAATCAGAAAACTGAAACTGAAACTAAAAACATGAAAATAGAATGCTACGAGGAAACGAGAACCTTTTAATATAAATGTGTAAATAGTTGAAATGTGCAAGAAAAACAAATCGTAAGCCTCTGCTCATTCTGCTGATAGCGCCCAGGCAAGCGCCGCCGCCAGCGTGTGAGAAGAGCGTGCACGCGTATTTAATTTATAACCTACAATTAATTATTTTTATTATTTTTTATACAAATTAATATTTAATTATATTATAATAGAAACCAGAGAAACTTAAGGTATAAAAGAAATTCTGTAGAATAGATTAGAATTAGTGAAACGATGAAAAAAATCCAACAAACAACAAAACAAATACAAAACACTGCGATTTGGAAAAAATACAAAGAAACTCAGTTGATTTTTTATTTACTGTAAGAAAACAATTACAAACTTTGAGTTGACTGATTGATCGGTAGATTGATTGCAATGGCTTTGGTCTGCGTCACCCACTCGGGTGGCGGTCGTGCAGTGTCTTGAGTGCTTTGTATTTGTGTCCGAAGCTCATCGAACTGCATCGAAAAACAGCTCTATATCTCTCATTCTCTCACTCTCTCTCTCTCTCTCTCTCTACGCGTGTGTCTCTCATTTGTTGTGCACACAAGTGTTTTAGCTTAAGTTAACTTACCGAAAAACATACGCTTATAGGAAGATAATTCTTAATTAACAAACAAAATATGGATGAATATAATATTAATGAAAAAAATAAACAACTAAAGAGTTCGTTTTGCGAATTTGTTTGACAGACCGATTTAAGTTTTTCATATCTTTTCTTTCTATTTATACGCCAACACAATTTCCTAGAAATAAATAAATAAACAGACAAACATGAAAGCAAGAAATATGAAGTCAAGTGTTTGTATCTCTGTTCGCAGGCAGAAAATACTCTCCATATAACGAAATCTTGTAAAATAGAGAAAATTAGCACTAAGCAACCACCATAACTAATTTTAAATGTTGTATTTTAAATAATAGATGTCTACTACTTGTATAGAGCAGTTTATATATATATGTATGTATGTACACATGTACGTATGTATGTATATATGCATATAATGTATGTACTGTGTAAAAACTAATTAATAAGTAAGCGTTTTTAAATCTATGAATATCAAGAGAAAATATTAAAAATTCGGACAAAACCGCAGAGGAGAAGTCGAACAACAACAACAATTGAATAAACAAGAAATACAAAATATTTATATTAAAATTCTAATAAAAATGGCCACATTTTTTCTTTAACACAAGCAATAATCGTTTTCATTTATTTTGATCCGCTGATGATGCCGCAGTGTGTTTTACTGGCAGCGCGTCGTCCGTCACGCGTTCGCTCTGCTGCTGCGCTTAGAAGACTGACAGACTCACCGCACGTCATAATTTTGCGCTCCAGAATTTCGTTATTCTTTTATTTATTATGGGACTAACAAATTGAATTACTTTACTATTATAACTCAATAATAATGTGTGTAGAATAATCAGTATTTTGCACTGTTATAGGATCGAAGGATTAACTTTCTTGCTTTTCAAAGTCGGTTTCTTGATTTCCGTTTCTTATGTTTTACTCTTCATTATTTTCTTTATATCTAAGACTCAGCTCAAGTCAACAAAACCAAAAGCATTCGACAAAAATAATAACTATCTTGTAAAAATTAACATCATCAAGAATTTAATGTTATAAGAAACTAACACAAATTGTTATCGTTCAGGAAATTTAATTTATAAGATGAAAGATTGAAAAGATTTTGAAAAAGAAGAAAGATGAACACAGAACATGTAATTTTAAGTGTTTTAATCGTCCAAACTTGCGGCTGTTGTGTGTGTGTGTGTGTATGTATGTGCATGTACATGTGTGTACCATAAGCAGCAAACTGCTTGGAAGCTTGAATAAGCATGTAGACAGTTTTAATTGAATTACGGGTATAAAAATTAAACTTAAAGGCAGCTGTGTTTGGCGTTCCACAACCACAACAACAACACAAAAGCACTTCGTAGTTCTTCAAGTATAAATTAGAAACTAACACAAATCTGCAAAATATGAATAAGAGTTAAAAAACCTTATTAAAAACAGTATAATAATAATAATGATTATAATAAATGTAATGATTATAATAATAACAGTAAAAGAAATATTAATAGCAATAATAACAACAATAATAATAAAAATAATACTATTAATAATAGTAATCATAATAATGATTAAGATTATGTAATAATAATGATGATTATATAATAAAATATGTATATATGTATGTATACTCAACGCAAATAAGGATCATGTCGCTCATGGATCATTCATGAATTTGTTTTTATTTATTATTTAGTTTCTCAAGCAATGTGTAGAGTGTGTGTGGGTGTGTGTGTATGTGTGAGTAAGTGAAACTGTTCATTCTTCTTCTGTACGAAGACGTTCCTTTCCTCTTTCAAATTTCAGAGCACTTTGTACTTCAGAATAATACAACAAAACTTAAACAAGTAAGAAAACAGAAATAACAACACTTTCAAAGTAAAAATTTCAAGAGAACAAAAAACTGTTCCGATATTTTTGAAGCCGAGTTGTCTAAAATGTTTACTTGTAGTTCGTAAAAATGCATGCATAAAGTAATTAATACATACAACAACAACATAGTGTAGGGTTATATTACAATGTATAACGGTATATCTGCACTTACGATAACCATGTACATGGTATATTATGGAGAAAAATTACCGGAAGCGGTAAAAATTGCAAAAAAATTATTGTATTAAAAGTTTACCTAAAAAAGTATTACGAATTAAAAAAAAACAAAAGACAACAACAAATTACAAATATTGTATGCACAAACTTTAATTAATGAACGATGTAAAATAGTGTAAATATTCACAAAACAACAACAAAAACATTCTTTTTCATTTAATTCAAATTCGAATTCTTTGTGAGTTTCAACGCTCCAAATTCAAATTCTCCTTTCGTTTCTGCTTGACTTCAATTTTTAGTTCTTCAAATCCGTTTACATTCATTCATACTGATTGTAATTATATTCATTGTATTTATATAGTAACTGTAATCTTGTCTGTCTTCTTTTGTATTTGAAACACGCATCAGTTACAAGAACAAAAGAAGAACATGTGTTTTCACTGTTTTGCAACAACAACAACAGCATTCATAGTGTAGTAGTAGTTGCTGTAGTTTTTGTTGCTGCTATTGTAGTTGCTGAATTATCATTTGTATGTATTTAAGTTGTACAATCCACAGACAACAACAACACAATACAACAAAAACAACAAACAACTTGTGAAGAAGACGAAATCGAACAGAAAAGCACACAAAAAACAAACAAACAAAACTTATTTAGTGTAAGCAAAGAATTATAAATATTAAATAAACTGTAAATTTCATTAAAGTTTTAAATCCATACTTAATATAAACTGAACTCATATTAATTATTAACAACTAACGTATTAAATTAAATCTAATCTAATTAATATTACAACCACATACATATTAAGCAACAACTGAGAGCTGTTTAATATATAAAACTTAAAAAGAAAATAAAAAATACGATAAACTATCTTGAGAATAACTGAGTATGTGAATTTTATTGATACTCAAGATATACAATAGATACATTTTGAAATTCGAATCTAAGCAGCAGTCAAGGAGCAAGTGAAAGAAATATAATATGCGAAATCCAAATAAAAGTATTGAAAACTATAAAAGAGTAGAATTCCTTGGAAAGTGTGTTTTATTGGCAACTCTGACAACCGACTGAACAGAAGTCGTTGTTGTTGTTGTTGTTGTTATTGACTTTCCCAGAACAGCGTTTGTCTGTGGAATTTCGCAGAATTCACTTGAAACTTCATGATATTTGAGAGGATTTCTAATAATGACAACGAATATATTTTAAAATAGTAAAAAAATGTCATCATTCGCTTTAATACGTGTTGCCTTACTTTACTTGAAAGTTTTGACGCATTTATTTAAATAGCTGTCATTTTTAGCAGTATATTTTTCTTATTTTAAATTTTTCAAAAAGATCTTTATATTTTTCTTTTATATTTCATATTCAAAATTTGCTTCAATATTATATTTAATTAAGGTTTTTGTTTTTTTTTTAGAAAAAGTAGAAATTCCTTAAGTTTTTCCGATTGTTATTTTGCTTGAAATTGTGTACTTTCATAAAGCGGACTTTTCTCGGGGATTCTCAAACAAGGCAGATAACAGCCGAGTTGCAAACCAGCTTAGTAGAGTTCTAGTAGATGCAGTTTTCAAGTTTATAGCATTGTTCTCCATAGGTAACAACCACAAAATTGTTCGGATTTGCACAATAGAGTTTCCATGTGGATCGTAAAAGGTAGAAAGTAAATTCAAGAAGGTGTGTGTATAATCTAAGTAAGATTTCGTGGTTAATGTCGAAAATATACATTCGAAAATACGCCGTTCTCGGGCTTCTCAAAAAATTTACGTTATGAATCGATTTTCAGGAGATATTTATTGTAAAATTTTGTTGTGAGAAAGAATTACCCAACGATATTAGAATATATAGAGTTAAATCAAAGACAATATAATACAAAGATGTCTCACTCAGTACAATGAAAAATTTCAAAAAAATTTTGTGCTGATCTGATAGCTTTTGTGCTTTTGAGAGAGCTTTCAATTTTGTTGAGATGCGACGCACATTCTCTCTCGCCTTTTGCATGGGTACATAAAAATATAATTCGCGCTCAAAACACAGTGAACACAAACGATGTGAGAGAGAAGCGAATGTTTGTTTTTGTAAAATAAATTTTTAGAGTTTGTACGAATGTGCAAGAATACCGCTCGCTCGACAACAACAAGTATATGAATGACGACAACAGCGTTCTTTACCGAACCAGAAACAGATTTTTTTGTGTTTTTATGTTCACTGATGTTTTAGCTGTTGATGAGCTCAGTGCGTTTTCCTCGTGATTATTGATATTTTTATTCCGCTTTTTGTGACTTGATTGATTTTGACTTTGGCTACTATTTTTGATACTGATTTTGGATTTTTATTTGGATAATTTGGCAATTTATTTATTATTTATAATATAATAGTTAATTTAGTTCTAACTTCTGAGCATTTTTATTCATAGATATTTCTGTCCGTTTTAAAAATGACTGGAAAAATAGTTCGCAAATGCGGCTCCAAATGCTGCTTATTGCATTGCAGTAGATCAAAACGACAGTTCCCTGACACGCGATTATTCAAATTTCCTGACTATAATTCGCCTTTATTTGAGCAATGGGTGCATAAATGTAAACTATCTGAAGAATTTGTTAGTAATTCTTCTACGTTATATTTATGCGAAAGACATTTTTCTCCAAATTTAATTGGGAAAAGATATTTAAAAGCTGGATCGATCCCCCAATTTTATTTAGAGAAAGATGATGCACTTCCTGATAATGGTACAATAGATAGTAATGACCCCAGTGTCCCAATAGAACTTACATCAAGTAGGTACTTTGTTGGTTATATAGCGCGTCGTATCGCCTGTGAACGCTGTAAAATAATTTGTATTAAATCAGATGAAATATTAAATTACCCATCTGAAATTTTTATTCATAAAAAAAATTATCGTTTACAATCTGATTTTGGAAGTTTGTGTGCACCATCAAACATTTTTTTTGAAGTATGTAAAATACATATTAAAATCTTTGAAAATATTTTTAAAGAACGCAAAAATATAAAGAAAATAAGGAATTATATAATACAACAATGTATTCATTGTACAAACCAATGTCCAAATGCGCATTGGTTTGAGGAAAGTAATGAATGTTATTCTCACAGACTTAGTGTTTTAGATCGTTTGATACCATATTACTCCGTAAGCATTGTTCTTGGACGAATTTTAAAAACAAACAATCAAAAAAATCAAAACTTCAAATACTGAATCATGAATAAATGTCATTTAATATTTGAAAATTTGATTTTTTATTATTTGTTTCTACTGATATAGGGCCTCTGAAAGTTTGTTATGCCACCACTCTTTGTTGTTATAATTAAAATAAGATGTTCTACTTTCTGATGGCAACAGCATTGATTCTTTACACTCCTTTGTAGCAAACGCGCTCTCTTTTGTGCTCACTTTCTTGCATGCTGCAGCTTTTACTCTCACAACTTGATCTCTTACTCTCACAACCTGATCTCTCGCTCTCACAATATGTTAATTTTACTCTCCCAAACCTTCAGATGGGATTTTCCGAAAATCCCAATTGAATTTTAGCTGCTCGGTTATTTTGTATGGAGTGAGACATCTTTGTATTATATTGTCTTTGGTTAAATGGATGTTAAATGTTCACTGTTGTTTTCTTTTTCGATGCACTACGAACTCGATTAAATGAACGAATGATTCATAGATGTATTCGATCCAGGTTCATATAATCGAAGCTTTATCTATAGAGTGTATTTCAGAGACTTTTCAACATGAACTGAGCGCATTTCGAGTGAAATATCGTCACCAACCCACACACGCCGCCCATTTTCTCGCCCAACCGTGAAACCAAACACAAGTCTCTCGCTTTACAGTCATTTTGTCGTCCTCTTCAAAGCCGTACCGCAAAGCAAACTTGCCAACGATCCTCGTCCAACTTCGGTGCTTTGGCACGTTTTAACGACTTGGTTTATATCCCGATACTTATTCTAAGACAATTTATTTTCCACTTAAAGCGAAGAAGGAAGCACCGCGAAAGGGGCAGAGAAGAATAAACAATTAAATGAGCCTGACTTGCGAGTACCTCAGAGAATCGACGACGCTAATCGCGCTTCTAAGTCAAGTTAGAGATCCATTCCTCTCCCTTTCTTCTCCCCAGATGTTTCATGCTGTCTCTTTCGCTCGTACTTCTGCTGCTGACTTTTGCGAAATTCCAACGCTTTTCCTAAAGCATGAAACGCAAGGAGCAGCAGCAGCAGGTGCAATTATTCACTACCAACCAATTTCGGAGCTGAGAAAATTGTTGTTGTCCGTTGAGTTGATGTTGCTGTTGTTTTAGTGGCTGATTTGCCATGTCTACAGCACGATAGACTAACAAAGCACGGCGATGACGGTCGATCGGCAACACGATTAACGCCGCAAGAGCGTATCAAAGCACACAAAGCGAACAAATCAATTTTCCAACATCGCATGCAAATCGCTTCAAGTTGTTCTTGTTGTTGTTGTCTATGTTGTGGTTGTTGTCGATGCTATTGTGTTTCTTCTCATTGGTTGTGCAAAACTATGACGTAGCTGCTGACCTTTGAACCACTCAAAAATGGACGCAGGTAGAGCGAGGGAGAGAGCGAGAGACCGACAAACTGGCGATCGCGATGAGATTAACACTTGCCAGTTGTTGTGCGGAGAGGCTGTCGATAGAACGAGTTGGCCTCAGAGTCGGTCGAGTTGCTGCGCCAGGCGTCACTAGATTAAAAAATTCCTTAGAAGGCACGGGGTGAAGTTCACTTATTGGAGTCGAATCAGGGTCGGGATCGGGTTCGGATCGAGACTGGAGCGAGAGAGAGACAGAGAAAGAACGAAGAGATGCGGCAGATCGTGATCAGTTGATGTGCAATAGCTTCTGCTGCTGTTGTTGTTGCTGCTGTTGTTGCATTTTATTCATATCGTCGATAGATTGTGATTCAATTATGTTTAACAAATTGGGCATAAATTTGCGCCCACTTTCGGTCGTTGTTATTGCTATTGTTGTTGTTGTTGTGGTTGCCGATCGCTGTTGGCTCGATCGTTGATTAAAGACTATTGATGAGTATCGTGGTTTTTATAGCACGGAAGGATCTCCACCGATCGTTTCCCTTCGTGTTTTGATGATGTGAGTCGGTGTTGCAGCGGGTCTAAAAAGGGTGTGAGGGGGGAGGGGGTCTGCCGGGGTCTACACGGGGATGTTGTTACTGTTGGTAAGTCAGCAGTGTGTCACCGATCTAATCTAATCTGCTGCCCTCAACTTCTGATCTCATATAAAGGATGAGATCGTTGGAATCGATCGTTAACGAGGCGATTTGGTGCTCCGATCCACGCCAATTAGCTGCAAATGTAATCGATCGCATTTCCCAGCAGCGCGCCTCAAGATGTCGGGCTAAAAACATTTCCGGACTACACCACATGTTTGTGGACCGAGCAACGTGACAAGCGACGTGACCCAAAATCTCAGCAACAACAAGAGTCGTGGGGCATCGTTGGGAACAATGGGCATGAGAAAGCAAGAAAATCAAGCATAATAAAAAAGTGGAGGAAGGTTAGGGTAGGGGAGGAGGGAGAAAAGAGGCAGAGGGAGAGAGTGTCCTCTTTAAAGAAAGAAAATCCAGAAAAAACAGGGAGTCAAAAGAAATCAGAAGAAAACAGACGACTTTAGAAACCGTTAAACTCAAAAGAGTGACAAAAAAACATTAGATAAAAAGAGAGAGAGAGAGAGAGAGACGGACAGAGGGAAAGATGAAAAAAAGAAATCATATGAAATGCGATGCTATCGCAGATTTGCTAACAACCAAAATAATGGCGGCCAGAACAAATTTCATTCTTAGGGAATGGAATCAAAACAGTCGAAGCGACTCCATTGAAAGCGATCAGCGCAGGCGGCTGATTGTTGGCAATCAACACCGGAGCAGGATCCGCTGGAGCAACAGTAACAGCACCAACAACAACAACAACGTCAACTTCAAGAAACGGGAGCAAATCGTGGTTGTAGTAGCAACAGCTGCGGCCGCGATCGGGTGTTGCCGACAATGTTGCCAATTAAAGTTGAAAAACTAGCTAAGAACATTGGGGAAAATATCAACAATAATAAAAGCAACAACAACAACAACAACAAGAAGCAGCATAGCCACAGTCAGGGCAGCAACAAAACAGTGTGGATGATTCTAGTAGCAGCAGCAACAACAACAGCAACAGCAACCTTTTAATGTTGCATGGAGTGGTGGCTGTTGTTGTTGATATCATTGGTACCTTATGCGCTCCTTTACAGTTGTTGTTGTTGTTTTGTTATAGAACAAGTAGATCAACACCAAAAAAAAAAGAACATGCAGCATAAATCCTCTGCAACAAATCACTGTATTGTCATTAGAACAACAAAAACAACAACAGAAACAGAAACAAAAACAACAAAAACAAACACCATCACATCACAGTACAGTAACAAAAGTAACAACAGTGACATTCTTCGAAGCAGCTTCGATTAACCCAGAGAAAAAGGATTTCTTGGTTGTTGGATTCATAAATTGACGTTGTTTTCAGTTGAGGGATGTTCAAATAATAAATCACAATTATTAGGGAATAATAATAATAATAATAGTAATAATAACATGTAATTTGAAAAGAAATGACAAATAAAAGCTCACTTATTAAAGAGCCTTCCAAGTGTTGCCTTATCTAATACTTTATCGCATTCCTTATCTAATAATAACACAAAAGGTGTTGCCACCTTTTTCCCCAAAGTAAAAGGAAGGGACACACACACATACATACACACGTTGATGCCTCAGTTAAGCATAACGTCATTTTACACACTTTCCACAAATGAAGCTTGAAATGCATTCTCATGTCATGCGCTTGGTTCAAGCTGCATGCAACTTCGTACAGTTCTTCACCCATTTTCTTCTTCTTCTTTTTTTCGTGTCTCTTCTACATTTTTGGTTTATTTATCCTCTGTGTGATCTAGAAGCTGTATAAAATGGCGAAAGTGAGAAATAGATTTGCAAATAAAAAGGAAGCACAGCAACGGGAACAACAACAACAAACAGCAAACAAACAAGAAATAAACAAACAACAACAACACCTATAAACAACAACAACAGCAGTAGTAGTACAGTATGTTGTCAAGCTAGAGAACCATGCGAGCAGATTCCAGCAAGCATCCAATCCAATTAACGTAACATGCGCGTTTATGGCGACGCAGCTGCAGCATTAACAACAACAACGCCAGCTCCAGGCTTCATCACGATCCACCAACAGGCAGAAGGAGTCCAAGAGGCCAGCCAAAAGGAGACTCCAGTCGATGGCAAGGAGTTGAAGTTGAAGCTGAAGCGAATCATTGGCTGAATTAGGAGCTGCTGCTGCTGTTGTCATCATCATTGTTGTTGCTGTTGTTGTTGTTGTTGTTGTTGTTGATCTGGCTACTGCTGTAATTTATGCTAACAAAGTAACTCGTCGTTGAACGTTGAAAGATTTAATCAACGCGAACGATCGAGTTGCTTGAGCCAACAACAAATGAAGTGCGAATTAAATGGATGCGACGACGCGTTGGCGCACGCGTTTCGATTGAGGGGGAGGAGTGGAGCAGAGGGATACTCAGTGGCAGGGGCAACGCAGATGTTCGTCCAGATGGGAAGCAACCAGAAGCTGGCTGTGCAGATCAGAATACAGACGAGTATAGACACTTCTATGAAAGTAGAAGAGAGCATCGACAGACATATGTACTTCTTTAACTTCAGACTGACAGACGGACGAACAGACAGACAGACGGACAGCCGGATAGATGGACATATTGACGATGGACGACGATTGACGAACGCTGATGCGAGTTCCTGGATTTCCGCTTGAATTCCTTTTTGCACTCGACATACTTTAGTGATCGCTGTTGTTGTTGTATTCACACCACAGCAACACTTTTCACGCCTGGTGGCAGTGTTGCCAACCGCAAGGAGAGAGTACAACACTTGAATCAGTGGCTCCAGCAGCCGCAGTGACAAGCAACACGACACCGCGACATGACAGCAAAATGTGCACCCGTGAGTTGCTGCTGATTGCAACTGAATTTAGACAATAATAACAACAGAAACAACAACCACAATAACAGAAATGATAATTTTAAAATTTCACACGAATCCAAGTCAGAATAGAGATAAAAAAAAGAGGAAAACCCACCGAAATAAAGCAGAAAAACAGCAACAACAATGAAGGAAATCCACAATATTTGGATCTAACACCTCGATGACAACACTAACAACAACTGCAACAACACGGAACACACACACACACAACACCACCACCATAACCATTAACAACAATAACAACAACAATACCAAGAACAACAACAGCAGCAAAATACAATGTTGTCAACGCAGTGCTTAGAGTAACATTTGAATGTTGGCTGCACTCCTCACTGAGCACAGTTTTTTTTTGTGGGTCTTCGGCGGCGGCGGCGGTGGCGTCGGCGGCGTTGTTGTTGTATCGCAATGCATTTGCAATAGAATTCGGCTGTTTTTCGCCACTGCAGTTGGTGTGAAAAACGAAGGCGTCCATTCGATTTTATTACGTTTCTTTGGTTGCGAACAAAAGCGCGAAGTTTTTATTATATGTTTTCGGTGTTGTTGTTGTTTATTATCTCCACTTCGGCACTCACAAACCGGGTAATTGAATTGGCTCGTTAGCGTCAACTTTTTGCAGCGAGTAGCAAATATTTGGTTAGTTAAAACGACGGCCTTCGTCGCTCGTCGGCTGGCAGTCGATGCGTGCGCAAATACCAGCGTTTGTGTGTGAGTGTGCGTGTGTGTGTATAATGATGTGTTATTGTGTCTGTTTGGACATGTTCATGTGCTTATTCAGTGTGTTTCTTTATGAGTTTGCGTTGTCTTGACCAAAAAGGTGTTAATTGGCACTGCGCTAGAAAATTGCGATTTTCACAAGTTGCAAGTTTGAACAAGTTTACGTTGCGCTCTGCATTCCTCAGCGTGCGGCTGACTGGCTGCAATCTGCCGCTGCTGCTGCTGCATCAGTAGTCACAAGAAAAGGAAAAAAGGTGGCAAAAACTGTTGCAGTCACTTTTACCAGCACAACGCAGCTGCGAACGATGTTGCTACCAACTTCAGCTTCAAGCCAACTCTTTGGCTGTGCTCAATTTTAATTTATTGCTTCTTCAACGAGTTTTCTTCTTCTCTTATGTTCACATATCGATTTCGATGCGGATTTTTAATTATAAAACTCGAGAAATAAAATAAATGAAGTGACGATAACAAGGGGGTGGTGTGGTGAGAGGGGGAGGAGAGGTCTCTTGGCTAATTTGCCGGTCCAGAAGCAGATTAAGAAATAAATCAAAAAGGCGGACAAATTATAGCAAAAAATACCGTTAGAATTCCGGCTTTAAATTTGGTTTATTTATGAATTTTTTTATTTTTTTTGGAAGTTTTATTAACTTCAACACGCTCTGCAATCGTTTGTTGTTATTGTGAATTGTTGAAAAGAACCTTAAATTGGCCAGAATGCGTCGATAATCTCACGGAGTGGATGAACAGAAGACGCCAGCTGACTTCAACTCTGCTCTGCTCTTCCAGGAACCACGTCGATGTCAACAACATCAGCTTCATGTGTCAATTCAGTCCCAGTAAATGAATGAAGAATTTTCAATGCGAATTTTCAATCTAATGTATGTATGTATGAGTGCGGTGTTTGTATGCATTTCTAGTGATGTGAGCCGACGTCCGAGTTATCGATAAAAAGAGGAGTCAATAAAATCAAGCCAACGATTGGTTTGCATGGCAAAAACGAAGCCGACATCGTGACATGACACAATTACAGGAACTTCTTGAATTGTGGCGCTGTGTGTGTGAGTGTGTGTGTGTATGTGTGTGTGTGTGTGTGTGTGTCTGTCTCTTTTAAACGCCGCTTTTGTACGATTAAACGGTCAAAATGGTCAGTTGAATAGACGTTGTTTAACAACCCGTAATTAGTTGATTTGCTATAATAAACAACAAGAACAACAGCAACAACAACAACATGTACTCTACATATATCCATACAAATAATATACCTCGGAACAATTGACATCGTTGCTGCCGTTTAAACTGGAAGGATGTCCCTGGCTACGTTCCAACGTCACGTGAACGTTGAATGAAGTCACCGCTGACTCCATCTCCGTCTCCGTATCAGTCCCCCTCCCCCCTCCTCACCCCTCCTCCATCCCTGTATTATTATTGAGTGCGTAGAGAGAAGGTCACAAAACTGAAAAAAAACCGGCAACTGGGTGGGTCAGTCGAAGTAAAGAAAGACACAGAAAAAGAAACACAAAGAAAAGCAACAAAATTGTTTAAAAGAGACGGCGAGGCGGCGGTTTGGTGACCACAACAACAACAACAACAACAACAACGGCGAAGGGCATCTGCAGAAGTTCAGTCCGTCCACCGTCCACCGTCCACTGTCCACGTTACCGTGCTCTGGGTTGGAGTCCTCTGGGTTTGGTTTGTGCCACTGTCCATTCAATTAGTTTGCGGAGTCGAAGTGCTCGTTGTTTGTTTGTTTTCTGTATTAAATCGAGCATTAAATGTCAATCGTGGCTTCTGCTACAACAACAACAACAACAACAACAACAACAACAACAATAATAATATCACTGCTGTCACTCCGCACATCCACCATATTGTTTTGTTTGTGTTGTTGTGTCATTGTTCTTTGATATTCAAATTGGAATCGCAATCGCAATTGAATTGAATTGTGGTGCAGTGGTGAGGTTTGTCAGGGAGCAGATTTTTGACAAGAGGGTCGCCGACGGGAGGGGGAGGGAGGGGGGGATAAAAAAATGGAGTGAACCGAAATCGAATGGGATGGAGTCAAGTGCAGCGAATCGAAGTGGAAACGACGAAACCCATCGAATGGATGGTTGACAGCTTTTGACGAGAAGGAGGCTTGAAAATCCATGTATGTAATTAAATTGGTATTTTTTCAGTCATTCACTCAATCAGTCACTCTGGCATTCGGTCACTCTTTCGTTCATCGTCATTCTGTCACTCTTTCGTTTATCGTCATTCTGTCACTCGTTTTCATGTAAATTAAATGTTAACAACGACAACTGTTCTGCTTGTTGTTGTTGTTATAATTGTTGTTTGTTGTTGTTGCTATAATTGTTGTTATTGTTGTTGTTATTATTGTAGTTACAGTTGTTTATTGAGTCACTTATTACGTGTTTAACATTTGAACGAAAAAAACGTTGTTGCTTTTCGTTCAGTTTTGATTGGCTGTTAATTGTGACGTTTGACTTGTTGTTGTTGTTGTATTTCACATAAACTTTAATTAAAGGTTATTGTTTTTTTTTTAAGTTTCGATAGAAAGAAGAACAAGACATGCCGCGACAAAAGAGAGGGAGTTTTATGGGAGAGAGTAATGAGAGAGGAGTGAAAATGCCAACATTGTGCTTTTGTTGTAATTAAATGTATTAACTTATGTTTTTGCTGAACGACTCATTGAAGGAAGAAAGGAGGGAAGGAAGGAGGGAGGGTGAGAAGGGTTGATTTGTTTGGAAAAGCAGGATAACGTTTGATAATAAGTTCTGATTTAAAAAAAAAAGAGAAGCTTTGTTTTAATTAGCATACTAACGGTGCTTTCAGTCAAACAGTTTGAGAACTCGTGTTTATTTGTTCTATTTAACGGTGACAGGTGACAGCTGAGTGGCGACGAATGACAGATGACAGATGACAGCCATGAAAAACATACGAGTTGGTGACGATACTCTGTCGGATGTGGAATGAAATGATTACTATTTATTCGGTTTGAGAAGTTTTTCTTATTCAATCTGGTAAAATGGGGTAAAGTGGGTCAATAAAGAGGTCTTCTGATTTTCAGATGGTACTCTTTTCTTTGGTTAATGATGCAAATTGAATGAAATTAATAATAAATGGATAAGAAATGATTTGAAATATTTTCCCACACAACGATTTTGTTAGTAAAAAAAAGAAGAAAAACCGAATAAAAACCACCAAATTTTATTAATGATAGAAAAAAACATCATTTTTATAAAATGTTATCATAAATAACGATATATTAAATTGTGTTTGCTTGTTGGCGATAAGAAATCGCTGCAAAACTGCATTAACGACCGAATAGCCGTGGGTAGGGGAGCGGGAAGGGGGTGGGTCCGGATTAATTGCAGTCGTTGTTGTTGTTGTTGTTATTGTTACTCAAGCAAACAAACAAATCGTTCGTTTGTTGGTGCGCAAGGCGTAACTAAATGAAAACAACAGCAATCATTTGTTTGTAGCAACAACAACAACAACCGATGAAAATATGTTGGTCAATCTTGAAAGGCAGAAAAAGCAACAAAAATTAATGAATTTTCAGAGCATAAAGCAAAATCTAAGAAAATGCAAAGAATATTTATCGAAGTATTGATGTTCATATTGACAGTAATATTGATGGTAGTCATAATGATGGTCTTCATAATGATGGTCTTCATAATGATGGTCTTCATAATGATGGTCTTCATAATGATGTTCTTCATAATGATGGTCTTCATAATGATGTTCTTCATAATGATGGAATCTGGTGGCTAGAAGAAAAATCATCATTCAAAAATCGTCATTTCGAAAGTCTGCTGACATTTGAATCAATTAAAATGCATGCGAGGGTGGCTGAATGGCTGAATAGCTGAATAGCTGAATGAGCCGCACGAGATGCTGATCTGCATCCGTTTATTGGCCGATGAAGGAGATTCCGTTCGCGAAATGATGAAGTCTCTGCATTCCTCATGTCCCAGAAGTGTTATGAGCGTCCGAAACGATTGCGAGGTTCGCGGCTGGAGTGACGACGAGTGGATCGAAGTTGAGTTCAGTGTTTAGTTAAATCGCGTACTCGTTGCACCAAAAGTGAACGAGAACCAGCATCAGTTTCAATGGCGTATAAAAGGACTGCGAAGAGGTATTTTAAATATCAACAACAACAACAGCAACAACAACAATTACAACGGCAACTACAACATCTGAGGATAACACAAAAAAGGGTTCGAATCGATTAAAATATCAGCACCGAAAACCGGAATAAAGAACGAACAAATGAACGAACGAACGAAAGAACGAACCAGCGAGCGAATGTTTGTAACGTGTGTTTGTGTGTACAACCCTGGACAGCAACAAAAATCAACAAATCGTTGAGACGCGTAACTAAACAAAGCCCACAACAACCAAATTACAACAAGGAGAAGAAGAATCAGAAGAAGAAGAAGAAGAACAACAACAAACAATCAATTCTTGCTATGCTCCTGTCTTGTTGTACGACAGAGAAGCGATTTTCGGCGTTGGCAGCGACGGCGACGACACTGAAGCTGCTGTAGAGTTTGTGTTCCTTGGAGGAGGACGAAGAGCACGTGTAGAAGGAGGATTAGGAGGAGGTGGATAAATAGGACGAAGTGGCGGATGAAGAGGCGGATGAAGAGGTGGGCGAAGAGGAGGGTGAAGTGTTGAATGAAGAGTAGCATGAAGAGGAGGAGGATGAGCAGGAGCTCGAGTGATCCATTCGACTTTATTGAGCGAATATGTATGTACTTCACTGTCCATCTCTCTCTCTCTCTCACCCACCCTCACCATCTCTACTCTCCTCTCCCCTCCACCATGATCTCTACTCTTCCTGTGCTTATTGTAGTCGTTGTTGTTGTTGTCTCTGCTGCTCCTGCTGTTGTAACTACATTCATTTTTGCGCATTTGGCGAATCGTGGTCCAATGCACACGTCCATCCGATAGACAAGCGCACTACAAGCACCACGAGCTGCAATCCTCCGTCATCGCCACCGCCAGCGTCGTCGTCGTCGTCGTTGTCGTCGCCGAGATGCGATGCGATGCGATGCGCTTCGCTTTGTCGATAAATGCATCTCTTAAGCATCTTTAAGCTGAAGTTTATGGTTACTATCTACTGTCAGCATCTAAATTGTGTTGAGCTCGATGCGATGCTATTTGTTGAGATAGTTTACGCTAAGGATTTGTTGTTGTTGTTGTTGTTGTTCTCGTTGTTGCCCATTTTGTTGCTTATTTTTACTTTTTGCTCTTTTAATGTTGCTACGCTGCTGTTGTTGTGGTTGTGGTTATGATTGTTATTGTGGTTGGCCATAATGCAGTTGTTGCTCTTGTTGTTGTTGTTACTGTTTGTTGTTGTTGTTGTTTTCCAATAAAGATCTCCTCACTACGATTAACTTAACCCACAAACCAATGAAATCACAATCGCAGTCATCGCGATTTCGCAATGCATCTCAGCTGCCCGCTGTGTCGATATTCACAATAATTTGTGAATGTGACCGAGGAGCATTTGAATGTTTAGTTCAGCATTGTTGTTGTATTGGTTGTTGTTGTTATTCTTGTTATTATTCGTGTCTTTATTATTGTACTATTTTATGCGATTTTGATTAAATGTCGGATGATGAGGATTTTTTATGGGTTTCTGGTGTATTGATGCAGATTTCGTTCAATTGTTTTCATCGATTTATTTGGCCAGTTAAAATCATTGAATTTCGTTTCTATCATAAAGATTTATCTGTTTGGGTAAAAATGTATGTACAAACACCCACACACACTATAAGAAAAGCTACGCACTATTAAAAAAGTACCTTGAGGATGATAAAAACAAACCATCGTGAATCGCGTGCATTTTTTTGGCGTCCATCGGAGCGAAAAATTCAAAATTTGGTTAAAAACTGTGATGAAACTGGATCTGTTCACAATAAACCGAAGACTGGCACACCAAAAAAAACTGTTCATGAAAAAGTTGAATTGTATTTAAGAATTTATTGTATTTTTGTACATTGTAATGGGTTATTTAATTTTATTTCATTATTTAGTACACATTTAATACAGTTTTTTGTACTTTTTCCCTTTTATGTCTTTTTTTGGCCATCCCTCTCTTCTTCTTTTGTTCAAATTACAGATTCTTACAGAGTAAATAAACGTGTCTCTTGTGGTATGTACTTCAACTTCAATTTTTTCAGACATTTTATTGTTTAATCTTAAAGAAAGGAAGACAGACAGAATCTCTTTCAGATTCAGATTGGTTGGTAAACAAACATTCGTTGTTGTTGCTGCGGCGGAGGATCTCCGAGTGCCTCCGAGTAGCTCCGAATAGCTACCAATTAACACAGGACTCGCTCGATGATAATCATCGACGCAGCAGCTGCGTGGAACGAAATCCGTGTGATGATTTATTTCAACAAAACACAAAACAGTGAAAACGCTTCGACGCGAAAATTTGGCGTGAAACTGAAGGATATAAAAAGGAATACGGACAAGATAAGGAAGAAGAAGAAGCGCAAACAACTGGCAAACGCAAGCTCAAAATATACGCGGATTCGATGCTGATACAACGCTGTTGTTGTTGCGAATAAAAAACAGGGGAAAAACGGGAGGGAGACATAATAAAAGAGCAAGCAAATCAAACAGAGCAAAAAAAAACGAAGAACAGGAGAGACACGAATCGAAAAATGAGCCAACAATTCCGGCAAACGACAGGCAGCAGGATCTGAATTGCGTGAGCGGCGCAACACGATAGAAATCGAGTAGAGTGAGAAGCAGACTCGACGAACGCGCCTCGCTTAATTAACAAATCCGCAAAGCAAACACACACACACACGAGAACAAACTGAAGAACAACTACACAACGAACTCACAAATACAACGGCAACCAGCGGGGAATGATACAAAATAATTCTGAAACTGTTACTTAATGAACAGAATCGACATAGATAAGGGACTATATACAAACAACACAACTACAAAAACAACACCCAAGAAGAAAGAAAAACAGCTACTAACGGTGCTGCTGAGTGAGCGAAAGAGCGCGCTATCTGAACACCGTAAACACGCCTTTTTTCGAAATCAACCACCATCGTCGTCGCTTATATACCACTCAATCCAAGTCTTATTTATTATTTTGCGTTTCATAGACTGCTCTCTCGCTTGCTCACTCACACACACACACACTCACGTAGCACCACCAACACACACACAGCGCCTCACTCGCCTTCTCGCTCGCTCATCAGCAAAGCGATAACGACGCTGCTTCTTCGACTTCTTCGTTGCTGGTGCGACGGTAGAGCCGCCTATTGGACGAGTAGAGGCGACGTCGAGTGGCAGTGCTTCTTGCGTCGAATACCGCGGACTCAGTTAAACGACGTGGCCGGACTGTGAACAACGAACGAATCGTGGACGCGTCGCGCTTCGAGTTTTATTACCGCGGCCGATCATTAAATCCGATACAATATATTGGACGCCTGCTAGAGTACATCACGCATGTGGAAGGCCCTCATTCGGGAGGGAGCGCAGTGAACCAAGTGAACGAACGAACAGAGTGCAGTGCAGTGAGTCAGTGAATGAGTTGTAGTGAATATAATTACAACGACGACGACCCATTTGACTTTATCCAGGCCCGGGTTCAGGCCTCGCCTGATTACCATGTCCGCAGCCTTCAACACTTCTATCGTCGAATTCCACTGCTAAAGACCACAACTTCTGCGAACCGGATTAGAATAGATCCGTCTTTTAGACGCTCTGGAGTACCGTCGGCTTTTGCCCCGGCTCTTCACGAGTCCCTTACGACGCATGTGCGGCCTTCCTGCAGTCGCGCTTAGATGTCAACGCTTGCGACCACGCGGGCGCCTCTCTCAGCTCTCAGTAGTCGCTCGTTCGCGTCGCCCGTCGTCCTTGCAACGCAGCTGGCCTCAGCAGGAGCCGCAACCTCCGCCACGACGACGATTGCTCCCGCTTTTGGCCTCTTCCGACATACCATGCACCCGGATAACTTGTTGCTGCAGAAACACGGAGTCACAAGTCCGCGTCTGAGTGCTGCGAGCATCAACTTAAATCCCTCCGTCGCCGTCGCCGGGAACGTGAAGTGTTGCGCGATGAGCGGCCCAGAGCAGCTGTACGATGACCCCGAGGAGGAGACGGTGGCCTGTGAGGAGGATCACGTTATGATCGATGATGCGGACGGCGACGGAGCAGCGAAGGAAGTCTTCCATTCGAACCACAAGCGAGAGTCGAGAAAGCAGCGTTCCAAGCACGTTGATGTCTGTGATGTTGACGAAGATGAGGCTGAAGATGACGCTGAGGATGCCAGCCCAGACCACGATGCGGTGAGTCTGTGCAGCAGCGAGGGCAGCGAGTTGTCCGTAGGCCAGGAAGACCCTCTGGAAAGCAGCCGCTCAGATGCCGCTGCACTCATGCCGAGCATACAGAAAACGCGACGCCTGCTCGCTGTAAACGACGTGATGTCGCTGTGTCGCCCGTCGGCATTCTGTAGTGTTGCCTTGACGGACGACGCAGCGCTGCTGGACGAGGAACGGCCGCCGCTACACGTGGATCATCCCTTCGCCCTGGCTGCTAGTGCGTTGCGCATGCCGGTGCCCCTCGTGCCCCGTGCGAATACGGCGCAAATCCAGGAGGAGCTGCTGCGGAAGTCGCATCTGTACGCCGAGGAGCTGATGAAGCAGCAGATGCAGCTGATGGCGGCAGCACGAGCCAGCGCCAGCGCCTTCACGCTGCGCCAGCCGACGTCAGCGTTGGGGGGCAGCGGCTACGCCCCGCAACACCAGAACCCGCACTTGCAAACGCCCTCCAAACTCGGCGATCTGCCCAACTTCTCGGGCATACAATCGCATCTGTCGGCCATCACGAAGATGTCTCAACTCGGAGCTGCAGCAGCAGCGGCGGCCGCAGCGGCGGCGGCAGTTAGTAACCAGCAAGCTTGTGCCGCCGGCAGCGATGCGTTGGCCAAGTTAACTGCTTTCGGCATGAGCCAGACACAGACACCCGCCACGGCAGCATCGAACCTCAACCAGCTGCAGGCGCAAATGCAGGCTCATCTGCCCTTCATCAACAACAACCTGCAGGAGCCCGCCCTGAAATTCAGCATCGACAACATTCTGAAAGCCGACTTCGGGCGGCGGATAACGGAACCGCTAAAACGGGGCGGAAGAGGCGGCAATGGAAACCACGGCGGTGCCGTTAGCGGAGCGAATGGAACCCGAGCTGCGCGTGGTTCTCAGATGTATCAGCAGCGCAGCAAAAAAGGCGGCGGAGGTGCGCCCACCACGGCAACCACGCCCATGGATCTGACCAGCCAGATGACAGCGGCTGCGGCTGCAGTGGCGACGACCAGTACGACGGGTGGGGCGCCCCTGCCCTTCACCTTCAGCACGACCCTGGCGAATATTTGCTCGAACAGCAACGACTCGAGCAGCACCGCGGTGAGCAGCAACTACGGCAACGCAGAGCTGTTGAAGTCGCCAGCGTCGTTGACGGGAGCCACCTCCGCGTGCAGCGTTTCGCCCGCGCCGGGAGGGGCGGGTGGCCTGGAGGGCGGAAAGGGTGGCGTGGACCGAGATGCGGCAACCGACGGTGGCAGCGGCAGCAGCAGCAGCAGCACGACGAGCAGCAATGGAAATGGCGGGGGTGGCGGCGGCGGCGGCGGCACAGGGGCCAGCGGAAATGGGCCCATTGTGTGGCCCGCGTGGGTCTACTGCACGCGCTACAGCGATCGACCGAGTTCAGGTGAGTCCAGTGCTAAAATCTCAATGCAGCCAATCAGCTGATTTTACGACAGAAAAACAAGCAATCACAAAAAATTCTCGTTCAGCCACAAAATTCTTATCAAATTCTTATAAAAAGGTTTTCGATACATTTTATACCTTGTGTAGAGTGCAGTGTTGAGTCATTAAGTGCCAAAGGTCAGGCCAAAAGTTGTATTGAAGAGCATCTAAAATAATTGTATTAATTTGCGTACAACAACAAAACATCGTGATACCGATTCACTTCATTGTTTTTGCCATAAGCCAGAAACTTATGCGAACCACATATTTTTCACTCTTGGTTCCTCCTTATAGTTGTTGTTGTTGTTCCATACACTGAATAACACACAGAGGGTGACATAACTGTGCTTCTGGCTCATCCTCCTCCTCGACATCCTCCTTCAGCCGCCCCAAAGCGACCTTCCTTGTGTGCCGACTGCTCCTAAATGTTGGCCATCAAATAAGTTGCTCCCACTGAACTGTTGTTGCTCTGAAGTAGCAAAAACTTCAGCTTATTATGTGTGTGTCTTTATGCATCTTTAGCTATGAATACACAGAGGCATATCGGGGTGTTTATGGTACTTAGGCCAAATGTTTTATGGCACCATTGAGTGAATCAACAATGGTGCTTCGATTATTACTTCTTATTTGTGTTAAGGTTGTTGTTGTTGTTCTTGTTATTGTTATTGTTGTGGCTTCCGCTCCAGTCGAAGATGCGAGTCCGAAACGGGGTTTGATGCCGAACTACTTAAATTGTTTACAGATTCTTGATGTTGAAAAGATACCATATCATCCACTAGCATCATTACCAAGTCTTTTGCCATAAACCAGACACAGAAGAGGTGGACAATACTTACAATAATCCTTTAGAAGATCGAAACAGTCCTTTAAATGATTCCAAGCTAAGTTTTTGGCAATGCCGTATGAGAAATAGGTCAATATGGGGTATAGTGGGGCGAAACGATCTCTAAATGTGGCATCTATGGTATTTGAACCACGTAGTTAGGAATTCGAAGTGATTTTGAGCCATTTATGCGGCTTTTCTCATGATAAACACTGTTATATTGATCTCTACTGAATAATAATTAACAATATAGAAACTCCATGAAGTAAAGCTTTAGCCGGCTGTCGTTGGGTCGTGGAAATTTCTTAATTTCCCGTCAGTCTCAAGACAAGAAACCAGCAAGATTTTCATATTCAGCAGCCAACTCGTAGAGCTGATATTAACCCACTTTTCAGTGGCCAGAGCAGAGAAAAAGAATCCGTGGCCAGATTCGCAAATTATGCGGTTGCATTCGAATGTTTGAAGTACGCGTAATCATTGAACGTTACGTGAAGCAGCGTTACGTTGTTGCTCATTACATGCGATACAAGTATGTGTGTGTGTGTGTGTGTGTGCATGTAAGTACGCTCTGCGGTACGATTAAGCACAACGACTTCGTGCTGCAACCGATCTGCTTCCTCGGCCGATTATAAACCCGATAAATTCAGTGATTGGACGACGATCAACTAAATTGTTATGATTTCCGTAATTATATGATTTATATAGTTGTTTCTTTACTCTGTCAGAAATGTCAATCGCTGAACGCTGCCATTTAAGCCAGAAATTATAAGCGGGACTTAATTGGAAAATCGGTGGGCGTAAAAGTGCCAGAAAAGCATAAAAAAATAACCAAATTGGAAAATTATTTGGAAAATCAAACAATCGGATGGGAAAATTATTAAAATGAGTGGTAAAATTTGAGGTATTAAGAAATTAATGCATGTTATGAAAGAAAGACATAGTTTGACAGCTGAAGAGAACAGAACAGAGCAGCGTAGAGCAGATCAGAACGTCGCTGAGAAGCAGGTTGACGGTAGAAGCCGAGTCGACAGAAAGGACATGACACGAGCTCCGATTGTTTCGCCGACGGAAACAGAGAAGCCACCAGAGTCGGCCAGAGAAAATAAATTATTTAACTAAGCATTTTCTCTTCTTATTTGTTCCACTTTATTGTTATTTATTCAATTTACTGCATATAAAAACCATGAAAAAAGCAGGAAAAGTGGAAGAAGTGTCTGTTGTAATTTGTGTTGTTGTTGTTTGGTTTGTTTGTTTTGTTAACAACTTATTAATTGCTAAAGTGCAACAAAAGGCGGCAGACAGCCATCCAGCCAGCGATTTCAACAGCAATTAAATTCGCTCACATTTTACACAATCTCAGTAACAGTTTAGTGAAAATATACCGTTAAATTCCATTTCGTTATTTCTTTGTTACCGGAGTGTTACCGTGACTGACGCCGAGTAATTTTGTCGCATAGTAAATGATTTTCCAGTCGCTGTTGTTGTTGTTTTCTTTCGCTGACGTAGCGTGAGATTTGTTTGTGTAGCGAACGAGCAACGAGCTGTTATTTGCAATGACAATAATAACAACAATAAAACAACAACAACAACACCTAGTACAATAACAACTACAGCAACAACAGCATATTGAAAAGTACAAATAACATTTAATTAACCGAGGCGATGATTTGACTGATCAATTCATTTATACATCAGTGATTAAATACTAAACACTCATTAAGTTGACTTAGCTACTAATTAAGCTGACTGAACTACTAATTAAGCTGACTTGGCTACTAATTAAGCGATGACTATAATGATCATTATTGCAATAATGAAAGAAATTTAATACATGATATACATGATATTTTTTGTACATTTAATGATTAAACCTATAATCATTATATTTATTTATAGTTTTCTCATTTAATAAAAATAATATTCAGTAAAAATGTTTTAGAATAGAGAATTCATCATTCTTCAATCATTCATCAATCATTTATAATAAAAAAATATTTAAAATGAAAAGAAATTAAATAGAAAGTTATAGAAAAGTTCTCAACAACAACAACATACCAGAAAGTCTCCGAATAATTATGATCAAGTGGCACGCCCCCTCCGCCTCCCCCTCCTAGCAACCGTTAAGATATCTCGATGAAATCTTAGATTTCTAAAAAACGCAAAAACACAAAATAAATCTTTTCTCTTAAATTTGCTGTAATTCTTTTTATGATCCCAAATTTTATGAGCGAATTATTTAGGCAAGTTTTATTGTAGTTCGTAAGCTTTTAAAGCGTACTTAAAGTAAAACAACAGTGAAGTAAACTCGCTTAATAACTCGAATAGCAGCAACTCGAGTTATCAGCTCGATCGATCGGCTTTCGATATGTTTTGATCAGAGGCAAATCGCACTCGGATTCGATTTCATCGCGTATCTCGAATTACGTGGTTTTATTACCCGATTTACGTGTTTCAAAAGCAAACAAAACGCGCTGCGCTCATCTGATCTCGATTGATTTTATATCTCCTTAACTACGTCATAAAACAACAGTAAGCAAGCCAGCACTCTGACGCTTTTAAGTGGCGGCTCTCTTTTCTTCTAGCTTTCATAATTCTTTCTCTTTACGATTTGGGATCACTTTTAAAATCATGTTGTTTTTCTTCTCATTTTCGTTTCGACTTTTTACAGTTTTATTATGAGATTTCACTTTAATTTATTTACCACTTTAATTCATCACTACGCACTTTAATTTTATCACTACGCACTTTTAATTGATCACACTTTTGAATACGTTTTTTTGTCTTCTTAAAATTGTCTTTAATGAAAAACTAAACTTTATTAAGTAATCTCTTGTTCCCCAAATTTGGGGATATCAAAGAAAAATCCATTTCATCTCCTCCACTTTATTTACCCTTTAACTCTCTTTTCCAACATCATTGCACATCGAAGTGTCCAGCTTTTTGCAGATCGTTTAACAAGAAGTGTGCTCAAAAAGTTAGTATTTATATCATAAAACAGCAGCAACAACAACAACCATCACTAGTCCAGCCATCACCGTGTTTGTCAAATGCAGCGATTCGTTGCGTTTCGATGTTGCGTTGCATTGCGACGTTGCGTTGCATTTCGACGTTTCCTTGCGTTTCAACGTTGCATTGCATTGCGTTTCGACGTTGCGTTGCATTGCGACGTTGAATTGCATTGCATTGCGTTGCTTTATTACCACAAGCCAGATTCCTTGTTGTTGTTGTAGTTCGTGCAACGTGAGAAGCGATGAGGAAATGATATCATATGTTTTTGAAAATTTATTACCACAGACGGATAATTGCAGGAACAAATTATCCCCTGTCTCTCTCTCTCTGTCTGTCTCTCTGTCACTCTCTGGATAATTAATTAAGTACGCTTAAACACAAAAACAACAAAGAAACACAGCAAAATAATGACGTTGTAATGGAAATTATGCATCATCGTAAAGCGACCAACGCTCTTCATCGCAGGCGCCGAGTCCAGCGTGCTTTGACGCTTGTGTGCTGCGCGCGAAACTTCAAGCTTTTTTATGGATTGACAAATATTTGCATAAAATTTAATTACTCGTAGTTATTTTCCGCAAATGGAAATGGAACACGAAATCGAAGTGGAAAATTTTAGCGCAACTTTTCACTCAACTCAACTCTGGACCTCAGACGAAATTGCATATGTTCTTCAATGTAAGATGAGTTGAGTTGAGTGTGTGACAAATTAAAGTAAAAGATTTCATTTGAGTCAATTCGACACTTCGTCGGACATCGAAACCCCATCGGGTCTGTGTTCGAGTTTATTAGATCCGAAACGAATCAGAAGCCGCGTCGAATTAGAACACAGATTTTAAGAGCCATTCAGTTATATTCTAGAGCCGCAGTTAGTCGAGACGTAACGTAACGTGCCAGCTGTTCCCAACCTATCTTGCAGCTGCCACTGTGAGCGACTATTGGCAGTCACAAATTAAGTGTGCACGTCACGTGACGCAACGTTACGTTACGTCTCGACTAACAGTTTGTTTAGAAATGCACAAGCTTGAAGGTGTTCACGTGACACTAAGACTCCAACCTTCGGGTTTAACCCCGTATTGTACCCCGTCGTTGTATCACAACAAATCTCAACGCTCATCACCGAATTTTTTGGTTGATGATTCATTATTTTGAGAAAACTCACCACAGTCATTCACCACACAGTTGATTGCAATTAAAAATGTCATCCCGTTCTCCACATTCTCCCTCTACCCCTCCCCGCACCATTCTTCCTTTAAACAGGACACTTTATAGCGGCGGACTCTGCGATGTGGTCGCCTGCGTTGGACACACTATCGCATGAAACGAGTAAAGCGTTGCCTTACATTGCGTTGTCTTGTGTTACGTTGCGTTTCTGAATAATTAATAAGAAAATTATAACTTTTGCGAGGTTGACTTTAATTATGATTTAATAGCTGCCAACTGACTGCCAAGTGGCCACGGCTTCAGGCAGAAGGACGAGGAGGCAGCCAGGCGGTCGCTAGCCGGCAGCGACTTCAATTGCAGTTGCATTGTATTTACAGCAGAGCAACTCGAAGCAATCGTTGCGCGGCGGTGGCGAGTGTTTAGAGGTGGTGGTTATAAAAGAGGTTTTGTTTGTGTTTGTATGTGAATTCATTGTGAATCGATTTCAGTTCATCATTGTCGCTGTTGTTGTTGTTGTTGTGTGGTTGTTTTGATTGATGATGTTCGCAGAATGCAAAATATTTGCATGACAAGTTTTTGCTTTTAATTGTTTTTTGTTTGTTGTCGCTGAGTTCATTGTGAGTGTGCGGTGTTTAGTGTTGCCTTTTGTTGTTGTTGTTATTCTTCTTCTTGTTATTGTCCGCTTTTTACACGTCTTTTAGGCGACTTTGTGGCTGAGTTTCTTCTCGTCGCAGAGAATCTTTTGTTTTAAATTCATTCATTGTGTTTATGATGTGCGGCGGCGATTGTAGCGGCTTCAGTTGGGCGGCTTCAAATTTATGCAAATGTTTCTAAGTGATTTATTTGCAGTTGCTAAAATCGTGATAATTGAATTTGTTACAAAGCAACAACAAGAACATTTTCTGTATTTCTTTGGGATTTCCTCAAACCCAACAGTTGCCTGGAGGAGGGTCAGGAAGAGAAGAAGCAGGAAGAAAATGAGCTAAACTCGGTTTCGAATGAATTTCACAAGCGTCATTTTCTGTAACAGCAAAAGATGAAGAAGAAGAAGCAGAAATGGCTCTCCCATCGCAGACGCCATTTTGGCATGTGAAGTGGCACTAAAGCGAGGTGTAGCGCTTAATGCAGAACAGCTTATTTAGGAAACACCGCGAATGGAGGGCCATGAAGTACCACCGGATGGTTGCCCCCCAGCAACCCACTAACAAAACAGAAGCCAGAACGCCTTATTCTGGTCTTCTGGCAGCCGGGAAGCCAGGAAACCTGGACGACTGGAGCTCGAATGAACCTATTCTGGGCGTCACGTGATGTTGTGCAATTTGCTGGGGCGCAACAAAGCCATTTCGCCAGCTGAACAACATGTTTGCGACCTGAATGCATCATAAATACTGCGAAGCTGTCACGTCATATGATAATCACGTGCAGGAATCCCCACCGCCCACCGTCGACCCGCCCCTCGTTCGCTCTTCACACCCCGCCAGACGGTGAAGTATACCTGCAACTCAAATTGAGCCATTCAACGGGTGACCACAATCGATATTCTCAGCAAAACAGAGCTGATGTGTTACAGTGTTGTTGTGGAGAGGAAGAGAAGGGAGAAGGGGTGAGTGGTGTGGGAGGAAGGGAGAGGGGGTTAAAGCGAAGGTGTAAAGGGTAGAGTAAGCATTAAAAAGTGAAAGCAACCGATTGGAGACGGAAAACTTGGCTGCTTGGATGAACAACCAACACACAACAGTTGCAACATTTCTTTAGCAGCGGCTGACGCAAAGCGTTGCCACATTTTCGCACCTTATTTAGTAGTGCTGCTCAACAATGCGATTGTGGAATTGCTCACAAATCTACGAGCTGTTTTTACGAGCAACAGTTTTGTCAAAAAGTTCAGAGTTGCTAATAAAGTAGCAACAACGAAAGCAAAAAAGGAACAACAACAACAACAAGTAGTAGTGTAGTAGTAACCACAGCGACGGCAATCATTTTATGAAGTGACAAAAAATTAATTTCACCTGTTAAGCTATCGCAACAACAGCAAAAACAACAACAACACTAACGACTGGTTGTCGCTTTAATGTTGTTGTATCGGCTTCTGCTTTCCTCTTCTGTTCTCGTCGCTGTTGTTGTTGTTCCTTAAATGGTTTGCAACCATGATAAACAACAAGCATGGAGTGTCTCCAGAGCAACAGCAACAACAGCAACAACAGCATCAACAGCAAGCAACCGCCAGCAGCACCATCGGCAGCATCTGGTCTCGCGGCAGCAATAAAATAAAACTGTCAAGCAGTCGTCCAGCAACAACAACAACAACGAAAATGAGACACAATCTGCTCAGCGATCGCAGGGACACACACAGCAATCATCGCTAAACGCTGCCCACAAAAGGGAGTCGCGTTTCTTTGGATCGCTCTGGGTGCGCACTCGGCAAGCGATTGGAATGGAGTGGAAAGCAGTGCAGCGAGGAGAGTGAGGAGTCGAGTTTGCGAGGTGCAACAGCACGCTCACTGAATGGGTCCATAATCGAAGCTGGTGACAATCTGCGGCTAGTGCATCTGATGGTTGGTAGTGCGCCGTCCATCGTACGTGCGTGCATCGGCGTAAGTTTTCTATGAGACCCCGAGGAATCCACCTCTTCTTCTTATTTTTATTCACCTTTGGCAATGATGCCATGATACTTCGGTGTCCAGCTGAGTTGTTCATCATTTCAACAAGAAAACTACACGAATTGTGGCTCAGGAACAGTTGTTATCCAACAGAAACTGTTTCCATACTAAAAAAATCGCCTTTTTTAGTCTGTTATTCTTACGTATTAGAAAAGAAATCATCATCGAAATCACGGCGCTCGGCTGAATCTTTGCTTGGGATGGTTTTGCGCCCAGCAGAAGAATACTTCTGCTTCTCTTGCTTCCCCTCCTCTTGCTCATTCCTCCCGTCATTCTTTCTACCTCTCGACTTGCCATCCAACCCACGTCTTCGCTGGACCACCCAAATGTGGAAACCAGCCAAAACCACAGATCAGTCAGAACGAGTTTCTTCTGCTCGAAATTAAGCTCCAAACACAATACAGCAACAACAACACCAGCAAACATCAAACATCGCTTTTATAACTTCATTTGCGTTCCGACAGGTATTTTTTTCTTTACAACTGTCAAAATTTATTTGAAACGACTTCATTATTGCTGCCTCGAGTGATCGACGTGCAGCGGTCGTCATCGCACCCTGAACGGGCGCGGGGAGCGGTTCATTGTTGGCTCCAGTCGACTTGATTTGCTTTCGTTTGGGTTTCAAACAAATAAAAACTTTATGACACACGAAAAATAAGCATGTCTTATAATAAAATCCGAACTTAATGAATTCTGACAGATGCTACACAAATGCTATTAATTTTCAGTGGCTTTTATTGAGCGGGGGACGAGGGGGCTTGAAAGAAGCACTCAATTTTGGCTCTTGATCGAATGTCAACTATTCGAAAAAAGTCTCCATTCATTCTGGTTTATAATATCAAAAAAAGGCCACTGACGCTGATCTGTCATGTTCGCTGATTTACGAGTGTCTGATTAACGCGCTGGAGGTCTCGACGATGACGCACGCACTCTACGCTTGACCCGCAGCGCACCACAGCGAGTGAGCCTCAGTATCGCAGTGTGCTGGCTCACACCTCGCAGCACATCGAATGATGATCGAATTGGTGATCGTGAGGTGAAGTGATTGATGTGTAATTTATACCTCATTTCGCCCTCGCCATGGATTCCAGAGTCGGAGAGTGCTTTTCTTTGTGTGTAACGTTACCTTGAACATGCGTAACGAATATCATTCAGAAATGACGTCAAATCCGCTGCCAGCGCGACCGCATGACCGACTGAACGGATCTCGAGATGGCCAGCATCTACGATCGCTTGTCCAACCAATTCTTTTACTACTGGCTTAGTTAAAAAGTCATCAACATTGTTGATTGTTGTTGGTTTTACGTTGCTGTGTGTGGCGCGATCACGTCACACTGGCATCGAAAGAGTTGTTGCATGTCGTATTGTTGTTGTTGTTGTCGTCGGTGTCTTTCAGTTTGACTTGACAGTGACATATTTTTGACAGTAACGCTTCTTTGATAGCTGCTGCTGCTCAATTGAGTCTGTAGAATGTGTGTGGTCAGCTACAATTGACGTAACCAGTTCTGAGATGACGTTGCTCCTTGATGGAGAGTGATTTGGTTGAGGTATTGAAATACTGAAGTATTGAAATACTGTGAATTACAGCGGAAGGGCGGGGGGGGGGGGGGAAATAAAGAAGAGGTAAAAAAGTTCGTAGAGTGTTCATTAAAGGTTCGGAGAGGATTAGAGCGTTCCATAGGGGTTCATAAGACTCCAAATACTCAACAGTTGATCTTCTTAAAATTGATTTGTTGTTTGCGGTTGAGGTTTTAATTAAATGTACTCACTGTAAATACACGGAGCCACGATACACAACAACAATTGTTGGAAAAGCTTTGATTAAGTGTTGATGACTCAAAGCCTACTGCATGTCGGCCTCCGAGCTCCCAAATGCTGTCCTTCCTATTAACAGCAGTAACAACATCCCATCTGTTGGCAGCCGATTCGTTTTCTTGGGAGAAAACAATTATTTTTCAACAGTTATTAAGACTTCGCCAGTGAGGAGCAACCGCTTGGAGGCAACATGGGCTTGCTTCTAGTCGGCTCTGAAAAACAGCAAAATAGGCGTGCTCCGTGGGACAGGTCCAGAGTGAGACGAGGGTCTCACATGGCGCCTGCCAGAAGTTCGAAGTTTGTCAGCGAGCAACGCTTACAGAAACGATGGTAACTGAGCTGCAAAAGAAGATAAAATAAAATAAATACACTGCTGATGCATTTCTTTTCTTTCGCTCGGAGTTTTTTACTTATGGGGAAAAATTAGAGGAGCAGTTGTTTTGTTGTTGTTGTTGTTAATGTTGTTGTTGGAGTGCGCAAGACCACCCAAGTTGACAGCGTACATACAGACGTATAACGAAACCAGCAACAGCAACAACAACAACAACGGTGAGTAGTGCCAGTGTTGCACTCGATGGCGATCGGCTTAAAGTCCCGCATTGAAAACTGACTGCAAGAGCAATAAAGCTTAAGCCAGAACAGCGCTTCGATAAGAGCGCACTCTGGTGGTGCGTTTTGGGCGAGCGTCTTCATTTCTTCCTGTCGCTTTTCTTCTATTTCTCCGTGTTCTTCTTGTGGCTGTGGCTGGCGACCGGGTTTTGACATTGCGACGCGACGCGATGCGTTGTGTGTGTGCGAAAGAAACTTTATTGAGCAGTTAGAAGAGAATTAATGAAATGCATGGAAACGACTGATGATGCTGATGATCTGCGATTCGTGCTTGGATCGACTTGGAGCAGCTCAATTTATGGGTGCAATAAAGGCGACAATTATTGCGGCGACGACTCTGTGGACGATCGCCGTGATTTGCCGCACTTGCGTATGAAGTAATTAAGCCGCGATGCAGTCGGCAGTCAGCAGCTTTCGTGATTTGTTTTTATGCGCAACTTAATCAATTTGTTCGGTGCATCGATCGATCTGCGGCGGTGAAAAGCGACCCCGTCACGAGAAGACTGCTGACAATGTTTGTGTACGTTGTGTGTGTGTGTGTGTGTGTGTGTGCGAGGACATGGTGACAGAGACACGGCGACAGAAAGTCAGGCAGACAGACCGACAGGCAGCCCGAGCGATTGAGTGATCGACGGCGACGATTTGCGTCGTTGTCGTCGGTGTTGCAACAAAAAATTGTGAGGAATTTTAATGCCGGCTTTGTTGGCCGATTGCAGTGAGTGCGGTATTCTTTGCGGCGGCGACGATGCGCTGGTAAGTAAGAAATCAGCGCGTAGTGAATGCGATTGGCAAACAACCGGGTGCAGCTGTCAAATGTCGCTGTCACTGCGAACGCTTAACACTGTCAGCGGCGCAAATTAGAAACGCATCGCCAGCAACAACGAAAATAACAACGAGAAACAACATAAACAACAGAAGCAATAACACAACCACAACAACGGTTCATCCTTTCGTTGCCTGTTTTGTTGTTGTTTCATTAGTGCATCACTCACCTTCGCCGACTTCATTGTGAATGTGCTTCGCAGTCGCCGCAATCGCTTTGATGCGCATTTAAAGATTTCCGACGAGGGACGATGGTGCAACCGGTGAAGGAGGGTAGGAGGAGGGAGGAGAGTGTATAGAGTAGAATTTTTATTTAATTTAATTAACTTAACTTCAATCAATAGTTTGCTTTGACATTTAAAGACTTTTCAACGGGGCACTTTTTAAAATTGAATGCATCACAAACAACGCAACAAAGTCGCTCAAAGCTACACGAAACATTGTTGCCAAACTTTATAGCGAAACTTTGTTGCCAAACTTTGTTTTGAAACCTCCTTGCGGAGTGTTTTTATAAATTTTCACGAAATTCCTGCATAATTTTAACAGATTTCTTTGCACAGATGCATTTTTTAGTTTTTTCTTTTTTCTCTAATTGATGCTTCATAAAAAAGTAGTGTAATTTAAAGTTTCAATAAAAGTGAATTCAGCAATAGACGTGAGAAAAAAGTCGCCTGGAATTTTCGCATTTCGAGAAATTTTTAATGCATTTTATTTTATTTTTTTTTAATGCTTTTTGTGTGAATTGTTTTTGTTTTTTTCTTAGAAGGCTCACAAGTTTTGTAGCCAGCTTAATTTTTAAATCACAACAAATTTGTTGCCGATTTAATTTATTTACTTTTCAATGCAATTTAATTCAATAGATTAATGTTTAGATTTTAATGTTGTTTCTTTGTATTTTTATGAGCTGCAGCTAATCTTTTATTTATGTATTCTGTATTCTGTTGTTGTTTTTCTTTGCGTCATTCGTTTTGCTGTTAAATCGAATTCGAAAATGGCTTTAATTGTGAATTATTGAGGTTAAGCATGAGCGAGCCACGAATTGAATCGCTTTAGAGTGTGTATGTGTGTGTGCGTGTGTGTGTGTGAGCGATGCGATTGAATGACAATTGAAGTGTTTAATGTAGTTGTTGTTCCTATGGTTGTTGTTGTTCTTAATGTTGTTGTAGTTATTGTTGTTGTATCATTGTTTCATCGCTCTGATGTTATTTTGCGGCGTTGTTGTTGTTGCTACCGTTGAAGTTGTTTGTCGGCACTCAAAAGTCAATTCGGCGTTGTTGTTGTTGTTGTTGTCGTTGTTGTTGTTTTCTTAAAGGTGTTTGTGATCGACAACTTCATCGACCCTGATCTTTCAATGAAAGGAAAAACAATTTTGTCAGGTTTTTTATTAAAAAAGTGTGTTTGTCTCTTCGTTTATCTTCTCAACTTTCCTAAGTTCCCATGAGACTAAAGACTCTTTTAGCTCTAGAATTTTTCAAATTCCTTTCCAAAGGAAAGAAAAAGAAAAATAAAACTGACGTCATTCGTGTGCAACTCTTCTTAGCCTGGCTAATTGCTTCATATGGTGAGCAACATGAAATCTCTGAGAACCAAACACGAGATACGAGTACAGGCGGGATCCACAGCCAACCAGCAAAGCAACAACAACAACAAGAACAACAAGAACAACAACAACAGCAGTGAACGGCACGGCCACTTTTAATGACGCCATAAAAGCTAAATAAATGTTTAAGATCGCATCTACGACATTACAAAGCCAGCGATTTTTAGATGTTTTCATAACAGCGCAAAAAAGACATCAGAAAGGAATCTAAACTGCAATAAAAAGAGTGACGATCACAATATTTGCATGTGCCAGAAGATAGGAGTACATATTCATATGTATATAGTATGTATATAGATCGATATCGAGATCGATGCACAGCATGAGCATATGCAACAACAACGAGATGCAAATCTAATTATTTTTATTATTATTATTATTAGTATTGTGCTTGTGATGGTTGTTGTTGTGGGTTTTCTTGTTATTATTGACGATGTTGCTCCTTTGGCTCCGTTTTTTCTAGTATTTTTCAACGATTTCTTGGCAAGTCCACCGCCAGCGATATTGAATTACAACAGCAACAGCAAACAACAACAACAAGCAACAGCAAACAACAACAAAACTACAGCAAACACCCGCGACAAGCACAAACTTTTATTACCAGCCAAGATGGCGAGTACAAAAAACGCCATCAACATGGTTTAGATACAAAGCGTCGATACACTCGCAGCGATGATGCAGTGCCAAGAAAAAAAAACTGAACAACCAACGGCAAACCAGCAACAGCAACAGCAACAACAACAACAACAACATGACGATCGTGCCGATAAACAAAAAAAAATGTATAAATATTAAATTATTTGTTCGATTTTGCTGATGAAAAATACAACAATTTGCACATTTGCGAGATAAACATTTTGACATGTTGTTGAGGTGGTTAATTTTGTTAATGTTGTTATAGTTGTTGTTGTTGCTGCTCAGTTGGTACATATTTGAATTACGATTACCCTCTGTGGCGACGACAGCTGTAACAACAACAACAACCAGCATGAAACATGCATCCCAGCAACTGCAACATGCTGCTGAAGACGCTGTAGAATGGTTATTGTTCTCATTCAGTTCTCATTCGGTTCTCATTCAGAGCGGTTCTCATTCTAAACGATTGATACTGTTGTTAATATTGTTGTTGTTGAGGGAGGTTGTTGTTGCCCATCTTTTATAGATTCTTATGTTGTTGTTGTTTTGCTAAAGAAGGACTTTAAAATGTTGTCACATCAGCCAACAGCAACAACGAACGGCAAGAAAGGGGCGTATCTCGTGTGTGGCGACTTTAATGAAAAATCAAAAATGCAATCTTTATAGTTTATGAACATGAGCCGGAGCTGGAGCTTCACTCAATGCAGAACGACTCAATTACGAGGCAGCCGCTCAACTCAATTCAACTCCGCTCAACTCGAGCTCGAAACTTAAAACTCAAGTCGCGCCCAGGTTTATCTTTATTGTAGTTGTTGTTGTTGTTGTTGTGGTGGTTGTTGTTATTGTTGTTGTTGTTCGAACACAATCGCTTAATTAGTATCAATGTCAAATGCGCGAAGCGGTTGTGAAAAATTGGCAACATTTTTTGGTTCTTTCGTTCGCTGTTTTTTGTTTTTCTTGATCAAAATTTTAATTGATGTCATTGGTTTGAACATTTAATTAGAATTAATTGCAGTACAATAAAATAACAAGAGCAACAACAATAAAAACCACCTCCCTTTTTTGGTTGAATCACAACAAAAAATGTTTAGTTTTTAATTGATTTTGTTTCTATAATGAAATGTTTAGTGTTTGTGTTTTGCTCGGTTTGTTTATTGTTGTTGCTGTTGTTTTTTCATTATTATAGTTGTTGTTGTTCTGCCTCTCGGTTGTTTATTGCATATTTTAAGCTTTAGGTTAGTTGTTGTTGCTGTCAGCATTGCTTTCAACATGTTGTCAACAAATTGTTAGCAGCAGCAGAATAACAAAGTTGAAAAGTTGAAAAATGTGACATTTATTGGACTAGAAAAGAGAGAGAGAGCGAGATAGAAAACATAAAAAAAGTGGGACCAACGAATAGTTGAACAATTTGTTGGTTGATGTTGAATTTTGTTTAATGTGGAAACCATGATGCGGTTTTTTGCTCTTTTGTGTTGCTAGCCTCATGTGCCTCTGTGGAAATCCCTTTATATACAGAAATATATACTCTTTGGCATTAGTTTTTACTTTAAGCCACATTTTCTAGCTCAAAAACTAGGTACAAATTAATTAGTTTTCTGTCAACAATCATTTTCTTTCATTTTCCTTGGTTTTCATTAATTGCATTAACTCTTTGTTACAATTTGTTACATTTTTCGTTCTTTATGAGCTCCTTAAAAACTCATTTCAAAGAGCTTTCAAGAACCACGACTTCATCAAGTCTCCTGGAATCGAATCTCGAATCGAATCTCGAATCAAACCTCGACTCCGGTTTTTTCAGAGACATGATCTTTTATCACACACATTTTTTAACTCGATCCATAAATCATGCTTTCGAGGTACAACAAAAACAACAGCGTTCAGATTTGTTGTGTCACTTTTCTGATTTGTTGTGACTGTGATTGTTGTTGTCTGTGTTGTTCTTGTTGTTCTTAGTGTTGTTGTTGTTGCTATTGTTGTTGTTCTTGTTCTTGTGTGTGGCTTTTGATTGCTTGAAATGATGTAGTTACCGTTATGGTTGAATTAAATATGCGCCAAAGACATCAACAACGAAGTTCGTTGAATGCGGTTTTTTAATTTTGTGTGGTTTTAATTTCGTCAACAAAAGAAAAACCTAAGAAAAAAGTCAAAAGTAAAGAAATCAAAAACAAAAAAACACAAAAACAATAGCTACGAAATGTTTAAACGGATTTTTACAATGAATGAGTGAGTGACTTGAAATGAGACGGATGGATGGAAGGAAGGATGGATGGAGGGCAGGATGGAGGGACGGTTGACGGGAGGGACGGACGGTGGACGGACGGACGATGTATCTTTCTAAGCGTGGGTTGGACAAACTTACGATGTGGAATTTTAACGATTTCTGTCATTTGAAACTGCGGGAAAACAAGCCAACAATCGAGTCTGAAGTATTGCAACCCTGATGAAAGGGACGAACCGTCCCCCTCCCCGGACACTCAAATATTTAGAGGGAGGGGGGAGGGGGCTTGGCTGACGACGGCGATGACCACGACGACGACAGCAATCGAACATTCTTTAATATCAATCCGAACAAATCTGAATAAAGGTACATTTGAGTTACGTTGCCCCTCGCCCTCCTCCGTCCTCCTCCACCCTCCACCGTCCTCCTCCAACATAACTGATATACAGTCACATGTCGACGGGGTTTCTTGCCTTGAATTACGTACGTTTTTCTGAGAAATGACACCGGATGTTTGACATAACATCACATCAATAAAGCATCCCGTACAATTGATTGTTCAATTAAAACTTCAGAAATCTGCAAGAAGCTGAACATCTGAATGCACCATCGTCATCGGGATCATCGTCATCGTCATCGGCTTCATCATCATTGCCATCATCATCACGCTCATCATCATCGTCGAAGAAAACATCTGCTGCTGGAAGCCAACGTAAAGTGCTTTGAAGCTGAGAGACTTTTTCGCTATCGACTGGATTTAGTTTCAGGTCGGTCGGGGTTCACTTTGGTTCGGTTCCCTTCAGTTCGGTTCCCTTTTTGCCCTCTTCCTTGAGTTCAATGCGGTCGACCGATCGATTACTTTGCATTTAAGCTGTGTGATCATATTTTTATTACTGCCTTTTCGCAGTTTTTTGTTGGTTTGTTTGCTCGTCTTCTGTCTTAAATGCGGTTTTTGAATATGAATGACTGGCAGTCGGTCGGTAGTCAGAGAGAGAGAGAGCGCCGAAGAACAGAGAACATTCAGAATTTCAATGATGAGGGGAGGTCAAATAAAAGTTTTAATAAGAGTCCACATTTAAATATCAATGAAATGCTGTCAATGTTAGCAAAAAAGGAAAAGAACTCTAAAGTCACTTAAAGCCATAGAGAAAGGTTCGTAGAGTTGGTTAAAACTTTGATCGAGCGGGGTTTTTTATTGGTTTCCTCGAAAGGAGACTCTCAGAGAGAGTCAGAGACAGAGCGAGAGAGAGAGAGACAGAGTGAGATCGAAGAGAAGACTCAAAAGAAGAATGATCATGAAACAATTTTAATATTAGGAAATTTTTTCATTTTTCACTGATGTTACTCGCCCTTTCACAGTTATTTAGGTCAGAATGGGGTCCGGCTGTTCTTGAAATGGGCCCATGCTTCGTTTGTATTTTCTAAGATCCAAACTCAATGCCAGCACCAGCGATAATCGTGAATAACTCGCCTCATTTTGTGTTGTGTGTGTGATTCCCCCACCGGGACACTTCCAATTGTCCTTGTGTAGACTGGCCCATCGAAGTGTTTCCTTAATCTTTTCAGTTGTCTTTTAGATCAAGTGTGTTTGTGTGTTCTTGGTCACTGATTCCTGTGCTTCGGTATCGTTGTGTGCGCTCTTATTTATTCGCCTCCTCGCCTCTTTTTGACATGATGAACTCCTGCTGTACTCCTGCGTGGAGTCGGGTGGCTTCCAACGTTGGCGTCACTTCTGTGACTGTGGTCAACCTGTCAGTCAGAGCAGACAGAGTTGTTGGTCGTCAGTCTTAAGCCACAACCTCTCTTCTCTGAGCTCTAAAGTTGTATCTTCTTTTTTTGGTTTTAGTCTCCTTTCCTTACTTTTTTTATTCTTTTTTGGTTGTGGTCACTCGGCCCCTGGGTTGTGGGAATCAATTTCGCCGTTTTGATTCCCTTTTAATTTGCTTAAAGTCTCAGATTATTTGCGTGGCTTTCTTATGTACTCGTACCTTGTTTACGATTATGATGGGTCCGTAATTCCTTGGACTCCGGTTTAATTTGCAAATCCACGACATACTCATCACTCATGCTGTGACACGGCTCTGATGGACGCCACTTTTGGTGGAAAAGATCTTCTGTGGGGATCTCTGGGGCTCACTTATTATGCACGCGTAATTAGATCCCTGTCGACTGTTGATTTGTGTGGTTGGAGTTGAACTGATTTCGGCTGCTGTGACATTTGAAGGTCATTCAGACTGAAGTTCATACGCAGATAGTATGTTGAGAGGGTTTTGCAACTCTGTTGATTTAATAATAATAAATACTCGAATATTCACCGATTCGAATCTAATTTTTTTAATTTTTTCCTCTTTCGTTTCAGGTAAATCTTTTGTGCTCTTCTGAGATGAAGCTTCAGCTCGAAGCAAACTTTTCAGCATTCAGTTTGGGCGATTTTTCGATCAGGTTGTTGACTTGGGTTCGGCTTTTGACAGACTTTTTATCCGATTCGTTATTAGATCTGATATACTGCAGTTTGTGGTATATTGTGAGTGACTGTTAATGAATTCATTAACTGCCCAGGTTAACAGTGGTTTCTGAAAGTCGTGTTCCCTTTTGTCAATAGAAGTCTTGCCACAGAAACACGATCCGAGCCGAACCGCGCGATGAATAAAATTCAGCGCCACAAAATGGATAAAAAAAAGAAATAATGTTTTGACTACACTTCTCGGTGTGGTTGTTGTTGTTGTTGTGCACAAAATGTCGGTAATTGCAATTTTTGGTCATGACAAATGTTAGCGGTTGTTGTATTGCCTGTAACAATACAGAACACGTTTTTAATGCCTTTTTAATGATTCAATTTGAAGTTATATTGTCTGGTTGTTGTTATTATTGTTGTTGTTGTTGTTGTTGTTGATAATGTGACAACTACTCGTACCTTCCCCCCCAAAACTAGGTTACGTAACCATGTTGTTTTTGTTTTCATGTACTTAATGACGGTTGGTTGCTTCCTCGTTGTTGTTGTTGTCGTCGTTTTTAACTCGTTACCCAGTCTCTCTTCTCCTGTTCTTCTTTTTGGCATTAAATACTTTTCATATTTTGTCGTATTTCCCATTCATATTTTTTAATGTGCTTCGGTGGCCATGTTTGAGGCGTTGTCGTAGGTTCGCTGTTCGCTGTTCGTAGTTGCTGCTGTCGACAGCAGGTGTTAATTGTTGGTTGCTTATTATTGTTGTTGTTACTGTATCTGTTCCGTTTGAAACCCCCTCTCTTTTTTCCCAGAGTCCATCCTGGACTCATCATTCAGAGTCAGATCAGAAAAAATCTTGTTTGTAGTGTAATTAAAGAGGGAAGGGGAGGGGAGCGAACGCTTTCAACGAAACTTTTAGCGAATTCCGTACTTTAATGGAAAATTCATTTGAGTGAAAATTGAACAGTTCTTCAACTCGTCAATTCGCGGTGATCGTTTATTGTTGGTTGTTTATACAAAAAATGTTGCCACATGAAAGCGGCATCGAAAATCCATTAAAAACTGGAAGCGAACCAGAGACAGAGACAGAAGATCGAAGACTGTAGACTCTACAGTGTAGTGTGTTGTTTGTGTAGATCATGATGAGAGCGGTGATAATAATGAGAGTGTTGATCATGATGCGAAACTCAATTACTATTCAATCAAGTCCAGCGTCCAAGTCCATGTGTTTACCTACATTCAGCTTATATAAAGCGATTATTTACTGTTATTAAAATGTCATTATGACAGCGGAATCGCTGTTAGATTATGTTGTGTGTCAGTGTGTGTGTATTCAGTTCGCTTTTAAAGTCATAACATAAAAATATTGACGTCTTACAAGATGTCTCGCATTTACGGAATGCAGGAAGACCGCATTTAGATTTACTGCACGTCTTGAGGAAGCACATCGCCGTCCCACCCACAGCGCCGGTTTTTCAGTGGAGCCGACAAACGGTCCTACATATTTGCAAAATATCTCCGCGAAATATCACACGTACACCCACTGAACACACCCCAGCACGACAATGAGCTCGCTCCCCACTGAAACCAGCCGCGAAGTTGCACTACACTCCTGCAGCAGTGTTGATCGACCCACCGACCGATCTGCCTGCTCGGAGATCGACTCGCGCTGACGATCGAGTGTTCTTATTTGCGTTGCAGACGCTTCAACTGATCGCTTAAAGTGAACATAATCGTAAATCACGCGCATGTGTGCGCCGGCGTGTGTGTTCCGCGCGGCCCTGACTGCTGCCCGACCGCGATCGTTTGTCAACATAATCACCCTGCGCCAGAGTGCTAAATCACTGCTCCGAACAGCGGGCTCGTAGCTCTGCCGCATCCCTTCGCAATCGAAGTGCTCTCCAGATTAATAGTGTCTCTGTAGATCATTAAATGTTCGCAGAAACTTTGCTCTCCAATTTAAAGGTACAGATGTACGACAATTTAGACAAACGGGAGCTAATATATCTCCGGTATGCAGTACACTTTAGAGTATCCAGAAAACGACTGGTAGGTCAGTCTATCGATCTACTGTTCAATCGAAGTGATTACAACAGCTGCCATCTCATCTCTGATGATCCGCAACATGTGGCCGCAACATCTTTCCAACATCAGCCTGGGAAACACTCACTTCACTCGCTTCCCTTCCGCTCGGCGCCAGCGTGAGTAGCATCCGCAACTCTTGCCTCGTCATGCTGCAGTGTAGAGGAAATCCAAGATCCAACATCCAAGAAATGAAATCCGAAAGCGTAGAAGCAAAAAATTACTCTCGCCTGCTCAAGTATATACTCAAGTATAAAAACGTCCGAAAAGCGCGCCAGGCGCCATTCGGGCTTAATTAAGTCATCAACCAGAAGGCAGGCTAATTGGAGACTCTGTGCCGCGATCGTTGCGATCGTCTCTGGCCAGCAAGCATCAACGCCAGTCGTCGGCAGTCCGGAGGCCATTACGGAGGTCGACGTCGCCAACAACGACGGAGAGGACGAGGATGACGACGACGACGACGACGACGAAGAAGAAGAAGGCGCAGATCACCGATCGTTGTCGTCTTTGAGATCTCACTCATTCTCCGAGATCACACAGACTCAGTAGTTCTCTCCGGTGAGTCGGCGAGCCGGTGCGACGTCGAGGTATCAATATCGTTTACTAAATCGAACCTCGGAGGTCCGATCGCTTCGGTCAAAGTCGAAAAAGTAGACGACCACACGCCGCAAGAAGAAGGGACGGAGTAGAGATTAAACGCACTCATAATTTTTAGTGGACGCGAGATCACAGACTCTACACTGTGGGTCGATCAGTAAAACCATCCAACAGTGGATCCCACGCGGCACACCAACTGTTGCTGCGATGAGTCATACTCGGGTTTGGAGTATATTCAGGGGTTTCGTAGAATGAACAAGAGACGCCACTGGAGAGAGACGCAAGCGATCGTAGCTGTGCTGCTCGCTCTGTTCGAAGGAGAGCATAACATAACATGTTCCCCTGTGGTAGTTGCTTCGGGTCATGGTGACCATATGGGACCACCGCGGTTGCTGAGCCCGTAGCTGAGCTTGCAATCATCTATGCTCATCCACTTTTAGGGTGGTCCACATATTTTGTGATCTTGTAGTCGTGGGTCAAACTATGAGAAATCGCTGCACCTGATCTGCGTGTGCATGAGAAGTTTTTCCTTGGCTTAAACTGGGTCAGAAGGCGCCATAAACTTTGCTGTTGAAGGTGAAGTTTTTAAAATAGTGCTTGGAATAAGTGTGGAAGAAATTTATTAGATCCTTTCTTTTGATCGTGAAGTGTGGCTGTTTTAGTAATCGTATCGAAGCAGTGAACTGAATTCGCGTACGCGTTCACGTTCATCGTTCGCATATGTTGGCGATAATAATGCGATTTTTATTGGCTGTATTATTCTGGCTTGAGTACGCATTGCAGCATTTGCGAGATCTGTGACAAACATCTGTTGCTCAGGGGCCTGAGTTCGGTGTCAGTTCGGGATGAGGAGGGCATCAAGGATCGCGTTGTGACATTTAAAACGGTCGTTAAGGCGCGCTAATTGTTTTTTCTGCTCTTTTAATATACTGCGTTTGGAGAATAAGACGAAAAAGAAAAGCGTAGGTGACGAAGAAGAATTGTTTCAGGGCCTAAGAGCACATTTCAATTGAAAAATAAGTAGTTCAAGAATCGTTCGATATAAAAAGGAGGTGTAATGCTCCAGGGATCGTTCGCCCAATTCCTTGGATTCCACCCGGAGTCAGCCGGAGAAGAGTTCCTTCAGAAGTCCGTCTGTATCGATACCAGGCCTAGGGGAACATTTTATTGGAGGCTTCAATTGGTCGTTCTAAGGTGGTTAGTCTATTAAAATCAGTCGAGAACTCCCAACAGTCATCCATCTTTGATCGTTACTTCCCATGCGATCCCACATGTTAAGCTTTCTAAACTCGACTTGTTGTTCATAGCCGAACATTTGGGATTTGAGCTGAAACGTTATCGTTCCCAAGAAAGTGTGCTACAGCGACTCCCACCCTGACTACGCCACTCCGCGTTCACCACGCGTTCCCTACGCGATCAGCACCCAGCGCGACAAGACTCCTCGTCGCTCGCTGCCAGAGTACATGCACTTGGGTGGTCTCGTTGTCAAATTGTGTGGTCTTTATTAATAACAACGGACGACAGACACAAGGACGGAAGGACGTCGAGATCACTGCGAACGGATGTGCGCGGGCTTCGCTGCGCTGGATTCCTTTTCGCGCTGCGTGGCGTTTGCTTTCCGGAAGGTCGCAGTCGCACCATCTCGCCCATCTTCGGTCGCTCACTCGCTCGCTCATTCATTCACTCATTCAGTATGTCGAACATGTTGCAGCCGCAGGCGTCATGCTTCGATGAAGATCTGTTTAAAGATCACTGCAGATCTGTTTGAAATGTTTTTTCCCTGACTTTGACTTGGTTCGCTATCGCTTTCTCGCTTTTTCGCTTTTGCTTTTGGGAAAGAGCGGCGCCGACTCCTGCGCCTTTGATTTTTTTGCGCCCCAACCAACTTGCAGTAGAAGCGGAGCATCTTTTCTGCTCCTGCTGTTGTTGTAGTTGTTGTTGATGCTGTATTTTAATTTCTGTTTGCTTTGTTGATGATGATCATTTCACATTAAGCTTAATTTAAGTCTAAATTAGTTCTTTAATGAACTCATCAAGAAATTTATTTATTTTCATTCTGTGTTGCTGCTGCTGCTGCTTCTTCTTCTGCGAATGTGTGTTGAGACATTTTTGCTGGTTGTTGTCTGAGTTTCGAGTTGTGTTGGTGGATGGTGAAGAAAGAATCGTTGCCGAGAGGAGTTTAGCATGAATTTGAGACAGAGAATAAATTGAACATGTGACGGACTGACTGTCTGTCACACTTTGAGATGAAAAAGTGTACAAAAACGTTAAAAAGAAGAACCTAAACTGTGGTCTGTCTCGAATCGCTTGACCCCAAAAGCTTCTCCTCGAACAGTGCGGCTTTTTAACGGTCTAAACGGTTAAAGTGTATTTTTCGACCCAAAATTTGAGCACTTTTGTGTGTCGAATGGGCATTTTTATGCATCTGATAAAAGAAATAAATATCGGGTCGAGTTTTTCTCACTTTGAAACGTTTCATTGGCAGCTTTTTTCAAGCACTTTCGTTTCGATACTTGCTGGCGACTGACAAAAGCAGTAACTTCCCGGACTACTAACTGTCGGAGCGCATAAAAGCGGTTACCATCACTGGCTGACATTTAATGACGTTTGTGGTCTGGGATGCAGACTGACAAGACATCAGTCAAAGTTATTGAACACATTACGAGTGTCAAAGATTTTGTAATTTGCATGTTAAAGAAGTACCAATAACAGCAACAACCACGAGGCTGTGAAGCAAGGCCCCAAGGTGCCTGAAATGACGCTTTGATTGAGGTTTGTTGAGGTTGTTTTAAGATGAAATCGAATACAGCTGCGGCGGAGGCTGTGGCTGAGGTTGTTGGCAGCCGTTGTTGTTGCTGGACGATGGCAATAAAGTTGTTCGTCAGAAAGAGTTGCCTGTGTGTGTGTGTAACGTAAGAATTATTAATTTGTTTAATTTTTAAAAGTACTTTTTCTCACTTTATATTGCTATCACTGATGTTGTTATTGTAGTTATAGTAATCATCAAATGTATCTTCTAAACACCAAAGCAATTAAAAACCGGTACTGAAAATAATGCCTTGTAGCCACCCCTTAAAAGCACGCACACTTTGTTGTGTTGTTGTTGCTGCCGCCATGTGTAAAAAGTACTGAATAAGAAGAGGCATTAAATTACAACTGTAACATGTAAGAAATCTGCGCATCAGCCAACGCAACCATCGCAGCAACACGCAACCAGGGAGCCGGTGCAACAAACACACGGAGCGATGCGGCAACATGTTGACGGATGTCTGACAAAAAACCAGAACTCAAGCAAGTGCATTCGATTGAATTGCATGGGCGACGCGGGCACAACAACGCACCAGCGGAAAGTACATAAAGCAACAGCGGTGGATTAACGATGGAGGGGAGTCAAGGATGCACGGGAGGGGAAAATGAAAAGCAAAAAAAAAACATTACATGAGCGATAAACCGGCAGCAAGCTACTGAAACAACTTCTTTAAGATATCGACTACATAAATAAGCAGCAACAGCAACAGCAACAACAACTACGGCAGGAGAACAACCGAAAGAAGAAGAAGAAACGACAACAACAACAAGAACAGTAAGGAGGGGAATAAAAAGGGAACAACGACACTTCCCTTTCACGGATGTCAGACGCACAGTGAAGTCAAATCGAGAGTGGAAGTCAAGCCAAATGTTAATGAGTTAATTAGTGCCAACAAAAACGCTGTTGTGGGTCCACAAATTTAAGCAGCAGCAACAACAACGCCAACCACAGCAACAACATGGAGCTGAGTAGTTGTACAGAAGACAAGAACGAAGAAAAAACTGCCAGCTCCAAGAACTTTTTAACATGTGCTCCTTTTTCAATCGTAGGACATTGTATATGTTGACAAAAGAACGGAAGGATACGAGCGACCGACTTCAAAGGACCTTTCAAATGAAACCCTTAAGAAGTTCTTCTAAAACAGGATAGTCTTCAAATAGGTTAGAAGTAAATCGGTTGTGAAAAACATGACTCATTCTCTATTAATTTCGGCATTGGAGGATCGATTAAGGAGAGAAGAAACACTTACAATCTGCAGGATGAGAGAGAGTGAGCTCAGTGTAAAGGAATCCAAACAATCGATCGGAAGAAAAGAATACTTTATAAGAAAAATTTGATAAACTTGGAGAGACTTAAAATGTGGAAACTGGCTAAGGAAGTGGGAAATATTAGAAAAAGGAAATCAAGAGAATAACTAGAAATGGTGGATCATTCAATTAGTCCAGAGACCGATCTGTTGATTCCTTTTTCTCCGTTGAGCACCGACAATCAGTCGGATATCAAAATCTTTCCTGTTGTAACACTAAATAAGTGCATTTGCCATGAGCAACAAATTTGAGGATTAGTGTCCGAATTCATACCGCTTTAGATTCACTCTCGGAGAGACTATAAATCAGACTGGCTTCTTTTATCACGAATTTACTCCTAGCTCATGTTTACTCAGCTCAGGAAGGTTGTAGAATCCATACAAGGCAGGATTAAGCAGGATTAAGTCACTTTCGAAGTGACACAAGCATGAAGCATGGCTTCGGTGCGACTTTTATGACTTACGAGGGGAGTCACAGGAGTACCCGACCTTGACGTATAAATGACGGTTGTTGGCTGAAAATTACTCCAGCCGAAAGTCGCAATAAAGCTTAAGTTTGAAGACGTTGTTTATTACTTGTTAGACAACCATGAATAGTAGCTGAGACTATCCACCCCTCGCAGTATCGTACTAAATCATCATAAGTGCAGATAGTATGTTTATCAATGTAAAGAAAACGTCGACGTACTCTGATTTATTGACATGTAATTTTTAATCACAGTCTCAGTCAGAATTCACGAGAATTCGATCTACGAGAAGCTTGAGGTTTTACTAAAACATGGGAAACATTTTGTAGCATGTTGAATATTTTTTGTTGCTGGTCACTTCGGTTGTTGAGCTGTTGTCTGTTGGTGGTTAAGAGATTAAAAGAAAACAAAGCAAAAAAGACAACAACGTCTCAACTTCTCCAGATGCGAGTAAGCAATCGTATGAATATATCTCGAGTGAATTCCAGAGCAGAGACCAATTAACCATGACGACGTTGTAAGCCATGTTGTGGCATTTTGTGGCGACGACAACAAAACCGCAGTGAATACCTTCGGGCGCATTCTAGAGGGGTGTAGATTGTTGAAAAATCCGGGGGGACAACTGACCAGTTTACTAAAAGAATTGATTCGCTTCAGCTCTCATTAATAAACGTCACGAATGAACCAACGCACCGACGTATCAACGCACGTACGCTGGGGCGCATCTGGAACTAGTTAGTTGCTCAATTAATATTCCACACTCAGTGCTGGCAACACTAGCTGCCAAACAGTAGTGCCAACAACAGTACAACAACGGCAACAACAACGATAATAGCAAATATGGAGCATTTATTTGCGATCAACTGATTGACTGTCAGCCAAACAATCCGGTTGTCAGCAGCGAGAACCTAATCGAAGCTGCTCGCAAAAAAGTTGTCAACAAGTGCTCCACATTCCTTGGTGCATCGAGACACCGATGTACCGATGCAGCCAGAGCCCAGCAGAGGCTTCGGTGAACATCGAACGAAGTTTGGTTAGAACTCTAAATGTTAAGGTCGCCAGGGACCAAATGTCTATTCCCCGAGGTACATACTCCATGTGCCATACGAATCTGTGTACGGTGTGCCATATGGTACACAGCTTTAATTAAATGTACTCGTGTTCATAATGTTTTTTCGGATTCTATATTTAGTGCAAACCAAACGGCGACAAGAAATTCTCGGACTCTTGATTGACGCCAACATTGTTCACGGGAGAGTGTGTGCAAAAGGTGAAGAGGGGAGGGAGGGGGGTGATCCATGGTTAGTCAGAGCGCTTTGGCAGCATTGACGACCACAGACATCGGATGTTGCGTCCAGGAGAAGGCTCCGATGATGAGCGAGAGTGAGATAGACGGCTTCTTCTTTGCTTGTTCTTCAGCAGCAGCTTTATGGCTGTCTTCTGGCTGTTGTTGTTGCTTTTTGTTGTCCCGAACAACAACAACTCGGCAATACAAAGTTAAGTCGAGTTACACACACACACACACACACACACACAGTGAGGAGCGAGAGAGAAAAAAATGCAAGATCCGAAGATGTCTTCATTAACATGATCATATAGAGCTGGTGGTTGTTGTTGTTGTTGTTGTTGTTGTTGCTGATGACGGACGCACAGAGTCGCATTTGTTTTCTTTATGCGCAACATGAGTTGCAAATGCCGAAGCAAATCCCAACAACAACAGCTACAACAACATCAAGACTCTATGGCAAGAGTGAAGAAACACACAGCAACCGCAAAGGGATCAACAACAAAAACAACAACAACAATATAGAGTGGAACCTAATACATCCAAGTCATGGTATTGAAGGCAAGGGAAGGGAGGAGGGGGTCTTCTTTAAATGAATTGGCTCCCGATTAGACGAGAGCGCTTTGTGGATTTATGGAAGATTGTCAGCATGCGTGAGGTCTGCGTCGAAGCCTAAAGATACAGCAGCGGAAGAAAGGATCAGTTGCGGATTTGGGGCCAGGGCGCCGCGGTCGCATTACAGATGCAGTGGGTAAGCTTGACTGATACTCAGAGAGCAGTCAGTGTGACTGGGAGAGTGAGGGAAATACAGGGACCCAGAAGATTCCCATGATATTTCAGCAAACGCAAAGAATCCTATTTAATGGAGGTTCTCTTTGAGCTTGGAGACTACGTAAAGTCTATAATTAGACTAAAGAGAATGACAACCCGCCCCTGTTCTTCAGTTGGCTATAGTCGCCGGTTAATATCTCAGTCAAATGTTGAAAATTAAGCAATTTAAATAACTTATGAAATGTCTTGGAATTCGAAATTAAAAAAATACCGAACATAAACCACGATCTGCCGAAAACTTGAAAGGATCCCGAGACGCCGAGGACGTCGGAATCAGGGGGCAGAACCACCCAAAGATTTGTGTTTGATTTTGTTGGTTCTGGACAGCCTCAAACGTGTCCCTGCATACATCATAAATGTTTGTTTTGCTTTCAGGAGGCATTCGGGCATTTTTATGGTTTTAAAGGTGGTGCAGATGGATTGTTGTTGGCCTTAAATGACCCATAATTAGAAAATTCTATAAAATTTAATAAAGGATTAAAGAAGGGAAGGTTTTTAAAGGGGAGGATGGAAACTTAGGTGAGAAACAAACATAAAAAAGAATACTTTTTAAAGATAACTAATGAATTAGCTTTGATCACTTGAATGAATTCAATAATTCGTAGAATGTATTCTCAATTAATAGTAAATTTCACTTGGTTTTATAGATTCATATATAAATATTCAATATATACCTTAATAATGAATCCTCTTCTAGCACTTTCATGAGACAACGAATAATAATCATAATAATAACGAATAATACACCAACCTCACTAAGTTTTGTCATTAACCTAATTGTCATTGAGTTCATTCTCATCATTTCTCATTATTTATCCTTCAGTTGATTGTTTGAAATCAGTTTTGCTTCCTTTACGGATCCCACTCATTCCGAAACTCATCCCAAGACTCATTTATTGGCCCACACAATGGTAACTCCACGGTATTACTTGCATTCCCCGCTCTCTCTCTCTCTCTCTGTCGCTTTCCTGGAGCTGCTCAAGCCTCTGATTGTCAGACCGACTCTGACTACACGGGGGGCCCCAGGCGGCAAACGTTCGTCCAATTAAGCGCATGTTTAAGCGGCTTTAGGCAAATTTGGCGTATTAAAACATCGATCGATCGTTTTAATAAACCATAAAACAAACACATCGCAGACGTCTCCTTCTCCGTCCCCGTCTCCGTCTCTGTCTTCGCTTTCTGCGCCATAATCAAGTCCCGGACGCAGCGGGTTCCCATTCCTCTGGGATGATGTTTCGGCTCATTCAAGTGTGTGATCTAAGCTGAGTGTGTGACGATCTTGCTGCATAAGAATCGTTGCGGTTGTTCCAACGGATGATGATGATGATACTGATACTGCTGATAATGATGATGATGATAATTACGCTAATGCTGATGATCTATGGACTTAGCTGTGGAAATGGGTCTCTGTGAACAGACGCTCAGATGAAGCAGTGAATAGCAGTCATTGATTCAAACAGCTTTTAGAGGAAGTCTGGCATCAACTATTATTATATTTTGCTCTCTTAATTAAACGATCGTTTTGCTCTACATGTTGTTGTTGTTATTGTATTATCGTATTATTATCTGTTGTTATTGTGACTTAATAAAGTATCAAAGCAGTTAATTAATATTTCCAGACTGTTTGGTCTGTTCGTTTCACTGCACTTTAATTGTGCTGCACTTTAATTGCGCTGCTGCGTTAGAAAGTTTTGTCACGATCAGTCATTTGAGCGCGTTGAAGTGCGACGTGGAAGACTGACTGCTGCGTTGAAGCCCGCTGACTGCTGACTGCTGACACCGGCTGCGCAGTGTTGGGTGCGGCAGGCTGCACGGCCCCAAATGCATTTGATTTCCATTTCTGACAGGCAGCCCAGCTCATCAGGCTGCACGAAGCCCATGATCGACACCTACGATAACACGTGCAGCACAGAAACATCGGCCGTGGATCGTGGATGGTTGAAAGGCCTGCTAATTTGTTTGCGTTGTGGGCAAAATTATTTGTTTACTGTGGCGAAATGGAAGGCGTGCTCGTCGGCGTAAGATACGGCGTCGTATTCATGAGTGAAATGTTGAGTGCAGCGAGAAACGTATCGCATTTGAAATCAATTGCAGAATTGGCGAAATTGAAGTCTATCTGGTACTACGATCGGTGATCGTACAGCCAGCAATGCGCACGCAAGCTGAGTGCGTGACTGACAGCTGGTGATGCGTCTGAAGGAGCTGGGCATCATAATGAAGTTAACGCCGCTCGTAATGAACGACTTTTTAATTGGCTATGAAAGTCCAAAGAATAATTTACTTTGTAGTCTATATGAATCGAGCAGAAGTAGAGAAGAACCCAAGCTTGGCACTCGTGGTGATCTGAGGTTGACATTCCTTTGCGTAATTTTAACTCTTGATAATCATAATTTTAATAGCTTCATCAAAACAATTTCATTTTGCATAATCATCGACACGTTCGTCTTTATGCTTGCTTCTGCTGTGACGATCGTGTGTATGGCGATCGCTGTCAATGGAGCAGTTGTGAGCGGTTCGATTCGTCTTCTCCTCTGTCGTCTCTCTTCTCTCTGTCTTCGTTCTACTATTGTGTTGACAAAGTGTCAAAACATGCCATGGTACTGCGATAACCGAACAGCTTATCACGTCAGCCGGAGGCACCGAAAACAGTTGATTAGCATAGACACAGGTTTGTGATGTGATGGAGACGGGTTGTTGATTTCGGACATATGTATGAAGTGATATAAAGTAGAGTAAACGTGGAGAGACACACTCAAATAGTTAAGAAATGTGTACATACTATACAATTGAGAATTTAGGGGACTGAAAGGCGGAATATAGTCGATAATATTAAGAAACACCGAAGCAGATAAGAGACATGAAGGTTCCATAAAAGGCCCCAAAACAATGGCAAGAATTGGAAGTGAAGAGAGTAGAGTGTAAAGAAATTCTTGAGAGAGAGAAAGAGAGGGAGAGAGTCAAAGGAAATTTAGAATGGTATACCAAATCCATCTATCGTCTATTCTATAGAATGGTATATAGAATGTCTTTAGTATTCTTGGACTTTTTTCATAAGTAAGCTAATTAAAAGGAATCGAAGAGAGAACAACTCGTGGGAGTCATTTTCTCTGAGTGTCGGGGCCTTGTTGTGGGGCCTTGATATACACAGCCTATGTTCGGTGACATGCTCGTGCTTGCTGTAACTTTGCATGTAACTCAATACATGATTGCCACCAGGACCGGCTCTGCAATGAGAACTCCACAAAAGTAAATGAAACATGAATTCCAGTGAGGTGTGAACGGTGTGGTTTTTCAATTTGTAATCAATTCCTGCAGCTTACAAAGTAACCGGCAGCAGCCTCCGATGCTTCGGGCTCACTATTCGTCCCGCCGCCGCACTCTCGCAGCTGACAAAAGAGCCGAGCGACGATTTCATTAGAGTCACCCGGCACCACGATGTGCGTAATAGTTTATCAATTGCTGGTGGACTGGTCGGGGTGGGGGAGCTTCCACAGCAGCTGCAGTCGATGAACCCCGCCATGGTCCAGCGGCAGCGCCGAGATATTGACACTTTTATTATTTCATTAGTGCGATTTAATAGATATGTTCGGGCCTAGACACGGATTGCTTTTGAGGTGTGAATATTTCACGCTCTCGTGAGCGAGCGGCTCAAATATCCTTGCAATTATTATTAACATTGTATTAATATTATTATTATAACTATTATTATTGCTATTATTATTGCAATCATGGGGACGGTGTACGTTACCGGCTCTAACCGCTTCGGTAACATTTAAATTTACTTTGTAATCGAGAACCGTTCCAAGACTGCAGTTTTCATGGGTTTCCACAGTGATCGCCGATGCAGCTTAATGAATGTGCATCGTGACGCCGGCGTCGTCTGCTCGCTTCTAATCGCTGCAGCGAGATCGGTAATTAAGTTGTAAGCCGTAATTATTTGATGGCCTAATTAAGCACAACCTGCGGTGCCTATCTAGGCGGCGATCTCGGCCGCAGCTCCGGTTAATCTTTAACGATGGCCCTTCCACGATTGTCATCTGCTTTACTACCAGTTTTCACGTTCGCTGGACTGCCGACCCTTCTGTTTTGTCTCTCCTCCTCCTCCTCATCAGCTTCTGCTTCTGCTAGAAGAGCCGCACTTCGAGATCTTTAATAAACATATCAAAATCGATCGATCGATCGACTGTTTGGCTTCTGCTCAGTGATTGTTTCAACGTTTGTTGTTTACATTCCGTTTTCCTACCGCAGAGATGAGCATAATTTCGTGTTCCCCTGAACGTACCCATCCCTGGGGTGCACAACCTGCGGACCACCCTGATGGCCGAGCGGTGATTTAGTAGTCGCAACTAAATTGTGCGCCGCCGCAGATGTGGCTGCCGTTGGAAGACATAAAAACGAACGCTGAAATTATGAATATTTAAGTTAGAAGCCGAGTTATGCGGTCCAAACACAATGCGGCAGCACGGATCGGCCAACAACTCTCAGACATGATGAGGCGAAGTGGGGCGCAGGAGGGGTGACGTCGGCACCAGCAGCCACAACAGGTCAAAATCATTTGTAGTTCAATAAAAACAGTTTTATGACTATATTAAGAGTCATTTAGCAGCTGAGAGAGAGGAAGAGAGAGAGATAGGGGGAGAGGGAGAGAGAGAAAGGGAGAGAGCAGCAAAAAGGCAGAGCGGTGTGATGAATACGGTTTTAGTTGAGTTGGTTCCGGTGGAGGGAGTGAAAGGGAGAGAGGAGCAGGAGGCAGAGACTTTGAAAGAGTTGGTTAACTTAACTTTAGTGAAAGCTTCGGGTTTTCAGGCGAAAGATTGTCTCAGATTAGATTTAATTAGAAAACAAAGATTGTACAAGTTCAGACTCAAACTCGGGCATCGGTTTTATTTACGCGGGCAGAAAAAACGGGCTTTTGTTTTATGGGTTAATTTATAGCGAAATCTGAAAGAGTTGCTTCATTTCGTTGAACATTAAAAACATCTTCTGAGAAACATCTGTGGAAAAAACTTGGTTTTGTTGGATGGAATACAATCTGGATGAAGCCTCGACCTGGAAAATCGATGATACGAAACTCAGATATGACCAAAATTTAGGCGTTGAAGAAAAGTGGGCTGGACACACTTTCTGAGAGTAGCTTCTGGCAGACTCGGGAGACGATGCTGGTGTTTGTATTTGTTTCAGAGTCACACTCAAAGTCAACTTTTTCCTCTCTTTTCTTAATCAATTACGAGTACAATGCAATCAGTCGATCGTATCCTGTGATCTTATATGAACTCCTTCATCTCCTTGTTTGGAAGAATGGTCTAACTTTTGTTTTGTTTTGTTGGCATCCGCCAAAGAATTCTGTGTGTCGTCCTCAATTCCTTAGTTAAATTTTAAAATATCATCATGTTGTTTTTAATCGATCCTTTTATTGCTTTTTACGCCAACTTCGTGTGTGTTCCGCATCCACCGAAAAACTAACGCAACCATCGAGTACGAAGCGGAACGAAAGCGAAAGCGAAAGCGAAGAGAAGAATGTTCACACCAAAGCCCTCGAAAGTTAACATCAATCTTCCAGGGATCAAAATGCAAAACACTTGAAGACCACCGCGATTACAGTCCAACGAAGACGATTCCAATTCCGTTTGCTGACTGACTGACGACTGTCGACTGCTAGACAGACCGCGTGAAGCGCCCTCTGTCGGCGCAAATGACGAACAAAGAAGCGAACAAAAAACTGCTCTCTCTCTCTCTCGCGAATCCTCCCCAGAAAGCAATATTAATCAATTAATGAAGCATTTAATTAATGTACGCAGGCGCATAACCCGTCGCAGCTGCTCTCCCCCCGCCTCAGCCCCCCCTCACCGTTCCACTGTAGTGCGTAGAGCGACAGACAAGTGTTTGGATCTCGCAAGCTTAAGCAGAGATTTGCGATGTTCTGTTGCCGTCCCTGCCTCCGCACTGCCCAGAGGACCACCTGAGCCGGCGCCGGCGTCGCCTTGGGGCCAGCATGTAGGAAACTCCAGCACTCAACCAGGACAAGGAGGACTGTGCTACGAAGGTGCGGAGGTGGGGCGAGGACGGATAACTTAAATCGCTCAATTACAATCTTACACACGGCAGCAAGAAGCTGCAGCAAGATTATCAGCTGTACGGTTATTTAAGGTGCCCCGACCATCGTCAACGACGGCTCAGACCAACCCAACGACCGAAATGAGGAGTGCTGGAGGATCGGTCAATCGCATGAGATCGCGTATGTTCGGCAGTCGAAAACGATTTGTCCCTCAAGGGAATAAATGGAGTCAGTAGCCCCCACACAAACACGGAATTAAATCGAACGCAGTGAAGACAGGAGGACTTGATTTAAGGGCCAAGAGCGGGCGAAGAGAGATTAAATCAAGGGAAGGGAAGGAAGGAGATGGCTTAGAAGGAGTTCGACTGGCGTCAGAGATCGCATGAGACGAACTCGCATCAACGTCCATTTAATTGCCGCTTTGACAGGTCAGAGTCATGCAGTTTTTTGCTCTTTCTCCTCTCTCTCTCTCTCTCTCTCTCTCTCTCTATTTTGCGTGATACTTACATACACTGGGAGATGAAGAGGTGGAGGGAAACCCAGAGAGCTCCATTATTCAATTATAGCTCGTGTGAATGCCGGACTCTCGGAATCTTAATTGAGCGAATGAACGGCGCTCTTCTGTAAACTTCTGTATTGCCATCGTACCTCTCTTGCTTCGCTTCCCCGCACCTCTTCCCGCATTCTCCTGTATTCGATCTCATCAATCTTACACAGTGGACCACACACACCGTTCTTCATCGCTCCCAAATTAAAGTGGCGCTGCTGCTTGAGTTTCGAAAAATTATCATCGAAATGTTTTGATTACTTCAATCAACAAGACGCCATCAATCCACCAGAAACCCAGATACAATAAATGCAATAAAACCGAACCGAAAGTAGTGCATTTGATCTGATTCCGATTATTCAACGGTCGACTATAAAAGAATCGAAACTTTTATAGCGCCCTCAAGAGTCGCGGCGCATTTTTGGTCTGATCCTCAAGTAATGGCGCTTAATTGAGTTAACATAAAATATTTAAAGTGGGCTAAAGTGCAGATAGCAGCGCCTTTAAATGTTTTACTCGGAAGCATTAAATGCTTTTCAGATGCGAGGAGAAAGCAAACGGTGGCTCCAAATGAGTATATGTGGTATATATTTAAACTGTGCTTTAAACTGGAGCGACAAACTTGGAAAAGAAGCGGCGAAGAGCGATGATGAAAGAGTACCAGATCGGATTTATTTCTCTACTGTTTCAAAGTCTTTTCCTCGGCATATTGTTGGAAAATTATTGAGGTTTATCATAGAGAAATAAAAGAGCTCAGAAACCGTGAAGAATCCAGGACGATGAGATTCTGAAATACAAGATTCTCGCGGATTGTTTTCACTCTCTTGGAGTGAAGTGAGGAAGTTTTGAGTATTTTTTTGACACTGTCTCTCGAACATCTTCTTCTTCTTCTACATATCGAACGTCTTCTAAACAACCTGCTCCTAAACTGATGTCACTACAATTGAGTGAATCCTTCGATAATACAGTTGCTCCTTCCGTCTCGTCCGCAGTCTCACAGATCGCACTCTTATCACAGAACATGTGATCCGCCGGACGATGATCGTTGGCGTTTCTAAACGATCAATTAGCCAACCGAAGCGCATTCATTAAAAACTGTTGGATTCGCAACTCCATGAGTGGAGGCCCTGTGTACCAAATGGACGCCAATAAAACAAATTCATTATAGCCAAACAGTAGCCAGTGCGGTCGATTTGTAGCGCTGGCCGACTGATTGTGGGGCGGGCGCGGGCGTGAGCGGGGGAGAGGAAAGCACGCCTGGCTCTGGAATTTGCTACCTGGTGCCACGGCAACGACAACTTTGGTCAGCTCGGGGCAGGGGATAAGAAGGTACCTGGGTGAAGGGGGTACAGGGGGCTAAATGGGGACACGAGTTGTGGGATACGTACTCCTTTAGTTATGTTAATTTTATGTCATGTTTATGGATGATGCCACTTTTCAGCGAGAGTTCGACATCAGCGATCGGTTACTGTTATTGTTACTGTTATTATAGTAGTTGTTACTACTGCTGTTGCTGCTCTTCTTGTTGTTACTGCTGTTGCTCTTGTTGCTGTTGCTGTTGCTGTTGATACGGTTTGTTTGGCTTTGTGTGTAGCACGATCCTCTGCGGCTTTGTATCGAAGCTTTCACTCTCTTCGCAGATCCGCTTCTTTGCTTGGGGTTTCTTCTCATGACATTTTAATTACAAAGTTGCATCAAAATGTGGCTGCCTCAAAGAAGTGGGACATGTTTATGGTTTCCCCGAGACGGTGCCTTCGCTTGACAGATTTAATGACATAATTAAGTAATTAAATTGGCAGATTTTGCACAGTTCTTTGTTGCGAATGCTTGTCAAACTATTAATGATGTCATTAAGCATGGGAGAGTTAGACAGAGGGGCAGAGAGAAGGGAACAGAAGTAGTGTAGTGGTCCGCATAGAAATCGAAAGAGTGCTATAAAGTGGGTACATTATTGGTGAGGTGATTGAAACAAAGAGATTGATGATGACTTGAGTAGTAGTAAATATTAATTAAATACTGTCTACTGGGTGGGCTGTCAACTTAAAACACTAGCATAAGTATTTTTACTAAATCACTGACGACACGACGATTTTAAAGAAGATTGAATTTTGTTTTTATTAACTTTTAAACTGTCGAACAAATTTAGAGGAATTCCTTACGTATTCGTTTCGTAGTCTTCTACGTCGAGACGAGCCAAGTCAAGTCAGCTCAAGTCTCAAGTCTCAAGACGTCAAGTCGACTCGTCACGATGTCAGAGAGGGCAAACTTAGCAAAACTTCTTCAAGCGAGCAGAACCGAGCCGAAGCAGCTCAGCTGATCCGAGCCAAAACTGTGCCGTGTGCCACCAAACGAACTGTCATTCGTCTGTTTTTAACAGACACGCCGACATGAAGGATTTAATTAAATTCAACTTCAGTTGACAGCAACAGCTTCGAAAGCTGTAAGCGGCAACCTTACGCTATGTTGTTGTTGTTGTTGTTAGTGTTGCCTTTCCGCTTTCATGGATAGATAGCAATGTATTTTATTTAAAACACACACACAGACACACACAGTCACACACTCACACACACTCACACACACTCACACACGCTCAGTAGTAGGTACATAAAAAGCTCAGATACACAAGAGTAAAGAGATGCCCTTAAAAATCCGGGTTCACGCCCGGAAAATTGAGTGATTTTTTCATTTTATTACTGTCGTCAATTCGCCTGTAGTACAACAACAGTTGTTGTTGGAGGGCACCAAAAAAATCGCTCTCTTTGTGGGGTGTATTAAGAGCGTCGCACGCCCACCCACGCCTTGTAACGCCCCCGCTTTTATTATCGGGAGGCGTAAAGGATTGATTGTCATCCGATCGGGATGAAAGCGTATTAAAAAGCGTTGAATTTCCATTTCATTGGATTCCTTTCTGCCTTGTGTAATAAGCGGCTGTTTCTCTGGAACAGCAGACAGTGTTGCCAGCGCGAAAGTTGCGTTGCATCGTTGACCCGATCGAACGAATTTCGAAACTTCAATAAAACCACTCCACTCGATTTTTTTGTGCGCAAAGAGTCGTCAATATCGGATAGTTGAGTTTCGGAAAATTCAAAATAAATGGATCATTTCACTCTCGCATAAAAACGCAGAAAAAATACACTTTAATTTAAAATCGGAGCGACGTTAAACAAAGCGTACGTTTTTTTCGACGTAACGGAACGAATCCGAAATGCAATAAAATTTTTTAAGGGTTGCTTCTGGGGTAGAAAATTAAAATAACAGCAACAACGTGATCATCGCCTCGTCATCGTCATCATTTTCATCACCATTGCCATCATCATCACCATTATCATCATTATCTTTGCCGTCATCATCGCCATCAGCAACATGTAACTAAATCATGCTCATCACTTTTGACATCGCAATCGTCGGTGTTGAAATTTAATTAATTTTGTTCGAAATCATCTCAAATGCTTGTTGTTGTAATGAAAAATCGCTGCAATTCCTCTGCGTTGTTGTTGTTGTTGGTGGAAAATAAAGCGCTTGACTGGCAGAAGTGGGTTGAACTGGGTTGGGCCGAGTGGCTTTCGTTTGGATCGATGGATGGTCTGGTGTTGAATTTCAATTGTATTCGTTAACGAAATCAATCGGCGAAAGTATGCGCCACCAACAACTAATTAGCTAATGACGTTAATTAATACGGTGACCACTCTCTCTCACACTGTTTCTCTCTCTCTCCTCTTTTGCTTACTTTCTCTTAGCTGCTTCTTACTTGATGATGTTTCTAAACACACGCATGTTTCTAAACATGCTGCAGCTTGACATGAAATCGCTTTGAATCGCTGTAGCAGGGGAGTATTTCTAGCAGGTCGAATGGTACAATTTTATTAGCCACTCATCCGCTTCTCCTCATCCTACTCTCACCCTTCTTATGTGCTTATGTAAGTCAATAAAGCTTCCCTCCTCGCCCAACCAGCAACACTTCGTTTACAACACTTGAGCGCGCGTGTTTATAACGGAGCTTATCTTGTCGTCACAGTTGTTCGTTCGTTCATTTGTCGTCGTCATGGCGGGGTGCTTTGGGTGGGTGGGTGGCTGGGTGGATGGTTGGTTGAGAGTGGCATCTTCTCCGCTCCGAGCAGGGTGGCTGTTTATTGTTTCGTGCTCAAAGCATTTGTTTATTTAGGCAGCAGAGTGATTTTTGTGGCTTTTCATGTCCTGAAGAAGGGTGTTTATTAGTCCACAAGATTTACTTTGTGTTTACAAGTAGTCAGAGTGGAGGGGTTGGGGGAGGAGGGGTGTCAGTGGTTGCCGTTTATGAACTGATTATGAGGTTTATGATTGCCGAGCAAAATGAGATTTAATTGCATTCATAACTTGTGGTTGTTGGTGCCTGGCGAAGGGATGATAAAAAGGGGGCGTTTCTCTAGTGATGTCTGTGCAGTTATTTATTATGAAAGGTATTAAAAATGCGTACACTAAAGAAGTGGATGGTAATCATTTAAGCAACACTGGTTGGCAGCGAAGAGATGGTGAATGAATTTCTTATGATTGAGAAAATGAAGCAATAAAATAGAGCAAAATTTCAGACTCACAACTTAATTATCTATTATTTTGTAATTATTTATTATTTAGAAATATGTAAATCGCATGTGTGTGTGTTTGTGTGCGTGTATTCGGCTGTGTTCACTGTTGACCACGCTTCATAATTGAAATCGTCGTAAAAATCAGCCTCAAGAGTGAAAATAACTCAATTTGAGAGTGGAAAACGACAACAAGAAAAACAAAAACAACAACAGCACATCAACAACAACACCAAAACCAACAAATTGATGTACCAGCGCCTGTTGACGACTGCTGCCAACTACTGTCGTCTACTGTGCCAGCCTCTCCTCTCTCTTCTCCAACCGAGAACCCCTTCTTCGCCCCCCCCCCCCACCTTAACCGCACTCCACTGAGTTTGCATTTCATCGCTCGCGACTTTAAAAGCTTCAAAGTGTTGCTCTGTGCGGCACGAAATCAAGGCTCGTTCATGATGAACGAACGAAGTCGTGGACTGGTCTCAGCACTGGTCTATGGCTCATGGTCCCTCCCCCCCATCCCCCCCACCCTCGTCTATTTCGCTGCTGTGCGTTGCGGTCTATTATTAAAATATCCGAATAGCAAATGTTGCAAAACCGTGTTGAGCGTGTGCAAGTCAGTGTTGCAGAGCGGCGGCGGCGGCGGCGACGGCGACGGCGACGGGACCCAGGAGCTGTTATTAGTTGCTACTCGTGCAGGCGATGCGCGGCTACGAAGCGAAATTATGATGAGCGGCAGCAACAGTGACACTTGATTGCCGTGGACACGAAATGTTTATAAAGCGATTAGAACGCGGTGAACATAAATTAGGACTTCGTTGCCGTCCTCGCCGTCGTCGAGCACTCGGCTGCGATACGAGCGGAGATTTTTAAGTATGCCAATAATTGTATGGAAGTATTGGAGGGGGGAGGGGGGAGGGGGGCAATAAATTATAAACACTCTCATTTGTTACCTGATCGAAACACTGTTAAGATTGCTGACGGCACACGGCGGGTCTCATTGAAGACTTGTTGGGGTCGACTTAATCGGGTAGCGAAACACAGCGCACGCTCTGCGTTAAGTGAGGAAATGCGATCAACCAATAAAGGTGATTATAGTACGCAATAATGTTCATTGACTAATACAGTCGTTTTCCCCCCATTATCAACATTGTATATAAACATTATTGAAAACCTTACGATTGTGTTTCTTCCAACAGTTTTTCCTCTCCGAAGAAATCTTACGTGAAACGAACATAAAGTTAAATAATTAAATGAATTAGAAAAAAAGTGCGACGTGGAAAACACAAGCAATAAAAAGACATTCAATTGCAAAAACATTACATTTGATGTTGCTCCAGATTTCAACTCCGGTTTTTTTGTCGCTTTTTTATTGCTGTGCTGTGATGATGATGCTGTGGTTGTTGTTGTTTTCCTTGTTGTTGTTGTTCCTCCTTCATCTGCCGAATAAGTTGTTGCATTTCGTTACGCGTCTCGCTTGTTCGTCACACAATAAATCACAAGTTTTCAATAAAGCATTTCTTCGCTGTTCGCTGCTGGTGTTGCGAGTGAGTGAGAAATCCAAAGAAAGGTCCTGTAAATCGCAAACAACCCTTCATTGCCACGGCGATGATGCTACGAACGCGCTGGAATGCAGCTCGACGTCGACAGGGGCAACCCTCGGGTTTTGTGCCGTTTTGTTGTTGTGCTTTGTTGTTGTTGTTGTTGTTGCGAACGACAATATTGCTGATGTCATGCTGATTGTGGGCTGTCTTCGCGAGTCGGTCAGCAGTTGGCGACCAGACGCTGCTGGTGTCGGTGACGGTAGGCGATGATGACGATAGCGTTGATGTGGCTGATGATGATGATGATGTGAACGTAGCCAACACAAGCGACTCTAATTTCCGGTGGCCAGAAAGAGACAGAAAGAGTCTTCAGAGAGTCATCATGATTTATAAACGCGCCTCAATTTTTCACTTGTTCTTTAATGTTATTGCGAGTGTTTGCTGTTGTTGTTGTTGTTATTACTGCTGTGCAGTGGGTGGAAATTGGGTGCACACGCACGGTTGCTGCAGACTGACAGGTTCAAGGTTCTTAAACGCATCCCGCTCGACCCGCAGCCCGACCTTTAAATCGCTTGGAAGCAATCAAATTTAAAGCGAGGATAAAAACCATCACCATCACCATGGAACACGTGTGCCACATCGCTTTTTCATTGTTGTAATCTCACTCGTAATGTTTTTTAGTATCGGTTTAATTTTTCAACACTCGTTGTCAGGATTCATTATTTAGTCTTTGAGTCCTTTGAGAGGAACGACGCATCGCAACATCGAAATTGAGGCTGCTGCTGCCGTCGCGGCGTCGATTTCGTGCCGCTGTCGAAATTGATTTGTTCACTTTTCGTAACGATTAAATTTGGAAATCGCGCATTTTTCACTCCTCACTATAGTAATAGTTATTGTTGTTGTTGTTGTTGTTGCTGGTGGTGGTGGTGGTTGTCTCAGCATTAGTAACGGTACATTTATTTTAAAGGTTGTTTGCTTTGCTAACTTATTTTGCAGTCGATGTCGTTGTTGTTGTTGTTGTTCGACTTCTTTGTTGTTGTTGTTGTTATTCTTACTACATTATTTACGTTTATAGTCTTTGAGCTATTTTCACGTTTGCTCACGATGAAGAATTGTTGTTGTACGAGAATATATTTTTTTTTTATTTGTTTCTTCCTTTTCTGGAATTTATTTAATTTAGTTACTTGTATTTATTGAACACTTCTTTTTGAAATATATTTTTTCTGATCGATTTTCTAATCTTTGTTTCTTTTTTTCTCTCTCGCTTTTTCTTTCAGGACGAAGTAAGTACCGCAACTTAGAAGCCAAAGAATAAAAGCCAGAAAGCGTCAGAATATTTTAGAAATTTATTTAAAGTTTATATAAAAGTTTTGCTTGAATTATTGGTAAGTAAAATTATCCGGAGCATTGAGAGGCTACTTTTGAGTGACTTGGTACTGGAAGACATGCTGACCAACTTGACGACATGATGACCAACCTAACGACATGATGACCAACCAAACGACATGATAACCAACTTGAAGTCATCAATTAATTGCATGTATTTATTCATGTAGCTCTTTTATTTTAATATTTCGTTTGCAAAAGTTTAACGTGAGACAAATGAATGAAGTCGCCTGACAAATGAACACTGGGTCCTTCACCCCCTTCCCCCTCCCCCTACACACACACACCCTTATTCACACTTCAACTTCAGAGACTTCCTTCGACATCTTGTGGTCGAGTCAAGAATTTAAAGAAGTTCTAATAACAAGAAACTGTTTATCATTTCTTAGTGAAGCGTAGAGTGAACTTCAACCGCAAAACTGACTTAACGACTTCAGCACTCGAGTCCTGCTGGATGCCCCAACCAAGGAAAGTGGGTGGGGTCTGGGGGGGGGGGTGGGGGGCTAGTGACAGTTGTGTCCTAACCTTTTCTCGGAAGTGACGCTCATTAAGAAAACCAATAATTGCTCAATTTTGAAGTCGAAGAATTCAAATAAACGCATTCTTTGAAGAAGGAAGGGAAGGTGGGGGGGGTGACCATGGGTCTGTATGACGCGGGTTAAGCAAAAAACTACTCGCATTAAGAAAACTTCTGTCGAAACATCTGTCGTGGCGCTCATTAATTGTGGCCGGAAATGAAGAAAAGAAGGGCGGCCTTCTTTGGCTTCTTCGCCGGAAATGAAGCGATATTTCAACACCAGAAAGTTTATTGCACGCTTGGAAGTCGGTTGAAATCGGTTAAAATGCTTAAAGACGCTTAAACTCGTTTAAAATCGCTTAAAAACGCTTAAAATTGTTTAAAATCGTTTTAAGTTGAAATTCGGTTCCGCATTTTAAAGGCCACCCCTTTTTTAGCGTCCTCGGTTAATTAAAAGCACACAACTTTTCTGCAAACGCTTTACGACTGACTCACGCCGGTGCGATGTGGTTGCGGTTCCGGTAGATCTTCGGAATACCGCGTATGTTGGGATTTCATCAATGGTATGTACGAGTAGCACATAGTGGATACTCTACCGCTACCGTACCGTTACCGTACCGTTACCGTACCTCTACCGTAGCGCTACCGTAGCGCTACCGTACCGCATGCTCTCAACCAGTAAGCAGTAAGTAATGCGGCAGAAACGAGGTGTAGAAGTGGGTGGGTCAGGAGGTTGAAAGTACCAAAACATGTCTTCATGAGTTCATAGAATTTCGCCCTTTATTTTTACAGTTGTTGGAAGGGGAAGCGAAGAGGGGGAATGTTGTTGGAGGGGAATGTTTAAGGGAGAACGATGTTTGAGAAAATTAGCTATACTTTGATAGTCATTGTATTGATTGCGTCGAGTAACCATGATAAGCAACATTTAAATTTTAATTATTGGACCAAGAAGAAGAAGAAGTGGCAGAAGAAGAAGAAGAAGTACAAGAAGAAGAAGAAAGCGGAAGGAGACGACTCGAAAGACGACTTCACGAGGACTACGCGAAGCACTCGATTTAATTGCGTCCCCATTTCGGTGAAGTGATGAAGATGTGGGTTGGGAGGGGAGTGGGGGGAGTCATTGTTAGGTGGCTGAAGGATGAAAGTGAAGCTTCGGAGGTGGCAATGAGAGAATGTTTCCTTGACTCACGTTTACATTTCGCTTTCTTCCTCTTCTTGCGCATAATAAATCTTTGCGTTTCGTTCGTGTTTTGAAAATTAAAGCGTACAGCGGCGTGTATTCCGCGTGCCCTCCAAGGGCAGGCCGGGTGACCAGTCATGCTGACGCAATTACAGCGTTTTATTGGCGCTCCGGAATTTTTATGCTTCTCACTGGGAGCCGGAGTCGGTGTCCTTGGCTAATCTCTTGTCTCTCTCTTGCGTCTCGTAGGTCCCCGCGCGAAGAAGCCGAAGAAGCCGGCCAGCGAGAAGGGCGCTACTCCAGCGGCGGCGGCGGTGGCGGAGGATAAGCGCCCCAGGACAGCCTTCAGCGGTTCTCAGTTGGCCCGACTAAAAGTGAGTACAGTCCCAGAAATCGACTCTAATTCAGATCCATTCATATCCCCAAAAATAGCTGTTAGTTAAAACTATTTAAAAATTGTCAGTAATTGTGTGTTTCTTTTCTTTCTTCTCCTTTTTCCTTCATTTCTTTGGTTTCCTCTCCTTCCAGCATGAGTTCACTGAGAATCGTTACTTGACTGAGAAACGCCGCCAGCAGCTGAGCTCCGAGCTGGGCTTGAATGAAGCTCAGATCAAGATTTGGTTCCAGAATAAACGCGCCAAGCTGAAGAAGTCGAGCGGCACCAAGAATCCGCTGGCGTTGCAGCTGATGGCGCAGGGTCTCTACAATCACTCGACGGTGCCGCTGACGCGGGAAGAAGAAGAACTTCAGGAGCTACAGGAGCGCGAGAACGCCGCCGCACTCTCCTCGTAAACCAGCTTCGATTCCGACTCCAACGCGAAGCACTGGATATCAGAAGAGAGAATAAAACAACGAAGTATTGTAAATTATTTATTGATTTTTGTATAAAACGACGACAGCGAACAGACAACGGTTTTTTACTAACTGAAAGCAATACTAAAGCGGGACACTTAAGCGGCCCCTGCTCCACACTTAAGTCTAGATAACTACAGCGATAAGCAGCGATACATTTAAGCCAAAATCTAGTCCTAGTTTTAGACTCCTAACTTTAATCTTGTGTTAGTTAAGTTACCATATAGCTAAGTTATCATAGAGCAGTTAAGTTATCAGAGAGCAGTTAAGTTATCATAGAGCAGTTAAGTTATCATAGAAACGACAGAGATTTTATTTTGTCCAGTGAGTTGCCAATGCATGAAAAAAGCTCTGTACAAAACACATACAAACATACACAACATAACTGTAAATTGATGAATATTGTATAGCCTAGTGTTGTATATCGATCTAAACTAATGCAAACTAATAACAATAGACTAAAACTAAACACTAACTTAAGTGCTCAATAAATTAAATTGAAAAAACAACAAAAAAAAACAAAATAAACAAACAAACAATTTAAATTAAGTGGCTTTTCTGATTAAGTTGTGGGCTCAGTGGGCGGTCGATATTAGCGAATGTTTTTTTATCTCCTCCAGCCATCGAACTGGTTTGCAGACCGAATAACGGGGCAACAGGCAATAAATATATAGGAGTTAATTAATTAATGGCTTCATTAATGGCTTAAATTATTTAAAATGCAAAAAACTGGTTGAATTTCTTAGCATATTTTAGAGGAGATACTAAAAAGGCCGGAATGTAGACTTAAATGGGTTCATGGAAGTAAGTTGAGGAAAGTTCAAGTTCACAAAAGAAGTGGTAAGGAAAGCTTTACGTAAATTAACCGAATTACACTGGAGTACTCTAAGGGTTCAATGGAGGCATTATGGAACAAGGCCCATCGGATTAAATTCATCCTCACACAGTTGAGGACACTGGAAACTCAGTGGAAGCATTCTTTAGCAGAGACATCATGGGACCAACCCGAAATGAGTCCCATTCATCTTCACACACTCGAGGACTCAGAGCTGGCATCATTTAGGGGAGGCAAACCATTTGCAGCTAACTCATCGCCATTGTCTATATATTCTTTCCGCCTCCAGAAGCATGACATCTTCCATCATCATTATTACAGTGGTTTCGGTGGCATTTTGCACCCACTTGATATCTCATTAACACCATCTCATTTACACGAAACCTTTGACCTCTACGTCCATCATCTTAGCCACACACCAACACCAATCAATATTAAATTCTTAGTAACACATTAAAGACATCTTAATCATTAAAGTCTTTCAATTAAAATGTAATCGACTTCGACAACAACAACCACCGCTACGTCAACAGCTAAGACTCAAACCTACTCGCCTGGGTTGCACTTCAAAGCGCTCTCCAAGCCGCTGTAACCGAGCTGCCTTCACTTGAAAATGAATTAAGTTATAACTACGTCTAAAGTGGCTAAAATGTCTAAAGTGGCTGGAGTTGCTTAAATGTCTAAAGTGTTGGTTTATTAAAAATAAAACACCACCGAAAAAACCAACCTTCAGATGAAAGATTGTTTTGTGTGTCCCGCAGATTGGATGAAGTCGATGTGACGTTGTGCAGGCGTAATGAGCCACGCTACCAACGCCGATCAAAGCTGGATTGGACAATGGTTATTTTTAATATTTTTTTTTTATAATATTTCTTTTATGTATTTGTTAATTAATATTTGTATTTAAGTATAATTAGAATGCTAAATAAAAGAAAATGGTAAACAATTTTTTATTCTAAGAGTACTTCAATGATTAGTATTGAATTATTTCACAATATATGGTACATAAATCAGTTCGGATAATAGTACAAAATGAAAAGAACGATATCGGCATCTCCTTCCGAATGAATAAATCCAGATTTAAATCGGTTTTATAATTTTACCTGACTTCATTTTACTATCACATAATCTATTCATAATCTATCACATAATATACTATCACATGATCGATCCATCACCGTTGATCGTTCGTTGGTTTAAATATTTATACAGGTTCGAATAAGGTTTTTTGCCCCTCTGAGTTTATGACATTGAAACATTACTTTTGCTCCACTGTGCGGCACATCCTACGCATCGTTGGTGGTCTCCGGTGAAGTTAATTTTGCATATCGACTTCGTGCATCATTAAAATGAATTTAAATGCTGTACAATTAAAATTAATTATATTTTTACTCTTTTCCACCCTAAAAGATTCCCTCGATTGGCGTCTTCTAGCTATCAAATATTCCTCTCTCTCATTTTCTCCCTATCTCGCTCTTTGACAGTTCATACCTCGCTGACTCTCTGACCGTCTCTCTCGCAGTTTAGGTGCTCTTCCATTCCTGTGGCTCTCCCTGTGTTGCTACCTCATCACTAAGCATACCGTAGAACCTCCTTAACCACACACTTGGCATCAGTTCTCGTAAACGTCGCATTCGTAATAAATCCTCGCTAAAAACACATAATTAAAAGCAGGATTTATTTGCACCACCAGATTTTTATTTATTAACGCGAAACACTAACTTTTGCTGACATTGTGTCCAGTTTTGTTGGCGTTGTTGTTGTTGTTGTTGTTGTTTCTGATGTGCCGCAGCAACATTCCAGCAACATAAAGCATCCACTCAAGTTGGTTGTTCGGTTGGTTACTACTCTGGAGCTGCCTGGCTCATTATAGCCATGTTTATTGATCAAGGCAGCAACACCAACACCAGCAGCATCAGAGCTGTTATACTGTTGTTGTTACTGTTGTTGTTTCTTCTTGTTATTGTTTGTTGTTGTTGTTGTTGCCAAATCGCCTGCAAGAGTCGCCTGTGTAATGCGTGAAAACAATTTGTTTTCATCTTTATGTTCTTTCCCGGGAATATCTGATCATCTCATCTCTGAATGTTGTTAACCACTTACGTAAAACCCCCTTCCACCCCCGCCCTCGTCGACCCCTTCTCCGGCCATCATTCATCATCAGCTGGCCCAAAAATTTAAAGACAAATTCATTTCAGCGCAAAGTGCGGCTCTTCGGTGCCACAGTTTAGGTCGCCGCTAACGACCGAAGAACGGCACTTAAATGTCACCCAACAGATTTATGCATATTGTTCGCCATATTGTTGGACTCTGTTTTACGACAGGACATTCCCGGAACAGCGCGCTGCGGCAGTGGATCGGCATTAATCACTGTAAATCTCTGGTCGGTCGGGCGCGCTGTAAACTGTTGTTGGGATTAGCGTAAAAAGGATCCAAGTTGAAAAATACGGCAACATTTTAAGCGGCTAGTTAAGGAAAGGAAGCCAGCCAGCTCTGGACTGCAGACTATTCGGGCGCTGAACGATGACCTCTTCCATGTCATCTTGTAATCTTTTTATTTCTTAGCATTTCTTTAAAATCCACTTTTAAATTAAAGAAATGAGTCCATTGAACCGTTATAGTTGAATATTGAGCACTGCAGAATGTCCAAGTCCAGTTCTCAACCGACTGCACCCACTTATTTTGGCTTGGGGAGCTCCACACTCCTCCTACTCCCCCTCCACCACTTCTTCTTCTTCGTATTTCTCTCGAAATGGTGCGCATAAATTGGTTAACGTGTTACTTTCACACTTTAAACGTCTTACTTTGGTCAAAACAAACCATAAATATTCGGTTTGTATCAGCTGCAGTCTGCATTAAACCCTGGTTTTATGAAGATGTCACTTAATCGCGTTTCTGCGGTAACAAAAATCATAAATAAACCAAAAAATTTTACCTACTTAATAAACAGATTTTTGCTGCCCTGCGTTTTATTAATTTTTCTCCATACGGAGTCACAAAAATGAGTCCTCGAAACACAACAAACACTCAACGAAATTGAGCAACAACAAAAGGATCCCAAAAAAAGAGGGTCTGTTATAATGTAAATCATGACTTTAGATTAAGACGTTCTTTGTGGGTGCTTTGTTGTGGTTGTTATTGTTGGTAATGTTATTGTTGGATGCTGTTCTTAGTCGAATGTCACCTTTTACAACTTAATGACCCGGGGTAGAAGAGTGCAGGGTGCACTGCAGTTCGCATTACACCCACTCAGTAACAACAACAACAAAACAATAATAACAGCAACAACCACACTGATTCACTTTATTCACGATCTGTAAGCAGTCGATGTCACTTTCAGAGGGCTGAGACACACGCTCGTGTTACCAACAAGCGATTTGAATGGTTTTAAATTACAGATTTTTATTGTTGCGTTCCGAAAAAATAGTGCCAACTTAAGTTATGATTCGAGTAAGCAATAAAATCTGCTAGAGAACTAGAAGCGACCCTCACTGAAACCGAATTAAGTGCTTTATCTGTGATTCATCAGAAAATCGATCCTTTATTGCTGTTGCTGTAATCGTCGTTGTCGTCATCGAGAAAACCGAAACAGTGGAAGTTTAGTTTAAATTAATAACTACATACTTATAGCGTGTTTACATAAAACGGATTTAATTGGATTTAGGCTTAGATCGGATCTAGAATTTCGGATCTAGTAATTCATCCACAAATCCAGATAAATCCAGGTAAATCCATCCATAAATCCAGATTTGTTGCATTGAAATTGTTGTTGTAGATGTAGCATAAGTAAATCCAATATGAATTCGAGATGTACGAGTTCACAGAATAAATCCGTATTATTTTATGTATCCACTTCATCAGCTGATCCATGTTCGAAAGCACAAATCCGGATTTATATTATTACAATATGTAAGAACCATATTAGCAAGTTTTAATAAATCCGGAATTGGTTTCCAAGCCAATATTTTCTTCCTAATTGCCTTATCAATATCAACATCCATATCCATCTACATATTTATTGTTTATATCCATAACCATGTCCACATCAGTGTCCATGTTATAAAATTATCAATTATTTTCTTGATAAATTAGATGTTAGTACAGTTTTCTTTTGTGACTAAACGCAATGCATTTCATCTCCTCCCGCACTCACCCCCTTCTCATTGACACGCGGACGCCATGTTATTAAAAACGATGTCAAATGATGTTGGAATCATCAGCGAATGCTTACGAAGTGGCTCGTGACAAAGACTCATAACTCTTTGACGATCGCGTTCCAGAAGGAACGAGTACAGCTGTAGTGCAAGAAGAAGAAGAAGAGAAAGAAGAAGAAGTCAATAAAGTGGGGCGAGTGAAACAGTGAGAGGAATAGAGAAGGAATGGGATACAATCGCATGCCATGTTGCAACTATCATGAGCTTGAAACAACACCTCACTGCGGTGCACGGTGCAGAGGGGGGTTGGTGGGGTTGATAGAGGCAGAGGTTGACGCTAGAGATATAAATTATGATTCGAGTTCAACCTCAAGTAAGGGTTAATTTAATTTAGTAAATCAAAAAGAGGCTCGTGAATGAAGCTAATTATTGGAAAAGCGGGGCCAGGGAAAGAGAAGGAGGTAACCCCAAGTCTTTCGTAGTGACTCGTTATATAAATCAAGCACACAATTTATGAGTACTTTAATCTCAAGCTTAATTACTTGAGTGCCGAAGAGAGGAGAAGAGATCGAAGAAGATTGGGAAGGGTTCAGACAAGTAATACGAGGAAACGAGGTATTTTTATGGCTTGTTAGTAATGCTTGATTACTGTACAATACGGTGTGGTTGGTAGTGAGTCGATATGTTCAATTCTTGGAATATTTATCGATTCGATATGTTCTATTTTTGGATTATATAGAATTTGTCCACGCAGTCTTGACTGTTATATTCTCCTATTTCTCCATTTACAAGTGAGGTGTTTTCTGTAGAGGTGTTTTCTTTAAAGGTATTTCAAAAGCATAAACGAATTTAAAACTACTTTAAATCTATATCAAAATAACACCCGATTACTGAGAGTTCTGTGAGTGCTTGGAATTTAGAAGAAGAAACCGAAGGATTATCAGGAGACTGGGTCTTGGAGGCTCTCACTCGCTCCCTTTAATGCATTTCTGTCATGTTGAACTTCGATTAAGTGCGGTCGACATTCGCTGCGTGTATCGTAGGTGCTGGCCACCTCTGCTCGCTTAATTATCGCATGTGTTGCCCATGGCACGCCTTTTTCTAGCATATCCGTTTTCAACTCGTGACTCGTTTCATATTCCTTTTGTGTCCATGTTTTTTCTCTTTGTTTTACCATTTCGCTGGCTTGCTTGAAAGGGTTAATTATGCAATAAAAGTATTTCGTTGGCTTTTGTCATAAAAGGGTATTTTTATGTGCTCTCTGCTCTGTCGGCGTTGCCATTCGTTCGGTCCCATTTTTGTATGTTTTTTTTTGTTATTTCCTTGTGGAATTTTTATGCGAGTTTCTGTCGCTATTTCGCCGTTGTACAGCACCGGAAGCACCTTGTTTACATGCAAAACCGAACAAGTTACTTTATTTTCGATGTGCTGAGGAGCAACAACAACAAAGCACGCCTTGTGTGGGCGGGGGGGGGGGGTGTTGTTGGGTGGTCGATCTCGGGATCTGTGTGTGTGTGTGTGTGTCTGACCATTAAAATTGAATTTCATGTAAGCAAATGAAAATGTAAATCATTCCGAATGCTTGATTAACATGCAGATCGAGTGAAATTTTTTCAATTAAGTTGTAATTCAGCCATGAGTAAAATAATCACTAAACACCAAACAACTCAGAACCTTAGAAATAGAATAGAAAAAACCAACAAAAAGCTTAAAAAAGCACTGTATATAGTGGCCTAAAATTAAAGAAACCCTTCGAATCGCGACAGATTTTTAATTAAAGTTCCGTGATGAGCAGCGTGAGTGTTTGTCTTCGGTTTGCGCCGTGTCGCCATTTCGTGTCCTACCATAAATTAAACGCCTTTTGACGCACTCCGGACTCACGCACCCCGTCAGCCGGATCCGGTAACTAGAATGACCATCCTAGACCCATCCTAGTCATTCGTTTCTGTGTGTGTCCTCGGAAATGTGACATTTTTAATTCGTTTTCGTGAAATTTAATTGGAACGCACTGCAAATGCAGGGACATGTTCTGCGGGGAGTGGAGAGGAGTGCGGAGGGGTGGGGACTGGCTGCAGAAGTGAACCCTTTCTGTGGGTGTAACGAGATTAGACACGCATGTCCAGTTCAGCGTTTGATGGGCGCTTAATTCGGCTCGAAGAGGCGAAGAGCGAAGAGCGTAGAGCGGTGGGGTTGATGGGCGGAGGGTTGGTGTGGCATTGGAGTGGTGTACAAGTTTCATTTGCCGAATTCAGTAACACGAACGCAATAAAACATTACTAAAGCATGAAAGAACGTTGCTAAGGTTACTTTGATTTGACAAGCTTGACATTTGGCTTGGAAAATACCAATTCGTGGATCCCAATCAAAAGCACGAACGTCATAAACTCGAGATGTCAACTTTACAAAGCTTCATCAGTTGATCCATGTCTAATATGGATCTAATATATTCTCAATTAGGATTCAGGACATCTGAAAACTTGATCTTTGGAATCATCTGATTGAATCTTTTGACATGATCAATATACATGATTTCGTTCTTTAAATCGGCCCACTTTAGTGGCAGATTTTAGATAATTTCTGATTATTATTGTTTTTTCAGAGGTTGATTCAAAATCTTCATTCAATGGCACAGAATTTAGTGATTGTAGAAATCATCAATGCTGAAATTCTTTACCATTATTCATAAATTTGTAAGAAATTCCTTTGATTCTTCCTGACTCTCCGCTTTCGATCTCCGGTCATTTCTGTTTGTTTTCCCATTCAAATAGCTGGAAACTAAATTTCGAAATTGAAATTCATGCTCATTAGATACGCTTTACTTCCATGGGCTTGAAATGTGTCAAAAATACAAATTGATCGGACGTCTACAAGGAACAACTGTGAAAAACCACAGCAATCAAAACATTACTGGCACAAAACACATTGACACAAAACACATTGACACAAAACACATTGACACAAAACAGATTGACAAAACTCGACACAAAATATTGACAAAAAATGTTGACAAAATATTGCTTGCTTTGACCATCACAATCGAGGATCGCTTTTCTGAGTACCCACCGCATGACATCAAAAAACTCCAGATGGTTAGCCACAAAATATGTCCGAAAAAAGGCTTGAGTCTCAACAGCGATTCATTGTGGACAAACACTATTGATGCATATCCATCAATTATTGCTGTAAGTACAAGTATATGCATAGAATGAAGTCCAACGATTCTTCTTTAATTGATTTTCGTTGGAAAATTTCTCATGTCATTAATATTAAATCTTTTTATGCCTATTTATGTAGTTCTTAAAACCTTCCTTAAAAAACCGTTTCGATGACGAAGGAAGGGATAAAGTCATTAGACGGATCAAAATATACTCGTGTATTTTGTAGATTCTGCAGTTCATTCAATCAATTCTTCTGAATATAATGAACAGCTACTGAATGTTGAGCAGTATTGTTGTCCGGCAGTTTTACCTGCGTTCTTGTACTTCTTGTTCGTGACGTTCTTCTTTTCGTCCTCCTTTTCTTCCTCCTTTTCTTCTTCTTTTACTGCTAAAGAACCCCTGCATTTGGGATCATTGCTTTAAGGGTTGGTAATGCGTTGCTTCGTATGTTTATTAAACTCTTTTAATTGATTAAAATTTTGGTTCCTCAAAATCTCAAACTGCATCGTAAATTAAATCGGAGAATTGGAAAAAACGGTCAGATCTCGAAAACAAACCACGTTTTCTAATCAGCTGATCACTTTTAATACCATTCGATTAAGCTATTTTATTGTATATTCTTACGAATTACGTGGTTAAACCTAAACTAAGCCCGAGCATCATGAATTCGTTAGCAACATTTTCGGTCTGCATTAATTAAGAGTAACTGAGTTGAAATGTACGAATTTATCCGCAGTCATAATCGAAGACATGCAAGACCACTGGGTCCCTTCCAGGTGGTCCAATTAATCCGCGCCAAAGTGCACCAGCCACATACCAACGCATGTACACTCACTCGTCCATGAATGCCGAACCTCACAAGAAAGCGAAGGAAAATAATAATGAAGTCCTTTTTCGAAAAACAACAACCAGGAAAGACGAATTACTTCAACCTTAAAAACGGCGTTCAGTGGAAGTATCATCATTCAGACATCTTTTTGAGGTAACCACAACCGAGTTCGGGAGCTCAAGCTAATAAAATGTCACCAAATTTTGAAGGGCATTCAAATGGAATAAAAGCGAAGAGGAATATAATAACAATAACCAGCAACAACAACAATAACAATAACGACAACAACACCCACAACAACAATGAAGAGCTCCAAGTACGTATCTTGTATTACGAGCGGATTGCGGATTAATTATGCGCTTCTTTCTGTGGCTTCAAATGAGCTGAGCTGGTGGCCCGGCCCGGCCCGGCCCGGTCGGGACCTACAGCCGAGCCGACCGAAGGAGTCAAGTCAAATGACAAACTTCTGACGGCGTGTCATTAGTTAATTTGGACATTCGTGACGTACGAATGCAAATGTTGTTGGCGTTGCTTGCGTCGACGCATAATAAAATGTGATCAGCGATCAAGAAGCCACCATCGACGATCAGCGGACGAACAGGCCAGGAATTATATTCCATTTGTGGAATTATAAGTATTTCTTGTTGTTGCTGCTTTTTGTGGTTGTTTCTTTGTTTCATTATAAATAAGAAAGTCACGCATGCGCTCTCCTGAAAATTTGATTTCCAAAATTCGAAAAGGAAGCCAGCAGTAGAAAGGATTTCATTTCGTACGTGAAAAAGCAGAAGTGAGACTTTAAGTGAGGACGGCAGCAAGACGCGTTGGCGATCGGTGACACTTGATCTTGTGAGATGTCAAATTAAGAGGGTGCAGATGGCGATGAGGACGTTGATGATGATATTTGGATGATGATGATGTAGACGATGTGTACAATGGTTGAGGTTGATCATTATGAAGAGTTCATCCAGATGATTGTGCGACTTTAATTCGGCTGTTGTTGAATCGTGTTAAGCTGTTGCTGGTAGACACTGGCGCATACTTAAGTAGTTGAGTGCTTTTGTGCCCATCAGATTGAGGTACTTTCTCTGGGCCACACGTGTTGATTTCGGTCTGATTTGGTTCTTCCTTCAAGCACCGATCGTCCCATGTTGAACACTTCAAGCGTAAAATAACTCATGCTAACAGTTTAGTGATCCTTTAACACTTTTTTCCGTTTCTTGACAGCTGAGCGAGAGCAGGTGGTCAAGCCTCGTCACTGTGATTCACCTTCGCTGGTGGTCTTTGATGGTAATGAGATCACAACTACGGCTAGTTTTGGGTTTGTCACCTGTCATTAATGCTCGCTGCTTACTTGTTGACTTTAGAAGCTATTATTTCGTTAAAATGTACGGAGTGGAGGCCCCAAAAGAACAACATTTATACAAACCAGCCAACTAATTCAGAGTGCGCTATTTCCTTGCCCTATTCTGCTGTAAAATACCGCAAAATGATTTCCTACATCATGTCTTTTATTTAATTATTTAGTGAACCAAAATCAGGTACCAACTTAGTTAAAAATCTCTAAAAAATTAACCCAAACATCAATCAATCGTAATTATTTACTTTCTCGTGATCAACTAATTGCTATCATTAAAAATTAAAACCATTGAGGAACTTAATTGAGGATCGTTAAATGGAAGGCCATCTCAGATAACTCTTTGGCTAGCATTTTTCACTGTAGACGCTGAAATCAGTGTTGAAAGTACAACTCACATCACTCACATCCTCACCGATGACAAACGAAATCAATCTAGATCCCTCCACTCTGAGTAATTCCTCAACAATTAAAAGTACATCCGCTCTTCGAATATACGACATCCACGAGTACTCTGTGTTCATTGCCTTCCCTCTTATCTTCAGTTCATTGACAAGTGACAAATTCGTCAGCACAATTGATTTGTTGCCGCTAATTCGGATGACGCTTGGCTGAGTGATCATGACAAAATAGTGACGAACCTAACTTGACTTTAGGCGTCTGTGCGGAGGCTGCATCATCGGCTAATTACACACCGAGTGAGAGTGCTGACTTATTGTCGTGTTGGCCATTTGGAGCCACACTCCTTCCAGCTATTGATAAGCATCTCTGGATAATTCCCCTAATAGTCGAAAGTCCACCGTCCAAGACGAAGACGAAGACTAATTGCAGCTGTCTACCGCAGCCAGACGAACGACTGGAAATTATCGTCGGTTGATAGATGGGAGGAGGAACATAGGGAGGGAGGACTTGATAAACCAACTGAGAAGGCTTCAACGTGGGTAATGGTCAATGAATCCGAACGGTGAGTGGTTGGCTAATCCACAGTTCAGTTCGGAGACGAATTACGATGGACCTTATCGAAGCTTGGATGCTGCCGACTGGGCGTGTTCAGCGTCAAGTCTTCTTTCAGTGAAATTGATCAGATCCATTCTTATCACCGCACCTTCATGGTGATGAATTACGTCCCGCTCTTGATCTAAAGTAGGGCTTTTTTATTGAATTCTATGCTGAGTCACATGGAGACATTTCAAGATTTATTTTGGGAAAAATATTCTTATCTATCTTATAAAATATTTACACAGAACAGAGCGCGTTTATAGTTTGTACTTGATGCTCCTCAAAATGGGATATTTTTCGCCAGCGCAGCGTCCTTTGAAGTCGTCCATGGAGAGGTCGAACAGAGCCACGCCTCCCAGACCCTTCGCATGTACGTATCCAGCCTTTGTGGCTGCCGATACGGGATCTTCAAAGCCCACCCACATGCCATGCGGTGCTCCTTCGTCCGCTGCGCGATAGGCGTAGGGGCCATAACGGTACGTGGGATCCCCGACCTTGCGGAGTGGTGCCTCGGCTCCAATTAAGTCGTTGATTTCCGGTTTGGGTAGCTTATCGCACACTTCGGGCCAGCTGAGCAGACCGGGAGTCACCGTTTGAAAACCTGCTGGGGCGGGTCCATCAGTTTCCGGTATGGGTGGATAACCTGTCATACCGGAGTCCTTTGTCATCTGCCAGGCTCGTCCATACGCAGCGATGCCAACGTTTATTTTGCTAGCGGGTGCAGTGTTGTTGAGCCAATAGTGGACCTGGTAGTTGATGTTGTGCTCCGGATCACGTTCGTACAGTTCGTACAAAGGTGCTGGATAATCAGCCACTTTGGGGTCCCGTTCCGGTGTCTGAAAGTCGAAGGCAGCCAAGTTAACGAAGTCCAGATTAGCCACCACGGTGAAGACATCAATGAAAACTACGTTTGGAAGAACATAAAACCCATGAGAGTAAATCACACAAGAGTTGGGATCACTTACGTGCGGAATTCACATTGGGCAACACTGTCAGTGTCAGCATGAAGCCGTCCTGCCTGAAAGCGCTCTTCAGCTCACGCACCAGTGCTGTGAACTGCTCCTTATGCTCCTCGGCCTTCTCATCGACCACTTTGGCTGCCGTGAACCAGCCCTTAAAGGTACCCCAGGCTTTTTTAAAGGCATTCTGTACAACTTTGGGATGATTCTTGGGAAACTGCCAGGCGAGATCGAGACCATCGAAGCCATGGTTACGCAAAACAGTGGATGCGCTCCTGACGAACTCCTGTCTGTGCGCGACATCCTCCAGCAGCTGCAGGTACTTATTGGCTTCCCCCTCGTTTAGGACATCCCTGTCACCACCGACGGACAGCAAGACACGCAGGTTCGGGTACTTGCGCTTGAGGGCGGTGATCGTGCGGTAATCCTGGCCGTAGTTCAGAGCCTTCAGTTGGAAACTTTGGTCATCAATGCCAGCGTAGCCGTAGATCAGGTAGTTGCAGAACTGAAGGGCCGGCTCCAGGTCGATCATCGTCAGCTGGCCGGGACCTAAGCGGGTGCAAAAGAGGATCGCTTGAAGTACATGTTACGAAAATAAACAACACAGAGTTAGGAAAGCAGTGTCGCAATTTCAAATCAGAGCACTAGATAACCCGAGCGACCTCAGCGCCTATATAAGCTTCCATCGGCGGCTTATCGTCGGTTGTAACATTGACGCTCTTTGTAACTCTGTAACTTTGTGACCTTTCCACTTGAGGACTTCGATTTAATTACCTTCCCTCGTTGCACTGGAGCCATCGTAGAAGCAAACCATGTTGGCCACATTCCCAGCTGCTGGACCAACACCAAAAATGGCCACTACAAGCAATGAAACAACAGCAACGAATCTCATCTTGTTGTCGATTGAAAGGTTTCTATTGAACTGATAAGCTTTTCGTGTTCCACAGAAGATCGGACAGCAGCGAGCAGCTTTTTAGATTATCTTCTAAATTGAGATGTTCGAGCTGAGTCGAATGCTGTGAATGTACACTGTGAGAAGAATCTAAGAGAAATATAGCCATGTATTTTATACTAATACTAGAATTAAAGTAAAACAGTGGAAAATGATACAAATATTAATCCCGGAACTCGGTTTTAATCCACTCAAAGTCCTATCTTTCATCTCCGAAGTCTAGGAGTGGTTTTAGTAACAGAAGGTCGTCTAAAGTGGACTGTATATTTAGTCACTTCTATTTTTTCTGACCTCATTGCAGTGTATTAAATTCGTCATCAAATTTAATGAGTTTCCAAACTCAATTTTTAAAAAATTCCACTTCAAATGAATACTTAATAAAAAACTGACTTAATTGAGTCATTTATAACAATCAAGTAGCTCAGAGGCCACACTCGTCGCCAACCGTCATGCGGTGGGTATTTCTTCACCTGCTGCGGTTGGCCTAAAAACATTTACGATCGATCGACTAAACCTCGACGACAAACTATGACACTCACTGGAAGCTACCTGAAAAGGCGGCACTAGCGAGCCAGACACGAGGTCTGCAGAGGACGAAACCTCGTACGAGTATCATTAGCATAGCCGCCTGAGTCTATAAAGAGTATCGATCATGATCCAGCTATGCGAATTGTGAGTCATGGCTTGATCATTGATCACGGACCAAGATCAAGATTATTTCAAATGCAGCAAAAGACGTAAACTCTGAGAAACACCATGTGATCCTCTTCTTTGCTCTCCTCTCTCTCCCCTCTGCTCTGCTCTCACCCTTCTCTTTCCTAGTGCTGTCGACTGATCTCGCCATCGTCGACCGACCGATCCCAGACGTCTTTCCTGGTGGTCCAATTAGAATTATTCTTGTTAATTAGGCTGCACCACCAAAGTCCATTCCACGGTTTGGAGGTTCTTCGTTCCCGCTCCGCCGTGGCATGTTCACCTCGACGTTCGGGGCTTGAAATGTCGAATTTTCACCACGATTTCCCACCGACAAATGCGAACATTTAATATATTTATTACCTTCAAAGGTAGATACACACAGTATACATGTGTCCCTAGAGTCCGGACGGAGGCAGGTGATGCGTTCTTGGAGTTCCTTGGAATTTTTGTTGCAGAACTAATGACGGTGATCAAAATACAGAAGCTACTGTGTGTGCGCACCATTAATTTAACGGAGAACACAAAGAAGACAATAAAAAGGAAAACAACTTGGATACAACAAGCGTGGGTATGAAGTTTGTGGCTTTTTTGTGCTTTTGCGGTCTTCGTTTTCATTAGAAACACCGTCTTGAGAACACTGTCAACATTAACGATCGATTGTTAATGTCGTGGGTATTATTTTTTGCCATTTTACCGTTACTACTGGTCCATTTTAACCCGCACCTCTTCGAATTTAAGCATCTAATCAATTTTCTGGGCCTTATCGGTTCGTCCTCTTCGTCCTCTTTCGGCATTCATTAGATGACGTCTCCCTCATTTTTAACACGACTGCGAATTCTGTTCGCATTCCCGATTCCTCAATCAAGCGCATTCCGACCGCCAGCCTTCGTGCGGGGCATCCATCCATCCATCTCACGGCCATTTCTTAATCTTCTTACCATGTCGCGTTGTAATAAAGTGATGCTGGAAATTGCGACCACCCAAGTTGCAGAGCCCTCGCCGTACCGTCATCACAAGCGGCCCGTGGGGAGGATCCCATCGGTCGGTAGGTACTTGTTATTGCTTTAAAATTCAATTGCCTGCTAATAGCCAGGAACAACGTTGAGGTTTCGTTAAATAAGAAGAGCGCCGGCGCGATCGCCGACAGCCTCAGGCTGGCAGAAAGAGAAAGAGCGAGAGAGAGGGAACGAGCGAGAGAGAGAGAGAGTGAGAGTAAAGCAGCAACCGGCAAAGAGCATGAGCAAAAGAATCTTCAGTTTCTTCAGAGAAGAGACAATCCAGAAGACACAGAGTGAGTGGAAGAGTTCATTAAGAATAACTTCTTTGAAGATCACTCATCAAAATTGCTCGCAGCGAAAAAAATGCATCTCATACTTTTTAAACACATTCTTATTTGGTTTTCGGTGATGCTTTTCATTAAAAATAATATTTCATTTCGAAGATCAACGACTTCGTTCTTCAACTTCAACTTTGGAGAATGTTAATTTTCAATTTTCGGAAATGTGAAAGCATCTTCAATCAAAGAAACCAATAAACCGAGTTGCCCAGCAGGTGGCTTCAATTGGCGTCCAGCGGATCGACGGCCGACTGAGAGCGGGATCCGACCTCGAAAGCGTCGAAAACACATCGTTAGGACACGCGTCGTAACTCATTCCATCTGAGGTGGTCAGCGTTCAAATCCTCAACTCCAATCAGTTGTAGAAAATCACATTCGCATTTCTGGGGAACGAAGGTGTTGAACTCAATCCGTCCGATATTCGCTCTGAAACGTCAGCGGCGGGAAAGACGTCACTTTTTAATGACTGACTGCCGGGTTTGTTTTTTTCTTTGACTGACAGAAGTGATCATAATATTTGGACAAATATGCGAATACTTTTGCGATAATTCCGCTTAATCATTAGCGAGAGCGACGGACAGCCGACACGCCAAATGCGCAACTAATTTTCAGAAAGTATTTTGTTGGAATTGCGATGAGTGGCATGTCAAAAAATCTGGCCACAACAGCATTGGAACATGTTGTGTAGCTGTCAGATTTGCTTTCAGATTCGTGTTTGTTTTCGTTGTTGTTGTTGTGGATACGTGACTCCTCTGTTCCTGGCGTAAATTTAGCTGCCGACTTTACGGAAGTGGCAACTAGAATTGAGTGAATCACGTAACGCGTTGTGTGCGGTAGAAAATGAAAAGAGTAACATATTTATTAATGACAGTTCGGAAATCGTTGACAACTCGGAGGGTGACCTGCCTGCTTTTGACAAAATTAAACCCTTGAGAAGCCTTCAAAAGTACATCGCAACTCTCCTGCTTGTCCACTTGTATTTGGAACGAAAGAGGAATATAAAAGAGTCAACATTAAAACATTATTTCGAGTACGCGTTACTTTTAGTATTGTTTTCTTCGTAATAAAATGATGAATCCGTTAAAAATGTTCTTTCATGGTTACGCCACTGATTTGAGTAACTAAAGAAAACTTCCCAAAGGAACCCTTCAAACAGCCGCTCTTTTCTCTGTACTCTCTTCGCATCTTCCTCGCTCTCTCTCCATTGCGGTGTCTCTCTGAAGAGCGGCCCTCATGAAGACCTTGAAGACTTGCAATAAATCTGCTCTCGCTGTCGCATGCGCCGCTATCGTCCGTCAACGCGTGAATTGCTGCAACTGCAGACGGCGGCGCGTAGCACACCGCAGACTCAGCCAGGAAAGAGGCGAGCTTCCTCAGCTCCAGATCATTGCATGCGCCAGCTCCAGCTTCAGGTCCAACTGCAGCTCCATTACGGACCACACACGTCGCTCGATCCGTCGTCGGCCTGCTGGCGGGGGGAACCGTGGAGGGAACACCGCCGCATCGCATCGCATCGGGTTTTTTCTGCACTGCTTTGAGCTGAGCTTTCAGTTGGGTTGAGTTGACTGGAACAACTGAATTGCAGATCCGCGACTTAGCATGCGATTAACTTGCAACGAAGAACAACAGCAAGAACAACAACAGCCACAGCAAAAACAACAGCAACAGCAAAAGCAACAACAATAGCAACAACAACGTCGAAGGAAATAACTAAATCACATTCAGATCATTTATTTATACAAGCATAAAGTCTTGCATATGGGAAGCATTAATTGAATGCGGTGCATGTTTGACGAGCATCACGTGATGAAGTGATAAAAAAAGCACGCCGCACGAAGCCGGCCCTCGTTTTTAGAGTTTAGAGTTGCCAGCTGTAGAAAGTGGGCGTAATAGTTTTGTGATAGTTGCTGAAAGTGTGCATAGTTTATTGCCACTTTTTATTACTTCTTCTGCTCTTTCTTTCTATTTCCCTCGGTCCCTTCTATCCCCTTCCCTTCTATCCCCTTCTCATCTATCCCTTTTCCCTCTATTCCCCTTCCCTTCTATCCCCCTTCCCTTCTATTCTTCTCGTCCCTTAGAATCACTCTGTTAGAATCACATTTTATTTTGCTCATTGAAAAAATCTCACAGAAACGCTTTGAATTGAATTTCTTTATCGTTTTTCTCTCTGTAACAACCCCTGAAGTTGTTCTCTGTGAAAAAACTCCTCAATTAAAAGCGAAACGGGACCCGAAAGGGGGGCAGTAGTCCCCATCCACTAGCAGCACCTCCGCGGTGGCGCACCGCCTGAATTATTGGTGAAGTCTGCCGGAATAAAGATAAACGCTGCACCGTCATCGCCGCCTGAATGGAGAGATAACTGAAAATTCATTTCTACCCCACTTAATCGACGCATTTTTCACCTCACTCCCCTTTCTCACGCACGCCCAGACAAGCGCCCATTTTTAAGCAAACGAGTCTCGTTTTTTGTTTGCTTTTCGCCACCAGAAACCACCAGAAACCACCGAGCAGGATGCTGTAACGGCAGATTGTACCGCTACGTCGTTAAAGGTTGACAGTTGGTTGGGCGGGGGAAGGCTGATGGCGGTAGCGGCGAGGGGTGGGGGACTTCTGGCAGCCAGATTCCAAAATTGTACTTTTCAATTCGCACAAAGATCACGTTTTTAATTTGAAGTTTACAACGCAGCTCGAGCGCCATGTTTATTTTTATGGAGATTCTTGGCTCCTTCACTCACTCCACCGCGTTTTTTCATTTCCTGTGAATGTACCAATTTTTCGGGGGTTTTTATCCATTTTGAGTACATAACTTTTGCTGACTGTTTTACTGCAGCTGTTTTTGTTCCTTTTTTTGTAGTAGTTATAAATGGGGTATGGAAAGTGGATTCATTCGGCATTCGAAACCCCCAAATTAACCCCTTCTGCCTCGATAGTGGTCCCTCTTCCCGATGGTGGACAATAAATTCTTTCGGTGTGCTTTTTTCTGCAATGTTGCATGGAGTCTTGACCACGTCTGCACTGTAAAAATGTTGCTGCATTGAAGTGGGTTCATCGGGAATTAAGGGGGATTAGGAGGAGGGTCGACGGAGTGAATAAAAAACTCTATAAAAACGTCTGATTTTTTGCCACTTTTTTTAATTGATTTCCGTAAAAAGAAAGTACATTTATCGTGAATGTCTTTCAAAATAAAGAAATTTTTACAACTCTGCAGGGTTTGTCAAGTGATAAAAAAGGAGGTCCTTTTTTAATAAAATCTTTCCGAACATTCTTTTGAAATCCGTAATTAAATGGAAACAAATTAAAGTCTTCAATGCTAGCTAATTAATTAATTTTATGCTGACATGAATCCACCTTTTAAATGTTTTCACGATTCAGTACTCAAATCATATTTAATTAGAATATCGGGAGACCTCGTAGTGCTTTTATGCAACATTGATTACTCTCTCTTCGCATGGAATTCGATGTCCCCGCTCCGGTTTTCAATCCTGTGCTTATATAATATATCACAACTGGACTTTTGGGTTTCTTTGATGAGTTCTATCCGCAATCTTTGCCCTTTCTCTCTTCGATCTTCGCTCTCAGATCACGTATCATTTGTGGGTCTCTTTCGGGACGTTAAACAGCTGAATCTATTCACTTGCTAAGAATTTCCCACCGATCTACTTACGCAACTACTTAATTGAATATCAATATTGTCAGTACTCGTTAGTTGTACAAATTGTTATTTAATCACAAACCGATCGATCCCAGCGCATTGAATTTCATTGTCACGATCGCAACGAAGCGCGATTCATAAACATCACCGTCGTATGTGAGCACGAAAGCAGCGTGATCCGCACGGGGCCCACACGCAGGCTCTCAACGGATCGGATGTGCTCCGTCTCCGGCGACTTGTGTCGCTCCTTCAATTGTGTCGCTTGCAATAAAAATGCGATCCTTAATTGATTCATTTCGAATTTCAATTTTAAACGACGCAGCGACGTGGAAGCGCTGCTCTGCTGTGCTGCTGCGATAGCACGATCGATGAACGCTGATGCAGCGACGCGTTGGACGTGAAGCGGACAGCGGAGCAACGCAGCGGCGACTGTTGCTGAGGCTGAGAATGACAATTAAACGATTGACAGGGAAACAATGAAATGAAAATACTAGACAAATACACACACACGCAGACATACACAGAAACATACACACACACACATAGAGTACTCGGGTTCGTGATGCACATGAAGATCGAAAACAATTAAGTATCCAAACCAATTATTAAAACATATCGAAGAATATTCGAAGTTGAAAAAAGTGAAGAGTACAACAACAAGTACAACAACGACAACCCAAACATGATCGTCAGCAACAACAACAACAACAACACTAAGCAAATGTGTTGAGTGGAATCGGGAATCAGTTGAATTCAGTTGTCAGGGAGTCAGTTGTCTGGAACGCACCCAAAATTATGCAGTCGACAAGCGGAAATGTTTTGCGGTTGAGTCGTTGTCATCGCTGTTGCCCAATCCAACATCAGGCATGACAGGCGATGAGGATCCTGGTGATCAGAAAATCCTTACCTACGTCATATTCACTTCCGAAGTGCATAATTATTATCAGACAAAAGGACTTGCTCGGTGTTTACACGTAGACTATATGAGCTTGTTGTTGTTGTAATTGTCCAAATTTGTAGCCCATGCAGTGTGGTGATGATGATGGTTCGTGGTGATGATGATCGTTCCTGGTGATTGTTTGGAATGAGTTGATATGGTTTTTAATGATGCAGCGACTCGTACGAGACTTCGTAGACGAGGCGTTTGATTACACGTTCAAACATCCAAGCATCCGTCTAAACATCCACCCAATCATTCACTCAACCATCCATCCATCCATCCAACCACTCATCCATCCATCCATCCACCCTTTCATCCATCCATCCATTCATCCATCCATCCGTCAATTTGTGTGTTAAAAACTTAAAAACACTATTTAATGCAGTTGTTCGGGCTGCTCCCAGTGTTGGTGTTGTTGTTGTCGTTGTTGTTCCTGCTCCAGTCAGACAGTCATTCAGTCTAACATCACTGCTGATGACCAACAGTATGGAGCATCATTTGGCACAGTTTTTTAAGTTCCATTTAGTACCCATAAAAAACACAGAACACTTTATTGAAGAATTCATAAAATTTCAATGAAAAAAATTCCTCCTCTTTCATCAGCGGCGATCATAAAAGTTTAATTTGATTATCGTGCCAAATAATTTGCAGCGCTCGGAATTGAAGCTGTTATAATTTATTTAAGAGCCACTTTTAAATACTTAGTAATAAATAATGTAGTTAAACTGAGTGCAGAGATTCGTTCGGTGCGCTTAAAAGCTCTTCAAAGCTCTATGCTGGTGCTCTTCCTTCTTCTTCTTCTTGTTCGTCTATCGCAAACGAATCCTTTGCTTTTATTATAATAATTATTTGCGACTTCAAAGAATTTTGCAAACATCAACAAATTCGCCGAAGATCATTTATAATAGCCAAGTGAACTCAACTTTGGCAAAAATCGAATGACAAATGAGCTGGCTGCTTCGTGGCGGCCGCAAGAACAACACTATTGTTGTTGTTGTTGGTGGTGGTGGTGGTGGCGGTAGTGGTGTCTCTGTCGCTGCCGCAGTTGTTGCAGGAGTTGCAACGCAGTCGCTGTCGTTTGTCGCGGTGTCACACCGGATGTTTGTCATTTATCACAGGCGAATGTTGCCTCTCTTGGATGAGTGGCTCAGGCAACAAACCCGCGCTGGAGAAGCAGCGACCAGGGTTATCGCACCTGCAATTTGGCGAATGCATTCATTCGGCTTGCACACTCGTGCACTCACGGTTCATGTCCGAGCTAATGACTTTGCGGTGACAGCGTGTCGTATATCATAATTTGCCAAGCATTTCAAATGTGGCCCGCTCCGACTTCCAGAGTGGTGTCGGTGGGTGGTGAGCGGTGGCGAAGGCTGCCATTTCGCCAAATATTTATCAATTATTTGGGTTATTAATGGACGGAGTGATCGCAGTGATCGCCGATTGTGTTCTGAGCATTTTTGTGGTTAATTAAGCAATGAATCGCCCACCACGAATGCGATGAGACCGATCTGGCAACAACAAGTGTGTATATAGTGTGTGTGTGTGTGTGTGTGTGACCGTGATCATGTTTCCAAGATCATCACACACAAAATGAAAACGATTATAGTCCGAGTCGTTGTCTCGTGTAATGAATATGCATGAGATTGATTCGTAAGCCGAGTTGACAATTAAGTTGAGTCATTCGTCTTCGGCTGCCCGCAGCACATGCAGCAACAAAATATTTAAATGTACTCTCATCTCCCGTTCGTGAATTAAGCCAATCAAGCGTAGAGTGTGTTTAAATTAACATTTCGGAGCCACGTCAAACTATTCGAAGCCCCACACGCTGCATTTGCTTCGAGCAGACCACCAATCATCTTGGGTGGTCTTCGTGGGGAACCGTCTGGACTGCGAGTCACCCACAGAAATCAGAATTAAGATATCGAAAGCCAAATGAAGCTCATTAATTAACATTATCAAACCCGTTAAGTTGGGGCTACGAGAGGAAATCGTAAGCCGATCAAACGATGGAGACTGTTCTTGGAATTTTTCCGGGATGCGCGAATAGATTAGAGAGAAATGGCCACAAGCTTAGGAAGTAACACTAACTCAACCACTACATCCTCTATTATTGTGGTATTGTAACTTACTAAACATAAGCATTGAGTAATAATAAGCAACTACTATAAATTTCAGTGTAGCTCGGAATTCATCAAGACGAAGCTGTGAATCAATGACACCTCGAAACCTTAAGTGAAGGCTCTCGAAAACCCTATTCCAAAAAACTCTTCCAAAAAAGCCAACTGGCAGAACTGAGAGATGATCATGGGTCCCACCCTTCCTCCTCGCTTCATTGCGGTAGAGGGACTTATTAGTTTTTCTACTTATGTACTTGTTAATTCAAGAGGCTTCGAATAGAAAGTATCTATTCATAAGAATATTAAGTAATGCTTCTTCTTAGCGTCTCCTAATCGGTCGATCGTTCGAATTTGTCCTTCAATTAACACCTCTTTGAGAACTATTAGCGAAGCTATTAAATTAACACATGATTTTCGGAAAATAGCTCTGCGGTCCTACAACCATACTTATTCTAGAAACTATTAGCGCAGAGGAAGAAGAAGAAGAACAAGAAGAAGAAGAACGCATCCAGCAACAAAGAGCATGTGAAACAAAGAATATTTTAAATGTACTCTGAAAAGACGCTATTAAAGTAAAGCAAATAAAGGCGCTTTCTTCTTTCCACAAAAAACACTCGAGAGTTAAGCCAACAGTGTAGAGTTGTTGCCGGTATTCAAATATTGGTTGATAGTAGCGCCGGAGGAGGCGTAACAACAACAACAACAACCAGTTGCGAATGAGTTGCAAATGAGTTGTGTCAACAATCGATGCATCCATCCAGTGCATTTGTACACCGTCGACAAGAGTTGATCTTGAAAGAGTTGAGAAAGAATTCGTCTATCTACTTCTTGCTCTTCTTCTTCTTCTTCTTCTTCTTCTTCTTCGTCTTCTTTTTCTCCTTCTTCTTCGTCTTCTTTTTCTCCTTCTTCTTCCGCTACAAACGCTTCAACTGACAGATGCTTGTTTGTTTAGGCCAACTCCACACTCGCTTCGCTTGGCAACTCAATGCTGTAACTCTTTGGATGCTGTTCCATTATTTGGTAACTTTATAGCGTTTCACGTCGTACATTTAAGTAGTTGAAGATCGGGCTGATGCCGTCCACCGGACCACTTGAGTTGTCAGTTGAACAAACAGCGAGTGCTGCCGCCTGCCACTTGGACGGCCCGGACAAGTGTATTTTCCTTGGAAGTCCGAGCGTGGAACGTTGATGATTGTGAATGATCGTGCTGATTGATCGGCCGGAGTGAATGTTGTAGAAACGAAACGAAATTATCTCGAGTTGAAGCCCGAAAGACTGCAGCAAACTTTTATTTAAGCATGAAATTCGTGTGAAAAACTTAAAAAAGTCTCTGCAAAAAGTCAATAAGATTGTCTGAAAGATGTTCTTAAATATTATCTTGAAAATATTCTCCTGTAAAACGGTTTCGGACGCATAAAATTCGCATTTCCTTAGAAGTGGTGAGACTCCGCTAAACCAGTGCAGAAATAAAATCGGACGCCGGAAGGAGCAACTCTAATAGCTGCGTTCTAATCGTTGCAATAACTTTGAAGTGTTGTCGTTGGTGTTGCCACCCATGCTGCCCCCGAATTGAAGGCAGCAATTAAGCAGCCACCGGCAACTGAAATCTGTCGGGGGCATCCATTCAGGAGTGATCCGCATTGAGAGCCGCGTTTCGTCGCCAACGCAAGAGTGTTTGTGTAGCCGCGCCGGGGCTCCGTTATTTATGCGCCTCGCGATCATCTTCGTCAGCGCTGCTCTTAAGTAGATTTATTATTACACGGCAGCTAAATGCCTCGGCCATAAATCACGCGCCTGCCGCTGCTCGCCCTCGAGGAATGCGCGATACTTTCGCCCTCCGCAACCCGCCGCCCTTTCGGAGATCCCGGCAGCAACCCTCTCCGCAGTGTGTGTTGTGTTGTGTTTTGAAATGTTTGAGAAACGTTTCCCTTCCCAGAGTTTCGAAAACTTTTAGCCGAGTGACAAAAGATGACGACGACGACCGCATTCGGATCGCGCCTCGCCTGATCGTGCATGATTTACATTTCTGGAGTTCAAACGCAAATTAATTGTGTCAGTCGGGGGAAATTCCCGTCTAATTAGTGGTGTCAGAAGCGGGCACCATGTTGATGTGTTTCCGAAAGGAATTCCATGGACTCCTTCGAGGAGGCTACTTTTTTCCTTCCCCTTTGATGCGAAGTTCAAAGATATCGCGATGATGAAACTTTCTGATGGTTGCATTTCTGTAACGGAAGAACTTACGACGAATGGAGCAACATCTGACCTGGGTATGTTTTCCAGGTGTAGTCTATGGATTATGACATGAAGCTATCCGAAATGATTGAATATTTAATGATCATTTTATTGTTTCATCGAATGCCTTTTTCAGTTCTCCTTCTAACGCTTTGTTTCTCTGTCTCTATCCCATCATCACCATCACTATCATCACCATTACCATGATCGTCAGTTTCTCGCGATTTTCACAGCACAAATACAACAACCACAACAACACATTTGCTAATTGCATCGTTTGGCTTCAATCCATTTATTAATTTGAAATGTTTTCTCGACGCCAGGCAAATTGATGTGCGTCGAATGATTTATTTTGAAGCGGCAGATCGCTCGCAAGTCCACGACGCTGAACTGCTACAGCGTCGATGTTGATCCGCCGCCGCCGCCGCTTTCAGACATCTGCTAAGTTTTCTGGCTCATTGCGATGATTTTATAATTGAAATGGTTTTTGATTTTAGATGCAACGTGCCGCCAAATTCACACTGCATTCAGTGATTCGCAATGATCGCGATGAGTGAGTGTGTTTGTGTGTGTGAGTGTGTGACGTGTGTGTGTTTGTGTGTGTTTGCTGTGTTGTCAGATGGCATGCAATTAATTGTCGCAATTAAAAACTAGTCTCGATAATGATTGTCTTTGATATATGAAGCAAAATCTTTTCAACACTTTGTCAACGATGTTGAAATAAAGCTGATTAGAGGCTGGGATGGGGGGGCTGGGATGGGGGAGTGGTGGGAGATCGTAAGGAATCTTGTAGTTTTTGTTGTGTATTTAAAAAGAAAAACAATTTCTCTTGAAGTATTCCACGTAATCAAAAGATCGGGATCTCAACTAAAAGAAGTGATCAAAGTATCGAGATTAGTCCTTGTAATCATCCATTCTGCTAGGATACTTTCTAAGGTTTTCCCCGAAATCCTTCAGTTGCCGTTCTAGTTTAGTTCAACGTTACTGAATCTAACAACCAGATGATGTTAATCCATGAAATTAGATCCTAGTTCGGACATAACCTTAGAAAGGACTTTACCATTCCCTATCTTAACTCTACTAAATAAAACCTCCTGGATTATTTCTTTAAATTTTGAAGTGTTTTTATTGAACTTGTAACGCTTTAAATAGTTTTTACTTTTTATATATTTTATGTATTTGAATTTAAATATTTAATCAAAGACTTAAAACTAAACAAAAATATACTATTTAATGTTAAATAATTATGTTTATGGTAAAATCAGCGGAAGTTGAAGCTACAAATACTAACTGTATATATAATCAATAACTTTACATTTAGAAATACAATTGATTTACTTAGTGTACGAAACGAGAATACAATTAATACGATTAATAATAATACAAGGTTTATAATACAAGATGAGTTAATTAATTCCTTCAATTAATTAATAATACTTCGGCATTTCAATTCAAGAGTACCTCTCGACGGCCTTTTTTCAACTATTTTATAGAAACCGAGAGAAACGAATGCATCTTTTATCACAAGTTTTTTTGTTGGATGCCAGTAAAGAGACTCTCTCAACTTGAAGCTTCTTACTTCGAGTTCTCTCATTTGTTCTGCCGGTTGTTTGTCTCTTTTTGCTGCTCTGCTTCTTATGTACACGATTTGATTACGCGAATTCTAATCGCCATTGAACTCTGCTGCTTCTTCTTAGCATTAATATTGCACTAAACTGGGCCTCAAGGCTGTTGTTGTTGGTGGTTGTTGCTGCCGATGTTGCTGCATCATGTGGCCGGAAGTCGCTGGACACTTTAGGGAATCTGCCCGTTCATACGCATTTCCAGCTCTTCCTCTTCCTTGGTCAGCGGTACCGTTGTGTGGTTGTAGAGGCCCTGCGCCATCAGCTGGAGGGCCAACGGATTCTTGGAGCCTGTCGATTTCTTGATTTTGGCGCGTTTGTTCTGGAACCAGATCTTGATCTGTGCCTCATTCAGGCCCAGCTCGGAGCTCAACTGCTGGCGACGACGCTCGGTCAGATAACGATTCTCGTTGAATTCGCGCTGCAAGAGAGAAGGGCGAAGAAGAAGAGGAGAAATTAGTTCAGGACCCAGGCACAGAAAATCAATTATTTGCGGTTAGGATGAAAGGACTAAATAAACAAAGCGAGTCCATTGTAAGTGACTCACAGAGACGGATTGACAAGGAAAGGCGAAGAAAGAAGGGGAGAGGAGAAGGGCAAGGAATCTGACCATAGCCAATTGAGAGCCGAACTACGGGCCGCAGGAGGTCCAAGCACAATGAGACGACTCTAACTTGTGGTTGCAGGATCACCGTCAGCGGTCCTGCTCGAATTGGCTCAGGCTAAGCATGGCCGGGAAGGAGAGGGAAGCGAAGAGTGCGCCTGAGGGCCGGTCGCAGCGGGCGGTACGAGGCATAAGTGTCAATATTATGAAAATATTGTGTACGAACCTCGACAGGATACAATAAATTTGACATTCGTTACGACTATCAAAGCAACGCATTAAGATCCGAAAGTAAGGCGGAAAGGAATGAAGGGTGTGCGGAGAAGAGGAAGCATGCAATCGGAAATCGTTAGCTCGGGAAATGGATGAACTCACCTTGAGACGCGCCAGTTGATCGCTGGAGAAAGCGGTGCGCGGACGCTTCTCGTCCACAGTCTTGTCCTTGGGCTGCTTGGGGCGGCGATAGCGAGGTCCTGCAACGAGACGGAGAAAAGAGAAGAAGCATTAATTGATTATCCACGATCACTAAAGATTATTAAAGACACTCTGGCTGACGGCAAGGCTTGCCATTGACATTCAGACGGCGTTCAGGAAACGCTGTCAGTTTTGCTCATGCGCGCATAAAATTACGCGTGTATGTGTCAGCTGTCACTTTGACAGCTAGAAAAATTGCCAAGTTTATTTCCTATTTCCAAGTCGCAATCGTATTTGCGATTCTAGCCTTTGCATTGTATGTTAATTAAATGGCAAAAAATGTCGCCATTTTTGCTGTTGCCGACATTGAATCGATTGGACCGTTGGAAGGGGTGGGGGGGGGAGGGGGTAGGTGGCATGGAAATAAACGTAGCTAAAGATTTCTAGTTAAGGGGCTAATGATCCAAGCCAACTGTCACCCCAGCAGCCCCCTCAGCGACATTCTTCCCGCAGCTGACATTTGCAACTGTCAGAATGTTCAGAAGCAGAAAGAATGTTTAAAAATTCATTATTATTAATGGTTCAATTAGCATTTTCAGGGCTTTGAAAAGGGAAACACTACACAACGCCACGCAGCATTCTAAGCAACTCGTGTCCAAAGTACCACAGCGACACCGCCGGCCGCTTCGATTTGTCAGCTGTCAAACGCCAGAGTGGCCAGCAGCAGCAACATGTGACTCGTATTATTTGCACATAAATATGTTAATTAAGTGTTGTGTTGCGATTGTTGTTGTAGTTGCTTTTGGAATAAAAAAAGTGGCATGCTAATTAATGCAGAGTCAGAGAGTGCGTGGAAATTCGGTGGGTCTTGAATCATCCGCTGTGGATGGAGCAAGTGAAAACTCGTTACTTTTACATAATTTTTACATTTCTTTGACTAACTTAAAAACACGAATGAAATCACTGTTTGCTGCTGTCAACATTTGACAGCTGTCATTATTACCACGCACCTTCAGACACTTTTACTTAATAAGCCCACTCGCAGTGCCTCCCCGCCCCCAACTGAGTGGGGGCTGGCTATCCAACTAAGCACTGAGTAGCAAAAATGGTGAACAACGACTGAGAATTTAATTGTTTAGAATTTAATAAGAGGTTTGAGCAGTAGTTATTTCCACTGACGTGTTCTTAATTGAATAACTGCGTTCGTTTATAAACTATGTACATATAATTATCAGTTTAACAATAAAAATAGCGAACAGTATCTCGTCACTTAACGAGTCACTAACGCAGTACTTCACTAAAATGTCGAAGTAACATGAAAACTCTTTAAATATTAAAAGTGTTTTCGATATTTTTGAAAATTTCTCGCCTTTAAAATATCGCCGAAAGAATTTCCGCTGCATTTTCGCCCCATTTCATTTATCAGTTAATATTTCCATCGGCAGCCGATTAAAAAACCATTTCGACTCATAAAAACGCACTTAAATCATCAATTAACACCCGAAATAAGAAAGCGCTGAACATGGACTAAAAATATTCGGCTGCCTGGCGACCGAGGAATCTGCCGCTGCTGCCGTCGCTTATCTTGGAGCGGACGGCGCGGGTGTCTAGCGCCTGACCCCCGTTCAGCCACTCACATCGCTCATCAGAGGCTCTCAACTTCGACTCTCTTCTCCCCGCCCGTCTCTCACACTCTCTCACGACCCCTTTTTAAACTGTCGCCTTCGTGTTGTTTTTGTGAGTGACACAACACAACGAATCAACATCAAAGACGAAGGCGACGAACATTGAATGCATGCCGCTTGAGATGTGTTTACAATCGCTTGTACACACACACACACACACACACACACACACACACACACATGAATTGCCAGAGGACTTGACATGTCGGTTATGTGAGTGTTGGTATGTTTTCTGCGCCCTGCCGTTTCTACAGTTTACAATTTATTCGAGTGTCCTTGGATTTGCTGTTGATGTCATTTTATGCAAGAAACAGACGCTTGATTTTGGGAACTGATTTGCGTCAGCTTACAAAAGTAACGGAAACCGATTGAAGTGTGCCGAATTCTCTGTCGGAGGTCCTTCCATTAAATGTACACTAATTGTTCGAAGCATGTATTTCGAAAGCATTCCAATTGTTTACGTTTGAAACGCAAGTCCTTGGAGCATAAGTGAAAATATGAGTTCCCTGTGGAAAGCTGAAGAAACAGTTATACGAGAAGAAGAACGAGAGAGGGAGAGAGAAGGAAGGCAGAAGTGAAGGCTTCAAAGTACAGTGGAAGGTCGGTTATGCGAGTCACACGATCGCCAGCGCATGTGAACGCTAACGAAGCCCAAGCTTATGGATTTTAGACCCAATCTATACTACAGTCAGTCAGTATGCCCTTAAAAATGGAGTGCCCTTCAACTACGAATCATCTTTTGGACTCACCTGAACTCGGACGATCGCTGTAGCGTGTACAGTAGACCCACGCGGGCCACATTTCGTTCTTGCCGCCCTCCGTGGTCGTGGATCCGGTCTCGGAGCGAGTGTCGTCCGACGACTCCATGCCCGAGTCCCGGCTCACCGCCGATGGGGGCGGAATGGGCTGCGGGCTGCTGGGCATCCGGCTGCCCGGCGAGGAGTTGACCGAACTCGCCGACGAGACGGAGGCGCAGGACATCGACGAGGACTGCGGTGGCGGACTCGACATGCACGACGCCGCTGAGGACGAGGCGGTGGAGGCTGCCGAACTGACGGGCGCCGGAACGTTTTGCCCGATCTGCGACACCGCTTTGCACAGCGAGCCCAGGGCGGATTTTTCGCTTTCGGCCGCGTGTTTGACGGACGGCGTGTGGGTGGGCTGCAGGACGCCGCTGCGACGCATGCGACTGTTGACGATCTCCTCGTGGATGCGTGGGTAGGCGGCTGGGTTGAAGCAGTTCAGGAAGTTGGCCCGCTCCAGCATCATGGCGGCGGTGGCAGCAGCGGCGGCGGCCTGCTGTTGGCGGCTGAACTCGAGCAGATCAACGCGTGTAAAGGCGGAGGGTGGCGCGCTGGGTGGGGCACCGCGCGCTGCCTCGAAAGGGCGAAAAATGGCAGCGGACTGCTGGATGTGGTGGCTGGCGCTGTACGGTGCTGGGTTGCTCGATTTGGGCGCTTGATCGGCGCCGCCAAAGCGATCGCTCAGGATGTTCGAGATGGAAAACGCGAGCGCCGGTTTGGCGGATTGCTGATGAGCGGGCGGCGGCAAGTGTGAGCGCTCCTCGTCCACGTCGTCGACGTCGATGTCGTCCTCCTCGTCTTCGGTGGCGGCGCTGGCGGTGGTGGCAGCTGAGTGATCGTGTTCGGTGCCGTTGTAGATGGAATCGCCCATGATGGAGTCGCTCTCCTCCTCCTTGATGGTGACTGTCGAAGCGGGCGTCGATGAGGCGGTGGAGTGGGCGCCGGGCGAGGAAACGAGACGCTGTTGCATTGCAGCGGCGGCGGCGGCATCATAGCCGGGGTGTTGGAAGGCGCCCGCGGAGGCGAGCTGCTGCTGATGCAACTGCTGCAGTTGTTGCAGGTGGTGCAGGTGCTGGAGTTGTTGTTGTTGGTAGAGCGTGGCAGCCGCAGCCGCAGCAGCAGCCGGATGCTGCAACATGCCGTTGGCGGCAGCTTGCGTGCTGAGCTGGTGATGGTGCAAACTCATGTCCAGGACGGCGGCGGCGGCAGTCTGGTGGTGGGCGGGCGACTGCGGGACACCCGGTGGACTTGGCGCTGATTGTGGACTGCAGCGATCCTCAAGGGCCATCGAAGCAGCGGCGGTTGCAATTCTGGAGATTCGAGGGTCGGCTGATTTCTGGACACACACACACACGCACTAAGTTTTTCGTTCAGAGTTTAGATTAAGTTTAGATCAAGTTGTCACTGTCACTGGAAGGATGCACCGACTGACGATTCACTTGTCACTAGTTATTGTCACGTTGTAGAGAGACGTTCGCGTATTCGGCTGGTTTCGGGTTCCAACACAGAGTCCTCAACACACACGTCCGTTCACTGCGAGCGCAACGTTTAAATTAACTAATCACAGCTGCTTATCGTCGCCATGAAGCATGAGAGCAGCTTCGACTGCCCGAGATTGAACTGTTAAACGCCGAAGCACGACGAACGGAGGGACGCACACACACACGGACACGGCGAGAAAGAAACGACGGACCGCAGTGCATCGGCTGCCTGCGAGCGAGCGAGAGAGCGCGCAGTTCTTCAGTGCGAGTGAGTGGCTTGTGATCGATTCTGGCTGTCCAACTACGACGACGACTTGCAGTGGCAATCGAGTGAACTACGCTTGCTGCGAACTGACGAGCGAGCGAATCTCATGTGACACTCACAGTTGTCACCTGTGTTCTGACAGCAGCACGAAAGTCGGCAGCGTCTTCGCAGAGTGACGCAGCAGCGACGGCCGAACCGGTTCCTGGCTCAAACCTGCCGGGCTCGTTACGAATGATATGACTCTATTACGGAAGAAGTGATGCAGGCTTGACAGCTGACACTACAGCGTGCTCTTTCACTCGCATGGGCGGCGTGTACGTACACGGCGCTGTTTGCGTTGGTGTGCGTGTTATATACTCCGCAGTAGGCGGTGCTTGTGAGCGACTGCACTGCTTGCACTCGCCGGTCATCCCGCTCTGGCGTCGGGGAAAATGGCTGCTGGCCGATGAGTGCGAGGCGCACCACCGCAGGTCCGACCGCGAGGCACAACTCAATTAGAAGACGACGACGACGACGGCGCATGTTTGTTTTCGTAGTTGATCTGTCATGTTGAGCGCTCAATAGCATGTCCGTCCGCTCTCCGAACAGCGGTCCGTCTCTCTCGCTCTCACTTTAATCGATCTCCTCCTTTGCTCCTTCCTTCCTTCCGTCGTTCGATTTAGCTACGCATCGGTTGCAATTTATTGTGATTAGCGGCGTTGTGTTTACTCTGCTCTTGTGATTTAATCCTGGTGATGTTGCAATCCGTTGATGTTGTTGTTGTTGTTGTTGTTTACTCATTGCAATCAGCTTCGTTAATGTTTGGATTCAATTTATACGCGTTGTTGTTGTTGTTTTCTTTCACGCGGTTGTCATCACAATCAACAACGCGTTCTTCGCAACCACGTCAATATTTTTCTTCTCTTCTCTTCAAGTTGACAACACTGTTGATATTTTTGTTGTTGTTGTTTTGTTGTTGCTTACGTATCAATCAGCAGTAACAACAACAACTCATCCATGACGCGTACTCCAACGAAGCTGTAAAAATTCGATAGTTTTTAAATTTTGTATTCTTTTTTCTTATTTGTTTGTTTTCGTTGTTGTTGTTGTTCTTGTTGTTGTTAACAACTTTATTTAAATTCAGCGACTTGATTTTCGATCCGCCTGAAATCAATTTAATTTTAAACCGATGCTTGCCGGGAGTAATGATTAAGTTGTAGCTGATTAGAGTGTCAATAAACTGGTTAAAAAGTGAGCATGTTTTTAAACAATATTTTAAACAGATTTGTTGTTGGTGGGTGGGGGGGGGGAGGAAAAGGGTAAACATTCAATCAGCAGGGCGTCAAAGGGTTCAAAAAGTGTGTTTATTTAAAGAAATAAATAATAATATTAGATTTATAAATGAATTAATAATAATAACATAAAAATATGGAAATAAACTACTAAACAACTAAATAAATACATAAATAAAGGGATTAAGAAATAAATAAACGGATTAAGGTATACATAAATGCATAAATTAATGATTATATAAATAAATAGAAGCAGCTTCATAGTCTTAGTTTAAAAAACTCACCTTCGGAATTTATTTAAGTCGTTCCTCTGCTCACAAAACGAATTCCAACCGTGGATTAACTCTGCATGCACAATAAATTAGAATCTGAATTAAAAACAGAGACCATCACATACTCTGGTACCCTTTTTATAGATAAACAAACAACACTAGAAACTAAAATAAAGAAATCGATTTCGTATTTTAATTAATTACATTCGGACAAAATAAATTCCTTTTATTAGCACTCAAAATCGTTGTGAAAATCGGTTGTGTTCACTAACAATAATACGAACAACAAGAACACCACCAACAGCAACAACAACAATACCAACAACAGCAACAGCAACAACAATCATGCTTAAACACTCAATTGTCGGCCATTAGCTCATTAATTCAGTTTCGAACACGATGTTGGCCAGAGTTTGAAAAGAAGAAGAGGAAGAACAAGAAGAAGAATGGGAAGAAGAAGAAGAAGAAACGGGAGACCCTTGAAAGAGCGCAGCAGCAGCACCAGCATCAGCAGAAGCAACAGCAGTCGTTCCAATGCGTTTATCTTGCTTTTTCTCCACTTTTCGAAATTCGAACATGATTGTTAATGTTGTTGTTGTTGTTGTTGTTGTTATAGTGCTGTTGTTTGTTCATTGTTGTTGTTGCTGTTGTTCTCTTACTAAATCCACCACCAAAATGATTTCTCCATCCGAAGCCAAGAGGAAGAATAACAAAGCACGAGTGTTTCAGACACTCTCACTCTCTCTTTCGTTCTTGTTCCTTTCGATGTCCCTCGCTTTGTTTCTCTCTAACGTATATGAAGCGTCTATCTCACACACACACATACAGTCATGTGGTTATGTTGGCAATAATGGCTGCTCAGCCGACGGCTCCAGAAGGGCAGCAGCAGCTGTTGCTGTTTTTTAAATTAAATGCTGGCTTTCTGCTTACCAAACTAACTAATGAAGGGCTCTTGAAGAAGGATCTCTTCAAAATGAGCCCATGAGGAGGTTCACTGCTCGAAACTGATTGTAGTCGGTTTTTTCCGCTTGTTTTCTTTTTTGGTTCATTAATTTTCCCATTTTTAGTTGATTAAAACCGTGTTGTAGTTGTTGTTGGCATCTTTTACTCTCTCTCTCTCTCTCTCTCTCTCTCTCTCTTTCTCTCACCCTGCCTCTCTCACTCTCTACCCTTCGCCATTTGTTGTACTTGTTCCAGTTCTCAAAGGGTTAAACACTGAAACAGTTTTCTTGACATTTGGTTCATTTGCTGGGTTTTTATTAGTGGCTTTTTTATTACAGTTTTTTTAATTAATTTTCCACTTTTTCCCCCTTCAGTCGTCGATTGGTCGAAAGTGGTGTAAATTTTACGCTTGTAACAATTGAGCGGAAGTTATAAAAACCCTGAACTTAAGCAATCCCTAAACTAAAACCCAGTTTTATGCACACTTGAAGATCATTCACGGACTTTCCACTTAAAAACCAACAATTGTCTTTAAATAAAAGCTTTTCTCTTGCGTTGTTGTTGTTTTTGAGTGATTTTCTACGAATCCAGTCCACAAAAAATCGACGAAATACTTTTAAAAAATCAGTTTAATTGATTGCTTTGCGCTCAGCTTAAAAATTTAGAAATTTACTACGCTTAATTAACGTTCATTAGCAGAGCTCCGTTATGCTGGGAAAAAGTTTCGCTTTTTACTGTATCTATCAACAGTTTTTGGGAAATAAATTAATTGTTTCACTAATCATTAAGTAGCAAAGCATCTGTTAAGTTTACGTAATTGCAGACTTAAACTAGCAATTAAATGGGGCGTTGAGGAAACTTATTAATGAAAGTAAAACTTTCCACTTCAGTTTGTAGAAACACGCCAAATCAACGCCATTTAATTGCTTTTTTCACACATCAGTTGTGTTAATTAAAGCTTCACATTGAAAGCTTCACATTGAAAGCTTCACATTTAAAGCCTTCCCCTTAAAAATGTGTTAATTGCACATCTCGATATTAATTGAAATCTTCTTTAAAGCTTCTTTTAATTTACTCACACTGCAAATGAAGTTCTTCTGATGAAATGAAGCTTTTTCTTTCTTTTATTGAAGCGAATTCACATTGTAAATGGAAAAACGGGTCTATAAAATGTACATTTTATGTTTTCATGACATTTGAAAGATTAGCATTTTTAATTGGGAAAAATTGCACTGTATTTTGAAATAATAATCCGCAGCAACGAAGTACGATTTTTCGATATGCAAAACGATCAACCCACAAAGCCAACAAATCACGAATTAATGCTAAATTAACGGCTAATTTTTATTATTTTTATTATTATTTGTATTAAGCTATACATCGAGATTCGAATCTCATTTATTTATGGCCATTTTAATTTGCATGCTGATCACTGAATGCTGCTTAAATGAAAGCAGCCATCAAGTTTGTGTCTTGAGTCTTCTGTTTTATGCACTGTAAACTTGAAAAGTTTTATTAAACAACGCTACAAAGCAAACGACTAAAGCAGCTACTAAAAGGAGAGAACAATAACAACAACAATGAAGAGAACAACAACAACAAATGATGTAGCAACATCAACAAATAACGTAGCAACATTCAGCAGTTTTATTTACCCAACATGTTCATTAACTCAACGCTTCTCTCTTCAGTCTCTTCACTCAGTCGCTGGTTTTTCCATTTTCCATTTTAATCCCTTGTTAACCCTGAGGCTGAATGTTGTTTGTACTCAACTCCACTCAACGTGAACTCAACAAGAAAACTCATCATGAAAACGCGTTAAAGTAAGACGCTGAAAATATAAATTGTAATTTTTTAAAAAATAAGAAACTCATTCAGCCGCCGAAGCGTTGAGTTCGGCGGAAAGTTGAGCGTACTTTTTAGCACATTTAAAAGATTTTTTTGGAACTTGACACACAAGCCTCAAGCGTGTGTGTTTGTTAATGTTTCTGTGTGCTTTTGTGTCTGCTCGTTTCTTTATTATGATTGCGCACGAGTGCTAACTTAAGTTTGCATGTCCAACTACTAAACTGTGATTTCATCAAAGAACAACAACTTTTATGGCAGTGAAACTGACATGAAGCTTGAGTTTATTGTTGTTTTCTTTGCCACAAACCACTTGTTGCTGCTGCTTACTAAACTGCTTAAATATTCATACGCTTGTTAATCATAAAGAGTTGAAGTAAACCTCTCGCAAAGCACAACAACCACTGCAATGATTGCTATTTAAATAAATTGAGTTGTTAAGCTTTCTACATTTTAATCTGTGGCGGCTCTTAATGAGTAATTAATAAAAATTGCTGTCGTTATTCAAGCGGACACAATTTTAATTTAACATGCATTAAAACTAATTGTTTTTCTTATTAAATAAACACTCAATTAATTAATCGTTAACTGAATCGCGGACTGAGCTGAATTCCGCAAAAAAAATGCATATTTAATTCAGTTCAGATGTTGAATACATTGAAATATATTTTCATTTATTAAATAAACACTTCTTAAAAAATTTCTCTTTCTTTCTTTTATTTGTTTCGTTTTTTACATTATTTTTTTACTTACTTTTTTAATGTTGTATTTTCCTTAAATTATGTTTCTATTTTTTTCATTTTTTACTTGGAATTTAAAGTCAGCGAGTTTCTTTGTCATCGAGTTCGTTTCTTAAGTCTTTTGTTTCGCTGCATCGATTTGTTCATTTTAAATGGATTTTAAGCTCGCAACTCGCTGTCTCGTTCTCTCAGGCGCTTTTAACCATTCATTTCATTTTGCAGAGATTCTCTGCAATCATTTTTAGCGATCTACTGGAATCGAATCGATCGATCGACTGAGAACGAATCAAATAAAAACAAATAACGAATTCAACTTAATTGGCAACATTACCAGAAACTTTAAAGCGCATTCAAGGCATGATTAAGGGCAGTGATACAAGCAGTAGATGGTGAAGGGTGCTGATCTTCATCAGTTGATCGTTGAGGCTGCGCCGAGGATCGCATTAAAGTGAGTCACTACAAAATAATGATCTCATTTTGTTGCACTTGAAAACAAGAAACAAATAAGATTTGCACACTGATCTCATCGACTTACTGATCGAGTGAAAAGTCGAGTTCCTAAGGACACAACATAAAACACATCGGAGTTAAATTGAAGCGTGTTGATCTCCTTGAAATACTCGTGTACATGGTGCAGCATCCTGCTTAAAACGCCTTCTAATTACGAGGCTAACAATTTTCCAGGAAATTTTGCAATTTCTCCAGAAATTAAACGAGATCCTTGCTAAGCACGAGATGTTTTCTAAGCACGAGATCCTTCCTAAGCACGAGATCCTCTTTAGAGAAATTTCTTCCCTGGTTTCTATTCTATTCGATATTTTCTAATCCAATAAACTAAACTGATTAACTGCGACTCTGAATCCGATTCGGAACTGCAAAATATTTACAGGCTTTGAGTTCTTATCCTGGTCGTACACTCTTTTTAAGGAGCTCAGCTGAAAAAATCCACAACATCTCCAGTGTCTTCAAAATCAAGCCAAAGCAATTAACTCCAAGTAAGCAGACTTCAGAAACACATGTATGGAAATCTTTTAAGCCATTTACGGAATCGTCTGCATGGAAAATCTTTCAAATCAATTAGAGAGCCAAGCGTGAAAATCCACACACACGCGCACACACACTAAATGACACAAACACCAGCGTACAAGTGCACAGTTCAGTCCAAAGACACAGGACAGGACAGAAGACGAGACTCATTGCACCATGTTACTAGATGGGCCGCAGGACGTCTTTGTAAACAAACGTTTTTGTGGTTTGGTGACGCGACGTGAGGCCTGAAAGTGGACGCATCCAACAACAACTCGCTAGTACACACACTACAAGCTTCTAGCTGTCAGCAAGGACGAAGTTTTATCGTCCCTGTGAGCCGTTGTTCCTGCGAGCCGTTGTTCCTTTGAGCTACTGCTCTCCCAGGGAAGGAGTCGCTGCAGCAGTAGTTGCGAACTCGCTTCCTGTCGTTTTATTTATGTGCTTACATCCGAACCTGCTGCATGCTGCTGACTCCTGTGGCTCCTGTGGCAGCCGACCTTCGATGTCGATTTTGACCTTGTTTTAATGACGACATTTTAACTGTGAGAACTTTAAACATGCTGAACATGCAACTGGTGACCTTCGGCATCCAACGGGAGCTGATCTGCTGTTGTCCCGATGTCCTTGAAGCCTTCAGTTGCATTATTCAATGGAACGAAGTGATGCGAAATTAAAAATAATTGTTTATTCCTCATCCTTAGAGAGTCCTTGATGTTCTCTCAAACGCTTGACGAGGCAGCGCAGTACGAGGAGTCTTGGAGAGACTTTAATGACTGACGTGTGTCAGAGCCGGAGTCGGTGCTTTAATGATCTCCTTCTTAAGGTCACTTCCTTGTACACAGATGGACATTTCGTGGGTGGCTGAGATGATTGCCATTTGACAAACGTACTTCTTCTCTGTACTTCTTCTCTGTACTTCAGTAGCAATCATTATTAAAGGCAACAAAGGATAAGTAAGTAAGTTCGACCTTCATCATGGTCCGCAGGGAAATCCACTGAGCGAATCTTATGAACTCCCGGGAAGATGCATGGACAGTACAGGATTATTAATGGACTGTGGATAATTTTGAATGCGACAGATTTTAGACTGTGCGATCTATGTACGAATCGACGAAAAGTGATCGAGTTTTTTAATGTACCAGTAATTCTTGAAATGCCGAAATAATAATGAAATTAATGGGACTGGACACTACTTTAAACCGGAACAACTTTGAATCTTCTTCTACTTCTCACTCAGGAGATTGACTGAGGTACAAATCTGATGGGTCCCAGTAAGAAAGTAAGTCTTAATTATCTGTTTTATTCCTGTTTTTATTTATAGAGAACTTAATTCCTAGTAATTATGGCGTCTTTCCATTAATTATCTTTATATATGTGGCTCCATAGATTGATATACATATCTGCCTCCCTTCAGACCCTCCAGACCCTTCAGATCCTTGAAAATGGATTTACTTCTCGTAATGACGGTGAACAAATGAAACAGATGCCGCTGTTCTGTGACTATAACCAGGTATCACCGGGTATTCTTTCAATGTTGTCGTTGTTGTTATTGTTGTAGAAGGAAATATTATTTCAGCATTTTTAAAATAGTATAAAATCCCGACTGAAGAAGAAGAAGCAGGAGAAGACGAAGTAGAAGAAGACTAAGTATCTTCCTCATAAAACCTAAAGAGCAAAACACGATTTTAGACACCTTCTATATTGGTAAATGGATGTTTTTTACATACAATATATACGTTATTATTTACTTACCTCTACCTGAGCCCCCTCTACACCCATTCCTCTCTGTGTTACATAAGTTGAGGGCGTTTCTTTCGATTCAACTGGGAACCTCATCACCCATCATCGTCCATTCAATCTTCGGTCCTCAGCTTCACTTGTGTATAGTTTCTTTTACCTGAATAACAGAGAGACCGTCCTCCCCTCCCCCCCCCGCTCCCATTATACAACCCATTATATGATGATCTTGAAATGGAGTTTTTGTGTTATTAAAATGTTATTCGGTGGGGCTTTTTTCCCCTCTCTTCTCCTCCACCTAGCATCGAGAGAGGTGAAAAAGTAATCATTTGGTTTCTTTGTAACTAATTTATTTTGACTTCTCTGTGTTTGATTTGTCTACTTTTTATTTATTGTTGTTGTTGTTGTACCCAAGAACAGCGTCCATTCGGACCCGCGATCTCTTCCAAAAGGGACTCCTTTCTCGGGGTGTTTCTTTATGGATGATAAATGGGTTTCAGGTTCCTCGAAGCGAGTTTATTTAATGTTCTGTATTCTGATGATGTTGTTCTTGCCGTTGTTGTTGTTGTTGTGGGTTTCTGATGTCCGTAAATTAGTTCTAAGTTCCAGGTTCATCTGCTTTAAGTTTTTTTTTTATTTTCTTTAATTAGTTTTTATTGTTTGAAGTCGGTAAAAGTGTTTTTTTAATGGATTTTCTGAGCAAACCAATCAGTCAAAAGGGATCAGTTGAAAAAAACACCACCACCAACAACAACAACAACAACAAAATGAAGTTGAAGTTAAAGTTTCAAACATTTTATTTATATATCTTTTGTAATGTATATAATATGCTTCAATTGATGTTGTTTTTGTTGTTATTGTGAGTGATACCAGTAAAGAAAAAGAAGAAGAAGCACCATCATCAGCGATTTAATTGGACTGTTCAACCATTTCGATGGTTATTCAATGATGTCCGCTGATGGACTCGTAATTTATCTCTTTATTATTACAATGAAAGTAAGAACAACTACAACAACAAAGGAGAGCAATAATGAAACAACAATCAAAGAAATAACAACAACAACAACGACTGAATAGCATCGACGGCAAAAATAATCTGTGATTGTAAATAAAATAATAATGATGATGTATTGACAACATATTGACAATATATGTATACAACATGAACAAGAATAAAAACAACATCAATTGTGTCATGAAGACAACAACAACAGCAACAACAACATCAGCAGCAACAGTCTCATAAAATGTACTGTAATACAAACAACACAAATCATAAAAACAACAACATTAATACGAATAATACTAATAATAGTAGTAATAATAGTAATAATAATAATAAATACAATAAGTACAACAACAACAACAAGCACAATAAGAACAACACAACTACAACAATAACAACAACAAACGAATGTGGAACTCAGATGCGCTGAATGCTCAAGATGAATACGTTGATTGGGAGCGCTCTGGTAGTCGCTGATGATGTTGCTGCCTTATAATTCACGTTGTTGCTGTTGCTTCTGTTGTTGTTGTTGTTGTTGCCTATTTCGCCACTTAATACTGAGTTCATGGACCACACACGACGATGACGACGACGACGACGATGACGATAATTTCAGCGGCTTTCAGCAACAACCACAGTGCTCCTGCCTGTACTCCATCCTTGTCTGGTCCCCCTCTACCCCGCCGCCCCTGCCACTGTCGACAAAAAGGCATCGAAACAAGTTCGGGTTCCATCCAGTTCGGGTTCGCTCTCTCTCCAGGGTCGCACGCGCGCGCAGAAGCAGTTCTGAAAATCGCACCAGAATCTCACGGTTTCAAATTTCTGCATATCGAGTCGAGTGGCAGTTGCAGTGGCTGGAACTGGGAGTATTTCAGGAATTCCGTTCCTTCATTGGACTCCACTGAAGGCGACTTGTTACAATTTTATCGGGTGGCATTGCGCGGAATGCTTTTGGCACCTCGTGGAAAAATTTTAAGAAAAAAATATTTCACGGTGTTGGTTTTGTTTGGTGCTTTTATTTGGATGGACGCGAAGCCACCCACCAGCTCGGGTCAACTAAGGTTTGTTTTTTGCTTTATTTTTGGCCGTAATTAAAAGTAGACAACATAAAATAACAACCACTTCAAATCAATTAAACCTCAAATCAATTATTATTAGATAAGGAAGTGAAAAATAGAAGAACAGAAAAATTGCCCACAAAATTACCCGAAAAATCACAACAACAGAAGGTTGTTAGTAGATAAGCCAGCCAGTTGTTGGTCTATTGAATGACCCGACAACGACGACGACTGCTGAAGAGGCTCTTCGATCAAAGTTGGTCCAACTGAAATCTTCCGATAACAAGATCCGTCCCTCGTCCCTCGAATTCAGGTCCAATTTGTAGTCTTTGTTGTTGTTGCTGTTGTTGTTGTCATCTGCGGTCTTGTTGAATGTGACACTAATGTCCCTGCGATTGTCGCTTACTTCGGCCTAAAAAGTGGTCGCTTGCTTTGTCGATGCCGCTTTCCTGGCTGCCACCACGCATCACGTGCGCCGCAGAGAAATTTACGAACTGCGCTCGTTAAGTTTTCAATACTGTTTCGTTTCCTCCTTCTTCCCCCTCCCCCCCCTTCCTCCATCATAATTTACGATAAACGCCAAGCGTTTATTTGTTGTCTTTGGATGGGGAATAGAGTGCGTTCATATGTTGGAACATTGACAGGTTCCTAAATGGTTTTTCAATTGGCTGTGAGTGGATGTGATTGTGTGACTAAAAGAGTGTATTTGGGTATGTGTGAGTACTGTGTGAGTATATGTGTGAGTACTTTTGTTCGATAGCGCTTTGAATATCACGGAGAAGTTCTTCAGATTTGTGAACAGAATGGAGCTCAATCTCTAGAAGATTCTGAGGAGAACTATAATGGAAAAGAATAAAAATTCGACATAATATAGAAATAATAGATCCACATTTTAACGAGTTTATCGGGGAAGCCACAAATTTTTTTTACTTGATACTCAGATCGACTGGATCCATGGAAGTCACAAAGTTAGGCCGGCTTAAAGTCCTGAATATAACCCAACAACAAACTGAATAGATGACTGACATCTACCTCACGATATCTCACTGAAATATTGAAATTTTGGAAATGAAAGGCTGCTGATGATGACTAATCATGGCGAAAGGATGAGAAGGACTCGGCTATAAAAAAGATGGAAGAACGGAAGGAGAAGCGTTCGAGATGGGAGTAATTTTTTAATCTGCAACGCATTACGCACCCTCCCACACCCATTCGACCCATCCTTATGCATCCATCCGTCATCCTTTCCGCACCCTTCTGCAATGGACACTCACGGAATGAACTTCGCACGCTTGAGCCGGAGACGCGGTTGCATTCCGGGAAACTGATAAGGCACGCTTTGTCTACAATAATAGCTTTCACAACAATAACAACACCATAACAACAACAACCCAGCATATTAACAAGCAGAACAAAGACCAGGACAACAACCATAACAAATACAACAATAACTTGAATGGTCTACTATCGCATTTGGCGAAAAATGGCATCCACTTTTGTTTGGCGGTTGCTTCAAAAAGCGCAAGTAACACGAGCACAAGAAGAAGAGAGGAAGACGGATGAAGAGGAAGAGGGGTAGAAGAAGAAGAAGAGGGGTAGAAGAAGAAGAAGAGGAGTACAAGAAGAAGTGCCGGTATTACGTAGAATAATCACGGTGCCCGAGTGGCTCCAACAACCGCAACAACAAATGAAGCAGCATGAACACCAAACACCCCATCACTGGAGTAGATAAGAGAGTGACTCACGTTTGGAGCCACGATTTGTGTCGATTTACTTGTAATTTATGCGTTACACACCGACTTTTGCATTTTCAATCTCAATCTTTCGCTTCTTCTTTTCCGAATTGCATTGCTTTTCCGAACTGTGGCAACGCCAAGTAGTAGTACCGTGGTTCAGGCGGCGGTAGTAAGTGTTGATAGCATAATAGCTCAGGTCGCCATTGATGTGTGTGAGTGTGTGAATTTTCGAAGAAAAGTCGAGGAGTCGACGATTCGGAGTTGAGTCGAATCGGAGTTGAGTTACGTTGAAATCCGATAAAAATGCATGAAAGCGAGTACATCAGGAGTTCAAATGTATTTAAATCTGGAAGTGTTAAGAAAACCCTGGGAGGGGGAGAGGGGCAAAGGCTCTGCAGTGGCAAGTGGATTCATAATAAATGCATCTCTGGTTTGTGTTGCTTATAAACATGTGAATACTTTCGAGACGATGGGGACTGGGCACCTCTTTTAGGTTCGATCCTCAGTCGTCTTTCAAGACACTTCAAAGACCTCGATATCTTGTTACAATTAAGCACCTCCACCTTCCCTCCCCCTCCCCTCACTCAAACAATTCAAACAATTCGAACTCAACAGGCAGAAATTCGAGGCATGAAAATAATTTGCGATTGTGCAATAAAACCAACCGAGTGAGAAATACGAAGCAAACGAATGGATCGCGCGATTGTAATTCGATTGCTTAACCGAATGTTTAGCGGCAACAACAACCACTTCGCAATCGAAGTGGCGTTCGGTGGCTGGCACTTAATTGCAGGTCCGCGTTTTCCTGCTGATTGATGAAATGAATGCGGCAGCATAAATTATCACTTCATAAAGTCGCGTGTTGTTGCGTGGCAAATCGGTCGATGATTCGTCCGCAGGAGAGCGGCCGGGATGAAGCGGACGTCGTCATATTTGATGATGGTATGTTTTCGCTCCATTTTCTTGCCTTCAAATGGAATCTTAGAAATCGTTTCAACAAAACTGTCGGAATTCATAATCGTCTCTATCAACAGCAGCAGCAGCTTCTCTTCCACTCCAATCCAGCGAACGTGCGTCCGCTTTTAATGGTCATAAACACGTACTCGCTAATAACAAGATCAACAACAATAATAACAATAATAACAACAACAACAACAACAACAACAAGCACGCAGCATTTGTTAAACATTTAAAGTCAAGTCAAATAAACAGCCAAATCGTCGTTTACACTTCAATTTAAACGCGTTGCTATTTTTTGTTTATGTTTCCTGAATTTTTCCCAATCACAAAACAACTCTTCACTAGCACCCTCCCCCCCCCCCCCCCTTCATCGTCCTCGACCGTTCTGCGCGACTTCAATTAACACACATAACCAAAAAAAAGGAAGAAAGCAACAACAACAAAGCAGAAAACAAGTTCTCGAGTCGCCGCCAATCAGTGAAGCAAACAAACCGCTGCAACGCAGGAAGCAGCTCGGCAGCGACACTGACGGCGCACCAGCATTTGGAGCATGATCCGGACCACTTGTGACACTCATTTGCACGTCCCGAGATGGGTTGGCAACTACATACTACCAGAGCCAGAGTGGTTGGGCGCTTTAAGTGGTTCCAGAAATTATCACCAACTTAACAACTGCCATCGCATTCAATTGCAAATCGGTTATCAACTGGGGAGGGAGGTTGCTTAGGGAGGGAGGAAGGGGGGGGGGGCTATAGTGAGATATGAGTTTCGATGTAGCAACTGAGTGTTAATCACAATCATTCGATCTCTCCTCTGCTGGTTGCAGCATCTTATGTTGACTTCAGGAATATCGGAGTCATGTCACTTGGATGTTTGAGTTTTCACGGTGTCGGTGTCGGTGTCCGTGTCTGTATGTGGCACATTCAAGGTGCGGGAAAGCTTGTTAGTTTCAGTGTTGTTCAGTGAAAAGTGTGAATTCATTTAAAACTGGGTTTTCAATGTGAGGCATGACAAATGACAGAATGACAGTTGCGGCCGGGGCGGGAGGAGGGGCGGATTCCAAAAACATGACATTTTATAGATAAATTGTGATAAAATAATCTTGTGATAAGTACACATGCCTAATATATACATTGGAAACATGTTGACAGTTAAATATTAACACTTATGAAAAGCTTCAATAATATCGCTTTTTCACGTATCGAAAGTTTTCATTCGAATTTATTTCCTCTGGATTTCCACGGCACACTGAAACGTGGAACATTATGAGCACTTGTCACACTTCACACAAAACTGGTACTTAGATGGGCACTTCAAAAGCTCCCCACTATTCACAGTTATCGAACCTAGAATGGAAATTTAGAGTTTCTCTGTGCACACCTCAGCGGGGTGGGGGAGGGGGGCTTGTTTGGGTAGGAAAAACCACAGTAAATGTTAAAATTTCGAAGTCTTTTCAAGCGAAACACCATAAAAATATGGCTTATTAACAAAACAAACACCTCGCGTCATGGACGCAATAAGTTTAATCTATTGAAGACATTGCAGACAATCATTCACACAACAGCAACCACTGCGACAACAACAACAATTGCAACAACAACAACACCGTTTTCCCCAGTCGTTTTTCATAACTAATTAAAACTGTGCAGAGTACTTAAAAGACAATAAGCAGCTGCAAAAATCATTTTCTCATTTGACATGCTGCTAAAGTGGTAAATTTTGAACACAAACGCTTTTAAAAAAAAGTAAAAAAGAAAGATAAAACGATGAAGAAAAGTTTTAATTGCATTTTCTACCATTTTAAAGCCCTCAGGCTGGGGCCGGGCATCGCATTGGTTCGGGCCATGGGACGGCTGGCTCCGGTTGGGCCCTGTCCCTTGTTCGCCAATTTGTCGGCTATGCCAATGCAGGTAGGCTTCGGTTCCGTATGAATTCTTGAAAACTAAAGAAGCTCCTTCGAAGCGACCACAAAAAATGGCAATAACTAAAGAACACAAACAAAGAAATTAGTAACAGCATTAAAAGGAACATTTAATGACCGCTTTTTAAATATTTCTTTGATTGTGAAAAGCCAAGAAGTAAAACTGAATTTAAATCTAAAGAAAAGTGGGTAGTGAAATGAAACATGAAACACTTCAGGACAGTAGTATAAATTGAAGGGGCCCTCTCTGTTTGCCTGTCTTTCTTCTTAACAGTTATGAAATCTCAATTGTTTAAAATTAAAATAGAGCATGTTGAACTGTATTCAGTTCAGTTGTAGTTGTATTGTGTATATTTAACTGTATTATGTTGCAGTTGTTATTATTGTTGTTACTATATTGCGATTATAACCTACAATTGTCGTAACAATTGAGTTGTTTTTGCCCACAACTCTTCTTCTCTGTCTCCCCCACTCTCTCTCACTCTCCGTCTCTCTCTTTTGACGAAGGTGAAGTCAGGTCAGGTGACTTCAATTCTTCCAGCGAAAATTAGAACAAATCAATCGCCGAATTATTGTTGTTTTGCTTGGTACAATTTTCGATTTCAACAATTGTTATTATTTCTTCAATGTTCCCTCCACAGACAGAAACCACTCCACCCTGCTCCCCTCCCTCTTCGCATGTCAATCACGAACTTTACTCTCATAACTGTCTTGTTAGCCTTGAGTGACAGTTGTTGGCATCCGTACTCAGCTACGAGTATCGTATTATATCGTAATAATACTCGAATATCGTGGTAAAAGCGAACGACGGACAGGTTATAACGTTACTATTAATAGATTGTATACACATCAATAATGTTATAAGAAAATAGTAATATACATTGAAATATATAAGGACTTATGTAGAGATATACATCTATGAATATATAGGAGAACTATATGTAAAAGAGTTGCTATATAATCGTCTCTGGAATGGAATCTATGGGTTTTTGTTCAAAAGTATTCACTTGAAGAAGTTAGAGTTCAAAAAAGGGTTTGGAAAGCTTCTTGAATCTTGTACTTCTAATTAAACTACCAAAGTTAAAGTCTACCTTTAAAGTTGAACACAAATAACACGCCTCCTACACTTCTTTGGCCCATTTCACCTCTCACAGTAACACAGTACTTTTAATTAACTTCTTATCTCGTAGATGGAATTCGTACTGGAGTGTGAATGTGTGTGTCGGTGTGTGGATGTGTGCCTGTGTGTGAATATGTGAGTTTATTGCTAACGAGCTTACAATTTATATTGCCTTTAAACGAAGGCTTTCCATTGTGGTTATCCTTAAAACGAAATCTTCCTGGGCAACTTTTTACATACCGTATGGCTTTATTGGCCTCACTGTTTCGCACCTACAAGCGTCGGTTTCTAACTACCACGATGCAGAACCGGCTCACACATACACACACAGACACATACACACACTCCCATAAGCACCCATCGGAACAGCTTTTCTAATGCAGTTCCTGCCCAGTTGTTGCCATCGAATTCGTGGAATTGCAACTTAAGTGTGCAACACACATCGTGTTAATATTTCAATTTCTTATCGGCAGCGACGACGTGCAGTGAAAACTCACTGGGTACAAAATGAACCATAAAATAAGAAAAGAAAATAAGGCTGAACACATTCACAGGTAAAGAAAATTGTATTTGCAAAAACGTAAAATCATGAAAATCGTGAAAATTTAAATGGAAAAATGTTTGAATTCAACATTAAACGGACAAAACTATGTATTTATTTAAACTATGTATTGATATGTATATGAGATGGACGTTCAGATCATAAGTTCCTTGACTTTAAGAAGCACTTCAGGACGTCTTTCAGTCTCACTGCCCTTAAAACGGATCGGGTACCTCTACAACATGCTTTCTGCTGGAATCCTTCAGGTTTCTATGCCGCTAACTTGCTTTAAAAGGTGAAGAAGTGTATTCAATCCCCCTTCTTTTGTGTTCCATTGTTTATTGATCACTTCTTGAGCAATTCTTGATCACTTCTTAATCATTTCTTGATCACTTCTTGAGCAATTCTTGACCACTTCTTAATCATTTCTTGATCACTTCTTGAACAACTCTTGATCACTTCTTAATCATTACTTGATCACTCTCCACACTCTGCTCGTTTCTTCCGACTTTCCCCGTGTTCGTCCTCTATTCATCCAGATGCTAGATCGAACTTCTAACCTCCAACTAGTGTGGAGTCTAAGCAATTTTTCTTAATTTTCCCCAACTGTTTTCACCAACTGTTTCACCCCGTTTCGACTCCTATCCATCGTCGAGTCCATCGTCGACTCATGTGGCTTCCAATTCATACAAATTGTGGGAAGTCAGCGAGCGCAAACTAATCAATTTGGCAGTTTTTCAGCCTTATACTGGTATCTTTACAAAATGGTTGCAGACACTTGTTGGCATCGCGCGTGCTCATTCACCATCCAACCCCTTCAGCACCCCTTCCAGTCCAGCGGACTATACCGGGCATGCATGGTACCACGACACCGAACTACCGATCGTCGGACCAACTAACTGACTAATGGCTTTTGCTGTTCGTTTGCTGTTTGCTTAATTGGAGCGCATTAATCTGCGTTGTCTCGGCCTGGCGGTTTCCTGGTGGTTTCCTGGTGGATGCCAGAGCTGATTCGAGCAGATCGTCGCCGTTGCTGGTGGGGTGATCGTCAGTGTTCCGATCAGCTGCGATCTTCTGGTTTGCAGCAATTGGTTTCTTCCAGCAATTAAAATAACGTTAGATCGTTTGTATGATTGCCATGAATGAAGCGATTTTCAGCGAAAACTCGTAAATATCGATTACTCATCGACTTCCCTGGCAATTAAAACGGTCCACAGTTGATAAATCTGAGTTGGTCAAGATTAGCGGATGTTATTTGGAATCGTCTGTACATTTGACTGACAAACGCACTATTCTTTACCGAGATCATGAGAAGATCATATTTTCTGGACGATACTGAAGGATAGACACTTTAAATTACCTTAAATATAGATTCCAGATCAGCGGTGGTATTCCATGATGGCGATCGTATGCCACAACAACAAATATTCATAAAGATTGAAACAAATATACACTTCACACAGTTCAAAATGAATTAGAAGCTGAAACATTTTGAATTCTGGTAAAAAATTACTAAGCTTTAATATAAGATTTACGAGTATCATAAATATTTATATAGCTCAATCCTGCCATCTTCGATCTTCGCTTCGACTCAATATTTTCCCATAGTAAAAATCTTCTCCCTTTCCTCCTCGACGGCCGCGGCTGTTAAATAACCCCGATAAACCTCAATTTGTCCGGCGTTTTATTGGACTTCTGATGAATTGGTGAACCACGGCGGTCGCTGTGACGTTCGGCTACCGATCGTAAGCTGTCTTTAGTTTCCGTATCGCGGCCAACAAGCAAGTCATAAAATTAAAAGAATTAGCGTCTTAATAGAATTATGAGCTGCTTTTCAGAACTACCAGAAGCAGCAACAACAGTCGACCGTTTCTAGGAACAACATCGCCGCCAACGCATCAAAGTCAAGCGAGTCAGCGAGTCGAAGTCGCTGCTGCTGCCACAAAAGAGTCCATGATTGAAGAGTGTAACTGATTGATTACGTGTAGTGCGCGTCCAAACAACGTACAGCGGCAGCGGCAGCAGTCAGCCCGGATGACCTTCTGTATCTGGAGCCAAGGTTAAGACGACAGCCTCGACGAGATCCACAGAAACACCCAAAAGAGAGTCAACTATATTCTCTGCAGACAATAGAAACAATAGAAAATCAAACATTGACTGACTTCATGATTCCCGAATTGCCAGCAATAAATGGAAGAAAGAACTTTAAATTAGCCGTCATAAATGTGGATGTAGCCCAAAATTGAACCCGTCTGAGAGCCAACGATTCGACTGGCGTCCTTGACTGAGTTCACGTTTACGGCCATCATAAAAACCGTCCTCGATGACGCTCGTTCATAAAACATCATCGTAGTTTGACAGAAGTCAATGTCAAGTTCAACTGACAGACATAAATTGAATTTATGCTCTCCTCTGAAGGCTTTGTCGCTCGTCGCGGGTGGGTTGATGAACGAAGGCAAACAACGATCACTCGATCAATTGATCGAAGGTTCGTAGACGAGAATCACATAAGCACAACTTATGTTCGGACACAGTTCGATGACAATTATCAGCTCCATGTGGCAGTTGCGCTGTCACTGGTCGTCCTCGAGCCTCCTCTTGCAGTGTTTATGGCGAGATGCTGCTGCCATCGTGCGCGTGCCGCCGACCGTTTGTCGTGTGACTCTTTTGTGCGCCTTTATGGCTGCCTTTCCCTTCTGTCGTCCACGCGGCTGGAGACGGTCGGTAGTTTAGGCTCAAAAGTGACGACCTTTTCTTAAGCCAAGGCCTCCTGTACGCGTGGCATGCATTAGCGTCACATGGATCAAGATCAGCCAGCGTAGATCAACTAAACGATCGTTTAAATCGACGCACGCACGACCAAGGTGAAGCGCGGCGGAGAAATGGTGCTCATCAGTGTCAGATCGTGATCGGAGAAAAACTGCCATTAAGAGACCCTTGAGAGCAGCAGCGAAGTGCCATTAGAACGACAATCGCCCGATCAGGTTGGCCGGTGCGTTGCGAACTGAGGTAACCTTGACTTGCATTGCACGCTTCTGCAACGCACGAACCACTCACCAGGCTACGCATTCGCTTCCATCGCTACTGCTGCAAAACTGAAGCCAAGCAACTGATCTTGAAGATTTGCAGCGAACTGATCTCAACTCGTGCATGTTTTCGTTTGTTTGTTTATTTTCATAAGGAGTACAATTTCTCAAACGATGCGCTGGATCTGTGATGCGCTGCAGCTCATTCTGTGCGTTGCGGAAAAGCTAATAACACGAACGCATTCGTAGCCGCATTTGGAGCACATCTCGATCTTGTTAACATGCATCGCAGTCGCTAAATGATGTTGTTGAATCGCTGCCACTAATCAGCCAGCACCATAACCAGTAACGGTCATGCAGTTCGGTATGCGAGCAGCGGCTACGTACTGCCGCTTGTCGGGAGCCATGTTAACAGCTCCGTACACTTGGCCATATTTGCGGCGACGACAGGTTCCGCGATTATCTGAAACATAAGTGGACTGAATGAGTTTTGCATAGTTTATGGTTGTCAATGACTGCTGCGTTGCCACATGTTTCGCTGCTGCTGCTTTCAGAAAATAGTCCATGGTATATAAATACGATGGCACTGATGACATACTTAGAGTATTCAGGATGGATTGCGAGCAGATACGGCTTCGATCCAGTTACGAATGCTGGAAAAGTGTTAACAGAGATTTTCTCGTCCATCAACAATATTGGAGTTGTTAATGGGTTGGTTCTGACTGCTTCTTAAAGGTTCCTTTTTAGTTCAGAGATTAGCGAGAATAGGAATTCGGGAAAAGGAAGATATTGCAATTTCATAGAGTTCTACCATCTGTTACGGAGCTATCTAACATTTAAATAAATGTCCCTGCCAAACTATGATCGCTATAAATAATCGCTGGAGAAACTATCTGAGAAAATAAACTCTGAATCTGAGTGTCCAAGATTATGTTCCAAAAATAATAAGAATAGATTAAAGTTCCTTCTTCTGTGACAATCTTGTGTTCTTTCTGTGCAATCACGCTTTGTAAATTCCTTGCATATATTTGAGTCTTCCTCTTCTTTTTCTCATCTCGAAACTACTTCATCCATTACTAAAACTTTCCCACACGCAGCATAATTAATTAAAAGAAGTTTCGCTTCTACAATATCTACAATATGGAGAAGAAAAACTAAAAATTCCAGAGATTTTTAACGCTTGCATCCTCTGGAGACCCTGCGGACTTCAACACTTTAAAGGAACATCGAATGTCAAGAGTCTTGTTAGGCTCCATCAACCCGCAGAAGAAGAGGAGCAGGAATTCAACATCGTTTCATAACGAGTCCACGCAACAACCACGTCAGCATTGAAGCACCAGAGTGCAGTAGTTGGTCGATCGTACTGCTTGGCAGGGTGACCAGTGCATCGGCATTGGCTGCTGATGCCGCAGCGAGAGCTGACAAGCCGAAGGACTCGGTAAACATAAGTTAACCTTTTCCGTTTTCGGTACTAAGCGAAGGCTTTCACATAAATTCGCAAGAAATAAACGAACTTCTCCTTTCAAGGTACTCCTTCTGTTTCCCAGGCTGCCTCACGCGACTGACGTTTCGTCTGACTCTCTGACTGGCTGACTGACTGGCCTGCTTTACAAATCAACTGTTCCGAGGCGAGCTTGTTTCTAATTGTAACTTTATTCACGCATTAGTTGTGCACATCATCTTCTTTACCAACTCTATTCGCAGCCTCAGCCTCGTCTCCATCTCCATCTCCATCTCCATCTTCGCCCCTGTGTGTGTGAGTGTGTACCCATCTTCAGCACCCATCGCTGCAGCTACAGCTTTCGTTCTGCAGCCATCAACTTGGGTGGTCTCGAACCAAAATGCGGCTCATCTTCAAAAAGAGTTCAAACACGCGCAAACACCGACTCCAACAGCAACTCCAACTGTGCCTTTAATTCGTCCACGCCGGGCGCGTCTTGACTGCGTTGGATTCAATGATTGCGGATCGCGGATCGAGCAGAATGCAACTGAACGAAGTTGGGCTCTCTCTCTCTCTCTCTCACACAGTCTCGTTTCGGCTGCGTATCCTTCTGCGTTACTGGAAAGCAGCACCCATTGTGTAGAATTCCGCGGAACAGTCTTTCGCTGGAATTCGCAAATGAACTGCGTCGGAACTCGTCTACGATCGGCGAGGATCGTTGGAGCGGAGCAGTTATAATAAATTTTGCCAAGTTGATTTTTAGCGATGCGACCTCGGTCGTTATTTGTGCGCACCCTGAGAGACACTCCGGAGACGATGCGAACGAAGGAACACGATAGATGCGATGTAATCGAGAACTAATGGGCTCTGATGTCCGCAGTTGTCGAACGTGTGTAGGACGCAGAAGGGGAGGTGGGGGGGGGGGGCGATGTAAAGTAACCGAAATCAGACATCGCTCTTGATTATTTGTAGCAGAGGCAGGAAGACAACAGCACAAGTTTACGTCAGTCGGAATGAAGTTGAAATGCACAACAAGCGGCGGTTAATTTTGCAGACGGAAAGGACAAATGGGCCCCATTCAGGCCCCGTAAAAGAAATGAAATCGTATGCATGTAATACCCAGAGGATGTTACCTGTACTTTTGGAGAAGAAACGGTAAGTCTTTGGGGTACTTATTCACCCCAATTCACCTTATTAGCTGAATTGGACTCATCTTATTGGACTTTTCGTCTTATTAAAAGTTGAGTTCAAACATCCTTTCGTCCTCATGAATCAGACTTCTCTTAATAATTAACTTGAGTTAGTTATTCGAGTGCTTTTCCAGAAGTAAGCTGAACTAATCTCCTTATCGAGGCAAATAACCACCTCCACGTTGTGTTCCATTGTATGCAATCCCAAGACTCAGTTTATTGAAAACTAAACAAAGGCGTCCACTGGCCAGTGCCACGTTGTCGTCTCCTTGTCTGCCAGCCGACAGACGCATCAACCGTCCCCGGCAGCCTCACTGCAGTTGGAACCATAAATTGTCCGTGGATGTTACGCCGTCTGTGGCTTTTCTGGCGGTGGTAATAAATGCGCCCCGCTTGTAAGAATTTATTGAAATTAATCATCATTGCGAATGAGACATGAAATTGTCTTGCTTTTCTCCTTAGCTTCGGCCTCGGCTGCGGCATCGGCTTTAGCTTTGGCTTTGCGGGCAGCGTCTGCTTGGAGCGGTGTTCAGTGGTCCTGGCTGTGGCCGGCTGCTGTCTTAGCTGAGACGTTGTAATTCTTATTTAGAGCCCGTAGGATAGAGCGTGCATAGGTTGCGTCAAGCCTCGTTGTAGTTGTAATAATTCGAAATGATTGATGAAGTCGTATATGTTAGTTACCAGCAGCGGCATTGCTTGGCGAGTAGTCTGAAGTGGAGCTGCAGAGCTTCGTTTAAACAAAAATCAATAAAAACGAAGCGAATAACCGTCTAACCGTCGAAAAGCACTCCAGTGCGATAAACTGTGCACTGTGGACAGTGGACAACACTTCGAGGGGTCAAAGCCTTAGGAGTTAAAGCCTTATTTGCCAATCTGTGAAATAAAGCGTCAGCGGCGGACAGTGCTTAAAGGGTTAAATAAATATGTGTCTAGGTTTGCAATTACTCGGCACTCGAAGGAGGGGCGGCTGGTTATTGATTGGTTTTCCTCCCATTTCAAGGCGTTGGCCACAACGTTGATGCGCTGGTTGGTTGGTTTGCATACCAAAATCACCAGATACGATTAACCAGGGGCGACTAATCCAGAGGAGCCGTCAAGATTTCGTCTTCCTCCATGGATGAGAAGTGATGAAAAAATTAAAGAAGAAGAACTAGAAAGAAACCACTTTTAAGCCATGTCGCGAGCCATTGAAAGCAGCCTGATATTTAGTCGGCTCCTTGACTGGCAGCAGAGAGCAATTTCACAGCAATTCGGGCAACAGAAAAAACACATGTTAACAAGAAACTAATTTGTTTGTCACTCCAGCGTTGGTCATGCTTTGAAGGATGCGTTCTGCTTTCTGATGAATGCATTTAATTATGCACCTCGTTTAACGAATGCCATGCATAAGCGCAGCCCTCGCTTTGTGCCATAAACGAATGCTTTGCGGTAACCCACACGGCTGGCGTTGCGTTGTTGTTGTCATTCTTGTTGTTGTTGCTGTTGTTGTTTTCTTGCAGCTGAAGTGAATTAGTGAGTCCATCAGGTGTGCAAATTGCGAAATCATACAGAATGGATATAGAAAGAGTGTCGAGGGTTTCACGGGTCTCGAGGATTTCGGGGAATATCGCTCGCATTGAAGAATCTGACTAAACAAACCGTCCAAGGAGCTTTTGTCCATGAAGTGACAATCTTAAAGCGAGCTTGCTGAGGTTCACCAGGGCCGGTTTGGTTCCTAGCTCCTCTCCATTCCTCGAAATCACTTCAACTTGTACAACATGTCGATTAATTAAGCAACACGGCAGTCTTGAGAAAGAGTTTCCACCAAACTTCGTAGGTTTTGATGTACTTTGTGGGTGTCTAAATGAACTGCGATGGGATCTTTTCTATTGAAGTTACTTTAATTATTTTTGAAGGTGTTGAAATTCTTGTTGCAATCAGAGTCCCGAATGAGGTACGATTTTCGCCTACAAGAACAAGTGTCTAACTACGTTGATTCTGGCAGCTTTTAGACACTTCGCTCCGCTCTCCGGTTCACATTCACTGGCTTCTGTTCTGCTTCTGCACTGAATAATAGCACTGAATCTAGCTGTTCAATTTATTGTTAATAAAGAATATTGTGGATAGTAAAATAAGTCTTGCGATGATAGCTTGGAGAAAACAAAGAAATGAAAATTTAATTGTGTATCGTAGTGGAATTTATTTGGGAACAGCTTTTATTTGCATTGAAACATTAATTGCATAGACCCACTCAGCGGAGTTCCCTCGAATTTTCCGGACTTTATTATTTATTACATGCTCAAAATATCGTCCTAAATCTGATATTGTCATGAAATAATTCATAATACGGCTTCATTCAAAAGCCTGAAAGAATTTCCTCTATATATATATATATATATATATATATATATATATTGTACAATGCAAATCTAGGGACAACATTTAGAACATTACATACAGATCCACACTCGGTCAACATCGAATAAGACTCTACAAACAGTTCCCCAGTGAAGTTCGAAATTCTTACCGAAAAGTGGGGAAATTCTACGAATTCGAAGTGGAGACATGAACAATAACAATGCCTAAAACCAGTTTAAAATGGAGGGGAAGCATTAAGGCTCCCCCGATGTGCCCACAAACACTGAAAGGAACCAGTTTCGTCGCCAAGTAATCAAGACAGAGAGAGAGAGGGACAGAGAGAATAGAGAGGGAAAATGCCCCCCGATTCAGTCTCTCCACAGGACGGTAGTAACCCGAGCACAACAGCAGCTGCTCTGCAACTGAGCACAAGTTACAAGCAAACCAGGATTAAATGGCAGAATGGGAGATAATGGGATGGCGAAAAGAGAGCGAGAAGAAGGAAGCTGAAGTTAACGACGCACCAACTAGGAACTCTGAAGATGTTGCCGCATTCTGATGCTTGTAACAAGGGCGGAGCCTCCGAGGCAACCGATGAGATGAGTGTTTTATACACAGCCAGGGTCCGGGTGCCATTCGACGCAGGTACTCGAAGGAGGCATGCGTTGTCTTGTATTCCTGCCATCACTATAGATACATATGCTTATCCATTCCTCCCCCCGCTCCGTACCTTGTTACCTTGATACAACTGATTGCTTTAAGTGCAACAAGGACATTAAAACCCTTGATACTCGTACTTATGAGTGCCTATTATGTAATAGTTTTCTATATTTAATTATTTGTTCAAGCTGTGCCTCAACATTTTTTTATTTATTTACTTATTAAAAAACCGTTTTTTTAACTCAATTGTAATTGAATTTTAAGTTGAATAACATATGCTAAGAAACATAGCAGTTGTTCTCACTCACCAAGACCAAAACCAATGAATACTTTCTAAAAAGCGAATAAAAATCAATTAAAGGAAGATATTATATTCGTATGAAGGAAGATCTCAAAGAAGATGTAATAATCTTCTTTTTCTTGTGAAAGAATTATAGTGATAAATACAGAGTAATAAAAGAAATTAAAATTAAAGTCATAAAATAAACGGTTTTTAAGAAGAGGACTCTTTTATGAGCGCTATTTTAACTGATCCCAAGAAACTACATACTTCAGCTTCAGATTCCGGTAATATTTGCTCCAAATGAGCATTTATGAGCCAATCGACTCTCAAAAAAAGACTGAAATTAACACTTTCACTCGTTTTTATGAAATTATATTATACTACTTTTAATATTGTATTTAAAATAATCTTCATTGCGGTGTTTTGCTTAACTTAAGTTCATTGTAGTTGTAGTTGTTGTTGTTGTATTGTTATTGCTGCTTCCACTCTATTGATTAATCAAGTTGATTCGAGGTCGAGGTGAAGCCGGTCGGTCTCCTGATTTGGTAATAATACTGCTTTGGTAAACCATCGAAGCGGCATCACCTTCCCCACCTTTTCTCCTCTCTCTCTCTCTCTCTAAAACATCAGTGTACACAATATTGAACACTTCTCGATGAGACGTGTTCAATTTTAACTTAAAACGCGATTCGTGCGCTACAAATTGAGCGCAACTCATCATAATCAACTGAAGAAATAATAAGAACAACAACAACAACAACAACAACAATACAATTATGCCGCTAATAAAGCTGAAGAAAAGTGAGGTTAAGCGTTGGTTAAGTTATTCTACGTGAGCGTGCAGCAGCACAAACAATTGCAATGGAAGAGCTGCGGCAGGGCAGATACGAAGACGAGGGGTTACGGAGGGACAGACGGCAGACGTCTTTGATGGAAGTACGATTGAGGAGCAACAAGTGCGCAAACACATACAACAACAACAACGACTGCATGAGCCAGCATGAGCATCAAAGCACTCGGCACCAAGCAACCACTTGAACGTGCGCGCATCCGCGATGGCAAAATAATTGAACACCAGCACCGGCACCGGCACCGGCACCACTATCAGCCCCAAGCCTCCGAGACCCAGCACGAGCAACAACAACAACAACAACAACAACAACCGAGCACTGCATCGTCTGGCCGCTGATGGTGTGTGGAAAAGCAACACCACCGCTCCGAGGACGCTCGTATAACCGCGGGAAATTATGTGAAAATGTGGTGAATAATGATGGAAATCGCTGCGATCAACGTTGCTGTTGTTATAACTTCAGTTAATATTTGTTTTCGCGAATTCATAAACAAATAATAAAAAATAATTTAAATGAAAGATTTGACCGATCGACCGAGCAGAACATGGGGCGTGTGCGCTGAATAAAATTTGTGGGATGTACGATTCAGTTGTTGCTGTTGTTGTTCGTGTTTCACAAAAGTAATCGAAGAATAAAAGGAATCGCTGCTAAATTAACTGAATCCTAACCGAATCGAAGAACAATAAAAGAATCTCGTCGAATGCGAAAATCAAGCAAGCAATAAATTCTGTTCACTTTGGGCGATGCTTCGGGAGGGGGGAAGGGGAAGGGAGGCAGAGGATCGGGAGCACCGTGAAGCCGAACGCACGCACAGGAACGATTTAACAGATTTAGTGATCGCGCACAAAGTCTCAATAAAATCTTGATTAAGCAGCCTCGGACATTTCTTGCAAACTGCTCGTTGGTTCGTCCTGCCGGTGATCGTGGTGGCGGTGTTCCGATCATGGTGGAAGCTGGTGGACCCAACGCAGAAACCTTGAGTTAACGTGAGCCAAACACGCACGGAGAAGTGAGCATGCGTGTTGAAGTGAAGATCGTTCGTTCTTTGTGCGGTTTTTGTTTCGTATTCTTTTTCCTCGAAGCTTAACATTATAATAAAATACAGTAAAGGAAAAACGATCCTAAAGTGGGCCCGCACCGCGTCTCCCCGAGCAGCCGATCCTTCGCCATTAAATTCCACGAAATTGTGATCAGAATTCTGCAGATCATTGTTTTTATTTTTATTGATCGCAATATTGTATTGCATTTAAGAATCTTTTGTGTCTTCTCTGCTGTTCTGCGGAATACAGGGTGGAAAGTCAGGGACTCCTGTCTAAAGCTTGTTTTAGTGACAAGACGGCTTCAGTTGAACCCGAAAGTCAAAGGATATTGATTTCAGTGTAGACGACATAATAAACTGTGGCAATGAATGGAGCGAATAGTGAAAGGAAGGATGAAAGAGTCTCTAGATTCTTGGAAACTACAGCTTAATAAATATTTGCACTTAATTTCTGTCTCTTAAGATTGAGATTAGAAAATATTAAATAAAATCGGGTTCGGTTCTGGTTGTTTCTTTGGCCGCTGGGAAATGGAACCACTTCGCTGCAACCACCTGAAACACACACACACACATGCACTTACTTGTGCCTTCCTGCAGTTGCGACATCAGCTCGATCACATCAGCGCAATTATGTCGCACTCAACGTGCCTCAACGTGTTAATTTCGCAACAATCATCTCGAATGTCGCAAGTAGGATGTGGCGACGACGAGCGACGTCGCGCTGTGGAATTCGAGTAGCGAAAAAGTGTTGACTGGCCGACTATTGGCAGGAATTCCAATGCTTTTGCTGAAGCTGCAAAGCTATTTAATTCCGTTGGCGATGAGATCGTCGGTCGCTGAGATCGTTGATGGAATACAACAGTCGCTGCTGATTCAAGTTGTTCATCGTCTTCTTCGTGTTCTTCATCTTCTTCTTCTTAGATCGTTCCAAATGCACATAAATTAAATTGTTAACAGCTATAAATACAGCAAAAAACGTTACCAAGTCTATATTGTGGAACACCAAAGAAGTTGTCAGATAGAACTGTTCATCGGAATCATTTCAATATAACAAAAACAGAAACATCGCATTCGCCGGTCTCTCTTCGAACCTTCCCCTCTCCCCATCCACCCCACCCTCCACCCCCCCCCCCCTCGCCAACCCCTTCCTTTCATCGACTTAAAAACGTAATTTAAGCTGAAGCGCGACAGAAACTTTTTAATCTTTTCTCAAAATACTGAATTTTTTATAATGTAATTTATTTAAAGTCGCAATCGTGGCGATCGCTTTTGCTGTCACCCGGGAGAGATTTATGAATGTCACCTAAACCAAAATACTCTCTCTGTCGCTCGGTCTCTCTTTCTCCCTCTCATTCCTCGCATTTCATTCCACTTCAATTTCGCTTGCTTTAAATTTTTAGACACCATTCCGTATCATTTCGGGTGATATTTTAATTTTCCTTTAAAAGCGTTTCTGTTTTTCTGTAGAATTAAAAAATTAATTACTCGTTAGTCCAACGATCGCCGCTTTCGGGATCAGAATTTATTGTTATTACACCTTCATTTCGCCATATTTACGATCTGGCTCGAAAAGTGTCCGGCTCGAGAGCGATGTGGGGGACTTTAAAGGTCTCTGGCATCGGAGTCACGTACGAAAAACACATGAAATTGAGTTGTAGCGATGAGCCTTAGATGGAATCGCTGCTCGAATTAAGATCATTAGAGTCGGTCTACGTGACTCAGGCCGCTCGACGTGCGGTTGAGTGAAAAACAAGCATTACAAGAACAAAAAAAAGATATTTTGACATGTACTCATGTAATGATGAATTATTTAGACAATCAAATCAAACGGTATTTCATAAGAGACGAAATTTCAGCTAATTTTTATAACAGATCTAGAAAATATGTGTAATTCTATGAAGTGGGACAAATATAGAAGTTCTCTCAACGGAAGTTCTCACTCTCGTAGTGTCCGGTAACCAGTTTGTCGTAGTTCTGAAGTATCTGAATAGAATATCCTCCGTCTTTCCTAAGCTCTCAGGCCATCAACACTCGACTGAGTCCACTCTACCAGCGACAGTCACAAAAGCAAGACAACTAAAACCATAGTCATAGTTTCACTAAAGGAAGTCAAGTACATTCTCGAGAGTGTATAAATTAAATTAATATTCCCGATGGACGCCCATTTTTCGCGTCAACGTAATGGAAAAATTATGCTGGAATAATTAAAAAGCCAAGCAAACCTCGATCACTTGGAAGACTCAATGAAACCATGATTTTCATTATTATTTCTTCACACGAGTGCGGACGGCTTTAGAAAGAAAGGAGGCGCAACTGAATATGGAAAAATACATGAAGCTCCAGCGCAGACTTAAAGCTGATTAAGATGGTTGGATGGTTAACCTAACCACTCCACACTTCGGCAGGAAAAAACTTGTGCTAACAACGCACTGCAGTGCATTTAAATACTGGCCGCCATTTTGACATACGCGGTGCTTAACTACTAATGAACAAACGTGCATGCAACATGCAAGTATGAGGACAAAGAAGTTTGCGGAGGAGCGGGGGGGGGGGGGGGGGGGTAAGTGCTTTTAACTGACCAATTAAACATTTATGCCTCGCACTCGACGGTTCTTGTTCGCCATCTCACTCTCTGTCGTGGACTTGATTTATTTAGTTAGAACCTTTGGATCAAAGAAACGACGTGCTTAAATAAATTATTTAATGAGTAGTACGAGAACATGTCAGACAACACGCCAGACACCGCGACAGGCACCGAACACACCGATTCTGAAAGGTTTGAAGCGATGAACAGGAGATACACTTAAATAAAAGGAGATGTCAAGAGAACGAGGACCTCATGCAGAATGTGATCAAAAAAAACAGAAGGAATCCTCCAATAATACAAATCATTACATCTCGAAGAATTCATTGACCTTGAGTTATACTCGTACCTCTTCTTTTCCCCCTTATTTGCCTTTGTTGTTGCGTTTTTTGCTGTGTACTTACGACCGACGGGTAATCGACAGGGTAATCGCTGTGTGTAGTGTTGCTGTTGTTGTTGCTGGTACCTCGTATAGCTAACTATATGATTTCATTATTCGACCCGCTGTTTTAACGTGTTTTATTAAATCATTGCAATTTAAAACAGCGTATTAAAGCTCAAAATAACAGCAATAATAAAGCAACAAAAGATTACACGATGCAGTTGAGGTTCGCAGCTGCAGTGGACCCAAAGGATACTCGCGAGTGGTCACCTAAGCGATTCCGCTTGAGCGTTGTCCACGTTACGGTTTCACGTTGAATGCAAGTGCAAGCAATCGCAATGTCGTTGTTGTTGTCCGATCCTTCCGGCCCTGTTATTCGCCGCTTTAGCTGCATCATAATAAAAATAAAAGCAATCACTAAGTGGCGATGCGGTGCTCTGCAATTTTCTAGCTCAATGACGTGGCGCGCGAAGGTGCACAGCTGCGATCGGGGCGCTTGCGTGTGAATGGGCCCCCACTTCACTCCATCGCAAGCAGCGTCGCAACAACGATTAAGGAGCGCACGATTTATGTTTTAATTTCGCATTTAAACGTGCGCATGCGCAACCTGCTCCTCACTTAAATCGACGCGCGGACGGGCGCTGAGATGGGCAACGAGTACTCTTCATGATTTCATTTAAAAATCACGGCGCTCAATCGAAAATCGAGACCCGGGGACGAGAACAACTTTAATACAATACAACCGCAGACACGCCCACTCTTAGAGCTACTTTGATGAAGTACGCGATTATGTTGTTGCAATAAATAACCAGAGCACAGCCACCATCGTCGTTAATAACTATTTTAGCCCAAAATTCATTTCACAGCCAATCCAATGATCGAGCTGAGCGATTGTGAAATAAATGAGCAGAAAGCGCAACACGACAGACGCTGCTAATGAACGAGCTCCACGTTAGAGCGACTTTGGCCCTCCTCATGGCTCCAGCGTCCCGTATTGGCGCGCTATTCGCCTGTATTCGACTTAAAATCGGGTTCAAACAAAGCTCACCCCGCTGACATGTGAACCAACCTGGATTCATTTGTTGCCTGACACTTTATCTGTGGACCGTGGAGCTCTCACCGCCGACCGACGACGAGTGCTGGCAACTAATTAGCCCAAAATGCAAAACAGACGACGGAGAAAAGCCGTGGAAAGGTTAGAACGGGGTCTCACTTAATTAGCAGCAGTTTTCATTGCAACAAATGTTGCAGCCGCTGCATGACGTGAAACAATTTGAATCTGTGCTCAGCTGCCACAAATTCCAGGCTTGCAAAACCGTGCTGCCATCTACGGACTTTGAGCTGATGGCAGAAACTACTTCTCCCCGTGCTGCGGCCACAAACGCCGAGTTGACACATCAACAGCTCGCAACCACACGAGGTGCCGGATACCTACAGCGTGCAGCACCCAACAACGAGACTAATTTGCACTCTGGCCAACATGAAATCTGCACTCAGACCGTATCCGGCATCTTGAAGGCGATTGCGCTGGGTCGAGATGCAACCGCAAGAAATTTAATTAGTCATAGAATCGGGCTCAAGCGAGTACCCCCGCGGCCAACCCCTGCGGCCTATCAACCCACAACCTCTAACCGCAGAATTCATAATCCTCCACACCTGAAGAAACCGCATCGAATCTAAGTTGACAAACAACGAATGCTACGCTTTGATTAACTTATTGAAAAGCTGGCCACAGTCAGCACATGGATGGAACTCACCATTTGTGCCGAGTTCGGAGCTGGGATTGGAAAAGACCGAGCCACAGGTACTTCACTCGGTGCATCGGACGAGTGAGCGAACCAGCCATCATCAGTCGAGTGCTGGAAAGTCACTCTCAGCGTGATATCCTGCAGCGCCTAGCGGGCCGAGTCCTTTAGCAACCCATGCAATTGTTGGCGCAACAATGATTGGTTTCGGTCGGAGTCAAAGCCGTCGTCATCGTGTGCGTTTGTGTGGCCTCGCAGAGTTTCGAAGGATGCAACCGAGAAACTGATTCAATTGCTCGGGCTGAGCAATAAAACAAAACATGAGGATAGGTGAGGGGTTCCGTCTTCTCAGACGTGGAAGACATACAAACATGTGGTCGTCTTCCTGTCAAAACACAGCCATTTAGGCAGTCTATTGAGAGCGAGGATAACAAGGATGCCGCCGCCTGTTTTAATTTGACTGCCTTTCGGTTTCTTGTTGTTTAAAATCGGATGAATTTCGGAATCGGTGTCAGCCTCTGAAAAGGTGTCCAGTCAGATTAATAATGACTGCAATCCATTATATTCCCATTGTTGTTATTGTGATTGTTGTTATTTTAACTTTCTTAGCAGTTGAGATGGTTTCTAGGATAGTTTGGAAGACGAACAGTTGATAGCATAGCATAAAAAACTAAATAATGATGATTAATTTTATAGAACATGGTACCAAAGTTCATTAAATTCGGTCAGTTAAGACCTGTGGTGTTCATATGTTAGATTCCACCTGCCGAGTGGACCATTTGGAAACATTAAGACGGCAAAATGGCTTCCAATGTATACCAATCCAATTCCATTCAAAGGGAGTTTCTGAATCTGCTTATTATTATTAGAGACAAATTTTATTTAATCGTAGGTTGGACAAATGATATGGGTTCTGTTTTATATAGTGGACATTTCTGTGTTTAAAGATGTGGGATGTGAGTTTCTGACGGTGTCCTTACGAACACTTCCAGAGGAGGATTTCATGAATTCGAGGTTGATTTTCAAGGTTTCCTAAATCTTAAAAGCTAATCAATAATTCTTCTGCAAGGGGAAAGTATATTTTGCTAATCTCAGTTTCAATTTCGATTTATAATAATTTGTATCCACTAACAATGAGTTCAATTGACACAGAAAACCCGACATAAACGAAGTCAATTCAGAAAGCATAAAAGCGATCGAGTGAAAACATAAATACTCATTTAACACTCCCGATTAATCCGCTTTAGAGTCTCGAATAAAAACCCATTTAATTTCCCTCCCTCGCCGGTTGTGTACACGGCGCAAGTTACAGCGACGTAACCGAGCTAAAATGTAACCGCGACCCTCTTCTGTGGGTACGCCACCAGAATTAATGATCCAAGCCATTTGCTGGCAACCAGCAGCAGCGGGAGCCGTCTTATCAGCGTCTTAAATCCTTTCGACAAATACACGAAATGCTAACCACCACCACCGCCGTCGCCGCCGCTGCATCCCAGCGCATTCCCTGCGGCCAGACCGTGCGCACTCTGTAAGTGGCTGCAGTACATATTGTAAATCTCCCTAAATGACCATTTAAAAGGTTTCGATTCCGATAAATGCAACTGCAACGCGTTCCACTGACTGACTGACTGACTGTCCATCGAGTACCAGTCTGTCCCTTTGTGTTTCTCGCTTGTCTGACGAACCGACGCGGTCCGCCGTGAGCGCTCCCTTCCAGTTCGAGTAATTCAATGCTCAGAGCTCGGCGTTGATAGCATCTTTTGTAGCTCCTCGTTTGCTCGATCACTCGCCTTCCTCCACACAGATTGGTCCGGGAGCAAGCAGCCACGAACAACCGATCGGTGTTGATGTTGTGTACAATTTATTGTATTGTTGTAGGTTTTAATGTGGTGGCTGTGGCTGTGGCTGTTAAGGTTACTGTTGTGTCTTTGGTTGTCGTCTTATGTCGCGGTTTGGGACAAAAAAATTGTCACCACGGTCGAAGCGGATGGATCATCTCCCTTCTGCGGAGGGCTGAGAGAACATTCAAATTATCAGGGGATTAGAAGCAGCGTGGTTGCCTCTCAAGTTGCTCTGCGCTGATGTACGTTATCAGAGCCCGATACCTGTAGACCAAACGACTGCATTGGACCGACCTGTTGAAAACGAAGAATTACGGACTACTCAGTGTCCTGTGTTTGATAAATTACGGATTTGAGTTACATAACCTGTGAAAACTTAAAGAAATTCCATCGGTTTTGTTTTTAAAACAGCTTTTCAACGATGAGTGTTTCCATTAATGGATCCGATATGATACACTTTAAATTTTATAAAATCCATTTGCTCAGTGAAATAATAATTCTGCTGACTTCTTAATTTCCAGCGCTAACCACTTGAATGCTTAGTAACTCGCTCTCAGTATTCACTCATAGTATTCCTCCACCGCATCCACTCTTCCCTTCCTCTGAGTCCAAGATTTATTTGACTTGTACTCGCTCACCAACAATTTTCATATTTTCACCTCATCACGGGCGGCGAAACAACTGTTTTCCACGATGAACTCGCTCCGATGGCCATTTATCACTCCGCAATTATGCCGAACCGGCGGATGAGCGGGCGAGGGCGACGTGGGCCGGGGCTTTGGCGCGATAGTCTGCCATGATGATCTCGGAACGTGTTTCGCTGATGCCCGCAGCGAAATCATTTGTATCTGGCGTGATTTGGTCGTTTTTCTTTTTCGCAATTCAATTTGCAGTTTGCATTAATTTAGCGTTCGAACCGAGCTGAGCGGTGGATCTGAAGCGGCCGTAACTTGAAGCTTGTTACCGCTGCGATGGTTAGAAACGTGATTTCTGCGTCCCAGCTGGACACCGCGAGTGTGCTATGATTTCTATTATTGATGCGCAAATCGATTTGAAGATCGAGCTCGACTCAACTGATGCCTTATCGTGTCAGCCTTTAAATATTATAACTAAACACCAAAGCCGAAATCCTTTTAGGTTAATCAGCTAAATGACACCAATAAAACTGTTGGCGCAACAAGGAACCGCATCGGAGCTGCTGTAGATCAAACGGGACGGTGCGATGACTTCTTTTTGTTCTCTGCTTGCCTCGATACCATCCATCATGTCCTTCGGTGACACTAAAGCGATAAAACATGGACAGCGACAACAAACAAACCCAGCAGCAGCAGCGGCAGCAGCAGTTGTGAACCTGCAACTCGGACCACCCAGCATAAGCAACACGACGCACTTGCTTTCACCACTCCACAATCACCCACAATCTTGGGTTAAATTTCGGTCAGTTCAACAGCCAGAAGAGGGCTGTAATTTAAACCATCCGGCAATTTGTACGCACCGATCATCGTTTGAGGATGTGCCGCCGTAATTGTTGTGACAGCAACAATACAAGAACAGCAACAACAGTCGTCCCTAAAAGGACATTAAATAAAGAAGCTGTACAAGAAAAGGAGGAATGAGTATTAATTTGGTAACGAAAACAGTGCAATAAATGGCTGGCTTCGATGCTTATCTGTGCTGCCGACTGCACATGTTTTGATTGTGTTCCATCGGCTGCTTGTGAACAACGCCATACATTTTGAAGTCTTTTGAAGTCGGTCTTGTGAACCAATCGTCTATGAGTCCCAGTAGTTTCACTTTATAAAGGATGCTCTCGGGCACGGCGGAGGAAGCAGGAGTCGTGTGAGAAAAAAAATGTCGGCGGAATGAACTGGATCAAAGGATCAGTGGGATACCTCTGTTGTGTTGATCATGATCTCTGCAGCATGTGTTGCAGAGGAAAGCGGCATAGTTTTGGGGTGATTTAATGGTTTCTTGGGTTTCTTGTTGTGGTTCGCTGTTGTAAGTCGATGCTGTGACATGAAAAATAGGTGCAGGCACTCAGCCAATCGCAGCGTCTTATGTTTCGCTCGGTACCACGGATGGCTTTATGGAAAATGGGGGAAAAACACGAAGTCAAAGAGTTTGAGTTATGACTGAAAATTTAGTGATTATTGACACTTAAAATTATGGCTTGACGGTTCCAAGTAATCTGTAACTAGATGCTAGCTGCAGTGTGTATATTACGACGATCTCTCGTGGATAACGTGGATGAGTACAGATTGCTTCAAATAGAAACTTGAGAGTGTACTTGGAAATCTCTAAAAGATATACTCGTAGATCTATAACATATGTATTCTATGAAAAGCAAAGGATAAACATTTAATATGTACATATGTATACAAAGAAGTTTCCCCTTTCAATTGTGATCCTGATGATCCAAAGCATGGTAATTATGAAACATCTTTATTCGGTCGGTCGTGTCTCAAGCGATAACCGATTCCAACTTCGACTTGCCGCCAAATCCTTTTAGTAAATGAAGTTCTTTACGTGGGACAGTGCAATTTGCGCAAACCACGAGACCAATCATTAAGCAATAACAGATCAATATAGAATCTCATCGAAATGAACTCATTTTCGGTCGCTACTGCAACAGCAACAACATGCCAGCCGATCGCGAAAAAAGAAATCGAATATGTTTGATCATGTTGGCTTTAATGGCTTCCATAGAACGCCCCCAAAAAGAAGAACAAAAACAAAAGCACAAACATAACGCAATAACAGAACAACACAGAACAATGCTGAAAAAGATGCTCCATAAGAAAAGCAATCAACGGAAAAAACTGCCTCTCGGGGCTTTGCTGCTCTTAACTGCTTCCCTTGAAAAGCACAAAAACAATTCTCGCTCTTCCCAAAGGCAGCCAAAGAAATTTAAAATTTATACCAGAGCCTCATGATGGCCGACCTGGCCGAGGACGCGTTCAATCAACCCACTTTGCCCCTCGCGTCGCAGACAGACAACCGTTCGAAGCTGAAAACCTTCGTTTTTGGCCTCTGCAGTCCGTGTGTTGATTGGTAAGAAATGCAAGGAGACGCATTTAAGATCGGACACCGCATCCGGCGAGCAGCTTCACTTGGGATGGCTTCGGTGATCCGCAGCACAACAACTCTATACAGTCCACTCTGCACGGTCGTACATAATTTTACATTTTTATAAGTTTCCAGAAACGAAGACGCCGAAAAGAGAACCGATCGACGCTGGGTGCACAAAAACTGCTGTACAAAATGTCGGTTACGCTGAAAGCCATATTAAAGGGATTTGCTTTTTGTTGCTTTCCGTTTTTTGTAATGAACGCGAAGAGATCGCCTTCATCTCAGTCTCATTCCGAAGCTGGCTGGTCGTCTGTACAATAATTATTTTATTTCGATTCCTCCAGTCTGCCATCCTGTTGATGACGACAGCAGCACCGACTGACCCAACAAGCGTTTTTGTACACTTTTCGCATGTCATGTCCGCGGTGGGCTGTCAACAGCCCCGGGATGAAATGATCAAAGTTGATCGCATAATGATCGTGGTCTACGCCATGTGAGTGAGTGAGTCGGAGACAAGAGGCCGGGAGTGAGAGACATGTTGTCAGATTGAACTGGTTTCATTTACACTACACACTCCTCAAATGTGTGTGGAGATGCGATTTCGGCGTAGACAAAATCTTTTTCGGTTCTGTGTGTCTGTAGACTGGACGATCGATCGGTCACCATCGGACCCATCAGCACGGCTGAAGTTGCCCGTCGTAAATAAGCTATTATAAGTGTTCATAAACCCCCTTTCTGATGCTGATGTTGCCCTTTTTTGATTTAGCTCTTACGTGTATATTTCTTCCATTTCCGATAATTAGCTTTAATGGATCTCTCAGCTACTGGTTGCGTGGGGTCGATGCGTGATGCGGGGATCTTGATTATTTAATAGCTGCCTCGATTTCAGTGAGGTTATTCAACTTCTTGATTGATTGGATGACTCTGAATTGTAAAGTCTGAAAATAGTTTATGTGTGCTTTCATTATTGGTTAATCTATGAACAGTGACAAGATCGATTTCAGTGGCAAGTACCAGAGAATTGATAGAAATTGCAATGCTGCATTAGTTTAAATCTTTCACTCTCTGAAGTGCTAGACATAAACGCATCCTTTTTCCATGTGGAAAGCATTAAAATCACTATGAACACTTCCTGTATGAGATCATCGTAGAAGAGGATGTTCATCGTCGTTCTTTAGAACCGTCTCCCTGCTCGGGGGTGTCTATAGAGCACAAAGGACTTCCATTACTCATTACACGATTAACCGGAGCGGACCGGAGTCACAATAAAATAAATCCCGGGCAATTACCATAACAATAAACCCCAACAGTCTATTGTGTGGCATACGACAAGTGTTGCCGCTTGCGTTGTCCTCCGCTCTGGCTGCCTCTCGCTGCTCCGGTGGTCCGACACCCCGACACCCCGACAATCAACTCGAACAGTCGGTCGGTCGTCATCAAAGCGAAAGAGAATAATTATCGGCCAGAGATCTGACAAGATTGCAACATAAGACACTGCAAGAAGTGTTGGAATGAAACACCAACAACATCAAGTCGAAAAAACCTCTATTAGACTCCCAGTCGCATTGTTAAAAATTAAAACAACAACAGCAACAACAACAACAGAAGAAGCTGCAGAAAGATCTGCTGTAACATGATCACAAGTGTTGGACTTCAAGCGCAACACTAATCCGAACGCCTCGCTTGACGCAGACGAAGTCGACCCGCAGGAAAGCGCATCAAGAAGTAGGCGCTTCCTGCTCGGCCGCTGTTAATCCACTTAAGCTGCTTGGGCCGTGGATCGTGTCGTTTGTTTTGCCCACAAAATGTGTAATCTTTTGTTAACCATCCAAATATTTCCACTATTAGGAGCAATGGCACTACCACTGAGCTGAGGCAGAAGATGACGAGATGACGAACGTGTGCTTAACAAGCACCCCGTGGCTAAAATCTCTGAACGATCGTCTATTAGAGGATCTGCATTTTTTTAAAACTCTGAGTGCGAAAAGAAACAACTTCACTGCAGACCCAGCTCAGGCCTGCATCAACCCAGTGACACTGATCGGTGTGGGTAACGACGCTTGCCCGTAGCAGCGAAACCTGTGCGTTGAGTGATCTCTGATCGGTGATCCACGCGCTGTCAAGCGGAGGCGATTTATTTCACGCTTAATTAAGGATTTCATCATTTTGACGAGGATTAGCTGAGTGCAACTGGAAGCGGCTCGATGTGTGGTCCTGTTGCGCGATCGTGATGGGGGATAATCTGGGGAAGGAAGCTGTTCGAGCGTGCTTTTATTAGACGCATTAACGGAGTAGCGTGCGAAATCGATGATCGTAAGCCGAAGTGAGTGGATGTCAGGAGTGAGTCTGCTCCACATTTTTGGGGTTGTGGGAATCGCGGATCATTCGCTCGAATAAATATCTTCAGCCGCATTTGTGTTGAGTTTTTAATTAACAATGAATACGGCGTTATTTCATTTTGTGTTTATTTTAAAATAACTGGCAACTGTCTCACTTGAATTAAGGTGGATATATACTCCTAAACCTCTGAATTGCTTTTACTTCAGTGGATTCGAAATTCAAACAGTCGATTGTCGTTAAACACGACAAAGATTGTAAGTTTAAAATGCTTCAATCTTTCCGGGATTTATGTGGATTTAAGGTCTAAGATGGAAAATCCTCAAATACATAATAAATCTTAATTAATTTGATGAGATATTGAGGGGCCTGACAATTACTTAGTTACTATTGAAATGTACCCAAACGACGTATCGCATCTCCATCGCTTCTCTCATATCTTATGCAACCCCTACATACTTTCTACCTTCTCTTCATGTACGGCTTTCCCACCGAGACTTCGTCAGCCTTCGTCAATTAATTTCAGTGCAGATGGTTATCCAATAAAATGTATGTTGAGCGCATTGGAATGTCACAAGGAACCCAGATAAAATATCGCCACCGCTGCTACGGCAGACATAAAATGTCGGTAATAAATGTCCTATTAGCGGCGACCATTAGAGTGTGTGGTGTCATGTGGACCTTGTCCACAGTTGACGCTTGCTGGCAGCGACTTGTATTGTTATCGCTCATCAGTCCGCCACAATAGTGAGCAATAAAATCGATTTTTTAACCATATTAAAGCGAGATATGCATCTAACATATGCTGGAAAGACGCACCTGTTATTGGAGAAGAGAGAGCGAGGAAGAGAGGAACGCGAAAGAGGTGTTGTTTTGGTCCGGTTACATAACAATGCTTTCTTGTGTTATCCGCTGCTGCTTTTCTGTTTTATTACCAATAAAATCTTCCCATGTTTACCGGCCACTTCTTAGTGGTTAACAAGTACACCATCCCAGGTTCCCCGAGGAAAGCCATTTATTAAGTTGAGCTACTAGACTGTTTAACGGGGCGCGGTTAGTTCAAGCAGCTTCCAAGTCAAATGGGAATCTTAGAAACACCATCTTAAATACCATTTTTATTTCCTCCACTCGAGATCTAAATCAATTCTATTACTCGCATTAGAGCGTCCTCCTCGAGTCCAATCGGTCTGAAAGCCATTAAAGAGAGGGCAACAAAAACCCATGGAGACACACACCGAAACGAAGGAAAGTTGGTGAAGTTGAAAGTAGAACTGGTTTCAAAACATTGTCATTTACTCGTTATTAATTGAACGCAGTTTCTAAGTAGCAATTAATTTGTGGTTACTTGTTGGTCGGTGATCCTTTTAAAACGAGGCTAATTAATGCTGGTTTTCAATTCACACCCAACGCGGTGTGGACTCCGCGGAGGTCGCGACGCCATGTTGTATGTGGCCTGCCTCTGCCGCTGAAGAGGTACCTGAGCCTAATTAATACCACTTCAAAACCCACCCCGAACGCGGAGATAACTCCATCCATGCGCGACCATTATGATGGGCGATTGAGTTGGGCTGCAAGAAGCGCAGAGAAGAGGGTTGAAAACGCCAGACCACGTGAATTTCTGATTATGTCGTTCATTTTGAGAACGTAACAAGCGCCGTGAGTGCTTCAGAGGCGAAGAGGGTCGATCGTTTTGGGTTGGCCCATCATTTCCATGGACGGACGAGTATGTAGTACAGTTGCACTCTACACTGACAACAGCAGTAGCTACAACTTCTAGGGTAGACTTAAGTTATTAGCGCACACATATCAATCCTCCAAGGATTTGTATAAACGTATCCCTTTTTGAGAATATTTCGTCCTTTTGATTTATCGCTCATCCTGGCAGGCGTAACGAGGAACAACGCAACAACAACAACACGAACAGAACCGCATCATAAAGAATCCATTCATATTGTAAACTGGGCGTGTTTCTTCGCAGCGACGTGCATAATGCAGAATTCATTTGACAAGCGACAATTTGCTTTGTTTATTTTTCTGGCAACGCCGGCACACACACACACACGCACACACAGAATACAATCTTTGGCGGGGTGAAAACGAACTTTCAAATTTTCTGATGCGTCTCTGGCTTTGATTAGCTCGTTATTTTATTTGACTTCGGCGACGGCTGCACACATTATAACCGGAACCAGGAGTAGCACAAGGATCAGGATCAGGAAGAGTAGCGCGGCGATGGGAGTGAAGATGTCCTGTCGACAAAGGAGTCAAAACAATTGACACAGATTCGCATAATTATTACAGATTCTGTAGCTATAACCTCGGTTGCGGAGGGGAGTATGTATGCTTCCCTTTACCCCTTTAAATTAATAATTCCTCTCCCATTAACTCTTCCTCACTTCTTCGAATGCTTTTTATATGGAAATAATGTCTGAGTGTGCATTTTAAACCCTTTATTACAGCATTTATTCCGAGTCACGTAGAACGAGTATCTCTTTGGTCTGATTTTGTGGATGTTGCTGATGTTTTAAAGTGTGTCGGATGGTTTCTTTCTTTGTTTGTTTGCTATTTGTTGTTTGTTGTTGTTATTTTATTGTCAAAACGTGGGATTTGCTGATGCTTGAATGGCTGCCTCCCGATCTTGTGTGGTTTTGCATTTTGTGAAGATAACAGAGTCGTAAAGCAATAAATACGGCTTAAAACTTTTGTTTGAGTGAAGATATCATAAATAACGAGCCCGAATTCGAATTCAAAGGATTCGCATGGTTGCTGTCAAACGTGGTTTCGATAACGTGGGAAGATTTCGATTTCGCATCTCGATTCGAAGGGTTTTTCAGTCAAGGTTAAAATTGATTATTTATATGAAAACTCACATCATATCGCATAACATTTTATAGTAGTCGGGGTCAATTTTGGACGTATTACAGTCCAGTGTTAAATTGAAAGATAATTAAAACAGGGCAAAGCAGCTTCGAGAAGGAAAACAATCATACTTTTCAATGAACTAAAAGAGATTTGATGGAGTTTGAAAGTTGCTCTGTCTGTTTCTCCCTTTCTCCCTCCCCCTCTGTCCCATTCTCTTATACATTTCGAACCTCTCGACTTCGGTTTCTCTCATGCATAAAAGTGAAGCATGTTCTTCGTTCGGGCGTCCGTTTGCAGCTTATCACCCTTTAATAAAAACTCTGTTTCAATTGTTTTCCTAACCAGCATGCTATTGTTACAACAACTACAACAAATACTAACTACATCAACAAACAACAGCCGCTAACAACAAACAACTCGCCGCTTTTCACTTCTTAAGTGAAATATTTGCACGATTTAGTGATTTTCCGCTGCGTTTAATGCGATGGCAGAGCCAGAAGCCGCTGTTGTATTTGTCGGTGGGACGGATGAAGTGGCTGACGTATGCACCACGAAGTGCGACGCTTGATGATGATGATGATCGCAATTTTCACGCGCCAAGTTTGTGGAAAACACTTCGGCCGCTTCTCTCCCTGCTTCCACGTTTTTCCTCCTCTTCTTCGGCTTCGCTTTTATCCCACTAACGTGATCTACAGCATAAGTTGCCTTGTTATGTACTCCAAAGTTTAACCACGGCTTTTATCGCTACCGTTTTTGCTACCGCTGCCGCTGCTGCTGATTCTAATCGGCGACTCGTTGATTGACAGCTTCATGCAGATGACGAAAGAAAGAAACGAATGCGAAACGATTGCGAAACGATTGCGAAACGATTGCGAAACGAATGCGAAACGAATGCGAAACGATTGCGAATCGTCGAATTGAATGCTTGCAAGTGATACAAAGTGTACAAAGCGATTAAAATGTTTCAGTCTCAACTGCTTGAATCAAAAAAGCTGCTTTATTTGTCCCACTGAACATTGATGCATTACGGACATTGAGTAAATGGTTTCAATGCATCACTTTATTTAGATAACTTTTTTCCTTTCTACTCAGCACACTTCTCTCTCTTCTGCTTAGAACGATGATGCTATCCACGTCCTTCTTGCTGCCAAGTCGAGGAATTTTAATTATTATTTTCCACCGCAGCTGCAGCACGAGCGCCCAATTGTTGCCCTCTTTCCCTAGTGCCGTCCCCTCCCTCTCCCTCTCCTTTCCCCACAACACAAATACTAATAATGCTCTCCACGAACAACGCAAGTGATAACGCAATCCAAAAGAAGGACCCAGAAAAATGACTTCAGAGCTGTAAAAGAACTAATTTTGTTACAGTCGCCACTACTGTTTGACAATATACAACAACTAACAACAACAACAACTAATAACAACAACAGCCAACAACCTCAAAGAGATCAAATCAGCAACAACTGCAACAACAACAACGACGACAATCAAACGAACGACAGAATTAATAAATCCTCAGCGCAGCAGATGTTCGAGCAGCAGGATTTTCGAGCTCAGATAAGCACACACAGAAGCGAACAACAACAACGAATCGCACGGGGAGGACATCTCATCAGCACTTGTAATAAAAACAAATTACATAATAAACAGAATAATGAATCCGGGCCATAAGAATAACTGCAGCGTCAGGAGGCGAAGCTGCAATGCCGAATCGATCCCAAATGACTTTCGAAATCGAGCCCAAAAGAGCAACAACAACAACTGACTTTTGCCTTCACTGCCTTCTGTTAAAAAATGCCAAAATATTTTGGCTCAGGGATCAATTGGCTCAGGAGCAGGATCAGGAATAATCGCCTGGTTTGTGCAAAATTAAATGCGATTTCTTTTTTTTGTTTTTTCCCCGGTTTATTTGACATTTGAGAACAAGAGCGCATCTAATGATGACTCAAAGGTATTAAAGTGCATGAGTGCATGTGAGTATGTGTGTTTGTGTATTTGTGTGTGTGTGTGTGTGTGTCTGTCTTTACACAATTACTTTGCCTCCTGTTGTCTTCAATTCGTATCCTTTATATTCAACTTCTGTGCGGTTATTGCAAATATTGGAGTCCGAAAAAAGACATCCTTTCTTCTGGCTCAGTTTTTTCTTTTCCTGAATTCGTAATTTTGAATTTATTGTTCCGTTATTTAGTATGCCGCAATGCAGTCGACAGTCGCCGCAACCGTCTGCTTGGTCATTCTGGTTTTGTTAATAAGACCACAGGACGTGTGTGTGTGTGTGTGTGTGTGTGTGTGTGTGTGTGTGGTGCAGCTCTGCCCAGCAGGACACGTGTTCTGGCCCAGCTCACAAATTAGTCCTGGCCTACTGTTTGCCAGGACCCCAGAAATGCCCAGAACAAAGAAGTTCTTCCTGTTCCTTCTCCTTTTCAGTGGTTTTTTTATTCGCCTTCGCTTGATATGAAATTTATTTGCACAGACTCTACAATGATATTAATACAAAACGATCCTTTGGAATCATCATATTTTCAATACTTACTTTATTTTTAAAAAAGAAAAAAAGTAAAACAAGAAGATTTAATAAAGAACGATTCGAAGGAAGTTAAAATTTATTCTGGACTTGAATAAAAAACGATTTTATTATGAATCACTTTATTATCAAAGACTGTTTTCTTTCAAAATACGAAATATTTTACTTAAACATCGAATTCCAATGAAGCAAATCTATTAATTAAGACTTTTGTAGAGAACAAATACTTTTCTATTCATCAAAACTCTTTTTCTTCCAAATATTATGTTATGTTACGTATTTAAACATTCATGAATCAAATGAATCATATGAATCGAATCGAATTAAATCGAATAAATCTATTAGTTAAAAGACTTTTGTTTCATTTGATGTTTTTACCTTTTTTATATTTTAATTCTTTCTTTCTTTATTTATTTTATATTAAACATTGTTTAATTAATAATTATTTCCTATCTTTTTAATTATTAATTATGTTCGATTATTATGCGTAATACTTGACATTATAATTACATTTACACAGTTAAACTGTTTACAATTATTCAGTTTAATTTAATAACCTGTAAAACTGAATATACACCTTTTTATTTGCTCAAAATGGATGGAGTTTTATTTCTTTATAAAACATATCCTTCATATTCAATTTATCTTGAATGCATTCTAAAGTTCGTCTCGTTTTTTCTTCGAAACCAAATACGTAACTTCAATAAAAACTTATTTCCAATCCAGTTATTAAGTTAATAACCCGATGACACAACAAAATTTATTCGTTAAAACAAAAATTTAACATTTTTTGTGCGTTTAAATTCTTTTCCCGAATTCTTCGAATGTTGCTTAAAGTTTTGTGGTTTCCGTAAACAGTGATGGCTATTAAAACGTCTTATATGTCCTTCTTTCCCCCGCCCCCTCCTTTATATCACTTCCTCCACCCATTTTCCCTCACTCTCGCACACTCCACTCTCTCTGTCTCTTTCCAATCACAATTCAGTTGTTTGAATAGCTTCTGCTTTTGCTGATTTCTAACAGCTGTTTGAAGCTATTAGCTAGTTTTTTCTACGAGCTTCTTCTCAGAATTTGGCAACTGAAATAATTCATATATCCTTTTAGAACATTTACAACAACAAGAACCAAAACAACAACAGAAACAGAAACAACAACAACATAAACAACAATAACAGCAGGCGGCGCTAAAATAGAGTTTTTTGGGCCAAAATAATGATGGTCTCCGGTCGCTCCGGTTGCGTGACTGAAATGTTTTTATCATTTCACGAAATTGTTTCCGTGTAATAAGCAGAAAGAAAGAAATAATTTATTAGCCAAGAATTATTATATTTATTTTCTTCTTTTATAGATTTTTTTGGAGGTTGATAGTTGAATAATTATTTCTGTCAGAACCATTCGGTTATTTTCGTTTCTTTCCCTGGTTTTTTCTTGGAGATTTTCTGGCAATTATATTGACTGACTGATTGAATGACCGACTAATTGACAGACCGACTGATTGACTGACCGACCGATTGACAGACCGACTGATTGACAGACTACTGATATGTCAAACATTTTGACAGCTAAATAATTACATGGTTGCAGTCGAAACATTTTTGCTGACTGCATTAACATTTTATATGGACCAATAAACAGCGGCTTAAAATAAAAGAAATTCAACCTAAAGCGAGTTTCATCCTTCCCCTCAACAATGCCCCCCCCCCTCTCTCTCTTCACTCTCCCAAACCAACAACAAAACGTGTTTCTTCGACGCCACTTTTATGACTTTATAACTTATTTATTTGCCTTCGTTGTGTTTAATTTTAATGCATAATCTGAGCGAATTATTTGTCGAAAATAAAATCCTCCATTTTATGTGTCACTTTGAATCCATTAACATGTTTAATAACTTTATGACAACCATCATTATTTTTTAATGCGAATCTGCGATCGAATCTGCGGGCGACGAAATTTCGAACAAACTTTTGATTGCCTCGCATTAATACTCAATAATTAAGTAGTGAGCCATAAAAATGTTAAATTTATTTCGCAGAAAATGAAGAAGACAAATAAGAAGAAGAAGACAAATAAAAAGAAGAAGAAGAACGTAGAATTCCGCCGAATGCGGTGAGTCAAGTCTGCTCGTGTCTTTATTAAAATTCGATAACATTTTAAAAGTTTTAAAATCCAGTCTCACTAAAAATAACCCTAAAAATAAAAACAGTCATTAATGCGGTTTTTAAATGAAGTCAAATGAAATATACTAATTAACACAGAATAAAAATTAAAAACAAAGAATAAGAATAAAAACAGAGACGGGTTGAAAATGCGTCATGCTTAAAATACTCTGTGAAAAAATGCGAGTAATTATTTAAATATAATTTGTAATAATAACAAATAAAACATTAATGATAAATAAACAATGAAGAGGTTTGCGATTTTAAATTACATCCTTAATTTATTACTTACTTACTTATTTAATCATGTATTTTATATTAAATAATATATTTGTTAATGAAATTGATTATTCAATTTATGAAATATTTATAATAATTCAATTTGCTATTATTTTAGTTTATTTTTAAATATTTTTAGTTAATAATTAATTGATTATTTAGTTATTTCATATTAAATTAAGTATCAGTTATTTTATTTATCACCATTTTGATTTATTGGCATTATTTCAATTTGTTAGTATTTTAATTTATTTGTAATTGCTTTATTTTGTATTATTTTAATTCACTTATTTATTTCGTTTTTCTATTAGTTACCTTGTACTATTATATAAAAAACTAGCTATCCTCATTTATTGCTATTTTAATGTATTCTTTTTTCATTTATAATCACTTTAATTTATTATTTAATTATTTATATAGTTGTTTATGCAGTTATTTATTTAATTGTTCAACTCAGAGGTGAGAATTTCATGAATAAATTTGATGATAACTGTATTTTTCGTTCACATGCATTTTCGAACATAAATTAATACCACATTAACACCGAATGACTATTTATCGTTACCAGACACTAAGAAAACACTCCACAATATTTTATTCACATGCTCAATTTTAATATTTTCAAATATCTACGATATCGCAGTATATTAAAGCATCAGAACGTGAAGTAAATAACATGAAAAAGTCTGATTTTAAATTCGTTTTCGGTCATATTTTACGATATTCAAATTCTTACTTCAGCGTTTCTAAACTTATCATTTATTAGACTGTGTTCAATACTCTGTTCATTGGCACTTTGCGGCCAATAAATATCGAGAGTGACATTTTTTGTTGTTAGCATATGAATTGATATTGAAACTGATACTCGTTTCAATATAGAGTGGCATATAGAAGTATATATTTAGAGTGGCTGACTATACTACATGTACATCATGCTGTTTCTCCGATAGGTGAAAAGCAACCGATATACATGCATATACAAAAACCACTCAAATCGAATCCCAAAACAAGCCCATAAAAAATGACAAAATCTTTTATTTATGTTGTCCAACCTCGCTTCGGGACGCAATCGTCGGAATGCATCGCTTGTGGTTATGATCTCGATCTTCGTTTCCAAGCATATGTGGTTCTTTTTCTTGCTTTACTTCAGCTTTCGTCGTATTCAATGTTTCCATTCTCCATTCGCTGTGGATTTCTTAATTTTCAGCCAAACCGAAAAATTGAACCCTTTTTTATTTTTTAATTTTATTTTTTGTTCGTATATATTGTATATATTATATGTTTATGTTATGTTCTATGGGTGTGTATATATAGTATGTGGATACCGCACAGGTAGGCTTTGGTTTGAGGTTATAATGGAGTCTTTATAATGCAGCATGTGGACAACATGAAACCACAGAACGGACTTGATTTGGACCACATTCGAGGCAGTTTTTAGTTGATTGCAGTGAGGGTTTTTTTCGCAGTAATGAACTAAATTCGGGGCTCTTCGCTGTAGTAATAAAAAAAGCGATATACGATGTCGTATAAAGATGTCGCAATTATGGTCGATTGGTTGGTCGATCGGTTGGTCGATCGTTTGGTCGATCGTTTGGTCGATCGGTTGGTCGATCGTTTGGTCGACTGGTCGAGCGAGAGACGGCCACTGGATGTGCCATAAAAGGAGTCCATAAAGTGCACTCCACTTTATGCATATGTATGCGATGGCAACCCAGCCGCATCCCCCACATCCAACAGCCTCCCGATTGGGAGAGCTTTCAATTAAACTCGCCTCGTTCCGGAGTCCATTAAAAGCGCTATAAACTTCATTTGCAAACGAGAGACGAGGCTGACTAAATGCGAAACCTGGTGAATATGCGCAGCCTGCGAAATATGCGAAGCTTGGCAATCATTTCTGTCAACTATTCGATGCTTGAGTTCCTGGCATAAATTAAAATGTTTAAGCCAAACGCGGAGAAGAGCTCCTAACTAAACGCGAAGAGCTGCCAGATCGGCAGTTACTACGCAGCAATGCGTAGTTTGTCTATAATGAAATGCAGATTCTGCTCTGACCACGTGCTGCATTAAAGCAGCATTAATTCAATTCAGCTTGCAATGCATACAACAAAACAACGTAGTACATGAAGCAATGGAGTTTCTTTTGGCAAAAAATAACAAAAAAATACACGGAATCATGAGCATAAAGAAACACCGTCGCAAATCGCTGAACGCCATCGATGAATACTCTGGCAGCGAACTAGTAAATTATCGACAACGCATCCTTCGAAATGATGGAGTATGTGTGTGTATGTGTGTGTCTCTGTGTACGTGTGTGATCTCTCTCCGCCATCATGTTGATGATACAGCAGTTTTGCGTTAAGATTTCCTCCCTTTCGTTGGACCAACAGCACCACAAATGATTTCAACTGTTCGCGGCAGCTGTTCCTAAGTGCTAATAATCTCATAGGAACAAGAACAGCAACAACAGCAACAACAACAACCAACCTACCAACGATAACCACCACAATCAAAGACAACAACCACAGCTCACAACATATCGATATCAATTGAAGAACAATGGTTGAACTGTTGTTGTTGTTGTTGTTGTTGTTGAGAAAATCGGAAACTGAAATAGATTAATGGGCAACGCTTATGGCGGAAACATAAATGAAGAGGACCAGAAGAGTGAAAAAATAAAGAAAAGAGGGAGGAGATGATGTAATTTTTCCCCTTTTATTAGATTCGCTTTAATATTTGTTGTTGATATAATATTCGTTCTGAAAGAAGATGATGAGTGAATGAAACGATGTGTGTGTGTGTGTAAATGTGTGAGAAAGTATCACCACATCATCAACATCAATCAGAAGATTGAGGAATGGCGAAGAAATCGATTGGACACGCCTTTCGATGAATGCGAATACGAATACAAAACATAATCAACACTTTAAACAAACGGTTAAAGTTCTTAAAATTAACTGCAACTAATTAACCAAATATAATAATTAAAATTAAGTAAAACCGGCATTAAACTCCACTTCATCGTTTGTACGGAGAAACGAACTTCAACAAGCTTCCAATCACATGAACCATGGACTAGCCTGGGATCCTGGAAGTGTGACTATTATATTGATATCAAGAAACGTCGTATTCCAGGTAAAAAATAATTAAAAGAAGACTCTAAAGCATCACATTCAAAAGTCCTTTCTGCAGACTAAAACATATATTAAACCTTAAAAGAGGAATTAAATTGAGGTTAAAATTATGCCCAGCAACTTCACTTCTCCTCTTTTAAATGGTAACAGAAATGTTCCAGAGTATGACTCTATAAGAATGCATCACAACCTCGATTATATGAACCCAATGTTCAATGTTGCTTCTTTTATGTTACTGTCTCTAGTATTTTTATGTTTCTCTCTAGCATATTCGCAAAATAAACACCAACAACAATTATAAATGACAACCGTTTTTTATGTGATTTTATAATTAATAATCCACCATTTTTGTTGTTGTCGCTGTGTAGTTTTGAGTCCGCAAATAAATGAAGATAATAAAAAAATCCATTAAATACGTCATCAAACAGAATGCGCAATATTTTGCCTTTTCACACTTTTTTTACTAAATTAGAAGAAAAAACCTACGAAATCCTACGAGAAAAACGTAGTTTTTTGATAATTTACCAAGTTTAAAAAAAACCTAATTTGCTGTAGTTATATAAGCATCCATCCCGGTGTAATTTTGCTGCTTCTGCTGTCAGAAATCGTTCAGCAAATAATTAGTTCGTGTAACAATTGAAATACGTTTCTCATCAAGTGCAACAGTGTTTTCGTTGTTGTTCCTTTGTTTTTCTTCTTCACCCTCTCCGGGAAAATATTCCCCTCGATTTTCCACTTTTTTATTTGTGAAAATGTTCACACCACGGCAATGAAAACAATGAAAAAACCAACAACAACAACAATATTTGTAAATTGAAAATAAGGCAGAAAACCGCAAATAAGCGGCGGCAGCAGCAGCAGCAGCGACTCGTCAGCAACTCATTCGCTCAACCAACTGCTGCGAGGACGAAGCAACGGAGCCGCATCGAGCAGCGCGCATATGTTGCCACATGTTAACGCCTTGTTATTTGATCCAGCTAAAAAGATAGCCAGAGCCATTTTGTTTGCTTGACGCCTCGTGACGCCTCACGAAGCAAACGAAGCACGGGCACGGAGGCAAATGAAACCTAGAAAGCAAAGAAAACCCATAAAAGTTGGGCACAAACGAACATTCAATAATCCAGCGCCGCATCCGGGTCCATGAGGGGAGTGATGAGGTTCTCCTCCTTCTGAAACCCAGTATTTGTGGCAACATTGTGTGGATTCCCTGATGCCACGACTGCCGCAGTAAAGATGACGATGTTGATGTGTGGTTTCCTTCTAAGTACCATATATTTGCTCCTCGTTGTTGTTGTCGTTCGGTGGCATCCTCCACATGATACGGGTAACATTTGTTCCTAATCGCTTGGCATTAAATGTTTTCGCTTAGCACAGCAGCAGCAACAGCAGTCGCTTTCGTCGCTGTTGTTGCCATGATTCCGGTGATAAATGATTTTAATAACAAAAAATTGACAGTGAAAATTTTCCAAATTCAACCCGAGTTTTCGGAGAAAAGCATATATTTTATGGCATTTGATTTGATGTGTAACCACCAACCGCAATCCACTGGTGATGATACTCCTTGCGATGGTGTTTTCTCGCCAGGACGGAGTGGGCTATTAAATGGCCATCAACACTTCGTTAGTAGCTGCGGCGTTGCGGCGGACGAGTCGACAGCGACATCTGTTGCGAATGTGTTATTTCGCTACTCCGATTCCGCCGCGGTTAATTCGACGCAAGAGAGAACCATTTTCAATAATTTTCCTGCCGAAAGTGCTTCATATGAAGTTATGAAAAACGTGATATGATTTGAAAAAATAACATTTAAATATGAGGATCGGGTGAGTGGCTGTGAAAATGAACGGCTCTGAATACGTTTTAATGTTTGTATTAAAAATGGACGCGGAATTTATGAGAAGCACAAGAATTAATGGAGAATTTGACTGAGTTAGAGGACTAAATAAATATTCCTCATATTCACCGGGAATACAAGACTTCTTTGATCTGAAAAGTACATCAGTAATCACAGTATTCACAGTGTTCACCGAGAATACAAGCAACTAGATCGATCTAAACAATACAACAATAATCACCATATTCAACGGGAATACAAGGACCTAGAGTGATCTCAATTCGGACGCCGTATCCTCGTCTGTACTGAAACTCAGAGTTTGACATTCGGAATGTATTCGCGTCCATGCTTTTTATTCTTCATCAGGAAATGAAGTACAAATACTTTATATTGTAGTTTAATGCATTCAGATCATGTCGAGCATTTCGATTTCGTAGATCAGTAAAGTTAAACAAAATTTCTTTTTTTCAAAACCCAGTTGACTGAACTGGTTTTGCCCTTAAATTCATCAATACATTGCAGAAGCTTTCAGAGAATTTTAAAAACTCCAACAACTTAATACCACGATCACTTTCCTTCTTTTGGATCTGTCCATTCCAAAAAGGCAACTCGTCCGACTTCCAGGTATTGAAAATTAAGGCTTCCCAAAAGGGTTCCCCTAAAAAGGAGACTCAAATTCAAAGTAAGGGACTCGGCCAGCCAACCAACAGCCAGCCGAGCGGCCAAACAAGTCGGCCGGCCATGCTGAATTCCTGACGATCAATTTTGTACATAACGACCTAAGATATAAATAAAATACGCAGCCGGAACGCACGTACGTGGACTCAAAGCGACGGACTCAAGCGAGGCGCGATCATCATTAATTCAAAGCATACAAAGCAACGAAAGGCAAGAAAGAGCAACCGCAACAACAACGAAAATAAACAAGGAAGAAGGTGGGCAAAACAAGGGTGCTGCGAGATGTCTTCCACGCAGCCGGCCCGCCAGCCGAGCCGCTTACCTGAGAAAGTGCCGCTTATTGCTTGCGATCGCCATGATCACCATCCGCATCAGCAACGACAGCAGCAGCAGCAGCAGCAGCAGCCTGAAAAGCACAGCGACGATGTATTAAAAGCAAGAACTTAAAACTGCGCATTTGCTCTTGATTGGATCTTTAAAACTTTGCCAGTTGATTCGCGAGTGTCTCCTTCGGCGATCATTTGATCGGGGCGCTGATCGGGCGCACCGCAGCGCAAACACTGCACGAACAAACAGCAGAAACGAGTCGCGCCGTGAGAAATAAGAAATCTTTAAAACCGAAAACGTTAATTAAGATTATGAAGTCATAAGAGCCGAGGCCAGAGTCCTCGCCACGTCCGCAGATCCGCAGCAGCCTTCGTCAGGGCGCTTAATGGGCTTGCCAAGCCAGTTACCAGTTGCCAGTTGCCAGTTGCCACTTGGAAATGCATAGCCACGCTGTAATCAGTTGCTTCGACTGTGCCTGGCTTCGCACACTCCCCGGAGAGTCTTAATGGCTGGACGATGTGGATGTGATTGTGGTTGTGCGAGCCAAACAGCACGATCGTCAGGACAACGCGATCGCGGTTCGGTTGCGAACGTGATATTTGAACTGCAACCATGCAAAAGTCTGCGATTTTTAAGTCGACAACTTGATTTTCCAGCAATAACCAGATTAAATTATTTAATTCCTTGCAAAGATGCGCGAGGCGAGGATCGGCGAGGAGCGGAGAGCGTCGTTGCCGCTGTGATCGCGATTTGATCCCAGCTAATGGCGGTTTATAATTATGAGCCAATGAAGTACTTAAGCTCTAAGCCCGTGATATACTGTGGCATGGCGAGCGGAACGGGGTGGGGCACAGCGTCCACTCAGCCTTCTTACCGACATCGAAGCAATCAGGATCGCGGCGTCGTCGTCGTGTGTCGTCTTTAAAATTGGATTTTATGCTGATCGCTTTCCGACAGACCACTCAGAGGCTGGATGAATGGAAGTCGTTGGAGTCTGGCGCGATTTAAAGGAGGCCTCAATAATAATGCATGGAGCTTGATGAGTTGAAATCGTCTTCGTCTCATTCTCTTGTTCTTCTCCTTCCTTCTTAATGTTAATTAAGAGAAGCCATGTTTTGTCCGCTCTCGTGCTTCCTTACAATGTTGTGCGGCGGAAAACGCGTCTGTGTGCGTCTTGCATACGGCCGTGCGTTCGTGCGTTTATGCATCCACGCCTGAACGATGCGTTTAGTCCGTTGGCTGTTTCGGTTGTTTAGCAAAAGTTGTCTTCAGTCGTGAGTCTTCAATTAAATTCATTTTCTTCGAGGTTTCAAGAGCAAAAATGAAGTTGTAAAGATTTGCATCGAAGTCGATCGAGTTGATTGATCTGGGGAATTCGGTGGCAAAAGCGTGCAAAAAGGTATGCAAAAGCAAACAAAAAGAAAGATCCTGGTTAACTGGTTGAAAAAGTCTTAAATCTTAAAAAAGTTCCAAGGAATGTTAGAGAAAAATTTACGGGGAAACACAACACGACTGCATTGAACTGTTTTTACTTTTTACGAGTCCATATTTTTTACATATCCATGGTTTCCATAGTTTCCATAAGTCCATAAGTATTCCGCATCCTACTAAGTTGGGGAATCTCCATGTTTTTGACGATATTTCTAAACATTTAAGTAGAAAATGATTCAACTATAAAAGGAACCGAGAACCATTCTGGCTCCTTTCTATCATTCTTTAGTTCCTCAATTAATAATGAGGAACAACCAAAGTGGATGGATAAAACTTAAGCTGAATCATGTTAAAAAATAACCTGTGTTTGTTTCAATTATCTCAATTGTTCAATTCTTCGTTCGTAACATCATTTGACCTCACCTGCTCACCCCCCCCCCCCTCCTCCCCGCCCTTTTCGATAAGAACAAAATAACAACAACAACTCCAATAATAATAACCAAGAATGACAGAATTTCTTCACAATAGAAACGTTGAATTACCATTTTAAAGTGCATTTAATTTAAATTGAAGCCACTGCCGTCTCGTTGTAATTATAGAGTGTATACCACGTGCACCACTGAATGATTCAACACAAAAATTAACCCTGAAGGTGCACATGTTCTTCTGGGGCCCCAGCGGCTGTGATGTGATCCCTGTTAAATGAGAACCGTTAACAGCCATGTTTTGACCTAATACGTCGAATTCATTTTGAATAATTCATTAGAATGAAGTTTGTTTTTCCTTTTCTTTTTGTTATTCTTGAGTTATAATTTGATTAGAGGCATTTTAGAATAATTAGTGGTATGTGTATACTTACCAACAACAACAACAACAACAACATCAACGTAATTAGCCTTTTATTTGAGGGATGCAAGTTTGTTGTTAGTTTAGAACATTGAATAGCATAATTAAGCCACGATAACTTCACTATTGCACTCTCTCCCTCTCCATCGCTATCTCTATCACTCTCACTCTCTCTGTCTCTCTTTCGCTCGATTGCTGTATCCAATATGGCGTCCTTGGACAGATGGATACCACGCAAATATGGCGGCCCAGGCAAACCAAAAGCAAAATAATGTTTAACGTTGGACGCCATTTAAAATTATTGAAGCTTGTTGTTAACTGACCCGGCTGGTCACCTGACCCTTATTTCCCCTTCTTCTTCTTCTTTGTTTTTTTTGCTCATTATTGTACCTAAGGTTATAACCTCCCTCCACCCTCCTCCCCCCGAAATGAACTTGAATAGTTGACGTGTGTTTTCTCAGTTAATTTGAATAAATTTGATAAGTGGACATGAAGGCAGTTATTAAAACTTGACTAGAAACTAAGAGAGGTTGGCGAGGATGAGACGGGGCAGAGGCCGGAGGGGCACATCGACTGGTGACTGGCAAATAATGACCACCCTCGTGATTAGTTGCCTTATCGTGGAAGTTGCAGAGTGTCCCCAAGAATTTTATTTTTGAATTAATTGAATTCAGATTTCTAGGAACCAGGAAAGGAGTTGGAGGGGGGAGGAGTGGGGGTCGGAGGCTAATTTAATAATTTCGGCCACTGGCATACAATAAGCTATAAACTAAGGGCTGTAATTAATAAGCCATTTATGCGGAAGTAATTCATCCAAATTCTCGGCAGCGTGTAATTAAATTTCAGGGTCCTTAAGACTACGATCATTTTACGACCTCATTAGTGATTTATTGGAGTTGGTGTCCACGTGAGAAAACTTGACGACATGCATTTTTATGGAGTCTAAAAGGAGTTCAATAAAATTCAATTTGAAACTGAAAAAACTGAAAGAGGCTTCATCGTGAAAGGTTTCTCCGATTAAATGGGTTTTCCGAATGGGTTTAGTGAAACATCGGGTTTGGAAAAAAGTTTTATAAAACATTCCCAGAGACCAAGTGCCACACCTGGATATACCCTTAAACCACAGACACAAATTGAAGCCATTCATTGAGATGTCGGTGGGCTCAGCAACCACAAAATGTCGGTGGTTTAATTTTCTTAAAACTGCTTTTAAATCCTTTTCCTAACCACAAAACCGATATTTATAGTAACCACTTCTTTTATTCACGACTCTTTTTCTGAGTTTTTTAGGACTGTTTTTCTGAGTTTTGTAGGACTCTTTCTTGAGTTTTTTTGGACTGTTTTTCTGAGTTTTTTAGGACTGCTTTTCTGAGTTATTTAGGACTCTTTCTTGAGTTTTTTTGGACTGTTTTTCTGAGTTTTTTTGGACTGCTTTTCTGAGTTCCACTTCAAGTTTGCAAACAAAGCAGCCAGAAAAGAGCTGAAAAAGTAACCCACAAAGAGAGCAACGTCAAAATTGTTTGTTTTTTACTCCAAAACGATCTCCCTGATTCCTCCCCTGAGGGGAAGGGATCCCCACAACTTCCTGATGTTATACGCGAAGTTTTTGAAATGGGACGGACCGATATTTTGTTACGTTAAATGATGTGATGTCGATAAACAACATAATTCTTTTTTTTACCGAACGATTTATGAACGCTTTAAAGTTGGGCTTAAATTTTAAACGTCTTTCAAAAATGCAATTTTTAACATCTGCTGTAGTTTTTTCCTCGTTCGTTCTTTTTTTTTGTAGAAAAGTGGTCAATAATTGAGCCGACATGAAACAAAAGCAGAAAATTAGTACCACGTGCAGCTGCTGCTTCATTCAATATTATTGCGATTAAATGCCAGAATGCGAACGAACTATTTTTTAGGCGGTTTAAATTATTGTATTATTAAGGAAACTCTTGAGTACTTTGCCCCAAAAATCATCCAACGAAATCCAGAACTCTCTCTTGTCCCAAAGTGGGTTAAATGATTGAAGATGACCCATTTGAATAATTCGTTTAATTGTAGTTCTGTTTTACGCCCAATTATTTTATTATCTCACCCGGGTTCCTACTTATCTGGGCCTCAAATCATCCCACTGAACTTTAAACCAGCGAACAAAACAAACAATAGAGTTAATTACATCCTCTACCTCTCACAATTCTATCGCTTCAACTCCATTTTCTTCTCTCAGTTGCTCCATTGTTCTACAGGTGCGTTCACTCAAAAGATGTCGGAATTAAATAAATAATTCTGCCCACTTAAAACGAGGTGCGTTTAAGTGTTGAATTTCAATTAAACGCTCAGGACGGCAGGGCGCTTTGATGTGAGAATAGAGCACTGTTTCCAAGTACAACGCGTGCATAGTTAAGTGGGAACCAATTAAAGAAATGGGTTCAATTACTATGAGGGCTGAATGGGGGGCAAACATTACAAAAGCACCGGGTTTCTTTGGAAGAAAAGAAAGTCATTTTAGAAAAACATAAATTATGCTCCCAGCTTTTTCTGGGTTTTTTCCTCCTTCCCTCCTCCCTCCGCTTTTAAGTGGACCAACAAAGTACAATGCATGTACAACCATAGATTTGTTCACACGGAATATATTCATGCTCATGTCTTTCAATTATCTGCCCCATCTTTCACGCAATTCAATTCAATTTTCAGCTCCATGGTTATTTTCGTGAACCATGGTTATTTTCGTGCACCATCATCATCACCATCATCCTCACCTCAGCTCACCCCACCGCATCGCCTCAGATTACGTACCTTGTTAACAAGAAACATCATGAACTCGACGCCACTCTCATCCACCACCACTTTTTCACAGCCACTTCATCCGCTTCGCACCGACGGACCTGAAATGTTGCTGTAACGAGGGATGAATGCCATCCGTTGCTGGCCAGCGATTCCCAGCGAGTCCCTGCGACCCCAACCTGAGTGCTTTGTTGGAAAGAACTGTTTCCCGGGTGAAACAATTTGTTGATGGCCCTCGAGGGTGTGGTCTGTCTGTCTGCCGCGTCAGCTGGCTCGCTGGCTGGCTGGCTGGCTGTCCGTTTGGCTGACTGGGTCGCAGTGGATGCTGCTGGAGTCAGCAAAGCTTCGTTGATGGAATAATAATTCTCTGCTCTTCCTCGAGACTTGAGCTCGAGATCAGCCACCAGATTGAATTGAATTGAAATACTTCGTTTATAGCAATCGTTTTATTATCCCACCGTCTTGTGAGATTGTATAAAACCAGGGGGAGAGGGAGCGCAGGGTGTAGAATGGAGTTAAGAAGGGCTGAGTGCTTAACAAAGTGCTTTTGGGGGACGTTTTAATGCAGCCTGTAAAATTTATTACCTCCCCCACTGAACACACAATGATTTCAACTAAATAAACTCTGAAATTGCGCTGACACACCCACCACATTCAGCCATAACTACCGCCACCGCTACCGCCAGCACCCCCACAACCCACAACCCACAACCTGCACCCGACCGAGTCCAATAAACAGCACGCCGTCGACATGCGAGGGTTGTTGGGGTGGATCAACAGATCCGGGCGATAAAGTGTAATCAAATTATGCGCTGCGGAACCACACTCGGCAGCAGTTTGGACCGTCGTAGCATGTGTGTGTGTGTGAGTATTGCGCATGTGTGTGCGTTTTCCTGCGGAGTATATTTGTCTGATTTTAGTTAATTAAAAATCATGACTCCGACATGCAGCAGAATCGTGTAAACAGCAGAAGCAACACCAACAGATTGAATTAACTACGAGTACGCACCCTCTTCGAAGTGGCAACGCTGCTTCAATTTCAGGGTTGAAATTGCGAAATTTAAGCGAATTTGTTTTACAAACGCATTCCAAATGTTTGATTAACTAACTGAGAACATCATTCAGTTTAATTCTTTAATTAGTCAAATGCTGGGTGTGCTTTTGTTTTAACCAATAAAAGATCTTAACCCGGAAGCAATTCGTAAAATGAAGTTTTTAGTTTAACGACATTTATTACTGTTGACAACATTTGACATTCAGACAATCGTATTTATTTAGATCCTTCTATCTGTATATAATATACTATCTATATAATATATCTGTAATATATCTGCTAAAAATCCTCCCTAGATCTCTATAGAGTCCTCTACTGATCACGTGAATGAAAGGGGTACAGAATGAATACAGTAGCAAACTCATGTAACTCATGAAAATAGTCTAAAATTCAACCCAAAGTCACTCGAATTTTAAGTAACTGTCTCCCGGTAACTACTATAATTTAATCATTTTAATCTCTTGAGTTCACAAGAAACGTTTCGTTGCCTAATTTACTAATATTTTTATTTGTTTTTCTAATTTCTTTTCCCATCAAATTAAGTCAACCATACAAAGAGTACATTTACCATAACCCGCCATATACTCGTACAATATACCTTTAAATCTCTCATGCTTTAAAAAATATTTACTACATAATCTTTTAGGGGTTTTTTCATTTCAGTCGCTATATAAAATGGTTGGACGTAGTAATTGTCAAATCGTAAATTTGCTCATTTAACAACGAACGGAAACGGATTCTTGTTTTCGGTGCTGGTTTTTTTATTGAATTTCCTTGGAAATGAGAAAATTACCAAAGAAAAAACAGTAGAAGAGACCAAAGTTCAACCTGACCTGAAGTTCCGATACCCTACACTACGTTATTTTGATTTAGAAAACATGCGACATTCCTCTCAGAGTTGAAAATTGTTATTTTAACGAATTCAAGGGAAAGTTTATGGATTTTTCTTTTGTAGACTCCTCTCCTGAGTCCTGTAAGGATTCCTCTAGGGACTCCTATGTTCGGATTACTATAGGGACTGCTGTATTATTATAAAAGTGAATGGACTACTAAATACTATAGTAAATACTAATTAATCGTGCAATGACGAACTTACTCTAGTCTCCATCTTCGAGTGTAGGGTATAAAAACTAATAAACAGGCGCATAAACCCTCCAAAAGAAAAACTAATGATGGTGGGTGTTGGGAAATTAATGGAGTTTTCTTGTTACTATCTGGTCATGCTATATGGCCCTCACATACACACACACACACACACATACAAACACACATACTGTATGTGGGCTTGTTTAATGTAATAACTGTATTAATTACCGACAAATGTCTAATAATCCATTTGGTCGGTTGGTTGGCTGGGTTGGTTGGTTGATTCGCTGGTTGGTTGCTTGGAGAAAAGCAACCTCAAGAGTTGTTGGTAATAGTATTGTTGTTGTTGTTAAGGAAACTTATTATTTTTGAGAGCTGAAGGAAATCTAATTAAATGTCTAATGAGACTAATGATCATTTAATTGAAACTAATGACATTATGTTGACATAAAAAAGCAACAGCAACTGGCTCGTTAAAAAAGTAATAACAAGTAACTTAGGAGAAGCTACAAAAATAGGGAAAGATGAACAAAATTAAATGGTGCTGGAAAAAGCCGCAGAAACTCAAAGAATAGTAATAAAAATGTCCGTCGAAAGAAAAGAAAACCCTGTAAATTTAGTAGATGAGCAGTTAAATTAAGCCAGAAAAATGAAAAAATAAAAAATGGGCGAATCACGCCCACTTCATGTCTAATTACATTAAGAGTAGATGTAAAGATATTAAATTTGTAATCGTAACTGATCGAAACTCAGTCATTACCTTTTAGTACTTATATTATAGAAAAGTAGGCGTATCACGTCCATTCACAGCCACTAAATTTTACCCTAGCTCACTCTGATCTATTCTAAGGAAGTGCTTTTTCGCGGACATCATCGGCGATTATTTTAGCGATCAGGATGCTGCGGTGAACAACAAGCTTCAAATGACACACAGCAACAATGTTGGCATTGACAATAGCAACACATCGACAACAACAACGGCACAACCAACCACAATGCTCAATAACGAGAGCAACCTGATTGTCACATCCTTTTACGGCCACTCGACTGGCTGCCAGCGCAATTATGATTTATTCCAAGTGATGCCTCTATCAGCAGCAGCCACTTCGAACGGAGCGACAGCAGCGTGGTTGTCGGTTGTCGTTGTTGAGCGACAACCAGTTGTTGCTTGACGATGCAATGTTGCTGGCAGTTGTGTTGCTGCAACAACAACTGTCATTATTTTATATTCGCTTCTGGGAAAATTATTACAATTCTGAATGACAGATTTTTTACGATTCAGAGCGATAGTTGTTGTTGCTCTATTGTTGCAGTTGTGATTGAAGCAGTTGCTGGCAAAGAAAGGGTTCGACGTGAAGTGGTTTAACGGGTTCGGTCTTTCGTGGTGGATGTGGTGGTTGCGGTGGACGTGGTTGCCCCTTGGGAAATATAATTATGTGGCTTTTATTGTCGCATTCTTGATTTATTTATTTTTCGTTTCGTTCTGTTAACACTGCCTGCAACGCAAAATGGCGAAATGGACGTGTTTTAATTGCTCAGCCAACTGCTGCCAACAACGCATGCCACCCAGGTGCTGCCAAGTTTCGGAAAAAAGAAATGTCCGCAGAAAAATTAGAGCCGAAGAATGCGATCAGAATCGACTGACGACTGCACGGCGACACTTCAAAGCGTTTTTTCCAAAACCTCATCTTCTCGGTTCAATTAATTTTATTTCTACAATTTATGAGGTAAACGAAATTACAATAAACACAACAAACATAAGAAAATTAATGCTGAGTCCATTTAACAAAAACAAAAGCAAGAAAACGCATTCCATTCCGTTGATGCAATTTTCTACAATAATAACAATAACAAGGAAACAAAAACAGAAGCCACAGAAAGCAAAATAAAAAGGGACACGATCAAAAAGCCACAAATCAACTGAGGAGACAATAGGAACAGAGAGGGAGAGAGAGACACAAAGAAGAAAAGAAAGGAGAGAGAAGTATAAATATAAAGAGACAAAGACAAACCCAGAGACAGAGATTCGATTGTCTCCAAACGAACAACAGATCAGGATCAATCAAATCTGTAAAGAAGCTGATTCGTTCGGCCAACAAACACCAACAACAACCAACACGTTCCCCGCTGCGAGCGCAAGGATCAAAGCCAGTCAAACGTACAAATATTTTGTCAACTCACAAATTGTTATCCTTCAGGACGATTGTACACGGAAAATCTGGCAGCAGGATCGAAGACAAGGCAGGAGATAGTAGTTAGGCAAGAGCTCATGAATGAGGATTACATGTGACATCCTTAAATGTCACCAGGGAATGTCAGAGGATACTCAGCCATAGAAGAAGTCAGAAATAAAGTCAAATCGGATCGGATCGGATCCTTCTGGCTGACCAAGCAACGTTTCTGTCTCCCGATGCTAATCCACTGGAAATCCTTATCTCTGCGATCCTTCTTGTCGTCCTTACTTGTGTCCCGTGTGACGTTAAGCTGCTCGAACTCGTTATTTTGAAAATTGGATGAACTCATTCAATGCGTGGGAAAATTTTATTCCTAGAATTCTGACGATCTTTGTTCTGGCTGCTCTTTTTTCGTTCTTTTTAATTACCGCGCTTCGTTTGACAGCGTTCGTGACTTTTGTGGTGGTCGCGTGATTTGGCAACCACAGGCTCTTAGATCTCCTCCTTCTCCCTTTATAACCTTTCTCATGGTACAAGTTTTATACTCCTTCAACGAGTATCTGATCGAGAGTCTGATCGTAAATGCAAAAGCTTTTTATTATCAGGTGTTATTTTTATAAACCTCGCGTTATTAAAACTTAATGCGTTTCTAAAGATGCTTGAATTAGAATTCGTAGTTTGCGTTGCTTTATTTTTCGACATTTTCGTTTTATTGTGATTTCGTTGTTTGCTTTCACATGGTTTTGTCTGCTTTGAGCCAAAAGCGGCAACACTTTAGCTTTAGCTGCACCCAAGATAGAGTGGTTTATTGACTGTCAATTCACCCCTCCCCTCCCCCCCCCCCTCCGCCAACAAACCGAACATCGTTGGAACATTTTTCTTAACAAATCCTTAAGGCTGCTCGTAGCACCTTCCTAACACACCAAGTCACTGTCATCAGTATCGTCGTCATCGTCTTCATGGTCCTCTGGAGCCGCTGACTCTGTTGAAAACTATGATGATGTACGACGACGAAACCATTCCACGTGCAGCCCCCAACGTCCCCCCATCAAACAACAACAATGCCGACCAAATCCGACGGTTGACTTTCCCCCAGTGCCTGGATGAATGTTTGCGCAGGCGATCACAAGCGCACCTCGAAGATCGTCGCGATCCGCGATCGATTCCACGATCCCAGCGGCTGTTTATCGCTACTTCTACAGTCTGTGAGAGTGTGTAGATTCCTGTGCAAGTTTGTGCGGTTAATATAACTGCTATTATTTATTGCTTATCATTATAATTGATTTTACAACATAATTGAATAGATCTTTTAGTTGAGCGAAAATTATTATATGTAAAAAAACAAATAAAAATAATTTAAAAACACGATACGAAGCATTTATTTTCAGATCCCGATGCTGTTGGCACAAGTAAAACTCTTTCCAAAATTCGTCTATCCGTCTACAGATTCGAACGAAACCATTGCAAATAATAGACCATTTAAAATCGATCACTTGATCGATCTGAAGAGTGTTTTTTATTGTTAAGCATCTCAAATACAGTGTCTGATATCCAGTTTTATCTGAACATTCCCTGTCGTCTCTTCATATGTACCGTCTTTCATATAAACATATAAAAGCATACGTATTTATATATAGTATATACGATACAACAACCATCATAACCGAGATCGACTTTTATGAGCCACTCAAAAGCAATCAATCTCCACTTCGAACGACTCGAAATAGTGTACAAATCGTTAACAATTTCCATTTAGAAAATCACTTGATTATGTGCTGGCAACGTAACGTAACGTATAAATTACGTGTTTGCCCCGATCGTTTAACGATAATTCATATGAGTTAAGATTGGAAAAGTGGGCGTCTATTGAAAGCCTGCGGTTGAGCTGAGGCCAGTCCATCGTCGAGTGGTACATTTATATTTCTTCTTCCGTTCCTCACGTGTTGTTTTTACAGTTTGCCTTGGTTTACCTTTTACAATAATAAATAAATAAATAAAATGAAGTATTTAGAAATAATTAAGATCCGTCAACGGATTTGAGGAAATGATTTCATGGTTTTTTATTAATTTTTTAAATTATTACAAGGAAATACTGTTGTATCATTTTATCTAATCATTTTCCATTTTCACCCCTTTTCTCATCCTCATCCACCTCTTCGTCATCCTCCTCCTCGTCTTAATCCTCATCCACATCATCATTCTCATTATACTCGTCATCCTCCTGTGAAACGGTATCCTCATCGTTATCCTCCTCATTCTCATCCTCATACTCATCCTCATACTCATCCTATTCCTCATCCCCATACTCATCCTATTCCTCATCGTCATCTTTATTCTCCTCATCATCACCATCCTTCTCATCCTCAATTCGGTCGCTTTTCGTCTCGTCCCAAGTCACATTCCGTCTCGTAGCGGGTTCTGTTCGATTAACCGTTCCTTGATTCCGTATTGAATTTCGAATTTCAGACTTAATTTGGAAGACTTCAAAAACAATTCCAAGTCCTGCTCATGGACTCCTTGCCTTGAAGAGCTCACCAATAATTATATACCCAGTCTCATTGCTCTGTTTATTCTCCTTGGACTTTGCTTTGTGAACGAACGCATTGCAATCGTGGCCGCTTCTTTTCTGGAAAAGACGCGGATGTTTCAATGGTTTCTGGAGCATGATTACTTTTAGGTTCCCTGCGCAGGGGAGAACAGAATCTTCGATGAGGAGAACTCACTGAACGATGCATTCCAGTTGGGTCGAGTTGAGTTGAGTTGCCTGCGATTTGTTCTGGTTTGTTTGGGTGGCTGGCCGCGAAGTTACCGAAAACTCAGTGAGGTGCATCTCATAACCAATCAGCGATTTAGCGGCCAGGTTAAGCGGCTCAGTTGGGCCACTAGAACCCCCGGTTAAAAGCTTAAAAACTGATAACTTTGATTTACAACACGCCAGTTATTATTTATAACTTACTTACAAACAGTGACTTCAAACAGAGTGGGCGAGGAGGGAGGAAGGATGACGAAAATGGAAGAGGAGAAACAGCCGTAGGACCTCGAAAACTCGGCTGGTGCGTTCTGCCAGGTTTCTGTGCGGATTCATATTCGTACTCATTGTTAAGTGGTATGAATTGGCACGATTTGGCTGCTTTTGTTGTTGTTTTCGTTGTTGTTTCTTTAGCGCTGTCGGCGTTGGTTATCTACTCGAAATGGCAGATATTGATGGCTACAAAACACCCTCCCTCCCCCCTCGCGGGACGCATACAAAAATGGCGTTCGAACGTTTCGAGTTCTTGAGAGAGCGCGTTCGACACGCCTCTGGACAATCCGAAGCCCGCATTTTTATACAACGGAGTTGGTAATGAACGTTCTGGGTTTCCATTGTTGTTGTTGTCCTGTTATTTCATTCGGAACACGAAATAACTTATTTTGATTCTTATGTTACATTTTTTCTCTTCAAACTTCGTTTTTAATTCCGAAATTTTGAAGAAAAACCCTTCATAAATATGATGAAGTCACTGAAATATGATTCTCGGAAAAAGACGCAATTTTGTAGCCAATCTGCGAATTGAACGATTTCGAGTTCTTTTATACGGAAACATTTAAAGCTATGAGAATCAATTTGCAGCTTTTAAATGTAAGTAATCACTCGATAATCGGAACACTAGAATAGAAGTATAACCAAAGTGCTATATTATTGCTTTATTATAGAGTATTTGACCCTGGATACCTTCTTGGTTCCTTGTTGGTCTCTTCTTCTGGTCCTGGAAGTGATTTCAGCGATTAGACAGCCGCCAGTTGAAGTCCGTCATGAGGTCTGAGATGACCCCCGTATACCTCTTCCCCCGCCCCGCAGAAACCGTTCACCTCCGTTGTGTTTCCAACAATAACAACAATAATAACCCTACTGTTATTGCAATTTCATCTCTGCGTTTTTCCAGTTCTACAATCCTCCCTCTCCACTGCCTCCCCTCCCCTACAATTAACTCTTTCACTCTACCAGTACACCACTTTTCACTTTTGTTGTCTTCCTCCACTTAACCACACTTAACCACACATCACCATATTCAACCACATCCCGCCGGTGACTGGTTTATTCCGTCCACCTGGACTAGTACCCATCATCATCATCTCCATCGCGTTTATTATTAAGAAATGAATTTTTGTTGCTTTATTACCGCGAACCATTCGGTGCCGCCGCGTGGTTTACCACTCTGGCAGGCGTCGTTCTCCATCCTCTGGCACCCCACTTTTCATGAGCCAACTTGAACACCTCGAATTACCCGAATGGACGACAGACAAGCAGGTTGAGGTGCCTGCCGTTGTTGTTGTTGTTCGTTGTTATTATGTTGTTTTTGTTGTTAATATTATTATTATTATTATGGGCCGGCAAAAGAGCCATTTATTTAAGATTTCCTAGTTACCCAGGGTACGAGTATAGCTCAGTCGGTCTGAGGTGTGTTAATGCTGAGAGTTGTTGTTGTTGTTGTTATTGTTGTAGCTATTATTGTTTTTATGTATGTATTTATTTTTGATTTTATTCGTTTTGCGCGTTTTTTTTTGTTGATTCTTGCGTTTATTTTGTTGTTGTGTTGGGTGAATTAATAATATTATCGCGGTCATTTGTTGTTGTTGTTGTCTATCGTTGTTGTTGTTGTTCGATGTGGGGGCGGGCGACATTTGAGTGTATAGTCGTGCAATAATTTCAGCCCGGCGGCGTATTTGTTACGTAATCTGTTTTCGTTCTCTCGTATTATTGCTTGTATATGCAAATAAAAGCGGTTCAATTGTGGTTCTTAGCTGATTACCCAGTTGGCCTGATTACCACTTAGCACGAGATACATACTTCGAACACGGTACACCCATGAGTCCATTCGAATAAGCAACCACGACTCTTTCTCTCAGAAGTGACCACATTTTCTGACTTAAATTGTATTCGAGTCGCAGTTTTTCGATTTTCTGTTGCTGGAGCCAAGAACTTAATCTTTTCTTAGTGAACCGTGAGAATGATCTAAAAGTTAACATATTTGACTACTTGGGATTACTTTGAGAGTCTCTCAAGCATCCTCCTGCACCTCCCCCCTCTCCTTGTACCCTAATTCCACTTCAATTCTTTTCAATAATAATCGCAAATCTAAGGTTTTACTATTAATAATCTTCCAAACCAACGACGACGATTCACAAAGCCAAAACGTTGCCACTCTCTCCTTCCCCCTCACTCTCTGCATCACTCTAACTATCACCACCACCATCATCCTTCTGATCGTCCTTATCCTGCTCCTCCCTCTCCCCTTCATTCCACAACCATAAGCATTTTGTGCTACTTACAACAACGCTTATTGTCATTTATTGCTTTTAAATAAGTCAGTGTTGATACTCTTATTGTTGTTGTTACTCCTGTTGTTGTTGTTGTTATTGTTGTTTGAATGTCACTCTGTGTTAATGTTTCGGTTGTTGTTGTTGCTGATGTTAGTTTCTGTTATTGTGAATGTTTTCCATCTATTGTGGTTGTTGTATTATTGTGGTTGTTATATTATTGTGATTGTTGTATTATTCGGTTGTTGTTATAGTTGTTGTTGTTGCTGTTATTGTTATTGCTGTTGCTCGTGTTGCTGTTGTTGCTGTTGTCGCTGCTATTGAGCCATGTTCGATTAATCTACTTGATTTATGTATTCACATGAACACAGCGAACACCAACGAATGTCGCGGCGACTTCATTTAATTGGCGTCCTCTGGAGCACTCTGGAGCAGTCTGGAGCACGAGTAAGTATGCAATGTATGTAAATCGTTTCTGTCGTTCATTTATTATGGATGTCTTCTTGTTTCGAGTACGATGTGGAAAAACTAAATCAATAAATTATTTAGTTGCACTGCATTATTGAGAAATGTCAACGCAACGGTTGCTTGGAGGCGTCAAGCAGCTCTAATAAAACGCGTTCGTAAAAATGTCTACGAAATCAGGGAAAAAACAACAAAACTAATGAAAGAAACTAAATCAATGGCATTCATTTTAAGAGCGAAGTGTTTTCTATGAAGTGTTCGAGTTGAAGTCGAATGGATTCACATGGATTGAATTCATTGGCTTGGATTGCGTTTTCTTTAATTGTTCAACTAATTAACGCCAAAGAGGAAGAGGAAAGAAGAAGAAGAAGCATAAAATGCACATTCGCACTCGAAGCGATGCGATGCGATTTCCAATGAAATATGATTGAGTTTTTTATGTTTTTTTGTCCATAAATTTATACCACGATATATAAAAGCATTTATTGCAAATGTCGATCCAGTCGTTGATGTTGTTGTTGATGTTGCTGTGAGTGTTGTTGTTGTTGTGGTATCCATCCGCTTTGGCTCTCTTTGAAAAGTGGTTTTAATAGTTTTTAATTACATCCGAGGGACTCGCATTTGAAATCGCGCTGATTAGGAAACGACATTTTTATGGATGCAAAGACAACAACAAATACAGCAACAACAACAACAGCAACGACGACGACAACGACAACAACGAGAAAAGCAAACAAACTCGACTTTAAATCGCATTGGAGGCCATCTTAAATGCATTTAACGTGATTTCAGGTGGTGTTGTTGTTGTTGTTGTTGTTGTTGTTGTTGTTGTTGTTTCGTATTCGAATGATTTCCGATGCCGCTGTTGTTGTAATTACAGCTGCTAAAATACGCCTAATTAGCAACAACAACTCTATTGTACACCACTCTGTCTCTCACACTCTGTCTCTCTACCTCTCTTGCCTTTTTTTACTCCACATCTTTTTAGCCATCAGATTGAATTTCAACTTCGACGCGGCTCAAATCGCATGCTGTATTTTATAACTAATTAAAGTATCAGAAACTCGCTTGTGAACTCTCTGCAGCTACGAATGAGTGCCGAGTCTACTCGGTTTCTAGGAGTCTGTTGTTTTTCAGCTGCACTCGCCATCAATTAAGACGCCATTTTTTTCCATTTGCAATGATTTTTCTCTCGTTATTCTTTTATTTTTTTTTGTTTTTGTATCTGTCATTAATTGCATTTAACTCGATCAAAGTATTTCTGTGTTTTCGTGTGTGTTCACTGACTTAATTGCATTCATTTGTTGTTCAGTTCACGCGCTCACTTCGTTCATTAATTGAATCCAATCGTATTCGATTTAGACTTTCTGTCAGTTTTTCTTCTACACTTCTTTCAGTTTTTAGTACTTGGATTTGCTTGTTTTGTGGTTTTTTAAAATTTCCTCAATTTAATTGGGGTTTCCTCGAGTTTTCTTTATTTATTTATTAAACTTTATAGATATATTGTCGTATAAACAACCCCAAATGGTCCAAATTCGGTCCGACTTCAGTCCCTCCGCTTTAATCGCTGCGGTTAAGTTTTTTTAATATTTCTGCCATATTTAATGGCAAACCTTATTAGTGTATAGTATAGTGTACATTACTTAATAACCCTCCAGATCATGATTCCTTAAATGATCGTCATTTCCTTGGTTTAATTCCAGTATTTTCAAGAACAATACAAGAGCCCAAAAGTTGTGCGTCGCCTTCAAAAGCCACAGAAGCCGACAGAAATAATGAGTTACTAGCCGCTGCTCTGGTCGCTGGTTGGCCGCGCTTTGGAGCCATTTGTAACCCAGAGAGAAAACGTATTTAATGGCTGACTTAATTCAATGAACACCACCGACCGAAGGAGGCCACGTTCTATATATTATATGAACCTATTTTGGTCTTTAAGAAAGTTCAACGAATTAAATTCGTTCGGTCGAGTTGGTCCGCAGGTGAGGGGGGAGTGGAGTGGAATGGAGTCCAGCGGAGTCGAGTGGATGATTTCTAAAGAAACACATTAAAAGTTGTGAGTGGATTGTTACGCAGCAGGAGGGAGAAGCAGTAGAAAGGGGCCGCCAGTCCGACCGACCGGCAGACAGACGGACCGAATGCCCTTTTATGCGAACGATTGCACGAAATAATTTCTATTTACTCCTTTCAGCTGCCATCACGATTTCCGCTTTATTAACGCTGGCTTTTATCTGCTTTCTGCTGCGCGATCTTGAAAGGTTTCTCTTCTTTAATGAGCCCGATCATGAAAGTGAGCACCACTTCGAGAAGACCACTTTTAGAAGCCATCCGCTTTAATGGCTCACATAGTAAAACTGTGCTCAGCTCTCAGAAGCTTCTCACGTGCGAACGAAGGAGAGTATTAAAGCCCTTATCAGGTTACAATAATAAACCAATGAAAACGTTGACAAACGTATTTTCGAAAAGACAAAATGTCCATAGATTCAAATTTAATTAACGCCTGCGTGTCTAAAGTTCGATGGTTTCGGGTTATTTTGGAACTTTTAACGAGCTGCACTCAACATCTTCTCGTGAACCGTCTGCAGTCACCTCCAAATACAGAGGTGTCACTTTTTCCAAAGATAGGCTATAAAAAATACACTTAATTACTTTTACCTGTGAATTTCGAGGTGGAACCCGCACCGGAGGCTCTACTTAATTAAAAACTTTACGCTTCATTTCGTTCGTTCGAATCGAGACCCGAAAATGCGGTTCGCTCGAAATGCATTACTTCACTGTGCCGCCATTTTGGCTGCCATTGGCTGTTCCAATGCAACGAAATTCCAACCCAAAACTACTCAAATAACCCGCCGCCTCGTCGCTGGTAGACTTGGCATATGTTTGGGCCGCGGATCGATTAACGCGCAACATGGAAGCTTTGCTGTTGGTTCACTCTTCATCGCTAATGAAGAACTATCATCGCCATCGCCATCATCATCACCGTGGCCATCACCAGGCGTGGTCGGCGGGTCATTAGCAGCTTACGGGTTCTCCGAGGCTACTCACGACAGTTCGCATGCGTAGCAACCATCAAGTTGATGAAAAACCCAAAAACGTTCATTTAAATTCTTCCGTAATTTTACAATCTTACATCGTAACGTCGTAGCCACTGAAGTCGTACTTCAACTTTGTACAGAGACCCACTTAATGCCCAGAAATGTTAAGAAGCTATAAAAGAGTATCTGGCGAAGATACTCTGTCTGGCGAAGAATCTGGTAATTGTTGTTGTAGAAACAACAAATAAGTAATGACTAAAAAGTCGATATTCATAAAAAAGTGATAACTTTTTGTTTCTCTGTCAAAACAGCAAGGTTCGTTCTTTATTGTTCCCCCATCTCCCTCTCTATCTCTCACTCTTTCTTGCTGACGATTTACTTTCTGTCGGCATCACGACATCGTATTAAAATTATCACTAAAAGAAAATATGGTTTATGGACAAAAACTAACTAAAAACTAATCGGAAAAAGCTTTCCCCTGGCGCGAGTACCAAAAAACAATGAACAACGTTTTGAATCTACTACTACTAGAAATTTTCAACACTTGAGTCCATCATTTTGATTGGACAAACCAGGAATTAAAACAACCATCTGGTAACATTGAAGACGTGTGAATAAGAATCTAACCTACACAGGAAAAACTCCCGTAGTTCTGGGAACCTTCGTTAGTCCCAGCAAAGCCCATTATTATCACGCAACTAATCCTAGATTCCTGTGCAATACCAAGTAATATAAGACTACAACCTTTCTTTTGTATTCTTCTCCTTTAAACCCCGGCTAATTCTCATTTTGCAGAGAGTTTTAATAAGAATTCATCATTCGAGTGCTCACACTTGACATTTCTGCATATTTAATGTTTTTACTCATCTTTCTACGTTGAAGTATTGAAGTATTCCTGATCTTACATTGTAAACCTCTGTGAAAGTAACTCCAAGAATCTGTGAACGTCATTTGTAATAACTGACTCATGGTGGAATAATAAAAACCGCTGCTGATTGCAAATAGCATTTCTTAGACGGCTTAAAACGGTTTCCGTCAAATTGCCAATAAAAATTTAATATAGTTTTTTATCAATCTGGTTAAAAAAATAGAAAATAGAGAAACACCATCCTTGGTCGGCGTGGACGTCGTCAGTTCGCACCAACGACCAGGAGGCGGCGCGACCAGCAACGAACGGTTAACCACCGCTCCGCCTCAACGAACAACCTGTCTGTACAGTGAGATTGTGGCTGGTGATGGTTGTGGTGATGGTGCTGGTGTCTGAACACTGCGTTTAAAGCGCCCGAACAGCAGGAGAGCCTAAAGTCACGCATTAACGATGTTTTCCAGACATTAGCGAGCCAGTCAATTAAGCCTTAAAATGGCCAAAATGCACTTAGGCCGAAAGCTAAACATAAGCCAAGCGATGTCGTGTCACGCGTGGCGAGTGATGGGCCGGGGGAGGGGTGATGGTGATGGTGGCAGAGATGGCTGAATTGCCTATAAAAATGAAGCAACTGCTGGCTAATTAAAGAAGCAGCACGAAACTAACAACAACGACGAGCACAGAAACACAAACCGATAATCGTCCATCACCAGCAACGTCGCATGGCTGCAAGTTAAAGTTATCATATCGGCTAATGGCTTCAGAGACGCTGCCAGTAATGAGGCTGCAAACGAATTGGAGGCTCTGAAATTTGCCTGTCCATCATTGCGATGGCCGGCTGTCATGCGCAGCACTGAATTTAAAGGAAAGGAAAATCGAGTTCATCATTGTCAGCAGCAGCAGCAGCAACACGCATCACGTTTGAGGATCATAAGAAACGCACCGAAGAACGGCTTCGTACAAAACTAAGAGTTCACAACAACGAAAACAGCCAGAGATGTTATAATTACAACTGCGATCATCATCATCATCATCAACACACGAAACGGACGACGCTGTAGACGCGGTTCGTCCCCTTCCCCCCCGTCCTCCCCCTTCCGTTGGGTAGACCGACACATGAACATACCGCATTCCCCGGGACCAATTTTCATGGCCACAGCGATCTTCACTAATGGAGCGATCCACTCGATCCTCAGCGTCGTCATTAAGGCTTCCATCGCAGCCGAGTGGCTGGCACGCAATCCACGCGGAACGGGAGTGTTTGTCTAAACGAGCTCCGAGTGTCTGCGTAATCATCGACGCAACGCAGGATGGAGCGCACGGCAGGATAATTCAACATGGCGTTTCTGGAGAACGAAATGGCGGCCCTCGAAGCAGGTCGAACACGTAAACTTCACTGACCAACGCAGAGCAGAGCAGAGCAGAGCAGATTGGCTACGGACCACGTTCTGGTCGCAGACGGTCCAGTTTATAAGCCATTCAGTCCTCCAGCCCTTCGGCTAATCAGATCTAAAATTAAAGCTGACACATAAATTTAACCATCGACGAAGATGTCCGTGTTTTGCACTGGAAAACACTGCTGCGGGGCTCAGTTGATGATTTCATTTCGGTAGAAACAAAGTGCAGCAACAACAACAGCAGCAACACGAAGTCCATGTTTGCCATTTAAATATATGCAAATTGAGAACCGAGAGCTTCGCTGGGATAAAATGAACGCAGACACGTTCCAAGTCCAGCTTTTGTAGCCACGGCAGCAGCAACAGCAACAAAATAGAGCGAGTTGATCGCCAGTTAGTGGCTTCAGCACGATCGTTGGCCAAAAACATCGGGCTGTGCATTTGTTCCCCTTGCGTTCTTCCTTTCTTTCTTCCTTTCTTTCCTCCTTACTTGAGTAAGGAATACAGTGTAGCTGCTGTGGCACTTCAGAGATAAAAGCGAGACAATAACAGCGTAAAGAGTTCGTTGCAGCTTCACTTCAGTACCTTTTAACTAACTGGTTGCATAGATAAAGAGTCCGGACGACGCTGCCAGATCGTTCGTTCCACGTCCAAGTCGCGTCCAGGCTGAGATCAATGTCTGTGCGATAATAAAGACGACGACAGTTCGGACATTTGACGTTTGCAATCACGCGATAGCCGTGTTCTGGCCACCGAGCAGCAAGCTTCAGACGAGTGTGTGTGCCATGTGTCCGGATCCAGATTGCCAGATCGCCAGATCCCCGGTTGCAATGGCACTGCGTCTGTCTGGATCTCAGTGGTCTCTCATGGCTTCTTAAGGTTCTAAATTTTCAATTTAAAACTGATCTGGATTGCATTGTGTTTTCTTCGGTCATCATCTCGGTTTACTCAGCGCCATACTCAGCCAAGCCACAATGTTGGGGCATCCGTGGCTGTATTCTAATCCCGAGTCTATATTAAACCACACTCACAGACACACAGATGCAGACACACAGACAGACACACGGACAGACAGATGGCAAGAATTTGTTGCTTCTGTTGGTCGGCAGACAACTTAACTAATAGCATCGCTATGTGCCGCGTTTACTCCGGGAAAACTAATGTAATTCGACGTTTGAGCTGCATTAAATTGTTAACATGGAGCTCTCATGGAGCTCGTGGCTGGGCTTCTCTCTCCCCCCAACCCCCCCCCTCCAGCTGCTGTCCTGTTTCGCCCAAGTGCAGCAAAGAAACGTCGGCAAGAAGACGCTACCAACTCCGGCGATTGTCTGCGTCTACGTTTGCGTTGGTTCTTAATTTGGTTTATGAAGTCGTTCCAATTTAAATTTTCGGTCTCGGCTGCCCCTCGCATTTGACTCTGGTCCCATTCAGGGGCAGTGAAACCCGCGATTCAAAGAATCCATTGCGTGGTACGCATTTTAAGTGGCAGCATTTGCAAATCTTCGCGTTCTTCGTTTTGTCGACTGAAAGAAAACTCGAACATCAAATTTAAAGTCAAATTATTTTAGAATTTACTCGATTGCTCTACAAATTTAGAGATTTCGCAATAAATTCATTTCATTTTTTATTAAAAAACATCCCCAAAGAATTGTCGACTTTCTATTAAAATTCTTTTATCAGTCTTTGAAAATTCATTGAAAGTTCTTTGAAAATTATTTGAATTACTTTGATAATTATGAAGTTTTATCCTAACCTAACCTAAAAACTCTCTCGGTGAGTAATTGAATCGCTAATTGATTCGGTAGACTCGGCTTCGGATTTAAACTCAAGCTAGTTCTTGGGTTTTGGACACGTAGTCTAAAGAAGAGCGTCTTCATCGGGAATAGCATCTTTTTTTATTCCAATTTCATTTCGCAGCAACAACACAGCAAACCTGCTGCTGTCAACGCGTTGTTTTAACCTTTAAGAAACCCTTTCAAAAGTCAAGAATTTATAAATTTATTTAAAAACATTCGTGGCTCTCCATTCGGGGAATGAACAACAACAACAGCGCAGGAGCAACGAAGCCAAGGACAAAATCAAGCAGCCATTAAAACAACAAAGCAACAAAACATGCAACAACAGGAATTGATTGGAAGATGCGAGAAAAAAGACTTCGCTGCTGCTGCTCCGTTTTTTAAGGTGGATGTTGTGCGGTGTACAGCACCAACATCAGCAGCTTCAGCAACTTCGGCTGTTGGAAGCACTCCGCAAACGTGGCTTGTTCAAATGGTCAAAACAAGCTTTGGTGGAAATAAAATTGTTCTAAAAGCTGCTGGAACATTAAGATTGCTCTGCTGGTCCAGACTGCGACTGCGACTGAGGCTGCAACTGCGACTGCGACAGTGGCTGTTGGACTTGGCGAAAACTACGCAAGGAGGCGACGGCCAACATACGAGGGCAGCATTTAATGCTCGGGCCATGTTGGTGCTTTACGGCTGTCTGGGAATGCGCCCATGGAGAACTTTATTAGCAAGCAACAACAACAACAACAACAACAACAACAACGATGGGGATGCTATTGTATTGCAGCAACTGTTCTCTAGCAAAAACTGTTCGCTAGCAGCAAAAAGATGGCCGCGCCTGATTGTTTTGCCTTCGGAATTGATAATTGCTCTTGCAGCTGATGGTTTCCAATGAGGAGCCATGACTCTCTCTCTCTCTCTCAACAGAAATGTTTGTTACCCGAAAAGTGTTTAATCTGTGTTCAAAGAGTAACCACATAAACTATAAACGAAAAATAAGTTTTACTTTAGAAGAAATCAGCATCAAGAAAGCAACCACGATTTTTAATTAACACAACGAAATCTTCTTCATTCTTTGGGTGCTTTTTTCTGGTTTCGATTTTTGTTCGAACTCCATTTTTTGTTTCATCTTCTTTGTGTTTCTTTGATGATCTTTTAAAAAAACTTGTTCCTGTTCCCAACCCAACGAAAATCTTCTCTCCTCTCCCCTGCTCGCCTCTTCTCACCGCCCCTCAGCTGCATTTCTAAATTAATGTCAGGTATTAAAGCCAACTTTATTACTTCACCGAATCGAAACGAAGACGCAGGTAAGAAATTCAGTTGAGCGCAAGGAAATCGGCTCGTCGTTTGGTTGGTTGACGCTGGGTTAATTTGGTCATCTCCCATGATGTTTTGATAATGATGATGATGCAGATGCATCCGTATATAATGTAATGTGATCCCAGATGAGAGCGGCGAGCAGCCAATAAAAGCAATAACAACAACAACAACAACAACAACAACAGCGACAACCTAAGCGACAACACGAAAATCTTGTCCACCTCAAACATTAGATAAATCAACAATGGTTTCATTTTCCTTTTGTTTTCTTTCGGTTTTATGTCGCTGGTCTTTTAATAGATTCTTTCGAGATCTACATATAAAAAGTTTATGTATTTTAGTGCTATGTATTGTACATAGATATGGTCGAGTACATGGTCCAGCATCTGCGTGTGTTTGGTTTCGTTTTTGGGGCTTCCATTTCGAGCTCCGCCAATTTTACGATCTTCATTTAAACTCGCTAAAAAAGGCAGCTGATTTCGTATTTCTTGTTCCCTTGTTTCATCATTCGAGCATCATTTTTGCTCGGTTTCTTTTTACTATTTATACCGAAACTAAACCCGTCGTTTGAATCAATGATTTAGAGTGCTTTTTGTATTCTGTACATTCGTCGTTATTATTGTCGTTATCATCTTTAAAAATGTGTTGATTTGGTTGTTCATTTAAAATGTTCACTCACAATTGAAGGATCTCAACTTATTTGCCGAAGCAGGGTCTCATTTTGCCGCACCCGCCCAGCCTCAGAGCCACCGTTCAGTGTACCTCGACACCAAACAATATCCACGCCCCGAGAAGTTATCCAGCATTTATTTAAACACGTCTCAAGACTCGATCTCAACGATGAAGTATTTGCCATCTTTTTGATGATTGCCAACTGCTTCCGATGCTGCTTTAAACAGTATTATTAACAATAATCGAGGCTTCGATTTTATGGTTTCTTAAAGCGCATCAAAACTCACCGCAATGTCAGCACTTCAACAGTTTGACGTTGACGCAACATCTGCATCATAATGTTGGTGATTGTCGATGATTTCGACTGCAACGAACAACAATTGTAGTGCTAAACGCAACGACTTCAATTGCAATGAAACAAGTGCTCAGTTGTTGTTGTTGTTGTTGTTGTTGTTGTTGGATGTCGATTAACTTGGCTGATGCTGTTGATTATTAAGCACTCATCGGCCAACATGGCAATTTAAACTCTGCATTCAACGATTCAAAAACGTTTCAGGCGTCAACAACAGAGTGTGATTCAACATCTGAATGAATATTTAATGAGGGGAAAAATATAGGTTATGCGCTGGCTGGCAATTTAATTGGTGTATACATACGAGAATGAGGCACGAAATAGAGCAATTTTAACAAGAAACAGAAAACAGAAACAGCAGACGTCGGCTGGAGGCTTGGAGTTTACGGCTTGGAGATACATACCATTGGAGATACCATTGGAGATACCATTGGAGATACCATTGGAGATGCTATAACCTTCATGATCTTTAACACTGCTTGTTTGTGCAAGCAATCAACACTATTTTACACTTGACGGTCCATCAACTTCACTTCATTTGTCGAAGTCGAAAAGAAATCATAAATCATGAGAAACCTAATGAATTGAATGATTAAATATGAGCGATCCACCGTCGTTCAACATTTTTGCGGTTTTATTGATTTTTATGGCTCTCTGGTGGCTGGCTGTTGTTGTTGTCGTTGTTGTCGTTTGGCTAAATTAGCCAATTTAAGCTCACAATAGATCTGACGAATTGCTTGTCAATCAGTGGAGATGGTAAATTAATTTCGACGTCTGAATTTGAATGCGAATTATTTTGTCATTCTGTTGGTAGTTTTTTTGCAGTGTTATGTTTCTGGTAATTTGATTTCAATTACTGTCGATTTTTTATAGAATTTAATACTTTCATTTAAAAATTTATTTATAATAAAGTTACTATGTATTTATGTATAATTCTGTAGCTATAATATAAATTAAAATGTAAAATGGTTATAATTTATTTATAATTTTATTTATTATAATTATTATTTCTTAAAATAAATTATTTTCCTTCTTTTCTAATTTTAGACTAGAAAGTTCTTTTTATTTACTCAGCCCACCATCTACCACTAAGAAATCCCAACTCTCTCATGCAAAGTTGAAAACAAAAAATATAAATGCAATCCGATTCACCCTGTAACTTTTGTCAATTTTTCTGTAACTTTTAGAATGGTCTAGAGTTATGCCTAAAACCATGCTAACACATTCCGATTAGAGCATTTGAAGGAATTAAATAAAGTACAGTACGAAATAAAGCTGTTGTTATAACTAGAGCACCTAAAAGTATGCCGCTTAAATATGTTTTCGCTCAGAATTCAAGTATTTTGAGAAGCACTGTGAAAAGGGGTCGTTTCTGAATACGGACTTAATTTTTTAATTTAAATTTCAATTAAATCAAAAAAACGTAATATATATTGAAATTTTAGATAATTATTGCTTATTAAATTATAGAAATTATAGCTTTGTACTCTTCCTGAAGAAATTGTTTCCTTCCTAAACCTGTAAACATTATATACAGAAGTATTAAAAATCAGCAGCCGCCACTTCTATTTATTATAATTTTGCATATATTTTTATTATTCTTTTTAAATAGTATAATTTGTGTTTACAATATCTTTATTTACTCGATTTATTTACCTTTGATGTATTGTTCAGTGTTTTTATGTATATTCTTTCATAATAATTATAATTATAATTATATTAATACAGTTATTCATAAATATTTTGATAGTTTTTTTTTGTTTTTATTTTTAATCTGTCCCGTTATTTATTGTTTCGCTGTTGTGTTTGTTGTCCTTCGCTTACTTTTTAAAATATGGTACTGAAATATTGCAATTAAAATTAAATAGTTTTAAATTGGGCTTATTTATATCTCTTCCTTGATAATTCGTTAATTAGTAATTCGTGTTTAAAATGTGGGTTCATTGTTAAAAAAATTGCGTCATAACAGCACGTTCTACTACAGGCGGCGTGAGTGAGAAGGGGGAGTTCATCAATTATACACAGAATACTATGCAGCGTATATAATGAATGAATCGGATCTGTGTGTTTTATTATTATTGTTTTCTGTGTCATTGTTATATACATATACAGGGTTATTTATTCATTTCTCTGTTTATTTTAAAACTGTTCTTCGTTCTCGTTTTTGTGTTTATGTTCCTTACACTTTACATCTGGTTACATCTTCTGGTTGCTGTCCTAAGCATAATAATAACAATTACATATTTAATTTAATTACTTTCACAGTTGCTTACTCCTTACTTCTTCGATACTTGTTCTTCCACTACTAACTCCCTACTACTAGACTACTACACTACACTACTAAACTACTTAGTAAGACAAACAACTAGCTACTTTGTTCTACAGCAAATCGTGTGTTCATTACTTTTGCTGCTCTTTTTGCTGATATAATATAAAAACTTTAACTATATTTTATTTTGCTTAATAATTACTTTCTTTTGCTTAGTTTAATTATCATCATTATCTTTCATTATCTTTCACTATTGTTCATCATCGTTCATTATAATTATCGTCTTCATTATTCTCATCGTTTTCATGAGCGGCTAAGAAGAAATGTGTAAATAAATTTGTAGTTTGTAGCTTTTTTGTTTCTGTTTGCATTAAGAATGATAATCGTACAAAATTATATTAATTACTTTCCATAAATATCACGTCATAGAAAAATTGTAAAATAGAAATGAATAAAAATTCTTGTGTATATAGTTTTGTTGGAAAAATAAATTTGTACGCGTAGAAAAAATTAAGTTTCGTTTTACGATGAAAAGAAAAAAGTTCTTCCTTCATTTGGAACGGTTCGGTTGTTTTGAGTTTTGAGTTTTAAGTTTGTAGTTTTTCTTTTCCTTTTTTTAGCTGCCTCGAACAGTAAAATTACATACTTAACTTTAGTTACAATTACTTTGGGCTTTCACATACATATTTTATTTATTGCTAAACATTGTTTTTAATTTGAATTATTAATTTGCTAACATTGAATTTCGAATTTTGTTTTTTTGGTTTTAGTTTTTATTTTCGTCTTTTAATAAGCATTTGAAGCAGTTTGCTTTGAATATTTGCGTACAATTTTCAAGCTTTATATATTTAGTTACTTGCATTTATAAACCAAACTTAGACAAATGCAACGAAAGATTAAGTGATCGATGGCCATGATAGGCCATAAATGCCAAATGTTATTAAAAGCAGCAACATTACATATCATTACGATTACACACACTATGACAAAAGAAAGGAAACAACATTCACTCGCCTTTCTTGTGCTCTTGTGTAAAGCGTAGTTTCTTTCTACAAGTTGTTGTTGCTGTGCTTTACAGTGCTTTATGTTCAGATTGAAAATAAGGATTTCGTTTCTAATTCATTCTTAATGTAACGTTAAAAACAACAACACATCTAAAAACTATATAAGAGATGATGATGGATATTCGATATCGATTCAAAAACTTCCAATTACATCTCTAGTTTTAATAAAGTATTAGTTATTATCTAAAGTGAGTGAGTATTCGAAAATAGTAATCATTAATTTTGGTGTAGTTAACGTTTAGATACTTGGCCGCTTTTTAAAAGCATGTAATAAGCTATGAGCTTTCGATACCAAGCACATGCTGCTGCTGCTGCTTCTGCTGTCAGTTGATATTTCGGAGGAGCCGCTCGTCCTCCTTCCCATTTCTTTTTACTTTTCTCTTCTTCACTTCTTAGTTTTATAGCATCTCAATGAAGCTGAAGCACCAACTTTATCAACTTTATCGCTCATCGTTCATCATTCGTCGTTCATTGTTCATCATAAATAAAATGCAGGATTTGCGTATTTTTAGTGTAGCAATAAAAATATATTTTTTTGTTTTTGTATTGTTTTCCAATCGATATGCGTTTCCGTTTAGTAATTAATTATTTAATGCTTTACATTAATAGTAGTAAAGCAAGAAATTATAAATTCTGTGTAATATTCTACATATAAATAACTATATAATTACAACATAAGTAATAAATGTGTATTAAAATGCGATTGAGCTTATTAAAGTTCCATCTAGTTAGCCAGTTAGACACTTGGTCGAAAAGAGAGAGATGTGTATATAAGTAAAATAAAGAAACAATAATAAGTTAGTAGTTTGTTTGAGTAAAATTTGTTTGTGTGTATACAATTGGATCTAGATAAACATCTTAAACGAAAATCGCAGTGATTTTTAAACTTAAACATACTATCGTTTGTGGTTAGAAGAACCGAACTAAACTCGCAGTGATTTTTTAACTTAAACATACTGTTGTTTGTGGTTATCGAAATAACTCATTCAATAATGGACAGAACTTAAAATATACGTTACAAACTAAGTACAAAGTAATTTTATTTATAAATATCTAAATTTAAAATACAGACATTTGTTGCTGCTGTTTGCTTTTTGTTGTATAAAAAAGGAATTCATTAAAAAAATACAAATAAATTCATGTAAACAGAAATATTAAGGTGCGTTTAGAATACTGTAAAGTAAAAAATAAAAATCTCTTGATAAAAAATGAAATAGTTTTTGTACAAACGTAATTATTGTGGATTTATGTTCATTGTTTTTTTTCGTTTTTCACGGTTTTAGATCCATATTTTTCTTCAATAGAAAATTCTTCAATAGAAAAAGTGATTTGTTGAAATATAAACACAAACAAAATACTAACGCAGCCTCCGTTTAGTCTTTCGAAAAGACTGCGTTGGTTGAAGAAGCTTAATTAATTTAATTCATAAAATACTTGTTCCTATAATTAAGAAATGTAAAAATAGTTAAACTTAAATACTTTAAGCGAATGCTATATGTACACAAAAGAGACAACGCATCGGTAAGGTCTGCTTTTTTGTCCAGCAATTTAATAGTTCCACTCCTTTCTTGTTTTGCTGTATTTTCATTTATATACTGCTTAAAAATATACTGATTCGCCTGCTGCTCCTCGGTCGGAAGATTTGTTCAGCAGAAAGACTTATTATAGCTTAGCTTCAGGATGTGTTCATACTTCGGTGATTACTTTTCTTAATTACTGTGAATAATTTATAATTTATATTTCTTTTCATTTAGTCCGCGCGAATGCCACTCCTCTTCCAATTTTAGTTTCCATCGCTGGAATACTTAAGATGGTGCACTTGATATCATGAGTGCTTGTCTGTTAGTTCGGCCCACCGCACTTCGAAGAACTTACGCATGCCGTGGCCGGCTTTACCGACAGGCGAATCGTCCTCATTGAACATCTCGCAATTGTCAAAAATCTGCCGCACATCGACGCAGAAATCTTCGCGGCATTTGTAGCTGCAGTTAAGAGAATTTTTAATAATTTAATTAATCTTTCTCATTTTAGTTCTTTAGTACTTGGGCACAAACTCACGTTAGATCTTGCAGGCGCTTCTTGATGGTGGACAAATCCATGGGGCTTTTTATTATCTTACGGTACGTCGGGAATTGCTTGGTGTTGACGGGCAATAAAAAAGGCCACGAGTCCTCGTGAAGCTGCAGCAGACACAGAGAGAAAAAACCAAAGTTTAAACTAAGTAGATCAATATAATAATATTTAAATTAAATCGAAATATTCTTCTCTCCAAAGTTTCCTGCTATTTCTCTTTCTCGCCCCCTTATCACTCACCTCCATTTCGCCCAGCACCGTCTTGCAAACAGCCAGCTCCTTCATCAGCTTCTTTGTTGCGTGTTTCTCCTTCTTCTCCTGCTTAAGTTTCTCTCTGGCTTCTTGCACCGCCTGAATGTTCAGTGGCGTAGGCGGCGCACCAGCCGCTAGTAAACCTGGTGGCGTTAAGGGCGGCGGTGGTGGCGGTGGTGGTTGTGGTTGTGACACTAGCTGTGATTGCTGTTGTTGTTGTGGAGATGGTGAAAAATGCATGCTACTGGTGGGTGTACTGGCTCGCGGTGATGGAAACGTCACATGCAGCGGCGATGAGACGGTGACTGGTGAGCACATCATCGGTGTTGGAACGCTGGGAAGCGTTGGAATCGGTGGCGGCTGTGACTGCGGCGGTAGCTGTTGTAGTGGTAGCACAACATTAAGCGTTCCGGTTGCTGCTGTAGGCACAGCTTGTGGAGAGGCCGGCAGCGGTGGGTACAATTGATGTGGAGCGATATTTGCAAAACTTGGCGGTGGTTGTTGGTGTTGGATTAGTATCTGCTGTGTTGGTTGCGATTGTAGTTGTGGTTGTAGTTGTGGTTGTAACTGTGGTTGTAGTTGTGGTTGTAATTGTGGTTGTAGTTGTGGTTGTAGTTGTGGTTGTAACTGTGGTTGTATGTGTGGTTGTAATTGTAGTTGCGGTTGTGCCTGTGTCAATTGCAGGGGTGTTGCGCATGATACAGTTGGCGGAATGGCAGGCGAATTACCGGTGCTCGCTCCGCCAGAGCAAAACACATGCGGTGGCATTATTGGTTGCGTTGCGGATGTTGTTGTTAAGAGCAGAGCGGCAGCCGCAGCACCGGCTGGTTGTTGCAACACAGTGGCCTCCATGCTGCAGTCGGTATAATCGTTGTTAATCATCGGACTGCAGGGGCGATTTATGATCATCATTTGTGTCTGAAGAAAGCGCGACACATCAATCGAGTTGTTGTGGTGGTCATCGTAAGACGTCGAAGCGACCGAATGGGCTGGACTAATGCGGAAAAGGGAGGCATCGAGGCAGGATGATTTTGAATCGATGAGTGTGAAAATATTAAGTTTTGCCTACCTTAACGGTGCAGGCAATGAGGTCATCGATTCATCGTGCGAGGAATTCAACGACTGCTGGGACGAGTTGTGCAAATGTGGATCAGTTATGCCGCCGTGGTGATCCGCCGAACAGCTGGAAGTATTCACATTGCCGCTTCCATGTCTGTCGCGTTTCTTCGATGACGACGAGGAGTCGCGGTCCCTGCGCGGTTTGCTGCTGCTCGTACGTTTCCTTGGCGGCGGTGCCTTCGAAATGCAGCCATGGCAGTACCACTTGCCTCGCGGCACCTTAAGCAGCGGTGGAATGTAGCAGTCGGCATGGTAGGCGCGCGGACACAGATCGCAGTATATCATCTTGCCGACTGGAGACAACCGATGGCCGCCGCAAACAATACATTTGCGTTCGTTGGTCGCCTTGTTGACGCACTCATAGCAGTACCTGCGAGAGGGAGAGAGAAACGGAAAAGAGAATATTAATTCAGACGCGTGTGTATAGCGGCCGCAACAACAGAATGTGTTCCAGAAAATGTGCACAAGGTGTTGCAGACATGGAAGAAAGTACAAATTATGGAAATATGACAAACGTTAGAATTTTGCACGCAAACAGAAAACAGGTTTGGATGAAAAGAACTTCATGAAGATGATAATGATCCCGGGTTTCGAACCTTTGTTTAATTTAAGTTTGAAGAAGCTGCGTTTTGTGGTGAACGGATGAACAGTGAACAATGAACAGTGAAATGAGATGAATGCGTGAATCGAGCCGAAACCCAAACCTCCAAATAATAACCGCGGGACAAGGGAAGAAGGGAGTTAAAAGTAGCCAGTAGTAAACTAAAACCTGCGATACCGCCGACAGGATCTTAGTTCGAAATACTGAATACATATGTATGTATGTAAATAAGGTAAATACTATTCCTGCCGCATTCTAAAGCCTACCCTGGCCCCACTGACCCTTGACCCGTCAAATACTCACCAGTCGCCATCCGGAATGTTGTCCATCTTCGGCTTGAAGCAATACGTGTGGTAACCCTTGTCACAGCCGTCGCAGAGCAGCAGCTTGTCCTCGTTCTCCCCCGACGTGCAGAACTGGCAATTCTGTAAGGAATTGGAAGATTTTGAGGAGGATGTAGTACTTGTTGTAGACCTTCGACCTAAGAGTTGGGGAACAAGAGTTGTTGTTGTTGTTGTTGTCGGCGTCGTATTTTCAATAGTCGCGTGTGTTTTAAGATTGATTTTAATAGTCGTGGGCGACGAATGCGTTGTAGTACCCGCGCAGACACTCACCATTGCAGCCGTGAGATTGTTTGAGGCAGCATCGACCGCGGCGACGGAGGAGAAGGCGACGTAGAGCCCACTGGTATCTTCTCTTGATTCCTTCCTCTGTTTCCTTGCCGAAAAGAAAGAGGTTTTCTTCTTTTTGTTCTTGTATCTTTTGCGCGGTGTCCTCAGCTGGAAGCTCAGATCGTTTTCGTCGTCGTTGTCGTAATCTTCGCTTTCTTCCTCAGCAGAGTCGTCGTAAAACGATTGTGTACCATGTCGAGCTGTCGAGTGACGGGGCGTTGATGTTACGCAGATTTGCCTCTCCTCCGTCTCCGTCTCCGTTTCGGTTTCCTCTCCCTCTGCCTCTCCGTCCTGCTTGTGTTGCTCTTTCTCTTTCGATTTGGATTTCGATTTGCTTTTCTTTTTCTTCTGCGATTTGCTGTTCGTTGGCGCCACTCCTTCTGTGGCTGTGGTTGTGGGACTGAGGTTGTTGTTGCTGCTGCTGTGTCGTCCCTTGTTCGCCTTGGCTGAAGTGGGCGTGTCCGCGGTACTACTATTGGACTTTTTCTCAGATTTTTTGCTATTTTTTGTTCTTGATCTTTTCTCTTTCTTGGGCTTTTTCGGTTTTTGCTATGTTCGAAAGTTAGAGGTCGATTTCGAATTCGAAAAAAGCGCGCAGCGGTAGTTTGTTGAGTGAGGAGCGCGGTGGGTCGGGGATATGATGAAGATGATGGGTTTAGGGGCGGGGGGTACATGTGTTGTTGGTGTGCGGAATGTGTGAGTGTGTATGAGTGAGCGATTTTAAAGTGATGTTTTTAAAGTTATCGAGTTTGAAAATCAAAAAACAAAACCAGTGCAATTAATTGAGCACAATCACCAAAATTAAAAATAGAAAATTTGTATTATTATTATTATTATTATTATTGGTACATTTAAATAAATTGAAGGGCAAAAAACAAGAATCGTGGAAGGAAAACCATTCAAAATTAAACCAGTTAATTAATTCGATTGCAATTTTTAATTTAGCGGTAAGCGGAGGAAGCGGGGAGGATGGCATTTGAATCAGTTGTTTAGTTATGTGTGTCACGAGTGTAAGTAAGCGCGTGTAAGTGTTGCGTGTGGATGTGTATTTCGGGAGTGTGGTTTTGAAGGTTCATCATGATTTCAAAATTTCAATAATTTTAAAATTTTCAAGATATGTAAAGAAACCGTGCAAAAATGTACGCATGTTTGAAATTCGGCAGGCAGACATTTTGTTTTTTAATTTTCGTATATGTATTTATGTATTTTTGTTGTTTTTTTTTTATATATATCGTATATATTTGTATTTCATGTAACGCACAATTTTGTAGTGAGAACAACAACGATTTTTGTTTTGAAAAAGGAAAGAAAAAATGAAAAAAGAAAAAATTAATTAGTAAACGAATTTTTCAAAATTTCATTTTATTTTATTTTGTTTTATTTTGAATTAAGAGGTTTTCTAATTTTAAGTTTTAATTTTTACTTTGTACAAAAATCAACAAAACAATAACGAAAGGTAACGAAAAAAGAGAGAACGATTCGCTCCACAATTTCAGTTAAAAGTAAAGTTCTTCATAAAAATACATACATACAGCTTGGCTCGCTTCATTCGAAAAATTATAATTACAGACGTCAGAATTTATTATTAAAATTTTGAACTCGGGAAGAAGAGCGGGAAGGTTTATTTTCGTGTGATTGTTTTGGTGACGGGGAGTAAAAACCATTTCAATTCGTGTCTGAATTATACGTTACAAAAATCTACTCCTACTAAATACGCTTGGAGGAAGCTTATTAAGGAACCTTTACGGAGACCAAGAATTTGGAAAGAGCATCTGATGCAATCTGAAACTTATTATCAATCAATCAAAAATTGGAACGAGTTATGTTAAGCTGTTAATGAATTAGCGAATTTGTGACTCTTGATTCTGAGAGCGTTTTATATTCTAACCCCCCCCTCTCCCCTCCCTTACCATCGAATAAAATCGCTTCTAGTACCAGAAGCATATCCATTATTTACTTAAAGTTTTGAAAGTTGTCGGATTGGATACACGGTATGTTTCAGAGTACGCAGGACTTTTCAAAAAATAGGCAAAACACCTTTTACTCGGCAAATTAAGGTTATTTTATCATTCTATACTAAAAACTAACACCCCAGATTAACCCAGAATATAAAAATAAAAATTTCTATACTTCAAATTGCATTGTTTGCCAACTGCGGATAAGATTGATTGATTGACGTTTTCTACCGACTGCCTCAAAAGACTTTTCTCAAATGAGTTATCTTTATTGACAATTTAAATTAATTGATAATCCAGAAGTCGATTCCAAATTCCTTTTTCCCTTCAGAATCACACTGGATCCAACCCACGTCAAACCAATGGACCAAAATTAATATAAGAAATAACCTTACTAATCTTTCAAAATGTTTAAGATTTCAACTACGATTTTTTTATCTTAATAACTACAATTTACAATCTTAAGAACAAGCAACCTTTAGAATACAATATTAAAATGAAATGATTCTTATTATTAGCGAAATTGTTATTTACCAAAGTTAATGCGTAGAAGAAGAGATGGACTTTAAAGACGATATGTATTATTATTAATAAAATCTACCCAAGGAACAAGTAATAAAAGTTTTGTGAGTTAGTAAACAGGACTAGAGAAAGTAACGAGAAAGGCGGAGAGAGCGATAAAGAATTACATACAACGACATAAAGCATACGAGTGTGTGTGTTTCTTTGATTGGACAGAATGAAGTACATAGGATAATTAGTTGAATGCAGTACTTTGCACTCCGGCACTTACCGCCTTCATGATGCTCTTGTCCCAGGCCACACACGACTCCAGCACGTAGAGCGCCATTGCCAGCTGGGCGGTGGTGTGCGAACGAGCCACTGCATCTCGCCAAGAGACCAAGCCTTTTGGTATGTTCTCCACCTTTTCGTCTTTGTCACTGTCGCAGTTGCTAGCCGGCGATTCGCCGCCACCCGAGTTGTTGTCGCATGCGCCGGTACCATCTGTGGTTGTAGCTGCCGTTGCCGCCTGTGCGGCAGCAGCGTTAGCAGCCGCTATAGCCATGGCGCGCTCATTGAAGGCCGATGCATTTATTGCGTTTTGTGTCTGCAGTTGTTGCTGATTGATCAATTGTTGCTGTTGTTGCGCTGCTGCAGCTGCTGCCTGTTGCTGCTGCATTTGCAATAGGAAGGCTGCCGCGGAGGCAGAGTTTTGCGTCTGGCTGCTGGTCTGTTGATTCTGCGCTATGACAGCGAGATGTGCGTCACCAGTTTGTGAGCCCAGTGGCGGCTTCAGATAGCGACGCTCAATATTAGCCTCCAAATCAATGATGCGCTCGCGTATCATTGGAATGATTGTGACAAAGTTTTCTTCGGTAATGTCTTCCTGGTCCAGATTAATTTCGTTTTCCATTCGTGGAGGCAGCTGCCAATTCTTCAGCTGCATGGAGGCGCTAGCAATTTTGTCTTCGAGCGCTTCCAGCTGCTCCAGCAACGAGAGCTCCACACGTTTGGCTATTTTAGGATTCCAGTCGGTTGGTTTGGCAGGAAGCACGTAATCAGTTGGCCTTGTGTGTTTGCAATCTTCATGCTCTGCCTTGAAGTCACACAGTTTGTAGGGCAGCCCGATACTAATGTCTTGCGAAATGAAGCGCATCAAATTCTCCTGCAGTTCGCGTTCGCGTACCCCTTTAGGATCGAGGCTGTTGATCACCTGATGCAGCATGTCGACTGTGTCCAGCTTCCACCAGCCGTACCGCAGGTGTTTGGGAACGTAGTTCCCCTTCAGTGGCTTAGGAAACCCCTCCTTTTTTATATGTTCAAGTAGACGGTGCTCGTCTGGAGTCATTGAGAGAGGGGTGGGCACATCGCACTGGATGTAGGTGCTTATGTTACTCAATGACATGTTCGCTAAATTTTGAAACGAGATTCCGGCGGCTTCATCTAGTTTCAAAGCGATGCGTACTGGCTGTTTGGAATCTGATTCTCCTCCACCGGCTAGTCCTGCTTCTGACCCGCCCCCGCTGTCCTCCTTAGTGTCGTTAAGAAAGGGAAAAAACTTTTGCTCGCGATCTTCATTTTTCACCAGCGACAAAACGGCTTTCTTCCTCTCCTCATCAGCGCTATCAAAGTTGTTGTCCACCATTTCAGCATCTTCACTTTTCAACACACGTTGACGAGGAGATTCCAGACCGTTTTTTGAAGCCGTTAGCAACTTCTCTTCAAACTCGCGCAACTTCAGTTCGATATGCTTATCGTCCAGACCCGAAAGAGACAGGATGCATTCGTTGGTGAACTTGGAAGTGTTCACTTTGCAGTCTTCCATCGGTATCGTGAAATACTGTGCGTTATTGGAGATGTCCCAGCGATGACCTTGTAGCTGCATCTGCGTGTCGCAGGTGATGTTAGAGTAGGTTATCTGGAATTCGGTGTGGCTGTTGTCGCCCTGAAGCTCGTTAGTAGTAAGCGGCACCTCGCGGTTAAGTATGGAAAACCATTTCTCACCGGGTTTGAGTAGCAAGTTGGGAGGTTGTGGCTTTAGCATCATGTCTTCGTTGTTGGCGTTTGTGGCGGACACGATGATACAGTCGTCCTCCTTCTTGTAGTCATCGCAGCTAAACGGATTTGATGCTATGTTTTCGGGTTTATCACAGTTAATCCCAACGGTGCTTGGTGTGGCAAAGGGTGAAATCGTGGGGATTTTTATCTCGGCTTCGAAATCCGTCTTTGTAGAAATCGGGACGGTGGCTGGCGTCATTCTTGAAGCACTGCTGATGTCTTCTATTGCCTCGGATTTGATTATCACCTGCGGCTCATCGTCGTCATCGTCGTCACCTAAGTCAACGATTTCGGGTTGAACTTTGTTGGTTTCAACCACATCATCATCCTCATCATCTACTTCGGTCGGCTGTTTAACGGCTTCGTGTTGCACCTGGTCAACTACTTCAGCATCAGCAACTGGCAGTAGCTGCTCCGTACTGTCCTCAATATTATCTTTATTGCTTGAATCGCCTAGCTCAATTTTATCTCGCCTTTCCTCCTCCTCCACACCTATTATCATTTTACGGTTGGCTATGTCGTCAGCTTCCAAAATCTCGTTATATTCAAAGATATCATTCTGTGCACTCTCTAATGCTTCAATAAATATTCCTCCTGCCTTTGGAAGCTTCCAGTAACGCCGCCAGAACCGATCCTGGCCGAAGCAAGCAGCGCGTAGTTGATTCGTGCTCTTCTCCAGGGCTTCCTTGCAATTCAGCGATGATCTGACTATCTTATCGAGTTTCTTTTGCAGTTCGTCGGCACTCAGTTTGCTATCTTCGTCTTCTTCAACGTTGGTAATCTCAGACTCTAAGTCACTCAGGTCGTCGTCCATGCCTACATCAGTGGTAGAAGCGGCATCGTCATTAATGGAAACACGTGTGGCATTTTTGTTCTTCGGCATCAAAGCACTGAGCTCCATGGGCGTCACTACCGAGCTACCATTTTGGTATCCAGGCGTGGCAACTAGATCTTCAATTTTTGCTATTTTAACCGGAGTCAAGTCGTTGATGCTCATACAGCTCTTCGCAGGACTGGAATCGAATTTGCTGTCCAAGCTCGGTGCGTTGCAGAACAAAGTGCTCGTGGTTGCATTTTCCTTGTTGTTATTATCACGTTCATTTACTTCAACCGCCTCGCAGAGATGATTGGTTTGGGGCTCCATATTTTCCACATCCATCTTCTCTGGAGTTTCATCTTTGCTATTATTGTTGGTTTCATTGCAATCAGCGGGCGTTTCAGGGTCTACTTCGATCTTGCTGAAAGTCATTGCTTCGGCGGCCTCTTTATTGGCGACTTCTTTCTCTAGTCGCTCGGCATCCAGTTTCTGTTGCGCTACAGCTGCCATCATGGCAGCTTCACGATCTGCCTGCGCCTTCTCATAGGCCTCGATGCGTGATTTTCGCATGTGCAGGGCCTTGTACTTCCGCACTTTCATATCTGTCATGTACTTCTCTTTGCGCATCTGGGCGCAAGTCTCCAGACTACTTTCGATTTGCTTGAGCACCGCCTTGTTCATTAGCAAGTCATTGCAAAGGTGTGCAAGAATCTGTGCCTTGCGGGATGAATTCAACGAGACGAACGTGCGATCTTTTAACGAATACGATAGTTTCCATGTGTCGTTCTCATGCAACAGTTTGTAGTACTCCTGATTTTTGTTGGAATGCGTAGTGGCATCCGAATCCACTTGATGGTGGTCGGGAATACGGCGCTCCCTCTCACGATCCATCGTGACACCAAACATTTGCCGGATCTCACCCGTCGCTGTGGCGTACAAATAGATTCGCAGTATTTCGGAAACATTTGAGTTGGTAATATCCGCATTGCGTAGCGATTGTCCCAGCAGAGTGGTATGACGGCCGGGATTCGGTATGCCGGGGTCCTCAATGGCGCAGACGAGCAAATGTGTCATCACAGAGAGCAGTTCTTCCTCGGCATCGACGGTGCTGTCGCTGACCAGCGCGTCATGCAAATTCTGTAAGGTGGGCAAGGATTCCATGTCTACATATAAAGATAAAACAAGGAAATCATAATCGATATTGTTGTTGTTATACTGAAATCATTGCAAGTCCTACCAAATCCAAGTGTTTCGCCAAAGTTATGCAAAAATTCAAACACCATCAAGAGGTCTGCCATGGCCTGTCCCGGCAAACGATTTCCGGCAATGCGATCCAGCTCAGGGATTTGTTTATCATGTATGATTTCCGAGTCCTCTTGGGGTTTCCTAAAATCATCATTATTAAAGATAGATTTTAGATGTTTCTATTAAAGTTTAATGGGCAGTTTTATTTATCCTACCTAATTTGAGCCAATATTTCAGCATCACGTTTGCGAGCTGCCAAGCGTTTTTCACGCAATATCAAGCGATCGAGGACCAGCTGATGTTTCTTCTTCTCGCGATCCTCAAACTTACGGCGTAAGTCAAGTTGGCGTATCAGATTCATGTGCTGGCGTCGACGCTCCCGTTCCTTTGAGAACAAGGGGAAAATCAATTTAAATAGAACTCTCAAAAAGTGTAAAGGTACGGCAAATAATTACATAAGAAAGATAGCGAAAAAGAAACGAAGAAATACAAGTGGAAGATGTGGTGTTATATTAGATATATACGTACCATTTCAGCGGCTAGCAACATTTCCTTCTGCTTGTTGAGTTCCTGCAGATAAATCTGCGTGTAAGTAATGTTCACAAAAAATATTGAATTAAAAGATGATTATGAAAATGGTAAACGACGATAGAGTCCTAAGATTATAAAAGTGATCGTGAACTAGGCGCGTTAAATAAAATAGCACAATACTGTTATATATACGCTTGAGACACCACGTTGGATTCCGAATTTGATAATGCGTACAAGTAACTAAAGCAGCCAACACCACACACATAGAATGTGGCCAAAGAAAGCCTACTACTAGGAAACTATGGCTGAGCGATTATTTTAGTTAAGATAAATTTATTTAAATGTCAAATGAATTGTTATTCTGTAATCAAAAATGCTTAAAAACATTCGCTCAACTCTATAAAAATATGAGAAAAGGATGTTTTTAATAGGAGCTATTAAAAAAACGTTGAAATCTTAATATTTACCTAAATAATATTAGAAACAATTTGAAAAGTTTCTTAAAGTAAACCAATTTTAATTGAGATACACGTACTCTCTCTCTCTAAGATTCAAGTATAATACTTTAATTTAATACAATTAATACTTATATTTTAAATTTTTAGGAAACATTTACGAAAAATTAGAAGAATTTAATATTCGGATTTTTAAGATTTCCATTTTAAACCATGTCATGTATATCGACAACAGATTTTAAGTGTAATTACACTTATTAATACAACGTGATTTGAAAAAATTTTTAATTGTAAAATTATTCAGTAATTTCTTCTAAGATTTTCAACATTGAAGCTTTTTAATAGCTTTCCAATTCATTGATAACAATTACAAACATAAAGTGTTGGTCAGCCATAAAATAGAAGATATACAAAAGAACAGATTTTCTAAACTAATCTTAAGGCTTTACAAATTAGTAAGAAGAGGCATTTCTGTACCTGTTCCTTAGCTAAAATAGCTTCTTGGCGTTTCTTTTCTTTCTCCTGAGAACAAGAAAAATAAAAATATTTAAAATCACCAACAAAATTTTAATTTTATTTATACAAATTATTGGGTACGTAGAGCGCCGAATTCGATAGTTCGTTCATGAAAGATGGATGAAAATTCAAAAATTGTTGCCTACCTGTTGCTTCTTGATGATTTCTTCTTGCTTTATGCGATCCAATTCCTCCTGACGTTTCTTGCGCGCCTGAAACCAATATATGCATAGATTATATATATTTAAACATTTGAACCATTTGGCGAAAGCCTTGATTTGCAATTTTAACCACACCGCACGCTCACCTCAATCGCCTGCTGATTCTTGAGTTCCTTCTCTTTGCGTTGCTGCTCCAGCTTCTCGTTTTTTTCTTGACGTGCCTTCTCCTTGTTGCGCGCCAACTCCTCCTTCTGCAGTTTCTTGGCATCGCGTATGGCCTGTTGCTGCTTGGCTATTTCAATGCGCTGCTCCACATTCAGCGTCTGCCGTGTGAAGATTTTTAGATCCTCTAAACGTTTGGCGACATCGCTATCGCTCATGCGAATGTATTCGCCGTCGTTGGCATAGGGTGGTGGTGCAGGCTGAAGGAAAGATCCCACAATGGCGCGTGAAGAGAAGCTGAAGTTATCGCGCACAAGTTTTGAGGGATGCTTTTCCAAGTGCTAGGAAAGAGAACGAGTAGAATGTATTTATTTAATGTAATCCATGAAACTGCAATAACTGTCATGAAAGAAATAGTGAAAAAAATCATTTACAAACTCACAGAGAATATTTGTCCAATCGTCTTCAACGGCACCGTGCTGCCTGGAGGATAGTAGACGACATCCCCTCGAATTTGGCCTGCTTTGGTTAAGCCTTTAATCACCGTTTCACGCTTCCAGCCTAAATCTAGAGGCACACGCAACTCGGTTATGTTGATTATATGAGCGTCCTCGCCCTCCGATTCTGACAAACCGCTCTCAGCTGCGATGCTTTCAGAGTCGGTAGATACCTCCATTTGCGCGTTAGCCTCACTCAAAGCCTGACGGATTTTCTCCTGTTGAGCGAAAAGGAAGCGACAATCAAATACAAGAACTTGACAAACAATAGTAGGTAAAACCACTTACAAAGTCGGCGCCTTGCTGCAGCAGCTGCTGTGTCGCCAACATCGGCTTCAGGCCCACAGCTCGCGATTGTGCCAACAACGAAGCCACCGTATTTTTCTTCGGCTTAGACACTCCCCGGCCTAGATTACGAGGACGTCCTTCCTTGAAGGAAGTTTGTGAACGATCAGTAGAACCTCCGGTACCTGCAGCTGATGACGCTGAATTGGTGGAGCCTAGAGCAGCGGTAATAGAACTCAAACTCTGCAAGCTATTCGAAGCACCTGCTGCCCCAGTTGGTGTCCCACCAGATGTCGACTGACTATAATCATTATTGGCAGAGGATGAGCAGGATTTATCTGGCTTCATTGACAAGTTCAGAGGTGCGTCAAAGTCTTCTATGATGATAGGCGCAGAGGATGTGCCGGACAACTGGCCGCTGCTGGAGGATCTCATGCTGAGATTGACGCCGCCTCCGCTGTGATCCCCAGTTAAATCGTGCACATCTTTGTTCTTATTTGAGAGATTATACGCCCCGTTCGAAGTTATCGTAGGCGGGAGTTTGATGACTTCCACTCGATCTGACGAAGAGTCGCGACTGGATGGCGTGATGCCACCGGCGCCACCCGATATGCCGCCCTGTGATGTTGAGCCCAAGTGTCCGGACGATGGACCAACTGCAACAGCGCTACCACCGCCGACACCCGACTGCTGTTGCTGTTGCTGCTGCTGTTGGTGTTGCTGCTGTTGTTGCTGCTGCTGTTGAGCTGCGTTCGCCGCTGCTGCCATAGCAGCATACTCCATTTCGAGTCTTGCCCGTTTCGCAGGGCTGAGGCCTGGAAATGCAAGCAGAGAGGAAAGGGGATTGGACGTTTGTTGTTGTTGTTGTTCTTCAGAAATGGTCTTTTTGCGACCTCGCGTAGTTGTACCAGGTATTTTGGGGCCCACGATGGATGAAGTGTATTTTATAATCTCTGTATCGGGCGGCAGGCGCACTCCCAGCAATGAAGGATGGTCGCTAAAAGGGCATAGAAAACGACATTAGAAAGCAGCACAACGAATAACTGTCCACACAAAGATCTTTAAACAACACTTCATAATTAAATAATAAAATTACAAAATTTTGAATCTATCCAATGTATGTATATCTTGAGACATAACTAAAATTTCTTAGAGTTTATTTGCCAATCACAGTTAGATATTCTAAGAAGACACTAAATGGCATTCCATACAACATCAATTTAATCAAAAGGAGGGTCTTACTTTCCTTCCAGTGCAGCACTACGTGGAGTGTACGTGGATTAGTGAAAAAGTGTCCCAAAATGGTAATCATAACAATTCAAACGAAATAGAACAAACATAAAATCGAGAAATTAAGAGATCGGCAAAGTTTTCCCTATACTGCGGCTCGTACAGCCTTTTAACGCACCCAAAAACGTCCCAACCTCCTCACAAAATAACTTCCCTTAAGCTACCCTGATTGAAGTTCGGCACAACTTACCTCAAGATGCCCGACGGTATATAATCCTTCGACTTTCCGCCGGTACTGGCCGCAACTGCAGCTGAATTGCTAGCTGCGAAAGCATTCATAGCCGCCTGAACACTCTGCTGTGGACTGAGTCCCAGAGAACCCAGCTGTGAGAGCGAATTCAACGCATTCAACGACGCGTTGTTTTTATCGCGTTCTTTCGAAGAGATGCCGCCACCAGTACCGACGTTTCCGCTGCCCATAACGCCCAAATGACCACTGCCTGACCCGCCAAGCGAGGCGTGTGGCGACATCATCGAGCTATGGTGCGAGTTGGAATTATTGCCACTCCCGCCAGGTCCATTTCCGCCCATATGATGCATGACATTTACACCTGCAGACGATTTACTGGAATGATTGCCACCGCTGTTGGAGGAAGAGTTCATGCCGCCTCCTTGATGTGCCGCTTGAGCGTGATGAGATGATTTCTTCGATGAGGAATTGGAAGAACCGCTGCCAGCGCCAGAAGACGCTGCGGCAGCAACCTGCATGGCGAGTAGCTCCTTGTGCAGTGTAACAGGGTCATAAGCATTACCGGGGTTTGATGGTAAAGATGAAGACAAGGATGATTTTCCGTAACTAGTTGAAGAATTCTGCAAACCAAATCGTTATGAAGTCACATACATATATTAATGTAGACAATATATATCGAGCTACTTACTTTATATGTTGACGCGTTACCGCCCACACTTCCAGCACCCCCACTACCCATCGCTGAAGAGGGCGTTATAGTTGTACCGGCTCCCACTAAGCCGTGCATGCCAGCTAAGGCTGCAGCCGGATTTCCACTGACAGCTGCAGCTGCCGCAGCCGCAGCAGCATTCAAACTGTTGGCTAAGTTCTGCTGTTGCTGTTGCTGCTGTTGCTGTTGTTGTTGTTGCTGCTGTTGTTGTTGTCGTTTCTCTTTTCGACTCTTGCTCGATTTGCTACTGGACGAAGACATAACGGAACCGGAATTGTTACCACCGACGCCGCCACCTATGCCGGAACCGCCGGGCCCAGATCCATTGCCACTTCCTCCGGCACCGCCGCTTGAAGAGCCCGAAGACAGTCCCAAAGCAGATGGTCCAAACGCAGCAGCCAAATCAGGATGCGGAAACGGAGATAGACCCGACGCCTGCAAACGACTAAAATAGTCCTGCGCGGCGAGTTGTGCCATTGACCACCAACCTGCGAATACGAGAAAGTAAAACTGTTATTATGGGAAGTAGACAGACATATTTACAAAACTTAGAATAATTTCGAAGTTGGACTCGACATATATGTAGGTCTTAAATACCAGCGGAACTATATAGAAACGCTAGTTTTTGTATGTTAATCATTTTATACACTTGATCCGTTCCAAAACACCGTTTTCAATTCTAACTTTAGCTTCAATTGTTAGTCATAGCTTATAATATCACTCGACCAGAAAACTGCCAAGCAATGTAATCACAAGTTATGTCTATTAATATAGGAGATGATTCTTCAAACAAACATTCGAGAGTAGTTGAGATGCGTTCGCTGTTTCACTCCCGTCCATGGTCTAATCGAACTAGAGAGAAACGTCTGTAACGGGATTTTCCGAATTTATTTTCTTAATCCGTTTCTATACAGGACAAACCTTTCAATTCTAACTTTAGCTTCAATTGTTAGTCATGGCTTATAATATCACTCGACCAGAAAACTGCCAAGCAATGTAATCACAAGTTATGTCTATTAATATAGGAGATGATTCTTCAAACAAACATTCGAGAGTAGTTGAGATACGTTCGCTGTTTCACTCCCGTCCATGGTCTAATCGAACTAGAGAGAAACGTCTGTAACGGGATTTTCCGAATTTATTTTCTTAATCCGTTTCTATACAGGACAAACCTTTCAATCCTAACTTTAGCTTCAATTGTTAGTCATGGCTTATAATATCACTCGACCAGAAAACTGCCAAGCAATGTAATCACAAGTTATGTCTATTAATATAGGAGATGATTCTTCAAACAAACATTCGAGAGTAGTTGAGATACGTTCGCTGTTTCACTCCCGTCCATGGTCTAATCGAACTAGAGAGAAACGTCTGTAACGGGATTTTCCGAATTTATTTTCTTAATCCGTTTCTATACAGGACAAACCTTTCAATCCTAACTTTAGCTTCAATTGTTAGTCATGGCTTATAATATCACTCGACCAGAAAACTGCCAAGCAATGTAATCACAAGTTATGTCTATTAATATAGGAGATGATTCTTCAAACAAACATTCGAGAGTAGTTGAGATACGTTCGCTGTTTCACTCCCGTCCATGGTCTAATCGAACTAGAGAGAAACGTCTGTAACGGGATTTTTCCGAATTTATTTTCTTAATCCGTTTCTATACAGGACAAACCTTTCAATCCTAACTTTAGCTTCAATTGTTAGTCATGGCTTATAATATCACTCGACCAGAAAACTGCCAAGCAATGTAATCACAAGTTATGTCTATTAATATAGGAGATGATTCTTCAAACAAACATTCGAGAAGAGTTGAGATACGTTCGCTGTTTCACTCCCGTCCATGGTCTAATCGAACTAGAGAGAAACGTCTGTAACGGGATTTTTCCGAATTTATTTTCTTAATCCGTTCCTATACAGGACAAACCTTTCAGTCCTAACTTTAGCTTCAATTGTTAGTCATAGCTTATAATATCACTCGACCAGAAAACTGCCAAGCAATGTAATCACAAGTTATGTCTATTAATATAGAGGATGATTCTTCAAACAAACATTCGAGAGTAGTTGAGATGCGTTCGCTGTTTCACTCCTGTCCAAGGTCCAATCGAACTAGAGAGAAACGTCTGTAACGGGATTTTTCCGAATTTATTTTCTTAATCCGTTCCTATACAGAACAAACCTTTCAGTCCTAACTTTAGCTTCAATTGTTAGTCATAGCTTATAATATCACTCGACCAGAAAACTGCCAAGCAATGTAATCACAAGTTATGTCTATTAATATAGAGGATGATTCTTCAAACAAACATTCGAGAGTAGTTGAGATGCGTTCGCTGTTTCACTCCCGTCCATGGTCTAATCGAACTAGAGAGAAACGTCTGTAACGGGATTTTTCCGAATTTATTTTCTTAATCCGTTCCTATACAGAACAAACCTTTCAGTCCTAACTTTAGTATCAACTGTTAGTCATAGCTTATAATATCACTCGACCAGAAAACTGCCAAGCAATACTTGTAATCAAAAGTTATGTCTATTAATATAGGAGATGATTCTTCAAACAAACATTCGAGAGTAGTTGAGATGCGTTCGCTGTTTCACTCCCGTCCATGGTCTAATCGAACTACAGAGAAACGTCTGTAACGGGATTTTTCCGAATTTATTTTCTTAATGCGTTCCTATACAGAACAAACCTTTCAGTCCTAACTCTAGTATCAACTGTTAGTCATAGCTTATAATATCACTCGACCAGAAAACTGCCAAGCAATACTTGTAATCAAAAGTTATGTCTATTAATCTAGGAGATGATTCTTCAAACAAACATTCCAGAAGAGTTGAGATGCGTTCGCTGTTTCACTCCCGTCCAAGGTCCAATCGAACTAGAGAGAAACGTCTGTAACGGGTTTTTTCCGAATTTATTTTCTTAATCCGTTCCTATACAGAACAAACCTTTCAATCCTAACTTTAGCTTCGATTGTTAGTCATAGCTTATAATATCACTCGACCAGAAAACTGCCAAGCAATGTAATCACAAGTTATGTCTATTAATATAGGAGATGATTCTTCAAACAAACATTCGAGAGTAGTTGAGATGCGTTCGCTGTTTCACTCCCGTCCAAGGTCCAATCGAACTAGAGAGAAACGTCTGTAACGGGATTTTTCCGAATTTATTTTCTTAATCCGTTCCTATACAGAATAAACCTTTCAATCCCAACTTTATTATCAACTGTTAGTCATAGCTTATAATATCACTCGACCAGAAAACTGCCAAGCAATACTTGTAATCAAAAGTTATGTCTATTAATCTAGGAGATGATTCTTCAAACAAACATTCGCTGTTTCACTCCCGTCCATGGTCTAATCGAACTAGAGAGAAACGTCTGTAACGGGATTTTTCCGAATTTATTTTCTTAATCCGTTTCTATACAGGACAAACCTTTCAATCCTAACTTTAGCTTCAATTGTTAGTCATGGCTTATAATATCACTCGACCAGAAAACTGCCAAGCAATGTAATCACAAGTTATGTCTATTAATATAGGAGATGATTCTTCAAACAAACATTCGAGAAGAGTTGAGATACGTTCGCTGTTTCACTCCCGTCCATGGTCTAATCGAACTAGAGAGAAACGTCTGTAACGGGATTTTTCCGAATTTATTTTCTTAATCCGTTCCTATACAGAACAAACCTTTCAATCCTAACTTTATTATCAACTGTTAGTCATAGCTTATAATATCACTCGACCAGAAAACTGCCAAGCAATGTAATCACAAGTTATGTCTATTAATATAGGAGATGATTCTTCAAACAAACATTCGAGAGTAGTTGGGATGCGTTCGCTATTTCACTCCCGTCCAAGGTCCAATCGAACTAAAGAGAAACGTCTGTAACGGGATTTTTCCGAATTTATTTTCTAAATCCGTTTCTATACAGGACAAACCTTTCAATCCTAACTTTAGCTTCAATTGTTAGTCATAGCTTATAATATCACTCGACCAGAAAACTGCCAAACAATGTAATCACAAGTTATGTCTATTAATATAGGAGATGATTCTTCAAACAAACATTCGAGAGTAGTTGAGATGCGTTCGCTGTTTCACTCCCGTCCATGGTCTAATCGAACTAGAGAGAAACGTCTGTAACGGGATTTTTCCGAATTTATTTTCTTAATCCGTTCCTATACAGAACAAACCTTTCAATCCTAACTTTATTATCAACTGTTAGTCATAGCTTATAATATCACTCGACCAGAAAACTGCCAAGCAATGTAATCACAAGTTATGTCTATTAATATAGGAGATGATTCTTCAAACAAACATTCGAGAGTAGTTGAGATGCGTTCGCTGTTTCACTCCCGTCCATGGTCTAATCGAACTAGAGAGAAACGTCTGTAACGGGATTTTTCCGAATTTATTTTCTTAATCCGTTTCTATACAGAACAAACCTTTCAGTCCTAACTTTAGCTTCAATTGTTAGTCATAGCTTATAATATCACTCGACCAGAAAACTGCCAAGCAATGTAATCACAAGTTATGTCTATTAATATAGGAGATGATTCTTCAAACAAACATTCGAGAGTAGTTGAGATGCGTTCGCTGTTTCACTCCCGTCCATGGTCTAATCGAACTAGAGAGAAACGTCTGCAACGGGTTTTTTCCGAATTTATTTTCTTAATCCGTTCCTATACAGAACAAATCTTTCAATCCTAACTTTATTATCAATTGTAGCCATAACTTATAATTTCGCTCGACGAGAAAACTGCCAAGCAATACTTGTAATCAAAAGTTATGTCTATTAATCTAGGAGATGATTCTTCAAACAAACATTCGAGAAGAGTTGAGATGCGTTCGCTGTTTCACTCCCGTCCAAGGTCCAATCGAACTAGAGAGAAACGTCTGTAACGGGATTTTTCCGAATTTATTTTCTTAATCCGTTTCTATACAGAACAAACCTTTCAATCCTAACTTTATTATCAACTGTTAGTCATAGCTTATAATATCACTCGACCAGAAAACTGCCAAGCAATGTAATCACAAGTTATGTCTATTAATATCGGAGATGATTCTTCAAACAAACATTCGAGAGTAGTTGAGATGCGTTCGCTGTTTCACTCCCGTCCATGGTCTAATCGAACTAGAGAGAAACGTCTGTAACGGGATTTTTCCGAATTTATTTTCTTAATCCGTTCCTATACAGAACAAACCTTTCAATCCTAACTTTATTATCAACTGTTAGTCATAGCTTATAATATCACTCGACCAGAAAACTGCCAAGCAATGTAATCACAAGTTATGTCTATTAATATAGGAGATGATTCTTCAAACAAACATTCCAGAGTAGTTGAGATGCGTTCGCTGTTTCACTCCCGTCCATGGTCTAATCGAACTAGAGAGAAACGTCTGTAACGGGATTTTTCCGAATTTATTTTCTTAATCCGTTCCTATACAGAACAAAGCTTTCAATCCTAACTTTAGCTTCAATTGTTAGTCATAGCTTATAATATCACTCGACCAGAAAACTGCCAAGCAATGTAATCACAAGTTATGTCTATTAATATAGGAGATGATTCTTCAAACAAACATTCGAGAAGAGTTGAGATGCGTTCGCTGTTTCACTCCCGTCCAAGGTCCAATCGAACTAGAGAGAAACGTCTGTAACGGGATTTTTCCGAATTTATTTTCTTAATCCGTTCCTATACAGAACAAACCTTTCAATCCTACCTTTATTATCAACTGTTAGTCATAGCTTATAATATCACTCGACCAGAAAACTGCCAAGCAATGTAATCACAAGTTATGTCTATTAATATAGGAGATGATTCTTCAAACAAACATTCGAGAAGAGTTGAGATGCGTTCGCTGTTTCACTCCCGTCCAAGGTCCAATCGAACTAGAGAGAAACGTCTGTAACGGGATTTTTCCGAATTTATTTTCTTAATCCGTTTCTATACAGGACAAACCTTTCAATTCTAACTTTAGCTTCAATTGTTAGTCATGGCTTATAATATCACTCGACCAGAAAACTGCCAAGCAATGTAATCACAAGTTATGTCTATTAATATAGGAGATGATTCTTCAAACAAACATTCCAGAGTAGTTGAGATGCGTTCGCTGTTTCACTCCCGGCCATGATCTAATCGAACTAGAGAGAAACGTCTGTAACGGGATTTTTCCGAATTTATTTTCTTAATCCGTTCCTATACAGAACAAACCTTTCAATCCTAACTTTAGCTTCAATTGTTAGTCATAGCTTATAATATCACTCGACCAGAAAACTGCCAAGCAATACTTGTAATTAAAAGTTATGTCTATTAATCTAGGAGATGATTCTTCAAACAAACATTCGAGAGTAGTTGAGATGCGTTCGCTGTTTCACTCCCGTCCATGGTCTAATCGAACTACAGAGAAACGTCTGTAACGGGATTTTTCCGAATTTATTTTCTTAATGCGTTCCTATACAGAACAAACCTTTCAGTCCTAACTCTAGTATCAACTGTTAGTCATAGCTTATAATATCACTCGACCAGAAAACTGCCAAGCAATACTTGTAATCAAAAGTTATGTCTATTAATCTAGGAGATGATTCTTCAAACAAACATTCCAGAAGAGTTGAGATGCGTTCGCTGTTTCACTCCCGTCCAAGGTCCAATCGAACTAGAGAGAAACGTCTGTAACGGGATTTTTCCGAATTTATTTTCTTAATCCGTTCCTATACAGAACAAACCTTTCAATCCCAACTTTATTATCAACTGTTAGTCATAGCTTATAATATCACTCGACCAGAAAACTGCCAAGCAATACTTGTAATCAAAAGTTATGTCTATTAATCTAGGAGATGATTCTTCAAACAAACATTCGCTGTTTCACTCCCGTCCAAGGTCCAATCGAACTAGAGAGAAACGTCTGTAACGGGATTTTTCCGAATTTATTTTCTTAATCCGTTCCTATACAGAACAAACCTTTCAATCCCAACTTTATTATCAACTGTTAGTCATAGCTTATAATATCACTCGACCAGAAAACTGCCAAGCAATGTAATCACAAGTTATGTCTATTAATATAGGAGATGATTCTTCAAACAAACATTCGAGAGTAGTTGAGATGCGTTCGCTGTTTCACTCCCGTCCATGGTCTAATCGAACTAGAGAGAAACGTCTGTAACGGGATTTTTCCGAATTTATTTTCTTAATCCGTTCCTATACAGAACAAACCTTTCAGTCCTAACTTTAGTATCAACTGTTAGTCATAGCTTATAATATCACTCGACCAGAAAACTGCCAAGCAATACTTGTAATCAAAAGTTATGTCTATTAATCTAGGAGATGATTCTTCAAACAAACATTCGCTGTTTCACTCCCGTCCAAGGTCCAATCGAACTAGAGAGAAACGTCTGTAACGGGATTTTTCCGAATTTATTTTCTTAATCCGTTCCTATACAGAACAAACCTTTCAGTCCTAACTTTAGTATCAACTGTTAGTCATAGCTTATAATATCACTCGACCAGAAAACTGCCAAGCAATACTTGTAATCAAAAGTTATGTCTATTAATCTAGGAGATGATTCTTCAAACAAACATTCGCTGTTTCACTCCCGTCCAAGGTCCAATCGAACTAGAGAGAAACGTCTGTAACGGGATTTTTCCGAATTTATTTTCTTAATCCGTTCCTATACAGAACAAACCTTTCAATCCCAACTTTATTATCAACTGTTAGTCATAGCTTATAATATCACTCGACCAGAAAACTGCCAAGCAATGTAATCACAAGTTATGTCTATTAATATAGGAGATGATTCTTCAAACAAACATTCGAGAGTAGTTGAGATGCGTTCGCTGTTTCACTCCCGTCCATGGTCTAATCGAACTAGAGAGAAACGTCTGTAACGGGATTTTTCCGAATTTATTTTCTTAATCCGTTCCTATACAGAACAAACCTTTCAGTCCTAACTTTAGTATCAACTGTTAGTCATAGCTTATAATATCACTCGACCAGAAAACTGCCAAGCAATACTTGTAATCAAAAGTTATGTCTATTAATATAGGAGATGATTCTTCAAACAAACATTCGAGAGTAGTTGAGATGCGTTCGCTGTTTCACTCCCGTCCATGGTCTAATCGAACTACAGAGAAACGTCTGTAACGGGATTTTTCCGAATTTATTTTCTTAATGCGTTCCTATACAGAACAAACCTTTCAGTCCTAACTCTAGTATCAACTGTTAGTCATAGCTTATAATATCACTCGACCAGAAAACTGCCAAGCAATACTTGTAATCAAAAGTTATGTCTATTAATCTAGGAGATGATTCTTCAAACAAACATTCCAGAAGAGTTGAGATGCGTTCGCTGTTTCACTCCCGTCCAAGGTCCAATCGAACTAGAGAGAAACGTCTGTAACGGGTTTTTTCCGAATTTATTTTCTTAATCCGTTCCTATACAGAATAAACCTTTCAATCCCAACTTTATTATCAACTGTTAGTCATAGCTTATAATATCACTCGACCAGAAAACTGCCAAGCAATGTAATCACAAGTTATGTCTATTAATATAGGAGATGATTCTTCAAACAAACATTCGAGAGTAGTTGAGATGCGTTCGCTGTTTCACTCCCGTCCAAGGTCCAATCGAACTAGAGAGAAACGTCTGTAACGGGATTTTTCCGAATTTATTTTCTTAATCCGTTCCTATACAGAATAAACCTTTCAATCCCAACTTTATTATCAACTGTTAGTCATAGCTTATAATATCACTCGACCAGAAAACTGCCAAGCAATGTAATCACAAGTTATGTCTATTAATATAGGAGATGATTCTTCAAACAAACATTCGAGAGTAGTTGAGATGCGTTCGCTGTTTCACTCCCGTCCAAGGTCCAATCGAACTAGAGAGAAACGTCTGTAACGGGATTTTTCCGAATTTATTTTCTTAATCCGTTCCTATACAGAATAAACCTTTCAATCCCAACTTTATTATCAACTGTTAGTCATAGCTTATAATATCACTCGACCAGAAAACTGCCAAGCAATACTTGTAATCAAAAGTTATGTCTATTAATCTAGGAGATGATTCTTCAAACAAACATTCGCTGTTTCACTCCCGTCCAAGGTCCAATCGAACTAGAGAGAAACGTCTGTAACGGGATTTTTCCGAATTTATTTTCTTAATCCGTTTCTATACAGGACAAACCTTTCAATCCTAACTTTATCTTCAATTGTTAGTCATAGCTTATAATATCACTCGACCAGAAAACTGCCAAGCAATGTAATCACAAGTTATGTCTTTTAATATAGGAGATGATTCTTCAAACAAACATTCGAGAGTAGTTGAGATGCGTTCGCTGTTTCACTCCCGTCCATGGTCTAATCGAACTAGAGAGAAACGTCTGTAACGGGTTTTTTCCGAATTTATTTTCTTAATCCGTTCCTATACAGAACAAACCTTTCAATCCTAACTTTAGCTTCGATTGTTAGTCATAGCTTATAATATCACTCGACCAGAAAACTGCCAAGCAATGTAATCACAAGTTATGTCTATTAATATAGGAGATGATTCTTCAAACAAACATTCGAGAGCAGTTGAGATGCGTTCGCTGTTTCACTCCCGTCCAAGGTCCAATCGAACTAAAGAGAAACGTCTGTAACGGGATTTTTCCGAATTTATTTTCTTAATCCGTTTCTATACAGGACAAACCATGCAATCCTAACTTTAGAATCAATTGTTAGTCATAGCTTATAATTTCGCTCGACGAGAAAACTGCCAAGCAATACTTGTAATCAAAAGTTATGTCTATTAATCTAGGAGATGATTCTTCAAACAAACATTCGAGAAGAGTTGAGATGCGTTCGCTGTTTCACTCCCGTCCAAGATCCAATCGAACTAGAGAAACGTCTGTAACGGGATTTTTCCGAATTTATTTTCTTAATCCGTTCCTATACAGAACAAACCTTTCAATCCTAACTTTAGCTTCAACTGTTAGTCATAGCTTATAATATCACTCGACCAGAAAACTGCCAAGCAATACTTGTAATCAAAAGTTATGTCTATTAATCTAGGAGATGATTCTTCAAACAAACATTCGAGAAGAGTTGAGATGCGTTCGCTGTTTCACTCCCGTCCAAGGTCCAATCGAACTAGAGAGAAACGTCTGTTTCGGGTTGTTTCCGAATTTATTTTCTTAATCCGTTCCTATACAGAACAAACCTTTCAATCCTAACTTTAGCTTCGATTGTTAGTCATAGCATATAATATCACGCGCCAAAAAAACTGCCAAGCAATGTAATCACAAGTTATGTCCATTAATATAGGAGATGATTCTTCAAACAAACATTCGAGAGTAGTTAAATGCGTTCGCTGTTTCACCTGTAATGTGATTCCAATCCAACTACGAATTTATGTTCTGAATACATTCATTTGAAAACAAATAACTCTAATTATACTTATTTAAATAAGATTACATATTTAACCGACTCACTTGCTGGATGCAGACCTGCGAGACTAGCTGCCTGTGAGGCTGCCACCGCCATCGTGTTTTGATGATGATGTCCTGCCGCTGCTGCTGCCGCAGCTGCCATTGAATAACGATCATTGGCCACTGTGCTGGAATTTGGCAGTAAACCTAAACCTGCAGCAGCGGCTGCATTGAACTGCGAATTGAAGAGGGGATTAGATGCGGCTGCAGCGGCTGCGGAAGGATCACGTCCCCAGTAAGCTGCAGACAAGAGAAGAAAGAAATTTAAATTTAATGATATAATTCTTAAAAGAATCAACAACTTAAACCGACTCACCAAACAGCGATGCCGCATCTAGCAAGGAGGCAGGATCGTGTTGACCGGCTCCACCGCCTCCACCATTGGAGCCGGTCTTTCCACTGCCGCCACCTCCACTACCGCCGCCGGATTTACCATCTCCGCCGTCGCAATTTTTATCCATATTTTTCATTGGAGGATTCTGAGACTTTTTCTTGTTGTTGCGTTTAATTTTGACTGGTTTTCTTAATAACGGTTTCTCGGGAACAAATTTATTGACAAAAAAGTACGAACAAACCCAACAGTGATGACGTGGGAGTTCGTATTATTGTTTTAATATTTTTTATTGCAGACTTCAAATAAATCCCTCTTATTTATTGTAATTGAATTGAAAAATTGTATTCGCTTCCTTCAAATAGAGTTGAAATGGTTTAGTAGTTTATCCACAACATGATGTTTTCGTTTTCTTTTCTTATTAGTGATGCTGCAAATAAAAGAAATGAAAAAAACTATAATCAATGCATTTCAAACTTGTTGAAAGTTGTAACAACATGTTACAAGCTGTTGCATCGAACAAGCAACTTCTAAAGAGTGCAGCCAATTGAATGGAATAATTTCGAGTTTATTTAATTGAAGGAGAGTGAATCGTTTTACAAGAGAAATCGATTAAATACACTTCAAGTAATCTGGCTGTCTATTAAAACCCTTAAACGTACGTATGACATTAATTAATTTGTATCACAGCAAATATTCAGAATTTAATGACGAACTTAAATGCCACCAGATGACAGAATTATTTCTATAGACAACACTTAACACAAATTGTCAAACTCTTCTTCAGAATGAGCGATACAAGGATGAGAATGAGAAGCCAAAGAAAGAGTGAGAGAGACACTCAAATCACTACTCTGACAGTTGCTTCACCCATTCTCCGACTTTTTGACGTTTTCTTTTAGTAAACCACACAGTTACAATTTGCAAAACTGAAACGAATCTGCAAAGGAGAGAAGGGAATTAAAAGAAACTCGATAACTAAGCAGAAGCACATTTGTAAAGAAATGAGTAGAAGTAGAGAGAGAAACTTGGCAAATTCTCTCTCTTTTAAGAGCGGAATGTGACCAAAAGGAAACGAATGTGGAAAAAACAAAACAAACAACAGAAAAACAAACCTTCTCCGAATCCACGCACACGCTGACGCACGTGTGAATATGTGCCTGTGTGCGTTTACGCACCTCCGCGCCAACATTTGTTAATTTGAATTCGCAGAATTCTTGCCTTGCGGCGCAAGAGAAGCAATGATTATTTCGCTCTCACATACTCTCGCTCAAAACCGGCCGACAGAAGAGTGCGGTAAACGACACTGAGAGAGAAAACAAGGTTCACCGTAGCTCGCGTGCGTCGTTTTTCTTCTCAACACGCTTGACACGACACACGTAGATACAAATGTATCTGCTGCACTCGCTTGAATTGGTTTTTTTCCCATTCATAATTTTTCTTTTATCGTCTTTTTCCCCTCTCTGCTTGAATGAGCATTTAAATAAATTACTTAATATGTTTTTAAACAAATACTCGAATAAGTGGGAGAGAATGAATGCTGCAACGCTTCAGCAATAATTTTTTAGGAGTTTTCTTCGCACTAGTTTTCCCAACTAACGGCACTTTCAGTAATTATTCTAGTTTTCGTTTCGTTCGTATGGTTATTTCACTGATTTCCGTGTGTTTAGGATATTTTCACACGACGACTTCTTTTTCACAGCCACACGCTTTTTCGGACATTAATTAATTCCCGTGTTTTAACCGAAATACTGACTGAGTTGTTGCGGATTTCTATGCCATAAAGAGTAGATACTTAAACGGAATGCGTGCCAGCAGCGCAGCTTCGTATGTACGTCAATTCGGCAACGTACTCCACGGATACCTAAACGACGTACTGGCCGATTCAGCGGTAGGTTGGCTCGCTGCTTGCTGGGTTCGTTGGATGGACGGATGGACGGATGGATTGATTGTTTGTTGGTCGCACTGGCTGGCTCGTTGGCTCGTTGCTTCGCTGGTTATTTAAGTTGGCTCTGCCGCGACAGCGATTCTGCTGTTTGTTTGAATGGACTCGCTCGCATTCAATTGATGTGAAATGGTTGGAGGGGGAAATAATCGTGTGAACTGAATCGCTCACTCAAATGTTTCTTGTTTTCGGTTGCTTGCGCTGGCAACTCGTCGTCGGTCTGCTGGTCGCACGTTGTCTTTCAAGATGGCGGCGGCATTCTGCTGCTGCTGCTGCTGCTCGGCGCTTCGTCGTCGTGGTCGTCTTTTATGGTTGTTTTTATTGTTATTTGCTTGTAGGTTCGTTCGCTCGGAGATACTCGCGTACACTCACTGGCTGCCAGTTGTTTTTGTAGCTGTAGCTGTAGCTGTGTTGTTGTTGTTGTTGCTTTTATGGATTGACTCTTGGCTCGCTGTGAATTCATGTGTCCGTTCGTCGCATCTGTCGTGCGTTCGTTCGCTTGAACTTTTTACACTTTTGCTCCACACGACTTCAGCAACAAACAATCGGACACACAGACTGACAATTAGTATCCACAAGATTGCGCTCAATCGATCGATAGATACATAATTCGTCTTTCGACTCCACTTCTGCTTGTTCGCTTCGCTTCGTTGCGGCGAATTTTTCATTCCGTCAAAATGGATGATTTCTGGGAAAACCATATTTAGTAGTTTGTACTTTGGAACGCTCATTTTTCTATCAGCAATTTCAAGTGCCATAAAAAACAGCCAGTGGATTTATAGAACCGCATAACTGGGTATAGAACCATGTACTTATCTTCATTAGTAGTAGTAAATTCAAGTTCAACGATGTCTGGCATTAAAACTCTTATCTTTCTATTCGAATCACTGTTTCCAAAAGAATTTAAGGCCTTTTAGTTCTATTATTACACAGGATGTACGCAGATAAAGGTTATTAGGAAACGTTTCTGGAGAACTCATCAGTGGAGAAAGTTTTCTCCTTGCGTTCGGAGTTCATTGATAAAAAATTAAGGACGCAATCATCGTGTCTCGTATAGTGTGCATTCAATGATATCAAAAAATCCGAAATGCTTCCCTACAAGCGATATTCCAACACTTTCGCGCCGCATATAAAAGTAATTAATTGGTGTTAAATGTATTTTATGCAAATTCTTTTCTCCTGAACTCGTACTGGTCGTAAAATAAATGAACTGAGCGCGACGCACCCGCTGCGAACAGCCAACAACGCAAACTCATTTGCGTCGAACGCGTCGAGTTGGTGGCATAGAAGACAACTGCAACAATTGCAGCAGACGGGCAGCAGCAGCACAGAGCAGCACGGAGCAGCGGAGGCGCACAATAGCAGCATTCAGTTAGCAGCGCCGATAGACCTGAAAAGTCAACGACCCCAGAAACTGCTTTCAACGAGAAGAGGAACGAGCCACCAAAGCCGCCAACCAGCCAGCCTCTGCCCCGGCTCTGCCCTCTCTGCGCCAGCTGCGACACAAGCAACAACAACAGCAACAACAACAGCGGCCGCACTCGAAATACAACAAGAATACGTGAAAAGCGGCGGCGGCGGCAGCGTCACCAGTGAAGGCAACGCCGTCAGCAGCTCAGTTCCAATCCATTCGATGAATCCGGCGCACCAATTCAGCAAAAAAACAAAACAAAAACAAAAACAGCAACCAAAACAACGAAAACACCAACAACAACAACAGAAACAACAACAACAAGACACTTCAAGACGATCACCACCGTCAGCAAGTTGAAGATAAACGCGGGCTCACTGTTTGCTAATGTACAACAACAACAATAACAATAACAACAACAACAATAACAACAACAACAATAATAACAACAACAAAACACAACAACAAGTAAGAGCAGCAAAAAAAATAATAATGAAATGAACGGCAACAACAAGAATACAAGCAAATAAACGGAGACGCACAAAGCTTAAATAAAACAAGAACAACAACAACAACAACAATAACAACAACAATAACAACAACAACAACAACAGCAGCTACAACTACAGCCAAAGACAAGCATCGAACAACGACGGCGATGAATAAAAAATAACAAGTAGAAGCAAAGACAATAAGAAAAGCGCAAGAAGCAAGCCACAATCACAGCAGCAGCAGCAGCAACTGGCAACATGCAGCCTATGCTAAGATGCGGCAGAGATACTTTAATCTATCGCAACAGATACAAAACTATCTCAACCGAAATACTTTAAAGATCAACGGATGCCGAGCTTAAGCGACGTCAAACTGCATGAGCAGCATAAAAAACACTACAAAAATAGTACAAAAAACAGTACAAAAGTAAGTATTCAGTAATAATAAAAGAAGTAGAGTGTGAAACGATGTGATTGTTAAACAAAATTATAATTACAACAACAACAAGTGAGGGAACTACACGAAAAACACAGGAACCAAGAGAAGAACTCAAACGGACAGCGGAACGGACGGAAAGAGACATGAACTGGTTCTCATCCAGACACATGTACAAATAGCAAAATAGTAGTAGTTACTCCTGAGTGCAAAACGCATTGAAAAAGTAGTATGAAATAATAAATACGAGAACCATTCCACTCCGCTTGCAGTCGATTGAACCCAGAAGTGAATTCTCAACTCAACTTTGAAAAAACGAAAGCCGTAAACATTTAAATGTGTTTTTTCACAAAAATTATTAAAACATCAATGAAAAAAAAGTAGTAATAACAAGTTGATGATGGATGATATTCGAAAAAGGGTTCAAAGACCAGTCAAACAAAACAAATCGTCGATTTTGTGTTGATAGCTGATTTAAAACACTTCGTAGAAGTCACACAGAAAATAAACAACATCGTCCAACTGCTATAACGAAGCCTGATTTAAGAATTAACAACAATTTTATCGAAGTATGTTCACCTCGCCCGCAGAAATCTAAAAATTGACTTGACGCCTTTCGTTTTTTAAGAACGTGTAGTATTTCAGCAGTTAAAGCAGTCGAACTATAAAGCAATGTGCTTAGTTTATATCTTAATAAATAAATAAATAAATCGTGACAACAAACTATGCGGTTAAACTGTGTTGTGTGAGTTTTAATCATTACTTTAATACGGAATAATTACTGTAAGAAAAAGTATTACAATTGATAAGCGCAAGAATTAAGTTACACCAAAAACAGATGTGAAATACGATTTTTACATAGAAAGTGATACTAAGTAATTGATCCACATTGTTTTATGCGGAAATAATACTCGTATCACAACAAAGATGAGTTGATCTTCCATTAAAAGATACAGAATCACGTTTAATCGCAGTCTATCGGTTTCCGGTCTCGAGCAGAGTAAAGACGGGAACTTTATAAAGTAATAATATAATAAACTTATTACTGGTTCAATTAAAGTCTACATACAAATCGTTAAGAATCTTGAACCAATGACGAAAGCTTTAATACCAAAAATAGTAAAAAAATCTCTAGAATTCTTTAAGTAATGGAATCAAATGACATCGACGCAAATAGAGTAGAACAGTGAAGTTCTCAGAAGAGTATGAATACAATAACAACTATGGCGAGGTACCTCTTATCACTACATATGTACGTACACTATGTACGAGAGTATGTATCACCATGTGGTATATAAGGAGATGCATGTGTGTGAATGGAATATTTTTTGACATAAAATCTATTTGCTGAAAAGACTTTATTGAAAGTTTGGTTGGCGCTAAAAGCTGGGCAAAGTAGTTGTTGTTGGATGGTCGAATGGACTAACAAACCATAGCAAAAAAAACGATAGAAAAAAGTTGTTAGGTCCCGACTCAGCAAGCGACGGCGATTGTTGCCGCTGCTGTTGCTAATGTTGCTGACTCGATTACGTGACTGTGTCTCGTTGATTTCCCCAACTTGTTGTTGTAGTCACAAGTCAAACACAGCCGAGCTGTATTCATTTTTTATTTATTATTAACTTTGTAGCCAAATGAAGTGTACGTATGAGAGTACGAGTACATTTAGAAGTATTTTTGCTTAAAATGGAAACGTAGCAGCGACCGAAGTGATTCTTATGGCACGGAAACGGAATGAAACGTCTTCGCGTAGTGTTGCTCTTGAGTGAGTTCTTGTTTTATTGCTGCATTGTGTGGGCAGGACAGCAGCACACGAGTGGTCAACGACTTCAAGTAGGCTCGCTCCTGCCCTAGCTTCTTTACTCACTCGCTTGAGAGGTCCGCGAAACTCTCGGCTCTGGTATTTAAGCATCAGAGTTGAGCTGCGCTGCGCTGTTCATTTAATTTCGAGATACACACACAAAACTCGAGTCTCTGCTCACTCCACGAGTTCACGCTGCTGCCACGGCGACGACGACGACGACGACCACGACGACCACGACGACACCTCGCAGCAGTTACTCGTGGCTGCTATCAGCCACTGCGACACTCGTGAGTACGTGGAGCACATACAAAACTGTTGCCAACATGATAATAAAACGGAATGCAGCACTACCTTCGGCAGCAAGCAGCCAGCAAGAAGCATCTCAGCCTCCAGCAGCACCAGCACCGGCAGAGGCAGAGGCAGAGGCAGTGGCAGTGGCAACGGTTGCAGTATCAGCCAACGCAGCACCAGCTACGCCTCAGATTTTGCAAACTTGATGCATCGCAGCGCAACCCTCCTCAATCTCGAAATACTATATAATGTTGCAACAGCACAGCAAACTTGGAAAGAAGAATGAGAAGAACAACAACAACAGCAACAGCTTCCATTCAACGTAGCCGCTGACAAACCATACAGCAAAATAACACAGAAACAGTAACAAAAGCAGAAACATCGCAGAATCCAACCAAGTAAAGTTGAAGAGCAAACAAATAAAATGAGCGCAGCGCAGTGCAGCGAGAAGATGAAAGAAAGGAACGACGATGACGATGACGATGACGCAAAAAGAACCACACACAGCAGAAAAAATAATTTCTGAATCATTGTAGAAGAAGCATTTTAATTTTGTGTATTCTTCGTCGTCGACGGCAACATTCGCAGTCACAAGAGCAGCAGCAGCGGCAGTTGTTGCTGTCCCTGCCATTATTTTAGCAACCCCTCCTTCATTACCCCCCCCCCTTCTTGTAACCCCGCTCATATGCATGTAATACAAATTTGTAACCTTTTTTAAAAGCGACTACGAAACAATCTGAGGGATATCTGAAGGATACGCCTTCGCCGCCGCACTCGCTTTTAATGCGCATGAGAAACGCATGAGAAAGTTGCGAAATAGTAAAAGCAAAAAACCACAGCAACCGAAAAAACTCACTGCTTTTGAGAAATTATGATAAATTCTTGTATCTCCCAGTGCGCTAGATAGCACCTCATCATGTCGAGCTTCTGTTGTTCCTGCCGTGCATTCAGTTTCGCATTCATTACGAATTGTGTCTTCATACAGAAATGAGCAGTGAGCATCAGCATCACCCCACAGCGAAGCCGTTAGACAACAGCAACAATAACAACAACAGCCATTACTAACAGGAAATTGGAAGAAGCGACGACCAAGAAGAACCAGGCCATTTTTGAAGCAGCTACCTTCATAGAGTTCCATTGGGGAACATTTCAATTTCGATTGACAAACTTATTTTTTGTTTATTGCCAAAGAATGATGATGATGAGAATAGTCGACCAGAACGCATACTAATACCGTTCCAAATAGAAGAAGAAGAGTGTATCCACTATTGCCATGTACTCGTAATATTGTCAAACAGTCTACTGTCTTTGGTCTTCAAGGAAGATGCTGCTGATTCACAAAGAAAATCGATAGATTAGACAAAAAATACAATAAATCACGTTCACAATGGGTCGTTTCAATAAAAACCTCGAAACATTATAAATACCAGTGAGTGTGCACAAACAGATTTAAAAGAGACTTCAAAAAGGCTCAAAAAAATGCAATAAATTTATAAAAGAATTGAAAAATGTATAGAAATAATGAAAGAAATGATTCAATTCAATAGCTTTAGAAGGAAGTTATATTCATTCAATTGGAATGTTATTGAAAGTCGAATGAATTCCGTGCTTCTTTCCGGGGCTTTCTTCTTAGCTTTCCGGGGGAACATTTCTAGTATCATCTCTGCAAAATTATATCTGTTAGTTGAAACTCCTTTAGAAAGAGTTGAACTCATCTTATGTTCATTTGCGAGTTGATTATCTCCTTAACTCATATCTATTTCCCAGTTAAGAGATTATATTTTATCGAATTTTCGGTGAAATGAACAAAGAAGCTTCTTTAAAACACTTTAAAAACCTATGGAATAGGTTTTCAACAGACTGTTCAAGAATTATGGTTCCTTACCTATCCCACTGGAATTAAACACAAACAGTTAAGAAAAGTGTCAAGCATATTATGCAAAAAGTTCCCCAGCATACGAGTAAAGAACAACAAATAATTGCAAAGAGGGGTAGAAAGAGGGGGAGGTGGGTGAGTTTAGGAACTCGACTCGACAACCAAACTGTGAGTGTCTCTCCCCCCCCCCCCCGCAGTTGGGCCACCGTCAACGACTAGTTCACATGATGTACTTGTACGTTACAGCAATACAACAACAGTTTCGCATATGCAAATGTAGCTAGCTTCAGTGGATAGAGGGAAAGACAGGGGGTTAAAAACAAGGGGGGGTTAGGGAAAAGTCGGGAGAATGATGAACACTGAGGATGAAGTTTCGAGTTGCTGGAGCTGCATATGATATGTGAAGCAATGTTATTAAAATTTTACAATATACACAACAATAAACAGCAATAACAACGAGAACAAATTAAATGGAACAACAACAACAGCAACGACGACGAAAAGCTGCTAAAACAACGAAATAAACGAATAAATACAAGTAACGAACGAACGAAAGAGCGTAGCAAAGGAACATAAAGCAGTTGTATCTGTAGTTGCAGTTGTATCTGTAGCAAATGTATCTGCAACCAATTTCAAATGCGATTTCAATAGTGTGCGAGTGTGTGTGTGTGCATGTGTGTGTGTTTGTGTTTGTATGCGAATTTCAATGTATTCGTGTAGCAGTGAAGCCCGTAGCTCTCCCCAGAAGCATTTCCCTACATAGGTGCTCCATATAGTAAAATGTGGATGCCATAGTCACCCACCTGTGCCCCTATTACCCCACCTCCCCCCACCCCCCTCCCTCACGAAACACTCACTCCATGCCAACGAATGCTGAACATGAATTATTATCAGAAATGGTGAAAATTTATGGGAAAAACGCGCAAGCAGTAAAAAGTACTATAAAAAAAGGAAACGCTGTAAACGGCGAATTCAAACGAAACGAGCCGAACCGAAGTGTATAGAGTAACACGGAACGAAGCAGAGCAGAACCAGATGACAAACGAAAGGCACCAGCAAACAAACGACGTTCGAAAACCCTCACAAAACCGACGAACGAGCAAGCAAATCAACAAATCGTGTCCTCCTGCGTTTCCTGCGGGCAACAGAACGAGATGGAAACACAACTGCGATGACGATGACTACAACAACTACGAAGCGACGACGACGACGGCGAAGGCTTCGGCTACATGAGTCGTTCGTTGATGCTGCCAACTTGTTAGCTACTAACCTGTGTCGGCTAAGCAAAGCAAATGAAAGCAGTTGAGGGGGCAGGTGAGAGCCGCCCCCCACCCACGCGCCGTCCACTTTACGATAGGGGGAGCAGGTTAGGGACAGCAACAACAATTTCATAGAATGACAAAAACTATCGGTTGCTACACATCCTGTGCATGTACAGGATACGCAGTCGTATTTTTTTTTAAATGAAGAGAAGCCGAAATAAAAATTAATTACTATCTACTCACTTCTATTTGAGAACTGAGGCAGCAGAAAGCAGCTAATGAGATGCCCCCCTCCCCCCTCCAACACCCATTCACATCACTGGGCGGATTTATAGTGATTTCCTTCTGGCGTGAATGATTTTATAGTGATGATTGCAGTACCTCGCGAATGGTTTGGAAGGAATCGCAGAGGTCGGAAGGTTGTGGTACCAATAAAAATGTTTCCACTGCTGCTGCTCACCAAAGGACACAATTTCAGTGAGTATGCAATAAACAGTTACAACAACACCGACGAAAACCAACCAAGGACGCATGCCACGAAATAAAGAAAGCATTCAAAGTATGTATATTCAAGAAAACAACAACAGCAACGAGGTTCAACTGCTGCTGCTGCTGCTCGAAGGACTCCGAACTGCGTGCCTTCATCGAGGTGGCACAAAAAAAATCGGAGATACAAACAGAATTCACAGCAAACTATGTACTAAAGCATTTCCAGCAACAACAAATACAGCACTACATACAAATACTAAAATAATGTGCATCTGCTACTTGGACACGTTCCACAACCGCGCCGGGTACCCCGAACGAACAGCGTAGTGAAAAATGTAGGTACAGAACTAAAAACACAACAACGACAACAACAACAACTAACAACAACAACAACAACAATACCGCTACAACTAACAAAAGAAACAAGAAAAACCCACATAAAGCAAGCTGTACGAAGAGCAACAAACACACGTCGTCATGCCTCCAGACCAGGCTATGCTCTGCTATGACATGCTCGCCAGCCAGCCCGCCCTTATCGGGGCGCAACGGGAAGGTGAAGTTATAAAAATGTACTTTACAGAATGGTGCAGAGCAGAGTTGTTCGACTCCTTGCGAATGCAAGTCTGTATACAGACTGCAGAGGCGAAGCAACAACAAGAACTGGAACGACGGCAATACCAACAAAGCCCGCTTGAGAGATCAGCACAACCAACAATAATTATTTGTCGTTAAGCTATGCAAAACACAACAACGATTCTCCTCTTCTTCTGGTTATTTAAAAACTCAAAACCAAACAACAACAACAACAACAGCAGCAGCAAAATAAGAAGACACAAAAAAGGAGGCAGGAAGGAAGGAAGGAAACAAACAAACAAATAAAAAGGACTCCTGTACATATACATATATAGTATCTAGACAGTATATCCATAATGTATAAAAGTGAAAAAGTGATTAAAACCTGCTCTCGTGCGGCAAAGAAAACGAAGCAGATTCTGTTCACTGTTGCTCACAAGTGAAGTTCTTAGAGCTCAGTATGTATCGCATCTCGCAGCTACTTAATAACAATCCGTTCATTCATCCACCCATTCAGACGCTTCCATTCTTATACAGAGTACATATGTACAGTCTGTTTGCTGTTTGCTCAAGTATCAACTCCAATAACCTCTTTTGTATATAGAACACGCATCTGTGTATGTTCCTTTTAAAAAAATACAATTCAAATCACTAGAAACCAAGCATTAAACAATTTAGTCTTCGAAACGGGAACAAAAATAAGCTGCTCAAACATTTGTGATTTATTCACGCTAAATTAGATTAGATTTTGAAGAGTACAGCCAAGAGTTCATCAAGCAGATCACATCATCGATCGATAAGATACTTAATCCGATGTATTACTTATTCAACTGTTCTGGTGACGGTTGTCGCATTGACAGAACCAATCTGTTGTTTGTTTTATGAGTCGCACTCCATTCATGTGACCATGTGTACCCTATAATCTGCCTAGTTTACCTAACCATTGCAGCATGCAGATGCTTCCTGAGGTTCGAAAACCCTTACATTCTGGATTAAGGATTCCGAAGTTGCTTTCAAATAAACCTCTGAAAGGTTGCTTCATTGAATAGCATTTCATTCTGCTGTAATAATATAAAAACGTCTGTAATATCGAATGGATGGTCGTGAAACACCATCAGAATATCCAACATATTCCTTAAGAATTACAATTCCATGTCTAATAGAGGAAACAGTACAATCAATTTGTTTAAATAAATCATCGTATTCCTTTAATCGCCCATAAATCCCTATCGTAGGATAATTAATAAGATAATTAATCCACACAATTTTCTTCAAAAGTATACCCAACCAAGATAAAAATAAAACCTTTCATTAGTTTAATTCATATACAGTAATACAATTTCTATCGCTTTATATATATAAATGTTGAGTGCCAAAGCAATAAAAACAAAATAGTCGATAGCTAAAAACGAAATAAAAAATGAATCTATATTTTTACGTACAACTTTATATGTAAACTTGGTCATATTATATGAACTAAATATACAATCGAATGCATTTTTAAAATTTATGTAATGTACTCGCCTAGACATACTCGTACATACAAATATATATGTATACACATACATTTACCCATTTTGATTATACGGGTCTGGTCTGGTTTTTTAATAGCTCCATATCAACCACCACGACTCATACCTGTACATATCTATTAAGGCATATGTACTGATATTTATACATATTTAATGTCTGCCAATATGTATGTACAACGCACTTGAACTTGACCTAGACAAATTTTTTGCTACTCATTTTTGAAGCTTCAATCTGTCTCGATCTGCGTCGGTTTTAGTTCAACAACTATGTTTATATTTGTGAACGTGTTTCAGGTCTCAGATGTCGTAAGTTTCAGAGATTTCACGCGAGATATCAAATTTAGTTTTCAATATAGTACAATGGATTTAATTTCAGGTAGATATACTTGTGTATAGGTCAACATCAGCACAGAAGCGGAACAGAACCGGAACATAGGCACAACCGAACCAGAATTAAATCGCATACGATTACTTAAGGACCGATATTATTTTTATTGCTTTCGATTGTATAGTCACCCTCCGGAAAACCGAATCTGTAGGGGTTCAAAGAAGCATTATTATAGATTAAACCCTAGGAAGTGAGGGTTACTGCATTAACATGTAAGGGCGGCAAACTGCGGAAGGGTGCAGTTTGCCCTTCGGTACAAGTAAGAAGTCTGAGCAAATTGAGAGCATCAACTCTCTCTCTTTTAATTTTAGAAAATTATACATCTCATTAGAACCTAATCTGGTGACTTTAATGTGGATGTAATATATATGCTGATAAATAATATCTAATGAGTTGCAAGTGTTTAAAGTTACGCTACTAGTCTCTTAACAATTTCATTCGAAAATACACAAAATTAAAGATATACTCTGGTTAGAAATAGGCAGGAAGACAGGTGATATGGAAGACGGCACGAAAAAATTAATATAGCGGCATGGAATTAAACAAAAGAGAGCATAAATTATTTTATTGCAGAAAAAGGGCAACGAACGGAAACGCAAACGCAGAGAGAATAAAGTAGGGAACCAGTTAAAACTGTGATGGGAAATAACGTGTTCATTTACAAGAGCGACAACAACCGAAAATGACGAATAACGACGCCAAGAACTTCAAATAAGACGAAAGACGAAGCCCACGAACTGAGAAGTAAGAAAAACCAAGGTACACATATGATAAAACAAGGTACGAAGTAAATGAACACTGAAAAAACGCAGTTAAATGAAAAACAGGGGAAACTGATTGTATACCGGAATAACTACAGCAACAACAACAGCAGCATAATCATGCCAACGCATACAATCATCAACCTGCAATGCAAGACACAAACACCGCGATTCGATCGGAAGATTGTTTCGGAAAAGGTCAAAATACGCTTACGAAAATACTTGTGATATATTTGTTGTTGTTGGTGTGGCTGGTTTCGGTAGTGGTGATGGTACCGTCTCGAATACATTTCAATCGGCATCATTAAAGCACAGATTTAGAATTTGAACAGCTGGTTAAAGTAGTTGGTTAAAGCCGACAAACTCGATAAGCTACAAATTTGTATAGAAATAAAATCGAAAAATCGGTTTAAACATGTGTAAAGTGTGGTTCGCGAACTTGAGTTGCGTTTCATTACAAATAATTATCAGTTATTTAAACATTAAGATTGAAAACATGTCTTATAGTAATCGTAATGGATCGTGGTTTGTAGTCTTTGGTGTAAAATAGCCTGAATCTACTCGAAGCTAGAGTAATGACGGAATTATGAGTCACGTATAATTAAGCTTAGCTTTTTTCGGAGGGGGAACCACCACCGCCACACACACACAAACACAAGTTATCACTATATAAAGTAGTATTTATTTGTAAAGACTTACCATTAAATCGGTGAATAACCAGGGTGCAGCGTTTAAGTCAGACGTCATGGCTGCAGATGTACCGACCGATAAAACATCCATTTTTAATCCGTCGAATCAATGATTAATTCCCGAGAGTTCTGTTAGCAAAATGGTGCTTTGTTTCTTTTTTTATCGAAGCTTTTGAAAGGCTTCGATTGCTTTCACACACTTGGCCTTAAAACACAACAACAACTGCGACTTAAGTAGGTTGCGTTCGTTGTCAACGCGTCATTTATTTGTCACGGCAATTTTTATGTTGCTTTGTAGTTGAAATGTATTTTCATTTAAAATATGTATCTGATCGGTTGGAAGTGGTTCGGATCACTACTTCGAAGCACTGAAAATAATGAAATGAGAGAAAAAGACAAAAATTACTATTTATTTGCAGTTATTGTTTAAGAGCAAAAAATAATTTAATTGCTTTTAGAGACAGGAACAACAAAAACAACGGCAACAGCAATTAGTGGTCCGTAGATAGTTAAAGGCGCTCGCTGTGCATATACTATATACTATATATACTATATACAGCAAGGAGACACACAAACGGACCTACTCGGGCATGAACAAAACAACAACACTACTACAGATTTTTTTTATAGATATACATGTATGTATGTACGCAGCTATCTACATACATACGTTCACACACACACGTACGCGTACACACTTCATACAATATTGAAATATTTTATACCGTAGATATATTGCGCATTTATTTAATCATTTCATTCCATTTAATTTCATTCGATTCGGTTTTGTTTTATTTTAGTTGATGTTTTGTTTTTCTCTTTCTTTTTATTTATTTTTTTTTCTTGTTTTTCATAATCATTACCATACGAAATCGTGCTGTACGATGCGGGGCGCTGTGCAGTTTAGAAAAGAATTATTTGACGACCGAATGAATTGAGTTATTTTTGTGTACGTTGTTTTATTCGACTGTGTGTTTATACGACCTCCACTCTACCTCCCCGATTTGTTAGAAGCCACCGCTGAAATGATTATTTTATTTTATTTGTGTTTATTTGGCAATTTTTCGGCAATTTATTTCGAGAGAATGGCAAGAGATATGATTGAGAAACATTTTTCGCATATTATTTTGAAGTTTCTTCATCTGTTTCGTTTCGTTTAATCGGATAAAATCATCACATAATTTTAGAAACCGGAAATGGCGTACCATGGAGAGGCAGACATTTATTACTTGGCTAAATGCCCCCTTCCTCGACACGCCCTTCCCCCACCCCCCCCCCTCTCACAACCGACCGATCCACTGATGACAGACTGCAACAAAAGCCGTTGGAGTTCAGAGCAACACAAAATATCTTTCTTTAATAAAAATTAAACCAACCACAAAAACAAAAGCAATAACAAAAAAGTGAAAAATAACCATCTTGTACTTTGACTGTACGAATGGATATGAAGTAAAGACAAAGATCTCAGCAGCCGGAAGTGGTTTTTAAATGTACACACCCTGAATTAGATTGAACTTTTAGTTTTCCTTTGAAATTATATAATTTAAGAAAAGAAATTTAAAATATTTATAGTATAATTCAAGGTAGAGCCAACTTCATAGAGTTTAAATGAATATTATGTCATACTCCGTCCGTATTAAAGTCAGATTTAATTACACTCAATTAAAATAGGAAAATTACGAACTGGAAGATGAGAGCATTTAGGAGAATTTAAGATTTAAGAGAATTTCCATGTATTTAAGTACGAGCGGATGAATAATGTACAGAAGATACAAAACGACAAGAGAGAGTAAAAAAATTCTCTCGTAAGAGGCTGACAGATTTCATGACAGATCTTCAGAAACCTAAATTCCATCAACTGATTTATCACTAATGATTTTGTTGGTTTTATTTTTTGTTTTTTAATCGTGAGTCATGAGGCGAATTAAATAAAACCGATCGACTTTTGCCAGCAGCCAATACAATGCACTTTAAATTGAAATCGTGTGGCGGAGAGCGGAGAGGGCGACGACAGCGGCTGGTTAACTGATGGATACCATTTCGCAGCCATTTTGAGTTGCCACATTTCGTCTGTTTTTTCCTCCTAGTTGCATTTTCTGTATTAATTAAAGCCAAATCTATTTTACAAACAGTTCATATACAAATTCTGAACAAACACTAGGTACGAATAGAGGGATAGACAGATGTATGTATGTCTTTAGGTGTGTGACTGAGTAAATGAAAAATGCTACGATTTGCTTACTACGATTTAGCCCATGTCGCCCCTTCCTTAGTCCGCACCCGCCCCCCCCCCTGCACACACGCTCCGACGATTCGCGGGTTATCTGCACCACACAACTCTCCGTACTTGCGTTTGCATGCGTAGCTCTCGCTCGCTGCTCTCTTCCTCCTCGCAAACTTCGATTGCAGCGGATTGCTTTTATACTCAAACATACATTACATTACATGTATATATGCAGGTATGTGTGTGTGAATGAGGCTCTGCCAAGGTGGACAGACCTCCGAACAAGAGGGAACATGGATGGAGAGACAGTCAGGCAGGCAGTTTATTTAGACGGACAGCAGGTTAGTTAACTAGTTAGTTAGACTCAGAACGGCGGCAGGTAGCTCTTAAGGCAGCTCAATTAATCGCGGAGAGGGTGCTGCTCTCGGAGAGGTACCGCCGCATATTTACAGCACATTAAAGAAGAGAGTTTGTTCGAAATCTAATTTTTAGCTGTACTTGTGTAGGAATCTACGACATGATTTCCCTCAATGCGTTTCAGGCAACTTTAATAACAGTTAAAGACATTAACTGTGTTTAGTATTAGAATTCAGTACTCAAGCATGCATGCAAAGCATCGCCTTGCGTTGAGTGGCACCAGAAGCTTAGCAGGTTTGGCCACATTGTAGACAATATTTTACACATTTTGTAGACAACTGAAAAATAAAGCAACATAAAAAAAACAACAAAAATAATACGCATGTTCAAAACACTAATACAGTCATTGGCACTTTAAGATATGATGTACGGTGCGTTTCGCAGGAAATTCGTAGGCGCCGGATTCTAAAGAAAAACAACCGGATGAAACGAATGAACCAGCGCACCGAGTTATCGATTACTGAGCACAAAATTTAATTCAGATTCGATTCATAGCCGAACAACATTCGCCATTTATCGAAGTATTTAGCAGATATATTATTCATTAATACAACAACCGCAGCAGCACGACTGACTACCAACCATCACCACCTCCGACGGCGACGGCGATTGTTGGCCGCCTTCTCATCGGTTGGTCGATCGGCCGGCTAAACGAATTCTCATTATTCCACCAGTTCCAATAATGGTCTGTGAGCTTAGGAAAAAACTGTCTAAAAACAACAACTTGACGCTAGTAGCGATATGCGGTAGGTTGGCACTAGCAGATACTCGTATATAGTACACAAGAGACACAGAACAATTATAATCACAATAATAATCACAACGCAATAATTTGAAAGTTATAACTAAACATTTGAACATCTTAATCTGAGGTGAGAGAAGAAAAAACGTTAGAAAAGCAAAGAGAGGGAGAGAGGAAAAAGATAAAGATAGGGAGAGGTAGAGAGTGAATGATAGGGAACGAATATTGAGAGAGACTAAACGAGAATTGACGAGGACCGTGCGATTGTATATTAAATTAATTAACGTAAAACGGAACAAATACGAAGCGGCTTTAAATTATCTGTGAAAACAATTTCTGAAAAAACAACAACAAAACACGTAAATAATATATCTTTATACTTACATATATAAATCGAAAAAAGTGAAGGAAACAACAAACACCTTACTTTATGTTAGTACGAAGAAGGGAAAAAACCAAAAGCTGAGTTAATTTTAGTTTAAGCAATGATAGAAAGAATAGCAACAAAAGCGACATGTTCTCATAGAAAAGCAAAAACATTTACCTATAAAAGTTGAGCAACGTAATGAACAAAATCAATAAGAAAGATAATAACGAACAGAACTTGAAGCGAATCTATGAATGAAATAATAATCAGCTATTGATGGCTATGCGAACAAACTACGTCATCAAGGATAACAACAGAATGAATGACAGAGCCTCCTTCAAATGACAGAAACCTTCTCAAATTAATTTATTCATATCGATATATTAAATCTGCTTAAAGAAATCTCCCCACATCCCCATGGTAACCTCTACTGATCGCATTTGTGCACCGATTTTCACAATTTTTTCTTTAAAGTCAAAAGATTGTTCATTGTCAAATCATAGAGAAAATTTGTTAACATTTTATACTCGGAAACGACGGTTTATTACTCTGGAACACCGGTGAAGTGGCCACAGTGGTGCTTTTCTTATGAAATCTTTGAAAGACGAATATTATTTATCTATTACGAAGAATAGAATCAGAAGATATACAAACTACTAACTTAGATCGCACATACGCGTTCTATAATCCCAAATTTCAGGCTCCACTCACTCCGAGTTTTCAGACAGAAGTACATGTGTCACATAAACTCGAGTACTACTGAACTCCCCCCGCCTGCTCTATTTTTATGAGTTCAATTTTTGAACAAAACGCTATTACAAAACAAGTTAAAGACACAACAATTTTCGAATATTTTTTGGTGGTTGTTAAGTATTTCGTTGATTTCATTGCCTGGTGCTTTTTACGAGTATAAAACAGACTGAAAAACCCCGTTGAGTACTTCGAATTACAATAAATTTTTATTTATGGATAAAACAAGGTAGTAAATTTTAAGTGAGGGAGTGTGTGTGTGTGTGTGTGTGTTTGTCATAGCGACAATAACTGCGCCCACGAGGAGGAAGGGAGGAAGGGAGGACACGAGCAGCAGCAGCAGCAGTTGTTGTTTTTCGACGAACTGCTATAATTATAATACGTACGATATTCTCAAGCATTAATTCGTAATTCGTAATACAGTAAGTAAAGCGAGCGAGGTTCGCCGCTTCGTCGACAGCGTGATTTAAATACGAGTTGGTGTTATTTTGTCTTTAGTGCTCTTGCGGCTCTTTCAAAACAATTTCGACTGATGGATGGTTGGTTGGATGGACGGATGGAAGGATGGAAGGACGGACAGTATACAGTATACAGTTCTCGGAATTCGAATGCGTATGTGTGTATGTGAGTCTATATATATCGGTACAGAGCGTTAAGAGGTGTAGCAGGGTTGAAGCTGATTCTAAAGTACACGAGACTCCAGCGATATCGACAACCAGCTCAGAAACGACTACAACAAAAGAGGGTGACAGCAGCCGCAGTAAAAACAGCAGCAACAACAACAACAACATCAGTACAACCACACTGACTGAGTAAATGAGTGACAGATGGATGGATGGATGGATGGATGGACGCGGAGTTGCGGACAAACCCAAGCTGCGTCATATACGAGTAGAAATGCATTTATTTCATTTGCTTACCGCAAGTTTTCCTTTTTTATTAACATGATTTTGTTGTTCTCTTTTAGAAAAATGCTGTCATTGCACTGAATTAAGCATTAAAAAATGCAGCGAAAGAACAACAACAACAACAACAACAACAACAACAACAATAAGAATATAAGAGAGCGCATCACATAAGATACATTAAATAAAGTTTTAACTTCGATGTTCGTTCGTTCAACTGTCGAGCTCTGTTCGACATGAAAATGTTTTTGTGTTTTGTATCCGCAAGTACGAGTGCTTCGTTGAGTATAAGTATCTATCTCCCTCCCTCTCTCCCTCCCTCTCTCCCTCCCTCTCTCTCTCTATCTCTCTCTCTCTTTGTTTCTCTTTATAGATATACTATAGGTTTATACATATAGTATATTTGTACTGGCAAGATTTATCATTTTTATGTGGATTTATGACAGGTTTTTTGTTTTTTCTGCTATCGTTGTTGTTGTTGTTCGTATTCGTATTGAATGAATGTGAATTGAATTGGAAGGGAAAAAACGGCAAACTCTTGGCAAACAACACAGTACGCAAAACAACAACAGCAAATAATAACGATGACGATGGCGATGACAACGACGATGTAGAAAATGCTTTAAAAAATGTACAGTTTGACTCGATACTACAACAACAACAACAACAACAACAACAACAACCCACCAACCAACCAGGCAACAAGCAACGCCTAGTGTCAATTGTGGCCAAGTTACTTAACCAAACTGGACTGTCTACAAAATCACATTACATTATGTAAAATTATTGGCTTTATAGAGAAATCATTTCAAACATTAGCTAGCAAAAGAGCTTTAAGAAGTGGATATAAATTCAAATGAAAGATTTGACAGAGTTAGCCTCAAATAACATAGAAGAGAATTTAGTCTATCTACAGAGAATTCCGATAAAAAATATTTATAAGAACGTTTCATTGTTTATTCAGATCCATTCCATTCCATTGATTGATTCCATTCGCGATGCCATTGAAATCACATGTTTGCACATGTTTGTATGTACAAGTATGCACTCGTATATTAAATCTATCAATAAAAATTCCATATACACCTCTGCTGATCACATTTATGCACCGATTTTCAGCGATTATTCTTTTAAAATCAATATATGGATCATTTTGCCTGTGCCAAATGTGTTAAATATTGCTTATGGTATTTATTCATCTTAAAATCATCGAATAAATTGGTTAAAATTTACTCTTGCCACAGTTTTGTTTAATTTTCTCGTGAAATCTTTGAAAGAGTGAAGATATTCAAAATATTTTCAGTTAATCCTATTAGTATTTGGCACAATTCCGCCACGTTTAGAAATTGTCACCGAAAGTGTGTTGTCCAAATCACAAAAGCAATAAATTCATTACAAAGAGATTTAAAATCTTAATAAAAATCACAATATCACTCGAATTTCGATTCAGGACGGTTATTAGTTGATTTAACTACAAATTTTGTACAATTAAATTGAATCTTTGCGTCTCCCGTTTACTAAAGTCAATCTTTTGCTAAGCAGTGTTAGTAACCAGTGAGTGATAATGAGTAAAACCAACTCTAACCTCCTTTGAAAAGTATCTGTGGCAACCACTATTGACAACCATTTCCGGTCATCTTAACAACGACGATTATTTATTACTTTTATTATAGATTAATTAATAATGTTACTACAATATATTAGTACTCTAATCTCCTGTGCTACAAGGATCTGTATATCTATATTGAAGGATCTATATTGAAGTCCAAGCGAATACCGAAGTCATGGCAACTTTTAATATGATCGTAATAATGAAGCACTTGCATAAAATTGGAGCATGGAAATTTAATGATAACGTGGTCAGCAATGCGAAATCTAATTCCGATGATTCTATCTACATTTTTTCATACTCTTCAACTAGAATACGTATAATGAAAAGAACAAGAAATCTTTAAGAAATCCTTACCTTCTCGCCGAATTCGTATTTCATATCCTAGCATAACATATCTTTATCGCTTTTAGCATAATCCAATTCAGTGTAGACACATTTTGTCTAAAATTAAGTGTAACTGCAGTTTCACAATTTCTTTTTTTCGCCAAATCGTAGCTTTTGCGACGATTTATTGATTTGACAAAAACACAGAGGAGAGGATTGAGCAATCACAAGTTAGCTTTGCTGACTGGCTGCAACAAATACACATTAAATGGCTACCAACACACAACAACAATAACAACAACAATAACGATAACAACAACAATAACGATAACAACAACAACAATGAGAGATACACATAAAAGCAAAGCCGTTGTATTCAACGGTGCTTTAGCTATACTACACTTGGTCGAGTGTTCTTGTTGTTGTTCGCATTGTTGCTGTTGTTGTTGTTGTTGTTGTCACTTCACCCGAGTTTTATTAATATTGTTGTTGTTTCTGTTGTTGCTGTTGCTGTTGCTATTGCTATTGCTATTGCTGTTCTTGTCACTAATAAAACCGAAGGAAACACTCGCGCTCATACACGGCGGCGTCAACCTCTTCTTCTTCGGGTGCGCGTTAATCCTTTGTTCGTTACGCCGAATAAATACAATAAATACTCGTACTCGTACAATACAAGAACCACAGCGGATACAACAACAACAGTATCTAAAAGTACTAAATAAATGGCAATACAAACACAAACGCACGCATGCAGCCAAACAATAAAGACGACAGCGACGGTGAGGATGATGACGATGACGATGACGAAAACCGACAGCGACGACGACCGTTCAACCAACCGTTCGACCGACCAACCAACTGCAAATTATTCTCAAAGTACAAAAGAACACCAACAAGAACAACAACTACAACAAGTATTCCGAAAGGACGATTGCCACAAGCGCACCACCAACAACACAAACGCTGCAGCGGCACTTATACATACACAGAGACACTCTCCATATGCATGTGTGTGTGTGTGCGTGTGTGTCAGTGTGTAAATTATTAATAACACCAAAAAAAAATTATATATAAATGTTGCTCTTCTACACACGCTTGCGACGAGTTCTAAATTTCTTGCTTACGCCACGAGTTACCGAACAAAACTAACTTCACGAAGCCGAGTCAGAGCCAGCAGAGCCAACAAAGCAGCCGCAGAGAAACCAGAGCAGCAGAAACTCGTACAACACCAACACCAACAGCGTCAGCAGCAGCGGCAGCGGCAGCAGTAAAGCGTGAGGTACGAGTCGAAGCACGAATGACGAGTGCTGGCAGGCAGCCGCGTCACAGCACCAGAAGCAACAGCAACAGCAACACAACATGAAGCCCAACAAGGAGCAAGCTGCGAGGAGGACGGCGAGGTTTTCAAACATTCCATGTTTGGGGCTGTGGGGCAGGGACAACAGCAGCAGTTCAGTGAAGTACGCTCTGTGAACAATAAGTAAGCAAAACAAGCCAAGAGCCGAACCAGGCGACGCGACCCAACCAACGACACTGCTGTTTGTTGCTTTTGTTGGAGCTGCTGCGGCTGTCGTCGTTGTTTTCTTCTCTTCGTTTTTTTTTTCGGTGTGCGTTTTTTGTTTTCTGCTTTTATTTTTTTCGTGTTTGTTCCTTCGCTGTCATCAGTGCGACATACAGCAACGTCAACTGTTTATAGTGGAAAATAATATAAAAATAATAACAATAAAAAGAGTTCATCACAGCGCCCTGTAGAATGCACTACACTGTTAAAAACTGCATAACGCCCACTTGAATGCGAGCTGACGAGCGCAGAAGTTGATTAATTAATGAGAATCTATCAGACGGAAACACGATACAGCAAAGAGGATGAGTGAGTGCATCATCTGCAAATTATTAAGAAATCTAAGGACGAAGCTTAGACGGATAAACGCCTGAGGATTTCTTCAAGTGTGGGCCGGGGGCCCTCTCGGACTGTTAGACGGGATGACAAACCGAGCCACTGACAGGTAGCTTGAGTTCAGACTCCAACTCATCATCAGCAGCAGCAGAAGCGGCTGAGAGGGCGGCTGAGAAGGCGGCGGTGGCAGTAACCAGGATTGACGATTCAAACAAACGATTAAAGAATGGGAAAAACCCAAAAGAGGTTAAAAAGAAACGCATTGCGAGGCGCGAAGCACACAGAACCAGCTAAAATACAATTATTTATAAAGGTTCAAAGGAAGTGCGGGATGGAGGGTTCCACACACACGCACACAGTGGAATGTGTGTGTGTTTGTTTGCGCGTGGAATGAGTGCGTGGCAAAGGAAGGGCCCGCTGTTGTTGGTCAGTCGTATTTATTGTTGTTGTTGTTGGGAAAAATCACATATAAACGGCGTTAAAAGCAAACAAACGCATCAACTAAACTCACTCCAACGACGTGGCTGCAAACTGCAGCAGGGAAACAACAAAAAAACGGGTGGTGGCTGGCGTTGGTAGCAGCTGGATTCACTGCTGGACTGAAGCCAAGGCATGTGTTAGGGTGGGGAGGTCTCATCATTATCGTCGTCTTCGTCGTCTTCGTCGTCGTCGTCGTCGTCGTCGTCGTCGTCGTCGTCGTCGTCGTCGTCGTCGTGGTCGTGTTCGTCCTCGTCACAGCCACCGCTCAAATTTTAAACATTTAATTTAATTTTTTTGCTTTTTCCTTTCTACTCGAACTTACTTTTTACTGAGTTGAGTTGAATCCAGCTGAGTTGGGTTGAGTTGGTTTTTAATGCAAAAAACAAAGGGTGATCCGGGGTGATGCAAGGAAGGAGTGGGGTGGGTTGTTATGGACGAAGCAGACTTCAAAGGTACAAGAAACTCATAAGCATTTTTTCACGCGATACCTTTTTGTGTGTCCGATTGTAGTTTTAAATCTTTGGCAATCGCAATCGCCACAAATATGAACGAATTGTTTACTTAATGTACAAATAATATGAGGCCGCGTGTATGTGTGTGTGTGTGTTTGTGTGAGTGAGTATCTATGCCAACGAGTATCTGTGCGAGTTGGACGGCATACGGTTTGACTGATGTACGTAAATTACAATATAAACACCACTAACAACCAGTTATTTACTGGACAGAAACGTGCGAGCATAATGAATAATTCTGAAGCAGAGATTTATTCAACCTCCGTAAGATAAATATTCGTATGTACGTAGGTAGGTGGTATGTTAACCCTCGATATATACTATATATCCATACATAGAGGTCCATACTTCAACCTGTCCGATACGATCAAGATTCGTTCCAAGTTCTCCATATTGAATTCTAGTAGTCGAGTATTGAAATGAGATTTAAGAGTTCTTTAAGAATGATGTTTCCCTGATTACACACTATTTATTTAGAGAGCAACGATTATTAGTTGAGTCGACTTTTGCAACAAGTCAGAAAGTGTTAAATCTGTTCACTTTTTTATCTATTTATTACTATATTGATCACTTTGTAGTTCGTGTAGTAATCGTTGCCAACTTCGTTGTTCATGCTCGTTGTTCACCTTAACTTGTGCCGCTTTAATGCACTCTTTTGTAGCTGCTGTCTTTAATAAATTTTGAAACCGTTATTTTTGTAGTAATTTTCTTTTTTAATGTCTCCCAAAAGCTGATTGCGGCATCTTTCAGAGCTGCTGGCTTCACAAAAATGTTGCCTTAGTCGAATTCGCAATCATTCCGTCGTCGAAAGAATCGAACTGCCAAGCAAGAAACATCATCCAACACAAGACATCCCGTGTTGGACCTCCTCCTCCTTCGTCCGGACGCCTCGCCCCACGCTACAAGCCATCACTTGTTATGCTTGTTTCATTTTCGTACTTCTTCTTCTGTTTCTTCTTTGGGTTGTGTCTTTCCTGTCTTTTTCTGCACAAACTGCACACTTCTCCACTTCATGAGACTCAGCAGTGTGTAGCTGCAGCCGGAGGAAGAGCGGCTCTCACTTATTTGCTGCTCGGAGAAGGCGACTCGTACCTACAACAAACATATCATTTGTGCGAACTGTCAGAAGTATGCAATTCCTTGGCTTAATAGCTTCAAAATGGTGCGAGGTGAAATGCTTTAGTTTGGGATTTGTTTGTTGTGCTTACAAACTTCCTCCCCCCCCCTCCCCCACCAACCTTCCAGTCTAACCACCCTCACGACGGGTTCTCCATGCCCAAGCACCAAAACCTTTCATGCTGTGTATATTTGTGTGATTTGGAATTCTACTTTAGACATAAATCTAAAAAGTTACAACAGAAACATCAGCAATAACAACAGCGCCATCTGTACTTTGCAGATACACACGATTCGTGGTACTACTCCGACTTCGACTTCGGCTCGTTGGTTCGCCGGTGGGTTGGAGGAAATGGATGTGGATATGGATGGACCAGAGGACTACCCGCTCACTCGTAGAACGACGTACTTGGCAGCGCTTATTTTAGTGCTTGTACAAAAGCGAAAGAATTCAGCCAAAGGGAGGAGAGTAGGGCAGAGTAGAGTAGAGTAGAGCAGAGTAGAGTAGAGTAGAGTAGAGTAGAGTAGAGCAGAGTAGAGCAGAGCAGAGTAGAGCAGAGTAGAGCAGAGCAGGGCGGAGTAGAGCAGAACACAACAACACAAGTACCTATGAGATAACTTATTCGATTTGTTCGGCAGGCTTACAAGAAGACGGAAAATTAAACTGCGGATGAAGCTGAGGAAATAGAAGAGTATGAGTGGGTGTGCTTTTGTGAGATTGTGTTTGAGTTTGTCGGACGAAACTGAGTGACACATTCTCAACTCCAGAAAAGAGACCAACAATCAGCGAAATAAGTAAGCAACCTCCAATGAAAATCGTCACTATCAAAAACAATGAATTTAAACTAAGATTCCAGTTCGATCGAAAAACTTGGGGCCAAGCAATTTGGAATAACTATCGAAATGCAAGACGTCTGCGACTCTCAGGCGAACACACAAACAGATTTAAATGGCGAAACAGCAGCAACAGAAACCAGAACTGTCTCAGATCAGACAGCCAGCCAACCAACCAAATAATCAGCTAAATAGCGAGCCCCACTCATTCAACTATCCACTGCTGTTCACTGTCAGATGGTACCACGTTTCGGTTGTCGGCGGCGATGAACCACACCACGAAGCAGGCACAAGAACTTCAGTTTGGCGGCGGACTCATAAAACTTTCTTAATTCCATTTAACACAAAAACTGATCGTTGTTGAGCTGCTGTTAAGGTTTGTGTTATCGTTGTTGTTGTTGTTGTTATTACTCTTGCTGGTATTTCTGTACGTCTTGGCGAACACATCATTTAAAAATAACGCCAAGATATTAAACAGAAGAAGCTGCGATTTGTGCAAAGAATATAAACGATGCTGTCTTTAAACTGATGCTGCTCTTGCTGCTGACGTTGCTGTTGTTGTTGTTGTTGTTGCTGTTGTTCTTGTTATTATTGCTACGGACATGACAGGAAATACTTAACAACTGAAAATGTCGGAGGGTAGAACAAAGAGATAAGGAGACAAGAGACGGACGCACCCTCGCAACGACATATGCACCATATACAGGCATACAGATAACCTTGACGAAGAGCATCCCGAGAGCGTAAATGAGGTGAGTTTTGTGTAGCAATCAATTATTGATAAATTGCGGAATTGGTGACGTCAAAGCAAAGTCAGTGGCGTCTATTCGTCCTGCGACGATAAAGTCGTTATAATAGATTTATACAAAAAGATATGCCTCCATATTTTCAATTAAATAACAAAATCAATCAAATACCACGAAGATGTTTCCCAAAATATAATTTTCTGGAATGAGCGTGTGCATTATTGCAATTCATATCAACCAATGCTGGAGAATAAACTATTAAGGAGTGAATTAAGTTAATTCACAGATCATTAGAGCATCTGTTAAGAATTAAGCACAAGATAGGAATTCAAACATCATCGAATGGTGTTTCTTAATGGGCCAGGTCATAAAGGTCCATGGATCTTTAGGCTTTGGATGTTGAAGTACACTTTGACTAGAGAAGAATCAAGTACAAACTGGTTGTTAAACATAAGATGGCTTGTAACATCGTAGGAATTAATGGAAAAAAGTAGTTTTTTCTGATGTTCTTTGTTTTGGGCCACCCAGTATAACCAAAGTTAAAGCCAAACACACACACGCGACGCTGCGTAGAGTAGCTACGAGCACAGACAGGGCTGTCAGTCAGTCAGTCAGTCACTCAGTCTGTCAGTCACTCAGTCAGTTAGCGAGTCAATCATTTTCAACATTCCATCAAAAGTGGGCTCGCAGTTAAGAAGAACATCATAGGCAACTTAGCGGAGATGAAGCCGAGGATGAGGCTGATTAAGCGACGAAGTCAGGACAAACCGACTGAGTGACTGACTGAAAGCTAACACCGCCGAGAGACGTCCGAAAGACTGGTGGGGGGACGGACCACGAGCCACGAGCAGCCAGGGATGCAATGAAGCATGAGCACTTGTCGTTGCTTTTGTTCTCGACTTCTTTCTTGTTTCGTGTTTGGTTCTTGTCACCGCTGCTTTACTATTTTTTATGTCTCTTAGTTTGGCTCTTCGATTTTCAATTCATATCGAATAAAACTCGTTGCAAGTCGAACACACAAGCGAACACATACCATGCACCAACACACACACGAGCCAACACAAATTCAATTATCGTCGATAGACGCAGAGAGGAGAAAGACGGAAAGTCGCAGGAGGAAGAGAGGGTGTGGAGTGTCGGCGTATCGGTGTGTATCTGTGAGCTGTTGCGAGTTATTGTTTGCCGCTGTTGCGTGCCAATGAAGCAGCCGTTTCTGCCTCGCCGTCATCATTTCAATTTCTGGCGAACTTAATAATTTCTGTTCCTTTTCAGATCATCATCGACGCTCTCTTATCGACTGCCTCCGATGGGCAGCACATTCTTTTTTCACATTTGAATTAACTAATGACGCGACAGCAGCACAGCACTCCTCTACTCTTTCTCCTCCTGCCCACGATTTTATGCACATCCAACAAACCATCCGTCCATTCGTCTTTTCGTCTTTCCATCTGTGTATCATCCCATCCATCGATTATTCGAAGCGAACAACTTGAATGAATTGTACACGAGTATCTCGCAGTGTGTGTATCTGTATCTGTATCTGAATCTGACGAGCGCTGTTGTCGCTCTACTCACTTGCTACTCGAAAAGGCGAACGAGCGCAAATGAAAGAGAGCGCATCGCAAGGATGCCGGAGCGAAATTCAAAATAAGTCATCCTCAAGCTGAAAGCGACGCAGGGCAACTGCTGCGATTTTATCTTATGTACAGCAAGAATAAAATTAAATGGACGCAAAACGAATCCAATGGACTCAAAAGTATCGAACTGTAGTGCTATCGAAACGAATCGCAGCCAAAACCAATCGAACCCAAAACTGAACGTATATACGCGGTACGAAAACGTTTGGCTGAAATGCGAACGAAATAAAGTGGAGCTAAAAACATTTGTTTGTGCTGGACTGAGGCCAGAGATGGTGCCGCCTCGCTTTTACAGGCGGGTGGAGTGGGGCTGACGTATTGTTGTTGTTACAATTACTGGCTCTGCTGAAAGGGGGGGGGGGCTACAATGGCACTGGATTGGAGTTTGCATTGCAAAAGCAACTACAGCTACAATAACAATACCAATAACAACAATCCAACACTTGAATGTGGTACAGGATAGCATGGTGCCCCGCTCTTTGCCCTTTGCTCCCTTTGGCCATCGGATGTCATTGTCGTTGGACATGTTTTGGGCGACAACACAGCCGCACACAATCGCAAAGTGTCCGGTGGTGGCCGTTGGCCATTGACAGAGTGGGCACCAGGACGAGTGGAGTAGGTGTTGTCGGTGGTGCTCTCGCATTGACTGATGATATGCACTTCCATATCTAATAGATACATACACGTGTCCATCCGAGCTTCGTTCTTTCATTCGGCGGAGAAGCGTGAGCCATAAATTCATGTGGCATGAGAAACGGCTTGTAACTGTATTCGATCGATGTTCTGTTTGGAATTTCTTGGCAAGCACTCGACTGGAAACACTTTAAACAACAACGAGTGCCGATTTACCGACTCAAACCAGAGTTTCAAAGGTTTAAGAAATACATAATAAGAAATAAAAAATAACGCTGTGATTAAATTCGTACACAATCATTTAGAGAAATCGTTTCTGGAGTATGATGTCTGATATCACATAGATATCTATGTACATAAGAATGTCTTAAATGAAATAAGTTAGCATCATCATTTCGGTTTTTTAGTGTGAATAGACCAAATTTTAGATAGTTAAACTCCTCGTAAAGAATTGAAACGAACATGTAAACGAAACAGAATCGATTATTACACGCATTTTGCACATTCATCTCTGTATGCTTCCAATAACAAAATCTCGGGTTATGATCGAGATTATATTGGCTCGAGACAATTCATTTGACTTTCATAGTCGCAAAGAAGCAGCTTTTTAATAGCTGACGTGCGAACACGAAGCAAGATTTTTAATCGCCAAAGCCTTCGTTCCTTAAAAAGAAATGAAAAGGATTAAATGGGAAACAATTCCAGGTGAACTTTAAAGAATCAACCAAGTGGAAGAGAGCTGCAAGGTATCTTAAGCAATAATAATAACAACAACAACGCAGCAGCAATAATAATAATAAAGCAACTACCTCCAGCAACAAAACGACGGCCATCAATAATAATAAAAGAACTGGAAGTGGAAGTGGAAACAGAAACAACACAACGAATTCCAACAACTGGAGTCAGTGGCAACTCCCTGAACCACCACTGCCAACAACAACAACAACAACAACAACAACAACAGCGAAAACAACCTACAATGAACAGACACACTGTTCTCCTCACTCATCCCCCTCCCACCCCAAGACACCCCCTTCCAAAACGAACTCATTGCAAGCACATAAAATAATGTACGCGGATGATGTCGATGATGAAAATGAGAATCAAGCAAAAAGAAAAACGTATTCATAAAAGTGAAAAAAATTAAATGAAATAATAAAAACTCAAACTCACCAAAACGCGAACACCGAAACCGAAGTGAACCCCACCAGCCCTCACCTCACCGCTATGATCCACACTCACACACACACACACACACACACACACACACACACACACACACACACCACTAACAGCAACAACAGCAGCAGCAGCAGCGCAGTCAAACTGTGTGGACAAAGCAGCAGCAGCGGCAACGATGGTTTTAAAGAAGAAAGAGAGAAGGATGGGGAGCACGATAGGGCAACAAGGTGATGGTGACGCAGACGGTGTCTCTGTGACTTGGCAGTGGAAATCGTTGGTTGATTCGTTCCTCCGTTTGTGCGGTGGTCGGTTCGGTTCGGTCGGATGGAGCCAAGCAGAGCAGAGCAAGCAGAACTCTCTGCTAGGATGGGCTGAGTTTGAGTTGGGTTCGGTTCATATGAGTGTGTGTGTGTGTTCGTATGCGTGTGTGTGTGTGTGTGTGTGTGTTCGTATGCGTGTGTGTGTGTGTGTGTGTGTGTGTGTATGTATAACTGTGCCTGAGTGTATGGGTGGGTGTGTTTGTGCGAACATGTTAAGTGCATTTAGGTTGTTTTTATTCTTCTTATTTTTACTTGTTTTTTTTATTTTTATGCTTGTTTTTTATTTCTTTAATTTTTCATTATTTTCCTTACTCTTTGGTTGTTGCGCAGCGCAAAGCAGCGCTGTGATGGTGAGCGCGGCGCTCTCGTGTCTCTTGTCCATAACCTCGACTCGAGTCGACTCAACGATTGCTCGCCTTTAGACGTCGCGATGCCATGAAATCGTTTGTATTGCACCATATTCCAGGGTAGAATTTCATGAGGAACGCAGCGCTGCTAATAGTTTTGAGGTAAGTGGAAGCGTTTAGCTTGACTTGGTCGATTTTTGTCGCTCGGAAGGAGATTCGGCAATGCCGCCCTGAGTTCATAATGAATACAGCAGCAATTAAATGACAAAAAATACGGGGCTCCCAACACAACTTCTTCCTTGGTATTTGTTTGTTTATGAAGAAAAGAAAATTACGGCAGAAAATATATCACTATGCAAATCAAAGTAACTACAGCCAACACATCGGTAACTATGTATTGTACATAAAGTGGTGATAGTAGTTGTATCAAAATATTATATTATGTATTAGTATTATTAGAAGTCCTTACGTCTTTATATTTCACGCTTTGTGAGACAGTGTGAGTGTGTGTGTAGTAGTTTGGATAGATGAATAATATTAAGTGCAGGGCATTCATTTTTCACAAAGAGATCGAGATATGAGGAAGTGTCGAGGTTCCACTAACCAAGCACTAAATACAATTCGGCTATATTTAAAGTTTCTTTATTTGCTTGGAGTTCCTGGTGCGAGTTTTGCATTTGTTGTCATTATCTACTCTATCCAACTCTTCCTTGCTTTCTTTTCAACGTTTTGGTCATTATTCCGGCGACGGGGCGGAGGAATGGTGCAGGTGTTAAATGGCACATTGTGGTATTTTTTATGGGTGGAATTATATCATTACACCTTAAAAACGCTTCGATGAAAGTTTAAACAACAAAATAATTATGTGGAATCTACAATAATTGACAACTATTCAAGTCAATTTTGATGGATTGTACAATTCAATGCATTTTCCCTCATTGAAGTTTTAAATGAGTTAATTTTTTGTATTGAGATACGAAGGAATCGAGCTCGATTTTTAGTGGATTTTAAAGTGTTAGCTTTCTGAGCCGTAGCTACGTTGGTAAGCCTTAATTTAGGTTTTCATTGGGATTAGTTTGTTTGAAAAATTAAAGTTTTTTTCCCCTGTTTTTTATTGCAACAATGAGTAATGACTGCGCTGAAATTATTCGACTGTCGATGTTAAAAACGATTGCTTCGTCGTCGTAAAGAAAACACTTGATGGCTGACGACTGACTTGCCATCAAAAGCGAAAGATTAACGTACATATGAAGTATCCATGTAGTTGTAGTCTTTCAACACGATGCAGAGAGCCTGTTTATTTATCCCCTAGTATGACCAAACTTATTGTAGATACTTAATTTATTATTTAAATTTTACTGCTCTTCGCCAATCTCAACGAAATCGTTGCATATTTTATGCCAGATTAACAAAGAAAACTGATTATACTAGGCATAAATGCATTAAACAAGATGTAGAGGTTCAAATTACACAAATTACCTGTCAAATAATTAAAATGGCATCAAATACATAAATTAAATATCACTGGGAAAGCGACAAAAAATAATAACTGAAAATGTTACAAATCGACTGCAGGCCGCGAATGGGTTAATAATTTTTCTGCAGCCCTTTTATATCCTACACCCGAAGGTATAAGGATATATACACTTTGTTCTTCTTTTTGTAACGCATTAAAGGTCTAAAACTTGTAGTCCAGATCTAAAGTTGAAAATCTATTTCCGGATTTAATTTATCGGAGCAAATCTGCCAACAAAAAATGGGCTTGATCCGTTCGTTCTATTGAACTACAAATTCATCCTACGGCTGTAGGGAATAAAGTTTCGTCCAAGACACTCGTAGTGAAAATAAACATAGTTTTGAAGTCAATATAAGCATTACTTGTTACACTCTGTTTCCAAATCATATTTAGTACAATATTCACAGGCGAGAGTATAAATAATAATAAATAATAAATAATCTCGCAATCAGTACGTAATCATCAATGATTTTCGAAGGCCTTTACTACATTTACCAGTGGGTACATACATACACTATCGCCCAGAAGTTCCGGACGACTCTTATAATTATAAACAAATGTTAAAGTATATTTCATAAACCCTCAAAATAAGTAAAAAAATCAGTATATATTTGAAAGATTACTCAATTTTATGGGAATTAATGTTGGGAGAATGTTCTATAAACATTTCCTGTTGCGGCAAAGTTTTCCTCCATTTTTTCAATTAAAGAAACCTTAAAAAATTTTATAAATAAGATATTCGACATTATCTTAAGGAAAACGAACCGAAAAGGTCAGCAAGTTACAGAAGAATATAACAAAAAGATCTTACAGCAGATTCCTGATGCTACGAAGTGTCCAACTGTAAAAGCTTTTATTGCATTTACCGAGAATCGGAATGCATTACTGTAGACGAGTAGTTATTAGAATATAGGGGTCACACAAAATGTACTCAATACATGCCCTCAAAACCGGCGAAGTACGGGATTAAAATTTTTTGGGCTTGTGATGCAAGTAATGCATGCCCTCTTCAAGGACAGATATATACGGGCAAACCGATAGGTTGTGAGAAGCAAATCAATGTAGCTGAGCGTGTTGTAATAGATTTAGAGTCATTTTATAAGGATTCAGGACTTCAATATTACCACCGACAATTTTTTTACAAGTTTGGCACTAGTTAAAACTTTAAATTCATGGAACATGACTTTGGTTGGAACGGTACGAAAAACAAAAAATGTTTGCCTTCCATCATGCAAGCTTCAAAACATAGGACCATATATTCTACTAATTTTGCTTTCAGTGAATTAGCCACCTTATGTTCGTATGCTCCAAAAAAGAACAAATCAGTAATACTGTCATGCAGTGTTCTACAATATAATTGATATCTCTGCTTTTGCGGCATACTCCTCCCAAACGTGCCTGTCAAGATCTCCTTCTAAAAGTTGTATGAGCTGAAAAAGGTCCATGAGCCTGTCGACTGAGAAGCCCATAACCAATATTTTATACTCCGGCTGTTTCATTGCTTTCTAGAATTCGACTGCATAATTTAAAACTATATTTTAAGAAATCAATTTTGCAACTCTTTTTTGCCTGTAGTTTTTCCTTCCGTAGAGTATTTTAGCCCAATATTGGCTAAATGTAAAAAAGAGTGCTGCTTCTTATCGATTGAAGAAGTCACTGATTTAGTTAGCAATTCTCATTATATTTAATTCAACTTACTTAAATATTTAAACAAAAACGATTCTTTTTGCAAAAGTTTACATCGACATTTTTTATCAACCATTTTATTAAAACTATTAAAATTCGTAGTCTTGTTTTATTATTTATTCACTTGCAATATTTCCATTTTCTTTGGAAAGTATTCATTTCACACTTTTAACATTTTTTTCATGTCTCTTCCTTCACTTCACAAAAGACAATAGTTTTTCCAAACATGTTTTTTAAAACACATCACACTTTGCATGCATTAATATCTACACTATGTCTCTTTTGTTTATGCTTACACAATTAATGATATTTTTATATTGCAATGCAATTAGTTTTAATGTTCGCAAATATTTTTATAATTTCTTAATCCGTCCATTTTATGCAGGAAAAATTTAACACACAACTTTGTCTTTTGAAGACAAAAGTTTTTCCAAACATGTTTTCTAAAACACATTACACTTTGCATGCATTAATATCCACAATATTCTTCCTCTGGATACACACTAAAATTTTTCACCATTTCGTCTGTCACACATTCACAATGTAAATGGTGAAATGGTGAATTTCACCACTTGAAATGCTCTCTTCGAGAAAATTGAGAAAGAACCGTTCGGCATAAAAAGCCGAATGCACAGCAAATTTTCGCGCAGCGAAATCAATGTCATTTAATGGATTTTTCGCTAACCCTACTAAAGTCAGTAATCTAGTCGCTGTGGACTTATGCGTGCCCGATCTCTCCGAGAGAGAATGAAAAATTGTTTCAATTTTTAATTTCTATAGAACATAGAAACATGATTTGCAAATCAGTTGGTCATCGTCTTTTTTTGGTTGTAGGTGCACGTCGATGTTTCGGTTTTCTTCCAACTTTAGTGCGGAAGCACATCGAACAGCATCAGTGTTGAAGCACAGCGAACAGCGTCAGACACAAAAATTAATTTACGGAGTCATGACGCTTCGATCGAAGCGTTCTATTTTCTCACTCACGCCGATCTTGTGCTCGTTTTTTCGAAAATGTGTTTCCTACTCCTCGTCGAACATACTTCGAAAATAATGCCGCAGTCTTACAAAAAATGTAAACAAGAAGCATATGTTTGTCGTCAAAAAACAAACGAAAACCACAATTCCGAACAAAAAGATACAACAATTTTGCTGAACAAAATCACGAATATCGGACATGATGTAGACGAGCGTCTGGCGTATTCATTTAGGGCCAACATTTTTGACGCTCGGAAGTATTGTCCCTGACGCTGTTCGATGTTCTTCACCACTTACGGTTTTTCGTTCCGTTTAGTTCTCTCTCCAAAATATAGCAGAATTGGATGAATGCATGAGTAAATTATTTTTATTAAAACTTTTTTTATAGATATACATATATAATTATAAAAATATATATACTTATATCATAAATTAAAATAAATTTGTTGTAAATTCAAAAATCTATTATTAAATTAAATTAAATTGTTCAATTAAAAATAAATACATCTTGGCAACCATGAAAAACGCGGGTTCACGTCTGAACTGATTCACAACTTGAATCAGATGCCAATCGAACAACAAACAAGTTCGATGTTCTGTCTCATACTCATACATATGCAGCAAACCAGTGTTGCCGTTTGACGTTTCATGTATTGACGTAATGGAAACACTTTTTGGGCATGTGGACATATTTTTCTGGACACATTTCAGTGAGTGTATTTATTACTTTTGACAGAGTAAGTAAGTAAAGTAAATGAGAAGCAAAATGAAAGAAGCCCTGTGTACAAAAAACAAAAAATTTAATTAAGTGAATTTGTGCACTGTAAAAAAATTTTATTTAACACAAATAAAAGGTATTTCAAATTCCTTTATAAGGTTACCAATCCTATCCGGATATATTTAACAGTTTAGGAGATATAGTGATAAGAATTTAAATTTTAAACTCGATAACCATACGCGAGAACAAAATTGTGGTTGTTGTTGTAATCAGCATAAAAACAATGGTTTTTTGACCAAATTTACACGCGGGACACCATGTCGCTTGGCGACACCATTTGTTGTTATTTCCCCAGGCAATCGGCAAGATGAACTATGGACTGTGTGCAAATGAACGTGTCCCTTGTCCGAGACGAATGTCCTTCGATTTCAGCCAATAGATTGACCAACCGCCGGAGCAGGGCGCAAAAATAGCACGCAAGGAGGGAAACTTTGGTAAAGGCGAAGGACAAGCGTCGTAGGCGATTGGCGGCGACCAACGAACGCCCTTCAGGCAAGAAACTAAAAGCGTTTTATTGATTTTTCACCCAGAAAACTGGCAAGAAAACTATCATCAGTGGACGAAAACTTGTTCTGGAATGAGGGGCTTCGGGAGGGGGAAATGGAAATAAACTAGAATCGAACAACGGACAGGTGAAAAATTTAAACAATCTAGTCTATTAAAACATGCACTAAAAAACAAGCGAAAGTTCAGTTGATTTCTGGTTTCCATAGAAAGAAAAAATATGGTATAAAAGGCTAAAACAATTACCTACGCACACGAAAGACACGTTTTCTTCTTATTTATATATGTAGATCCTTAATGTAGTTGTAGTTGTTGATTTGGTAGCAGCGAAAAATCCGTTCGACTTCGATATTAAGAGTTACAATTAAAATGTCGTTTTCACACAAAATCACTTCTCCAAACGAAGTGAAAAGTATTTACTTCACCTCCAACCCTACAGCTGTCCACCCACTTCAGCTTAAAAGAGCATAAGAGGACATTTTAGAACGGTGCTGTTTCTGCGCTACAGTTGCTAGTAACGATTGTTGTTATTTTATCATTGCTCTTGTATACCAAGAAATTCGGAATGTCACTTGAATTAACCGAGAATCCAGGAACACAAAACGGAGGAAATCATAAGATAAGAATATGTGCGCAACCGACAAGACAAAAACAAGTGAATGCCGACGAAGGAGTGCTCCACTCGCCTTCACAGTCCTTCACATACACACTCAAATGAACAGAGCCACATGGTCCAAGAGTGAGTAACACAGCAACAACCAATAAGCACAGAAACGGACAAAAACTGTTCCACTAGCATCGCGGGTACAGTCGCAAATGCAGCAAAACGCGACACGAACAACGACGACGACGATGTCGATGAGGATGATGATGATGTTGCCGACACGAAAGACGAGGCAGCAGCAGCGCGGCGATGGCTACTTGAGCATCAGATCATCCTAAGTGGTGCACAAAATTCGCAACAACTAAACTTTGCACCATGTTTGACCACTCAAACGATAGGGAATTTTATTCGCAATGCAGCGATGCTGTATATATTTAAATTGTCTCAAAATGATTGTATAAATCGCGGCCAATTTCTAATTTGTATTTGTTTTTATTTCAATTAATAATATTTTGCCTTGAATTTAAGTCATAGTACTAAATCATTTACACGGAATGTTTGCTCCTCAGCCGTTGTCACAACTTCCGCACGTTGTGAGCACACGATTCGCAATGATTTGCAATTTTAATGGTCTCCCTCAGTCGTTCAGTGAGACTCTATCTACGTTCTTGCTCCGTTTCATGAAATTCTGGTTTTTCTCCCTTTAAATAAATACTCATCGTGCTCCTTGTTCCTGTTTGACCCTTGCGCAGCGATTCGTTGTGCATGTCAGCCTCACCCTCTTCGCGTCGCACCGAAAAAGCAACGTTGTCGACAAGGTTAGCTGTCGTTTCATTACATACGATATCTGCCATTTATCGCGCCTCTCACACATTTTTTCGTCTACTTCGATTTTCATGTATTTACCAAAGGATACACTTTAATCCAATTAATACCAACAACCACAGTTTTGCAATGATATTTTGTTGAAGTCAGGATAGACCATTATCATTTAATAAATAAATCGCTGCTGTTTATGTACTGCTATGTTGGAGCTGAGTGAGTGAAAGCTACTCACATGAAAATAGTAGTTAACGGAAATATATTTTATTCTCTCCCTTTTCTCCACCCTAACAAGAAAAAATAGATCAGATGTATCAGATGAATTAACATATTATATATTCTGTCTAGCACTTTGCTCATTTTCATCGAACCATTGTTATTCCAACACAAAAAGTAACCTCATCCTTTGTGAAAATTTATGCTTAATGTATTCAATTATTATTATATGTATGTACATATGTATGATAAGGTTCAAATAAATTTTTTTTATATTACAAAATATCGTGATTACTTTTAACTAAATTACTAATTTACTTAAACGATAACAGCGATGAAGCAACAGCGTCTAGAAATTATATGTCAAGGGATGCACTGCAAAGTAGCCTTTCTGGTTGGCCACCTGTTTGCCCAGGCGATGAAAGTTGTAGTCGTTGTTCAGGAACTTGCCGAAATGCAGCTCTTGGCAGAGCCTTTTCACCACCTCACTGCAGTGGTAGCTAATGGTCGAGGCCAGCAACATTTCATGGTCGGCAAGATACAAGCCGATGCAGTAGGAGCGCGATGCGCGTGCTACACAGGCATACATGACATATATATTAGTAGCCATCTCAGTCAGCCGCTGCAGCTCATTGTGCTGTTCCACAACCTCAGCACCATGTCGATTGAACAATGTATGGACAGCTAGCTCGAGACGTGCAACTGACTGCTCAATCCACTGTGCGGCCGTCTGACATGATGGGTGCACATTATCGCGCAACCGCATGTTCTTGTTAATCTTTGGGTTGTTAATACTTGAGGAATGGAACAAATTTGACACTAAATGCATGGGATGGAAGAGTGGATTGCGTGCCTTCTTCACCGAATCTTTGAAGAAAGTCTACGAGAATTGATTAAATACATGATCATTTATGCAATAAATACAGATAGAAATCGTACTCCTGCATGCTGTAAACCTGAGGTTGCAATGTACATGCTGAGCATGTCCATTGTTTCGCCGAGAGTGTACAAATGTGCTGCGTTGCGTATAACCAGCTCCGTTCTTTCTCCGGCAAGCAGACATTTCGGCCCCAAAAGATCCATGTATTTGTTGCTAATTTTGTGGAGTTCTCGCAGTGTGAAATACTGCAACAGCATATTGATCGTTTAAGGTAAAACGTGAAAAATAATTAACTTACCTTAGTTACGGCCGCTTCAAGCACGACATCTTGTGCTTCATAGCTATCTAGCAATCCAGCAGTCATATAGATCATGCTTTCCGCAGCGTAAGTTGAGCACATGGCTTCCGAAAGATGCGTTTGGTTGATATTCATATCGCTGAAATACATTTCATACATATATTGATATGAAATAAATAAATTTCGTGACTTTAACACGCGCTCACCTCAAAGAGGCACCGCATTGCTTTGTATGCACCAAGTGAAGCGTCATATCGGTGACCACATTCTTGGCCATGACCATTCCCATCAATGATTGACGCAGACGGCTTGAAGTTAACAATTTCTCAACGAAGCTATTGGCTTCGTGCTTTTCACCCAACACGCAGCTGTCGGGTACGATTACATTTTTAAAGTGTACTGTCGATGACTTAACACCTCTGCAGCCAAAGCTCAAGTGCTGTTCACCCACCTCCACACCCTCACAGTCTGATGCGACCAGGAACATGGTCGTGCCGCGACCAGCATCGCCTTCGATATTATCGCGTTTCGTTTGCGTAATGACCAGGAACAGCTGCGTACTGCCTGCTGGCTTTGGTCCCGTAACCACAAATGATTTCTCGCCGTTTATCATCCAGGTTTGATTGTCAGGATTATACTCGGCGATGGTGTTGAAGAAATCGAATTCTGGCACAGAATATTCGTAGATAGCCTCAGATGCCAACATCGATCCACTAGCGAGTTTGGGTAAAAAGCGCTGTTTCTGATAATCGGTTCCTAACGTGTCCAATGCATCGATTACGACACGATGTGACAGCAAGGTAAGCGCCAGATCGGGACACTGGGCCTCCTCCTCCGCTGCTATCAATGTACCACTCCATTGCCAGCCCTTGCCACCAAATTCCTGCGACGCATTCATACCATATAAACCCAACTCGCGCACATTCTCAATAACTTCAGGCGGTATCGTTCGTGTGGCATCAATGGCTTGCAAGTCGACCTCGTCCACGAAATAGTTGTGTACCGGTAGCAACGCGTCTCGCAGCTGGTTCAGTTCTTCGCGTGTGATAGCTTCCGGGTAAGCCAACAGCTCCCGGTCAGCAACACCGACGAAGAAATTTTTAACCAATGGCTCACGTGCTGGTTCTTTTCCTGACGGATCCGTTTTTTGAACGCCGGCACTTCCTCCTGTCGTTGTGGTGTCCAGTGGTGTAACAGACTGTCCGCTGGAGGAAAAGTTGACACATGCTGCGACCTTTTGTTTAAATTCAATGCCGTGAACACTTTTATTTAAAAGAGTTATTATTGGAGAGCGGAGACGGAACATACCGGCAGTTTTATTAGAATTGCTGTTGTTCAGAATTATAAACTATGTTTATGTTATGTCACATAACTGATAGTGAGCGAAGAAAATTTACGAGTAATCGGCTTAAACATGTGCAATTCAAAACCTCAGCAATATCGATGGAATTAGGTTTACTTGTATTGAATGAATTCGAAGATTATATTACTTTCTCTAGATTTCAAAATACTATTATATTATTTTTTATTCGAAATAAAATTACCGCAATAAGAAATTTGGATTTAAGGTAATCGGTTTTATATGAACATGGTTTAAATTTCCACAAACATTAATATTGTTTTGCTGTCAAATACAGCTGATGTGCTAAAATGTGAGACAAATCGAAATCAGCTGTTTTTTACCCAACATAACCAAACTTTCGAAAAGCTGCAAACATTTGTTTACAAATATTTTAATAATTAGTGAACCTCAAAATAATTTCTAACTGCGATTAGAAAGATTGATCAGATTAGTGATTAACTTTAACGTGGCGTAAAGCTATTGATTAAGTTGGAGAACATGCTTCATCGTCAAACATTGCTGCTTAGTCGGCTATGCAGCCTCCACAATATTCATCGCACTTTTACTCAACGCAATCTGCTGAAACTAACCGAACGAGGCTTCTTTCAGAGCCTCTTTCCAGACACTGCTGGGTAAAAGAAGTAATAGTGTAACTTACCCGCTTTTTCACTTGTTGAGTTATTTTAGATCTGAGATGGGGGCACTCTTCACGAATTCATCACAAACGATATATGCTGGTTTTGATCCCTCCGCGGACAGTCTGCACGTCGGTAACCTGCTGGTCATCATGGGACTGCTGCACTGTCAACGTGCTGGACACAATCCCATCGCTCTGGTTGGTCTCCACATTCCACTGCTTCGAATAAATCTTAATCTTATGTAATTAAATCCCTTCCTCAACAGGTGGGCGGTGCAACAGGTCTGATTGGTGATCCCAGTGGACGCCAGACTGAACGTAATCAAATCGGTGAGTCGGTAATTCAAACAAATCTGAATGCCATTGAGCAGCAATTGAAGCGCATATTCCAAAATCATCAGGACTGCCTTTGGGATGACAAGAAGCACAAAGAACCGCTGCCTGCGTTAAAGTTCGAACAAATAAATTAAGAATTAGTCAGAGCAGAAAATTATTCACCCTCTTCACTTCGCAGAATTGTCAACAATGCTGAATGGTATAGCAACTTAAACCTAATCGATTTCGTAGCTAATATGGGACGGCACTTCCGCATGGGCTCGATGTTGTCCCGCTCCTCGGTGCAAACGCGCCTGGAATCGGAGTCTGGTATGAGTTTCACAGAGTTCACTTATCAGATCTTTCAAGCTTACGACTGGCTGCATTTATTGAAGAAGCACAAGTGCCACTTCCAAATGGGTGGCTCCGATCAAATGGGCAATCTCATGACGGGTCATGAACTAATCAGTCGCGTCCGGCCTAAGAAAGAGGTGTTCGGAATGACGCTGCCAATAGTTACGAACGAACAGGGCGATAAGTTTGGGAAGTCATCGGGTAACGCAGTGTGGTTGGATAGCAATAAGACGTCGGCATTCGCGTTTTATCAATTTTTTGTGAGAACACCCGATTCTGAGGTGGAAAAGCTTCTGAAGCTCTTCACCTTTTTGCCGCTGCCAGAGATCGAACAGTTAATGCGTGAACATGAGAAGGAGCCCGAGAAGCGAAAAGCACAGACGATACTGGCAGAGGACGTGACCTTGCTGGTCCATGGGGGTTGGTTCAAATGTTTCATTCTTTAATAATTTATATGATTATTTTTAAATACTAGAAAATGGGTTGAAGCAAGCAGAACGAGTTACCGATGCGCTTTACAAAGGAAGCGTAGAAGGCTTGGGTGAACTCAATTACACGGAAGTTAAGCAAACGTTTTCGGGCGCCGCAACAGTAGAATTGCTGCCAGAGCCGGGAATGACCATGTTGGAACTGGCCCTGAAGGCAAAGTGCTTCCCAACCGAAAGTAAGTAGAAAACTAGCAGTGAAAGCAAGCGATAATAGTTACAATACTTCACTTTTGTCTTCCGCAGATGACGCAGTTCGCATCATAACCGCCGGCGGCTTTTATGTAAATCAGAAGCGTGTGCATAATATAGCAGAAGTCATTTCGAATGGTATTCATGTGCTTAAGAATGGTTTGTCGCTGATTCGCGTGGGGAAGAAGAATTTCTACGTTATACGCTGGCTTTAGAAGTCAACAAAACAAACATCTAATCTAATTAAATAAATTAATTTCTAAGCACATATATGTATTTGTTTGTTCAACCAATAATCGTAACTCATACATAAAGCTGCTGTGTAGACATCCTGAGGTAAGAAATACAACTAATTTATTTTAACTACTAGGCAGGTCTCGGACCACTGGATGGCTTCCGCCAACGCTGTCGAGCCAGCATTTCTTTGGCCTTCTCCTTTTTCAACGTTTTGTCGTAGAACTTTCCACTTTTCGTAAACGTTTTCTGTTCGTTACGCATTTCAGCTAATTTGCGATTCTTTTGTTTAAGTATATTTTTTTTGTTTGCCGATTTCTTTTTGCCTCCCTCGGAAATCTGCACCTTGATCTTGCGTGTATGTAGCTCTGTGTTATGCAGTTGGAACCCTCGCTGAAAACTCTCTAAATCGGCCATCTCAACAAAAGCAAAGCCGCCCTTCCTCTTCTTCGGAATACGTACTGATTTCACTTCGCCAACACGTCCAAAATATTCCTCAAGGTCGGCTTTCGTTGTTTCGAAATTGAGATTGGTTACGTAGAGGACATGACGATTCGCTTTTGATGTACCACGTAGCAGTGATGTTAGTTGTTCCTTTGTAAGATTTGTGTTCACTTCCTTGGGGTTGCCATCGTCGTCTGCAATATCATCATCGTCGTTGTCCGAATTACTCTCCACAGCATCGTCCTCTTCGATTTTAATGTACTTGTTCTGTACAGCAGCTAACATTTCCTGCTCTCCACTGCTGGCGTCAGATTCTTCATCACTTTCGCTAGGATTGTGAGCGGTTTCATCATAAGTACCATCAAGAATTTCCTTGCGCTTTGCATCGTCAAAGTTTCCCAGTAGATCTGCACTGTCGTCGTTGACCAATTTACGAACTCGGGTGGGACGTATACAAGACTCCACGTCATAGTCACTGCCAGAGGATGCATCTTCCTCCTCGTCTACAACTTTGGCAATCATTTTTTGTAAAATTATTCCACAAGTTTACAGACAAATTAAACAAATAAAAAATTCACCACTAGTAAATATTATGGAATTATGACAGTTGTTAACTGTCATATAAACTAAACACGTGTATGGACGTGCGACTGCGTTCGAAAAATTATTAAATAGTGGAACACGAAATCAGCGTTGCCAACTTCGAAAAGTAAAAATATATATTTTTACAGCAATTAAAAATTCTATTCCTCTAAATTTAATTTTTTAAATTTAAATATTTAAAGAAAACACATTTCATTTTGATTTTCCAATATCTACTTTACACATAAATTTAATTAATTGTTTTTTTTTAATTGGTGCCATTTGTTTAACACGCTACATACACATTATTTTCCGTCTTCGTTGCAAATACAGATCATAGGAGAAAAGCGTCTAAATATTGCTTTTGGCTGAATTCATGGCATAGTATTGTTTTATATACAGTACTAAATTATTATACGTTTTATCTACTATATAATATATTTATATCACACGCAGTAATTAGTTATTCTATGTAGTGTTCGAGTATAGAGATAATTTTTGTTTTTTCAGTAAATTTCTTGAGTTAATTATTTGTTTTATTCAACATTAAATTGGTTTTTCTTCTTTGTTTTTTTGCTTCACTTATTTATTCAACTTTGATATATTTATTAATGTTATTGCTAAAACTAACTTTTAACTTATTAAAATATCTCCGTCACCAAATTATTGTTTCGTATTATTCAAAATATTTTCATATTTAAGAAATGCAATTCTTCAATAGCAGAATAATTATAAATAAAATTAATGAATTAAATTAACTTACTATCAAATCTTCATTTCTTATAAACTGTGATTAAATTCTTTTTATATTATTTTTACATTAGTCAAGTTTAACAAAAAGCTTGTTTTTTCAAATGAAATAATTAATATAAATACATAAATAATTTATAAATTAATACAATATTATTAATATACAATATTTATAAATATAAATTAAAAAACAGCCAATGGCCCCGAACTTCAGTTGGCTTTCCTCTTTCGCCATTAAGAATGTTGTCGTTTACACTGTGAAATTGCATGAGAAGACACAAGAAAGAGTTTTGCAGCTCAAGCATAGAGCTTAGGCAGACAGATAGATAGATAAAAGGACTAATAGTAATAAAATAAAATAGGACTAATGCAGCTACAATTTCTCAATAAAATATTCAAATGTTTCTGCTTTTTTCCTTTAGACATACGGTTTAAATTGTAAAGGGTGGGCCATCAGGTGTTACTTCTTTAATTACTTCCTTAAAGTTAAATTAATTATTTAAATAACTAAATTAATTCAGAAGGAAACCAACCAATGGCCCACTCTCTACATACAGTATAATAATAATACGATAATATTTAAAATAAATTTTCGAAGTCGAAAATAAAAATCCAATTTTTAATAAAGCAAACGAGAGAAAAAGTATCTTTATTTGTAGTTTTAATCACATCAGAACATTTATTCAATGCTTGTCATAACTTATTTATTTGTATGCATGTATTTGATGACTTATATTTATCTATTTACGTATACCATATATTGTATGTATGTATACCATATATTGTATGTATGTATGTATTTGTAAGTGCTTAGAACTACATAATATAATTTAGTTTGTTTGAATTTATTTTTATTGTATTTGTTTTGTCATACATCATATGTTTAAACATATTCAATACATGTTATATATCGTCAGTACATATACATACATATACATATATGCATATAGAGTAATATATGTTTATAAATTGAAATATATAGCTGTGTGTGTGTATATACTTCTATTAATATTAGTAAATCAGTGTGTTGTTTAACATTGTGTTTAAACATTTAAAAATTTATCGAACTAATTCTTCAAAAGTAATTCAAATTTTTATTGATGTAAACATTTTGATTTTTTTTCTTTTGTTTTCTTTTGCTCAACAATTTCAATGTTAATTAAAATTGAGTCATCGTTCAAGGGAGATAAAATTTAAAAATAAAACAAAAAACATCATATTTCCATCATGACGTAAAATAAATAAATTTTTGTTTTTAATAAAATCAAACGATGACTTACTTTTTAATATTTTATTTATAGCATTTGCATATTGTTTAATTAACAAGAACATAGTTTTTCAATTAGTAACAAAACCTTATTGATTGTTTCACAAGTTTTAATTTTTTTTTGATTTCGAAATATAATAAATTTTAACTCTTATTAGTGTCAATTAAACTAAAATAAAAAAAAAAAACAAGATATAAAATGACAAAAAACATCACCGTCATTATTACATTAAAAATACAGGGGGCGGGGCCGATTCTCATATCGTATCACAGAAATGCTTTCACTCTCTCTTCATGCTAACAGTGGACAAACAGACAGACATCCACTCGAACATGCAATCACTTGAATAAAAAAAAATAAAATTTCATTAAATTTTAATTTAAAAACAAAAATTTGGAAAAATAAAAAACGAAATTATTTAAAAAAAAACAAAAATGTACAAAAATTTTTAAAATAAAACAAATTTTTTAAATTAAAATAAATTTTGCATATACACGCGCTTTTTTTTACAGACAAAATATTGTAGCAACGAGGAAAAGAAGAAAACTGAAGTTAAAATTAAAAAAAAAAATTAAAAATGTATTAAATGAATGTTCATTCAATTTAAAGGCTTCACTGTGTGTTTGAAACAAAACAGATTCCAACTTATTCGTTATTGCAGGTCAAGTAAGAGAATTTGAAAATTAAATTCATTTTTAAGGAACAGTTTCCTCAGAGATTATATGTAAATACTATGACAAACAACAACAAAAAATACATTTGATCGATATGAGCGCCCGCCTAGTCACAATTATTATACGATTTCATATTATTTCAGTTTTTAGTTTTTATATTTTTACTTATTTTATATCATATATTTACTAATCTAAATTTAATGATCGACTTCTTCGTCCACACATCGTCGCTCAGCACATCCTTCATCCTCCAGATTGTAGAGGCTAAATACTATATGGTTAGTTAGTCGAGACGCAATATAATACGCTGTTCCAATCTATTTTGAGGCTGCCCCTGTAAATTATTATTGATATCATAACAGTGGCAGCCGCAAGATAGACAAAGAACAGGCAACACGTTACGTTACGCCTCGACTACCTGAGCCTTTAGTGTTGAGCTTCTGCAAAATGTGAGGCTCAACGCTAAAACTATCAACATAAGATTTATATCGACGTCAACGCTTGCACAACATTTGCTGCAACAGCAACAATTTATGCGATTACAAACGAAATTCAACACAGTTGTGAATTTTGATGGCGTGAAAATTTCCATTTGTTTTGTTTTCGGTTTACTTTTGGTGTTCAGTTTAAAAGAATTCATTATCTTTTATTATTTAAATATTTTAATAAAATTGTACAGTACTAATAAAAAGTATTCAATTCAAAATTTGGATTTAAAAACAAAAAGATACATACTCCTAATAATAGTAATTTAAAATAAATATTCCACAGACATGTTTTGAATTTATAAAACATTGAAATTATATCGAAAAACAATGAAGGCATAGTGTATTAGAAAATTTATGTTGCACTGAAATTTCGCAATTATTTTTTATAAAAAGTATTTGTTTTAAACACAAGGAAAAGAAAAGCTTCTCTTTTGACAAAAGCTCAAACCGAGTTTCGTATAAAATATTGAAGAATGTTCAATGAAACATTCGTGAATTTTTTCTTCTTTCTACGACGAATTTATTTTCATTCGAATTTTTTCTTTAGCTCACCAGAGGTTTGAAATTCTAAAAAGTATTTGTTTGGTTAAGTGCTCGTAATTTTAATCTTTCGAGAGATTGTTTCTAAGAAAAGCTCTTCTAATATAAATTTCTGCGAAATGTATATATGTACACTCGTAAATATAAAATTATATTAAAAATTTAATGGAAGCGTAGTGTATGTGAACCACTCGAGATTTGCATAAATGGGAGAGTTAAAAATTATAAAAAAATTTGTTTTGTTCCTTTGCTGCTGGTTGACTAAATTGCACTCGGCTTATTGTTGTTGTTGCTGCCGTTATTGATGTTACGTTATTGATGGTATGCTACTACCAGCTGCTGCAACGTCTGCGCACTTCGCTTACCAAAATCCAAAAATACTGCCGCGACTGCGCACCGAGTTTGCCCAGCAGCTACTAAATTTTGCTGGGGTTCTCCTGGCGCGCACTGTACTTGGGGTCCGTTGGCATAACGGTGTCTGTGACCAGGTCGTTGGGCGCTTCGAGCACTCCTTTGGCATGAGCTGCTGCTGTGTCGCAATCGGTGCGACGTGAGATCAAAAGACGAATGTCGGTGTGCAGCGACAGGCGTCCAGAACGCGATGTTTGGAATCTACCCCAGCAGGAAGAGAAGAATTGAAGCATTGCAGCAACAAGCATAAGAACAAATTACCATAAATACTAAAAATGTTCAATACCTCAAATGAATAGAGTAACGCAAACGTTTCATATTCTCAGCGGATATGAAGTGTCCCAGGTTGCTATCACCATGTAGTCCACCATTCGGCGAGAGACGATATTTGTTTTTACCGCTGTTATTGTTGTTGTTGCCCTCGCTGCTGTTGCTATCACTGTTGGCATAATTCGTTGTATTCTTCACACCGTTCGTGGCTGAATCTCCAAAGCCATTCATTCCACTTTGGTAGCCAATCGAGTTGTTGTTGTTGCTGCCGAAGTTTTCCCTAACAACGTTTGCCTTCTCGACTGTCGCAATGGTTTCGTTGGTGCTCGCTTCGGCCAGTACACGTTGCCGTATGAATGTCTGATGGAGCGGCGGCATGTCGCGCATATCGTACGGGATAACAAACATACGCACAACTGTTCCCATCGGATTCAGCAGCGTAGCTTGTACAGTACCCGCTCGTGGTATCGAGTACCCTTTGCGAGGCAAACGTATTTCGCACTGGGGAAGCAAGAGAAACAAGGAACAGCGATTAATGAGTTGTTAGAATTATGGGTTGTGGATGGGGTGGAGAGACTCACCACATATGGCGTACTGAGTGCTGCTCCGTGCAGTTCATAGAAGTAGGAAGCTGCCGGTATTGTTAGTTGCGTGGGACAGAAACCGCCTGAGGCACCTAGTAGAACTTTGAAACCGATGACTTCTATCTTTGGCATCAATCGTCGCTGCAGCAGCGTCTCCTCCAGGTTGCCCAACAAGGCTCGTCGTCCAAACTGAACAGCGACACGTGCACGCATCTTCAAGGGCGACGTGGCAGGGCTGTACAGACCGATCGTACCAAGCTCCAGCTCCTCGTCGGATATTTGTTCGTCGGAGCCGAGTGACGAGCGGTCAGAGCGATCGGAAAGATGGCGCGAACGTCGTTTGTAGATGGCAGCTTGCTTGGCAAAGCGCGGCGACAGCGAAGGTGACGGTGTATTGGGCAGGGTGGGCGCAGAGGTGGACTTTTGCACCGGTATATTATTGCTGTCAACAGCAGTGACTGCGTTCGGACCTCCATCCGCGATGGCCATGTGATCGAAGCAGAAGCTAGTTGTTTTCGCTGTTATAACTGGAGAGCTACTGATTGGAATCGGTTTGGTGCTGAAGCAACTCGGTGACGAAATGTCCGATACTTCGGCCGAAGGACTGCAAAAGATGGGAGTCAAATTAACCTTGGGTAAGCCTTTGCGCAGCAGCAACTGATTGTGCTGGGTTGACAGAGGTGATGACGTGGCTTCGATGTGGCCGCCATTCGTTTGACTGGCGTCTCCTGCAGCGCCGTGATGATAACATCTGACAGCGGATTGGAGCATCGTTGGTTTTGGCGTTTGTTTTTGTTGATGGTAATGCTCTGATGGTAGCGGGGAATTCGTGGGTGTTTTAAACGAGCCCTCACAGTTGACTAGAAGCACGGCGGCGTCGCTGAGGGTACCGCTGTTTGGTGGCGTGCAGCTGCGACAGTGACTGATGGCAGTGTTTTCAGCATTGTCAATGCGCATGTGCTTACAAGATATGTTGTTGTTGTTGTTTTTATAAAGCGAACATCTGTCAAAATGCGGTGTAAGCTTGGTAGATGAGAGGAAGCATTCCTGGTCCTGAAGAGAAGAGGAGGAGGAGATGGCATAATGCTCGGGGATGACATTCAACCAACTTACCTCATCTACGATGCCTGAATCGCTCTGAATTTCTTGACTAGGAGCGTTGTTGCTTCTGCTGGCACTACGAGTGACAGGACTTTTCGGTTTCCCGTCGCTCTCATCATCTTCCTCCTCGCACGTGAATTCCTCGCCGTCTTCTAGAATTCCACAGCTTACGCTGTTGCTGCTGACACTGAAGTTATGTTGAGTCTTCTGGCGCTTGCAAACCTGACAGCCTGTTGGTCCACCTTCACCTAACGAACCGATACTTTCGCCTCCCATGTGATTGTTATTCTTCGAAGTTTCAGTGGTTCCACTCGGTATCGATGGTGTTGACCTGCGAAGCGCCTGCTTTTTGTTCTTCTTGGCTGCCTTCGGGGTGCGTTGTATGGCCTGCAACAACAGCTCGGCGCTGTTGCGGGGCGTATGGATGATTTCGCTGCTGCTAATGCTACAGGAATCCATTGAATCCATGTCATCCACTATTGGTGGCTTGCGTGCGGCGGCAGAAGCCCCGAATATAGTGCTATTGTCACAGCTCAAGCAGATGAGTGCTTTCTCGCCGCCGCATTGGCAACAGTTGGCCTGAGTTTGGGTGCCTGTGGAGATCATTGCTACGTGAGAGCTGGGAGATGGGCAACACTCGCTGACTTTGCTCTGCTCTTGCGGTGGGCGGTCATGGTGGTTGTTTCTGGCACAAGCTTCCTCATCCTTCGGCCTATATTCATCCTCTTCGTCACCCTGCTCCATTGGCTGAGCATGACTGCCGTGCGCCGTTTTCAATGCATGCTCCAGGTGCAGCGTCTCAACTTTTCGTGTGGTTTTCTTGTCCCGTTTCAGCATTCGCTTGCGATACTTGAGCAGCTGCTTCTCGCGATGCGACAGCGTGCCATGGAATGAGCTATTGGAACCATCACCGAATGAGCTGCCGTTAGTGCATTCGTCGTCGTCGTCAGCATCGTCTTCAATGATCTGAGCGTCAGTTGGCAACTCTTCTTCCTCGTCGGTGTAAAACATGCATTTGTCCGGTTTGCTCCCGTACGCAGAGGTAGCCGTAGAGTGGGTAACAGTAGCTGAGTCAACGGCGAATGCTATAGTTTTTTTATTATCACAGTTTGAAGCTGCAGACGCCGCTGATGTTGTTGGCTCCTCGGCTAATGCACACCGACTAGTTTTCGAGGTTGATGCTGCTGATGTCTCTAATGTTGCAGTTGTAGTTGCAGCGGATGCAGATGTGGATGTCGTCGAAGCTACGCCTGCGAAGGCACTTATCGTTGGAGAGGTTTTGAAGTCGGCGGCAGCTGTTGGCGCACCTAGTTTCGGGATGCCGCCGTTAATGCGTGGAAGACTTTTGAGGCACACCGAGATGTTGCAACCATCCGCGATGATGACATTTGGAAAGTTGTGCACATTCGGCTGTGAATTAAAGCAGGCCGTAGAATCGAACTGTTTGATGCGATAGAAAATATTAAGTCGGGGACGACGTGGAGCGTGCAAAGTCGGCGATGGCGAGGAGTGGGAGCTGGCATTGGGAGATGTTCCAGGCGTCGACATCGTTGCACTAATCGTGGCCAAATCTCCAGCGGCGCCGGTGGGTGTTGGAAAAATTACTCGCTCGGTCTCGTAGATGGTTTCGTCCGACTTTTTTATTAAATCGCACCAGGCACTTATTTGAGAAAAGTACAGCTGGCTACGTATAGCGCTGCAGAGAGAGGGCAGCGTCATGGTGGGAGGCAGCACTCTACAATGTAACGGGAAAGATTTAGAATCAAAGTATAAGATGTGGCCAGGAGGAGGTGCCATAGGTTAAAATACTTACTTGTCTTTTTGCGATATTATCCACTGCTCGAGCAAAATCTTATGGCGCACAGGTCCGAGGTATACTTCGATACAGACAGGCTCCCCGCGTTGGATGAACCCGTCCATTTTAAGGCAGTAGGCGCGCCAACGAGAGCACTGCAAGAAAAACCGGTCGTGTTCGATGAGGTGAGAACTAATCTAAGGAAACCGAAATCCTATCCAATGAACAAGCTTTCTTACCGTTATATTCACATAAGACATATCACAGACGTGGTCCTCCGCCTCCATGGCCTCTCCCTTCGCTAAACCCATCTTCCGCAGAAACTGTTCGCAGTGTGGACCCTGCTGCGGGTATGTAGACGTCGTTGTTGGACTTTTTAACGTACTGGTGGCGGCAGGTGCTGCAGTATTTCTTGTACTCGGAGGTATTGCTATTCGACTCGTAGCCAGAGTTGACTCTCGCATAAACTGTTCTCTGCGGTTGCATCGAGAACTTGCTCCACCATTGCAACCCGACAAAGGAGTGCTTGTTGGTGACCACCTCGCAGACGATTGTGGTGACTGTATGCCACTCCCACTACTACTTGCTGAGCCATGCACCTCGTGGGCGAAAGGATTTGTACCCCGTGGTGCTCGTTCCGTTGCTCGGAACTTGTTGCTGATCGGTGCACCTGAGCTACCAAACGCCGCTGCATTGGGACTACCGTAGCGCAGGCCAGTCTCTACCGAAGGACTGCCAGCGCGCAGGCAGGTTGTGGCCAGTGACTGCAACGAGTGCAGAAAGTTCTCAGGGGATCCGGGCGAGGAGGATGCACTGCCCCCCGACGCGGGCAAATTGGAACGATTCAGCATGATGCGACGCACCACTTCGAAGTCACCCGCTTTCTCCGCAGTGTCTGTGTTTATTGCAAGCGCCACCAGTTCCGATTCGCCAGCTTCTATAGCTACCTGTTGTTCGTAGTCGCGTCGGCGACCGACAGTCGTGGCTGCCGGCGATGATTGTCGCAACTGGCATAGTTTCTGGGTCCAACGCTGATGCGTGGTGGTCTCTGCAAACGTAGAGTCACCGATGATTTCGTCGCATACGCTGGAGTGTGGGAAACCGAAAGCTTGTGGATTCGTTGTGATATTGACCACATTACGACTTGTCGTCGAAAAATTTGTGGAGATGGCCGCTGCTCTGGATGTCGACGGTTTCGGTGATTGACGGCCGCCAGCAGCGCCACCGCCGCCACCACCAGCAAAGCCACTGCAAAAGCTGTTCGTATGAAATGACGTTAGATCGAAATCCTTGTAGTTGGCCGTATTGACAACAACAGCGGAGTGACGCGCCGTAGGGATGTGAGCTTGTGGCGGCGTAGATCTTTGAAATTCATCTTCGGCAATGGCGCGCCCCTCCAGAATCAAAGCAACTATTCCGGTGAAGGCGGCCGACAGGTTCTTCTGATTGCTGCCAGCGGCGGTTGTGGTTGATGGCGATGATGTGGACGAGGAGGAGCTGGTTAATGTTGTTGGTATCATATTGTATCGACTTGAAATTGCCTGGATGTGAGGGAACTGTAATTAAAACACGTAATGATGAAATGTTTGATGTAAAAAGTTTGAAAGAAAAGTCACCAGCTAGTAATAATAATAATAATGATCTGGGTCATGGGTTCTCAGCTGAGAGCAACAGTTACTGCGGGTTGAGTGGGTGCAGTAGCCACAAGGTCACTGCAAATACTAAAACTGGGGCAAATAGTTGAGGTGTGTGTCCGCAAGGGCCGCGGGGGACAGGTCGGGTGGGATGGATGGTAAAAATGCTCTACAAAAGCCAACCTCAGGCAAACGGCAGCCAACGTTTGAACGCGTGCGAGGTCAATGGGATAAAGTAGGTTAGACCAGCCCTCCACCCCTCCGCACTTTCGAATACACTTCGGGATGCATACAATGGATGCAACGAGGACAAGTACAGAGTAGTTGTCAATAGCGAGTCCCTACATCAGAGGGTTCCGACCGAGTTCGTTATTTTAGAGTGTGCATTTCAGTCTTTTCTCACTGATAACCTATTTCGAAATAACTAGGTTGATGTTGCCGTCATTTGATATTACAACTGAGATTACGTTGACCTGGTTAATACTCCAGTGCAAGTGTTGATGAGATAATTCTGCAGCGAGATAAGATAAATGAAATACATGTGCATAGATACTGATGCAAAAATGAAATGAGTGAGTAAATAGTCGTAAGATGTACTCTACATATTGATATATATTTTAAACATATTGAAATGAGTTCCTTCGAATGACACAGATTGAAGATGACCGGTTGAAGCGAAATAATAATTACTCAACTTGGTTGCCCCGTCAGCGGCCACAGACGGAGAAGGAGAGCTCCTTAAGATACTGAATCAGCCAGAACTTTCTACACTTGCGATTCACTATAAACTGGTTAGCATTTCAAGTCGAAGAGCATTGATTTTGTTGTTTACTTCAGATTTATTGTATATATTCACTGAAATGCTGAAGCAACATGTTCTCAACAGCATGATCTGTTTATGCATCAGCATCAATGATGAGAATAACCTCCTACATTCCTCCTCCTTCTTTGCTCCTACATTCGTCGATGTTGACACGGAGGAATGTTGCACAAGATTGTGTTTAGCAACAATTATTTGTTTGTTTATCGCAATAAATGTATACTCGTTGCTCGTTGTTTATAATTTTAATACGATAGTATATAAAGAGCGAGAGATTCGATGTAACCGAAGGAGAAACAGGCGCATTAACACAACAAAACATATACAAAACACACACACAATTTAGCAGCAGCAGCAGATAATACAAAAAAGTTAGTGTCTCTTTGACGAAGATTTAACGAACTGTGAGAGAAAAGAGCGAGTTCTTCGTTTGTTGTAGCATATGAAGCATTGAATTAAAAAAAATAAAAAACCACAAAAAATAAGAAATAAAAAAGTTGCTGAAGAATTGTATAAAGAGATCAAAAGAAAGAGAGAGAGAAAGGGAATCTCAAGTGGTTGTGTTCTCAATTATCCACACATCTCGTAATTTAATAAATTTAATACATGCAAAGCAATCATATGTGGGCATGTCCATATTCATAAATGATTACACACACACACACACACGTTTTTTAAATAACTGGTTTTAAAACAATTCCAGCTGATTTTTGTTATTCGTGTTATTTTTTTTTATTATGAAGAAATTTTATCATGAAGAAATCAGATGGAAATAAACACTAAAGCGTTGTTATTAATAAATAAACTAATGAAAGGCGAAAGGAAAGAAATACACTGAAAAAACAGAGAGTAAAAAGATTGTAAATTAAATTATTATTTACTCTTTGATATTCATTATAATTTTTCGTTTTCTAATATTTTAAAGACCAATATTTCTTTTCTACTTAGATTTTATCCCCATTTTATGTTTGCTTAGTTTCATTTTGTATTTAAAGCAATCGCGTTTTTATGTATTTTTTTGAAAACAAGCTTCGAGCAGAAGCCATGCGGCTGTAATTAAAACAACGCGTGCTGAGTGAGTGAGAATGAGTGCCGATCATTACAAAAACTCGAAGCAAGGAGAAGGAAGGCCAAAAGTGAAGGCCGAAGGTAGCGGAAAGGGAGAGAGAACGGGAGGGAGGAGGGCGATTGGGAGGGGAGCACCGCATGTGGTTGCTGTGAAGGTTTCAGAAGCTAATAAAGCGGAATGGAGGAAGAACCTCACCAGAGTTGCCAACGTTCCGCAGCAGCAGTAGCTGTTTTCTTGTTGTTGTTAGAATTATTGTAATCGACATCGTCGCGGTAAAGTGAATAATTTTACACGTGCCTTGAATTGCATTTAATACAGCAAATAGGAATACGTACATACATATAAACATACACACACACACACATGAAACACGTGGTCACACATGCATAGTTGCATGTACATATACACATTATATTGTAACATTGATTGCACTTTAGTCACTTTATTTTTCATCATTGCATTTATTAAAAACAAACAAAACAAATACAAACAATTGCACACACACGTGCATGACTTCTCACATCTACTCGAGCATACTTGATACTTGACTTATAAATCGTTTATTTAATTGAAGCATTGAGTTAATTAAAACCGCAATGTTCACAATAGTGTCCAATCACGAACACGACGACTTCTCAGCGCACTCCTCCCCCTCCCCCTCCCCTCTCTTCCAAACACATTTCTCTCCCGGGTCGCTCTCTCATCAACCGTCGCTCAACCGTTGACCACAATCCAGTTGCGGCGGCGACGTATACGTCTTTACAATGCTTTTATTTTAAATATGAAAATTAATAGAGTGGTTTTCAATTACCGAACAACAATTTACAGAATTTACTCCAATAAAGTTCAAAGTAGTTCCCATCCAACGTCTCACATGAATGACAAGTTATAAACATGTATTTATTGAGAGCTAGATAGGCGACGAGACAGATAGATAGACCGACAGACAGACAACGTGCATATGTTTATAGACAGATAAGCAGCGAGAGCTGATTTATGGCTGTCTTTAGCTTCACAGAGACCGATCGGGGTCCGGGAGCTGACTTAACATCGGCAACAGTTATACTCGTAAACTTGATATGCGTGTTTTATGAGCCACAAGTTTTGAAAGTGAAATAAATTCAATATTTAAGTGAAAAAAGATGCAGAAGCTTTTCATTTAATTTTCATGGAGAGAACCCGAGAGAGGAAGATGGGTTGGGATGGAATGGAACAACAGTCATTTGATGATAAGTGAAAAGAATCACCAACGCACCAAGGGGGAACTCGAGCGCTACTTCAACGAAATTTGGCACAATTTATGCAAAACTATCATTGAAAATATCGAAAAAAGAGTGCGTAGGTAACCAAAAAACCATGGAGATCATTTTCTCGATATTGTATTCCATACATAACTCTATACTGTGTACTTTATGAATTAACAGAGGCAACATTTTCAATTAAAAGCCCCTTTTTTCTACCAAAACAATTTCTTGTGTGCATTTTGGGATACTGTTTAAATATTTTTCAATATCAACTTATGGACCATCAAGTAGTCTGGTCCAAATATATTGAATTTTCGTTTAATTCAATTTAAATGAATTCATTTTAAATCATCGAATAAAATTGTTAAAATTGTAAAGTCAGTCAGGTTAGTGTTGCCACATATTTTAAAACGTTTAATAAATAGATGTAAGAGAGAACTGAATTTTAATCTTTTCAAAATTCATTTAATAGAAATTCTTATCATCAGCTTTAAAGCTGGTCAAGGCCAGTAGAGGAAGAGGCAGAAAATCGAGATTAGAAGAGGAAGAGCGAGATTAGAAGAGGAAGAGCGAGATTAGAAGAGGAAAAGCGTTTAGTAGAATATATACAAGTACACTGTATAAATACTCGTATGCACTTGAAACCTCGCCGTCATCGAAAAGTTTCTTTTACTCCGCAACCCAGGAAATAAATCTGCAAAATAAATCTAGATCCAGACAGTTGGACCCCGATCTGCTTTGAACAAAGAACAGGATTTATTTATTGTTCGTTTTGACACAAGTTGTTTGGTCAGTTTTTGTGAAGATTTCCGTAGACTTCTTTTTCTCCAGGATTTCTTTTTTTCAGACGACGTCGTCGTTTCTTCGGTCGCTTTGCTTTTTATTCCATCGGAAAGGGCAAAAACGCAAAATTGAGAAAATATTTTCCATTGTTGCAGGTCCATGATGTCATTTTAAAGGTAAAAGTAAACTATTAAATAGCTGAATGAATGACTTTTTTTTAGTTAGCTTAACTGAAGGGACTCTCATGAGACAACAAGGGTGGCCCATTGTGCACCTCCAAAGGAACAAAGAGGATCACTCCGTCGATCTAGCGATCTAGAGGGTTATACGAAGAGTTTTGTACCATGTCCTAACTGCTTACCAACCCATGCTCACGACCCACGGCCCACGACCTCATTATGGCCTGTCAGAGTCCCCACTAACTTAGCTCATCGCTCTCTCTCTCTCTTAATTCTTGATCTGCAACTCCTAGTAGTCTGTAAATATGTGAGGATAGAGAGCCATTCATATTGATATTTCAGACTGTTCAGGGTGCTCGAAATGTTCTCTTGGTCTCTAAGATTACCTGAGAATATAAGATACCCTGATTGAGAATATTTGAGTGAGTGAGAGCGCATCTTCTGAGATACGTTCTGACCTCGTCATTCACTTGTACTTCCTGTATCTCAAAGATTTCTCGTCATCCTGATAAACGCACTCACCTAGAATTGTTGTTGTTGTTGTTGCTGTCGTTTGGACCCTTTTAATCCTTGCTGGGCGCTGATCTTCAACTAAGACAGCCTCGGCGTCGTCTTATAAATGGATCCAAATAAACGAAATTTTCTCATAACTCGAAAAATGCTCATATTTTCCTCAAATGGTCTCAACTAAAAATAAAAAAATAGGAAAGCACATAATTATTATTTATTTATAAAGATGCCAGTTATCTGAATTTAAATTTTTTTTCATTTACAAGATTTGGGTCACGAAAAATACGCTTACACGTTGTTAGCCAATAAGCTAGTCAAACAACTCTGACGTCACAAACATTGTGTAAAACACACAAACACCATAAAAAACAACAAAAAGATTCAATTCAAATTGAACATTGAGGTTCTCTTCAGTTTTGTATTTTTTTTGTGGTCTATTTTAGTTGCTGTTGCAATTGCAACTGCAAATATGAACAATAAACAAACCACAACAACATTAAATAAGTTATCGCTGCTTAACTGACAAAAGCCAACAGTTAGTTTGTCTTTCTCGAAGGCTCTCAAATTCGTGCTGCTGCTGCTGTTGCTGCTGGTTGCCAAAAGTTTTGCGCAATTCTTAATTTGGTCACTGCCACACGCCAGTTTCAGTGGCCAACAACAGCAACAGCGTCAATAATAATAACAACATTAGAAATACATACTACGATTAGTAGCAACAACATCAGCTCAGAGTCAGCCGCAGTTGGCACCGTTTTTTTATTAAGTTGATGCTGCCGTTGAGTTTCTGCTCCAAGTTTAGCGGAGCGCAGCACGGCAACATGTGAGCAACAACCAGCAGAAGGTGTTTTAAGGCTACAGCTGTGTGTTATGACATCGAGCACAAACACAGATGCACTCAGAAAGACTGTTGACGCAATGAGAAAACCAATAATAGCAACAACAGCGAAAAGCAAAACGTTGCAACGTGCAAAAACCTGCTCAGGAGCTGCACGGAAACTCATTCAGCCGACACATGATTTACTTGCTGTTCCCTGTCATTGTACTGTTGGCGGTGTGTTCAGAAGGGTGGGGAGGGGGAGAAGTGGGGGGAAACTATGATGAAGGCGCGTGCTGATCAGTTTTTCCTGTTGCTGCGGCTGCTTACGTCGTCGAAAGCTGCTGACTTTGCGTTAAACAAGCGCGTTGGCCGATGAAAGTTGTTTTTGTGCAGTTGTTGTGATTGTTTTTGTGAAGTTGTTGTTGGTTTTTCAAGTTGCCTGCTTGCAAAAAACCGCTATAAAGCAAAAATTTGCCGTAATATGCACAGTGAGCAACTTTAACTTGTTTTTATGGATGTGTGCTGGGGAAAATGGTACTTGTTGTTATTGTTGGTGTTATTGTTATTGTTGGTGTTGTTGTTCCGATTACTTGCTGCACATGCGCACTATTAAGCAATACTTGAAAAGGTTATGTTTTTGTTTATTAACGCCCGCCACAAGTAGCAAATAATACTTAATAGAATTAATATTCCTTGGATTTATTTGGCAACTTTTGTGTCAGCAACATGATCCCAACGAACGATTCCAGCAACATTTTTCTTGATAATACCGGTTTTTATCGTGTCGTTTTATTAATAAAACAGCTGTTAAACACGTATACGATATGCGTATTTATAAGCTCACAATAAAATTTTAAAGCACATACAATATTTTTTTAAAATATGACACAACAACAACAGACATAAGCGACAATTTTAGACACACACAAAGCTACAAACATCAGCATAAGATGACATAAATAGTTGTTGCTAATGTTGTTGATACTGCTCTTGTAGTTGTTGCTATTATTGTTGTTGCACATTTAGTTGTCTTGCATTTATTTTTACAAAAGTAAATTAGGTCGATGCCGTCGCAAGCGCCGTCGCCAGCGTCGCCGTCGTCAGAGTTAACGTCTGCGTCGCCGTCGTCAGCGTCGGTGTCGCCGTCGTTGACGTAATTAATGTTTTGAATACAGGCTTTTAGTGTTGATGTCGTAGCAGCGCTGTTTTATTATCTGCCGCCACATAATTTATTTCTAATACTCGGTTAGTGTGGGCCGTCCAATAAAAATCACGTAAGCAACACACAGCAATGTTGCGATCGCGTCGACGGCGTGCTTATAAATATTTATACATATATACATATTTACTTGGATATTGCAATAAAATTTGGTTATTTCAGTGTCAATCTTTTAGAACCGACCGATTTTGTTGCTCTTTAAGGCGCTTATATTACGAAGCACATTGCTGCGGCTCTTGCATTTGATTATTGCTTGCTTAACGTGTCTGTTGTTCTCTCTTGTTGGCATGCAGGCAACAACACAACAAAAACAACAAGGTGCTATGAATGCATACAGTACACAATTCGTGTCATGGTAAAAAGTCTTTCCCCGGCATCGTATGTTTTGCCACTTTTATTTTCTCACCTTTAATTTCTCCGCCCAGATGCAACATAATTTGTTGGAAAATGACACAACTTTTCGAAATTCAATTTTTATGGGTAGAATGAATCAATGCACAAGTAAATTATTGAAAAAAATGCAACGACTTACCTACACTTCCGAAAGGTTCCATTTTCTATATTTATGCAACGTCACACTGAGAAAATGAGAACCAGAAATGACATCTGTCACTTATGACTGACCGACAGACAGACTGCATAAGAATGACGAAAGTTGTGTTATCACACAAAACAAAACAACAGAACTTATGGCAATAAAAGAAGCGCCCGGAAGTTCAATAATATTGTTGTTGTTTTTATCATTATTATGATTGTTATTGTTGCCTGTGATGCAGACCCTAACAACAACACCCACTCCCCCTTAGTTCCTGAGTTATAAACCTCTGAAAACTTTAACTTATTTGCCCTATATCTCCTTAACTATAGAAGATATCCGGTTGGCACGTATACCATTAGAAAGCCAAATTAAGTATCTCTCATTTATGTTAAGTAACATTTTACCGAAAATCGCATGTTTTAGAAGAACACCCCATCTTAAAATTTTTAGTACTGTTTTTAGCATTAATTAATTCTTAAAAAATACTCAAAATATTAAGATCGGGTTTTTTCTACAAAATTGCAATTTCCAATAAAATGTTACTCAACATAAATGAAAGACACCTAATTTATCTTTGTAGCGGTACATATACCAATCAGATATCTTCTACAGGTAAGGCAAATAACTTTCAGATTCGGTTTATAACTCAGGAACCAGGGGGCAGCCAAAGTTGTAGTTGTTGTTGCTATATAATGGGGTCTGCATTCCAGGTAACAACAACAACAGGATTGGAGGTTCCTGGCGGATCCCTATTTAAGCCTAAAAGAATATGCATTAGTTGAAAAGATTTCACGACGCATGCACATCTTGCTAGTAACATTAGATTTGAACATACAGAATACAAGATAAACAACAAGCAACGATTGTTACATTTTTAAGTGAGAATGCCCAAGATCATGCCGTGACATCCCTGGGCAGTAACCTATTTCAAATAAAAAATGAGCATCTCTGTAACTTGGATTCATCAGCTGTCATCGTGTAGCCTGAATTTGTCACTTTTCCGGATTTGATATTCTACCTTGCACACTCAATAAATTAAATCCATTGCATATACATAAATACAAATAATTTACAAACTTTTCACTATTTTCAACATTTTATATCAAGCTTTGTTGAGGAAAAACTCTAAACGACCTTAAAAAAACTCCGAGCAACAAAGTCAAATGTTTTTTTGCACTATCATCAGCTGATTATTTCCGAACCTATCGTTTGCTTTCCATTTAGAACTTTAATCACCTGCCTTTATTTGCCTGCCATTGCAATGGAAGGAGCAGCAACAAAATCAGCAACCGCTAATAAATAATTTTACAACAATAAACAAGGTGTACAGATCTGCGGTAACGTATTCTCTCTGAGGGGGATTAAATGCACGAGAGCATGAACGTGTGTGTGTATGGTGTGTAGAACAACAACAATATGAAAGAACAAGTTTCATTGCATGCATGCAAATGTCATCGGCTGAAGGACGGACAGCTCATTTGTGAACAGCTGACATAAACAAAAACAACAATATAAAATACCTGCTTCCAACAATAATTAAATACATATATACTAGTAAGCATGAGAGATTATTGTGTGGTTTTAAATTTTTCTTGTTTACTTTTTATTTATCTGTTTTTGCTACTTTGCGGTTGCTTAATGCACATGACAATAACAGCAACAACAACAATAATACTTTAGAAAGTAAAAAACGGGCAACTCGATCTGGAGAAATATTTAAAAATGCAAGGAATAATTATAATAACTATAACAATAATAATATGATTATCTCGTGTTTATCTGATTTATTGTGGCTCGGAAAAACATCGATGATCCTGGGTTGAAGATGATTCGCAGTGTGACGAGAAGTTTTGCATGATTTAACATTAATTAATTTTATAATTAATTCAGCTCAAATTAGAACGAGCTCACATAATAATGGAATTGAATTTCAATGAATCCGAGGGAAACAAGTCACGGTTCAATGAGAATAGAAACAAAAAACCAAAAAAAATAAAATAAAAGTCTTTACAACGACAATGCATTAGATTTGACAGTGACATTAAAACGATAAAATAGGCAAAGAATACGATTCTTAAGGGAATAAATGTTGATTTTTTCTAAATTCTTTAAAATAAAATATGGGTTATGGTTAAAAAAATATGGTTTTTTATTGTCTGATTTGTATCCGTTCTTTACAAGCATTCGTCACTATTTTAAATGTATCATGTGAGGAATCCTCTTTAGAGGAGGAAGAAGGAGAAGAAGAACACAGAGGTTAACGTATTGAATGCATTATTTACTTGTGTTAGGTTTCTACATTCTTTTCACTGAAAATATGCTGACATTTTTCTAGTCGCTCTTCACCCCCCCTGGGGGGCAACCCTCATAATTCAATCCTTCCGACGGAGGTCTTCACAGCGCGCTCACTCGTGTGCTATGTGTCGCCGCTACTTTCTGCGAAAAAAAGGTGTGGCGACGCCGACGGAAGTTCGCTCAGGTGAAGCGAGCACAACATTAAATGCAAGGCGCATTAAATCCACACAAATAAAAAAATTAAATACATTTTAGCAAAGCACTAAAAACACAACAGCAACAACTTTTTATATTAATAATAATAACGAAACCTCGCTTTCAATTACTAAAAGTTGCGCAATAAAAATGGATGCGATGTGCAGGAGGAAGAGGAGAAGGAAGAAAACAGCACCGATTTTATGCAGTGTCAAAGGGAGGCATAAAAACAGGATATGAGCATGCGCCCAGAGATCTGAGAAAAATTAAAAAAGAGAGAATAGAGTAGGGACGAATTTCGCCACTCCTCTTCGGTCCACTCCTCTCTAGAACATTCATTTACATATTTAATGAATTCGTGGTTGAGTGAAGTAATTAAAATTTAAAAGTATCAACCTTCAACAAGGCGAAAAGAGAAAGAAAAAGAGGAGAACGACGAGGGAGGGAAAGAGAGAGACAGACAAAGAGAGAGCACTTTTAAAATAGTTTTGCGCGAGCCTTTCATCTACGAGCACCTAAAATTATGCAAGTTCTTAATTTCTGCTTTGCCACCAAACGGAAAAAATCCTCTCAAGTCCCTCGTTTCGTTGTTGTTGTTCTGTTGTCGCTTACCTAGTAATTGAATAAATTTATTTTTACGATTTTAAGCATTTTGTTGCTTTAATTAAGGTCAACCAGCAGTGGTTACGGTGGTTCTCTTAGCAGCGGACGATTCTGACACTTTATAATAACAACAACAATATTCTCTGCACTTAATGACAACACTGCGACGGCACGATTTTAAATTCATGTTGTTTTTGTTGGTTGAACTTGTATTTCTTGATGTGACCTTCTCTCAACGAGGCGGGTATATTGCGGGTACATACATATGTATATATGAACGTATGTGTATATACAGAAATACACGAGTTACACTCTAAAATACCCTTACGTATTCTTATTTACGTATATACGAGTATATCTAAAGTTAGCCAGCCAAACACACAACGCGAAATGTGACTTTTACACATTCGAAGGGAACGACAAAATTATCGACAGAAAATAGAAATAAAACAGAATTAAATAGAAATAAAAATAAATTTCAAAGAAATACTTCTAAAGGCACATTTGTAAAAAAACACACAAAAAAGCAGGAAAAACACGAGAAAAACTACTCTTCGAATAACAAATACTGTTAATTAACTGCCAACAACAACAACAACGTCTCATACTATTTATTGCTCTCTACTGACCGAAAAGTAACAACAACCATCAGACACGAGCAAAGCAGAACCAGAAAGGAAGAGGATAAATAAGAGTGGGTCTTGAAGCCTCTCCTCACTCATTGTTCAATGTCAACGAACGGAATGGTTTTTTGAAACAATGAATAAAATAATATGTATTGCATTTAATCAGCAGTAAAATCAGGAAAAACATTGAAAAGAAGACCTTGAAAGATGGTCGGCTGGTGGGGCGCTGAGGGGTTTGGCGGGTGGGGTCTGGGTGTGTTTGTACGAGTACGTATTGAAAGAAAACCGTTTTTCAGCCGCTGTGCAGAATTGTTTCTAGTGTAGCGTCATAGTATTTGACGTCTTTGATGCAATCGTTGAGCAATCATTTCAACCATTCGAGTTTCCAGCTGCGATGCCAAAAGCTTAATTTGCGATATCGTTGGGTTTTTCGCAAAACTCTACTACTACTGTATTTCCATTCCTCTGTTTTGTAGAAATTTCCTTCATCCGTTGTGAAATTTTGTTTTTTATCGTACATAAGAAGGTTCGGCGATCTTCAGCCATTTTCATGCATGCGTTTGTCAAATACTAATTTAATAATGCGGCTTTATAATAATAATACGAACATAAAATGTATACTAACTCCTTTAGCTTCTTTCTTACCTTTTCTCTCTAATTTCATGAACGTTTTTATACCAAGAAAATGTATGTTTAATTAAATTACATCTTCTATATTTAATCCAGGAGTGATTTAGAAGAGATTGCGTCAAAAATGCAGCAATATACAACCAACAACCCGATAAATTTACTAAAGCTTGAAAAATCGAATTCATGTCGAACAAAAAAAAAACGTCATTCGACGAACTGTCATTTCGAGTACGGTTATTAATGGTTATGTTGAAAAGTATTAAAAAGAATCCAAATCAATTGTAGGACCATACAATCTACATCAATCGCACGGCTTCCTCTTAGAATCTGTTCCCCAATCACTGGTTTCTCGTAGATGTTTTTCGCCAATCAAATTTATCTCTTAGAAGAAGCTTCTTTAGCACTTTTTGAAGCCCTTTAAATTGAATACTGAACTGATTTTAATTATAATTTCAAAATAATTAATTTTAAGTTACTAATCTAAGAATTAGGAGATGTGTATTAAAAATTAAACGTTCAATTCAATCTCTAAAATGTCTCTAAATTAACTTAATTGAAACTTTAAACAATAGAAAAATAACAAGATATCAAGGAATTTAAAATGAATGAAGCTAATATTGAGAATTGATATTTTTGTATTATTTTCAAGTGAAATTTTTTAATTTAAATAGAATTGAAATGAAATCGTTGCATTGAAATTATGTCTAAACCTAGGAACTTGCGATTCTTCATCGCTCACCAAAAGCCTGCAATTTTTAGACTTTCCATTTATTCTATAGTGTATTTCCTTTCTTTTTCTACCCTTTGAAATTCTTCCTTCCAAATTCTTTCTTCTAATTAATGCTTTCTACCTGCTTTTCTTCCGTGGTGCCCATTATTTCTTACCCATTTGCTCCTACAAATAAGAACAACCAAATTTATTAAGTTCTTGCATTTCATTTATTAATCATTTGTTTCTTACGAAATCTTTTTTTTCTTTTTTGCTGCTTTATATAATTCAAAATTTCATATTTCCAATTTTTACTCCATTATGTTTTCAGTTTTCTGGTTGATAGGAAGGTTGGCAGGGAAGTTGGAAGTGGAGGGGAAATTATATGACAAATAAAAATTTATATAAAACAAAAATGCGATTAAATGAGAATTAATGTTATTAATTGAAATAGGTTGCTAAAGAGAGAGAGAGAGAGAGAGAGAGAGAGAGAGAGAGACAAATGAAAATTTATCGGATTGATAATTACAAAAAAGAAACCATGAAATTTGCAGCTTCAGTACTCTTCACTTTCCTCCGTTGCGCTCCTTAATTGTTGCTTTATTTGTGCCGTTGTTAAGGGCCGGATCACCGGCGGCGTCGTTCTGCGCCTCGGCCACATACAGTGATGGATCTATAGCTTTCGGAATCGGCTTTATCTCGGTGGCTAGCTCGTTCTCAATTCTGTGCAAGTCGAAGCGATCCTCATATGTGATCAGGTTGATGGCGATACCCAAGTGACCAAAGCGCCCGGAGCGACCGATACGATGTAGATAGGTCTCGGCCATGCGAGGGAAATCAAAGTTGATGACTACATTGACGGCTTGAACGTCGATGCCACGCGTAAACAAATCCGAGCAGACCAGGTTCCGGCACAATCCCTGCCGGAAGTCATGGAATACGCGGTTTCGGTGCGCCTGCGCCATTTTTGCATGGATGTAATAACAACTGTAGCCCAGCTCGGTGATCTTCTTGGCCAACAGCTCAACGCGCTGTGTGGAGTTGCAGAATATGATGGACTGATTGATTTGCAGCTTCGAAAATAAGGTATTCAAGCAATGGACTTTCTGGCGCTCCTGTACGAAGGCGTAATACTGCGTTACGCCCTTCAGGGTGAGTTCCTCCATCAGATTTATTTCGTATGGTTCACGCAGATGCTTCTCCATGAAGTTCTTCACTGTTAGTGGAAACGTGGCTGAGAAGAGTAAAATCTGCGGATTCTTCGGTAAATTCATTATGCATTGATCCAATATGCCCTGGAAGTCCTGGGACAACAGCTTGTCGGCCTCATCCAACACCAAATGTTTGCACTGCGACATGTCGGCTACCTTCTTCTCCATCAGATCCAATATACGGCCGGGTGTGGCGATTATAACGTGTATTTTCTGGTAGATACGCAGAATATCATCCTTCAGATTGGTACCACCCGTGGTAACCATCACTCGTATGTCCAAATGTTTTGCCAACTCAATGCATATCTGCGAGGTCTGCAGAGCCAGCTCACGTGTGGGCACCATGATTAGTGCTTGTATGGAATCTTTTGTGGGATCGATTTGCTCCAGCACCGGAATGCAGTAAGCGCCCGTCTTTCCGGTGCCGTTCTTTGCTCTAGCCAGTACGTCTTTGCCACTAAGCGCTATGGGAATAGCTGCCTCCTGGATCGGGGATGGCTTCTCCCAGCCCTTTTCGAAAATGCCCATTAAAAGCTCCCGCTTCAAGCAGTACTCCTCAAATTCATTCCCGCGCGTGTCGGTTACGTCACTCGTCTTGAAACGCTTGTCTTTGGCGGGAATTTTCAGCTTCGACTTCCAACCCAAATCATCAGTCGTGGTCGTGTCCGTGCTCGAATTCGATGCCGGGCTAGCTTGTTGTCCTTTAGTCATGCTTGGTTTTTAAATTTAATTCACTGGAGCTGAAATGTTTAGCAATTTTAGAAATTCTTGAAAAACGATTTGTTGAGTTTATTAAAATTTAGTTCACGAATCAATGAATACGCTTAATTAAATATTATGTATTATCATTATTACGGATATTATTATTACATATGGTTATTACATATTATATGTAGTGTATATCGCTTTCAAACACAAATCTGTTACTTGAGTAACGTGCTCCTTTGTTAGTTTTTCGCAGACTGAATACGGAGAGAAAAATTTAATGCTATATACTGGGTTGTTCCCTCATCTGATGGACTGTTCTCCACAGTGAAGAAAACGGGAAAGAAAGGGCAAAAGAAACAACAAGCACCAGTTCACTTCACTACCTGATCTAACTACTACAACTACAACTGCAAAAACTTGCCTACTCTGTCTGACTTTATTTCTAGGACTTGAAAAAGGTTTAACGTTTAAAAAACCAAACAAAAAAAAGAGAGAACCCCAAAAAGCAAAAGAAAACGAGAAAATACCAAATTTTAATAAGCAGGGATTTGTTTGCTTTCTTTTATATACCATGTTTGGAGAAGATGGGAAAACTGAAGGATTTCGTCAAAGAAAAGAAAAAGAGAGAGAGAGAGAGAGAGAAAAGTTAGAAGTACATATAGTTTTTGATCACTTCATGATGACTACAATGACATAATGAAAAATGATAGCTCAAAAAGGATTGCAAAGATGAATATTAAGCGTTTATTCTTCCATTTTTTAGCAACCTCTCTTGTAAGCACACAAAATACCCGCCCCATTCGTCCCTATTCCAGATCTTGTCTAATATAGCCTCGAGGTCAATCTAATTCTTGATATTGCATAAAACTGTATATTGAAACGTTATGTAGTAATGATATATACACTATATATTGGAATGTATATTATATATCTAGTTATTGCAGAATACCAGGTCTAGTAATGTATTGTATTTGTATGTTGTATTGTATTTCTACCCAATTTTAATGACAACAGAGTTTTTCTTTAAAGAGTTTTTCTTTTCTTTAATGTATATAAAATAAGACGTTCAAAGTTATCGTTTCAAGTTATCGAAATTTATTTCCTACTGATTAAAAACAACAACAACAACCCACGATCAATTAACAGTACTGCTGTCAAAACAATATAAAGATAAAAACGGTAAACAAGCAAACCAACCACAGAAACTTCGAAACCAGCTGATCAATTCTAAATCGTTTTAGAGAAAAAATTCTCCATAATTTGCGAAAAATATGAAATCACATACAAGTCTTTTAAAGTAATAAGTGGATATGATGGAGATAATCACATGAACGTAAAAAATTGTCACAAAATCTTAATTAAATTTAATCTTTCGATTATATTCAATTCCAAAGCATTAGTTTAACATTCCGAAAATCTACTTAGTCGAATAATTTCGAGGACTTTTAAACCTTCCTATTAAATTCTTGTTCATAAAACATTAGAAATAAAAAATTGTAAAATGTATGTACTTGTTATTAAAAACAAGAGCATAAAATAAAATTTTCTAAAATAAAACAGTGTCCTTCAGTTGTAAAGACAAAGACAAACAATAACACCATCATGAAAAAGCAAGAGTGACATATTCCAAGTCAAACTGCGTCTCGGCGAGTGGTACTCATCAAACCAAGTGGAATATGTACATCACAAGGTCAATGCGATTTCGGTGGCATCAAGTAAGAGAGCAGGCAGGCAACCTTCAATAATAATAACAACAACAACGATAGAAATTCCAACAGTACACATAAAAAACCGTTGTAAAAGAGAGAGGATGGGAGGATGAAAGGCTGATAAAACTACAATACGGTCTGACGGTAGAAAGAGAGAGGGAGGGTGGGGTGGGTTGGAGAGAGGGCGGCAACGGTGACAGGAAGAGTAACGAGCGGACGGAGAGCGAGGGGGTCGAGTAGGTGGCAGAGTGAAGAATTCAATACTCGATATTTAATGCTGAGCATGCCAAGATTTTATTCAAACAAAAAAAACAATAAACAATTACAACAACACATTACAGAAGTTGTAATGCTGCCACAAAGAAAAAAAACCCGAACACAATGTAAGAACAAGTACATAATTATTAATAAATAAAAAACTAAAAACAGCTAATAAAAAACGGAACTGAAGACAAATAGAAACAAAAAAAAAGGAATTCAAAGTTGAATTCTATGATAACAACAACAACGTCAACGAGTCTGTCTTTAGTATTGTTTCTGTTTTATTTTTTTTTTAAACGTTGTTATTGCTGTTGCCATTCTTATTAGAAGTTTTGTTTTTGTTAATAGTATTACTGCTGTATTGTTGCTTTTATTGCTTTTGTTTTGTTGCTTTTATTATTATTCGTTGCCTTCGTCGTCATCATCATTATCACCTTTATACAAAAATGTAGAGGCTGTGATCACACTTCACGCAAACTAGCAAGTGTGACTATGAGAGTAAATTTCCATGGCAGATTTGACCAAAATGTGATCACAGCCAAATAAATAATAACTCGAGAGACGTCAAAAGTACAAACAGCTGATTGTAATTCTTAGAATGTGTTTCGTTTCTTCTTTAGTATTATTGCATTGATGATTAGTTTGATTACCAAAGCATAAAATGCGCGATTAGGGAAGAGAGCAACAACAAAAAAACAACTCTATACTTTATATACATATGTAAGTAGATAAGTGATTTTAAATACATATTTAATAACATCGTGTACGAAGAATAAAAGTTGCGAAAGCTGTGAACATGAGCAAGCATTTTAATGAAGTAACCAACCCCTCCCCTCACCCCCTCTCAATCAAACAGCTTATTTAACTTCAAATAAGAATCATCTTTGTTCTCGTAACGATGTATTGCGCAGTTTCTATTAATTATTATCGAGTATATTATTTTTTTCCATGCTATTTTATACAATATTATTAATTATTCAGTATTTATTTAAACATGGGAGTGGTTGCTTGTATAAACTGTATAATGATGAGGCAGTCAGTCAGTCGTCAATTCGAGAAATGAAAATTGTTTAATATTTATTTATTTATTGATTGTTTCTTATGTGTAACTGAAACTAAGAGCCTCATTTCTTGACAACGAAACGCTTATGGTACGTTATGCTTTGTGTATTCGCTTTCCTAACGTAGGAAATAACAACAAATAACATACGATAAGTGTTCCGTTCGTTGCTATGAAATGAGGTCCTAAATAAACATCGCCGAACTTCGGTCGACATGCATCGGATGCAAGGAATCATTTGTATTCATTACTCTTTTTTAAAGAAGTTATTTATTATTATTATCGATACAATTTAAAAATAATTATATATAAAAAAAGCTCGATTTATTGTTGGCAAACGGACTCAATGTCATAAATATGTATGTGGGTATGTATTTCCCGAGATTGTAACTGTGAAAATATCATTTATCATCTCTCTTTTCTTCACTTTGGTTTTGTTTTTTTTTTTTTTTTTTTTATTGAGAATAACCACGTCCATTTTTGGTCAGCTGATATTTTGTATTTAAAGATTTTCGGAGTGCTCAGAGAGATTTTCATTGTATAGCTAACAACGAATTATCATTGTCGCAACTGTTAATAAGTAAATCAATTATAATTGGTTTAAATTTTATTATTTTAAACGTATATACAACTTAGTTTAATGACTCAGTGAGGAGGAAGCGAAAATGAATCAAATGAAAGAATTCTTAAATACAGAAAACTGCAGTAATGCTCTCTTCTCTTTCCGCCACATTTCAGTCGAATTACGTCTGCTGCTTGTATTTATAGAGCTCTTCTCTGCCCGTAGGTAATTTTTTTGACCTAGCAATAAAAAAATCCTCCATCTTCTGAACTCTACGAGGAGGAGGAGGAGTTCGTTCCGAATGCGTGCAAAGCTGAGAACAACGTGAGAAGCGTCGAAGGGTAGAATAAATTTAATACATAAATATTAAAAAATTTATGCTTACATTACGTTGCTTTGTTGTTGGTGTTCGTTATGGTTTTGTCGTAGATCGTAGAAGAAGACTGTAGAGAGTAGAGTCGGTCGACTCCTCCTCGAGCACTTGTCCACTTAACTCACTCTTCTTTCGCTCTTTCTCTCTGTTTTCAACACAACTTCTCACTCTTCTTCTTTCACAAATACACTGCAAAATCAACGAATAATCAACTCTCACATAACGAAACGCAAGCGTAGGATGAGAACAGCAGAAACACGGCGAGAGAGAGAGGGGATTATTTGACGTTCTCCCTCCACGACACGACTAACTACAAATCATATGGAAATGTGTGTCAATTTTCTGTTTTCAAATGGAATTTTCACTGAACATACACAGCCACACAGCGCACCAGATACTCTCATCCGCGGTAGATGGGGAAACGGAGATACCGAGATATTGAGAGAGAGAGAGAGAGAGGGAGAGCAAAACACTTGCTCAACACAATTGCCACAGATACAGAGATGGAAATTGATATTTTATAAGTAGTTTTTCACAGTGATTTTTTTCTCTTTTTTATTTTGGGGTTTTCAGGACAACTCTCCAGGGAGGGGGGGGGGGGCGAGGAAGTTCGAAGATGAGGGATTTACAGCCAAGTATCTGGCGGACAACAATTTGTATCTTAGGGAGGAGGATACACTTGCTTTACTTTTAATTATTTTCTTTTCTTGTGAAGAAATACTTCTGTGATTTACCACTACTACGACTGCATTACATCACAAATACAATCACAAACACACTTCCACAAAACTGCGTATTGCTCGATTACCTCGCACGAAACGTGTAGATCGCAAGTGCTCGATGGTTCTCAACGCTTTCAGAGGCCTCGAATGCACCACATTCACGTCCTTGCTGTTCTTCGCGAGACGGCCAATATTCGTCGAGTACTTGATGATACTTAATAAGGCGCATCTAGCGGATACACAGAACAACTGCTGCACGACGACGCAGCATTCCACGGCGAACACTGAAGGCACAACAACACTAATTATTGGCACTAACCCGTTCGCTGTTGTTGTTGTCTTCGTTATTGTATCCTTTCTCATTATTATTATTGTTGTTTTTCACAATTCTATCCGTTTGACTGCAATGAGGAGCGCGTGAACCGAGGGAAGAGTCGTCCATTCCACTAGATCGCGATACACAAACTGGTCCGACTGTTTGGTCTGGTCGGATTTGGTCTACAGACTAACTAACTGACTGACTGACTGACTGAGGGGCCGACTGCCTATTTGCCTGGCTGCTTCCGTACTACAAAGCAACACTCGCACAGCCACACTGCGCTGTTCGATTGGACACTCTTCACAAAAACTTTCTGTAACTCTAGCAAAGACTCAGCAGCAAAAACTTCTACGTTTGTTGCGCTGCTCCACACAGTTGTTGTCGCTACCGTTGTTTTCGTTCAACTGATTCGACTGGCGAAACTTTCTAAACAGCTGAGCGAGGGAGCAGCAGCAACAACACTCAAAATGAAATCAGCAGCGACCGAAACAGCACAAAAAACGAAACGAGTCAGCTTGTCTGACAGCATAACAAAAACAGTTCTTTAAATCGAAACTACGTAGTTTCATTTAAGTGTGAGTTTGGTTTTCCTTCTTATTTTAGTCGTTAGTTGTTTTTGTTGGTTCTTCGCTGGTGCTGTCGTTGTTGTGTATAAAGTTCAATCAACATGTTGCCAACGAGTGAACGAGCAAAAATCATATGGATTTTCCACGCACACACACAAGAGCCAGAGATTCTCCTCATTTACAGCGTTATTGTTGTTTTTGCTCCAGCAACAAAATGAAGCACTGTTGACGTCGTCGACGTCTGCTTCTGAAGCACCACGTCGTCGCATTGCATCGTGATAAAATGGAAACACGTTGTTTTGTTGTTTGCGGCGACAAGCAACGAATAATGTAGCCAGCTCAGGGGCAAAGGATGTATACACAACATATAGCGCTACGGTGGGTCGGTCGTCCAACACAACAAAAGTGAAGACAACAACAACAAGGCAACATACGAAAAAGCAAATATTGACGCATGTGCAGAGAGAATAAAAAGCATAAACTCAGCTGCTAAACTGCTGCTCCTAACAACATTTTAACGACGAAAATACACCAACTGTGGAGAGAGAAAACAAATAATTTATACCGTTTGTGTTGCTGGATATGTAAAAACATCAGATCACGAATACAGAAAATTTTAATTCTATTTTCAAACTCTTCTCTAGTTTTCTGTTAAAACCAACCCATTTCAAATCTATTATTTAAGAGAATTTTACGACTTTAGTTCCTTCGTTTAATAAAGCATTGTCACACGTAAATACCAACACGGCAACCCGATCATACGGTATGACTGCAATTCTCAACAAAAACATGACACCAAATAATGCGGAGAGAGAGAAAGAGAGAGTGAGCTCGGAAAATTTTTGCAACAACAACTACAACTGGCTTCAAGTCAAGGCTCTCAACGTTCGGGGTGCTGGCTGGCACAAAAGAAACTCGCTGATAAGTGGATATACATTATATAGCCATACATGAATATATCCATATATAAAATATATCCATACACAAATATATCCATCTATACGTATATATCTATATATAAATGAAACATATATATGTAATACATACGTTTTTATATGAATGCGAGTGTGTGTGAGTTTGGTTGTTTTCATATTTTTTCTTCTCTTCAATCAGCTGTTTTCATAATTGCTCAGAGCCATTACGAAACTGACGTAGAGAATAAAAGTAAATAAAAAGTAAGCACCACTTCATTCGTATGCATGACTACATGACTACATTTGTAGGTACATTGAGACCTACGGTCGGCTGTAGAGACACGCGAAGAGGAACAAGACAAGCAACAAATAAACAGACAGCCATTCATACATATATAAACTGATATGAAAAAGAATCGCAGAAAAAATGGTTTTCAATAGAAAAAAAAATAATAAAAACGAGGATTGAGATTGTAATAAGAAAATAAAAATTATTAAAAACAAAAATAATACGTGAAAAATAGCACAACATGAGAGATAATTAACCAGGATCGTGGACGAATTTACTCTATTCGAAGACCTACTAAAAAAAAGAAAATGAAAGAAATAAGTATTTTAGGCGAGTTGAATTGGCTGCTTTAGATAACTGAGAGTTATATTAAGACAAACGGTTGACCCACTTTTCTACAGAGACTAAAAGCTTACATTTGGGTCACACGTATTGGAAGAAAAAACAACGTGTTCGGGTTCTTTGAATCCGCTAAAGACCACCAGCCGCTAACCGTCCAGATATGAATCGCATTATTGTACTCAAGTAATCATTTTTTGCCGTATAGAATGCTTTTTTCGCTTAAACTATAAATACTTGATATAAAGGTACAGTGCACTCGCGATAAGGTGAACATCCGTAAAGATCAATTTTCGTCATTTGTGTGAATACCGTAAAATACGAGTGAATACCCGCTTGTTATTCGTTCCCGTTATCGCGAGTGCACTGTATCTATGTACTATGATGTAGATAAACTTTAAACTCGTATATAGACTGGAATATATGTAGGTAGATTATAAAACTGGTTTTCTTCTTATCAAAACGTAAGAGAGAAACAGATGTTTGAAAAAAAAATTGCTTATACAGCTACAGACATAAATGACAACCATATATAATATATATGTACATATATGTCTGTATAAACATATGTATATACATATATATACACTATCGTCTGTATCAATCTTTACTTCACGGAATTGACGTGTGTATCTTTATAATAATATGAAGGCCAAAGTAAATATTTAATCAACTTCAGAAAATCAAGTTTATTTTTAACCTTTAATCTTACAGAAAGAAAATGATTTATTTAAGTTCTCTGTAAAACAGACATCGACTGAATTTAAAAACATACCAGCCTCAAATCAGTTGTAGTTCTAATAGATATCTGTATATAATGAATAGAACTATACATATGTTCTATATATGCAATGAACAATATACTGTACAAGACTACAAACAATCTGGCAACGCCTTTAGAATAGTTGACCACTTTGAGTTTCATAAATAAATAAACTGAAATCAAATGGAATTACATAAAAAAGATTTGAATAAGGTTGGGTTGGGTTGAGTTGAGTATTATTACAGATTATTATTATGACATCAAAGTAGGTTAAACCGATTTGTTGCAAATTATAATTCACAGATACAAACGTACTCATCGTTTGTAAAATAAAATCGTCATCATCGCCATTGTCGTCATTGCCATCGTCGTCGTCATGACATTAAAATCTATGGAAATACTTGAGAAGCAACGAATTTGGAAACAGAAAATGGAACATGATCGAGGGAGCAACATGAGATAATGGGAACAATAAAACCAACATGTTTCCGGGTTGTTGGTATGTTGGGTTGACGTGATATTACGTCAGTTGGGAGAATAATGAAAGAATGTTTGGATTGTTTTTACTCCCTCGAATTCCCAGTTTGACGAAGCATGCAAAAAAATGTTGAGAGCATTAAAAAGAGTAAAGAAAAGAAAAACAAAAAAATAGTCACGATGAAGGCGGTGTACATATTTACATCTGTATATGGGTATATATGTATGCTCCTTTTCAGACATGAAGCACCTTCAAATGCAGCTGAATTCAAACAACAACTTGAAATAGCAGTCAACAGTGTCAACACTAACCTGATATGGGACTTGTTAAATAACTTAATTTAATTTAGTTCCACAAAATAAACATTATCTGATTAAATTCACTCATAACGCTGCCCCTCCACCTTCACACCCATTTTTTAACCAAAGAGCTAAAAGCAGCTCTCTTTAATAATGCCAGCCTTTTATTTAACCTTCAACAATAATAGTTAAAATCAGTTACGCAGCCAAGAAAGTTCCTTAATGCAGCACCGTTATAATTTTAAAGGCTTAAAAGTAGAAAACTAAACAAAACAAAAAAAAAAAACAAATTTTAATTACTGCAAACAGAAAAAAACCAGTTCTTATTATTATGCATAAAGAAATAAAAAAAGCAAAGAAAAATCAGATATAAAACCAGATTTCTTAAAGAAATCACATTAAAAGTGAAAAAGAAAGACAACAGATGAACCACAAAATAGAGAAAACCAGCAAAAAGGAGAAGATGCCAGACATAGAAAAAAAATTGATTTGATGTGTTGAGTTCGTCGTTTTTCAACTAATTAACACGAAGAACTAGAAAATGCGTGGTGTGTAAAAAGCCTAAATTTAAAAACAGTATTCTAACATTCTGTTCTGTGTCTACATTTTGTAACTAAAAATAGTTGGTTTTTTATTTTCTGTTGTTCTTTAGAACTCGTTCACAAGTACACAAGAAGAAGAATTGAGCGAACTTTCGTTCACAATCTCCTTTATAGAAACCAAATGAATGCAGTTGCTAATCTATATAATCGAAATGTTCATATAATCTAAAATACATATCGAATACAATCACGATATCGTGAACTAATAAAACCCGAGATGTTCATGGTTTCGGGATTGTTTAAGCTTACTATTATGGAAAATTATTATGAGAACTTGATTATATTACCACAGAAAAGAATATTTTCAATATTTAAACCGTATTCATTCATTTAAAAGCAAAAGTTTATCGTTGAAATGATTAAAATCAGTAAAAAACTGACAAAAGGTAATAAAGGATATTGAAGGAAGAAAAAAATATATAGAAAGGAAAATTAACTGTGAATTTGCTAAACAACAACTGAACTAGTTTTAGCCTGCATCAATCATAAAAGATTTAATAATAAATATGAGAGATAATTTTATATAATTTCTACATTTCTAATCCAATGCCATTCTTTCGCAATGAGAGCTGTTCACATTATACACATGTCCATGTACATATTCAAAATAAAATCACATTGAAACCGTTCGTTATAAACACATAGATGAATAGATACAAATATCATGCATGCACAAAAACTGTATTTGCATTCCTTTATGTACATTACCAGAGTGCAACGATTAAATGCTCATTTAGTCCAGACGTAGCGTGACGTGCCGTTGTGGACGTAACCCGATGTCGCTGATACTATTACTTAAAACTGGCTGTTTAAACCGGCCAGCAAATAGAACTACATAGCTATCACGCTCCATTCTATTCATTTTATGTAGGAAGCATGGGAAGAGAGAAGAAAATAAAGTAAGGTGACAGATAGCAACCAAATTTCAATTGCTTCGCACGTTAAGTTACGGTTTCAATAAACGTAGCAGCCGTCAGGTTATTTCACGCTACGTGTAGAGTAAATGAACCTTAAAACTGAGGAAGCATTAAACTGAAAACTTTTTCACTTTATATACTCTCGAATGTAAACATGTTTGTCACATACTAACACACACACTCAGAAAAACACATCGTATTCATTCGTCCACGGGTGCAATGAAAGAAGTTGAAATGGATCGAATAAATGAAGTAGCAGCACGCAAAGTGGAGAAAACGAATAAATGAAGAGAGGGTCGGATCGAATCCCACAATGAACGATATATCAAAGCAACTTGGAAACAAGGCGAAAACGGTATTATTGACGATTGTTCGCTGATATGCAAAGTAAAATTATGAACACGATAACAATTTTTAGTGTGTATTTTTGTGTAAGTCGTTTTTATCAAATGGTTTACTCTCGTCTGCAAATTTTGAAGAACGAAGAGAGACATGGCCTCTATTATACATATTTTATACATATGTATGTAGTTGAACTATATACATATAGTTAGTATTTTTGTTATTTCGAACCTGGCCTACTTAATATTCCCCGCGTTGGATATGAAGGCATGCATATTAAATTTGAAAACAACGCTGAAACAATATAAACACACACAAATACGCAACACAAACTCTCTCGCGACAAACTATCTGCTCATCACCTGTGCTGTGTTCTTTTATGCCTTCAATATACATACATACAACCGCATGTTTGAATAACATAACAACAGTGAGCAATAAAAAAAAATTAGCTTAATGTAAACAAACGAAAGATGACGACGTCAAATCAGAGCGACAATAAAAAGAAAAAGAGAGTGAGAGTGATTTGTTGGAGAGTAGACGAATGAAAATGTAGAAATCATTAACAACAACAAGGCCAACGATGCAGCGAATTTTCATTTGAAGGAAAAGTAACCAAAAACAGGAAAAACGACGAAAGAGAAATGATAGAAAATTGAATAAAACGATAATATGAACATATGTATATATTGGAATAGTTTGAGCTAAGTTTTCAAAAAAAAAAAAAAGTAATAAAACAAGAATTTCTTTAAGAAACTATGGGCAGCTATGCTAGGATTTTTTGGAATAGAATTTCAACTTTAAATCTGGACTATAGGTTAATATATTAAGCTCCAAATCAATTCATCTCCACGAAACTCGCTCGCTCCGATTTCTCACACTTTCAGTACCCAAGAGTCGTGGAGGACGGACGGATGGACAGACGAAACCGATATACAGGCGGACGGACAGGCCTAAACCGATCGCTGCTCACGTACGCATGAGTCCTTCATACTTTGTTACCGTTTTTCCTAGTCAGAGGCCCAATAACTTCAGCATTTTTGGATCCTTCATTATCCAATCCCTTTTAAAATATATCTATTCTGAGTCTCTTAAGCTTTGACCATATAGGTTTTACTATGTTCGCGAAGAGGTGCCCCCTTTTTACAATTTCCTAGCCAGAGCTTGGTGGTAGACACAAAGTCTACTTTTAGCTTAAATTTATTTGAAAGGGCCTTTGTGCGTTACGTCTTTTTTTATCAAGTTGAACTTTTATATTGTTTATAACAAACACACAAGTTAATCTAAGTAGTATTTTAGTTAATTAATGTATAATATATGTATTAATCCTACCCTATTATAACAGTAACTAAATATGTACAATAATATAATAAATATATATGTATATTGTATATGTACATATATATTATATTCGTTTATTTAAATGCAAGTAGTTACACCACAATTTCGTTTATATTAACCATTGATTTTATGAATTATTCCGATATATAAATTGATGGGAATGCGGGCAAGGGCCGTGCAAACTTTTGTAGCATTGATTGTAGGCTCAATAATTTTATAGCCGAGGAAAAAATGTACGTGCCGATTTTTTCACTAAACCGCTTCAAAGAAACAATTGTATTTTATAAATATAATGGAAAATTTGTGGTTTCTTTCTTAATGATTAATGCATTAATATAAAAGAGAGAAAAATTAACGTTATATAGTTATCACACATACGCAACATCTGTTAGATTCTCTCTTATTGGCCATACATATTTCTATATTATGTATATGAACTTTTCTATAATAAACATAAATCAGCAATGATTAATTCATCATATAATTAAGATTGTGGTGTACCTTCTTCTATGATAACGATACAATATGTATATTTTTAAGTATGTATTTATATCTGAAGCAATAGTTCTCTACTCACACGATTCTCTGTTTCTTCTTATATTCAGTTGTTCTAACGCTTTAAGCGTCTGTTGGCAGAAACGTAACGCAACGTGTCAGCTGTTCCAACCTATCTTTGGGCTGCCGCTGTTACGATATCAATAATTATTTACAGTGGCAGATAGATTGGAACAGCTAACACATTACATTACGTTACGTCTCGACTAATTGAGCTTTAATAATTGAAAAGCAATTCACACGTATTAGCATCGTTATTATAATCATCGACTTTTCTATCATTCATCTTTACATTTCAAGAACATTTCTGAGTAGGATAGAGCGATGATCTACTACACAACAACAAAAAAACAGACACACTGAATGCTTCAATGTTTTTATATGTAGTTTTATTAGGGTGCTATTAAAATATACAATATTGTATGAAGAACAGCTGTTCAAATTTTTAAAAAACGTTTAGTTATAAATAAATTCAATTGAACATTTTATTTTGAATATTGTACACATTGTGACGTGACCGAATTTAAAAAAGAGAGAAAATAGAGGGAGAACAGTGATTAAGAGGATTTGTATGTATATGTGTAAGATAAGAAAAGGAAGAGATTATTCGAGAATATTGCCATCAGAACTTGTTTTTTAGGCATAAGTTAACATTAAATTTAATTATGCTCTGGTTATTACAAATAATTATAATTTAAAGAGCACTATAATAATAATGTTGTATATATACATATGTACTATAATAATGTACTATAAGGTACTATAATAATGTACTATAATGTACTATAATAATGTACTATTATAATAATGAACTATAATAATGTACTATAATAGTGATGATTATGCTTACCTTTGAGTGAGTTTCTTGTGAGTGATACAGCGGCGTTGGCTGTATTTTGGCAATAATGTACTATTTTAATGTGGGGTATTTTAACTGAAAAGAGAAACGAAATATTAATTCAAAATATACTCTTGATTCTCCGACAATAGGTAAGCATACATAGTTTATCTCTATATACCTTCATATATAAGAATTAAGAAAAATTCTATAAAAATAAAAATGAAATTATTATAGTTTGAGGGAAAACAACAAATTGCTATCGTTATATTTACGTATTTCATTTCACTTAGTGAAAGTTACAAAATCTAAACAATGTTGCCACAAAACCAACAACAGCAAAACAACTCGATAATGAAACGTCTAAAAAAACAAGTGAGCTCATCTATTATCATGTTATAAACAAGTAGAAATGCAGCAACAAACAGCCACAAACTGATTATGTTATTATTATCGTTGTTATTCTTGTTGTTGTTGTTTCTGTTGTTACTTGCATACAGACGGACACGCTCATCAACCAAGCAAATTTGCTTTTGTTTTAAATTCAGTGCTGAAACTATGCACACTCTGGCGGTTGTTGCTGCCGCAAATTCATTCTCATTAAAAATTCCATTGGTTGCACTTTCTTATGTGTTGTTATTGTGGTTTCTGTTGCGCTTCTTTTCGCTTTATGCATAATTGCGAAAAGCTAATTTCGAAACAATACACAACAGTGTTGAAAACATACGTATTCTTCAGTCATTCAACGATTTGAATGTCATTTTGTAGAAATGTAGAATAAGCACGTAGATAAATAAAAATTAGAATATAAACCGTACGAGAAAAGAACCAACCGTTCGTTCTTGAACGAGAGATTTAAATTTTATAGAACATCGGTTATAACATCAAGATTTTATGTGAAATTACATTACTTTTCGGAACTCTTTCGCTACAAATGTAACTCAAATATCGAGTTGTATTTGAAACATTAAATTAAAGCAAAAGTTCATCTTGCATTTTATTGAGCTTGTATATACATATGTATGTACCATTAACAACTATAAATCATAAACACACACACCTTTTTTCGAATTAATGGTTCAATTAAGAACAATTCGTAATCTATAAATACACATATAAGTACATTATTAGTGCTGATGATGGAGAGTATTGAACCGGTTCGCCACCGCCAATAATTAGGATGAAAATTCGAATGAAATCAAGCGAAAATATAAATTTTTATGTCAATTACAGAAATAAGCTAAAAATTATATTTTAGTCCCTCACCAAGTTAAGCCGATTACAAAGTCCATTATATTCGTATAACAAAAGAAGGACACAAAATTACGACAAATTTTTGTATATTTATACGCTTAAGGAACTTTCAAAATGATTGTATGATTATTTCTGGTCGTCGAATTGTTTTATTCGAAAATGAAAAGCTAAAGTGAACTGATTCAAATGAAAATGAAGATGGTGAGTAGTGAGTAAAAAAAAAAATCAAATGATTTGCAAAATTTCTGTTACACTGTATAATCATCAATGATCCACATTTAATTTTAAATCGCTAGAGATGCATCTTTATTATATACGAGGAATAAATTGGCTAGCATCAGAATAGAGACATAGAAACAACAAATTGCGGCCAATGAAACGGAACATTTCGAACAGACATCCATACAAATAACGATTGGGTTAAGTAGACGTGATGTTCGAAATAAGTACTCCCGATAAACATGAACTCAACCCAGCAAATAGACAAAGACCCAGTAGCGAAACGGGAGATTTCCAAACTTAAAGAAATGTAGAGAATTAAGGAATTGATAAAGGTAAAGGTATAAGGAAATAAAGTGAAAAACGAACAAACTTTTTATTTACAAATTCAGCAAGCAGCAAAAATTCAGTCATGAGTACATGTTCGAATTGCAAATTTTAAAAATGCATTTCGAGTATCGGCTGTAATACTTATGCACACGTTTGTTACATTAAAAGTAGAAATATCTTCTAGGTGATCGATCGTAAACGTTCCGTTTCTATTGAATTTGTTTTTATTTTCCAATAAAATTTTACAGAAACAGAAAAATCTCATTCATCTCGACGGTACCGAAACTTATTACTTATTATTATTATTAGATTTTCTATCGTCGATGCTAATTTAATTAAGTTTTCTTTAATTTTAATAATTTATGTCTTTATTAATTTACATCTCAAAACGGAGAAGAGAGAAAGAGAGGCATTTGCAAATGCCGTAAGGTTCAGTTTTCGCCTCGACCTGGCCATATCAATATATTTTTATGCAAAAACTGGCCCAAATTTTCCTTGTCCTTTACATGCTTTCTCCTCTTCTGCTCCTCCACATACTCTGCCTCCTCGTTCTTCCCCTTCTTCTTTTTCTAGTTGCAATAAGTTTCTTTCTCGTGGTTGTGTTGCTTACGTTTAGGTTTATCTCTTGGCCAAAGTCCAAAATTCCTTTATTTTACTTTCGCTGCTGCAAATATTAACCCCTTTGCTCTCTCTCGCTTTTGTTTTGCTTTATACAAATGCATTTTCTTCCAATTAAATTTATGACTCGAAGATAAACTTTTGATTTCCTGAAGTGGTGCCCCATTTTGTTTTTTTTTTGTTTTTGTTGCTGTTGCTGCTGTTCGGAATGAAATGCATTTGTAAATAATTTGTAGATGATATTATTTCTGATTGTGTGTGTGTGTTTTTGAATGTTTGTGTGAGCGACAGGCTAGATAAACGTATTGTGTTCGAACTCTAAACAAACCAAAAAGCTAATTTAGATTAAGTATATATTAGGACAAAGTTAATATATTTTTTTTTTTAAATAATTTATTAATAAATTATTAGAATTAGAGTTAGAATTTCCATAAAATTTAATAGTAATTTTTTTCATTAAATTTTTCATCACTAAACTTGTTTTAGTCGATTCGTGTTTAGCCAATATATTTATTATGATTAAATACTTAATCACGTTTAACCAGTCAAATAACGTTCCCTTTTTATTAGAAAATCTATGTCACAATACTAACTTCTTTCTAAACATAAATTCAAATATAAACATTCCAATTCAAGTTCGACCGGGCAGAAGAAAACTAAAGAAACCAGTTCTCCGGTCCGCCCCATAATTGCGATCCAATTTTCAGAAGCACTCAAGCATTAAAAAACCAAAACAAATAAAAATTGCTCACACCTACGCAGTGTAGCTCTAGCACTAGTAGATATGTATGTTTATATACATACATAGTATATACATTCGAGTACATAAATAAGATTACATTTCATTAAAGTTGAATTCATAAATCACACAATCTAAAAAAGCGTCGTCAGAAGCAAGTCAAGAATAGATTCAGCCGCAGACGCCGTAGTCACAGTCACAATCATTGGCCGATGTCACACGTAGATACTTTTGAAAAGATTTTTTTAAGTTTTCAGGCGAGAGATGAGATGAAGTCTACACGTTTCCCTTTCGTCATCCCACTTTCCATTAAAAACGCGAAGGAATCGTTTCATGAAGCTGCGTGTGGCCAAGGCCATTGTCATCAAGCTTGTCACATTTCAGCTGAGTCTTGTTTAGTGTTAAACGATTTATATTCTTACGAAAATAGAAGAAAACGGAATCTGCACCTTAAAGCAAAAACCAACATCAGATGCAACAATAAAATCAAACAAGTTACAAGATAAAATGAACGATATATCGTATATAAGAAACATATACTATACGATACGAAACCATAAATACAAACAAACGAACGATAAAGATAAATCGTATAGAAGCAAAAAAAAGAGAAGGGACAGAAAGAATCGAAGAAACATAAAAGTTAAAAAGTACGCATGCCTGGCTTGTGATGAGATGAGATGATGCGTGGAATGGGATGGTGGCTGCGATAATAAAATGCTATAGGGGGGTTTATTATTTGTTTCTGTTTCTACTACTGTTGCTGCTGCTGGTCCTGGTGGTGGTGGCGTTATTAGCAACAACAACGCCGACAACATAAATATGTACTTCATTGGTGTGCACATTTATCGAAATGACGTTTGTCCCCCCTCACTCTCTCACAAACAACGACGTTATATTCGACGTTGTTTCTCCAGAAAATTCTAGATTGCAAGCTTCGCTTTTTCATTGCTTTGGCTATGAATACGAATGCGAATTCAAATCCAAAGAAAGGTGACTGCAATAACGATTTCTTACATACTATAGTACATAAAATACCATCAGTTGAAAGTTGCAATCAGAGAAAGTTTCGGTATTCACAATGGAATACGGTACTGCTATTTTTTGTTTTCCTACTATTCTTATGAATGGCTCAATTCTTAAAATTTACTTCTAAAGATTGCGATATTATTTTCAGAAAAGAACTGAAACATGAAACATTTGTATTTTTAATACTTGTCACTTGTCGCCATTAATTGTTGTTGTGCTTCCTTCATAAAAACGGTAGGAACGACGACGACGCCAATCAATGTCGAATAACCAACCAGGTCATTAACACACGTTCAATGATTACTCATAGACATACATATGTATTATGAATGTCCTTACGTAGAGACAGGCATAAACACGAAAACCATAACAAGTGTGGAAAAGCTGAACAGAAGACGACGGCGAAAAGAAGATGGAGGATGGAGAAAAAGAGCATTTACAATATAAAACGCTTAATTTAAAGCAGGATTCTGAGTAAACTACTTTTCAATGGTCGATCTGCAACATCAGCCCATAGGGTTATGTGTTGTTGTGGTTACTGTTGCACCGTCGGCGCGGTGAGATTTTTGAAGTCGCTGTTGCTACTGCTGTTGTTGTTGCTGACGATGAGACAGCCAGACAGTCTAATAGTTTGATTAAACATTCGATGGTGTTCATCAGACAGGCAGTCCGCTGCTTTGGTCTTTTGTTTCGAAAGGCAGGCAGTCAGCTGCTTTGGTCCTTTGTCTGGACATACATATATATGTCCACAACCCGTGTTCGTTAGCGCTCTATTCACACTGAGTATGTATGTCTTCTCCAACTCAGTTGATTCGCTACACTATTTTTCTGTTTTCCTGAGCAGAACAAGGAATACGAAAATGAGTTGGTTGGTTACCTTTACTCATATCTATTACTTTTCGTGTGTTTATAATCATGAGATCTACTATAATCTTTGAATGGCTAGACAGAAACAAACTCAAGGTCGAGGAGATTCTTAAAGATGAATAATATCTAGAGTTAGAGTAAAACAGAGATAATATTTAACATGTTATATTTGCAATATGATTATTTTAGTCATTTATAAACACACTATAAATACGTGTTGTAAATTAAACATTTTTATTGTGTTATGCGTAATACAACCTTCCGGAACAGATTTCAAGACTCTATTATTATATATGTATATGTACATAGCTGGGTGAGCTTATTCAACTCCGGCACTGCGGATCTACTAGTGGCCTATTGTAGCAACCCTAAGCTGTAAGAGTAGTTATTCCAATCCAGTCTTTCTTATTAATTTCATAAGTTGTAAATGACTTAGTTTTGTCAACTCGTAAAGCACTAATTCTTTCCCGACGATTGACCTTTTAGTACTCTGAAAAGCCGGGCATTCTGAAATTAAATTCAGGGATGCCTCAGGATCTCTGCCACTATGCTGACTATGTGACTATAAAGTGACACAGGTCATAGTGTCAGTACTTTGAAAATAATCTTAGTAATTTTTCTAAAGCTTGTTCTCCAAATGTTACCGTTGATTTTGAATATGATAATAATGAATTCTTCTATCTGCATCCATCCACATCCACATCCATCTATTCATCCAATACAAGGGAACATGCATCGAGTTTTAAAGGTCGTTAATCTTTCTCTCTCTCTCTCTCTCTTTCTCTCTCTTCCCCTGCTTTAAGATATTCCTCTCAACATATATACATGGCTTTTAACTAAACGTAGTAAGCAGCGACATGGGAACCAAAGCACGCATTGGAATCATTGGACTGCTTTAATATTCACAGTTAACTGACAAAATAATTCTGAATAAAGAAATTTGAAGTGTGTGTAAGTAAAGAAGCATAACTAAAAGATTCGTTGTTGTGATTTACTATGCGATGCAGGCGAAAATTAATAATGACACCGAATTCTCTTCTTCATTACCATGGCGGCTTATAATTTCTTCCTCTTTAGAGAACCCAATAATCATCAAAGAACCGGATGAGATGTTTTAATGCAATAAATAAAATTGCTTAATATACGCCATTCGAAGGGGACCAATGCTGGTGCTGCTGCTGCTTAAAATTCCGCTGGGGCGCAAATCGTACGGCTGCTGATTACGATTGTGATGGCTTCTTCATATAAATAAATAACAATTTCTTTTTGCTCATTAATAAATAATGTGCAGAGTATCTCATTAATAAATAATGTGCAGAGTATCTCCGTTTTGAACAGTTACTCGTAAATTTGAAAAATATGTTCTTATCAATGAACTCTTCTCTTGCGTTATTTTATATATCGTATTTTTAATGAAATAATGTGTTGTTTACTCCAAGAAAAAATGGCGAGAAACCGAAAGCAGAAGAAGAAGTATGTAGCACGAAGAATAAATAAACAAAATCTACAATTAATTGATAAACCCAGCCACAAAACTTCGCAGTCTGAAAAGTCTAGACGACCAGACAGGCAGACTGAAATCCCGACAGAAAGACGGACCACACGACAAACGTAGAAAGGATATCATCCAGACATAGTGCAACGAACAAGCTGAAAGCAAGGATGTTGTTGTTATCGCTTCGCAATTGATGGTGAGCGCCGGTATGATGCTTGTGTGTTGAGGTCGCCGCCGCTCTGTGTTCGACTGACTGCTTTATTTAGCTCGCTGTATACACAAATACGTTTCCATTGCTTCTGAGGTGGATGACTTACAAAAGCCATTCTCCATACTCCCCCTCACTCTGCTCCTAACTTTCAAGAACCATCCATAATTCTCATCTTGAGTTTCATGGTTACCCTGCTTTATGTCTTTAGCCCCCCACCATCACTTCTCCAATGAAACGTAAATAAACAAACCAAGAGGAAAGAAATCCTTCTTTTTCTGTGCACTACTTTTGGGGCAGGTTTGAGTTGTCTTTTTTTGTGTTGTTCTTTCTGTTTCTGTTGTTGGTCGTCCTTCTATCGAGTTATCGAGCATTAAGTGATGAAATACCAACAGAGTCTCCAACTGCGTTGTTGCATTTGGTGGAATGGAGTGGAATTGTTCTTCGTTCGTTTTTGTTGTTATTCTTCTGTGGTTTCTTGGATGATGAAATACTGCGAAATGATTACGACAAAGTGGGAACAGGAAAAAGAAAGGGAAAGACAGAGAGAGATGAGTGAGAAATAGACAGAGAGAAGGAGAAAAGAGATAAAGAAGGAGAAAAAAAAGACGCAGAGAAAGAGCGAGAGATAGGAAAAGAGAGGGAGGGGGAGAAAGAAAAAAGAGAAAAGATGGAGAAAGAGAATAAGATAGGGATAAATACAGAGGAGGAAAGAGAAAAAGAGGGGGAAACAGAGTGTCAGAGGGAAACTTGTACTCAAAAGATTACAAAGAATTTGATTTTTCCCCACCTATTTTTCGAACACTGCAATTTTTATTCGTAATAAAACTTAAGACAAAAGGTGCCAAAGTCATCAACAAATGCAACGTAATTCAATAAACACGCGCAACCATTTCTATTTTAACAAAATACGTAAATACGTAACCAGAACATTGAAGATTTTTGTGCAAGAAAACAAGCGCACAAGACACAATATTCCTGTCAATTTGTCATCATTTATTTCTCTATACACAGCCTAATTCTATTTCGTTTTAAATTAAGCATTTCAGAGACATCTAATTTTTAAAATGCTTTTAAAAGAAGTTCGAAGTGAGTTCAAAATCGGAACTCTGGGGGTCTCTCAACATCACAACCCAAAATATTTCTAAATTTGTTACCATTTCTTTTTCACGGTCCCTACTTTGAAGAGAGTGTGAAAGAGAGACATGGGGAAATAGTTGAATTGAACGAAACATGACAGAACCACACCGAAATGCTATAAAACTGGATAAAAAGTTATTTACACTGTTTAATAGCAGTTGTTTCTTTCCTTTTGTCGTTATTGATATTGTGTCTATTATTTATGCAATATAAGGATGTGTGTTTGTATGCGTGTTATTGAATAGCACTAAAGTCCTTGAGAACCTATGGATTAGAGGTCATCATATGTGGTGAGTCACGAAGGTCGAGGTCGAGTTGGGTTGGGTCGCAGTTGTAAAAGTTAGTCACAAAATTTATCGATCATCTTCATTACTCAAAAGTTAATTAAAACCTGTAAAACATCGACTTTGGATGGACGATGATTTATGATGATAAAAGAACAATAATTTATTCCACGAAGCATTTCAGTTATTAAAAGAAGAACAGTTTTAAAGTCGCTTCAGAGAAATAATAGAAATGTTGACTGTGGTCCTTTCGGATCGGATCGGTGGTCGGTTAATTTAATTTCTCTTAATTCTAAGTGAATTCATTTCTTATAATTTTAGCACATTTTCCAAGTACATAGTACATATATACTTCTAACACTAACAACTACGTTGTTGCGTAGAGAAATGTAAATGAAGCTGCGACGAATTTAGAATGTCACGGCATAAAAATAGAAACAAAAAAGTGTTGTTGCCTGGCAAATAATTAAGAAAAAGAAAAAGAACGAGAAGAACAAGAAACGAAAGCGAAGTAAACACGGTTCGGTTTGGTTAATTTAAACAGAAAAGGATTCATAGGGCAAAGGGGTATGTGAATTACTGATACATGAACTCGTTTAGTACTTCATCATTGTCGTTGTTTTTGTAGTTGTTCAACCTTTTAACAAACTTATAACCAACTGAAGAAGTCAGAAAAGCTGAAAAAAGTACCATAAAATAAATAAAGAATAAATAATATAAAGATACATATGTACATATATACATAAAAAGTAGCATTGAAAAGGTAAGAAAGTTTTAAAAGAGGAGAAAGACATACAACAGCAGTCATACAAGAACAAAAACACTTTAAAGAGATAAAGGATAAAAAAGGAAATCGCTTGGATGAAAAAAATAGAAACCTAAAAGAATTTTCAGAGGAATTCAAAAGCAAAGAAACGAATGGAAGATGGAAAAGAAAAACAAAATAAAAATGGGAAAAGTATGCAATACTAATAAAAAAATGGGATAGAAAGGGAAGTGAAAAGATGGAAAAGAGAAACAAAATAAAAATGGGAAAAGTATGCAATACTAATAAAAGAATGGGATAGAAAGGGAAGTAAAAAAAGAATATTTTTGTTTCCTTTCTTTCAGATTTACGATGTAATCTTAGGTGGGTGCTTTCAGGGTTCATTGAAATCTACAAGGAAACAGAAAGACAACCGCACAAAATAAGACAATCGGTAAAAGTGTGATGACTACCTTAAAGAGGTGTGACCTCCCATTAAGCTTTTCCCCGCTTAAAGTTCCATTTAATAGGTGCGAATAGTTCCCATATTCAACATATACATATACGACTATAAATAATTTGTTTTATTTTTAGCATTACAAAACAATATTCATTATTCAGAAATAGCAAAGAAGCGATTCGGATTGAAGTAAAGATCGATTCATCAATCCAGTCGATCGGTCAGTCGCTCGATGTTTTATTTGCAGTTATTGTTGTTTGGTTTTTTCTTTGCTGGTTTCCTTTTCCATTGCTTCTGTTTTTGATCAGTTTTATTTTGATTACCTAAACGAAAAATAAACCTGTATAATGAACCCAAGTACAATGATCCGATAAGAGCCGCGTCGTCGCAATCGTGAATAAATACAAAGCGTGCCTGCCTACAAAAACCATGGCGGCATGGTGCATTTACAGTGGTCCGGAATAGAAAAAGCAACAATAATTAATTCAAAACTGCGCAATACTTATTTATTATACTATTTTATTATACAATGTATATCTTTAAAATGAGTACATACAATAACAAATGTGAAACAACTTTCTCGTTTCAAAATAAAAACCTACAAGTTTTGACCCATAGTGGCCCTGCCTTTGCCATCGAACATACAACAAAAACGTCGCAACGAAAACATGACAACAACTACATAGTATTTATGTACGTGGTGCATCTGCGAGTTTCGTGATTTCCTGCGGTCGATCCAGTCGTTCGTCCGGCCTGTCCGTTTAACCCATTACTTTCTGAGTTTTATTGTTGTTTTCTTATTTTTTGTTTTAATGATTTTACTTTTGACGCACATTCGTTTTGGTTTCGTTTTGTGGTTAATTTTATTGGATGTTTCGATTAGTTGCCCATGAAATAAGCAAAACACAAACAAAGAGAGGAAGCTCATCTACTCTCCTCGCTCACGCTGTTTGATTTCTAATCACTCACTTAATTTTGTTTAAATCTTTAATAATATATATCAACACCGAAATTTAATAAGTTGAGGGAGAGGAAACACAAGTACATGTGTATTTATTTGTATATATGATATATGTATATAGAATTGTTGTTGTTGTTATGTAGAGATGGAGACGGAGCAACAGCACTGAATACTCAACAGCAACAATAACAAAGAAAAACAACAAATCATAAAAAGGTTAAACTCATGTTTAACGTAAGCCGCTGGTCCTGCTTGCTTGCTTACAGCTACGTTGATATGCGTTACGTTGAAGAGGGAAAAAGACCGACCTTGTAGTGATAACCTGAATAAAATAAAATTATTAAACCAAACAAAGGCAGAAAAAAGACAAGAGAACAGAGCGACGGCGGCAATAACGACAAGAAAACACGTTCCAATTCCACAACGAGCTAAACCAAAAACAATAACAACTCAACAGTAAGGAAACAGTGAAAACAAATAAAGCAAAATAACTGCAAATAAGAAATAATGCAAGGCAAGTAAGAAAAAAGCAACAGCAGGAAAAAATAACAGAAAAGTGTACTTAAGCCAGGCAAAAAAAAAATGGAAATTAACCAACAGCAACAATAATACCATCAACAAGGAGTGCAACCCGAAGCGCCTCTGCTTGTTTGGTTCACTGGACTGATGATGTACTATTGATGTACGGCGAACGACAAAAACAACGGCGATTAGTTGCCAAGTGAATCTACGAAAAACCAACGGAGTGTATATACAAACAAAAAAGAAAAGATACAGAAAGGAGTAGGGGAGAAAGGTTGTTATAGTGGGGGAGGGGGGGAATAGGGAGTTTGGCAAGGGATGTATCAGGGGTGGAGCGGTACTGAGACGAAAAGTAAACATTAAAGTTATCATCCGCTTCAAACTCTTTGCATGACAAACTTGTGTCACGATCAACTTTCGAGTAACGTCTAAAAGTATAAACAACATGATTGATTGATATTAATTGATATTATTTGATATTATTGTTATGATTAATTTATGGTTTATTCCCTTAAAATAATATCCGGTTATAAATGAATGGCCGGTTAATTATACATTTAACTTAAAAAGAAATTAATTAATAAAAGAAATTTGATTTTTCACCAAAACTATACTGTTTTCAATAACATATAGTTTACATAAATGAAAGATCTTTTAAATGCCTTTACAACGATACGAATAACATGTAATTATCTTGAATAGTTTAAGAGGATTACGCTCGGAATTTTCAAAGGTCTGTAATACTCGGCTTTTCCCCCGAGGATCATCACACTTGTCGGTTTTTGCGCTGGGGAAAATTTTTTACTTTTAGTATTTAGTACCGAAGTGTGATCACAGCCCTTGTGGGTTGGTCTTTCTTGTCACCTCTTCGTCGTGAGAACGATGGCGATATAAAATCAACGAAATTAAGAGCGAACAAAACGAGCGAGCTAGATTTATTTTCAGCGAGGCTATAAAATTGCCAGATATACATAAATGCCACCGATAACCTTTTTTTACCTCATCCTCAACAAAGTCATAATGACTGAATCATTTATTCGGCTTTTCTGTTCTTTCAAAGAATGAAATTAAATTCTAACAAATAACAAGAGACTAACTTATGAAACTTATATTTGCTTGAATAAGAAAATGCATGTGGATTGAAATAAACATCATTGATGCAATAACATTCCAAGGATGTTGATATGACTTCAACGTCATTCTTCATGATATGATATACAATGCATATGTACTTATAAATATCACCGTCATCATCATCATCTTATCATCGTTTTCATCAATCGTCATCAACGTCAATGAATCGTCGTCACACAAACTTTAAAAATTTAAAATTACATTACATAAACAAGCACAAAATTACTATAAAAAAGAGCTTAAACTGCGATTAAACGTTGAAATATAAATTAACAGTACAGAATGTTAAAAATAAAATAGGAATAACGGGGAGTGAAAGGAAGGTCGAAGAATGAAAATAAGTGTCAGAAAAAAGGTTTTAATTCAAAAAGAAAAAACCTTGGATAAATTGAGTTTGTTTCATTAATACAATATCATTGATACATCTATCTATGGATCTACTATCTACCTTCTATCAGTGTATACTACCCTTACAGTTATTACGCAGATAATTGCAATAAATTAAAATGCAGAAGGAATTTATACGTGAGGAAATATGAATAAAAATGGAATACAAATTGGTTTTCTTTCTCACTTTTCTATGGAAAGCCATAATTTGATAACACATGGTTGACGTTATTTGCGCTCTTGTTGCTGATATTGCAGATAAGGAAGGAGAAGAGGAAAGAATGATTTTTTACATTAATGGCCGGTGTCAGACGGATCATCACTATTGTGACATGTGCCACATGTGATATGTGAGTGCTCAAGAACATCGAACTGACGCAACGTCAGACCTTCTGTGTGTCGGTTAGATTCACGCATCGTTGATGATCCCTCTGACACAGGCCAATTTGCGACTTTGACTGGGTAGATGTAGACTTTGAAATTGTGATGGTTGGTTATTGTTTGTTTCTGTAACAACCACCAGAATTTTTGCAGTTGCAATCTTTTGAATATGTTATACACAACTAAATAAAATTATTTTTTTCCTTACATCTGAAGATATATACGGAAATATACATAATTACATTTCCATGTACATATGCAAGTACAAATATACAAACACATGTGGGTATGTGAATAAAAAGTCTGCAAATGACTGCTGTTTCCGTTTTGCTTCTGTGTTGCCATATGAAAATTTAAAGAAAACAAAACATAAATACAAATAATAAGAGGACAGAAAGTTCAAAATTAGAATAAAGCAGAAAGAGTGTTCAACTTCGGCATGGTCGAAGTATTTTTTGTATATCTGCCACACCTCCTTTAATGCGTTACAAACGAAAGCACAAAGTGATATACCCTTATCACTTCATGTGTAGGGTATAAAATTGGGTTACACCACATATTTAGGAGCTGTATATATAAGCTATGGTATTTATGATAAAGCCTGATATCTGTTAAAGATAAAAAGAATAAAATAAAATTTTCGCTGTTTAAAAAAGCCAACAGACCAAACTTTAACGTAAAGAACAATTTTAAAGGGAAGTGTAACTTTTTTCAAAATTGTTGCAGTTTCAGCTTTTTAATCTAGTTTCAAATTTCATTTTTGTTTCCAGAAACTGTTGTATCACCTTAAATAAATGCAAATACGTAGTTTGAATAAACGTAGGTACCAGACAACTGCAGCGAGTACAGAAAAACGAAGTTTCGAATCAATCGCTAAAATAATAATGCCGTCCGTTCGCATTCGTAAACATTATGCACGAACCTGATTCTCAATCGTTCTGAAGCGAACAACGAAAATAATCGCTGCGAAGAGGGTGAACCAATAAAACAATCGCCACGAAGAATCCGAATCAATAAAACAATCATCACGAAGAGTCCGAATCAACGAAGCAATCGAAAAAGGCTCGAGTTTTCGAGTTTTAGTCGTTCAACACTACCTTTAATCGTTTAATACGAGCCATTATTGTAGGAACCAGCAATGCTGTGCATATTTTGTTGTGCTTTCATTTGGTGCCTGGCCGCAATTGTGTACTAGTTGTTGGTGAATATTTTGTTTGGTGTGTGATTCGTTGGTGTATTCGTTGGATAACGAACGATTATATTCGCTACAGTTTTCTGGAATGTATAGGGTAGGCCATCGGCTGGTTTCCGGTGGTATCCGGTATCATCCACTATGGACCACCGCATCGGTGTTTGTTACGGTTAATATTTTAATTATGCTAAGCCATAAATTTTACTTGAGGAACTAATTTTTTATCCAATGGTGTATTATTTCGAAAGAAGCAATTTATGAGTGTTTTTCTTACTGGGTTGTTTTCTGAGTTGGCGTTTATAACGTGCCTGCAACGAGTATATTTTTCATTAAATGTATACATACACTCGTTGAAGCGTGTTTGCGAGAGAGAAAGATATGAATTAAAACGGCAGACATTTTTTCATTTACACGCGCGTGTTTATAATATAACAAGAGCGAGTATAGTTAGCGATATTGAAACACGAATTCACACAGCGTCGTACAGAAAAAACTGCTGTTCTACAACCAGTTCGTTGCAAGTCGCTGAAATCGTAGGACGTTAAACGTGCGAATTGATGGAAAAAGAACTACTTATCGATGAGGTATATAGAAGGAAAGTCCTCTGGGATCCGAGCAACAGAGACTACAATAAACGAGACAAAGCCAAAAAGGCATGGCAAGAAGTGGCGAACATTTTAAAAACTGATTGTAAGTTAAACATTCGTTCATATTTTATTTATATAATCACTGACTATTTTTTCATTTCTTCTTTTCATTAGGCGAATGTGCGAAAAAGGCATGGAAAAATTTACGCGATAATTATCGAGTCGAAATTAAAAAAATTAAAGACAAGGATTACAGATCCCAAGGATCGAAATGGGTCTACTTTAAGAAAATGAATTTCCTTCGTGATGTCCTTGAACATGGAGCAACACGAGATCCGACTTCTATAGACAACGCTGCGCTCTTTTCTTTTGGCAATAACGATAACGAGAACTATGCAGAAGACGGTTCATTACACGACGACGATGATGAAGATGAAACAGACGAATATACAAGCAATGAGTTTCCAGATTTTAATGTTAACACTAAAAGAAAAGCTCCAATAAGGTTTGCAACTGCTAAGAGAAGAAAGAACCATCATAAAGATGAAAATGATGCGTTTACCAAATTTTATCAAATAGAAAAACTGAAACTCTTGAGAGAAGATAACAAAATGAAGAACGATTCGGACTACAATTTTCTGCTTAGTTTTCTGTCACCTATGAAGGGTTTGTGCGAAATCAATAATATGAAATTTCGCATGGAAGTGACCAAAGCGTTTATGAATTTAAAGGAAAGCGAGGGGAGAGAAGTCAAACGTAATGATGACATACAACCGACACTACCAACAACCACACTATTTGAATACGATGAACTCGATAACGACCCGAACAGAGATTGGAAGACCTCCTCGGCAGGAGACGACACTGATGAGGATCGTAAGCCTTCAGTTGAACTCGTGAATGTTGCTGAATATATTGTGTAAGAATAAAATACAGTCTGGTTGTTGTTTTCATTTGCAATTTTTATAAAATACAACACTGTATTCGCTTTACATATACGAAATATTGTTTCATTTCGTATAAAGTTAAGAAACTTTATATACTTTTATTTATCTACGTAAAAAATTAACTTAAGTAAAACTAAAACTAATGAGTCACGTGACTTGAGTGACAAAACCCTAGTTTTAGCTACTTTATAGATCCTTAATTTCCCGTGCACTTAATTGAACTTGATTGGAAACACTCAAATTGAGGTAAGATTGCATGAAAACAATATTATTTGCTTATTTTTTGATTTTCCTATACATACATTTATATTTTTCATAAAAATCAGTTTACTTATACGGAATTAAAGAAAAAGATGTCTGTTGTTTGTTTTCCGAACTTAAACAACTTTTTATACTGACTCTGCGACTCACAAAACAACGGTTTCACATACAACGGCATTTTCTAAAAACCGTGTAATAGGAGCGTATTCTGTGTGTATGTGAAAATTTATAATTTGTTGTCAAGTCGAAATTGCATCATGATACAAAATCGCTAGGCGACCCGTTGTTCACCACCAGCGGCCAACGCAACGCATTTCAGATGGCTTTTGCGGAAAAGAGAGCGCCAGAAAATTTGCATAGGCCGCACCACACTCACACGAACGCATTCAAATTAAAAATGTCAACAAACATCAAACAGCTGATTGTCAAATTCGAAGGCACACGCACAACTGTATAAAACTGAGCATGCATCGGATATCTGAATTCGAATCTGAAACTCCCGAACTAATTAGCTAAAAAAACATAATTTCCAATAAGATAAGAGCATAAATAAAACTTGTTCCAAATATTTTGATAAAAAATTTTAGATTTAAATTTAACAAAAAATAACACTTACCTTGTTACAAATACAAAACAAAGTTGGATGCAATCAATCGAAGCAACTACTGAAAATCTCCCCTTGCAAATTTGAGCGTTCGTAAAACGTATATCGAATTGTTTTTTGATGCCTTTTTTATTTCTGAATTCCTTTTTCCGCAAGGAAACGTCAGCAATGCATTTGGAAACGTTAAAATTTATCTAATCTGAAATTCCAGCGATTTCTGTGAAAATAAATATTTTGTTTTAAGAAACAGTATTACAATTTTCGGTAAAATAAAATAACTGCCACGAGGAGCAAGCACTATGTTCGGAAGTGTTCGCACAGCGGATCATTTGCAAGTTTTCACTCTTCAGGCCGATTCGACTTGAGAAAGAGAAAGATAACTAGCGAAAAACAAAAGAAACAAAATGTTCTACTAGAATTGCGAAAAGAGAATAAATTGCACTAGGATTTGCGGGGAAACTATACTATAACGAAATAATAAGCTTTCAAACAAATTGTTGTTTTTCTTGCAAAACTGTTTATTAACCAACAGTTATTTTTAATAACTTCCTAAGCTGAACTAATGGAGCGAAAGAGAAAACAACATGGAAGAGACCCATCAAGCAACCAACAGAAGCTATTCTTGTCACTCTTACACTAAGCACCATTTTCTTTTTCCTTTTTGCGCGAAATGTAAATTCTGCACATCGATTTTTCAATTAGTTTTCTTATTTATAAAGTTCTTCAATATTTTTGAAGTCCAATTTATTCTACATAAATTTCTATTAGCTTATATTTTATTTGATTAATGTAAATTTTTCAAAAATTTTCGTGAACTAGAAAGTTTTCTCACCTACACTTACTTAGTTCTGGCTTTGATTTCACAGAATATTTCAATAATTCCAGTTTTCTTTTCTGATAATTTAATATTTTTCTCAAAATTTTCTTCTTTTCTAGCGTTTTTTATACTTGTATTTTAATTCTGATTCTTTAAACGATGTTAATTTTCTGCTCCTTCCGCAACACAGTCTACGCAATAAATAAGAATATGAAACAAAATTGGAGATTGAAATGTAAAGAAAAAACGACAATAAAACGTAGCTGCATACCAACAGTTATGTGCTATGAAAAGAGACACCGACTGCTGTTAATTTGTCTCTTTTTCTAACATTCAGCATTAGGTATCTATAAAGGCAACGGTATACAATTCCCTTTTTAACCATTGATTTCATGATGCTTGCTATGAGTGATAGAACGGGATAGCACATGGCGAACATGAAGCATTGCCAGTATACATTTTTTCAAAAATCAAAATTCCCCATGTAAATTATAACAAACTTATGGAGGCACAGTGGCATAGCTCCGATTTTTTTGTTCTTTTTGTTGTTGTTGAAGAGATTATATTGTATATATATATATGTATGTATATCTATTATTTATTTATTTATTATTATTAATTATAATATATAAAATGTTATATAAGAGAAGCACAGCCATAATTGTATTTGAAAAATGTGTTCAAGAAAATATGTGTGTCTCTCTCTCTCTCTCTCTCTCTCATTTTTTAGTGAGTGTCTTTTCATGTTTTGCTCCTTACTTTAATCGTTCATCATCCATCCTCAATTAGTAATTATTGTTTTCAAGATATTTTCTGTTCTGTTTTTTATTAGCCGGTGCCAACCGTATCATCACGAGGCTTGAATCCACTGAAGCTGAGTGGTTGGCCCAAGTCACAAGTAACGAGAAAACCACTCGGCTTGAATGATGCACTTGGCGATCCGTCTGCCATTATGCCCATATTACATTGGAAACAGTTGTTTGATCAAACAGTCCAAAGAAATGAACTATTTTACTGTCCCGTCAAATCTGTTTGACGGGACAAAATATAAAATACAAAAAACAAAAACAAAATATAACCAGAAAGAGTTCAGTCTGGCCGAAGTTCATATACCCTACACACTTGTACTTAGAAATTAGGCGTGGCAATGGACAAATTTTTTTCCTTTTCAATTTCAAATGGCCTGTGATGAAAGACAATATTCGTACAAAATTTGATGAAAATATCTCTATTCGTTCTCCTGTAATCGAGTATTATTTAATTAGTGGGCGGACCACGTCCATTTTTGTAGTCTGTTTTGGTCAAATACAGTTGATTTGTGAATAAAATTTCAACCTCAAATTCATGGAACTTTGGACTTCTGGACAAAATTTCGACCGCAAATTCGTTCTACAAGCTGAGAAATTGAGCTATAAGCATGGATTAATTAATATTTACTGTAAAAAGTAGGCGTGGTAATGGTCCGATTTTGCCCATTCTCAATACCGATGAGTTTCTATTGATAGACAATATTCGTACCAAGTTTGATGATATCTCTATTCGTTCTCTTGTAATCGTGATTTCCACAGCCAGGCAGACAGACAAACAGACAGACGGACGGACATGGCTAAATCGACTCAGGAGGTGATGCTGATCAAGAATATACATATATACTTTTCTATACCTGTCACGCCTCCCTTAATGCGTTACAAACGGAAGCAATAAGTGAATATACCCTATTCACTTCGTGTGTAGGGTATAAAAATAACTGGTATTTATTTATCCTATTTATGACGTATTGTTGGTTTTAGTAACGCAGCTCATTCTCCCTCCATCCACCAATGTTGCTGAAGAACCGTTGTCGTTGACGCTGTTGTAAGTCAACAAAAATGTTCGTTTATTTTCAAATATGTATTCTCTTTTAAATATCTTGTTCAGGGATCCTCTTTCCAAGGCATTGAGTGGAACTACGGCCTCGCTAGTAGTATCGCACCGCTCATTCGTATTGAAAATGAGCAAAATCGGACCATTACCACGCCTACTTTTTATACTGAATATAAATTCATCCATGCTTATAGCTCAATTTCTTAGCTTGTAGAATGAATTTGCGGTCGAAATTTTGTCCAGAAGTCCACTATCTCTGTATGTATGTATGTTAAAAAAATTTCAATTAATATAAACGCTTTGTCTTCCATCGCGTTGAAAACTACTGCTCAAATAATACGTTTTCTCGTTTGTGTAATAGATTGAAGTTTGGTTGCTGTTGAAAGTGAAAAAATAAGACCAAATAAAATATACAATTTAATTTGTACATTGTTTTTAAAAATATATTTTATCAAAATTTATCAAATACTAATCTCATTTTCTGACTGCTTCGTGCAGTTGTTTCCATGTTATTAACGGCGCTAAAAACTCTTTTCTTGGCTTTGAAAACTAAATGGGCAGAGAATGTTTTTACAATAGCCGCCATACTTCCAAAAAACAAATCAATAGTATCTTCCTGAATTGAGTACAGACGCCACTTCAGCAATATTCATTTCGTTCCCATCCGAATCCGCAATAGTATTAAAGCATACACTTCCTTCATGAGTTTTCGTCTTATCATCCTCCACTTCCAATTTGTGTTTCACTGCATATATTTTTCTCAGTGCTGAGTGAAAAAAATGTCCAATATACACTCAAAATGTGATAGTGTGCGTTTGAACATCGCTGTTTTAAACTGTTTTAAAAACGTTTGTTTTGATAAGTTTTTTTAAGTAAGTTTTTGGTACAAAAAGTATTAAACATAAATGTTATATATTAAAAAGCGCTTTCAAATGATGTATATATTTTTTAACCCGACATCACGCTTGGGTCAGGAGATATCTAATTTTAATTAGTTCCTATTATTTGACTTTTAAACCTTCATAACTTCAAGATTACGAAGGAATTATAGATTATAAGAGATTACATTATATTTATATACATACATATGTACAATTATTAAAATCTGTTCTAAACTACATGTACTTATTCCCTTAATCGGATTGGTTAAATAATCGCAATTCTGTTCAATTACAACTTGTAATTTGACGTTTTTTTTCCTGGTAATGAAAACAAGACTTTTCTATTTTGAATTCATGTAATTTTATTTCATGTAATTTATCACTTAGTTTTAGGTTTTATCGGTTTTTTAATACTTATATGTATTTATCTTTAATGTATGTATATAAAAAGCTTGTGTAAATATTTAAATATTTGTTCATTATTTTTCCGTTTTAAAATTATATATTTTCATTTACTGTTTAATGTGTTCATTAGTTATCAGTTTTTTTTTTATCTTTGCCAATTTTAAGTTTTTTTTTTGTTCTTCTCGATTTCTCTCTTACTTTACAGTTCATAATTATTATTCTGTTATTTTATTTTAATTTTTTATGGTTTTCTCAAAGTACATTTGATATTTTCTCGTTAGACATTATATATTAGTATTAAATATCTAACGCAAAAACACGAATTTTCGATTAAAATTGTTTATCATTACTTTTTACGCTTTTAAAACCGACAGGTTTTGGTTTTTCGGCGCATGTGTTTTCAGTATTAAATAAGTGTTAAAAGAGAACTGATGCTGAACTGCAGATATGAACACAAATGTCTAAGATTAGTTTTAGTTTTTCCATATAATATAATTTGAATCTTTTATTCTTTTCTGGATCGGAATTTTTACCAAAAAAAAAATTAAAAATTTTCTTTTCTTCCTGGAATCTGGAGTGTTTTTCGGTGTTTTTCAATTGAACTGAAATTTTGTCCTACATTGCTTCTGTTTTTATATTTATGGTTTTTTTTTTTTACTGAACCTTCTTCGATCTTCGGATTTTTTCGAGTGATCCAGATTTTATAATGGCTTCAGTTACTTTTACTGAATTCCTTTTTATATCAATATTTATTCTTATTTTTATTTTAAAAATCTCAAGTGTGTAAATAGTTTATATTTTATACATTGTATGCTGTGTTGCTGTTGCTGTTGTTTTTATTGTTTTAATCTCGAGAAAGTGGGTTTAGGAAAATAGAAATACATACACAATTTTGTTCTCTGGTTATGTTTACATACATATTTATTATCTACGCTTATGTTTGTTTGTTTGTTGGTTTTTATGATTTTTGTGTTTATTGTTTTAATTGTATTTAAAAAATGTATTCAAGAAAATAGGTGTGTCTCTGTCTCTTTTTTTAGTGAAAGTGTTTTCATGTTTTACTCCTTACTTTAATCGTTCACCATCCATCCTCAATTATTAGTTATTGTTTTCAACATCTTTCCTGTTCTGTGTTCTATTAGCTGGTGTCAGGCGTATCATTACGAGGCTTGAATCCACTGAAGCTGAGTGGTTGGCCCATGTCACAAGTCACGAATCAATCACTCAGCGTGAGTGATGCACGCATCGTGGTGATCCGTCTGCCACCGGCCATTCAGCACTTCCTTGCTGTTTTATTTAATTTTTTACATATTTCTGTTTTTGCTCTTTTCCAAATAAACTGTTTGAAGTCAGATTTTGAATTTGGGTGTTTTTTGTACGAGTTTTTTATTTTATGTGTTGTTTTTCTTTACTATCGATACAGAAGAAATCAATATAAAAACATTAAAAGTATAACAAATAAATTACTATAATTCAATTTTTCATTTAATATTATATGGACCTCGCTTCAGGGTCGTGTTGGAGTTACTTATGTAGCGACTAAGAACCAGTGTGTCCATAGGGATTAAATAATGTTGTGGTGGACTTAAACAATGTTACCGATACTACAAGCCGTGGTGCTCCTAAAACTGTATGGTGGAAACACTTTAAATGTTTTACTGTCAAAGTAATAATTCTCACCCTCAAAAATCCCCAATTTTGAGAAGTGCTATTTCACAGAGATTATTAAAGCAGTAAGCTCCCATATGGGTGTAGCTTCTTCTGCTATTGCCGCAGAAGTCTCCTCCTCCTCCTCCTCCTCCCCATCCGTACAGATTCTGCAAAAATCGTTTGAAAACAGCCCTCATCGTTTTGCAGGTGCACCGACCAATTTTAACTCCGATTAGCCGCCGAGTACTTTCTCCATCTAGTGCCAGGCGACTTTTTGAAATTTTAGGCTGAAAGTGAGGCCAGACTTGTCTTACAATGTTGCAGGTCGACTCCTCTTCTCATTATTTGATGGCCTGCTTTGAAACATCTGCAATGAACATATGTTTACAGGTAGCTCACAGTATTCCCACATTTGCCTTGTCATGTTTAATATCCACTTCAGTGCAGAGGTGGGCAAGTTCATCCGCACAACATGTCCATATTGACTATCTTTGTGACCTCAGTTTATCTCTGTGTCACTGGTATATCAAAAAAGTGTGTCGTGACGAGGAAGAAAGAAACTTCTTTCTGAGGTGAGATAATGATAATCCTTAATAATTTTTAACAACCTCAAGCGTGAAAAATTTTGCAACCGTGAACCTTTTATTAGTTCACAGTTTCGAGAATGCGGTATACATACATACTGTATATATTCACAGACCTGGTATAGTTTTCTTTTAATAATGTACATACAATATCAGCGAAAGAATCACTTAATTATGTATAAATAAATGACAATTGCTATAAGGCTTGACGCACTCCGGTGCGCTACATTACCGATACCGGCAGCGATACTCTGAATGGTCACCATAACGCATCGTTGTGATCACTTAATTTAAATATCCGTACAGATAGCGGAGTACTGCTCTTCCTCGCATCTGTAAATAATATATGGTATATATGGCTATTGTCTGGTTTCTTTTTGAATTTATTATTAATTATTTGCCTCGAAAAGAATCCAGCCGATCGTCCACTCTTTATAATAAAAATAATAACATAAATAAACATATAAATAAAAAAACCAAATCAACATTTTTCAAATTTAGTATAAAAGTTGCATTGAAGTGTTTTTGTATACAGTATAATATATTGATTTCACCTGCTACAGTATACAAATTTGCAGGTGTTTTTACATATTTGATGTCAATTTCTTGTTTATTTATTGTAGTTCTTAAATGTTGTACATTTAAATACAATACATATTTATTTAATATTTTTTTTTCTATGTTCTTAATTACAACGTTTGTTCGAATCGTTCAAATTTATTTCTATTTTTATCTGGTTTTTGTTTTTATTTTTGCTTCTGTAGGGTTTTCGATTTCTACTTTCTGTTCTTTCAAATATTAATACAAAATTAAGTTCAAACTTGACTTGATTTGAATTGTGTTTGTTTGTTGTTGGTTTGTATTTCCGTTTTATTTGTGTTTCTGTTTTGTTTGTTTCCTTTTTGTTTTATTTATAATTTTAGCTTTTCCATATTTTCCATTTAATTGTCCTTAAAGTACATGCATATTTTAATTCCATTTCTTTTTTTTTTAGTTGTTCATTTTTATGTTTATTCAGTTATTTATGTATTAATTTATTGATTTATTAATTTTTACCTTCATATTCATTTAATTATAGATTTTTATGTTTACGCTTAACATCACAGACTAAATACCAAAAAACAAAACAAAAAAATAGAATAAGTTACACTTTATACTACATACATACATATGCATATGTATTATTATTATTCACCTTTAGATTTTGTTATTTTTATGTTTTTTTTCTCTCTGAGACCAATTAAATGCTGCTCTAAGTATTGATTATTATTCCTTTGTTGTTTTTGTTATTAAGTTATTATTATTATTACTATAATCAAGTGGAATTAAATACTAGAAACAGAAATTAAATAAGAAAAGAAAAGAATAAGGAACAAAATATTAAATTATACGCAGAAGAAAATGTGCTACAATATTAAATTTTAAATTGATTTACATAAGAATTGAGGAAGCACAAAATAATTGTTAAGGAAGGAGGGGAAGGGTTGGAACTGTCGTTGTTTTGCTTAATATAACAGCATTTTATTCAACATCTACTTTCTTTCATTTAAGCTCAATAATTTTTAATACGATTTTAATGTAAAATAATGAAAGTTTTTTATTAATGACATTAAGGACTGTCACACCTGAAAATAATATAAAATAAAAATATGTATTAAAAAATCACTTTTATCACTTTGTTAGTTAGTAATTAATATTCGTTCAGCGTAGTTAAATTTTTAATTCAACGATTACAATTGATTGATTTGATTTAAGAGAAGGAGTTCGTTTTTTGTTTAATGCTTGTTTTTCTTTTATTCTGCCCATGTTTGTGTGTTTCAACTACTTGTGTTGCAAGTCTTTAATAATAAATAAAATAATTTTATGGGATTAATATGAATCAGAATAAATTTAATTGTTAAATTATATTAATCAGAGTAATAATAATAATCAAAATAGTAATATTATTATTAATAATAATCAGAATAGTAACATTACAAAAAATGGTCAAAATCACAATCATATTAATAGTAATAATAATAATCATAATAATAGTAATAATCGTAATAATTATTAATAATCGTAATAATAATTATTAATAATCGTATAAGTTGTCAATAATCGTAATAATGATTAATAACCGTTCTAATACAATCAGACAATTCGTTGAGGTTTTAAAACATATTTTAAAATTAATCGGATTACTTTTAATGCTTTAAGCCCGAAATCCCGCAACTACAACGCAACAGCTGCTGACCGAACCGAATCTAAACTGAGTCGGTTATATTTTATAATATCAAATGATTTTATGCTATGTAAATAATGAACTATAACTAGATACTTATAAACAACTGAATATTTTTTGATTTGTGTTTCTTTTTTTGTTTGTTTTTAGATATCAACAACAAAATAACAAATTTTAATACAATCAATAACAAAATTTCATGTATCCATTACAAAAAAGAAAACAAAGTTTCGAACAAAAGTGAATCAAGATTGAATAATAATAATAATATTTTCAGTGATTGATGAAAATAGAAATCAATAATAACAGTGAAAAAGAAATTCTTTTTGTTTTTAGTTTTCTATATCGTTTCACTGTTTTGTTTTTTTTTTTTTTGTTTTTTTTTTTTTTGTTTTTTGTTTTGTTTTGTCTTGTTTGTTGCTGATCAATCAATTCAGTGGTTAAAATATCATATAGACCATAGATAAAACATAGAGAACCATCAGAGTCGTCATGACGATCGTCAGAACAATCAATATTGTACTAGCAAATATAAACATACATCAGTCGGATGGGCTTTTGCACAAGAACTTTCTGGCGAAGCCGATGGCCGAATCTCAGAGAATCTCACAGCAGCGACAGTAGCGTGGTCGATGGCCAGTTGTGACTGGTGGCGGTGTAACTGGTGCAAAATAAGCGTGTACCTTGATATTTGGTAAATGATTCTGAGAAAACAGAGAGAGAAAGAAAAACGTGGTTGAAAGTGAAGTTCAAATTTGAAAGAAAGAAAAATAATTGAGAGTGAATTTGAGTTCATTCCTAAGAGTTCATTCTATTAGATTACAAAAGTTTAAGACTAACTTTTAGTTTACGTATTGCGGCGCGCGTTATCATTTGGCAGTCGAATAGCTCGATTCTTTGTAGGTTGTGACAAGAAACTAAATGCTCGAGTGTACGATCGGTGATTAATGGACAATTATCCAGTTCGAGAACGGACAGACTCTCAGCAGCACAGCTACCAGCGGCCAGCTGACGGATTCCATCGTCAGTAATGAGCTCACAGTGTGACAAAGTCTAGGAAGGGAAAACAGGAGTAAACAATCAAATTAAGAGTACATAATTTGAATACATATATAATTTTTCAAAATATAATCGATATAATATACGAGTATTTCTATGGCACATAGTAATTTACCAATTTCTCTAAACTTGGACAGCCGGTGGCCAAGTGTGCCAAAGTCAAGTCGGTGATTTGATTGCATTCCTCCAAATCCATGCGCTCCAAGTATTTGCAGTTTTTGCCGAGTGCCTGGAAGCCGATGTCTGTGAAAATGCGGCAACCGGACACTTCCAGGGTATTCAGCAGTGGATTGTTTTGTGAGAGTGCCATCAGTGAGAGATCTGTTAGTTCGACGCACTTGGAGACGCATAGTTTTTGTAGCTTATGACAGTTTGCTGCGATCTGACGTATAGACGAGTCGGTGACAGTCTTGAAAAACCGGGATTAAGGAAATGAATTTATAAGTAATCATCGAATAATAAACGAAATTGATTTATATTACTCACCTCGCAACTGTGTAAATTGAGCACCATCAGATCGGGGCAATATTTAGCCAGGCAGGTGATCGCAGTATCGTTGACCTGCTTACAACCTTTGCTGCAAAATTTACGTAATTTAACACAACCACGGGCGAGTGCCTCGACGCCATTCTCCGAGATAAGATGACACCATGAGACGTTGATTTCAAGCAGATTCTGTAAAAAACAATTTAGACAAAATAAGTGAATTTCGATCGAGAGTATTCTAAAGGATTAAAATGTATTTATAAATTCTGCTCAAAAATATGCATCATTATATGCAAGGATTACATAAATAAATATAAATTAAGAAATGTTCAAGCTTATTAAGTAAGTGAATTATCCTTCAATGGGGTATTTAGAATCAGAATCACCAACAATAACAAGGACTAACATGTTGGATCATGCTATTGTTTTTAAAGAATCCGCTCACTGACTCAATCTGAAGAGCCTAAAAATGTACAAATGCGGAAGCAACAAAAGTCAGCTGATTTGTTGTGCTCACAAGTCAGCAATTTTAGCCTGACAACAACGAAAGTGTGCTGTAAACTTAAATGGCTACAAACTCCCGTTATTGATCTCACTAAGCCACCAACCACCATCAACAGCACAAGTGTGACTATCGTCTCCTTTCTCTTTCTTCTGCATAGCTTCCAGCGCAGGCAGGCAGGCAGGCAGGATATGACGTCCTTGTGTGTGAGGGATTTAATGAGAAACTCATTCAAGAAAAAACCCGAAGGACGAACATTAAAAGCTTTAAATTACAACAAAAGTAAAACAATGCAAAACTAGCACAGCATTTAATGGCATCCAGCAACCTACAAAAAAGTGGTCAATGAAAACGAAATGAAACAGAAAGAGAGAACCTCCGAATAGCGGAGGAAGGAAATATTTTTTTTTACACAGAGTATAATAAAATACTTTTTAAAAGGATGCAAGAAATTTAATAAAAGGATTATTATTAAATATCTAATTTAAATTTCAAAGAAACACGTGCATTAGTTTAGAGAGAGAGGAAGCAAAAAAGGTAGAGAGAAAGAGAAGGAAAAGCGAGAGTGACAAACTTAAGATGGGGGATAAGAGAGGGGGAGATGGAGGATAAGAAAGAGGACGAACGATGCAAACAAAGATAGCTCTTAGACGTTTGGGATGTTACTCAGTTGGAAGCCAGCTCAAATGTGGGCCAATGCAACAGCAATAACAACAACAAATCGAAGAAGAATGCTTTAAAAAGACAGCCACAGAAAGTTAGGAATGCACAACAAGAACGACATCGCCAACAACAATAAAAACAGACACAACATGAACTGGTAACCGATGCCAAGCACGAAGCCATTCAGTAAAAAGCGAATTTTTGGACAAGTACATTTTTGAGTCTACTTTTAGGCGCTGCAAATATTGCACACAATGAGTCTTTTGAGGTCCTTCTCTTGACCCCAATTAATTTGACTTTGCTCTGAAAGCGCCATAGTTCAAAACAGATAGAGGCATAGAGAAAGAGTGGGTGAGTGCAAGAGAAAGAGCGGGAAGGAATAAAAGAAGAGGGAGAGAGAGGAGATAAATGGTTATGGAGAGAGCGTACGAATCAGAAAAGGAGAAACGTACGAGTCCGAGAGAGAGAGAGAGAGAGCGAGAAAAAGAGAACAAGAGAGCGAGAGAGAGAGAGGAAGAAAGCTTTTGATTTACAAAGAGAGAGGATGAGGAGAACAGCTAAAAAATCTCCCTCTGATGTTTGCTGCACATTTTTTCATATTCATAACTTATGAGAAAATTTAAAAAAAACTTTTCAAAAACTATTATATAAATAATGAAGAGAAAGTGAAACACGTCGTCATAACAGGGAAAGAGAGAAAGGACAGTAGGTAGGGGGAGGGTGTGCTAAGAGATACAGAGGTAGCAACACAGAAGCCGTACAATATTTCCAACAAGAGTAGAAAGAAAATTTTAATCAATGAAATGGAAACAATCAAAAATTTTTCATTTACTAAAAGCTAAAATAAAAACGTTCAAAATTGGGCAGAAGATTTACATAATTCGACGAAATTCTCTCTTCACCTACCGGACAGCCATCTGAGATATATTTTAAACTATTGTCGGTTATGCTGGCGCATGAGTCTAAATTAATTGATGTGAGCTTCGAGCAATAGCGACTGATTGATTGCGTTGAAACATCGGTGATCTTCTTACACTCGGACAGGTCCAAGTGCTCTATGTTGTGGCAGTGATTTGCTAAAGTTCTGCAAGCAATAGATTTGGTTCAAAATTAATTGGCTCTCCTCATTCATCGATAAAGCAAGTTTCTGTCGTTTTATTTTTTAATTAATTTAAAGTACCTGATGGACACGTCTCCCACCGATTGACAACCGCGTAGCGATAAAAATTTCAAAAATCCACCGCATCGTTGGGATATATTTTCAATTACCGGACCCTGTGGCAATAAAAACAAAGAGGAAAAGACAAATACCGTTATACATTACAAAAAACAAGGACGTCCATCCATCAATCAATACTTACTTCAATGTCCCTTTGAAAATCAAATAAATTGATTTTCTGCCAACTGGAACCGTCCAAGGCTAAAACATTCCAATATTTGCAGACCTGAGAAGAGAGAGGGGTAGGCATTTAAATACAAGGCAATTAAAATAATAATATATGAAATAATGACATTACAAATCATATTTTTATTATACAATGCACTCGCAAAGCGATCAACTAATTATAGCCGAGGTATTCACGGTTACAAGATTGTTCACGCTTGAGAATGTAGAACATTTTTATGGAAACTTAATTATCTTAGCTCAGAAAGAAATCTTGCCAATATTAAACCTACATATATCTAGTCCTTTAGAAACATAAATTTTATTAATGAAATGATTAAAACCAACAGAAGAGTAATAAAAAGTTAATTTTTCCGCCAGAATGCAAATAAAACCTCCCATCGTTTTTTGATAAACCTGCAACCACTTCAAGTGCTCCCCAACATCTGCTCCATCTTTTAAAGGTAAAGAAGAATAGCATAGTAAATAATAGGAGAGGGAGGACGATGCAAATAGAAGAAAAATAAATATATAGAAAGGAAAATAAACTGGGGACAACCACAATTTATGTTAAAACGATGTTTGGAAATAGTTTCAGAAACTGTGTTCACGTTTTCGTGTTTTCATGCTATGTTGACCTTTTTGAAGAGTCAATAGGAAAAATAGTTGATCACCTTATTGGATACTCTTATTGGTAGTTGCTTTTATTATTAATAATAATGTTAGTATTATAATTAAAATACCTATCATCCAATGAATGAGTATTTTTTTATTATAATAGATATTATTATTATTTTATTATAATAGATATTATTATTATTTTATTATAATAGATATTATTATTTTATTATAATAGATAATAAACTTGACAGTTTCACAAAAAATGCTTAATAAACAGTTATTTATTGTCACATGGCCAAGGTATATACGATTATGTATCTGATGCTTGCCACGACCTTGGCACCAAGTTTCGAAATATATCTCTGCGCGCTCCACATCCAAGACCTCTTTTTATTGGACACATACATATGTACGTATGCACATATGTATGTACGTATGCACATACATACATATGTATGTATGTACGTACGAGGAAGCAGAATGTTTCTGAACTTGAAACCATTTCGAGCGACAATAATTACATTCAAATTGTTGCTAAGAATTCAAGAAAGAAATTAAGAAACTAAGAATTTTATTTTAGCTGCAAATTTTTCAACAAAAATATTTGAGCGTGCTACAAATTTGCTCAACGATATCTTCAATACAAATATAAGTAATTTAGAATAAAAGTAAACGCTTTTATGTGGCTGACTACAAATGTGGACGTTTGACAGGAATTCTATGAAATGTTCTGCTACTTGAACACACATCTTTTCTATGATCACATCACATCATTAAGATTCAATCAATCATCATCAAAGCAAAAATTAAATGAAACACGGATGAATAAAATAATAATAAAAATCGAGACGAGTCATGTTATCAGTTATTAAATGATGAAAAAGAGTGCTTTCATTCGACTTGGCCGAAGCTGAAGCCAAGCTACACCATAATGACCTCTGCTAAGGAATTCTTTAACTGAAAGCCTTTTGAAGGAAGTGCTAAAATGGCGAACCAGACCCAGAGTGAAGACTTTAAATACGACAAGTTACGATAAAGTGTGCGTTTATTATTGAATAAGAAAACAGTATTTACACTACGTCATTTAGTGAGTATGAATGGATTCACTTTGTTTTAATAGTGCGATAGAACTTTATACAAAGAAAATCTTTTATAAGGCATAATTTCGAAAAGTGGATGGAGCACGCCCATTGTTTTTAGAATGAATAAAGTTAGAGCTCAATTTAGACAGGAACGATAGACGGACAGACAGGGTTCGAAATCGATTCAAGTGGTGATGCCTATCATGAATCTATATATATTGTACTTAGGACAAACGTAAGTACAAACTTAATATACCTTTTCATCTTCGGGTTTAGGGTACAAAAATAATCGAATCAGGGACGAAATTCAAAGCGACAATCTGCATCTCCATGGGTTCAGTTGATATGGTTTATTTTTAGATCAGTTAACATTAAATCGTACATTTTCAATTAAAAGCAAACAATTAAAAAAACAACCAGAATACCGACTGATTATAAAAATGAATATATGTATATAAATATGTAGGACTATGCACATATACAAACCATACACATGTTCATTGTGCTTTTGCTAATATATGTATTTATTTTAAAAATAAACAATATTATTTATTTTGTTGATCTTTCGAGAACATTGATCTCTGTGAAATACTGTGAAATTGTTGACGGTTATAAATTAGAACTGCACCAAAACAAAAATACTATTTTTAAAGGGAAAGAAATGTAAAAATAATGACATTATGTGGTTTATATATGTATGTAGTTGCTGTTAGTTTTTATAACAGTTTCTTAAAATAGAAACTTAAAGCTATCAATGTGACCATTAATCAATCAATCACTCACAACACTGGATGACTCCCTTCCCTCCAGCCATCCACCGTTCGTTTAGCTTCATCGCAGACAAGAACTTAAAAAATAATAAAAATGTAAAAAACAATCTATTCTACAACAGCTGTTGTAGATGTGACGCGGTGCGAGCGGTGACGGCAACAGCTGCTGCCGTAACCGCTTTGGAATGACTTCAATTTGCTATAAAAGGACGTCAGTATACAACAACAACAATAACAACAACAATAGGTGCAATAACAATGACTGTCTCCAGCTGCTGCTGTCTACATTAAAACTGCAAATTTTAAAAAAGTCATGTAGAGCTCCATGAATTTGGCGAGTTTCATTAAAAAACTGTTTAAATTTTTGTTTATAGCAATTGAATTCCTTTGGACCGTTGTTTGTCATCTTGTCTCTTTCCCCGCCAGGAGCAGCACGAGCTACAACAGAGCACTGTAAATACTCGTCGAAATTATTCTCATTTTTTGTTTTTGTTTAAATTTTTATTGCATTCAATTGAAGCGCGTTTTTGGCTGAATAAAAAAAACTTCAAATAAAAAAAAAGAAACAAACAAGTAAAAAAACCAAAAATAAATCGAGTTTTTAAATGAATATTTTGAGAGGCTGCTGCCTCGCGCATGCAGAGCCAATTAAAGCAACAACGACGTATGTCAGCCACCCGGAAAAATAATAAAATTTGTATAAATTTTGCACAAGCAAAATACAACAACAATAACTACTATAACAACAACTACAATAAAAACAGCGAAGAGAACGAATAAGTTATTGAAAACAAGCGCCATCTTCTGCGGAGTGATCGACCGGATCGTTTTAACAACACTAATGAATGGTGCCGACGTCCTGTGGTCGCTGTTGTTTTTGCGCATAAAGTATTGCACTTTTCATTAAAACAACTATACACCCACTCAGCCACTCGTCACACCCACTATATTTCGGCAAGCTTATGGGCCCCCCTCCCTCCCCGTCTTATTATTCTGGGTTTTGCATACTTTAACAACGAAAAATCAGCAGCAGGTCGGAAAAAAATCAAATGAACATGGACCATAAAATAAGCACCGCCAAAATTCATTCACCTTAGAGCGATGTTGAGTAAGAGTTTCCCCTCCTCTCCTCCCCCCGAATCCACAGAGAGGGTGCTTTAGAATAATTTCTTCCGGTTGATTCTTTAAAATAATTCATTCTGGTCTGGTTGAAGGAAATAATTTTTATACCCTACACCCGAAGACGTGGTTCACCCACTTAATGTCCTATCAAAATGTGTCCTTGTATAAAATAGCTATGGAACTGTTTTGAAGGCAAACTGAACCGATGAGTATACGTAGGCGAAATACTGTAATCACATCTAATAATAGGTCTAAAGTTCCCAGGGGCCTGGTAAATCACTTTTGCGTTTTCTTCTAATGGTTCTCTTTTAAAAGTGTCTATCATCAGAGGTCATGTATTTATTGTAAGTTAATATAATTAACAAAAATATAAACAATAATAGGTATGTCGCTTTTCTTTCTTATCTTTCTATCTTATCCTCTTTCTTTTGTCAAATACGATGTTAAAAAGCAAAGAATTTTCAATTTGTCATCGCAACGTGGGACTTCCTTTTGACCTCTTGTCGAGGCAGCAACGAGGTCTAACATTTCGTATGTATTCACGCCTCGCGCCATCATCAGCCGTCATATATTTCAAATGGAATCTATTACACACTTTACGCAAAACTTAAGCTTCAAAGGCTTCACTTGAATTGCTGAAGATTCTACAAAAGCAGCAGCACCAACAGTAGCAACAGCAGCGTGCTGATTGCAACATATCACTCATTATATGTATTGTTTTTAAATTTCAGGAACAATTACGTGTAACTCGGGACGGATATGGAAGGATTTCGACCTTTTTTGATTAACAGCAGATGGTAGACAAAGAAAATCTTAAAAAACAAGTTTAATTCTTCTGTAGATGTTATTGGCCAGAAAAAGTTGGAAACAAACTTTATTCGTGCTGCCAAGTTTTCTGAAGCTAAAGAAGATGTAGAATTTATTATTCAGATAAAACTAAGAACTTAACGTCAAGTTTTAAAAGGTGAAGAAGCATTCGAAATAATTAATTAAATATAAGAAGGTTCTCGAGAACTAAAACGAATTTCGTAATTTCAATGAATTTGTGCGGCGGTTTGGATAGAAAGATTCTAATTTTGAAATCACTAATTTAAGTTAGTCACATCCCGGGGTCACACCCCTTGAGACCGTACAACTCTTTTCGATCTTTTCTACTCAGATCTTAAATGAAAAATTTTACCAACTTTTCGATGTTTAAACGGTTTCAATGGTTAGCCATAAAATTACAACTTTTCACTGGTTCGCTTGTTCGTCTGCGGTGTGTCAACACTGTATAAAGAAGAAGCATTTATTCAACCATGAAAAAATCATGTATTGTATGTACATATATATCATTATCAAAAGTAACACAGACGATGAACTAAGAAAAAGCAATGCAAATTATTTTAGGTCCAACCTCAAAGGAAGGAGGGCAATTCCAAGGAATTGAATTAAGAATGAAGCAGTAAAAGCGTAATGTGTTGAATACGGCAAGGATGGGGATGGCTACACAAGTTGTAAGAATATAAGAAGGTAGGAACCAAAAAGTTGAAGTAGAAAAAAAATTGAAAGACCCATTTGTATTTCGCTCTTAAAGGTTCCTAACTGTGGGACAGGTAAAGATCAAGGTACATCAAGTTAAGACTTAATATTCAAATTCGATGAAATAGGAATGAGAATTGAGAATAGTTCACAATCGTTGAGTACTTTATTTCTCTACTGCGAGTATATTCAAATAACCCACACTATAAATACTCGTACGTATGACTAAGAAGATAAATATTAACCCAAAACATAGCATTTCATTGACCTACGACAAGCTGTACGCTATTAGCGACATCGCCACCATCAAGCGAAAGCGGACGAATGCGAGGATGGGCGCAGCGAATTTTCTGAAGAGTGTGGCTCAGGTGGATAAAGTATTCGAGATCTAATACCCACTACATATGTGGGTTGTTGACATGACAAGAGCAAATAAGTAGCGCAAGAAGAAGAACAGACTAAGTAATGGATAAAATGTAAATGAGAAAAAACAACAAGTTCGGCGACCTTTTAATAATAGGGTACACTTTACAGAAGGTGCGCTTCGGGGAATTTTCTCAATAAGAGTATATATTATCAATATTTAGTTGAATTTTGAACCCTGCTGAGCGTGTGTCTCAAGGATTTACAACATATACGGGGGGAGTCAGAACACATGCTATTGATGCCTGTCAAATAAATATTAAACAACGTAGCGTATTCAAATTTAAGGGATGGTACTTTCAACTATCAATCAATCAATGGTACTTTCAAACAATCAAAGCCATAAATTCGACTATAGCTTCAAACAACATACAAACAAGGTTGGGTATTTCTGGGACTCCCCTCGTATATGCTTCCAATATGAGCTCCAGAGGATAAAAGTAAAAAATTTCTGAAAATTAAGTTTTTGTACGATACTTTTATTAAGAGCTTAAACGCCCGTGTACCTTTGTGTTGTCTTTACCGAGTATACCATTAAATTACAACCGAATAGCGAATGGTTTATGTTGACATATGCGGGATATTCACGTAGTTTAAGTATCTATGTTGCGAGTATGGACCCCACCGTCCATAAGGAGGGTGGTTAGCGCGAAGGGGTATAGTATAGTATAGGGGTATAGTAATAGTTGTTGGTTTCATTTTATTAATTCATCTGAGGGTGACACTCTTTTAACTGTGAGAATCTTTCGTAAAAGTGACTCAAATACCAAAACTTAAACGATAAATTTTAACAATGAAGGCGAAAAGGGGAGATTGGAGAGGAAGAAGAATGAAGAATGAACGATAATGACGAAATATGCACGAGTATGAGTGAGTGAGTTTATGAACTCGATGCAGGCGACTCGAAGATATTTTAAGAGCTTTATTTTTCTCTGAATCTGAACTCAAAATCTAAGCATTTCTATTATTAAGCTTTCAATTCTACAGGATTTCTTTCGGTATGATTCACTTAAGCGTTTGTCTTAATTTCATATGTTCCAAGTGAGTCATAAATGCCAACGCGTCAAGTCTCTTGTCTCTATTCTCATCTGATGCTACTTCTGTCTTAAATACGTTTGCAAATAAATAATCGTATTCTACTAGCGAGCGAAGGATTTGCTATTTTTTATTTTGAACTCTTACTCGTATATTTTATATTCCTTTTTATACGATTTTTTAATGCAGCCAGACTGGCGACTAAAATTAGTTAAGCGTCTCCTAATTGCAGGATAAAATGGCGAAGGAGAAGATCAAAGAGAAAAGAGTAACGAAGAGAAGAGTAGAGAAGGTACGAGTAAAAGTCAAGTGAAGAACAAAAGTACTGCAGAGCTTCATCATGACTGGATCCATGGATGATTTTTCTTTGTGGACACAAAAAAGCAGAACTGCGGGATATCAGCTGCGGGTAACACTGACTCACCACCACGCTTTGTTCCGACTTAATTTGATGTAATGCACAAACCTTGATGTAATCATCAACAGACGAATTGAGTTTGTAATTCTTTAAGTTGAAACAGCTGCTGAAGATGTTTTTGATGGGAGATGTTTTAACATTTCGCAGTAGTTACATCCAACTCTTTGAGTTCGAAGAGCTTAGGTTGGTAATAAAAACCAAAACCAACCACGCTAGTTTATATGGTAAAAGACTGAAAACTGAAGGTCTTCCAGGGAGTTGCCCCGATTGACAGTCCCAACCAGTCACTTTTTTAGTGCAAAGAATAAAAGTAAAACCTATTTTTATTTTTAAACTTTAAATTTATTGGTTTTTCCTGAATTTTTTTGAAGAATTTGCATAGTACATATTTCAACCATTACAACAAAAACTTAATACGCCACTGTACCTGATGGTCGTCCCTTGGTTTCGCCTTGTTTCCGCTACCGTAATAAAAGGAACACTAATATCACAACTAAAATAGCATTAAAAGCAACACAACCATAAGAAAAAACCAAACAACAACCAAAAAAAAGACAAAAATAACTTCAAAACGCAACCATGGAAACTAATATAAACGAAAAACCGCAAAAATAAAAGAATATTTCATGGATCTCTGACTTTTTCCGGATAACAAAGACATTGTTGCTATTATTTGTTTGCTTTGTGTCTGGACAAGGTCTGGACGCCGTCGAAAGACGGATGGAGGGACAGAATGATAACCCAGCAACAAGCGAGTGATTTAGACAGCCATCTCAGTCGCCTTTTTTGTATATACATATACATATACATACCATACATGTTTTTTGTATGTCTGCTTGGTCTGAAAGGAAGTTAGTACAAATTGATGGCTTTAAACATAGAGAAAGAATAACAAGAGGCCGAATCAGCCAAATGTACTCATCGATGACATGGAAGCGGTCGGTCCGCAAGGGAAACGAAGAAGCGCAATGAGTGCGAAATGAATCAACAAGCAGAGAGCACGCAATTTCAGTTTCTCTATTTTTGCTTTGTGCCTTTCTCTCATTATTCGGATCTACTATGCATGACTTTGTGAGATCGACTTTGCTTCTGTTATTTTGCACTAACAATGCAAGCGAACATGCGTAAGAAGATATCGATCCAACACTCGTATGCCAAGTAAAGTGTGAAAGAAAGAACCGATCAATTTGTGGAGTACAGCGGGTGATAAGAAGAACGGTGCGATTCGTCTTCTTTTGCTTCTCTTACAATAACAAACCATGTGCAGCCGTCCGTCCGCCTGAAATCGTTTTAAAATTTGCAATTTATGGTTTTTGAAAGAAATTTTGCTTTTCGAAGCTTAGTTCTGCTTCTTGTTCAATGCCCAAGCTTTGTAACGCGCTGGCATGATCTACGTTCCGAGCATAGCGTGCTGTTGTGAATTCGTATAGGCAGAAGATTTAAGAAGAAGAATACTTTAGTCGGCATATCAACACATTGAACACGTTAAACGAAGGAATCGGAAGATCGACTTTGTGTTTGTTATTTTGTACTAACAACTGAAGTGCTTCTGTATCGTGTATGAATTTACCTTGTTATTGTAGTGTCCAAAACCATTATTAAAATTATTAAACACTAAAATTTTTAATATTTATGATTTTAGTTCTATTAAGGAAGCATTGACTATGGGCTGTCAATAAAACGAAATATTGGTGCAACAATTATATTATAATCTTAAATATACAAAATAACAATTAACAAGAATCTAATTTAATAACAGACCTAATTTAAAATACTAAACAGTTGATTAAGCCGGCAAAATGTTATAAAAAACAAAATTCCTTTAATAAGCGAAGAATAATAGGGCGAAAAAAATCCATGCGTAATAGACCGACAGACGTAAAGAAGTCAAATTCCCTTGTTCCCTCAACCCCTGCTTTTATCTTGAAATCGATCAACCGATTCATTCTCTCCTCCTTTGACATACAAGATTCCATCGCTCAACTCTTCTTACGAACGAACGAATTCTGAGAGCATCAGTGCAAACACACAAACGAAGGTAAACAAAGTCAAGAGAGCGAAGCATTGAGTAATGTATCAACGATTCAGTAGTGGATAGGAAACAAATGCTCAGAGCAGCAATGGAAACACAGTAGCATTGGCAATAGCAAAAGAGAAGAGCGCGAAACACTCAGCAATGAGTAAAAACTCGATCCAGTACTGGATCGACCATGCAAAATATTTTTGTTCAAGATTCGCCCTCTTGTTATTCTTTCTCTATGCTTTAAATTTGAAAATTATGAAGAAGAGGAGATGAGAGGGGATGAAGAGGAGAGTAGGACAATAATTCAAAAGGTTTCATTGAACCAACGCAGGTTGTTAAAAAATAACATCGAAGCTGTTACTAGTAAATAAAAATAAACGAACTCTTTTCGGAAGCTTTAAACAGGCCACTTAAAATTAAAAAGTGGGTGGGGGTGAAACGGCTTAAAAAATTCTCATAAAAGGTATCCATGATAATGTCAACATGTACAAGTGTGTCTATGTAGATTTTTAGATTCTAATAATTGATGTAAATACCTAATAAATCCTCTATTCAAATCATTTCCTGTTTAAATGTAAAGCCATCTCAGTCACACTTAAGAGTATACTTTTTAACCGTATAGTTGTGAGTTATCAGTACATCAGTTAGTTACTTGATTAATTAAATTCAATTTCAGATCATATCATATTAAATGTGCACTGAATTTGAAATTAGTTCTGAAATCAATTGTATAAAACGTTGAATTGATTATTCATACAATCGATCGAGTACACACATATGACATTCCTATATAGCCATATATGTATGTATAGCTAACGATGTACAAGAGAACTATATTTTTACATATGTATAAACATTTGCAAACATGATTGGAAAGAAAAGATTTATATATGTATATTTATATCATGCATATAATTATATGAATCCGTATTTCTTGTACACAAAAGAATATCATATTATATATTACATACGTACATACATATATGGATTTTACTAATGCTGAATACTAATTCGAGTAGTGATTAATAAATAACGCAACTTGTGTAAACTTACTTGAGCACATCTGCACAAGGATACGACATCCAAGTATGAAAAAATGCGTAGAAGGATCTCTTTTGGCAGTTGCTTTATAGGTTCATCATCTGAATCTGGCGAAATGAGGAATGTTTGCTGGAAAAATAGAATTGAAAGACAAGAAATTCAACTAAGTGATAAAGTAAAGCAACCGTTTTGTTAGGATGGAATTTTATTATATAAAAATAAAGTTTATGAATGTTTTAATAAATGAAACTAGTCTTGGTTACCTTGTGAGACTGTAGGCAGACTTTAACCACCACCACCGCATAACTGGCTGACCAAATAAATTTAAATTAATTCAACATTTCATTTACTTTGGTCACTGGCAGTGAAGAATATTTGAGTCAATTAAAATTCCACACTTTATGTCAATAAAACAAAAATAGCATTAGCAACGACAACAGCAACCACTCCAATTCATTTGCAAGCATGAACACTTCGCAATAAATCAATGAATGAACTTTATGAATTTTCAAATAATTGACATATGAAAGACATGAAGCATAGAAGCATCACAAACACCAACAACCACTACGATAGGTTTGTTTAGGTTGGGAAGGCGTTTGGTGACCATAGAGCCGTACACCACGTCCACCTACAGACGGACTTAAAAGCTGAAGAATTTAGTGCGAACTCTATCTAATCTATTACTCACATGTTAGATGCCAAAAGCACTTTCAGCTCTGCATAAATTTCGATAACTCTTACACTATGATCATTCGGAGGCCATGTGGCCAGGGCCGTCCTAAGGATATTCGGCACCCGTGGTATACACCAATAAAAATTGCCGCTCCCCAAAACGTTTGAGCCCCGGGTGTAAAGCCCAGTTGTTTCTATTGGTGGGATGAGGGTTAATGACATCTGTAAATCGGTACGAGTATAGTAGGATCATTTCCAATTGCAAAGCAAGGACTTCTGCTTGAAGCAAACTCTACAATGGTTCTTGAGTCTAAACGACTATTGAACTCGTAGAGAACATGATTAAAATCCCGCTCCAGCAAATATCTACAATAAAAAAGCTACAAAATTGGGCACACCAAATAATTAATGATTACTTTGGATATCAGATCGTATTACAGCAGAAGCGTGCAAGAGAATGACATGAGATCTACTCTTATCATTAATTCTACTCTTAAGTATTCACCTTGAAAGGGTGAACCAACCTTCCGTTATGAAGTTCGATACTTCAACTCAAACCAACACACAGAAAAAGTTTTATTATTCACAATCATATAGTAGGTAATCCGCTCAGCTGTTTCTCACTCAAGTCAATGATAAAGCACCTGATAACGTAATGACCACAATAATAACAAGCACAAGTCTAGTCTCTAAACCTGTAACAAATGAAATGTGTTGCTTTTCCAACAAACACACGAAGGAAAACACACACACACACTGCCAACAGACATTGGACAGTATCTATAGACTAAAAGTTAATAAGCCAACCGTATGGCATTTATCTTGTGATAACAGCTGTAATCAAGTAACATGTTTTTGTTTTGTTTTCGTTTCGTTTTGATTTTATAAATTGCAATTAATTGCAGTATAACAGAAATTACGACGCTATTAAAAGAGGCGTTTAACCCATTAGTTGTAGAAAAATTTATGTATATACTGTATTTAGATAGATACACAGATTCATTCACGTCATATAAACAAAATACGATCGAGTTATTGGATTGCTGCAATAATAAAATACTAGAATAATTGCTCATATAGTATTGATCGAAAAGTACAAAAAAAGAAATAAGAAACTTTTCCACTGGAAATAAAGTTATTTGATGTTATTAATTAGAGATCAGAATAATGTACACTAATAATAATAAGTTTCTTCAAAGAAAATAGAATAAATTCCACAGCATAGATTTTTCGATATCGTAGAGATTAAAATCGATCATAGACTGTAAATTAGAATCCGGAAGATGCAATTTTAACAAAACGTATTTCTTCAATTCTAAGAAAGATCAAAAACGAATCAAACAATATTTCAAACGTATTTCCTAATCAGTAAAATTTGCTAAAATGTAATTGCATTCAATTTGATAATGCAAACTTATTGGGACTGATTTTTCACAAAAACCTTATAATATAGCAATCAATATATCAATATAAATGAATGCAGGCAACAATAAATGGTGTTCATGTATAATTGGAAATCTATACGAATGACCTGCAAAAGCGAAAATAATGAGGACAAAGTTTAACCTTCAACTTAATTCGTATCCTTGTATTAACTCTATATGGACAGCGGTGGTTTAATTATCTGAGTGCGGATGCGGATTCACATACATACATGTATATGAGTGATTGTGATAAATAAATTCGTGTGGTAAATTTGAGTGATGTTTTATTATATTTTAATTTAAGAACTTATTAAATAAATAAATAATAAAGAAAATTGAAATAATAGAAATCTAAGCATTATTATTAAAAGAACAGATTGTAATATTGATATATTCTTTGGTTTACTATGTAGATTCACATGACTCATGAGAAAAATTAAAATTCGTAATATAAACGATTTTTGTTGAATTTTTTAATATATTTTATTGTGACGTTTTACTAACAATCTGTTTTTGAACATTGATGTATAGAGTAATGTTCAAGCACAATAAAAACCATAATTAAACATATTTAAATGCTTTGCTTTTGTAAACAATGGACTTTTGAACTTTTATTTTTTTTTTAGAATTTTTTCTTACTTTTCTTTTGAGTAGAAATTCTTAGAAACCGCCATGAAAGTAAATAATAAACTTTATCAAAATAAGCAGCAAAATAATTAATAAAATTGTAATGAATACTTGAGATTTTATTTTCCGTTGAAAAATGCATTTGTTATTATTTTTTTATATTTAATTGCAACGGAAAGAAAGAGATTATTTATTAAAATAACCTAAATAATCTTGCATTAAGAGGATGTAGGAGCAATAAATGAAATATATTATTTTAATGATATTTTCGAGTATAATGAGAACTATAAAAATTTGCATCAATTTAAAATGAAAAAACAACATCAACAATTAAATAAAAACGCACTACTCTGAATAAATTAAAATATTAAAAAGGAAAAACAAAGAAAGAAAACTAGTTTTGAAAAAAAAAATAAAAACAAAGAACGAAGAAATGCTACCGACGTATATATAATTAAAATGCAAATATTGCGAAAACAACAACTACAATCTCCAAGAAAAGCACTTGCCGCGTGTGTTCACACTACAAATAAATAAATGCAATGCGATGCAGCGACGATGAAGAGCCACAGAAGCCAAGAGAGGTGAGGCGATGGAAGTTAGGCGGCGCAACACGGAAGACGTGATGCAAAAAAAAAATGTAGTCAAAATGTAAGAATATTGTGAAAATCATTTAACACTCGAGGTCGCAATTTGCACATCAGCAGAACCGCGCTACAGACAGCAACGCTGCTGCCAAACAAGGAAAACGTCAGTTGCATGTGAACATGCTGGTGGATGACTGAAACGCCTGCCGGAGAGATAGAACCTTATCTACCATATGGAAAGCATATTATAATAAAACGCTTTAAATAAATTAAAATCAATAAAAGCCCATGCAATGAGGCCATCATCCATCGATATTTGAACAGCTGAGTAGTGGTGAGTTCAAAGTTTTCTTGCAATTACCAGATCTATTAAACTTAAACACTTCGCAGTAGGAGGTGATTCGAAGGTGAATTATAAATAATGTTAATGATGTGCGTGCAGTGAGCTGATTAAAATGCTTCATGGTATTTTTCATGGTTTTAATGAATGACTTTTTAGGGTTTGTAATGATTTCGATGATCACGATTAATTTGATGATGATGTAATATTAAGAAATTCAATATTTACTGGTATGTATTCTGCCTCAAAATCCTGCGTTTCCTGCTCCACCAAATACTCCACCGACTGTGATTGCTCCAGTTTATCGCCAGCAACTGCTGTGGCGGCCGCGGCGTGACTGCTGCTATCTCCCAAAAAGGCATTGGCAGCGCCTGCTGCGGCTGCTTTTAGTAAATTTTTAGCTTTCTCGGCGGCACCAGGAGCAGCGATGAGGGCGCCTGTTGCCGAAGACGTTGACGATGAGGGTGACGTTGATGCTGCCGCCGATGAAGATTGTGTGGATGAGGACGACGATTCTGACGATGACATCGAAGCGTTGGAGGTCGATGTGGCCGAACGCCAAACCAAACCGCCCAGCAACGATTTGTTGTGACTGATATTGTTGTTGTTGTTGGTGTTGTTATTGATTGTGGCAGCATTGGTGTATGTTGTGCTACCATGATTGTTGTTGTGAGTTAAGCTCAAGTTGAGATTTAAATTCTTTTTAAAGGTGTTATTATTGCCACTTGAACTTGTGATGGCAACTACTGCACCGCCATCAGCCGCATCTGGACCAACGTCGACAATATCGTTCGAGCCGACGGCACTGCAACTGCTGCTGTTCGAGGCGTTGCTGCTGCTGCTGCTGGCGCATAGCAGTTCAGCACTGCCACTGACGTCTCCAGAAACACTACCACCGGCTGCTGCGGTGCCAACTGCAGCGCTACCGCCTGCGCCACCGCGATTGTCGCTGCTGCTATTGTCGAGATGTAATTTATTTTTGATAAACATTTAAATATATTTTGTTATTCTGCTTGCGTCCACAAGATTTCACTATGGTGTCACCGAGATTATCGTGTTATTGTTTATTATGGTTTATTTATATTTTATTTATTTTTTTCTGAACAATGATGAATTTGTGATGGTGGTTATATTGCTATCTGCAGTCAAACATCCGCGCGTGAGGTGAATATTTGTTGAGTAGAGAAGACTTTTAATTACTACCTCGCGGACACAATACGACGGTGTCCTTTTATTCTAGCGTTTCTTTTTTGCTTTCTTCAAAATTTCGAGCAACTGAAAGGAGCCACTAAATGAGTCTGTACTTCATTGCAAATAAGTTCTTTCATTCTATTTCAACGCTTCTTTTATTCGGAGCTGAAGTTTTCGTTTTTCGAAAATTGTTCATAATTATTTCTTTCACTTTAATGGATGCTTCTACTTCCACTTTTCGGCTTGCCTTTTACACAATTGCGCGACTCACTGCTATGCGGCTTCACTGAGAACTGCTGCAAGTAGAAGTAGAGTTACAAAAGAGCTTTTTTTTGTTTCGTTTGATAAGCTTTCTGACTGAGGCACAGGAACAGATATCAACAGACACAGATACACACGGCCACACAGACACCCTCTCAAAAATTGACAAGCAACCAGCCTAAAGTGAATGAACGATTAAAAATCGTATGCAGCGGCGACGACAAGAAATAATAATAATAACAGCTGAAAGGCATAAAAAAATATTTATTTTTATTAAAAAAAACAAACCAAATCAGCAATAAAACTTTGTAGATACGCATTATTTATTTTTTCTTAAATTTTTCTTGTTTTGCTTTTGTTGTTGTCTTTGGTGATGATATTTTAAAAGCATCCGTGCTTTAAACTAACTGTTGAGCATTAAATACGTATGGAGCTTTGTTTTCGCAATATATTAAATACTTAATTTTATTTCCTTCACATCTTGTGATTGTGTGTTCAGCTTTCAGCTGCTTGTCCGTTGTCGAGATTGCATCTGATAGATGCACTCAACACTCTCAACGAGTGCGACAACAACGCACATCTCGTAAAAACAGCAACAACAAACGTTTGCCCAGAAAAGAAAATCAAAATAAAAGATTTTCATTTTGAGTATATAGAAAAAATATGATAATTTTTCTAGAGAGGGTGGGGGCAGTGCGGAAGACGCCGGTAGAAGACCGATCCGTGAAGTGAAGGGAGTAAGGGACTGATAAGTATAATGATAAAAATAAAATAAACAGTAGAAGTCGGTCGACATCAAGCATGTAAAAATGAATGCGTTGGCAAATAAAGAGGGACAAAATCATAAAAGGGGGAAACGCACCTTCATCAAAAATACCGACAACAACAATGCCAGCTGACAAAATATATCATACTATAATAATTTAGAAAAAAGAGAAAATCAAGATCATCAACTATACGGATTACTTTAAACTCTCCTTTAATTACCAACATTAATTTAATTTGGTGACTACGAATTTTTACCCCCCGAATAATGAAACAAATACGATAAAGAACATGCTGACAGGCAAATTAAAACGGCAAAAATAAATATCAATATTTCACTAGACTTTGTTAAAAACAACAAACCATTACTTAACATAAACAATAAAAAGGATTATAAAAAAAACGAAAAAAATGTAACCAAAACAACAACAGAAAAAACAAAATAAAAAAGTGAGAAGTTAAAAAAGAACAAAGAAATAAAAACATCCAACAGAAAGGTCAGTGCAAGTGTCATTAAGAGGTGCTAAAAACCAACAATAAATGAGGCTAACGATGCAAGTGCGATAAATAAATTCGCAGTTACTGCGACGTGGGCTCAGTACTTCTTCTCAAGGAATTTGCATCAAATAAACAACATTGTTAACGCGCAACAGTAAATTTATTGTATGTATTTTTCCAGCTGCCGGATCACTGATCACCAATGAAGGACTGACTGCATTTGTTATCTTCCGAAGGACAAACATTTGGAGCATGGGTAAGAACCACACTTTGATTTAAAAGATAACCATGAACAATAAATGGGATCGATAGAGGTTTGCATGGAGATTTTTTCATAAGATTTAATAGATGCCCATTGGAATGAGCTAGGATTTTGATTGCTAAATTTTTCAGACCACGAATAATGCGTGGCCATATTGAACCAATTTCTAGAGTTTAGCCGATCACTTGTAGATCTGTTGGACGAGGATATACAAAATGTCGATACCATTTAGGGGACCAAGGTTAAATAAAGAACGTTAAATCGCTCATTAACTCGAACAAGTCACGTTACCTGCTCATCCGATAAACGATTTGTGCTGTCGATGGCTATTGTAATCGGATGTATAATGCATTTTGATCAGGTTTGATGACCCCGCGCTCCACACTGAAGCAGCACTGTCGAATAGTGAGCGAAACACTAAAACAAATGCAAACAAACTTTGCTTTGGTTGGACATTTCGGCGGCGGTCGGTCGTTTAGTCATTTGGACGTTTGGTCATTGGTCAGTGTGGTCAGTATGGCGCAGTAAGTTTTTCTTGCTTCTTCAGACACGAAGAAGCTTCTTCTTGCTTCTTTACATCGAACGATTTTGCAGCCAGTCAGTCAGTCATCAAGGCAGTCTCAACAAAAAGTTGTTACCCTCATTCTCGGGAAGATTGAACTTGATGTGTTCTGGTGTGTGGCGGTCAGTCGAGAAGGGAAGGAGAGGGTTCGGCGGTTGGTGGCAGTTGTTTTGACTGCTTGTATGGTCATGGCAGTTAATGGTGTGCAGTTGCTGATGTCTTCATGAGCTTCTCGTGATGCCTCACTGGACACCGAAGAAAATTTAAATGTGCAATCAGAGAATAAAACGCACAAGAAGAACAAAATTGGTATAAATAAGTTATTTATAGTATATACAATATATATATAAGTTTTTTGCAATTAAAATTTTAATCATGGACCGGAAATGCAATAAAGCAATCATCATCTAAGGTGAATACTTTGTAGTACGTTAGTACGTTATAATAACTTTTTCTTTCATAAATATAAAAATAAATTAATAACTTGAGATGCTCTATTAAGTATCTGGTACTTCAAAAGATTGTGCAAAAAAAGAATGTGCATTGTCTAAAACTCTTCTGAACTATAACAAAAGTGTTAATAAAAGTCTTATCTAACCGGGATTTAATAACAATTACTAGCAATCTCGACCTTCTAGATTTTGAAACACCATGCAAAAAATATACCAATAATTACTGGAACGTGCCCAGGAAAAAAATAACCCATATAAAAAACTTTTCATCAACTGATTGAACAAGTTTAGGAAAATAAGAAGAAGAATACGAGGAAAAACGAAACTAATAAACAGTAAATAATACAGTATGCACAACAAACTCATCTCCAACTTCTTCTAAAAGAAAGAAACGAAAGCGACTACGCGCTCAACTTTTATTCCAACATCAACCAAAGCAAACCACGCCAAACCAAGCAAATAACTACTAAAGAATGATGGAGGGGAAGGGGTGGTGTTTAAGAAGGAGAAGAAACCCGACAGCCTACAGTCAAGGAATCAACAGTGAAGCACCACAGCAACAGCCAAAAACAATTTAAAGCAGTCACAAGTCACAAAATGAAGAACGACTTTAGTGCGTGGTATGAACTTAACTAAACTTAAGTAAGTTTTACGTAGGTATATATACGTATATACAAAGGCATATACATACATATGCGGCATCGTCTACAGGTATTTATTTCTCTTATTGGGTTCATTGCCACTTTTAACAGTTTCTTCTTTGTTGTGTATGTTTTTTTCTTGTTTCGTGTTGTTGCTTTTTCCTCATTCTTCTTACTGAGTTTACTGTATCGTATATAGTATGGATTCTTCATACACGAGTAACTAGCTATGGATTCCTACACAATATTAACATTAAAAGATGGCATTAAAGCTAGAAATGAAAGGCACTCGTAGAACGAAACTAAACACACAAACATCTGCAAACAGGTGGCAACACCAAACACAGTAATGGCTTTGGTAAGGAAGTGCAGTTATCAGTCGGACGATAATAATAATAGGTTTCACAGATAAGATCTAAAAAAGGATAGGATTGGAAAACATGTATAAATATAGTTGTAAAAATGCATCTTTATCATTATAAAACCTGTTATAAAACCTATAATATGGAATATAAACTTTTTATAAAATAGTACCATGTTGAAGCATAGACAATGTAAGTCCTCCATTTTTTATTTTCGTAAACCAACCCAAGTGAACGAAGGAAAATATACATTAAAGAACGAAAAAGTAAAACGTAAGACTAAAGACAAATCAAGAGTTCTTCCATTAATGAAAACCCTGTGCAAATTATACGAAGCCATAAACACAGAAATTACAATTAAGAAAGCATTTCGCTGTTAATTGAATTTCTAATGTAAACACAGCTGACGAGGAGGATAATGAAACCCTCGAAAACAAAATTTGTGAGTAACTAAATTATATAAAAACAATTATATAACCACAAAGAGTGCTAAGAGTTCAAGTTGTATAAATCTAAAGCTGAGACTACAGCCTCGTGACTTCTCATGAAAGATTCATTAACTTTAGACTTAGAAGATCGTTTAAATTTTAGAAGGAATTACTAAAGGCACACACCAGACCCAGAGTGGGGACTTTAAATAGATGGGGTTATGTTTAAGTGGGCTCACCGCGCCCATTCTTTGATGAGAATACAATATGTCGTCGATGCATAGAGAGAGGGAGAAAGGCTTTCGGTACATAACTTCATTTGTACCAGAAATGAAAGCACATAGTTTATACATAGAACGACATGCGATATAGTTTCAAGGAAGCTTCCTGATTTTCTACGGTTTCTTTACCCGGTTGTTTAGCGTCGCGAAACCAGCCGAACATTAGACCAAAGAAAATACAACAACAAAAAAAGGGAGAAGAACTGGAAGACGTCTTGCACTACTTATTGCATTTGTAGCTTTTGAGACGCAGTCAATTATTCAGTCAGTCAGTCAGTCAGTCACTCAGTTCGTAGCTATAATTATTGTAATGAATTCGTTAGGAACTTGAAATGAGACGAAACCCCCCGCAAATGAAATGCGGTAGTATGAGTGGGCCCGGGATGGCTCTCGTAATCCAGCCATGCATCCAACAGTGATCAAATGCATGCAAAGTAAACGAACAGCTTCAAGAAAATTCATAAACATGAACGCCGCCAACAACCATGACAAGAAAGGCGCCGCTTTGAAAAACACTCCTCTGATTTCTTTTTTTGTTTGTTTGGTTTTTTTGTTTTCTTTTGTTAAATAAAATATTTACACTAAGCAAAGAGTAGAGTGAGAAGAATACAAGTAACGGTTTTTTAATTACAGTTGAATATGTTGCGGAAAATTAGTTAAAACATATAAAATCAAAAACGACGATAAAAAAGCAGATAAGATCAAAGAAGATGAAGGCGAAATAAGTGAATGTGAAAGAAAAATAATGCAAAGAATTTTAATAAAACTGTAATAACTGTAATAATAAAAAATTTTAAAAATAATGAATTTCCCTGAAAATGAACCCTTAAAAACCTTTTATCCAAAATTAAAATCCCCTTTTTTTATCATTAATTTTTCTGTATTTTCTCTGTTTTTAATAGATTTGTATTTATATTTTCTCTCCAACACCAGTAAAAAGATTCACGATTTATATAATGTTATTGAAATGAAGTTAAGAAAAATGTTCAAAATTATTTTCTAAGTGTGGCTGACACAACTTCAGCAAAGAAAAATAATTTAAACAAAAACAAAACAGTGAAACTATAGAGAGGTGTGTTTGCAGCGATTGCAACATAGTTTTTGGAGCAACAAAAAAAAAACGGGAAGTAAAAACTACCAAATGTATAACTTTAGTTTATTTGCTTTATTTATTAGGTGCACCAAAAATGTTTCCGTCATGTTTTTGAGGAGTGTAGCAAAATCAACACAAAATCAGAACAACAATAACAATAACAACAACAATAACAATAATCAGAGTGTAGCAGCATCTGCAGATAAACCAAGATAGATGTGCGCACGTGTATGTGTGTTTGTGTGTATGAAACACTGCAAAGTGATTCAAAACATCTGAAAAAGCTGCAAAACAGTAGAAAAACGAGAGATTGAGTAAGAATGGCCAATGATAAACACTGCACCAAGCAAGGGAAAAGGGAACACAGCAGGAACTCAAAGGATTCAAGTGTAAATATCACCAGAGTGTATATACTGCGGCCATAAATACAGATTTACCTACATACATATGTACGAGTATTTACGAGTATTTACGTAACCTGGTACAAAAAAATACACTTAGCAGTATAGATTCATTTTTTCCTCTTCTACGAAAACATTTCTAATTAAATGGCAACAAATTGTTTTTCGGTTTTCCCAATCTTTTCTATTCTAATGAAAGACGGACATAAAAAATAAACAATCCACACTTATAGATTGAAGCAACTTTTACTTATTTAACCTACGAGTAGATGATATTCTGGCGTGGTGTATTTAATGGGGTGGGGGAGGGAGGTATCCCTTTAAAATATGTGTGGCTTTTGTGGTGGCAAAAATAGGTTGCAAAACGAGGACAAATTTGGCACAAACACAGAAATTTCGTGGCTTTAGTTGTGAGCAACGCGCAGGAGCGATAAAGAGCGATTTCCTCACCAACAGACACCCCCATCCTCCTCAGGAAACTGCAAAGTGGCAAAAATAGTTCAAGCACAAAAAGCATGCAAAGCGCAGTGCGATACTTAATGATTTTTAGCCGTTCATTGCTTTATTTAAAGAGTTGCAATCGATACTTTAAAGAAACCAGGCAGCAAGAGCAACACACTTTCGTATCTAGTATCTAAATGTCACGCATACGCCACGTTGTATATTTTTTTTTCATTTTTCAATTGCATCTAATGTAAAATGTCTTTTTGCAGTATTGCGCAAAATTTTAAATCTTTCTCAAGTCATTTAATCAATTAAATAAATATTTCTGCTGCTGCGGTTGTTAGACTTTGTGTCAGCATCAGCAACAGCGGCAACAACAACAACCACAACGAAGAACTACATTTGAATTGAATGAAGTAAAAATAAATAAAAATACACATATTTTCAAAACATTCACAGCACAAAACAGCTGATGACGACAATGCAAAATATATGTACATGGGTATCTACGAGATACAGTCTTAAGAAAGAATCATCCGTAAAACGAGGAAGCGATCGCCAGCTATATAACACTCTACTACTTCACTATGCTATACAGCTTTTTGATATTTCTCTCTTTTTTCATATAAATCTCCTCTGCAGTTCTTAATTTAGTCGTTGATTTTTGAGTGGGGGTTTTTTGTTGTGAAATCTTGTAAATACATTAACTTCTTGCTAGATAGGTCAACACAATTTGTGCTCCAGATTTTTCGTTTATTAAACGTTTTCTCAGATCTCACAGATACACATAATTGAAATTTATCTCAGCAGCGTTTAGGAACGATATCAACAACAACGACGACGACGACGACTCAACTGCAACTGCGACTGCAAATTGCAACCACAACGACGACCGCTACGACGAACGAAAACTACTCCGACGACGGACTTCAACGACGTTCGAATGAATATTAACAACAAATGACAACCAGCGCCACCGAAAAACCCTCAGATACTCAGCAAAAGTACAAATTCGATGCATGCATGCAAGTAGTCGTTGTTGTTATGGTTGTCGTCATTCTCTCCCAGTTGCAATTTTCAATTCAAGTTTCTCGGAACTTGTTTCGCTCATTTTGCGGAAATCCAAAAAATGCAACGTTCAGAAAGTGCAACACGACGACGACGGAGCATAAACTGTGTGATAAAAGCTCTATAAGCACACTGAGACGAATTTAAATTCGCGATCAGAGGTTCTACATAGTTTTCACCGAATTCAGACTTTTAATAATAATGACTGGCTCTTTACTAGTGATCGAACCTGAGGGACACTACAAGCCTTTAATAGCATACCCACTACCTGTGCGGATTTTTATATCCTGTATAATAAATATTTATAATATGTATATAATAAATATTTATAAAAATATCCTGAATTAATAACAAATAATTTGACAAATTAAAGGTTTGTTTTATTTAGCACACTCCTTATTTTTCTGTAGTGTACTTACAGAGTTGCCAAATAAACTGGAGAACGAGACAACGATTGCCAGCTGGAAGATTCAGATGGCAGAAAAAGGGAGAGAGAGAGAGTGAGAGCGGGAGAGAGAAAAATACCAAACAGATAAAGCCACTTCAAACACTGAGGGGCATCTAATTAAAGCCCACTACTCTACACACTCGCGTGTGGGAGCGTTCACAGCAACAGCAAGAAATACTCATTTTCATGTCTACATTACATTTGATATTATTTAAGCCATTCACTATTTTTTCCAACAAGTCTTGCATGCATGCAAATTTATTAATTGCTACACGCAGCGACGACAACAGTCACGGGAAAAAGTAGGTGCAACAATAAAGTTATTATGCCTCTTACACGCTCGGCCTACTCGACCCCTCAGTACCACATTATGTATATTTACTCTTCGTCCCTAAAACTACTTAATATCGGTCGGTGATGCTTGGGTACTGTTGTAAGTTAGTTAGTTCTTTCACTAGATTTCCCGTAACAGATTTTATAGACGTCATTACAGTTTTACAGAAAAAATCCGTTTATCAAGTTCGGTGATTTGAAAGAAAAAAAGCGTAATAAATTAAAATTTCCGTTTTCTAAATTCATATAAGAATTATATAATAATTCTAATTATTAAGTTAGTATCTCTTTTTAAGGATATAAGTTTTCTTTCACCAAAAGTTTTACATTATTATACAGTAGTTGTTAGTATATGTTATAAAAGTATATTTGTATGCAGTAAATGTTGGACATAGAATAGCTATTATCGAGCATTTACTGTACATACGAATGCATAACATTCGTTAATAAATACTTAGAAAATCTCTTTTAAGCAGAGAAACAAATAATCATTAAGTAAAGAAGTAAACGTAACAAAATCAACTTTGAAAGTTAAAAACTTATGACTAGGAAGAAAATTGAATATTGTTGATGTTATGTGTGTTAAAGCAAAGACTCATATGCTGTTCATTAACACAGTATTTAATAACATTAGTAACAAGAATAAATATAAGAAAAAAAGAAAATAAGAAGAATATTCTTTCATCAAGAATGATTTTACAATAAAAATCGCGACTGCTTCACTTGCAGGTTCGTAGAATTGTATGACAGACATGGCCATGTATAAATATATGTATGTCCATATGTAGAACAACACAAACGCAATTAAACGCTTCTTAAATATTATTATTATTATAATTAGTATAATTAATTAGTCGAACTTTTTATCTCTAGCATTCTAAGGGATACAAATTGAGCATTTTTATTTATTATCTCATTTTTTAGTAATAATAATAATATAATAATTTATATAACAGAAAACCGTTCGCTTTATTTGCCCTTGTCTTGATCTTTTCCTGAGACTTCTTCATCCTTTGTGTGAAATAACAATAAACATGGATATTTTTAACCGGAAATAAAATTCATTTACAAATCATTCATAATTACATATGAAATCAAATGAAAAGTGTTATTAATCAAAGTTTAATTGGATGCAATTAGCTAAATTAAAATGTTATTGAACCCAGAGAAACAACAACGCCTGAAGTCTCAACACACATCAGTCTTTAGCCAAAAGAGACTAAAAAAATATAAAAAATTACTGCGAAAAATGGAAGTATGGCAGCTCTGGCCGGCAATGAACTCGTCATGCACTATTAAATGCGTAACTACTGAAATGTAAAAGGGGAGGATTAATAAATTAATCAAGAAAGGAACTTAGTAAATGAGTATTAAAATAAAGAAATAAAAACAATTAATTTTAAAAGGATTCAGCAACAACAAAACCAAAAAAAAGAAAAAACAAATGAGACAAGTTTAAGCAAAGCCTGAATAAATAAATCTTTATTCCTTGTTCGGGTTTCTTTTAACAGTTATGATTATTATCCAGCCTCTTTTTTTTGCATTTTAACAGTATTTTAAAGATTGTTTATTTCCTTTTTTCTTAAAGAAAATGCTTTCATATTCGTAATTTTCTTTATTGTTTCTCTCATTATTTCTATGATTGTGTCTTTCAGGGTCTTATGAGCTCTATAACAGTAAATTCTCTTATAAATATTTGCCTCTAGATGCGAACCAGTCTTCCCGCAGAAGCGGCGTGAATAAAGAACAAGTTATGCACATAAGATTAATGTAATATACTTCAGATTAAGATGATTTTTTCTTCTTATTTTCCAGTTGGTAGGATGTTAATTGATAAACTTAAGATTTGTAAAAAAACTTGCGTAAAATGTGGGTTTGTGTATACTGAGACTGTGAATTTTCTATTTATTTATTGTGTCCATTTAACTAAATCACGACACACACTTCAAACTTTGCCAGTTTGAATGTGTCAAACATTGATAAACTTTAGCGTATTATTTAGCGTATATTTAATCATATTTTACAAAGAAAATACAACCAAATCTGCTACTATTCCAAAATTGTTCTTAATTAATAGACGTCAAGACAACTTGTCAAGACAGGTTGACAACAACAGCAAGCATGAAGCAATTTCGTTCTCAAGTGTATGTAGTTAATCTGCAAATGCAAATGACAACGGAGACGTATTGAGAAACAATTATTTCTCAATAATCTTTCTTAATAACGCAGAACCTGTAATAAATAATCGCTTGATTTCGAACTTATTAGAACTATACTATAATAAATAAAACTTTACATATATGTATTTACAGTGTTGGCCAAAGAATTAGTACAGTTAATACCTTGTGCTATTGCCTTATAACAGCTTCCAATTTTCGTAGCAAACTTTCAACTAAACTTTGGCAGGGACTTCGGGAAATGGAATTTCATCCACCTTGAATGGCACCCCAAAGCACAGAGGAATTTTCAGGTTGCACCGCTTTTTCAACATCATTCCACAAACTCTCAATTGGACTGAGATCTGGACTTCGTGCCGGCCATGGTAAATAATTTATTTTTTTATCGTTTAGGTACTGCTTTAAGAGTCGTGAAGTATGCTCGGGATCATAGTCATGCATAAATGTGCACCTTAAAGGCAAATTTTCATCCGCGAAAGGCTAAATGTGGTTCTCCAATATTCCCTTTTCGTATAAATACGCCGATCCATTTTTGTATCAATCTTAACATTTGGACCTACACCATGTTTCACAGTTTCGACAGTGTATCGAGGGTTTAGTTGTTTATGCGGTGGACGCTATACTTGACGCTTACCATCACACCCAAATTCAAACTAGACTCATCGCTACAAAAAACATTTTTCCACTACACTAGTGGATTACAGTGGATAGTACCACAAAAAATTGTGGCAAACAATTAGGATATTTGGGGTTCCAATTTGTCATACTGCATTATGTGCTAATTCTTTGACCACCACTGTATATTAAAACAAATCTTGACATTTATTTACAACGGTTTCAACTATAAATTATTTGTATTTCCTTTTGTATTCTATATTAATTAAATTAGTCCGTTGCATTCTTATCAGTTATTTTCTTAGTTGATTTTTTTATTCCAAGCAAAGCCGTAGTCAGAAAGAAGCTAGGGAGCTTTTCAAACTGATGAGTCCATTCATCCGTCTGTCTCTTTGTCTGTGGAAATCACGATTACAGTAGAAGGAATATCGTCATGCAATTCCGCAAGAATATTCTATGTCATCACAGACTATTCGGCTAAGAACAGCGCCTACTTCTATAGCGATGCTTTTCTAAAGCTGAAATTCTAATCGCGAATTAAAGTATCAGAGCAAATCGAGGCTACATAAAATGGGAGTGATCCGACCACTGAATTCAACTATAAATTTATCCTGGGACAGTAGTATATGAGTTTAGATCAGTCCGACTTAAATACTCTTGTTATAGATTTGTTTTCTGTAAGGATTTCAGTTGAGTGACACTAGTATCGTACATTAGTACAGAGTATAATATATTAACAATCAATCATTAACTCAACCATTAATTTTTATGCCGAAAATATTGTATCACAAACAAAAATACTCCAAAGACAACGCAAGGCACAAATATAAATGAGGAATTAAGTAGAAAGGATGTTGCAAGGCGGATCCGAATGACGGGTTGGTTAGGTAGGTACAAAATCGGAGATTTATCTGTAGAAAGATATGTTTTTTAAATAATGAAATAATGCAGAACTGCGTCCATTATTGCTGGAGTTTAGAACAAAAAACCTTTACAGAAGTAAATACTGATATACATATATGTATATACATATATATATGCATATGTATATGGGATATATATATGCAGAGCCGAATGTAAAAGTGTATATATGTATATATATAAAAAATGGTACTTACATCAAAATTTCGGTTGCGTACAGAATTCGTCATTTTTTCCTCATTCAATTCTACTAATTTTACAAAGCAAACGGACAAATTGTTTGCGTTTTTTGCAATGGCTGCTCTTCTTAGTGAAAAATGCAAAATCTTAGTTCATTTTTTCAATCTTTATTTTGACACTTCTTGATTTTTTCTCAAAATTATCACTTTATTTTCTTCTTCATTATCTGCGTTTATAAATAATAAATTCATCGGCATGAATCGAACCAAAACAAAAACTGCACGTATTCCAAAGTTACAAAGATAAGGCAAGTATACTGTTGGTACACTGAAAATTCACTGTTTAATTTTCCATCAACAACAAATGCCACAAAACTTGGATGTTTCTCATTTTGCAACGCATTTCTTTTCTTATTTCGCATTTGATTTCTCCGCCGTTAATTTTCCAATTTTGCACTTCATCAACCCTGTTTTCATAAACTTTTCTCTGTTGTCGTCGTACTTTTTATGTTTATTCCTGGCCTCTTCTTCAATCAAATAAAATAACAAAAGTAGAAGAAAAACTTTGTAAACTGCGCGACTGTTTTGGAAAAAACACCGATGAGGACAAACCACAAGAACAGACAAAGCAAGTGCCGCAGACGAACCGATTTTCGGTCGGTCGCCTGTCTACTTTTTGCAAACAGGGTTGCGTAGCTGTAGGAAGGTTTTCACTTTCGTCTCATCACAGAATTTTATGCTATTTCATTCTATTCGGATCAGTTCTACAAGAACTGCGTAAATAATATTATTTGCAAATAATTTGACATAGGTTGAAAAATATTCCAATTAGCAATCAGAGTGGATTATAGAATAGAGCCAGTAAATTGTACTCTAGCAAATTAATTAGTTGGGTTAGTTATATTATATATACATAATATAATGTAAAATGGGTATTAGTATTTTTTGTTTGCTAAGTATTTTTTTGTTTATTTAAAATGAGTCAAATCTGATTTATAGTACGTAAATTCTGAATTATTTGATTACCTACGAATTTCTACTACCTCAGATATAATCATCACTGGAAGTTTGGACCTTGTTTATTTTTCCTTCATTTTTATTTTGATTACATTTTCTATGTTAATTGTTTTGTCTGATCAGAATGTTTGTTTTTGCTTAGTAGAGAAAAAATTCGGACGGACTTTTTATTAAAAGCAGCTCAGAGATGTAAAGACTTCAAAGGGTTAGTAATGAAAGTAGTTAATATTCCTTACTACTATTTTATGACTTCAAGATGTAAGACAGAACGCGTCGCACAGAAACTACATCACAAATGTTCTCTGTCTGACGTGTGATATAAGAAACTGTGAAAAACAATTCAGCGAAAAAACTGCTGCGCGACGCAGTACGAAATTTAACAAAATGCACCTTACCTAAGTGTTGCTCATATATATCTTCCTATTAATATTTCATTAATAGATTGTTAAAATATTAAATAAATGAAATAAATGATCAAAATATTAAACAATTGTAATTTTAAATATTATTTAAAATGTTATTTTAAATATTCCGTTATAACTCCAAACTAAGCTCTCTTGTTCTGATGTTAATTGTAAACTCATTACGTGAGATCTTAATACACCTCGTGATATGTAAACTATTTTATAATAATTTGTTCAAATTTAATCATTTGTTAACCACGTAAGGTATCTCTTCAAGGTTACTACTCTGTCTACGGTCTTCAAGAGGTTTCAAGAATGAAGAGAGCTTTTTCACCCTGGCACAAAGTAGAAACGTAATGTTACGTGATATACGTAAATATCTAAAATGTATATATTTAATTACAATTAGGGAAAATTCTATTAAACAAAATTTGCATTTACAACCATTATATTTATATTTTTCTGTCAAGATATGATTTTTAAAAACTGCACTGCAAACGTTTCCTGTTTCTTCTTCTTTCCGAATTTTCTCTTTGTCAATACCGAATGTGCATATGGTAGAACGTCTTTAGAAAAAATAAAAATAATTAAATAATAATTTATTATTTAGACTGAATATTAATAAATCAAAAAAATCTTATTTATTCGTACATATCAGTAAGATAGTACTATATGTTACAACCATATTTGGTATTCATGATAATAATGTATATTTGGTATTTATATTTTTATGTATTTTATTTAAATAATAATTATTTATTCATAAATCCAAAGATAAAACTTAAGATTAAATAAAAATAGTAGCACTAGCTGCCGACCTTGCGGGTTTTATTATCAGCTCGATGGAAGACAAATTAAAAATTATTATAAGAAACATAAAAATGACAAAATAATTAAATGCGTAAATCGCTTTTTTAATGAAATTATATATAAATTTAATGGTTTGTGTAGATACAATCCTAACTATTTTAAAAATAGATTAACCTTAAAAGAAATTAATGTGGACCCTCAGACAGATATCTTTAATGCTTTGCAATAATAATAAAATACCTAATATATAAAAATTAATGTCCCAAACTCGAGAATCAGTAGCTGATTGAACTGAAATTCAAATATGTTTCTCTTCGCGTCCGATGTACCAGCATAGTTTCAATCTAATTATCTAAATAGGCACGGTGACATGTTAGAAAACTAAAAAGCGCATAAGGGCAAACCTAGTACATATGTTATCTGTGTCGAATCCTCTATATATTCTTCTAAACCTCATTATAGGCACGGAACGTGGCTTATAAATTGACTAGTTCAGTCTCTTTTCAATTCTCAATATGTTTTTTTTGATTTTATTTACTGAATAAGTCTCTGCCTCCTTTGATTACACACAAAGGTCTATTGCTCATCGAAATAGATATTTAGCGTCCGCTAGTCAATTTAGGTTTTCAAAGAACAACCTTTGACAAATTTGTATAAAATATAGAACGTTTTTGAATACATTTGCAAAACTGTACCTTACAACCCTGAGATACTTGCAACCCTGTTCGAGAACATATTAATCGAAGAAACGAAACTGAACGAAGAAAGCGTCGAACAAGAAAACGAAAACCATAGAATTGCTGACATTCCAAAAATACTTTTGCAACTAGTGCTGATTGGTCTCCTTTTATCATTTTCATTTAGAAGAAATTATAGATTTTTAAAAATGGTAATATATTTAGTTATTTACTTTACCACTAAACTTTATTAATTACATTAACCCAACTTCTTTCTCCTTTGCAGGCAAAATACACAGAAGATCAATTGGCTGGTAAGTATGGACAAACCTTAAAATCAGTGTAAATACATAATGTTAACGTAAAGTGAAAATTGCATACTCAATTACTACTGAATCCTCCTGATTTATTAGCCTACCGCTAGATTTGCACTTTCGACTCTAGGTCGTATACCAAAGTTCTTATGCTATCACGCACGACTGATGACTCACTTCACATAACTTTAATAATAAAGAAGCAGCAACAGCGTCATCGACATTATCTTTCGACTTCGTCATCATATTGAAGCTATTGCAGAAGCACTACATATTCAGGGTTTTAGTGATTTTATTCGTTTCATCAGTATATGGTAATAGTCTAGCTAGCTCTAAGCTATTGATAAATGTAATTTTCGCAAATTTTTACAAGAATACATATAATGCTTTTATTTTGTCTAAATACCTGGACCCGGTGTGCTAATCAAACGGCAATTGGATTCACTAGATTATTGTTCGACGTATTTATACGATTGTTAATTGCTTTTACTTTGTGGTTATTTCGTCTCGTTCTTTACTGCATCAAATTCTTGCACAAACGACTTCACTTTCAAATCAAGTCAGCAGCGACTGATTTATTAGGAAATCATTTCCAATTTATGGTCATCAAGTCAGGTGTCGGTTTTTTAATATAAAAAATTATTAAAAAAAAGAATCTACAAGTTACTCGTATTATTTCTCGATAGGAAGTTTATCCCTTAAATGCATATACATTATCCAAATATAAATTTACAATTTAAAGACATTTTTTAAAAATTTAAATATCATTAATTCAGTCAGAAAAATTTATTAACTCGTACGCTTCTTCACAAAATTGATTAAATGTGTGTAAATGTATACATACTATATGTATATAAATTACTTGTGTATAATTCACATATAAACCAAAAATGGCAAAACCATATTTTTTATTATAAATATTATTGTCAAGAATAATTCTCTTTTTTATCATATTATGTTTGGAGTCAATGTTTTACACTGCAGGCGTTCATAAACCTGTTTATTTATAACCATATTTGGTGCTAATTTCTATTACGTTCCCATTCGACTAGCAGAATTTAGTTCGATGCCCAGACGACGACGTGTTTTTATAAATTTGATTTTCTTTTTGACTCTGAATCTTGTTTAATGTATAGTTTTTTTTCTACTACCTTAGAAAAAATAATTCGTCAGTTACACTGTTCGGATTTTTGCAACATTAAATTGTAAAGAAAAATATTGATTCTATTCATTTGAAGCTTGGTTCTTTTCGAACTCCAAAAAACATACTGAAATGGTTTTATAGGAACTTCTTTTTCTAAAATATTGTATAAGAACTTTCAGTTTTCACCTCTTTTTTGCATCTTTTATGACTTCATCCTTGTCTCTCTGAAGATCGCTCGAAGAAATGAAATTTAAAATTTTAAAGTTGTAGCCAAAATTTTAAACAAATTAATCTGGAGAACTTTTTAAAATTTAATTTCATTGAGATTAAATGCATCTGCATAGATCCAACCTTTAAAATTTCGTTTTAGTATGGCTATTGTTTTCAGTGCATTGTTTCTTCGTATTCGCATTAGTTGTAAACCACAATCAGTTGCCTTTTTTATTAATGCGCTACTCTTATTGACAACCAACAAAGATCAACATATTTAAGCTATTTTCTGCCAGGCTTCGTGCGTATTCCAGTTTCTTCAATTAGTTGTGAAGCGTTTTATTACACGGCAGGTTGTTGTCGCTGCGTAGCACATCGTATTTCCATTGATTTTCCACACACTGCATCGCATAGCATTTTGCAATGTATACCTATCAAGAGGAGCCAACTAGAAGCACTTTTAACACCGTAGAAGGTCATATGATGGGTCCAATTTATACACAATTTCAAATTTTATTATAAACAAAAATAGATTAATCTTTACATTTCTCGCATTTAGAATTTCAAGAAGCATTCAATCTTTTCGACAATCGTGGTGATGGCAAAATACAGCTCAGTCAAGTCGGCGAATGTTTACGTGCCTTGGGCCAAAATCCTACCGAATCGGATGTGAAGAAGTGCACACATCAGCTGAAACCGGATGAACGTATTTCCTTCGAGGTATTCTTGCCAATCTATCAGGCAATTTCGAAGGCCCGCTCTGGGGACACGGCCGATGATTTCATCGAAGGCTTGCGTCATTTCGATAAGGATGCCAGCGGTTACATCTCGACTGCTGAATTAAGACATCTGCTGACAACGCTGGGTGAAAAACTTACCGACGAGGAGGTGGAACAGCTGCTGGCCAATCAAGAGGATTCCCAGGGAAATGTAAACTATGAGGAATTTGTGCGAATGGTGATGAATGGCTAGATATGTATTTATATTTGCAAAATAAATAAAACTAAGTATTTTTCATATCGATTAAATTGAATTGTGCAAAAATAGTAATAGAACACAAATCTGATCACGTCTGAGCGAGATTCCTTTTCAAAATTGCCATCAAATACTTGGTAATCTGTTGATCAAGTGGCACACACACACATACAGATAAAACAATTCAAATCGTCTTCTATGGTATTATTACTTAATTTATACATACATAAACAAAACCATTCGTGTACGTGCATTAAATTAAACCTAAAACATTTTCTAATTTTCCATTTTCAACCACACAATTGAATTTGCATTTCTTTAATTATATAAATATGTATTTTTTCGTACGTATGTAAGTCTAAAATTTTTGTTATTCCATAATGTATATGCGTGCATATTTAAGAAATTGTTTTTCTTATTAGAAACATTTTGTTTAAAACTTAAAGCATGCATTATTTCAAATACAATATTTTGTAATCAATAAAAATTTGTTAAATTTCAAGAACAAATTTTGTAGTTTATTTCGAATGAATTGAAATCAATGATTCTAAAATACAACTTTACTTTAATTCTTTAAGTGATATGGTTGCTTCCAATAATATTCACTTTCTATTAGAAATTCATTTGATATTCTTTTCATCCCTCTCTACCTCTTGAGAAGAAATGTGCTCTTGTTTCATATGAAACTTGGGACCGTAAATGTTGTTTAAATGATATGAAAACTTCTTAAAGAACCTACTCCAGCGAGCATTATATTTTAATATTATACTCGTACTCATCTCATAAAGATTTCTTTAATTTAGTTTTATTTCTGTAATAAAAATGTTTTCTCTTTTCTACGAACCTTTCTCCCAACCTTTATTTATTATTTGTAAAATTATTAAATTAGAAATCCCAATCCCATGCTTCCATTGAATCCATAACCAAATCGTTCAGATCGCTGCAAATGCCAAGACTTTCGTCTAAAAAACAAAAAATTTGCCGCTTTAATGTGCTCATTTGTCTCGTTTAAACTTTTATTCAATGTACCTCGTAATTTAGAATAATCTGATGTTTCTAAACCGTAACGTTGTAGTTGATCTAAGATACTTGTATGGCGACACTGTTTGAAGAATGAGTGGCTCAGCAATTGCATGGCTGGCCAACGATTCGTTGGCCGCTTCTCCATGCAAATTTCAGTGAATTGATGAAATTCATCGGAAAATACACGCTGGCAGTAGATATCTTGAGCTTGTGCCGCTACAGCGTTGGAGCTGTTAGCATTTGTAGTGGTGTCTAGAAAAAGTTTTGCTTAACATAAAAATTAAAGAAACAAAACAAATTCCCTAATAATTACCTATAACTTCCTCGTTTGCTGGACAAGTGGAACGATCCAGTAGCGTTGGAACGTTACCGCGTATTTTTTCAGTAAACATAAATGTTGGCTGCAAATCGCCGAAAGGCTCAACACCGTTAGCCAGCTCACAGCAGGTGATGCCAATCGAATAGATGTCCGATTTCTCAGTATAACCTAAAATATTTTGTTCCAACACCTCGGGCGCTAACCAATTTAGACTCTTCGCACTTGAAGGCGCCAGTTGGTGTAAAGTGTGTGCGCACTCACCATGTGTCACAAAGTTCGTGCATTCACGGAAACCTGAAAGGACCGCTTTTGTCTGATTCAGCAGAATGTGACTAGCGCGCACCGAACGATGTATGAAACCACGACGATGCATGTACTCTAATGCAGAGAGCACATCACGCATAATAAGAGCAACGAAAATCTCAGGAAAACCTTAGTAAACGCATTTCTTTAGACAATCATTTTAGTTAAAATCTACAACAGATATCCGGTACCTGTGTGAAAACAGTTTCGTATAGTATCCTTACAACTGCCGAAGCACATCAGAGGGGCCACCAGGTGCAATTCGAAATTATGCACGAATGCCGTGTTGAATGAGTGTATGTTTGGATGGTTGAACTGGCGCATTGTAAGGATCTCATCTCGTATAATCGAACTATCTTCTTTGTTGGCTTTATCCATTCGATACTTCTTAATCGCAACATGCTGGCCGGTTGGCACATATTGTGCCAAATATACTGTTGCAATGCCATTAAAACATTTGGCCAATTCCACTTTTAGATCGTAGCTTTGAGGGTTGCATCCAAACATTTAAATATAATTTGTTTATACTCGTATCATCAACTAAATGCAGAAATCAACAACATTCATTAAAATTAAGAACAGCTGATGCGGTATGAAGGAATGGAATCATGGAATCCGATATCAGGGTTGCCACTCATGGTTTGAAATCTTTAACATTACTGTGGTACCTAAATAAGTGCGTCTTGCGTTACGGTTATCACTGCGCCTTAGAAACGACGTTGCGCTGTACCGAAATAACAGCGTTGCGTCTGCATATGTTCTGACTAAAAGTTTTTACACATTACACGAACATGAACATTTTTTTGACATCTGCCTCCAACTTCACTTAGTAGCGCATGCCAAAATTGGAAATTCGAAGGGGTCTCCGTCTGTGCGTTTCTTATTTCAGCCACGTCCATAAGACTGCGTGTTCCAATTTCATTTTGACAGAAACGCAACGCACGACGCATTTATTTAGGTACCACAGTTAGCCGTGTTTTGTTAATGATCTATACAGATCGTCGCCATACAACTGATGCCTTAAACACAATCAAAGACGCAAGGCGCAGATTCAAGGTAGCGATGCAAGAAATGGCTCGGATTTAAACCAAATATTTTTCGGGAAGCAGAAGTATGAAATGTCAAATATTTGACTGTAGAGAACAATAGATTCATACTAACCAAAATTCTCGAAGTTTATTCGAAGTTTTTTTATTTTTATGTATATTAAAATATATTTCAAATACATTTATATAATATATTATACAGAATAATAATAAAAGAAGCAAAGGAAAAACACTCAGATAATTTTACAGCAACGGAAATAGAGAAAAGAATGAAATGTAAACAAACACAAACAAATAAGAACAAGAACGCTTTTGCATTCGTCAAAATTAGAATTAGCTCGAATGCGAGATGCGTAATTTCGCAGCTAAGTAGGGAAGCAAAATGGAAAGCAAACTTTTTTCTCGATCTCCATAAGAGCCCGTGTAATTTTGACAGTTAAAAATGAATCTTGCGTCTTTGATTGTGTTTAAGGCATGACACTTACCTAGGTTTTCCCAAATTTCTATCGCCAACATTGTATTTTTGCTAATCCCAGCCAACTTCACGCATTCATAAAATGTCAAAAAATATGACAAATAAAATAAATCAACAAGTCGGCCAAATACAAATCAAATAAATAATGAACCAACTGAGGCAACTTATTTTACATACGATGCAATGAAGTTGGGTGCGAATTCGAGTTAAACGAAATTTCCCTGGTAGTTTTTTAATAATCTGGATAACAAAATCTGCATAGATCATTAATAATTCTAATTATTACTATTATACTGATTTAAATTTTTTTTTATTATAATTATATGTATTTATATAAATTACAATTCGGCAATTGCACAAAAAGGTTTTTGGTAGGCTGTAGTAGTAGTGTAAAATTGAAAAATTAACAGGTCGTCACGCAACAACAAAATATGTGTTCAAAATTTCGGGCGTTCCCACAACAGCTGGAATAAGAACACATGGAATTTTACATGGACCGGAAAATGTTTATGTTTATTGTGGATGTTATTCACAACAGATGTCCTTCATTATTTTATGTTGCCCATGGTTTTTATTTTTTCTCGTTGAAGTTTTTTGTGTTAATCGTGAATTTATGAGCAGCATAAATAATGTCCTTAAATTGTAAGGAAAGCACTTACTCTGTAACACTTTGCAAGCTGGCAGTAGAAAGTTACCAAAATAAGGATGATCCCGTAATAACATTCAATTATCGCGGTAAGCGATGGAGGTTTTTGGATTTCGTGCGGAGTTCTTTAAGTATGGAACAAATAGTTGCTGCTATAAATGGTACGTAATATTTTTATAATTAATACATACATTTGTGCTTTGATAGGCTATAATTTCTCTTTAGTTGAATGTCTTTTGGTCAGAAAGTAGTAGGTTCAAAATTGTAGTACGGCAATCTATTTGCTGCGATAAGAATTTTTATTTCTATAATAAATGTATATGTTACAACGAATTAGTATTTTTTCAATTAACTTAAATCTCCATTTTTCATTTATCAAGTATTATCACCTACTTTGTTTTATTTTAGATAAATTAACAAACGCAAATGTTTACGAAGTAGACATAATAGAAGATCGTGGCGAAAACTGGATTGCACTGTTTTTTATTAATAATACTAGCCATGGGCATTGGATAGGGAGGCTTAACTTATCTTCTACAATATTTTCGACATTTTTCCATGAGGTTGAGAGCGATTTTGTACTTGTAAAGAATCTTCAGGAAAGTAGCAAAGTTATAAAGAAATATGTTACTACCACCCTCTTTGAAGCGTTATATCAAAAGCATTTAGCATTGAGCGAACCCGATACCAACAATGCAGACAACATCATTCCACAGCTGCCCAAATGTTTTCGCCCAAAACTCTGTCCATACCAACAAAAAGCAGTGGCTTGGCTTTGCAAGCGCGAGCGTGAACCCACAAAAATTCCTCAATTGTATGTAAAACTGCGCGCCAAAGACAACGAAACCATCGTCTATGCTCACAAAGTCTACACGCACGTTTTGGATTCAGAGCCAGAAACAGTAGTGCTGCCCCCTGGAGGCATCTTGGCCGACGAAATGGGCTTAGGCAAAACAGTTGAAATACTGGCGTTGATATTATTACACCCTCGACCACCTTTTCGCGATATTCCAGAACCTTTTTCAAGCCAAGACTTTAGCTTAAGAGAGGCGAAACGTCGGTGTTTGCCCACAGTATTTTGCGTGTGCGGATCCAATGCTTTGAAAAAAATCAAAAACGCAAATATTCAATGCACGAGATGTGAACTTTGGCAACATAAAGAATGTGTGTGCCGCTTCAATGGACAGCACGATGAGACGACCATCAATGATCCATACATTTGTCCACATTGTTGGAGTGACCTCGTGCACAAGGAACAAAAACTCGTTGCAAGTCGAGCCACAATTATAGTTTCGCCTAACACTATTAAATTGCAATGGTTGGCGGAGATACGGAAGCATGTGTATCCATCTCTGCGTGTTTTTCTCTACGATGGCATAGCCAAGAACATCTGGATTAGTCCACGGCAACTGGCTGACTACGATGTGGTCCTTACGGACTACAATGTGTTGCGTAAAGAATTTTATCACACAGCTGACAACGAATCGGATCGTGTGACACGCAAAAAACCGCGACACATGCGCTGCAACACGCCACTGTTGATGGTGGAGTGGTGGCGTGTATGCTTGGATGAGGCGCAAATGGTAGAATCAAATATATCAATAACGGCTAAACTGGCATTCCAATTACCAGGTACAACTTAGACTACTTTAATTTCATGTAGTTTCTTGGGATAACGTTCTTGTTTTGTCTGCGTGTCAGCGGTTAATCGGTGGGCTGTGACTGGTACGCCAATACAGAGTTCTATCGATGATCTTCATTCTTTGCTTGCATTTATTGGATTTGACGAAATCTGCTACCCTCGCATTATTTGGGATACTTTAGTGAGCTCTTTCCTAACAACAACAACCACTTCCGACGAACTCAAGCAAGAACCTGTTTCGGAAGCGAACAAATTACTCATCGATCTGCTGCAGCTGTGCATGTGGCGCACCTGCAAGTCCAATATAGCCAACCAATTAAAAATTCCACCACAAAATGAGAAAGTACACTATATTACTCTAAGTAATTTAGAAAAACTATTTTATTCAGAACAACATGCAGCTTGTGAAGAAGATTTCAACGAAAAATTTACAAACTACATACAGCGAGCGAAAACTACGGCAGAAATATCACCACAAATTATGAAAATCGTAAAAAAAAAAATCAAAATCCTCAGTGTCAATGCATATAAAATTTTTTTAATGTATTTACAGTTTTTGGAACCTCTTTTAAAAATACGTCAATGTTGCACGATACCTGTTGTGGTTAAAAACAGCAGCAACAAAGCAAACCATTTCATTGGCCAAAAGAAGTTTCTGCAGCCCAAACAGTTGCACGCCCATTTAAAGTCAACAAATGAAATGGAGTGCAAAACAGAACTACGCTCCATGGCTTGCTTTTACAACGGTAAGGAGACATTGGTGGTTAAAGTATGGCTGCTAGAATTAATTATTTCCTTTTCCTCTTATTTACACAATCGCAGGAATGGCAGGAATTTATTTTATACGCAAAAAATACGCTGATGCTATAAGACACTATGAATTGGTACTGCATTTAGCACGCGATTATACTGGCCTCAATATAAAGTATGTGAGAAGAACTTGTATATCTTATTTCTTTTATTACAAAAGAACAAAAATTAATTCTCAGATTTCTGCAGCGTTGATAGTTTGCTGCAAATACATGCTCTGCATAATATACTGCAAGCTTTCTACACGGCACCCAACAATGAACAGTTACATCCCAGCAATGTCATTTCGGATTATGAGGATCAGTGTAATAAGTTGGAATGGAAGTACCTAGAAACCTATGCTTCTCAGATGAAGTGCGTCCAGGAGGCCTTCGAAGCAGAGAAGGAGGCATACTACACAACAGCCACTAATGTTGAGATGGACTTGACTGCTTTTGTAGCAGCGCTCGCCGAAATAATTTCAACTGACTATTTACACATCCCATTGATGGAAAAGATTTATGACGAATGCGTACAAGTATTTTCCAATTGCGAAATCATGAAAATGGTTACTTCTATACATTCAGCGCTCTACGTTATGACGACATGGCACGATAAGGTCCTGAAAGTAATCCTAGATTTGAATTCTCGATTTGAGCAAATCAATTTTTTCACAAATAACGTACGTTCACGCAGCCAGGTTGCCGCTTCCGTTTGGAGAGAAATGATGCAATTTGTAATTAAAGTACGTGACTGTCATATGAGTGAAATACGTGTAAGTAATAAAAAACAAACCTGTTTTCTATTAATAAAATAGAAACACACAAATTTTAACCTCTGTAAATATGTAGTTTAAACGCAAACAAAACGATGGCAAGGATCAATCAAAATCCATCCAAAAGCAAGCGCTCTGTGACCTCTGTGATATACGTGACATTCTAAATAGTTATGAATGCTTGCTCTTCAATAAGGTGATTGATAAAGAAACGAATCTGATCGAAGGCTTGGAAAATCCTTCACCCCAAATCGCATTGATTAAAGGTAAATCACTTAATGTTTTTTATTGCGTAACATTCCAATTTCAGTGAATTTATTATAATACTTTTTTATAGCTATATTCAATTTTACAAAATCGAAACCCAAATTCCATCGATTTTCATCGGAATTTGACAAACATTGGGAGCGCATAAAATGTATGCAAAGGATGTGCAAAAAAATGTGGAAATATTGGATTGAAATCGAATACACAGTCAAAGCGTACGATGAATTGGATATGTGCAAAATGCGTATTTCTGTAACGCAAAATAAGGAAGAAAGGTCTAACTTTAGACTGTTAGAGTGTGAGGTAAATTTTGTGTTCTCAAAAGAATTAAAATTTCGCACATCTACTAGTGTAGTTAATGGCTATGTATATCTTTATCTGTACAGTTGGGAGCGATGATGGACGAACAGCATCTAAATTTACAAACTGCTCAAACAGCCTTCGCTTTAAAACTCGCAAGACTTAAGTATATTTTGCATTTGGAAAAGAATTTCGATCCAGGTTCTTGCCCAATCTGTCATTCCGAGGATGAGTCGAGGGTAAGTTCAACATTTAAATAAAAAAAACGATGTATATACATATATACATTTATCTTCTAATTTATTTTCTAAAGTATGCTGTACTCGAATGTGGGCATCACATTTGTTTGGCCTGTCTCGATGCTATGCAATTCAAATTCTACAAAAATAAAAAATTAACTTGCTCGATTTGTCGTAATCAACAGAATTCCAAAAAGTTAGTTTCACTACGTCTTTTTCGAATACAATTTATTTATTGTTTAATGTGTTTTTATTTTCATTTAAGACTTTATTATGTTACCCGTACAAACGAACGTGATGCGATAGAATTCGATATTAAGGGCAACTATTCATCGAAAATATCCTTTATAGTACATCAATTATTACAATTGAAAAAACATGCTGACTCTGAAGAAAACGGACCAAAAGTAATTATCTTTTCGCAATGGGAACCGATTTTAGATGCAATCGCTGCCGCTCTGGGTGAAAATGAAATTCGATATCGCCTCAAATGGTCACCAAAATCAATCGAAGACTTTAAGGTGGCAAATTTTGAATATTTGAATTTCCATTATGATTGTGTTTTTGTGCATATATAAAAACTTCAGAATCCTCATATGAACATAACATGCATGTTGATGCTGCTTTCAAAGGGCTCAAAAGGTTTGAATCTAATAGAAGCTACTCATGTGTTTTTAGTTGAACCAATACTCAATCCTGCTGAAGAATTACAAGCCATCGGACGCGTACATCGTTTTGGACAAACAAAGTTCGTTTACTAGATGAGCATTGATAGAGGACATTAAAAATATTAATATGCTTGCATTTTTTAGGCCTACCACTGTACATCGCTTCATTGTTTTGAATACCATTGAAGAGAATATATTTTATACAGTAACCAAAGGTAAAGAAACTAGCCTCAAATGGGAATTCAAAAATATGAATCTCGAAAGTCTGCGAAACTTATTTCATTTTGAAAACAATGTTATTCACTGTTATTAAACCTACATTGTTTAGTAACCTACACACCGGATAGTGAAAGATTTTACACTCTGTCCACAGACACAGACTTCATATGCAGAAACTGAAAGCACTTTATTTTAGAAACACGTAGCAAGTGATCTTATGTACTTATAGATATATGAAACATTTTATTTATTTTATTTTTATACCCTACACACGAAGTGAATAGAGTATATTCACTTACTGCTCCGTTTATAACGCATTAAAGGAGGCGTGACAGGTATAGAAAAGTATATATATTCTTGATCAGCGTGACCTCCTGAGTCGATTTAGCCATGTCCGTCCTTCTGTCTGTACGTCTGTCTGTCTGTCTGTCTGTGGAAATCACGATTACAAGAGAACGAATAAAGAAATTTTGAAACTTGGCACAACTATTGTCTATCATTAGAAACTCGTCGGTAGTGAAAATGGACAAAATCGGACCATTACCACGCCTACTTTTTATAGTGAATATAAATTAATCCATGCTCAATAATCAATTATAGCAATTTCTCAGCTTGTAGAACGAATTTGCATTTGAAAGTTTGTCCAGAAGTCTACTGTCTCTGACAAAGCAGGTCACCATGGGCGTGGTCCGCCTACTAATTAAATAAAATTCGATTACAGGAGAACGAATAGAGATATTTTCATTACATTTGCCAAAATTATTCTCTATCATCACAGGCTATTTGAGATTGAAAAGGAAAACAATTAGACCATTGCCACGCCTAATTTCTAAGTACAAGTGTGTAGGGTATATGAAATTCGGCCAGGCCGAAGTTAACACTGTTTTTTTATTTACTGGTTTTAATTTTATTTACTTTATTTCATATTTAAAAGCATTTCATTTTCATTATTAGCATCATACTCATATGTACATATGTGATTCTATATTAATAAAACGAAATACTTTAATAAAACCCTGTACTTTTTGGTATCCAACCATACTCTAAAAGCGTTTTATCATTAATGACCTACAAGGAAGATAACTTCAATTAAATTTTAGATGTCTTAACCAATTCAAACGACGAAATTTACTCTGTATTGAAAACCGCGAGGGTTAATGGCAATTTCAAAAAATGCCGAAAACACGTGCATATAAAACGCATACACATCTTCGGGACTTGCTGCAGTTAAATAAAACACGTGCAGTTTTTCTTTGAAATTTCTGTATTGTTTATTTCAAATCAGAAAAGCAGATGGAATGTTGCCACCACTGATAATGATTTTTCCTTCTAGTTATAGGCAGAATATGTACATAATATGGATGTATTTAATATATACATATACCTACGTATGTATAATATACGCATATTTTTCGGATTCTATTTCGAATGGATCAGTTTCCTGCACGCGTTTTATATGCACAAGTGTTTCAAGCATACAAAATTAATTTAAATCATTGGCATCGCTAAAAATTTTCCGTTTCTTTGTGTCCTTCCTTTCTAAGCAATTGTCTGTGGCTTTGCACTGAAGTTTCTGTGTACTACTGGTATTCATTGTATAATCTTTAAACCACTGCTGATATGGCTGATATTATCCCAAGTGATATTAAAGCCGTCAAGACCAAACGTAATACGCTCCGTGAAAAGTTGGAAAAACGCAAGAAAGAACGTCATGGAATTCTGTCTGCGACAGGAGCTAGCGGCATGTTGGCATCGCCAAAAAGTGTTTCCTGTTCGGCAGGCATCACAAAATTGGACACTTCGGAAGATTCGCCAAATGCGGTGCACTCTGAAATCGGTGGGTTGGTTGGTGGAGAAGTGCTTGGTTTTCGATGACCCTGATGGACCGGTGTTTATTTTTCTTTTCTGATAGAAGCTGACGCTGTGGTGGAACAGGCTATACTACAAACGTTGTCTTCCAATGCATTAGTGCTGCCTATTATTTCCACACAGTTCATTGACAAAGTTGGCAGTTATTTAGAGAAACCACCAACGGCCGAGTTGGTGAACTACATTCTAAATAAATTCGCAAATCAAGGAGCACTTAACATTAAAAGTGTTACGATCGGCAAAGAAGTAGGATGCGAAGTGATATCAGTAGAGCCCAATGTTGTGCTGGAACTGTATAAGGAATATGTCAATGACGGCTTTACAGCTATGGATAATTTCAAGCGCAAATGTTAGATGCAGTGTTACTGTTAATATACGTAGATAAAAAATTCGTTTATTTCTTTGAACAGTTGGAATCGGCGGTGAAGATGGTGATGATGAAGTGTACTTACTTAAAAAAATAAAAACTGACATCACTGCCACGAAATCAAATAAGGATTTGACTTCTAACGATGCATCTGATGATATTATGGTGAGTTCTAATGTATAATCAATTGGCTCTATATGTACTAGTTGTAACTCTGATTATTACAGTCATTGCTTTCAATGCCATCCACTCGGGAAAAACAGAGTAAGCAAGTTGGCGAAGAAATTCTTGAATTGCTCACTAAGCCCACGGCTAAGGAACGATCCGTTGCGGAAAAGTTCAAATCACATGGTGGCGCTCAGGTCATGGAGTTCTGTCCTCATGGCACTAAAATAGAATGCCTTAAGGCACAACAAGCAACAGCTGAGATGGCTGCCAAAAAGAAGCTCGAACGCAAACGCGAAAAAAGCGAAAAGGTAAAAGACACTGACATCGCGCAGAATCACACTTGTGGCGAACCTTTGATTAAAGTGGAAGTTAATGCGGACGAAACGGGTATAATACCGAATGTAGGAGAAAATGTACCCTTAGAGGTTGGTGTGAAGTCGCCAGAATCCGGTGCTGAAGATGGTGAAATAGTGTCGGATAATATAAGAGAAGGTGATGCAGATTCAGAGCAGTCTACTGAAGATTGTGACGACGATATCGAAACCACTGACAAATGTACAAAACTGCATTTCAAAAAAATCATTCAAACACATACAGATGAATCGCTTGGCGATTGCAGTTTCCTAAATACATGCTTCCACATGGCAACCTGCAAGTGAGTTAAATACTCTTATAACATTCTGCATCAATCGAACTGAAAACGGTTCGTTTTAGGTATGTTCATTACGAGGTAGACACAATTCCCAATATTAATACGAACAAGCCGGTAGATGTAAAAACGAAGTTGTGTATAAAACGAAGCATTGATCCAAGTGTGACACTATATCCACCGCAATGGATACAGTGCGATCTAAGGTAAGCTCGGAATGATTTTGAGAACAAAAACAGAGCTCATATAGTTATGTATCATTTATGAGCAGATATTTGGATATGACGGTGCTCGGGAAATTTGCTGTTGTCATGGCTGATCCTCCATGGGATATACACATGGAATTACCCTATGGTATGTATTACCAGAAATCACTTAAAGAATAAAGAAATACTAACATCACTTTTCTTACAAAGGTTTCATTTTGTGAAATGAAATATTTTATCATGTTTTTTACTATTATTTTTATTACAAATGAATATATTAAGATATTTCATACATTTCAGGCACCATGTCCGATGATGAGATGAGACAATTGGGCGTTCCTGCGCTGCAAGATGATGGTTTAATTTTTTTATGGGTCACCGGACGTGCCATGGAATTGGGCAGAGAATGTCTTAAGCTGTGGGGGTGAGTCTAAGCAACATAATCATAAATCACGGACAAAATTCCAACCACCCAATCCACCCATCTACCATTTCTAAAGCTACGAGCGCGTCGATGAACTTATTTGGGTGAAAACAAATCAATTACAGCGCATTATACGCACCGGTCGAACCGGTCATTGGCTGAATCACGGCAAAGAACATTGTCTGGTTGGCATGAAAGGCAATCCAAAAAATTTAAATCGTGGCCTGGATTGTGATGTTATCGTGGCCGAAGTGCGCGCCACATCGCACAAACCTGACGAAATTTACGGTATTATTGAACGTCTCAGTCCGGGTACCAGGAAAATCGAACTTTTCGGTCGGCCACACAATGTTCAGCCCAATTGGATTACCTTAGGCAATCAATTGGATGGCATTCGTCTAGTGGATCCAGAGCTGATAACACAATTTCAGAAGCGTTATCCAGATGGCAACTGTATGGCACCAGCGCCGGCAGCAGCCGCCCCGAATGCCGCCAATCCAATAGTTAAAAAGTAGTTTAATTATATTCAAATTTGTTAGCATTCTGTTCTGTACTTTGAACAGATATTAAGGTCGTAAAGTTAGAAGTGATTTCCACTGTTCTACTTTTATAATATATTGATTTATATATACCTGACTATGTCAGAGTGAAACTTCACAAGGATAGGATAGAGAATTTCTTTGTAGTATTGTTTTCTTGTTTGATTTAAAGTTTTATTTTATATAAATAGTATTGGCAAATTTTAATAATACATACTTTAAATGTGCGACGTAAAAGAAGCTGCATACAAAATCGCTGGTTTTTTTCAAGAAATTATGCTGCTTTTCATTACGTATCGGTTTATAAAGATCGTTTTTTACAACCATTAGACGTAAAAATATTCGTTAAGGAGAACAACACCAGATTAGTGTAGAAATTAATTTATATAAGTTTATAGATATTTACAGTTTTTAATAATCTAAATCTAATTAAATTTTATGCTAAATAAGTATGTATGTAGTTCAAAAACATATTTTATTAAATGAATTTGTAATTTAATTTGCATTCACAGTAAAAACTAAAGTAAGCCATTTAAAGATAGTCAAGTAAATTAAGTAAACTGTATGTAGTTGTAGAAGTTACACGGAAAGGGTAAATTTCGTTTGTTTTATTTACTTTGGAAGTCCTAACAATTCTTTTATTTTTTATATGCTTGTTCTATTCAGAAAATAAATTATAGAATATGTAAACCTAATGCATATCATCATATCGTCATATTTAAAGTTTTGTTTGGCAATAATTTAAGCATCATCCATCGTTTGCAGAATTACAAATTATATAATTTTTCTTACCAATATGGCTTTCACATGTGTATGTTTATTAAAAGCACAAATAATACCGACGATATCATGTTGGTATCTCTTTACTAGATATACAAGACGTTCTTGGTTGGTTTGTTTTTCATATATGTATTTATAATGGTTGGTGTCAAAATACAACTAAAATATAGATGTTTCAAAGTTTATACGACATAAATACATATATATAAAATAATGATTGCACATACTTATTACTTCGTGAATATTTACATGTATTTTATGACAACAACATATGCTTCTAGATATAATACATCGCGTTTATATAATAAAATTAATCAGAATTTTTTTATCTCAATTTTTGTTTTTTTTTTTTGGAAACTAACTTGTACAAAGTATTAATTTTTTGTGCTAATCTTTAAGCAACATATATTTAAGGAAAACTAGCAGTACATATTCTATATACTGAGCCTCCTTATAATGTAACTCCGAAAGAATACTTTCGTAAGATTTCTTAAAATTACGCTCACGTGTTACAAATTTTAATCGTGTTTCCTTGATATAGACCAAAAACTAAAAAAAGAAGCGAATTCATTGTGATTCATTAAAAATTTAATATTTCGAATTTGTTCCTGCACCATGGAGCGCTTTTAAAACTAAGAATCCCAGCACTGTTGCAGCTGCCACGCCCAAGCCGGCTTTCCACCATACTGTAGGATCCTCTGTCATAAGTCCGAATTGTCTCAAATGACTGTAGTTTTATATAAGCACAAAAATACACGGAAGTTTAGTAAGTTTTTTAGGTTTAACTGTTAAAAAAAAATGCAACTACCAAAAAACAAAAGAAAAACACGAAATGAAACGAAACAAAGGAATCTAAAGTTTCAGAAGATTAATGAAAGAAGCATACATGTTGTAAGATTAGAAAAATGTTCAAATCACCTCGGAAAGACTCTTATTGAAGTAAAATACAAATATAAGTATGTATTTAAATGAAACTTTGAATGCAACGTTTCAGTTTTAAATAGACAAACTTCAAAAGTAGTGTAAATTAAAGGATATAATTTGCTGGCATTTTAATAAAAATTAGACTCAGTTACTTTTACCTTGTGTCGAATTTTTAGGCAGCAAATAAAAGAAAAATACTGGAGTGAACTTAAAATTTAACAGATTTTAAAATTAAATGAAACTAAACGCAGTTGGTAAACATCACTGCATTGATAAAACGGGAATAATAAAAACAAATACTACATTACTACATTTTATCGATATTAGTTTTAATATTGCAAAAAATGTTCACTTACGCCGATTCCCACAACTGTACCAACCTGTGCTTGTAAAACAAAATCCAAGCGGCTTGAAATCGTCTGCCATTCATTCATTCATGTTTGAATTGTATGATTTTATAAATGAAAATTCAATAAATATCGCAACAAGGATCGTCCCAAAGATATCGAAATATATACATGAATAGAGAGGGAGAAGAGAAAAAGAGAATACAAAATGCATGTAAAAATAAATATCAAGCACATCAGTTAAATATTATCTTTGTAGTAAATATTACTAAAATTTAAATAAATCACATTTTGGATTTGGTTTAATGTTCGGCAATCTTAACCGAAAGAATTAGCATTTCAACAATTAAAACCGGAAATTAAATGCCAGTTTAAAAATCTAAATTGATTGAATTTTTTCGTAGCTACAATTTCAGGGGGAGTTCGGGAAATATACCTTACAAATTCTGAACAATGTTTCCATTAATTCTTTGCACTTATAAAGTGCTAACACTTTGTTTCATTGAATACAAATATCCTTAGATATGTATATCTTTTCCCTTAAATGAGGCCAGAAGCGTAACAGTAACATTCCAACAGATAAGAAATGAGGAATATGAACTCAGAACTCAAACCACTTGGACAAGCAACACCAGATCTAAAAAAGCTCAGATCATATAAAGCTTTCAACAAACGTTTAAAGAATGTATGAAGCTAACAACAAGAAATATGAATGAAACAAGTTAAGATTAAATACTCGAATATAAATGCAGATTTTGCATAGTAGATGTGCAGTAGTTGCGCATGCGAGAGAGGAAGCCTTGGAAACGGTCATTGCCTTGGAAACGGGACATTTGGAACTGGGAAGTAAGATGCTTAGAACTCAGCGAGATTATCAAATTTTTCGAAAGGATAGAGCTCACTCAAGATCTCTAGCCTATGAAGGAGGTATAATAGATCATTTGGGCGCAGTGCATCACTCCTGATAAACATAACATGTATATTTATGATTGGCTCTGCTACTCTACCCTTTACTTAATACTATGATTGCTCTAATGATTACGCTTATGATTGTTATAATGATTGGTTCATTGCAGAAAAATTAGTAACGAAGTCTACTGAAAGCCTGTTTAATTGTTTACAGGAAATTCAGGACGCCAAATCAACGTGTCAATACTGAGTTCAGATGCTTAAATAACAAAAGAAAAACAAACCAAAAAATTAATAATATTAATACGTAGTATTACTTACGGAAACGCGGCCATTGTCGCTAATTTTGTATACAACTCTTTTTTATTGCTTTTGAGACTGAAGATATGCGGCGGAAGTAATTTATATTTATGACAAAAATCAGCTGGCTGTAATAAGTAGTCTTGACGGCGTTCATCTAAATCGCTTTTAGTACCAACAATCATCACCGGAATTTTACTCTCAGCATAGTATTTAATATAAATTCGAGCAATGTACTCAAAAGAACGAGGACTGGAAGTATCATAGACAAGGCAAGCCACATCGCAGTTAACCTCTTGTGGCTGAAGAGGATCTAGAGCATGTTTTACGTTAATATCGCGAAGTATCAAATGCTTCTCTTGGCCGTAAACCTGTGGGAATGAACGTTAGAAATAAAAAATTAAGAACACCTTTAAAATTCGACCAAACACTAACCTGCACTGTATTTACGCAATATATAATATTCGATTTGAATTCTTTGCCTAACAAGCTCTTCATGTCGTCTACCAAAATCCCTCGACATAGACCAGTTTTTCCAGATCCCTGCGGTCCAATTACGTGGCACATATAAACCGATCGACTACTCTGCCGCTTCGCCAGATCGATGCGTCTTTCGCGTGTAACGTGTATGGCAGCTACCTGGCTCTCGTTTTCATGTAAGTTGAAGCCCAGATATGCCAAATATTCAAGTGTTTTTGGCAATTCGATTAGAGTCATCAGTGTCCATCGACATAACCAGCCGTGTAATGTTACCCACCCGGCATTGTTGGTGGGGCACGATTTGCGTATGTCTGTCGAATACGACCATGGTGCTGACGGACAAGCGCTAAATATCAGTTTGTGTTCTTCGGGCGATAAAGCGCCGTCACCGTCCTTGTCATAGCGGTCAAAGAGTGCCACCAAAAACTGCTGACCACGGTGTGAAAGCTCAGTGCTGCTACCGGGTGGTATTTTTATCGGTGGCTGCAAGTACTCTTTGCACATTTCCAAATGTTCATTGTAGCCAAAACGACGTAACACGGCCCAGGTTGTTTCATTGCGCCCGCGTTGAATAAACAGGCAGTGCAGGAAGAGGAATCCCTTCAGTGTAACAGCATCATTATATATGCCATCGGGTATGTTCTTTTCTATAACAGCCTTAACCTCATCGAGAATTTGCGGTTGCAGTGGCGTGTTGAAACAACGACGCTGGAATAAATTGAGCTCATAGTCATTGAGGAGATTGTCGCCATCAATATCGCAGATTTTAAAAATTCGAACTAATGATTTTTTGCACGCAGGCGTAAGCTGTAAACATTAAATGCAAACAACCAATTAAATTCCTTCAAAACAGGAGGAAATCAAAAAATTGTGTAAAAACGATTCAGAATTAACTTACGTCTTGCTCTTCCATGATGTACAACGGCGAGGTTGGGTGTAGAACTGCTTTTTGGGCATAATAAAACATTTCCGAAATGTTATGTAAAGTTTTGGCTGAACATTCAACACAGCTTTCAACTTCAGGAAAATCTTCCATGATGGTGAGAACACTCTGAAGTTAAAAAGAAATAATAATAATTAATATATGTACAAATATATGTGCGTACATCAAAAGACAAAAACTCTGTTCTAAAATATATACCATGAGATTATACTCTCGCAGTGAATAGTCTCAACTTACATCAATTGTTGAATACTCCACGAGATCCACTTTGTTGCCTACCAACACAACCGGTTTACGTTGCTGATCTCCTCCAACAGCTTCACGTATCAATGGCAACCAATGCGTTGTGATGCGATCCAATGAGTCATCATCGTCCACAGAGTATACAACGCATATAACATGAGACTTGACGATTTCATCCTTTAGCGTGTCTTCAATTTCTTCACTGCCTGTTCCAATTTGGAATGGAAATCATTGGAATTATCAAATCAAAGGAACTAGTAATTCTATCAACTATACAACTTACGGGAATAATCAACAATATTTGTGGGCACCTGCTCTGGCGTAACGTTAGCTGGTATTGTGATCTCTTCAGCCTTTGGTGGCACATCCACGGGAAATTCTTCGCTCACCAATGAGAGTATGAGCGAAGTTTTCCCTACTCCCTTGTCGCCAACCAAAAGTATGCGCACATTTTTGCGGTGTGTTGCATGCCACTGTACCATTTTCTACGTCTGTATGAGGTATAGTACCGGAAAGTTAACTGCAACTAATATTAAAAATTTGGATCTCAGTCCAGCTCCAAGGGGCTCCTGGATTACTGAAAGTGTAAAAGAAAATTTTAATAATATTTTTGTTTCTGTAAACATTTTAGTTGAAGTATAAAATAAATTCAAGAATACAGTAAAATCAGAAATTGGGTTAGTTAAGAGTTCAACAACTTCAACCTGTGCAGCAGCCTTCACCAATTAACGATATGTAATTAAGAGCGATTACGCAAATGAAAGTGCTAGTAACAAACTACGAAGACAAAAAATTCGTGCCTTAGAATATCTATAACATTCGTAAAATAAATATGTCAATTGTTAGATCTGTGGCAGTAAAAATCAAACCTAGTACGGATCAGTTTGTAGGCGAACCTCTTATTGTTAATCTCACTTTTCGACGACACTTTTAGATCTCTAATTTACTGTTTTTACATTTTTTATGTTGCTAGGAAAATCGGCAAAATATAATTTCATTTTTAACAGATGAAAATTATGAATATTTGAGAAAAAATATTGAACAGAGTGTCTTATTCTGTAGTAAAGTCTGGTCGTTATACGTGATACTAATGAAACCGCCTTGTGATGCAATTAGAATCTGATTCAGTGCGTCGTCGTTGCAGGGGTTGTTTGTTAGCTTGGGGATTTGCGGTACTATTCTTCAAATGACGCCAAGTCGTGTTTTTGCTATATTTTTTATAGTTGGAAAATCTTCGCAGGAGACTTTTTCACACGCCTGGATTTATGAATTTTTGATTGGGAGATGATTGTTTGCTACATGTCTAATATACATCATCATCTACATCATCACACACATCTGTACACTCCCTCCCGTTTTACACACCAACAACCACTGGCGAATCGCGTGATCTTCTACGATTCTCAAATGTGATGAATTTAATTGTCCAAATTTATTATAATTTCCATTGAATTAAACTTTTTAGATGTTTCAATTATTAGGTTCAGTTTTCAAAAGTTAAATAGAAAAGAAAAAATTATATAAAGGCAGTTCACAGAAACAGAAATCGTTTGAAAGAAATTTTCAGCAAGACAAAAAATGCTCGATGACAACTGTCATTTACCGCAAAATTGCACAGGTACTTAGCATCGTACAATTTTTTACAACAAATCCCTTTAGTAGCCAATTGACGCATCATGGTGCCGCGTTAATTGCAATTGTGGGACAGCTTTCGAGAATCAAAAAATACTACATGCATACAGAATTTCATGCAGAATCAGCGGCTGCAATTTTGTATCAATTGGGTTTGCTCGCAATTCATCAGCAGTTCATACCAGAAACAAGAACTGGGCCAGGACTTGAAGACAGATTCACGACAGCTTCATAATTTATCGTCTAGCAACTGCATCTTGCCGAAAACACAGATGCATATAATATGCACGCAGCAAAATGCTTCCATTTAACAGTGGAGGGAAAATATCAAAAAATATGCTTGGGGATGACGTCTACATATATACATACCCACGACGTTTCAACTTTAAGTTTTTATGCGCATCAATAATGATTCCAAGAAGTAAAAGAAAAAATTTATCCTTGTATTTTTGTCAAATTATCAATTTTTATGCAAAGAATTGTCAAAGAAAAAATACGCATGCATTTTATATACACATGTCTTCCTCATAAAACTATGCGCCATTATGATGATTAATGTTTAGTTTAAAATTTAGCAATTAAAAAAAAGAAATATATTTAGAAGTTTTAAATTTCAGATTATATAGCATTTAAAGAATTTATTTATTTTTAAAGAATTTGAAGCTTCGACATTTTTTATGAATATACCTCTTTCAATTAAGGTATATATGTATGTTAATAATGGTACATATTACAATTGTATTTATAATAAAAAGAATACAAAAAAGTAGTTCTAGTTCTAAGAAAAAGAATACAAAAAAGTAGTTCTAAGAAAATAATTAATAATTTAAACTTAAAGTTGTATAACTTTAACCTTTAACATAACTTTGAAACATGACACATCACTTCCTCTTTAATATTATATTTTTGATGCTACGCAAGTATCTTGAACTCAAATAAACTTCAGATATGTTTGTATTTTGTGCAATAATAATTAACAAAACTCTAATATATAGGAAAAAAATATTGAAGATGATACAAGTTAAGGAGTAATTTTTTTATTGATAACACAGATCGCCTAATGAACACACGTTGAAATTATGGATTATCAAATGCGATAAGAAGCGAGTATAAGATGCTTGTTTTCTAGGTCTCTCTTATGCAGTTGTTTCCAAGGCATCATTCTAACGAAACGTTAAAAAATATATTAAAATAAAAATACAAATATTAAAAATTAAATCTCACCGTATTTTATTACGAATCTTATTACGAAGATCTATGATATTATATTGTGAACAAATTTTAAGACCGTTTTATAAAAATTAAACAATGGAAGTTCCACCCCCACTGATTCTTAAAAGTCAACTTATGGTGCCAAACAAGACACTAATGGGTCCCGGTCCTTCAAACTGTTCGCAGCGGGTTTTAGACTCATTAAGTAATCCAGTTTTGGGTCATTTACACCCCGAATGTCTACAGGTAAACAAACAAATAAACATACGAGATTTTGCAACATGTATTGCGTAGATAAGAATTTGAATAATAAATAAACTGTATCAGTTACTACACTATGAATAACAAGTGTTATTTGACCTTTGAAGACAAACGTGAGCTATGATAAGTGTTTAATTTATCTGTGAAAATCACAATCTTTAAAACAAAATGAGCGTTGGTTTAGTTTTAGTTTTGAATAATATCAACATTGAATAATCTATCAATCTTCAATCTATAAGCCATCTCCTAGTTTATCCTTAATCAATGCTTTGGATAATAACAAACATATTTAAATAAACATATTGAGGAACTCAACAGGGGTTTGCAATAAATATGGAATAGCATATTTATATATTTTCGGTACGGTACATATAATTTTCGGACCGGTTGACATACTTTGATTTCTTTCTTTTGTAATACACTGTAATCTCTTGTCTACGACAAGGAAAGTTCATTTATTTTTAAAATCATATAATCATCACCACTGAATTGAACTTTAGTCCTATTCATTCTTCAGACATGTCTGATAAGTTTTAATGTAATGGGTATTTACTGCTTAATAAATATATTATGTATTCATTTTCAGATTATGGATGAAATAAAAGAGGGTATCAAGTATATTTTCCAAACTTTGAATGATGCTACAATGTGTATAAGTGGTTCCGGCCATGCGGCTATGGAAACAGCTTTATGCAACTTAATCGAAGATGGAGATTTTGTTCTTTTAGGAGCGACTGGACTTTGGGGACATCGTGCCGCAGATATGGCTAAACGATATGGAGCTGAAGTACAAATAATCGAAGCACGATACGGACGTTCATTATCAATGGAAGAAATTGAATTCGCATTTGAGACCCGGAAACCGAAGGTTTTTTTCATAACTCAAGGAGACTCCTCCACTGGCATATTACAGTCAAATATTAAAGATATTGGAGAAATTTGTAGAAAATATAATAGCTTATTAGTTGTCGATGCTGTAGCTTCATTAGGTGGCACAGAATTTTACATGGATGAGTGGAAAGTTGATGTTGTATATACGGGTTCTCAAAAAGTTTTAGGAGCCCCACCTGGTATTTCTCCAATATCGTTTAGCCAACGTGCAATGAGCCACATAAAGTCCAGAAAGACCAAAGTTAAAGTGTACTATTTCGATGTAATGTTAGTTGGGCAGTACTGGAACTGCTTTGGAACTCATAGAATATATCATCACACCATATCATCTACTTTGTTGTATGGATTGCGTGAAGCTTTGGCACAATTCTGTGCGCAGGGATTAAAGTCTGTGATACGTAGACATCAGGAAAGTTCATATCGTTTACAGCGTGGCCTTGAGGAATTGGGTTTGGAAATGTTTGTGCTGAATTCTTTTGAACGGTTTCCTACCGTTAATGTTATAAAAATTCCAGTGGGTGTAAATTGGCGAAAAGTTTGTGAATATGCAATAAGGAAGTAAACAAATTTTTATATACAAAAAAATCATTATTTTTCTTGATAATATTCATGTATTTTTCAGATACTTTATGGAGATAAGTGGTGGCCTGGGTCCAACAGCAGAGAAAGTTTTCCGTATTGGTCTAATGGGTGAAAATGCCACTTTAGAAAAAGTTGATTTGATATTAAATATTCTGCATGAAGCTATACAAAGTACGGCAGTAAATGTTAATGTTAATGAAAAGTCTAAAATTTGAGAAATTAATGAAATCTATTAGTATAAAATGTAATTATGTATAAGAAAAAATGTTAAATTTACGTCTTTTTAAGGGGAACATTTTAATAAATGAAAGCGGTAAATGTAACTTTACAAACAATTATAAAAAAGTTTTTAGTTTTTATGCATCGAAAGATAACAAATACCCAAATTTGGGAAAATCTTTACCGTTGTGGAATTACTCTGTTCTTACTATTGTTCTTGCTATCGTTGTTTAAATTTTATATGCTGATTACAATCTAAGTTAAAAAATGGTTTTCATTCATTCTCACATCTCTAATACTTTTTTGATTGATAAATTTATTTAGCTTGGCTAGACGTGGTAACTTTTGAAACGGTTTCACTCAGTTTCTCGGAGAGAGAGATGAGGAAGAATGAGAAAATTCTACACTCCAGTATTAAGTGTAGAGAATTTGCGAAACTAAAATCGAGACGGTTTTCAGTTTATTTTCATGCACACAAAGCATTTATCAAACGTAAAAAGAGCTACGTAGTTTGCCGAACGTGTGTTCATATTTTCTTCCACTCTGTTCAATATTTCGATATTTAGTAAATTTCACACATACATTTAGGTATCACACGTTTACGACTTTTGAAACCAAATGCCAAACCACGATGTATAGCCAGCGATTGTATCAATATAGCAGTTGTAACCGTTTCAAAAGATACCACGTCTAGCCAAGCTAATTTGGAATGTTTCCATTTGTTGTTGTTTAGCTATATACAACTGTCAAAATTATGAAACTATAATCAGCTGTGGTTTTGTAAACATTCTTTTTTTAGGTCGAAGCTTAAGAAAGTATTTGCACAAACGGAAATTAGAGATATCTTATCTGGTTATAAATGCTAATTTCTGAGCAAAATTCAGTTAGCTTAATGTATTGGCCTTAAGTAAAACCGTAGATCATGAGCATTTTAACTTGCTCTTTTTTAAGACAAAGCAAACAATGTTTATCCAGAACTATAGCTAAATATAATTTAAGTTTAAAAAGTGTTGGCTTGCGAACATACACAAGTAAAAATATTAAAATCTGTATAGTAGGTGCAGGCCCTGCAGGATTCTATGCGGCACAGTATTTATTGAAGAAGTTGAGCAATTGTGAAATAGATGTGATTGAAAAATTGCCGGTACCATTTGGCTTGGTGCGGTACGTAGATATGTTAAGGCTATTTCACCAATTTTAAACTACTATATTTAAGAAGACCTTAAATTTCGGTCACTCAATCAGGGAGAAAATAACAAGCGTACTACATTCGAAATGTAATCTATAAAAATTAAAAATTTTTATTGAAATATGTATCATTGAATAAATGACTTTCTACCAAAATCATCGATGTTTCAGGTTGATTTAGCTGCAATAAACGCAAAATAAAACTAAGAAATGCAAGCCACAAACTGTAACATTACAAGCGGTAACAAACATTAAACTCTGATGAAAGATTTTATCTTGTAATAATTTCTGTAATTTATGATTACACAAGGCTACAAATGAGTTAATTTTAATAATACAATAATAATGTATGCAGATGCGTAAATAGAATAGAGAATATTATTACAATTTGTAGAGAAGTATTCAATATTAATTTTTTGTTCATGAAAATATGTTGTTCTGTAATAATATTATATCGCCTTTAGCTATGGCGTTGCTCCAGATCATCCTGAGGTTAAAAATGTTATAAATACCTTCAATAAAACAGCTGAAAATCCCCGTTTTCATTTCTTCGGCAATCTATGTCTCGGGACAGATGTCACACTACAGGAACTGCGTGAGCGCTATCATGTAGTGCTCTTATCCTACGGTGCCGATAAAGATCGCACGCTGAATATTCCTAATGAAAATCAGTCAAATGTGATTTCAGCGCGTAAGTTTGTGGCTTGGTATAATGGTTTGCCAGGCGCCGCAAAACTTAATCCTAACTTGAGTGCCAGGACTGTGATTATAGTTGGTCAGGGCAACGTTGCGGTGGATGTTGCTCGCATGCTGCTGTCACCATTGGATGTACTGAGGGTAAAACTATCAGAAGTTTTATACGGACCAAGTATGCACAACTTTAATTGAATTCCTTCTCTCCTTCACACCGAAGAAAACGGACACCACTGAATATGCTCTGGAGGCACTTTCACGCAGTCAAATTGAGCGAGTATTTCTAGTAGGACGACGTGGTCCACTGCAGGCGGCATTTACAATTAAGGAATTGCGTGAGATGTTAAAATTACCAAATGTACAGACCATATGGAAAACAGAAGATTTTAACGGCAGGTTAATCGAAAAATGCCACAAATTATTATAACTTTATTTTCTCTCTACTCTAGGTATAAGAGAGCAAGTCAACAATTTACAAAGACCACGCAAACGACTTACAGAATTGATGTTAAAAAGTCTTGGCGAACAAGGATCACATGTAGACCAAGGAAAAAAACAATTGCTACCAATATTTTTACGTGCTCCTAATAACATAGAAGACAATTGTATGGAATTCGCTGTCACACGTATAGAAAATAACTCAGCTGTACCCACGAACAGGACGGAGAAACTTCCAGCTGATTTAATACTACGCAGCATTGGCTATCGATCAAGATGCATTGATTCCAATATTTGTTTCAATGAGACGCATGGAAATGTCTTCAACAGTAACGGTAAGTTTAATACCAATTTTATCCTAATACATAGTATATATTTTATTCCTAATTTAATTGTTAATTTGATTCCTGTTTTTGTTTAAAGAATTTGTGGACTTCGACATAAAAATGAACATATGTACATAGCTTTGGTGAAGAAAAATTTAATTGAATTAAAAAACAAAAAATTATCACTTCATATAATTAAAAGAGTAACCAAAGTTTAACTTAAATTATATTGTAAATTAAATTTTATTTCTAAAATATAGTAATAACCAATACTAAGGTATTAAACTATTTAATTAAATTAATAATTTCTTTAAATGTTATATTTAAATTTATATAAATAAACTTAAAGGACGCGTTCTACTGGATATTGGCTGTCAGAGCATTGACAAAGGTCTTTACGTCACTGGTTGGCTTGCAACTGGCCCAACAGGCGTTATTTTAACCACAATGAATGGTGCTTTTTTAGTTGCCAATAACATTTGTGACGACATTCTGACTAATGAAATTGATACTTCACAAATTAAACCTGGACTTGAAATACAAAATAAACGCATAGTCGATTGGAATGCTTGGAAGAAAATTGATAATGCCGAAGTTGAAGCTGGTAAATTCAGGGGAAAGCCACGTGAAAAAATTGTGGATGTTGAGCAAATGTTAGCTATTGCCGGTGTTTAGTAAATAATGATTTGACTTAACTTAAATATGTATGTCTATATTTTTATACTTTACGGAATTAAATGGAATGTATTTTTGTGCCATCAAATTTTCTATTTCAAATTTGAAAACAGATTTACAAAAATTGTTATGTGCCACAATATAAATTGATGTAAATATTTTTAGATAGAATAAATAGTATAAAATTGGGAATAAAATTTAAAGTTATCAAATTAGTGATTAAGAGAAGAGATTATTTAAAATTTGTAGTATTTAAAAGTCCGAAGCTAAATTCAAAGTTTTGTAAATACTGAAAGGATGGATTTAGTGTCTACGCCGCAACCTCACTTTATACCAGGGTAAGCTTAGTTTATTCACTAAAAGCCAAACAAACAATATGCAAACTACTCCTCAGGTACACTGGCCATTGTCCGCAAATTCGTTTTCGTGCTGGAAAGACTTATGGCAAACTTACGCATAAGTTGTTGCTCGACCCATGTGTTAAACATGCGCCGGAATTGATTGTTACGCAGGTTAAGCTGCTTCCATCTTTGGAATATCCCTCAAAGGAAGAGGTTGATATTGTCTGTCAACGCGAAAAATTTGTAGATCCTACTTATCGCCATCCAATTATACCCGGTTACGGTGGCTTCGTACCCAATGTGACATCGAAAAATGGAATGCGTTTCCTTGCAGCGGCAACATCTGGCCTTGCGGAGCACGAACGCTTAATGGAACGTTTGCGCTGTGAACGGCGACATCTGGTGCATAAGGATTTGTTGGGCAGCGGACTCGGCATTTTTGAGGCAAAATTAGGCGAACGTCTTGTAAGGCAAAAAAGAAAATATTTATAAAAATTAGACACTATGAGAACTGGAAAAATCCAAACTATTTCTAGATGCCAATGACATTATATCGCTCCCCATTGCTTCCAGTCCAACCGAGAGCAGAAGGTATACTTTTTACGGACTGCGACACATACAAAGAAGAGAAGTTACCGTATTCAAAGTTTACAGTGCCTCATTTTATGAAGCATACCGATGAAGATAAATATATTATAAATGGTGAGTGGAAAACAAAAACAAAGAAACGAAGAAAGAAAAAATTAAGTTATGGGTTAAGTCTCTAAAAGTAAAAGAAATAATTTTTCCCATTTTGTGTACTTGTTTATGACTGCTACCCCAGTCTTACAGAAAAACAAAGCATACAAAGTTTATTATTCAAAAGAAAAATATTTTTTTACTTATTGAATCTTATTGAATATCGTTTAGCTGTTGCTATAAATTATTTGTCAATACTTGTAGTAAAATTGTTAAGGTATCATAAGCAAATAGAAAAAAGGATGTTGTTGTTTCATATTGCATCTAATTCAGAATTTTCCGTTCTTTAGGTTACTGTGGCCACATTCCTATGGTAATGGGACGTTTTGGGGAAAGCAACAAGCCAATGACGAAGGGTGCTCTTTGTGAGTTCGTTAACAATTATCATCATCGCCGGAGCGATGAATGGTGTCCAATCGAGAATGCAGGCGTAGGCACGTCGTGTCCAAATTCGGCTGAATTCGTGGTGTATCATAGAAACATTGGAATGGTGCCTAACTATGCTGGTCATGTGCCTGGTGAAGCTTTTACAATTGGTCGTACTTATGGCATGGCAACGGTAGATGCGAAATATTGGTTGGCAAAACATAGAGATTAAAATTATTTTGTGTTCCTTGTAATATCTTTCGTTTTGAATTTTAAAATTAAAAGTGTTAAAGTAAGGTTTCAACTTGTCCTTATTTACTATTTATTAAATAGTTATTAATTTTTTCTGTTTCCATATTAAACCGGAAATATAACGGAGGAAGAAATTTATTTCTGCAAACTTCGTCCGGTTTTCTTGTTTTTCTGCCCTTAAACTTTCGAATTTCAAATTTCTATAACTCGGAAACCAGACGAGTCCAGTCTTTTTTACGCCATTTTAACTCTCTCACAGTTCCCCTAAATGTTTGCTAAAAAAAGAAAATCGGTTGAAGTTTGCTAAAGTAAATTTAAACCTTGCTTTTGGCTAAGTATTGTCAGTATGAAATACAAGTACATATAATTTTCGCTTTTCTCGTACAAATTTTGCATCCTATGAAAATGTATCATAGATGAGTGGCAACTGTTGCGAATAAAATGTCTGAAGGTAGATAAGAAATGCAGAGAAACTAGTCTTAAAGCAACAACTCTATTGGACACAGTGAGGTACGGGTTTTTATGGGGGCAATTATTGATAATATACAAAGTGTTTTAAGTTATTAATTATAAATTGTGAGTATAAACGATTAACGAAATGCTCATTTTACAATTCAATCATTACTGAAAATTAGATAAAGCAAACAAGTGCATAGTTTAGAAAGTGGCCCCGCAAAGGCGCAATTTACGTTAAAGTTGTCCTGTGCAATTTGTCAGTGCTAAATAAATTTGGAATTAAATATATATTTTAAACATCTAATTTAATACCTGTTTCCATAAATTCATATCTATTTATCTAGATACATTTTCTGAAAATAATATAGTAAAAATACATATTTCTCAGTAAATATATACGTGACCAAAAATGCATTGGCGGTTGTCTCTTTCTAGCGTGCACTTGTTTACGTTTATAAAATGCAGAGATTCAGAGTTGCCATCTGCTTGAAAATATACCATCCATATACGAGTCTTTAATTTATGTTTATTTTAATACTTCATATTTTTGGTGCGAAGTAAAAAAAAATCTTTATGAAGAAATAAAATATATTATATCTACTTGATTATATTTTAACTCAGGGCTATTGACTGCATCTATTAGCATTCATGGTTGTTTAACGTAAAATCAAGTAATCAAGCTTAAATAATTGCATACGAAGTTTTAAGAGTACTTTGTGTAAATTTGGAGAATGGATTTAAGTGTATTGACTATTATCGACTGAAAATAATGAAATTATTTTTATTCTCATACAGACGTTATTTTCATTTCACAGATCATCAATTTATATAAAGTTGATAGGTTATGTATATTTCTTTGTTGGAAAACAAGGACAGTTGTTTTTAGGCAGAAACTTTCTTGAATAATATGGCAACACCGCTGCAAGACCCTAAATAACATTATTCAGTCGCCGTCAGTTCGCTTCGTTGTCATTTTTGTGTGATTCGTCTACAGTTTGTTCCACAAGATACAATATATTTTTGAACTTCATAGTCAATTTAATTGTAAAAACAAAACTATAAAAATGCTATGGAACATATATATAACTTTATCAAGAGTGAGAACTTCAGTATAAAAGTATTGTCGCAAAAAAAATGAAACAAGTGAATCGAAAAATAATATAGTAGTGTGGTTGCTCACAAGAGGGAGACAAAAATTCTCGTTGTGGGTGCGTTTTAGAACAACTCCACTCCCAAATTACAACCAAACGCACAAGGAAAAAACGAGAAAGTAAAAGAAATTAAAAAACACTATCTGAAATTTTATTTTGTTTATTTTGTAATGAAAAAGCGCCGAAGAGAGGAAAATAGATCTCTTGCAAATACAAAGAATAGTCCATTTGTTGATAAGAAAGACTGATAAAGGAAGAAATTAAAGAAATATAACTCAGGTTGGTTCTCTTATTGTAAAAAAGTTTACATCGTTAAATAAAATGTTAAAAATAAGAGGGTGATGGTATTTTACTTCTTTTTTTTTGTTTGGCTCTTAATTTTGCTTGTTGCATATGCAGCGGTTAAATTTGCCAACTTTCAGTTCCAATAAATTGAGATTAATTTTATGGATTACTTTTCTTATCGCAGCGACAAAGAAGCTTTTGAATACACGAGCCGTGAATTTTGTTTAAAATTAATGTATAATTTAAAACACATCAACTCTGAGTCTGTCGTTCTAATAGAAGATGGTACAGTTATTAGTTACTTCATACTGAAGCTATTGTGAAATCCAAATACATAAAGCCAGTAAAATCTAAATTTAAATTCAATATCTTAAAATATTTAATATAGTGAAATGATATTTTTTCTTGTCTATTTTGTGAAATTCTTGAAACTAACAATCAAGAAAACTATCAATTTTAGCATTGGCGTTAATGAAACCCCTTAATTTTATAAATTCATAATTATAATGTATATTTTCATAATTTCCAATTTATAATTTAAGGAGTTTAAATGTGTTTTGCTTATTGAATTTCACTCATCATGGAAATGCAGAATAAATTCCAAGATACCAGCTCTGATGCGTTGCATACAGATTCGGTTCTTAATCAGGCTCTTAGTACCTCAACTTCCGAAACTTATGATACAACTTTGGATTCATCGCTAAAAAAGGAACCAACTCAACATCAACAACAGAGTCAATGTTCTGAAGGAATATCGAATCAAACAAGTGCCAGCTCACCAAAGTCTCAGTCGTGTAAAGCATCTCCAAAAAGGAAAACAAGTTCAAATACTAGTCCGACTACGACAGCCCGTAATAAGGAACACTCCTCCACTGTAACACTCAAGTTCGAAGACACAAGAAATGTGCAAGTTCCAGAAGAAAATAAAACTGCGGTGCAGCTGGAATCCGTCGTAAAAAACATCCCAGAGTCAAACTTACACGAAAATCGTATTTCCAAAACGCAGCCTCCTTCACAACAATCATCTGAAAAAGACGAGATCGGTACTAATGCTGTGTTGGCAGACAAACCGGCATCGGCGAGTATTCCCGAAAATATACTCTCACCTCCCAAATCAGAAACGCAAACAGATGAAACCAATACAGCATCATCTGCATCGCCTGCTTCAGATTCTCAGCAGTCAGCAATTGCAGATGCAGTATGCACTAATATGGAAACAGAACTCATCGCAGATCAAGTTACAGTAACACGGCCGGATGCTGTTAAATCCATTGATGACCTGGAAGCACGCGTTTCTCAGCCCATCAACGTCAATGCTAATGGAACCATTCCCAATTCAGGCAAACCACTTATGTCGGCACTGAATAAGAAACTCAACAAGACCTCACCACGTCCTACTCGTCGACGCAAATCAAAAGCTTTGGTAGCGATGTACGAAAGCGAAGTAAGTTGCGAGTTCTTTTTTTTTAAATTGGTAAAAAAATATTATGTTTTTCATGATTTTAGATAAGTGCTAATAAGATTGGCATTAAGTTGTGCATTAAAAAGTCGGATGCAATTTCCACTGCTGTGACCGCTGATTTAGCTACTCCGAAAGCAGTCGCAAGTGCCTCCAAGGCCACGACATCAACGAAAGCCAGTTCCCGTAAGCGTTCACGCAAATCGAAATCTCGTCAGCACTTGGACAGTGATGACAGTGAATACGAAACGAGACGCAAGAAGGGAAACGCTCAAAATAGTACCGGGGAACAGCGACAAAAGAGGGTCGCTTTTGCCGCTGGTGTTGGTGGGGACAAGGACACAAGAATCGAGCCCGTAGAGCAGAGTGATTGGGGATCTCGTATGCCAGAAGAAGTACTTTACAAAGTGGGTCGATTTTCACACTTAGCATAGACATTTTATGAAATCTCATAAAAATCTCGTTCACTATTTATTGTACTTTAAACATTATAATCCTTTTAGATTTTCAAACTTGTTGTCAACGAAGAGGGATGTTTGCCGACGCTTTTTCGTCTTGGACGTATTTGCTCCTTGTGGCGCCGAGTGTCGCTTTCATCAACTCTTTGGAAAACAATGGATTTGACAACCTGGATGAAGGAAAAATATCGCACGGAACTTAAATTAAAATGGTTCATTGACAACCGTTGCAGTTCGTGCACGGATTTGAATGTTTGTAAGTATCTACGTAATTAATTTTGAAGGCTTCAGGTAGCACATTTTTTTCATTATCCTCTCCGTATTGCTGCAGCCAATTGGAAGGTCACAGACATTAGCTGCTTCCTCAACAAATTGGCAACAGGTTGCACGAATTTGGCGAGCATTACATTGTCTGGTTGGAAAAATTTCACTTCGGATCACTTGACATTCTTGGTGGATAATATGAAGAAGTTGGAGCGACTTGATCTGAGTTCAATTAATGTATGTGAACGCGTTGAATATGTTTATATTTTATAAGTAATTTGTCTGACTCCAGGTGGAAATGAATGCCAGCAAAAGTGCTGTTGGAGTGCAGTCCCTTTGTTATGCTGTGCAGAAAATGAATGGCCGCTTAACGCATTTGTATTTAGCGCACAATCGCTTGGCTTGTATTCCACAGATCGTTAACATTTTATCGGTGAGTTATGGAATACAGTATATTCATTTTATATCATAAATAATTTGCAAGACTTGGCTAAAGAGTAATCGACATTAAAATACAGTTGACAACTAATTAGAAACGTAAATATAAACCTCGAACAACCGCACAAAAACTGATCTAAATGTTTCTCAAATTGAACAAAATTGAGAGACAAAATAGCTGCGATTTTAATAAACTGTATTGCCGAGGTCTCTATCTGGGTTATAGGGACATTTTAAGATTTTCCTCTATGTTGAATATAGCCGACTTCAAAAATTTCGAAAAACGTTAAAAAATAAAATTGAAAGATAATTTTATATGAAGCGATTCAGATTACTTTATGTAAGAAAGATTATACAATTAAGTTGGGCGCGATTTCGATTTTAGCGAAATTTTCCCTCGTCGTTCTTTTAATGAACTGAATCTTCAGTTCATTAAAAAAACACAGCTAATATGCGATGCCATTAAATGACGGTAAATATTGAGAGAATTTAGGGGTACAGAACCCAACATACCATTACGCCTCTAGTTACTATAGTTGTCAACAGTTATATACGAGTATATAATGACTAATGCAGACCTTTAAATATTAACAACAGTAAAATCTTTCAAAATATTCGAAAAACATTTGAAATAAGAGATCGCAATAAAATTGATTCTTTCAGACACATTGCCCAAATTTGGTTCTTTTGGACTTCTCAAATGTTCGTACACAAGCAACGTCACATGGCATTCTACATATTGAAAAGCTGCAGTATGGATGTCAAAAATTAAAGGTGCTGCGCATTACAAACTCTCATGTAACGCTTAGCACGGCAACATTACAAGAAACGGTACGAAACATGGTCCCCAACCCAAAATTTTTGGGTAAATCGGACTATAGTAAATCGGATTTTCTATTCTGTAGATGGATTCACCTGGTTTTCCTGATCTCGAAGAGCTTTCAGTTGCTGCTCTCACTGATGAATCTCGTTTGATGGCCGATGAGCATTTGCAGCGTATATTGAAAACAAGCTCTAAGCTTAAATTGCTGGATGTGCGTGGCTGCTCGCGACTCACACACGAAAGTCTGATACGCCTTCCAGCTTGGGATATAAAGCATTTATTCTTATCTGGTTGCTCGGTTACGCGCGATGTCGGGTAGGTCATTGGTGATATTTAATCTCCAAAAGTAATGCCTGATATTTGTTTTATTCTTTTAGTTCTGGTCTTGAATTAATAGCCTCTAAGTGGGCGCATAGTCTCAACGAATTAGATTTGGCCTGGGCTAATGTTCAACATCCACTGGATAATGCGTTGCGTGCTTTAGCGGAAAAAGGCAGTGACTCCTCACTGGCGTAAGTGCTAGCGCCTTGTGTAGTAATTTTTGGGCCATTTTTTCATTCAGATACTTCTTTTAGGCATTTGAATTTATGCGGTTCCTCGGTTTCAGAGGATGCAGTAAAGGATATTCTCGCTAATTGTGCGCATATGAGCTCAATTAATTTATCATCCTGTCGTGGTTTGCCACGCGGTGTTAAACGCCTTATGCAGGGTCCAATTGAGTTGCAGGAGCTTCGTGATGTGCTTAAAGTGCAAATGAAAGTAAAATTGCCATCACAAATAAAGAAAGAGCAGCAAGAAGCTGCTGCTACGGCGGCGGCGGTGGGGACTGCAGAAATGGCGGAAATGGCCGTGGATTTAAACGCTGATGTCACCGCTCTTTGGTGTAACGACAAAAATTGATAATAATTCACACTGCTGCACGGACTTTTTATTTTTACTCACGGACAAAATACACACCACATAGTCTAAATCTAAATCCTTAATAGTAATCTTAAATAATTTTCGCGAAAGTAGCGGGGCCTTCCACCAGGATTGTCTGCTGCTGGTAGCAGGTACTTCCTATTCTTTGCTGTTGTCAATCATCAGACCAGAATACAAGCTATACAACATTTTGTGTAGTGTAGGAAAGAATCTGAAACTTATGCATGTGCATACTTTTGGATCATTTGCTAGTTCTAATCTAAATATGTATTTGTTTAATTTTTTTGTAATCTAATTTCCATTTGAAGAGAAAACATTTATTTAGAGATTTAATTCTAAGTTATTTTCTAAGATACTCCTTACTAATGCAATACAGATTTATGTTAATATTAATGATATATATACCATAGATATATATAAATATACCTTCTAGTTCACTGCTTGTAGCATTTCCGCGAATTATGTTTTTAATTTTTGGTTCCTCAGTCACGTTAAATTTGTTTTTTTAAATTTATTTAAAAGTTTTTTAATATTTTATAGTTTTATTTGATTTTTGTATAACATTTTAGTTTAGATAACAGTGTCGATTATTTCATGCAGAATATGTTAAAATTTGATTAATTTATTTAGATCTTAAAAATTTATATTACACGTCTTACACGATTTCAACATAAAATGTTATTACTAAATGTTTGCATTGCTTGCACCATAGAAATTTCTGTTGTGTTTTTTAGAAACTTTGTAAATAAAGAATTCATTTATTGCCTCCTTACAGTAATCACTGATAGTTTAAAATACATTTATACATTTTTAAGCACTGGCAAAATTCTTGAGAAACATTAAATTGTAGCAGCAATGAACAGGTTTGAACGTGTATGTAGCGTGTAAAGTTAAAGAGATTAAAAAACTTGGGTGGTTATTAAGTAAAATAATTTTCGATTGTTAAGCATTATTAGTCGATAAGTAATGGCAAATATGTAATATTTTAGAAGCAAGATAAACATTTACACAAGAACATTTTTGGAAAAGATTCAAAATTGAGAATAAAAATATAAAAAGAAAAAGTTGCCTTATTTTATAACTTTGCGCTCTGTGCTTTGGATACAGCAACAACCACGCCCATTACCCCAAAATAATACGCAGTTGTATATAAGGTAAACGCAGATTATTTATTAAGTAAAATTTAAATAAACAACAAAAACTTTCTTCCTTCATAAATTAATTGTTTCCAACTAGTGTTGGAGTTGTTGACCTAATCCTATATGATTCTCTGCACCACCAACAATAAGTCGGAAGATGGTATTGTTTGTTGTTTCGTTGAACAAAGGTAGAAAACTTAAAAGTAAAATGTAGCAAGACAACACTGAAGTTGTACATTTTTTTGTTGAAATTTCACTTGGTTACGAGTTTGTCACACTCGGTTAAGTAATCGGTGCTGAGCTTGATGATGACTGCTCCCGAAGCCAAACCCATGAGAGTAGACAGTACAGCATTGTTGTTTGGTAATGCTGATTTCATGATGGCCCAGGCCAAAACCGAGCCCATGCTAAATAGCGTTGCACCAACCATGGAATAGAGGCCCCGCTTGCTGTTGGATACTGTTCGCAAATGTGGACGACCGTATAGATAAAATGCGGTGCCGCAAAGTGTGCTCAGCAGCAGTACGTTAGTCATATCCTTCTTGGGCATCAGCTTAGACACCATCGTCGGATTCATGACATTGACCGCAAGTGCACTATATGATACGACTCCATGAAGTGGAACGTAATAGTAAAAAATATTCTCCTTAGTGAAAGGCTTGAGTCCAATTTTATCGCAAATCGAACAGACATCTTTCTTTGTCTCGTCAGCCATGATATTAATTAGTACGTTAATTAAATTCCAAAAATTTAGTCAAATAAAATAGTTAGACTGAAATCAACAAATTCAGCCACAAATGCAGACAAAATGCAGTTAATAAAGTTAATTGAAAACGTTAGATCTGCCGAAAACCGCAGCAAATGTCAAATTCTGATTATGTAAACGTTGACGTCATTTTTATACGTGCGTGCAAATAGCAACGAAAGTTTGAAATGATTAAGGGTGGTTTATATACGATCGTTGAAATAATTGCAATAAGAAAAGCTAATATGAAAAATTATGGTCTATCTCCCTTGACAAGTTTTGGAACAGATAAAGCGCTTGTCGACCCCACCGATGTTGTTGTTGTAGTTGTTTTTGGTGCTGACCCCAACAACTTGTGTGGATCTCTTGTCGTTCCAGAGTTATAGCCCTTTAATGTTGAAAAAGTTCAGGCCTGTATCTCCTAAACCTTATAAGATACCTATATGTTATTGATATTGCTGGAAAGGTAATTATCTGTTATTTATGTAAAATAATATAATATTTTGTCGAAAACCGTTTAGATTTGGAGAAAAATGAAATTTTAGATTTTTTGTACTATTTTTTTCTATTCATTAATTTTTTTCTATGTATAATGTATAATTAACCCACATAATTATGCCAATAATAATAAAGTAGAGGCTTTTAGCTTTCGAAACATTTTTTTTTCATCGCGGTCAGTCCAGGATCTTAGGAGAAAACGTATTTTTCAAATCACAATCGCTTAAGTATGTCAGCACTTTTTTGAATTTTATTAGTGCCCTTTTTCTGTATATTTCATTCTATTACTTTTGCAATCATGTTCTTTTTGCAACTTTGAAATGATGATGACCGTTACCGTTATTCGTATCATTGTTGTTGTATGTTTCCGTTGAATTAGGCAATTTATGATTGTAGTTATTTTAATTTCTGTGCTGTGCTTCAATTACTTGTGATTATTTAATAAAAATGGATACTAATTTTAATAATTTGAACCAAATATAAAAATTATTCAATTACGAAGTTGATGGTGCCATCACAGTAGAAATTGTACATCAATTACAGGATTGGGGCTTGATTCCAAAAGATGAGAGTATAAAATGCCCAAATGGACATTTTTATAGTTTAAGAGTAAGGAGTCAATCCAAGGATGGCTTCCATTGGATGTGCAGGAAGCCATATCAAAATGCGCGTAAGAAGCGAGTGTACTGCAATTCAACGTTGTCCTTGAGGACGGGCCCTTTTTTGAGAAATCGCAACTATCTTTATATAAGATAGTTGCTTTTTCGTATCTATGGCTGGAGAATGTTTCTTTAAATTTTATGAAAACACAGGTATTTTGTTGAATATGTAAAATTGAATTGTATTTTAAATATTTTTGAATTTTCAGCTTGAAATATCTGGACCGACAGCGGTTGATTGGGATTCCTTCCATAGGAAAGTAGTTGTATATGTATTAGGCGTCGTTGAAATCGACGAGTCAAAGTTCGGAAGACGGAAATACCAACTCCAACAACAACACCAGTTTAAGGCGCTCTGATCTGGTTTCCGAGTTATAGCCCTTTAAACTTGGAAAATTTCAGTCTTATATGTCCTAAACTATAATAGGTACCTACCGTATTGCCTGTTATACGTATCTCAATATTAAAAGAGTAAAGGCCCTTTCTTCACATATGTACTATCCCAAACAGCTTAAGTTTTTGTACACCAAACCAAGTACTCGTTTTGTTCTGGTGATATGACAGATAATACTAATGCACGATCCGGAGCTGTTACTGGGAATTGTAGTTTACCGATAACTTTAAACCCTATGTCATTTTGAAGTGCATATATATATAGCAAAATTTTCTTATCTTAAATTTTTTTATTAGGAAAAAATTAATAAATTAGAGAAGTATTAAAATTGTGAAAAATCGATTTTCTCCAAAGGTAATTGTTTTTCAACAAAACTTTATTTCACATAAATAAAAGGTATTTTATATTCATTATATAGGCATCAAAAACTACAAAAAAAATAAAAAAATTGGCTTAAAAAATAAAAAAATACCAGAATTAAACCGAATTCAAATTCAGATGCCGAAAATAAATTACCATCTCTATTGACAGACAAGAAATTCGTCAGATCCATTGTGACCACTAAAATTGGCTAATTTAATTTAACTAACAACACCTTCGACAATAAAAGCAAGTAGCTTCCGGTTTGGCTAAAGTTTTTCAAATAATTTCAAGTTAATTTTGTTTATAATAATACAAACATGAAATGAAAATAGAACATGGGGGAAATTATTATACAGTTTACCAAGGATTTAAGCAAAAAGCTGGTAATTTGTTGGATTATAAATCGACAAATTTAATGTTTAAAATTCTTACAACATAATTTTTAGGAATCAGATAATCAAATATTGAAAAAATCTATTAATAACAGCCAGGAAGCAATCCAAGGAAATCGCCTCCAGAAACAACAACTCTTTAGTTCTATGTGCAATGAATTAAACGTTGAAAATCATCCAAAACTTTACCTTGTAAATTATCTGCTTTACTCCAACCAACTTGGGAAAACCTCCCTACAAAATGGACTGCAACAAATTACACAGGGTGTTACGCAGCACAATGCAGTTTACGGTGAATGGAAAAAACAAATGCAGCAGAATTTGGAATTCAAACAGGATGCTTTTACTATGATGGTATTTAATAAAATACTCTAACGAATAGTTGGAAATGGGCTTAGATTGATGCCAAAAAACTTCAATTACGCTTTTTGTATTTATAGCCCTTTCATGGCGTTGAAGAGGAAATGAACGGGCTAGATGTTGAAATTAAGAAAATAATGGAAGAAACAGCAAATAATATGAAAGAAACACAATCTAAGACCATGTTTTCGGAGACACAAAGAGCAAGAATTTTGGAGGATGTTACAACCATTGAGCCATATCAAAAGGAAATGAGGTTAAAAATTTAACATATTCTTCGAGTCACATTTAAAGTATTTTATTTCTTTTAATAACTAAGAGAATATATAATTTGTCATATCAATATAATCTCTGAAATCAAACGCAAACGGAAGTTAGACGATTTCCAAGTGCGTTTAGATGCACAGCTGTCGGTGAAACTACAAAATGAAATCAACGAATTAAGAGCAGAATTACTTGTTTGGGAAAAAACTTCAAGAAATTAAATTTACTTCGATAATTTAATGGTTTAACAATTTTAGTGTATTAGAAAACAGAGTGGAACAAAACAAAACATTTCAGAATGGAAATAAATTTGTGTTTAATTCCTTAACTAATAATTTACTGGTATTAAATGCTATTGGTATTCGCTCGATAGTCTTCCAAAGTATTTACATGAAGAGGGCTATTTGGAGGAAAAGCTGTCAGGGAAATCGTTAAAAATAAGATTTTGATTGCGTATATATAATATATATCTTTCAATTGACATCTAATATCATTGAATACCAAAGGCTGGCTTGCTTGTTGGCAACTCTGAATGTACCTGACATTTCCTTGCATTGCAGCCAGCAGTCCCCAATTACTGTCACTTGTTATTTTGTTGACAGCTAAATAATTTCTTTGAGTAGAAGAGAGTGCGAAGAATACGCTAGTGTAAATTTGCCAGTGTTTTTTATTTTCGCAATTTCTCGATTTAATTATATGTTCTTTCATCAATTAGCGAAGAAGTATAAAAGAACAAAACTTAAATGAGTTTTAATGAAAAACGGTCGAATTTATTACGAGTATTCGTTTAAAACAACTAGCCAAAAGCTATATTTTTCTTGCCGTCATTAATAATGTTGACGCACAAAGTTTGTCAAGGAGCGCGTAAGAAAATGCAGGTTAGTACAAGAACTCTGAAAGGTAATCGTTAAACATTTGGAATTGTGTGCAATGGTATCTTCCAATTGATTCCTGGCTTGCGGCCTTGGGTCCATCGATAGGTTTTTATATGTAGCCTTGTGATTTTGACATCCTAGTGTTTCTAACTTCTCAGGTGTCTTTTGTTATACGCGATGCAGAAGAGAAGCAGCATAGAAATGGGGTTAATGCTTTGCAGTTGGATCCTCACAATGGCAAGTTATACTCTGCTGGACGTGATGCAATTATCCGGGTGTGGGATACGAAAACCGACTCGAATGACAAATATATACAGTCCATGGAGCACCATAATGATTGGGTAAACGATATCGTGCTCTGCTGTAATGGAAGGAATTGTAAGATCTTTGGCATCTACTAATGACTAATTAAATGGAATGTTTTGTAGTGATTAGCGCCAGCTGTGATACGACCGTCAAGGTGTGGAATGCCCACAAAGGTTTCTGCATGTCAACCCTGCGAACACATCGCGACTATGTGCAGGCGCTGGCCTACGCCAAGGAGCGTGAACAAGTGGCTAGTGCGGGCCTAGACAAGGCGATCTTCCTCTGGGACGTTAATACCTTGACTGCCCTTACAGCTAGCAACAACACAGTTACAAGTGAGTAAACTCCGTGATTTGAATACTTGCAGAAAATTTACATAAATATCGTTTCTTTGAATATAGCCTCAAGCTTAGCTGGCTCGAAGGATTCCATTTACAGTCTGGCCATGAACCCTTCCGGAACTGTCATTGTATCTGGATCTACAGAAAACATTCTTAGAATATGGGACCCGCGTACCTGTTCGCGCAGCATGAAGTTGCGTGGGCACTCGGAGAATGTGCGAGCACTGGTTGTATCCCCCGACGGCAGTCAGGTGGTTTCCGGTAGCTCAGATGGCACTATCAAAGTTTGGAACCTAGGGCAGCAAAGATGCATTCAGACCATACATGTCCACAAAGAGGGCGTGTGGGCGCTGCTGATGAGCGATAACTTCCAATATATAATATCAGGCAGTCGTGATAAACGGATTGTCGTCACAGAGGTGCACAATCCTAGCAATTCGTTTCTGGTGTGCGAGGAACGGGCGCCAGTATTGAGTCTTGGCTATGATATCGACAAAGCGGGTGTGTGGGCAACCACTTGGAATTCGGACATACGATGCTGGAAGCTGCCAAACTATGATAAGAGCACACTTAACTCGGCGGGTGGAATGGATGCACACTGGATTGGTCAGGGTGTAGAAATATCATGCATTAAAGGTGAGTATGTGCCACAGGAAAAACATGAGTAGGAAAAACGTCAAATGTCAAAATTTGTTAAAGGTGGCGCAGCAATAAAAAAGTGCATCGTTCTGAACGACAAGCGACATATTGTCACTAAAGACACTGAAGATAATGTTGCAGTTTATGATGTACTACGTGTGGTGAAAAAAGAAGATGTGGGAAAAGTCGACTTCGATGAAGAGGTGAAGAAACGCAATAAGCGCGTTTTCATTCCAAACTGGTTTACGGTTGATCTAAAAACCGGAGTAAGTTGTGAAGAGTTTCCGCTGCTCATCCTGTGTTGCTGATCACTTAACCAACAACTTTGTATTGACTTTTGCAGATGCCAACAATTGTACTCGGTCAGGATGAAGCCGACTGTTTCTCGGCGTGGGTTTCTATAGAAGCAGGTCTTCCAGAATGTGCCGAACCAACGTCGGAACTTAAGGTACGGGCCACGCCACTGCTAGCCTGATTTTTCTTATTTCATTTCAAAAATATTTCTCTAATTGTACAACTGTATTAAATCACAGATAAATTATGGTAAGTTGCTGCTAGAAGCATTGCTCGAGTATTGGACACCACCACATAGTTTACCGCAAGGCGAGCTGGAACCGGATGTACATGGAAACGAGTACTTCCAAGTGCCGAAGCACACACCTGTTATTTTTAGGTAATTTTTATTGTAAGTGCCTTTTGCACTGTAAATAAGATATCCAATTTTATATAAATTAAAGTGAACTCGGCGGCCGTACTGTGTGTCGATTACTTGTACGCGATGCTGCTGGCGAAACCGAGAGCAAGCTTCTAAACGAAACTGTTCCTCAGTGGGTCACCGATGTTGTCATTGAAAAAACGGCTCCCAAATTTATAAAAATTCCATTTTTCCTACAACCGCATCCTCAAATGGTGAAGCCTGAGCGAACAAAAAAGGTTTTTATATTTCTATATCACATTGAACATAATTGTTCACAATTTTTCTTGTCAACAGGATCGCTTGGTTGCCAATGAATTCATTCAGTGTCGCAAAGTGTGCGAACATGTCTTGGAAAAAGTATTGGGCGCAGAGGGCACGCCTAGTGGTGGTGGTAATGCGTCCAGTTCATCGCAAAATAGTCAAAGTGATGCCAATTCCGAAGGTTCCCAAATACCGGCAGAGGATCGAATCGAATTGTGGTGCAATGATGTGGTATGTGGCAAATCACTATCAATTTAATGCCAAAAAACTTTTTCAATGATTTTTATTCTTAACTATCATAGATTGTTGACCCCAATATGGATTTACGTACTGTACGTCATTTTATATGGAAACAATCAACAGATCTAACTTTCCAATACAAAACGAAGCCAAATTTTAGTTATGACGGTAAAATATGAGTACATAATTCTTAAATGTTGATTAGAACTCATTAAACCAATTAAGCATTAGAATAGATATTCTCAAATCCAACAACAATAAGAACAATAATACAACAGACTCACGCTAAGAAAGATAAATATAATAGTACAATAGTATTAAACTTGGCATTTTTGTTTCCTTAGAATGTTGTTATAACTATTACGGATTCAGCGATAGCGATGAATGACGATGAGAAGAAAAATATTGAAAAGAAGATGAATAATATGAATTGTTAGAGCTTAAAAGAAGAAAAAACCTAAATATGATATGTTGAGAACATTTTTATAAATTTATTGTACTTGTATTATAAATCATATGAATGAATTGTAAAGAAATTAATCAAAATATATACATACATATATATTTATTAAAATTTATAGCAAATGTATAATTTACTCTAAACAAATAACCTGAATTGAGATGAAATTTCATTATAGAAAATGTTGGAATGATCTGTAAAACATTTATTCGTTTAGTTTTTTGCTTATTTTAAAATTGCTTAGTAGACGATAACATTTACAGATGCACCGTATAGACTTCTATTTAAGTTAAGTATTTAAGTTATTAGGTATCTTAAGCTAATTATTAAAATAAAATAAATTTTTTTAAAAACCATGTTTAAGGGTATTTTCGAGAATCGGTCCGCTATTGCAATTTATTGGTATATTATTATGTTTCTATTTAATACATTTTTTCCAAGCAAGTTAATTTCTGTGTTTTATATGATTTAAATAATATAAATTCACTTGTTAGTATACTGATATAACTTAATATAATACGTATGAATGCAATTAAATAACATTGTGACATGACATCCTAAAAAATGTAAATATATTAAAAAAAATCTTATCATTTCATACAAAAGTGGAGGAAAGTATTAAAATTTATTCCTATATTTGTAATGAAATAAAATAAAAATCATAATCAAATATATATGCAAAGAAGATTTTCTATGAAAAAAAAAAAATGGAAAAATTTAATATTTCAATAAAATTATGTTAAGTGGGTAGAATCTCTTTCTGTACAGTTCCAACATACGTATTTTTGTAACATTGAATTCATATTATAACACTAAATATAATTCGATTCAGAATGTTTAAGAATTGGTATAAAATTATCAAATAGCTTCTTGTATTAGAGCGTCTTTCGGTTATATTTATATGGTATGAATTGTTCACCTCACGAAGTACTACATACAAGTGTACCAAGTTATTTTGCTAAGCTGTAAAACGATGTTTTTCAATAGCGCGCAGTATTATTTTCAAATCTGTTTTTAGCGTATGTGGGATGCAAAATTCATCAATTACAACAGGCGGTATTTTACGCGGCCGCATTATGTTCCACAGACAAGACTCGCGTAAAGTTAGTACTGGGAAATGAATCTGAATCTTCCGGCGACAGGTAACCATTTGCGCCGGATCGCGTGGACTTGGCATAACATATCGCTTGGGCCAATATATAAAATTATGCTGCACTTGCATCAACTCCCCGGTGTAAAGATCGCGAAAGATCCACGGATGCGTCTGGAAAGTGTCAACTTTCGAGCTGAATCCAGGACGTAGCGTCAGGTAAAAGGACTGTTGTCCACGGTAGTCGATCCAGTAAAGATTTACGTCACGCTGGGTTGTGTTGACAAACAGCAGATACGCTTCAATTAATGAAGAGCCGGAACGCAATTTATATTCCGCTTGTGCAGGACTGAACAATTGCAAGGCCATTTTTTTTGTTGTGTTTACAAGTTATTTGCTGACATTCACATGCAGGTGGCGTGTAGTGGTGTTTGGGAATTTTTGACATTTGAAATGAGTGCAAAAAAGCTAAATAGGAAATAGAAAGTGAATATTGAAACTGAAAGCACGTACAAAAATGGCTGTCTGCATTGCAATTATTGGAAAGGATGTGAGTAATACTTATTAAATTCACCTTTTTATTTAGGACGGTTAAGTAACAGCGTAGCACTTTAAATAAAATCTTGAAATCCTAAAAGTATTTCTAAAACAAATCTTGTACAAGTAGATGAATATTTCCAAGAGTTTGAAGCTGTCAACTGAAACAGTGCTGCCACTGTAGTATAATGTGTAGTTTGTTTTAAATAAATTATTTAAAAGGGTGCTTCATAAGTGCACTAAAAGGAAATTCTACATTTTAAGAGCCATTTATGACACTTTTAATTAGGGATAATTTTTTCTTTTCAATCAGAATGCTCCTCTTTATTTGGCATCAACAGACTTGGACAAAGAATTAGAACTGCAATATAGGGTTCATGCGGCGCTCGATGTCGTGGAGGAGAAATGCGCACCATTGGCCAAGGGTACGCCTGAATCAAAAGAAGTATATCTGGGTCTATTGTACGCTACCGAAACGCATAAAATGTAATTTTATAAAAACATTTTTTGATATTTTCAGTAACCTATTTTTAATCTATTTAAGTTATGGCTTCATTACAAATACAAAAATTAAATTCATTATTGTGGTCGATTCGGGAAATATAGCTTTACGTGAAAACGAAGTGCGCTCGGTAAGTAAACCATGTTTCAGATATTTTTAAATTTTGAACTTTGTTTTATTGCATAAGTAGATGTTTCGTAATTTGCATATTTTATATACTGATGCGGTATGCAATCCATTCTATTCGCCCGGTGAAACGCTAACATCCAAGTATGTGGAATGGGATGATTTAATTTATGATTACTTTTTAATTATCATTTTTTGATTGCAGGAAGTTCGACAAATCCGTTTTTAAGATAATGAGTGGCAATACGTAGGGTGGAGATATATAATTTGATTACGATATGTGTTTGATTTGAGAAATTGCAATACAAACATCCAAGCATACACGAACTAAAGATATACTAATTATTCCAAGATATTCTTAAAATTCAGTATTTTTATTTATCTAAAATCATTATTATGGTATGTCCTTTCGTATATTACATGATTATCAATATGAATAGCTACTTATCATGGTTTCAATGCTTTTCCTGCGCGTTTTCGGTTTTGCTGCTTTTGTTTCTTTCTTAAAAGATATATCTTTCGTAGGACGATGGCCAGTACATAACAGCTAAGTATTCGGGAAATTTGTTGGTAAACTGTTGGAACTCATCCTCATTGTATTTCGTGTTCACAAAATGCGTATAAATGCCCAGTTTAAAGAGTGGTACTTCGAAGTTTTTGCTACTTGTCTGCGAGCAAAAGTATTTGTACATATTTCGAGATATAAGATAAAATCTAACGAAAACGAGGAATAATTTACCTCCAACTCAACGTAGAACTTCAACGGCGCCAATTCTTTTCCAGTCGTGATGCGCACATGAAAGGGTGCCTGGTATTTAGATGAATTTTGCAGCATATCCTTTACGAAGGACCAGTCCTTGAATTTAACACCTTCCAATGGTTGGAAATATAAACCCATAAATGAGAATGTTTCCAGCTCGAATTCGAAAAGTGCCCTTCCAGTGGCATTTATCGTGGTGCGCTTTGTTAGTATGAGTTTTGGTGCGATTGGATGTTGTGCATAATTTTCCGTAGGTAACCATTCATTTTGGAGACGTGTTTTATTCCAGCGCCGATCTAGGACCGGCAGTCCACACATCATGTACTCCTTGCAACTTTCAGAAAGTTTTTGCAATGCAGTGTGATTGATGGCAGCTAAGTGTAGATAAAGTATAGTTTGTAACTAAATAATACTAGTTATAAAGTAAACATTTAAAAAAAAAACACCTACATTTAAACGGCCGGTACTTGCGTCTATCCATGAATTCGAATAAATAGCCTGATTCATTGCGGCTAACGGATTTATCATATTCATAGAAAACTCGATGAACATGCTGCGTGTGAAAAACCCAGAGAAAATGAGAAAATTCTAAGCCAGAGGTTGAAAGGCGAAGAAAGACTTACGAAGGCTTGTACACGTCCTACGTGCGTCTCAGGACGGTAGGGGAACCCCACAGGAGTAAGCGCAATTATGCAGATAATGATTATGATCACGATTAAGGAAAATAAAATTGTTTTGCATTTGCGATAAATGTTTAGCAAAGGAATCTGGAAATATAAATGTTGGAGGTATAAGGATATACATTTGTAATATATTTACATAAATGCGCATGCATACGTACCAAAAATCCCATGGCTAAGATGGTACTTAGAGCAGTAAGTGCGGCAATTTTGAGATCGGGGCTACTATTACTGCCGGAACGCCCCATCATCGGAATCACAACGCAAAGAAAAGTGTATCCGAGGTAGGTAAAGTAGAGGAATGGCAAAATTTGACTTATCAAAAGCGGAATGACCCAATAATAATCTGTTGAAAGTGAAGATGTATAAACATTTTATAGCTTCCGGCTGTGAGTAGAGTAGAGTGAGTGACCCGTTTCCTTGCCGTGATCAACTCGTTATTTTCGGTTTCAATCGTTTCCGGTAGTGAGTTAAAGAAAATGAAATTAAATTACCTTTTTTTTGTAACTGCGTAACCAAGTTAAAGACTATCGAGCACAAGTAGAATATAATGGAAATCGACAATAAATACGATGAACGCACTCCAAACCCTGTTGCAACTAGACAGAGTATAGCTAGTATTGTGCAGTGTGAATGCAGCACCAGTTGCAGCTTGAATGACTGCGACAATTTATCCTGCCCGAAATGTACAAAATTATCTCAAAATTGCCGAAAAGATAGCAATCGAATCGGACGACTTACATGGCGACTGAAACTCATAAGGAGCAATGTCGGTGCAACCAGGCCAAAAGCGCATGGACACGTGTACAATCCCAGCACCAGCCATTTGTTCGTGAACCAAGTCATGCTGAGGTTGGCACTGTCGAATATCCCCGCCATAACCAGGGGCAGCACGAAACTCAAGATGAAACCTATCACATGCAGGGTGAAAATCATGGCAAACACACAGCCCACTCTTCCAATGGACATGCACGAGAATACGGCCATTCGCCAGATGCAAGCTATGATAACAGCAATGGTGGCGATGGATACGCTGATGTTTACAATCTCTCCTTGAAACTCCGTGTAAAATATAAAGAAGAGGCCAAGGAAATCATAGAAGACGGCGTGATTTAGGCTATGTTTCTGCGGGACAAAAAGAATGAGGGAAGAGAGAAAGAGAAACAGAAACAGAGAGATAGATAGAGACAGAAAGGGAGTGGGAGAGATAGAGAGGGAATTAAATTTATTAGGAACTAATATACGGAGATCTATATACGAAATGCGATTCTTACTTACTCCAGAATCACCTAATTCGGGAGCATCCGCCAAAGCGCGTGCGAGTGATAGCATATTGTCTCCAGTGGACTGTAGACTACCCTGAGGTATAATGTTGGCCTTGTCAAATTTAGTGTGATAAACATAGCCGTTGAAGACGTTTGCGAAATCAAGTCCTGCAAACAATTTTATAGTGTGTTTTATATACAATCTTAGAGATGTGCCATCTTTTATCATGAACCTGGTAATTTTCCGTAGTTCTTCCAAATGCGAAAGTCGGTGTCCGATGGTATTAAGTTCGCTTGAAATATTTCCTCAGCTACGGTGGTCGCAAATGGGTGTTTATTATGCTTGCGGTAGTACTATGGGAGAACATTAAATAAATAAACATGGAAACAATTTGAGAGAAATTGAAGAAGATCCTCTCAGAGAAGATCTTACATACGTTCTATATTGAACTTACCTCCATAACCCAGGGATAATTTGAAACTGATTGAAATAAAAGCTCCTTGTGTCCACTGCCAGCGGAATCTAAATTAATAACAGCTCTGTCGTGATGTGTATAAAAAAACCAACTATTATGTCTCTGACACTTTTCCTGCGTATCAAACACTGAACTCACTTGCAGTTTTTGGCCCATTTGTGTTGCGTGATGAAACCGTGAGCACCCTGTAAACCAGTCTCTTCGGCACCGTTGAACAAGAACACAATCGGATGTGTAAATGTCTGTCGCGTTTTTGCCATTATACGCAGGATCTCTAACATGACAACCACCATCGCCCCGTCATCACCTGCAGCCGAACTGCCAGGCTTTGAGTCGAAGTGACTGTTAATCAGGAGATATGATTGACTGGTGCTATTCTTCGCCTGAAATCGAACCGCTAAATTTTGCACACCACGATACATGCTCACCATGTCGAAATGCTGAAAATTACCGGAAACCTGTTGTACCTCGACATGCAGGTCGAACAGGTCGTCGTGCATGTCGAGGCGTATCTTCTCGACCTCGTCCAGCAGCAGCTGTAATGTAAGATTCTCGTTTGCAAAGCTTCCTACTACTTTGGTTCCAATGTCATCAAAGTTGGCCAATATATGTTTAGCCCGTTCTCCTATAAAGGCTGCGGGTTGCGAAGCTTCATTTTTCACACTCACTTCAAGGGGAAGGCGGAAAAATATGAGATGCTCTGCGGCAATAAAAAGTATCAACCAGAAAAGCAGAAACACCGGTGCATAATACCACGGTACTTTTTCACAACTGTTCTTCTTCGTAGGTGTTGCCATGTCGTCGTCGTCGTTTCCTGCCGCAACGACATCAATGTGGTTATCCAAGGTGGGGATCTGGAGGAAGATGACATCTTTAAAACGGTTACTCGACATGCATACGTGCTTATGTTCAAATTACAAAATAAGATTCTTTTTGATTCTTGTGATCTTTTTCCAAATTCATTGTGTACACTTTTTCCCTCTACGATCTATCACGTCCGAATTCCGGTACTCAACTGAATCCAACTTTCGATAAATTAAGTGACACACTTTATACAAATTAGTGCTTTATTAGGGTTTATCTTCTTCTACGTTGTGTGTAGGTTTTCTGGAATATCGTGAAGATTTTCCATCCAGAGTATATACAATAATATAGTAATAATAATTTTTATCGCAGTCTTACCCAAAAACCCAAATCGATGGGAAGATTTCGATAAAAGATTCTTAAAACTATCTAGCAACTAGCGGACACATAAAGATTCACACAGATTAAAGATAACACATTCTGTTATACATTTTGAGGTGAGTTAAAATATGTCCCAAACTTTTTGTGTATCAAAACAAAATCCACTAAAAATTTTAAGGATATACAAATTCTTCAAAAACTGTTTTATTTAGGTGATTAAGTAGAAATCAGTTTATTATTGAGTGAGAATTAGATATGAATTAACATTGAATTCAATAGGAATTAAAATTTACTAAAATTACGCTCTTAAAAACCAAAGACTAATGTTTCATCATTTTGTCTTATTGTACATATTCTTGCCTTTAGTGAAAGCATTTAATGTGTTTTAGTAATAAAATTTACAGAGAGGTAATAAAATAATCAATGCTTATCGTTCTTAGTGCAGAGCTTATTTTGTATCAAACCTACTTATCAAATTGGTAATATGTACATTAAAGAAGAAACCAAAAGAATATAAGGAAATATACTCGTATGTATTGTATATGATAAACCTATGATAAAACTAAAGAAAAGTCAAAAGCCAAATAGATTTCTAGGGGTTGTAAAGATAGTAGCACCTAACTTAATTACTTTTTTAATAGTCGTTTGATACTGAACAAGGAAATCATCTATAAAAATTGACTAAAGCTTTTTTGGCTTTCTTTTAACCGGCTGGTGAAATATTTAATGTTAAACATCGATGGGTACATCGGATTGGTTAAAGCTACTCACAAGAGTCCAACAGGTATTCATATTGTCCATATAACATTGCATTTTTTTATACTAATATACTTACCAACGAGTCCTTAATAGTTAGACAGTCCTAAGTATCCAAATACAAGCAAATATAAAAATTTTTCTTTAATTCTTAATGTGTTTTATTTTTCCACATAACATCTGAATCTATTTAATACACTGTTTTACTGTTTAGTTGTGATACGATGCTGTTACTGAAATCACGTCATCCCAGACATCAGAGATTACCTTGTACACCTTATCAGCTACACGAAGATTAAAATTGAGATTATTGTTGTGACTTATTTATTATTTTAGAATGCTTTTAAGAATTCGAGTAGAGCTATCATTTTTGCTTTTCCAAGTTAAATTAAAGTGTTTTACAGTTTAAATAAATCGTATTCGTAGTTTCTAAGACATTTAAGTTTACAACCTCGAGCACTTTTAAAATATTGTGCTATTAAATATTGGAACTGCATATATTTCTGCATATATGTATAACCAAATTTCATTTATTTGAAATTCTTATTTAAATAATAATTTAAACAAAAATGGAAGGAAATGTGTAAGCAATGGCAATATAAAACTAACGACAATAATGTATTATATTGTTTTCGGTATAATGGTTTCAGTGTAATCTCAGATAATTGTGATATATATCTCTATAGCCAAAAGAGTCTAAAGACTGCTAACAAATCTTTAAAGAATAATGTTTGTATTTGAATTCAAAGTCTTAGTTTTATTTTTTCTTACGTTTAACGAATATACTATACATATTTATTTTGGTACAATAATAACGCTCTAGGTACGTTTTTAAAATGGTGAATCGAGTTTAACTGTAACTGTAAACCTCTGAAAGAGGTTAGGAACCTAAGTTCAGAATATCCAACTTTCATATGTGGCCACCCAATCGATCAAACTTTTGTATTCGGGTAAACTATCGATGAATTGCTGGTACTTGTGTGTACGTATTTTCGCATGATGAACCCAATGACCGCCAATACCGATTTCCAGACTGGGTCCAACAAAAGATGTGGTGTTCATTTTCTGTACATATAAAAAAAAGAATAAAGAAAACTAAGGAACGTTTTTCCATTTAGATGTAAGTAGCGCCTTTCAAGAACCAAAAACCCACCTCTACGTCTATTGTGAATGCCAGGCTGCGACTGTCCTTGCCATAAGAGAAATAAATGAAGTATGGAGGTTCCCAATTTTCCTCTATCATTGTTTTATTGAAAGACCAATCAATAATCCGTGCACCGTTCATAACGCCAATAAAGATGGTCATGTGATCGGGACCGCTGAGTAAGAATTCAAAACGTTTTCTGTTTGGCAACTCCAAATCTGTGGGTGAGCTTTGTTGGAGTAACGGATATTCACCGGGTATGTTCGGTACCTCATCCAATGGTATCCAGAAATTTTGCTCACTGCTCAAATTGAATAACGTTAGAAGATAAGATATCCAATTAGATGGGATGAGAACAGATGATCATGTTAGGGGACAGTTTTTAGGTATTATTCAGGAAATTTTAATCTAGTGTACGACAAACATTAAACCAACCGCGATTTCATCCAGCGATGGTTGTAGTGTGGCATCCCACAGAACATTTCGTTGGCACAATAATCGCTTATTTTACGTTTCTCTCCGATGGCTTTAATAGATTCTGCATTGATGTGATAACAAATTTTGCACTTTAAGTGGATTTCGACTTATTTCAATTTATCCGATTTACCGTCAATTGTATGGAGCCTTCTATCCCGTGGATTGATATAAATACCGCTCTCATCCATTCTCACTGAGTTGTCTGCATTGTGTAGAATGCGTCTCGCATGCTGTACGTAAGTTGGTAACCCGATTTTAGAAATAAGGTCGTGAGATTAACAAATATTTATCATAATATTTTTCAACGTTTTTTTAGGACTGTTTCAAGGTATCAAGACATCGGAGACAGGTATCATGGTACTCTACGAGGCAAAGAGCTCTACGATCAAGAGTTCTACGATAACTTTAAATTGTCCTAAAACCGTCTTCCCTTTCCTTACACATTTCGTTAAACTTACAATAAAATTAAATCGCTGAGCAGCAGTCTTCTCTCTGAAAGGAAAGCCCGCAGGAGTGACGGCAACACAAATGCTCAGCAATGTAATGCCAAGGAAGCAGAATATTATCGTTCGTGATTTGTGGAAGATCATGAAAAGCGGCATCTACACAGGTCCAGTTAAGTTATAAATTTTGTGAGCATAATTGGAGATTTGGTAACTCTCTTTATACATACGATGAAACCAGCCAGCAACAGACCGAAGAATGAGGACAACAAAGCCATGAGTACGTCTACGTTGCTCGCTGAGCCTGAACGTCCCATCATCGGAATCATGGTGAGGAAAATTAAATGCGCGTTGTAAGTTACGTAGAAAAAGGGGAGTATTTGACAGCAGAAGACGGAAATAGCAAACCAACAGGCTGTAGAAAGAAAGAAAATGTCATGTTATATGTATGTATGTATATATGAGAAAACGTTGACAAAGCTTTCATTTAGGTACCTTTTCGATGCCACTTGGTGATCAAATTGATGACCAAGGCTGCGATATCGAAGAGTAGCGTCATCATGATCAGAAAGGACGAGCGAATGCCGATGACGGTAAAAATTATAGTAACCAATACGAGGAAGAGAGAGTTGGCGTGCATAACGAGCTGTATGCGAAAAGCTAAGCTGAGTGCGTCCTGCATCCGAAAAATCATTTTAATTATCCTTACCTATCTGGTGGAGGATCATGAACTTACGTTCTTGGTTCGTTGCAAATGCAAGGACGGCAGGAGACCCAACCCAAAGAAAATTGGACAGAAATATAAAGCAATAACCAACCAGCTCTCAGAAAACCAGGTCATCGGCCTGCCCACTTGATCCATGAACTCCGCCACCAAAACAGGAAACCCCACTGCCAGCACTACGGACGCAATGTGTATAAGAAAAGAAAGTCCAAATCTCCGGAGCACCGCAATCCAGTTGAGTCCCGAATGGATTATCATGAAAAAGAGGGACACGCTAATGGCAACAAGTGCGATGGCGCAAACAGTCAGATTGATAATGTTCGCCGTGCTTTGGGTATAGAAAATCAGGAGACTTCCGAAAAAATCGTAGAAGGTGACATGACCATCGTTGGAAGGCTGTTGAGCAAACAATCGTATTGTAGCTTTAAGACGTACCAAACCAGGTTGTGGGCTGCCTTACCGACATGTCCGACATTTCAGGTGCATTCGCAATGCTTTTAATCAAAGCCAGAACATTTTCGCCGGTGTTTTGTAGAGAACCTCGGGCAACGACGTTGAAGCGATCATACTCGGTGTGATAAACGTATCCGTTCAAGGCGTAGGCCATGTCTATGCCTTAAAACAGTACATATGTATAGTAAAGCAAGTAACTGAAAGGGAGTGTATGTGTATGTGTATAACCTACCCGGTATACCGCCGAAGTCACGAAATATTCGAAAATCAGTGTCAGACGGGATCAGATCGTTTTGGAACATCTCCTCAGCCAATGAATTGGCAAACGGGTATGGTACATTTCGATAATACTGCAAAATGGTCGGATCGGTGACCCTACGATAAAGACAATCAACAGTATTGCGACCTACCTTCATCAGCCAGGGATGATTGGGGTCCGATTGGAAAACTATCTCACGTCCAGCGTTGCCAGCAGCATCCAAGTTAATGAAAGCTCTAAAGTAGTAAGAAATGGGTTCAAGTGGAGTGGTACTAAAAGCGCCAATCAACACCTGCAAGAGTTTGTATGCAACAAAACGTTTTTCCACGTTCTTTTTTATCGTGCTGTAAACTCTGCAGATGGAGCTTGACCGCAAAGCTCAAATCGTTTTGAACTCACTTGCAATTCTTGGCCCATTCATGCTGCGTAATGAAGGCATGAGATCCCTGAAGCGGATTCTCTTCGGCGCCGTTGAAGAGGAACACAATCGGATGCTGTAGTGGACCCTGGGACAGTGCTATGACTCGCATGACTTCTAGCATGACGCTCAACATTGAGCCATCATCACTGGCTCCAACAGATTCCGGCGCGGTGTCGAAATGACTATTGATCAACAAGTAGTTCTGACTGCTGTAGTTCTTGGCTCTCAGTTTCACGACGACATTCTGAACCGACTGGTACATGTTAACCATAGACCAGTGTATGTAGCTTCCAGACGCTTCTTGCAGTTGCACCTCGAGTTCGAAGTAGTCGCTGATCTGAGCTTCGACGGTCGCGATTTTTCGCTGTAGAAATTCGACCATTTTGATTTCGTTGGCCTCACTGCCTACTGTACGGGGTCCAATGGCCGACAAACCAATCAGTGTCCGCTCCGCTCTTTCGGAAATGAAGCTGTCCGGAGCGGAAACTTCATGTCGCAGTGTAAGCGGCGTGGGTAGTTTATTTACTAGACTCGAACTGCCGGAGAGATAGAGGACCAGCCAAAACGCGACAAATATGGGCGCGTACCACCAGCTCAACTTATTCGGGGGCGATTCAAAGTCGCCATCGTTGTTGATGTAAGATTTTAACTGTAGAGAATAAAAAATTATATCAAATGGTTTGAGATACGAAATGAAAGAAATGAATTACGATGGGAACAATGATTAGATAAAATTGCATGAAATATCGATGGATTTATAAACACAAATACGATAATAAAAATTGTTTACAAACATCTGAAGAAAAATCTGATAAAATCTGTAAAATTAAAAAATAAAAAGAAAAAATAATAAAATTTTACAAAATTATTTTGTTTGTTGTTTTTAAAAAATTGCCGATAAAAAAGTGTACACAATAATTATTAAATTAAATAATGGCTATCTAATTTAATTAAACAAACAATCGAATAAATTTAATAAATATTTAATATAATATAAATTAAATGAAAATACAGCATCTGGAAAGTAAACAAAGCAATATTATTTATTGTAATAAAGGATAATAATAAATCAATAAAAATACAAAATTGAACAATAATTGTTGTTATTGTAATTTATTATAATATATTATTAAATATTTATAAAACATTTTCATTTTCACCGCACAAATAAAAGTCACCGTACTTTAAACAACTACCAACAACAAACGGTTTTTACAAATCAAACATACTTACTTTCATTTTGGATTTATACTTCCAACGTTTGAAGATATATCGATTTAAAGTTGATATTTGTAGCTCTATTAGATATTTCTGAAACTTAATATTTTAATAACGTTGTTTCATTAACATTATTTTTCACTTCATCTTTAATAAAACAAAAAAACAAGCAAAGTTTAAGTACTTGAAACTATTCTAATTCAACTGGATCCGATCGTTCCAAACAAAGCAGATTTGTTCCGTAACAAACAATAGATTTATATTGAATAGCGATATCTTTCTTATGATAACTTTTACTTTATTTACTGAGTTAAATATTAGTCTTTCCAGACGTCTTTAGCTTTTAAGACCTTTGAAACGAATTAAAGCTAGAATCTCAGTTCAGATTTATAATAAAGCATTCGAATTAATTTTTATCTCATTCAATTTGATCGATATCTTAAATGATAAGAAAAGCAAATTTAAAAATAATTTATTATAATGAGTTGTATTATTTATAATAATTGGTACTTTAAAAAAGTTATCTCAACTCTTTTATGGAGGTATTAATCTCTTTCTGATTCTGGCCTATTTATTGATCGATACGTCTAAAATAAGCGTGCATATTCATGTGATATAATGTCTTATAATGGTTTACTTTATAGGGAGGATATTGCCAAATGTGAAGTACATAATAAGATTTAAGTTCCGAAATCAATTGAATAATATTATTTTCCTTTGAAATTTTTTTTCCATCCATTTAAGAAAAGATACTATATTGAAATATATTCACCAGAAGAATATATGAAATATGTTTCCAGGAAATACATAATTCAGGTGATTGAAAGGACATAAAATGTCACAATTCGCTAATGGAGTTACTCTAAAAGTTACAGTTTAATTATTATTAATGAATGGACGTATTATAAGAATACATAAAGAGATTAGTATTTAATAAAAGTGTAAAATAATTTACAATAAATAAATTTGATAAATATTTCTTTGATATTTTATCGAAGCTGAAAAATGGGCTTATCTTAGAAATAAACTCAAAACACGGCCGCATACATCACGCAACGAAATTTGGACTTTAAAAGGTATAAAGATAAAATTGGAGCCAATAAAATTTATACGGACAATTTTAAAAGTTGTGAAGCGGTAAATTTAACTGTAAAGATAAGTTAGTATTTTGTTAGTAATATATAACTACGATATTGATAAAGTGCTACACTAAATTGATCGACTGATTAGCGATTTAGTTTAGAGCAATAATTACTGGTGTTGGACTGGATCGAATAGGAGCGATCAATACGAGCATGAATTTTCATTTAATATCAACCCGCCTCTCTTATATCATTGGTTAAAGTTGCCGACTGTAATTATAAAGCCATTATTTGTTCTAATCTAATCGACAGCACTCAAGCAGGGGCACTTTATTTGCTGAGGAGCCCGAAAATGCTGAAAAAAAGCACATGTTGACCACTTGTGTTGAGTTGTTGATTGTGTTGATGGTTTCGCACCGAGGAAGGTCTTCAAACTTCTTACAATGAATGGGCTGAAGTGGGTTTCCTTATCGTCTGAGTGCGAGCCTTTGGTGAATACTATCCCGAAATAAATAAAAATTTCATGAAAAATTGCGATCTCTACCATTCGTATTTTATAGCCTGAATTATTGATAGCTGAGTTCATATATCAGTTGCCATTATCAGTTAATTGATACAAAAAATTAACTACCTAACTACTTTAAGAGCTGTGAAACTTAAGATTAAAGATAAGTTAAACTTTTGCGAGTAGTACGCTAAAATACGCTGCTGATGAAGCGTCCAAAAATTTACCGACTGATTAACGATTTGTTTTAAAGCAGCACTATAAAGGAAATTCGACTAGAAGAGAACGATATAATGATGCATGAATTTTCATTTAATATCGACACGTCTAAAGTAGATGGCTCAATTTACAAACATGATCGTGATTAGTTTAATATATCCACTAAGGAAAACTCATACTCATTTGCAGTAAAACCAGTTGGAAAACGCGTAAAAGATCCGAACCGATAGAGAGAACTCTTTCTGAAATATAAAACAAGATACTGAGTGGCTAATCTGGAGAGGATAATACGAAGAGAAAAAGAGAGAGAGAGCGGGAGAGACTAACTTATCGAGAGATATTCTACGACTATGCTCGGAGACTTGCTTGATCTCAAACATTGATGACGATCCATAAGTTGACTGAGCTCCGACGTGATCGCTTGTGTTATTCATCAGATTCTCTTGGCTGTCGCTTGTCGTTATAAATTTGAATGGATCGTGGCTCCTTTACTTAAATAATATTGAAGAACTAAATTTAAGAAATGACATTTTTATAAAGTGTGTTGAAATTTATGAGAAAAACTATTTTTAGCCGATATTCGCGGCCGGCTTTTAGCGTAAACGAGTGCAGTGAGAAAATAAGTGATCGGAGGGAAAGCGATAAGGAATCCTTGGAAAAGTTGTAGAGATACAAATTATTGCAAGTTTATAAAAGTTTAGTGAAAAAAGATTTGGTTGAGAGGGGGAGGAGATTTCAGAGAAAATAGAAAATATATATAGGAAAAGTGAGTACAGAAGTGATTATTTAAAAATGTTTCATAGAGTTCGATAATTCAAATAGAACTTTGAATTAACGGATTTCTTTCACAATCGTTTCTATGATAAAATAATTTCCGTATACGTTTCTATCTTTATTTCTGCATCTTTAATTCTTTTATCTTGTATCTGTGATGCACCGATCATCTCATTAACCCGCCTCTTTATGTCCATAATATTCCCCCCCTCCCCCGCCCTTATTTATATTTCTATGCTCAATTGCGGTGTTATTTTATCCATTATTCTTCTTCTTCTTCTTTATTTATTATTACCTTTAATTTCACCTTCAAATCCGACTACATTTCGAACCTCATTTTAATCTCGTCATCTCCATCATCGGTTTATGTTACAATAAATGGAAATCGAAAAGGCTTCTTCGAATGTGTTTTCACTGGTTATTGTTGTTGTTATTATTTTTGTAACCGATCACTTTGTTGTTGTGTTCATTCTGTAAACAAACATCAGCAGAAACCACAACAATAACAACGGGCAACAGTGCCAACAACAACAAACAGGGAAAAGTAAGATGCAATTTTAAGGTTATTGACTTGGATCGGTTTCAGCTTTCTTCTTCCTGATATTGTTATTGTTGTAGTTGTTGCTGTCGCCGCTGCTCTGTGGTTGCAACTGTTAACCTCAGCGTTCCGTTGCGTTCACGGAATGTCTGCCGTGTGTACCACCTCTCGTTTTTTATGCCGGCTTCCTTCCAGATACCAGTTTATGCCACATGTTGTCTTGAGCCCAATATTTCAAGTTTTATTTAAACATTGCTGTGGCTTACTTTAAACATTTACCGTTGCAGCGATGAGGTTATGGCAGACGCGGCGGAGGTGGTACATACTTGTTGTGATCTCTTTATTTTTTGTGTTCTTAGGAGGTGTTAAATTTGAAATATTTAAAGAAATAGGATCAATAATTCCCCTATTCGAGTATCTTCGGGTATCGATAATTGATATATGTACACAAGTATGCATATAGTATTATATTTTGAGTTTTTCTCTCGCATTACAGTGACATTATGCCACATGTAATGTTATGTTGATTATTAATAAATTCTTATTTATATATGCAACGAACAATCTGATCCCGTGTCCACTAAACACTGATATAGATTCCCGTTAATAATCACAGGGGCTCACGTGCCTTTAAAGTTGCTGTCGTTACGACTTCCGTGGTAAACATATCGATGCTACCACGAATTGGCTCGACCTGACGAGGAACAGCTACCTTTGACAACTACTTTTCTTCATTGTTGCATATTATTCACAATGGAAGTCGCAATGATCAAATGTCAGCGTCCGTGTTTCTATTTGGGCGGCTGTGTGGCTGCCCCTTGAAATCACGATTGAGCGACAGTGAAGAGATCATTCAGAGATCATTCAGAGATCATTAAAGCGATATCTAAGTTATGTAAGGCCTCTTCAAGTCATTCTATTTGAATTAAGTTTCATTTGAAGTAACTTTCGGTTGATTTTTCCATTCCTAAATTATATGTTAGGCTTTTATAAAGTTGACCTGTAGTGTGTATACAGACAATGTATGTACAAAACGTGTTAACATTATATTTGCGAGATAATTGTACAAAAACTCAAAATTATTCGAGCAGCTGAGTACGATTCAATGCGTTGATGAATTCAATAATTTGACGTACGTATGCACACACATCCGAAAATAGAAATGCATACATACGCCATGTTATGTACTCGCATCTTGAAAATTTCTCTTTTAGACGTTTTTAATTTTTAAAATAAAGTAGTGAATCTGAAGAAATGGAATGACAAAATAATATATTATGCAATATTCCCAAAAATAGCTGTGAGACTTTAATAATACAATAATGATGATAATAAACTATAATAATAATAAACATTTATTCTTATGTTAGATTTTTATCAAAAATTTATCAAAAAATTGATCACAAATTTAACACAATTTAAAATTTTCACGATTATTACGATTAAAAACAAAAATAGACATATCTGATATCATATCATGCATATTATATCATTTATTTAAAAAGTAAGCAATCAAACTATTAAATTACAAAAACAAAAATAATCCTCGCATATACTCAATCCTCCTTTCATTATAAGCTATTATTATTCATTCAAGTAAAAGTAAAGCAAATTCTGACACAACGAAAACAACAAAAAAATGTACGTAGCGGAAAATTAAGAAAAAGCATGTACGATGTGAAAACAAAAAACAAACGCAGACGATGATTTGTTGTTGTTGTTGTTTTTACTTTCTATGAATCACAGTGTGAACAAACTTTTCTCTTAATGTTGACTTCGTTGCGCTTAATTGAAATGTGGCGGGGGAATCGCCACACCGATGTACTGGGGGAGCGTGTGGGTTAACTTGACTGATTAGCGATGCAAGCAGCATATGAAAAGACAGAGAAAGAGTGAAAGAAAAAAATAAAATAAGCGTTTTGTAGTGGGTGCAAAACAAAATAACAATCCACCATCGCTTTGGCGCTTAAGATACGAGCGAGTATCATGAACTTCTCACTAAATAAAAGAGTTAAATTTAATTTTAAATGCATATCCTTAGTCTGGCAGCAGCAGCAGTAACTGCTGTTGTTGGATTTTGTTGTTTTTATGTATGTAGCTATTTGATTATTATTTACTCACAGAGCTACGAAAGCGGTTTCTGCCGCGTTGAGTTTATCGACTGCACCACACAGTCATGAATGAATGAATGCCGGACAGGGGGAGGGAAGCAGTAGATTGGAAGGAATGAATAACGGATAATGAAATGATTGATTAATTGGTTGTGCGATTTTATTGTGGTTGCCTCATGTACGAGTTGTTGGACAAGGCAAAAGCGCACCCTGAACATCGGAGGTAACTAAGCCTCTGGTAAGAACTCGTAAGCAAAACTATGTACAATCATTTGGAGTCCTTCCCAATTCGGGGCCTATTCGGGTTTTGATAAGGGAACCTTTTTATCATATAAACTTAACGCAGGTTGAAGTCTATTAAGACTATACACATAAACATGGATTTCTTCATGTAGACCCGTTCAGAGGCTGCCAGCCAGATTTAGAGTGAACATTCAGATGGTGCTTCTGTCGATTTTATAGTCTTATTTCATAGTTTTATTTCAGTTACTTTTAGTAACTTATTTGTTTGAATTAATTTTGACAGGGAAAGACGATTTTTCATTTTCTTATGAAGCAAAACAAAGAATTTCGTTGAAAAGCATACATTCATTAATTTTTTGTTGAGTTGTTAAATGATTACATCACAAAAGAACCAAATACATAATTCGCTCTGTGCTTTTGTTTTCGAACAATTCAACAAATTATCTCTCAAATTAAGTAGCACCATAAGAATGGTCTCCACATCGAAACGGGTGACGGGACGGATGACATGTCGTCCGTGATAAAATTTTTAATTTGCGTTTTTGTTTCCAGCTATTTTCAACTGAGCTGACAAGAATGAGAGTTTTAATGATGCCACGCTTCCACATTTAAATCTCTTTTGTTGCAGAACGTTTCACAATTGCTTGTATTTAAACTGATCTTCATCATCATCTTTTGTAATTAAAATTCTCCAAATTTCTCTCTGTTTCTTTATTTTTTCAGAATATATTCGTAAAGAGTCTTCTTAAACCTGCCTTCCAATGCAACTCAACATGAAATCGAAATACGAGCATCTGAAGATTATCTACTATCGGAGCAAGTTCGGTTGGTACTGGGCGCCACTCTTTGTGTCCGTCTGGTATCTGCTCTTTTACTTCGTGGTCGCACCCAGTTTTCACTTCTACCCTGACACTCTGACCATCGCCGATGAGCCGACTCATCCGGGCCAATTTATTGGCGAGCGTGCCGAAAATACTCTGTTGCGTCTCACGAAGATCGGACCCAGAGTAGTCGGAAGTGCGGCCAACGAGCAGGCAGCGCGTGAATTTCTGCTGAACGAGATACGCAAGATTAAAGCCGAAGCGCGCCAGGATCTCTACGAAATCGAAATGGATGTCCAGATAGCTTCGGGAAACTATATCCTCTGGGAGATGGTCAACATGTACCAGAGCATACAGAACGTGGTGGTTAAGTTGACGCCAATAGCGACGAACAGCTCGGCCAGTTTGTTGATCAACAGTCATTACGATTCGGTACCGGGCAGTTCGGGTGCCGGCGATGCTGGTATCATGGTTGCCATCATGTTGGAGACGATGCGCGTGATCTCAAAGTACGAAACGCCTTTGAGGCACTCGATAGTGTTTCTTTTCAATGGGGCCGAGGAAAATCCGCTTCAAGGTTCGCATGCCTTTATAACAAAACACAAGTGGGCCGAGGGCATAGGGTAAGTGGTAGATGGACGTGGCTGTAATGCAGAGCGATTTGAAAGCAGTTGTATATTTACAGAGCTTTTATAAATTTGGATTCTGCGGGTAATGGTGGACGAGACCTTCTTTTTCAGTCTGGACCCGGTAATCCTTGGCTAATGAATGTGAGTTCGCAGTGCTTGTGCAGGACACTGATCTGAGAAATCAATTGTAATATTTTCAGATCTATGGTGCCAACATTTTATATCCTTTCGCGTCTACGATTGGAGAGGAGCTCTTTGAACACGGTTTCATACCCTCAGATACGGATTTCCGAATTTTCCGAGATTATGGGAAAATTCCGGGTGAGTAATGACGAGATGGAAATATGAAAAGTTTTAGTTATACGTTTGGATATCTTATAATAGGCTTAGATATGGCACAGACCGCCAATGGCTTTGTTTATCATACGAAGTACGACCGCTTCAATCTCATTCCTCGCAAATCCTACCAGCTGACAGGCGACAACGTCCTCTCGCTGACTAAGGCTTTGGTGAATGCTCCGGAAATGGAAGACCCGTCTGTAAGTTCAACATCTGTTTTACCATCGCTTGATTAACGGATCCACATTTCCTGCAGAAATACTCCGGTGGTCATACAGTGTTCTTTGATGTGCTGGGCTGGTTTGTGGTCTACTATTCCGAAGGCACTGGTTTAATCATAAACATTGTAGTCTGTATACTGGCGATTGTTACGATTTTGGCCTACATCTGGAACATGGCGCACCAGACGGGCATGTTTCGACGTCGTATATTTGCTAAGTTCGGCATTCTTCTGGGCATTCAGTTGGCCGCAGTGTTGTGCGCTGTATTGTTCACCGTAGCCATTATATTCACCATAGATGCGGCAGGCCTCTCAATGCCGTGGTTCTCAAAGCCCTGGATGATTGTTGGTCTCTACTTCTGTCCCGTGTTTTATATTTTGGGTATTTTCCCAGCCATATATTTGGGCCGTACGAAGGAGGTAATTAAGCAAAAGCGATAAAACCGCAGCAAGTTTGATAAAATTATTATTATGTAGTTTATATAAGTAGTTGAAACTTTGTGCAATTTAAGAGAGCCTTGACCAAAATTCCTGGCTTTGAGTTTGTTTTACATCATGATTACATGGTTCTTACTTCTTAGTCCGTTCCCTCTTGCAGCACGGACTTCCATTGGGTTACTCTATACAGTTGTTCATGCATGCTCACTGCTTGATCCTGACTGTGGTCAACATCGTTATGATCTCTTTAGGAATACGTTCGGCTTTTATGATAATGGTGAGCATAGCTTTCTACACGTTGTCCGTCGTGCTGAATATCATTACGTGTTTCCACAAGCGCAGTAAGTATCATAAATATGGATTTTTTGGAAGCTATTTTATTTGTGGATCTCCTTCTTCTTCCTCAGTTTTCCTCTGGTTGTTGCCGCACATTGTTTGTCAAGTTTTGCCTTTTCTTTTCTACACTTACATTTGCTATTCTTTTTACTTGGTCTTCATCCCGATGCTTGGGCGCGATGGTGCCAATACCAATCCTGAAATTCTAATCGGAGGCTTCACGGTGCTTGCGTCATTGTTGTTTGCACCATTTCTGGTAAGTAGTCGAAGGTCAAGCTGTGTGTGACCAGTTACAGTTATTAATATCAATTCCCCGCAGATACCTTTACTTTGTCTCTTCCGGAAATCAAAAATAATCATCTCCCTTTTCGGCATTGTATTTGTGGTCTTCATCGTCCTGGCGGCTACGCCTGTAGCTTTTCCCTTTGTGGAAAAAGAAGCCCCACAGCGCTTCTATGCTGTGGTGAGTAGTGTGGCTACTTAGATCGCTTCCTTTGGCTGGCATCCGCTTGGTTCGGGAATATCTTATATCAGCATTCATTGTCTTTCAGCATACAACACGGACTTTCCACAACGGCGATGCTGAGATGAGCATACGTCGGACAGACTCTGGCTTCTATGTGGTGCCTGTCGATCGACGTCCGAATACAATTGATGAAGTTTTCGTAAATCTGAATCTCACCAAGGCAAGCAAAGAAGACTGCGAGACGGAGCTTATGTGTGGTTATCCTATCTACAGCTTCCGTTGGTTGGGTTGGCAGTAGGTTATCACTACACTGAATTTAGCAATCAAATGTCACCCATTTTGTTTATCCAGGAAACAGAGTTTCTGGGTTCCTGGTCCCGAGCCGGCGAAAGGCGGATGGCCTAACATGAAAATTCTATCGAAGCAACCCACATCGCCAACCAATATATTGTACACCATTGAAATTTCGGGCCCTGATCATATGAGCCTCTTCATACAGCCGCTGGAAGATACCAAGCTCGTGGACTGGTCTTTCAACAAGGAACCACTGCAGCAGGACTTCAAACCACCTTATTTTGTCTACTTCTCGTATGCGTTGGATCCGACGCCGCTGAGATTTAATTTAGAATTTGAGCGCAGCAGTCCGAAGTGGGGTGGTTCGACTTTCGATGTGGCAGTCATTGGTCACAAGGTACACCACGATATCAATTATACGGATGAGTTTAGGGAATTTCTGAATAGTTTTCCAACCTGGGCTTATGTCAGCGCCTGGCCGAGTTCCTACGAAAGCTGGCGATTGTAGGGAATGCCGGCTGCGAGAGGAATTAGGCAAAAAAAGCTTTTAATACTCGATGAACTGCATGAAACTGAAGGACGAATTAATATTTATAGATGATGCCATAGCTTTAAACCTCATGTTTCAAACATTTTGTTTTTGTGAATCGTTAGAGTTGTTCTTAAACTTCGAAGCAATGAAGAAACACGTGTTTGATTCATACTGAAGATTCGTATTGAAGTCGTGTATGACGGAATATTTTTGGTTGTAATTTATTTTATATATTTAAATATTTATATGTACTTTAAATAAATAGTAATTTCTAATATATCGTGGCAAAGATTTTTCGAAACATTGTAGATTGCGTGCAGAAAGTAGATGGAGTGTAAAGAATATAATAATTAATTGAATATGAAGTTACTTTGTTGAATATAATCATTGTTCAGAATAGGTCAGGTTCAAAATATTGTAGGTACTGAAGAATAAAGAGAAGTAAACAGAGAACAATGAAGAGCGGGCAGAGACGGCTTCAGTTTTAAAGAAATCAATTTCCGTAGATTTTAATCAAAATGGCGACGCAGAATACCAGAAATTAATTCCTCAGAAAATTAACGAACTATTAATGGTTAAAATTGAAAAAAAGAATTCGTTTTTATTAATTAAATCAGGAAATTCTTCTAATTAGCTACATATATCTATTTCGAAAGAATGTGTGACATTTTGATAATATCATAAATTATAGAAAATATACATGTTACTTAATATATTATGATTGAGTTGGTAGTATTTAGTAAAGTTGAAGGTTTTTCCTAGAAATACCAACTCTCGAAAGATGCCACTCCGGTTGTAGGATACGCCCAGTTGGGGAACCTCTGCAAAAACTCATTGAATTCTTGCGTGTACATGTGTGTGTGATGCTGAAAATGCGCGCCGACTGCAAGTCGCATAGACGGACCCTCATAGCTTGATGATTCGCGCTAAAGAGTGGAAGTGATTATGAAAGGAACCTATACAGTTTGACCACTATACTACCTCAATTTCCAACCAGAACTCCAGAGGTTCTCTAATCATGGAGTCAACATGGGATATGAAGTACGGAGCTTTGTAGCTCTGCTCTAGAAGCGTGCGATCGAAGGACCAATTAACTACTCTATTTTTGGCTAGAGGATCAATGTAGATAACTACACGGTCCGTAGAAAGCAAGGAAAAGCTGAAGCGAAGTGTCGAGTTGGTGATGAATTGTTTCGAGTTGAGTTTAAGTATGGTAGCTGTCTCGAGTTGGGGTGGACTAGCGGGTATCCAGCGTGTAGAGTTTCTGGAAAATGCGAAATAGATAACAAATTGGAGAAAAATGAACCCTAGGTTGTTATTACTTCCATTTCATCCAGCGGCTGCTGTATAGTGGCAAGCCACAGAAGACCTCCTCAGCGCAAGCCTTATCTATCCAGGCTTGAGGTACTGCATTCTTAAATGTGGTGTCTGCAAGAGAGTAGCTTAGAAGTAGCGCTTAAATATAGCTTAGTGAGTAGGACATTGAAGAACATTACCATCCAGTGTATTGTGTCGGGGATCAACGGGTTGTATATAGAAGCCGGACTCACGACTGTGCACCCTGTTGAACTGATCGTATATAATGCGATTTGTATGCTGAAAATGAAATATGGAGAACGTGATAGGCGTGATTCAGAAAGTTGTGAAAATACTTTACCAAAACGTAAAACCTTTGTACAGCGACCTCTGGCTTGAAGGGAAATCCCACTGGTGTCGCAGCTATAATAAAGAACACTACAGTGAGCACTCCAAAAATGGAGAAGATGGTTTTGGATTTGCGAAATTTATGTAGAACTGGTAACTACAATTAGGATGAAAAACGATGGTTAATTCTGCTCAGCTGTTGTTCTGGTAGGACAGATCTTACAAGAAAACCTCCAAATAGGACACTCATTATAATGCTGAAGCCGGCGATCACCAGCTCTGGTTTGCTGGTGGGTCCGTCACGGCCCTGCATCGGGACAAAAATCTTGAGACTAGCGAAGGAGTGGTACGTGTAAAACCAATATGGCAGCAACTGGGAGAGCAAATGTATAGGCAGGAAGTAGCATTCTGCGAGAAGAAATAACTTAGTGATAATCATTCGAAAGACGTCTTGGTAACTTACTCTTGCAGAAGAGATCGGTAGCCAGTTTGAAGATTACTGAAATCGCATAGAAGTATATAGCGAACATGACAAAGTATGCGGATCGTATGTTCAGGCTGGTCATTAGCAGACACAGAAACACCAGAATCAGGCAGTGGGCATGCATGAAGCAGCAGATGGTGTCGTTTAATCGCATCGCATCCTGTAAGCATTTGAAATGTCACATGATATAAAACTAGTATCTCAAGTATGAAGTCACCTTTTTGGTACAGTGTATAAAGGAAGCTGGTATCAGACCCATTACGAAGAACATCGGGCAGTAGTAGAGGCCAAAGGTGATCCACTCCGCGGAGTACCAGGAGAGAGATAACCCCGAAGCTTCAACGATAACTGCCATCATAATTGTAACGCCCGTTGCTATCAGCAGCGTCAGCATCTGCACCAGAAATATAAAGCAGAAGCGTAGATAAACCTTCTTAGGCGCTTCGGCCGTCTTACGCTGGTGGGTCATGTTGTACACAGAGGCTGCAATGGCCAGCAGGGCACACACCGAGATGACGATGTTGACCACCTCGCCGGTGGCTTCACTGTACGAAATCGTAAACCAGCCCAGGACGTCGTAGAAGACCGCGTTGCCCTTGGAGTTGGCTGAGGCGGTGCTCAGTTCGGCGGCGTTGGCGAGGGCGCGTGTCAAGCCGAGAATGTTATCGCCAGTGATCTGGTAGGTTCCTGGTTCCACGTTCCTGAATGTGTCGTACTTGGTGTGGTAAACGTAGCCGTTGAGAGTGTGTGCCATATCAAGACCGGGAACGGCGCCATAATCGCGGAAGATACGAAAATCTGTGTCCGACGGAATGAAGTTGTGCTGGAAGAGCTCCTCAGCAATAGTCGAGACGAGGGGATGTGGTACGCTTTGCTTGTAGTACTATGCATAGACAAGGGAGAAAATTTAATGATTTGTAAAGGAAAAATGTGTGTTTTGTGCTTTTAGTTACTTTCAAAAGCCACGGATGACCTGGTCCCGACTGGAAAACCACTTCACGTCCTCCTGAACCGGCTGAATCCAAATTGATTAGTGCTCTACAAAATGGCGCCCACTCATGTTGCGTAATGAAGGCATGTGAGCCCAACAAGCCGTTCTCCTCCGCTCCATTCAATAGGAACACAATCGGGTTCTTCAGCTCCTTCTCAGAACTTGAAATCACACGAAGCGTCTCCAACATGGTGACGATCATGACACCAGCATCCGCCGCCCCGGGCGAACCTACCGCCGAATCGTAATGCGAGTTGACTAGCAGGTATGAGGAACTAACCGTATGTTTGGGCGCAATCTTGACAACAATATTCGTCACGTTGCGGTAGCCAATGGCCATGGTCCAGAGCTTGAACTCGCCTGACGAGTGCTGCACCTGGACATCGATATCGTATAGATCGAGTCGAGCGGCAGCCTTGATTTTCTCGATTTCCTGCAGCAGATAGTTCAAGGCCACCTCGTGCTCCACGGTGCCCGTGTACTTGATGCCTATGCTGGCCAAACCTTTAAGCTGCATGCGGGCACGTTCGCCAATAAACTGTTCGAGGTGCTGGTGTTCATCGCTTATCCGTAGCATTTCGGGATAGTAATAATAACTGGGAAGTACGGCGACATAGAAGAGCAGGAAGCAGGCGGCGCAAAAGACGGGTGCCCAGTACCATTGCAACTTCTCAGTTTTCGCATCGAACTGGCCGGAAGTCATCTAAATAGGGCAAGCAGAGTTTGGAATGATTTAAAGAAATGAAAAGAGGCATTGGCATTTCTCCTCTTGATCGTGATCTGTGTCCGAAGCCAACAAGTCAATTTCATTCTTGGTTGCGATATTTTCGGTGCATAATTTTAGGCTTGGTGTAAAACCAATAATAATTACAAACTATAATACATACTAATATTGAAGATTACGAATACGAAAGTTAATCTCTTTAATGACTAGGTTATGACTTCATTTCACCAGTAATCATTTATAATTCTTTTACAACGATGGGCGGTTTGTGTAATTTTAGGTACTTGGGGAATACGAAGTGAGTTGAAAGAGAGAGCAGTTAATCTGCGGTGTGAGCGTAGTAAAAGGTTAGTTTTAATAATCACTAATATCCTAAAGAATCTACTTAATAAAAAATAATAAATCACAATTAAATCTATTTAATAATACTCACATTTCACAAAAACCCTTTAAGCTACTACCTCTTTATTGTTCTTAAAGATTATGTTTATTATTATATTATTATTAAGGTTTTTTTACTTTGTTACCGAACAGTTCAGTCCAAGTCCACTCTGAACCACCGAACGGTATACTGCTTGAAAGGCTACTAAGCATGGCAGAGCAAAGTATTGGCTCACAAAACTTTTTAATATTTTTCTGTAAATAAATATACAGACAAGAAAAACTTTGCTATCTTAAAATTATACTGCGGAAACTAAAAACACTTTAGCAAACCTTTATTTTTAGATTATCGGAAAGATTACCTTCCCATAAGAGTAGCTTATCGCTGCGATTGCGCGTTAAACGGACCGATTGACATTTTCTAGCATGTGTTTATAGCTTGAGATTATAAAACGCGTGCGTTTTTTCGATAACTACGGTTAAGAATGTGATATGAAAGAGCTTCCAAGTGTTTTATGCAGCGGCGGTGAACTTCGATTTAATCGAAGAGAAAAGAAAAACATTCAAATATTGTAGAGAAATTAAATAAATTTATTACAATTGAAATGAATAAAGCAATGGTTATTATAATATGTATGAGTCAAAATGGCGTACATTAAATGACGTACTTTCTTTTGGAAATTTCGGATACTACAACTGCCAGGTCTCGTAAGATGCGGGCCAGGCTGTGACATGCGCGTATTTGGGAAAACTAGCGATGAATGCCTTAAAGTCTTCCGTCATCAAGTGATCGTGGTGATTCCAGTGACCACTGATGCCAACCTCAACTAAGTTTTCGGTAGAGTTCACATTCTCGGGTGTCTGAAAGTACATAATTATCAATATTCGAAATCAGAAATAGAACAGGAAATACCTAATTCCTTCTTCTTAACTGTTGCTTTCACAATTTGATAATAATAAAATAGGTTAACATTTTTAAAATATTGTGGTTGTCATTAAAATAGGGAAAATAAACAAATAATATTATCAGTTAAGAAAAACGTTATCAGGTTAAAAATTTCAAAAATATAACTTAGTTTTCATCAAATGTTATGATAACCAATTAAGTGTCTAACTCAATTATTAGGTAACTACAAATGACTGAGAGTCGATGAATACACGAGGGTAGTCCCAGAAGTATCCGACTTACTAAAGGTGGCTACCAACCTCGTATATAAAAGAAAGAAGGATTGCATATTTTCACATTCGGCAATTTCCTTACAGATCTATTGATCAATAAATACGAAAAACCTGTCTACGTTTTGTATTCCCTCATTTTACCTTCAGATGTAGCCAAAAGTTGAGGGGCGTTGCATCTTTGCCATAAGAGAAGTAAATAAAATAAGGTGGCTTCCAGTTCAATCGCAGTGGCGTTTCGTGAAAGGACCAGGCAGTAACTTCGGCGCCCTGCAGTGGCTGTATAAACAACGCCATGTGGTCGGGTCCCTTCAATGACATCTCATAGGATACCACATCATCAGATATTTCGCGTTTTGAAGAGACATTCAGTTGTGGTAGCTTATCAAACTTGGGATCGGGGCCGGGTATCCAAAGACCGGAATCTCTGCAAAATATATAAATCTCTTATAAGTAATCCTTCAAAAGCCTGTCGGTCTGTCGTATTTCACCTAGATTTGTGCCAGCGATGGTTGAAAAGTGGGAGTCCGCACATCATTTCTTGTGCACAGTCATCGTTTATATTGTGTGCCAGCGTCATGTTGACAGCATGATCTGTGAGATGTTAACAAAAGGCCAGCTTTTTAATATAGTTAACTTTTTAAAGAACGCAAATTATTTACCTCGCACTGAATATGTACGTCTATCGCTGGGCATGATTAAGTATCCGGTCTCCAGACGTCGCACCGTCTCATTAGCGCCGTGGAAGATGCGCCGTGTATGCTGAGCGGTTTGTTGGAGAGGCGGTGGAAGGGTGTTAAAACGAAGAGAATTAAACAAAATATGCGCTTCTTACCAACACAGAAAAACGTTGTACCGACGTCTCCGGACGGTATGGAAAGCCGAGCGGTGTAGCTGCGATTATTATGCAGATGATTGTTATTGTGAGCAGCGAGCAGATAATCGTCTTCGATTTTTCGAACAGGTGTAGCACGGGAACCTGTGAGAGAAAGTCACATTTTATTGAGTTGTATGGGTTTGCTGATCGTCTGCCAGACATACCATAAAACCGCCCGTTAGCAAGCCGACTCCGATCGTAAAGGCACAAATGATCAGCTCCGGATTGATGCCAGTACCGAATCGTCCCGTCATGGGAATGAAGGTTACAAAGAAGCCGTGTGATTGATAGGCGTAGAAGAGGAAAGGCGGTATGCCGCAGATTATATGTGGGACGAGCCAAAGCAGAGCTGCAAGATCGAGATTCGAGATGATGAATAAAATCGAAAAGCTCAAAACGCTAATCATGATGCGATTTACAATACTCACGTCTATTGTGCAGTTTGGTGGCCAGGTTGACAATCAGACCCGTGGTGTAGAAGAGCAAAGCCACCATCACCAAAAACGCCGAGCGAATTTGGCAAATTGTGAGCACTAGCATTGAGAAAGCCAAAAAGAGGCAGTGACAATGAAGTAGCAGCTGCACGCGATGACCGATGGGGAGACGATCCTGTGAAAAGAGAGGAGTTGCGTCTCATGATATGGAAAAAAGGAGTCCTAACTAACCTCCTTCGTCTTGGCAATGTAAATAGCGGGCACAATGGCGTATGCAAAGAATAGCGGACAGAAGTACAAGCCGAAAACCATCCAGGAGTGTGTGAACCAGGACATCGGTAGGTGTATAACATCCATCAGGACGCCGACGAGGAAGCACAGCACTATCGCGGAGAACGTGGCGCCAACTTGCACCATAAGCAGGACCGAAGCACGTTCAATCACGTGGCCCAGTTCGATACCCACGTTGCTGGCCATCATGTGGAAGGAGGCGGAACAGGCAGCAATTGCAGAGGCGGCGACGATCACGTTCAGTATTATGCCCTCGGTTTCGGTGTAGAAGACAAGGAAGCTGCCCATTACATCGTAGAAGATGGTGTGACCTTCGGCGTGTGGCTGAAACAATTCGGCGGGTGAACTGTGTTGTAGTTGTTTTTGCAATGAGTATCTCGAAAGTGTTAACTCACCGATGGATCCTGAAGTTCCTCAGAATTGGCAAATTCATGCACAAGAGCCAACAGGTTGTCGCCTGTGTTTTGAAAGGTGCCGAGCGGTATGATTTCGGGGCGATCATATATGGTGTGGTACACGTAACCGTTATACTGATGAGCCATATCGAGACCTCAAAGCAATGATGAATAGAAAATGTTAGTCCATTAAATCAGAATGACCGGAACGTTCTACTGGACAGTCAACTAACCTGGAACTCGTCCATGATCGCGGAAGATTCTAAAATCAGTATCCGAGGGAATGAAGTGACGTTGGAACATTTCCTCGGCGACGGTGGAGGCATACGGATGGACAATGGCACGTCGGTAATGCTACAGGAGACATATAATCGGTATAAATGTAAATGCACTCTGCTGGCCACTGACAAACCTTCATTAGCCACGGATGATTGGGTCCGGATTGAAAGAGGATCTCGCGACCGCCGCTGCCGGCCGAGTCCAAATTAATCAGAGCTCTATTTGGGGTGAGAAAGCAAATCAGAGTAACAGTAGAAATTAAACATAATCTTCCCATCGTCCCCAATTACCGTCCCGCCCACTCACTTCACTTTTCTGGCCCATTTGTGTTGCGTGATGAAAGCGTGTGATGCCTGCAGCGGATTTTCTTCGGCGCCATTGAACAAAAACAGCACCGGATGTTTGAGCGGCTTGCGTGATTGCGAGAGTACACGCAGCGTTTCCAACATGATGGCCACCATAGCGCCATCGTCAGCGGCACCTGTTGTTAGTGTTGTTATTGTTGTTATTGTTGTCATTGTTACGGATATTGAAGGCAGGCGGAGTGTAGGCGCAGCATGAACAAAGAAACGAAAACTCGATTAATTTGAATTCACAAAACATGTCAGTGACACGTGGCCCTGGGCTCTGGGCATGTGCCGCACACTCACCTGGCCCGCCCGGCACCGAGTCATAGTGGCTGTTCACCATCAGGAACGTGCTGCTATTCGAGTCCTTCTGGCTGACTTTGATCACGAAGTTCTGCACGCTTTGGTACATGTTAACCATCTGCCAGTGAATGTAGCTGCCCGACGCCACCTGAACGTCAGCCTCGATGACGTACTGTTCGCCTGCTTCGGCTTTGAGTTTTTCCACAGCGCTCCAGAAATACTCGATGGCATGCTGCTCGTTGGCGCTGCTGCCCACTACACGCGGTCCGAGTTCGATTAACTTCTGCAAATTGATTTCGGCTCGTTCGGCTATGAAGCGTTCGGGATGGCGGTGTTCGTCCTTGACGGTCAGCGGGGTGGGCAGACGATGAAAGGCGGGAATGGCGACCAGGACATACAGCAGCATCCAGAAAGCAATGAAGGGTGGTGCCCAGTACCAGTGAAGTTTGTGGCGAGTGATGAAGTACTTGACATTGCCGGAGAGCTGTAGAAAGAGCAAAAAAGAGCCCTTAGTAACTTTTTAAGATAAACTAAAAATACTCGAGAAATGTTAGTAATTAATTGTTCTTTATACCTTGATCAATTATATTTATATAGTATACATAATATTATTAATTCTTATTAAATTCCTAAATTAAATCATATGAAACTTATCATCTTTCAGTGTATATTATAAAAATATTTCGTATATTTGCTTGTATATTTTTGCTTCGTTCAAGCCAACAGAATTATTATAAATTTATAACAGTCATCATGACAAAAATCAAATGATGACTGATGTATTATTTTCGTTTCAATGAATGGGTTACTGAGTCACTTGAAATCGATTCTCTGTATAAATATTATAAGCATTTAATGAGAAAAGAATTGTATTGCCTCCAGAAGCAACATTTCAAAGAAATTCAAAAAGGAATTAAAAATATGATGGGTTTTGGAATTAAAAAAAAAAGATATACTAAAAAACTACTACTATATACTAAAATTAATTAACTACATATTCAGTTATATTCTTTTACAAACACGATAGAGTAAAACACGAGTTTAGAGTAAAACTGTGTATAAAAGGGAACTGGGTTTTGCATGGATTTCTATTTATTTGGGAGTGACTCAGACTCAAATATTTGGCCTGAAAATTACGAACTTTTTTCACAGGTTTCCCCCGGAATACTCAAAATTTTGATTTATTGCTAGAAAATGGAGTCTAAGCGACGTCATTCGTCGTTCTCCATTCGTCCATCGGACGTCGCTGTCCATTTCTCTCACCTTTTAATAACCAATTACCTTGTAATCATCAAAATAGGCGTGTGTTCGATATAGTAAACTATCCGTGGGCTGCTCATCATGCAGTAGAGCAGCTGTAGTGGGCGTGATAACTCGCCGGCGTATATTTTTATCCATACCAATTGTTTTTGGGTGCAATTTTCTATTATTTTCTAATGCATTCTTTTCTACAACGATAACAGCAACAACAAGAGCAACGGCTTGTCAACCGATTTTTATGACAAACGATTTCGTACTAATTTTCGATGGTTGAACATTTTATAGCTAAAGTTCAGGTGGATGGATCGATGGATGATGTATCGCTGTTGATACAAACATACACAACAATAGAAACAACAATAAAAACAGAAATTAAAGAAAACTAACACTACGAACAATAAATGTGCATATCTTATCTCATTGTTGTTGTTGTTGTTGTTATAGATAAGTTTCGTGAATCGATCGCGCTGCCAGATTTCAAGTTGCTGGTGATTAAAGCATATTGCAGCAACAACAACTACAATAATAATGTGTCAACAACAACAACAACAACTATTGTAGCAACGACACCAACAAGTATTGCAGCAAAAACAACAACAAAGAAATACTTCATAGCAATAAAATTATACGAACTTCAAAATTTGATTATCTTGACATTTGTTTCAAGTGTTATTGTTGTTGTTGTTTCCTTATTTTTATTTATGTTCCTTTTATTATTTTATACCTAATCTGTTGTTGTTGTTGTTGTTCTTGTTGCTATGCTTAGTAAAGAGATTTGCACTTTAAAACTTATTATTCTAGCTGTTGTTTTTATTGTTGTTGTCAACTGTTTGCTGTTGAGTCAACTGATTAAATCCGAGGAACCAAAAAATGAACGGTTTTTCCCTTTGTTATGCACTCGTAATAGTTTCTAAAATCAAAGACTAAAAAACACTTACTTGTTCTATTTTAGACTGAGCTTCACTACACATTTTTTGAGCTTATCTTCTCCCTTTTTTCAACTTAACACATTTAATAAACCTGAAGTTTCCGAAGTTAAATCTAGAATGATTTCAAAGCCGCAAAATCAGAGCTCGACTTTAACAACTTCAGAGTTTTAAGCAGAGGTGTCCGCATACACAGCCGGAGGGGGGGAGCGGGTGGTTGTTGGATGTGGTCTGTGGTTAGTTTAAAGTGAGGAAAATATAATAAAAAATAAAATTGAAAATTCAAACGAATTATTTAATATCTAAAAGCAATTAATATCGCATCAATACTTCACGCTCTCTATCTCTCTCTATCTGTCCCCCGAATTCGACACCCCTGCTTTTTACTGCTCATTTAGTAAACAATAAAAGAATTACAAATTTAAAAAAAACACCAGACAGTTTTTCAATTATTTTTGTTTTTGCTTCTTTATCTATTTTTATATACATTTTTAATTTATACGAGTGCATTATTTAGTGCCATAGTATTTGTTTGGACTTTGATCTTGAAATAAGATACCAATAACAGTTGTTGTTGTTATTTTTTTAGGCGTTGCCATTGTTTGTCAAAGTATTCGCCAACTTTCTAGATATAAAGCTTAAAATGAATACAAAAGAACGTTGATTGGAATCACTCGTTTTTTACTACTTACTTTTGTTTGCTTTAGATTGATGTTGTTGTTATTGCCACTGATGTTGTGGAAGGGGAGGGGGGGGGGGGGGAGGGTGTGATTTCTGGAATAATACAGTTTATTTAGATCAGATTTCAGATTTCATATTTCTCATAAGTAACAGATTCCGTACTAAACAAGTTGTTCTTATTAAAGTGTTTGTTTTTACAAGTTGGAAATAGAGAACTATTATGTTTCTTCAGTCTCAATTTACTATTCCTAGTATTAATGTTAATTCAGATGTTTTTCAAACATTCTGTATATTAACGATGTATCTGAGCATTTTTATAAAAATGTTGTGTTTATTAGTTGACAGTAGAATGAAGCTGCCTTTCTTTTAAATTTGCTCGAAGCAATCCATGATCTTAATTGCAGTAAAAGCTTTCATTGAGAACTCAACGAAAAGGAAAAACATAGATATTAAAATTGAATAAAAATCTTTAAAAAACAATGCAAATGAAAAGTTAAAAAAAGCAAACCATCCATCCACAAGTTTAAGTCATTTGGGAATCATACGTAGCGTATGCGCAACGTTGAATTCAAGGATGTTTTCGAAATGAGCGTCACTCATACGACGTGTGGCTCGCCGTCGCTGCTTTTAACGGTTTGATTAAATGGTCTGCGTAGCGGAGTATGTAATAAATTCATGAATAAATTCTACAATAAATTCCCAAAATCCACCGTCAGCCGCATCATCATCCGTCCTCGATCTCTTCCCAGACTCTGATCCGGTTACGGATGTGAACTGAATGCTCAAAAGTTATACGGGTTGTTGTTGTTGTTGTTGGGTGTGTAACATCATCCGCTGGGTATTGTTAAAATCGAAGAGCGAGAGAGGGAGAGAGCGGATGTGGAAGCCACAAGCTGACCTGAAACTATGCGGCTGCTGCACGTCTCAGTTGTCAACGTTGCACGCATCGTAGGGTGTCTGTTACGTGAAGTTGTTACGTCGTAACTTGTGTCATTCCTCTTTAATACCAACGATGCATTTGTTATGTGTAGAGAATAAAGAAGAAGATACGGAGAGAGAGAGAGAGAGAGAGAGAGTATGTACAATAACATCGATGCTAATGTACTATACAACAACAACAAAAAACTAGCAAACAAACTAAAAACCATGAATCGACGGTGTCATTCAACTACATAGTGAACAACAACAAAACAATAACAACACGAACAGTGAATCACAGAGAGAGAGAGAGAGAGAGAGAGAGAGTGTGAATGAACGACACAAGAGTGTCAGCTGTTGTTTAGTGCCGTAATTAGTGTTGTTGTTAGTGTGGCAGTTAGTGTTGTAAGTAGTTTCGCGGTAGCTAATCGAGTCCAACAAATAAATGTTTACTTAAAATAAGATGTCAATTACTTGGGAAGCGGTTCCAAGCAGAGTGTTTAAATAATCGAACTGGTTATCGAAGTTATTCTTTCGAACGTGAAATTTTAAATTGAATTAAATTGACTTTAAGCCCGGATTTAACGATTAAAAAAATTTGCAATATTCGATAGAAATTGTGACATATTGGTTGATTATTACTAACTTACTTCAAAATGTTCACTCAAAATGTGGAGAGCGAGACTGATGATGAAACCAGTCTTCTCCTCACTTATTAAAGAGACTCTTCTCACTGGGATGAAGAAGAGAAACTCACAAAAGTGTCACAAACGGGGAACACATGACTATACAAAAATCGAAAATCTCTGCTGCTTCATTCCCACTGTTGACCCCCTCCTCCCACCTAAGATTCATTGCTTTGAATCGGCGACTGACACAGTTTTGTATACAAAGGAATTCATGCAAAAGTTGGCCAAAGAGAAATCAATAAAATGAACTTGACGCCAGAGAAAGAGAGCGAGAGTGAATGCTAAAGATTCATCGCGGGAAGAGAGCGAGGCGAGTAGATTGGAAGAGCAGAGAGTAGTGTTGCTCAACAAGGATACAAAAGATTGTGGTTTATTATTTTATTATATGTATTTTTCACATAATATAAGCTTTAGTATTACTCTCGATTCGACTATCTCAGCATTAATGGGTTTTTTAGAAATAGAAGAGCGCAGGTTGGAATATTTTTGCTCACGTAATAATACTTTGCAACCACGTGGTATAAATTTTTCTCTAACAACAACAACAGTAACATTTGCAAACCGTTTTCCTTTATTGAAAACACAAGTTTAAGGGTTATAATGGGTCAGTCAATAAGAGAGCTAGAAGAAGAGTGCGTGAGAGAAAGAGGAGAGAGTGGGGAGAGTGGGGAGAGTGTGAAAAGGTAAAAACTTATACCGGGTAATGGGCGCTTTAAAAGGCTCCTTTTTCTTTCTTTGTAATTACAGTTCTCGAAAATAATTTGATTTCTGATACTGAGAAAAATTCGACATTTTTTTAAATAACTTTTAAAACGATGACGTTTGACAGAAAACCGTTAAACACATAAGCAAACATTTTTCATACAGGAACCGAGACCCAATAAGACCGTATTCTCCAACCGGTCCCGACAGAACCACGGAGAAGAAGAAGAAGAAGTGTGGTACAATGAACCGGAGCGCGATGAACATATGAGTGGCCGACACAAGGCGAAAGAGGCTCGGCAAAGGTGAAGAGAGTGAATTAAATCAAGTTGCGGCAAGATAATACTCTCTCGCTCTCCCTTTCTCTCTCCATCTCTCTCTTTCTATGTCTCTCACTTTCATTTACCCTTTGTCCCACTCTCTCCTCTTTTTAATTTCTCTCTGCTGCTCTTTTGGTATCCTTTTTTACTATCCTTTTTCCATTGATGTCGTCTATGCTATGCACTTCTGTCTATCTCTGTTCCTCTCCTTTGAAAGTTCGGGTTTGCGTTGTTCGGTTGAAACGAAAACCATAACAAAAAAGTGTGTCAGCTGCTCGGGTATCTGGCGACCAAGAACAAGCAGTATACAGACGATAACAATGGAAAGAAGAAGAACAAGCAGTCAATCGGCATCAGATCCGTATAACGGTAAAGACTGCAGCAGTCGTGCCTTCAGTTTGTCGCAGTTTCTCGACGCGGTCGCAGGTACGAAATTCGGATCGGACAAAAAACAAGCCAGAAGTTTGTTTAAGAAAAGTTAGTGAAAAAGCATTGAATATTTAGAAAAAAGCTAGAAGAGTTGTACTTTGAAAGGGATAAAAAACTAAGAACTGCAATTATAAGTGCGAAAAACGTTCTTTCACTGTGTTTATTAACATTTAATTGATGTACGTTTTTTAATGACAATGTTTTTGGTGTTATGAAAAAAAGAAAACAAACGGAAGGCTTTTCTTGGATACTCGCCCCTTTGACACACTTTCTGAACAGAGTGCTAAGAAGTTACCCCCTCGTCCCCTCCTTGTTCCCACCGTTCTCACGTTTCGAACGAATCAAGAATAACTGACAAACGTGAGGTTGTCGATGCGGCAAAAAATACCAAAGAAAATAGTAAATATTATCAAAAAAAGTAAATAATTGCTTAATAATTTAGTTGTGAGGTCAAAAATCAGTTTGAACCTACTTTTACTACTTATTATATAATTTAACTGATTTTCTAAATGATAAAAAAAGGCTGAATTTTAATTAATATAATTTCAGAATCATATTCAATTGAGAGACTCGATGAAAAATCGTAGGGAGTTGAGAAAAAGTCCGTGTTTTAAAAACTGATTATTATTACTTAAAATATTACAAAATTCAGTATTTCTTTTTATAGTTTCTAGTAGTTAATATAATAAATTGTACTTTTGAACTGATTAAAATTTATTCGGAATACTTAATAAAAAACTCAACTAAAATACCCAATAAAATTCTCATTCTTTACATAATTTTTTGAGTCATATTTGTTGCCTTTTTTATCCATTATATTCATATGTGTCTTGGCTAAAATCCAAAAAAGAATTGCACCAAACGGCGAGAGAAATGTCACCGGTTTTTTGTAAATGAAATTGATAAATTTTAAGATTGATTGATAAACAAAAAAGGAATCTAATGGTACCCAAATACACACAAACGCATACAAACACATTTACACATACATACAAATGTCGACGTATCCTGTACAAACACAAACAAACAATGAAAATTCCTGAAGTTTGCTTCCGTCTGCCTCTAAAGAGACCAGATGTCCTCCCTAATAACGGTAATTTGTTATCCGTTATCACTCATTCATTATCTTCAGAGTTTCTTTTACTCGTACTTTGGAATTTCTTTTGAAACTAATTTATTTGGCAGGTTTTCTTTCAGTATTCAACGTTACTGGTTCTTAAGACAGCCCCTGGTTTATCTTTTGTTGTTGTTCTTTCTTTGTTTCATACTTTAATAATTACCGCACTTGTTATTGTTTGAGATTCTATTTTCTTGTGGTTCATAGTTTCATCATTAATACTAGTCTTTTGTTTCAATTTCTGTTGTTTTGTTCCAATTCATTATTTGTTTGCTTTCACTTATATTAATTGCACTTATTTTTATTATTATTATTATTATTATTATGTTGCAATACATTATAAATGTATACTATTCGGATTTCATGAGGCATATGTTTCTAGCAATATTTAATTTGAAGAGCCAGAGATCCAGTGGAAAGTAAAGTATGTACACTCCTTCCTTAAGGTGAACTGTTTTTAATGATTTCATTTAAGTTGTTTTTATTGGTGTTTTCTTTAATTTTACTTTTGCTTCCGTGTTTTCCTTTATTTTTGTTTTTGATTCTATGTTTTTCCTTATTTTTATTCTTGTTTCTATGCTTTTCTTTAGTTTTTCATTGCCATTCTAATTGCATTTTGTTTTTAAGAAATGAATTGGTTTCTTTTGTATTTCTTTGTCTCTAATTCAAAGTGTTATATTCGTTGTAATTTTAGCTTACTTTACCTTTTATTAATTTCTTAATTATTATATCTTTTTACAAGGTCTTTAAGTAACTTTTTTAATTTTAAATTTAAGCTCAAAAAGAAATGCAAATTTCATCGTGCAATTTTAATTCTGTTTCTAAACTATGACGTCATTTATGCTGCTTTTCTTGGCTCAAGTGAAGCGCTTGTCTCTCCTTGCCACTTACTCCTAACCTAACCTAACCTAAGCTATTATATAACCAATAGATTTTTTGTGCTATCATTTCTACATTCTTTCGCGCATTCCTTCATCCATTCATTGAGACGATGAGACATTCTTCTCAACCGATTCATTCATGCCTTTCATGTAGAACTGTGAAACTTAAGCTATGGTTGACATACACACAACAAAATCTACCCTGAATCGAATAGAAACGCATACGTATTCTTTGAGGAATGTTGAAATGCCAATGTATGTCATTGCATATCCGCTCCATTCATGAAGTCACACATGACGGCATGACACCACAAAAGAAAAACAGGGATAACGTCCACGTTCTCGTCCTCTATCGCGGATTTATTTATTGTATATACTCCTGTGTCATTCATGAAGCAACGACATTTATGATGCATGCGACGACATTCGCAGTCAAGCATAAAAAGGAAGCTTTATGATCCCTAGAAAGGATCTTGATAAACAAAGGAAAATAATAAGACAGGACTTTATGGCTTGACTCTTGAGAGGTCACAAATAACTGTAGACAAACGACTGCTGAGACACAAGACTGCGCTTGTGAGATTTGAGTCTGCGTAGCACTGTTTCCGGTGTTAATTTTGGAGAATGGGCCATGGGGATATGGAAGGAAAGCTAATCAGATGTGACCTCTTCTGTAGAAGGATAGACAAACGACTGCTGAGACACAAGACTGCGCTTGTGAGATCTGAGTCTGCGTAGCACTGTTTCCGGTGTTAATTTTGGAGAAGGGGCCATGGGGATATGGAAGGAAAGCTAATCAGATGTGACCTCTTCTGTAGAAGGATCTAAAAACAAAGTACAAATCAGGTTTCAGTTTGTTTCAGAAGCAGATGGTTAATAATAGTTTTGCTATACTTCAAAAACATCTAGGTCACGCATTATTTCGAAATGTCGTCCTCATGCAAATACACACAGACACACACATACACACACACTCTTACGCTATAAACGAACTATTGTTACAACGCATTCTTGTCTGTGTTGTAGACCACGCTTAATAAAGTCATCAACTGCCAACTGCAGCTGTTGACGCGACATCCGTCCCACTCACAATCACTGTCATGGGAATCGTTGTCAGCACTGTTAATTAAACGACAGCTGCTGCTGATAAATTTCCGACATTTTATTGTAGCATCACGAGGACAATACAAGTTGTCCTGTGCTTTTGGCAACATGTTGCCATCATTTCAGTCAGCTAGACAGCTAAACATGCATCTACGGTAAGTTTGAAGCTTTTATTGCAGTTTTTGTTAAAAATTATGGTTAATTAAGATGATTAATAATAAATATAAAATAAGATTATTAATAAGCGAACTCTGAATAAATGTTTGTAATTAATCAGTGTTTGTTAAATATTGTTTTATAAAATGTTTTTTTTATTTGATGTTTGATTTAATCATTTATTAATTGTTCAGTTCTTATACAGTCTTTTATCATCGTCTGTTTGTATAGTCGCTATATACACATAATTATATATACGCTATATACACATAATTACCAAAACCTTTTATGAATTTTAAGCGGAATAAAGGCACAAAAAAGGGAGTTTTAAAGAACTATTTGGGGAATTTAAGGTTTTAATGTATCCTTTTTTATTACTATAAATTATAGACATTTTTATCATGCATTTATAATTAATAACTTGGATCAAACTCTTACTGAGGGGTGTTTATTTGTATGTGTATGTGTGTGTGTGTCTTTTTGCATACATACATTCCGACATTCTACACATGAATACCATAATAATAATTACAAGATTAATTTTGAATGATTTCATGTGCCTGTGGATGTGTTAATAAAGCATAATAACATCAACAATGCCGTTATAATAATAATAATGACAGAAATAATAATAGATAATATTTAAATTTACTCAAAATCAAGTACAGTAATTATTATAATGACGTATAATCAAAAATTTCAAAATGTGTTCCCACCACAACGGCAAAAATAGCATAATAAACACAACTTAAACTCGTTTTCATGGCTGCAGAGCCAGTTTAATGTGAGGGGGTATGAAAAAGAAGAAAAAGAATAAATATCTGAATTAAATCTCAATGGTTCAGACTTATAAATATTATTTACATCATTTGGTGGTCATTTTCTCATTCCGCCAGAGAAGCAATGACTTCAATGAGGACGTGAGAACCCGCTTCACGAACCCTTTCTACATCTGCGCCTTTCTGTGTATGTTTGTGTGTTTCTCATGTTATTTGTTGCTTAAATTATAGCGTGTGTTGACAATTTAAGTATTTATTATAATATTTTACAAAATTGAACATGTTGCCATGGTTTAATTAATTCTTGTTATATTCTTGTTGTTGCTGTTTTGCTATGGTATTTTGAGTTACGCTGGTGTTCGGGGAGGGGGAGGAGGAAAATAATAGCAAGTTTCGCATCTGTGGCAACTTTTAATGTAGTTTAGTCATGTTGCATGACTTAATATTTATTTTTATTGTTTGGTGATTTTTTCCATGGTTTTTTCTGTTGTTGGGTACCAATTCAATTTACTTATAATAAATAAAACATGTCTTTTAAACGCGGCGAATTTTATGTAAGTTTTTGTTATTCACTAAAAGACTTTTCTTAATCATTTTTATTAATAACTTTACGTATTTCTATGAAGAGTGGATTGATTTGTTTGATTCCATATTGATTCACATGGAATTGAAATCGTAGATTATTAGGGGCTCTCTTTGAGAGTGAGAGAGTTTTGTATTTTTCGCCCTCCACCTCCTTCCTCCATTATAACCACATTCGTTGTCGCCTCACTAATGAATGGCCATTGATTAGATTACTTATTGGCTTTTCTTGTAGTAATAATAAGTTAATAGTTTCCTATGTTGGTAATAGTTTCATTTTCTTTCCCTCCCCTCCCGCTGCTACCATTCCTCTCTTCTACCCGCAATCCACAAACCTTCAACGAACAGAAGCTCGTCTTTTGTGTCAATAATTGAATTTTCTGAGCTCGTAAATTTTAATATCAAAAAGATATCAATTTTCTGCATGGAGAATTTTATGAAATGCTGCTGTTATGGAATGTGTTAATAGTGTTGTTGTTACTGTTATTGTTGTTGTTATTGCTATTCTGACAGTTTCAGCTGCCTCTGCTTCTTCTGCTTTTGTCGTTTTAGGCAGCAAACGTAATAAATTTTCGCTCCGCGTGTGACAAGGAACAACGTAGATGATGTGTTGATGTATGCGTGAACTTTGAACAGAGAAAAAATAGAAATGAACTGCGCTTGTGTTTGAAATGAATTGACAAGGACATCATCAACAACAACAACAACAACTTCTAATGCATGTGTTTTGCTTTAATAGGATTTTCCTGTAAACTTGACAGTTGATATTTTTTTCTCTACACCCTACGAGATGTATTTGTGTAACATTGGTTTGTCCCCGCCCTTTTTTCTGTTTTCTGTGTTGATTTTGTTGTTGTTGTTTTCCATTTTCAACCTTAACTACAGTAGTATAGTGTTATTATAGTCAATAAAGCGAAATAACATTAACAACAACAACGTAATAATAATAATAATAACTTTAATAAAATGGGAAATATTGAAATTTATTCAAAATAAAGTCCAATAGTTATTATAATAATAAATAATCGATAATTTTTAAAAGGTTTCTTATCACAGCCATCATCAAGAAATCAAGAATAACATAATAAACATCATCAAAATCATGTTTTTCGCTTGATAGAATGACGGCCAATCCGGAACATTTGCCGGTGTCAGACGGTTGGCTCATGTCACATGCTACGAATGAACCCACACGCGTGAGTGATGCACGCATCGTGATGAGCTGCGGGTTCAAAGACAGCAAAACAATTGAGTTGTTCGGAGCGGCTTCCTTTCTGAACGCTGCTAATTATTCATACTTATAGACATTACAACATTTCGAGGTCATTTTCTCATTCCCCAGAGTTGCAAAGAATCAAAGTAGATCAGTGAGTCAGTGTGAACACTGAAGTTGCTTCATTTGATTCAACTTTGAACTAGTTTTCTAGTTGAAGTGGGATGAAACCACGTCGAAAGAATGGACGGCTTCTGATGAGTTTTCATATACGATTCACATTAATTTTTTGCGTGTCATCATGCGTCTCATCACTCACCGGTCGCTTGATTACAAACCGATTGTGTTGTGAACGAGAAATGAAAATCATGATGCTGTTGCTTCGCATTTTAATGGAAATTTTAGCCGTAACCTTAACGTTTCTGCAATCTGCAAATAACATGCAATCTAAAGAATGTGTTTACAAATTGTATCCATTAAATTTTCCTTGAATGCACTGAAACCACTTTCAACACAAGCCCTCAACATGGCCAGCGAAGCCCTTTAAAAGGTGTCTGAAGGAAGGCGGGGAAGAAAGGATTTAAACCGTAGGCTCATACGAAGCGACACACGTTACACTCACTTAGATCACTTGACATACTTGCGAACAAACACATACATAAACCTTAGTGTGCGGTTCATATTGAATCGTTATCATTCTCAGAGCCTGTATCAGCATCGGAGCCTGTGCACATGCATAACTACAAATACACTCACCGTACTCATCAATACACACACACAGCCACTTGCAATCGAACATCGTAGAGATGCACTTGCATGTGTGTATGTGCTTGTGTATGAAAGGTTAAGAGAACCACTTCTCGAAATGGTCCTTTGATATGGTTTCAAGCTGTCCTTCGACCTTCTGAAAGTCAAACGCATTCGTTTGTTTTCTATCTGAAGTAATTTGAACTCGTTAGTCTTCCATCGGATTTGAAAGGATTCCACACTAGTATGTGTGTATATGTGAATGTGTGTTTGTGCGTGTGTTTATCTGCTTATGAATGCGAAATTCGGAATTAAAGCATAGAAGTAAATGAAGAATGAAGGCATGGCATGCTTTGATGATGAATTTCACTTTTCCTTCGACTGCAACATCTGCGAATCTAATAAAAGATAATATTTTGTCAATAATGCGAAATATTGGCGAAATATTTTGGGCAAAAATTTATTAAAAAACATTTTAATTAAACTCTTTGCGAATAAAGCCAAATAATTGTTAATTAAACTTAAGTAATTGCTATTAAAACTTTTTTCTTTTTTTCTATAATCAAATGAAGAGCGTTTCTAAAGCGTGGTACTTGAAACTAATTTGAAAACTTTTCTCTCTCTTTCGACAAAGATTCTTCGAAATAATTTCGGAATTTTACTCGGAACAAAAGAATCATCAAAAAGGTGATTTTTTTATTGGGTAGCAATATAGCGAATTTAAATCGAAGAAAAAAAGAAGAAGAAACTTTTTATGAAGATGAATTGAGAATAATTAAGTTCGTTTCTTAATTAGTTTTTGCTGGAAATCAATCTCTATCTCCGTCACCCTTTCTTCCTCTCTCTATGAACTTCTCGCTCTCTCCCTGTTTTCTTATCAACCGTCTCCACCCTCTCCACCACTCTTTCCCCTTCCTTTTCTCTCTCAACACTTCCCACTCACACACTCGCATTTCTTTTGCAATTTCTATTGACTTCCTCTTTCTTCCCAGTCTTTTCTCTCTTTCCTGTGTTTGCCTCCCCCTCTCTTTCTCTCTATTTTCTCTCTTTGTCTCTCCGACTCTTTCCCATTCTTTCTCAATAGAAAATACGAAGTCAATACTTTTAATAAGCTTTAATATTGTATCGAAAGTGGTTCCTCTGGGCGAAAAGTAAACTAAAAAAGTAATATTATGATAAAAATAAAAGAGAAACATTTAAATGCAAATTAGCAACAACAAAGCAAAGTCTCGTTCTACCTTTAACCTTGTCCATTATATGATCCAAGTGGTTGCAATTTATATGCTTTTTAATAGCTTCCTTTCGAAGTCCTTTTCGGCGCCCTGCCGAAGTCATCAGTTCTTCGCCTTTCTTTTTATTGCTTCCTGTTCCTTTAAATGAAGATGCCGTAAAAAAGCAGAAAATAAGCAAAAAAATAAAGCAAAAAAATAAGAAGGGACAAAAAAATCAAAGCAACGACTAAACAATTTAGTCACGTACGCATTCACACATTTACACATACATAAGAAGTATGTATGTATGTAGTACAAGTAAACATACAATCACTTATTTAAACAAACCTTATTTTATATCTTTAATGAGGTTAAGATCTTATACACGAGCTTCTTTATGCTTTTCGAACTGCTTTTCAACTGAAGAATGAAAGAAAAAGAATCTTTTTGTTATTTTGGTTGTCAGCATTGAAGATGAGACAATTTTAAATAAAAGAAGATGTAAGATAATCAAGTTATGTTGTCTTTTGTGTTCGAAAGAATCCATTGCTTCCAAATGCTCTCTGTTTTTATTTAACCCTTGTTTAAGTTTAACCCTCGTAACCCCGTTTTTTGCGGTCTTGCGGTAGAAAGCCGTTTGTTGCCTTGCTTTTCAACACCCCACCGTACACTAAAGTTGACTACGTGCAGGTCAACCTTATTTAAGACGTTTTCTGCGTTCTCCATTCTTCGTCCTTCGTTAGTTTTGCCTCTGAGACCAGAGAACCTCGTCGCGGTTGCTTCTCGTAAATTTATTTAAATTTAATTTAAATAAAATTATTATATACACTATTATGTATATATGGGCGTACATTTGTATTCTCTTGTATGTGTACATTTTAGTTTTACTTGTGTTTAGTTAGAAAAGCTTTTTTCAATGCTTAAATAAATTTAATTTATTTAAATTACAGAATTCTTGAAGTAATAAAACACTTTTAACTATCGTTCTTTTTTTCTTTTAAAGACTTGATTAACTTAAGATAATATACACACACATACACACTGAAATACACAGTCACACTTACACACACGTTTACTTCCTTGAAGTACATTATTATTATGATTTGTTTCCTAGAGTGTTTATTGTCTTTATTATTATTGCTTTATCCCAATTCTGCTATCTCTCGATTTCTTGTGTCTTCAGTATCTTCTGCTGTTCATCTTCCTGTTCTTCCTGTTCTTCCTCTACTTCATCTTCTTATTTCCATTTTTCTTCTGCTTTTTAATCTGCTTCAGCTTCTATTAAATTTGGTCCTTTTTAAGCTTCGAGTGGAAGTTACAATCGATTTGATAGCATAAAAATAATCTGTGGCTATATTAAAATAAGATTTCTGTGGGAACATAAAATCACTGGATGATGAAGCGGACATTTTATAGGCGCGGGTGGGATGAAGTACAGTTAATTGTAGATAACCTTACGCAGCTCGTTCTTCAGGAACGTTTGCATAAAAAAAGTCCTGAAAAAGCTTTAAATATTTCAGTGTTTCTACACAATCGATTTGATTTTAATATTCTTACAGAATAATAATAATAGAAGAAAAATAAATTCTATTCTACTCAAAAACACAAAAATATATTTCTACAGAAATACATAAAATAAAAAGTTTTTATTTTAATTTTTATTTTTTTTAAAAGGAAAGAAAATCGAATGCATGGTAAAAACCAAAGTGCTTTCAAATCAGAGTAGAACATAAAAAAAAATTATTACTTATACTATAAAAGATCGAAGCGAAGTGAGTTCAGGCTAGATTTTGACGACAATTTTGATTGCTCCTAAAAACGAAAAACCATTAAAGAACAGTCGATTCCGCACCGAAAGCATCACTATCAAAACGCGAACGAAGTATCGAAGTCCTAAAAAAGTGAAAGAAAAGCTTTCATAAAAAAGGTTTTATTAAAAAATAAAAACAGAAGCTACGAAACTCGGAAAACAACCACCCACTTCCGCCTTTGGGACCCATATAATGAGAACGATATATGTAAAAATGGACGGATAATATAAAAACCTTTGAAACCTTAATTATTAGTATTTTTATTATTTCCTTTGTTGTTATTATTATTAATATTATTGTTATTATTAATATTATTGGTTTTATTTTTATTAATATTATTAATAAAACGGAGGGCCATCGGCTGGTTTCTTTTTGAATTATTTAATTCAATTTGTTCCGATTTTCGTTAGATTTTTCACGGATTTCTTGGGTCGATTTTTGGGCTGAGTTTTGGTTCATCGTTTTTCTTGTTTCGTTTGTTGCCCTCTTCAATTGAAAAGCTGCCAAACCGATGCTTTTGATTGCCAAATATGCCCGGTAAGGCAAAAAAATAATACGTAAAATACTATGTAGATGAATAAAGTTGCATAATAAAGTTATAAAAGCACACACACATACACAGAAACACTCGTCGGTCGCAGTAACAGCAGCCAAGTAGGTACAAAAGACCAACTTCCGGCTGCCATTTTACATAACTTTTATGGCTTCACTTCTTTGTGTTATACGATATTTTAACTTTATTATTAAGTTTACTTTTTTGTTTTTCATTTCGATTCAGCGTCCATTCAGCGGTTGCTGAAAAAAATCCCCCTATCCAAAAATAAATGAAATGAAGTTTGAATATGCAGGACCAAAGAAACGACTTCCGGTGGGTGGAAAAAAACAAAATAGTTCTCGAGTCATGCAAACAAAGTTTCATTGAAACACGCCTCAAAATAAAAGATGCAAATGATGAGGAACAGAGGATGGTGAGGTGCAGGAAGTGAAGGAGAAGCAAAGTAGGACAGACAAGCAGAAGAAGAACAAGGCGATGATGATGATGTTGTACATTCATCGTGTACAGTAGCTGAACACAGCCACGAATGAGATCCGATTCGGTGGGATCTAAGATGGCGAAATGGTTCCGCTTCTTTGAATTCCTTCATCACTCAATCGTGTCCTTTCAATTTTCCTTTTTTATGGTGTAGGCTTTTATGGATTTATTATTTTTATTATCACTGCATAAATAAGAAGAAGAAAAAATGTCATTTCATGTTGTAGCAAAGCCAACCTTGAGCCTAATACAAGCAAAACAGGTGCATTTCAAAAGAAAAAAAATGTCCTGTACATGGACATGAGCAGTGAATGTGTGTGTGTCGTGTATGTGTGGTTTAGTATATTTGTCTGCGTGTGTGTGTCTATGTGTTGTATAGTGTGTTATGCGTGTCGTGTGCTTTTCATGAACTCGTGTCCTGTCGTTTGTCGTTTTGTCGCTTACAGTTGTTTGTTTAGTTGTTGTTGCTGTTGCTGCTATTCAACCTATTCATATCCTTGTATACGTTCACGAATATCCTTGCATTTCAATGTACAAATGTCACAAGGCTCGTGCATGTGCAGATGAATGACTTGAATCATTTTTGTAGTGCTTTCGGGCAAGCGTATATCACTGTTGTACTCGCTCCCTCTCCCCTCTATGTTCCTCCTCTGTCTCTGTCTCTCCTTAATACTATCTCTTCCCTTTTTATTGTTCTTATTTGCGAAAATTACATCTGTTATGCCAATGAAATGTTTGCTCATACACCGCGTATGTTTGAAACAACTTAAATGGATTTTTTTGTGTTTTAAAAAGTTTTTCCTTCTCTTTTTCCATTTCTACTTTCTCTCTGTGGCAATTTTAACTTTCGGCACAAAGTTTGTCTTCAATTAAATTCTAATTAAAGTGATGACACTCTTCATTGTAACTTGAGACATGATTTAATTTAATTTATGTAATGAGTTTCGAATGTGTATGTATGTGTATTCGTCCTCCTTCCGCTTAAAATTGGGGTTCTTGATCAAAATTGTATCTCATAAATGTCCCCCTTGTGATGATGACTGTGTTGATTCGAATTAAATTGCTTTGATCGAGATTTCTTTCCAGTACAGTGAACATCTCATGATCAATATAACACTCACTGATGATGATGACTTAATGGTAATATAATAAATAATAAATGATAATAAAGGTTGTATTCTTACTACCAACAAAAGTACGATTAAATTAGATTCATCTTCCCCTCATCACTCTTTTAATTGGACACAATACAGTCCACTTTTATTGCTTGTTACTTGTTGCTTTCCTCTTCCGTCATCACAACACCTAACTTTTTTGTTACGTCTTCTGTTGCTTCTTTAAGAAGTTCGTTCGTTTTTCCTGATCATATTTCAGGTTCTTCGAGGGGTTTCATTATTACGCTTTCTTATGCAAGAATAATAAAAGCGAGTTCAGAAACTTAACCCATAAAAACCAGGCAAGAAATGAATAAATTTAAACGGTTTCTTATAGAGATTTGAGTTTCAACTCTTCTTTGCTCTCTTCAGTTCTAAGTTTTTGATTTTAAGTTGAGTTTAGTTTTAAGTTAAGTAGTAGATTTTTATACGTTGAATATGTTGGCATTAAACATGAACTATTTTTAATTAAATTCCGTTTTTTTCTCCGTTTCATTTCAGGTGGCACTCAAAAGCAATTTCAGCGACGCGACAACTTCATCAGAATCTGACCTTCGCAATAAATTCGCCACCACTGTTACAGTTGCGGCTGTGGCTGTAGCGAAAGTTACGGAAAACACATCCTTCGGACAGGAAATGTTTTTTTTTGGCGAGATGCGTGCGTTGCAATGACCATGTTTGCATTGCGGTTACCTGTGTGTGTATGTGCATACGTGTGTGTGTGTGCGTGTGTGTTTGCATTCGGTCAAACGCAGACTTGTTTAAATATTTGCACTGAATGACAGGCAGGGACGCTGTGGCAAATTTAAAGCACAGATTCGCATACGACCTCAAAGCGACTTCTGCGACTCTGCTCTGTGTCATTGTTCTTTACTGGGTAAAAATTCGTTGTCTACAAAATAAGGTCTTTCGTTTATGTTTTATTTTAGCAATCTTTATGTTTCACAGACTAAAGAAAAATAGCATCAAAGAGAGTGAAAAAGTGTAAAGAGAAGAGTAAACTTTTTAATGATTAACATCACGCCCCTCGTTTTCTAACTCGTGAATCTGCGCGTCGTTTCGCGGTCGCATTTGAACCCGATGTTCCCGATGAACCCGATGTTCCCGAGTTCTCTCCATCGTCGTCGTCGTCATCATCATCGCCTCGTCGAGTAAAAAGCATTCAAAGTGTTTTGTGGATGTATTTTATTTGGAAAGGGGCCCGACAAAAACAATACGGAGGGCCTCAGGACTGCGCTGGCCCGTCTACGCAACAGAACGGGCCCCTCAATTCCGCAGCCCCCTCCATCGTCCACAGCAATCCAGCCTCCACAAACCATCACCAACTCCGTCAGTAATGCGGCATCACCAGCAGCAGACCAACAACAGCAACAACAATTCCAACAACCCCTCACCGCGACCAACAACAACCGAGCGGGCAGCTCATCCGATGGAAGCACATATCAAAAAAATGTGAGTACAAAAAATTAATTCAGTGAAACTTTTTATTTAATAAAAAAATAGCAAAAAGAAATAAAAAAATTATTACATAAATTAGTAAACGAAAGTGAGCCGTAAAAGGACAACCACAACAACAAACAAAGAATACGAAAATTAAATTACTTGTTATTGCTAACGGCTGCCTCTGTCGCTGTCACTGTCATTGTCACTGATACGATGCTGATGTTGATACTGTAACAAAAAATTATGTCTCGCAGAGTTTTTCTGATTAACTCAAAATACAGATAACAGGCAACTCTTTCAGATAAAATTTATTAAAGTTAAGGTTTTACATTAAATTTAAAGGATTAATTTTTAAGGAAGCTAATTAAACGTGTCACTGGAGAAGGGTTGAAAATTGAATTAATAAAAATAATAACACTGAGTAAAATGCCACGGGCGACCACTGAAACGACAGACCATCCACGCGGTAACTGATTTTCGGTCAACCAATCAAACAAAAATAAACATTGAATAAAATAAATGGCAGAAAAGCGATTTTAATTGGATTTACAAACATTAAATCAAAAGACCTCGAGGTATACGTTATCATTTGTTGTTTTAATTCACCAAATTTTAATTTCAATCACATTCGAATAAATTTGAAGCAGATCAGAGATAATTTCAGAAAAATTTGAATTACAAATGTTTTTGGTGCGATTCCTGGTGTTGTTATTATTATTGTATACATTCAATGGTGAACCCACAGAAATTTAACAAAGTACCTAAAACTTCTTGAATTTTAATATTTATTAATTAGAAATGGAGTTTAAAATAGTATCGCGTTGAATACACAATTAAAGCACTCGGGAGTTCAAATGTGAGGAAATTTATAAAACGTGTAAACATGTACTAAAATAATATTCTGGGGCGTTGGCAACACTGATTTAAAGGCAATCAAATTTCAATTTCAATTTATTCTCCATCCTTTGAAATTTAATTATTTATTTTAAAATTTTGAAGTCGGCTTCATTCGTGTGTCATTCTTTAATTAATCCCCTGATTATTCATCTGCATGCAGTTGATTTATGTACATATTTACAAGTATGCTTCTTCTTCTTCCTTTGAGCCATCCTTTTGTTTGCTGGTTTGGTGGATTGTATGGTTGCTTGTATTGTTGGTTGTTTCCTTCGGTTGGTTGGTTTTTTGCTTGTTTGTTGGTTTGTTTTTTTATTTGTTTCACTTCAAATGCTGAAGTCTCCTTGAAATATTGCCAAAGCCTGAAACAAGAATAACTAGAGAAGGACGAAACGAGTCCTTTTCATCTGCAGCTTTCAATCGTTACAATAATTATTGCACAATTGTTGCCAATTTGTTGCATATTTCGGTCACCATAATAAACTGTATAACTATGTAGAGCATACACGTGTGTGTGTGTGTGTAGTTGTTTGTGTGAGTGCCAATGCATGAAATGAATTGAGGTCAATTTTGACATATTTATTCCATGAAAATAATTGCAGAATTGTACAAATTGCGTAGTGGACGGGGGTGGCGAAGGGGTGAGTGCTGAAGGGGTGACTGTTGAATTGGATGTTATTTGAATGCATTTATTTTAAGATTCGAACTGACACACAAATGATGAGTGTTGTGAGTAGTCTTGTAATTCTTTTAATACTAAGAATCCGCCTCATCTCTCACACATGCTTGTGGCTTTTTATTTATTTGAATTAAGAACCGTGCAGGACAAATATACTGAAATAAGTCTGAGGATTGTCCCTCACGAGACATTTAGGCAATATAAATGCAAATACATGCATTAATGTGAAGATAGAACTGAAATTTAATACAGTAGCAACTCGATAGATTGGCAATGTTTCCATTATTGTAACAGTTTGAAGTCTGAGAGTGTTTGAAAGTTAGTCGAACTAAACCTTCGATGAGACTTGTTTGTAAACAATATTAAATCGAAATCAGAAAGAGAACTCCGGCCGAAGCTCAAGAACCATACACACCTCATTATTTGTATACCGCATGGAAAAGTGGGCGGCCTACACCTATCTTTGGGTGAGTTTATATACTGATTGGTCTTAGGTGTAAAGATATTCAAATATTCTGCCTAACTCAACGTTAAATGACGAATATTTTACTTAATAAACCTTTTGAAATAAATGAAAAAATAAGGTGCAAGACAACCCTTGCGATGGGACGGGAAACTAAGTTAAGGGTACCTCAGGTGAGCTCAGGGCTCACTGAAGTTGAATTCTTGGGCCAATTTTCTGTCTGTCAATTTTTTGTTGTGTTTTAAATGGCCTGTGTTCACCTTTGGGCAGTATGAATGTTGTTATTGTGGCCTCCTTTACTGCTTCGTTGTTTTTTTGCTCCGGTTTTTGAGATGTCGGTGCAGTTGACAGAACGAAAATGCAGCCCATTGGCAAATTTTTAAACCAGAAGATACGCGGTCTCTATTTCATTGAAAAATCTATCTTCCGAATTATTAAAATTCCCATCGTTTCCCATTAATGTTTTTTCTTGTCACTTTTGTCCTCGTTTTTATTATATTTTCACCCAATTCTACTCGATTGAATAACGGTTTTCCTATTCTATTATATTCTAAGAACTCTTTTGTATCAATACAATCCGACACAAAATAGACGAAGCACATGAAGTGATTTATGAATAATCCGTCTATTAAAGTGTCTGATCAGTCAATCACCGCATTAGAGGATAATGAAACCTGCAGAATTATTTTCAATAAAAAAAAATCAAAAAATTTCTTGTCTGAATACAAGAATTTTTATGCTATCGTAAGGGTATTTTAGGGGTGCCAGATACGAGGCACGTATTAAAGGAAAGGTTATATATTTACAAGGAGAAAAATTAACCCTCCAGAGGATATCTTAAAAGAAGTTTAAGCAAAAACGTTAGTCGTCAATGAGAATGGAAAGAAGAATAGGAAGATGGAGAGGAAGGAGACAAAAATAGAAGAAAGAGGTGACGAAGTTGAATATGAAAACTAAGACGAAGAGGAAAAGGCGATGACGAGGAAGATGAACCGAAGACGAAAATTAAGACGAAGCAGACGCAGACGAAGACGTAGATAAGGAGGTGAATAAATGGAGATTAAGAAGGAGGTATTAAATGACTGAAATAAAAAATCGTAGAGTCTTGATATCATCATTTTAATGAATTAAGTAAGAGTGAAGCTTTAAAACTTCTCGTAAATTGCATTGAATACATTTGAATATGTTTTGTATTACTGCTCAAGTACCAAGTTTTCCTTCCTGCCCTCCTCCCCCACACAACTCTAATAGCAGGATGTAGAAATTCGATTCTTGGAAATTAAATGAAAGCTTCTCTCTATCTCTCAGAATTTCCTGGAACTTTCAGATTCGTAGTAAAACCAAACTAGTTTTCAAAACCAAATTTAGCAATTAATTTGTGGCATTCTGTTATTTCCCCCTCTTCCGCCGCTCTTCTATTCTTGACCCTCCTCCTTCCTTTGCATAAAGAAACATCAAAGCTTGTTCAACTTGTGCTAAAACCACGCAGTTGGTTTTGGTTGCTCTTCTAATCGAGACCTGCACAAAATTTAAAGGTTCTCAAAATGTTCATTCAATGGTTCAAGCAATTAGATTCATTTTATCTCGGAAGACGTGATTTCTCGGAAATACAACAACAAGTTTGTGTGCTTTAAATTTGTGTAAACTTTCGATATGTAACCAAAAAGTTAGTTTGTTTAGGTTCCTGGTGTTTGCTCAGAGTTGACAAACTCGAAAGTGAAAAGTAAAAGCGTCCAAAATACGTGACCATAAAAGCACTCGTTATTTCTCGTCTTTTTCTTTCTCTCTCTGTCTCTCTTTCTCCCTTCAAGTCTCTGCGTATCATCACCCATGTCAGTGTCTCCATCACTCTTTGTGTCCCCCTCCGCGCTGTGTGTCTCCCCGCCACTCTGTATCTCCCACCACTCGCTGTGTCTCCCTTCCACTCTCTCAGTCTCCCCTCCTCACACTGTGCTTCTCCTTCAATCACTCTGGTCATCCCTTGCGTTCTCCAATCAACTCCTGGTTGACCAAATTCGCTTCGATTGAAATACAAACGACATGCAATATAATAAATATATCACATTTAGGATATATCAGGAAATCTGAATCAGGAAGGAAAGCTGAAGAAAACTGAATCGTTGTAGCGCACCACCTCGAAGTGGAGGTTTGGCAGTTGCAGAGACGCCAGAAGATTCACCGCCAGGGCAAAGTTCGCATCGGAGAAAATCGATTCCACAGAAGATGATTTCCAAAATAAAGTCCAGTGAATTCATTGATTTACAGCGTTCGTTGACACTTAAAGCGTTCGTTGAGATGCGATTACGGGTTCATGAGACACATAATGGGTACATTTAGATATATACGGGGTCATTCACACACTCACAGGTTTTGTTGGTATGCTTAAAGGGTTCTTATATGTTTTCTTTGAAAATGATTTTAAAATTTAAGAGCAACATTTTTATAAAAGTAGAGGATTTGTCCATAAAGTTAAATATGATGATGTTTGTATTTTTTGTCTGGCCTGATTTATCTGTGATTTTTCCTTCAATTCGAAATTATTTTTTCGGATCTGTTTTTGACATCTTTTAAATGCACACACTTTTAAATCGAATTCTGATGAATAAAGTTTTAGTCAGGTTGCTTTTAGTTCATCGAATTTAATTGCTGGATGAGTGACATGCTTGTCATCGTCCATCGCCATTTGCCATCGTCCTTTGTAACGGATTTTAATTGTAGTAACAACAACAACCCGTGTCAGGATTCGTGTTCTTTCGCTGACTTCCACGTTGTTTCACATCAAATATCAGTATTCAACACAGCTCAACTGTAGATATCACTTAAATGTTACATCTGGTCAAATGTTGTGTCACGTCAGTTAGTCAATCATTACGTTTCATATTTCCGTTTGAGTTTCTCCGACATTCCAAGCTTAAAAGGATATTCACTGGAATGTAAATTTTGTTAATGATTCCTTGTTATTGTTTTCGCTATTTGCACTCAGCAATCAATGAATTCTCTTTGTCTGTAATGGAAAAGTACGTCAATTCAAGTCTTCTTCTCGACTGATTGACTCGATAAGAGTTTAATTAGCAAAGCACTCACTAATATAAATGCAGACACACGAAACCCACAAATTTATACAAATACATTTACGCAATTCGAGAAGCTCATTTAAAGCGGTAAACGTTCAATTAAATTGAGGTTGTTATGTATTGAAGCCAAGGCTTAAGATCTGGAATAAGAGAAACCGAGAGGAGATGAAGGAACCATAAAAAGGATGCTTTGGGATCATATTAACTTGGTTATAGACAGGCTGAAACCAGTTGAAAATATATTTTTACATCTGATTTAAGTGCTATACACTCATCTAAAGATCGGTGTGGTCCACCCACTTTTCATATGCCCTCAGCAAAGCAGAATATAGCACTCTATCTGGTTTTTATGTCTGTGTTCTGTCAATCCTTTTAATAATAGTAATAATAGATAATAGGTTTGTATAAAGACAATTTCCTCGTCTCCTTTTTCTTCATCTTCTTCTTTTTATCCGGATTTACAACCACTAACATCACAAGAAGCACACGATTAATAGTTGTAAATGCAAATAAGCTGCTTATCGAAAGCTTTTTCTTTTAATACAGCGCCTTTTTGTACTCAACGTGGCGCATATTCCACCGATTCCAAAACAAATTCCAGAATTCCAAAGTGTAGAGACGTAAACGACGCCGATACGAAAGGTCATTAAGCTGTGGGTCGTGGTGTTGGATGATGGAGGTAGGAAGGGTGTCGATAAGGAATGCAGACAGGGGTGAATGCCTTTAAGGGACTTCGTTTTGTAAATGTTGAAGATTATGCGGTTGTTGTGGATGTGATGTTGGAATTGGTGGAGGATATTGATGAAGGGCATTGGAGGGAGGGAAGAGGATGTGCAGGTGACAATGAACCTTAACTAAAGATTTGTAGTGATTAATGTTTGAAATCAGTCTATCAATTATATTGACGAATTTAGTAATTGATGACTTTGACAATAAAATACAACTTAATCTGTTTAGCTTAAGATTCAGTACAACAGTAAGTACAAAAACAACAACAAAAAGAACAACAACGAAAGCAACAACAATAATAATTTAAACATCAATTAAGAAAGAGTTGAATTTAAAGTAGAAATCAATAGAGTGATTATAATAATAGTACCAATAAAAGCGGATACCATAAAAGTTGCAATAAGAAATTGTTTGTTGGTTTGTTTTTTTATTTGTTTCACTTCAAATGCTGAAGTCTCCTTGAAATATTGCCAAAGCCTGAAACAAGAATAACTAGAGAAGGACGAAACGAGTCCTTTTCATCTGCAGCTTTCAATCGTTACAATAATTATTGCACAATTGTTGCCAATTTGTTGCATATTTCGGTCACCATAATAAACTGTATAACTATGTAGAGCATACACGTGTGTGTGTGTGTGTAGTTGTTTGTGTGAGTGCCAATGCATGAAATGAATTGAGGTCAATTTTGACATATTTATTCCATGAAAATAATTGCAGAATTGTACAAATTGCGTAGTGGACGGGGGTGGCGAAGGGGTGAGTGCTGAAGGGGTGACTGTTGAATTGGATGTTATTTGAATGCATTTATTTTAAGATTCGAACTGACACACAAATGATGAGTGTTGTGAGTAGTCTTGTAATTCTTTTAATACTAAGAATCCGCCTCATCTCTCACACATGCTTGTGGCTTTTTATTTATTTGAATTAAGAACCGTGCAGGACAAATATACTGAAATAAGTCTGAGGATTGTCCCTCACGAGACATTTAGGCAATATAAATGCAAATACATGCATTAATGTGAAGATAGAACTGAAATTTAATACAGTAGCAACTCGATAGATTGGCAATGTTTCCATTATTGTAACAGTTTGAAGTCTGAGAGTGTTTGAAAGTTAGTCGAACTAAACCTTCGATGAGACTTGTTTGTAAACAATATTAAATCGAAATCAGAAAGAGAACTCCGGCCGAAGCTCAAGAACCATACACACCTCATTATTTGTATACCGCATGGAAAAGTGGGCGGCCTACACCTATCTTTGGGTGAGTTTATATACTGATTGGTCTTAGGTGTAAAGATATTCAAATATTCTGCCTAACTCAACGTTAAATGACGAATATTTTACTTAATAAACCTTTTGAAATAAATGAAAAAATAAGGTGCAAGACAACCCTTGCGATGGGACGGGAAACTAAGTTAAGGGTACCTCAGGTGAGCTCAGGGCTCACTGAAGTTGAATTCTTGGGCCAATTTTCTGTCTGTCAATTTTTTGTTGTGTTTTAAATGGCCTGTGTTCACCTTTGGGCAGTATGAATGTTGTTATTGTGGCCTCCTTTACTGCTTCGTTGTTTTTTTGCTCCGGTTTTTGAGATGTCGGTGCAGTTGACAGAACGAAAATGCAGCCCATTGGCAAATTTTTAAACCAGAAGATACGCGGTCTCTATTTCATTGAAAAATCTATCTTCCGAATTATTAAAATTCCCATCGTTTCCCATTAATGTTTTTTCTTGTCACTTTTGTCCTCGTTTTTATTATATTTTCACCCAATTCTACTCGATTGAATAACGGTTTTCCTATTCTATTATATTCTAAGAACTCTTTTGTATCAATACAATCCGACACAAAATAGACGAAGCACATGAAGTGATTTATGAATAATCCGTCTATTAAAGTGTCTGATCAGTCAATCACCGCATTAGAGGATAATGAAACCTGCAGAATTATTTTCAATAAAAAAAAATCAAAAAATTTCTTGTCTGAATACAAGAATTTTTATGCTATCGTAAGGGTATTTTAGGGGTGCCAGATACGAGGCACGTATTAAAGGAAAGGTTATATATTTACAAGGAGAAAAATTAACCCTCCAGAGGATATCTTAAAAGAAGTTTAAGCAAAAACGTTAGTCGTCAATGAGAATGGAAAGAAGAATAGGAAGATGGAGAGGAAGGAGACAAAAATAGAAGAAAGAGGTGACGAAGTTGAATATGAAAACTAAGACGAAGAGGAAAAGGCGATGACGAGGAAGATGAACCGAAGACGAAAATTAAGACGAAGCAGACGCAGACGAAGACGTAGATAAGGAGGTGAATAAATGGAGATTAAGAAGGAGGTATTAAATGACTGAAATAAAAAATCGTAGAGTCTTGATATCATCATTTTAATGAATTAAGTAAGAGTGAAGCTTTAAAACTTCTCGTAAATTGCATTGAATACATTTGAATATGTTTTGTATTACTGCTCAAGTACCAAGTTTTCCTTCCTGCCCTCCTCCCCCACACAACTCTAATAGCAGGATGTAGAAATTCGATTCTTGGAAATTAAATGAAAGCTTCTCTCTATCTCTCAGAATTTCCTGGAACTTTCAGATTCGTAGTAAAACCAAACTAGTTTTCAAAACCAAATTTAGCAATTAATTTGTGGCATTCTGTTATTTCCCCCTCTTCCGCCGCTCTTCTATTCTTGACCCTCCTCCTTCCTTTGCATAAAGAAACATCAAAGCTTGTTCAACTTGTGCTAAAACCACGCAGTTGGTTTTGGTTGCTCTTCTAATCGAGACCTGCACAAAATTTAAAGGTTCTCAAAATGTTCATTCAATGGTTCAAGCAATTAGATTCATTTTATCTCGGAAGACGTGATTTCTCGGAAATACAACAACAAGTTTGTGTGCTTTAAATTTGTGTAAACTTTCGATATGTAACCAAAAAGTTAGTTTGTTTAGGTTCCTGGTGTTTGCTCAGAGTTGACAAACTCGAAAGTGAAAAGTAAAAGCGTCCAAAATACGTGACCATAAAAGCACTCGTTATTTCTCGTCTTTTTCTTTCTCTCTCTGTCTCTCTTTCTCCCTTCAAGTCTCTGCGTATCATCACCCATGTCAGTGTCTCCATCACTCTTTGTGTCCCCCTCCGCGCTGTGTGTCTCCCCGCCACTCTGTATCTCCCACCACTCGCTGTGTCTCCCTTCCACTCTCTCAGTCTCCCCTCCTCACACTGTGCTTCTCCTTCAATCACTCTGGTCATCCCTTGCGTTCTCCAATCAACTCCTGGTTGACCAAATTCGCTTCGATTGAAATACAAACGACATGCAATATAATAAATATATCACATTTAGGATATATCAGGAAATCTGAATCAGGAAGGAAAGCTGAAGAAAACTGAATCGTTGTAGCGCACCACCTCGAAGTGGAGGTTTGGCAGTTGCAGAGACGCCAGAAGATTCACCGCCAGGGCAAAGTTCGCATCGGAGAAAATCGATTCCACAGAAGATGATTTCCAAAATAAAGTCCAGTGAATTCATTGATTTACAGCGTTCGTTGACACTTAAAGCGTTCGTTGAGATGCGATTACGGGTTCATGAGACACATAATGGGTACATTTAGATATATACGGGGTCATTCACACACTCACAGGTTTTGTTGGTATGCTTAAAGGGTTCTTATATGTTTTCTTTGAAAATGATTTTAAAATTTAAGAGCAACATTTTTATAAAAGTAGAGGATTTGTCCATAAAGTTAAATATGATGATGTTTGTATTTTTTGTCTGGCCTGATTTATCTGTGATTTTTCCTTCAATTCGAAATTATTTTTTCGGATCTGTTTTTGACATCTTTTAAATGCACACACTTTTAAATCGAATTCTGATGAATAAAGTTTTAGTCAGGTTGCTTTTAGTTCATCGAATTTAATTGCTGGATGAGTGACATGCTTGTCATCGTCCATCGCCATTTGCCATCGTCCTTTGTAACGGATTTTAATTGTAGTAACAACAACAACCCGTGTCAGGATTCGTGTTCTTTCGCTGACTTCCACGTTGTTTCACATCAAATATCAGTATTCAACACAGCTCAACTGTAGATATCACTTAAATGTTACATCTGGTCAAATGTTGTGTCACGTCAGTTAGTCAATCATTACGTTTCATATTTCCGTTTGAGTTTCTCCGACATTCCAAGCTTAAAAGGATATTCACTGGAATGTAAATTTTGTTAATGATTCCTTGTTATTGTTTTCGCTATTTGCACTCAGCAATCAATGAATTCTCTTTGTCTGTAATGGAAAAGTACGTCAATTCAAGTCTTCTTCTCGACTGATTGACTCGATAAGAGTTTAATTAGCAAAGCACTCACTAATATAAATGCAGACACACGAAACCCACAAATTTATACAAATACATTTACGCAATTCGAGAAGCTCATTTAAAGCGGTAAACGTTCAATTAAATTGAGGTTGTTATGTATTGAAGCCAAGGCTTAAGATCTGGAATAAGAGAAACCGAGAGGAGATGAAGGAACCATAAAAAGGATGCTTTGGGATCATATTAACTTGGTTATAGACAGGCTGAAACCAGTTGAAAATATATTTTTACATCTGATTTAAGTGCTATACACTCATCTAAAGATCGGTGTGGTCCACCCACTTTTCATATGCCCTCAGCAAAGCAGAATATAGCACTCTATCTGGTTTTTATGTCTGTGTTCTGTCAATCCTTTTAATAATAGTAATAATAGATAATAGGTTTGTATAAAGACAATTTCCTCGTCTCCTTTTTCTTCATCTTCTTCTTTTTATCCGGATTTACAACCACTAACATCACAAGAAGCACACGATTAATAGTTGTAAATGCAAATAAGCTGCTTATCGAAAGCTTTTTCTTTTAATACAGCGCCTTTTTGTACTCAACGTGGCGCATATTCCACCGATTCCAAAACAAATTCCAGAATTCCAAAGTGTAGAGACGTAAACGACGCCGATACGAAAGGTCATTAAGCTGTGGGTCGTGGTGTTGGATGATGGAGGTAGGAAGGGTGTCGATAAGGAATGCAGACAGGGGTGAATGCCTTTAAGGGACTTCGTTTTGTAAATGTTGAAGATTATGCGGTTGTTGTGGATGTGATGTTGGAATTGGTGGAGGATATTGATGAAGGGCATTGGAGGGAGGGAAGAGGATGTGCAGGTGACAATGAACCTTAACTAAAGATTTGTAGTGATTAATGTTTGAAATCAGTCTATCAATTATATTGACGAATTTAGTAATTGATGACTTTGACAATAAAATACAACTTAATCTGTTTAGCTTAAGATTCAGTACAACAGTAAGTACAAAAACAACAACAAAAAGAACAACAACGAAAGCAACAACAATAATAATTTAAACATCAATTAAGAAAGAGTTGAATTTAAAGTAGAAATCAATAGAGTGATTATAATAATAGTACCAATAAAAGCGGATACCATAAAAGTTGCAATAAGAAATCTAAATCCTAATCTTATTAATATTAGTTATTGTTTTTGTAGTACTGTAGTAGTTGTTGTAGTTGTTGTTGTTGTTGCTTTTAACGCCATATAATCAGCATTTAGATTAAGTCACAATAAAGTAACAATCTTTTAAATAAAATACTTTTATTTGTCATAAGGTAAGGAAAATTATAACAATTATTATAACAATTATTAAATAGCTATACTACTATACTGTATATACATCATTATATTCATATTTGTACTTATGATAAACTAAAAAAATCACTTTTCATGCAAAAGCAATCAACAAAAAAATGAGAGTCGTTTATCTTTCTTTCTTTCCTTCTGATTCTGAGTTGGAATGATGGCAATAAATTTATTGAACAATATTATTTTTTGGGCAAAGAAGTTCATCAACGTATGTAAGGTCATGGGTACATAAAAAGTTGTATAAAAGTTGGACTTACGGAATATTAAGAGTTTCTCTCGAATTGACGCGACCTTTTGTACAATTTTCTTCCAAGATGTTTTGTTGTTGGATGTTTTATTTGTTGCCATCCTCGTTGTCAACCTTCACGATGCTTCAAAAATGTTCACCGAAAGTTTTGATGGAATCATTCGCATTGCTTTAATTTCATTTAAAGTAGAAGAGCTTCAATAAACTTCTTATTATTCGTGGCGTGGTTTTTTCTGTTTTTATTCACTGATGGAAGTATGTTGAACTTTAAAAGTAGTTTGCTTAATTGCACAAAATGGCTGCCGTTAACAAATAAACTTGTTGTAAAATGTTAAAAGTAATCAGGATGAGTTTAAATTTTCCTTCATTTTTCTGTTCGATTGTGCTACTGAAATTTGAGGGTTGAGGATTTGAAGTTGTCGTGTTGCGAACGAAGGAACACTTCAATAAAGAACACCGTGAATAACGTGAACCCGAATAAATTTCCATAATTGACTACGAGTACATCCACTTCTCATTTATTACTTTGAAGGAAGTACTTTTATTCAGTGTGTATTGTAAATCAGAACAACGCAGGGTGAATTTAAATCTTTGTGTGAGGTGCATGCATGTGTACATGCTTGTGTTGTGTGTATGTGTGTGTCTGAATACGCAAGTCTACGCGTGGGTGCTGAGCTTTTCATTTTGATTGACACCACCAAACCCACTATCGCTGACTGTAAGTAGATTCTATTTTCTGCTTGCACTTAATCAACATCCTGTGGTTGAAACTCCTGGGTCTCATCTCTGATCTCATGTCAAATGTGTCATCTTACCTCATTTTCAATCTCATCTCTCTTTCCATCGCTTTGTCTCTCTCCACTTCTGCTTCTAACGTGGGTCAACATATCAAAATGTTAGTTTCACTCGCGTGTTTTCTCCTCTCCTTCGCAACATGCATATAAACATATTTGTGCAACACACCTTGAATAATTTGTATACTCTTTGTGTTACTAAAGCGTCTTGTTTACTCCATTCTTTGAATTGTGTTGTTCACCTTTTCACCTTCTTCACCTTGTTAACGCCAACCGCTGTTGTGTACTTTAATTAGTCTTTACTGAAGTAGATGTTGCTATTGTTATTATTATTTATTCTTACTCTGTTGTTGTTGTTCTATTATTCTGATTGCTGTTCTTTTAATTAGGCTTTCAGGTTAATTTTAATGAAAGAAACATTATCTCTCTCTGTCTGTCTCAGCACTCATTATTGATTATTGTTTTTTTATTATTATTACTAATATTAGTAGTTAATACTTTGAATAGATTCGTTTGGCTTTCTTCTTTTCTATAATACTTTTTTAGCGTTTTCAATTTTCTCGTTTTTATTTTTTCTGTTTTCTCTAATGTAATGAATTCGTAAATAGATAACTGAGAATATTGATTGGTTATTATTTAATATTATCATTGTTGTTGCCTTCATTCAGGTTGTTGGTTTCATTGCTATTATAATCAGGAGGCATTACAACTCAGTGACTACAACTGAACCGTCAGTAATGCGGTTGAATGAACCATTTTCAATTATCGCCTTTAAATATGGTGATTGCTGGAAACAATGCAACATTTGTTGATGTTGTTGTTTAAAGTGATACTCTAATATTCAAACCAGGAATAGTGCTATCTATGGGCTGACTATAATTCAGATACCCTACAATCTCGTGACCTCTGAAAGTTCTGAAAGAGCAAAGGCGAAGTCCCTTTAATTGAGTGCTTTTTGGAAGGAGATACTATAGTGGAACCTTAGACCCATGTTTAGGGTCTGAATAGAAAGGAATACATGCACGAATCTTAGGGATTTAAAGAACTACGACTATAGTTTTCCTCAAGTGTCTCATGATAACTTTTGCCATCAAAGCTTTATTAAAATATGCGGATTTTTGAGGTATTCATTGTGTGCCTCTGAATTTATCTGTGATGTTTATCATTTTATTGCACCTTCGATTAGAATAAAATTTACACCATCGTAAGTGGGACGTGTTCGATTCTTCGAGGGTCGCCAATCATCCCCCAATATTTCTCAACTTCTACGGGTATTTCTTGCCTCCTTTTGATTCCCCCTCCCTCCAGCCCATTTCACTCCGGGGCATAGTTATTACCTACTTGAATGTAAATCGTTCTTCTTCTTGTTGTTTTTGCATAAATCAATGTTGTCTGTAACTAAATCCAGTAGATTTGTCTGATTCAGATCCTTATCTCCGGCTTCCAGCCCCCTCCACCGCCCCTTTTTCACAGGGGAACAGCACTACCTGTGTACCATTCATAGTTCATATCTCGTGTTTATAAATTATTCACACTTCTGTTTTCTGGTATTTTACCGCACCCCATCACACTCCCACCCCCTCTCCCAACAGATTTCCTTCTGCTCTGATGCTTTTCGCCCAATCAATTGAACGACAAACGCAGGCTGCTTAGATTTTGTATGAGTTTTTCTACTACGGACATCGTATTTAATATCATAATTTATTCACGCGAACACAGGCAGAGACACACACATAGCCACCGACAAACACACACACAAATATTCACAACAGATACAAAGTGAGGCACACGAACAGAGTGATGCTCAAATCAAAGTCAGGCGATAGATTCATCTGAGCGTGAACCCTGACGAGAGTCACGCAGGGCCGCCACACGCTTCGGTCCCCTCCAGAGTTCAAAGTGGTCCTTGAAACTAGCAACCTTTTGAGTCCAATAAAAATTCATCTTTGGATTAATTTGGTTTTTTAATATTCAGGTCAGCGTTTATTCGAAAGATTAAAATAGTCTGTTAATCAGAACATAATCAAGATTATTCAGCTCAGTTTAGTGACCCCTCCGGATTTATAATTTTTCGCTGAAGTCGGTGAAAATGTCGCTGAAGATCCATTTCCATGGATCCTTATAGATTTTGTGCATAGGAGATCTCTTTTTATGGGATAATACCAAATACTGACCAAAATAGTTCTTTAATACACTATATTAAAGCAAATCTTTATTAGAGCGACCTTTGTCTCCCGATTATAGTGGGCAATCCTTGGGACACTTTCTCTTGAGTCATGATGATTATAACTTTGAATCTAATCAACTAAAAACTAAAACTAAAGTTTTGTGTCGTTTCAAAGGGAAAAAAGAATAATAAGCAAATAAGTTATCTCATAAGTAAATCATTCAATTAGTCACAAAAGCCTTTCATTCCATTCCAGTCTACTTCTTCCATCTTTTAACGGTAAACGGTCACGGTAATAGTAACGGCAAAGAGAAAACTTTTCGACAAATCTAATAAAAGAAACGAATTGATTCAATTCACTACGAACATTAAACGTGGAAAAGTTTAAATGGATGTCAAATGAGATTATATAGTATATTATTGCGATGTGGTAATCGGCTGGGTGAAAAAGGATTGTGGGTTGGATCGGCCGAGGGATTGGATGAGTGTCGGATTCGCTTTGATGTTGAAACATCCGAAGCCGCTTAATTTAATTTTATGTTCAATGAAATGTGCACAAACTTTTTTGTGGTTTAAGTGTCTAAAATGGCAGCGAAATTTACGAAAAAAAAATAGATATGCCAGCTTTCAATACGACAATCAATTTAGTCAAAAAGCCCCAAAAAGGTTGAACGTTTTTCTATTCACTCAAACAACTTAACTCGAAAGTTGCTACTAATGAAGTTTGAAACAATTTTAATGCACGATTGAGTTGCGGATGAAGGAAGAGGAATAAAGCCAAGAAAGAACAAAAGATGAAAGTCTTAAAAGGAGGTTCGAAAAAACAATGTCTATGGGTCGGGGCGGGACACAATCGACCAGACTGGGAGGTGTACATTCACAAAGAAATTGAAAAAAAGACTCCATCACAGAGTTAAAAGCATTTTGCTTCTAACAAAAAGTGTTGCATGCGAACGATAATTTAATTCTAATGAAATTCGCGATGATGAGTGATCGGGGCCGACGTCCCAACAAGGGCAACGACAGGCTTTGGTGGCCTTTAGCACCTACGGAAAAGCACACACTAAAGCTAGCTAACACATACATACACCACTCATATCTAGTCATATGTACATACATACATACGAATATGTTGCCTCCAAACTGTTGAAGGTTGTACTTAATGCATCAGGCAACCGAATTCAGGTCACACTAATGAAATAGATTTATTAGTCCTCGAGTTCTCGGTATATTTAACTCTCTGCCAGAGACGTACCAATGCTAAGTCAAACCATAATCTGGAATATGGATCCAGTTGATCCATTAAAAGAATGGTTCCTTTGTTAAGACTATTTAATTATAATACCTAATTTAACCCCTTTCTTTATTTAAAAAAAATCTTTTCCCAGAATCAGTTCTCAAAAATGTCATTCAAAGATTCAGATTCTTTACTACTTTGGAACTTTGTTGGTTCAGGTTGCCCTGATTTGCTTACATTTTACCGGAATGATTAATATTAAATTCATTAATTTTATGTGACCAACAAAATCATTTTCATGCCCCATTAAATTTATAATTAATAATGTGTTGCTTCTTATTCTTTGCTAATCTACACCGCTTATTCTTCTATTGTTGTTGTTGCTGTTGTAGAGCCGTATTAACTCAGTCATTAGCCATTTAATCCATGTTTACTAATTACTTTACATTGCGGTTTCGCCTTAAATTACTCTCTTGTAGCAGTTTAAATGTCGTAGCATTAAAATGGGGTTGAATGGTGTTGGAATACAGAATATGGTGAGAATGGAATACAGAGAATGGTGTTTGTTCCAGAGATCCCAAATTGGTATTCAAAGCCATCAGTCAACGATAGACCCGGGAATTAGAGTTTCCAAACATTTTTCTTTGCTTACTTTATTAAGGAGAAGACCCATTTACTCCCCCCTCCACCCAGCCCCTTCTGCTGGAGGAAAATGAGAAGGATTATTGTTTTTTTTTGCAACGAAATGAACACACTGTGATTTTTATTCGCAATATAAAATTTTTTGAATACATTTTTCGAATAAACTACGGTTACTTTTGCTGCCAAAAGTTTAGTTACAAACTAAATTAATCGGCAAATTAGAGTGCCCGAATAGCGTTTAAAAAACGATTCATGAATTATAAGTACAATGTGTGAACTAGCTAACGGTTTGGTGTTGTTATCGGTTTCGGTCATGGCTTTCGGAGTATTAGTTGTCGTTTACCAGATGAAGATTGTAGACGATTATTGAATGCGAAACTTGCTGAATTCTCTCGATTGTTTCACCATCGACCGCTTTCCGATCTTCTTCATTTTATGCCCCCGTTTCTTCTTCATAGTTTTTGATGTCATCCTCATGGGCTGGCTTCGATAGCTAGCACATTTGTTGCATGATAATCGATCCTCTCGAGGCGAGGTAATTCTTCGATCTTGATTGTGTTTGTAATGAGATATATTATATGTATATGAATGTTTAATATAAATATGTTGATGCAGAGACACGCATAAATACTGTTTTGAATGCGTGTTCGTACGATTCTACTGCTGTTTGAGGACACTTTTTCCACAAGACGTGCTTAGTACGGGATAACCTCCCCTGCCACTCACACATGCATACAACGACGGCAAGTTATCCTTGGAGTTTCCTTTGGTTCTCTTTGGTTGGTTGACATAAATATGATGAACACTTTCTTTGTATCACACTAACAGAGGTGGGTACTTGTAACAACTACTACGGGTGATTTAAGACACACATTCGAAGCTTGATTTTGGGGGCGCCACGTGAAGGCGCCAGTTAAAATTTTTGCATTCTGCGGCAAACGACGAGTGGAGATCAGAGAATCGCCGATTTGCGTTTAAAACTAAAGTAAATTTAAGAGAAAAAATAACTGGAACTGCTTTAAAACAAACTGAAGAAGAGGGTGAGGGGAAAGAGGAGCTGTTGTTGAACATTGGAACGGGAATGTTTATTGACATCTTTCTTCTGTACGCGAATTCTTCTTTTTTTCTATCTGTTTCTCTCTCTCTTTCTCTCTCTATCACCCTCTCTCTCTCTTTCATTAATGACTAGTAGACGATGAGTAAATTGTTCTCGTTGAAGCCGGCCGAGTGACCAGCATTGCGCACGATGAAGCACGAACCGTCGAAATGCATGCGTTTCTCGTTGCGTCTGAAGAAGGGGTGAAAATATAGCAACCACTGTCGAAGGGGGAGGGGGGGTGTGTGTTCGGTACTCACCTGACGAACAAGTGAGAAGTCTTGCCCAACGAGGCTGTGCAATGAATGCCAGGGGTGGTCAGTGTGGCCGACCCGTTGCCTGGGCTGGTGCGTATGAGGCACTTGTTGTGAGTGCGTGTCAACCTGCAGGGAGGTAACAAGATTGGTGTCACTTACAGGCTAATTGGCAGAGCACAGAAGTCCACTCTGGACAACGTGGATAGAGGAAAAGATCGAATTTCCAGCGCTCTTAATTGGACTTTGTGTGTACTTACTTCACGAGTCCGTCGGCTGCCTGAGTTATGCGGAAGCCGTTGATTTCGTAGATTTCGGTGCCTTCGTCGGTGCACGAGTAGGTCGAGTTCTGGATTACCTCGTTGGCATCCTGGACGTAAGACGGTCCATGGCGTGAGTCACTGCAACGAAAACAAGTCGAAAATATGCCATAAGCCAGTCAGAGTGAGATTAGTTTCACTCACTCATAAAACACGGTCAAAGTGTAGTCCTTGGTCAAATCTGTAAAGGTGTCAGTGGTGGTGCGGGTTCCTGCGGTGTCCACCAGGTAAATCAAAGCGCACGATTCGCTTGTGAAGCTGACGCCTTTGTACCACATTTTGGCATAGCGACTGAAATGAGAATGATTGCAATCACGTCGCTTATCTCATCTCCCCCACCCCGTCACCCCGTCACCCTACTCACACATAGCTGTTGGTCTTCATGCCGTCGTAAGTGACGATTTCCACCTTCGAGCCGCTCTGCAAGACACGTCCATTGGGATGGATCAGTGCAGAGTTGCTGCAGTTGCGCGATAGAGCCACAGCGACCATGCTGCGTTGATTGAGTACACGCACAGCTTTGTCCAAGGTCATGTCGATGCTGCGGTGAACAGGACAGAGGTAAATTCGTAAACACCCAATTACCTCAGTTAACACCTACCGTATGCCATCGCGTAGACGTAGTTGAATGGTGCCATTGGTCATGGCAATCGGCCCTGCTCCTGGGCAGGGTGGTGGTGTTGGATTATCGTACTCCCCCCCGCGGTGGGAGGCACTCACGCGGCCCACGGCAAAGGGTGGCGGTGGCATGGGCTGTGGAAACTGCTGAGCGTGATGAGAAGGCGACATGGTCGGCTGTTGGAAATGAACACGACAGACAGTTAGCGCTATAAAAGGCCAATCCCCCACTTTTGAACTCACCATGCGGCATATATCATTATCGAAGCCATAAATCGGTGATGGTGGAGGTGCGATCGGGTAGCGTGTGTTGAACACTCCACGTGTGATTGCGCCACTGCGCCCGGTGAGTGGGCTTTCGTACCCGGTGAAACGGTGTGGAGAAGCGGCGGTGCTCATGTGCACCGGAATCGGCATTTGGCGTACCTGCATTGGCGTGGACGGAGTAGAGGAGGTCTCCTTTGGGGTTATGCCTCCGGCAGCGACGTTTCCGCCAGCAGAGCGCAACTGCTGCTGCTGAGTGACGAACGGAGCAGCACCAGCATTGAAGCGTGACTGCATGTGAGCGAGAAAGAGACAACCATATAGCACACATTCATTATTCACGGCAACGAACAAAGCCGAAGCGCTTCACTTACCGAAGATGGCGTAATGGCGGTGAAGACCGAGCGTTGGCGCACCCCGTTTGGAGTCTTGGTCGGTGAGCGTAGAATGCTGTTGATTTTATCGTTCATGTTGACGCGAGCGAGGAATTCGTCGGTGTTAAATCCGCCGAGTGAAGATAGCGACGGTAGCGGCGGCAACTTCAGCATTTCCGGTTGAGTCTTCGGCTTTTCGGCTTCGGCCGACTGCGACGCTTGACGTTGCGGTAGCGGCGGCATCGGAAGTTGGTGCTCCTTGGACATCGGCTTGTCATCGGAACTGCGATTTGCGGAGCCGCCACTAGCGGAACCGCCACTTGCGGACCCTCCACTTGCGGACCCACCACTTGCGAACCCACCACTTGCGGAACTATTATCATTTGCGGAATTCATGGCTTGCGTCGGAGCTTCAGATGGAGATGGTGTAGAGAGTTGGTTTTCTTGGTGTTCGTTTTGTGATGAATTGATGAGGCAGTATTCGGGCAACCGTTTGGTGCTTTTATCCAGCTGGAGGAAGTGATTTGCGAGCGGAGGTAAATTAAAAACTGTAAACCGTCTGAGAGAAAAAAGAAAAAAAAATTCGAATTTTTATTGCATGTGACTGCTTCGTACGAAATTTACAACTGACTGAGGAATGTGAAGGAAAATTTTTTCATGTGAAAAATTTTTTCAGCCTGCCTGAAAGAACTTTCAAAGGTTGCTATTCACGCAGTTCGACAGTGTTTGCGTCTGCTGGGTGCGGGGAGTGAGGCGCCTGCGCTGTTGGGAGGAGAATTTGAATTTTTTTTCGGTTCTTCGCTTTTGTTTGACAGCAAATGCAATGAATGCTTTGTTATTTCGGACCATCAATGTGCAAGTGTTTTATCGCGTTATACAGGCGAATCTGTCTTTCTGGCCGATTAGATTAGAGTTTGCCGTGAATATGGACTGATATCAGCCAAGATAAATCTGTCTATAGGTGTATATATCTATTGGCAGCCTGAGATAATCCTTAATAATCACGGTGTTTGTAGGAATCACGATTCAAATCGTTTTTCTGCACATTTTTGAGGTTTGAAAGAGACGGGGAAGAGGAAGGAGTCAATATTTTCTAGCAAAATTTGCTTGTAATACTTTGCATTACATACTTTTTGGCTACAAATGCACAGCTTGATAAAAAGCTCATTTTATCCATCAGATATGCAATTAATTGTATTTTTCGCATGCATGCATAAAAGTTCACTTCGAAAATGCTGAAATTTATTGCGAAATTAAAATAAGCACGCTAACACATGCTCGAATTTCTCCCCCCTCCCCCCTCCCACCTCTACAATTACGTTTAAAATGCCGTTCAATCTCACTCGAATGAATGCAATTTCTAGCTTTTAATGCAAAAGATGGAGTGCCACCTGTCATTGAATTAAAACATGGTGAATATTGGGAAGAGTTCCTTCCCAGTCGAAGGTTCTTTTTTATTACGAATAAATACGTTCATCTTTCATAAATATTCAGAGGGTTTTTGCTTCGTTTAAGGAGAATAGCCACAAATCTGCTGTATTTGAGGTGACGTCGTCGGCGAAACAGCGACGCGATGATGAAGCAGTATTTCAGGGGTTCCACCTTGTAATCCATTCTGATGCACTTCAGGGTGATTTAATTTGCGCGCCAAGTTAGCGAAGCAGTTGATGACGACGCAGATAAACTTATTGTGATGCATTAAAGGATGATGAGGGTGATGATGTCGATGTTGATGTTGTTTTTGTTGCTGCTGCTCTGCTATGATGTGAGGAGGGGCGGTGTTTCTTGTTCATGTCGATGATGCCGATAGCCCCCACCTCCCCCCCCCCCCCGTCCATCCGCAGCAATTCATCAAATGTTTGGCTCTCTGGCTGAATTGAAGTTCCACAAAAAAGCGAAATGCTTGAAAAATAAATAAATAAATAAATGCGAATGGAAACTGATGAATATGATGGAATCTTTTCAGTTCAGTGATTCGCTGGTCGAAGCCACTGAACTCAATGGTAAATAAAATCAAATCGAATATAAATGAAATATGATGGAATTCAAATAAAATGGATATTTTTGGCATATTTGATAAGACTGGAAATTAATAGATTCCATCGTTGATCGGTTGACGTGGTTGAAGTGACCTGTTTTTGGTATATGAAATGAAGAGCGGTACATTTTCATGCTTCTTTATCCATTCTACCTTTGATTCTACTTATTCAGGCATTTTATGTAATTCAATTTCTGTAAAAGACAATAAATACAGACCCACATTGGTCTAACTAATTATTTGCCGGCAAGTAGCTGCCGAAGCCAAGCCGAGTACCGCTCGGGTGCATTTTTTTTTAGTATTTCCGAAGGGGAAAGGATTTTTTTTAAAATTTCGAACTTAATTTCGAAACCTTTTTTGCGATGTCATTCTTTAAAATGATGAATGATGTTGCCACGTCGTTGAATTGCGTTCCTACATCATGGATTTCAGATGGAGAAATGAAATGCAATTAAATAATACAAAATTAAATTAAAAATTAATAAATGAAATGTTGAAAAATTATTAAACATGCAGCGTGTCAGCTTCGGGTTTCGCTGATTAACGACTTCAAGTTTCGTTGTCATAGAAGACAAAAGACAAAAATGGCGAGTCGTAAAAATGTCAAAATCTAGACAATATTATTGATGTCAATTCGCGATGGAAACTGACAGGTAAACACAAAAAAAAGAAGAAGTGTTTTGAATGTGCAAAAACTTGTTGTTTTTCGATTTTCGTCGATTCGAAAGTACATTGAACCATGACGAATCATCGCCGAAATGAAGGAAATTTCCTAAAAAATTCATTCATGACGAAAATACTCTTGATTTCAAAAAAAAAAGATTAATAAAATATAATAGTACAGAGTGGGCCATCGCCTGGTTTCTTTTAAAATTGTTCTCTACTCTATTTGAGTTAATTTTTAAAGCGCATTTTACAAAAGAAACGATTCGATACAATTTATTAGCGTTTTTTATTTTTATTTTTTCCCACGTTTAAATGCAATATTATGAAATTTTCATGCGAAAGAGCTCCAAAAATAGCTTCAACTCAATAAAAAAGAAACATTAAAGTATTTAATATACATATATTAATAATGCTTCTTTTGGTATTAAGAATATTTACGAAAAAATCCCCAAATCCTTAAAAATAAACGCGGGAAATTAAAAAATGACGAAGAAGTACGGAAAACGTAAAAGAAAAAAAGCTGTAGGCTCGTCGACAATTACGTCAGCATCGCGTTGTCCAGAAGAAGAAGCAGACACAAATGAATTTATTAATATTCGTAATTTTATGATAATTCACGAGCCATTTTGCCAAAATTGAGGAAGCTGAAGAACAGATGCGAGTAAATAAATAAATAAATAATATAATGTACATTATATGAAGCTTAGTGTGCTTCCGCTGATGAGGCTTTTTTTAGGTCGAATTGTTACTGCCTCCACCCCCCCCCCCGTCCAGAGTGAGTTTAAAAAACAGGCAACAACGAAAACAACAACAAAAAAAAGTCCACATATTTGCTTTATATGAATTATTCATTAAAAAAGCATGATTTTGGTTCTTTTGGCTGAATTTTCTGGTTGTTTTGTTGTTGTTTTTGATGTTGTTGATTTTGTTCACGTTGTCTTCAGTAGCTTAAAATTCACGACTGAGTAATAAATAGAAAGTGATTCATTTGGAGATTTCGTGTATTTTTTATAATGGAAACACATCCGATATCGATGACTGTTCTGTCGCATGACAAATCCTTTAAAATGATAGACTTTCATTTGTTCTTCTACGTTCTACGTTTTTTTATATACAATATACATATTAAAATAATGGCAACAATTTATTTGAAACGAGAAACGACGAGAGCTTGTTTCTAAGCGCCGTCGGCTAAAAATGCGAATTCTAAAGTCTCACGAAGCAACTCGTTTACTTCCGTAGGCTATTCACTCGCTCTATTGGATTTCTTTGAGCTACCGAGTGTAGCTTTCTCTTTTCTTCGCATTGCTTCATTGCTTTGCATTTCTACCGTGCATTTTTAGTTTCAGTTTCTCATAAGTTTAACAACTGCCGAAAATTGTGAAGTGCCACATTGTACAAGTGGGAAAGTGAATTAATTTGTGAAATAATAAATACCTAAAACCGAATCAAGGAACATGTTTTTAGTAGTGGAATTTGCAATCCATTCCAATTGTTTTTTAATGTTTCATTAACGTTTGTATATAATAAAATTACAAAATTAATTTTTGTCCTTTGCTTCGTCTCCGTCATAAGTCGCCGTTTCTTCAACATCATCGTGTTCGTCTTCGTCTCCATCTACTTCGTCTTCTGAGAATAGGTAATTTTTTTTTGTAAACGTTACTTAAGCGACATGAAAAATAGGATTAATTTTTAAAACACATTTTTTATTGTTGTAATTTATTGCTTGTGGTGTGGGTGGCAGTTTGCCTTTCTTCCACTTTCTCTCCTTCACTCAATTCATCACTATTGCGCTCTCTCTCACTCTCTCGTTGTTCGCTGACTCTGCTGTGGTTACACAAGCGGCCGGCTTCATGAAGTGACACTTTCGCAGTCGCTGTACCAACAACAACAACACGACATACAATTACAACAACGAGAACAACAACAAAAACTGAAAAAGGAAAAAACAATAACAACAGCAGCAGAAACAGAATCAGAAACGGTAACAGCAGCAGCAACAACAATAAAGACGACATTTTATATGGTGTGAGATTAATTAAATACTAAAAAATACCAGGAAATCGCAAGACGCCTGGCCACGCCCTCGCCTCGCAAGTGCGCTTTAAAAAAGCAAAAGCAATTAAAAAAGGAATAAAAATTAAAATGCACCACAAAATATAAATCACTGGAACAAATTTCAACATAATATTTAAAGAGCTACTTAATCACAAAAATCAGCCCAAGCCAACGAGGAAATGACAAAAGGATGAGGAGGAGGATGGAGGGGGTAGGATGGCGCATTACTTTTTTGTATACATATATGTCTCCATGCTAAATTTAAGTGAATAATAAGCATGTGTTTATTATTAAAACAATGATTAAACTCCAAAGAAAACCTACAAAAAGCGGCAACAGTTTAAAGTTATTTCACTTTAAAAATGTAATTTAATTAATTTTCTCACCTCATCTGCGAACTTTTGTTCATGTTCCTCCCTTACTTCCACGTCACCCTCCCTCCTCTTCCATGATTTATTGATGTCTTCATCAGTTTTCTTTACTGCATAAAATCGAGAAGTTGTTGTTGTCACTTGAGTTTATTTAAAAAAATTCACTGGAAGATCATTGAGTTGAGTTGACCAAAGAAAGCAACAAGTTTATTATTTTTCTTAATAAAGATCTTTAGTACAGAAGAAGAAGAAGGAGGAAATAATGTTGGTGTTTATTTTGAAAACCACTGACAGCGAAAGTGACTCAAGCCAGTTGTCAGAGGGAAGGGTGAGGGGAGGAGGAGGAGAACTCAACGCATTTGTGTATATAAAAAAATGAGTGTACAGAAACTGCATCCAGACTCATGGTGCAGGAGGAGGGCAGGTGGGAGGGGGATGGACACGTCTTTGATCTCCATGAGATTCTGAGATCTTCTTTCTCTTGTTTTTGTCACTCCTCCGTCTCACTGCGTCTGAGCGACAGTTTGACAGGCATTCTGACCCATTGTACAATATACCAGTAAATCTCTCCTTTCCCACCCCGCTCTCCCCCTCCTTACACCCTTCAATTTGACACGAATGCTGACAGTAACGAAACCAACAACAACAACTTGTATGCAACTCAATTTAAATACGCAGAAATGCTGTTAATGACAGCCAGTGAATTGCTGTTGCATTGATGGGTATGTGTGTGTGTTTGCGTGTGTGTGTTGTGTATTTGTAAGTTTAACAGTGTAAGTTTAACAGCTGCTACTAAAATAAACACCTGAAGAAAAGCAGCTACAAAAATTGGGTTTATTTATGCATTTGTTGTTGTGTTTGTTGTTCCCTTCTAGGAAATTCGTGTCATCTTCTCTTCCAAACAGAACTGTTGTTAATTTCGCACTCGGCTGATTCGTCGATCGACAACTCCATAAATAAAGGCAAGGAAAATAAAAATGCAAAAACTGTCAAATAAGTTAAACTTTAAGTCGCCGCCACTGCAAAGTTTGTTGCTTTAAAAAGCTGAACAAATGCACATCTTCACCTCTTTTGTGTTTTTTTACCACAAGCAGCTTCTTGCTCCTGCGTTGGCCTTGAGACTGAGATTTTCTTTCACCCAAGAAAAGTAACGCGTAACGGAATCGAGCAGGCGTGCATTGAACTCGTGTTGCACTTGTTAGTTGTTGTTGTTGTCTTGGCTTCAATCAAATTGTGAGCGCGCTATTCTAGAGTAGCATAAAAAAAGAGTGCAAAATGTAAACACAGCGAAAACACAAACCAACTGGAGGTGAGTAGCGGGTCACTGGAAAGAAGAAGAGCAAAATGGTGGAAGTCTGAGTCTTGGATAAAGTGTCCATTTTAAGTGACATAAGATGCTGTTGGGTCTTTAGCAGTCCATTTTTTACATTTTAAGCACTTCCAATAGAGTTGATTCTGTGTTGTTGTTTTTGTTATGGTTTTTTTTCATTTCGTTTCCTTTTCTTTCAGTTTTTATTAATTTTTTTTTTGGTTTCTGAGAAATTTTTGCCTATTAAAAAGGAATGTCAACATCACGGTTCACGGTTGCCCTTTGGAATTAATGCCCTAGAAGCGTGTTTATGTACATATGTACTTGTATGTGTGTATGCATGTGCATGTGTGTGAGTAATTAATTTTGTTTTCAGCCGATTACTGCTGTTGTTGGTCGATAAAACGTGCAGAATTACGTAAGCAAATTTTCATTGCAACTGCGAACGATTAAAATTGAAATTATTATTGCAAATGAAAATGATAAATTATTGCAAATGCAATGAATTTGTCATAAAAACACGATTGACATTGAAAAGTTCAACGCAAACGTCGAAATTCGACCACAGTTGTTGGTGTAAACACTGCAGTTGGCGACACTGAAAGAAAACAACAACAACAACAAAAATCAGAAGCGTGACTAGTGATAAATTTCAGTAAAAACAATTAATTTTTTAATGCATTTTTCATTTGATTAAAATACATACACAATATTTTAAAAAGTTGCAATAAATTTTAATCAATTTTATTTGGTTTCACTTGAAAACTTTTGAATAGTAGATTCGAATACTTTCGTGAAATAAAATCTTCTTATTCTGTAAAAGGACTTTCCTTTTGTCCATTGTCTTTTCTTCTTCCTTCTTTCGGTTGTTTCGACAATCATTTCGTTTGTCATAAGAATTTCAATCGCATTTCTCACGTTCGACTGCAATTAATCAAAAACGATTTTGAATGGAATGAAAGAGCAACGTAACTCAATATTCACAAATCCATTAAATATTCAACAGTTAATGCAATTAAATTCCATCGAAGGTGATGATGGAATGTGTAGAAATTTTATGGACATCACAGAGAGACAGAGAGGGAGTGAGTGAGAGAGAGAGGGACGTAAACAAACGCGTGTGAAAAGCAGAAAAAACTTTCGCATGTTGCGGATGAGGTGAGGCTGGGAAACTTAATTAAAATCATTTAACAACATCGACAACAGCACTAAAAGAGGCCCAAATAACACACACACATTTACACATAAGGGTGTATTAACAGATACATATACTTATACTGCATATACGCACACACACATATAGTAAATGTGTATATTTTCAGTGCTGGTGAGTAAAATTATGATAGAGTGCCATTTGCTGTTCTGAGACCTTTGATTAAAATCCATTAAAAACAAAACACGAAAATAATCAATTAAATGATGTTCTAGTTTAATCAAACATGATTTCATTAAAGAACTGAACAGCTTTTTGAGGAGTGGGAATTGAAATCTGTTTCTTTTCCACTTTTTTTCCACATCGTATTATATGCAAGTAAATATAATTAAATATTTTCTGTAATCATTTTTTGTTGGTTTTTTCATTGGTACGAAAGAGAAAAATCATCCCCCAAAACATCCTGCTCATCATCTAGCTAAGTAAAAGGCTCTCAAGTGGAATTAATGGATGAACTGATAATGATGACCACATCGTTGTTTTTGCTGTTGTTGTTGCTGTTGGTTTTTCTCATCCACTTCGGTTAAATCTGGTCTTCAACGTGTTCTCGAATGAGACTGTGATTATAACTGCTGTTCTTATTATTGTTGTTGTTGTCGGTCTACCAATCAGTGTCCACTTGAGTGTGTGAGTGTCTGGTACTACAAAAACCGGTCAAAATCTTTATTCATTTATACTATATAATGTCCTTTAATCATTAATCATAATTTGAATTCATCTATTATCTTTCGTGTCCTAAATTGTCCTAAAATCGTGCTAAACACATTCTAAAATCGTCCTAAACACGTTCTAAAATCGGCTAAAAGGTCCTCAAATCATCCTTATAATCGTGAATCTTCACAGCAAACTTTTTACTCCAACTGCGATGGTCCACAGAACTGCCACGCCTCCTGCTGTTAGAGGCGCTGCTGCAGTCGCTGCACTCCTACCGGCGATTATCGTATTATTTGCTGCACCTGTATTCGGATCCTTGGTGATGACGCCATCGGAAGAGTTGCACAGATCCTTGATGCAGGAGCGAAAATAGGTTTTAAATGTAAAATCGGCAACCACTTTGTTGAGAAACTAAAAAGCGAAAGATTTCAAAGGAATTCAAAAGGAAAAGGAATTGTTAGTAAAATCGTAGAATGGGTTTAATTAAGTAATTAAACAGGCTTCCTGATGGCACTTACAATGGGCGTGTCATCACAGCCGCGCACGAAGGACACAACTTCACGTGGTTTCTATCGAAGGAAAAAAACAAAAGAAAAAGACAAGGAAAAGGAAACAAAAAGAAAAAGAAAAAGAAAAGGAAAAGAAAAGAAAAAGAAAAGGCAAAGAAATTAAAAAGTTATTCGTTAATTTGTCAAATTTTTTGGAATATCTGGACTATACTTGTATTTTTAAAGATTAGAGTCTACTAGAGTTGATTTTGAATTCCTTTTGTTTAGAAAATTCTTAGATAGCAGCGACTTTTTTTAAAGTATCACCTCTTTAAGTCTGTTTTCAGATTCCGGAAGCGTTTAAAGAAGGGTTATTTTATGCTGAACATTTATAACTCAGCTGACATTCAGCACGTTTAAATTAACTTCACTCTCTGGTGTGAAGGAATCACGTTCCGTTATCTCAATGGCCAGATGCAACATGGCCAACTATTCACTACCTATTCACTACCTTTCAACTCATCCAGACTTCTTTTTTCACGCTTTGTTTTGATCTAAAAAACAATCGTAAGAATTTGCATTCGCTTTTATGATTTATACGCCAGCTGAGTTTTTCATTAAATTATGTTGATTTTACGTATCTGCTGTCAGATGGCTGTTGCTTGGAAATTATGCACAATTTTCAGAACAACTGCAGCTCGAAACTTAACGAGAGCTTGTTATTTCCGTCTTCCTTTCATTTGCTGCATCGTAGTTTCTTTAATTGCTTCGGATTGTATTCAATTGCGTTCTGTTGTATTGTACATCAACTAGATTGGGAATGGGCAGGGGTTGGTGGGTAAAACGTGCTCACTGCAGCTTCGACTTGTTATGGAAGGAAAGAAGGAAGCCAGGAACGGAGGAAGGGAAGCAAGGAGGGGAAGGGAAGAAAGCAGTACGGAAGAGTATCATTGCGTATGAAAGACATTTAATTCAAAGTCGCATTAAAAGTCACATGAGCATGTAACCAATGCAACCACTGTGACAAATGTGACATGTGACATGACCCATCTGATGCACGAACCTTAACGGTTCATTTCAAGGGGTTTCATTTCGTTCTCTCTCCCTTTTCTCAAATATACGAGTACAATATATTTGTTTTTATTAATTTTTGAGTAAAAACTTTGAATTTAGGAACTGAAAGAGAAGCAAAACGAATTCAATGGATAGATAATTAAGTGGATCCATTCTTCAGGAATAGAAACTAAAATAACTCAACTTGTCCACGTTTATCCAGCTGCTAATTGAGAATATTTGCTGCTTTCCCCTCTGCTCTTGTGTTTTTGCAGCTGTGACACGCGTGGGGGATCTCGACTCGACTTTCGTTGCTTACAGCTTCGATTAGCTTTTCTGAAGAATTCTCTTTGAGTCACCGCCAGTGAATGCTACGCTCATTACGTAGTCTTACGTAGTCGTCTGACTTCAACGTGCCTCGAGAAAATGTTACTTGAGATTACGTGCACGATGTGCCCTCAAGAAACGCACTGATGCTCCTTCTTTTTCAGCATCTTCCTCTTCTTTTCTCTTCTTTTCCTTCTTTTTATTACTAATTTTCTTTATTTCCTTCCTTTTATTAGCATTTTTCTGCTTTTTCTTCTTTTTATTACAATTTCTCTTCTTTTCCTTCTTTTTATTACTATTTTTCTCCTTCTTTTCTTGCATCCTAACCTTCGGCTTAACCTTTCTAACATTCAATAGCAAGTTTTGTTAGTTTGAAATGGAAAAGTTGCCGATTAGCAGAGGGAGATGCTTCTTTACGAAGGGATTTTGTTGTGTTTCGTGGAGGGGTAACGGGAGGCCGCAGGGAGTGGGCAGGGTGGGCAGGTGCACTGGTAATACTTCGGAAATACATATTAAGGAAACTTTAGTAGCGAAACATTCCATTGGAATTGTAATCGTCGAAAGTAAACCTGAATGCAAAACAGCAACAAAACACATAAAAAATACTACAGACCTTTTCACTGGGAGTTGTAAAGAGTTACTGTACAATTAAAATTTGTATAATCTCAGAATGAAACTCCTTCAATATTTCTTTACATTTATTATTCAGTACTGAATACACCTATGTATATACTACTATATGTCAGTGTAGGACTCACCACCGCCTCCTGTCGCATGATCGTGCAGTATTTCTTATCGCAGTCGGTGATCCTGTTCAGTGCCATCGGATTGGTGAGGCACAAATCATCGTCGTCGGCTTTGTTATAGGAGCAGGTGTAGCAACGGAGACCTTAGATATAAACAACAACAACAATATAAGTATAAATAATAGAAATAGCAATGAACACACTATAAAAACAAATCATCGGAATAAAACAAGCGAGATGGAAGGAGAGAGAGAGAGAGAGAGAGAGAGAGAGAGCGACAGAGAACAAATTGAATCTAATGAAATCAACCCCACCAAGCGTTTAAATACGCAATTTATTAATAATTCGTAGTATAAATTAAGCGAATTTATTTGCTTCGTTGCAGTTCGTGGGGTCGGCCGAAAATGAGGACGTGTTGCTCGAAATGCTCTGTCGTAACAATGGTGACGTCAATGGTGACGGCGTGAGCGCATTACAAACAGTGTACGTGCCGCCGAGTGACGGGCAACAGCTGCTGCTATTGTTGTTGCTATTGTTGTTAATATTCTTTGGCGTGGTCATCTAACACTTTGTGGAAAGTAGAGCAATGAAGATGGTGATGACGATAATGATGAAGAGTGATGTGGTGTTAATTGTAATGCTAACAACAGCATTAACAAGAAGCAGAACGAGAAGAAGATCAGGGAAAGAAGAAGAACAACTTTGCTACCATAAAAAGAAAAGAAGAGGAACAGGAACAGGAACAGGAAGAAGCCACTCGCTCTTGTGTCCTCTTCTATTTGAGGTCTCTCCTAACCTTCTTCTTGTAATTAATGAGCTCTGAACAGCTCAGAAAATATATGATATCGTTAAATAAGATCATCAAAATGAAGAAATATGAACAACAAAAATAACAACAACAACTGAAAACCAAACAAACATTTCACGCGAAAAACAAGTCATGCAAAAATCAAAGAAAATTTAATAAAGTGTTGTTTTTCTCGATGTTTTAATTGCTTTGTATCTCGCTGTTGTTGTGGTTCTCGTTGTTATTGTTGCTTTCGTTGTTGTTATTGCTTTCGCTGTTGTTGTTATTATCGTTGTTGTTGTTGTTCTCGCTGTTCGACGCCCTTCTCTTTGTTTTTTTCCCTTCGTTGTTGCTCTATTGTTTCTATATAATTTTGACTTATTTACAAGAATGAATACAAATGATGTGTAGATTAGATGCTTTCGGCGAATTTATTTTCAATACCAACGAATTTGATAAAAATAGCACATCATTAATAGTTTTCAAATGATGATGTTTTCAAAATTCACTTGTTTTGTCCCATTGTTCATGCATTCAACCTTATGAGAATGTTTCATTGGAAATATAAGCATCATAAAAATTTCAAATATTTTTTAAATGTTCAGCGCCCAGATTTCAACACCTCGTGAAACGTGACGTCGTTGGCGTGTTTGTTGTTGCTGTTTGTTTTGACCAACATACAACGGAGGGGTGGGTGAGTGAGCGAAGGACAGCAACAAATTAGAAAAACAACAAGAGAACTCAACATGAAGGTTCGTCCGTCCTCGTAAAATATTCGTCCGCACTCGTTTCACACGAATTTGTTGGCTTTTCATTTGATTTCTTAAAGCAACAAAAAATCACTTGAATTTCGCTCGAAATCTGCTAATTGTGTCATTGTACGGTTTTGTCACCGTTCTTAAGTGGAATTTTGACAGCTAAAAAAAGGACTCTTCTTCGGATACACTTCAAATGTCTTTATTGTTGTTGTTGTCTTAAGAACTCACCACTTGTCGATGGGACACGAAAGACGTTCAGTATGGCTGCCATCAGAAAAGCCAATGAAATTGTTTTAACCACACCTGACAGCTGCTGCCGCTTCTGCATTATTGGACTTGTGACAACCAGCTACTAAAAGTGACAGAAAGTAGCTTGAATCAATTTCAGTGCAAACCCGTCGCCGAGTAGCTTCGATAGCTTATCAATTCGACGGCTGTCTGTTTGATGTTGTTTCACGTTGTTTTGTTTATCATTGTTTATCACGTTTTTATCACATATTCATTGGATATTTTTACGTTTTCTCTTTTGCAGCATGACCGCTATGTCCCCGGTTCTCCGATATTCCGAGAAGAACGCAAGACTCTTCCGATAACGCCAGCTGCTCCACCTTCAACTCCCAGAAGTCGAACCAAAGGTGAGTTACAAGTTATTCACCTCATTACTGAACCTAACAAGTGAATGTATGAAAATTCGTTGATATTTCGATTTCTTTTTCCACTGCACTTTAATTTGTTTTCGTTTTTTTCCATTTTTCATGTAACAGTTTATTTAAAAATTTAATTTTCTGATTTTTAAATAGCATTTCAACAGAACTCTCTCGGTAGTGATTCTGAAAATCTGTGTTGTTGACCGAAAAGTCTTCCAACGACAAGGAAAATTGCAAAACTCTTTGGCTTTTATGCATTTTAAATCTTTACAAATGGATGTACTGACATCAAGACAGCAAACTGTCAATAAATATTCTTGTAAAATGTAAAATGCTGGTGTTTATACGATCGTCGTTTTCGGGTCACGTCGACAACGTGTTCGTATGTAAACAAGTGTACTCGTTACTCAGCAAAAATTAGAGCAGCTTCGACGCTTCGGTCCCGTTACACATGCACACTTAATAACATCAACAAACATTGACACCGCATACACACGTGACCCCAAAACATCAGAATTATTGTCGGTCTAAATTATAACAAAAGCAAACGAAACACCATTTTATCGGTTTTGGCCAAATGGAAATCAAAAATAATATTATACATGCGTGTTAATTTTTGCAATGTTCTTTGGTGCTTGGATGGAGACGGGGTGTGGACAGGGAGAAGACGTGTATACAGAAAAAATTGAAAGTGTAAACATTGACTGTAAACTGATGTTCGATATAATAATGAGACAATTAAATTCGAATTAACGACTTTAATGGAAAAGAAGAAATCGCGTAGAACATTTACTAAAATAGATGCAATATACACACAATGTGACGGAGGGGTTGGGCGGGGGAGGAGGAGGGGAAGGGATTCTCTCCACCCACTTAAGGGAGTAAAGTGAATTTTCGACCGGTGACACACTGTCAATCGAGTGGTTTTTGGCAAAGAAAACGCAACGTAAATTTATTATTTCTTGATCGTTTGTGTGAATGTATGTATGTATGTTTGTACATCTGTTGTGCAACATCTGTTATTTATAAGTGAAAATAACTCCCCCTCTAAACGCTTTCCTTTTATCCCTCCTCGCAGGCATAAGCGACCATTCGCATCATATTCAACTACAGCAGCAACAACAACAGAAACTACAGTCGTGCGCCATGACAGTCTCCGTAACAAATGCATCGCAAGGCGCCGCCGTGGTTACAACAAAAACCACCACCCCTCCTGCCTCCATGTCCGCCCGTTGCTACACCAGCACCCGCTCGGCCGCTATGATGGCTTTGGCCATGGGTCAGCGCACGAAGAGTCCGGTGAGTGTTCCGAGAGCTGTCGTCAATAAACCACGACTCTCTGTTCAGCCATCGCCAACTTCGATCGGGAGATCCACCAGCGCCGCCCCTCCTGCCGCTCCAACGAAGAGTGCTGTCGTTCCGCCTGCTGGAGTTCAGATCAACGGCATCGCTCTCTCTCAGTCGGGTGGCAGTGGTTCGAGTGGCTCCGACAACGACGGCTTCAACAGCTCCAGTTCGTCCACGGCCACCGCTTTGCGGCGCCTCTACTTCAAGAGCGGACGCAGCGCCAAATCAAAAGTCAATGCAACGGCCACCACTTCGATGATGGGCGACGAGTTGGTGACGGGCGGCACGACGACATATCATGAAACAACTGCGACTCCGGCGGCGGGTTCAGCAGCAGTGCCGAAGGTGAGTGTTACATGATGATTGAACTTGCTTGTTGATCGGGGTTTGCAAGATACTACCTTAAAAGCAGGTCGTCGTTATGGGTTCCTCAAGCGCTTCCGTGCCCGACACCATGATCAGCACCTCCACCGACTCAGCGTCGACTGTGGTCACGAGTGTAACGCACACCGACACATCGGAGGCGTGTGACTCGTTGGACTTGGGTAAGTTTTCAGGAAGAAGAACGGAATCCGGCAATAGATCTTTACTCATTCCTGGTGTTTCGTCCTTTCTTCGCTTTATGCAGGCGATACTTCAGGCCAAAGCGAACCTCTGTTTAGCTCACTGGAGGAGCCACTGCTCACCGCCATTCAAATCGATTCCGAGCACGACGGCACCGAGTTGGAACTGACCACCAGTTCCATGTACTCGCGTCCTCGTATGAACCTGCAAGACAGCATTGAGGTACGAAGCTGTAGAGTGTATTTTGTCCCTTCCCTTATGCTCCATTTTGTTTCTCCTTCCTCAGAGCCAAGAGTCTTCACTCTCGATTCTTGTGAGCGAGCACACTTCGACGACTCCGCTGTTGGCCACGCCGCCCAGACGTTCTGGAGGCGATATCAGCAGGGAACGTCTACCGAATACTGCACCGGCACCCAGTAGCGACATCTCGCACTTCACGTTCGATCCGCCGGAGCCGCCGATGTCAGCGCGCTCCAGTGAGAAGTCTGATAGTCACTTTACGTTCCAGGACCCACCTCCGGCAATGAACGGAGGGCGGCAGATTACGCCGAGTTCAAGCCGGCGCAACTTCGACGAGTCCAAGGTTTCCAATTCTTCATCGCGACGTGAGAACTCGCCGAATAGCCGCAGCCATCTGAGATCCTACACTGCCACCTCAGCCCAACGCGGTGGTTACTCCGATTTCTATTACGACTATGAACGCGAATGTGATCAGAATGTCGAAAGGAGCCCAACTCGCAGCAAAAAGTCGCGAATCCGGGACTCCAGCTCCTCCTCAGTTACGCGCAATCGTTACTCCACAAGCGCCGCTGTTGTCAGCAATGCCATCAAGACGAGTCCCAAACGTGAGATGCGCCGCTCTCCCTCTTCGACCAAACTCACTTCTGCGCCGCCCAACATGAGAGACAACAACTACTTTGGCTGTTCCGGTAACAAGCCAAAGCAGCTGTCGCCTTCCTCGCAGTATGCAGCCAACCAGCGCAAGTATTCTTCGAGCTCCTCATCGGGTGGTAGTGAGCGCGATCGCGAACACGATAGAGAGCGTGAGCGTGAACGCGAGCGTTCCACGGACATCAGCATGTTTCCTTTTGATCGCGAGGCGCTGGACTACGAGCGCATTCAACGTGAGTGCTTCGCGGTGGAAGAGCACTCGAGTTCCGCCACAGTCAGTAGTGACTCCGATGAGGCTGAGCACTGCTCGGTGTACGAGCGGAAGCTGTCGGCACATCATGGCTTGTCGCCGAAATCATCGGATATCTTCCAACAGTACAAGCTGCTCTCGCAACAGGAGCAGCCTGCCGCCATTTCTAGTGCTCTAAGCGGAGGTCCGTCCTCGCGCAAGAACTCCAAGCGCGTCCGTCCCAAGTCCGCGATGAGCCAGAAAATCATTCCCCGTCCGGATGCTTTTCACCCAAAACCGCAATCATCCTACTCACCCGGCGAACAATCGCAATCACAGCAGGCGCACAAATCGCACGCGGAACTCAATAAATTCGACGAGATCGCCTCCAAGTTCGACCAGATACCGCCGAAGCATAGCGGTTCCAATGCTAACCTGGCCGCCAGTCATCACCATGTTTCGACCATCATGAACAACAATCAGACGGCGGACGGAGGTGGCAGCGGTGGAGGACTCTACCGCAGCAGCAACAACAACACTGGTGGCAGCGCCGGCACACTGCACAACAACAGCAGTCCTACGGGCTCAATGCGCGCTGCATCGCCGCCGTCAGCGATGCCAGATCTACGCGTGGACTTCTTCTCGGAAGTCCAAGTGCACCACCCACAAAGGAAATCATTCAAATGCAAAGCAGCAGCCACAGCAGCAACATCGGCATCCTACAGCGACAACCTGGATGGGTACCAACGTGGCGGCGGGCTGATAAACGTGACGTCGAACCCCCTGGAGATAGCGGCAGTATGCACGCAACCGAGGGCAACTATAGTGGTGCAACAAGTAAGTACAATACATCATATCAAGAATAGGCTAAAGCACGGCATGCAGATTTCCTTGCATCCCGAAATCTTTGAGTTTTACTCAAGATCTACTCGTAATGATTTCTTCAATTTGAGTGAGTTTTGATGTATGTAGTGGTTCGTCTTACGTATACGAAGGTGTGGGTGCTTCGCTCTGCCTTCTTTCGGCGAAAGAAACTCTTCTGCCCCTCCCTCCCTCCCCTCAAACGGCGATCTGCATTCAGCTTGTGTTGAGCGCTCGTACATCGTACGCATCTGCATGTTTCTCACATAGCCACAGAAATTCATAGACGCCTTATAAAAGAGTACGGATCGCGATCTTCGTATTCATTTGTGTCAGAACAGCGATACAGCGAACAAGTGTACGAAAGATTCTCTCGCAGAAACTCTGATAGATTTCTGAACGGTTGAAAACTCCGGCAACGTGGATTGATTACGATCCCAACGCAAGCAGACAGTATTATTTAAAGCTTTAATTTAATTAAATGTAATTAAACTCAAGCAGAATTGTAATTGAACAATATTTGACGTAACTTTAAAAAGAGACCAACCGGATCTCAACACAGTGACAGTGATCAATTTTTGAACATTTGAATTCCGTGTCCGTGATTTGAAGTGTCTTTGAAGTTCTGTTGGCAGCACTGAGAAACACTTGCAGTGTATGTTCAAATGGCGCCCTTCTACAAAAGGTTATGCAGGAGCTTCTCGAAGAAATTCAAGGAGGTACGTAGGGGGTCTATACAATATTTGCTAAGGATGAGAATAGCATTAAAAACAGCCATTCATAAGAGTAACATTAAAATAAATAATGAGTAATAATGATCAGAGTAGCAATGAAACCAAATTACCATTAAATTCATCTCTTTTATTGCTGTAATTTTAATTATTAATGTGGTTTTATGGCCTCACCTTTGAGGAAGGAAATTCTATGTTGATCTAGAAGAAACCGCTGCTCCAAGGAATCCATTCAAGTTTCGTTAGTTTCGTCTTTTAAACTCAGAATAACCAAATAAATCAACGGGATCATAGAAGCGGCGAAATCAAAGCATTTCTATAAAGTTCCATTTCAAAGCAGTCTTTTTTATAAAAATAAAAGAATGTAAAAAATTATGGCTGTCCAGATGTTTCGGTTCATTCCACATAATAAGCTTCCCGTAGTCACGTTGTGCCCGATGTGAGGCTGTGATTAGTTGGTGGTTTCTGTCAGCATTCGTGTTGAAATTGATTTACAACGTCACCCATCCAAGCGTCACCCAACTCATCTCGACATCTATAAACGTCACGCATTTCCATTTATTCCTCATTAAATTGAGTGGCGCGTTTAGCTTACTTTTAGAAGTGTGAAAATACCATTGACCATTAAATTACCTAAAAAAGCCAATTTTTAAAACAAATTCCGTCCATAAAGAAGCCCATTCAAACGTGATGTTTTTAAAAATTCCCATCTAAAAATGTGTCCATCAGATACCCGATTATATATTGTAGTATACTATTTTACTATATTATATTATACATTGTAGTTGTACAAGAGAAGTTGTTCTTAATGATAGAAATTAAAACTTATGTTAGGAATAAATTACATTATAATGCAAAATGCAGTAGAGGAATATGGCATTCTAATGTGGCAGGTGGGCGTGTCCACTGATGGACTCTTATTACGCTAGAACGCAATTGCAAGACAAAAAGATTCTTTATCGAAATATTTCCTTATAGTTTAGTTTTTATATTTCCATTTCCAATTGTGATAATATTCTGGACAGATGTGGGATGTATAGGGTACTCATCATTCACGACACGAACACGTGATTTTTAATCCATTCTGTCATATTTAATTGTCATTTTTTATTTACTTTATTATTAAATCAAAATTTATTACGATTCTAGAGAAGATCGCCTGCGTTTTGCGTCTGTCTCTTGAATAATTCTCGTGGTTGTGCTAATTTCCTACTTTTTGTCGGTACTCTCGTTATTGTTGTTGTTGTAATTAAGTATTCCTGATAAAATTAATTAAATTGTACACGTACAACAACAAATACAACGAAAAATCAAACAGAAAGTGTCACACTTCAGTTGACACTTTAATGGGACATCATTTGTTCGGCCACCATTTTAATCGCTGTCACTTCTACTGTTGTTACTGTTATTGCGGTTTTTGTTGTTTTCATTGTTGCTTTATCTGTGTTTCTGTTGGGTTTTCTTTGTTCCTTTCCTCTGCTGTCAACTGCAGGATAAAATAATTATTTTATATTATTTTACTCGATGCTTAGTTGCTATTTTTGCATATCTTTTCGCTCTGTTCACCCATTTAATGATTTTTTATACCTTGTGCTGTTGTTGTTTGTGTGCTTGTTGTTCTTTTTGTATTTGTTGTTCTAGTCGTGTTTGTTGTTGTTATTTTTGTTGTTGTTAATGTGGTTGGTGCTCCTGCTCTTAATTACTCGTAGTTACTCAGGTGTTCATTTATAACGGGGTTTGAAATAAATTTCATTTACAACGATCGATACGGGTGCTTCAGCGATATGCGACCAGCCTCCCCTCCCCCACCCCTTGGATTGGGGTCCTTCATCTTGCTTAATATTTAATTAATTTGTTTTTATTTGCTTACTGTTTTTTGCTTCGGTTGTAGATAAACTAAATATTGATTTAGTAGTCATTTAAGTGCCATTCAATCTGGCAATCAACAAAACGCTGGCTCTCAGAATACGGCAGAAAATACGGAAAAAACATGGAAACGATTTTGAACAAGGATTAAATTTTCATTAAAATACCTTAATCCTTAAATTCTTCTTAAAGATATCTAAACGATTTTTGTTTTGTATTCAATTCGCATCTTCTTTTTAAATCGAGCGCCAAGGTTAAGGTTCATCTTCCAGCGTGGATTTATGAGGATTACTCAATTCAAAAGCGTCGAACTTTCCTAAGCTTTGTATATACGTATTTACTATATGGTTGAGCTGCCTGAAGGACGAATTTTTAATTTTGAACTGAATTTGAATAATTTTCACATTGAAAAGCAAATCGGCTTGTTTATGGCCAGGAAAACATGGCGTGGATGGATGCGTCGTAAAGAGCAGTGGTTTGTCTAGTCGTTTAAACGTTTAAAGTGCCAAAAAGAAGCACAACAACAAAAATAACATTAATAACAACCACAACAACCACTTTACATAAGTTATTCCAACAAAGGCAGCTAACCCAAGAAAATATCCCACAAAATTTGAAGCTTAAATGCATTTTTTTTATTAAAATATTGTTTGAAACATTTATTGGAATCTGAAAATCATAATAAAAAGGATTTAGAAGTAAGATTTAACAAAAATAAAAAATAGAGTCGTGCTCCTTTCTTTCTTTTGAATGGCTTCCATGGCTTTCAACACAACATCACTCGAGAGTTGCCAAGTATTCTTCTAAACATTTTATTACATTGAAAAGGATGCTCAAGAGCACGTGTTGCCATTTGTTTATTTTTCTTTATTTCTTTGTTTAATTTAACTGTTCGGCGCTGCTCATTGAATTTCTATTTGATTTTTTTGGTTAAACTTTGGTTTTATTTTTGTTGTTATTTTTTATTTTGTTTATTTTTTCTATTTATTTTATTTTGTGGTTGTTTTCTCTTTGTAACCCCGCACCAAAATAAATTTTGTTAAATATTTAGAACTCTTGAAATTATTTGAGAGAATTTATTTCGAAGATGCATTTTATTGACCCCGATTTTTGCCATAAACCATCTGCTTATAATTAGTTTATAATTAGTAATCATTTATTCACTTTTGTTTTGAATTAAATTGTAACTTATTCACAATTCACGTGAGGATGAGGGAGTGGCTGGGAGGGGGAAAAGGCGGAAGGTGTTGCTCAATTGAGTGGGCTAAAGTACTGTTGACTGATATACAACCAAAGCGTATAAGCGAGCATACTATCGTATAACTGAAGATTTGCAAATGAGTATGAGTTGAACTTGAAAACAAAAATTATTTATTTAAGTATTCAAATCTGTTCTTCTTTCGAATTTTATTTATTTTTGAAAACTTCTCTCTCTATACATTGTATATAAATAGATAATGCAACTGAACTTCTGGTGAACTTCTCGTGAAGACAGCCAACCGTCCAGCCACTCGGCTTTTCATCTTTTTGAGCACCTTTGAGCACGCGCTAAACTCATCAGTGACCGAGTTTATGCATCGTCGTTTGCCCCAATTAAATGGCAAACTTAAAGTTTGAAATAGTATTTGTTTTTATTTTAAATGGTTCAAAAAGAGACGGAGAGAGATAGAGTGAATGAAGAGAGTTAGAGACATAGAGACAGAGATGGAAAGGTAGAGACGTAGAGATGGAGATGGAAACGTAAGGACGTAGAGTCGTGAAGATATAAATGTAGAGACATAGAGATGTAAAGACGTAGACACACAGATATATAGAGATATAAAGGCATAGAGACACAGAGACGTATGGTAGACACATAGAGACATGGAGACCTAGAGATGTAGAGGCTTAAAAACGAAAAGACAGAGATGTAGAGAAAGAGACGTAGAGACAGAGATAGCGGACAGAGAGGGAGAAAATATTCAACTGAGAGTGTGACTTCGACGATCAGTCTTTTTAATGGAAGACTCTTGTAGTTTTCCCAGTAAAGTTGCATTAGGCACTGAATAAAATAAGTGTATGAAACGAATGATTATGATGAGAGATAAAGCCTAAAGTAAAGACAACAACAACAGTTAATAGTTTCGTTGGCAACTCTTAGTAGTTGAAGAAGAAGATGAAAACTTTTAGTCTTCTCTTTAGTGATTTTCAAGAGCAATCAAATTTTAATGTTGCCATCTTTACGGTTTTTTCTCTGCAACTTGGCAGCCCTGCAGTCGTCAGTGGTTGGCTTTAAAGTAGTAACTAAGAGTTAAGTTAAGTTTTTTCTTAACGAAAGTCCTAAAGCGATGTCGGCAGCTTCAGGAGACAGTGCAACATTTAGCATAAATTGTATTCTGCTGTTGCTCGTGTCAAGTGTTACAACAACAAAAACATTTCAAACAACTTGTTTGTGTGTCTCATGTTTTTACGCATGTCGGTTTAATTTCTTTATTTGCCCCTTTTTATCATTTTATTATTGTTGTTGCTGTTTTTTGAATTGTCGGTCAATTAAGCGGAAAAAATGATTTAATTCACCTAGCAATAAAATGGTTGTGTTTCTCTTTTAACGCCTTCGCCTTTACCTTGGAGTTTGTTTTTTGTTTTGTTTCCTTACCTTTATAAACGATTTTCCTTTTTATTTTCATAATCTTGTTCTCTGTCTCCCTTTTCTCACCGGTTTTCTTTGTTGCTTTGTGTTCTGTGCTGCGTCCTGGTTACGGTGCAAAAATACACGCTGAACGGCGCATTAAAATGTTTTGCTTACAGTTGCGTCGATTATAATTTTAATCGGCTTTTTTAAACAGTTTCAAGTCGAAGTGTGTTACGCGGTCGGATTCAACCTTGTCTCGGCGTACTTTCAGTGCGGACTCTTTTTTAATGGCTGTCTGTGTTCCACTTTGGATTGGCTGGGAAATTGTGTAAATTTAATGGTACTTTCAAGGTTCTCTACAGAGGGGAGTCGAGGGCGCTAAAAACATTTTATTAAAAAAAACCTGCGTCTTCATTAAGAAAGAAAGAGTGTCTCCTTTGATGAATGATATTCCGACAACCAAAACTAATTCATTTAAGTACACAAATTATACATGATCGAGTCTATTCAATAAAATTAGCGAGAGTTTCTTTTTGAGACAAAGAACTGCATTATTTTGACGTTTCTCATCGTTGACTTGACAGTCAATGAAACTATAAATACAATAATTTGCACGCATTGCATTATTTTAGGTAGGTCGGTGTTCCACCGCGAATTTATGGACCCATAAAAACACCGCTCGTCAACAACAAGTTTTCGCTCCCAATCGTTTCACTTTTCACTCAACCACCGCAAAAACAACAACAGCAACAGCAAAGAAATGCATTGACCCCAAAAAGTGCCACAAAAATAGTCGCTGGCGGAAATTTCCAAGAAATTGAAAGCGACGAAAATAGTTTTCGCTCATTTTTCGGCAGCTCGCGATGCTGGACGCTGCCGCGCTGCGTGAATGCGTTTATTTTTACAGCTTGTTATGCAGCCTATTTTCGCTATTTCTTCAAAGTGAAGCAACCGCATTTATTTTGAGTACTATAATTAAAAGCAAACAAAAATATTGCAATAAAGACTTCAAATGCAAATCAGCCAGACAGACTGCAACGACATGTGTGCTGAAAATGTTTAACAATACAAAATATTTTATATTTAAACCGCATTTAAACAGCTTCTACTAGACTTTTGAACTACTTGATTGCCTTTAATTTCAGTCCAAATCACTGCACACGAAATCATCTAACATTCTTGTGGCATTATTTCGGCCATGACTGTAATTTTATATTTTATCGTATTTCTTTGTGAAGCTCTTGCATTTTGTCTGAATTGAATTTTATTGCTAGTTGCAAGATTTTTTTATTACTTTCTATTAATTGGCTGCTTTACATTCTCATTTAAAATTTTAATATTTATTCTAATTTTTATCTTAGTTCTTATAATCTTAAATTTATTCGGCTATTTTTGTAGCCAGTGCGTTAAAAATAGTTGCAAAAAACGTCAATCTTAAAGCAAAAATAACGCAAAAAACATTTCTTAAAATAAGTTATTCAATTTGCTGAATTGGTGCGTATTTATCACGTTGTTTTTGTTGTTGTAATATAATTTTTCATGCTGAGTGTCTGTTGAAGGATGAGCAGCAGCTTCTGTGAACATTAAATCCAAGTCGATCCCATTTGATTCCATTTTAATTACATGTTTTAATTATACGCAGCCGACTTAAACGATCAAAGTAAAAATCGTTTTTTGTTTTTTAATGCTTTATTATCAGTATAAAAAGAAGGTCATAAAAAATTGAAAGGAAAGAATTGAAGACAATTCAAAAGCGATATTCTGCCCATTAATTCGAAATCAATCCGAAATATGGTCAGTTTGGCTTCCTTTAAATATATTTTCATGTTCTTTAGAGAGAAGAAGGAGTAAATATCATTAGAGTCCTGATAGAGTACAAAGACAAAGAAATTCGGTCACCTTTTTATAGAATTTGAAAGCTCAAACTCGTTGGAGAGCAACATTAAAAAATACGTAAAAGTGTAAATTAAACAGTAAACAACCGAACTTTAATCTGAAAACTTCTTATACTGAAATTCCTAGGGAAATATTCTGTAGAATCTTTGGTTTAGGCATGGAATCCCGAAAATGTGATTTTTTGGCCTGCCGCCTGTAAAATTGTTTTCACAGACTCTGCGATTCTAAAATATGTATAAGCCATAATAACAACAACAACAACAAACAACAATTTGCAAAATATTTCCATATGGACAATACACAACAACAACAGTAACAACAACAACAATATTTATTTCAAACTCTACGCTTTTCAGTTTTACACTTTTTAATAGCTTCAATGATTGTTTTTCGTTCGAATTTGTTCGTTTACGTATTATTTTTGTAGATGTAAATATTGAATAATCTGAAGTGTTTAATTAGCGAACCATAATCAAAAACAATATAGAGACCATCCCATTATTTCAACCGACGTAAATCGAGAGTCCAGTTCGAAGAAGAAAGTCGGCGGAAGCGGGGGAAAATATTTGGGGCCAACAGACTTTTGTTTACGTTTCTATAAAAATTAAAATAAACTTTGGAAAATAACCCCGAAAAAAGAAAAACTATAAACGATGGGTAGATAGACATTACTATGGATTTAGATACAGATGCTTGATGGGGCTATATAGGGCTTAAGTACCCCATCATTGCCAGTGCTGAAAAATATACAAATACCGAAGACGTTCCTCGAGGGAGAATTCACTCAGCTTTTTATTGCGAATTTATAACTTAATATTATTTATTTTCATGGTCACCAATACGTTGAGTTACTCTATGAATTATTTTTGCAAAACCACAAAACTTTTCAATAAACGAAGAACACAGAATGTGAATTGCAAACTTTTAACGTATGCTTAAACAGTTGCTTTTCATGTCCTACATATGTTGTGAGTGAAAACTTTCTTGCTTCACAGGCCTCTCACTTTACTCCCCTCGTATAGTACTCATCTAGTACTTGGTCTGTAGTGTTGTTGTTGTTGTTTGCTTGACCACTTAGTAGCCAGTGCCACTGCTGACCCTTAGAGAGCTTTTTGTGAATTGCAGATGCCTTTTGAAATGAGACGGTCATCAGTTTCCCCGGTGAAGTGATGGTCAAAGGGCGGAGGCAGGGAGGGATATTGTACCGAATAACACTCGTTTAATATGTCCCTAGAGTCGAATAAGCTGAATGTTCTTGTTGTTTGTTTTTGATTTTCCTTTGTTTTAGTTTAGTTTTTGCTCTTTTTCCAAGGTTTCGCTCACCCTCAAGTTTGCTTTACAACAACGCACACTAATTAAAGTTTTGCTTCGTGATTTGATTTTCCTTACTTTTCACAACTGACTTTTAATGAGCTGCAGTGAAAAGTTTATGTTTCCCCCTCTTTTCTATTAAATTACTTAAATTATTATTATTATACCATGGTTGGTGTAGTGAAAAATCCAGGCACACACACACAAAGTGGAGAATTTCTTAGATTCTAAGAAGTGTATTTATGTAAATCGTAAATCTTGAATTAATTAAAATTAATGACTTTCATCAGAATGATTATTATTATACTTAAGCAAAGAAAAAAAAAAAACAGCAGTAAAACTATAGAATTGCCATCGTAATAAAGCATTTCAATTAATATACATACATACTTTTTCCGGAGCTATTCGAGTCCTCTATTAAGAGGTGTTTAACCTCTTAATAACTTTATAAAATATACTAACTAAATAAATAAAATATAAACTATGTATAAATTTATCATTATTTCTGCTGGTTTTTATTTATTTAAAATCAAAGAAAACGTTCAGCACTTGTCTGAGTGACGAATCCGGGTCAACCAGCAGCTTCCTCCTTTACCACCTTTACCACTCCTTTACCAAGCATCTTGGGAATGGGTTTTTATGTTGAAGAAAGTCACGAACAGGTACTGAGATGCAGTAGAAATAACAGAAGATTAAAGAATCGAAAGATTTACAAAACAAATTGAAAGGTTTCACGAAAAATAGGAAAATAGTTATTATAATACTACGAGTATAGATCAATACATACGAGTAAAGATGAAAACAGACGAGTGTAGTTCAATATATACGAATATAGATGAATATATCGAGTATAGATGAATGAGTATAGACGAGTACAGATTAAAATATACGACTGCATTCGCATAAGGATGACCACACGAATTCTTTTAGCATCTACTTTTTTTGCTAGTAGAACCTCTTCCCTCGCTAACTCCTTCCTTCTCTAGCTACACGCCTCTTGAAATTAGTTTATCCTTCTGTCTGTCTGTCTGTTCGCTTGTCTATTTTTGTGGTTGCTTGGTTCTTGCTGCGTGACTCAACATGAAACCTGAAAGATAGCCCTAAAGCACTCGTTTATAGAAGCCATGAGTGCAGCAACTATTACCACAAGGATCCGAGGCGGAGTTTGTTTGTCCTTCTGCTTGTTAGTTTGCGTGTCTCTCTCCAGTCGTCGTTAGTCGCTTTTTTGTTGTTGATGCACATCGTTTTGAAATCCTTCGAAAGGCGTCCTAGAAAAAACATAAAACGCAACATTTGCAAAGCTGCGCCTTTTTTGAACGGTACAGCAGGTGGCAGGGTAGCTCCTGGTGCGGTGGATATACGCCAGGATAAATGAAAGGATATCCGTTGCACGTTTTTGCAACACGATAAGGCGAATAAAATGAGAAATTAACCACGCCTCGGTTGAGCTGAGTTGAAATGAGTTCAGCGCCGCTCTCTAGATAGCAGATGGTTTTTATGAACGACCATGAAAAACCAGGTCAATCAGCGTTATCTGCCAAGGACCTTCCAAAGCCTGTTCATGTTTTACGTGAACACCGCAGCTTTTCTTCACATGCTACTTATTCGTCCCATGGTTGCATTTGGAGCTCATCCTGGTTGCAACAGGCCGCTGATTGCCCACTGATTGCCAACTGATAAGCAAACAATTCGTAATGCAGCACTGGCTCTAAATACCAGTGTTGCTACTTGGGTGTAAAATTAGATTTGTTAGTTTTGTTGGTTAGTGGGTCGGTTTGTTACCCTACTCGTAGCGTGATTTAATGATATTAAGTCGATGTTTTGTGTCTCTCTTGCTTTTTAAATTCGCTGCCTTGATTCGTCTTCTTCTTCGGTATCTTCTTCTGCTTCTTTTTTCTTCTTTCCTTTTCCAATCTTAATCTTTTCCTAATTTATTATCTGCTATTTAGGACAAGCAACTGTTCTATGGAGTCAAACAGTTATCCATTAAATATTTTGTCGTTGTTTATATTGTGTTGCGTGCTTTGTAATAATGTGTGTCCTTTCTTTTTTCTTCTTTTTTCTTATTTTTTTTTTATCTCTGTAGCCATCTTTAAGCTTAGACAGCGCCGTTGAAACGTTGCTCATAAAGAACGAAGGAGATTTCATTAGTGTAGAACATGGCAAGGATCTGGCAAGGAAACGCAACTCGCAGCAACTTCAGCATCCGTCGCATCTGCCGCAGCATTTGCATCAGCATCAGCAGCAACAACAACAACCACAACAGCAGACACAGCAACAGCAGAAACTGAAGCGGGACGAGAACATAAGACAGCTACTCGATGTTACCAACACGCTGACATTCGAAGAGCTGCGCGACTTTGAAATGCGGTAAGTGAGTTGGGTTGGTGGGTTCGGTGGGTTAAGCGGTTTGTTGAATTGTCGCGCTGCTGAGGCGAACGATGTGTTCTTAAATCGTTTAAAGAACGTCGTTTAACGCTTGTTTGATCATTTGACGGAGGGTGTGACCAGGTTTTCGAAGGGATGAAATGGTACTACATTTATTAACGCAACCATGGGCACTAGGAAGCTTAAACTTCAAGACATTCTTTTCATGTCATTCAAATAACTGGAAATCCCGTCCTAAATGAAAATGCAGAAGTTTTCTTTGACACTTGAACCAATATTAGCTCTCTTAATTTTTGTTTGCCCTGCAAATAATGTCCCCCATGAAAATGTTCCCCTCTATAAATCAGCTCGAATAATTCTGACAGTCATTTTGACAGCCCACTCCAATGCAGTTATTTGAATGGGTTTTTCGTAAAATGTTAGTTTCTTTAATGGCACTTCTTAAAAAAGCAACATTCCTTCTTCCCTTCTCTCCCCACCGCATAGTTCTTGTCTTCTTACTATTTGGGTTTAAATATTTGCTCAAGTATTATATTATTTTGTGTCTCGACTTTTCACTGCTCTCTACTTCTTAGCTTTCTTTCGGACGATTGAGTTGATTGACTCGTGAATGCACGAGTGCGAAAATTATACTGTTGTACACCTCGAACGAGCTGGACAGCAGCATGTAGAAGGAGTGAAAAAGGGAGGGGGGGAGAGGGAGAGGGTGGGGGAGAAAGATAAACTTCATGCTTCCTTTTGGAATTGATTTTCCAATTTGTTTGAGCAACATAAATGTCGAAATGTCGTCTCCTTGTAGCTTTTCAATTCAATTGCAATTTAAATTCACTTTATTTACAAATCCTTTCAAAAAGTTTTCCCAATAAATTTCGAGAGCACTCAAAATACTGACGTGTTTTCGAACACAAAATAAACAAAGAAATAACGAACAAAACTCATCGTATGAGGTTCAAGTGACTTGGCAATTGAATGAGTGAAAGTTTTCAAAATCCTCCTCCATTCCCCTCCCTCCCTCCTTCCATCATCCGACTGTCCGATCCATTGTGTATGAAGATGGTGGTTAAAATAATAACTTAAACAAGCTGTTTCTGTTTTCCTAGCATTTTGATTACATCTGAAAGTTTTGATAATGTTTCTAAAAGTTTTAATTTTTAATTAAAAAATACAAAAATATTTTAGATACAATACTGAAGCTTTTCTATACCGAAACCCTCTTGTGTTCTGAACTATTTTACTCGTAGTTCTTTCTTCTGATCGCCTTACTTTCCACAGAGTCTTCTTTCTGCTCGGGGAACTTCTGTAAATCTGTTCGGTTGTTTCGGCCTGCCGTGCGGTTGGGGAACCATTACTAAATCGGCTCACATCTCTATTGAATACGTAATGTTACTTAATTGCTCTTCGCATAGTAATAAAAGTATTGAAGGAAATCAAATTTAAAGTTAAACGTTGTGGAACAGACAGTCTTTCAATATTCAGACAATTTCTCAGATGAAATTGTCAGATGAAAAGTTTTCTTAAAGACATTATTTTCGCTCGTTTGAACTAGTATATCGACTGATACTGTCACCTCCTCCCTGTTGCCAGCTTGGGTGGCTGAAATTCGGTTATCGACGAAAGAAGTTGGTAGTGCTTCAAAGTGCTTATGCACCCCGTTTTGAACACTTCGCCTCTTCCGAGCGTTTCGGCTGCTCGGCTCAGTCAAGAGAAAAACTTCCGACTGCGCCAACAACGCTGAATGCACCGGCTGCCTTTGTTTATGCAACTCATTAAAGCACTACAAGTTTGCAACTGAAAGCATTCCGAAAGAGAGCTTCACTCGTGATGTGAGATGTCGGATGTAATTCTGATGTAGTGTGTGCGTTAAAAGTGCTGCGTCAAAAGTTTGTGAATTACTTGGCAGCACAACACTTGATGGCTGCAAGCACGCAAACACAACGCAGTGTCGAGCAGAGTCTTCGGCTGCTGCCCTTGAGGCGGCGAAAGCGGATGCGAGGGGCAGCTCCTCTTAAAGTTGAATTGCTTATGATATTACAAAAGTTTTTGAAAAGATGGAAACCGAGTTGCTGACTAAAGCGACGAGTAACAGTACACTGTTGATTTTGAAGCAGCGACCGAAGCGAATTTAAGTTCCACAAACAGTTCCACACTACAGACACTGCGTGAATAATGAGCTGTCATTGATACAGCAGCAATTAGTTGACGTTATTCTGGGAAAAGCCCACAACTACTCGTAAGCCTTAAGATTAATAAGTCATTAACTAGGACAAAATCTTAAAATAGAGAAGAGAGAGAGTCCATGGTTGTCGTCGTCATCGTCGCAACAACAACATCGACAGCATTGTAACATCATCAATTACATCACCATCAATAACAACAAAAACATCGTCGCCGGGTTTCATCAGACATTCAGTCAACCTCGCAGACATTCGGTCAACCTCAAGTGTGTCATTCGCGTAAACCTTAAGAACCACTCAATGAAGCACTCGTTTTTTACCCACGTCAGATTAAATCTCGCCTTGTAATGATTCTGATTGCTATTGTGATTATTGTTCTTGTAATTGTTGTTTTCGGTACTGTTTTTTTCCATTTTGTACTGCAAAAGATACGCATCTTTATTTTTAGGTCGTTTGGCTTTTATTAGGGGAGCCTCAAAAAAAGTAAGATCGCAAAATATACTCACATCGTTGTACGTGTAAACGTAACAGTGACGACAGCAACAGCCGTGAGTTTTTTTGTTGCTTGAATTTTTGGCTGTTGTTGTTGCTACTCGTGGCGTGAAGTGCGAAATAAACGTCAATAAAGAGCACACAAACAGACAAACACACAATCATATACACACACAAATACGCAATCAAACACTCGCACACACACACACATACAAAACACATTCATAAAGTTGTTCATGATTTGGATTTGCGGCTGAATCTCGGCTGAAATCTTATTAAACGCCTGCTAAAAATACTTTCGATGCACTTTATAAATAGGAAGGAAGAATACAATCTAAAAGCAGCTTTGAAGGTTTTTGTTTTTGGTTTTTTCTTTGGTTTTTTGCCTGTCATGAGGCTTAATTTGATGTTTTTTCCCTGTAATAACAGTAGTAATCATAGTATGTTATAATAACAGTAATAATAACGTTATTCACATGTTACTGTTACCTCTCTGTATCACTCACTCTCTATCTCTTTCACTCTTTCTCAGTCGTGAAGTGGAAAAAGAATCGCGAGAAGAAAAGAACGAAAGTATTTAAATACCGTAAAATTGTTACTTTTTAAATTATTCTCACCCGGAAGCTATGCGTACATATATACAAAATATATAATATTTCGAAATGTTTTTCTTTTGTTGTCCTTCTATGAAGTCTATAAAACTATTTTAGTTGATATAAAATCAAGTGTATAAATCAAATCTATCAAACAATGTATAAAATATACATTTAAATGCAGCAGACTCACATCATCTTAAGTTACAGTTTTTTAAATAACGGTTTTTTAAATAAAATTATAGTAAATATTACTAAGTTATGTATTGAGTATATTATATATTAATAGAACCCTTTAATTCTTAATAATGTTCACAGTTTTCTTCTTGTCATAATATTTTTTAAATACATTTGGATTTTATTCGGAATTTTTTTTTTATATTATAATAGAATCTCTGGTATCTCTTCTCTCGTTACACCTCTAAAGTTGTTTTTTTGCAAAAAGTTTTAGCTATTAAATCCTCATAAAATAATAAGCCATCCTTAAATTTCATTGAAGTGTTACAGAAATTGTTTACATGTTGCTTTTTAGTCACAAAATCAAAAACCTCGATAAGCACGATATTTCGTGGGACGTGTTTTGTTTTTGTAATTGTTGTAAATTCCAGCGGATGAACATGTAAACCGCAAAATTACAAAACCGCAAATTAAAGTAGTTGAAGAGTCTGGCAGAAAAACAAACTCAAGAACAAATCGGAAATTAAAACAAGCTCCAGAGACCAGAGTCTCGTTAAAGTTAAATTAAAAAATATTTTCTGCTTTTTAAACAAACATTAGAACACGCAAAGCCACTCAGTAACGCAGGTTTACATACATACATACAAACACACATACATACGTACAAACATATACACACACACATGCATACTAACAACAACAACCTTCCATGAATGAGTTGTGCTGATGTAGTAACAAGTTTTAAGGTCGCCTGTCAAACGCTTAACTCAACATAAGACTCGAACTAAATTTGAATTACTTGATGTACGGTTCCTGAACATGTGTGTATGTGTGTGTATGTGTGTGTGTGTGTGAGGGTGTAGTTGCGTGTGTGTTAGAGTGGCTGAGTAGCTGTTGTCTATGATACCAGAAACAAGAAACAAACTGCAGATACTTCAGAAACTGTAGCCTACTTTTGGGAAACTCCAAGAGACACTTTGTTGTTGTGTTGTTGTCATGGTTAAGTTGTGAATAAAACTAAATGAAATAATATTTTAGTTGAAGAAGTTTGAAACCTTTTTTCGGTAGCTTAAAAGTTGGACGTAAAACAATGAGGTTGTTAAAGAAAGCGTCTCTTTTTATACTCTTTCGTTCCTTAATTTTCTTGATTAAAGAATATTGAAATGAAAGAAAGAATTTCCGACTAAATTAAAGTTGCAGATAAAAGAGAAAAGGGCAGCTACGCCGGGCGGGGTTGGGGCAGAAACACAGCTACGATTCAGAGGGAGGGGAGTTCGTCCTTTGTAATCAAACGAATTGTGTTGGCAGGCAATGTTTGCCCCTTCTTCCAACAACCAGCATCGTAGTCGACCCGTAGAAGCACCGTGGAGAGCACTGCCCGTGGTAACCACTTTAAGTCCGAGCATCAACGCAGCGCAGCTCAAAGGGGTGTCCTTTGGATCCATTGCAAAAGACCACCGCTTAATTTTTTTACTTCCCAAAATGAGTTCAAAGTACGACCCGAAGTGGCGAAGCAGTGGGCGGGTGGCGGGGGAGGGGGTTGAAGAAAAACTCCCCCTATTTATTTCATTCACTTCAATTCTCTCACAAACATTTTCGGGACTACCACGCTTAAAGAAGTCCTCACATTTAAAGTCCACTTTTCACCTCTAACATTTCTAGAAACTCTTTAAGTAATCTTTCCCTGACTTCTCCCTCATTTACAGCTATGGCTCGCCTCACCACAGCCGCTCACAATCGGTCAAAACACCGGGCAGTCGTGCTTCGGGACGCCCCAATCAATTGTGCTTGCCGCAGCAGCGTTCACGGTAGGTGTTGACCTCTGAACTCCAAAGGCTATAAATCGCTACATTCTCTTATGTGTGTCTGTGTGTTTGTGTGTTTGCAGTGTTGCTTCCATGCCGAATACGGGCGTCGAGGAGGAATACTACAGACTACGTCACTTCAGCATAACGGGCAAAGGCGTGGTCAATCGCGGTGACTCGTTGAAGAGCCGTCGCAGTCGCTCGAATAACAGTGTTGCCAGCTCCAATTCCAGGTGAGTGTTTAAAAAAGTGACATGGAATCAGCGCCATGAAAAGTACAATAGACACATTGCTCTATTATATATTTATTGCTATCTTCCTTTCTCAGCACGGAGCACTTGACAGCCGCCCAAATACCAGCATCGACTTCAGCGCGCACCTCCGCCACGTGTAGCTTGGCCTCCAGTCGCGAGAGCAGCACCTCCAATCCAGGCAATGGTCCCTACAGGTACGTCATCACGCGCCTCACTCCACGACATTCGAATATCTAAAATCGATTGAGTTTTCTTCATTGAGAAACTCTCTCTTGACTCCCGACCACTCAATTGATTCCCATTCACATTTTAATGGATTTTCAAACATTTTAACCACACACACAGCCAGAGTTGAGCTCTCTGAACCACGAATAAAAATTAAATATCTCGAATTTTTTTCTCTTTTCTTTGCAGGGTTTTAATGCTGGGCGGCACAGCGGTGGGCAAGAGTTCACTGGTCTCACAGTTCATGACCTCCGAGTACTTGCACGCCTACGACACAAGCATAGGTGAGTTCTTTGTTGTTGTTGTTGCTGTTACAGAGCATTTTATTCAATACGCCGTACTTTCGACTCAGCCGAGTTTCGAAAATCTTTTTAGACCCATCGTCTCAGTTATTTAACTACATTTTGGTTGTTGTATGTTTTAGTTGTTGTTATTACTTTAAATTTTAATTTTAATTTTTATTTTTTTGTGCCCATTCGTGTTGGTGCTCAACGTGTTCGTGTTCATCCCACTGTATGTGTTCTTGTAGCAGATGTTTTCGCGAGCAGCTCTTCAGCTAAGCTTCAGTGAATTTAAAATACCGATTCCTTTTTTCTCTTTGAATCTTTATGGCGACGCTTCATGTTGATTGACTGCTGTCTGCATCTGGAAGCTGAAAGTTGTTCGAATGTAGTGAATAACAGTTGTTTATGTTTCTATCGATTTAATTTGTTTCCATCGTATTATTTGTGGTGCAAGAACATGCATCGGACATGTGACATTCCTCCACACAGGATTCTCCTGGGCCAGCAGCATAGAAAATAAAGTCATGTTGCACTTCGGGATTACGTTGTGTTGGCAACACTTTGTAGCTGTCGCACGCTGGTGTCATGGTTGACAGCAGCAACCTTGTTTGACATGTTAAGCAAACATTTTGTGCTTCAGTGTATCACTTTGTCAGCACAGTGGTGGCTACACTATCACTACCACGATTGAAAGCAATAAAAACGACTTTGTTTTGTGTGCTGATTTTTTTTGAGTTCGGTTTTGAGTTCAGCTTTGATTTTGAGTAGAAAATTAGACCGTGTAAAAGACTACAATTAGTGTAAAAATCCATGTGAACAGGATTAAGCTATAAACTTACTTCAGTTCATACAACCGAGTATAGAAAAAGAGGACTATAGAGAGTATAGAAACATTAGCCACCACTGTAACTCGCTGCTAGAGGAGGTACTTTAAAGTCTGTGAATTCCATTGAATTGGCTAGTAGTTTAGAGAAGCTGTACGAGGAATTTTTAAGCCACGTTCCGTTTTATAGCCACAGAGCAATTTTAAAACACCCACAAACGCACACACACACACACACACACACATATGCACATTGCAATACCCGCATTTTTCACTACAGATGGCAGCACTTTACGCTGTGCCACTTGCTTGAAATGGAACAACTTTAAAAAAGTGTAAAAAACCAAAGAAAGCAAATCGTCGAAAACCGACCTAAAAATGGAAAAACTCACTTCAACTCTGCTCACGATGTGCAGATCTGAGAGCACTTTAAAGTTCTCTCAAAATTCTTTTAAATTACTTCATGTTTTTTCGACGGTTTCAAGCTTCTTTCACAGTTTAAACATTGTTTAAATATTAAAGCGATTTAAGACCACATTTTGGATCAGTTTAAAGCTCTCATAACTAATTTTGTGATAGAGTTAGAGTTCTTTAAGATAACTTTTATTGTTTTATTTTTGTTTGGCTTTTGTTCTTATTGTACCTTCTGAAATATCTCTTTATTTGGCAAAAATAAATTTCAATTTTCTTTCTCTTTTGCTCCGATTTCAACACGGAAAAATCGTAAAAAAGTAGGCAACATCAACATTCACATTGAAAAACCTTCCGATGGTAAAAACAAACAACAAAAAAATACATCTTAAAATAAAATACGAACCAATTAGAAAAGAAAAACCAATAAAATATAATATCTTCTTTATCAATTCTAAAGTTTGCAATGTTTTAGCTTTTTTTCATGTTTCAAATTTTGACACAGGCCAAAAACGAAAAACCACACCGACCCAAGCACTCATCCTCAAGCACACTTGATCCACATTAAAAATCCCGTTATGCTTCTAATTATGGTTATTATTAAATATGTACTTAAAAGAAGTGCCGAAAAAATGGTTGCCGATTAATAAAGTAGTTCATTGAATTCTAATCAAAGTAAAAAACTACCTACAAATTCGTTACAGTCGTCGCTTCTTGAAATTTAGTTCACTTCCATCATCTTCATTATTCTCTTTCGTCTTCATTATTTTCTCTTTTCTTTTCTTCTCTTTTCCCTCGTTTATGTTGCTGCTGTTTTTATTCAATTTATCCCTCGTTGTTTTATGACATGCTTGAAACTTAGCATGATTATTAAATAAACCTAAATAAATGTTATGTTTTTCTTGGAAACGGAATTAAAATTTGTCATTCTATTGAATTAATAATAAAACTCTTAGAGGTTATGTTATGTGATAATCGTAAAAAACTTGAAATATTGAGACATGATTCCTTGCCTATGATTATAAATCACATATTAGCACAAATTTCTGTTTAAATAATTTGTTTATTTATAAATTCCACACAAACTTATTTACAAGTATGTTATTTAACCGTTAAACTATTCTTTATATAGCTTAATATATATGTATGTATGTTTTCATATATTTATATACAAAGGGCATAATTTTTTATACAATTTTTATATTTCTGTTTCTTGATGTTGGTTAATTTTTCCGCCAGGGTTGAGGATGGGTTTGGAACGAATTTCGTTCATTCCTCATCAAGTTTGGGTTGCAGACAAACCTGGTTTCTTTATTTTTATGCCGTTATCCTTGACAGTTTTGACAGTTCAATCAATTTAACCAATTCTGCAAACATATTTTATTAGTGAAACGTCAAAGAAAAAAACCAATCTAAATTTATGCCAACTTCATGTTCATCATTGATGTTTTTTTGCGTTGAATTTTTTTTATTTTATTATATTTCTATACATATTTATACAATATATTGATATTAGATTTCAAACTCGTTTATTGCTTGTAAAGAAAAATATTATGACTTCTAAAATTAGATAAAATTTCGATTGTATTGGAACAGTTCTGTTGCTCAACTTTAAGCTAAAAGTTATGTAGTTTGTTCTGGGAGTGGCCCTCGTTTATCGTAGTCATTCGTCTTTTGTTGTCATTAATCCTCATCCACTCGTAGATTTACTATATAATTAACAAGTCCTTTCATCGGCGTCTATTTTTGTTCTCTCTTTTGTCCACTTCAGATGACGAGTCCGGTGAAAAATCAGTCTCCGTTCTGCTCAGCGGCGAGGAGTCCGAATTAATATTTATTGACCATGCATACACGGAGATGGCGGTAAGTTAATGAATATAAAAGTAAAGAACCAACATACACACACACACACCCAGCCATGCATACATGCAGACACAAGCCGCATTTGAGCTCACACAGTCAACGGCCTCTCGAGTTGCTTGCATACGGTCAGGTCCACTCGAAGGACTCGTAGACCCTTCTATTGAGCCAAGCACGACACAACCTGGTAACAGTTATTTTTATCATAGGGTCTCAATGTATGTGTGTGTGTGTGTGTGTGTGTGTGTGTGTGTGTGTTGCCTGCTCTTAATAATATTTTAATTTTCCTTTCCACTCAACTCACTTCACCTCACCACATCACCCGACCACATGTTTTCCTACTTTCTATTGATTCTATTTGTTTTCTTTTTCTTTTATCTCTTCTGAAGCCGGACGACAGCCTGGGCAGCTATGATCCTCATGGTTACTGTGTCATCTACTCAGCCTCCGACCGCAGCAGCTTCACCATCGCCGAACATGTTCTGCAAGTACTGTGGACCAATCAGAACATCGCACAAAAAGCAGTTATTTTAGTTGGCAACAAAGCCGATTTGGCCAGAAGCCGTTCGGTGACAATTGAAGGTAATCACAAGTCACAATAGTGATCTATGGTGATCTATCACAAGTGACTATAGTGATAGTTGTTGTGCGTTGTGTTTGAGAAAGAAGAAGCCATTGAATTTGATTGGCAACTAAATTAATTTATTTCTGTTCCAATCAAAGACATTTCTTTAATGGTTTGGAGAATAATGAACGCTGAAGCATTGGAAGCACATCTAGAGTTTACTTCTCCAGTTTACACAAAATTAGAAAAGCAAAAACAATTCTTTATTACCATCAATTTTCTAAAGATATCATTTTGATTGGACTAAATGCGATTTAACACAAATCAAGTGCCTCGGACACGTGGATCCACACCCATATACAGTCCCTTACATGAACACACACACACACTCAGCCATACACACTCACACACACACCCTCAGCCATTCATACACACACACACACCTTTGTTTAGTTTTCTTGTGCTTTACTAACAATAAAGCTTTAATTTGAGTTCTTTTGAAGCTTCACTGATGTGTTGGCTCTCACTGAGTGCTTTCAATCATTTATTCAATCATAATGTTCGTGATTCCGTTTTGTCATTTGTCTTTTATTGCCAATCATCCAACATAAAAGCCAGAAAATCCAAGTATTAAGTCAGCATGATGGGGTTTTTATACATCATCCGCTTGTGTTTCATTCGCTTGCGTTTCATCCGCTGAACACGGATTCCGCAGGACGACGACGATTGATTGAAAGATTTAGAAAACAGCGACTTAAGCGGTCGAATGAGGTTCTGAAATCATTCTGAACCGAAATCCGATCCGATACGAGTTCTAATTCGGGTTTTGTTGAAATCTTCCGAAAGATTTTTCAACTAATATTTTTCTATACCGCTCCTAAACTCCATCCACCCCACCCCACCCCTCTACCCTTTTCTTGTTACGTGTTAACTTGAATCACAGTGGAATATCGACATTGTCAGTTTTCTTTGCCACGTAACGACTTCCATAATGAGCTCCTCTAAATGACAGTTGATTACGTTGCATGAGTGACAGGAGAGAGATTTTATTACACGCTAAACCGTTATTGACAGACATCAAAGTAGTAACGGAATTCATTGACAAACAGAAAGAAATACTAACCCACAAATAAAATCATTTATTGACTATAAAAAAAAAACAATCTGCGTCCTTCGATTGAAGCGAAAATAAGAGAGTGAAAAATCTGAAAATCTCCCAAACCCGTGTCCTTCCCCTCCGCCCTCCTTATCGTCCTGAAGAACTATACGTTTGATGTCACGTCTCGTTGGAAGTTGAAATAAATTGTTCATATAACTGGGTGTATATAATAAGCGAAGAGAGAAGTACCGTTAGTGCAGAGTGCTACCCAAAAAGTCGCGATAATCGCGCACGAAATCACTTAATTTCAACACGTGTACAGCTCTTGGAACTCTCTTCGTCCCTCATCTGTCATCAGACTCAAAATCGTTCTCTGTCTCTCACTTTTTTCGTGTTGTCCCCCTTTTCGATTGCGGTTCTTTGAGTATCGTAGCTCTGTTACGATAAATCTTTTAAAATCGAATGTTTTGTGTTCTTCTTCCATTTTTGTTCGTAGCAACAACAACTAAAATACATTTAAATAAAACAACATAATTGAAATATAATTAAATAAATTTTAATTCAATTCTATTCTCATCATTCTGCCTTTCTTTCATTTGTAGAGGGCAAAGCAATGGCGACCGCCTACGATTGTAAATTCATTGAAACTTCGGTGGGCATCAACCACAACGTGGACGAGCTGCTGGTCGGTCTTCTGTCGCAAATACGTTTGAAGCTGGAGAATCCGGAGAAATCGAGGTGAGAACAGAAACCAGGAGGGCTCAAAAAACCGGAGTGTTTAGTCCTAAAAAGTAGTCCGAAAGTAGTCCGAAAATAGTCAATAAAAATGGACAACATCAAACAGGTTTATTCTCAGTAAAAACCTGTCTCATTTAATATTTTCTCTTTCTTTGTGTCTCTCTCTCTCTCTCTCTCACTCACACAAACACACTTTCTATCTTCGCTTTCGCTCTACAGGGATTTGTTCCGCAAACGTTCCATTAGAAAATCAAAGCGTCGCGCCTGTTCGCCGTTGGGTGGCGTCTGTTTGACTGGCGGCGGCGTCGGCGGCACGAACCCGAACACGCCACTGGGTGGTCCCGCTGCGAATAATGTGATCAACAACACGCCACCCGGAAGCGCACACAGTAGGTGAGTTGATCCCAGCCAGCAGACGTTGATTGCTTCGTCTATGGCAAAAAGAAAGTAGAAGTGCGCTTTTCCGAACCGTGTCTAATTTACGTGTCTAATTTTCTTTCCAATTTGCAGTCCCCGGAAATACCGCGGCTCACGCACTTCAACCAGCCTCAAGGTCAAAGGTCTGCTAGGCAGAGTCTGGGCCAGAGACTCGAAATCGAAGAGCTGCGAAAATTTACACGTGTTGTAAGCTGTGACGAAAAGCGTGCGTGTGCTGTGCGAATGAATGGAGGCGTGGCTGAGTGGTGACTGAGTAAGAAAAAAGAAGGGACAGAAACGAGGATCGCTTTAGGATACATTGGATTGAATTGGATGGATTTTAGATCTAAGAAGAAATAATTTCATTGGAAAACATTTAAACATTAAATTCCTTTGCCATTATTTGCGATGAATTTTTGTCTTTGGGGAGGCATATTTATAGAGTAACTGTAACTGTAACGGTGCATGTGAAAAATCTACACTTTTTCCAAGTGATTATTTACTGTCTTCTTACGATGTATTCTACATACTTACTTACATATGTATGCATTGTATAAGTAGATCTATGTACGTATATAGAGATATATGTATACAACTGTTTGTGTTCGTATTTTATTATTTCACAATTTTGTACTTTATACTCTTTTTATAGTTCTAAGTGAATATTTTCTGTTCTGTTTTCTTGATGATTTACATACGCCTATTTTAAGTTAATAATTCTTCTATAAATAATATAAAGAAACAAAATATACATACATCACTTATTTACTCTAATTTTGTGTATTTTGTGTATTCTTTTGAATTTTTCTATTTTTTACATACAGTTTAAAACTATTTTCAACCCTCTTTTTTTGGGAGAAAACAAAATTTCAGGGTTGCCAAAGATTCCGACCGATTTGATGGAAATCAAATCTTTCGATAGAAGAAGCTTAGAAGTTATACTCATAAGTATAGAATTCATAAGGTCATAACTGAGGATAACAACAAATGCTTGCCTTTATATCCCAGTGAGCAAGGAGTTATCGCCATCGGCCCTCGAGTGACTTGAATAGGTTTTTTAGGGATTTTAATACCTCTTGCAGATCCTCACCACGATCCATGAGTTGGTTCATTTATTGGATTCATTCATTACTTGGTTTATTTATGAGTTAGTTTGTTCATTAGTTGGTTTTTCTACGAGTTACTCGATCCAAAAATTAGTTCATTAATGATTTAATTCATCCATTAGTTGGTTCATTCATGATTCCGTTCATCCTTGAGTCGGTGCATTTATAAGTTGGTTCATTCATGAGTTGGTTGCTCCACGAATAAGTCCATCCATCAGTTAATCTCTTGCTTTCTCCCTACATAAAAAAATCCCCTCAAAAGATACAGTAAATGTTCTCATTAATATTATTATTGATAAAGGTATATAAAAAATGCAAGAACCTTGCAAATATGATCGATCCACTTAATCAATACTTTATAATAGTCATAAAACGCACTTAGCTACGCGTACTTTAAATAGTTTTAACATATGAAGTAATAAAAAAACTCCACTGGGTCCATTGATAAAAATTATGAAAACTGAAAAATAAAATATGTAAATTCGACAGATAACGCAACTGTTATGATTAATCTTTAAGTTTTCCATTTAGCATTTGCAGCATTTTTACATGTACTCGTTGACGGATTCTAGAAGAAGAAGAAGGATTACATATTTTATACATTATAACTAAATACCGAAAAAAAATGCTTTCTACGTTCACAAAATATTTCAGAAAATAGTGATATTTTCAAAGAAATAATGAATTTGTCCCAATTTTGATGGCTTTCTAAAACCCTAAAAGTTGAAATGAATTGAGAAAAATATTCAATTAAAAAATGCTTATTTTTGAATTAGAAAAAATACAGGGTGTTTCTAGTAGGAACAGTTTTAATACTAGATATAAATAAATAAAAACCATTAAAAAAATTCAAGAAAAGACAAACAAAAAAGAATCAAAAGCAATATTTATTCAAAATAGAAAATACGATATTTTTTCCTATGATTTGCATTTCTTAGTGTATGTGTTTTTATAAAAAATTGTGTATTTTATAAAATTTACTACATATTAATACGAAAAGATAAATCGACACCCTACTTAAACAATGAAAATTAACCAAATAATAATCGAAACTGATGAATGTTGGCAAAACAAATCGTAGTCAAAATGCTATAATTTTAAGTAGCAAATAATGAAATAGCAGTAGCAGGTAATAAAATGCTGTTGTTTATTTTTTTGCAAAGCTTAATAACAGGGTTTCTTTATCTAGTGGGACCAGGATTATTATTATAACAAGAACAACAATAAAAACAAAAGATAGAGTCGTGTAAAGTGTGCAACGCTTTAAAAAACATCCTTCAACGATGAGCATTGAAATTATAAGAAAAAAGAATTGAAAATGTTAGCATTTTGAAATCCTTCATCGAGTTAATTATAATCGACTCGATTCGGTGTACGATCTGAATGTGTAAATGTAATCATTTGTATTATTAAATAATTAATTATTATTATATAATTAAAACGCTTGAAATACATGCATTTTAAGTATTTAATACGCTGCACAATGGAATTAAAAAGTAAAAAATAGCTGACAGACCAAAGACGCCGTCATGAAGCCGCCGTCTAACCGTCTAAGCGCAATTTGTATGTTTAGCCAAGTAATCGCTGTCGTCGTCGATGGCGTTCGATTATTTTGTGATTATTTCAAATCAATTAAGCACAAAACTTAATAAATGTCCACATACAAGTTTTCCAATTTTCACACAATCGCAACAACAACAAATATTACAAATCCATATTATATCAAATATTAAAAAAAATTAAATTGTCCATTTGTTAAAATGAATTTAATTCTGAGAACTAAATGTAATTTGAATGTAAATAAATAAATAAAAAAAGGATAAGAAACACACAGATTTTGAAATTTGCTAAAATTGATTGAATGTAAGATATTAAGTATTTTCGAAAATAAATAAATATATTGTATGTATATAAAATACTAAAATTACTAAACAAACCGCTGTTTTATTTGTAACTTTCGGACATTACGAAAGAAATAATATAATATAACGTAAATTGAAATCTTATATGTATCCAGTTTATTTAATATTTTCTTTATATATTTATTCATTTATAATATTTCTATAGAAATAATATTAACATTTGTTATATAAATATATAACAATAAATTCACAATAAGGCAACAAATTAATATCGAAGGTATAACAACAACCCTGAAATTAGTTAAAAGTGGGTTTTGTTCCTTACTTAAATTCTTTTGAACACGTACATATGTATTTATAAATGAAATATTTTCTTCACTTTGAGTTTAGCACCGATCTGGACCCTTTCTTACTTAATAAGAACTTGGAACTGAGATTATAACAAAAATTTAACTTCTCGTGATTCTAAAAAAGCAAGTTTTTCAATGGTTGTGAGTCACTCTGTTAAAAGACTTTAGGATTTTTTTCTGGCTAAGCCTAACCGTTAAATTTGAAAAATTAAAGTCTTATTAAAGTTTTAAATAATTAATTAAATTTAATTTTACTCGCGTTTTTTATGTTCTAAACCCTACATGTGTTGATTGGGGTAACTCCTAGGTGAAGAACCAAGCAACCATTGGTTCCTAACCCTGGTTTATTTCATCCACAGTAATCACTTTTTGCCCTACGTAAAAGCTACATACTCTGGAAAACTATACTAAGATGGCTGTTTCGTACGTCATTTGTCTCGGTTCGAAAAAGAAAAAAATGTCTCCTTAAATAGCCTGCCTATCCTGTCTAATCACATATTATTATAAAGATAAATAATAATAAAATAAACATATAAACACTAAGAAAACCACAAAAATGAAAAATCAAAAAACAAAACAAAAATGAAAAACATTGTCACAAAAAACACAAAAACAAACAAAAACCGAAAAGCAAGCAAAAAATTGTTATAGAGATGTCAATACACTCCCATAACAATTATAAGTAGGCCTTTTTGCCTAAAACTACTTTACAGGCAACGCCCATAAACGTTTTTCGTCCCTCGCCTGAAGGGGACTAATCAGTGGGCTTTTTTATATATATAAGTGCTTGCACACACAGCTGGTCTGTGTGCAATCACCCATATATACATAGAAAAATTGACACCTATTTGTCAGTAAACCATCTGATGTATCCGGGGGTAAAGGGGGCGGTCCTTAGAGTCTCTCATTAACCCGTGACTTCAAGATTCGATGAATCTAAGTTCCGATTATTGAGGGTTTTTGACCTCCTCCTAACTTAATCTGGATTTACTTAAGATCCATCCCATCACCCCTAAGGCATTAGAAAAGATATATATGTACAAAAAAGTACATAAACATAAGATAGGTTAAAAAGGTAATTTGGAATTTTTTTAAACGTAATTAACGCTAGGTCTGGTCATTGGATTAGTTTAGAGGGAGCGGGTGTCGGTCCCAGGATTCCATCTAACATACTTCTCATTATTCGATGAATATGAGTAGCATCTAGAGGAGTTTTAGACCATTCACCAATTCCACTTCTGAGCCTATCTAAGACGCCCCGTCCCCTAGTTAGGTTATTACAAAAGTATAAAAAACTAATTAACCTATATAATATACTAACATTATTTGTATTTCATTAAAAAATAATAAATCAAAAGAATTAACCACAACCGTAGGGCTAGATTTTTATGGCACCAGGATTCACCCGGACTATAGTCACGGTAAGGGGACTGCCGGGTAGATCCAATGGGGTCCCTCTAACGCTTATTAACATTGTTTAGTTACAAATTTATTTTAATTTGGTTTATTTTATTTTAAAATCATGAAATTATTATTATTAATTTTATAATTATTTATTTAATTTTAATTCTAATTAAAAAAATGTTCTCCTTCCCCTTCTCCCTTAATTCCCCCCTCCCCTTCCCTTATCCCGCCCCTAACCCCTTAATTGCTCACCCCTCCCGCAGGCTTGCCATTTATGGGCTGACATCGACCCATCCCTACATTCGAAAATTGCATCACTCCTGCTAATTGAAGTGTGCAATTGAGGTGAACACATCAGTATGTGTTCGACTCTCGTCGCGTGTGGTCGCTGTCTTCCTGAAGAATGGTAAGTGTGTTTTTTTAATTTTTGAACTTTCTCATATATTTTATATTATACTATTATATATTATATTATTATTATCTAACAATTGTTAATTAATTTATTAATTAATAGTTGTTATTTAATATATTATTTATTAATGTTTGTCGCCTCTTGAGGCAATTTAAATAATTAATTTTTCTCCTCTAGCCAATTTTGGCCATTTTTTCTGTGTATATATGGGTGATTGCACACAGACCAGCTGTGTGTGCAAGCACTTATATATATAAAAAAGCCCACTGATGACTCCCCTTCAGGCGAGGGACGAAAAACGTTTATGGGCGTTGCCTGTAAAGTAGTTTTAGGCAAAAAGGCCTACTTATAATTGTTATGCGAGTGTATTGACATCTCTATAACAATTTTTTGCTTGTTTTTCGGTTTTTGTTTGCTTTTGTGTTTTTTGTGACAATGTTTTTCATTTTTGTTTTGATTTTTCATTTTTGTGGTTTTCTTAGTGTTTATATGTTTATTTTATTATTATTTATCTTTATAATAATATGTGATTAGACAGGATAGGCAGGCTATTTAAGGAGACATTTTTTTCTTTTTCGAACCGAGACAAATGACGTACGAAACAGCCATCTTAGTATAGTTTTCCAGAGTATGTAGCTTTTACGTAGGGCAAAAAGTGATTACTGTGGATGAAATAAACCAGGGTTAGGAACCAATGGTTGCTTGGTTCTTCACCTAGGAGTTACCCCAATCAACACGTGTAGGGTTTAGAACATAAAAAACGCGAGTAAAACTAAATTTAATTAATTATTCAAAACTAATGAATAAAAAACTTTAATTTTTCAATTTTAACGGTTAGGTTTAGCCAGAAAATAATCCTAACACTTATCAGTAGTGGTTATATGGCGGTTCTGGCCCAACGTAGCGACTGCGCTGCGTGTGGAGCGTGTGGAGCGCGACTGCGCTGCGTGTGGAGCGTGTGGAGCGCGACTGCGCTGCGTGTGGTGCTATGGATATGTGAGAGTGAGCGAGAGGGCGATAGTTTGAAGGGAGGGGGAGGGAGGGAGGAAGGAAGGGGAGGGAGGGAGGAAGGGGAGGGAGGGAGGAAGGGGAGGGAGGGAGGGAGGAAGGAAGGGAGGGAGGAAGGGGAGGGACAGACGGACGGACATACATACAGACGGACAGACATACATAGCTCAGCGTGCTGACTGTTGCGATTGTGGTGTGTTCCTCTGCCTTGATCTCTGCTCGCTTGTGTATCGTTTGTGGTACTTGAGTGTCGTTGTTTTTGTTTGCGTTTTGGGGTGTACTCTTTGTTGTTGTAACTTTTATTTCTTTTTAATTGCTCTCATTTAATTTGCTATGTGGTTGTTGTTGTTTTTCTTTTTCTTCAGCTGGCGACGTACTTTTAGAAATTTTTGTTTTTTGCACAGATTCATAATGTAAACAAACGCAATTAGTCATTTAGAACATGTACGAATTTGTTTGCATATTGAACTTTGAATGGATGCGAATGACTGGGTAGTAGTTTTGCTATGTGGTTGTTGTTGTTGTTCTTTTTTCTTCATCTCAACGGACCTTTAGCAATTTGTGCACGGAATCATAAATGTAAACAAACATCCATGAGCATATAATTAGCTACATCGAGAATAAAGGGTCAATTGTAAATGTGTCGTCAAAGTCTCAAACACCAAAGTCTCAAAACGTTCTACACCGAAAAAAAGTTGTGAAATTAAGCGACAATTCGGAGAAATAAAGTGAAAAGTTAAATTTAAACTATTTAAAAAGTTAAACAAATATTAACAAATTCTATAAATAAATTTAACAACAATTAAAAGAAACTGGACAAACAAGTGAACTATTCAAGAACAAGAAAAAAGTTAAATATAGTATTTAAAATATTACTAAAATATAAACAAATTTAACAACAATTAAAAACTGTAAAATATTAGTTACAAGTCAGTGACAGTTCGGAGAAGTAAAAGTGAGAAATAAAAGTTAAATATACTATTTAAAAAGTTAATAAAATATAAAAAAATTTAACAACAATTAAAAATTGTACAATATTATTCACAATCAAGTGAAAATTCTAAAGAAAAAAAGCTACATATACTATTTAAAAAACAAGTGAAATATTTACAAGAAAAGAAAAATGAAGAGCTTCATGTGTAATGTTTGTGAACAGGAGTTCACTGCAATGCGCAACCTTAAAAGGCATGTGCAAGGGAAGCATGAAAGTGTGGCATACCAGTGCGAACATTGTAGCCAAAATTTTGCACGACTGGATGCTATGCGCAGGCACATAAAATTGATCCACTCGGAATCATCATCATCATCAACAACGCCATCAACATCATCAGTAACAAAACCAACACCATCATCATCATCAACAACGTCATCAACATCTGTTGCAGCACCACCATCATCAACATCTGTAGCAGCACCATCATCATCATCATCACTAGCCGCAGCATCATCATCATCACTAGCAGCACCATCATCATCAACATCAAGAGCAGTACAATGGCTACCAGTTAAACCTAACGAGAACGTTCGTTGTCCAAATTGCAATGAAGATGTTTCTCGAAGAGACTGGAACCATCACATCAAAACATTGAAGCATAAGAGGAATTGTTGGATGACAATTGACGGTGCTCTCAAATGCATAACATCATCTTTCCGGAATAGAATTCAAACCCTGATATTCCAAAATGAGGATGAGGGTCTTGTCATTCCGGAAAAGTTTTTTGAGAAGGCTCAAAATATAGTAGCCAAAGAGCTATTGAAAATGCTAGAGAAGCATACATCATATAAATTCAACATGGAATTGTATGCGGAATATTTCAAAGTGTTGGATGATGATGAAATGGTAGTTGAAATAAAATCATTTCAAACCAAAATGAGCTTAATTCAAAAATATGAAGAGATAAGTGACATATACAATGACATGTGCCAACAGATCAGCTCTAAAATGGGTGAGTTCCAGGAAAGGGACAGTGGATGGGCCCTACTTAGAATATGTCACCTGGAGGTGAACATCAACAAATATAGACCGTTGAAGGGATCCTCATACATCCCGCTCCCAGAATCCCTGCAGAAGAAGCACGCCTGCGTCAATATACAAAATGACGATACGTACTGCTTCAAATGGGCGATCATCTCAGCTTTAAGCCCCACCGAGAACAATTCCCAAAGACCGCAAAATTATGGGATCAACAGCATCGAAGCAGAGGAAATTGTGCTACACAATGGAGCTAAAGTGCATTTTAAGGGATTGACGTTCCCCCTCCCCATAAGCAGCATCGAACATTTTGAGAAGCAGAATCCTAACATAAGCATCAACGTGTTTGGATTTGATGAAGCTTCCAAAAACATCGAGGGACCGTATCATTGCACAAAGCAGGAGAAGGTGCAGCATATTAACCTGTTGCTGCTGCAGGAAGGAGAGCGGTTCCATTATGTATGGATTAAAAATATATCAAGGTAATTATAATTATATAACAATTTAAATTTTTGTTTTATATTAAACTTTTATATTAGGTATAAATTTTTCCAACTAATTTTAATTTCTCTTTTTTTCAAATTTTAACAGGCTCATACGCAACCAACAAACATATCACCAACATAAGGCATACTTATGCAACAGCTGCCTGCAGTACTCTCACAATGAGAGTACTCTACAACAACATAAACTGGTGTGCGGACGGACGGTGACAGAGATGCCGTCGATGGAGAAAGCGGTAATTAGTTTTAAAAATTATAATCATAAATTATACGTACCATTCGTTGTCTATGCAGACTTCGAATGTGTACTAAGTAGCGTAGATTTAGACTTAGCGAATAATACTAGAAATATAAGTAAGCATATACCAATAGGTTTTAGTTATTATATTAGTTGTAATTATAATAGTAGCTTAAATAAATTTAAAATTTATTCAGGGGAAGATGCCCCGAAAAAATTTGTAGAATATTTAGTTAGTGATATAAGATATATTTATAATAATTATTTAAGTGTAATTAAACCAATAAATTTTTTGTCTAATGAAGAGGTAAAACTCCAAAAAAACTCCAATTCTTGTCATATTTGCGAACAAGAATTGGGGGCTGATAGAGTGGCAGACCATTGCCATCTTACTGGAAAGTACAGGGGGCCGGCACATAACGAATGCAATTTAAAATTTCAAATTGCAAAGTTTGTGCCTGTATTTTTTCATAATTTTTCTGGTTATGACTGCCACCTCTTCATTAAAGAATTGAATTTATTTGAGGGTGATATTAATGTTATCCCCTTAAATAAGGAATTGTATGTATCCCTTTCTAAACGTATACAAGTAAGCGAAAAGAAAACAATCGAAATCAGATTCTTGGATTCTTTTCGTTTCATGGCATCGAGTTTGGATGCATTAGCGCAAAATTTGTCATCAAGTGATTTCAAAATAGTGCGCCAAATGTATCCAAACGATGATGAGTTTCAGCTCCTAAGACGAAAGGGGGTATTCCCATATGAATACCTCAATTCAATTAGTCGTTTAGGAGAAACCAGTCTTCCCAGCCATGATAAATTTTTTAGTTGTTTAACTAACAAAAATTGTTCGGTTGAAGACTATCAACACGCCTTAAAGGTTTGGAATGTCTTCAACTGCCAAACACTAAAAGATTACATGCTGCTGTATTTGAAGACTGATGTATTGATTTTAGCTGATGTTTTTGAAAACTTTAGAAAGGTTTGCAAAAATATCTATGAGCTAGATCCGTGTCAATATTACACAGCTCCAGGTTTATCGTGGGATGCAATGTTGAAAACAACAAAGATAAACCTGGAACTCTTCACTGATATTGACATGCACCTTTTTGTGCAAAAAAGTATTCGAGGCGGCATTGTCCAATGTAGTACAAGGCATTCCAAGGCAAATAATAAGTATATGATGGGGTACGATAAAAGTAAACCATCAACATATTTAACATATTTGGATGCTAATAATCTGTATGGATGGGCAATGTCGCAATATTTACCTTATGGGGGATTCGAATGGATGGAAAATATTGACCAATTCAACGTTTTTAAAATTCCATTCGATTCTCCCATCGGATACATACTTGAAGTAGATTTGGATTACCCACAGAATTTACATGATGCGCATAATGATTTACCATTTTGTGCTGAGAATAAAACTGTGGGTAATTCAAAGTGTAAAAAGTTGATTACTGACTTAACCAACAAAACTCGCTATGTCATTCATTATAGAAATCTTCAGCAATGTATAGAAAATGGTATGTTGTTGAAGAAAGTATATAAAATATTGAAATTTAAGCAGTCTTGTTGGTTAAGTGAATATATCAATCTAAATACCCATCATCGAAGTTTAGCAAAGAATACTTTTGAAAAGAATTTTTTCAAACTGCTAAACAACGCGGTGTATGGAAAGACTATGGAAAATGTAGACAAGCGTAAAGATGTCAAAATAGTAACCGATTGGGAAAGTAGGGGAAGGCGGTTAGGAGCCCGAGCACTAATTGCCAAACCAAACTTCCACAGCTGTACACAGTTTACAGAAGATATGGTTGCTATACAAATGTCTAGAGCTCGCTCTGTCTACAATAAACCCATATATTTGGGATTTGTTGTTTTGGAATTGTCGAAATGGAAAATGTATGACTTCCATTATAGTTACATGAAACCTAAATTCGCAACAAATCTCAAATTAAATTATATGGACACTGATTCTTTTATATATTCTGTTCAGTGTGAAGATTTCTATAGGGATATTCGAGATGATATCGATTCAAAGTTCGATACATCAGAGTATCCCGTGGATAATGTGTATGGTTTCCCCCTTAGAAATGCCAAAGTCCTTGGCATGATGAAGGATGAAAATAAGGGGGAAATTATGCAAGAGTTTATTGGGCTCAGGTCAAAAATGTATTCAATAAGTGTAGAAAATAACGTAGAGATTAAGAAAGGAAAAGGTTTCAAACAATCAGTAGTAAGTAATTTAAGTTTAAGTGATTATAAAGATTGTTTAGTTCATAAGAAAATTATATATGGAGACATGTATATATTTAGATCTAAGATACATGAAATATATACACAACTAGTACATAAGATAGCTTTAAGCCCTTTAGATGATAAGCGTTTTATTAGAAATGATAGTATAAACACATATGCGTGGGGGCATTATCGTATAGATTTAGAGCAGGAGTTAGATATAGATGAAGACATGTTTATGGATATAGAAATATAGAATATTATTTATAACTATCATAAAAATAAATAAGAAAAAATTTGTAAATAGATTTAAGAAAAACATTTATTTTCAATCAATAAAATTATATATTAACATTTAAATCTTTTGCATTGCATTATAATCTTTTATTTATTATCAATGAAATTTCGGAGTAGGATTGCATTTTCCAGCGCGCAGTGTCCATTATGGGAATGGCATATTCTTTGTAGTAAGTATGTATCTCTTAGAGTTTCCAGATTCTCGCAGCCAAATTCTTCTACATTCAATACAGGTTTCCCCAAAATTTCTTCAATCCATTTAGATTTTTCAACTCCTTTCACATATACAAGTTTATGTTTAATATTTAATTTCAAGAAATTCTCAACGCTATTAAAAGAGATAGATCCATCGTTCCAACGAAATCCATGGTGATTGTGATACAGCCAATTCGCCTGCTTTTTATATTTTAAAGATAAGTCTCTAAATTCAAATGGTGGTTTGATGATAAAGTTTTGATATTCACTAGAGCTGAAGGTTACTGCCAACTCTTTAACTATAAACTCATTAAAATTTCCTTTGAAGCCTTGCACATCCAAGGTTACAAATTTTTGTTGCTCCATTGCACTTAGACAACTTTTTTAATTTCGCCAGTCACTGGAGTGTATTCAATCAACTTATCGTGTATAAGTATACAATAAGCTGATGTATTGGCTGGAATATTCTTTGATGTTTTAAATTCAATTCGAATATCAATTGGTCCAGTTTTTATCGCTTCGTTTTGATGAGTTACATCCACCACTATTATCGGAGCTGTATCTTTAAAGTCTTCAGGCAGCAACAGAGGTTGGGAATCGCGCGCAAAGTAATTTTGTTGAAATTTCAAATACATATCATAAAGCATAGCATAACGATTACGGTCAAAATTCAGATTGAGATCATCATAGGGATATGTATCAGAATTTAAGTGTACTTTTACATCGGTTAAATGACAATGTTGAAATTTTTGATCTCGTCGAAAGGCTATAAGTATGAAGCGTGGTCTTTCATTCTGCGGTGATAATTTTACATTCCACAGATGATTGTTGCCTTGAGTGAGTACCGGATTGAAATGACAATCCCAACTACGGAATGCCATTAATAAAGGTTTTCCACTTTGGATCGTTTGAAAGAGTTGTAGTTTTGCAAAATCAGCCAACTGTACATGGGGAATTTTCCATGTGATATTAGTTATAGTTAATTTTATATTTTCGGTGGCAACAGTTGAATAAACAGCATTTTCATCGGATTTCGATCTCAGTAGTATAAGTTCATGTTTAGAATTTAAAATAATTTTGTTAAAGTCTTCAGCAAATCCCAATAGCATTTTCAATGGTATACAGAAATTAAAATATCCGTTCTTTATTTCAAGTTCATTCTTTGAAAACCATCCAGCATTTTTGAGCATGTTACTTTGAATCGAATTTAAGGAGACATAATTTTTTACTGTTGTAGTTACACCCAAGTGACGCGTACGATCGATCTCTAATCCATTAACTTCATAGCGAATTTCATCAAACATGAATGCAACACAATTGTTTTTTAATTTTACATTGGTTGTTGCGTTGCCATTTTCTAGAGTAACTGTACCTTCAATGTAAATTAAACTCTCACTGGGTAGAAGGTAAAGATCTTGATTTTGAACGGCTATCCGTATCTCGTCATTGCTGTTATATGATTGTAAATATGGTGAATAGCTATGGTATTCCTTTTTAATAATACTGTCATCGTAGAGCGGCGTTTGTAAAACATCAAGTATTTGACTCATTTTAATTTCAGTTTGTCTTTAGTTTTAAGCCCAAAGATTTTAGAAACTCTTTATTTTCAAATGACAGCTTTTTACGTTGTAGAGCGTTTTGAGTTGTTTGCGACTTGGACGACCTTGTCAGTTCAAATGGTAAAGAAGAAGTGAATGTAGTTGCACCTGGGTATGAGCTTTTATTATACACAATCATTGCTCCTGCGGTTTTAGGTGCAGTCTGAGTGTTATGGTTTCTCCACAAAAATTAATTAGATTACCGTTTTGGTCAACGATTTTCACAGTAATTGAACTTATCTGTCTGGTGTTTACTGGCAAATAGATTACATTTTTAGGGATCTCGTCTATTTTATAGCCAGGACTAACATTTAATGCAAACATATGGATTGTATGAGCTGGTATGTTGTTAATGTACGCGCCGCTAATTATGTCGCACTCAATGTGTATTGCGTTTATTTTCGTTATATACACGGGTAAGTCGGATGTATGTAGTTTTCCGGCTTCCAATACTTTTTTACTAAAACCCAATAGTGAACCAATGGTGCGTTCCTTATTAAATAAAATGTTATTTTTACTGGATCCTACGACTGCTTGCAGTGTATTGGGGTTGGCGGATATTTCCAGTTTCTCATTTGGATCTATACTAAAATATTTATTTTGAATAAATTCAGCAATGTCGTCAAGTTCGTATGAACCGACAGGAATCTCAATGATACGATCGCCAATGTGAAATAAATTATTTTCGTAATCAACATTCGGTATAGTGTGATAAGTATGAAAGTCTACGAGACCACACACATACTTTCCCTCTAAATCTATGGGTGGAAAATAATTAGCCGATAAAATGGATTTATTTCCACTTAAAGTAAGAGTTATTGACATCTTGAAAGTTGGTTGAGTAATGAAATGAAAAGTCAGATGCAATCTTTTTTATTTAGAATTTCTTTTAATAATAATAATAATGTTATTACTATATGAACAATATACATATTTAAAAAATATATTTATTACAATTTTATAAAATTTCATTTTTATCGATCCAAGAATTATGATCATTGCTAAATCCTAGCCACTTGACAAAAATTTGCCTGCCTTTAGTTTTAAGAACTTTTTCCACCAGATATATGCTGGGATACTTTGTTTTCAGTAGTTCACTTTCGTAGAATCCTCCTCTAATTGGATTCCCCTGGTAGTCTTCAAGAATATACGTTGTTGGGTTTGTAATTCTTATATTTTTAATTTTGAATATTTCTGTTGTCCAGTTCGGTGTATAGCCTTTCTCAAAAATGTGTTTATATTTACTTATACGCACATAATCTCCTTCCCGAAACTTTGGCTTTCTAAATATTTTCAAGTTGTTGTAGGCAGTATTTAATAATAACTTTTCATTGGCTCGATTCACTTCAGATGGAGCCATATTAATGGTTCGATGCTTTTTATGATTGTATTCGTTAATCAAACTTTTGTACTTGTCAATCCATCGATATGATCCATGATAGCTAAATTCCTTCCACATCATTTGCTTTAACGTTCTATTAAAACGTTCAACAATTGACGCCTTCAAAACACTGTACGAAGAATAATGGTTGATGTTATATTCTTTCATTAAATTTTGAAATTTTCCATTGAAGAATTCTTTGCCGTCATCGGTTTGTAAATTGCTTGGTTTTCGTCTTAAATCGAGTATGGATTTCATGGCTTTAGTAACATCAATAGCGTTTTTGGATTTTAAGGGTACAATCCAACCATATTTCGAGAATGTGTCTATTACAGTTAGAAGAAAGCGGTATCCATCATTATGTGTAGAATAACTACCCATTTCCACTAAATCTGCTTGCCAGAGGTCATCTATTCCCTTGGTTATTACTCGCCTTCGCTTAAAGTTCTTACGAGCTTGCCTGTGTAGCTCCTCTACTAAACCTCTCTTCATTTTCTGCTAAATTTAAGATTAAATCGCCAACTTTCTTTTCTATTTCAGCTATTGAAGTTCCTTTATTTAGTTCTTCATTTGCGATACTTGTAAACCGCTCAAGCCCTTCGCTTATATCATCTACATAATTCTTGTTATTACTGTCAACGTGTTGGTTCTTGTTTCGAAGTTTTACATATATTATTGTAACGACTCTAAGTATTCTATCACTTAGTATATGGATTTCGTTTTTAAAATAATCCCTTATCGGAGTAGTACTATTTTCAACAAATGACCGAAGATTTTGTATGACTTGCTTAATGTCGTTGTGTATTTTTTCCCTTAGTATATCGTTTTCTTCTTTAAATTCAACCTTTATCTGTTTAATACTATCTGCAACAAGTAATTGATGATTTTTGTTAACTTTTTCAATGTCTTTATCTATTTTTTCCTTTACCAATGAGTTCTCTGCTTGAATTTGCATGTGAGTCTGTTTGATTTCTTTGTAAATATTTTGCTTTAGTAAATTGTTTTCTCTTTGAAATTCCACTTTGATTCGATTTATACTATCTTCAACAAATGATTTTGTTACTGCATCATTGTCTTCGACAGGAGCATTAATATTCCTTAAGCGTTTCCAATGGAGATCCAAGTTTTTATCATTGTCCAAATTGAATCCTAAGGCTCTTGTAAAATTTCTTTTTAATTTATTGTTTAATGACTTCTCTATGGAATAATGACCGAACTTGTCGACGCTCATTTTACAATTATATGTATTTATGGAAATTGTGGTTATTTATATGATAATTACGCAATTATATTAGCTTCCCTAAGTTCTTCGAGTATTGAAACTATTTCGTTGTTGTGATTGGTGTGTCCTGCAGATTGTGATGATACTAATAGCCTTAACCTATCTACCAACTCATTTGGATCATCCCAATATATATAGTTTGGCTTTTGCTTGTTAACACTCATTAAACCGCTCCCCTTAGTTTGATTTTGTGAGGTAGTCGATGGAGTTATCTCACTGAATAATGGCTTTATGATGTCGGTGTATTTGAGAGCTCTACTTCCCTTTGCTCGTCCAGTGCTGTTAAAATTAAGTTTGTGTGCACTAGTATTTAGTAAAATACTTTTGTAAGCTTGTAGATCTTTATCGTCATAATTTGATGGTTCTTTGTTGAATAATAATTGTTGCAATCCAGGTGTAAAGTTCCAACTATTATCGGATATTATTATTTTATCATCGCGTAATGAGAAAGGGCTATTACCGATTCGCCATTTGCCATCAGATCCCTTGTATGGGCCATATGTGGTATCCAACTGATTCTGTTGTTCTAAGTCGGAATAGACCATTGATTCAGTAGATTTTGGATCGTCGAGTTCAGAGAATAATTTTGTTTTAGGTGATTTATTCATTATATCTTCTGCATCTTCTATTTGAGAGAAAAAGTCGTCGTCTTCATCGTCATTACTATTGATAAGAGTTTCGTTTGAGAAATCGACTTTTCGTGCTTTAGCTGGAGTACTTGTTTTTACTTTTAGCGGTACCTTATTGTATTTAATGTTATGCTTGTCCTTATTATAATTTGCATTGGAGTGGTTGACTATTTCTTTTAGAGGTTTTGTGATGTGGCTAAATGTCTTTTCTAATTCATTCTCTAAATCTGCTTTTCCCAATTTTATATTCTTAAATTTCTGTTTTAATATGCGTCTAGTTTTGATCAAGTCTTTTAATATTTTGTCATCCATTTTAGCAACAACATACAATATATCAGATCAGCTTTTGAACAGCTCTTGAACAGCTTTTGAACAGCTCTTGAACAGCTCTGAACACCTTTTGAACAGCGTTTGAACACCTTTTGAACAGCTCTGAACACCTTTTGAACAGCTCTGAACACCTTTTGAACAGCTCTGAACACCTTTTGAACAGCTCTGAACACCTTTTGAACAGCTCTGAACACCTTTTGAACAGCTCTGAACACCTCTTGAACAGCTTTTGAACAGTTTAGTTATATCAATGTTATCAGTTGAAAGCTAAGTAGCATACTAATATGAATATAATGGTAACCATCCATATTATAGGTGAATGTATGTATCAAATCCCTTTCTGTAACGTCCACCATCAATTGGATCGTCTTTGCTTATTACAAGAAATCCATATTTATCTTTCCAACATTCTCCGCATATATTAATAAATTTTTTATAAGCCATATCTGTTCCGACATGATCATTGTATATGTGCTTCATGTTCATCTCATCTTGCTTAAACATAATAATCATGTTGGCATTATCGCGCACCAAATGTTTAGGGATTCGTGTATATGTTTGGCATAAGTAAAAGCAATCAATAGATTTGTGTCTGCCCATACAAAAGTATTCTCGAATGTTGTTTTGCTTCTCACAAGCTACGTCATCGAATATCATTATTGAGTTGGTTTTTGCTTCATTCGGCTTGAGCACTTCTTCGTTCTCGGAAAACGTAAAGAATCCCATATTTTGAATTGGTTTTATTAACCGTTTTAGATATTCATATTTAGGTTGATATAATGATTTTGAGTACAAATATATGTTGGCAAACTTTAGGCCATTTGGACTTTCTATTAAACTCAACATGACATTAGTCTTTCCGCAATTCGAGGGTCCCACAATAAGACATCTAATTGAATTCGGCAGAAGGGAACTGTGTCTGAGTTTCGTTGCATTATTAGTAACAAGATCCATATTTTTTACAGTAATATTTTTGTCTTGCTTGACGAACCGCATTTTAGCTTATGATATAAATAAGCAATAATCACACCTTTATATTCATTTATATCGAAACAGTTCAATTGGAAAGATGTATAAATGACCAACGTTTACCAAAATAATTTCAGTCTTAATCAACCAGTAATTGGAAGAGGTCTTTTAAATAAAGCTATAAATTCTCTACCAGTTGAACTTCATTTACCGGGCTATCAATTTTGTGGTCCAGGAACTAAACTTAAAAAACGCTTAGAAAGAGGTGATAAAGGAATCAATCCACTGGACGCTGCATGTAGAGAGCACGACATTGCTTATAGTAATACACAGAACTTGGATGAGCGTCACGAAGCAGATAAAATATTAGCAGAAAAGGCGTTGCAAAGAGCAAAATCAAACGATAGTAAATATAGTGAGCGAATAAACGCATGGTTAGTAGCCAAAACAATGAAAGCTAAAGTCAAATTCGGTATGGGGAACAAACTAAATAAGAACCTTAAGAAACTAAAGAAAAAGGTGAAAAGATGCTGTGTAAAGAAAATTTTTACAAAAACTGTTAAAAATGCATTGAAAATTATCAAACAACGAAAACCAGAAGATATCGCCAATGCTATTAAAATGGCACAAGGTGTAATCAAAAAGTCTTTTGGACGTAAAAAATCCCTGATAGATATTCCACGTGTTATACCTATTCCAAAAGTAGGAGGTTTTCTACCACTAGTACCCATTTTAACAGCTCTTGGAGCCGTTGGTGGTTTGGCATCTGGTGGTGCTGCAATCGCGAAAGCAATTAATGAAGCCAACTCTGCAAGAAAACAATTGAAAGAAGCAAATCGACATAATCAAACTATGGAAGCAATTGCTATTGGTAAAGGCTTGTATCTTAAACCCTACAAAAAAGGATTGGGATTATATTATAGCCCTCAACCAAAAAACTTTTGAAGAAGCTACCCAACAGAGCCCTCACAAATATCGACCTAATGAAATATACAACGAATCTACCACACTTTAGAGGTATTTTTATGTTAGATACCTTACCAAGGCATCCACATCATCAAGAATGTGGGATCGTTAATCTTGATAGATCGGAGGGACCTGGTACTCATTGGGTAGCATATTATAAAAATAAGAATCAGAAGGAATATTTTGATAGTTTTGGAAACTTGCAACCACCGTATGAAGTAATCCAATACTTGGGTGATGGAATACGTTACAACTACACTCAGCATCAAGATTATAATTCATTTAACTGCGGTCATTTATGTCTAAAATTTCTTTACAATTCAACTTTTTTTAGGAGAAATAACGAATAAAGTTTATTAAAATGAAATCAAATTGTGTTTTATTTTATTTATATTTTATTTGTATTTATTATAAGGTATATTTGATGATGAAGAGGTATTCCACTCCTTGTCTGATTTAAATGGATTTTTCACCACTGCATACTGCATCTTCTTTGTCCAAGATTATTTCATTGTGAAACTCTCTCTCTCTCTCTCTCTCTCTCTCTCTCTCTCTCTCTGTGCTCTCTAAATTCTAACTACTAACTAAACTAAAAATTTAAATATCTTGTCATAAATACTATTTTCTTTGATTGCATATATTCAGTTTTAGTTCATCTTTCGATCGGTGCAGTTAATAGCTCTTCAATTAGTTTTATAGTGCTACCTATCAAGAAATTACGAAATAAAAAATTTGAAAATGAATCTGAACCAACGTCAAGGATCATCAACTTTTTCCGTCGCTGCTATGGACGATTTCAATCGAAACAACAGTGTGCAAAAAACCACACTAGCAGTTAAGGATATGGAGCCAAACAAATCGTATTCAATTAAAAAGGTCCGGAAAACGAAAACTAAGTTTGGAGCCCGAGTTTTGATGGAGTTGGAAGAGAATGTAATTTTTCTGCCACAAAGATTTAACAACATCAGCGATGAGACAATAGAAGAATTCTCAAACGGAGCTTACTATTTGTGTAAAATAATGAAGGAAGATACTGACGACTTTCGCTTGGAGGTTCTGGTTGACTTTCCTTTAACACAAGCAATGTATTATCAAATGTGAAAACTTTGTAAATTAATATGTTGGATGAATAAATAAAATAAAAACTTAATTTATAATTTAAAAAATAGATTTCTTTTTTATTTTTTCAATTTAGAATATAATAGCATCCATTCAAAGTGGAATTTCAAAGAGAAAACAATTTACTAAAACTCCCTTGAGATGAAGAAAAAAAGTCGGAACTGCAGAATTTTTTTTTTTAAATTTTATTTTATTATGTATTATGTTATAATATATTTATTTAATTTAAATATAATATAATAATATGGAAAACACTAATTTTCCAAAACTTCCTGTAGACATGGGTAAACCGCTGGAAACCCAGGCCGGAGATGTTGGATCGTCTTCAATACTCCAACGATGAATCTCAGCCACTCCAAGCTTGGGTTGACGTCAAATATCCTACGCATCTCCACCAGCATGGGAGCCAGTGGTTGCAAATCCCAAGCGTTGGCCTGGATCTCGGCCAACACTTCGTCTACAATCATGCCAACAGGGAAAATATAGTTCTCAATTGTGTACCTCGACATGATTCGATTTAAATTTTAGACTGACTGAATAAAATTCTGACCACGACGAGCGTATTTATACTGGGATCCGGCAAAACGAAAGCTTAGATCAGCAAATTATTAAGCGCGGACAAAACAAAAATCGTAAAATTTTTATTATCCAACGATTGATTTCCATGAATAGATTCTAAATAATCTTGATGTTTATAATGATTTAATTTAGCATTTCATCTAAATGCTCATCAAGCAAAATTTCTTTTTTGGGTTCTTAAAAACTCGTCATAGTCACATTCTCCATCCTTATTAATAAACAAAATTCGTTTATGTTTATACATGTACTAAATGACCAATTGCATTTGTTTACATTTATGATTCTAATTTACGACTTTTTATTCTGAGAAATATTTGTAAACGGAAAGTACCGAAATTGTCAACTCCAATTCCGAGATTGAAATAATTGCATATACACTGTGGTCGCGAGGTAATCGAACACTTGAAATGCTCAGAATTGATTTACTAAATCTACAACAACAACAACCACATAGCAATTAAATCAGAGCAATAAAAAGAAATAAAAGTTCCAACAACAAAGAGTACACCCCAAAACGCAAACAAAAACAAAAATTTCTAAAAGTCCGTCGCCAGCCGAAGAAAAAGAAAAACAACAACAACCACATAGCAATTAAATGAGAGCAATTAAAAAGAAATAAAAGTTACAACAACAAAGAGTACACCCCAAAACGCAAACAAAAACAACGACACTCAAGTACCACAAACGATACACAAGCGGGCAGAGATCAAGGCAGAGGAACACACCACAATCGCAACAGTCAGTACGCTGAGCTATGTATGTCTGTCCGTCTGTATGTATGTCCGTCTGTTTGTCTGTCTGTATGTATGTCCGTCTGTCCCTCCCCCTTCCTCCCTCCCTTCCTTCCTCCCTCCCTCCCCTTCCTCCCTTCCTCCCTCCCTCCCCTTCCTCCCTCCCTCCCCTTCCTTCCTCCCTCCCTCCCCTTCCTCCCTCCCTCCCCCTCCCTTCAAACTATCGCCCTCTCGCTCACTCTCACATATCCATAGCACCACACGCAGCGCAGTCGCGCTCCACACGCTCCACACGCAGCGCAGTCGCGCTCCACACGCTCCACACGCAGCGCAGTCGCGCTCCACACGCTCCACACGCAGCGCAGTCGCTACGTTGGGCCAGAACCGCCATATAACCACTACTCTTATCATCAATTATAAAAATTGCATCATGAAATAGAATGGATTTTTAATCTCCCATAAGCGCCATGGTTGGGAGGATGGAAGAAGATCTTCAGTGATCTTAGATCTAGAAATACTTAGGTCGGCTGGTTTTGAAGAACGGAAAATAATCCTGGGGATAGAATTTTACATCTGGATGAACTTATCCTTTCATGAGAAAGTTTCTAAAATTAAAAAAATAAAAAAAATAGAAAAGCAAATTTTCTATATAATAAAATGTTTCCCGTGAAGTCGTTGCAATATAAACTGGACCTATCGAACCTAAAGAAAAAGAAGAATAAAATCACTTCAGAACCAAGGAATGCAGTCAATTGTGGCCTTATTGTTGCAGAATTATCTCCGAGGTGGCAGTGTTTTTTTTTATTTTGAAATAAATCAGCGGTTAAGGACAGTTGTTGATTATGATTTATTGAATTACATTGAAAACTTACCTTTGAGAACTTTGATGATGATGAATCCGGAGATCAGTTGTTGTTGTTGTTGTTGATGGAGAATCGTGTTTTCCAAATTTATAAACGAAATCCGAGTAAACGAAGTTTTGATCACGAAATCGATCACGAAAGTTCAAAAAGTGGCTGTTTTCGACTGTTCAATAATATAGAACCATATCTGCTAATGATATCTACATGTATATTCTTACCGATGGCCAAGTAGCGATAAGATTCCTGGTCGTTTTCTCCAAGCCTTTTTTCGCTAAATAGTTTAATAGTTAATAGTAGTTTATTAATTTCTTTCTTCTAAGAAACTAAATGTTTTCTAATTGGACTAATTGGCGAGCAAACATTCGCTGTACACGGACCAAGATGAAATGAGCAATGTAATTGGAATTGGCGAATTGTATGTATACTATTTTCCAGTTGGTTGAAAAAAAAGCGCGGTTAATTCAAGGCCATACTTGGAAAGGAATTGTAACAACGGGAAAAGTGTTAACATCTCCATACAAATTCGCAACTTAAATGTTTCCAATCCAAAATTTTTTTACTTTTATTTAGTGTTTTCCTATCGAAAAGTCTCAGAAAAGTACTAAAAGTTATAAAAACAATACTATATGACGTCCTTTAAAGTTTTAAATTAATTTTATGCAACATTAAATAATTTGTTCAGTATCGAGAATGCGTACTCGCGATTCTCAACTTTTTTGGCAAGCCTTTGTGAGGCATGGTAACCCTTACAAGAAAAAGAAATATTTTTAGCCGAAGAGATGCCAATGTACTCAACCAGTTTTGTTGAATATTAATATGCGTTTTACTTTAATATTTACTTAATTGTGATTTTAGTTCCTTTGGTGTTTAATATAAAGGAATGTTAATTTAAATGCATGGATTGTAAATTTATTTGTGTTTGTCTAATTGAAATAAATGAATTGTAAAATTATTTTTGTTAACTCATTTCAATTTAAACAAACAAGAAATGAAAAATGACAAATACAAATAAGTTTATATTACTTGTAAGTATATGCAAACCGCTAAGAAATCACAACTCTTGCATGCAAAGTAGTTTTTCTAGTAATGCTTACTTAAGAACCAAAGGAATAAAAAATAATAAAGTTGTGTCGTTGGTATCCCTGTCACGTAGTCACGCCATAATTTTGTGGCGATGTTGAAAGAAACCAAAATGCTTTACCGTTATAAACGGCATCACTTATATTCGTTTCACTCACACACACACTGTGTGACTGAGAATACCACGTCTTCTTCTTGGTTTTGACGACGAAAATTAGGCCTGGCTAGACGTAGTATCTTTCGAGCAGTTTCACGACTCTTATATTGACACCATTGATGGCTACACACTGGTGTGTGTGAAATGCACTGCATAACCAAATGTTGGCCAGAGTGAGAGAAAATATGAACGCGTTTGCCACGCGTTCGGCAAACTACTTTGCTCTTCTTTCGTTACTTGATAACCTTGAGGAGGGTATCACTAGGATAGCAACTGAGTGAAATTGTTTCAAAAGTTCTTGTTACGCAGTGCGTCTAGCCAGGCCTATTTTCTTCACCACGCTCGCGAAATTGAGAGCACTTTGCAGTCTTGTTGACCGTTCCCCTGGAGGGGAGTGCAGGGTTCACCTCAGAGGTGAAAATCACTTCGGAACAGCCGAATGAATGATTTTACTGGCCGGCAAGCTTGGCAAGTTACTGGCCAAGCTTGCCGGCCAGTAAATTCCTATAGAAATTGTATGGCGACTGGTTGGTAATGTTGTCCATTCTTTTACTTGCCGGCAAGTAGCTGCCGAAGCCACCCGAGTGCATTTAATGAGAGAAGAATGAGAGAGGTTTGTTTGGCTCTGAAGTGCACTCCCTTCGGCAGCTACTTGCCGGCAAGTAATTTGTTAGACAACATTACCAACCAGTCGCCATACAATTTCTATAGGAATTTACTGGCCGGCAAGCTTAGCCAGTAACTTGCCAAGCTTGCCGGCCAGTAAAATCATTCATTCCGCTGTTCCGAAGTGGTTTTGTGGAATTTTTGCTGCATTTCATTCCATGAATGGAAATGATAAATTCACAATAAGGCAACAAATTAATATCGAAGTTATAACAACAACCCTGAAATTAGTTAAAAGTGGGTTTTGTTCCTTACTAAGTAAAGTAAAATACATAGTATTTATAAATGAAATATTTTCTTCTCTTTCAACTCAAAGAGTTGATGTTGATGTTTTCTTCATTTTCACCACGCTCAAATGTCAAATTAATGACAACCGCTTCTACTGACAATAAATTCCGACATCGCTATACACCCACACACACACAAAAGTGAAATCCATTGAAACTGATTAGCGACAAAAATTTGTGAAATTCTGTTAAAGAAATCCGTGGAGCGGTAGTTTTTTAGTAATTAACTAGCATCTAAACAGATTTTGTTGCAAAGGACATCCGAAGAATTTAGACGGCTGCACGTGCTATTGATAAAAAACGATGGTAAGTTGCACGCTCGCACAGCAGAGTGTTGCATAAAACCTGCTACATAAACAAGAAAAACTCCAAAAAGAGAAGATAGGAAAAGAAAAGAGACATCAAGGCGTCCAACTCAACGTCTCTAAAAAGGGCATCGACGGATCCAACATAGTAGTTGGAAGCATCAAGAAGTCACCTTCCACAGCGCTCCATCGCCAGCTGTATATTGGACACTCCGAATAATTTTCCGGTGAATCACTGACACCCACACTCACAAGCACACACGTCCGCGTCACCTTTCCTCCAGTCGCTCCTAACGCATTCCATGTATCCGTGGAGTTCCGCGGCCTACAATCAGGCAGGCGCAGGTTATGGCGGCGGTGCCTTGTTTCCGGCGAGCATGGTAAGAGCGCCACACAAGCAATACACCCATCCACACACACACACACGCAAAGCTGCATATACGCCTACTATTGCTAACTTGGTGGATTTGGTGAAGCTGTAAAGGAACTAAAGCGGTTTCTTGCAGCGTAGGCTCAGTACGACGCTCTTGGTTTAGGTGGAGGTTTAGTTTGGATCTTTAGAGTCCGAGAGGAACCAATATGTATTGATTTCGTTTCATTCATTTTAACCTGTTAAATCTTTTGTAGCTTAGTCGGATTTGTTTTGTTTTTGTTCTCTATTTGTTTGTTATCACTGTAAAAGTTGCTTATTGCTCACATTTTGTTTCTTATCATTTCTCATTGAAGAGGCATAAAAGTTGTATAATTTATTTAATGTTGTTGTTGTACAACACTTATAATTAGAGAAGCTTTTGATTTTGTTTCAACTTGAGTGTCCCTCCCAGTACAGTGGAGTCACGTTGCTAATCCTCGAGATTTGATTGCATAGCTGTGAAATCTTGGGGTTTGGAGAACTGCGACTGTAGCTCACAAACCTAATTATGTTTGCCAAACATTTGCAAGCGAACCAGCTGCAACTAGATTTAGTCGGTATTGCTGCTTATTGAACCACATCGCTGTCTGGCCCACTGTACCGCATTCTTATCAACAATTTATATGCTTAGTCGCTTGATTGGCGCTTGACTTGTTTGCATTTATGTACGCTTCAGTTTCCGTTGCTGTTTGGAATTCATGCTCATATTCGAACTCAATCAATCAATTGAAACGATTTGCTTTTGTCTCATTCTTATTTACATTCACGATTTTGTTGCTTCTTTCAATGTGAATAGTCTGCTTTTAGCCTAACCAACCTCCCTGCTGCTTTGCGCACCGATTTAATTCGGACATCCCGTCACTCATTCATCCATCCATCCACATTTTGCATGGATTCAGTGCTTTCCAAACGCTTCTCTCGTTACAGACCATGCCGAATGGTTTAGATGACCAGGAGAAGCTGCTCAGCGAAGCCATTGGCAACGCGCGCAAGCAAGCCTTTCAGATGAACCACTTCCTGGACAGGGAACGCATGTTGGATGCTCTCAAGTGCGCGAGCACCATGCTGAGTGAGCTGCGCACTTCGATGCTTTCGCCCAAGAGCTACTACGAGTTGTGTGAGTATGCGAGAGTGTTTGTTTAGCCTTCATTTTGCTAATTGAACTCCACTCCGTCTCCTACTCCTCCTCCTCCTTCAACCTGCTTTATATCAATACGAGCAGACATGGCCATCACTGATGAACTCTGCCACCTGGAGTTGTATCTTTTGGAGAACAGCCGCAAAGAAACCGATCTGTACGAGCTCGTTCAGTATTCGCACACGATAGTGCCACGCCTGTATTTACTGATCACCGTGGGCATCGTGTACATAAAAAACGACGCCTCGCTGAAGCGTAGCATCCTGAAGGACCTGGTGGAAATGTGTCGTGGGGTCCAACACCCGCTGCGTGGCCTCTTCTTGCGCAACTACTTGTTGCAGTGCACGCGCAACATTCTTCCGGATGTGTTGGTGCCCGAGAATGAGTACGAGGGCAACGTCTATGACGCCATCGATTTCGTACTGACCAACTTTGCGGAGATGAACAAGTTGTGGGTGCGCATGCAGCACCAGGGCCACTCCAGTGAGAGGATTCGTCGCGAGAAGGAACGCGAGGAGCTTAAAATCCTGGTGGGCACGAATTTGGTGCGTCTTTCGCAGCTGGAATCGGCCACGCTAGAGACTTACCAGCGTCTTATTCTGCCGGGCATATTGGAGCAGGTGGTCAGTTGCCGCGACGCCATCGCGCAGGAGTATCTAATGGAATGCATTATTCAGGTGTTTCCGGACGAGTTTCACCTGCAGACACTGGACCCGTTCTTGAAATCGTGTGCTCAGCTGGAGACTGGTGTCAATGTGAAGAACATAATCATATCCTTGATTGATCGATTGTCCTCCTACAACCAACGCGTTGGCAAGGTGAGTAGAGGGATGGCTTCCGATGTCCGTTCTGTTTCTTGTTCCTCCTAACACCATTCCCTGCTTCCCGCAGACCAGCGGCACTGACATCGGGTCTATTATTCCGGCAGAGGTTGAGCTCTTTGAGGTATTCAGTGTGCAGGTGGCGAACATTGTGCAGGTGAGTAGCTGGTGAATCCACAAAACCTGGGCCTTACATACCCCTCACCCGTAGACCCGCACAGATATGCCGCTGGAAGATACCATTTCGCTGCAGGTGGCTCTGCTGAGTTTAGCCCAGAAGGTTTACCCGGAGCGTGTCGACTACGTGGATAAAGTGTTGGCAACAACAACACAGATTTTGGAGCGTTTGAACATGAACAAGTAAATCGCATTCAATTCTCTGCGAAAGTAAAACTTCTCATGCGTTTCTTCTCTGCAGCATATCGCACTTTCTTTCACTGAATCACGAGTTGTCACGTCTATTGCGCATTTGTGTGGACTTCTACAACAACATCTTAACCGTCATACAACTGAAGAGCTTCTGTCCTCTGCTGGAAAAGTTCGACTACACCTCGAGGAAATCCTTGGCTCTGAACATTGTTATGAATATCTTGGAGAATGAGACTTTGATACCAACTGCCGATGAAGCCGACAGTGTGTTGACAATGATTTCGCCATTGATAAGGGACGAGGTGAGCAACGACGCTGCCGCAAATGCAAACGGACACAACGAACGCGTTGACCAGGAGGAGTTCGCGGAGGAACAGGGAATCGTCGCCAGGTTTGGAAGTGGTTGAGTTCAAAACATATATGGCATTCATTTAAATTCTACTCGCAGATTTATTCACCTTATGAAAGCAGATGAGCCCGATATGCAGTATAAAATCCTACAGTCGGCACGCAAGCATTTGGGTAGCGGCGGATCACAACGCCTTAAGCACGTGCTGCCGCCCCTCATCTTCTCCGCATATCAACTGGCTTACAAGTACAAAGCGATATCCGTGGAAGATCCAAACTGGGACAAAAACTGTCAAAAGATTCTGCAATACTGTCACAGCACCATCGCGGTGCTGGCCAAGGCCGACCTGCCCGAGCTGGCGTTGCGTCTGTATCTGCAGGGGGCGCTGGTGATTGGCGAAATCGGCTACACAAACCACGAAACGGTCGCGTACGATTTCATGACGCAGGCCTTCTCGCTCTACGAAGACGAGATCTACGATTCGAAGGCCCAACTGGCTGCCATCACTCTCATCATGTCCACATTCGAGCAAATGTCTTGTTTCGGCGAGGAGAATGCTGAGCCACTGCGTACAAACTGTGCACTCGCAGCTTCGAAGCTGTTAAAGAAACCAGATCAGTGCAGAGGCGTCGTCGCCTGTGCGGCGCTCTTCTGGAGTGGCAAGTACGTATGACGTAAGGGCGGAGGGGGATGAGGAGAGACGAACTAAATTTGTGATATAATCTCCCAAATACTCATTTATTTGCAGGAAAAATGGCGAAGAAATGCACGACGAGAAACGTACACTTGAGTGCCTTAAGAAGGGCGCACGAATCGCCTCCCAGTGCATGGACACCGGCGTCCAGGTGCAGCTGTATGTCGAGCTCTTGAATTATTATTTGTTTTACTTCGAGCGCGGAAATTCGCTGATCACCGTTGCTATGCTCAATCAGGTGAGTTCAGTCGCATCCAGTGGCGATAAAGATTCAAGCGAATTTATTCGAATTTTCCGATTTCAGCTGATTGCGAAGGTCAACGAAGAGTTGCCCAACTTGGAACCCAGCGAGGAGACCAAACAAATTGAGATGCACTACAAAAATACACTCGCCCATATTAAGAGCCGCATCGAGTCGAACGATTCTGGCCTAGAAGTCTCTTTTGCTGGCATTGCAATTAATTAGGAAAACTTAACAAAATATAACGTTTTTATAATTAACGAGTTCGTGTCGAAAGCTCTTCAGTTGCATTATTTGCGAATGATTGGAAGATGTTACTGCTCACCCGTTACTCCGCCGCTCTCCCCTCCTCTGAAATCATTCGTCCTTTACTCGGCCCCACTCCCCTGACAGACTTATAACTTGAAATGAATTTTACTCTAGCCATAATAATGTCTTTTTTTCAATTGTCTTCTAATCAGTTCTGACTTTTAGCAAACAGATTTCCTTCACTCGCAAACAAAAAAAAAACATTTTCAATTATTGTTCTTATTTTTATTATGCTATATTATTATTATAAATATAATCTTAATTATTAATTATGTTTAGAAGAAAAAAAAAACGACCATCTTGAAATTATGTTATTATGCTCTAGTATTAGCAACTTAAAATTTATAAAAAAAGAACTGGCAACAGAACAACTGATGTCTGACATACATATACGATTATAAATAATAAAATTAATATAAAAAAGGTTTTAAACTAAAGACTTTCTATAAAAAATTGTGTCAAAATGTGTGCTTAGATTCTGCGGAACTTAAAATTTTTTTGAATATTAGATTTAATACGATGCTTGCTTTTTGTACTTGTAAATCATGTGAACCTACAAACAGTTGTTCTACAATTTCTAAGCCGGTATTTTTCGGTACAGTAATAAAATAACGATTGCGGGCTTTGATTTTTTTATTGCTGCTTTCTTGATTTCCACTTTCCTACCGTTTTGAGCACATTGTTACCATCTCTTTTGTTTTGACTCTTCCTTTCTTTGAATTTGATAAATATTAGGTTGGTATTGAAAATGGGCAAAATCGGTCAACACGCCTATTTTTTAATTAGACATGTTCAATTAGAAATATCAGGGTGTGTACAGGGTACTTATGCAGTATAGTTCATGAAAACAAATTTCTTAACAAGGAAATGAAATTTATGATAGGGTTGGCAGTGTTTTCTAGAATTTCCAAATCTGGAATACAAAATCTTGAAAAACAAAATCCTAAAAATTTTTATACTCTACACCTTAAGGTAAGGGTATATTCACTTTGTAACGAAATGTGTAACGCATAGAAATAGAGACGATAGAAACGATAGGTATAGAAAAGTATATATATTCTTGATCAACGTGACCTCCTGAGTCGATTTAGCCATGTCCGTCCGTCTGTCTGTTGAAATCACGATCACAAGAGAACCGGTGAAGATATCGTGATGAAATTTTGCATAAATTTTTGTTTTGAAAAAGGTAATGACCACGCCTACTATTTATACAGAGGCGTAGCTAGGTCTCATGGAGCCCGGGACGGTTAATCAACTTTTAGCCCCAAAAAAGCCTAGAATTCAATAAGTCCCTACTTGATTTCCACAACTGCCGCCCCCGACATTGTGCCGCCCAGAGTGGACCGCCACCCCCGCCCCACCCTAGCTTCGGCACTTTTTTCAAAACTTTTAGGTGTAGGGTATCTAAGATTCGGCCAGACCGAATATAGCTTTCTTACTGGTTTTTAAATATATTCATTAAATGTACATAAATGTATTTATTTGCGCAAATAAATAAATACATTTATGAATATATTTAATACTTCAAACTTCGCAGAATATTTCCTTGGCTACAACTTCCATACGAATATATTATTCTTTTATGCATACAGGGTGTTTCGCATAAGAGGGGCCATATGACTAGGGCGTGTAGGTTGAGTCATTCTTTTAGAAAATTGCTCCTCCGTCCTCCGGCGAGGGGGGGAGGGAAATCGACCCCTGGGTCCATACGATTTTTTCATATCTCGACCCAACCTACTTGTCCTTGTTTTTGGCACACCTTATGTGTTACACCCTGTATAAGTTATACTCTTAAAAACTGCAAGTAATAATATCGATTTGAAGCCCCGTCGTATCATCACGGATTTCGAAAAAGGGATTGTATCCGCAGTAAAAGAGTATTTTCTTTCGGCCATATACAAAGGTTGTCTCTTCCATTTAGGGCAAATAATTTGGCGGAAAATACAAAAGCGGAGTCTAGCTAGCAGATATGGAAACGATGAGCAATTCTCTACACAGATGCGAATTATTTCTAGTTTAGCTTTTGTTCCTCCAGAAGAAGTTATAACATATTATAAAGCACTCTACGAACACGTAGATGATGATGGAAAAAACATTTTAAAATGGTAAATAACTATATAACAGGGAATAGTTGCTTTAAAAAAGTTTACAATGCCAAACCATAATATTGACCCGATTTATGGTCAATTGCAGATGCTATTGAGCATAACATACCTCGTACACAAAACTCTATATAGGCATGGCATAGAAACCTTGGAGTTTTGGTTGGAAGGCCACACATTGGATAATATAAAAATTAATAGAAGAGCTCGCTAAGGAGAGTCTAATAGTTAAAAATACAGTGGCTAAATTTAAACGTGGCGAACGTTTGCTGACGAAAAGGAAGCAAGTTAAAAAGGAACAGCAGATAAAAAATGTTTAAAGAAATCGACTAAATACGCCCCACATGGACTATCTACTCCAAATTCCGTCCATAAATTCTAAATTAAAACAATTGTTTGCACTTAATAATATGTTCATATAAAATATTGTACATATTGTATGTACAAATAAAAATTAACCAGTAAGAGTGTTAACTTCGGTCTGGCCAAAGCTCATATATCCTATATCTGTTTTTTTACATTTATTTAACACGGGGGTGGCATTTGAGCTGTTATATTTTAAAGTGGAATAAGTTCCTTTTTTTATGTATCGAGATATTTAAGGGTTTGCATTTGAATAAATTTAAAAATATTGACAAACTCTAATCAATTCGAGTGATTTTAACACTTTTTAATTGTGGTATGAAGTAATAACAATTAAAATTATTTGAAAACTAAACGATATTTTTATTTTCGAATGGTCTTATACTACATTAAAAAATAACATATATTTTATAACAATAGTTATAGTTGGTATGTAAAACAAAAAACTCATCATATCGTTGTATTTCTCTCTTGTTAAGGAAATTGAAGCTTTAGAGATTAAACGCAATTGAAGCGGCAGGATGCAAGATGCAGATACAAATGCTGCCAAGCTCTGGCGATTAAACCATAGCTGAAATGTCTAGCGGCCAAACGTTGAACTGTCAAGAAATTGTAAACAAACCAGTAAGAAAGCTATATTCGGCCTGGCCGAATCTTAGATACCCTACACCTAAAAGTTTTAAAAAAAGTGCCGAAGCTTGGATGGGGCGGGGGTGGCGGTCCACTCTGGGCGGCACAATGTCGGGGGCGGCAGTTGTGGAAATCAAGTATTGACTTATTGCATTCTAGGCATTTTTGGGGCTACAAGTTGATTAACCGTCCCGGGGTCCATGAGACCTAGCTACGCCTCTGTATAAATAGTAGGCGTGGTCATTACCTTTTTCAAAACAAAATAACTAGCTTAGTTGTTTTATAATTGTGTTCATTTAAACTTTATTTCCGTGGTAATAAACTTTTTTTCATACTGCTATACTGTATATGTAGTGTAAAAGTGGGCGGACCGCACCCAGTTTTGATGTAATAATGTTTTTGTAAAACAAGTTGTTATCTAAAGTTTTATTCAGGAAGTTTATATATTTAACAATATAACCCTCTTTTGCCTGTGTAACCTAAAAGTGGGCGGATCACGCCCATATTTGGCACATTCACGTAATGCTACTCTATACCCAGGAATGAAATTTTGTTGTAATAGCTCAAAAACGAACGCTGATATCACATTTTTAATAAAAAATAGGCGTGGCCGTGGACCGATTTGTGTATGCGTACGCCGTCGTCTTCCGGCTTCGCTCGGGAATTCGCCACTTGAATCGTTAAACTGATCTCATCCCCCTCCCTTGTTCCAAATTAGATAGAACTCAGCAAATTTTCAAAAACATTATAAATGGTTTTATTTAACTTACATGGGTACATCTATCTTATTATAGGCGGTTATCAACAGGCTTGCCTGTAACTTAATTTAATAGTACAAAAATATCATCTTCAAACAGTGAACACAATTTAAATTATTCTTATTTTCGGAATGAATTGAATTATTCTTTGTAATAAAAAAATCAAAATGGTGGCGCAGCAGTAACGCAATTATAAATAATCTTATTTTCGGAATAAATTGAATTATTCTTTGTAATAAAAAAATCAAAATGGTGGCGCAGCAGTAACGCAATTATAATTAATTTTATTTTCGGAATAAATTGAATTATTCTTTGTAATCAAAAAATCAAAATGGTGGTGCAGCAGTAACACAATTATAATTAATCTTATTTTCGGAATAAATTTAATTATTAGTATTAATAAACTCAACTTCCTAACAAGAACGATCACAACGAAAATGCCAAAACGAGGAGCTGCACGCAACAACTTACATATTTCGGCGCAGCGGCAGAGCTCGGTGTCGGTGCCGGTGAAAGACCATTGCTTTCAAAAGGCGGGTACGCCTGGTCGTCCTCTGGAACACTGCTGGTTGTTCTGCAAAATAACGAAAACATAAGTAAATTTTTTTATTTATTTTAGTTTACATTACTTTCTGCACGACCGAACACCCTCTAGGAACGCCATCGATTCGTAATGGCAGCATGTCTTCCTTCGAGATGGTGCAGCGCTTCCCGAAGCTAGAATTTTGGATTGCTTCACTCGGCGATACATATCGCGAAGCGTATTCTACCTTTTCTGGCATGCGACCCCTAGAACACAAATTTCGTAATTAAATAAAAAAATGAAGATTATAATTATATGCTAATTATACATGTTAACACTAATATGTATTAGCAAAATACTTACCATTTAAATTTAACCGCTTTCCAATTTCCTCCCACAGTCTGTCCTTTAGGGCTACATTTTTGTAATTCGACGAGCCAGATCGAAAAGACAGTTGTATTTCCTGACTTCTTCGATCAGTTTTTCGTCCAATTCCATTTTAATTCTATAATTTTAGTTTACACAAAATTAAATAATATAACTAAATCAAGAAATAAATACTCACTTATTCAAATGTTCATATAAATTTTGCGGGAAACTTTTATCAAAACGTCAAAAAAGAGTAAAGAAATACAGAACAAGAATGCTACTGCCGCTATCAAAAGCCGCCAGAAATTAGAAATGCTACGTTTACACCGACCTCGAATGACTCATTCGAGTCAGATTTTTCGAATGCGAACCCTAATGAGAATATTTTCCATACGATTTGCGAATGAGAATCTATCTCATTCGTCATGAATGCGAAGCGAATGAGAACAAAATTAAGATCATTCTATAGTGGAAATGGAACGGAAATAATTTATTAATAATAATAATTCTGTTTTTTTTTTGTCAAAAACAGAACGCAAAAAACAAAATAGATGAGAATGAGACAGTGTAAACGGTTTGCGAATGACTCATTAATTATTATCATTCGAGGTCAGTGTAAACGTAGCATAAGTCTAGCGGCACAACGTAGCGGCGAAACAAAGCTGAAATGGGAAATTTTATTTTTTTTCTCGTTTCCCATAAGAGCCCATTTAATTTTGACAGCTGAGAAATGAAGTTGTATCTAGCCGCCACGATTGTGTTTAAACTCTTATAGATACACTGGCAACATAGTAAATATACTAAGGTTTTTGTTGTTTTCGAATTAAAAAAGGTTATTTTAAATTTTTATTTTATTTTAATAATTTTTTAATTATTTAATTTAATTTAATTATTTTATTTAATCTATTTGATTCAGTTTAATTTATGCATTATATTTTTATTATCTGTATTTTATTTTTATTTTACTAATTTTGTTTAATTAACATAATATAATTTATTTTATGCTATTTTATTTTATTTTGTATATTATTTTATTTTGTTTATGTTATTTTATGTTTATATTATATTATATAATTTATTTATTATTTCTAAATTCATCCTATTTTATTTTGTTATATATTAATTATTTAATTTATTTTAATTTACTTTAATTTATGTTATTTTATTCTATTTATCTTTATTTATTTTATTTTATCTTATTTATTTTTTTTGTTTTATATATTAGTTAATTTATTGCATTTCCTCCCCTCCTTTTCCATCTTGTTCCCTTTACCCAAATTGTCCGTAGCCTCCCATCGGCTTGCCATTGCCCGGGATCGATATCGACCCACCCATATTAAAAAATTACATCACTGCAAATTACATATGCAATTCAGTGAACACATGAGTCAGTCAGTATATGTTCAGCTCTCGTCGCGTGAGGTCGATGTCTCCCGGAGTTTCTTAAGTAATTTTTATAATTGTTATAACTTTACATATTTTTGTATTACATATTTTGTTTTATATTACATATTACTCGTATATATTTTAAAATTATATTTGAATTTTATATTTTTATTGTTTTTTGTGAAGCACATAGTGAGGTGTGTGGCACATTGTGCAGCACATTTCACATATGCGTTATTATTGATTGTTATAGGGGTGTCTCAGTCAGTAGCAGTCTTTTTTGTTTTGAGGCGGCGAAATGGACAGGGCACGCCTAGGCCACGCAATATGGAGCAGCAACTACACTCGGCTCCTTAGTTAATTTTCCTTTTTAATATTATTTGTAAATTTTCACAGCCTTATTTATTAGATTTCGTTAAACAGTCGTTAAACAATTGTTTAATTACACACAGCGTAAGGAGTTACACAACGTGTAACTGTGTTTTATGTGTGTGTCAAATAAACAAGGTTTGTGGATAAAAAGGTTCAGTAATCCACTAAAACTATTACAAAAAGGCGTTCTCTATTACTTTTTTTGATATGTAAGTAAAAAATTTAACGTTTTTGAATTTCATTTGAAAAGATATAACGCGATTTGAAGTTTTTTTTGAAAAATTTTATTTGAACACAAAAATTATTTGAATTTTGATATGCCACTTTACGCAGGCTTTAAACGCAAGTTTTTGTGTTTAAATTACAAAGCAAATTACAAGCAAATTTAAACAACGTTGCGTAAAATAAAAATGTGTTTATAAATAACGTTTTCTTGTTTAAGAGGTGTTTAAGGTTACGCAGCCTTTAAAATACGTTTATAAATAAGGCTGTCAGTCTATAAAGAAAATTTAATATAAAATGAGATGTTTGTATAAAAAGTATAGTAAAGGTCTGAAAAACTGATTCCACATGCATCGTCATAGTGGTCTGTGGTCATTGGTGTAAGCAAATTAAAATTTTCTTGTAGCTCATCCACATCTCTTCTAATGTCTTAGATTTCAATACTGCCAACTGATTGATCCCTTACCTCGAAGACCAGCAACCTTTGCAGCGAGCTGACGTACAAGATAATCTTTAGTAGAACTTTGAACGCAAGTTAACAAAACCCTGCAGGACATCTAAAGCAGTAGAGTAGTAACGTAGTGTTACCTTTGTAAGACAGTACATATGCTTTCTGCCGATTTTAACGTCTAATTTTAAAATGCGATGGAAGCCTTTATCTTAATATCGAATTGCATTGAATCTTTGGATCTAGTGGATGCCGCTGGAGGTATTTCACACTTCCTCATGTATACTTTTAATTCTCTTGCAAGTTAATTTAAATCTTTTTTCCATAACATTTGTATGGAAGTGGCTTCCAAGGTTGGCAATTCCGTTTTTTTGCCCTGTGCCATCAGATCGCCATCATGTATGTATACTTTCCGTCTCCTGTAGAATTCTAAACGTACTTTGTAAAATTCAAAAACGTAAATTTGTAAGACATGTTTATGCTTTCTGCTGATTTTAACGACTAATGCGATGGAAGTATCTCCTTTATCTTCACATCAAATTGCATTGAATATCTTTTGCGCAAAACTGACTGTAATGCCTATTCTATTATTGACTTTATAGCTGGTAAGGATAGGCAATGTTTTCTTTGTACCACACAAAAGTGGCTCTAGGACTGCTCCTTGTATTTTGTTATCGAAATACCAATTGGTTCGACTATTTCAATTGCGCTATTTTCTTTACTAATTTGCAAATTGTTAAAAAATACAATTTTCCGAAATATTCACCCAAATAAATTTTGGAACAACTTGGGTAGGGGGTAAAGCGGTTTTGATGGCCTTCCTTTTACCGTTACTTTAGATCGTATCGACGCATGTTGCTCAACCGACGCCATTGAAAAAACATGCGTCGAAAGCTTCTTCTTTCTTCGCATAAATTTTTTGCAAATTTAAAATAATTGAAATTTTAATTTCAAATTTTAGCTGCTTTATTTCATTGCTGTAGTCCATTATTATTATTCGCCTATAAAATAATATAATAAATTTTAAAATGTAAAATAATAATATATTAAAAAATTAAATATTTAAGAAAGATTAGGCTTGTTTTTCATATAATTGTTTTCAACAATTGTTCATATATTGTTTTTCATGGCGCTGTTTTCCTTCTTGATATGGTATCGATACGCTGCATGTATAACTATCTGTATTGAACTGGGATTGTGTATTTGCAGCAGAGTACGGTCTTTGTTGTTGATGTGCGATAGGTGGCACTGTTGTTCTTGTCGAATTATAGCTTTTTGTTACCTTCATCGTGCTTCTCCAACTCCTGCAATTCTGTATCTCCAAAAAACCCCGCCAACTTGAATTTAATTTTTAATCTGATTTTTGGATGACAATGTTTTAAATGTATCAGTATAAGTTAGGAAGAAGCGGTCAGTGCTATCTAGGCCAGTTTTTTCTTTACAGAAACGACATTGTAAAAAACATGAATGTTTATCGCGGACGTTAATTCCATTTTTATATAATCATATTATATGTATATGTAAATAGTATTCGAAACAAACGGGCGGGCACAGGAACGGACAGACAAATAGACGGTCGGACAGGCAAAAAACGGGCGGACTGACCAACAGATAGAATATCTAATGATTATCATCAATTACGATATTCTTTTGATTATCAATCCGACATTCAATTGAATTAAATTACAACTAAAAGTATAGAATTTGCAATATTAATTTTATTGTTTTTTATAACATAATTTGATGTTTACTTCTTAAAATGGTTGTTAATTTTATTTTCCATTAATTAAAAGTAGTACGCAGCAAAAAGTTAAAAAAAGGTGTACAGACGGACGGACAGACAAATTTTAAGTTTTTGCTGCGTAAATGAAATCACTCAAATATGGTCGCACAAAATTTGTAGATGAGCACAGTTTTATACATGTATCAATATGTAGAATATAAGAGCCAAATAGTGAAACGTTTTACTCAGCCTTTTCAAATGAAATCAAAGTCAAATTGAATCAAATGAAGTAAAAATTAACTCAAAAAGGACTCTGCGGAAATAAATTACTGTTAATTGAGGAGAGCTTATCATGTGCACCGCTGCTGGATGAGAGATATTGTGATCGTTACATCTGCTGTTCTGTCCTCGAGCCGAAATTCCCCGACTATCTCGTTCCGGGCGTGTTCCTTTAGCCGTTCGGCCGAGACGAGAAGATAACAATAAAAAAGAGTTACTCTTCTTCTTTTACTTTATCTTACCCATGTTCTGCCAATTTTTTCACCACCATCCTCTCCTTCTCCCCAAAAACTCAACATTTAGCTTTCCATGTTGAACAGTTATATTTACGTATATTTAATTGACATTTATAGCGAACATTAAACTCACTATATACCAACGGTCTTTCAACTTAGAACATGTATAATTCACGGATACCAAGGCACTTACAAATGCCTAATACAGCTTTTTCAGATATTCGTAATTACCAGATCTGATATCAGCGCGGTACGACCGATTGCTTCGAAAACCACTACACAATTGAATTTCCTTTTTTTTAAGCCGTTTAGCGCCAACAACTATGCTCGATTTGACCTTGATTTCAGTACCAGTAACTATTTATCCCTGTTACTGCGCCGAAATCTTACAACCTTTATTTCCTTCCCCGAACTGACCTTAAGTTTGAATGACCTTTGTACCTTTTGACCTTCGGAGATTTCACCTCTACCTGACACCCGTTCTCTTCGTCTAGCTAATATTCCATTACATCATCGTCCTCATACGATCAGGCGATCATGTTTTGGTAATCGATTACCCTTTTCAATTTCCCGTCTTTTCGCTATTCTGTTTCTTTTTTCTTTTGGCTTTAAGTGGTGAAAGTTATGAATGGGAATCTCTACTTGGCAACTCTCTTGGATTTTTCTAGCTTTTGACGTTTATTACTATACCAGCGGATCCGGCGGCTAATGCTCCGTTTTTATTCCTTTTGTTCCAGGTGCCAACCCACATGCAACAGACAGAGGCCACACAGTTTTTTACTTGCAGCTTACTTGGTTTAAACCAGCAAAAATAGTTTTTTCCAAATGGTTTGGAAAGATACAAAATTTTAAAAATAAATAATTATTAATTTAATTATATAATTAACTTTATTAATTAACTCTGCAATTTTATTAATAAGCACAATTTCAATTTGTGCTTACCCAATTTTTTCTATTACATTAGTTGTTGTTGAATTCCAAATACACACAACAACTAATGTAATAGAATAAAGGCATTTTTCAACAAAAAATTTTACCTGTAGATGGCGTGCGCTTTGCATGAATACAGTACGGGCTAAATATTGTATTTATGTCTCTTGATAGACTACTGTGGTACCTAAATAGGTGCGTCGTGCGTTGCGTTTCTGTCAAAATGAAATTGGAACACGCAGTCTTATGGAAGTGGCTGAAATAAGAAACGCACTGACGGAGACCACTTGAATTTTCCAATTTTGGCATGCGCTACGAACTGAAGTTGACGGCAGATGTCAAAAAAATGTTCATGTGCGTGTGAATGTTTAAAAACTTTTTGTCAGAACATAAATTGACGCAATGCTGTTATTTCAGTATAGCGCAGCGTCGTTTCTAAGGCGCAGTGATAAACGCAATGCAAGACGCACTTACTTAGGTACTACAGTAAGGCCTCGTGCAGACAGAAAGCGGAGCTGAGCTGAGCTGATCAAACAAACATATTGCACATAATAGATACGCGCACACTGATAAGCGGAGCGGAGCTTAGGCCGTGGTTATGCTATCGAGTTTTGCTTGGCAAGTAGGACTTTTTTTTGTTGTTTTGTGTGTAAAAGAGAGAATGGGATATTTTTCTGTTCTCAACATCACTCTCTCACACCGAGCACGAAAACTAGGTTTAGTTGATGCAATGGATTGCGAAATTTAAATAAGTGAAATTGCTTTGCATTCTGCACTATGGAATAAGGGAAATAAATATTATTCCAATAGGATAGTAACGGAAATAAGCTCACCTCAGCTCTGCTTTCTGTCTGCGTACTGCTAAAAACGTCAAGTAGCTGATGGCCGCCGAATAAGCTCAACTCAGTTCAGCTCCGTTTTCTATCTGCACGAGGCCAAACTGTTATTCTACAATTTCCGAGCCGCTATTTTTCGGCACAGTAATAAAATAACGACTGTGAGCTTTGATTTATGTATTGCTGCTTTTTTGATTTCCACTTTCCTACCGTTTTGAACATATTGTTACCATCTCTTTTGCTCTGACTCTCCCTCGCTCTCCCTCTCTTTGAATGTTGATTTGAATTTGATAAATATTAGCTTTTCTTTAAAATCGTGATTCGCTTTTTACGATAACTTTTTGAGGATTGTTTTAAATCGCATAATTTTGATTTCAAATTTGATTTTTCATTTCAAATTTCAATTAATGTTTGTAGTATACCTTTCTTCAAGCGATTATTTCCCTTCCCTAATAAAAGAAAAACAAACAAACTTAATTTGATTCTTTGTATGCATTTATTAATTGACTTCAAGCTTCTTTCTCTTAAAAATAATAACAATTTTAAAGATATCCATATACATGTGCCGGAGTACATCGTACAGCGTTACACACATACACATAAATTTACACATAACTACAGTATGTTTAAATAACTTTTTCGATTGGTTTTAATTTACATACATGAACGATAATTAAATTAAATTAATCAAGTAAAGAAAACTAACAATAAGTGAAGAAGGGCTGTTAAATAAATTGTCATAAAATGAAAAGGAAAACAAATTTAATGCTAAACGTATAATTAATACATTAAATATACTTATTATTACGTTAGTACGCAGTTTTAATCGGCAGTAAAAATTTGCAAAAATAAAAAAAAATAATCCAAAATATTGTTCTTTGTTATATTAAATTAAGAACTGTATTTTTTACAATTAACTTTAACGGTAAATCACAATCAATTGTTTTTCAGGTTACTTAATTATTTAGCTTGCTTAACGGCAGTGTTGCCAACACATAAACTAATAAAAAAGGGCTTTAAATGGGAAAACTTTAGTACGAGTATGAAGACAAAGAGTTTAACTTAATCTACAATCAAAATTAATAATTATTTAAATTAGTAATGCGTCGTTACAACTAAAGTGAATACTTCTCCTCCGCTGGACCATTTCCGCTTTTTTACCATTTTCACAGTAAACGCCGCAGCCTAACTTTAAAGCTTAATTCTTAGACGAGCTTAATTTCAGCTCTAAACATTTTAGTACAAAAATAAATCTTAGTTTTGTGGTCACTAAAGTAATTGGAAACATTTTAGTGAGCTAAAATTCCTTCCATTTCCTTGGAGCGAAGCTTTCCCTCCTCTCCACGCTCATGAAGGAGAGCTTTCTTAGGCTGACTTAGATTTGAAGTAGTTGTAGACGTTGGGCCAGGCGGCCAGGACATAGTCCTCGATGCCACACTCGTTTTTACCACGCAGAATTCGGAAGTAGCCGTGTTCGCCCCACCAGGGTCCCCACGAGTTGGCGGCAATCTGAATTGGGAAAACGGGTCATTGTTGTTCTTCGTACCTCTCTCGGCTTCGTCGTTTACTTACCCAGTACTTGATGCCGTCGTGTTCCTCACCCCAGCCCACTAGCTTCACCGAGTGGAATCCAGAGGGCGTTCCACGATTGGCAGCTGATTGCCGATAAACTCCACCCGAGTAGGCGAAGAAGTCGCGATACACTCGCATCGTAGCCTGTACGGGTCCCGAGTGGAAGATCTCCGACATGATGTCGGTCTCGTTGTTCAGTGAGTAGGCGGGGCCTACGGTGTACAATTCGTCACGGTCTACGCCCGCAATGGCACGGCATCCATTGGCGCTCAACGAACGGCGGTTATGACGAATGGTGCAGGCCTCGCGGCGCCCAGTGTATGGGTAGCAAGTTTCATCAACCACACTACAAAAGAAATAAAGTACTTCACCCAACTTGGAGTAAGAAATCCGACCCATTGACTTACCCTTGCTTGTGAATGTAACGCCAGGCGGCATCCAGGTGACCTCCGGCGCATCCCTGCTGCTTGCGCGTGCAGGAGAGGATGTTCTGTGGCGACAGTTGGACGACTTCCTTGCCCTGGCTCTGGATGGCAAAGCGATCGGAGGCAACGGACGTGGTCGATAGCACCCAAGAGGAACCACACCAACCTAAAAAAGAAGCGGTATTGACACAAGTGCACCACACACAAGAGGACCCACAATAACCCTCATCTTACCCTGATCCGGCACATCGTTTATATAGCTGGACCATTTGTCGACCACGTTGAATTGTCTGGGCAAGCTGTCGGCTTTGCTGGACAACCTGGTCATAGCTTTGACACGGTACGTTGGCTCCTTGGTGCCCAGACGCAGCTTCAGACCCTCGTCGTACTTGCGGCCCCACCATTCAGCATAACGACGCGCAGACCAGCCGAGCTCGCGGATGGAGTTGACGTTGCGCACGATGTCGTCGTCGGTGAGACACAGATCGGTGCCGCACACAACACGTCCCCCCTCGTAGCAGCGGCACTCGTTGCAGTTGTCCGTCGTAGTGTTGAATTTATTGAAATGGACGCCGTTGTGAATGCAGCTGATGATCGGATCCGGTTCCTGCATGCAAAACGATCGATAGTCGGGGCAGCAGTCGCCGGAGCGTTCGCGATCACAGAACTGATCGCAATAGCAAAGAGTATCTATGCAGGAGAGCGCAGGAAGCAGAGAGAGGAAGGGAATTGAACAAAACGATTCACTGATCAGACGGAAAGGGTTCTTTACTTGCTATGGGCAGCGAACAGCTGTCATGTCGGTCCTTGCAGCATGTGTTCCTGAGCTGGCAGTATTGGCCCGGATAATCGAGGCGCAGCGTGTGATCGTAGCAGGAGATCGCTGTGACGTATAATGAGAGAGCGATCACCAGCAGCCACCGCGAGGGCGTGTCTATACTCTGGAGATGTGACATATTAAGGCACGCGAAGATTCCTCAATCAGTCTGTAAAAAATATATTTAAGTGAGTCTTTGTTGTTCTTATAAATGGTTGAGATTCTTTAAGGTTCTAGGTTTCTTGTTGATATTGACAAATACGAAGTGTCCCTGAGATATACATAAAGATGACTGCTATCTGGTAGAAATATTTTTGCTTTCAGTGCTACGTGATAAGATAAAGAATTTCTGCTGCAGGTTGTCCAAGAATTCTTTTTTAATTAAGAAACAGTTTCTTAGTGATGCCATTTCAATGTTGGGTTTTATTCTAGTTGTTGAAACATGAACAACAAAGAAACGCTTCTTGAAGAGCTCTTTTATTTATTTAAATGATTAATATTAAAAAGTTTAATTAATTGCTGGAAAAACAAAGCAGTTGCTGGGAAGACCTAAAAAATGTTGAGGTTACAGAAACCGAAATGACGTCAGTGATTATGACAAATAAACAGCGTCTAGAAGAATTCAATGGAAGAATTCGTGGGCCAGAAGAATTAACTGACTTGTAACTAATTTAGTCAAAGACGTAGAATTGTATTAACTGCATTCGAAGCATTTCCCCTTCCCTTCCTCCTTTTACACTCAACATTCCGATAGTTTTTATCATTCTTCTGGCCACACGATCAAATAATCACATTCATCGGAAAATTTATCATTGAGTTCCTGAGGCAGATATTCTCAATTCGACTTAGATTGAGTAACAGATGAAACATCGAAATCGAGAATTTGAATTAATTTGAATTGGAAATTCTGAGCGCGTATGATTCAAGCTTCTATTTGAAAAATTGTTAATCGTTGACGATACCAAGTTTCTTGAGTGAAGTTGTACTTCAATAGTTAAACCTATTTGACGAACATTAAACCTTCTTAAGCAATAAGAAAACAACACAAAAGAAACAACATAAAGCATAAATTAATCCCTATAAATTATTTAATGATCAACATATTTCAGTTTACATTGTTTCCTAGTTTACATATTATATTTTAATCGAACTGACGTCATTGTAATAAAAGCGAAAACAACGTTTTATCACAAGAACATTAAATGTTGATTAAGTTGAAATACTCGTATACAAATATTATAAATTCTCAGCTTGGTTAAGACTAGGAATCACCTTAACAACCCTCACCCAGAACTACAAACACGAACACTCGGTCTCAGTTGTTTAACAACCGATTTGTGTTGTTTCTTGTTCTGTTTTATATAATTTAAGTTTTTCTTATTCTTTTTTTAATTATTCTAAAATTGCTTCTGACGGCTGCTGCTAATTAATTATTAAAATTTGATGGCATTTTTATTTGAAAGATATTCAAATTTATTGGCCAAAGAAGTTTTATTTAATTGAACTAAAGTCAAACTTCGCGCTTGCTTTATTTTGGGACGAATTTTGTACCTCCTCCTTTTGCTGTTGTTGCTGTTTTCTTGTGTATTTTAAATAAATTAAACGTAACTGGTTAAACTTGTACTGATACGAAATCTCTATTAATTAAAATTAGTAAAACATTCAGCTCTCAGAACGCTAAAAATGAATTTCATTCTATTTAAATGTTAGAATCAAACGCGATTTGAATAGATTTTCTCTAATAATATAAAATGTTATCTATAATTTAATATTGTGGTCATTTATTATTTAGACGACGCACTTCGAGGTCTGCAGAGGGCTTCATGATGTCACAGGGAGGCGTATGAGCAACGTTCATTTGTATTTTGTGTGTGATCATGAAATATAAAGAGTGGGCCATCGGCTGGTTTCTTTTCGTTCCGCCTCATTTAACTTATTTTTATTAAAGTTCCTTCTATTAAAGTGTCTCTACTGAAGCCACTGCATTTTTTTAAATACTCTCTTATTGAATAGTTTCGCTTTCTTTTTGAACACACGAGTATTTAAATTGAAACAAAAGATTTCTATAATTTATCAGATTTTATTCATTGTCTTCTGCAGTGACTAAAATAGAATCATCAAGTAAAACAATTGCGATAAATAAAACAAGTGTAAATGACGAGTAAAGGTAAATGAGGATCTGCTGTTGTTGTTGTTGCTGCTGCTATTCGACTGAACAGCATTTCTATCATTCTATCAGCAGGTCGTTTATGGTGGCTTTTCACTGCCCAGCTACGTTGCGAACACACATCAAAGCTTCATAAATAAGTGCAAACATTAAACTAAAGACGGCTAACAAGTAAAACACACTTCATTGAAAGTGCGAACAATTTGAGTTCAATGAAATTTTCAGAATTTCGGGAAAACGCTGAGTGTGGATATTTTGTTTTATTTCATAAAAACAAAACATTAGAGACCCGAAGACGAGATATGATTTATGAGTTTCAATAAAATGAGTTTGCATTCGTTTTTAAGGTCTGTTTTGTTTTTAAAGCATTAGCTCTGGAAACAAAAACTGTTCTACTGAAAGGGTTACCTACATCCTTGGGGATGCTGCAGGGCCTACCATCCCCACCATCTCCCCAAAAAAGGGAATCTTCCACAAAGACTCAAACATCGATATCTAAAATGTGAGAATTATAACTAAATAAAGGACTCTAAATTGTTCTGAATAAAAAAGGATATCGAATAGAATCCAACTGATCTCGAATAGAATCCAACACTAGAAATTGATTTCTTCATTTCGGTGTATCATTTGGTAAAAAAATTATTAAAATATGTACTAACATTTTTCCAGAAATCCAAAACTTGATGATTCACTTAATTAATTTTGTTTTAATTTAATTTTATTTTTAATTCACACCCTTTTTTATATTATTTTTATCAATTTTTGCAAAATGTTTCTTTATTTGAACGAAGAAATGAAAACACTTTTGAAACTTTTCACTTCCTTTGGAAAGCACACTTCGATCCTCGCAGGAATTCGACTGACTTCTTCGAAACACTTCTCCTTCGTCGGTTTCTTTTTATTCTTTCGATTTAAAAGACGCAACAATTTTTAGCCGCGTTGCTCACTCGTCGCCGTTCGTAAACAACTGAGCTGAAATAATGATCTACAGCAGAAGAAAACTCTGCATAAAAATGATCAGCGAAGACGCCGCGCTTTTTTTGCAGATCTCTTTGAGCGCTAAAAAGCAAAACATCAAGAGCAAAAACAAAGCGCCAAAGCAAAGCGCCAAAGCAAAGAGTAAAAGCAAGAGAACTTAGTTCTCAGAGAGCAGAGAAGTTTTGGAGACAATGGAAGAAACACATCCGAAACACAAAACACGATCGTGCGAAGAATTTTAACAGCTCTGTTAACAGCCGGATCCATTAATAGTACCTCCACTTCACCCACTTGGTGGGTGGAAGTAAGTTTTATCATAGAGATTATCATAGAGATCTATTATTATCGAAGGGATCTATTGTTATCAAAGGGATCTATTATTATCATAGTGATCTATTATAATCTCTATGGTTTTATGCTCGGCCCGGAACTGATTGATTGATTTATTTATTGATTGATTAAAGAGGCGAGAAATTTTCACTGCACGCTTCAGAAACCTGTTAACGACAAATTGAATGACTCGCTCGCGATCACTGATTGATTTGATCGTTCACTCGATTGGTTCTCTGGACAACAATTCGTTGGTTGGTTCGATTCTTGGAGTCTTTAATCGGTTAGATCGTTTATGTTGGTGATGTGATCCTCACTCGGCGCACTCTGCTTGATACGGAATCATTAGTGTGCCTCTCTGTTGGAACTACATACGTAGCGTCAACATGCTTGGAATTTCACATGCTTGAACTTGGATATTGAATGCTGATTCTTGAGGATTGCTGAGTGAGCACAGAAAAAAGCATGACAACAGCATTGTTATTGTGCTCAGTCGTTTAATTGCCTGTTGAGGGGGTGGATCCAATTTTAGAATACGAAATGCTTGTTGATCCCATCAGGAAAGATTGGTGGGGGCGGGGGTGCGGGGAAGATTCCGGTATTCTGTCTTCAATTCGTAATGTCATTCAATTTTGTTCCTTAGACTATAAATTATCTGTTGTATCTATTAATCTGTTGATCTATTGAAGTGTTGATCTGTTGAAGCTGTTGTTTGTAAGATTTGTATTACGCCTGATTAAGATTATATTAAATACGTATGACATTATGGTATAATATATGACATGGTTTCTGGTATATGAAAGATTTAATAATCCGTTTTCAAAATTTATTGCGTGCAATATTTTAATTTCAATTTAAATTGCATGCTCTCAAAAAACTGATTACCAATAAAACGGACTTCAAACTTTTAAACTTCAAGACTGTGATAAGCAAAACTTTCACTGTTCGAAATAATAATAAAAAGTTTCAAATAAAAATAATAACTCTGAGGAAAGAAAGAGGAAATTAAAATAAAGTAATGTGATCGAAATCGAGAGCGCAATGAAATGACATCATCTTTTATAGACGAAATATCTTTATTTAATGGTGGAATAAAATTCGCGATCGGTTGTTGTGCGAAAAGCTTATGAAGTCCGTCGCGAATCATAAAAAAGTCCAGTTTCAAGATAAAAAGTGTTCAACTCGGAAGGTTGGAGTGTAAACGACATCCAAGAGATCTAAATTGATTATTCGGATTTTTCTCTTTTCTTCGCTAAAAATTTCTCTTTTCTCGCATGTATTTTTATCTCGATGCTTGCAATCCAACTTTTTCACTAATCATTTTGCACCTTAAAGTCACCGTTCAGTAGTGTTGACTCATTTGTCAAATATTTCATGTCAGATGCAATCATTATGTCTGTCGTTGTTGTTGCTGTTGCTCAAAAGAGCCGCGATAAGCCATCAAAACACTTGTTTAAAGAAAATTAATCCAAACGGCAGCATGTACGATGTCGTCTATGACAACTGAATGCAAATTTAGCCAGAGGAATTAGCAACGAAATATTCGCAACCTGTTCTAAAGTAACGACTCGTAACTGGCGAATGATAGCAACATTTTGCAAAATTGTTGCGTGTCTTCAATTTCAATTGATTACATCACGAAATAATAAGTAAAAAACAACGTTTTGCACATCGAAATATGGCAAATAATTGAGTAAACTTGGCACGTCAGATGCCCACGCATGTCTGTCATACATGTACGTATGCCAGTCGCTTGAGTGCCCTGCCCAATCTAGCGAGGCGATAACGTGTCAATGAAGAACACTTTCAATAAATTAACGTGTCAGTTGTGTGTCACTTCAAAGGCAGCACCACTTTTTAGACCATTTTTACACAATTTGTACACCGTTTTGGCGCAATTTTGTGTCACTTGTTCACGTACACGAGTCACTCGTCGTAGCGGGTGTCTCTCAGTCGCAACTGTTTGTGTTGTTAGTCAAGCGATGTCACTCGGATGGCATGTTTGGTCGTTGCATACGGTGAACAGTTGAAGCTGTCATGTTACATGACACTGAACTGTCAAATACTGTGACAATTCTTATGCTGTCGAAGTTATTGAGCTGTCAAAATTCGACATTGTCTCATGTCTTCATTGTTTTGGCGAAAAACAGAAAAATACATAAGTAAAAATTCTATAAAGTATCACAATCTAAAAACTTGATGAATTTAAAACATCCACCCATCTTCTCTCATCTCCCTTCTGAAATGCTTATTTATTGTGTTTACTTTATTATAAGAATCATCAATAAATTTTTATTGTAAAATTATGACAACATGATTGAGGAATATATAATAATTTGATTGCAAGGAACTCGGCTTTGATGCTGTTTAAAAAACCCGATCACGTAATGTCACACCCGACTATCAATTACTTTTGTGTTTATTAATATTTGAATAATTATTGGATTTGAATTGAAGTGAATTATTGCAAAAGAAACCAGCCGATGGCCCACCCTATATATTTACATATTTCAAGGTTTTACTTCTCCTTACTCACTTCTCACCACTCCCCCCTCCTTCGATAACAGATTTTACCCTGAAAGCTGACGTTTGTTTGGGTTTTTAATAATATTCTTGGGTAAAAAAGTGACAAAATTCTACAAAATGCAAGTTTTAGTGATAAGTTGAGCCAATCGAATCCGAGCCAAGCAACGAGAGCATGAATAAATTTAGATTCATGACGTTTGTGATGTGATTTGTGGTCATTCAATCTTCTGAATCGGATGACTAACAACCATCAGCAGGTTCAGCTTCAGGTTCAATTAATTATCAAAGATTTAATATTCGATGATTCATTATTTGGTACTCGAAGATTAATTGAGTAAATTTAACAAAGCTGATCAAAATTAATCTCAAAACAACAACAGATTAGAGAATAAAATAAAAAAATGTCATTAATTTAGTTGAAGACTATATTTCAAATGCACAATAGTTGTGAGTGAGTATTTTCGAGTTAGTAGTTAGTAGTTGAGTGAGCATTTAATTTATTTGTATTATAAATTAAGTGATGCTTTAAATGTATTGATAGAATGAATGAATGCCTGAATGGTGGGTGGGTGAAGTCTATAAATTGTCAAAATAATATCTCAAAATAATAATAATTTTTGTTGAATTTTCTTGTTGTTGTTGAATTGTTTTCACTTTCTGTCGTGATGCAAACCAGTCGAAAAGCAGCAGCTGAATCACGTAAATTTCTGGGAATTTTTTTTAGCAAAATATGTCGTATTAAAGATAAACTAAACACTCAACTTTGATTCTATGAAATTCAAATACATTCATGGAAAGAATTCTAGTGAATTCAAAACTGAACTTCATTCATTAAATCGAATCGGTTTACTACTTTGTATGAGTAGCTGAAATTCGCTGCTGTTGTTGTTTTCATTTTCTTACTGTAGTTGATGTTTATGAATTCTTTTTTTTAATGTTTCGGCATCATTCATTCCCTTCGGTCGTTGTTGTTGTTTCTGTTGCCGCTGTTGTTTCTGTCGTTGTTGTTGTTTCTGTTGCCGCTGTTGTGAGCTTAGTACAAACCTCTCTGCGTGCTTTAACAGTGCTTTAAAATAAACAGTGCTTTAAGTAAACGATGCTTTTTTTAAGAGTGAGTAAATAAACATTCCGTTATTTTTACGAATAACGCTGAGTGGACCACTGATTCAGCTGCTGCTGCTGCTGCTGCTGTGGAGGGTATTTTTTTGAAGTAAATAAAAAATCTAACAATGTCCAACAAAATATTGTAATAACATTCATAAAGAGTGGGAATAAATTGTTAATAAATTTAATATCAATAATATTGCTAATATTATGTAGAATATTTTGTTCTTTCATGTGAATTTCTATATAATTGATATAATAACAGAAGACTTAAAAGCGCTGTATTTAAAATAAGTTTGAGTTGTTTATTATGAAGCTTAATAAATAATTTCTTTCATTTAATTTAATGAGTAACTCCACTTAAAAGGAATTGAACTGAACTTGAGCCAGCAATGAAGCCAGCAACGAAGGCGAGAGCAGCAAGGAAGCTGTTATTACATCATGATCACTAACAGCACGTGAGGTGGCTCAAGCCGCTGTGGGTGGGTGGCTGAGTGACTGAATTAAATGACGAAATGACGAAATGGCCGCGAGTCGGCAGGCAGCGGTTTCAGAAAAGGCACAAATGAGTGACCGAGCGAGTAAATGAATTGGTTGGGTGAGTGACAGATCACACACACACACACACACACACACACACTCAAACAAATGAGCAATGCCAGGATGTGTCAGCTGCAGACTGTCTGTCTGCCGCGTAATAAATAATTGCAATTTGCATTCAGAATCGCTACTAAAAGCACATAAAATGCAATAAAAAATGGAGGCTGGAATAAATAAATCCACAATCTTGGGTTTAGTCATCGTAATCGTCGTCGTCATCGCCGAGATCACTTCGCAGTGATGAATTAACGCCAATAATAAATATAATGGTAATAATAATAATAATGATAATAATAATAATGATAATAATTATTGTACAGTCCAAGATTTATTGTCAACGAGCAGGATTTCGTTTTTTTAAGTATTTATTTGAGTACATTGTAAATATAAGTGAAACTTACACTTGATGTTGTTGCTATTGTTGCTATCTTTTCTGTGGTCTATTTTTTGTGTGCCGCATTTTTTAATCCTTTTATGCATGAATGGAGATTTGAATCTGTGGAGTTGTCAAAACATGACAGCCGAATATCTTGATCTGCAGATATGCCAACAACAGCACACACACTCACAAGATTTGAATCATTTGTTTGTTGGCTTTAATAATTTATGTCGCATAGCGGATGTTTTGTTGTTGTTCTTTCCGCTGCGGTCTTTAAACAACATGGCGAATTTCACCAAAATTAATTCGGCAATACAACTCGATCGCGGTCATAAAAATGGCGACGCCTCGACTTAAGTTTTAAATAGGAATTTCTTAGTTTTTCTTTTATTTGTTTATTTGGTTAAATTAAATAAGATTTTTGTTTAAATACTGAGCTGTTATTGTTTGTGTTTTTCTGTCATCTAAAAAACATAAAAAACTGAATCGAAATCCTTATTATCATCAACAACGAGGCAAACTGTGACAGCAGACATTTTCAGCCACTATTTTACATTGAATTGCTTTCATATTGCAACTCATTAATTCGCATTTCCTTTTCTTCTTTTATGAGATTCTTAATCAATAACTTTTAATTGCTGACACGATTTTCAGAGAATCTATTAACGAACCGGGTGGCTATCAGCGAAAGCAATAAAAAACACCAACAGAAACAAGAACAGAAACAGAACAGAAGTGTATCGATATCAGTACAAAAACAACAGCCATAATAACGACAATAACAGCAAAAATAGCAAACACTATAGCAACCACAACAACAATTATAACAACAACAACAAGAAGCATCAACTTGCCATCGATCAGCTCGTCTGCAATCAGTTTTAAGTACAGCCATCTTCATACCCCGAACCTGAGCCCCGAAACTGTACTTTAGCATATTATTCGACTTTATCATCTCTGGAAAGATGCTTCCAACACTCTCTGGTTGACCTAAAAACTCAGACTCATTGATTTATTCTTAAATGGCACATAAACGGGTCATCATACCAACCAATTCAGTCCCATGATCAATGATTGCCATGGTCTTTATTGGAGCGAGGTCATTCTCAAGCGTTTCCCGGGTCACGTTTGTCTTGTCGTTTATTTGTTATACACAGGAATGGGCCATCATATCAACCATTTATTCCATAGACCAATAATGGCCATGGTCTATATTGAAGCGTGGACATTATCGAGATCTTCCCGCATCTCCAGAGGTACGTAGATGGTACACTTGTAATATGATGTAACACGTGCTTACTTATCATTAAATCAGAGCGTTGAGACGCTTTGCTTTGGGTTGACATTCAAATTTCCCAGTAAAGAAGGGGGGGGGGGAGGGACACACCCCTCATTCACCATTCATTCCCTCCTCCTAACGACGATCCAACCCGATCACTTTAATTTTCAAGTGCGTGTCAACTATTTTATCAACAAAATTGCTTGCAGTTATTTCAAGTAATTTCAAGTATTTGCTACTTTTTTATATATTTTTATTTGTTTTTTCTTTTTTTCTATTCACGCCAATTCAAATTCAAAATTTATAACGACGAATTCCAAAGGCGTGAAGTCATAGCGTGTCATAGCTTAGAGTTGGTGAAACACACCGACAGACAGACAGTCAGTGTTTCGATGGTATTCAGCAGCGTTTAAAATAATTTCAATGCATTAATAAAGTTAATAAAGATTTTTAATTGCCTCGCATGATCGACATACAGAGTAGTTTTTTATTACTTCAAGTTTATTGGAATTTATTGTAAACTTAAGAAATTTGCTGATGTTGTTGTTGACGATGTTGCTGTTGACGATATCGTTGTTGTTGTTAACGTTATTGCTGTTGCCGCTGTCGTCTTTATTGAAAGTGTGACTATTTTCATTAATATTTCATAATATTTTATGGTTATTTTGCTCTTTAAATTAAAGAGAAATTAAAAAATTTGACAAGAGTAAAAACCCGCAATTATTTGATCATGAATGATGTAAAATTAATCCCCACATAAGCTAAGATGGCGAAAAGTTAATTTTTTTGAATATCTTCGAAGTTGAAAATGATTTCTTAAACAATACCGGTTCGTTCCATTCAATTGTACGCTTTCTGTAAAATAGAAGTTTTTTTTAGATTTAATTTAATTTCCATTATAATAATAAATGTGCACATATTAATTTCAATTATAAATAAAATATTTGAAGAATATTTTCGAAATTTTTAATACCTCCATTATTTCCTAATTTAATTACTTTAATTTAAGTGAGTTCTTTATTTGTAATCATCAAAAATTAAGAAATCAATTAACAAACAAATAAATAAAATACATTTCCAAATTTTCCGGAAAATTATGCCACTCAAAAAGAGGAAATAAAAGAAAACATTTATAAATACTCACTCTACGTTTTATTATCGTACATGTTGAACATCTTCGATATGTATTTTGATTGCTGATAATGATGTTGTTGTTGTTATCATTGTTATTGTGTATTTTAAGTATGGGTTAAATATTTACGAGGTGCCAAAACTGAACGATATACTATATGTACATATGTATGAGTGAGTACGTTTGCAGATGCATAAAAATAAGCGAAATTGGAAAAAGTTGTATTTTTCGCTATATTTTTGTACACTCAGCGCATCATGGGTGGTGAATAACTCCCTGGACAGCCACAGTTCGGACCGGTAGAGCTAGTCTAGTCCATAGTAGAGAAATCAGAGATCCACCTGACATGGAAGGAAGTGCTGAGTACTCTAAGGAACTCACCAGGGCACCAACACATATCAGGCAGAGTTGTTCTTTGCTGAGTCCGCGAATATTTTAAGAAATTCGTACAAGATTCGTTTTAAAAATATGCCAGAGGTTACCGTGGTTGATGTGACGTTAGAAATTCAGATATCATGTGGTTCTCGGAGCTACCACGTGGATAATGTACAATTAGGTCTCAAATTTTCCTGTGTGGTTCTTTAGTTAGCGCATATCGACACTACTCTGAAGGCACGCATTCCTCACCATGATCTCAGAGTGGACATAATGGTTTTTTAAACTAGCACACGCCTTCTAGAAACTAACCTCTAACCTTAGCTATTGTACACACGATATTTTGGCGTTGAATAAATGTTTATATTTTTCAATGTTGAACAATATCAGAGATTAGAAACATGATCAATTGTTCATCTGCTATTATAAGATATCGTATATCTTCATATAATCGATGTAGGGGGTATTTAGTAGGTGGCTTAGACCGACAATAAAAGTTCTTGTTTATCTTATTTTTATCTTTCTATCAAATTTATATTATTTTGTTTTGGAAGTAATTTTAACCAAGGACTTCTTACGTAAAACAACGACGTGACGTGTTTATGACTACGTACTGTTTACCAACCCATCTAAAATCACCCCAGCGCCCTCTACACCTCTCATCGCTTTTGTAATAACTTTCCCCGATCTCTTCTCGATCGTTTGTTTTTGTTTTCTTTAAGGGAAAAGTATTTGTTTATTTTGATAGATCGGAATGAGTATTTAAATGAAATTCCTCCCAAAATATCCAAAATATTCTCAAAGGTTGTGGTTACGATTGTGTTAATGAACTGTTTCACCGTTTATGTTATAATGATCAGTGAAATTAACTGTATCTTAAAGGACTATACTGTGAGATTATGGCTTATTATTATAGGCTTTTATTTGGCTGCTTTACAGCTGGGAGTTACAGCGTTATACAATATTAGCTAGTTATTCGACAACCGAATATATTGGGTGGGCCATTGGCTGGTTTCTTAGTTTGTATTATTTTGATGCTAGATTATTTATATTTTCACTAATGTATTTTAAAGCAGTAAAGCAGGCAATTAAAGGTCTGATTAATTGACTGTGTAATATTGCCTGCTCAAGGTCATCCGGTCTTTAAGGTCACCCGAGTATTTAACGCTATGAAATCTTTGCTTCAATTGTCTAAACATCCACATGTTTGGAAATACATTCCATTCGTTGTTTCGATGGATGGAATTTGAAATTTTAATTTTGTTGTCCTCGATTTTACGGCTCGTACGTAACAACAATTATTTCTTTCTTATGAATTGGTTTTGTTTTTGCTTTTTTTTAAACATTTCCTGATGCATTACGTACTTATTTCAAAGAATACTCTGAAAACTTATTTAAATATTTTTCTTAATGTTTATCGTTCAAAAGATTGTTTATATTTAAAAGAATTCATTCGTTTGTTTTTATGAATTTCGTAGATTCTTCTACTCAAATGGGAAAAATTAAGTGTTTTTATTGCCAGCGCTTCTTTGGTTCAGATGCACTCGCATCGGGTTCGAGTGCGTTTACAGTGGAACGAATTGGAGCGGGCGGAAGGTGGGACCGACCCTAGGAAGCAATAAATTCGAAATTCCTAAAACTATTTTACTGCTTCATTTGAAAAAATGTCGAAGTTCAATTCGCTCAATTAAACACTAAATCAATTACATTTTATTTCAATAATATTAACATTCATTCTACTGTGCTTATTATTGGGCTTAGTTAAGCCACTAACAAAGACTGGGGGCGCCAAATACTGTTAACCTTCTTTTGAACTCAATCATGAAGAAGAACAGGAATTTATTTTATTGGAAATTTCAAAACTAAACACAACACAACAGCAAATCGGCTGCGAATTGCTATTAAATGGAAAAGATACAACAAACGCATCAACATACTCATTCCATTCGAATTTGGAAGTGAGGAGAAAAGGGGGGCCAGGGGCGGAGTGGAGGACTCGGGAACTGGGGTAGTGGGGGATAGTGTAAGTTTTAGTGTAGCAAACTAAGTGGCCAAACTATTTGTTATGCATTTTTTATCGCTTTTAAGTGAGCTGAACTTTCAAATTCAAGGCCAACCTCAAACCTACAAACTAGGGGGTGGGGGGGGGGGTTTGTTGTTTATTAAACTGTTTAACAAATTATTAAACAGTATAAATTTTTGTCGTATCCTGTTTATAAGGGTTTGTCTTCAATAAACTCAGCTCAAGTTCAGTTCTCGTCCTCGATACGATTTCGCATGGCAATCGTTTAACTCAGGAAACTGAAACTATTAAAGTTCAAAAAGAAAAAGCCAAATGATTGTGTTTATTTACTTTGTTTCGATCATTCCGGGGCCGACCTCCTGCATTTCGTATGGATATCTTGCAGCTTCATAAACACACAACACAACACAACACAGCTTTGCACTTAAATTATTGACAGTTGACAGGCAGCATTTTTTGCACACGTCTAATGAATAATTTACTCTCAGTGCCCAGTAGAAGTGGAATTTATGGCCCATTTTTGCCATTATTAATGCACATTAATATTGCGTTTCTAAATTCATAAATGAAATTAATTTTTAAGGCGTTGTTGCTACTTTTGTGGCACTATCTAGGCCTCATTTGTGGCCATCTAAATTAAGCGTGGTTGACTGTGATTTTATGAACATTTTATGATGATTTTATGAAGCAAAAATTAAAAAGCACAGAAAACTGATTTACTTGTATATTGAACAATTAAAAGACATTTGAAAGAAAATTAAATTTAAAATATTAACTGAATGTTTATTCGAATTATTTGAATATTTGTGAGTCTGTAGAATTTTTTCCTATTTTTTAGGTTAACATAATAAATTCTGATCAATCGATTCCGCAATCGTTGCTTCTAATTTGACGTCATTTTCGGTTTTCATCAATTCAGCAGCTGATCGCTTCCTTGTGTTTTTTTTTTCTTATTTTACGGTGAATCGAAATCAGTTGAAAACATGCAGCAAAATATTTCGCTCTTTACACATGTTGAGAATGTGGAAAATGTGGAAAATCTGTTACAAGACCGCCTACGTTACGCTTTTAATTGCCGTGTTCATGGTTGTTAACACCTCAGCGATCAACACGGATGTGTTACAAATTTTGATCAGCCTTCGGTGCTTCTCGTTGTATTGATATGAATGTATTCCATATTGGGCGGGCCATCGGCTGGTTTCTTTTTGAATTATTTAGCTCAATTCAAATGAATTACGTTTTAATTAATTATTAAATTCAAAAAGAAACCAGCCGATGGCCCACCCTTTAGTAGAGTGATAAGAAAATCCACTGTGTGCGGATTTTATTTTAAATTCATTTGAAATTTGGGAAAAAATTCGACTACAATTTTTGGTCAAGCAATTAAAACAGCAAGACGTGTCTAATAATTGGCTAAATCAACATCATCATGATCACCAGCAACAACAACAACAACAATACTCACTCACTCACAATTAAAAACCAATTTAAAAAACAAAACAGAATTAAAATGCGATAAAAAAACAAAAAAAAACAATAGAAACATAATAAATTCCAATAAACTTGTAATCGTTAAAAATTCATTTGCGTGCCAAAAACATTTCTGGAAGCTCATTGAGCCGCGTTTGTCAACGTTTCCGCGACTGCTCGGAAATTAAGGCCACTCGCGGTTCGGGGCGCTCATGTCGGTGATCAATCAACGTCTGTCGGCAAGCAAATCTGACACACCACGACTCATGATGGGTGGTGACTTAGATCCAGTTAACTTGGCTACTGAGAGGTTTGTTTTGCTGTCACTTTCAAAGACACAACGTTGTTTGTCCCAATTATCGATCGCTATTCGAGACACAACATTCGCTCACTCACTCGCATGAGTTTTAATTTGTTTCAGTTCCAGATTTGGGATTATCGATTGTCACTTTCTTTTCGGCCAACAAAAAATGTTGTTTACGTTTTTTAAGCTCGCTGTTAAAATACTCGAATATTCTGTGTTTTTTTTTGGGAATTTTGATCGCGTTTTGATTTAATTAGAAATTTAAAACATGTCTCGATTTCTTCTCCAAGAGTTACGCGTTTTTCGAAGCTTCTCCGGCCGTCGATTTCTGCGACGTTTTCTTTTTTAAGCTTTAGTTTTTACTAAGCTTCGATTTTTATGTTGATTTTATTTGTAGCTCCACGAAGCAATCGAAACGCTTTCAAATGTCAAATGGACACCATCCCAAATGGCTCACCACCCTCCCCCCGTCCTCTACCATGCCCACGTTGAGCCACAGTATATCGTATAAAGTTCAGTTGAAATCATAAAACTAATAAATTTGTGTCCGTCTTTTTACCAGATGCTACTTAAAATTAAAACACTGCTGATTTGCATTTAAAGAGCAATAAATAAAGTTTTGGATGGTTTTTTAATTTCTGTCGCTGAATTTAATTATAAAATTTTTATTGTATTTATTATTCAATTTAATATATTGAATATAATATTAATACTGTTTTATTGATGATGATATAAATTATATTAATAATGTTGTAATAACAATGAATGTGTTTAAGTGTAAATAATGTATAAATAATGTTTTGTACAAGTTTGCTAATTAACATTATTTTAAAAAAATGTCGAAAGACTAAAAAAATAAGGATTAAAATTTGTGCTAAAATCTTACCCATTTGAGGATTCGAACCTGGTACAACATAAAATATATACTATATTATTCAACCACCAAGTTGTACGTTGCTTATCGGCATGTTAATAACCGCGGCAATAACAGCAACCATCATCACAATAACAAAAAGCTCGCCAGAAGCAAACCAACAAGAATGAGTTTGTTTTTGTTGTTTTATTCAAGTGTTTCATAGAAGACAGAATTTTTCTTTATTGTGTTTTTTACGCCTTTGAAATTCCTATCGGGTTTAAGTAACTAGCTAGATAAAAACATTAGCTGTGGGTGACAGAATTACCAGAATTGGGAAGTGAGGATTGGTTCAATCACACTTCAATGTGTGAGGGCCGTGTTCGCCAACCAATTTTTGTTACGACTAAAATAGGGCGGCCGAGTCAACATCTGATCCCAGTTTTGATCAAAATATTTTAATGTAAATATCTTATTCTTTGTTGGTTTTATTAAATTAACATTTTGTAGTGAATTATTATTAATAAAATTAGTGTTTAATACCATTAAATTATTGTTTAAATCATTTAATTTTAAATGGAAACTTTACATCATTTTTGGGTTTAGTTTTTACTTGAAATTATTCGTTTAACAGGAGAATAATAGTGGCACAAATAAATATAAAAACAATTGATGATTTTAATTATGAAAAATTTTAAAAATTTCAAAATGCTTTAAAAATGGCACTTTTCCTTTTGAGGCTGTCGACAACAACAACAACTTGTTCAAGTTCGAAATTTTTGGCATTACAGCCAACCAACGAGAACAACGCAATCACTCACCGGTTGAATAAAAACAAAAATAATATTCAAGTGATGTAAACTATTTACAACAAACAAAGAATGTGCGAATTTATAAAAATATGTCTGAGGAATTTTTCACAATAGAATTTAATTAAATTTCTGAAAATAGTTTTGTAAAAAAACCATTCTATTTAAATAAGTCATTCATTGAGATTTAAGAAGTAAAAAAATAACAGCTTCTAATCTGCCGAATAATTATCTAGAGAATTTATTTAAAAGCAGCTAAAAGTGCAGCAGAGCGAAAAAATATCGTCTTTAAACCGAAGAATATTCGCGAAGTCTGCGAATCTCATAAAACAACCCATCAAAGAATCCACCAAAAAAATCTCGCTTTACAAACAGCAAGTAATAAAGAACAACAAATTTGTTTATGAGACGATTAACGATGTTCTCCCTGCCTGCCCAAAATCCACCCACACCCATCGAGTGCAATTTACGTTAGCATTAACGGTAAAACACCCCGATTTTCATGACAGCGAAGACTATTTTGAGATCCGTTTTATTGACCGATTCGACAGCATCCCCATTAATGACTTGACACTTTTATTACACTCCTGGCTTGTCACTTCTCGCTGTTGCTCTGAGTGTCACGGTCGACGCCGAATTTCTGTGTTAGCAGTGAAATTTTAAATACGTACTATAATACGTACATATAATAAGCAGATATAAATAGATCAAAATAATATAGTCAATGATTCATTGTTCATTTTCGCTGTTCATTTAAACGGCTGCAGATTTCTCATGTTTATTTTTAAGATTTCTTAAATGATTCTTTGTTTTTCCGAGAAGAGAAAAAGACTACGTTTAGCTGTTAATCGATGAATTTGCGGGTCTTTTTGTTCATTTGCTAATGTTACGTGTTTTGCTGTCATCGCATCTGTCAACGTTTAAACTGAAGCCTGTCTGAAGTCAGCCCGAAGGTTAAAAAACAACGACAAATGCGAATATACGATATATTAAACTGAAAGGCACAGAATAGACACAGCTGCTGTAATTAATTCCTGTTTTTGCTATTCATAACTTACATTGTTACAATCATAACTGAATAGAATAAATATTAATATAAGAATTCAATACATAAATAAAATTTATAGAACTAATTCATAAATGAAACTCATTAATTGTCTTTATGCAGATATTAAATTTAAGAATTCAATTCGGATACTAAATAAATTCATAGAATATAGCGGTGATAAAGAGTTGAATTTAATGATGATTAATGAACTCACATTTTCGATGTATTGCCGGATGCCAAGTGTTAAGCGACAGAGATTTGGTACTTGCAGAAACAGTCGCCAGATGCCAATGAAGACAACTGAAAAGAAAGAAAAACTGTCAAGTTGAACACTAAAATAGAATTGAAAATATTTAATAAATACAAACATAGTATGCATATGCATAGTATGCATTAATTAACGATGTAATAATGATTTCAATGGTAGAAGAAACATTTGACTAAATTCATTTGTCAGTTTATTGTGACGATCGGAAATGATAAAAATGTCATAAGAACTGAAGTAAAATTTTCAATTATTAGCAACAATTATTTTAAGAACGATTATTTTAAAGCATTTTCTTTAATATTTAAATTTCAGTTGATTTAATCGTACATTTCTAATGTTAATATTATTATTATACGGATTGATTAAAATATTTCTTATAAAGTTTCATTATATTGAAGTTAAACAAATTGTAGACATTTTTTCGAATTATTCATTTCTTGAAATTATTTATTGGTCTGTATTTTTATCGGTCAGAGTTGTCAAAGCTGTCATCTGGTGATTTTTTTGAGGCACACCCGCTATTTTATGGCAAGCTCTAAATAAATTGTATACGTATTTATTAATGACACTTACTCAAAGATAACGTCATTTGAATACAATAATAATATTATTATTACTTGAGGCTATGTATTTAGTTAATTGAAAAAACCCACCGCGCCCCCCACCCACCACGCCCACGACCAATGACAGTTCTACTTTATTGACACGAACTCTGCATGTTTTCAATTTAAATAAATTCTGGACTTTATCAATTTGTGGGTCTGTACGAAATTCATTATATTTAAAAGTGGATCAATGTTGAGATCAGTTGTTGTTGTTGACTATGAACAAATAAAGGACTATAATCGAAATTATTATTGTCGAATCATTAACATCATAATCAACATTCACTCAACACCGTTATGAACTCATCACCGCTCTTTATTGGCTCATCATCGATCTCTTCACCGACCTTTAATTTAACTCGTCACCTGACGTCTTTAAGTCACCCCCCTCTCCCCACCCCCCTCACGCAACGATTCCGACAACTGGATTCAACTGTAAACAAGAGTTGCGTTGCCTTAAATACGCCATGCGATCGAGTTGATCACTGCAACGCGTGACATCACGCGCCAATCAGTCGCGTGATTAAAATCAGTCTGTACTAAAAAATTAAAATATAAAAAAAACAAACAAAAAAAAAAATAAAAATAAAATAATAAAACCTCTAATCGTTTGTAGCGGTTCTTTTGTGTATCAATTTGTTGATTGTTTTTATGGCTTTTGACTGCAATATTTTGTTATTGCTTTCATTGTTGTTGTTACTGTTTTCATTGTTGTTGTTGTTACTGTTTTCATTGTTGTTGTTACTGTTTTCATTGTTGTTGTTTTCATTGTTGTTGTTATTGTTTTCATTGTTCTTGTTGTTGTTGTTTACGCCGCCCCCACTCATTGCCGAACGAGTTTGCGTTGTGTTGTTGTATTCATGGTTACTATAGTAGTAGAACTAGAGTAGTAGTGGTTGTTGTTGCTCTTGTTGTTGTTGTCATTAGCCAAAGTTAATGAATTGTGGTGCATGTTTGCAGTTTGCAATTTCGAAATTTAATTTTTTAAAATAACGGAACTTTATGGGTGGTTCAGTTGCGGTAGTTACTCAAAATCTGTGGTCACTCGATGAGTTTTAATGCAAAACATTTTAATTAAATATTCTTCGAAATTCAATTCAAAAACCGTTCATCTGTGAATAACCACAGAGACCACTAAAAGTAGCTAATAATTCAGAAATTGCGAAATTATTTTTAGTTCGATTTATAATCATTATTTTAGATGATTTTAAATTTAATTATTATGCACAATGTAGTTGTTGAATTTTAATATTTATGATGTTTATTATTTTTTATGTGATTTATTATTTATTATGAAAGATTTATTTATTAGTTTCTTTATTTATTTATTTCTTTATTTATTAGTTTCTTTATTTATTCATTTGTTATTTATTCATTTATTAGCTTCTTTACTTATTTATTTATTTATTTGTTTATTTATTTATTGAAGATCTGATTTAATAAATGGTGGGCCATCGGCAGGTTTCTATTTGAATGATAAGTTATTATATAAAATTGTAAATTTTAGTATTTATGTTTTTAATTTTTGAGCAATTAAATTTTAAAAAGAAACCAGCCGATGGCCCACCCTACATTTGAATAAACATTGAATGACTTACACTCGGAATTATTTACAAAAGTGCAATCAAGTGCTATGATGATTCTGATATCGATCCGATTTATAACACATTTCAGACACATTCAACACCGTCATTAAAGAAGATGTCCCTCGCTGTTGCTGTTGCATCCGCTACGATTTCCAATTCGAAACGATTTCAGCTCGCTTTCATAAATCAAGTAATTAATTATTTAATAATTTCAGTGTTCAGTATTTTTGACGCCATGCAAGCAACTCCTCGTCAGAACAATCGAGTGCCATTGAAAGCGACAATGTCAGCAACAAAATGAAAAGCAACAGCAACAATAACAACCCATTATTTGCAATAATATCTGTGGAATTTATAGCCGTGTCTAGCAATAAAAATTGTAATAAATGCCAAACAGTGGAGCAAAAAGAAAACGTACATTGAACAGTGGGAATGTGAGAAAAAAGCAGCAGCAGCAACAACAACAACAACAACAGCAACAACAACAACTGCAATTAGAACCGCTGAAACGCTTAACTGAACGCTGAGCGACAAAACCCGTTGCTGGGTGATGACGTCATCATGAGTGAATGAATGAATGAATGAATGCTTTGAATGCTTTGAATGTTGATAATTAATTTACAAGATCATCGATTATAGATCAGGCGATAGCAGTGAATGGAGTGGGCGCAGAAGGGGCGAAAAGAGTGGAAAGGGTGGGTTATGCTTCTTCATCTTCTTCACCAGCATCAACTCCGGCGGCGACAATTAAAGCGGCAACAAGTGAGCGTGACTTCTCTCGGGCGAACATAATAACAAATCATTTGACAGAATCGAATCTGATTGATGTGGAAGATCATCATGATAATGATGAATACAAAGGCCAATCGACCAATCAATCATTCAATCGATGGATCCAATAGAATGCATGAGTAAATTGTGTTAAAGCAACCTTGAGGAAAGCTGGGACGGCATTTAAAGCACTTTGGGGGAAAAACCATAGCTACACTAAAGAGGTACCCCTCCCTCCCTCCCCTTCCTCTGCCCTACCGAAGGGGAGCAGTTCTTTTTCGAAATTCACACATTGTGTGTTAATTAAGTCACTTACTCGAATAAAAGTCATGGAGTCATGAAGAGGAAACTAAACGAACAGCGGAAAACGATAGGAAACCACGTTGGCAACCAAGTGTTAAAAAAGTAAAACAACTGTTACTAGAAACGGTACCATCATCATCATCTTTATTATCATCATCAGCTGTTAATTTCTTGGCAGACATGATTTAACGATCTCCGAACGGTTCAATAATGAATGAATGGATAGATGGATGTAGCTTTTGCAACAACAACAACACCAACAACAACAACAACGGCTGAACTATAAAATCCAGCTATACTAGTGACCAAGTGACGTCACAATGCGGCTATTTTTAAACAACCAGTTTAGACAACTGCAACATCATTTGCATTGCGTGTCGTCTGATGTGTGTAGTTGCCTCCTTTCCCCCCTCTTCCCCCTCCTCTCCTCCTTCTCTTATCTTTCTTGTCCTGTTATTAAGTAGCTAATATTATCAACGGTTATTAAGTATCTTATAATGATCAACTGTTATCAAGTGTCTACAATATTATCAACAGTCAATCAGCAGTTTGATTGCCATTGACATTGATTTGTGGTGTCCAATATTACGATGGGACAAAAGGGACACCGTACCCCAAAATCTAAGCAAATACTATAAACAAACACTTTTAAAAACGACTTGAAATTATTATCAACAACTGGTTATCGAGACATCGTTGTTAATTGCGTTGTTATGACAGTAAATTTGAATCAAATTCGAATATTGTGTGGTTCCCCGATCTTTATCTCGAAAAACTTGCTGCTCATGGTAAATGAATTCAATGAACACTCAATAACAACTCCAATAATTATACTCCACGGTTTTGTAATAAAAAGATTCTTAGTGGGTTTTTCCTGCGTCCTCCGAAATCAAGTTCGTGGATGCGAGCGAAAATCCATAGAATCTGAGGAACTCCGTTTAATGCATTTATTAAAATGCATCATAAAGACTTTTAACTCAAGGTTTGTCCCGATTAAAATGATAAGGATGATGTTTAAGCTGGAGACCTCGTTAGTGGGCTGAGCTAACTTTTCCAGCGCATTGTCCGGTATTTTGTCAGAGATTTTTTGTTGCTTTTCTTGTTGTCATTTCGAAAGCAAATCATTTGCATATCTTAAGTGCGAAATAATTAAAATGTATTTCGCTTAAAATGACTGATTATGTAAATATTCATGGATTCTGCTGTTATTATTTCATAAGAGTTGTCATCGGGCAACAAATTTATTCACGAAAAATAAAAGCTACGTACAGCCGACTAATTTACTGGCAAAACGCATCTAGATACAAGTTTCTGAAGCAATAAATCTCCATCCTCAAACAAGTTGACGGACGAAAAAATTGCGCAAACGGCATACTTTTCGAATTAATTTATGACTCGGCGGCCAACTCTCTGCACTTCGGTCAATTCCATGACAAAACAAGGGAATCCATGGAACGAATAGCAATCGAATTAAATACTATACCCAAACCAAGTACAAGCTGCGGATATTTCGATGAATCTGCTGATGCAATTCTTATCTTTCTTTCTTATACTACAATACAATAAGCAAATATTCACGATTTACGATCTACAACAAAAGACATTAAAAGAATTCCAATTGAGAGTTCATAACGTGAACAACTGCAAAATGCAAAAATAAAAAACACGAAACAATCGAAAATAGATCATTAATAAAAATGTTGAATATTCGTGGGTGGAAAATTGCGATAATTTTAACTGTAAATTAAAATTAATACAACTTCAAGGGAATGAGATGAGTTTCTGAGTGACATGAGTCACATTCGTAATAAAATAAACATCAATAATAAGAGGAATAATAATAAAATTAACGATTTCGAATAACAAATTCAAGAAAGGAAGAAAGAAACTCGTACAGCAATAATGACAAAGCTATAATGAGATCATTTGAACAGTCATTCAGTAAACCACTTTATATTAAAATGAAAGCTAAGTTATAATAAATACTACACGTATTATATATATAATAAATTAAAATACAATATTTACTAAATTAATTAAAATAATTAGTAGTCAATTGAAACTTAATAAAGCTTTACAGAGTTGGTAGTTAAGTAAATCAATGGTTTTGAATTTTTATTGTGTTATTTATTATAGCTTAGTTATTCATTAGATACAACCAACTAACTAATGTGACTGGTAAAACCTGATTCAAAGATAGTAACAAAAAGTGTCCAACAGCTATTTGATCATGAATTATTTTACGATTGTGTTAATAACTCGAAAACTATACGATGCGCAGTGAGCCAATTATAGAGATGCGCAGTCAAGAGAATTATAATAAATAAAATACACAATAACAATAAGAATAACAACAAGAACAACAGCGATTCAATCTTCTTTAATTTTATTTGTATTTTTAATATTTGCGGTCATGCTTTAGCGACATCTTGTGACAAATATTGACAGATTGTAATCGGATCGCAGTACAGCGCCAGCTTCCGTTGCGGAACCGTCACGCTTTATTACGAGTACACACCACGAGGTAATTATGATAAATTAATGAAAGGTTTTCATTGGACTGGAAAGACCTGACTTCAACCTGACTTCCACCTGACTTCAACCTGACTTCAACCTGAATTCAAACTGATTTCAAAGCGGCTTCAATCTGATTCGACTTCCATCTGATTCGTCTTCGGTGTAGGCTTTTCTTGTGACGTCACATTATCTTTAGTCACATCAGCGCTGAACTGACAACGAGTTATGATAAATTATGAAAATCGTTACTGCGCTCAGCGGCGAAAAAATGTTGTGCAATTAAGAGACGGAGACTTGTTCACCTTAAAAACTATTGATTGGCATATTTCAGTGATCGCTTCTGAAACCTGAGCCACCCCGGTTGGTGAACACAACTTGTTACGCGGTGTTCACGTGGTCGAACGGATCTGGGAGTGTTACCGTGTTCTGTCACAAGGGCAGAGGGGGGCATGAAGTGTGCGAAGAGTGTGCATATCAAGTCGAATTGAGAGGCGGAAGCGATTTCAATAGACGAATCAATGATTAACCAGATCATAAAAAATCAATTGTAGTGGGCTTTTAATGCCTAATACTGAAATACTGCGAGAAGGGTGAAGAAGGGAGGAGGAGACAAGAAGAAGGGTAAACATTTAATCTTTAAGAGTGATAAATTTAGTGTTTTGATGTTTTCTTTAAAAATGTTTCCCCTTAAAAGAAAGGTGAAAGATTAGGAGATTACAAGGTGACAAACACCCTGTATTTTGAATGAAGCTATGCTATTTTTCGCACACTTTTCCTTCAGCCGAAGAAAGTAAAGTACAATGATGTAAAGGTTAATAAATTGTTGTTGCATATTACTAACAATGCCAACATTTTAAGGCACGATTCGCCAGAAGCTGCTTTTCCATGAATTCCATTTGTAAGGTGAACTTTTTCGGGGTTCGGCAGCCACATTTTTGGAGGAATAACTACATAACTAGCTACAAAAACAACAACAACAACAGCAGCGATAATACGAATCTGCATGCCTCATCTCATCTTTCAAAAGGAAAAACAAAACTGAAACAAAGATGAAAACAAACAACAAAATCGGTTGGATTTCATACAGCAGCCTGAAGGATGAAAATGGTTTTTATATCTATTTTTTTTCTCACTCTCTCACTCGCTCTCTATCTCTCTCTTTTTTCCTTTTAAAGTATGTAGATTATTTTTTAGTTACTGTCGCGTTGGTGCAGCGTGGCTGCCGCTCCTGTTTGTTGTTTCTTGCTGCTGAGCATTCTAGCATGTGTTTTCTTTATAGCGGTAGTTGTTGTTGTTGTGTAATGCTGATATTGTACCAACTCACATGCTGTCCCGTTCTTGCAATTAGTGTCGTCTCCCCGAACTAAATGTGGGTTAATTGTGGGCCATGATTTGTTTGCTTTGCACGATTTCTATGGAGCAACCAGCCAATTTTCCAGGCAACATTTTCAGATATCAGATCAGAGCGATTATATATGAAAACAGTAAAGTAAAACAGTGTTTTTTAACTGGCGACCATCGACCAGTGTTTTTCCAGACTCACAAACATAAAACAACCGCATACAAGAACCACACACAGAAACACAATCGCAGTGTAGCCAAGGCGAAGTTTGGAGAGAGGAGGAGGGTCCTTTATACCCATTATCTTGATATTTAGATGGATGGACGACCAGCCCATTTTCCCCGAGGTGTATCCAAGTGCACCCAAGTAGTTGTGCTTATGCGGGAGGGCGCAGCTGGGTGCAGGAGGGGGCGATGGGGGAGAGTGACCTCCTCTTGGGTGTGCTGATCAAGAAGAGATCCGGTTGTTACTCCAATCGTGACATTTGAAAGTAATCCCGTTCGGAGAGTTTAGCAATAACAATCACAACAACAACAACAGCATCACCATGATCACCATAATTACCACGTCTTTGAAGGTGTTCATTTGCAAAGATTTCTTAAACTGACTTTTAATTCGGTTGGTTTTATTGGTTGTTTTATTGTTGTTACTGTGTCTTTCGTTGTTTACTCGTATTTTTTGGGAATAACAATTTTATGACTTCTGTGATTTTTATGGTTTTCAACATTTCCACAAGCAAACTTAAAAAGGCACTGAAATTGTATGCATTCTGACTTTTACTCTAACCAACCAGCCACCAGCAACCCAACAACACCTCACTACTCCCCCGGCCCTTAAAACTTTACCACTTGTCACTAAATGGAGAATGTCACCCATGCTTCAGTCATCGTCACTTTGTCGTTGTCACTCAATCGTCGTTGTCACTCACTCGAGACACGTTCTAATACGTTTTAATTACCACGAGCTCTTTAGTATTTTTTGTGTTAATCCTTAAATAAATATGTTTGATTTGAAGTCGTTTTCAGATGCAAATATTATGCTACGGTTTCTTCTTCTCCCTCGTCATTGTCTTCCTCTTCTTCACTCATTCTTCTTCTTCTTCTTCTTGAAGTTGTTGTTGTTGTTGTTATTGCTGTTGTTGTTGATCTTGCTGAAGCGCCTACACACAATATTTTTGCCTCTGCGCTGACATTGACACTGACACTGAACTTGAAACTACTTTTACAATAAACTTGTAGTTTGTTGGTGTTAGTTTTGTTTTCTATATCTATTAGTTGGACAATATACTCGTGTCATAGCAGAATTATTGATTTAATAGACTTCGTTAAGTGTTTGTTTCTCGCGATTACTTTTTTCGCGAGTTTCAAGAGCTTCTACTGTCTTTTCTGAATGTTGACTCAATGGACACAATTGACACGGCTCTGTGTGTGTGTGTGTGCTTGCCTCTGTGTTTGCATGTGTATTTGTCATCGTTATTCAACTCAACTGGCGTTTAATTGACTTTGAATTCTGCAATATTTTTGTTTTGGTTTATCATTTAATAACGTGGCAATAAAACGTGGTTATCAATTAATAACCATTCTTATTTTTATTGTTTGAATTATTATTATTATTATTTCTACGATATTGTTGATGGACTTGAATTGTTTATTTATTGTTGTTATTATCATTATTACTGTTGTTGTTGTTCTCATCTGAGGCGCATTAAATGCAGCAGACATTCCAATGATATGCGGAGTCCCAATTTTGAGCCCAACAGTAATTTTATTGTCTTTTACTGTCGTCCGTCTTTTTGTTGTCTTTTGCTTTAATTTGTCTTCTTGTCTAAAATAATTTCTGAATATATGAACTAGCATATGATCAAGCAACAGACTCAAATAGATTCCTATGTAAAAAGGTTGAAGATCGAACAACGATTTAACAGAAATCCTTTTTACTGCAGGTCCTTATTAAGGCATTTTTTCTTTGGTATTTTTGTTCGTATATCGTAATGGTTAATTTAGTCTAACAAATAATGAATATCTTCCTTTATATTTTGGTTCCTCTCCCTTCGTTCTTTATTCTTGTATCTTTTTTCATCAATGTTCTTCATTCCTTCTTCTATCTTCTTCAGTCTGCCTTCATTCTGTTTTTGTTCTTTATTCTTCTCTTATTTCCGGTTTCTTATTTGTTCTTACTTGTTCTTTCCTTCTTCCTATTTATACTTTCCTCTGTCATTTTGGTTCGGTTGTAATCTTTCTTCTTTCAATATTTTCTCTCTTATTGTTGGTTTTTTTCTCCTTTCTTCATGCATCTTTCTTTCTTTCTTTTTTGCCTTTTTATGCCTTTCAATCGCTCAATCGTCGCAATCAGATTTATCAAAAACGATTTCTATGTTTTCTACGTTATATTTTTTGCCCATCACGTTGTTACGTTTTTTATACACGTGGTACGTCGTTCTGCTTCTGCTTCTGTTGCTGTTGCTGCGGTTACAATAAAATAATCGATTGCAAACTATAAATAAGAATATTAAATCGAGATCAATTTAACTGTCAACCGCAACAGTCAGAAGAAGAAGAAGAAGCAGGCTCCAGTAGTCACAAATCAGAGCCACAAAACAGAGTGATGCTAATTAAATCGCCGTTACTTTTATAAAGGAAACTGTTTCTGATTTCTATGGAAACTGTAACGGTAAATTGAAGTGTAAGTCTATAAATTAAATTAAGTACTATAGTGCTCCGAAAAAAACGAATCAAAATGAATTTATGATTTAAATATAAAAACTAATCAACGGTTAAATAATTATTAAATATTATTAATGTACATATTAATTAATTAATTAATTTTTTTTACTCACCAAAAAAATGTGTGGCAGCACTAATTTGGTTTTTTGTTTAAAGAAGCAGAATTCACTTGAGCTATTTTTTCGGTTTAAGCTTCGAATTTATTGTGGTTTTTATTTCAATCTGATTTCAATTTCAGTTGTTTTGTAATTTTAAATGCAATTTTTTTTTCCTACATGAACATTGAACACGTTTTTTTTGTTCTTTTTGAAAATAAAACAGCTTTAAGTGGCTTTTTTAAAGTCTTTTAATTTATTTATTGTAGGTTTTTTGGAAAGACCAACTGTTTTTTCATAAGAAACCAATTCAACGCTTTGGAGTTTCCTCTTTAAATCAGGCTGAGTGTCGGTCCTCCGCCTCGTGCTGCACCACAAATCGAACTGAAGTGAATTCGCTGAGCAAACACAAGAAATCGCAGCAAAAATCGCTGGCTGCTGCCGGAGTCTTCGGCGTTGGCTGCGCTGCGCTGCGTTGGTTACACGATCGGGTTGCATTTCGCGTTGGCAGGCGACACTCAAACACAGACACACACACACAAATACTCACACACAAACACTTACTACACACAAGCACTCACACATACATACAAGCAACCTCTGAGCGGCGAAGTTTTTCGTATTCAAATCTGAGCTTCCGTCGCATTCTGCAAGTGTTGCATTTTTTATTTGTTGGTGTCGCAATTTATCGTTATCGTTATTGTTGTTGTTGTTATTGTTGTTGTTGTGATTGTAATTGTTGTTGTCATTGTAATTGTGGTTGTTGTTTTGCTACAGTTTCGCGAACACTTTTTCAAAAATCCAGATTTTTTTTATGGAACTTTTAAGTAATTTAAGTTCAGTGACAGAACCACGATTAAAAGGGATTTAATCCACGATGAATGTGTTGTTGTTGTTGTTGTTTTCACTGTTGTCGATTTAGTGAATTTCAAATGCTTCAATCCTCGAATTCCCTCGAAACTCGACTCCCGAACAAATGACAAAAAAGATTGGTTTGCTGTTACAACAACAACTTTGTGATGACTTCTTATGGAGCGTGGATAGCGATTTAATTAACTGAGAGTCAGCGGTGGAGGATTGCAGGGTGATAATAAACATATAAACAATAAATTTAACACCACATTCCATATTTTGCAAAAAAGGTTGCGCTTTTAAAGTGAATCCTTTCAGGAGTAAAAGAGGAACATCATCAAAATTGCATCTCCATCGCCAATCAGCAGCATCTGAAGAAAGACAGGCCAGCAACAATGTTGCTGGGTTGTTTACACTCAACCACACACGGATTGCTTACAACTCAACAGCGCCATCTGATGACAACTTTATTAGCGATTGTGTATTAATTATTTTTTCTTGTTTATTGTTGTTTTGTTTGTTGTTGTGTGCGTTTGTTTATATACACATTAATATGTGTCAAGGGCAGGCAGGAGAAAATGTGACACCGCAATTCGAGGAACGTGAGGCTGCATTGCATGCCACACTATAAACAACAACAGCAACAACAACAGCAACAGCAACAACAACAGCAACAATAACAGCAAAATTGCCAGATCATCGTTCTGCGTTTTGTGGTTATAACATAAAATCTTTTTTTTTTTTTATAGGTTTCCATGTTTTTCTTTTTTGTTTTTGTTGTTGTTGGTTTCTGTGGATATCGTTTCTTTTTATGATGTTGCTGTTCTTCTTGGTGTTGTTGTTGTTGTTGGTTTTGTTGTTGCTGTTGTTGCAATTTAATTATCAACAAAATTGGCAAATAAGAATTTCAAGAACAGCAACAACAGAAATTTTATACACATCTTAATTAATTTTCGTTGTTTTCGTGTGCTCCAAAATTTGTCCAAACTCAATTGAATTCATTTGTATTTTTTCGTATTTTTTTAATTTTATTTTGTTTATTTTTTCCAATTGTTTTTTTTTATTCTTCTGTTAAAAAGGACATAATTTATGACGTCTGGCATCGTCGCTTGTGCCTTTTATTGTTGCTTGTTTTATGAATTTCGTTGTTGTTTTTTTTGGGGGAGAGCGAGTCTAAGAAATTTAATAAATTTAATCATTTGAATTCCTCCTTCGCTGAACTCAATCTGAGATTCTGAGTAAAGTTTAGATTCTTTTTCTTCTACAATCCAATCCCTGCTTTGAATAATTTTCCAGGTTTTTTCATTACATTTTCCTTGATCATGACAAGTAACACATCAAGTAACACGTCTCTTCAACTTCCTTGTTTCTATAAACACTTTTATGATTATCTTTTCTGCCTAGTTTTTGGCCGAGCCGCCGTTAATTTTGCATCTTTTCCTCTTCTTTAATTTCCTCCATAAGAGGACAGTACAGAGTCTTCAACAACTCGTCCATTTAAATATTTATATAAATGGTCATAAATTCACTTCATGACCAACACAAACACAATCGACAATTATTGCTCTTGTCAAAGCTCGACTTTGTCTCGGAATGGAAACATAATCCACATTGTTATCTAGATGAAGATCTAGATAAGTACAGAAACAATAATTTAGCTACTTAAAAGAATACTAAAGAAAACTTGTCTTGATTTTGAGAATTATTATTATTATTCTTATTATTATACTTGAATAGAATGTTAAATAAGAATATTTTTACTACTATAGTCTTAAGTAGCTTATTAAAAATGCAGATAAATGATAAAAATGCCTGTTATTTGCAGGGTTGCAAAAAACCTACTTCAAAAATCTCAAATAAGAATAATAATTATTTTTTAGTCTTTCATTTTAGATTCGACTTTAGTAACTGTAAATTTTACATCATTTGACATTTGTTTCTGTCATGCAACGCTTTAAAAATGCACTCACTTCGCAAACAGTTGAATCATCTCCAGCATTATTGAAAAACTGCCCCCGTAACAAATAATAATAAAAAATCAATTAAAAAATCATAAAAACATTTAAAAAAATTCATAGACTATTCAAGTGGGTGCTGGTTTTGATTCGCTTGATTGCTTCGCTTTATTATCGATTCGACGCATCTACTCGACGCTCCTCACTTTGCTCTGAACTCGAGTCCGATGGATTGAATTCGCAGCAGCCGGCACTCAATAGAAACTGTTTGCTGTGAAAGAGTCGTGGCTCCATCCTTGACATTGACACAACTTCTGCGATCGATGCTTTTTATTAATTAATGGCGTCACTTGAGAGCCGCAGTCAGTGGACTGCAATCGATCTGTCGGCGAAAATATTAGTTAACCACCATAATTTAGCGAAGAGAGCAAAATTAAGTAAGTCTCGTTTAACTCACTTAATGCAGCGACCTTTATAAATTATTATTAATTAAGATCTGTCGAGATCCGTGACAATTAATGAGATGATTTCAGGATTAACTGATTTATTAGCCATCTAAACATCTTTAATAATGATTAAGATTTAATTTTTGACTGAAAATAAAGTAGAAAATATGAGGTTTTTTATATATTTTTTATTAAATCCAAAAGAGTCCACTCCAGAAGATTGTGCATTTGTGGTGGCAACTCTGCTACTTCTAAAGATTTTACACTATTTCTTATAATGACTGAAACTGAATTCCCTTGCATATTTCTTCTGTCTTCAGTGTGTCTGCAGAAATTATAAAAGCTGCGCTCGAAAGTATGCAATATATGAGGTAACCGTTTTTCTATGCAGTTCGAGTAAGTATTTCAAAATAGCGAAGTCAACAACCAGCGGTTTGTGTTGGTGGCAAACTTTGAAAGCGATTGCAATGATTGAACGAGACGAACTTTATACAAGTGTTTTGCAGTCACAAATCGGAAAATCTGCTGCAAATTTTATTTGGTATTATTATAATCACAGAAATAAATATATCATAAACTAAAAATAGCTTATAACATTTATAAATTTAGGTTTTTATTAAAATTGTATTATTTTATTAAATTCAGTTGTTAAATTAAAAATAAAACCGACAACGAAAACTGTGTTTGGAGATGAGACTTTCAGAGCAGCAGAGATGAAACAACAATAAATTAAACAAAGGAATGATATTCAATAATTAAATAAATGCAATAAACATGATAATCTTATTTATGGAAGCATTGATTAATATGGAAGTCAGCTATTACGATAAAATTTAATTTCCTATCAATTTAACTCAAATATTTCAACTGTACCATCAAAAATGGGTAGATTCAAGATAACTACAGCTAAATGATTGTTGTTGTTGTTGTTTTCTGCTTTCATGCCCTCTGCACAGGAGCAGCAACAGCAGCAGCTGAGAATTCGTCGGTCCGTCCGTCTGCGCAAAAATGAACAAAAGCTTGACATGCTAATTTTTGGGGAGCACGGTTTCGCGTCTCCGGATGCACCGCGCTGGCGAATGCGACTGAATGTGGGAACTGCAACAACAACAACAACAAAAACACCGAGTACTGAATAATATAACGGAAATATTAACGGAGAAAAAAAACACCTGAAATGCAGCAGCAGCTTTTTAAAAGAAAGTGAAATGTGTTTTCTTCTGACTTTAGTAATTTACTAAGTTTACTCAGATGGCATGTTGTTGTTTTCCTGTTCTGTTAAATCTTACTATCTTACCAAAAACCTTCTTAAGAATGATTGTTAGAGGGGGAGGAGGGGCAGAGGGCAGGGGAAATGGTCTCTGAAGGGAAACTGACAAGTTTTAAAATTGGCGTTTAGAAAAGAGAGCCATTGAGAACCCAAGAAAAATGTAATTCGGGAAAAAATGGTTGCCCCATACTAAGCTATATTTCGTTGTCTTTCTCTCACTTTCTCCCTTTCTTTGTCTCAGTCTCTCTTGAATTCCAGAAGACAGAAAGAAGCCCTGATTTCCAGCTTGAAGAGAATGTATTCAATAAATGCCACGGTTTCGAAACTCTTCCAGCTCATCATCTGACTTAATTATATTTCAGATGCTTTTATCGTCAAAGTTGATATTTTAAAGTTGTCAAAAATAGTTTCCAAAACTTATCAGATCTCAAACAGACGAAGAGTTGAAGAGAACCTAGAAAACCTGAAATTAGAAGCATTTATTTATAATAATTCTGAACCAAAAAATAATAATAATGAACCGAACATTATAATAATGAACTAAATATGTAATAATAATAAACCAAACATAACAATAATGAACCAAACATAATAACAATGAACCAAACATAATAATAATGAACGAAACATAATAATAATGAACCAAACATAATAATAATGAACGAAACATAATAATAATGAACCAAACTTATAATAATAATGAACCAGCGAAAATAGCTGCTTAATGTGATGTGGTAAATAGTGTTGAAAAGTATCTTGCAGATACAGATTCTCTCTCAAACCTGCTGGAGTCCATCGTGGTGCAGCGCCTTCCAACATGTTGCAGGTTGTTGAATGAAGGAGAAGAAGACGAAGAAAAGAAGTGAAAAAGACGATATATTTTCATATTCTCTCCAGCAGGCAGGCGATCGATCGACTAGCAAAACAGTTCGAGTTCAAACGTCGTGCGAGTGAGGCGAGCGAAGCGTTCAGCAGTTTTCACAGTCTTCAGCTCGGCGAAACGGTGGAAAACCAGCACTCTTTGAGAAACTAACTAAATTGGGGAAAATTTACCACAGAAAAACAGTGTAACAAGTGATTTAAGCAGCCGAAGAAAGCCGCCAACAAAAGTGGGAAAAACAAAAAAAATTTGTCGACTTCAAACTGAGTGAAAATTCGAAACAAATTTTGTGGAAATTCCTTCCGTTTAAAAGTGTTTCTGAACAAGTATCTTGGAAGAAGCAACAACGATCATCGTCGAGGTTTTGGCCCTGAAGTGAGTGTGCCCATGTGTGCGTGTGTGTGCGTGTTCGTGTTCGTGTGAGTGACGTTTAGTCATTTAAACTTAATTTATTGACAGAGCGGCGCGAACTGAGAACGTGTTCGCCGACTCATGCAGATTTCCTCAGAATTCTTGTCTTCACTGCTGTTGTTTTTACTGCGTTCATTGTGTTTTTAATGCTATTTTAAACTAACGCAAGAAACGTCACAACAGCTGCTCGGCATGCGCTGTTGAACGCAGGGAAAAACGCAGTCCAGCTACAATCAAACAGCTGTTTTGTTTTTTTAGAGCAAACAACTTCTTCAGCGGCGAGAACTTTTAATTTGTGAAAAGCAAGAAAGATGTGGCTAATAGTGGCTAATGGCTAAGTTGGGCACTGAGAAGGAACCAAGAAACAACAAGAACAACAAAAAGAACAACGATCAGAACAACAACAGGAGCAACGACAAGAACAACGACAAGAGTAACTACAAGAACAACATCAGGAACAACAACAACACGACCAGAACAACTACAAGAACAACGACAAGAATTTGCTGTTGCGAATATCGACGGCGCGACTGCTGGTGCTTAGATTAGATAACGGTTCTTGCCGGTGGATACGCTTTTCAGCCCACTCACTCCGTGTGGCGCATGTCGAGCGTTGTTCTGAGTTCTGCGTGGAGTTTTTATGGGCGCCTGCAAGTTGCTATCTTATCTGAGCCCCGGAGCTGTAATAAAGTTTAAATTGATTAACTGTGCATGAAGTCATTTATTCCGCGAACGCAGCGCCGACATCCGCGAATCGGCGTCCATCTGGGAGAAGACAACGACGACACCGACAACGCATTTGAATCAACATTCGAAAGTAGCTCATTTTAGAGTACAGACTAAAGCAACGTGTTGGCCATAAAAACGCAAGCAACGCAAGCAACGCAATCGTATTTGTTGGGGGATCGTTTCGTTGCTCTGGAGAAACATTCAGCTCAAGAATAAAAGACGAAAAGACGACCTTCTAAAAATACGCGTTGCCGCATTGCGAAGTCTGGGAAATCGTAGGGCGTCTTTAAGGAAAAACCAACAACAACGCCACCCCACGATTAGCAGCAACAACGAGAACAGCAACAGCAACAACAGCAACAACAGTAACAACAACAACAGCTACAATCAGCACAACAGCATCTCATTCGCAGCCTTCAACTGCAGCTTGGAACGCTTCGCTTTGGCGTGTTTGCGTCTATTGTTAGAACGGAGCAGCAGCACCATATTTTGAACTCTGCGTCTGCTCCGGTCTCGTGAAACACGAAACGCGCAACGCTGTCGCAAAGCTTTATAAGGCTCTGGCCTTAGCCAAGTTTATGCGCATCTTCGCCTTACTTAGACGGTTGTTGAAGACAATCAACTCGATTCTAACATAAACAAGAGAAACAACAACAACAGCAACAACAGCAGCAGCGTCAATAAAATAATAACAACAACATTAACAGCAACAACAACAGCGACATGGACGTAGAATCCGATGACTCTGAGCGTTGGGAGGACTTTTTTGGTAAGCGACTTGATTGTTTTCTATTTCGTACTTCTCCGTAATTTTCTTCTTCGTACTTTTATCTTCTTCTCTTCTTCTTCCTCCTCTCCTTCTTCTCTTCTCCTCTTACAACTCATTATCTATGTACGTGTATGTAACAAACGTTTATTTGTTTCTGTTTTGTTTCTTTTAACACGTTTTATTGTTTGTTGGTCGATTGCAGCTACGATTCTGTCTCTCGCTTGGATTGCAACCTTATTTGTCGCTGATTGTGGCCAACTGAGTGCCTCAAACGCCGCAAATCACACGAGACAAGACCACGTCTTTAACAGAGAAAACTTAACGCGCAGAGAAAACGATTCTACAAAAGAAAAGTCTAACAAAACGATCAGAATTAATATCTGACACAGACACTGTATCTACAGTATAATGAACTATAGTACTCCTATATTAGTTCTTCGACTTTTCAGCTAAATTTTTCATGTTCTTTTCTATATCAATTATATTGGGTTTTATCCAAATTTTTTGCCACTCTTCTTTGCTAATAAAAATGAGGCTGGAGATTGAATTTTGCTTCCTTGCTTATTTTTTATGTTTCTCTGCATGCGGCTTCGGTTTTCGGCAATATGTTTTTGCGGTTGTTTGCCTTTTTCTCGTGCATGTCTCGTGGATGTTCCCTCCTCTCATCCCTCCCTTCCGGTACCCAAACCTATCGAATTCTTTTGGCTGAGTTTCGAAAAGAAGGCTTCCTCTGAATTATTTATGTATTTTGTTGCTTATTATAATGTTATGCTGCAGCTTTTGCTGAATCGTTTCTGGATTCCATCCAAAGTGGATTGCATTAAATTTTCGCAGAATTCCGGGCAGCTGAATCGGAGGCTTGTTGGTCGTCGTTGACAGCTGATTCGAGGCTGACGTCGTGGCTCCACTTCGAATCCATGAAAGAAGAATCCTGTTGTTTATACTTTAAACAAAGCTGCTTTAGTTTGAGGTTTCTTCTGTTCCTTTTGATTTGAGAGGGTTTTTAATGAATTCATTCTTTCCTCCAGATTCTAACAACATAAAAAAGGATTCCTGTCACCGAAATTAAGTGTTTCCTTCGCTTGAAGAATCGGGATCGCTTTTCCTTTGTTCTTAGTTGCACTTCTTGTTGCTCCATTTTATTTACTTCATCACTTGGCTCTTATCTTCGGGTCCCTTTTTAGGGTAATCGACGAACGGGTACCGCATTATTTCGATAATAAATGGCTTTTCTTTATACGGCGCTCGACAGGTTCTCGTAATTTTTCGTGACGATCGTTTTTTGACCCCGAACAAAATCAGTTTTCAACTAGTTACTTAAAGACACTTAAAGACACTGAACACCAGGGAAACATGAGAAAAACTACAAGAACAACAACACCAACAACAATATAAGAAGATATGGCATTCATAATGACAAGGATCAATAAAAAGACCACGAAGACGCTGAAGGTTCGTTGTTCGTAAATGAATCCTCGGTTGACAGCATGAACGACAAAAATTGGAAGTGTTGCATGCTTCAAGCAGTTGAAAAAAAGGTTGAAAAGGGAAGAAATCAAGAAGGCAGAAATCAATAAAAAGGAATCTCAAATGTTGGAAAATATTTGAGCAGATATCAAAATTTAACCTCGATACGGTCGGTTATTCTATTGAAAGAGGAACCATCAAAGAGGAACTGCGGACGGTGCTGGACGTTGAAGGGAGACGGTAAGAGTACACAGATAAGCGTGAAGAGGATGGAAGAGAAGTGAAGAGGATGAACATGAAGCAGCGGAGTTGATACCGGCGTGTCTATAGACACAGTGGACACTCGAGTGTCACAGCTGGGGTCAAATATTTATTTTCTGTTTGGGTTTGTGTTTGTTTTTGTTGTTTGCAACATACGAGTACCCGCAGCAGGGTGTGAAGGGCACAAATTCAGTCACAGAGAGATAAACAAACCAACCGTTAATCAGACGAACCTAAAAAAAGGGCACTCGATGTTTGCAGAGGACGCTGATCAGCATATTTTTGCGATCTTCAGTCACTGCAGTGCTCTTAAAGCGGCGTTCTTCTTCTTGTCAATTACACCAGCCAAAGGAGTAGAAGAGGGACTGGTAGGGGGCTTAAAAGCTGCTCAAACCAGTGGAGGGACATGGAGGGGAGGCAGTGACAGATTATGAGAGAGAGTGGAGTTACAGAGGACTTTATGCGGGCTTCAGCCATCGAGTGTGAGAGGTTCTCCCCACTCAGTCACTGAAGCGGACCGAAGTCAGTCTTAGAAGTGACTGGAAGCTAGCTTTGACAAGTGGTCGATGTTGTGTTCAAAACCCAGTCCATCCGGTGATAAAAGAGTGAAGAATGAGCGACATCCACACCTCACTCTGTCATTCCTTCACACGTTCTCATTATTTATCACTCGTGGTCCCTTTCACTCTTCCAGACATGCCCTTCTTTTGCCCCCCTCTTTAATCACTTTTCATTTCCATGCATTTTTCTGGTTTTCTGTCGTCACCCGGCTGCTTCGAAGATGTCCTCAGTTCGCTCTCACTCTCGACCCCGGTTTGATTTCCATTTCGTTCGAGCTCCCGCTTGACTAACGACTTAATTAATATAAATGCGCTTGAATTATTGACTGCAGAAGTGTGTAGAGCCTCTTTTAAGAAATCTCCAAAAACTGAACCCACGTGAATCTGCGAAAAGCGGTCCAACCGGTGATCGGATCCGTTGTTACTCTGATTGTGAGAATTACGTGAGTTACATTCAAGTGAGAACAGCGAGTTTAAGTTATTTTTTCTTAATAATAATAATAATTTTTTAATGCTTTCTTGTGGTTGCTTTTTTTGTTATCATCCATCATAATTCAATCAATCAATTAATGTTAAATTTTTGTTTCTAATAAAAACTTTTCACTGCCAGCTGCCAGGAGGGTCGCTTTTACGACTCTTTCCATTTTTTACGATGTTGCATTTATCTGCTTTTGGCTCTGAACTGCTCAATTAAACATACCATGCAGCCGCCGAAAACAGCACGAGAGCGAGACGGAGAGAGCGAGACGGAGAGAGAGCGATACGATGAACAGCGGGCAGGCGAGTTGAACGTCCGCCGCGGTTCAGAGGAAGCTATAAAGTTTAGAATAAAACTTGGCTGTGGTTTTTCGACTGACTGACTGACTGACTGACTGAATGAATGGCGGAATGAATGCGATTGTAGCCATGTTGTTGTTGCTGTTGTATTCGTGGTTGGTTGCGCTTAAACCTACTTACCTAGTGGCTGGTGTAGGCAGCCAGTTGAGGCGGCTGCACACGCACGCGTCGCTGGAACACGGCGCAAAATCATTGCAATGCAACAGTTTCTGTTGCTGTTGTCGTCGTTGGTGTTGTTGTTGGTGTTGGTGGTGTTGTTGTTGGTGGAGTTGTTGTTGTTGTCGTTGTTGGATATTTCACCGTAGTTGTGTGGAGCGGATGGCGATAGTGTGAGCCTGTTGAGTGGGTGGCTGCAGAAGGTCGCGCGAAGCATCAATGAGTGCAGCTGAGGAAGAACAGAAGCAACAACAACAACAGCAACAACAACGGTGTGATCTTCGGTTCTTAGCAACGTCTTCCAAGCGAGGTTTGGAGCGGATTTCAGCGGGTTCCTGTCTGGTTTCTGGTGCGCCGTCTGGCGCTGTTTTCATAACCTTTTCATGAATTTCGTGTGGGGGCCACGTTTATTTCCGTTCTATGAATGAAATTTTAGAAGACGACAACTCTTTCTGATTTCATGCGTTGCCGTTGTGTTTGCGGTTGTGTTTAGCGTTTGCATGTCAGTTGCATTTGACAGTTGAATGAACGCACCCATGCTTCGAATGAGGCTTTGAACGAGGGACTCCGGACGACGCTGTAAGCGACGCTTTGAAGTCTGAGGAAAGGAGAAAACAGAGAAAACGCAGAGAATAACTACTTGTATGTGGGTTGTTCCTACAGCGTTTTATCCACGAGATAAAAATAGAAAAGCGTCAACATTCATTTTTTCAAACCGAAAAGTGAAGAATTTTTAATGAATTAAATTCATTGATCGCTTTTTGTGAATGTGAATGAAATTCAAGTATAAAAGCTGCAAATAAAAAGATTAACAAGGGAAAAGATTCACAAGATTCAAGTGAAAAGATTAAAAGACTTCAATTAATTGAAAAATAAGTGAAAATTCAATTAAATGAATGTATACTTAATTAAAGAAACTGAAGACTGAGTGTAGTGAAGTCAAAAGTTCAGTTTTAAAGAAAGCAGCACATTTTGTTGGAATATTTTGGAGAGAATATTGAATCGGAATTCCAATTTCGAACTCAATATTTTACTCGTAGTTGCATTTGAGTGTCTTGTATTTTGACAGCTAAAAATGTGTGTTGTTGTTGTTGTTGTTTGAGTTTCTTTTTTCTTAAAAATCTTAATTGATTTGTTTTGAATATTTTGTTGTTGTTTTTTTTACAATATCTCTTAAGTACTTCAAGTGTGCAACGCAACGCAACGCAACGGAACGCAGCGCTTCGAGTCGCAACAGAAGTCGATAAAAAAACGCATTTCAGTTGTTGGGACGAACATGTTAGTTGTTGTTGTTAGTTGTTGTTGTTATTTGTTGTTATTATTGTTGTGGGTTTTGTTGTAGTTTTATCAGCATCAGTTTCAATTTCTAGTGAAAGTTCATTGTTTTTTGTTGTAGCTGCTGCTGTTGCTGTTGTTGTTGTTGCTTCTTCTTGGGTCGCTTCTTCTACTCGACCCTTCATTTCTTTGCTTTTAAGTGTATTTAAGTCCCTTGTAGCCCCCCCTTCTCCCCTCTTTTATCATGAAAATACACACATTAGTCGAATTTTTCATCTTCTTCATTTAAAAATTCAAATCCTACCGAAAACAAAAGTTTTACGTCACTTTTTTCTGGTTTTCTTATTGCGTTGACACACTTTCATTTATTTTTGTAGTCATTTTGTTTTAAATGTTGTGAAATGCATCGTAGATAGAAACTAACGGTGTTATTTTAATACACATAAAATAATAGTTAAGAAGCACATGAAAAATCAATCATAGAATCTTATAATGAATGAATTTCGAATTTTAACTTGCGAATTATATTGAAAAATAGTGTGTGAAAGCAAAATAAACGTTTCTCCGTTCATATATCATTCATTGCTGTATATAATCGTGTATGTTTGACTGTATCGAGAGCTGTACAGAACCTTTACAGGTGACCCTCGATCATTTGACTCTTCTGAACCATTCTGGCGATTCTTTCTGTTTTTATTGTGCAATGAAAATGTATAAAAACTAAGACGCAAATAATTGAAGCATCTCAAAAGCACGTCGACATGGAAATCTTTTCAACTGCAGCCGCACCCACGCAATCGAGATTTTGTAAGTGCGACAAAAACCACTTCTTTTTAAGGTGTTGATGATCGTCGCAGTCGTCGCAATGTGAACAACATCACGTCGTGTGGTGGCTTTTTTTCAAACTAGATTTTTGACGTCTCTCAAACAAGCAGCTCCGAGTTTTTTCCGCAAATGCGCACGCGTAGAAACGCCCAAGAAATCCATAGCAACAATTAAACACTCAGCTCAACAGTTAAGCAGCTCGAGAAAAAAGCTTTGCAATTTGTTTCGATCGCAGTCAAGGTTAGAAAGGTGTCAACAACAACAACAAAGATATAATAAATAAACTACAAATACAACAAGAATTAGGGCACAGCAACAACAACTGTCAATATTACAGTAAAATATTCCAGCTCAAAACCAACAAAAACATGCCCCAGCTCGAGTTGCTGCGAGTTGTTGCAATTTTTTCACTTTTTGCACTTTTCGAATCCTATCGAAAGGTCGGTTTTCATGTTAAAACTGTGTATCGTTCTCTTCCTGGGACGCTTTGAGTTGTTGTTGTTGTCGTTGTTGTTGTTATCGACGATCTCAACAGGTGTTGCCAGACCCTGATGCCAGCCGATGCACTCTGCACGCTCGGGCGCAGAAGCTGCTTGAAAGTAAATCAATAAAAACGATGCGACGGCGACAGTCGGTTAGTCGATTGCGTTTGTAGAATTTTAACGAAGTGTGACTAACAACAGCAGCAACAACAGCAGCAACAACAACAACAACAACAGGTGTAACAACAAAAAATCACTATTCGATGTTTAATTCAGAAGTATTACAATATAAAGTGATGATGTCGAGGCTTTTGTTTTCAGAATAAAAGCAAAACAGTTCAAAAGCAAATTAAAAGCGATGGAAAAGTGATTCAAAAGCGATTAAAAAGAAACTGAAAAGCGATTCAAAAGCAACTTAAAAGCAACTCAAAAGCAACTCAAAAGCGATTCAAAAGCGATTCAAAAACGATTCAAAAGCGATTCAAAAGCGATTCAAAAGCAACTCAAAAGCGATTCAAAGCCGAGCTTAAAAGTGACTTAAATGCGTCTGCAAAATATTATTTTTCGCTCGCTGTGTGACTCTGAAAGTGACAGCAAATCTGATATCTTTTGAATGAAAACTTCTTCCTTTTCCTCCCCTTCTTCTTTCTTTTCCTCCTCTTCTTCTTCTCCTTCTATTCTTCTTTGAACAACTTCAAGAGATTAAATTTTGTACTCTTTAGAAAACTTTTACTTTTGATTTCATCATAAACTGTGTTTAAAGTAAATAAACATGTCCATTGTTATTATAAACCTTTGTTATAATGACAAAAAAATGCATAAACTGTTTTTTTGCTAACTTATGTAATAGATCACTTCGGAGAGGTATCATATACCGCATTAAAAGAGTCACAAAAGGAAATGAAAGCCATTAAGAAAGTTCGTCAAATTGTCGCAGAAATAAAGTGAAATTTTTATAGTAGAGAAAAATTATATCATTATTCAGTGAAAAAAACCACAGAAAAGACTTTAGAAAAGTCTCACTTCGAGGTTGTTAATCTAAATTAGAAAGTAAAGCAAGAGAAGCGCTTCGAAGACCTCCCAAGCAGGCCCACAAAAAATAACCGCGTTCAGAGCTTTTCAATTTTGCTCGTAGACATCCTGAATCTCCTAAACTAACCACTTAACCCATTTAGAGCACTTAAATTTAACCCTTTGATAGAGAGGAGCTCTTTAAAGTGTTCTCAGCTCCTCTAAACTAACCCCTTACCTTGTAAAGGGGTTAAATTTTACTCCTTGATAGAGAGAAGCTGTTCAAAGTTCTTCCCAAAACTCCAAACTAACCCCCACCCCTTCCCAAAGGGCTGAATGTTTGATTTATTATTTGAGAAAGCGGGAAACAAACGTTTTTTATCTACTAACGGTGTTTTGCTCCATTGAAGATCAGTTATTTTTTCAGCGTTGCATTTTTTCGTATATTTTACTTCAAGAATTTCAACACTTTTGTGGTGAATTTGAAAGCAATTCAGATAATTGCCTCTGAACTTTAAAAGTCGTCTTTTTTGTTGCATTTTTTTGTTGGCCGGCGAATCGTGCGTCGCCGTTTGTTCTCGCTGACGATCGCCCGTTAATCGCCGCAGCGGAGCAATGATTTTATTTTGTTTTTCTTCCTTGCTGCCAGTGACAACATAATTGCTGAAAAACCGGATCGACAAACCAGCCAAATAACTCGATTTTCGCTCAACCACGCAACCCGGCTGCAATCGGCCGAAAAGGGAGGGGGGGGGGTTATGTTTAAACTTTAAACATGTGTATAAAAAATTGTTCTTAATTTCGGTGCGTTATAATATCGTAGTTGTTGTTGTTTTTGTACCTAAATAAACTGGTTCCGTTCATCGCAATTCGCTTACTTCGGTTGCCGCTGAGTTGCTTTAATTAATTTAAGTGATCCGTTTTCTTCACGTTTTAAACGCCAACGCAAACGCACCACGCATCGAAGCTGTCCAGAAATGCCAACACGCATTCAAGCTGAGTGACAGCGCCACATCAGCTGTCAGTGGGCGCTCCGAGTCCGAGTCGCACGTCAGTTTAACGACGTTTCTACACGCATCGAAGCGAGCACGAAGTCGGCTTCAATCCCGACCAAACGATTGTTTTATCGTTAACGTTATCGTTAAAGTGTGAGTTCCAGCATTTTTCAAATGCAACTCGTCGACTTCCGAAGGCTCATTAAAGCCGTTAAAAGCGATTGCTGCGGCTGTTGTTGTGGTTGTGGTTGTTCTTGTTTTCTTTTCGGTTTGCTTTGTTGCTTACTCCTCAGTGGTGCAGAACACTCTCAAGTGTAACTCAGCCCCACCCACCTTGAAAGTGTAACTCGATTAATGTACTTAGTAACTCGCTGGTTGTCGGTTCACTCAGTCGCTGAGCCTGATTTGAAATTCCGAACGACACCCTTGAATTTCAAATTCAAGGTTCGCTGTTTAAATCAGTGTTGAGTCAGTGAAGTTGAAAAGGTTTGAGTATTCAATTGAGCACAAGAAATCTATTTAATAGCGTGAGATGTGTGTTCATGTCATTAACTGTTGAAAGCTTGTCATATTATTGTAATAATAGTATTTAATAGGAGTGCTAATAGTAGTGCTAATAGTAGTTTTAATAGTAGTAATGATAATAACAATATTAGTAGTAGTACTTTTTAAAGTATCAAGTCATCACTTTTAAACCATTCTTTAAATGGACCCAGCAACTTCTTTAAGCTTCTGACTTTTAATTCAACAACAACCAGAATTTTCAATGGTCACAAAATGAAGTACCAAATTTTGACGCATTTAATTCTCTTTGTAGATCTCGTGGAAGATCATAAATGTTTTTATAGTTCTTAATTTTTGTTAATATTCTTTAAAAGCGACAGAATTTTATGAATAAAACAAACAGCAACAACAACAACAACAAATACGACTGTGGCAACAACCCACATGCTTCAAGTGCCCTCACTCGCTGCTTACGACAAGAAAATGTCATTTCGAACTGAACTAAAGGCCAGCGCATGTACAGCTAATTTTTCTTGTTCTTCTTCTGCTTCTTCTTCTTCTCATTCTGGTTCTTGTTCTTCCTCCATGACAGCATGTCGTCGACTCACATGCCGAGCAGCGATATCAACCTGGCGGTGGTCTTAAGCGAGGCAGCAGCCTAACCATGTTAATTTCTGCCACATCCTGGGAAGGAAGCAGGGTTGCCGCGGCTGTGCGAACACATCCACTATTCCATCTACTATTTTTTGCGTTTCGTTTTCCCATTTTTCATTACTACTCATTTACATTCTTAATTTTGTCCCAAATGATGAATTGCTTGAGTCACCACCGCAGCGAAGATCTCTGATCCCGAGTTGCATCCACGCAAAGCTTGTTTTTTCTGCGAGTCTTTTTGGAGAATATAGCAGGGAAGGTGTTAAGGAGTTTTTGACATCCGCGCGCAGCTTTCGGGCATACACTGTGAGGGGCGTGTCGAGTGACGTTTTCGGAGAACATAAAAATTTAATTTTAAATTATTTCTTCATGTGTTAAGCAAGCAAACAGGCAGTCAGCCATCCAGGCAGCCAGCGATGCATGCGTCATCGTTCTGGCTGATGTTCTGGGGGATGTGGCCTCCGTGGACTCGTGCGGTTCCTTTCCCGGCGTACTTCTCGGTCTGAACTTTCATCTGCAGCACTGGCTGGACCTGGATTCTGTCTGCAGGTAGAACAGCTTGGCAATTTATAGCCATTTATTGTTAGCCAGTTGGTGAAATTTTAATAAAATTAGCCTTCAAGCATGTGCAAAGGAGCGATGATCCTTGAAGGAGTGATCGTGAAGGAGTTTGTCGAAATCCCTAAGAACAACTCACAAAATGAAGAGAATGAAAGACTTATTAACTTGCAAGGACCTGAAGATAGGCAACGGAGGAAGTACCATAACTCTTCATGATGTGGACTTTATAGACTTCATTATACACAGAATAGAACCAGTGTAATATTTTACCCATTATACTATACAGCCACATATTTAATAGCAACTTATTAGGAAGGAGTTTCTATTGAGATTTCTAGATCTCGGCGAAAGTCCACTTCAAAAAGTTTTCTCATTTTGGGAAATAATTTTGAAGATCCTTAGTTTGGAGTTTCCCAAGAGCATCTAAAGATTGGTCACTTCATTCGTGTCTAAGATTTCGTATGGTTTACTTATCTACAGAGAGCCTGACCTGTCAATAGTATATCAAATCCAGGAATTGCTGTGAGGATCCAAGCCAAAGTTGATCGTGTACCTAATAAGTTGATGTTCCGAACAGGTTCCCGTAACTCAAATGGACCACTTAGCAAAACAAGCCTTTTAAAGTGAACTAAAAATAACTCCGTGCAAGAGTCCAGTACCAGCATAGAATTTCGTTAGAAGCACTCCTGAGGAATGCCTGCTAAATTGCGATCGTGCAGTACCATATCTGATTGCTATGACGCAGAACACGCTATGGAGGGAAATGATGGTGATTATGATGACGACGATCAGGGCACTGGCTCCACTCCACTTCGAGAACAGATCAATGCGTTTGTTGTGCAGCCGTCGCTGTGCCCGCGCCTGTTGCTGCTGCTGTCGCTGTCGATCCTCTGGCAGGGGCCAAATGAGTTCAAGTTTGTTGCCTGAAGATGCTGCTGCTTGATCTCCGCAGAGTTGAGTGATCTTTCATGTTGCAGCGCTTTTTGCTGCTCTGTGGTTATTTTCTGCTGCTTCTTCTGCGAACGATCGCTTCAGTTTTATTGCCATTTTGATGTTTGGCTCCGGCGCGGCTCATAATATTTTGTCAGTTTGTGGTGCGCAGTCGCTGCGCTCTCCCCGGAGTGTGCTAAATCAGTTTCGGCTGGAAGTTCAAAGTTCTACAAGTGGCAGCCACTTGAGACTCGGCGTACGATCGCTTGCTTAGTTTTCTATTAATTTTTTTAATAAAATTTTCCTCAAAGCTGATTGCAATCACATGCTACGAGTATGGCGAAGCTTCCTCTCCGAAGTCGTGGCAATGATTTGTGGGAAAAACAGTGGATGGCTTCGCGATCAGCGATCTGAAGTGTGGCAATCAGAATTCTTAGATGCAGTGAAACAAATGCTTTGTTTTCACTTAGCTGTTTGATGGAACCGTTTCCGCTCGCACCCCCCGCTTCCACGCCTCCCTCCCCTTCGCCTTCTCGCCCTGTCCTTAACGAAACAGTTGGCCGGACTCTCAGCATCGATCTGGAATTATTTAATTTTATAAATAAACTAAAGCAAGTGCTGGTTAAATGAAGGTTCGGATTCGGTTGCTTCTTGAGTGGCTGTGTGATGTTCGAACCTGACGTTGGACGTTTTACTTTGCTTTGAAATTCTTCCGTTCTGCTGTGGTTGTTGTTGACACAACTGTTACGTTGCTTCATTTGCTTTATTTTCCCCGATGAGAAATTCTCTCGCCCCCTCCACGGCGTCCCTCCGCGTTCTGTTCACAGCTTAATTTTATTTGATCTGTCACGCTGCTCGCCATTTTTTAATAACCATTCAGTTATGTTAATAAACCGGGTACACACCGCCTCTGCATACGAAGCCGTGGAATCAGCCAAGCAAATCTTCTGCCAGAGGTCGTTCTCCTTCTTGCTTGGCTGCATTGCGGGCGCCAGGAATAATTAATTTTCACGGTCTTTAAGAACCGACATGAAATCTTCGGAACTCATCGAGGACTCACTACAGATGACTGTGGCCACAACATCAGTGGTTCAGCGCTGATCTCTTGCGAGAGTTCGAATGCTCTGCGATGAGTGAAGAGAAGCCGGAGGAGTTTGTATCGTTGAGAAGGAAGTCTTTTGTAACTTAATTGAATTCTTTAGTGACGGATGGATTGCATAAATTATATACTGACCTTTAATGTTAGAGAAAATATAGAGCTTGAACTTCAATATCAATAAAGTTATCTTGATTTCTGATTAAAGAGAAGCATTTAGAGAAAGCCAAAGAAGTGGTTGAGAATCGATACTTTTTCCCAATGCATCTTGTTGCACCATTGGTTGTTGTTGTTGTTGGCAGATTTAAACTCACTTGCGCCTGGCAACTCGTTTAAAGTCGGTCTTCAGCTTCACCAATGATGACAACCGAATGATGACAAACTGCTGCAGAATGTCATATATAATAAATACCGGAGGAGTGAGCTAAGGAACACTCTCCTGCATGGCTGCAGTGGAGCAGTAGTCGAAACTGGTTACCGGCTGGCAGTCGGTCAATCAACCGGCGATCAGCGTTCTCTCGATCATTAAAGTCTGCGGCGTCAATCACAGCGATCAGCGTCAAACGTTTAGAAACGTTTTGTCCACACGGTAGACGGTGCTCCGTCATCCAGACTCACAAACACACATGGGACGTACATATATTCTAATGACCGTTCCAGCGCATATCATTTGGTCATTCAGTCACTCAGCCATTCAAACTGTAATCAACGCTGCTTGTTTTTCTAACATTTGCACCTGTTGTTGGTGCTGTTGTTAGTGTTGTTGTTGTTGTTTGTGTTGTTGTTGTTAGTGTTGTTGTTGGTCTTGTTGTTGTTAGTGTTGGTGTTGTTGTTGTTATTGATTGTCCCGGCGCACGCGCTCTTTGCAACTTTTGAAGCAATCTGTTCTCAGGATGCAACCGCGATCCCAGCAGCAGCGCCATCTAGTGGCCACTTTGTTGCTCAGCTATGCAAATTTAAACCTAGATTTTTGTAGTTTTTATTTTATTTCTTTGAATTTGAACACTGTTGTTTGTTGTTGCTTACGGACGGACGGACGGCTTCGAATGTTTTCGAACGGCTTCGAACGGTTTTCCACCAGCGCTGCGGTGATTGAGTGACCGTTACAATCGCCATTATGCATGCATAATTCGCGCCTGCGCGTCATGCAGCCGAGGTAACTGTAACGCATGCCTGCGCAGGTTGGGCGGCACTCATTCACCCGCCAATGTTGCCAATGTTTTAGCAACAAAATGTGTGGCTCAAAGTCCAAACTACGCTGAGTTGCTTGTCATGTTCGGCGTCAGTTGTTGGCGCTGGACGACGGACGGCCGTTGAATAAAATACTATGTCACAAGATCAATTTGTCTGAAGATTACTTTAGTGTGGGAAGTGGGTGGGTCGAACTATTAGAAGAGGAACCATTTACTTACATACAACTTGACTAAAGGACTCGTTAAATTTCTAAATACAGACATTAGTGGAACAACGGAATCATTCCTATAAGAAAACACGGTCTGTTTATTATATCAACGTTTCTAAAGTTCTCTAAAAATCACTGACTTCTTAGACTGTCTTTAAAGACTGATAAAAGTCGCTATCTAGTCTTTAACTAGCTAAAAGCCTATTAACTTTAATTAATAATATAGATTTTGAAAGACTTCAAGTAGCTTTAAGGTGAAAAAGGCGGCTGATTTCCGATCCTCTTATGTAACTACTTGGGAAAGCACTATCGATGTCATAGTGCTCAAATCGATCTACTGATATAATGTTTATCGTATCCACTCTTTGAGAAGGTTGCGCCAAGTTTCGACTGATTAATTACCTTTCTTTTACTAAAGCTGCTTTCATTTGGAGTTAACATCCATAACATGTTTGTAACCGCTTTTGGTTGAAGAAAAGGGCCACCTCGTTGTGGTTTTGGGAAATGTATTGCATAAACACCTACTTTTCCATGCCTTACAGATGCAGCTCTTTGGCATCGCTTGCCAAGATCCGGGGCAGGAGGCAGAAGAGAGGAACTACGCAGCAATAATTATTATGCTTTGTCATGGCGGGTATTAATGGTGGTTATTAGTTACCGGATTGCGGTGTATCGCTTTTCTTGAAAGAAGTGAAACTTAAGACGTTTTGATCTCTATAAACAGTGTATAGATGTCTATGGAATGACCTCTATAAATGGTCAACTTCACGTAGAAACTAATGTAAATTTTTAGCGAGGTTCAAAAGAGTCTTTAAAACTACACTAAATTCGTGTTTGGAATTAATTGTAGTATCATCAGATTTCTGATTGCTCAAAAAGGTACCCAGAACCGGCTGCGACACGCCCTTTAAAGCCGGAATTCAATTACTGGCGCCAAGTGTTGCCAACAGCTGAACGAAAAGTGAATCGCGAGTCTCTCTTCCTCTCTCTCTCTCCCTCCCTCTAACGCAGCAGTCGCCCACCCAACATCGCCTGTGTGGAAAATGAAAATAAATGATATTATTTTTCCCTGACAATCATAACAATAAATATTGGAAATGGTGCTGGAAAACACCATCGCACAAATCGTGTGACACACTTCTTTATGACCGAAAGTTTTCCCCCCATTTTTTTAAAGAATGATCGCAAAAAGTGTTACAATGCAAGTTGATGATGATGATGTGATGATGGTGATGGTGATTAAATTTTGTATTTCGGTTCATTGAATTAAGAGAAACCCTCTGGCAACACCGAATCGCTGAACGGATCCGCGAATGGGTGCATCTATTAACTCACTTCTTGACAGCGCGTCGTGTCGGCGCGTCGATCTGTCGTAAATCGGTTATCGCTTGACAGCTCATGAATTGACAGCAGTTGAATTTGAATCGAATGGAATGAAGTTGGTTGGATTTAATTAAATTCAAATGTTCAACAACGTTGACAACTAAATCATTGTCAGCCGCGACTAACATCATGGTCATGTCTTAAACGGGCAGAAGAGAGAAAGAAAGAGAGAGAGAGAGAGAGAGAGAGAGAGAGTCGGAGTGAGAGAAGAGTAGAAAGAGTGAAATTAGAATGTGGCTGCTTTTGAAGCTACACTCATGTCTATAAAAACGCAATCCATTCGATTTTATAGACATGCTTAACATTTTCTCCATAACCGCATTTCTTTCTAAATCTCTTGACTTCGCTTTCCGTGTGAATATCTTCCGAACGCAAGAGTTCCCATTTCTCGTGGATTTGAGTGGCTTTTGTTGTTGCAGTTCATTTTAATTCCATCTCATTCATGGTGATTACGGTGAACTAGTATTGAAGCTCTCGATATGAAGTGGAATTGAGATACCTACTGGTCGGTCCAGGGTGAGAAATGGAGACAAATCAGTGGCTCCATCTACTGTTTATTCTATTCATAATCCACTTCCACCAAACAATCGGCATTGACCCCGATATAGGCTCTGGATTCTAGAGTCTAAAAGATTAGTAAAGGAAGGTTGGTGAATGTGAAGGTCGGGTTTGTTCTGGATTTCTTTGAAAGCTATACAACCCACTCAGAATTCTTCACTCCACAGTGCGCAGTGCGGTTTTCCCCTCTTCATTAGAAATGCTCCAGGGTACACTTCGCATTTGTCAGTATCTGTGGACTGTAAGCCGTCGCCCCTCATCTCTCGCTCTTCCCGTTTCAGCTCCATTCTTCCTCTCACGCCTACCTAATAATCGTAAAAAGAAGTGCTTAGAAAAGTCAACCGAATCTAATCATCATTCAAGCTACACGCGTTAAACGGACACTTTTATGGCTTTCCAAAGCGAGCACCAGTACCACGGGCCCACTTTTTAACCGCTTCTAACATTCAAATGTCTACAATGTTTGGTCGCGCGGTCGCTTGAACGGCGCGGTGCTGCGACGTGGCGGCGTGGCGGGTGACGGTGTGGCTGACGGCAATGAAAACGATTTTATTACGATTCTGGATTTCGCCGAATGCATTAGAGATGCCAGTCCATAAATCGTGCAGAGCGAGAACAGGTTGTTGGCACCATGATTTGGGCCAATACGGCGGACAAAAAGAAAGGAGGGTGGCCAGCGCGACGTGCGACAATTTCGCAGATTTTAAAGCACCTTCCAGCAATTTGTTGAGATGTTGTTGCTGCTGGACAACTAAAGAATGCTAGATTCTGCTATGTGGCCAACATGAGCGGCCACAACATGAGATAGAACACATGCTGCGCTGCCTGCGCTTCGGGCGCTAGTTAGCCGCGTCCATGATACAGAAGCGCTTCCATTTCAGTGCGCTTTGTGCGGAGTCCACGCAGACTTGTTGACCTCATTCGCACCAACAAAACGTGGCTGAGTGGCGCAGTGGACACGATTGGGTTCTGCCAAATGTGGACATTAATACACCTCGATTAGGCGAAGATGAATGAATGTTGCTGGAGCCGATCGGCGTTGCTATGGTTGCTTTTAATAGAGCTTGCATATTTCTAGGATTTGCATTTGAAAGAATTGGGAAGGGGGAGGGGGGGGGGTTGGTGTTCAAATTGAGGCAATTAAAACCGTTCACGCAGTTCTTTGAATTCAAAACAGCATCCGATTTCGAATAACAAGCATGCGGAAATAGGTTACCATCCAAAAGCGGCTCCAAGATGCTGCAGGAAGGAGCGCTGTGATAAGATCTCCGAACGAGTCTCGTCGCCCGTGAAGTTTCCTCAAATTTTGTCTCACTGCACGCAAGTGCGACACTCGATTTTTAGTGTTTCTGTTCCGGGAATCGTGGTGGTGAAATTTGCACGAATCGATGGATCGTTTAGGCTGCTGGGGCACACTTGATAAGCACTGATCAGTTCCGGATAATCGAGCTGAAGAGTGACCGTTTTTGGCTGCATATTTCCGTCGTAGACAGCGTAATCATACTCTAGAAAGGACGAGTTCCTGAGAAGAGATGAAAAACTGAACGAAGGGCTACAAATAAACCACTTTATGGATATTTCATGACAAGCATGCAAAACAGGTTAAAGAGTGTTTGAGTTCCCAGTGTGTCACCCAACAGATGGTGCCCACATGACCCAGATTTCGTTAGCCAATTCACGCCCTTCATGCCCGGAATTATATAGCATTCGATGTCAGACATTTTATACTGAAAGTCAAACGATACTTTTTATGAATGAGCGTATTACGGTTAAAGTCATTACTACGTAAATTACATGAAATCGCAGTTGATTTAACGATCAGCGATTTCTTTTCATTTTAATTACAAGTACACTGAAATGGAAGCGGCCCCTTAACGTGCCTGGAATGCAAACGTTGGCAGCACTGGACGGTTTTTGTTGTTGTTTACAGATATTTCTATGTGTTGAGTACTTATACTGATCGAGCTACATTTTAAAGGCCAACAACTGCTGACTTATATTGGATTTCGTGTGGCGATCGATAAATTCAGTTTTAACTTCCTTTTAATTTGCTTAAAACCGAATCTCCTGCTATTCGCCGCTTATCTAATTCGACTTAATTACTTACTTTGAAAATGTACACGTCTGTACGGGAAAACAACGCGAAGAGATCAAGTCCAAGCTTAACTGCATTCGCCGACTTTTGTTGCTGTTGCTGGCTGGGGTGCTGTTGTTGATTACTGGCATTTATTTACGACTCAATTCCGTTAAGATTAAGTTACTGATTTAATGCGACGAATCACACTTGAATGGACTAACGTAGCTTTTCATTGCGACTCTCACAACAACAGCAACAACAACTATGCATACGTTCGCATACCGCAGATGTCGATATACAATAAATTAAATGCTATCGATTATTGAGCGCGTTTCTCAAGCGCTGCCTAATAAATTCTGCAATCTTTAAACTCGGCACGAGGATCGAAATCCGCTGCACAAACCCAAGAAAGCATCGACTGCTTACATCTCGCCAACTGTCAGTGAGGCGCAGCAGCGTCGACATCGTGGACCAACCTGCCGAAAAAAATTAATAAAAAGCGCCACTTTCTCTTTCAATCCGACTGAAGCGATCGCTGCAATCGATGCGATCGCATTCGAGAGCGGCTCAGAGCTGACTCTGTAAAGCATCCAAACGACGACGACGACGATCGGCATAAATTACGATTTGTTTGTTACTCCTACTATACGCCGGGGCAGGAGACAGGAGACGGGAGACAGGCGACGCCGGGAGGCGGAGGAACGCACTTTAGAAGGACCGGCGCACCCGATGGAGGATCGCGTAGTATTGATGTGCCTCGCTCGGCGCAGTCATCTTTCACAGTTAATCTTTCTCTCGATCTGCGAGTCACTGCTGAGGACTCTGAGAAGACGATGAGAGGTGCCGAGATCCTGGCGTCACTCTCACTCCGCACAGCTTCGCCATCCACGATTGCTATCACTCGTTTCCCGTTTGTCGCTTGTTTGTTCCCTGGAGCAAATATCGACCATGGTTTTTAGGGTCATCGAAAATACTCTGCGTTCCCATCTTAGGTACATTTTTAGGTAGATGCCTTAGACCCTGAGCACCCTCTATGAATCGATCACGCGTTTCCGTTTCAGTTACAGAGTGTACACTGTTGTTGTTGTTGCTGTTGTTGTTGTTTGCAGTGTTGCCTTCGAATGGATGGCGTTCGAACAACCGATGGAACGAATAAACGACCGTTCGATCTGCGTTTGACTCCAGAAGAAAATCGCTTTTCTTCGTGCCTGCGGCGAAATCAATGAAGCAACAACAAATTTGAATGGCATCGACGCGATCTTCGATCGTTCGGTTCCAAGGTGCGATTGCACGATAGACCGAACTGAACTGTGAATATAGTGAATACTCTGTGGGCGCCAGAGTTCAGACGATTTGCAAAACAGATCGATGGATCGCTTTTTTCCTTAGTCACTAAGTGGCTATGCGGCATGCTTTTGTTGTTGTTCATGGTGTTGCTGCAGTTGTTGTTGTCAATTCTAGCAAAGTGCTGCTTCTGTTTTTTCCAATAAACGATTCCGTTCTCCCATTCCGCCAACTTGAACTCTCCCAACGAGCTCCATTCAGCTCATTTCCGTTGATCGGTTTTTCTTTGGTCTCCCGCCTCGCCCTTTTCTCTCCCCCTCGCCCTCGCCCTCGTCATTGGCTGCTTCCCTTCCATTCATGCTTTTTCAATCGAGTACTCATTTAGTATTTCATTTTCCAATTTGTACGTTTTTATTGACGAACCGTTTACTTTAACGATCGTTCATTTGTAAGGCCGCAACGCGACTTGCGAGAAAGCGACTTTGTGAGGTTATGATTGAGTAATGGGACCGATCTAGTGTTAAGCGTGTTTCGGCAAAATGTAGCAGATAATAAAATGCACGTTATGCAAGATATCTCGCTGCCTTTCGGATGCAAATATACGGAAATCGTTATTTCGTTAGCAACAAGTCGATGTTAACGTAGGGTTCCATCGGGTACAAAGTGAGCCTGGTAATTCTCATGCTAACCGGGGTCACGTGATCATTGTTGGGGGTGGTTAGATAGATGGTGGTCGTGGAGTGACTGCCGCGGGCAGGTTGCAGTGAGAGTGGTGAGAAGAAAAGCAGAGACCACCGCTAAAAAATGGCAGAGGTGAAAACGGTCACGTAAGAAAGCAGCACGAAGTGATTGAAATTTGAAAATTGGGTAAAAGTTCAAATCACTTTTATTTAGATCACATCACAAAGTTTAGTTTAGTGGCTATTAATTTTGAAATCTTAGATGATTCTCGAAGAGAGAGAGAGAGAGAGAGAGAGAGAGAGAGAGGTGGAGAGAAGAGGGTGGATAGTAGAGGGTGGTGAGTTAGTGAGTCGCTATTTTCACCAATTTTTAATCGTTCTTTTCCACGGACTTTTCTTGGTTGGCTTCTAATCTTCAGTTAATTAGTTTATCTTCGTTATCTCTTCATTTTTCCTTGCCTTAACAGCGTTTCGTAGTTTTTCACCATTTCCCAAAACGTTTTCTCCATTCTGTCCCGCTTTTCACCACTGCGTAGTGACACTTCACCTACACCTCGTTAACCCATTTAAACTGCTCAGCAATAATTGCTCAATAACTTCGAATATCCGACTAAACATCACTTTTTGCGGCAACAACAGCAATAATTACGATATTTTCAAATATCGGCTGTCATCGGATGCCTTTTTTGGCAAGCATTTTCGGGGAAACGGTTTTTCGGACTGCTACCAAAATGCAGCCAAGTGGCAAGTGACGAAAACTCGTGCTGCTGCTTAACCAGTGACACCGACGACGCATTTGCGCAATTTATGAACCGCTGCGCTTTAACATGGCGACGAAAATGGCTTAAAAACAGTGAAAAACGAAATTTAAATCTAACGACTTTGTGTAAATTTGTGGCTTTATTATTAAAATAAGTTGGAAGCCGAATCTTAAAACAAACACAAAGCAATGTGAATGCGGCGCGGGCTCCGCTCGGGAGGAAGGCAACGCATGCGCCTAATTGAAAATGATTACCTTAAAAGGTGTTGCCAATTATTTGCAACAAAAACCAACGGGAAAACAAAGGAAACGACGAAAACTGCAAATGCAGCGATTTTTAGTGTGGGCCACAAGCGAGCTGCTGGCGCTTCGTTTACCATGTCGGGTGGTGTTTTTCCGTCAAGTGTATCAACTGATTAGGGAGGGGGAGGGGGGGAGAGGGGGGGGGTTGAGACCGAGGAAAGCAAGTGGAAGGTGAGCGGGGGCGTGTAAGCTCTGTTAGCTTGTCAGAGGCAAAATGTTGCCAAAAATAATTGCTTACATTTTGTTATCTGCATCATTGATTGTGTTTGTGTGTGTGTTGGTGTTGTTGTTGTTGTTCTTGGGTCTTGACAAGTGTTTCCACCTCAACAACCCCTTTGCTCCGGATGGCATCCAGTGTACCCTACACTGTTGTATTCTGTCCACTTCATCCTTTGAAGCGACTTTCTTATGGTAATCAATTTAATTAAATGAATGAAGTTTAGTGGACATCAAACAACCGATAGAGTAGTTTAATTGATTGAAAATTTGATTGATTGAGAATTTAAATAAGTTTAAAAACCATACAAAAATAATGAATGAACAGCTGTGAGTTTGCGACGCTGAATCTTTTACTGTTCAATAAATTGATATAAATTAAAGATCAGAGAAAAATTCAGCTGAAAACTGACTCAATTGTGGTCGATGTGTGACTTTCAATGCGACTCCTTAATGCGACTTTCAATGCGACTTTCAGTGCGGCTTTCAATGCAAGCTTCAATGCGACTCTCTTATGCGACTTTCAATGCGACTTTTTAATCGTATGCGACTTTAAGTGTGATTTTCAGTCGTATGGAGAACAATTTCTATAATCGAAACTTCCAGCTTCTTTTCTTCGTTTGCGCACAAAGAAGCTTCTTTTCTTTGCTTTCTTTTGTGGTCTACTTTTAAGTTCTCTTTTAGCCTTCTTATGCATTTTCCGCTTCAGTTGCTTTATTTGGAGATCAAAGGAAATATTTTGCTGTTCCCATTTAATGTGTGCCACAACATTGTAGCGTACCGTGCTGCTTAATGTGCTGCTCGATGGCGAACTCGCGATGTTGCAGCAGCACTCGCGCGTGGGCGTTGAAGGAAGTTTTAACACCTCACAAACTTCAGCGCAAATAAATAAACTTATGATTTTCCTAATATTTATTTTGTCTACAATATTTTCGCACGAGTGGTGGTTGTTGTTGTCGTTATTGTTGGCCATGCACGGCTCCTTGAGCTCCCACGACTTCCTTTCGATTGCACGACTCGCCGACCGGCTGACTGGCTGGCTGACTGGCGGAACTGACCATTGGACAATCGCATCCACAAGAGCACACTCAAAAGTGTAGACGAGGACATTCAACATGGTCGTTTAATGAGAAAGTTGGGCACATGTGAGCTACTCGTGGTTCCTGGCTGTGCGTCCGTCCACGAAAATTGTTGGTCTGTCTGTACAATAGACCGTCCGTCCATCCGTCGATCCGTCCGTCCATCCGTCCGTCTAACGTAAACAAACGTTCACGGAAACATGTGTTTGGCAAAAATTAAAATTAAAAAGAGAAAATAACTCAAGTGGTCGTGGTGCAGATGCAGATGGAGACGCACGAAGTGTGTGTGTGTGTGTGTGTGTCTTTAGAGACCCACTTGAAACTGGAGACTTTTGTTGAGCGAATTTTTAACTTAAGGTACTCGTATGTTTTATCCGCCCTAAAAAAGTCTCAAATTCTGTTTATTCCTCGTTGTTGTTATTGTGATCGCCGTGTTTAGTGTATTTATTGCTGTGTCCGGTCCACATTTGAAGCGCTTTCTGGTCTGGTTCCCAGTGTTTTAGCTGAGATTCTGTTTTACTCCCAGCTTCGAGTTGCGAGTAAGAAAACAAACGCATAGCTTCACGTTGGTTTCAAATTTAAGACACGATTCTTTGCTGAAATATGATCGCCTGTCGCGCCTTTTTTTGCTAACTGTTAACAGAACTTGATTAATTGTTCACTGCACTTGTTGTTGCTGTTGTTGTTGTTTTCTTAATGTGTCATTCGACCGAGTTTAAGTCGGCCAACGTATGATCCCAGACTTGGGTCCCACTCCGAAGCGAGGGGCTTGAGTCTGAAAGATTCTTAATTTGAGTCATTGTTCGGAACGGCAGCGAATTCGTGAGGATCTGCAGCTGCGTCGCGATCGTGGGTTTGAGGACGACGTTTCCAAATTTTGCGAGTCAAGCACTTGTACAGTCCCCCCCCCCCCTCCAGCCTCCTTAGTACCGGCTTGTGGTGGCTGAGTTGGCGAGCTTAAGAACGCAGAGAGCCCGGCTGTCAGAATTCCTGCACATGGATGATCAATGATCGCACGCGCATTTATCACTGTCAACTGATTCATTTCAATTTCGCACAAAGCCTTTCTGTCATTCGGGCATTCAAGCAATCCACAATCACCGGGTTAATGAGGAAGTGATCGTTTATCGTTCGATCGTTTGGTCGATTGGTCGTTTGGTCGTTTGATTGCTGATCGGTTGGAATGCGCACTTGATTGTTGCTGCTGCACCGATCAATCAATTGAATCTGCTGCACTCATTGCAGTGCTTTTATGTCATTCGGATCCATAATGGAGTCAGTTGTCGTCATCCCGGCTCTGGCGTTGCACTCGTTGCGAGCATTCGTCACTCACTCAGTGTCACTCAATGCTGAGCGTGTGGCGGTCGTTTGTTTGGGGCGTGCGTTTCTGTTGCAATCACAATCAGGTTCAATTTGCAGAATACTCTCTCTTCCACTCCTTGTTTTCCAATCACTTGTCTCCCATTCCCGCACTGTCGATCTTGTTGTTCTTATTCACAAGTGTCTCTGCGAATTGAGGTTAATTTAGTTATGACGTATGCGATTCTTACCGAGTTACATGAGTACAGTTGTTGTCGCCCTGATCTCAGTGACCTTTGAATTAAGCGTTTCTTGAAGTTAATGAAAAGCGCTTTTAACTGGAGCTTCATTTGTCATCTCATCATCGTCGTTATCATCATTATTAGAGCTTCGGATTCTTCCAATAGTGTTGAGCAGTTTTTTCTTTACTTAAATCTTTGTTATTTCCTCAATTTACACAAAATAAATTCATCCTCGTTTTTCTTTAGCCATTTTAAAGCATTCCATCATTTGCATAACCATCTTTTCTCTCTAAGATGACCTCTAAGGTGATCTCTCAGGTGATCTCTCAGGTTATCTCTCAGGTGATCTCTCAGGTTATCTCTCAGGTGATCTCTCAGGTTATCTCTCAGGTGATCTCTCAGGTTATCTCTCAGGTGATCTCTCAGGTAACCTCTCCTCCATCCTAAGCCTCCATCATTCTTGTGGATGTAGAGGGGCATCGTTTTTGACTAACTACTAGCTAACTACGTGCGTCCCACTTGCAGCCCACTTAAGAGAGCGTTAAAAGCATTTTTCTCGACTCAACGCGTGCCATGTGGCCTGATCATGGCCCCGTCATGGCGGCCGGAGCTGCAGCCGGAGCCGGAACATTAGTAGAACCTCGAAATCAATTTAAATTGCGGTATTTTTATTACATGTTTTCTAGCAAACGATCGTTAAAAAGCAATAAACGTTAAACGTCGTCTTGGCCATGTAAGTGGATTTCTGTGGGCCAACTTTTGTGGCCCACAAACAATCGAACGACGATCGGCTGGACGATCGAGATGGATGTTTAGATTGATCTAACGATTTGCCTATCGGTCGGTCCGACCAGCGGCTTGAATAGCTGTCTGTCTGTCTGTATATTTCGCTGTCAGTCTATGGTAATGCTTTGCGTTGGTGTCCAGTGGCATTTTGCTGTCAATACTGACATTTCTATGCCGGCACGCTTCCCCTCGTCCGCCTCTCCTTCTTCTACACGTTGCGCTTCTAGATTTTGTCTGCTTTTAGAAGGTTTTCTCTCTGAAATCTTCAAAAGGGAACCCAGACACGCGCTTGCTATTTTTGGGACGATGGATCTGCGTCTCATACTCCGCATGCGCCACTCCAGAAACCGTCTCTGATGCTGATCATCCAACGCGGAAGTTTTCATTATCCATTTAAACATCGAGCTCACTCAGGAGCATCAGAATATGTAGTGTACGTAGCTGTGTCCGTCTGCGATCTGACTGTGCCTGGTTTCCTGTGTGCCAGTCGTCGCTGCATCTGGCTCAACTGTTCCATGCTTGCGGCTGGCACGATCGCGTCACTGCTCGCTTACATACAGTAACTTCGACTCCAGCAACGACGCTCCGATTGTCAATTTCTTTTGATTTACGAGCTGTTTTCAATTGCTAATGGTTCGTGTCCATGCTGGCCGCGACTGTCTGGCTGCGTTGTTTTACTTTCTTTTGTCGCCGTAGGTTCTTCTGAGCGATCGTGTTGTGCCCGACATCGTTTGCATATCCCAAAATGGCGTCCGGCGACACATTCGACCGACATCGTAGGTGCGTTCAATGCTCGGTCGGTCGTACGTACGTAGAATCCGTTAGTTCGGCTGTCGCTTTCGTTGTTGTACGTTTCGTAGCTGTACTTGTAGTTTCCGGCCATATTTGAAGACCATTTTTATTACCGTTTTGGACGTCGTTAGCTCATTAGAGCTGCATGGGTTGTTTGTAGGTCAGGCGGCTTGTTCTCGTTTCGAACTTTTCACAATAAAGTGGCATCAGCTGGTTGATGGCCGACCTGAAAGTGCAACCATCATCGATTGTTGAGTTCGCACTTCAGCTGCTGCTGTCGAATGATTTCTATTTATCAATTAATAATGCCGTTTAATAAGAGCTTTAATTAGAAGCCGCTAAAATAGTTTCTCTTGCGGAACTTTTTGAATTCCTTCATTAATTAAATTAAACATTGAATCGGGATCGCTTCCCCTCCGCCCGAAGCTCGTGCCTGGTTGAGTGGCGGTGCCTGTAGCAGCTTCTACGAGTGCGCTTGAGTGCTGCTTTCTCAAGCATCCTCTGCGGAATTTCACTCTCGGCTGATTCCAAAAAACACCTGCTATTTTCTCTTTCGTTCTCGTATGTTTGCGAGAGCGTAGCGAAGTGGAATTTCAATTTGAGGCAACGTGTTTCCCTTGAGTGGAGAGAAGAGTTGTCTTAAATGGTCGAAAATACGAGTAAAGTTTTTAAATTTAGACATTTTTGTGGCAGGGAGTGGAAATTCTTAAAAATTGCGAAATTTCACAACTGATTTCATGACTTCTATGAAGTATTTGAACTGTATATCAAGCGATAGTTTCCCGATTCGTCACAGTTTAAATCTGACCTGCGTTTTGTCGCCGAGTTGGCCCAAACGTGGTGCAATTCACTGCATTTGCTCCAGTTTCAAAGGCACAAACGGCTTTGAGGCAGGGTTGCCGCCTCTAAGAGTTAACAAATCGCCAAGCAACAGACGGCGCCCGCCGCATGTGATCTGGCAGTAACAATTCGCGGTATCTTGTAGTTGTTGTCGTTGCACTTTAATTAATAAAATTGCACGTTACAGCGAGTTGGTCAAAGTGCGGTTGTTTGCTTGCCAGAGTTGCCAAAGACAAACTCGAACTCGAAAAAGTTCAAAAATGTGACGTAAATACATACTGCCTGAATGAGCAACGCGGCAACATTGTCGCGTTTATTGTTAGGCCGCGAGTTGCAAATTTCTGTGCGATGCTTGCAGCGATCGATGCGATCGTGCTGCGGTGTGCAATTAGCGTAAATGAATGATTAGAATGTCGAACGAAATGCGGTTTCTCGTGGTATCGCATCATCACTGTAATTATGACAGGCAGCGAAAGCGAGAGCGACGTGGAGATGAGTTGGCACTGATTCGCTGTCAGGCAGTGATCACTGATCACTGATCACTGATCAGCCGCGCAGAATCGATGGGGGGCTTAACTGCCACGATCGCATGGATCGCACGCAACAGGCTTCAGCCCCCTCCTCCCCCACATCCAGCTGCTCCACTGCTTGTCTGGTGTGATGTCAGTCCCATTCGATTGGCAGCCGCCGAGCCCATCAGATCAGCCATTAAACGGCAGCTGCAGAGCCGCTGCTGATCTCTGCCAAAATACTATATTAAATGCTGCTGATCTGCCGCGTTCCTCCCATTCACGTTATGATCGAGCACCTCCAACTATTTTTGATTAAGAGGTACAGATACTAGATACTCCCGTGCACACTCAGAGATTGTACTCCCTTGAAGTGGCATTGTTGATCATATCAATGCTGGTAGTTATAAGAAAATTCCTTGAGAACATTATACATAAAGAACACTTTGATCATAGTACTATAACTATACAAGGATCTACAATACAGAACCTTTTTAAGAAGTGTTGGAAGAGTTCTTTGATGAGTCAGTTCCTTAACTTCATCGCCTTCACAATTCCGAGTACACACATTACATTATTGCCGAGTACGAAGATTTCTCCAACTCACCCGCTTTTTTCCCGTGTCCCTCCTCTGTTGCCTGCCCTCCTTGCCCTCCTCTTGGCGGGGCGAACAAATTTGTTTGTTATTTGCCAGCCTTGATCTTCGCGGCGCAGATGCGCGCATCGCTGCACAGGAGTTGAGGAGGCGTAGAAGTCGAGTAGGTGTTGCCAGCATTTGCCATTTTGTCGGGTTGCCGTTCGCCAGCACGCGGAAGTAGCAAACAAGGATTTATGATCCACTGTTTGTTTAATAAAACTCTGGATGCAGTTGTTTTTGGCACGGTGCCGATCGTGTGGCTCTTTCTTGTTAAGATTCTGACGGGGTGAAGGAGTACTCTCACCGAACACCTGCCCAGAGGAGGCTGCAGCAACATTTTTGGGACACTGCCAAATGCAGCGTGGCAGAGGCGACCCGAACGCAGCGCGGTGCCTCAAATGACGCCGCCCGGCATGGACTTTGATTGATAGCCGCTGATCGCCGCTGCCGCTGCCGATCTCGCTCTCTCTCTCCCTCTCCGAAGCTGAATTAAACTCTAGCTTCCAGCTGCGTTTGAGTTTGCCGTCGCCGCGTAACTACTTCTCTGTGCCACAATCCCAATGCGGCTTACCGATTACCCAACTGCAGCCAGATCACGTTGGGTCCCAGCCGGCTCACACACTCACTGCGCGGCTGACACAAGCGATGCTTCCAGCATGCGGTTGCCATGTTGATGGTTTTGTTTCAACGCATTACGGTGCTGTGGCTATGACAAAGTCCAAAGTTGGCTAAATGCTGGAGGCGGGAGAGGCACTGCGGCAGCTGGCCGGGGCTGCGGCAACGTGGAAGCGGTGGGGGCGTGGTGCAGAGTTCGACGGATCATGCGGTCGCCGCGATTCGGAGGCTTTCGCCGAGTGCTCCAGCTGATCGTAGCTAGCAGCGAAAGTGTTCACCGTACACCGGCGGAGACGCTGGGCGACGGGCGGCGGTGGCTTGCGTCGACGCTGCAGGCAATCATAATCGCTGTCGCGGTTTCGCTGACTGACTTGTAATTTAATAATAACTTAAATCATTGAACTTTGACGGTTCCTTCGTTCCTCCGCAATCGAAAAGCGGCTGGAGTTGCAGTTGCTGTTGTTGATGTTGATGGTGACGTTGCCACGATAGCCACAAATGTGGCCACCCAGAAGTAGCGAACTCTCGGTGAGGAACAAAGATATAAATGCTGTTGTTGTTGTTGTTGTTGCTGGTTGCCCTGCGGTCTCTCTTTCACTGTCAGTTGTAAGTTTGTGAATGTGAAATTTGAGACCCGACCGCAGCAGTCTGCGTTCCCAGCACGTCGGGTGAGTACAAAATATGGAAAAGTTCACCACGCCTGAGCCCAGAAACGCCCTCCACATCATGCCGATGTGCTTGATGCGGATTTATGGCGGTTGTCCTCTTCCGTGGAGTGTTTAGCACTCTGAAATTGTACTCAATTTGTCAATGGGTCAGTCAGTCATTTACTCAGGCAGTCACTCATTCAGTTTCGTTGCCAGAACAGAGGCACAAACTTCGCATGTTTTGTCCCAAAACTGCACTAAAATTTTGTAAAGTCTTTAATTTTCAAATGTATTCAATGGCTTCGTTTAGAGTGAATGAAACGTGTTTATAATTAAGAATTTTCTTTGTTTCTAAATTTCACTTTATATCATGTGCTTTTAGTTGTTGTAATTCGCTGTTATGAGCATCAGGTAGCAGCCTGAACTGCTTTACCGACCGAGTTCTCGAGTCTGTGCAATCCAGCGAAACTCTCCTAACTTTATAAACGGCATCACTTATATTCCTTTCACTCACACACACACTGTGTGACTGAGAACACCACGTCTTCTTCTTGGTTCTGACGACGAAAATTAGGCCTGGCTAGACGTAGTATCTTTCGAGCAATTTCACGACTCTTATATTGACACCATTGGTGGCTACACACCAATTGGTGTGTGTGATATACACTGCATAACCAAATGTCGGCCAGAGTGAGAGTGAATGTGAGTGAGAACGCCACGCGTTCCGCAAACTACTTTGCTCTTCTTTAGTTACTTGATAACCTTGAGGAGGGTATCACTAGGATAGCAACTGAGTGAAATTGTTTCAAAAGTTCTTGTTACGCAAGGCGTCTAGCCAGGCCTATTTTTTTCATCACGCTCGCGAAATTGAGAGCACTTTCCAGTTCCACACAATTTTGCACATTCCACAACCGTTCCACATTCTCTCTCATTCTTCTCTCATTAAATGCACTCGGGTGGCTTCGGCAGCTACTTGCCGGCAAGTAAAAGAATGGACAACATTACCAACCAGTCGCCATACAATTTCTATAGGAATTTACTGGCCGGCAAGCTTGGCCAGTAACTTGCCAAGCCGCCGGCCAGTAAAATCATTCATTCGCTCGCAAAATGCTGCATTTCATTCCATGATTGGAAATGAATGGAAACCATTTCCTGGAATATAGAGAATTATTCTCTAACATAGAACATGTTTATGCAACACCGTATCGATTCAAGAGAATGTTGCCGCAACATGCTGCCTGAGGCATGGAGTTTATTATCCATATATTACAAGAGTTTACAATAATTTTAATGAAATGGGATTTATTCAGCGAAAAATTGCAACTTCATTGCGTTCGTTACTTCATGAACTGAGTTGCTCGTTACATCCGCGAAGTGAATCTGTGCGTCTGTTGAGAAAGAAACAACAACAACAACAGCAGGGGGAACAGCAGGGGGACAGCAGCAGTAATTGAAGTTGAATGCTAATAAATTAATTAAACGTCGAGCAGTTTAAATCAGAAATCATAGCAACGCTTCTACAAGATACCGAGACACAAGATTTTTCCAAGATTTTTCAGGAAATGAACAGTTGTTGTTCTTTTGTGTCATTGAAATAACCTGAACTCTGATTCTGGAAGCTTTTATCTCTGAAATACTTCATGTGATCGATAAAATCCTGTATACGACATCATTAAAGTTCATTAAAGTGCTTAAATAGCTCCAGGTAAGTTTAATTATTCTGTGGATGTGTGTACCCGTGGATCCTTATTAAAAAGGGAGTGGCAAGGAACTCGCTTATATTATATTCTAATAGTTTCCCGAAAGAATCTTAGAATCTTCCACGTTAATTTGTGGAAAATGTGCCACACTGTTTTTCATAACTCGTCGATTAATTTTGCTTAAAAGTGGTACCGATTTTTGCTGTCTCTTTCCCCCGTAGTTGAGGATGCTTTGGTTGATCTTTCGTTTTCTTCTCCGCAGCATCTCAAAGGATGCCTCCAAGGAATCCTCAGAATTTCTGGTTTCGATATTCGATATCATCATCGATGAGTTTTAGAATGACTTTAAATTAATTGATCTACTATTCGCATCGCTGCCAACGCGATCAGCATCGCATGGTTTCCATTCCATTGCTTGCCACTTCAACACTAATTAAGACAAATGTTGTTGGTTGCTCATTGCTGACAAGTGGCCAAGCAAACCCGTTCATAGACTTAGTAGCTAAAGCAGAGGAGCAAATAACAAAGGAATGAATACTAAAGTAGGCGTTACCTGGACACATTGAAACGAAAAGAAAGGAGAAACGAGAGTGAACAAAGAGAACCCGATGGACAGCAACAGCGTCTGCTAATGATCGTCATTCGAGCACATCGGGTACAACATTCTATTGTCATTTAGATAGGACACTCTTGCAGTTACACGGCTACTATAAGATGTCGTTGTTGTTGTTTTTCTTTGGTGCGACAAAAGTTACTACATTTTTATTGCTTTTGTTGCTTTTTTTTAGAAGATACTGCAAACATTCTTCAGATTCCTCTTCATTCTTCAGATTCGTCTTCATTCTTCACGTTCCTCTTCCTGGAATCGCTTCTTTTTTGCATTTCAGCCAATTTTTCATGATTCCATTCTTCTCCATCGAAATCCCTTACGTAATTTTTGGCAGCACTTTCGTTGGCTTCCGTCCATCATTTTTGGACTCTGATTGACTGCAGTTGAGTGAACGAACTTTCGACAAGCCAACTTTTGCTCCAAGCAACATTCATTTTTGTGTGCAAAGAATTCCTTGTAGTTTCCTTGTTTGTTTGTAATCTAGTGAAACCGTGGTATTTAACGGTATATTGAACTTTATGCAATATCGTGTTGAGTTGTTCTTCGTCGGTGTTCGTTGAGAGTATTGATGATGTTTTCAACTGCTTTGAGTGGGACGCAAAATTCGTCGCCTTCGTTTTTCGTTCTCAGTTGATCAGTTTGTCCAAAATCATTCCTTTCAGTTTCCTCTCCCCCTCCATCTTCATTCCTCCTCATGGCGATAATTTATTCTTCTCCAGAACCATTCCTCATCCTCTTCCATGCACTCAAAATTCGTTTTTTCTTCCATTTGTCAATCACCATAGTTAATTCAGTCTTCACTCTTTCGTCGACTTCGACTGATCTCGTCTCTAGTTTCTAAACCACAAATAAATTCCTTTGCCATGACTTGTTTGAGTTTTGCCACACATGACGTCAAAGTCTTAAAGATGCTTCTTTATAATAGAAGCCAAATGATCTGAAAAGTTGACCGAACCGTTGCACCTCTCAGCATATCAGCAACATGAGTCATCCAGCGGGCAGAAGTTCTCTCTAACCACTCAGCAGCTGATTTGGCCTCAGATCATTAATCTTCCAGATGCTTTTATTCAGTCGATTTTGCTTTGTGGGGCCACCTTAAGCAGAGTTAATAAAAAATCTCAAACATTCCAGGTTGGTGAATGTCTTGTGTTGGGCTGTTGTTGTTGTTGCTGCTCTGTTGCTTTTGTTGCTGCTGTTGCTGTGTTGTTCCAGATGATCTCTGGAATGTTGTTCTTTTTACTGCGTTGCTGTTGTTGTTGTTCTTCCCGAACATCTTGTATTTCCGTTGGCTTTGGTCCCCAAGGCGTTCGATCTGGTGCTTACCGAGGTTCAGAACTCTTTGTACTGACCTAGGTTCCTGACTCCGTAGCTAGTAAATTAATGATGACCACTTTAGAGGTTGGGGCCAGTGATGTTTTCTGGCTAAGAACAAAGAGTATCAGCAGAGAACAGTGATGTAGTATCATCGAGAAGGATATCAGATGGCATGAGCAATTTTTCATCTAAAAAGTACAGTTTTCAGCCACAGAGTATTGAAGGGGTTCGAATATGGAGTGCTTTACTCCCTGCGAGTTCGTACAGATCCGGAAATAAACGATTCGGATGTCGGGGAGTATTGAGGAGCGTCTATTTTTGAAGTGATTGAGACGAACTGCAGATTTGGTAAATATCGAAGGTTCTTATTATTAGGTGAACGACTTCCATGCGACCCCGCTGTCAAAATTGCAGTAATGCGTCCCTCCCTTCGAATGAATCCACCAGAACCCAGAAGCTTATTGCGTAGATCGGCAGCAGGAGAGAGACCCACACTGCTGTTTGTCACAGGAGGGAAGGAGGAGCCTCAACAATCATCCACGTCGAGGAAACAGAAAACAAATGAATGAAAATAAACGCACAGACGCAGCTGTCACGAAACACACGCGGATGAGCGGCGTGGAACCTACAGACATCTGCTGGCAATTGGTGCCATTGGTGTACGTGGTGCCACAAGATATGCATATAATTTAATTTAATTTGCTTGCCATCTCGAGATACGAACATCAGTGGAGCGGCGGGGTTTGTAGATTTTAGGCCCAGCATAAAAAACTGATGATATCATTCGAATATCGGGCTTAATTTTCGCCAAGTTCGGGTGGGATGGGTTGTGTATCTGACATTATATGGGACATATATCGCTCATAGATACATCTATTAGATAACCTTGTTTACATTTTGCGCCAGTTTTGTGGGTTTCCCTTTACTTCTACTTGCGTTTCTGCATGTGTTTTTGCGCAATCATGCAATCGTACACTCGCCAAGTATCTAGCAGATGCAATCACTTAACTACAACATATACGACAAAACTGAGCTCACCAGCCACCGTTTGTCATTTCATTGAAAACTTTTCTCGTTCGCAAACTCGGCCTAATAAAGTTCCATTAATTTCTGGTGCGGTTGAGTAACAGTGATTGTGTCTTTCACTTGCAACCGACCAGGAACTGCGTTGCACTCATGATTGCGTCACGCGTTGCGGGTGCTTTCAGTGAAGCGCAGTCGGGCAGAATTATTTTCTTTCATTGGCTTGTTATTTGAACTGCAGCTTAACTCAACATATTTTATTGCATCAGCAGATTGCCTCTAAAAAGTGGGACTCCTCGCTTTTGAGGACATAGTAGATCAATCCATAGCTACCCGATCGGTTGAGACACTGCTACGATCCACATTCAGCTGTCGTACTGAAATAACGGACATTCCAGGTACTCCGTAGCCCTCGTACTTCTTTAATGATTCTTAAAAGTCATACCAATAATAATATAAGTTTAAGTTATAAGTTTATTATTAAGTTCATACCAATAATAATAAGTTCTCGCTTTTGGTCACTCTGTCTGTCTCTCCTAGAAGAAGCCATGGATGGAGAAGCGATTATGGATGCCTTCATGAGGCCTGACTTCTTCAATACGAAGGACAACGCTGGCCGAGGCGTGTATTGATTACTTGTGTGCTGGGACAACGCGGGTTTAAATCTTTCTGAGACCCCATATTAAACACCTGCGTCCCTCCCTCCGGTAGACGTCTGTACAACCTGGCCGGTGCCGATACCTTTTCACGTTGGCAGTCCAACTCATTTCTCATCGCTCCACTCCATCTTTGAGCACTTTGTATTGAGGCTGCTCGATGGCTTTTGTTCAGGGTCAAAAGTGGTTCAGTGGTAAAAAGAAATGAACGAGTGTGGCAATAAAAGCAACTGTTTCTATTACAGTACCATTTTTAATAACTAAAAATAGTAGTTGTTTCTAAAACGGCTGCTGTACTTTGTTCTTGAATGTTATGTGAGGAATTCAAAGTCTGTTGATTGGAAATTTTAAAAAAAATGTTTAGTTTATTCACTCGAAACTATGGAGCTGCCGTATCTTAAATATACTCCCATATCAGCTGTAAGTAAATACTAAGTAATCACTTTCGACTTTGAGAATTTCGATTAATTTCATAGTTTCTATCAATTCATTTAAAAGATCCAAAATGGCCATTTAAAATGTGTCCTTTTCTTTCACTTTTCACTGTGAAATATATACGATTATATGTTTATTTTTGGCAGTGATCAAGTCTTTCAATTGATCAATTTGTCAACTTTTCAAATAACAATTTCAGCAACGAATTACAACAACTACAATAACCATAACATTGTATTTTTTGTAGGTAGAAAATGGAAAATCGATTGCATAACAGAGTTGCCAACATTTTATAATTATTGCACGACTTTTCTAGTTGCAGTTGCTACCGCCATTGTTGTTGTTGCTGCTGCTACCGTTGCTGCTATTGTTGTTGTAGTCTTTCTTGCATTGGTTTCTATGAAATTTAAACCTCATCGAAGTTAGTTTCTTCAGCAAGAGTTGGTTGGTTGTTTGCTCGGTTGTTTGCTCGGTTGGTTTATTGAATGCATTCGTATTACCAGCATTTTATTGTCTTTCTCGCCACGATCAGGCTGTCATAAATCGAAATACTGCAGTCATCGATATCACGGCGGCTGGCTGCAATTAATAGCAATCGCAATGCGGCAGATTGCTGGCGATTTATTGAGCGATATTATTGATCATTAACAACTTTATATTTTTATTGCGGTTGCGGGTTTCGGAGCGGCGGGAGGTCGGCCGATCGGGAGGACTCGAAAGCCACGTACTTGGGCTGGATATCTTGTATCCGCAGAAGAAGAAAAAGAAATCTCATTGAGAAGAAACGTCGATCGGTTTTTGTTTTCTGGTATCATTTTTTAGCAGACGTAAAAAAGGCGCGTTTCCCAGGTTTTAGCATAGAAGAGTGCATGTTTTCTATCGTAGAGATGCAATTAAAAGCTAACGAGATTCATTGCCAACGAGACGAAAAACCATCAACGCCAATCACGAGGATCTTATGGGGAATCACTTTCTTTTTAGGCTCCGTCGAACTGCCGTTGTTGCTGCTTTGAATGTCAGATTCGCACCAAGGATCCGCACATGATTCCCGCTGGGCAGGGGGAGGGCGGGGGTGATAAACTCCTCCCATTCGTCTGGAGCCACCTGTTGCCAAAGATCGCTTTTCATCCGGTTTACATTTAAAACCAACCGCATTTGAAAGTTTGAGAGGTTCGTTAAAACCCATTGTTATCAGTACAACAACAAAATCTGGTTGTTTATCAACTCAACTCAGCTCAACTCAGTAAAAAGCGTAAAATTGCTCAATCCTCGCGAGCGATTTTATTGGTTTTCTTACGAGTTGTGCTCATTATCAGCTGTGGACGTCTTCGCAGGCTTTCGCACGCATTCGATCGGCCAAATTATTGTTCGCCGAAGTCGACCCATGCGATCGCCATAGTTTTGGCCAATTCCACCCACTCTCCCCCCCTCCAAACCCCCACTCCACCCGTCGCTGTACCCCTGCTTGAAAAACTGAAGCTGTTTTCCACAGTTTGCACATAATTTAAGTGATCAACGCGAGGCGATTACAAGCTATCAACCACGGCGACCCGCTGTATAAAATACTTTTTTATTTTAGTTTTTTTTTAAATTTTTCCCGAATGTTTTTTGTTTACTTTTCTAAAAAATGCCCGTAAATTCATGAACGTTATCGCGGTCGTTATTATTATTGTTGTTAGTGTTGCTATTGCTGTTGTTGTTATTGTTATTGTTGCTATTTTTGTTGTTATTGTTGTTACTGTTATTGTTGTTGCTGTTGTTGATAGCTTCCTTTGGTAGAGAGGACGTTTATTTCGCTCTGCGGACTTTTCATTTCGTTGCTACGAGTATTTAAAGAGATTGAAATTATTTAAGCACCTTTCATTGGTTACATTTTTGTAGTTGTTGTTGTTGTTATGTGCGTTTTATAAAAAAACCTGCATAATTTATTGCGGTTACATTTGAAGTATTTATATTGATTGACACGTAATCATAGCATTCCTTCATGATTGCTTTTATTGTGGTTTTTCATCTCTTTATTTCTCTCTCATATTCAACTTAATTTTAATTTTTGTACGGAAACGATAAACGTTTCTCGAATTGAATGCAGCAAAATTGTTTATTTGTTTGCCAGCGAATTTCAGTTCTCTGATAATTGATGAGATTTCTTTAAAAGTAATATCATTGAGTATTATATTATATTATTATTAGGTATTTCATTATACGGTACATGTTATGTATTGGATGATTACTCTGATACTCTCATCTCCTGATCCATGTCTGTATTCTAAACTGCTTCAAAGTTCGCAATAATCACATCACTTCACGCGTTTTGTGTGCAAATTGTTTACGAAACTCTCAAGAGTTGGGTTGAAAGCCAGAAGCTTTCGATAACAATTGATGATAAACAACGAGCGCCTGTCGCTTCAAAAAATGTGCTTAATTCGCAGAAATCCAATCGAGATTACGTTAAAATGTGAGCGCATCCCAGACATTGCATGACGATGAAGATTCGTCTCTTGATTTAATATCAACGATCAGCAGCGGTGCGGCTCGCAAGCGGTTCTTTTATCGCATACGCTAGAGACTTCTACTGGAGAAGCGCACCGAATCGAAGTTGAGCCCTCGATTGATTTGCCTGTCGCTGGAGCACCTGCTGCGCTGGCTTCTGTTGCTGCTGCTCCTTGAAATCGCACTGCATACGATGTGAAACGATCTTTTTTTATTGACCACAAGTTTGCAGCAGCTGGTGAAAAATGCAAATTCAACGTAAGCGCCATCTAGCGCTGGTGCTCCTTCCTTGTTGTTGTTATTGTGTTTTAGTAAAATTGTTAATAGCTGCAATTTTTGTTTGTTGTCGTTGTTGTTGTTGTTGTCGTTGTTGTTGTTGTAGATATCAGCATGCTGCAGGCATTTAATAATGCATCCGCACTAGAAAACCAACAACTACAATGAAACTTCAACATTTATGAGCGTTCAACTGAGCCTCTGGACACGTTTTTTGTTGCTGCTGGTTGTTTTTTTTTTGTTTTTTAATGGTGTCTGCAATTCGATGTCAAGTGGTTGCAATATCTTGAAAATATTCTGTCAGTAGTTTTTGTTGCTGTTGTTGCTGTTGTGTTTATAACCTAATTTTCATTGCTGCCTCAGTGGCCGAGTTTCTGAATACTTTTTTGGCACTTAAAACATACAACTTGTTCCGTTGGGTTAATTAAATTCAAATTGTTTATTTTTCTTCTTTTCCAATTAACCCAAATATTTTTACCTAAATCCATTTTGTAATACTTTGTTTTCTTCTTCTTACAGGTAAGTTTATATAGCTGTCTGGTTCTCTACTCGGAACCCGAACATCTGACGTCTGTCAGCTGGACTCTGCTGTGAGTACAAAAGTTGAATGTGTTTTTTAATTGATACTCGTACAAGCAAAAAGAGAATGAAAAAGAAACAACCTACACTTTTTGTTTATTAATAATAGATTACAATCGCGATTGCTGTAGAGTATCTCGAAGAATGTTTGATTTTCTAGAATATTTTTACAACAACAACGGAGAGAAAAACTCCATTAGATTTGTACGGGAAATAGATTTGGTTATGATTGACTTCGTGTCTTGTCACGTGTCGGAATATAACGGAAAAATTAATTAAAATAAAATAACGGTTTCTCTTAAATGTACACAACAAAACACAACACAACACGTTAAAGACGCGTTCTATGTACGTTCTACTCAACGGTAGTAAAATATGACTATAAACTGTTTCCATACTTTAAAAGCTCTGATGCCAGATTAAAGTTCCGAACAGTTACATTGTTACATTGTTTTTAAAATATGAACAACAACAACACAACGGTGCTTAAGTAGAAACTTTATGATGTCTCTAGAGATGATGGATGCTATGCAAAAATTTCCAATCTAGACAAGAATTCAATCAACCTCAATTTTGGTGGATTCTCCAAGATTAAAGACAGCAACAACAACAAAACGTTTCTCTTTCCTCTTTTCTGTTATCTGTTTTTTGTTTTAACACTCATTTACTTAGAGTCCTTTATGAGTGCCACACCCATAGAAAGAGAAAGAAAGACTTGAGTGCTGAGCAGAGATTTTAAAGATTTGTTCACTCTGTCAAACTAAACGAAAGAAATATTAAAGGCTAAGAAATATTAAAAGTCTGCGCTTCGGGGGAAAAGTGACATCAGTGACAAACGATGGCTTCAAACATCATCCATCCATCAATGGATTTCAGTTGAATGATATGATTAGTGGGTCATGTTTTCACCCAGAAACAGCATCCAGTTTTATTAATGCCAACTCACATATCTTAATAATCTGTATCGCTGTTAACATTGTATATTTCTGAATATAGGTTAAGATTTTTTTTTATTCTCCACAATTTTAGTTAAAAACTCCAAGCAGATTCTTGCGGAGTCTCTGAAAGAAGGGTAAAAATATACCAGGAATCATTCGAAGGTGCGGGTGTATATTTAAACAAAATGCGTCATCGTCTTAACGATGTTTAATAATCATGCAGCAAAACAACGAATTAACACGCTGTTAAAGTAATAAAAGCGCACAACACGCACTTAAAATGCAATGCATGGACACCCAACCGCATCGACCGGATCCACTCCCTCCCCACCCAAAACACAAGTAACAATTGCTTGATATGCGTGACTTCATAAAGGGGGGGGGGGGCCTCATGGTAGATACCATTCTTCAACAGACCAAAATTGCGAAATGGTGTCATTAAAATTCGAACCATAATTAGTCATTGTCTCCTCAGAGAAGATCAAAGAAACGACTTTAAAGTCGCGTCAGAAAGTGCAAATTTGGAATGCGTGGGATCCAGAGTCGCTTTGGTTAAATGTAAGGCTCTGTAAAATGTAAAATGAAACCTCTGCCTCCAATGCTTCTATCAAAACAAATAATGTGAGCGAAAGGTTAACAGATTTCAACACTCTGTAGCTTCCATTCAATTGTCTTTCAACTCGTCTACGGGATTGCATAATTGCACCTTTACTATGGTTGTGGAGGATCATTTGCGGACTACACTCCAAATTCGCGATGCCAGGTGACCTTTAGTCGCGTTTGTCGTGTAGGTAATTAGTTCCGACAGCTGCGTTAATTAAAGTGCGGAATCAATCAATCAGTGAACCTGATGATGGTTACTTAACAGTAAATTCCGGAGGCAGGCCGGGTCAAAATGATTAATTAGTGATATTATGCGATAATTAAACACGCTTTAAACACGTCATTAGTCATGTCATTAGCTGTTTTCATTTAAAATGGAAGAATAGAAGCGTGAATTCTTTACTCATCTAATATGCTTTGATCATGTTTATGGTTATAAAACTCATGTCCCAATCTGGATATGTTTCGGTCGTCTCTATGATGCTGACGCATGATTGCAAAAGCAAGTTTTTCTTTATTTGACCATAAAAAATGCCATTTTCTAAGTTTATTTTAAAAGTATCTCTTAACAAATGCCATAAAATTGCCGCTCTTCGACGCCTCCTCCATCCACCCCTCCTTATCGTTAATCATTACATTCCACACACAAAAATCACTTTTAATTCGTTGTATTAAGAAATCGTGACCAGAATCTGCGGTGTCTCAGGTTTGCATTTCGTATTTTATTGCAGCCGAACATCGAAATGTACTCCGCCGGCTCTCAAGAACGAAGCCGTCAACACATTATTGGCCACTGTACACTGGCGGCAACAGCAGCTACATGATTTTATTGGCAGCAGCTGCTGACGGTTGACGCTTTCCTTGGAGCCGTTGACGTGGTTGGCCATGATGACTGCCGCGTTGCTGTACGCGGGAGCTCATTTGCATGCATGCTTCGGGGCCTGCATAATTTAAATAAATGTAGGGCTATTTTTAAAACTGCGAAGAGTTGTTATGGAGCTCTATAATAGAATTCGAATGAAGCTATAAATCCTTGTGCCCGGCACTCGTTTACCTAACTGGGAATTTCAGCGAATGGATGGTCTTTATTTTGTCCGAGGTGTTCATAACTTTTAATAAAGACGAGTAATGAACCACTCGAACACGACATCACCATCTTCGCACGTTGTTGTTGTGATTTGTGCAAGCGGCGAGTGTGTGTAAACCTCCTCCTGGACGCGGCTTGGAACAAACAATCAAACAGCGAGCACAAATCAAGATAGCAACCACTCGTACATGTGTACAGCGCCTGACAGCGGACAGATAGACAGCTGGACATACAGATGAGACACCGAGTGCAGAACACCCCCGTGTTAAGTGGGAGACGTCTTCGGCGAGGGCGAGGGCGGAGATCTGGTGTCTGGTCTCTGGCGACAGTACCGTTCGGGACCTGTGCTGGCGAATTCTTCTGCTCGTGGCTCGTGATGTGTGGGTCGACGGATCGTACAGGAAGTGTTGAGGATGTCTTCAGATTTCCATCAAGCGAAAACATAAATTAAAGTAAAGAATGAGTGAGCGTTATTTGGAGGGAAATCACAAGGAACTCTCAAAGCCAAACGGTGGGGAGGCAGCGAGGCAGGCGAAGGTGACATCTATGGTTGGATAACCCGCTCAGTGCCGGAAGTTGACGTCATGTTTAGAGAATGCGTTAAAGATTCACGTAAACGAAGATGTACTTAAATAAAAATGACAGAAACACAGAAAGAAAGAGGAATTCAAATGAAAAAATCTTAGAAATTCTTGCAGAAAAGTTTATTCAATCAATTTATCTATGATTTACCATTCCTTCTTGGATTCCCTGCCCACCGCCTACGGTCCCAGTTAAGCTCAAAATATGCTCACCTCCTCCTTCGCGATGGTTCCTTGCCGTTCCCTGGCGTAGTTAATGCAGAACAAATTTCAGGCGTGTTTACGAGCCAAATGTACAAAGTGTCTTTGCGCATGCGCAGCCAGACAGTCAGCCAGCCAGCCAGAGTTGGGCAGAGTTGGGACGGAGCATAACCAATCATTAATTGCACATGAATTATGTTTCGTGTTTGCAGCACTCGGAGCTACAACACTTTGTGCTGCAACCACCGTCGCAGTCCTCATCTCCTGTCCTCGCAGTTGCGGCATTTTCAATGTTGCTCGAAGTTGTGCGGAATCATAGGTGGAAAATTGATACTGGCGCCTCTGAGACACACCACGAAACCTGCGGCCGGAGTTAGAAACAAAAATTCCTGCGCATCAACGCCACAGATTGTGCTGGAAAATGTTGCGGCTGCCAGGATGAGGCGGCAGCTGAGAATAGGTACATCGTTGCATCTTCCAACGTATACACGGCCGCGCCAATCGTGGAGTAGGTGCTGCTGCATGTTTGAGGGCGGCGAAAATTAGCCGCAGAACATGTTGGCTGGATGAATATAGAACATTCCTCACTGGGCCGCTCTCGTTGCTTTTATTGCATCATATTTGCAAGTATAATTTCCACGAAAAAGAGTATATTCCTAGCAATGTTTTCTCATTTTCTTCACTCTGTATCAAGGCTGTTTTGTTCTTTTATCTCAAGCGAGGAATGTTCTTGAAAATTCGCTGTCCTCCCGCGCATAAAACGAACTCCAGGATGTTTAGAAACGTTCAACAGCAAAAAGAGTTCCTACCCGGCAGCAGCTTCCTCTACTCTTCGGTGTCTAACGTGCTGAAAGATTCGTCATCGCTGCCAACTCAGCTGAAGACTAGACTATTATTAAAGACCCTTTCAGCATTAAAGATCTCTTCGGCAACAACAACGAGAGCGACGATATTCAGGCAGTTGCTGCCCACGGCTTACCTGCTCCCATTCATTCCTGGACACGAACGCAGCTCTTGCCTACTCTCCGAGATTCTAAGTTCCATTCCATCAGATCCTTCGGGGATCGGAATGGGGGGTTGAGCAGCCTTCACATCTACGAGTTGGCGTCTATAATTAAGCGTGAAATAAATGTGCGTCTTATGGACGCTCGATGCTTGGAGCGCGATGCTCTTCTCGGTGAGCGCAAGGTTTACCCTGAAAAATTAAATGGTTGGCGTTCGAAGGGAGCAGCAATTAAAGAAGGAGGTTATAAAAAACTAATAAAAAGTTCATAAATCCAAATCACAGCAAACTAGAATGAAAACTTCGAGTCGTTGTCAATGGATATGTTGTGATAATGGCTGGTAACACGATTCCTCTTGAGGATATTGTAAGTGGCACGGGTTACAAGGCTGCGATCTTCTAAGTGTTAAAGATTACAACCGATTCCAGAGATGGACTTCTAGAGACCTCGCAATATGGAGATAAGACATTTCGGGGAAGGTCAGTCATCCAAGAGTTGGTTGAAAGTCGTTCGAGCAGAGAACAAAGTCCTCGTAGAGAGCACAGAATCTGAAGCAATTGCTACAAAGTCTGCGGCTATAAAAACGACGTACATAATTCCGGGGTTTACTGCTAAATCTCTTAGCAGAACCATGACGAATGCTCTCAGCAATCGCATGCATAATTATCTTTACGGTGCTCATTAATTGGTTCTCATCTAATCTGGTGCGTGGATATTTTTATGGGGCCATAAATCGTCTGTGTTTAGAGTGGAGCTTCCGACCATAAATATTATGGTCGATTCTAAAACGGGTGGCCGGATGAATACTTGCATTAACAACAACACAGCATCGACAGCAACATTTAACTAACTAGCAATTTAGCGAGCGGCCGCAGCTCATCATTCAGCAACAACAACAAAATCATCATCATCATCATCATCATCAATATGGCATGCATTCGACCATCATCAGCGAAGAGGTTTGTGGAAGCTTTCTATCTGTTTCGAGGTCTGTCTGTCTGCTTTATTGCCCCTCGATCGATGCCGAAGTTACTCCAACTCTTCCAAATACTGCTTCACACTCAGCCACATTCTGGGGCATGCAGATTGTATATCAATCTTAAACGCACACACACACACAGACACACATGTGTGTTTCGTGTCGACATGTTCTGACACGATTTTGAAATGTTGCTGACATATTCTGCACGGTGATGCTGCTGCTTGTTTTGATGTCTGCGACGCTTGTGCAGTTGCTCTTCACAAGACATTCATTTCGATTTCGCGAAATTGATTTCTCATGTACGAGTTGCTCAACGATTTGTTGTTGTTGTTGTTGTTGTTTTCGTTGTTGTGCCAGCAGTTGCTCCAGCTGCATCGACTGCGGCATGAGGTTTCTGTAATTTGTTAATTGCACGCTTGTTTCAGCGACTGCTGCATGCTTTGCGCTGGGCGCTGTTGTGTTGCTGTTATTGCCTCATAAATACCGAAAGGGCTCTTGAACTTGCAACATCATGCAACAAGTTGTTCGAGGTGCAATTAATTGGTGAAGCAGCTGCGGCAGATCGTCTCAGCAACTGCGCCAACTTGCTACAGCAACGAGCTGCATTCAAATTGAATGCGTTGAGAAATTCAATTAATTGTGACCACAAGACGACTGTGGACACTCCGGAGCGGCAGTTGATGTGGTCGACGATAGACATCGACTACTTAACGGCTGCCATCCCTTGCGATCTGCACAAATCCTTTAATGGCCACCTTTTGCTCGTGCTGCGCGTTTAAATGTTGCCGTCTATTGAGGCTCGCTTCGGAAACTTCGCTTCGCGGGTCACTGCTGCTGCTGATGTTGTTGGCTATCCTCGGCTTGTGATGTGTACACTGCAGCTCGTAAATATTCTCCGAGTTGCAACAACCGCTTCAGCAACCTGCAGCATTTACGCCATACGACTCGCAGCCTCACTGCGAGCCTGACGTCGCCGCATCTGTTCGGACAGCCTCGCGCGTCGTTCGAACGCGTCACAGCAGAATCTCCTCGGCCGATCTTCGAACAGGGTCCATTAAGGAAACACTTTGATGCGGCTGCTCGCTGCTTCGACTGCTGCTGCGGCTGTTGTTGTTGCTAATTAACGTTGTGCGGACGGAGGTGTCGTTAATGCGGCTGCTAGTTTTGCTGGGGTTGCCGCTTGTCACGATTTTGAGGGCTTCGAGCTCGCTCTCATTCCTGCTCCGATGGGTGGCTGACTCCGGGAAGACTTCGTTACATGGCGCGGCTTAATGGGCCCAACCATTGTGAGCTAATGCCGCATATCGCTCGTTTTCAGCAACCATCTTCGACGGTCTTCACCCTGACTCTCGGCAGCTGCTCCTGGGCGTGCTTTTCGTTTCGTTAGGAGGTGCGAACATGTTGCTGCAAAACGTGCCAATTTTATTGCCATCGACAACGTCTGCAGCAATTCGAATAGATTTAAACGAAGCAGTTTTAAAATCTACTATAATGAATTCTTAAAAGCTGCTTCCCTGGATTGTCGGTTGTTGTTATTGTTGTTGTTGCTGTCCCCAAAATTCTGTGAATAATTTTAGTATTACTAAAAATAAATTGAGCAATTGTGAGCAAGAGTCGTCGTTGCGCTTTCATTTGTCAGCCTTCCTTCAGTTTATTTATTAATTTAAATGAAGCACTAATAAAACGATTTCTTTTAATTCAATTGCCACGCTGTTGCTGTTGCTGTTGTTGTGTTGCCTCACTTGTTGCCACTGTTTGCGCAACAACATCGCCGTGCTTGACTGTAATGCGGCGGGCTTCCCCAATTCGTTACGCTTGACCCACTTCGCCACGCAGCATCTGTTGTCTGTTGTCTGTTGCTGACATTGTCTGCCAATTGCTGACACTTGCAATTGACAACATCAGCAGCACGAACAAGAACACGGATTGTGTCGCTGCTGGCGTTCCGCTGATTGAGATTGAGTGGAGCTCGTTAAAAGCGTTTCGCAAGCAGCAATTATTATTATTCGAACATCATCGCTGCTGCCGATGACGTGGCAGAAATCCGTCTAGAAATCCGCTTGGCCGGTGGTCCCCGGTTCATTCTTGAGCGATGTTCGTCTGTTGATCGGTGCAAACAAGTTGCTCTAACAAGTTGCTCACTAATGGCTCCGGCGAGTGGCACATCGCCAACCTCGCTCAGGTCCCCAGGGAGACCAACTCGGCTGGAAAAGCACATGAAATCTAACAAATTTTTGCAATCATATCTTCAAAGCAATCGGTTTCTATCTCTCTGCTCCTTCTCTCGTTTCTGCTCCTTGCCCCATCCGCAGCTGAAGACTGCACGCGACCGATCTGTCAATTAAATGGGACTTCGCTCAAAGCATTGCCAAAAACCAACAAAGACAGACGGACAGACTACCCACTTTGGCTTTTTACAAAATAAGAAAATGTGACGAGTTCTGCTTCGAAGTCTGGTCGAAGCTTTTTTGCTCCTGGCTGACAATCTGTTGCTCTCACGTTCTGCAACTGTCACCGATCACTCGATGTCAACTCTCCTTAAACGGATTTCAAGAACTGACTCCATTCTAGCAGTGGCGGATGTGGATGTATTTGGCAGCTTGGAATCAAGGCCACCCAACTTCAGCTGAACTGTCAAAGTGATTGCTTACCAGTTTTCATTTCTATTTTATGAGATGTGATTCCAAAAGAACTGCGAAAGTATTATACGAGTATCTGATGATGAAAAACTTCACAAAAAGTTATTGGATGCCTCTGCATCTCAGTCTATGTATTGAAATGTACACAATATACCATATATTCATCATAAACAGATATTTTCTTCCAGTCCCCTTCCAGTTCTCGTATATTCTCAAGAAAATAAGTTATCTTAACTCGATTAAAGAAAGATGTATAGAGTAAAATCCAACAGCAGGTTCCTCAACTAAACAGAAACTCAAACAATCGGTGGTCCCTGAATGCAGAAACATCTTCATCCATGCATTGTGTCAATATTTGACATCAACTACTCGTTGCTCTTGTTTACACTTGAACTCATTGACTTGCATGACGCCTTCGCAATAACCGTTTAACTGCACTTGGGACTGTGATTTATGCAAATCCTATTGTGACTGCACTGGTCGTCGCTGTTTAAAGATGTCGTTATCATTGCGCAAACAAGATGGCGCACGAAGACGCGACACTATCGCGTGGTTGCTTACTGGCAACTCTGGCCAACTTCTAAGCTTATGCTCAATTATCACCCGAGTTCATGACGTTCTGTGTTCAAATGCAAATTTAGAATATATGAAGAATGCGAATGCATAATCGACTGATACAATTGGGCTTGGAACTGTCATGGGCGCGGATGGGGACGTGACCAAAGATGCCTTGTTATGTACGAGTATTTATTGTAGTATGTCGTCACTCGAAGCTGCATACTTTTCCAGGAAGTCGTTTCATTCCAGTGAAATGTTGAAAAAGTGAAATGATTTGGTTTGTTTTTTTTATAATAAACGGTAAGGTTTTGTATTTGTTGAGGTGCATGCAGTTGAAGAAAGTTTTTAACACGTCGCAGTTCTTGACGCTGACGGGCGCTCACATGTAGTGACAACATACTCGTAAACGTCACCCAACAGACGACGACTACTCGTGCAAGGTGACAAAATTAATTACGCTGCAGTCGTTGTTGAAGCATGACATGCAAGCAGCCGCTCCCCGGGTCGTCCCGTGAGAGTCTTGCGATGGTGTATTTTATCGTATTCGTTCGTGAACGTGTGAAAATCAGATACCGAGAGAGTCTTTCCCAACCCCCTCCCCCCCCCCGCCCACAAACGACTCCAAATCGAATTTAAATGAGTCGCATTTCAGTGATTTACGAGCGATTTACTTTTTATTTGCAATTGAGTTATTACACTCGTACATCATTAAATCCAACTTGTGTCATATGGGCGACGGAACACACCATCACACGTCAGCTGTACCGTGTCCGGGGCCAGTTCGAGTGTAATCGGGTCTACTCGACCGTGACCTCAGGAAAGTGAATGCCTGATCCAATTAATGGATGATTGGACGGGCAAAACTGACTGCGATTATTTAGCATCGCAATCGTCAATTGATTGTATTTGAGCCTCATCCGTATTCTATGACTGAACCGCGAATGAACCGTTTGCTTCACTTGTGAACGAGAGAAACAATAGAAAGTGTAGCTCAACGCCAGAACTTTGTAAATATGCTTTAAATTGGCTTTTAAATTCAATTTCGGTCGACTCCACTCCTTTGAACTCGATGCTTCCTGGCTTTGGATTTCGTTTTCGCTACCATTTCGATAGTAATTATAACGAATCAATGCCGTCAATGAAATCATCGGATGACGCGCGCAACTCAAGTGTCAAGTGTCAAGATGCTTCCTGCATGTGCAGCTTTAGAGACCCGCTTCTGAGGTGGCCTCATTTTGTTTTCTTCTTTTTTCGCTTCGATAGATTGTGTGGGCTGCTGATGCTGTGATTGTGCAGTCATGAAAGCAAGAGTTAGGAGCGGAAAATGAGGCAGTGATTTACTACGAACTACCGTTGGAAACAGAAGTCGCTGGTGAAGGCGATGGCGAAGGGAATGAAGCGAGCGAGGAGACGGTGATAAACTAGTTGTTGTACTTTTGACTTTGACGAATGGATTTGATTTGGATGCCTGAGATTTTCCTCTTGAGATACCTGAGGCGATGTTATGTTTATGTAAGACGCTTTTGGGAGCAGTGGGTGTGGTCTTTGCTCTTACATGTGGCTGTAATTTGCTTCGACTTCAAGTATTAAACAAGGGTTTGTAGTGCTTCTCGTGTATTTTGCTACATTTTCATGAGACTATCATTACACAACATGAAATCGGCAGCCCTTTGAAGGCATTAGAAAGACCACCTCCAGCATCCAACAACAAATCGCGAAAACTGGTTCAACAGAAGCAAGTTTTAGAGTTGGATTAAAAATGCGATCAAAATTTAATTGGATAGCATCGAAAAGAAGGGAATTATACGATATTTATAGCTATAGCATCATAAACTTTTGTCTGAAAAAGTTTTTTCTTAAGAAACAGCTTTTTTAGCAAATCCGATTAATGTTTTCATCAAAGCTGCGAAATACTAAAATTCCTAATACTTTAAGTAAGACAAAAGAGAAGGACGACTAATGGTCAGTGAGCAAATTTGGAGATTTGAAGAACAAAGACCACTTCGGAGAAACGACTTAGATGCCGCCGTTGTATCTGTTGTTATTGCTTAAATCAGCATAAATTGTGACCACATCCAACTTCCTAAGAAAGCTTAAGAAGACACCGCACAGCGCAGTGTCTCTCCTTCTCTCTCTCCCTCCCTCTCTCTCATAATGGGGCTCTCCATTACGTAAGCTCTTCGCTTGCTTCACGTTCTCTTAGCATCGCGTCGTCGAATGGCTCGCAATCGGCGGTCATCTGAGCTGATGACTGGATGAGGCGATGGCCGATGGTCCTTTATTTGGCATCGCAGTCGCAACAATGTTTTTAGTGGGTCTTGTACGCAGCTTGGCTCGAAGGCTCTGCAAGGCTTTGGCATTGAGAAGTTCCTGAATTGGCAATAAAACTGCCTGCCTTTGGACAGGGAGCAAACGGCTTTTTCTGTCAAAGCAAATTCACAAAACTTTGCATTCGCCACACTTTCTTGGTTTGCGTTTGCTGTTGCAAGTGGCGCTCCTCGCACGCGCGATTTTTGTAATGTTTCCCTCCGTCCTTTTCACCGCACATCGCTACAGCCCTTGAACTTCATTTCGGGTCTTCTCTTTGGTACATTTCGGTGTTGCAGTTCTCCTCTTTAACGGTGTTTCTTCAGTGCTGGGGACCGCTTCGGATTGCGCATTCAGCTCGTGCAGTCAGCCGCCATGATGCCGCCGGCTGCATATCGTTTCTTGGCGATTTTGTTGTTGTTGTTCCAGCCTTTTGTTCAACTGACTCAAACCTTGTATGCATTGCGGTACCATAAACGATGTTGGGGTCAATGTCTTGAACCTAACACCGTAAGAATTCTTGCGAAACACTGGCAGAAAATGGAACCGCGACAACTCCGTGGAATGGAGCATAAAGAGAACATTTGCTTGGTCGATAATTTGGATATTTTTGAATGGATGGTAAACTTGGACGATCTGCTTTGGAGATCACGCTAAATTTGCATCTGGCTAAATTTTGCATTCCGGTATTTGATTGCAATACTCGAAAAAGTGTTGTGAAAGCATTCAAAGCGGTGGGTGGATCTACCCGACTGGACCCGGTTCTGGATCGAGGAGTATTCAGTTCTCCAAATACTTCTTTTAGTGTATTTTTCAAGAGCTATTTTTATCTTGCAGCATACAAAATTTCGCACTCATGTGAACAACAGCGCAGAATGAGAAGAATATTTCAATTTTTATTTGCCATTCATCAGCCAAGCTTTGCAGCCAGTCCAAGCAGCCGAGCGTGCTTGCAGCCATCCGCCCGACCATCCGCCAGGCCGTCCGTCCGAGTGTGCGTCTTGGCAGACTTCGTCGAAGCGCGCACAAAATGCAATTTTGATGTTTGAGCGCTTTTACGGCAACAATTTGCCGTGTCTCAAGGAAGTGCGCATGAAGCGTCGCATGAGGGGCAGAGGAGGGGGGGGGTCGCTCCGCAGTTCGTCATGTCAACGTCATGCTGCATGTTGTAGCCATTGAAATGCACCGTGCTAAAAACGGATAGAATAAAAGTTGGAAGAGAAGCGAAGAAGCGAGAAGGAAATCCTTTGAAGTTGTTTGTTGTGAAGTGTTTTTGTTGGTGTTGTTGTTGTTTTTGGTGTTGTTGTTAGTGTTGTTGTTGTGGTTGGTTTTGTTGTCGTTGTCGTTGTTGTTGCCAGCCAGGGATTTACACAATTTCACACTAATGCTTAGAAATTAGCCAGGCGGCTATGCCTTGGATAATGTTTTTTGACGGGGCGAAGAACCGAAGTGTACGCTTTATCTGCATACACACCATATGTACATACAAGCAGAACGTGCTAAAATCTCGCCATAAGCCACAAACACATACGCCGGCTTTGGAGCTGCCAGATACTTTTGCCGCATTCAGTTTCGAGTATGGAAATATTTTAGCACTTGTCTAAAAATGTTTCTCTTGCTGATTTTCTTTTCTGCTTTTGTTTCTGTGTTCGATTGTTGTTGTGTTTGATTATTTTTTAAGTTGATTTCTGAACAACTTGCATTTCGCCACTGAAACTATGAATGAATTGAAAATTTCGCGCTCTCAGCCGTGCCGATGAGTGAAGCCAACATCAGAGCCAACACTATTTCAACAAACAGTGAATCTTCATTGATCGTCGCGTCTCCTCCTCATATTTTGCAGGGAGGTATGAAGTCCCTTTCAGCATGAGTAACATCAAAGTTCTTCAGCATCGCCACACGCGATATTCAAGTGAAATTCGGTGGCCCCTTTGAATTTATGTCTTGTCACCGAAGAGCAACGAGTCGACTTTCGGTGCAGACTGCAGACATGAAAAATTGATATGTTGCAGGTGCAGCAGAAGGTATCAAGAAGTGGATGGGGGGGGGGGGGAGGAGGGGGAAATAAGCTAAGAAAATGTGATTTATTTTGCATGTAAACACATCTGAATAGAAAAGAAAGCACAGAAAAGCGGGGATAATTTTGTCTGTTTTAAAATGTTAACAAAAGATTTGTTCGGATCGGATGATTTATTAAAATGCTACACTGAGCAAAAATAAAATTAAATAAAATGAGTGAATAGCTGAGTCATTTAGTTACACGAAACGAAACTATTTTTGAGAAAACTGAAGCCGAATCTGAAATCGCCGTCTTAATGGAATTTTCAATCTTAAGCTTATCTGAATCTTTAATTTAGCTGAATCTTAAATCTTAAACTAAACATTTAACCTAGCTTAAGTTTAAAAGTACGCAAAGTTTTAACATATTTTTTCTGCTATTTTAACGACCCAAGGAACGAAACAGACTTTCGTTCATGTAAACTTTTATTATATGATAGTTTCTATTGAATTAAGAACTCAGCAGCAACGATTGGAGAGAATGTTTGCAGAGAGAAAGAGACAAGAGAGGGAGAGAGAGACAGAACAATGACTTGGATCGTGCCTAGACGCGGGCGAAGCCAGACTATTTTTGTTTTTATGATATCCTGATAAATATAAAGTTTTATAGCAACGATCGGTAGGCAAATAAAAGATTTTAGTGCTCAATAAAATTGACATTTAATGTTCATTAGGAGGTTTAAGTGGGCGGCGGTGGACGAGAGGGTAGAGGGGAAAAATAAACTGAATATACTTTAGATTCGTTCTTTGTATTCTAAAATAACGTAGGTATTTATTTTGATTTTATAGCAGGTTCCTAGGGCGTGTACTACAGTCCAAAGCTACAAACTCCTGCAGTGGCTATAAAAGTCGAACTAAATCTGTATCATCCTCCAGACCAGATGACAACAGAAGACATTCGATAATCGTGCTAAAGTCGTAAAATTTCGACAGCGATTTTGTAGTACTTTCGACCCACTCAAGTTCATTTCTAGTGTCACAGACCGAACCAGAAGTCAGAAGAAGAAGATGGCATCTGAAGATACAAACGCATAGAGTATTGCTCTCTCTCTCTTTCCCTCTAAAACCCTCTATCTCTTTCTCGTGCGCATTGAGTGAGTGTTGTCAAAGTCAGCAAAGTGTTTCTACTGACTCCGAGGTCGATAAAAACTTCTTTCACAACTTTTTGCCACAAGGTTGCGAAGCAACAAACTGCTGTCAAAACTTACTGCACTCTGCTGTGATTCTGATTCTAAGCAACTGGAACAAAGGATGTCTATAGCGAAGGTGACAATTGGTCACTACGTTTGTCCCTGTGACTCTGTTGTTGCTATTTATAGCTGTTGCTAGGATTGTTGCTGCTAACACTATCGGTTTCTTTCCCCTTCAACGAGATGGCTTTCTACACAGTGACAGTGACAGTGGCTGCGGCATCAACACGAACAGCAAACGAATTACACGGTAGATGTTGCAAGATCGCCCGCACTCGCACTGAGTGGATAAATCAGCGTTGCATTCGCTGTGGGAGTGCAAAATGTGGACCAACAGTATGAGGAACATTTGCGATACGGAGCAAGGAACGCAGAGCGAAGACTAACAACACCAAAGCTAAAAACAACACCAACAACAACTGCCTGTCGCATTCCTTGACAACAACACCATAAATAAACCGCATGACTGCGATATGAGAGAATGACAACTCAATAAAGTGTTGTTGTCATCGTCATCGCCATTGTAGTTGTTGCTCTTGCTGTTGGCATCTCCTCGCTTTGGTTTATTTGACATTTTTGCGGATTTCATTACATGTTGCAGCGTCGCCGAATTCGTGCGGCGAGAATTCCTCCTTTTCAGGCCGAATTTATCGTCTCTTTTCTCGTTCTTATCGCCACTTCACGTTTTTCCATTAAAACAGCAGTTAAGATAATGCGACACCTCAAACAGAGTTGCCATGTGCCAGAGTATGGTGCCAATAAAGTGCTGATTATGGTATGGAATCGCGTTGTTAACATGTGATGTATTTATTATTAAACTGTCGAACTTGGAGTAACAATTTAAACACCTCTTTTTCATGGATCAACGCTTGCAACTAGGATTGCTTCGGGGGCACTAGTGGGCAGTGTAATCCAACGGACGCTTTTCGCTTTACTTTATCTTTTCTTTTACGCATTACTTAAAGCGTTACGTTTTGGTTTTTAATGCTGACCAAAAGATTTCGAGAAGAAAGACTCGCAGACGGCGATTTTTCATAGTTCACAGCCACGTCGAGTAGAGTCGAGTCAAGTCGATTCGAAAACCTTGAAGTGCACTTGAAATTCCTGCAGCACCAACGTTCATCATTGAAGTACGCGTAAAAACTCGCATTCGCACTCAGCTAAAATAAAAGCTGCAGTGAAATGAACGGGTTGAAGCAGTAAAAACGTGCTTCGGTCTCGGCATTTTTACGGCATTCTTTGGTTACGGTTTAAATTCACGAGTGAGCAGTTTAATTTTCTCAATTATATTGTTTGCAGAGTTTACGTGTTTTTACAGAAATACAATAAAAACATGCAGTTCTTGTACACTTGAAAGACATTCATATTAATTAATTTTTCAAAATTTTCTTAAATATTTTTGCCAAATATTTTAGCGAAGGAATTCGTTTATTTATTGCTGCATTTATTCTTTTATTTATTTTCTTCGCAGAACCTTCAAAATCACATTCTTTGATAAGCGCGGCATTTCAATCCATAAAAAATCCGCTAACGAGCAATTTTAATCCCGTCTAAAAGTGAAGAGTAGTAAAAACCTTAAAAAAGGGGCAAACCGTCGGAGGGAAGGGCGGTGGGAGGGGTGCTGTTGAGGGGTCGAGGGGTCGAGGGAGTGGTTGAAATGAAAGACGCATGATTAAATGCAGTCAACAAAATTTAGTGCACTCCAGGAACGTGTTTCTTTGGACTGCGGTCGTAATCGAGCCTCAGTTGAATTTTGTTGATTTCTTTAATTATTTCGAAGCTTGTGAACCGGAGCGAACCGCAGCTTTTCTTTCTTTTTCTGCTCTTTTATGGTTTCTTTTTTCGTGTTTCATTTATTTGCAGCTTGACACAATTTCATAACATTGACCACAAAATGGAGTCGCTGTTGCTGCTGTTGTTGTTGTTATTGTTTTGATCTTGTCAACGCCTCTTTGCTTCGCTGCTTTATTGCTTTGCCCAGGGCCCCCTTAGGCCCGGATTTTGTTTGGCCGGCAAAAAAGAAATCCTTTAAAGCGTGTTTTGCTTCTGTTGCTGCCATCTAAAAATAGCTTTTTATGGCTTCAAAATAAGGTTTTACGTGAGTGTTTTATTTCCACAAATTCGAAATTACTTCTTGCGATAATTTTGCTCAAATTGCTGAAGTGGCAAAATTTACTGAAGGTTAAAACGACTCCTCTCAAGGCTTCAAGGGGTTGTTTGAGGTGTCGAAACGTGGCCTGGCACTGGCCATATCTCATAAATTGGGGTTAACTTCCGAAAAATAATAAATAGTTTGTGAGGCTCAAAATTCCTGGCTGACGTTTAATGAAACTTCTTACATCGTTTCTTCAGTTTTCATGTTTCATGTTTACATGAAAGGAAATTCCAAAATATGTGCACACGAAGCAAGCCGATTGCAAAATTTCCCCAAAATAACGCACAATTAATGCGTTTCATTAACGCGATGTTATCGGTTGCGATCGAGAAAATCGCTTTGTAATGTGATTCGTAACGCCTGCCGCTTGAAACAAACGCAATCGTTTTAATGAACTGCAGCTGTTTTGCCTAAAATTGAAATACTTATAAAAAATGTAATCATGGCGCCTCATCAGACGTGTGATCGCAATAACAACAACAACAACAGGCACACTTGTAATTGTATTAATAATGCGATCGATCTCAAGCGGGCAGCCGCATTTTAAGAAGATGTCAACGATCGCCAGCAATCTTTTAAGAGCGCTGCACACATGCGTCTACGAATACCTGCTGACTCGATACACACACACACATGTACACCGTAGTCGTAAAATACACACACATGCAAAGAAGTCGCTTGTAAGTCGCCGCAAAGTCGTGCAACTGTCGACGACAGCCGATTATTACGACATCGCATTCCGTGCATAAATTTAACAATGTCACAACGAACACTGTTGATGCGGACAGACGGACAGACAGACGGACAGACGGACGGACTCACGGACGGACGTACAATCGACCAGGTTGATTTTATTGCTGCTGCTGCGGCTGCTGCTGCACTCGCCGCAGTCGCTCAACTCTACGCGATGTCGTCCAGCTTCTTCTGTGCTGGCTGATATTTAATGCGTAACAAGATCGTGATCGCTAGCTTCGAACGTTGCCTACGTTGCGCGACGAAGCGGGAGGGGTGGGGGGGGGACATCGTTGATGACTTTACCAATTTTATGTTGTTGCTATTGTGGTTGTTGTGCCTGATCGCGCTAAGTGTTTGCATTAATTTGTGAAACACTAGCGAAGAGTCGCTAGGAGAGCAGCGGCTGCAGCAGGTGGAGGAGGAGGTGGAGCGGTGGAGCGGTGGAGGAGACGCGATCGATCATTGCACGCATGCGTGCGTGACTGACTCTACGTTGCCTCGATCACTTTCCTTTTTACCGACATTGAAAAATGTTCGAATAATTGCCATAGGTTTGGCTTGCAATTGAAATATCTTGAGGAGGAGGAAGTGTTGACAAGTTCAAGTTAAAGAACCATCCAGATGAGGTACGGCATCGGTTGGCACCATCGGAGAAGTTTAATTTTCTGCCTATAACAAGTCTGTAACTGGTCAGGGGCGGTCCCGGGGCAGAAAGTAATCATACCGCCTGATCTAACGCTTCACAACCTAGATTGCTTGACTATGTGCTCACTTCCTTACATAATCAGATAAAACTGGTCCAATGACAAACCAATTGTGTTGGATAATAGTTGTAATCGTCCATGCTTTCGTTACAGTTTAATAGGTTGTTTCTGACAACGACGGTTCGATCGATCGACTCCTGGATGATCGCCCAGCGTCCTCTTCTCGAATTCTGTGTGTTTTAACTTCACATAATAAAGTTTTATTTGCATCTTTATTCTGGTATTCATCGGTATTTCTTTAGTATACTCTTTTCCCAGAAATATCGTATATGTTTGGATCCTCTCTGTCGCACTCTTCTGCGCACTCTTCTTATCAATAGTTTTGTTTCTGTTAATTAAAAACTTGCAATTTAGATTAAATTAATCCTCTTGGCTCGACTCATCCTCACGGAGAACGCATCTTTTGGAAGAACTGGCATCAGGTTCTGTGGCCAAAGCAGCTGCCCGGCTTCCATTCATCCGGCCAACCAGTCTACCGGCCTGGTTGTTGTATAAGCAGTTAACTCTTCTAGTTAGTGCTCTTTAGCTGAAATTGTAATCCACTTTTAACACTTGTGGCCAAGAACTGGGTCAGCGGATGCAAAGTAAATCCAAGCGCCTCTCCGCGAGACTCCACCGAAACCCACGTGAGATCCACTAATGGAAAAACACTGCTACCCAGGGCGGGCAAAGTGGAGAGTGTGAATATAAGAGCGATTCCGAGACCGAACTCAGTTTTTGAGTAAGCGAACTTCAGACAGTTAATAGAATAAATAGCTGGGGCGGTGGGCGGGTGCCCAGCGCGCACACTAAGTAGCTTGTCGTCCATTTCAATCCGCTGCCGCCGCGTCTGCCAGTCTGTCCGTCAAGCCGGCTGAGTACAGCTGTCTCACGCTGAGGTGATCAAGAGTGCTTTTAACGCGGTGTTTGTAACTAAGCACCGAAATTACATGGCAAATAAAATTGCACAAACGCCGGCGGTTACCGTTATCGCCCACGCTCGGACGCTTCTTCAACCGTGCAGCTCTGAACAGGTTCCTCCGAACAGCCAGCTTAGACGACTAATGAAATTTGATCCCTGGTGTTGGACGATGTCAGGAAGCGGACGGTGAATGCGGTGATCGGTGGCTAATAGGGAGGTCGTTAGCTGAAAATCGCCGGCCACTGATTGCGCTGGTTGTTGGCTCCATCTGCGGACATCTTAACGCGCCCGAGCTTAATTATTGGTGTACGATGGCAACACTGACGTGCATGTGGCCACGTTCTTATTTAAATAGCGGTGGTCGATCTCAGAGATTACCAGTGAATTACCCGTAAAACTGGTTGTAGTGGTTGGTAGTTCGGTGGCTGGTTGGACTTTTAATGAAAACCGTTTGCAAGCGATTTGTGTGGTAAAACTGAGGAAATTTCAATGGATTTGTTGTCTGTCAAACATCCGCTCGAAACACAGCTGAGCGGAGCGTAATCACCGATTAAACATGGAATGTAGTTTGTATTATATTACAGATGCGATAATCGCTAGAATAACGCTAGAAACGACATCTCAAAAATAATGGACTTCTATACATGAATACGCCACATGAAAAGGGGTCTAACTAAGCAGGTCTAAGGGGTCTAATTAAGCGATTTGTAGGTCTTTACCTTCTCTAGTGCACAGAAAAGACTGCATTGTCTTTTAATTCAAATTGCGTGATGATTCCGTTTAGTCAAGGGCGAAACTTAGTGGCGAATCCTCGAAGGAGTATCAGTTTCCCGCATCTGTGTACTATACAGCAATCACTCATTTTATTTCATCGTGCTGACATGCAGACTTCACATTCCCGGTTGTTTCCCTGATGATCCCCACTTATTTATATCAATCAACACTGATGCATAACCTGTCGCATCCTCCTCCTTCACGTGCATGTAATCTACTCCTTCCTCCACCCTTGGGCCAGCTGGAGCCGTCGACTGGATGCCTCCAGTCAACTCACGCTCGGGCAATTGCTTAGCCCTGTGGTCAAACAACTCAATACATCAATAAATTGCTGCTAATAAATTATAGCGAGCACAACGACAACAAGTAACGATGCGCACACAAATCTCCGGGACCGTAAAATTATTGTAGCTTAACATATCCACAGCAGAGCCAGTGTTCAAGAACCCGAACCCGAACCCGACTGGGAACCAGAATTAGTGCAGCAAGAAATTCCTGCACGTTTTACTGGTTATTAGTCATTCGGCAACCCACACGAACGCACTCACACTCTAATCAGCCACTCAGCCAGCCATTCTTTTAAGTTTAAGGTTCTGGCCACTCATAATTCAAACCGCAAACTAATCATCATTCCTCGTTCCTCTCTTCCATTGCAGGCAGTTCCACGGATTTGGCCCCCTCGCTGCTGGGCATCTATGACAGTCTGACAAGTCAGTTGGACGGTGGTGTAAGTACATCCTCGGACGGCGTTATCAACAACAACAACAGCACATCCAGCGGCTGCAGCACCAGCACCAGCGACCACAGCACTAGCGACAGCAGCAACACCAGCCTAAGCAATGAGTACACTCTGCATCACAGCGTCGAGGTAGAGGAATACGAAGCGGAGGAAAACGTCGTTGAGTTGGACGTGTATGCGGGCTCCCTTCAGGCAGACGCGCACTCCTCGCGCGACAGCAGTCTAGCACTCGCGGCTGTCGGCAACAACAACTCGCCTTACACCAGCCTATCATCGCTGTCACCCACCAACAGCAGCAGCAACAGCAGCAGCAAGTCACGTGACTCGCCCGCCAAACACCGAAACAATATACGCGTTCTTTCGCCGAATGTGCAGCGTATAATCACGCACTCGGACGCCGAACCGATCGAGGCGATCGACATTGGCGCCCTGCAGCAACAGCAGTCGACGCCACTGTTAAGTCCGCTGGCACAGCAACGCTTCGTCAAGCGACAGACGACGGTGGCTCCACTGCATGGCCACAAAGTGAAGCTATCGCATATACCGCTCTCCAAGATCACCGGCAAGCTTACGCAGTCCGGCAGCGACCTCGTCGAGACCTTCGACTCCAGCTGCGAGTATCTGGATGCGTTGAGTTTCTCTCACAGCGAGCGCAGCATTAATCGCAAGCCACTCACGCCGGCCATTGTGTCAATTCCAGGTTCAGTCGATGACGAAAAGACGCCTACCAACTCTACGTCGTCCTTCAATTTTGATCCCTCGGCAACCTTAAATAAGTCGCGCAAACTCACGCTGCCCAAACAGGAGAGTCTTAAGCTGATTGAGATGGAGCAGATGCACAGCGAGCAGCAGCAGCAGCAGCAGCAAAAGGAATTGAAGAGCACCATCAGCACGCAGCCTGTGAGCAGCATTGCCAAAGAATTCGTCGCCACTGCGCCGTTGGACGCCTGCGAGATGGTGGAGGCGATCAATTTGTCGCTCGTCTCGCAGGGCATTGAACAGCTAGGATTCGGGGACCACCAGGACGGCTCAAGTGCCGAGTCCATTAACAATGACAACAGCAGCACGGAACTCATCGAAGCCATTAACAGACCTCTGATCTCCAAGCCACTCGTGCGCAGCGTTTCGGCCGCGTGTGCTTCAACTATCGCGGGATCGCCGCTGCTCACCTACGCGCGCTCCAAGAGTCTGGCGGCAAAGGCCAATACACTGGGTGGGGCCGTGCCCATTAAGCTCCCCACTGCCGAGCAGCTCGCGGAACTCGAAGAGGCCAGTCAGCTGTCCGCCGAGAGCCTGGATCGCTTGATGGACATCAAGAGCAAGTTCTCGCCCAAAGAATCGCGCAAGATGTCGAGCCTCATTCTGCCCGACATAGCGAAGCTCAAGCATCGACCACTGTCGTCGTCCTCGATATGTTCGACCTCGTCGAGTTCCAGCTCAGGCTCGGACCAGCTGAACGGCAAGCTGATGACCACGTCGTACTTGGCCAGTGTGGAGTCCCTGGCGGATCAGAGTGAGAACGAGTTGCTGGACCCACACCATGGGATGAGCGTATTCGAACGGGCCTGCATGGAGATTGTCGACTCGGAGCGCAGCTTCGTGGAAGACTTGGGCCAAGTAATTAGAGGGTAAGTAAAGCTTTTGTTTCCGGCTTTCTTCCTCAATTTGAATGATTCAGAGATACATTTTAATGCTTCATTGCTCTTCCTTTCACGCTCTTGGCCATTGTATGCTATAAACGCAGATATCTGCTCGATTGGAAGGAGCGCGCCTGCCTGCGCTACGACGAATTGCGGATACTCTTCGCCAACATTGAAGAGATCTACGATTTCAATTCAACACTGCTTAAGCAGCTGATCAACTCCGGCATGGATCCAGTCAAAATAGCCAAATGCTTCATAGATCTGCGCGAGCGATTCGACGTGTACACGACATACTGGTGAGTCCAACTTCCCTCCCTTCCCACGACGAACCGAACTCGAAATCCTGGCCAAGGTTTTAAGCCACGTCAAGCGAAACTAACTGAAGCGGTAACGAGGTGCTTTTGGTGTCTGTTTAGTTGTAGAAATGATCACTGTTGAGATGGTTGCGTGTTTTCGCTGGCTCGCCTAATCTGATGGAAGATGACCGGCGTTCCCTGAAACCTGGCCTAAACTCTTCCAAGTCTGGCAGTAAATTAAATTTTATTGCAACTAAAAGGGAAGGCAGAAATAAGGAAAGCAGCTGCTTAGAAGTGATCTTGATTGGAGATCAGAACCACATGCAAGCAGCTAGGGACCTATCGCTAAGCCACCCTCCCCTCCCATAAAAACACCTCGCAATCGCGCTCTCAGCCTCTCTGGGCTACGTCCTTAGCACGAAAAGAGATGGACAACCGACTCGATCAGCATAATATACGTAGTGCCACTGATAGTGTGGTATTTATTGTCAACAAACTGTGACATTTGCTTGAAGCTGAGTTTGATTTGCATTTGTGCATCTGACATTTCTTCTTGTTAATATTGTTGTTTTTGTAAGTTAAGCGACTTGGACACATGCGCCTCTTGCGTGACCAAAAGTGAACCGAAACCTTTTCTGCTTCTTCAACACTCACTTGAAATGATTTCATGCGAAGTGGATCTTTAGGAGTTTAATAAAAACCGACTTTAGAAAAACTGTGGGATTAAAATTATTGAAATCTTGATTTTAAATGGCTGTTTATTTTGGAAAACCTTCTCCAGAGATAAAGTTCACTAAAAGTACCTAAAAAATGTATTTAAACTTTAATATTTGTAGAAACTCCCTCCTTGTTTTTTGTGCTTGTTTTGTGTTCACTTTTGTTCTGGTTTCTATTATTCGTTGTTTACCACGAAAGAATATTGTTTCTTACCTTTGCTCATCCTGTTTCTGTCCTTTTGCCCACAGTACAAGTTATCCGGAAGCCATATCGTTGCTCACCAGACTGCTGCAAGCGACGCACACGAATTCGCTTCTAACGTCCACGCAGAAAATGCTGCAACACACGCTGCCGCTGGGCTCCTATCTGCTGAAGCCGGTGCAACGCATTCTCAAGTATCACTTGTTGTTGGACGTAAGTGCGAGAGTCTCTTCCACACACTTGGACTTTTAACATGTTCTACGATTTGTATTCCAGAACCTACGCAAACATTGCGACGTCAAGGAGGTTTTTCAGGCACATGAGATCATGCGCCAGGTGGCCAGGAATATCGACCAGGTGAAGCGAAAACTGGAGCAGCAGAGTCGCGTCAAGGAGCTCTCGGGTATACTGGACGGTTGGTTGGGTCCAGGTGAGAAGCTCTTGCATCGCTTCTAGCCGCTTGATGCTAACTTTTTCCTGTTGTTTCTTAGAGTTGACGGTTTTGGGGGAACTGCGCCAGGAGGGTCTGCTGCTGGAGCACAGCAAACCACGGATGGTGTTTCTATTCGGCACCATGCTGATCATCACCAAACCGAAGGAGGACAGTCGGCTGCAGTTCAAGAGTTACATTCATGTGAGTTCAGTTAATGTCGCTTTTTATTCGGTTTCGATTAACATAACCAACTAGCACAGTTTTGTTCAGGTTGAAAATCTCTTCACACGAGCCTCGATTACTCAGCTTTACTACGAATAATTATAAAGTCAGAGAAACAGAGGCTGTCCTCCTTAAGGGGCTCCCTTTCATTAAAAGCCTTTAATGATGTGAAAATGATTGTTTTTTTCCCTTTTCTTGGTCTCTTTGTCGTTGCAGCAAAACAACTTGATGCTTAGCGAACACTTACCGGGTGAACCGACGAGCTTTTATGTAATCCCATACGACGAGCCGCGCAACCAAATCAAGTTGACAGCCAAAAATCGTGACCAGAAGCGGCTGTGGGCCCAGCACATTAAAGGAGCGATACTCGAGAAATTCGACAACATCCCCAGCCGCGCCAAGGAGCTCGTCTACAAGCTGGGCGACGAAGAAGGTAGAGTGTCGGCTTCACTTCGCTATCATTGTCACCCCAACAAAGTGTCAACTAACGTGGGTCACACACACATACACATTCACCCCTCCTCATGCCTAACCTCCTCCAAAACACATACCTAACCCATGCATAAACACACTTGAGTTTCGTTCTTCTAAATCGTTTCCCTTTCTTTTGGTTTTCCTTCGTTTTCAACCTGCGCAGTCCCCACGGCTGCGGTTAGTGTTCACTATTTTCTTGTCTTTACTGCCAATTTATTTAGTATACGAACACTATTTTTTTGCTAACCAAACATACGTGAAAATATGGTGTCGGAATCCAGGATACTTTTTTCTTGACAGGTTTTCGTGGCGAAAACGTGACACAATTTTTAAAGCGTTGAAAATGACACCACAACGCGACTAGCTTCGACATGATTTATGAGTTTTCCGCGAAAATTGTGTCTGATTTTCGTGCAACTGATTTTGAGCATGTTGTGTTTCCAGCCAAAATGCTACACTAAATCTTGTCGGAGCTTTAATTGGTCTCTCTAACTAAGAGTTAGTTAGTTTCTTCACAAGTGCGAGTATCCGAGTTCGTTATATTTGAGGAAAGTCAAATCGGCGAAAATCTACAACATATATACGTTTGTTCTGCAAAGCATTTCATTCTTTCATCATCAACTCTGCTTTCTGTATGAATTAACTTTGCAGTCAATATTATAGTACATCTTTATCGGTTTTCCTTTTCTTCTCTTCCTCTATCGTCCCGGTGTCGTTGTTTCAGTGGCATAGTTTATATTCCCCGCCACGCCCACCGTAAGTAGCTAGAATGTGTAGCTTATGGTAGTTGAAATGAACGACGATGGAATAGAGTAAATTAGATACACTTAAGTAAAGAAACAGCAATAACAACGTATTGGAATCGGAAATGTATACCTTAGCTTGTAAACTATCCATAAGATTAGTCGAGTCACAACTGAATCTGGTTGTGGCAATTCAAACACATAGTAAGTAACGCATATTTGTAGTTTACATTATAATTCTTTCAGTGTTCAGTGTAACATTTGCTAAAGTTTGTTATTCGATTGGCTTCTGTATTCATCTTCATTAGACACGCTGTTGATCATTTTCCTTTCACGATTATCACAGAGTTTTGACGATATTTTTATCACTTTTTAGTTTCTAGTGCATGTCTTTGCGTTGAAGTTTATTTCGTTGATCTTATCTGAAAGGTTTAAAGGAAAAACGGGGTAAAAAGGATTAAAGGGATGGACAACAAAGGAATTCTTATCCGTATCGTCTTTGACAGGATTAAGTTCGTAAATGCAAATGCACGTTCATTGATCTTCAAGTTATCTATCAAATTAAGCTTGCTTTCCAGTTAAATCTGTGAGGAGATCTTTATTATGTTTCTTAATACAAACGTTCAATAGCTCAAGAAATGTCCAGACGTCAATCAAATAATCGCTCGGTTTATAACATACTATAATAATTATTCATCTGTAGTATCGTATCTATCATATTTACATGTGTATAAACCATATATTCTCACCATGTCCGTCGACTCTCCATTTGTATTGGAGTCCCTCACTTGGCACCTTCATTCACACTGCTGTTGTTGTTATTGTTGTGGTGTTCACCTGTTTGCCTGATTCGAAAGTCCATTGTTAATTCTTCTTACTCCCTCTCTTCGCAGATCGCACACCTGACAGGAACATCTGGAAATGGAGCCTCCACTCCACCTCCACGCCCGTGTATTTGGAACGCCGCAATCAGTATCGACGGAGCGAGATGCGCAATCGCTCGAAGATGAAGCGCAAAACGGTAACGAACTCGAGTTCCTTTGAAAGCTTCAACGAAGCGGCTGAGTCCAATCTCGACACTGGACAACAGGCGCTTTCGCGGAACAACAGCATGGACGACAGCATGATTCCAGCGCTGCAAAAGTTGGTGTCAGCCGTAAAGACGGGGAAATCTGAGGAAGATTGCAGTTGCGAGAATGCGCCAAACTGCGCCTGTATCCTGCGCACTCAACGCAACAGCATCGCAAAGTCGCCGTTCTTCTGTGGCAAGGCTTTGAAGGAGCGCAGCAAATCCGTGCCGAGAATCAGTTTCCAGTCCGAGGAATTCGATGCCGACGAGACCGGAAGAGACTCCTTACATGGCAGCAATACTAACCTCGATTCGCGCAAGTCGAAGTCCAGTAAATCGGTGGACATCAAACAGTACAGCTCGAAGATGATGCCGAAGCGTATCGCGACCATGAAGAAGCAGCGCTCCAGCAAGAAGGAGACCTCCAAGTTCTACATGGATCTCAGCGAGTTCGAATCGAACACGCAGACGGTACTCAAGATCACGGAGTCGTCGGAGAATCTCGTCGGTCCCACCGACAGCCCATCGAAGTACGAAGAGGACGCAAATTTGGCAACTCATGATCGCCCCGTGGACCAAGTGGAGGATGTTGTGCAGAAACCCGACGCCGAGGATGTGCTCACTCCCGCGGAGAAGGCCAAAAAGGACGCGAGGATTATTCTCGAGCTTCTGAAGAACAACAAAGAGTTCGAACGTCTCGGTAAGAAGCCTCAAAAGAAGCGCACGCTTGAGAGCTCCGCTTCAGCACCAACCAGTCCGGAACCACTGTCCGTAGAATGCGACTCGCCACCCCGTCCGCCCTCCAGGTCGCCGCCTCCTCTCGACTCTGAAAGCGATACGCGCAAAACGCAAGCCGACGACGAGCATATCTACGAATCCTTGCTGCGTAACGTTCACGTTCCGTACAAATTCTCGCCAGTGCTGGGACGCTGCAACTCCACGACGCCGCATTACAAGCCACGTGAGAAGCCGCCGCAGCCCCGGCCCGAGTCAGACTACGTCACGCTGGTCTACTCGCCCGAAGGCACCCTACAGCAGGTGGGCGAAGACGCTGTCCATAGAGTGCCCAGCGAATCTAAGAGCAACGGCGAAACAGCAGCTGTTCCAGATCAGCGAGACAGCAACAGTTCATCGTCCTCCTCCTCCTCCAGCACCTCCTCGACTGCATGCACTTCTTCTTCATGCTCCACACTCAAGCGCAGCAGTCAGTCCACCGTTATAAGCGTCGATTTGGGTGCCTCCTCGTCCTCCGGGTATCTCTCACAGATGTCGGCGTCGACACCGGAAGCGATCTACGCGCGACCCATGCCAAAGAATCTCATGAAGCGGTTGCTGAGCTCGACCAGCAAGAACTCTCTGGAGAACGTCTCCACCTCGGAGATCTCACTGCCGCCTCGTGGACGTAAATCCATCGAGTGCCTGGCGTTGAGCTTCGCACGCTCCAGCAAACCTCCCGAACGCCGAGTGTCTGACGTTACCGAGATGTGTCGCCAAAGCATCATTCATCGGCAGGGCAGCGAGTCGGTGGGCGAGCGCATGGCACACGTGGACTACGCCGATCCCCGGACGCTCTTCAGCATGATGTCCATGAATAGCTCTGATGGCTCCTCCCTGCAACGGGACTCCGCCTTCTCCCTGACCTCCTCCAACGACAGCGTTTGCGATGCGAAGCGCAACGGCAGCAAGTCGGAAAACGTGAACGGCTTCGACTATGAAGAATCCGTGGAGGCTTCGTTGGAGAACGATTTCCGCGACTCGGCCATTTATAGTGACGACAACGAGAAGCGGCCCAACAGCGAATATATAAAGCGTCCGTCCAGCCCGCCGCCACCACCGCCACCGGCGCGAAACCGCAACCCTCCACAAGTGCCCCCAAAGCCAGCAACAGTCCCCAAGTCGCCCGTACGTCAGATGATGTCTTCGTTGGACAAGGTGAACGGCATGGGCGATGGTGGAGGTGGCTGTGGAGGGGGAGGGGCAGTGGGAGGTACTACTGGCTCAGTCATCACAGGCGGAACACACGTCTGCCAATCGGCCTCCAGAAGCTGGGTGCTGCAACAAATAGAGAACTTCAACAAGTGAAGAAGCCGTCCTCTCATCGTAAACCTATCCACATGCGGATGTGCCAATTATATATACACCCATATACACTGCCGACGTGTAGCTGCGTATTGCCATAATCAAATATAGATCCCTATCTAACGGATTCATACTTAAATAACGGATGTCCGTCGAGACAAATCGAACATTTTTCAAAATTTACTCTAATAATATCTTGTTTCTTTTCGATCTTGTACAATACCATGTTTTACTGTATATTTTATAGACTTAAGTTGTTGATCATTCACAGAAAATTCAGAATGTGGATCTTCTCAACCTTTAATTAAGTATTCTGTATATTTTTGTCACCTATTAAGTATTTAGTTTTCGTCTGCTTATTTTGAGTATTTTCAGAAATCTTATGCATATATTTTTACGCTATACTGACGCAATATGAATAAACTATAAATAAAATTTAATGGTTCCATATTCTTTGAATCTTTCTTAAAAATAGACATTGATAACTACTAACAAGAAACAAATAAACACGGAAAAATAAACATTTTACTATAATCAGAAATGGAATGTTTTCTGCAAGATACAATATGCAGAAACTACACGATGTACAGGGTGATTCGCATATGTGGTAAAGGCTAGGGGGTTGAGTCGATACAAGAAAAAAATCGCTTGGGTGGGGGTTAAATTTCCCCCCGCTTTCTATAAACCCGACTTAAAATCGGAAAAGCATGAGAACAACAAGATTTTCAGAGTTTTGTCCTCTTTGTTTACAAAAGTCATTAGTTATCAACATTTTATGTTGTTTTTGTTATGGACATCAAAAATACAACAATAAATAATACGCAAAGTGAGCAGAGGAGAATAATAATTAAATTCTTTTTCGCGATTTGAACCGGCAACATTTTTAGTTATAACAGAATTTCACAAGGAAAACAAAATTCTAGCTATATTAAAGCGCCATCTGTTTACCCGTAGACATTCGCCGTTTGCATACAAAAAGTGTGTTTTAATTATTTTTAATCGACCATCAAACGACTGTTCTCGGTGATTCTCAGAAAACTTCAAACGATCATCATATTAAAAATCCTTGTATATTTTTAGGTTTGATTTTTTACATTTACACTCTAAAAAATATATATTTTCTTTACCCATATAAAATTTAAATTCGCTTCACCAGTAATCATTGAGAATTGCCTACTTTTAGGATACTTTTTAATAAATCGCTGTTAACTTTAATTTTAAATTTTATACAAAGAAGATTGACTTTGAGATTAAATTATAATCTAGTCATAGAAGAGATTATTTTTTGTATGCGTAGTCATGAAGATTAGCGCGATGAAGTCGTGAGTGTCGTTTTTGTATCCGCATTTGTATTTACTTTATTTATTCACGCCTTCTATTGATTTTAATCATTAACAACAATGAAATGTATGTTTTTCAAAGAATGAATATGGTGTTAATGCAGTTTCCATAATAATTCACCACCATTTCAAGCATGAGTAGTCTCACAACCGTACAATTTTTATTCGAAAAGATAAACAAATAAGTTTCAAAACTTTTCCTTTGTGATGGTCATGGGAAAAACTTTAGAAAACTTCAATCATTTCAATCGGATGTAATATAAATCGAAAGTTTTGCTCAAGGTCGCGACATCAGGACAGGATTGCAATTAAAGAAACTACCAAAAACCTTGCCTAAAATCAAGCACAGCAACCAATCAATAATAATCAATCAATTATTGGCAAATAACATTACAATAATAATAATAGTTGTCTATTATGTCTAAATTTAAACTTGATTCACTTCAAATTAAGCCCTCAATTAAATTTAATTAGCCTTTTCATTTAATTGAGTTTAATAGCGAAATTTATGTTTAGGGAAAATATATTAAATTATGTGCTACTATATTCGAATGCTCATTATTGTGTTACTATGATTTACAGTGATTACTATGATGCTAATTATGAGAATTGAAATGCTGAAGAAATCAACTAAAAATCAAGGTTTTTCAGGTGTTGACCACAAAATAAATGAAATAATAATTTCAATAGTTTCTCTTATGAATCAATCAAAAGTTACAAATGTGAACAAAAGTCATTCAATTATTTATTTTTTATTTATATACATATATATACATATACATATTTATTTATATACAAGTACATACGTAGTATATGTACTTAAATATATATTAAAGTATATTTTTTGAACATTTTCGAGGTTGGTTTCTATATTTTATGAGTTTGTCTTTCTAACTGTTGTCTGTCTGTCTTTCTGTTCGTTTATCTGTCTTTTCAACAATAAAATATTACAAAAAAGTAGTCCTGAAGCGGCTACAGATTTTAAACGTAAAGCAACCAACATTAAAGCTATTAATACCAACATCCGGAGTAACCTTTTATCATCATCGTCGTTATCACCATCAGCATCGTGAATATCAACCACATCATCATCGTACATCATCGTGCGGATTACGTTGTTGTTGTTTCCCTTTTGTTTTCTTAAATTCAGATTATTTACTGATCAACAAACAACCAATATTTTTGCTGTTCAGTTCCGAGATGTGGTGTTGGTTATAATCGCTTTTTGGCTACTGTATTTCTTTTGTTGTTGTTGTTGTTGTTGTTGTGATTTTGCTCTTGTGCTCTTCTCTCTGTTGTGCTTTGCTCTCTGGCTTTTTTGTTGTTGTTGTTGTTGTTCGCTTAATTAATAAGCTGTCAGTTTTGTTTGTTGCGTTGCTGAAGATTTTAAAGTTGTTGTTGTAGTTATTGTTGTTACTATTATTGTTGTTGCTATGTTTGTTGTTGTTACCATTATTACCGCTGCTGTTGGTGTTGTAATGCTGCTCTTTTAGACGGAACAAACGAGATCCGCTCAAAGAAAGCTCCACCATAAAATTTCCAGCATCGTTGCTTCATCATCGTGCTTTCAAGACATTGCAGATGATGATGAATTTTGTGTAAATTGAAAAAATATTAATTAATTATAATTAAGTCTAGAAACCAGAGACAACAAAAACAACATCAAAAGATTTGGTACACGAACGCGATGCGCTTCAAAGGCGGTTCTTCTTCTTTATCGCAATCATCGAGGATCAAAAAACATTTGAGACGATACACAAATCATTAGTGGTCCCTCCCACATGAAACGCTTCTCAAAAAAGACTTCATTTGTTTTGAGTCTCGATGAAGAGTTGTAAAAAGGTAAGTAAGTACGTACAACAATTGTTTGTTGTATCTAAAACAACAACAGCGAAACGTGTTAATAAAAAAGTTACAGTTTCCTGCAACTTAACGAGTATTTCAACTTTTTTGGCCGCCGTTTCACTTTCATTTTGAAGCCGAATCATCGCCGAGTGGCACTGCTCATCATTATCATAATCATCATCATGATTTTCATCTTCATCATCCTTTTGAGCATCATCTTCGTCATCGTCACGCATTCGTTAGCCACGAGCAACATCGTCCTCCTTCCGCTAGCTGCTTGTAGAGGGCGGGCCGAACACGACACCTCGGTTGTTATGACGTCACCGCCATCATGCGTCTTCCTCTGCATCTCCTTCATCGGCATCGTCATCGTCATCGTCATCTCACTTCATTTCACTTTCAGTTGCGTGCGCATTGCACACTTCGGATTATTAAACAATAAACTGTTCCGAAGAAAATAAAGATAGATTTCAACATCACAATTAATCATATTTTGTGGTTATTATTATTTAACTTTCGATTGCAACGCTTTCGGAGTGAATGAAGACTGATGACAGTGATGAATGTCAGCGAATGGAAATGATACAGACTCCATCATTCAGTCATCAATCAAAAACACCAACAATCACAAGTATTTAACAACAATAGATGAATATTATTGAAATCAAATGGATTAATAATAGTTTTCAAATTACAAGGAATTAATAGAAGTTGTTAATAAAAGTAGAACATTTAAATAATGTGCAAAGTTCGTTCGTCGTCGTTGTTGTTGTTATTGTTTCCATCATATTTAAAGATTCCATTCGAAAGAGATTTCCAACTAAAAGACTCCTTCCCGTTCCTTCCTTCCTTCTTCGTTCTTCCTTCTTTAATCATTTGAACTGATTTGCTATTTATTAATATTAACGTACTTCTGAATTTTAATATTTCCCCAATCAGCGGACTGCATTGAATTGTATTGGATCAGAATCGATCACTTTTTCCTTATACTCACTCTTTTTATTACCTTCTTTTATTCGCTTTTATTGCCGTTTATGTGACCGTCTTTTGTTCGAAGCCGGCTTTCATTTCGTAGCCGGAAAGATTAGTCTCTCGTTAAGATGGGACAATTGATGGAATCGTTCAAAGAGCAACGCGTCCGTGTAAATTCAATACAATACTCGTAATTGTAATAAAAGTTTGCAACACGTTTCTGACTTTCACCTAAAAATGTCATAAATTCGCAAATTTTATGATGTTTCATCCGCTTTTTACATTCACCTAAAATCGTAAAAAAGTAAACAGCAAAAAGCAACAGAAGTGCAGTTAACCGTTTTTAACAATCGCTGATTGACACACTTAAAGAACGAAGAAGAAGAAGAAGAAGAAGAAGAAGAAGAAGAAGAAGAAGAAGAAGAAGAAAGAAGTAGAAGAAGAGACTCAGTTTCATTTAAAAGTCGCATGAAGCGATTTAAAGTTCCGAATTCATCTCATTTTCGTGGTTGATATCATTTAAGGACTAATAAAAGAGCAACCAGAAGCAAGGAAACGAAGAGGAAGAGAATGAGGAAGAAGAAGAAGATGAAAATAGGAAGAAGAAGAAGACACAATGTTGTTTAATAGCCCAATGATGCTGAATGTCGCTCATCGCTTCGAAAAACGCAGTGATTTAAACTCATCTCATATTCGAAGCTGATATCATTTGATTACTACAGCCACTAAGAAGAAGATGAAGAAGAGAAAAGGGGAAAAAGGGAAAAAGAAGAAGAACAACAATTTATGGTAAGAAAATGAAACAGGTCACAGATTAGGGCCAACTGCAGCAGTTGCCACTTTCTTGTTTTTGTCGTGTTGCATTTTAATCAAAAGCTGATCGTCGAAAACAATTATATAATATTTGGTACAACAGAAACAGCAACTCTGCCAAAGGACAGCACCGGGAAAAGAGTGAAAATCAATAACTGCAACAACAACAACAAGACGAAGAAGGAAATCAGTTAAAATCCACAAGTCGCTTTTATGTAAGACGACCGCAAGAGCAGCCGATTTTGAAGCTGTGCCGGGGCGCCATGCTGCGGCTTGGTTCACGTTGTGACCTCATTTAATAAAGCACGGCTTCAAAATGCCGAAGTTTTTGTTAATTTTCAGCAACGAATAATGTAAAATGTAGAGAGGGGTTTTCTGCCTCTTCTTCTTATAGTTGTTGTTGTGGTTGTTGTTGTTGATTTAGTGGTTCTCGTTGACTTCGCAGTTGATGATGTTGCGGCAGATGAAATCAAAAGTTGAAAATAGAAATGAAAGAAAGATGATCGTTGTGATTATCATTATCATCATCATGCATGCCAGGTTTTGGATTCCTGTGTTTTTGTGCGTTTTTACAACAAACAATAAAATTGTCCACTTTTAATAAAGTTATAAATTAGCAATAATAGCAATAAAGCAATCATTGGTTGTTGGAATCTCTTCTCCTTAAGGAAGTGTGGAGGGTTGGCGTTTAATATATATGAAAAACATAAAAGAAGCTTGAAGCTGTAAGAGAAAAGGTTGTATAGTTGAACAGACTGCAATCAAAGCGAAAGACTTAAGTGACAAACTCGTTAAAACACTTTTTTGAATGACTGCTTTGCTAAACTCGAAACTTCATTGCAGTCTTCAAATTCAACAAAAGAGTCAACAGCGATGAGTACGCTTTGCTTCCTGGCTTGTGTAGTCCTCCCCTCCCTCCTTGAGGGCTGCTCCCTGAATCGTGAACTCTTTCATTTGCATGAATATTACACCAGCAATTCGCAGTATTTGCTCCATGTAAACAAGTAATAGAGAGTGCTTGTGTAAACACCGAGTGCACTGGAGACGCTGACTGTCGTCATGCCATTCAATTGTGTCTGTCAACTCGACGGTTATGTAGCTCTTAAAACTTCAGTAAATTCATCTCCAGCGACCAAAAAGTGCTTCAAAACACTTAATTGACAAGAAAAGAAAACAATTCAAATGAAACACTGAATGGAACTCAACGAAACTCACAACCAACAGAAGATTTAGCAATACGTAGGCACAATAAATCCAAAAATGAAGTCAAATTAGTTTTAAAGTAGAGTATTTTGCGTGAATATTTTTTATTTTCGGTGAATATGAAAGTGAAATTGCGGTTGCTGTTGCGGTTGACAAGATTTCATTCTTCCACCCACACAGACACACTTCGCTTCGTCCAACTGATTCGAAAGTCGACTCTATCTTGAAGCACGGATGTGGAGCTCCGGTATTTTTTGCGCTGTTTGTTGGTAAACATGGCCAAAAAATGTAAAACTGCTCAAGACTCACACACTATACTCTATAGTATATGATGACTCTATAGTATATGATGACTCTATAGTATATGATGACTCTATAGTATATGATGACTCTATAGTATATGATGACTCTATAGTATATGATGACTCTATAGTATATGATGACTCTATAGTATATGATGACTCTATAGTATATGATGACTCTATAGTATATGATGACTCTATAGTATATGATGACTCTATAGTATATGATGACTCTATAGTATATGATGACTCTATAGTATATGATGACTCTATAGTATATGATGACTCTATAGTATATGATGGACATGAAGGAAAAAGTGTATAAAAGTCTTCACAGGGTTTCACAAGTCTTTTAGGAGTCTCTTCGGAGCCTTCTTCGAGGAGTTTTCTAGGAGTCTTCTCGTATTCTACGAGTATTCCATGACTCTAGCAAAGGTTGAGCCTGGGAGCTTTCAGAAGTCTTCGCTGAACCTTCTAGGAGGACTTCTAAGACTTTCCTAGTGGTTTCCCACGTGTATCTGCCAGTCTTTAGGAGTCTCCGAGGATTATTTAGGAGTTTCCCCAGCAGATTTCCCGGAGCCTTCCTCTCCACCGCTTCTAGGTTTCATCCAGTCGAACTTCGTCGATATGATCGCTTTTAGTCCCACAAACAATACTTATTATAGTTATAGCTCCAGCATTTACGGTTGCTTGCAGAGATGCGAAATATTTTGTGTGTTTTTTTGCATATAAAAACGAAAGTAATTCATTGAACGCTTCATTTCATGCTGCAGCGGTGTCTGGTACCAGCAACACGCTATGCTTTGCTGCTGAGCGTTTTGTAATACAGCAGCAGCTCCAAGGCAGCTGAAGAAATTAACGAAAATGCTATGAAAACACGTAGATTAATGGAAAAACTATAGATTTACATACATCGGTTATAATTACATCATCGACTGGCACAGTAAAAGCTTGTATTTCATCAGATGTGCTGCATATCGACAAAGTGGCTTCGTACCAGACACCATCAACATGGAGAGCGGCTCGCAGCCAGGAACGCACCAGGAACGCTAAGAAACGAAACTCGTGGCATCCCAACTGAGTTCAGACTGAGTTCCAAGTCGAGCGTAGTTTAAATTCGTTGCTCAAGCAACTCCAGGAAGACACGAAAGCACTCCTTAGCACCGGAAATTCTACCAGGAATAAGTTGTGAGTTTACAGCATAGAATTTAACTTGATTTACTCTAGTAGGTACCTCGAACTGGTGTCGATGTTCCATGAGCTCAACTCTTAACGTTGGGCGTTCAACAACTCGACAGTATTTAAACAATCTGAGTCTTTGTTGTAGCTCTGTGCACCCTTTAAAAGGTGCGCAATTTTGCTTAGTTTATTCATAAATAAAGCAGTTTTAAGGCAACCATAGAAACCGTGGAGAGACGGAAAGCAAAAGCTAGAAAAAATAGAAGCAACATAAAAATAAAAACAGGCAGTGAACAAAAGAAAAGCTTATGCTCAAAGCTATTGCAACATCGCCAATAGCGCGCTATAGTTATGGTTAATGGCTTAGACAAGTGCGCACTGTTACACAGCAACAACAACAACAGCAACAACCACAGCAACAACAACAACCACAGCAACAACAACAACAAAGATAACAAAGCCAACGACGACAACACACAACAACTTCAACTTTGTATTTGTTAACAACTCATCGAATGAAGATGTTGCAACGAAAGCGTTTGTTTCCGCAGCGCGTGGCCCCCTTCGCTCCACCCCTCCCCCCACCCCCCTGTTCCACTGTTTTGGCAGCTCGTTTAAAGTGCGTTAACACATTTAATTGATGTCAGTTATGCGACAAACCCAGAAACGTACGACTACAACCATAATTGAAGCCCTCCAAGGGCAGAGTGTTCACAGAGTTCCCCTTCATGGGTGGGGAATGCTTTTTTGTGCATGCTTTTTTGCTTGGTTTTTTTTTGGAAAATTGCGGCCAATCCAACGAATACTCGTACATGTGTCCATTACGTTGTGGAGCTAAACTCCTGACATTATAGAGTCCAAGGCCACCGGAATTACGTGCTCTCGCGATTTCGATTTCAATTCATTTTGAATTGATTGCCTTCCTTTTAGAGTTTGTATTTGAACAGTGTTTGTAATAAAATGAGAGCCACAACATTTTCCTGGTGATAAACTGATGTTGCTTCCGTTGTGGCAGATGCGAAAGACAACAACTGAAGGAACGCGGCAAAAGAAATCTAAGAGGAACTTTAAAAAAACACCGCTTAAATCAGACGACTTTAGAAATGAATATTAAATGACAAACACAACCATAACAAAGCCTGAGAAGTGGACTTTGCTTTAGTTTACGCACTTTGATGCATCACCAGCGAAGCAACAGCATCAACAACATAAATCAGCTAACAACAACAGCAACACTAGGAACAACAACAGCAATAGCAACAACAACAACAACAACAACAACAACAACAACAAGAACAGCATCAATAAAAATAACAACAACAACATCGAGCAGAGCGCGGCTCCGCACCGTGCATTATATCACATTTAAGTGAAAGTGATGATCGCATGCGCCGCCACTGTGTGTTCAAGCGTTGTTGTTGTTGTTGTTGTTGTTGTTGTTGTTGTTGTTATTACTATTGTTGTTTTTGCTGTTGTTGTTGTTTTCGGTCATATATATCTTCAAGCAACTTCAACCAGGCAGAGTATTTTAAAAATTTCATGCCGTTTTTAATATCTACTCATGTACTATAATTATTTTTAACTTTTAAAGATTTAATTGTTGTTGCTGTTATTATGGCTGTGTATGTGTGTGTGTTTACGGACTTTTTTTTGTTTGTTTGGGGGAAAAAAATAAGGAAACCAGTCGAAAGTGTCATTTGTTGAAAAGGAATTCATTTCCTTAGTGTTCGCAATGTTTACGAATAGTGACAAAATTAAGTGAAATACAAAAAAAAGAATATTTAATTGACGTCAATTTAAAAAGATTATGCTAAAAAATGTGTAATTCCTTTTGTACAAACACTAAAGGAAGTTTATGCTTCAGAAACTACGGCTGAACTTGACCATCTCAGTTCCTTAACTTATTCTTTAGGTTTGCTTTCTTTCGACAACACGATGCATGCTTATAATTCACAATCGTTTCCTTTATAAGGACGCATAAATGTGTTTCGTCTGGCTGAACAACTGATAGACAGGGTGCCAAAGTTAGGATTCAGGGTCCACTTGAATAAATTCCGAGATTATTTCCAAATTGTATTATATGATATTATTTACAAGAATTCCTTATTAATTTATTGATAGATTTGGATGTATGGATATACATATATATGTATATCTGTATATCTGTCTGTATTTCTTTGGCGAATTGTTCTTTGCTACTTTTGTTTTGTAACTAAATCCTAACTCTTCCATGATTAATGATAAAAAATTTCTCATAGTTGAGTGTGACTTTGAAGCTCTCAAAATGTTGAGATTTCGCTTTTCGCATTAAGACCGGCAACAAGATAAACAGCAACAGCAACAATAACAGCCACAACAATCACCAGATTTCCGAGATTTCATTAATTTTGCTCTGATTTTTGTTTTTTTCGTTATTATCTCGGAATGACAAGCAAAAAAAAAACCACAAGACACAAACAAAAAATGAAGCAACACTTACAAAAAGCACTTAAAATAAGGCACAAATAAAAAAATGTGGCCAAATTTATTTGTACTCTAACAATACAAAAGGAAAGTGGAAAAATGTGTATTTTTTGTCTCTTGCTTTTTTTTGTTTTTGTATCTTTTTTTAATTTTTTGCAGTTATTTTCTGACAACATTTCGGTTTCGCTTGCTTGTTGTTGTTGTTGTGGTTGTTATTGTTCCAGACTTAGTTCAAGTTTAAAGCTGTTTTGCTGTTGTTGTTGTTGTTGTTGTTGTTGTTGTTTTTACGAGGTGGCTTAAGTGTAGAGAGCACTTGAGCCGTTGTTCGGCGGGGGTGCATTTTTTTTTTTGAGGTCGAAAATGCTGCATGCTGCAAAAGATGCCATTTTAAGTCACATCAGCAGTTGTTGTTGTAAACTACAAGGCATGTTGGTGGTGGTGGTGGTGGTGGTGGTAGTGTTGTTGTTGTTGCTCTTACAAGAGTTTTAAATTTTACTCTAACTTTAAGTGGTTTGTTTCTTAAGTCTTTTGTTTCACTAAATACCGCAATCAATGGAGATTATCCCATATAATGAAATGTTTGTGGAAAAGTGATATTGTTGCAGGTAATCGAAGTAACAGCAAATCGTTGTTGTTATTTTTTGTACGATTGTTTTATTTACTCTGCGCTCTTTTGTTGTTTTTTCTTCTTCCACTTGATACTTTCGTTGTTTCTCTCCTCCTTCTTCACTTCCAGAGAGTTTCTTCCATTCACACCATCACTGTGACTTGAGATCGATTATTAGTGGCCTCTAAAATGGCTGCTTTTATTTATAAAACAGTTGCTACTGCTACACATTCATTGCAACTTATTGCCGCCTACAGCAGCCTCTGGCGGCGAAACACTTCGAAGCGCTCAGAGCAGCGCAGATGAAAGCAAGGCGAGTCTTGTAAAACAACATGTCGCTAATGTTGTTGATCCTGCGGTGTTAATGTTGTCGTTGTGATTAGCAATGGTATTTACCGTTGTTTTAGCATTAATTGGACGACTCAAAGAACAGCGGAATGAAGCACACAACAACAAGCACACAAATGAACAGAAATGGCTCTGGGTTGCGTTTTTTCCTGCTCCTTGCTGTTGTTGTTGTTGTTCGTAAACTAGCACAACCGTAAACTCGTGCGCTGGCAACACTTTCAGACTGTCGCCTGCCGCAGCCGGAATCTCCTTCCTTTCACTTTCGCGCACAACACGCATCGTCTTGCTTCGCGTTCACTTCGACGGCTTACGAGGCTCGGACGGAGACGCAAGCGCAGCGATGACTCATGATGCGCTGCTTCTTCTTCTTCTGCTGCTGCTGTCATTTTAGTGTGTTTTCCTTAAGGCCACATGAGTGGATCCCATTGTGGTTAGCTGCTACCTGGGCTTGGACGCAGCGCTTGGCTTCAGTCGCTTCAGCTGCTTCGGGCAACAGCAATTGATTCCCTTCCAAACGATCGACGAGTGGATCAGCTCGACTGCGCAGATCGGAAGCGGACAGCGGACAGCGGACAGCGGATTCGCAAAGTCTTCAGGGTCTCTCCGAGAAAATGGCTTAAAAATGACCGCTTTGATCGTCGGTTTGCTGACCATGACGACATTTCTTAATTGTATGCTGAGCCGCAGTAAATTGAGCAATTTTCATTCTTCAATCGGAGTTGTTTTTGTTGCTGTTGCTGCTCTCTTGCTTAATCACAATGCTCAGCTGCTTTTTCTGGTTTTTTCTCTTTCTTTTCTGTGGCTCTGTGTCTCTTTTTTCACAACCGAAAGAGAAGCACACAATTTATTTTAACGAATGTCGCAAACAACAGCAACAGCTTCACAACAATAATAATAGCAACGACAACAACAGCAAGCCAACAGTAGCAACGGCAACATCAGCGGCAATGGCAACAGCAACAAGAGCCACCGACAACAGTCGCTGCTGCTGCAAAACAACAAAACTTCGTGCGGCTTCATTTGTGGCTCCCATCGCAACGCGGAGCGCTCAGCACCGGCCCAGCTGCAGCGCACGCGTTCAGACGCTCTTCGAGATTCGGCGCAAGAAGGTCGTCGCCTCATCGCTCCGCTCCGCTTCAATCGATCGCATATCGTTCGCCGCTTCGCTCGCGCATTCATTCGTTCAGTTCGCTCGGCCAACGCGTTATCGTCGTCGCTTTATCGTCGTCGTTTGTTCGCTGTCTTCGGTCGTGTTGTTACAGTTACATTTCGGCAACCTCAAGCATCGCTTTAAAGTCGTTTCTACGCTCGAAGCACGCGCACCGAAAACGTCGGTGGAACGGACTCCACGAACTTCGCTCTCCACAGGATTCGCCCACGAGGATAACAACGTCGAAAGGCGCAGCGTTTTTCTTCGTAATAAAAGCATAATAATAATAATCGCCGCGTTGTTTAGCGAGCGAGTGAAGTGCATTCAGTCGTGTCAATTTTCCGCAATCATTCATAAAAGAAATCCTACTTCGAGTGGCGAAACGCGTGCGTTGGTTGGCAGCAGTGAAAGTCGCTCGATACATTTTTCCTCTCGCCGGATCAGCTTTTATTTGCATGTGGCCAAATCCAAAAAAACCCAGCTAAGCAACACCGAATCAATAAAGCAATAATAACTGTGCATCCTGTTGTGTTAGTGCAGTGTTAACAAGCCGAGCATTCATCGCATCCCCGCAACGACAGAAGCTGCAACAGCAACAACAATCAAAAAACAACAGCAGAAAACTATCACAACTTCGGCTGATTGGAGCTTCCTCTGGAGCGATTTCCTCTTTTTGGGATTATTGCTGCAGTCCTTGCGACGTTGTGTGGTGAGTTTGTGGTGAGTTTGCGGTGGGTTTGTGGTGAGTTTGCGGTGGGTTTGTGGTGCCTTTCTAGTGAAATACGAGGGAGTCACTACTCAAAAGCGTGGGTTGCAGTCCAAGCTCATTCTCGCCCTCGGTTCGATCCAGTTCAAGTGCAAGTTTATCCTTTTTTTATTTAGAAAAATGTGTCGAGTTTCCCCCCCTTTTTCGCCTTCATTTCCCCCTGTTTCTCCTTCATTTCGCCTTGTTTTCGCTTCTATTTCTCTTCTAATTCATCTTCTTTAATTATATCGCCCTTATTTCGCTTCGTATCTGAATACCGTCTCCGATTATTTGCTTTAAATATATGCTACCTATAAACGCATGTATTTGATTAACAATTAATCTTTGGTTAACACGATCAAGCGTCAAAAACATCACACAAACAATAAACGTGAGTTGAGCCAAAAGCTGTAGTCCGAAAATCGCACAAAGCGTTCAATAAACAAGAAATAATTAAAAAGGCATGCATTACATAATAATCAACAACAACAACACAACAACTTGCAATGCGTCGGTCTTTGAAATGTGTGCCAACGCAGCGGAGTGGAGCCCTAAAAACCCACAAAGCGTCGCAAGACGGTAACCTGATTTTGGCAGTGTCTCAGCTACGCGTTGCTCGGGACAACATTCGGAGGAGTTTCGGTTTTTGGCTTTTGTTTTGTTATCGCCGTTCTGTTTGCGTTTCCATGTTTCGCTGGTTGCATAAGTGGTGAAATTTTTGAGGTCGCCATTAATATTGGCCACATTACACGGCCGACTGCTGCTGCTGCTGCTGCCAAGTGATGAGGACTAAAGCAACAACAACAACTTATGTAAAGAAGCTGCTGATTCGAAGAAGCATGCTAGTGATCGAAAAACAAAGAAAAATACTTACTGCAGCCGTGTAACCGGATCGATCGATGACGTTGCTCGAAGTAACACTTTGGAAACAGGTTCAGCTGATGCCGGAAGCATCTCATTCATTTTGGTTGCATATTAAAGCTGTAAAAAAATTGGGATTGACACAGTTATTCTACCGAAAGCTCACAGAAACCAGTTGCGTGTGGCGCAAAAAGAAAAACGAAAAGAATAACACAACAACAGCAAAGAAACATGAGAAACGCTAAGATGTTGGATCCAAAAATGCCCAGTAGGGCGATATAAACACTTACACAGGCACAGACACACACACAGCCACTCACTCTGTCATTTACATTCATATACAACAACAACACAAGTGCATTTGTTCAGCTGCAGGCAGGCAGCCGTCTTTGTGTCCATTTTTGTGTCCATTTTTGTGTCCAACAAACACCAGCAACAACACCAACAACAGCAACAACAACAACAGCAACAACAGCAACAACACCAGCAGCAGCAGAAAAAACACACTCGCAACTGGTTAAGAAATACTCTTGGCCATGGCAATGGATTTTTTAATAATATTGTAGTTTCGTTAACGATTAATTTACGAATCCAGGTGATTGATTTGTTGTTGTTTCGGTTGTTTCTTTCCGTTTCACCCCAATCTGCCCCCCCCCCCGCCCTCAGATTATGTTGTTTCTTTTCTTTTCCATTTGTTTTGAGTGAAGTTGAAGTTATATAAAAGAATTAAGTTGCTTTTTTCGGACTTTTTTTGTTATTAACATTAAGCAACGCGTGTGTTTTTGGATTTAAAGATTTTAGAGGTTTAATTAGAGGTTTCGTTGAAGTATCTACGTTTTGAAAGTTGTTGTTGTTGCTGCTGTTATTATTTTCTGATACTGAGCTTTGAGTTGAATCAATTATGAAGGTTTTTAAGTCGTAATTTCTTAAATTATATAATAAGTAATTATAATAGCATTGTTATTATAAATAAATGCTACCTGTATTATTTGAGGTATATTATTATACATATTTCATTTAGTAACTACATTCAGTATATTATTTTCACACACTTAAACACTTTCGTAAACAGTTTCGCAAAGAAACCCAACCAAATGAAAGACTTAAGACACAAACTCGAATGGCTAAGAATGGCAAAGAGTGTAGTTGTTGCTGTTGCTCTCGTAATTTTAACCTCAATACTCCATCCATTGAATAATGTTGCCCTTACATAACAGCAGTAAAATCGTGAGCTCTTCAAGTCACTCTGCGTGTTACTCGGCAAACATTGCATCAAACGATGTGTGAATTGAATGCTAATGATTGCCATTTGCATGTGATTTTATGATTTTGTTTTGCTTCTGATTTGTTGTGTGTTATGACTCCATCCATGCTTCTTCTTCTTCTTGTCCGTGTTTTTGGCTTTCGTAAATATTTAACACTTACCTTACTCAATAAAATCACTTGATTTCCGTCTCTAATGTGACCCTGTATGTTTATATGTTGTCTTAAGTCTTCACTTTTAAAGAAAACACAAACAATCTGAAGAAAAAATAAAAAATAAAGATGCTTTTCTACAAATTTATATCCTGAGTGTATAGAAGAGAGAGTAACCGATTTTTTAGACAATTAAAACACAGTGCTTTGTTATTTCAATAATTATTATTATCATTTTATTTCTTAAACGAGTGCTTCCGCAGTTTCGCTAACAAAATTTAGTAGTTATTCAAAAGATCTGTCTCGATTTCTGTCTTCTTTCTTCAATTACTTAAAAATACGGACATTTTTCTTAAGAAATGAATCTAAACAAAGAAGCTGTTTAGAGAAAATCTGTGGTTTTCTTGGCGAAGAGTCTTTGCGCATCTCCATCGACAGTGTTTTTGCTTTACTTCTCATTTCTTACTTATGTATATAGTACCCTAGCTGCTTTTGACCTACTTCTGAGTTGTTAGCAGCTGTTGAGGTGCTGCAGAAGTAAGAAACCGCCAACAATTTGACGCGTTCAACGTTTAACTCGTTCGTTCGAATCAAGCCAACTGTTGCTTGGTTATTGTTTTTGTTGTGGTTTTTATTGTAGTTGTTATTGTTGGTATTCTATGTGGTTGTTGTTGTTGTTGTTGTTGTTATTGCGGTTACGGTTGCTGTAAAATTACTATATAATCAGCTCGTTTGCATGTGAAGGTTTCCTGAAGAAAGAAGGCGAAAAGCGAGCACTTTCGCCACAACAGAGCGACGCAGAGAAGAGTCCAACTTTTCTTTAAAAACAAAGTATTGAAAAGCGAAGTACTGAAAAGCGAAGTACTGAAAAGCGAAGTACTGAAAAGCGAAGTAAAGTTGGACGTTGAGTTGAATAGAAGACGTCTGATTTTAGAAGGTTTTCTTTCGGATGTCTTAAAGCCAAAGCACAACATTTCGCGCAACAACGCATGCATGGCAGCAAAATAAAGTAACTTTTGAACCGAAGATGAACAGCGATGAATTGAAAGCGATTTCTTGAAGGCGTTTCTTTTGTCGCAAGTCTTTTGTTACACTATAAATAAGAAAACTGGCGGGTATCGAAATCAATTTGCATTTTTATGCCACTGTAATTTATATTATTTTGCAATTACAGTCTGCCTTTCTCCCCCCTCACTCACTGCCTCCCCCTCACTCACTGCCTCCCTCCCGCTTCTCTGCGTTAGCTGCAATAACAGTTTTCATTGCCTTTTATTCAGCTTAAAAATTATAGCATCGAAATGATCATAATTGCTCATGTGAAGACTATTGTTATTAGCGTATTTTTCCACCGATTCAACCTCAAGCTCACGTCGCCGGTGAGCGATCTTTACGGCAGCTTGTAATCACTTGCGATGATGGCTTTCTTGGGAGACTTCACGACGACGCATTAGCAACGCGTTCGCTGAGCACGCATCAGAGTGCTCAGAGGCCAGTGAAGTGCGCAACGCAAGCAGCAACGTATTGTGTTTCGTTCGTCTGATTGTTTCTGGCTCACCAACTCTGCGTTATGAGTACAGTGACAGCTGGCGATACAGGGTGCTGCGTGTGTACTAGATGCTGTCATAATTTAGCTGTTAAGTAGTTAAACTGAAGTCCCAATGAGTTCATGATGATTGACCCGTGAATTCGATGGCTATTTGAAGACTTTTAAAGCTCTTTGCTCTTTGCTTTAAAGCTCTCTACTTTTCTGAAGCGTGTCAAGCTTTCGAAAGTGTGCTCTCATCCTGTATTCCTTGGATATGCATTTGACTCGGTCTCTTTCGGTGTCAACGCTTCACTAAAAAATCAACCATCGCAACGCATTTCGACGTCTCATTGTCTTCGTACACACACACACACACCAACACACATACGCACATATTCACAAACTTAGTGACAGAGATACAAGCAACTTTCTCCATCGCAAGCAACGCTGGATGCCATCGAAAATGGGCGCACAGAGTTTAAAAAACGGGCGCCTCGACGCTTGGCCGGCCCTTGACGAAAAAATGAGACCAGCGCAGAGCGGAGCAGTGAGAAGCAGTGCGCGAAAGAGACAGCAGCGGCACTCAGGCAATTAAAAGTAAAAACTTGTTCGTGACAAACGTCGTGACGACGTCCTTCGCTCAAGGCCGTTGCGAAAGATCAGCTGCTGCTGTTGTTGCTGTTGTTGCTGCTGCTGCTGCTGCTGCTGCCGAAAAGAAAGCAGAAATCGTTTATCAAGTGAATGCTAATGAAGCAAATGATAACAACGATGTTGACAGAAGCAAAACATCTTAAATACTGAATTCAAATAACTCGAAGTTCGAACAACAACACACACATTCACAGAAATACTCAATGCATCCGTCGTGTTTTGAAGTCTTCTGAGAGCTTTGCGTTGTTGAGGTGCTTGTTTTCTTCCTTTTCTGCTTCTTCTTCTTCTTCTTGCGTGGATGACGTTGCTGATGAGCAGCCACGTGAGATCGATCGGTAACAAAAGCGGCGTTTGTTCAACCTCTCCGGCTTCATTATCACCCATTTGATCATAATCGCTGTTTCTGATGATGTCGATGATGTCGATCACAAACATGTTGCACGCAACAATGGCCACTTGATGATGCTGCTGCAACAAGTTATCATCAATTACGACATCGTACATTAACAACAAGTTACGCTGAAGTGCATCCATCTATCAGCATTCGGCCGACCGTCGATCATGTGTCTAAAGACGTCATTGACTGTTGACGACTGCTGCGTCGCTGGCGTCGCAGTCTCGGCCGATCCAAGGCACATCCGAGGCATCACTCGTGGATCACTCGAACAGCAATCAAGAATCAATCGAGGAATATTTGAGGATCAATCAAGGAATGATCAACAATCAAGGGACGATCAATCCAGGCTCAGTGGAGGATAAATGGGTGATTAATTCAGGATCAATCAAGCACTAACCGAGAATCAATGGAGGATCAATCTAGAATCAGCCATGAATCAACCAAGGATCAATTGAGTACCAATTAGGGATCAATAAAGAATCAATGAGCAATCAACTGATAACAGTTAATCTGACAAAAAAGAGCTGCAATGATTATTGATCGTGCCTTGATAACTCTTCTCCTCTCTTCTCTCTTTGGCAGTCACTTTGCCAGGAGCGACTTCAGTGGGAGAAACAACGCCAAGCAAACAAGATGTCCACCAGAAGCAGTTCACTTTCATCCACTTCCAACCGCAATCAGCGGCGACATCAGCACTTTCCAGCTGATTTCCCACCAGAGCCATGTCGCTGTGAACGTCGCCGAAGTATTCGGTTTCAATTAGTGCAAATAAATGGCGACATTGATATGCGGTTGTTGCTTCAAATAAAGTCGAGGATTCGCTCTGGAGCCATGGATAAACGCGATTAAACGCGAATCAAGCGATGCAAGTGGCTGTAAACTCTCATCAAGTCGGACAAACATGTGCATGTGTGTGTTTTTTGTGAAGAAAGAGATTCCAAACAGACGAACAGACGAACAGAGGGGAAAAAGCAGTCAAATAACGTAACTCGGCAACATGCATGTAAACATCACGTCTTGCGTTTTCTGCGGCTGCACTATTTTAGCAAGAGAAGGAAATGCAATCGAAGCAGAAGCAAAAAGAGAACAAAGAAGCAAGAAAAGCGTTTGCAACGAAAGTAAAAGTTTTGCATACGTTGCGAGCGTGTGACCGCCGGCGACCGACAGCAATGGGCACATTTTCACTTTCAGTCACGAGTTCAGCAACACGTCGTCGGCGTCGATGCTGCGATGCAAGGACTCCTGCGAAAGGCAGGATGGATGGAGGCGTGACGTGAGCGCGGCCTCAAAGCGACTGCAAACAACCGACTCAGGCGACGCAGACAAACCTGAAGATTTGAACTTGAATTGCGGAAGATCGGAAAAGGAAAACCCTGTCGTCCATCCTCCATTCTTTTTGTTGTTGTTTCTTCAGCGCGGCTCTTGACGTGAACCTCGAAAAGAAGCGATTACATCAAGCGGCAGTTCGTTCTTCTTCTTTCTTTCGTTCCTTTAGTAGGAGTCGCTGGCTTCTTCGGTTTTTCGCCTTCGAGCTGCTGTCGGTTTCGTAATCACTTTCGAATAATTTTCCTTCATTCATTTTCCCAGCTTTAATTCAACATTAGTTGCAATTATTACGGCATCCACGACGGCCAAGCGGCGTGTTTTCAAGCTGCGGCTCAAACACCGGCTGATGTTGAACGAATGAGCGAGTCGGTGAGCCGCATGTCCGCATGAAATACTCGTAGCTTCAGCTTCGGATAATGCATGTAAAACACTCTTGCAGTTCATTGAAATGCTTCCCCATCTGAAGAGCCACTGAGATGTGATTGATTCAGTTATTCAGCTAAAGATTCAGCGTTTAATTCAGGTATTCAGCGCTTAATTCAGATATTCAGCGCTTAATTCAGATACTCAATGCTTAATTAAGTTATTCAGCATTTTATTACGATATTCAGCTTGATATTCAGCGCTTAATTAAGTTATTCAGCTTGATATTCAGCGCTTAACTTTCAGATGCACTGAATTCCAGCGGCTTTTCTGCTTCACTTATTTTTCTTCAATTAATTTTTGAGAGGTTTTCTCTCGAACTCGCCACGAGATCATGGATGCATTTTGGCTTCCAGTGGATTTTCAATAAGCGTCCAAATCTCGACCAGTTTTGATCTTCGGTCTTTTTCCTCACCATCACTGAATGTATTCCCCAAGCCTCAAGTATTTACTAATTACATAATCGAAGCGCAAGACGAACCACTTCATTATCATTCCAAATAATTAGATGATTCGTTATCTATGCTAATTATAGACTGGATTCGACAATAACTAAAAGTCGAACATTGAATTTAAAGACGAGTGTCAGTCGTAAATCAGATGCAAGTCCATTCAAATGGCAGATATTTCGAAACTATGCGCTCGTTCCGATGACAATCTCTCTGATATTCCAGTGCTGAAGTGATTAATCACCCTTGCATGGTCCAACGTTGGTTCCTGAGTCCAAACTAGTTTAAGTCGGGGTAAATAAGCGAGAGTTGCATCCGTGCTTCGGTCCGAAATCATAAATTCCAGTTTCTATCATTTTACTTTCGTGTTGCATTTACTATAGTTAATTATTACCTTCTGTTGTTGTTTTCGCAGCTAATCGCATCTCTCCACATCGCACAGCATCTGTCCGAATCTTGAGTAAAGCGTGATGAATTGAGAGGAAGTGGAAGTCGCAGCAGTCAAGCGCACTGGACGCCAACGCAACGAAATTCAGTTACACTTGGAGCGGGTTTTGTTGATCTGTTGTCGTTGATCCACGCCAGCGAGTACAATAACCGAAACAACAACAACAACAATAACCGAAACAACAACAACAACGACAACAACAACAGCCGAAGTCATCTCGCAAAACCGGCATCACGAGACATCAGCGCCAGGCACAAATCAGCAGCACACGTTGCACGCCGAGCAGCACGCGAGAGCAACGAACTGCGGCGCATGCGTACAGAGCGCTGCAACATTCGGCGGCACAAGTTCAAGCGTAAAGCACACACGTCAAGCAATTACGTCGAACTGCCCCCTCGCCCTCCGCTCCCCTGCCACGCCCCTCCTCGTGTGCAGCAAGCGCAAGCATGACGAGATAAAGTCCAACAACAGCAGCTACGAAAAAAGTCGACAGCAACAACTTCTCGTTGAACAACAACTGAACAACAACAACGAATAAACAGCTTTCGGAGCCAGCAGCAGCTAACGGTTTACGGTTTACGACTCTTGTTGGACGAGGAAGTCATTTCGACACCTTGAATACCCTGAAACTGGTTGTTAATTTGTCATAAACACCACAACAACAACAGCAACAACAACAACAACAACAGCAACAGCAACATTGAGACAACTCTGAGGAATGCAACACGTTTTCGATTTCAACTACGAGCCGCCACATACGAGTCAACATCATCTCGGCAGCAACACCAGCAACAACACTTAGGAAATCAGGCAACACATTACAATATTTGGACAGAAATTTCCGTAGTTTCCTTCAATTTGCTCCCCCACCTAAGCCGTCCCTCCCTACGCCGCCCCTCCCTACGCCCCCCTTCGCCGGACGCACTCATCAATGAGCTACAATGTTAGCAACAAAACAGTGGAGTTTCTTAGCAATCATTTGCGGCCTCATACTCGCCCATGCCATTAAGAGTCCTCTGCGTCAGACAGCCGCCCGCCAGCTGGAGTTCCCCCCGCCCCGCCTACCCACCTCCGCGACGTCGCCGCTGCACGCGCCTTGGATGCAAGCGTCTTGGCTGAATTCCGCCACGGCCACCGAGACGCCGGCGCTCAGTCATCGCACGGCCCGCAATCTCTACGCTCCACATGATGTGTTCACGAAGGTCGATGACGTCAGCTCCCAGCAGCAGCAGCGTCGGCGTGCAGACGCAATACCGCTGCAGTCGTCGTTCAGCAGCTATCGCTCGATGCGCAACTCTCGCCGCAGCAACGTGGAAGCACCAGCTCAAAGACGCTCCGATACTGCCGCCACCGACTCTGCTGCCGTTGAAGTGATCCCCGTGCCGGCGATTTCACTGCCGACAGCCAGCAATGCGCTCATCACCATTCCCAAGCAGGTTGTGCCGCTGACGCCGGAGAACGCGACTTGGCGAGAGGGACGCCAGCGCAACTACGTTTACATCCCGCTGCAACATAATCGCGACTTAGCGCCCGAAATATCTCAGCAGCAAAGAAACCACTCGCTGGCACACCTCGGCCCCCCCTCAGAAGGGGGTGTGGTTGTTACTCATATCGACGAACCCGCCAATTTAGCCGCAAAACGTGGCGATGTGGGCGGCAGCGGTTACGTCGACAGTTCGAGCCGCCGCATTGGCTTCAACTTCCCCAGCCACAGTCTGAAGCCGGCGAGTCCCTTCCACCCGCAGGGATACCGCGAAGACAACCCCGTCTTCAGCGAGTCGTCCAGCTTCGAGAAACCCTACAGCGAGGAGGGCGGCGGCTCAGCGATTGTCTTCGAGCAGGACGGGCGACATACGCGCCAGTTGATTTTCGACGCGGAGGCGGCGCCTGCCGTATCGCATCCCTTCGAGTTTCCTGGCTCGGCGGGCGCCAACAACAAAGCGCATACGCTGAACGCAGCCGCAGCCGCTGGGAAGGTGTTCCGCGACGAGGTGACCAAGTTCGGTGACGTCAATGGCCCCATAACGGCGCTTCCGCAGCGCCAACAACGCGGCATCTACTTTGGCGACATGGAATTCCGCACGGGTCCGCCACGCCCCTTCGTGCCGCCGCAGAAGTCCTTCAGCGAATACATGGCCGCGACGGACTACCAGAGTTCGCGCAAAAGCCGTTACTATCCATTCAAGTCGTCGCGCAGTCCACGCGTCGTGTTCCCGACCAACGACAACATCGGCACAACGGGTCCCAGTGGCACCGGCAACGGGGTTTACTTCAGCGATAACGTGGCTTTCAGGTGAGTGAAGAGCATTTCGACGCTTCAGTAGCTTGCTTTTAAACCCATTTCTGTCCCTTTTACGTCCCTAGAGATCAAAACTTCGGCATCAACGACTTGGCGGCCATCCAGGATGTGCGCAACGAATTCAGTCTACAGGACATCGACGGCGCCAGTGAGAGCAGCTCCGCCGGGGGTGGACCACAGTCGGCGAGCACCTTCAACGAAAAAGGTTTGTGCGATTCCTCAATAGTTCCTCAATAGTTCCTCAATAGTTCCCGAGTCTCAATTATAAGAGTGCACTGTGGCAACTCCTTCACTTCTGCTACTATTATACTGCCACTTCCTCCCCCTCCCCAAGAGTTCCTGGAATTTACGGTGTATTTGGCAAAAGTTACTCTTTTAGAATTCGGGATACTGTCGGCAAATAAACACTCCATCGAACTGCTTTGTCGACTGTATCGACTACACTAATTTTCATTCGAAATCCAGAAAAATCTCTATTGATTGAAAAGGAAGCGAAACGGGACAATCAGATGCTCTTTCGTGATATTTTACGATCGATTATGAAAGCAAAACTAAAATATATAAAGAAGAACGCGTTTTCTTGAATATCCTTTAGATTAGATTAGATTTCCTAGAATTTCCAAGACTTTAGATTCGTCAAGATTCATAGATGATATCCGTCAAATAACTACCACTTAAACCGCCACTTTTTATTCTCTTCTCGACAATCAATCAATCAATCAATCAATTAAAATGAACGGCTTCCTTGCACACCTCGTTCCCCGCACCGTCAACCAACCACACAGCTGACGTCACGACCGAGATGGCATGCCAGCATCGCGGTGGCACTTGCGAGTTCTTCCTCGGCTGCTGGATGTCCGGCGGACTGCTGCAGGGCACCTGCAACGACGGCCTGCTGCGCGGCTGCTGCCACCGCACCGCCAAATCGGCCAACTTACGTACATCGGACTTCGGCGGCAACACAATCGACTTGACCAATCTTCCGCACAGAAACTACGGACCGGTAAAAAACGACGCCAGTGAGTGTGGAAAGAATTAGAGAGAAGTATTTCGTCTGCGGCGTCGGGTTGCAAGTAGTGGGCGTCGGTGGTGGATTCGGGAAACTTGGTCCGGGTGCGAGTATCGAAGACGGACGAAACAGATTCCTGTTGAGTTCGTCTTCGCCAAGCAAAAAGTTCAATTTGGAGCACTTTGAGTGTGGATCGGGGCGACGGGGTGTATGTGTGAGTGTGTTACTGCTAGTGTGTTAGTGTGAGTGTGTGTGTGTGTGTGTGTTAGTGTGTGTTAGTGTGTGTGTGTGTATTCTCTCATTTGTAGAAAGTGTGCGAAACTCCAGATAAATAACAATTTAATCCTCTTCACAATCACTTCAATAAACCGACGAGATTCGTCAAGAGAGTACAACAAACGTAATTCAATGGTAACAATGGTAACTTGGAAAATGGCTCCACTTAGCTATCTAAGCCCACGCGATTTTCTGTCCCTCGGTGGCGTTTCTTGCTGCTGCGGTTGTACGAAATTTCCTACGGACGTAAAGACAACTAAACTCAACTAAAAGTCAACAGAAAAGTGAAAGTACACTTCAGCGAGTTTTTAGCGTAATCAGATCTTCAATGCTTCACCGCACATCCTCCGCTAGACTCAAGCCCACCGTCACGGGTCAAAGAGGCTGGCAACTCTATTGCTAAAGCCGCCAGTGGGCTGGTTACAGCCTCAGGAAATAATTCCAGACTTCGCCTTGAGCACGTGCTTAATGAGAAGTGAGTTCGCTATGCCGATCCCACTTTACAATTCGTGTATAAGACGAATCAAAAGGGACTTCCGGATAAAATTGTGCTGGATCTGTGCTCGTGGCGCTTCCTCGTTGAACTTTTTGCTACTCTTTTGCATGACGCATGAACTTACTACTAAAACTCGAAACTAATTCGTCCCTCTCCCCTAGAATCACTCTAATCGTATCGTATCGTATCGTAATCATATCGTATCGTATCGTAACTGCTAAAAGTAGTCTATAGTTTTGCACACTTATTTTATATACGAGTATGTTTCGTTACTACTATTTTAACCGCGAAAACTATTATACTATTTTAACGCGCAAACTAGGCAAATAAACAGTATTTAAAATGCATGTAAACCACCCGAGCTACAGCAACAACAACTAAATCGCCACTTTAAACCACCGCTTCCACGCCGCCCCGCTTGCCCGCGAATTTCTGTGACGGAAGATCAGCACCGGAACCAGTTTTTGCTTGGTTACCAGTTTAAAGCATTTTTTTTTGGTTCCTACTCAATTTGTTTTTGTTTTTGCTTTTGTTTTTAACAAAATCACGTATGATTGCGGTGGGCCACCGACTGGTTTCTTGTTTTTGTTTTTTGTTGTGTGTTTTATTTTCGGTTTTGTTTTGTTAATTTTGAAGTGTTGCAATTTTAGCCAGAAACGGCTCGTAATTTTGTCGAAATTTCTTTTTTGTTGCTTTTGCTGTACTTTTTATTTAATTGCTTTTTGTAACACTTGAGTGAATTTCATCACTCGCAGTATTAATACAACAAAAAAAAAAGAAACACACGCGCACACACACACATATAAAAGTATCACATCCGTCTTAACTTTGTTTTTGGTTTCAGTGTTGCTTCTTTTCTTTTTCTTTGCTAAATTTTCCGAGTTTTAATTCAACGTCCGATTGATTGACTTTTCAGGTTGCGGCATCTCGTTGGCCAAGCAGACGGCGCAGCGCAGAATCGTGGGAGGCGACGATGCCGGCTTCGGTTCGTTCCCCTGGCAGGCTTACATACGCATCGGCTCCTCGAGGTAAGCAATCGGTTCCCTCAGGAAGCTCCTTAAGTACCTAAGTTCCTGTTCTTATCTCCACCCCTTTTCTCATCGCTCATCTTCTTGCATCTTCTTGCATCTTCTTGCATCTTCTTGCATCTTCTTCCATCTTCATTCATCGACTGCTTGATAGATGCGGCGGTTCGTTGGTGTCGCGTCGTCATGTCGTCACGGCCGGTCATTGCGTGGCGCGTGCTGCCCCGCGTCAAGTGCACGTCACACTCGGCGATTACGTGATCAATTCGGCCGTGGAGCCTCTGCCCGCGTACACGTTCGGAGTGCGCCGCATCGACGTTCATCCGTACTTCAAATTCACGCCGCAAGCGGACCGCTTCGACGTCTCCGTGCTGACACTGGAGAGGCCGGTGCACTTCATGCCGCACATTGGTAACGTACCACAGACGCTATTCCGTTATTTCTCATTACTTCTAACTGTTGATTGCAGCGCCGGTCTGTTTGCCGGAGAAAAACGAGGATTTCCTGGGCAAGTTTGGCTGGGCAGCCGGTTGGGGCGCCTTAAATCCGGGCTCGCGACTTCGTCCGAAGACGCTGCAGGCCGTGGATGTGCCAGTGATAGAGAACAGGTAGGAAGAGTAGCGCAGACATGGCCCGGCAGTGCTTCAACGTTCTGTTTTTCGTTCACAATTTGTAGAATCTGCGAGAGGTGGCATCGCCAGAACGGCATTAATGTGGTCATCTACCCGGAAATGATGTGTGCCGGCTATCGCAATGGCGGCAAGGACTCCTGCCAAGGCGACTCGGGCGGCCCGTTGATGCACGAGAAGAACGGTCGCTGGTACCTGATAGGTTGGTGCTGCACCAGGACAGTCCGACAACAGCAACAGCAATTCTAACAACGAACTCCGCTTTGTTTCAGGTGTCGTCTCCGCCGGGTACTCCTGCGCCTCCCGCGGCCAGCCGGGCATCTATCACCGGGTTCCCTACACGGTTGACTGGATCTCCTACGTTGTTGGTTTGACGGTGAATCTGTAGACTTCCGCCGCGGATCTCCATGTCCACGTCCTCACATTTAACGTCTTCCTTGTCTTCATTAACGTCTCTCGCACTCACGTGTTTTGTAAATAATTTCTGCGCTCTGCTCCTCAACTGACTCAAGCTGTTGTCTCATGCTTCCGTATCTCATCGCCAGTTACTCATGTTGCATGGAATAACAACGCGGACGAAGGAGAACCATCATCAAGAGTGACCGTGGAAGCGTGACTCATTTCTGCAGCGACTGTTGACTGTGGTAGTCATTCATTCATCACTTCAATTCACTTAGTTCTGTATTTAATTGTAAATAATTTAGTGCTTTATATGTAGACAACAACAAAAATACTATTTATACACAAGCATATTAAACTAATTTATAAAATAAAATTTTCCAAAATAAAGAAACAAGAATGAAACAACGAGATAATAATTTAAACTTAGTTTTCTGTTTTTTTTAATCACGATTTTGAACTACGAGTATATACTCTTGTAAGGAAGATAGGAAATGTCCTGGGCTCTTTTGAAGAGTCGATTCCAAGCATTTAAATTATTTATTCCCACAGATTTTTGTTTCAAGGGAACTCAATGAGTTTTTGTCCATTCGTCTGTCCATTTATTCATCATCTGGTCCATTTGTGAAGTCATGGATTTCGAAACTTTTTTCATTGCGAATTAAAAAGGAAACACATGAAATCTTGATGACGTTTATTGAGAAACACCTTCAAACAATCTAAAATGCAAACACATCAAAAAGTCGAACACTTCTCCAGCTCAGGGGCTCCATGGATCGCTCTGACATGAGCCTACTTCAAAATGCACACACCACACAGAATTCAGACTCACTCGACTCGTTTCCTTCAGCGCTGCGTTCCAGTCGATAGGACGTGGCCTGGATCTCGTCCATGGCATGCATCCATTTGAAGAGCATTAAAATGTCGTTGACGATTCTAAAGAAGAGGACTGCAAATTCGTTTTAATCAGAAGCACTCTCACAACGGAGCAGAGCTGATGCCGGAACTTACCTAAACCAATGGAGAACAGGGCAGAGGTCATCAGAAAGACGTTGATGGGCACTAAGACGCCAGAGACAATCACATAAATGGCCAGATACAGAGTTATGCCGAAGAGGAGACCGTGATAGAACAGCCAGGGGAATACCAAAGCAGTGCAGCGCTAGCGGATGGCAAAAAGGGAACCAGTTAGTGCTCCATTTTGGATGGGACTCGCCGAGCTGAAGACTCACCCGTGCGATGCCGATCAGCAACAGAGCGCAGATGAGAATATTGGCCAATGAGAGAGCGTACACGGAGGAACCGACAAGGAGCACACCTGAAGCAATCGAAACGGTCTATATTTAGATTCATACACTCCAAAACTAACAGGACTTGGCCAGAGTTTCCTTACCATGCATTACTTGGTTATACTTATCCATCGGATGGCGCATCAGTTGCAGCAGGATCAGCACCAAATCATCGGAAAACTGCAGGGCCAACCCGGCGCCCACCAGCGTTAGAGTCGAGGTGAATTCGCCCAACCACCCGATGATGACGGCGCGATTCTTGTATTTCAGGTACTGCTCCTGGCTTCTAGAGGATGAGTCTGATAGTTGATCCATTTTTGGGTGCCGTTTATATTTTATATTATAATAAAGGTGTAAAATTTTATGTATGTATGTATATTTATTAAAAAATATTTTCATAAAGCTAACTGACTGATTTTGAGAGAACAAAAATATAAGCTGAAAAACGAATTTAATTGACGCAGAAAATATTTTTTCATAGATGACAACTAAAGAAGGAGCACTCCGCTTTACTGGAAATACATCTACAATTTTTGATGACAAAGTAATGCCTTGTTCCTGGTTCAGTGCGATTGTCTGCAGCCGAAAGAGAAACTGCTTCAGGAAGTTGGCCAGAAAAAGATTCTTCTCGATGCCTGAAAGTATGCCACCGTTTTTAATTACTGCGATCTGAAGCTGCTGCGAAACCGATCTCGTCGTCTCTCTTCGCTGCAGCTCTTTGCTCTCTTTTTCGCTCGCCTTCAAGCGTCTGATGATGGCTTGTAAAAATTTGAATTCGAAATTAGTTCCATTCATCTGCAGACAAATCAATGGGGCATGAAATTATAACACACGGTGAGGAAATTGATTAGAGAAATGAATTGAAAGTGGGTCGTGGTGGGGCTGCAGCAGTGAGCTGGAGTGTGAAACAAAAGACGCCAGCGAGCGTTTTATGAGCTGATAAAATAACAAAAGCAACTAACGGAACCCGTTAAAGAACGACCAGAGAGGAAAGTAGTGGTTGTTATTCGATATTAGTTATTCTTTAGTATGGAAAGAAATACGACTAAATCGCAATCAAAATATGTTGCATGCAAATTTCTGTCGTGAATGTTGTTGTGTATTTATGCTGGTGCCGCTGGCAACCAACAACGGGACCGGCAACAGCATCAACAGCATCAACAGCATCGGCAACATCAGCAACATCAGCAACCTGCAGCATGCCGAATTGTCTGCCGCGACGCGACTTTCAACAGACTCCCAAGTCGCCAGATGCTCACAGGCAGGTGTTGCAGTCACCTGATTGAAGGCCTCCGAGTGGCTGTGGATTAAGTCACCAGCTGCAACTTCTGGTGTGCGTGGCGCTTCATCGCCGCAGCACGCGTTCTGCTGGGCATCAGTTACATTCTGACACTCGACGCGATCGGTTGGTCTGCGAGTCTTCTTCGCCGCGGCTGGGAATCTAGGCGTCCATTCAGAGTGGAAAAGAAACGAACCGCGTTCAGTGCCAAGCAAACGACGTAATCGCTCGCAGCGGAAGATCAGCAGCTGATGGTTTTTCGCTTGCGTCGCGTTGCGTAAAAGTTTTTTATATATAAACAAAAGACAAACGAAATCACGGAGACGTGTGATGATCAGGCGATTAGTTTCTCACCGGATTCGCATTGAATTGTGAATAGTTCTGTGTAATTAAAAATCGTTCTTCGCCGCGGTGGTTAATCTGCAATATTTTCAGTTCTGTTTGGCATGGAATAAAGCGCAAGTTGCTTGTTGTTGCTGCTGCTTTTAATTACAATAGAAGTGACATCTTTTGCTTGTATCATTATTGTTGTTGATGCTCTTGCAACGGATTCAATTGTTTCTTGTTGTTTGCGGTAAAAAAGATGATGATCAACGCATTCATTATTTTCATTCCCATGCAATTATAAAGCGTGTGTTGTTTGAGTTCATGTTGTTATCTTTCTGCAACAATTATTTTCATCTGCAATACATTCGCACTGCTTCGATATAATATAGAACACTTGTTCAAGTCGGCCGCTAACCGTGTTAATAAAACGCGGCGCGTAGAATAGAATGCTTTTCATTCCTTTTTTTTAGTACTGAATGCAGCTCAGTTCTGCGGCGAATCGCGACATTCATTCATAACCAGTTTATTTGTTTTCATTCGTTGACACAATTGATGCTGTTGCTGTTGTTGTTGTTGTTGTTGTTGTTATTGTTGTTGTTTTCGATGGAACCGGAAACCAGCTGCAGTGAAAATGAGTTCAAGTTGAAGCCGCTTGCAGAAAACAGCATTACTTTTAACAGCTGATTGAATTTGTTTATAAATATAGAGTAAAGTGCAACTGAAACCTAAAATATTAGTATTTAATAAAATCTAAGATCAATTAAAGCGAAACGAATACATTTTGATGATGATTTTCTACTTTAACTTCATTAGTTTATATAATATTTTAATACTGTCATGGTTAATTGTTTGGAAACATTGAAACAATTGTATTAAAAAAGCAGGTCAACGTTAGCTGTCTTTTGTTTTAACTCAGCGTCTCAGCGTCACTCATGAAAACATAAAAAAATCCACGATCTGATTAAAAAGAATCCATAACAAAATGATAACGTAACGAAAAAGAGAAAGAAACAACAACAAATGTTTATGCTTCGTTAAACATCATAATAAATAGCATCAGCAACAACAGCAGCATCTGTTATTAAAAACTATCGCTTTTGGCGATCTTTTCTTTTACTTTATCGCCTTTTTTCGCCTCTGCGAAATGTCTTAACTGAAGTCGACACCTCAGACACCGATGCCCCTGAAAGATGCGGCGGTTATGGAAGCTTCTAGTGGCGCTTCTGTGCTGTACTGCGATCGACTTCTTAACGTCCTCTCCAACAGCTGATGCCAGTGAGTTGTTGCTTCATTTTGAAGATTTACCGCATGGCATTGAGTACTCTTTTAATCCGCTTACTCATCCACCCCGTCAGGCATCCTGAACACCATCCTCGGTGTGCCCTCCGAATGCACTCACCAGAGCAGTATTTGGCCCTGTAAACTCTCCTTCTCCTGCTGGTTGCAGGGCGGGAAGCATGCGAAGGGCTGCGGTGCCAACAAGTGGCTGTTTTCCTGCTGCATCTCCGACAGCAGCAGCAGCAGCAGCGGTGGCAGCAGCAGCGGCAGCGCTGGCAGTGAGCAGCAGTCGCCGGTCTCCAACCTGCTGGGCGACGTCATCGAGGAGTACAACCAGCAAGTCGCCAACCTGCCGAAGCGCGTTATGCTCAAGCGACGCAACGACAATGAGCTCTATCTGCAGGTACTTAGTCTGATTCGTGATCCTGAGGATCCTGTTTAAATGTGAGCCCGAACCTTTGCAGACCGAATGCGGTTTGCCGCTGAGCATGCAGCGAACGCTACAGAAGCGCATCATCGGCGGACGGCCCGCCCACTTCGCCGAGTATCCGTGGCAAGCGCACATCCGCATTGCGGAGTATCAGTGCGGAGGTGTGCTGGTGTCCAGCAACATCATCGCCACAGCGGCACACTGCATAAAGCAGGCGCGGCTGCAGGACATCACCGTCTTCCTGGGCGAACTGGACACTCAGAATCTGGGCCTCACGCACGAGCCACTGCCGGCCGAGAAGCACCACGTGCTGCAGAAGATCATCCACCCGCGCTTCAAGTTCCGCATGACGCAGCCGGATCGGTACGATTTGGCGCTGCTGAAGTTGGCCAAACCAACGGGCTTCAGGTGAGAGGAGGGAGGGGGTGTGTTAGCACTACTCTAGGCAGGCTGTTAATGGTTTTTGCTCTCGTTTCTTCTGTGGGCAGTGAACACATCCTGCCGATTTGCCTGCCTCAGTATCCCATAAACTTGGTGGGTCGCAAGGGCCTGATTGCGGGCTGGGGAAAGACGGAGGCCAGTCTGGGACACTCGGGCACAAATATGCTGCACGTGGCCGTAGTTCCCATCATAAGTAAGTCGTCCCGCTTCGTTAACGTAAATCACACGTGACCGAAATCTGTTCTCACAGGCTCCATGGACTGCATACGCTGGCACGTGAGTAAGGAGATAAGCTTGGAGCTCTACGAGGAAATGTTTTGCGCGGGACACTCGGACGGACATCAGGACGCGTGTTTAGGTAGGTGAAAATGGGGGAAAACCCCGTCAACTCCAGAAAACTATGCAATGAGAGGAAGAGAGTAAGAGACGAGGGTAAGGTGGGAAAAAAGCTGCGAGACTGGGTACGGAGTGAAGACGATGAGAGGAAACGAAGAAAGACGTAGCAAGTTCGTCGCTTAAGTCTTTTGTTTCACTGCGCATTAACAGCGATGATCACGTTAATTGTTAGTAGAAAACGATTGCATACTTTTAGGCAGAGTTTCAAATCCCATTGCATTGTTTTGCAGGTTTTATATACCATAAAAAATCCGAATTTACTACGAAACGCACGTTTTTATAATATAAATTTACTAACAGGAGCTTCTAACGCTTTTTTCGGATGATGGAAGGAAAGAAAAATGAATGAAATTAAATGAATTGTGCTTTGCAGGTGACTCTGGTGGTCCGTTGGTGATTAAGGAACGCGGTCGCTTCACGTTGGCCGGCATCACTAGCGCTGGCTTCGGCTGCGGCGTCGACCACCAGCCCGGCATCTACCACAACATCCAGAAGACAGCCAAGTGGATCCAGGAAGTCGTCATGCGAAATTCATAGCACACACACACACACACAGACTGAGGATAGTCACTGTGCAAATTAGTTTAGTCAGTAGTTCGTTAGTCTTCCGTCCGGCGATGATGTGATTTAATTATGATATTTTAATGCCTTTCATTTATGTTGCAGAAGATTTTGTATATGTTCTTCTGGGTTTATATAGTGTTAAATTAGCGTAGATTGTTGCTGTCTTCAGGAGTTAAAGGATAAGTAATAGTTTCGTGTGTTAGTCTTAATTATTAACTAGAATTTCTTAAAAAGTGGTTGAGTTAATTCATCTTATTTGCATTAGTTATACTCTCTACTTATCATAGAAAAATTTGTATGTACGTTTGAAGTAAATTCAATAAAAGTGAATTCAAAATTAACGATGCAACAATATTGCAAGTGACAGAGAAAGAGGGAGAGAGAGAGAGAGGGGTGAGTGAAAGAGAGAAGGAGCGCCGAATAACCGTTGATGTCACGTTTGTCGCCAAACGTTTTAACCTTGGATTCGTAAAAGTGCTTAAATAAACCTGCTTTATTCAGGTTTGTCCCCATTTCAAAGAGTGATTACATTCGTTGGCGGGAAATCCAACAGCGATCACCAACAACAACTCCAGGAACGTTTTCTGTATGAGTCCAAAGTAAAGTTAAGAAACCCAACTGTAAACCAAAAAATAATCAAAAGCATTTCTTCTGTTGCTGTATTTATACATTAATGACACTTTTCTCTTTAAAGAAGCTGGTTTGTTTTTTATCACGCTCTCTTTCTTGGTCTCTCTCTCTTTCTTGATCTCTCTCTCTTTCTCTTTCTCCCTCTCTGCCGTTGTTACTCTGAATTATGAAATGTTGCTGCAATTTGCCGAGGTTGTTGATTCATTGAAGTCGCATCGTCGCTTGACTTTGAACCGGTTGCGTTAAAAACCACCAACAGACGGAGTGTCAACTATTCTCCACTTCCACCGCTCAACTGCACCCCTTCCCCTTCCCAACCCGGCAACCTGAGTTCGTTTAACCGCTCTTTAAACAAACCGGAGCAAGTTGCGCTAATCAGTTGCTCAGTGTTAATTGTTTACATCACAATCGATTTCGTCATAATAATGGCGATAATCGCCGGCTGCTGTACTAAAAACAACCACGATTAAATAACAACTCGATTAACTAAACCAAAGATTGGAGTTATCATGGATCAGATCATCGATTCAGTGACTCGCATGAAGAAAATCTTTAGCGGAGTTGAGTTAATCGCTCCTCACTCAGTCTAAATGATATCTGAAGATGACGAGTATTATTAATAGAAGTCTAGAGACAGCAACTGATACAGGTGACTCTGAAGATGATGTGCACAAAATACTAGACAGTTTTCACTCTCGATTTCACATACGATTTCTTAACTGTTCAGCGGAAAACACTGAACAACCTTATAAACAAATCGCGTGGGATTTGTAATCACACGCTTTAAAGTCAGATTGCGAAAGTAAACAAAAGAGGCAAGAAGCAAAGAAACAAGCGAAACAATTAACGCAAAATTGTCGCTATAGTAATGAGGCGTGGGTAAGCAAGGAAAACCACGGCAACAATTACCATGACTCGTTTATTTTTTCCATTTTTATAAAGAGTTGTGTGTGTTGTTGATGTCATTGAAATGTTGGTCCGAAGCTTCCGCTAAATTAAACTCGACAACTCTAGCTTAAGGCACTTCACTTACTATAGTAAAGCTTGCAGCTCGAAGAAACTCCACCCGCGGATGAAGAGCATCAAGCATACTTACTGTAGCGCTCACAACACTGCTTCTGCTCCTGAATATAAATTAATTTTAAAGTAACAGCAAAGATTTTAAATAAAAACTGATTGTTTGGAAAATATCTCTTTCGAGTTCGTTTCTTAAGTTGTTTGTTTCCTGTGACTGTCCTCAGCATGTCTTCGAAACGTGGACAGCTCGCAATGCTAAAGTTGCTTTTAATTTATGATTCAGAAGAAATTAAACGACAACAACAACAACAACGACGACAACATCAGTTATCAAAACGATTGCATTCGAAATAAATGGTGCCAACGACTCTTCGATTCGTATTCAACTAAAATATGTTCCCCTTTTACATTTCCACAGATTTTCTTAGCGAAATAAATTAGTTTCGTTAATCATGTCATATTTTGCGAGTACAGTGATGGAGGCGTGTGACTCCCATGTTGTTGATTGCACGCTATTGACGCCAAATCGTATCATTTTTGAGGTCAAATCAATGAACGCAGCGATGCAACTTTAATCACTGCACCGAAAGAGTAGCGTCATTTGTCGCGTCGAACTGTCGTTTGTCGCTGTTGTTGTCATGTTGCAATTTATTCCATGCCTGCAACGGTTTTATTGGTTGTTCGTCTCCGTTCGTGTGAATCTCTTCTCTCTTTCAGCCGCACACTCTGCTGTGTGGTTGTTCCTGTAGCTGTTGTTGTTGTTGTTGTTGCTGCTGTTGCTGTTGCTGCTGTTGCTGTTGCTATTGTGGTGTTGAGCCGTCGCCTTCGAACAGCAACGATTTGTCGTTCATTTCACTTTCGTTTCGAGGCATCGCAGCAGCAGCAGCCGCCGCTGCTTACCGCCGGCATATCGTCGGAGCGTCGCTTTTCGGAGTCCATTCAGCACTCACCAGCGGTTGGTATTGGAAACAACTGCTGAGCAGTCATCGTCGCCAGTTTGTGCGAACGGTTTATTAACGCTTTCGACTCTTTCCACGCTGGTCGCTCCGAAAATCGCTCCCTCGTTTGCTGCACTGCCGCGTGTTGGTGACTGTAATCAAACAAAATAAAGTGAATTAAAAAACAAAATTAAACCACAACAACAAACAAACAAACATCCAGTGTGCAACTTTAGAGGATTTTGTTTCTTAATAAAAACAATAACAACAAACTACAAAGCATTAAAGCCAAGAATGTATAAAAGCAGAACTAATTAACTACTATTAAGTGATCTTTGTGTCTCAATTCGAACTGAGTGAAGTTTGTTTACTGTGAGTGCTTTGATTCAAGCAGCAAGCAGCAGCTGTTAGCTTCCTGCCTTCGCTCTGCTTTAACAACATCGACGCGTTGCTCGGTTTCTTCAAAGTCACGTCGCGCGCATAACAAACTCTTGCGTTATCAGTTTCGGTGTTTCTGCTAAACCTCAAACTTAAATTTACAATAAAATTGCGTCTGTATGAAGCTATGGTGCAGATAGATGGCAATAGCAACTACAATAACGACAGCAACAGCAACAACAACGCTTTTAAATATTATTCAATCGATTCCCCCCGCGCAACGGCTGCCAAACGGATTGCTTAACGGATCGCTTGAAACATCGCTCTGAGTCGCTGCAAAATAGAGAGAGAAAATAAAAAAACCAACGAAAATTACTCCCAAAAACAATAAAAATAATAATAAAAGACGAACGAAAGCAAACCGTTAAAGTTAACATTGCTACACTAGTGATACATTCGTTGTTGTTGCCGTTATTGCGTTATGTCAATCGTATCGCATTCATTGCCATCTCCGAGGCAGGGACGCTTCTGGACGCTTGTCTCAGCTGTGCTACTCTGCTCAACGGTGTGCGTCGTCTGTGAGGCACACAGCTACAACGCGGTTTACAACAACGCGATTTCGCCGCAGCTGAAGCAGTCCATCGCCCAGGAGCTGCCGAAGGAGGCGAAGTTCTTCGACGAACTCGATTGTAAGTTGGATTAAATAGCGTTTGTTTCAGTCAATCATTCGTTCGGAAGCAGAATTTATCATTCCAAAGATAAGAAAGAAGCAACAACAATAATAATAACGACAACACAACCAGCAACAAACACAATCGAATCAGTTACCTAAACTGTTTGCTTCAGCTTACGACAGAAGCATAAATTCTCGGCACTAAAAATGCGAAATGAGTTCGTTGCTTAAGTCTTTTGTTTGTTGAAGTTCACAGTAGAATCTATTGAATTTGTATAAAACAGAATCTCAATCTTTTGTTCGCATTTCATTCAAAATAAACCTTTCTTTATGATTGCTATTATTGTAATATAAATAAACGCTTCTTTAAATGCATTTCTTTTCAGCAACAAGAATATTTTTATAGGTTTTAAGACCAATAATTAAAGTCTGTTACATGTATCACATGTCTGTATCATTCCACCAACGTAAAAGCAAAAACAAACCACAAACGGGGCAATTTTCGTACCAAAGAAACAAATTTAAACAAATTTAATTTCATCCGAACTTTCGAAACATATTCCAGCAACATGAGGACAGTTTAAAGAGGCACTTAAATTAGGGAATTAAATTAAATTCGGGTTTTCGTGTTCTTTGGCCTTCTTCAGCAAAAGTACCGCATGAATAATAAAAGTGAAAGAATCACTTAACGCAATCAGAGAAGAGAAACAGTGGATGAGCTGAGTTGATGATGGTATCTAAAAATTAAGTGAAGTGACGCTGAAGGTGTTTGTGATGTGATGGAGATGGTGATTGTTCTAGAGCTGAGATTGAAGGATGTGTAAACATACTGAATTTCATCAACAACAATTTTCAAGTAACAAAAATTGTTCCTTGAATATTTAATCTTCGTTTCTTTGTTTATAAAATTCGGGTTTTTCTATGTTTCTACAAATTTTAGGTTTTGCACGTTCTTTTTGGTAGAATGCGGTTAAAAATTAATATAAGGAGAAAGTTAAGAAACGAGTTCAGGTACTTGATCACAATATTGAGTGATCTATTCGTGAAATAATGCCTCAAAGAATCGAAAATGTACTTAAAAATTAGAAAATTATCTGCAAATTCAACAGAGGCAGATATTTGAATAAACAACCTTCGTTCAGTATTCGGAAGACTTCCTCTTTTCAACAAAATATTAAAGTTAGGAAATCATTGAACACTGCTCTTTGGATAGCACATTTAAAAAGAAACCAGCCAATGGTACATATGTACGTCGTAAATAATAAATTCCACGCCTAAAAGCAGGCTTCACCATTCGGCCGCCACCGTATGTTGCTTGCATATCATATCATGTTGCTTGCCGCTTTACTTGTGATCTGAAAAGTTGTTGTTGTGATGCTGTCAATACACTTATAATGACTTCAAAACGTTTTCTACGATTGCGTTCCGCTGAATTCGAATTCAATTCGTTATGATTTCTAACATTTCAGTAGTTGAAAATCTTGTCTATAACGCAAATCACTTTGTTGTAGAGTCTGCTGTTACTAAAGTACAATATTTATTTTTTTGATAAACCAGACATCAACATCAGAAACGTAATCAATTCAATGTGGCCGCTTTTATTGTGTTAATCTTGTTGTTGTGGCTAAAGTCATCCGGAAAATTAAAAGTTTTAATTACTATCATCAAAATAATTGATGATTGATGAAGCTGCTGTCGCTGGACACGCAACAGCGCAGCAAGTGAGAGTGATATATTGTGGATATATTTGGATGGAATATTAAGGAAGACAGATTTAGTCAAAGATTAACTGGAGAAACGCCCCTTCATCGAGTTTAGAAACGCTCAGGTTAAGTCATTAAAATGCCGCTTTCGTAGATCAGCAATTTGATGGGTCTTTCGTTGAAGAAGAAAGTGTTACATTCGGGCAATTAAAAGGCCACAGCAACAATAACAACAACCATTAATAGTCATTAATTATTCTTCACCGAGATACAAATCTTAAATGTTGTATGTAAGGCAAACTTTGAGCTTTAATACGCTGAATCCGTGAAGGAAAAAACCGTCAAGAAACACTTTCAGTCACTTGGAACTAAATAATAATTAATTAAAAAAGAAAACAAAAAAAACTGGGAACCGAAAATTCTTGAAACGATTATCTTCAGTTGATTTTTCGCGGTGGAAGTCCGTGAAGGAAGGAGGAATCCATCAAAACACTAGCGGTTAAGTTTGTGTAGAGTTTCTGGGTCTCTCCATCATCATTCTCCAGCGCTCTCCACTCCTCGCCATGTTTTCTTTTTCTTTATTTTCGTGTCAAATTATTTGGATGTCTTTAATTGCGTTTTTGCGCAGCCGTAGCACCCGCTTCTGTCTCTCTCCCTCTCTCTCTTAACTCTTCAACAACGCTTTTGTTGGCTCTGTTTTTGGATTTGCGTCTTCTCCATTTCTTCGTTGATCGTGTGGAGTATGCAACAACAACAACGACGACGAAAGCTTCGGCGAAGACATTCAAAAACAGCAGAAACCACCAAGAAACCAAACATTTTCTGGTTAAACACAAGTTGGCCACCTCGCAAGCGTTTAGTTCTTGGCTCGTCTTCCCGCAGCACGCATCGCAGAGACGCGCGCGCGCACACTCTCGACGCTTTCGTTCATTCATTCATTTCTTGCGCGTTGATTCGCGTTACTTTCTTAAATCGGTGTCTGTTTCCAAAAACGCGCCGATGAAAACATTGTCATCGTCATCGCTATCGCCATCATCGTCGCTGTCATCGCCATCATCGTCGCTGTCATCGCCATCATCGTCGCTGTCATCGCCATCGTCGCCAGCGCCTTGTGCCCGGGGTCCAGTTCGCTGCGCATGCGCAACTGAAGCGTTACGCTTTTCGGTCCAAAAACGCGTCGAAAGTTGCTAAGCTTTTGAAGCCCTCCAAGGATATTTAATAACAACCAAGTGCAACCACCGCAAATACGAGGATAATGACACCGAGCGGAATCGAATCCTGCTGAGTGGCTCCGTCGAAGCTCCAGCAAAGCGAGACGAAGCGCGTCGCGTAGTGAAAAGTTAAACGCGTGACGCATCTATGAAAAGTGAAAAGTGAGCGAAAGTGAAAGTCCTCTGAGCCAGTTTGAGCCTCAATTAAGTGCATCTTAAGTGCAACTGAAGTGCGAGTGCATTCGCGAGCTCAGTGAATAGAGTGAAGCAATAAAGTGGGAAGAAATGTCCAACATCTCGAGCAGACGATCGTGCAAAAAGGACACTTGGCTCAGATGTTTGCTGGTGCTGCTCGCCCCCCTCTCGCAGCTCTGCGGGGCGTACCCCACGCCGCAGCAGGAACACGATCTGATCATCCTGGATGCGCTCTCGAGGCGCAGTGGGTCGAGTTACTACGGCGAGAACACGGTCATGGACATGTTGGCCAGAAGTATACCTCAAAAAATCTACAAATAAGTCGCAAATAAATCCTGAAACCAAATCTAAACGATTTCTCATAAGAACACGTTAATTAATACCAATGTTTTGCAATAATTTAACTCGCAATAACGTCTAAAAGAAATATTGACCACAAGAACTCATAATGTTTAGTTTTCTTAATAATTCAAGGATTTATTCGATTTCTGATTGATTTCAATTGGATTTCTGATTGATTTCAATTTGATTTCTGAGTCTTGAGATGGGCTAACGTGCTTTTGCTCAAGCGCCTTTTTTAAATCTCTTGCAGAAATAAAATTTCATTTCAAATCGTTTAAAAGATCATTTAAAAAGAAAACGAGAAAAGCAAAACAAGAAAAGCCAAAACATCAACGCTTTGAGCACTTCTCTAGATTCATTTCGATGCTGGTTTCGATGGTGTTTTCTGAGTTGTTGCATATGCTTAAATGTTGCTGGACCCGCTTGTTTGCTTTCACCAACGCCGCTTTACACCACCGATTGTTGTTGTTGTGTTTGTGGCCACCAGAAGCAGCAGGTTTTCGAATTTAAGTGAAAAAATTGACTCGAAACACCACTCCGTCTCTTTTGCTTCATTGTCTCTATTGACTTCACGTCGACATTCATGATCAGGACCTTCGTTTATTCACTCCCCCCGACCCGTCCGTCCATCTACTCTTCTCCTTTTTATACTCTTTTATTATTTCCTTCTTTCTTCATTCAAAAGTTCTTCACTTATTGTTTTCTTCCTTTCTTTTTCTTCTCTTTTTCTTTTCTGTTGCAGTGATTCCCCAAACATGTCGCTTTCGCGGTCACAAGTTCGAGTGCGGCCTCTCGATATCCTGCGTGCTCAGCGGTGGCAAGCCGCTGGACCTCTGCTCGGGCGGCATGATCTGGTCGTGCTGCGTGGACAAGGATTTGCAGCCGGAGGAGGCGCACGCGGGCCAAGTGAACAACACGAGTGAGTATCGCAGCTGTTGGCCGCCTCAAGCGTTGTGTGTGTGTCGGTGTCTGTGTCTGTGTCTGTGTCTGAGATTTCAAGAGTAAAAAGAGGCGTGTGTGTGTGTGTTTGTGTGTTTGTGTAGCGAGAGCACTTGAAGTGCAGTTATGCAATTCGTAGAAAACAATTCAGCTTGAAATTAAACTGAGTTTCAAAATGGCAACAACAATTGCAGCACTCGACGATGGCGACGTCACATGCAATCGATTCATTGCGAGGCAGCGATTCTCAAATGTGTTGGTGAAACACTTTAATCATTTTTTACGTTCTCTATCATCCTTGAAATTGATGATCATGTCCATCATAGACAAACTAACCTCTATTCTCAGCATAGCAGCAGCATCTCAAAGGACTCATGATTGAATAATTGATTATATTGATAGCTTCTCTCTATAAGAACTCTATCATTTCATTAATGATACTTAACTTTAAAGAGAAAACTTTGGGAATCGCTGTTTAACTGCAACCGAATCGAAATACTTTTGAACGGACCGAATGTTTAAGCTTGAAGCACTTAAGTTGGGCCAATTTAAGCAACGGAATGAATGACTTTCAAACGCTTCCTTATTTCAAATCAAAACTACAACATGGACAACGACAATAACAACAACAACAACTGCAACAACAACAGCAACAGCAACAACAACTCATGAGAATTACAGTTGTGCTCTGATAATTTTTCGCATTTCGTTTCGTTAACAACAAAAGCAACCAGAAAATAAATTGTTCTGAGCTCACGCAAACACTGACAACAACAACAGCAACAACAACAACAACAATAACCAAAGCAACAACAACAAACGACAACGAACAACAAACGACAACTAAATTAAATAGTTTTATATACTTACATAAACTGACTGAGACATGAAAAACTTGAACCGAAATCTTGTTGTTTGTGGGCGGAGAATCGAAATGTTTTTCTTCTCATGCAGAATGTTTTAATTTCACTTTTTTGAGGAAAAAAATAACAACCACGCTGCGGCCACAACTTTGAGCAAACTTTAAATTTTATTATACTACGCGGTTGCTGCTGTGCACCAAACCAAGTGTAAAAATGGCTTAAAAAACTCCTAAAAGGGGGAAATAATTAAAAATGGGAAAACGCACGAAAACCACGGAGCGGAAACAATAAACGAAAGTGAAAACTTCCTTTGTTCCATGTGGGTTTTCTTACCTGCCAGAAGAGAGACTTTCGCCCTGGCAGCCAGCATGAAATCTTTATTGTTAACTTTCAACACGATGAGCAGACGAACCAGCGGACGAGTGGCGACCATCCGTTCCATCAGCTGTGGGTCGGTTTCAGTGGACCGAATCTTTGGGATTTCTTTGATTTTTAAGTAATATTTTCCTTAGAAAGTCTTAGAACACTCGTCTTGTTTCGTTGTTGCGCAACGAAGGTGACGCTACTCTGGCGTGCGTCACTGTGCTATCACCGAATCGAAATGACTCTTCTCAGACTCATATTGAAGATTAGTTGATACTTTTTCTGCATAGTTGTTTTCTGCTCTGTACAGTGTAAATACATTTTTAATACATGCTTTATTTTAATGCTCTACTAATATATAATATATAAGAACAACTGCAGCAAATCATACAAGAAAACTTTCACCTGCTCCTACTCAACAGGCGACATCATCCACTTGCATGACATTTACCCCGAACTTTCCAGCAACAAGCACCACGTCGGCAGTCATGCTTCCCCCTCCTCCCTCTCCTCATCCCTATCCACGTTGTCTTCCTCCGGCTCCTCGTCGTCCTCACTCGGCCACATCCATTTGCCGTCGCAGGGACACAGCGCTGTGAGCTCTGCTTCGAGGCCTCCACCACCACCACCCCCACTTCACTATCCCACTTATCACCACCACCACCACCACAACAACAACAACAACAACAACAATCATCCGTACCAAGGCACTCCCTCCGTGTATACCACTCGTCGACCGCTAAACGGCTACATCTACCACCCGACGTCCCCCAGCGGCGGGGGCGGCGGCACCACCTCCAACTCCTGGGAGCACGAAACGAACCACTTGGGTCTGGGCCCCGTCACCATCGGCTCCACCACCAGCGGCTTCACCAACCACCTGGACAACTTCTTCAATGTGGACCCTGCCTCAACGCACACCACCGCAAACGGCCAGCCGAACTTCCACGAAGCTCTGCCGCATGCGCAGCCTTTCGCCGTCGGCAACGTGCTCGACCTGAACGGGGGCGAGGCCGCCGAGGAGTACAGCAGCCCGCACCACTACAGTGACGGATCCTATCATCCAGTGCCGGGTACACAACAAGCCACGTTGTGGTTCTCTTTGCTCTCTTGTAAAACTGTACATATTCTAGCCTCACCCACCACTCATGTCTCACTCACGTTTCTCACTATGTTTCTAGTTCCTTAGAATGGTCTTTTGTAGTTCCTTTCTGCACTTTTCTCTCTTCTACCTTCGCAACTCTTGCATTTCTCCTCGCTATCTTCTGCACTTTTCCACTCTTCTCTGAGTTCTCGTTTGTTTCCTTGTTCTCTAAGCTGTTGCTTTCATATTTGATGTACTTATGTTTTGTCTTTGCTTCAAGGTTGCGGCGAGGTCTTCACTCGCACAAATCGCATCGTGGGCGGACACTCTACCGGCTTCGGTTCGCATCCCTGGCAGGTGGCGCTGATCAAGAGCGGCTTCCTCTCGCGCAAACTGAGCTGCGGCGGGGCGTTGATTTCGAATCGCTGGGTGGTCACAGCAGCGCACTGTGTGGCAACGTAAGCAACGAAATTATTTCAATCAAGTTTTAACAGAAGCTGCAACACGATAGTTCGGATCGTAACGAAAGACTTAAGCTACGAACTTGGTTGAACACTGTGCTTGCGCTCTTATAATTGTTACTCTTTCGATCTCTTCCTCAGGACCACCAACTCCAACATGAAGATTCGCCTCGGCGAGTGGGATGTCCGCGGCCAGGAAGAGCGCCTCAACCACGAGGAATACGGAATCGAGCGCAAGGAGGTGCATCCCCACTACAATCCCTCCGATTTCAAGAACGATCTGGCGCTGATACGACTCGATCGCAACGTCGTCTACAGGCAGCACATCATCCCCGTCTGTCTGCCGCCGTCCTCCTCCAAACTGGTCGGCAAGATGGCTACCGTTGCGGGCTGGGGACGTACGCGGCACGGCCAGAGCACAGTGCCATCTGTCCTCCAGGTAAGTCATCACCGTCGCTGGTCTTTAAGCTCAACCATCATGTGACTTGATCAATTCGCATTCTTTGCAGGAAGTCGACGTTGAGGTGCTCTCAAATGACCGCTGTCAGCGTTGGTTCCGCGCTGCTGGTCGCCGTGAGTCGATACACGACGTCTTCCTGTGCGCCGGCTACAAAGATGGCGGTCGCGACTCCTGCCAGGGCGATTCGGGCGGCCCACTGACTCTGACGCTCGACGGACGCAAGACGCTGATTGGACTCGTCTCCTGGGGCATCGGCTGCGGACGCGAGCACCTTCCCGGCGTCTACACCAACATTCAAAAGTTCGTGCCTTGGATCAATAAAGTGATGGCCAACGATAGTGCGTAGATGTGGGCGTGGCGTGGGGTCGTGCGCCATGAGGCTCGGTCTCTGCTACTTCTGCTTCTTCGTTTTGCCACGTGATTCCTGTTCAACTCGGGGTTGTTTAGTGATTAAGATTAGGGCAGTGATTCGCAACGTCTGCCGGACGATATTCAATCACATGCAGTGAGGTTTCCAATATCTCTTAAACGAGGTTAATTATATATACAACTTAGCAATATTTATTTAGGTTCTAAGATTCTTAGATCTATGAAATGAAATGTAAATAAAAGAGTATTTATACATATAGAAGTAAGACTAAAATAAAATAAAATCCATACATGTATAAAATGTGCGAGAAAATGACGTCCAAAGTAACTCGAATTAATGTATGTCGGAGTAGCAGAAGTTAAAGTAGCATGCTCATAGTACGAGTAACACAGAAATCAGAGTTTCGAGCATATTATTAAAAAATCAGTGGATGAAAAACCCATATATTGTCTGTTAACTAACTCCCAGTTCAAAATTACACAGCTTTTGTGTTTAATCTTTGTTAAAACGTAATTAATTTTACTTAGATTAATATACTCATAATTATAATAAGAAAAAAACTGTAAATATATTATAACTATTTGAAACTTCAATTTATATTACAATTACTTTATTAAACTAACGTCAGTTTTTTGAGAATTCAGAGAAAAGCTATATGAAAAATTCCTCGATTATCGCAATAGCAGCAAAGCAATAATTAACGAAATATATTAGTATGCTTTTAGGCGTGTCATGTTTAGAGTACTTCCACTTTCATTAAAAATATTTTTGTGATAACATTTTATAGTCGAAATTCTTTTGTTGACTTTGCAAAAAAATCGTACTCCATTGAATGAAGGATTATAAATATGGATAGAATGTGTCTATATTTTACTAAAAAGTCGTAAAGGTTTAGAGGTCGAGTTAGTTGACTCTGTCGTTTGTAAGCTGAAGACGTTTATTTCCATTCACTATTATACTGTTGTGCATTTGCGCTGAATTCTACCCGAAATCTTTGCGTTTCTAGAAATTACAATAAAAATACATTAGAACAACATTCACAGCAGCGAAGTTGGGGAGCAATTTTTATGGAGCACCGAATGCTGAGCGCCTGGAGGAGGGAAGAAATGCAGCAGTGGAAAGTTTGTTGCATTTTCTTGTTGCTGTTGTGAATTACTATTTACAACGAACCAAACGAATTCCTTAAATTATTTAATTATTTGTTAAGATTTTTATTTAAGCGTAACACAAGAAAGAAAGTGAAAATAATTTGTGAAAATAAATTACATCATTCATTTGTAATATTCATTAAATTTATTAAATTTAATTGTATTTAAATTGTGTAGAATGAGTGGCATTACTGTGCTTACATTATTTTGAAAAATTAACATTTAAGTTTAAGTTAAAAATTTTAAAAAATAGTTCGAAGCTAGAACCGAAATAAAAGAAACACAAAATTAAATGAAAATATAAACAAGGAGTATTATTAAATAGAAAAATTGTTAAACAACAAAATTATTAAACATCGTAAAGGTCACAATATTATTTACACCAATTTAGTAGTTTATTTTATTATTTTCAATAACGTCGAAGTTTTGCCTCATTGCCAACATTTGACATTTTTATTTAAATTTTCGAAGAGATGTTCAAATAATAGTATAGTCTTTGTTCTTCTATTCGTAATGCATTAAAGGGGCGTGGTAAATTCAGATTCCATCTGTGGAAATCTCGATGACAGGGGATCGAGTAGAAGCATCTTCTATGCATTCGAAATATTCTTCTATATTCGAATAAATATCTCCTTCATGCATCGGTATGTACTAAATATCTATAACTTCGAATACTAAAAGATGATGGTGAAAAATCTCTACTTCTACTGCAAATAAACGGATAACAAATTATTAACTTATTGAGAACATTGAACATATTGATGATTATTTTAAATGAGTGGGATCTGAAATAGAAGGGGATAATTTTGTATACAATATCGATATTTATAGTTTTGGCTGGGTTTTGGTTGTTATATTATGCATAATAATTGCTTATATTATGTATATAGTGTATGTATATTCGTTGTTATATTATGTATCTAATATAATGTTTCACACGTCTCATAGATGGCGGCGGCATCGATTTATTTATTAACAGCGACAAGTGGGTTTTGCAGTGTTCTCTTAGCCTAGACACACACTCACTCAACTCCACTCTTCACGAAGTGCATGATAACCGAGAACAGTAGCGTGGGAACAGTTTGCCACACTGGGTAGCGTAGAGCGTAGCGGATTGGGCCAATATTGTGGCCCTGGGTTTTCTACCCGATGATGTTCGGCGGCTCAGCGCCCAAAGCAAGCCGAATTAAAGAATTAATTATTATTTTATTTTTTTTTTTACATTTCATAATTCTATGCAAAACCAACATATGATGTAAGAAATAATTATTTAAAATTTTTATATATATAACAATAAAATTGTGAATGAGTCAAATAGACTCGCTCCGGCATTCTAGTGTTAAAGAAGTACACTCGTTGCAAGGTGCTCAACACCTATTCGAATATATGAAGTCCCAAATAATCTGCCAGCCATTTGTTCTTCCGTTACGAATGCGAATAGAATTCGACGACTTTTCTAACACAAATTTAAGTGGATAGCATAACAACGGAACCACAGACAGAACGGCAGGTTCGAACAGCGATCGTTCTCAGCGCAGCCGGCACAAATTGACAGCCGAGCAGGTCATTCAACCACTCGTGCCACACTCAGGAAAAGGCGAGCCCACGAACACTTGCCAGCTGATCAACAGCAATGAGAATAAGCCTCTCTCTCTCTCTCTCTCTCTCTTTCAGGGAGAACAAAGCTTTTTCAGGTGATTGTGTCTCTCTTAAAGACATGCTTCAAAGTTAGAGTTAAATGTTCGCTTGAATCTCACAAGAACTGAGTTTTCGGATGGGTGCGCATTCAAGTGTTTCCGTTTCTTGAAGACCTTGACTAATGCTGTAAAGAGTAAGCGCGTAAACATTGTTAAAGAGTAATCATAAATAAGAGAATAATTGCTATAAGGTTCCATCAGACGCTCTCTTGTATCACGCTTTGCTTTAGCAGTCACACTTTTTGCCACACGAGCACACGCACCACGCACCGATCTCAACTACAGCGGAATTTCTAATCACTTTATTTCCGGTTTATTGTGTATAAAAACGTACTCGTGTAAATACAGCGACATATAAGTACATACGTTTTACCTGCGTCCCTCCAAAATTAAAGACGATACTTTATTTTAATTCAAACGGAGTTCAACGCTGTCTGAACTGCATTTTGAAGACTTCTCCTGGTTCCTGTTTGTGTGCCTCGCATATTAAGTGAGAAACTGAGTGACCGACTCCTCCATGGAAGCCGGAAAACTCTTATATCAGTTTTGAAAGATCTAAAACTCTGCCACATAACAAATTAAATTCTGAATAGTTGCCAAGTTTCCTCAACTCCCTTTCTTTTAAATATTTAGAAACGACTCTCTTAAAAAAGAACCAATGTGAAGTACCATAAGTTTGTTTATAGGCTGGAGGTTTGTGCCTTAAGTCTTTCGAGTTGTGAACTGAACTACGATTTGCACGGATCTTTCTTACAGTGTAACTTCATTTCGATAACGAAATAAATCGAGTTGATGGACACACATTGTTTGTGAATCACTCTGCATACTATTCCAGTGGAATAACTTCAATAATTTTAAGGATAATAATAATTCTCTAAGGTACTCATAACTACGTAAATTTCATGTGGAATGCTTTACGCAGTCACGCTTTTAAATCACGAAAAATGATACCATCCAAGTGTATAAGCAAAAACGATCTTATAACAGAGATATCAAAAGAAACAACAATGTTTCTTTCAAGATTCTGAATTCACAGTTACTCAAGTTCAGCGCACTGCGAAAAAACGCTCGCACTGATTGCGAATTCAAGCAACAGTTGATTAATGACACCGGAGGAGCCTCTAATTTGGCTGATTTTTGGCTGAACTGTTGAACTCAGTCTGAGTGTGATCTCCAAGATCGAGAGACGATCCCAGTGCTTGGGGGATACTTTCTCTCTTCTGTTCTTTCTTCTCTTTCGGCTCACTTGTGGAACGCATTCCATAAACGTGCCTACTCTTTGCTATTTCTGTTGCCTCTCTTAGTTGTTGTTGTTGTTCTTCGCCTTTTTCTTGGCCGTCTTTAGTTCCACTTCTGCATTGACAAAGCTGACCAAAGAACTTGCTGCACACAGTCGACTGGGTGGATTCAGTTGGCGAGGAGTGTCTTCAGTGTCAAGGTCTCAAGTGAAGTCAGTTGTTCCAGCGGCGGTGGCAGCAGCAACAACAACAACGACAACAACAAGTGTGGACAGAAACAAAAGTCATCGGAATCTTGTGCGTCCCGCGATTGCACTCGAATTTAAAGACACATTTTGGTAGTTTTTCGTTGAAGTGTGAAACTTGAGCGGTTGTTTCTGGGAACCTCTCGGATACCTTTTTTTTTCTCCAATCACTGACAAACAAAACTGTATTTTTTCTCAAAAAAAAGGTGATATTCATGAAGTGAAGTGAATGTTTCTCATTGTTTGTTTATTATTAATTTTTACAGTTTAGAAAAATCCTCATTTTCTCTCATTTAACTTTTATTCACAAACTAGCTTTAGCTAAAACGTTACTGCAGAGATTTTAGTTTGTTTAGAAAGAAAATGTTTCTTGTCGCTGCTAAAATTCTGTCTTTCTTTCATCAGATGAAAAAACTCTAAAAAAACTCCATTCTTCATGAAAAACTTCTCTTCTGGAATGAGTAATAAATAAATATTCAGAGTTAATAATTTTTCCATAGAAATGCAGTGCTGTCACATATAAACTCGTGTCGTGTCGGCGCAGAGATTCCCGCAGGTTGTCTTCAGCCACATCGAGTTCGTGCCTTAAGTCTTTCATATCGGCTGCCTGTTGAGTGTTCTTATTCAGCTCTGAAGTGAATATCGTATATAGAAATGTACATATTTAATTGGCCATGAAAGAAATGCATATCGGCGTCATATAAATTTTATCAATGATTTAAAGGAGAAGCTGCCAAGAAAGGCACAACAACGAAACATCATGTTCACCTTCAATTAAGACAGAGAAGATTAAACAAAAAAGCTCACGTTTTGATCTGAAATGAAACAAATTTTGTTACTTTTCAAAGTGATGCCACACACACAAACTTACTCATACTCATACATACATACTATACGCCAGCTATGAGCCACTATTGTAATGTGAAAGCGCTGTCGGCTTTCCTCTCGCACCTCCTCAACCACGACGACCCACAGCGGCTCTGCTCGCCTGGACACAGCGACGCCGCGTCGCGTTGAGCTCGTTCTGGCCGCGTCACTGCTGAGCGTGGCTAAAATTTCTTATTTGAATACATGTGAGACGATGGCCTTAATCAAAACCGTTATGCGCCGTGCTGCAGCAGCAGGCGTTGTGCGAGCGAAGCTGTGTGAGTGTGCTGTGTATGTGTGTGTGTGATCAGAAAACCAACAAACAAAGCTAAACAAAAACGCGTCGAGCGTCAATCGTCAATCGTCGCTGAGCTGCAGCGCTGCTTTTGTTGTTGTCCACGTCTTTCGTGCTTCACATGTTTTCTTCCGATGCGTTCTGTGGCAATAAATTCTGGGCTTTTCTCCTTCCACTCGCCCGTCTTTCCTTCATTCTTTCTCTCTGTCGTTCTTTCTTTCCGTTTCTTTCAATTCGCGACCCGTTCAAGTCAAGAAATGTTGCCGGCAGCACGGGAAGCTTTAACTTCAGCCGCAGCAACGCAGTCGAAACGTGGACGCTTTCAGCCCGCAGAAACTTCGGCGGTGTTGCGTTTACGTTCGCGTGTGCGTGTTGCTGCTTCTTTCGCTGCTTCTTCTGCTGCTGCTTCTTCTGTGCGTCTGCTGCCACAATCTGTCCATCATGCCATTTGACCATCGACTTGGAGTGCTTCTCATTTCTTGATCTGCGCGATCGCTTCAGTTGCTGTTATAGTTTCGATTCTGGCTGACATGCCGAAGAGCGGACACAATTGCTTCGTCTTCTTCTTTGCTTTTACTAACACACACTCAGCAGTTTTGCTTCCCGCTTTCGTCGGTTTAAAATTTAAATAATTCTCATGATCGTTAATCATTTCTACGTAAGAACAGTATTCTAGTTAAGTGAAAAAAAGAAGAATTAAATTGTTTAAAAGCAAAGATAAGCTTAACTTATAAATGAAGACGTTTCTTCGGTTTTCTCTAAAGTATAATTCACTGTTTCCACTTTTAAATTAATGCGAATTTTCGCATTTCAATTGCCAAAAAGAGTAAACAAACAAATCAACTGAATTCAACTGAAACATGAACAATTTTTCCGGGAATTAAGTTGTCTTTCTTCAAATGCTTTTTAGTGCTTCATCTCAAAGGATTTAACAACAACAACAACAAAATACTAGAGACTAAATTAACTAAAAATTAAAACAAAACAAAGAAAAGCAAAGGAAAAAACATAATAATAAGTGTTCGCACCTTGAATAAGAAATAAAAGCCTCAGAAAAACACATTTCAGCAGATAAATTAAAATAACAGTGAATAGAACGAAAAAAAATAAAAAACCTTCCACAGAAGGGGGGAAAAAAGAAACTATAAAAGAGAAAAGTTTAAGAAACCCATTAAAACAAAATCTCGGCGACTAGAAGTGACCTAAAACAGCTCGCTCGGTGGTGAAAAATAGAGAAACAGCAAGAAGCGGATCCCAGAGACGACGAACTTCAGCTCGAGCAACTGTTGATGCAGACGGACCGACGCGTGTGAGTGTGTGTGTGTGTGTGCGTGTGTGTGTGCGCGCTCTTTAAACTGGCTGGACCAGCAAGCAATCGAAGAAGTCACAAGCACAGCAGCAGTAGCAGCAGCAGCGGCACCAGCAACACCAGCAACAGCAGCATCATAAGCAAAGAAGTTTCTTTCACTCGAAACTCATTCTGTTGAATTTCTTCACAGCGCCAGCAGCTGAAACTGAGCCCGAGCCCGAGTCTGAGCCTGAGCCAGAGCTTGAGACCGCGCTGAGTCGACGTCCGACTTTCTACGATACAACAACGACAACGACGACGACGCCGAGAACATGGAAAGAGCGTTGCTGTAATTATTAAGATCACAACGAGTTGAACAAGTAGAAGCCGAGTGGTTGGCAACACGCAGCTCGAGTGCTTTGATTGTTGTTGTTGTTCTTGTTTAAACAATTATTTAAATTGCACCCCGGGGGAGCCATCGAGAGAAACTAACAGCATTTACAACTGCAGCAACAATAAAAAAGGAGCAACGAAAAACCAGCAACGGCAGCAGCTGGTTATTGATTCCATTCACCGAATTGTGCACCAGTTGATGTTCTTTCGGTTGACCAAAGCTACTGACAACAGCAGCCAACACGAAAGTAATTGTAACACACCCAGCGACGCAACAACAACAGCGGCAGGAGCAACACGGCTCCCAGAGAGCCACATCTGCAACAGAAACCAACAACATTTACAAGTGCTTCGCATGGTAAGTTTTAAGCCACAGATTCGATGATGTTTTTTGCCTTTGTTTTTTTGTGTGTTTTCTGCCTTTTTTCTTTGTTTATTTTCCCCCTTTTTTTCTTCGGTTTGTTTGTTTTTTGGGTTTGTTTTTTTTTGGTTTTCTATTCTGTTGCTGCTTGTGACTTTGCTCTAAAAATGCGGCATTTGCATTGAGTAGAAATGAGATACAACAACAATAACAATAAAAACAACAACAACAATACAAACAACAACAACAACAACAACAAGGCGCGGTGTGGCCACCTTTCTTGTGGCGCAGAATTTTCGTTGTCGATGCTGTTGCTGTTGCTGTTACTGTTGCTGTTGCTGTTACTCTTGATCTTGACTCTATTGCTCTTGTTATTGTTGTTGTTGTTGTTGATGCTCTTGTTGCTTGCTGCTGTCCCGTGTATGTTGTTCTTGTTGTTGTTGTTGTTCTTGTTATTGTACTGTGTTTATTTGCATAAAGTGCAAATCGAGTTCATTCCGGTTGCAGCAGGTTTTCTGCATTGCTTTTTTTATTTCCTTCTTATTTTTATGTTTGTTCTTATTTGATGCTTTTATTTATGCTGCAATCGATTTTGTTTTGCGGAATTTGGATGATTTTTATTATTTTGTTGTTGTTGTTGTTGTTGTCGATTTTATTTATTTATTGCAAGCATCGCTACGGCGGCATGAAGTCGAGTTGCTGTCAGTTGCGTTGCACGCAAGCACGCGCGGCTGAGCGATTAGATGAGAAGATTATTGCGGCGAATTGCAATGCTTACAAAGTTCTTCTTCTTCTCCTTTCTCTTCTCCTTCTTCTTCTTCTTCCTTATAGGCGGAAATACTAATGTAAATCCATTTAAATGCATTAAAACTATCTAAAAAAGAAAAAATGTCTAAAAGTGATCAAAAGAACTAAAAGGAAGAACTAAAAATGCGCTCCATAAAAGAGATCTCCACAAGAAGCAGGTTCCAGAAAACAACACCCTCCACTTAAACACATAAACTCTAGTCTTAGAAAAGAGTGGAGATAATATAATCACCATCATCTGAACGCACTCAACCGACTGTAATCACAACCGCAATCGTAATTAGAATAATAAGCATAAAAAACGTTTGAAAATAGCACTTAATTAAGTCAACGAACGAATCGTCTGACAAACACAACAAAAGAGATGCGCTTTTCGTTAAAAACTATCTTAGGCATAGTTTAAAATATAAATTAATAATAATATAAAAACAGCAACATTAAACACAAAAAAGGAGGAAGTTGAAAGAACGCAGGTTGTAGTTTAATTGAAGCTTAACTGAACTTCTGTTTCATTGTCGTTTTTCTTTGAGGTCAGTTGAAAGAAAGGTTATTAAAAACTCTTGTCGTTTATCATTAGTCACTACTCACTCGGTTTTTTCTTGTCTTTTTATACCGAAAGTAAGGAAATAAAACACGAGTAAAGCAAACAAAATGTCATCAAAAAGCTTTCGCTTTTTCGAGTTATTCGTGGCATTCGAGTTAAAGTAGCATTAAAAGAAATAGCAATTAATTTGTTGTTGTTCTTCTTTTTTGGACAGGATTTCACTTTCTTCTATTTATTGCGGAACCGTTTTCGGAAATTTACACCGTTTTTAAGACAAAATTACAAGTCACATGACTGTCCAAAAGAAAGCACAAAGAAAGCTGCTCTTGTTTGTTTTTTGGGTTTTCCCCCTTTCTTTGTTTTGTTCTTTTATGGTCTCTGAGTGATTTCTGCAAATTTTACTGCGCATTCGATTAAAATAAGCATTAAAATGTGACCTCATTTATTAATTGGAAAAAAAGCAATCCAATAATAAAGCCAATAATAAAAGAAGCAATGCCCAAAGAAGTGCTGAGAGAAAGTGTTCTGTGTGCGTGTGTGTTAAGACGAATGAGTTCTCCATCGAGTCTCAGAAAAAGCTTCTGGTTCGATAAGATTCAAATCTCTTTTAAAGCGTTAAGATTCGTTTAACTGAGGATTAAAAAACTAAAGCCAACGTGCTAATTGCGGTTAGATGCTGCTTTGACCCACTTTTAGACAGAGAATAATTGTTGTTATGGAGTCGTTTTTATTGTGGTAAACGTCGTTGTTTAGGGACTCTCATATTCTTCTCTCTATCGCACCCACTCCCTCTCTTTCTCTCCCTCACTCTCTGTCCATCTCTCCCTCACTGGTTCGTTATTGCTTTGTCTATCTAAGGTTTACATTTATGCCTCTCTTTCCATCTCCCCCTCTCTCTCACTCTGTGTCCATCTCTCTCACTCTTTCTTAATCATCTGAGAGGGAGATTCATCAAGTCAGATTTTATTCATTCTAATTTTATTTTACTTGAATATTCATAAACAAATTTAATTGAGTTTTCATATAGTCACATTTTTTCTTATTGTAACCTATTACATCCACAAGTTGTATGTATATATAATATAATGTATTTAAAAAACTTATTCTTTAAGACTTCACTTTTCTTCTTCCAAATATTTAAAGGATGGCTATTTTTTTTTAAATTGTGTATATTTAAAGAACTATCGAAAGAAGAATCGTTAAAGGAGAATTTCCAGAAGATGTTCGCCTACAGCGATTGAATGAAGCCCATGTCGCCCAAATTGACATACATACATACACCCATACACCCATACACACATACATACACCCATACACACATACATACACACATGCGACATTCTGACAGGCAGACAAGTCAGATGTTTGCGAAAAAATGCGGTTGCAACCGACAAACATGTTTGCTGACCGAGTCAACGACCGTATTACGCTAGGAGATGAAAGGAAAACAGAGAAGAAGAAGAAGAAAGGGAAGATGATGGAACAAGAAGAAGAAGAAGAAGAAGAACAACAACAGAACAACAACAACAAATCTCACATTTTTTTCACTGATTGAATTCAAGTTTTGTCTGTGATTCGTCGGCATCTTTGTCCACAATAAATGCTCTTATTATATTTGAAGCAGAGACTCATCATAGACAGCATCAATGAAATTTATCATTAAATGATAATGAGATAATGATAATATAAGAATTTAGCAGCCGTAAAACCACAAAAACCAATCGTTGATTCCTTCGAATCTCGGCTGCAACTTAAAAAGCCGCTTAACAGTGGATTGCGCTTTGTTGTTGTCATTCTGTTGTTGCTTTTCGAATGAGTAGTCGAATGGTTCTCATCGCCGAGAGTGCAGTGCGTGTGCTTTGTGCTCCATGACGCTCTTCTTTGAACGACTTCCTACGTCTTTCGCTTCTTGCTTTTTCATTATTTATTTAGCTCTTATGACAGACATTATATAAGAGCTATAAATGCACAATAACGACATCAAATGCATTGAGATATTTATCCATGCATGGAGATATTTATAAGAGAAGTTTGATGGCGAAGTACAAAAGACTTAAGCGACGAACGTGATTTTTTTAATTTCGTTATTAATAATAAAGCTGAATAATAATAACAAAAATAACAACAACAACAACAACATTAATCATAACAACGCAACAACAACATCAGGAAAATAACAACAACAACAACAATAACAACAACAACAAAATTCGAAAGCATTCTCAGTCGCTTTTTTATTTTAATACGTTTTATTTACGGTTTTATCTAACTTAGGCCATTTGATTCCTTTCTTTTTTCTTACCTACGAATACTAACTACTGAATTCTTTAGTAAAACTTAAAATTCTGTTTTTTGTGCCATTCAGTTTTGCAGAGAAATTAACGGAAATGCTGCAGCTTTACTACTTCGCTTTGCCGTTGTTGTTGTTGTTATAAGAGTTAACATATTTTCGTCCCCTTCAAAAAATCAATCGATTCTTTCAGTTCTCAGCTTTGCTTTGCTTTCATTGAACACATAATTTGTTGTTGATATCACACAAGAATCATTTGCGATGGTTTTTATTTAAATTTCAGCTTTCAATTTACGCATCAGCTTCAACATCGTTCATTTTGACCTCATTTTCGACGCGGCGATACGACACTTCAAAATGACTGCTCATAAAATCCACGAAAAAGTGAAATTATTTGCAATTGTCAAATATTCAAAGACGTCAAGGTGACGAAAGTTTCTTTAGGAATTCTGTACACAATAAATAACTCAATGTCTCTAAGACACAGAAAATTAATAGAGGAGTTCCATTTCCTGAGTCAGCGCCTACATAAAATCGTAGAGCAGCGTATTTTTGGAGAAATGCGGGACCCCTTTTAAAAATTTACTATAAAAAGAAACCGCAGCTCGCTTTGGAGAAAGTTTAACTTTTCAATTCGCGGAAATGTTTATCTTTTTTTTGTGATTCTTTCGGGGAAATAACACAGCTGTTGTTGTTGCTGTTGTTGGGTTTAGTAAAAATATTAGTTAGTCACTGGAATATTATCTGCTCTTCAATATTGTTTCCTTAAATACTTTGTTTTAGAGTCTTTCTCTGTCTTTATACAGAGAGATCCAACCGAGCGTTCAAAAACACTCATTTTTGTGTCTCTGAATTTTGCTAAATTTATTCCTCGTACAATTTCACCAATTTTATGACAACTTTTATGATTTACGCTTATTTATTGATGTCCCTTTTGGGTTGTAAGGGAAGTTGATAGGGAGCCATAAGATGATGAAAAACAGATGTAGAAAGGATCTGATCGTCTAAGGTCTAATATTTGATCCATTGCTCATTAAAACTGTTCTTATTTTTATACTTATTAATTGCAGATGGCCACCTCAGCGCAGCACTTGAAGCCTTCATCTGAAGCCACGCTTCCCACAGCAGCTTCGACAGGTTCTTCAGCTTCATCAGCATCATCAGCATCATCAGCATCATCATTATCACCATCAGCATCATCGTCATTATCACCATCAGCATCATCGTCATTATCAACAACAACGACAAAAACAACAAGAATAGTTTTCAAGATGCGAGCAGAAGCGTTCGATTCAACACCCACACAATACAACGCTTGTAATCCGCAAGACCATAAGGAATACAAACAACAACAACACAAGCAGCCACAACAACAACAACACAAGCAGCAACAACAACAACAACACTCAACACTGATGCAGCCACTTCTTGTGCTCAGCAAACACATCGCTTGGACCGCGATTGCTTTAGTTTTGTGCCTCTTCTTGCGGTCAACTTCAGCCTCTCCAGTGTTTGTGGACAACCCCAGCTTAGCGCAGTGTAAGTAGCAAAGCACCCTGTAAATACAGCCAGCGGAAGGCAAGAATCTGCTCCGCTCTGAGTTTAAATGCGATGCGATTTATTGTAATATTTATTTTGTGTATTTTATCGCGAATCAAAGCTCAAGTAGCACTGAATTCATTTCTATTCTCGGTGAACTCCTTCTAAACCCAACAAAAACACCTCCCCCCACCCAACCTTACATGTGCCACCCTTCACATTCATATTTCAACGAAGAAAGAAGGGAAGAAAGGAAGAATGGAAAGACTTTTCTTAATTCTTTTTTCCTTACTTACTTTCAAATGATTGTTTTTCGCTTAAATTCAAGTGTTGGTTAATGCGATTATTGATCGACTCGTAATTACAGATTTAGCCAGTCTTTTCGGCATCCAGCAGCACTTGAATTAAGCTTCTGACTCCACGGTGAAGTGAAGCTTAACTTCATCTGTTGTTGACCTAGTTTCTTGAGTAAGCCATCGACTAATGAAGCCTCTTGCATGAAGATGGCATGGAATCAACAACTAGCAACGTAGCATTTGCATCGCTGATCGCAGTAAGGAAATCCGAAGTCTGAACTTTGAAGACTTGAAGAGTTTTAACATTGAGTGAAGTGATTTGGTTCTGGATACGAATTTCCGGCTTCAAACTGGATATTCTTTTAATCTGCAGTCAGGAGCTTTTAATGTAAACTGTCACTAATGGAGGGGGGAGGGGAGGGTCCATTCAGTGGTCATTTCTTCTTGAATTCATTACTGTATGAGACCATCTTCAGTTCCTCACTCAACTGAACTCGCCTTTCGAATCCATTCGAGTACGAGTAAAAGAGCTGAAGAGGGAAGTAAAAAAGAAAGACTGACATGGTTACATGATTGCCAAGAAGACCGTTATCAGCAACAACAACAACCGCAGCTCATTGCTAGTCACTCCTCACAATTTGTGTGTGTGTGTGTGTCACTCACAAACACATATACATATATAAGTACATCTAAAAGCAACTACGTGAGAGAAAGTAAGCATGTTGGCCCGAACATTCTGATCAGATCAGATAAATGATGAGACAGAGAAGCGGTCTGAAGAGTTTTAAGATCAAGCAACAAAAAGAACCACATACACACACACACACACACACATGTTTATTTCCTCCAACAAACAATCGACGTTGAAGTGCGAGTAATAAAACAAAACATAAGAAAATGCCGCCGAAATGACACTCAGCAGTTACAACTTATGACCGATGAATAACTTCAGACTTCCAGGAAAAACGAAAGATTTTCACTTTTTCACTGGAGCGACTTTTTTATTGCTTAAGTAAAGGATTCCTTCGATCCGTATTTAAATAGAATTTCCAATCATTAATTCCTGAGAGTGCAATTTTCGAAGTTTTAAATTTTAATGTTCATTAAAAGAACAACCGAAACTCTTTTATTAACAACTGTTTTATGGTTAAACACCGACAAAATCCCGGTCTCTGCTCTTCTTCTTCCTTTTTTTGGGTTTGCAAATTTCTCCAATACAAGAACAGCAACAACAACAACAAACAACAATGACTGAATGATTGAAGCCAACGAACGTTAGTTTTAGGGACCTAAAAAAAGAAAAAAAAAACACCGACACCGACAAATATTCAAACACTAATATTTTGGAAACAACAACAACAACAATCAATAGACGTTTAGTGTTACCAATAGCAACAACAACATGCTGTTGTGTGGCCACAAATTTTGCTTGGCTCGAGTTTGTCACGTTTTCCTGTTGAATTTGCTGCTGCTAAAGCGACGTTATTGTTGTTTGTGTTGTTGTTGTTGTTCATTCTCATTTATTTACATCTGTAAGTTGAAAGACACGACAACAGCAACAACGCCAGCAGAAGCAACAACAACTATAGCCCGCATACCGACTTCCCTGTTATGTTGGCGTGAATATTTTTTAGGTCAACACAAAGTCAACACTTGTTGGTGGCTACGCAAATGCTGACGTTGACGCTGACGTTGACGCTGACGTTGACGTTGACGTTGGTGCTGTCGTCAACGTTATCCGATGTTGTTGTTGCGCAGGCGCAGACCGCAGCGACGACGAGCTGCATTCTGACTGAAGTTTTTCGAATTTGAATTCGTGTTTCGTCTTTTTTACACTCTCTTATTTAGGTTTTTTATTTATTTTTTTTTCTTCAATTTTGTGGGTGACTTAAGTGGGTCGTTGTGCCAGTTTGGTCGTTGTTGTTGTTGTTACTGTTGCCAAGTTAATCCTGCCAGCGTTTTAGTCATAACCTGGTAAGAATAATAATATTATGCGGGTCTGTTAGAAAGTTTTTCTTTGCAGTTTTCTTGCATTCCTTTCTTTTCTTTTCTTTTTCTTTCTTTCCATTTCTACCCTTTCGAATAATCGATTATCTCTTTCATTGACTTTGAGTTTTCGCTGTTTTTTGAACTGCATGCAATTTTCAGTGCCAAAGAAACACCAACGAAGAAAGCAATCTTTAAAAATATTGACATAATTTATAATGCACAATAAGCCGCCACGCGTACCTGTCAGTTACAGTTATAAAAACAACAACAACAACAACAACAACAACACAAGCATCATGCACTCGAAACACAAAGTAACAAAATCTGAGCCCAAGGAAAGACCACAAATCAGCAGTTGGCCCGAAATGAATGGGTTGCATGTGACACGAGGCCAGTGAATCATTTTATATGTCCATATTATCTATATGTACATGTGTGTGAAGAAGTTAAGATGATATACAGTTCAGAAGAGATGAATTACGAGCTCCGGGACAAGAACACTAATGAAAGCCTTTAAATTCTCAGAAGAATTCAAGGAGCAGTGGTCAGAAATCATAGCAAAACTGAAATAAACTCAAATAAATTCACAAATTAAAGCATATTTAGTAGATAATCAATTTTAATGCCATCTTCATGCTTTCTTAAATGCTACTTGGAATAACTAAAAGTTTACTTAATTGTATAAACAACTTGATTCACTTTTTAAAGTCGTAAAGTCTTAAAGTCTATATAATAACTACAATGCTAATATTTTTGTGATAATATCGCCATTATGAGTAATTATATTCGACTTTACTGCAATACATGAATAGCTTAACTCGCTTTTATGCGTTTCCTTTAATTGCAGTCCAATCGGGTCGCAATATTCGCCGCCTGCCGTGCATCGTCCGCAAGTCAGGGCGCTCCGGAGTGTGCATGTTCGCCATTGACTGCATGAAGCAGAACGGCACTCACCTGGGCACGTGCATCGATCGCTTCTACTTCGGCTCCTGTTGCCAGATGCAGGTATGTCCAGAAAATATTCACCACCCACCCATCATAGCATTACCCCCTTCTCTCTGCTTGCTCTCCTCACCACTTAACACAGGAGGACACACCCCACTACGCGCCAGAAATCAGCGACAACAGCATCGACCAAAACACGATATCGCACTTCGTCCATGAGTCCACCACGCTGCCCACCAGCGCCCTCTTCAGAGTCCGCGAGTCCACCACCGAGAGTCCGAACCAAGCAGCCAGCGCAAATACAACAAAGAGCATCACCGGCACCGTCTCAACGCGCACCACAACGGCTTCGTCTTCAGTGTCGCGCTCACCGCCCACACCGACAACGACAACGACAACAACAACAAGCGGCAGCTCCTCATCGTCCTTTCGGCCCACAGCATTCACTGCGCCACACAAGCACTCGCAGTTCGTGGTGAGAACCACCTTCAGACCCCGACCACAGATAGCCGGGAAACCCACCATTGAGCCCACAACCATTAAGCCACCCAAGAGGAAGACCACGACTTGGCCACTGCTGCTGACCACCACGGCGCCAACCACTCTGCCACCGCCACCGGAGGACCGCGTTGAGTTTACAACACTGCCGCAGAAGTTCTACACGTTCCAAGTGGTGGAGACAACGACCGGGAGTGCAACGGAGCCGCCCAACAACAGCGACGACGACGTGCCGACACTGATCACAACGCAGCGACCTCCGCGGCCAACAAGCGCCAGTTTGGTCACTACAACGACAGTGAGTCCATCCACTGGCAAGCCGAAGCCGTCACCCACCCCGTTCCGCCCCGCACCTTCTCGGAAACCCATCCAAACGAAGCGCCCGGCTGGCAAACCCACGCTAAAGCCGGAGTCGACGAAACCGGGTCTTGTGAACAAAGCAACTACAGCGCCTGGTAGACGTCCAGCCCCAGAATTGGACGAGACGCTGACCGCCTCGAACACCATCGAAGTGAAGACGACGCTGACTCCAGCACTCACAACAGCAACGACAAAAGCGTCGCGCCCCAAACCGAAGCCGACAGCCGAGATTGTGAAGGTGCCACGGCCCACGGTTGGTGTGACCGATACAACCGCAAGACCAGCGCCAACCACCACCAGCACCACCACGACCACAACAACAATAAAAACCTCCACGGCTTCGACTTCAACCTTGAAAGAAGAAACTACGACTCACACTCAAATGCAGTCCATTTCGACAGCAGGACCGACATCATCGTCAACGTCACTACTAACGTCGACATCAACGCCAACGCCACCTGAGCACACCACACCCAAAAAACCACCGATGACTACAACAACAACAACAACGGCACCAGCATCTATCACAACTACCGAAAAACCACTCCTAGCTGTAAGTTCAACCACAACACCATCAACAACATCAGCAACGACAACGACAATGAGGACCACTCCTACGCTCGCCACCACAGAAGCTTCCAAGATTAACGAACTGATTCGTCCAACAACACAAAAACCAGGGCTGGTTACTTGGACGAATGTAGATGGCGAGCCGCTCCCGAATTCGACCACTGACGAGGACTGGCAACCGCGCCCACCGCCCGAGGAATGGGTGCCCCTGGTTACAATAGCGCCAGAAACGCACGTCAATAAAACAACAACAGGTATTGCCAGGAATTCTTCACTGATAACATCAATTCTTACAATAGATCCCTCACCTGTCCACTTGCTTCATAACCATTTTTCCTATATTTGCAGCTTCCATCACTGAAGCGCCAGAAAGCAGTTCAACTCAGAAGATCATCGTCTCGATCACATCGAGTGTGAGTGAAATCACGAATAACTCCTCCATATCGAGTAAACCAGAGCACCTCAGCAACATCACGGGTATTCCTAAGCCCGCCACCACCAGCACCACAATAACAACAACATCGGCAACACAGCCGCCCACAAGTACAACCACAACTCTTACAACGGAATCTCCCACCGACGTATCAGTGTCGACCACTGCGGAGTCCACTTCGAGTACCGCGTTAACCGCCAGCACCACGCAAATCCCCGGCAACGGAAGCAGTTCAACGTCCGTAGTCGTTGATGTCACTACGGAGGACTTTAGCGGTACCTTGAATTCTACAACCGCAGCACCAGTAAACACACTGGAAGGTGTGGACTACAGACAAGGTTAGTAAAATTAAAGAGAACACGTTGAAAGAAGTGGAATTAAGCAACCATTTCGCTGATACACTGAGTCACTTTAGTGTTTGTATTTAGTTTAATAATATTTAAATATCCTTGAAAGTTGTCTTCCCTTAGATTCCGTTAGTCTCTGTTAGTTAGTCTTTTTCTCTACTGACTTTAATCAAACATTTGATTAGAAACGGAGTTCAAAAGATTCGGAAAGTCTATGAACTTCCTGACGATGTTATTACGAGTAAAAATTAGTCAGTTTTCATAAAACTGACATGAGTCACAGGTCGCTATGATAGTTTTTCCTCTGATAAGAATCAGAAAACGTACCCAACTGAAATAAATGTTTAAACTCATACGGAACAAATCCAGTTCAGTGGATACTGCAGAAAAGCTACTCCAGAACTACTCCATACTATTTGAGAAAACCTAAAATACAATAAATGAACGCATCCGGGGAAGTTCTGCAATATCATCCGTACAGAAGCATAAGAATACTGTTGAAAAAGAAACCTGTTCCTCACGCCAGCAAATCTATTTTTACTCAACGCATCCGCAATGAACGCGATTGCATTTAAAAGCCGATGCACTTAACAAATTGTTGATCTCCACATCGCATGAAAAATCGCGCGATGGCAACGGTTGCATCCTCAAAGGATGTGCTTTGGTCGAGAAGAACAAACTGCCACTTTGCCAGCAGCAGTTGCTCATAATGGTTGCTCCATGTTGCAAAAACCATAAAAGTCACACAAGCACACTGACACACACTTCTGTTCGATGGTACTTCCACGGTTCTCCCGTCTCAATCCGTGTGATTGCGAAATCAAGTCTTCGTCGAACATCTTGGTTCGACCTTGGATGAGACCTTCGAAATCTCATGGGCATGGTTAAAGAACGACGAAGCTAGCAACAACAAGACAACAGAATAGCAGAAACAAATCAGCAGCTGCATCTAAGCGGGTTAAAAAACCATACCAAGGGCTCGACAGAACCGAATGCAGACAAGGAGAGGGGGGAAAAAAGGTGCTCCGCATCGATGTTTTTTTGCGTTTAGACGGTTTGTATGCTTCTTAGCCAAAGTTCCACGCTGATGTCGGTTATATAATCTTCGTTGTCGTTGCTGTCCATTTTCTTTACAAGCATCTCGGTAGCAGATCGCGATATGGATCGGCATTCATGTAATGTGTGCGTGTATGTACGAGGGCAGTCGTAGAAGTACCCGACCTTGACTGGTGACGTAGATGACGTTTTTTGTTTGGAAAATTACTATAGTCTAAAGTAACATCGCTATAAAGTTATAGTTTGGCAGTTCTGGGAGAACCCTTGTATGTATAATGATACGACCTCCTTCGAAATGACCCTCCCTTGTTTAAATATTTCGTGCATCGACTTTAAACTTAACCAGTAAGAAAGCTATATTCGGGCTGGCCGAATCTTAGAAACCCTACACCTAAAAGTTTTAAAAAAAGTGCCGAAGCTAGGATGGGGCGGGGGTGGCGGTCCACTCTGGGCGGCACAATGTCGGGGGCGGCAGTTGTGGAAATCAAGTATTGACTTATTGCATTCTAGGCATTTTTGGGGCTACAAGTTGATTAACCGTCCCGGGGTCCATGAGACCTAGCTACGCCTCTGTATAAATAGTAGGCGTGGTCATTACCTTTTTCAAAACAAAATAACTAGCTTAGTTGTTTTATAATTGTGTTCATTTAAACTTTATTTCCGTGGTAATAAACTTTTTTTCATACTGCTATACTGTATATGTAGTGTAAAAGTGGGCGGACCGCACCCAGTTTTGATGTAATAATGTTTTTTTGTAAAACAAGTTGTTATCTAAAGTTTTATTCAGGAAGTTTATATATTTAACAATATAACCCTCTTTTGCCTGTGTAACCTAAAAGTGGGCGGATCACGCCCATATTTGGCACATTCACGGATAATGCTACTCTATACCCAGGAATGAAATTTTGTTGTAATAGCTCAAAAACGAACGCTGATATCACATTTTTAATAAAAAATAGGCGTGGCCGTGGACCGATTTTTCCCATTTTCAATACCAACCTGCCCACCACATAAAACAATATATCTGCAAAGTTTCATCACGATATCTTCATTGTTTCTCCTGTGATCGTGATTTCAACAGACAGACAGACAGACAGACAGACAGACAGACAGACGGACGGACATGGCTAAATCGACTCAGGAGGTCACGCTGATCAAGAATATATATACTTTTCTATACCTATCGTCTCTAGTTCTATGCGTTACACATTTCGTTACAAAGTGAATATACCCTTACCTTAAGGTGTAGGGTATAATAACATGTCGATCATCGCCTAGGGAATGTTTTTTCGTTTTGAAGATAATACGAGTTTTGTAAGAAATATAAAACAATTATAGTATGTCAGTGAGGTCATATCGGTCATTATCCAGTTATGAGATGCAACTCGACGCATGTCACGCGGCATGGACTGAACTGCGCCACACAACATGAAGACTCCGATTTTTCCAATTTGTGTTTCCAGGCCAATAACTAGAAGCATACATAACGGACGGACGGACGGACGGACAGACACACAGGCAGACAGACGGACGAACTAAGTATTTAAGCCAATCAACGGATGCCAGTTGCATGGCTCAACTTGGCCATTAAGTAGGCCGTTGACAGGAATGAAGTCGCTGTGAGTGTGTGCTTATCGCTGCGATTGTACGCATTTCCATCAGTATTCATAACAATTCAGGCATCATGCGGGGTCGGGGCGACAACTCATTATTCAACGGCGTCGTGCCGTGACTCGTCTTGGACCGTGATCACTGGACCAGTGGCTCTGTTTGCTCCATCCTCCGCGTGGACCAAAGTCAAGGTTTATTGAATCTCGTGTGAGCCTCATTCTTAATTTTATTGTTATTAGATTTGCTTTTGGATTATTTCTCGTTCGTTTCGTTTTAATTTGTGTTGTTGTACGATTGCATATTCTTGTTGTTGTTGCACTTATTTTTTAATGGCACAAAAATGAGTACCCCGAAGTCTCGGACAGAAAACGGATGCAGAACACAGCGTTATAAGTCAAGCCATTTTAAGTGGGTTACTTTTATTGGCCGTATTCTATCACTGCAACTGTTGGTTGGAAGAAGAAGAAGGAGCAGGAGGGGAAGGAGGAAAAGCGTTGAAGCGTTCTCGAGAAGAAAAGAAAAATGGACTGATTTGCTCCAACTCAATGAAGTGAACTTTTAAACTCTTGCGAATTTAATACACAGCCATAAATTAAGTTCGCATTCAGGTGGAAAGAATTGAACGAGCCGTGTTAATTCCAAGTTATAGCATCCGCATCCTACGCTAAGTCGACTGGGATAATTTTATGTTTCAATTTAACCCACACACACACACAGAGCACTGCAAAATGTCACTTAGCTCAACTTACATGCTTCTCTTTTTAACGGTTTCTTTTGTTTCTTCTCTATTTCTCAGTGTGCGGGCGCCGCATGTTTCCCGAGCCGCGCATCGTCGGTGGCTCGAACGCTGCCTTCGGGCGCTGGCCCTGGCAGATCTCCCTGCGTCAGTGGCGCACTTCGACGTACCTGCACAAGTGTGGCGCCGCCCTCCTCAATGAGAACTGGGCGATTACAGCGGCTCATTGCGTAGACAAGTGAGTGCTCTTGTTGTAGAGTCGGTAATACGATTTCACGGTTCTTCTGCTTTGCCTTTCAGTGTGCCACCGTCGGACCTGCTGCTGCGTTTGGGCGAATACGACTTGGCAGAGGAGGAAGAACCATACGGCTATCAGGAGCGTCGTGTTCAGATCGTAGCTTCACACCCTCAATTCGACCCACGCACATTCGAGTACGATTTGGCGTTATTGCGGTGAGTGCCACGGAAACTGAGCCTTCAGATCGATGAACAATATTTTCACCCGCACATCTTCCCCGTTTTTCGCCCTCTTCCCCGCTCCTGTTGCAGGTTCTATGAGCCCGTCATCTTTCAGCCCAACATAATTCCGGTCTGCGTTCCGGACAACGATTTTGATTTCATCGGTCAGACGGCTTTTGTTACGGGTTGGGGACGCCTCTACGAGGACGGACCGCTGCCGAGCGTGCTGCAGGAGGTGGCGGTGCCGGTCATCAACAACTCCATCTGCGAGACGATGTACCGCGCGGCGGGCTACATCGAGCACATCCCGCACATCTTCATCTGCGCCGGCTGGAAGAAGGGCGGCTACGACTCGTGCGAAGGTGAGTCCTCTGAAATAATTTCCGGAGATAATACTATAGTAATTTCGACAATTTTCAGGCGACTCCGGCGGCCCCATGGTGCTGCAGCGTGAGGAGGACAAACGCTTCCAGTTGGGCGGCGTCATCTCGTGGGGCATCGGCTGCGCGGAGGCCAACCAACCCGGCGTCTATACGCGCATCTCCGAGTTTCGGGACTGGATCAATCAGATTCTGCAGTTTTAGTTACACTGACTCCGGTTTTTTATTTGCTTTTATCTTAAGTCTAGATAATATCTTAAGGAGTTCCAGCAGCTCAGTCCCATGAGCTACGCTTGCTCCGTAGTTAATTTTATCCAGTTTCATCCAATGTTTTATTTTCACCCCAAGGAACTTGTTCTCTGGTTATACATAGCGTTACCTCGATACATCCTGAAACCCGAAGGGCAGAGCGCTCGTTTATAACCAAAGCAACGACTAAACTCTTCCCCAGACGCTTTTTCAATATGTAGCTAGTATTAAAATCCACGTGTTTCTTGTGATTAACAAAAACTAAAGCAAACTTAAATGTTGAAGCACATTCAAAACCCATTCAAAAAATTGCGCCCATTGTTTTTAATTTATATAAATAATAGTAGACTAATAATACATCTGTAAGTTTTGTAAATATTCTGTAGTAATTATACTAATAATAGTGGTAATTTTTTTTATATAATTTTTTAAAGCAATATATTATAATTGTATACGCAGACACGAGTACAAAATGAAATGAAATCTTGCACATTTTATACTCGTCGACTCTTCAGTCAATATACTCGTCTAAACTGTTTCGTAGATAATTTTAATGCTCAGCTTAATAAGTTAACTGAATTTAGTGATCGCTATTCTAATATTTAATGTGTCGAAGGCACATTTAAATAGAATTTAATAAATAGTATTTTTAAATATGAGTTGAATAAATATTGAATTTAAATGCATACCTCGATATTTCATTATATGCAAATAGTTATAAAAATGCAATAAAAATTTACTTTTTAATCCAGACAAAGAATTAAGATGAAGTAGGTAAACAAGTAACTCGTTTCTCTTCAGATTTTCTGTTTTCTTCTTCGTCGATTGTCAATGCATTTCTGGAAAACTTGTTTCAGTTCCCCGAAAACATTTCACGAAACTAATTTTAAACAATTTCAATGAGTTTGGATCTGCTTCATTCCCCGATGATAGGCAATGAGCTAAATTCACAGTGGATTAATAGATTATAGTGGGTAAAATGGTAACTATGGGCCTAGCTTTTTGTTTAGCATCTGAGTAAAAACCTTAAATTCAGTCCACTTTTAACGGAGTTCAAAGAGCAACTTAATTCAGAAAACGTATAAAGTGAGTGTCTTTTCCAAAGTGTTTTTGTTGATCACAATTCTTAAAAAACCAAAATTACCCAAAATTCTTGGAAATAAGAAAAAGAAAACGAATAAGTTTTATCCTAAAGGTATGCAACCAAACTCAAACGCTCTCTTGGCAGTGAACGGTTCTAATGTCAGCTCCGGGAGCAAGAGCGTTTAACCAAACACACCTTCACCAAACGCACCTTCACCAAACACACCGTGGTGTGTTCGAAAAAGCTGTGGTGACAACGAAAACACATCACAGGTTGTGCCAAAAACCAAAGCGGTCAAAGGTCATGAGATTTGTCGAGAATCGCAGAGAAGTCGCGAAAAGTGTAATCATTAAAGAAACTTTCTGATGGCCCACCTTTTTTTTATGTTAATTATTATTATTTATTACCTCATTATTACTATTATTTATTTTACTATCAATTGTTATTACTTTCGCCTCTCATCCATTATCATTTATCATTACGGCGCTTCTCAAAAAAGCGCTTCTCCACTGACAACAACGAACAGCACCAGCCAGCCATCGGTTTGTTAGTCGCTTCGTTGGTCTCGTTAATGCTGCTTTTGGGACACCTTTAAAAAACTCAACCTTCCGCAAAAGAAAAGAGAAACAATTGGGCGTTTATAGCCCATTTTGTTGAAGACATTTTTATGCACAGAATTCGATTTCCGTTGACTTGTCTATTCTTCTTATTTATTTATTAAAAATGTACACATTTATTATTGCAGAATCCGCCACCATACATTAAATATTTATAAATAATTATTTTTTGAGGACAATTTAATGGAAGTCGAAATTTTAAAAAAAAATCCTGCATTTTTATGGGATTTGTTTTTAATTTTCGTTAATTAACGCTAGGTCTGGTCATTGGGTTAGTTTAGAGGGAGCGGGTGTAGGTTCCAGGATTCCTAAAATACTACTCATTATTCGATGAATATGAGTTTTATCTAGAGGAGTTTTAGACAGTTCGGCAATTCCACTTGTGAGCCTATCTAAGACTCCCCGTCCCCTAGTTAAGTTATTGCAAAAGTATAAAAAACTAAAAACCTAATAGTATTTTCATTGTATTTTTAGTCAAAACTAACGTTATTTAGACTAGTGAAAAATCATAAAATCAAAAGAATTAACCGCAACCACAGGGTTAGATTTTTAGATGGCACTAGGATTCTACTCGGACTATAGTCGATAAGGGGATTGCCGGGTAGATCCAATAGGGCCCCTCTAAGGTTTATTAACCTCTTATTTTCAATTGTAAACTTACAATTTTAATTTTTATTTTTAATTTAATTTATTTTTATTTTAATTTATTTTTCATTAATTTTAATTCATGTAGTTTTTAATTCATTTAATTTCCTTTTTCCCTTTATTTATTTATTTATTCATTTATTCATTGTATTTTTCCCCTCCCCATCCTAATAATTACTAGAAAACCTCCCGACTAACCATTTTTCGGGTTTTGATATCGACCCTCCCCTATACAAAAAATTGCATCACCCAAACTTATGGGTATGCAATAGAGATGAACACATCAGTTAGTATGTGTTCAACTCTTGTCGCGTGTGGTCGCTGTCTTCTTGAGGAATGGTAAGTGGATTTTTTGTTCTTTCCCTTTATATTATTATATATTTTATGGTATATTATATTATTAACACGTCTCAATCATATTTATTTCCAGCTACCGATTTACAATCTTACAGACTATTCCTAAAGCTAATTAAAAAAAGTAAATAAATTGAACCTAAATTTAGCCTCATTTACATTAAAATTAATAATATGTATGTGCAAAACTGTTGCATAAGTGTAAACACCTAGCGATAGGCTCATTATTAGCATAATTAGTCCTATGGACATTTTCAACAAACAGGCGATTCTGCCTTAGACTCCTAGGAGCTTCATAAAGATGGAAAAGTTTAAACAGATCGATACACTTAATATCCTCTGACAAAATTTTGTAAGCAAAAATCAACGAATAAAGACTGCGTCTATCTTTTAGGTATTGCAAGCCAAGCAATTTACGGCGTGCTTCATATGGAGGCAACCGCGAGCCAGGCCAAAATAACTTTTTTAACGCGTATTTGCTCAAAATCTTTTGAACTTTTTCTATACGATTGGAATGATTCATATATAAAGGATTCCAAACGATAGAGCAATATTCAAGTTTACTACGAACTAAAGAAACGTACAGCGATTTGATTGCCTGATTTGGGTCCTTAAAATGTTGTGTATTTCTTTTAATGAACCCAAGCATGGAATATGATTTAGAGATAACATAATCATAATGCCATTTAAAGCCCAGCTGAAAATGAAAAATTACTCCCAAATCATTAATTTCATCTTTACGAATTAACAACTGATTATATAAAGTATAATCGAACAAAAGGCCATTTTTATTCTTTGTGAATGAGATAACGCAACACTTATTAATATTTAGATGCAGATTATTTGAGCTACACCAATCTTGAAAAATAGATAAATCATTCTGAAGGCCAGTGCAATCAGATGTATATGAGGTACAACGGAATAATTTTACATCGTCAGCATACACTAGACAGCTCGATGATTTAAAATTCTGAGGTAAGTCGTTAATGAAAATTAAAAATAGCAGAGGCCCACAATGGGTACCTTGAGGAATGCCTGAGGAGGCATCAATAGCAACATCAGAGATGACTGTACCAATCTTCACAAAAAGCAATCTATCCATTAGAAAACTTTTAAAAAATGATATTAGCGTATAAAAGAATGAAATGATCTACTTTATCGAAAGCCTTGGAAAAGTCAGTGTATATAACATCTAATTGTTTACCATTTTCCATTGCCTTAGGAATGTAGTTGGAAATAAGCAATAAAGTTGAACATGTCGATCTGCCCGGTAAAAAAACCGTGCTGGGAATCAGAGATAATATTTTTTACGTGCTTTATCTTTGATTATATGATCAAATAATTTAGCGGTTGTGCATTGCTTCACAATTGCTCTATAATTATCAACATCACCGCGATCACCAGCTTTAAAAATTGGAACAATAAAGCAAGCTTTCCAGCAGTTGAGAAATGTTCCTTTTTTATACATTGTTGTTGTAAAGTCCCCATTTTCACATTTAAAACTAGACTTGAGACGTGTAATTGCAATGGAAACATCTATATCAGAAATAGTTATAGTATCCAGCATAGGAATGTTTGGAGTATCAAAGTCCAAATAACTATTATTTGAGGGAGGCGAATATTTTTGGAAAACATTTTTAAAATATCTAGAAAAAAGATAAGTGGATTGTAGTGCATTATTGGATTTAAAACCTTTATATTCCATGCATGCAGGATATCCATTAGATTTGCGTTTACAGTTTATATGCCCCCAAAAATGTTTTGGATTAGATTTTAAATTGCTTTCGATTTTAAATATATAATTTTTATAAAGGAACTTATGTGGAAAGTCAAATTCGTTTCGAAGGCGGACAAAAAGATTATAATCACCCTCACAATTTGTTTTTCTGAATTTCTTAAATGCTTTGTTCTTGACATTTTTTAAATTCGCTAATCTAAAATTAAACCATGGAGCTTTATTTCCAGGAATAGTAATACTTTTAGTAGGAACAAACTGCAATGCCGAAATATGAAGTTTAGCACACAACAACTCCTACACTCTAGAAGGGTCAGCACAATTAATTAATGGATTCCAGTCAACATTAAATAAGAATTCATTAATCGCACCAAAGTTACCTTTGGCAAAATCATGCTGAGTTGATGAAGCAACTGCTACTGGGCCGAATTTATAAAAACCAAATTCAATGATCAAGGCATTATGATGTATACTATTTTTGATGATAGATGAAAGGCTTTTATAACAATTTACTTTTAGGTCGCTAGTAACAAAAACTAGATCGAGGATTCTATTTAAGCCATTCTTGGTGTCATTTATTTGACAAAAATCACTAGACAGAAAATAGCTCATAAGCGTTTTCAATATCTGATGAGAGATTGAAGGGAAGTAGACATTTATCCACATAGGACCAAGATATACCACTTAAATTAAAGTCACCCATGACAATCGTGCTGTGACAAGAGTTACGATTATCTACTATGCCATTTATGTTATCTAAGTGCTTTTGGTAAACTTCATAAGAACTATTAGGAGGGATGTATGATAAGAAAAAGTAAATTAAGTTAACGTTTGATATGCTAATTTCTACACAAATTGTTACTGCGAAATATACTTTTAACTGCAAGCAGCACTCCACCACCTCTGCTTCGGTCCGAAGCAATAGGACAGCGATCATGGCGATAGACAATTTAGGGGCTGTCGAAAAGTTCTCTAGAGGAGATGTCACTATGTAGCCAGCTCTCTGTGATAGCCACAAAATCGTATTCATGGAGAGAACTAGCGAGTAGAAATTCCGAGGTCTTCGTCCTGATGCCACCCATATTTTGGTGGTAATCGAAAATGACGCTAAAGTAGATTCATTTCGATGTTCAGTGCTGCTAAGGGGCTGCATTGGCTCTTGTGGAAGAGCTCACGCAAGCACATAATCAGATGGCAAGCATTCAAGAGTTGAAACGGGTGCCAGGTACGAATATCGCAATGGAGAGGCAGTCTGATGAGATGTGGATGCAGGCTTCAAGGGTGCTGATTGACAATGATTGCTGAAGTCGATGGATTCAAAGCCGAGTTTAATAAGTTTTTTGGCTTATTAAAGGTTTTACTTTCACTGAAAGTGGCCATAATTCCTTGTTGAAAGCTTTGCTGTACAAAGGTGATGGTACATCAAGTTTAAAGTTTATGAAACGGAGTTTAGAAATGTAAGAAATGCCTTCAAATATGAATAAAATTCATATTGTACACAACGGAGAAAGCATCACAAGTTGGAGCAGTACCAACGACAATGTTGTGGGAATGGATGGTGGCTTTTCGGATCCAATCGTGGGCAGGATTAGTGCCACCAACCGTGTCCTCCATTGTTGTACAATCAGTTGAAACTTGAGTAGTGCCACCTCCTTCACCCAAAGATCCACTGGGATTGGGAGCAGCTGAACCAGAAACTGCCAGAACATCAGGGCGAGCAACAGCCATCATTGGAGCGTCAACATGACTACCAGCAAATCTGCCACAATTCTGGCTATTTTTAATAGTTATTCCTTTTTCCCGGTTTGGCTTTGGCAGTTCAGCAATTTGCTTATTGGAATTATTAGAATTAGGCAACACAGCGACAACATCATTTGTCGTGTTTACAGTAATTTGATTGCATAAAATTTGTTGAAAACCGGTTTTGAGCTCATTTACTTCACTATTTAATGTACGTACATATATAGCAAAGATAATAATTAAAATGAGGATTTTAGGCATCAATCACAAAGAAAAATAATATTTATATTGTCCGCAATAACTTTAAATTGAATATCGTCAATTTTACCACAAAGTTTATGGAATTTAGACTTGCATACGCCGCAAGTCAATTCACTGTTATTAGGAATGCATTGAAAGCATTTTGAACAATTAGTTTTAAGAGGCACTGACATAATAGCGACCGTACACTTTGTACGTCAGGAGAGAATTGTTATTAATATTAAATATTAATGAATTGATTAATCAATTCCTGGGTATACAGACCATCATCCAAATATATATAATACATAATATACAGTATATATATATACACAAAATATTTTATTCTATGGTTTATGGGTTGGTATTGAGATTTAATAATAAACATTATTTGTATAATATTAATAAATCTGAGACACCCTTTTTCTTTTTTTTTCACTGGAATAGCCGTTTTTGAACACTTCCTTTTCCTTACAACACTTCATAATTTTATAATCTATTACTATTTTAAGGAGAGTATTTACAGAGATTAACCTTTTTCAAGTTTAATTAAATTTTGCCTTCCCCTTCTCCCTTAATTCCCACCTTTCCCCTTCCCTATCCCCTTAATTGTTCACACCTTCCCAAGGACTTGCCGTTTACGGTTTGACATCGACCCACCCCTACATTCGAAAAATTGCATCACTCTTGGCATTTGGAGTATGCAATTAAGATGAACACATAAGTTAGTATGTGATCAACTTTCGTCGCATGTGGTCGATGTCTCCCGAAAACTTGGTAAGTGGTTTTCCTTTTTCTTGGGTTTTTCATTAATTGATTAATTATTATATTTTATTCTATATATATTTATTATATTTTATTATATTGTTTTATTGTTGCCTCTATGAGGCAGCATACTACGAGGCACATGGTGGAATGGGCAGCACATGTGTGCAGTGCATTCCACGTACATATGTGTTATACGTATATTTTGTACTTGTGCTGGTTGTGTCTCTGTTGCACACATCACTTTTTGTTGTTTTTCTATCTCCCAGTCTCTTCGCAATTTTTCTGCAGATATATGCAATGGTGATTGCACACACACTAGTTGGTTGTGTAAGGACTTACATATATGTATGTATATATATAGTAAAAAACCCTCTAATGAGTCCCTTTCAGGCGAGGGACGAAAAACGTTTCTGGGTGTTGCCTGTAAAGTAGTTTAGGCAAACAGGCCTTGTAATGGGAGTGTCGCTTTAGACACTTTTATAACAGTTTTTATACCCTACACCTTAAAGTAAGGGTATATTCACTTTGTCACGAAATGTGTAACAAGCGTGATCAGCGTGACCTTCGATTTAGCCATGTCAGTCGATTTAGCCATGTCCGTCCGTCTGTCTGTCTGTCGGTTGAAATCACGATCACAGGAGAACCGGTGAAGATATCGTGATGAAATTTTCCATAAACATTGTTTCTTGTGGTGAGCAGGTAATGAAAATGGGCAAAATCGGTCCACGACCACGCCTATTTTTTATTAAAAATGTAATATTAGCGTTCGTTTTTGAACTATTACAACAAAATTTCAGTCCTGGGTATAGAGTAGCATTATCCGTTAATATGCCAAATATGGGAGTGAACCGTGATCTTTTAGGTTACACAGGCAAAAGAGGTTATATTTTTAAATATGTATATAAACTTCCTCAATAAAACTTTAAATAACAACTTGTTTTACCAAAAAACATTACATCATAACTGGGTGCGGTCCGCCCACTTTTACACTACATATAGAGTATAGCAGTATGAAAACAAATTTATTACCACGGAAATAAAGTTAAAATGAACACAATTATAAAACAACTAAGCTAGTTATTTTGTTTTGAAAAAGGTAATGACCGCGCCTACTATTTATACAGAGGCGTAGCTAGGACTCATGGAAGCCGGGACGGTTAATCAACTTGCAGCCCCAAAAATTCCTAGGATTCAATAAGTCACTACTTGATTTCCACAACTGCCGCCCCCGACATTGTGTCGAGTGGACCGCCACACCCTAGCTTCGGCATTTTTTTCAAAACTTTTAGGTGTAGGGTATCTAAGATTCGGCCAGGCCGAATATAATTTTCTTACTGGTTTTGCTTTGTATTCCGGTTTTTGTTGTTTTTTTATTGTTTGTTTATTGGTTTTTTCATTTTTGTTTTGTTTTTGGGTTTTTCATTTTTGTTCTTCTCTAGTGTTTATTTGTGTGTTCTATTTCTCTCTAGTGTTCTATTTTTATTATTAATTATTTTTATAATAATACAATAAGATTGGACAGGTTAGACAGGTTGTTCAATTATATTTTGTTTTTCGAACCAAGACAAAAGACGTACGAAACAGTCATCTTAGTATAGATTTCTAGATTATGTAGATTTTAGGTAGGGAATAAATGTGCTGACTGTGAATGAAATTAACCAGGGTTAGCAATCAATGGTTGGTTGGTTTTTCACCTAGGAGTTGCCACAATCATCACGTGTAGGGTTAAAACATTAACTTTTAATAACATTTATTCCAATTTAAATAAAATTGATTAAAATATTTAATGATTATTAGATTTTCTTAATTAAAACTAATTAATAACATTTTTAATTTTTTCATTCTTATCGTTAGGTTTAGCTAGGGACAAAAAACTTAATATTGTTTAAATTGGAAAAAATGTCCCATAAAATGATGCCCTGCAAAAAAAACTACTTTCAATATTCTGCCTGCTTCAGTCTTTCTCAATATCTCTCTCTTTCCTCTCTTCTCACCCGCAGGATCACGTACATATGCCGTTCGATTTCGAATACGCTGTCAACGACATCGACACCGCTAACGACTACTCGCGCAAAGCGTCCAGCGACGTCACCACCGGCGAGTACTGTTCAGATGCCCGACGGATGTACGCAAATCGGTGCGCTACACCGCCGACTGGAAGCCGAGTTCCATTGGAAGACCACGGCGGACCGCTCAACTTGAAGCCCCACTGACACTGAACACTGCCCGCCCCCAAGCCGACGTATTCAGCTCAACCAGGCTGAGGTGTGGATCCTCGAGGACGAGTCCTGGTCACTGGCCAAGCAGGTCGAATTAACGCTGCCGTCAATGCGGTAACTTCCTTCTTCTTCTAATAAGAAATAATCATCACCATTATAAAATTTGTTGAAACAATAAATGTTGAAGTATATAATCAAACAATGTGCATTTCCACACCACCTATGAGGTATGCACTTGGCGCGTTACCGATTTTTTTTTGGGTGTTCGGTTCCCCAGTAGGTTCCCTACTAGGCCTATTATCACCCTAGGCCTACAACATACATATCTTACCAAAATTTTGTGCCTCATTTATGTATGAGTTCAGATAACGTTTCGTAAATGCTTCGTTCAATATAATTTCGACTTCGACGCCATTTGGGTCAGGTGTAATATCTGTGGCAACATTTCGCTGCTTCTCTATCTCCTCAATTTCCTCCAATTTTTTTTCGAGGTTTGCGAGATCTTGCAACCACAACGTAGAATCAGTTTTTTCTTTAAATTCTTCTAAATGAATAGATTTCTGATTCAACTGTTTCAGCAATGGTTCTTTGTATGTTGGCGTAAACATTATCGCCTGCATATCTGTCAAATACTTATAATGAACAGCTTCTTCTTTCTGCTGTTCTTCTGTTTCCGATCCCTGTTCAGCATTGTTATTGGGTTCGTCATCTTCTATAACCCCCCAATTTTTTTGCCCTTCTTTTACAGGGTCTGCACAGTACTCACGTTTTTTGAATTCATTAATTAAATTATTGGAGCCGAGAAGCGATTCGGCATGAAAACTTTCAATGAAGCGTATTTGCTCTGAAATTCGCTTAGCCTGTGCTTCTAGAAGACCCATCAGATAATCTCTTCGTTTAACGTAGAACTCGGAACGCAACGAAAAGAATTCTTTAAGGATGTCCAATTCCGTGTGGTAGTGACGTACGCAGCTATTTATGTCATTGCAATACATCATAGTACTAGACATTGTATAAATTAAATTGAAGGTCTTATGGAATTCTCCATTTAATGCCTGCTTGCGCTTAAATGCTTCTGCCGTCACAGTTATCACAAAATGTACACGTGTTGTGTACAGCCTTTCTAACCTTAGTTTCTTTTAGTAGCGGGTCTAAAACTTTGTTTTTATAATCGTCCGAATATAAGCTCCGATTGGTAATTCCGTAATTTCAGCTATATAGTCCTGGAGGATACGGATATTTCCCAAACAAAGATACTTTCCGTCGTCGGAGATTTTCCGCCGACTTTCCGCCGTCGGAGATTTTCTCAATTTTCCCCGTAAAATTTTTGTACCAAGGCTTCATTGGTGCGGGGTCTTTCTTGTGAATCATGCGTCTCAAATTCGCAATCACATCACGCGGGTTATAATTAAGAAATTTTGACTTCTTGTAACTGACGCTCTGGGACCCATCAATCAACAGTATCGGTATCACCGGTATAAAATGCTTTGGTTCAATTTTTTTTCCGCTCTCGAATTTGTAATTTAAGAGCGCACTATCGTCCGGGTGGTAAATAAAAGGAGCCACTTCAGACATCTTTGTCGAAATATAGGAGGCATCAGATGCATTTCTGCATTTTGCACGTGTGCCAAAATTACCCTAATGTGAAATATGTACATTAATTTTAATTTAGAAAATTATGTATTTAGTTAATGATGAAGTTTAAACCTAATCGGACACAGTTTAAACTTCATCATTGTGTTCATGTTTGTGGACTGCGGTCCACATTGTATCCGTTGTATTATCTGAGGTACCTCGCGCTGTCCATTAGCCAAATTTGGCTCCCTATAAAATAAATATAATTTAATATAAATAAAATAAATATATATTTAATAAAATTAATTGGCTTACCTCCGCGTCCACAGTAACTTGCGTGGACCAGCGCGACCGCCGACGTCTCTGCGGTAATTTTTGACTATAAACTTTTGTAAAACGTTAAGACTATACAATAAACTATATATAGAAATTGTTTATTTGTTCGTACAAATTTAAAATATTGTATAGAACGATATTTTACTTTAATATATGATATTTGAATAATAATAATAATTCTGCCAAATTGGTCGAAATGCTATACAAGCAAACAGTTTAATTTCGTAAAAAACCACATCGAGTAGAACCGTATGCTGTCCGTTTCGTCCGTGTCAGAATGTTTCGTTCGAATCCTAACAAAAAATAATGGTAATTTTGGTCAGTTATACAAAATTCTTATCTTACGGCTGTGTTCATATTATTTATTATTATTCTTTCGTTTCATTCGGGATCGTTTCAAACCAGACAGGAGCGATCAAAAGTGTTGTTGTTGTTGGAATTACCATTAGAAACAACAACAGCAATAAAATTTGAGATCTTCAGCAACTCGTATATTTTTTTTTTGCTGAATTGACATGATTTCAGCGAATTGTTTATTATTGCTTAAATTTGTTATAAAATGAAACGAATAATCTTCTAAATTGTAGAATTTTCAATTAAAATTATCATTTCATGATTAATTAAATTTCTTATAAAATATTTGTTAAAAATTAACCGAATATCTTCTAATTGTTGTAAAATTGAATTTTCAATTAAAATTATCATTTCATGTTTTATTAATCTTCTAAATTGCAGAATTTTCAATTAAAATTATCATTTCACGATTATTTAATTTTCTTATAAAATGTAAGAAATTTAAAATGTAAAAATTTCAGGCCATTAATCTAAGTATATTAGGATTTATATTTTATTTATTATTTATTTTTATTATTTTTTATAATATATTAGTAGATTTCGTTGCTGAAACTTTAAACATAGCATAAAGTAAATTCAAGAACAAAATTTAAAAGGGATCTTTGAAGAAAAGGTGAACCAGTCCACCGACCAGAAAGTTAAGCTACAATCAGCAGCGAGTCCACCAACCGCCAAAGAAACGGCAGATCACAGGTAAGTCTCTTACTTTACAAAAACCAAAAATTATCCAAACGAGTTCCTTGAAAATGGAACCAAGGGTTTCCTGAATCACTCTGTGCTCGAAAATGTGCAAAGAAATGTTTTAATATACTTTGTATTTAATCGAAATTTAAAACGTGCCTTTTATTATTTAACCCTCAAATACAACGATTTAGTTCTTAATCACAGAGGAAAGAATTTTCTTAAATTCTGGAAAATTAGAAAACTGAAGTGATTTATAGATATATGCACTTATTTTTAGTTCTTTGAAATATGTCAACACATTTACATTTTGTATATACAAAGAATTTCAGAATTGCTATTAACATTCCAGTTTGTTTTAAATTTTTTTTCAAGGCTATTGCTTAATTTTTATAATTTAGACCAATCCTAAATTCGTTTTAGTTAGTTTGTTATATATGTATATAGTTTTCAGGAACACATTAATAAAACAAATCCTATTCCGAGTCGTTTTACTTTATTTGCACTCTCAATCTCAATAGTTACCAAAAATTAATGAAAAAAAAACCCTTATTATATTATCTAATAAACAATATTAAAAGCAAATAGGTTATTAAATTTATATAAATATATAGGTAAATGGAACGTGGTTTTGGCATATCTACATATTTGATTCACCTCATTATTACATTCGGTTTTCCGGTCATTAAGCTTTTTGTCCCTGGTTAAACCTAACCGTCAAAAATGAAAAATTAAAGTTTTTTATTGATTAGTTTTAAATACGAAAATCTAAAATAATCATTAAATATTTTAATCAATATTATTTTAAAATGAATAAATGTTAATTAAATTTAATTTTACTCCCGTTTTTTATGTTCTAAACCCTACTCGTGTTGATTGGGATAACTCCTAGGTGAAGAACCAAGCAACCATTGGTTCCTAACCCTGGTTTATTTCATCCACAGTCATCACTATTTGCCCTACGTAAAAGCTACATACTCTAGAAAACTATACTAAGATGGCTGTTTCGTACGTTATTTGTCTCGGTTCGAAAAAGAAAAAAATGTATACTTAATAGCCTGCCTAACCTATCCAATCACATTATATTATTATAAAGATAAATAATAATAAAAATAGACATATAAACACTAAGAAAACACAAAAATTAAAAATCAAAAAACAAAACAAAAATGAAAAACATTGTCACAAAAGCAAACAAAAACCGAAAAGCATGCAAAAATTCTTATAGAGATGTCAATAAAAAGACACTCCCATAACAATTATAAGTAGGCCTTTTTGCCTAAAACTACTTTACAGGCAACGCCCAGAAACGTTTTTCGTCCCGTGCCTGAAGGGGACTCATCAGTGGGCTTTTTATATAAATAAGCGCTTACACACACAACCAGTATGTGTGTAATCACCTATATATTCACAAAATTTTTGCCACGAATGGCTAAAAGAAGGAATTAATTATTTTAAATTGCCTCAAGAGGCGACAAACATTAATAAATAATATATTAAATAACAACTATTAATCAATAAATCAATTAACAATTGTTAGATAATAATAATATAATAATATAATATGTATGGGAAAAAAATCAAAAAACACTTACCATTCCTCAGGAAGACAGCGACCACACGCGACGAGAGTTGAACACATACTGATATGTTCACCTCAATTGCACACTCCAAATAACAAGAGTGATCCAAGTTTCGAATGGGATGGGTCGATCTCTACCCTCAAATGGCAAGTCTGCGGGAGGGAGTGAGCAATTGAGGGGATAGGGGACTGATGGAGGAAGGGGGAGGGGAGAAATTAAGGGAGGAGGGAAGGAAAAAATTTCTTAAAAATTAAAAATAATAATTATAAAAATGAAATTATTTAACTTTAATATACAAAAAAATTAAATCAAAATTAAAAGCAAATTAAAAAATAAAAATAAAACGCCTTACTTAATAATCCTTAGAGGGACCCCATTGGATCTACCCGGCAATCCCCTCAGAGTGACTATAGTCCGAGTAGAATCCGGGAGCCATAAAAAAATCTAGCCCTACGGTTGCGGTTAATTCTTTTGATTTTTTTATTTTTATTTTTAATGATCTAAAAATAATGTTAGTATATTATAGGTTAATTAGTTTTTTATACTTTTGCAATAACCTAACTAGGGGACGGGGAGTCTTAAATAGGCTCAGAGTGGAATTGGCGAATGGTCTAAAACTCCTCTAGATGCAACTCATATTCATCGAATAATGAGACGCATGTTAGATGGAATCCTGGGACCCCCACCCACTCTCTCTTAACTAATCCAATGACCAGACCTAGCGTTAATTACGTTTAAAAAAATTCCAAATTAACTTTTTAACCTATCTTATGTTTATGTACTTTTTTGTACATATACATATATCTTTTCTAATGCCTTAGGGGTGATGGGATGGATCTTAAGTAAATCCAGATTAAGTTAGGAGGAGGTCAAAAACCCTCAATAATCGGAACTTAGATTCATCGAATCTTTAAGTCATGGGTTAATGAGAGAATATAAGGACCGCCCCCTTTACCCCGTGTGACGCGTTACAGCACCACGCCACAAACAACAAAATAAAATAATAATAAAAACATATAGATATATGTATATATATAAAAAAAACGTTAAAATATAGAAAAAAAATTAATTTAATACTCCCACGGAGGGAAGCTTAGGATAAGGTATAGAATAAGTTGAACATGAATTAAATGAATTTTGAGAAAAAAAGGAAGGATCGGAAAACTTAGAAGCAAGGGCAACTCTGGCATAGAAACCAAGCACCTGGCAACCCTAAAGCAACAGCTGATCAAAAGAAACACAACAACAACGAAAGGCACAAAAGGGGTATAAAAGCAGGCACACAGGCAGCCAGAAGGCAGTTCGTCACCGGCAGCGGTCGGAGTAACATCGAGAAATCCTGGCTTCAGCAAAAATATTGGTAAGTTGCAAAGTAGCATCCTCGTCCTCCCTACTCCCCCTTCATCGCTATAGGTGTACGGTAGCATCCACGCCTGCCTACAGCATCCTCCCTATTCCTCCTTCATCGCTATAGGTGTACGGTAGCATCCACGCCTGCCTACAGCATCCTCCCTATTCCTCCTTCATCGCTATAGGTGCACGGTAGCATCCACGCCTGCCTACAGCATCCTCCCTCTTACCCCTCCACCGCTATAGGTGCACGGTAGCATCCACGCCTGCCGACAGCATCCTCCCTCTTACCCCTCCACCGCTATAGGTGCACGGTAGCATCCACGCCTGCCTACAGCATCCTCCCTCTTCCCCCTTGCCACCTTGCCCTTTCGCTGCTACACGCAACACACCAAAGCGCGTTCATCGGCGCACAGCAGCACGGTCACCGACGCACATCAGCGCACACCGAAGCATTCATCAGCGCACAGCAGCGCATTCACCGGCGCACAGCAGCGCGTTCACCAACGCACAGCAGCGCGTTCACCAACGCACAGCAGCGCGTTCACCGACGCCCAGCAGCGCATTCACCGACGCAACAGCAACACGCGCCGAAGTGTTCACCAGCGCGCAGCGGCGCATCCACCGGCGCACAGCAGCGCATTAACGAAGCGTTCACCGACGCAACAAGCAGCGCACACCGAAGCGCAGTCACCGGCGCACAGCAGCGCATCCACCGGCGCACAGCAGCGCATTCACCAGCGCACAGCAGCGCATTCACCGGCGCACAGCAGCGCTCTCGCCGACACGACAGCGGCACACACCGAAGCGCATTTATCGGCGCACAGCAGCAACCATACATCAGATGGTTTACTGACAAATAGGTGTCTAACCACTGTTCCATGCTAGACCCACGAACCAACTGTTCGGACATACTCCGTCAAATAATCGAGTCATAAATGAACTCCGGGAAGAGTTTCGGTTTTTGTTTGTTTTTGTGTTTTTTGTGACAATGTTTTTCAATTTTGTTTTGTTTTTTGATTTTTAATTTTTGTGTTTTCTTAGTGTTTATATGTCTATTTTTATTATTATTTATCTTTATAATAATATAATGTGATTGGATAGCTTAGGCAGGCTATTAAGTATACATTTTTTTCTTTTTCGAACCGAGACAAATGACGTACGAAACAGCCATCTTAGTATAGATTTCTAGATTATATAGCTTTTACGTAGGGAAAAAAGTTATGACTGTGGATGAAATAAACCAGGGCTAGGAACCAATGGTTCCTTGGTTCTTCACCTAGGAGTTGCCCCAATCAACACGTGTAGGGTTTAGAACATAAAAAACGGGAGTAAAATTAAATTTTTAATTAACATTTATTCATTTTAATAGAAAACTGATTAAAATATTTAATGATTAAATTTTCGTTTTGAAATTTATTTTAATTAACATTTATTCATTTTAATAGAAAATCGATTAAAATATTTAATGATTATTTAAATTTTCTTATTTAAAACTAATTAATAAAAAATTTTAATTTTTCATTCTTAACGGTTAGGTTTAGCCAGGGAGAAAAAGCTTAATATTTTGCCTACCAAAACTTCCAGCAATCATACACGGATCAATGGATTGTTTGCATTGGACTGCTTTCACTGATAACTGGACTTCACACGAATATCACCTTGGTCAATAGTATGGTACACAGAACCGGACACAATCGAGGATTCTCCTCCAATATTTTCGACTTTGCAATAGCGACGTCGGTAGCTAGTTGAATTTCAATAGCGATGTGTTCCTATACCACGCACACACTTTTATATACGATATATTTTAATATCTATTACTTTAATGCGCTTATTAATTGAATTTAATACAATAAACAAAAATTATTGCCCGATTCCTCCAAAAACTTTCTGTTAATAAACGAAACGTCATTTAAAATGTCATAAAACCATGACGTCCTATGGTGAATAACACGTACACTATACGTGTAGCAAATATTCATTTTATTTTGACACATTTTTTGGCGGGAAAAGAGTTTCCCATCTCATTAGCTCTGGTGAGGTGTCCAATATCTATCTACTTTGACATGAGCAGCACTTTTTTTCTGCGTCAAACCTATTATACTTCGCACTAAACTGTTTTCTCAAAAATAAAATACATAAATTTTATGTACATTATAAATATAATAATAGTGTAAATTCAAGTATAAAAACAACAGAGTACCAAGTGTACGTAAATTAACTAAACTAACAAAATTAGTGATCAAAGTGTTTTTGTGAAGTAACGTTGATAAGCGGTGGTACCGTTAGCAGATCCGTTAGATCGAGCATAAGGCCTCAAACACAACGCAGCTTCAGCTTTTTCGACGGCTTTTTTGAAGTCGGAACAAAATACAAAATTACTTCAGCTTCAGGCATCAACAGCTGTTATTGTTTGTTTACGTTTACAAAAAAAAATAAATTAGAAATTTTATACACAAAAAAATAAAAATATCTTGAAATGATTAACAAACTACTTATAATTGGGGCACTGGTCCACATTATGCAGCTTGTTTCAATTGAAAATAGACATGAGTCCACGAATTTCTGGTATTAATTTTTTTTCAAGTTCATTATTTTGCCTGCTGAAATATAATAAAAACATATGAAGTAAAAAATTTTTATTGCTGTCAAAATCATATTGTTTTTGTTGGAATTTTTGATGATAAAACGTAGACAACACTTTTGAGGGCTTCAAATTTTTTGAAGCCATACGAAAATGTATTTTGAGGCCGCCTCAGGTTTTTTTTTGTTCCCATAAGATTTTGCTTGTGTTCGTTTTTGAAGCTGAAGCTGCGTTGTGTTTTATACATAAAGCAATAAAAAAATAAGAAGAATGAAGGGAATGAAAGTGAACGTCAGCATCACTTCTCAAATGTTTTATCAGCATTAATTTTATATCATTTTAATTTAATTTCATTATGCAATTATGTGGTTTTCCTCCTAATGTTTAGAAGTTAGCTGATTTTCCTTCTAATGCTTAAAATAGCGTGGAACGTGAGAGCACGAGAATAGAAATAGAATAGAATAGCTCGAAAAAATTCATTTCATTTTTATTTCAACTTCAGATTTATTTTTATTTTAATATTAAATTCATTTTAATTATATTTCAATTTCATTTCATTTTGCACTCATGTGGTTTTCCTCATACCTCGTTCGTGCTTTCAGGAAAAAAAATATTGAAAATGACGAGCTTTCAGGAAAAGTTATTCGCTTCGCAGAAAGAGAAACGATTTTGCGTATGGTGCTTGTTGCAGGCGAAGACAACACGCGGTAAGTTTATTCAAATTTATAATACTTTTATTATACGATTATAAAATCACGATTAATTAAATCGATCTCGTTATTTTCACTAAACTATTGATTTTTCCCTCAAAAACAACTATAAAAGTGATTTGAATTCGATTGAATAAAAATTGATAATTTGTGGCTGCAGCAACTACGCGCTGTCAGCGGTTGCCAACAATTTTTGCCGAACATGTTGAATGCGTGCTTTTGATTCCACGATCAAACGTCAAAAAAGTGCCACTTTCTACAATGCAACTTGACTGGAGAACAGACGGAGGCCGGTTTTTCCAGTCGCTTACAAGTTTAGTTCTCATGCCAGCAACTTGCATGAGCCAACAACTCAGCCAATACGATGTAGTCTTCATCTCTTTTATAAAGTGTTCAAAGCACTGGTACCCAAACGAGCCGCTTCAAGATTCGCAACACGTGCTATCGACGGGTGCTGAAATTCTGCAAAGCAACTGAAAGTGCTTCTCTCTGAATGCGAAACTTTCTACTTCGGCGCCTTCGTTGACTTTATGGCTGCTGCTGTCTTTTTATAGCGGTCTATAAGGTGGCCGGAGGAGAGGTCAAGAGAGAAGCCAAATCGTCTGCCGCCGTCAACATGTTTTATTGGGCGCTTTAACGACCACGCCCCCCCAAAGTGATGTACTCTAATAATGGAGTTTCGCAGCCGCAGATGGATTATTAACGGGTTCAGAAGAGGACCATGTTTTCGTTCGAGTGCCTGAGAAATTTGATAGAGTTTTTTCTACAAAACTTTCGCTTTTCTTCAGTCTTCAAGTACTTCAAGCCATCAGCTCAACCCGAGTTAGCAGAGTCTTCTTGTGAATGTTTTGACTTCTTCTTATTCAGATTTTATATACCAACTTTCCGAGGCAGCAAGTCGTGAGTTTGTTTTGCGTCTGCTTCGCCCGGTTAAATATGGGTTTCGGTTTTCCCGATGCGTCTAGAGTCATGATGTTTCGTGTCATTATAATCATGTGATCATATCATTGGTGTTTTTTACTTGTTTCTTGAGTTGAATACCTGTCGATTGTCTTCAACTCCTAACTCGTTAACCTTTAATCATCCATCCTCATCTCCGTGCTTCGACCGCGTTATTGTTCTTCATTGCCGCTTATCGTTAACGTTAACTTTAACTTTGTGCTTATCCTTATCGTTATCGTTAACAACACAATCGTAATTGAGCCAAATCACTTTCTCATGCGTCCAGATTCAGTCTGTTTGTTGTTATTTCTTTTGTTCTTGTGATGCTTGTGTTGATCTTTATTCAAAATTGTATTGATTTGATACCAAAAGGGATCTGTATCTGAAGTGGTACTGCTTTTGAACGGCGATAAAAAAAGATAAGACCTTTCCAACAAAATCAGAGCTTCAAATGACCCTTTAAACACAATCAATCCACTTATAAAATTTTTCTCTAAGATTTTTTTCTCTTTTAAATGATGGCTTCGATAAAAATCGTTTGCTCTAATTAAATTATATTCTACTATATTGATCTTAAAGGAAAACGAAAAACTGCATTGAACAGAAAAGTGAGAGCGTATATCAGTCACCGAAGACGATGACGATGACGTTTCGAGGCAGCTCAAAGTATTCACAGAAGCCGCCTCCATTTCAAGTGACTACGCTTTCTGAGTGGAGTTGAAAAATACTGATCAACGATCGACTGCATGATTTTTCAATTTCATTACGTTTTTACCTCCAGCTGCTTGACTTCGCTACTTTTGACAAGGCAACAATTTAATGAGGTAATGAAATCCAATTGAATGAAAGTGAAAAATTTTATTTGGACACGAAAAAACGGTGAGGAATATAAAAGTTAAAAAAAAGTTCACTCAAAGGTCACATTATTGTTGTGTTGTTATTGTGGTACACAAAGTAGCCGAATATAATCAAAACTTCAAGTTATTTTGAAGTCTTTCCCTGCCTCCCTAATTTTTTAAAGCCTCTTTTTTAAATCATGTTGCATTCAAACTTGCAAAAACACTTTCAAAATATCGAAATTTCTCTTTTATTTTTCATAGCTACAAAGTATAATTTGAAGTCTATCCGTCAACTTCATCTACAATTTGGAACTTTAGTAAATTCAGCAAAATGTTTGTCTTGGTTTTGACATAACTATTATCAATTTTATTTTCAAACATTAAAACATGTGAAAGTGAAAACTTTATCACTTTAAGTTAACAAAAATAATATATACTTGTGATATACCCGTCTATATATCAAAGTTATTGAAAACTTTTCTTGGGGCAACTCAAAAATCGTTTGAAGCTCCAATGTAAAGAAGAACCAACCAACCATTAAAACTACTCGTATACCATCAACGACAACCTCTGAAAGCGGTAACCATAAACTGTGGATGCATGCACGAGCTGTCAAGTTAAGATTTAAGACTGCTCATGACCTCTTCATAATTTCGGGTCTAAAAAGAAAATCGTCCAACGAAAACAAAACCGAAAAACACTTTCGACTCAACTGAATCTTTTGTTTATTTCTTTTGTGGGAAACCAACGATTAACATGTGAAAACAAAAAACGCAGTGTGAACTATAAAAAAGCGCAATGAAAACACATAACAAGGGTGATAAATAAATAAAGAAATAAATAAAAAATTATTAACACCGAAACAAATAAAAATAAAGCATGAAAAAGAATTTATAATCTACAGAAGAAAAACAAACTTACAAAGAGTTGAAACAAAGATCAGTGAGAAAAACCGAGATACGTAAGGAAAAAAAGTAGGGTAAAGAAACGGAAGCAGCTATCAAGAGATCGAGATGAAGTTGGGAGAAAATTGAGACATCCGAAAATGAGAAAAGGTACACCAATAGACTAAAGCACCTGAACTAACTAAAGATTTAGACTTTGAAATCTTATAATGAATATTATTAATTCATCAGATTTGATTGACGAAAACGATCATTTCTCCAGAGGTGTTTTTTCAAAGATTATTGTTGCTGTTGTTGGGATTATCTTTAAACTAATCGCCGTTTTAAATACTTTTTTGTTACTCAATTCAAATTGGTCATTAATTCAGTAGCAATAGTATTTTTGTCACTGATTCTAAAATTATGTATCTTTAACAAAAAACCTCGGTTTTTATTTATTTATTTTAAAATATTACAAATGATCTTATCTTAAAATAATATAAAAGAAAACAATAGAATAGAATAGAATGGAAAATTAATGAAATAAAATACAAAATTAATAATTAAAATAAATTATAAAATATTAAAGAAAAAGAAATGTTTTTGAACAACTTTCGAAGTTTGTTTGTTTCCGATGTACGATGTTACGAAAGTTTATTTATTTATTTTGTTGGGTAGCCATTGTGTACCTTGTTGTTGTTTTTGTTGTTTCTTCTTTAATTGTTTGCTTACTTTTGTGTGCTCTTGCTTGCTTACTTTCATTTCTAATGACAACATTTAAATTTAACAAAGCAATTTTTAATTTTTGTGTCATTTTAAAAATGTAAACAAGTCTTTAAAATACTCAGTCTTGGAAGAGCAAAAAAGTGAAATTGTCAACATGACACGCACCTGTGGCCAAAGTTGAGCTGCTAATAAAATTCTGCTGACTTTTTTGTTGAATTCAACAATCATTTGCAGAAATCTCTCTCTATCTCTCACTCCCTCCTTCACTCTTTCCCTCTTAGATATGTTAGAAAGATAAGAAGAAAACAGAAAATAAATCAACCAAAAAAACGTCTGTCAATGTCTTCAATATCTCTCAATGATCGCTAACATAATGAAACGCTAAACGATTGTCGCTTGCCGACCAAAAAACGTGTTCCGTCTATTGTTTTTATTTATGTACTCGTTTATCATTGATTCTTTCACATTTTAGCCATTGAAAGCTCAACACTGAGCCAAACTCAGTCGGAGTCATTAATTTGTTTCAATTTGAAGACTTTCATTTCTCGCAAACAAACGGCGAGTCATCGAAAATGAATTCACGCCGAACCCAACCATCATCACCTTTGAATATTCACATATTTTTGTAAAAAAGAAAAATATTTCTTTCCACCTGATAACAGAAACCGAATCGAATCAATTTAAATTTTAACTTTCGCTAATAATTCGCAAAGCGAGACTAAAGTCTAAAAATAATCATATTCTTTCAAAATTAAAACCCAAAAAAGTAGGGCGGATGGAAAATATAATAAAAAGTTCATAAAAAAGGGGACATTATTTAAAAAAAGAATGTAAAATAACGCAGCTTTGAATTAGTTAACGAATTTATAAAGAATTTGAATCAAGAATTTATAAAATCTCTTAAATATAAAATATGTATAATAATGTATATAAATAATAATGTATTTCAATGATAATTCATCAGTGAAAATAATAAGAAAAATAACGAGTCTATTAAAATTAACTAATTGAAATTTAAGCTTAAAAAGAGTAGAAGAAGTTTTCACTTATTGTACATGTGTACATAATATATACGTATATAAATATTTATTTTGTATTTAGCAAGCTAAAAAGTTACTTTCTCAGAATTTTTATTACTATTTCACTTTCTGTTTCTTTTAATTATTTTGGGCTACAAAAAGTGGCTACAAAAAGTGGCTACAACAGAGGATTGTAATTTTTATTTAGGTAATTTTTACTTCCACTCTTCATCGACTCTCATTACATACGGTGATTTGCCGTTAATTTTCAATCTAATTAAAAAAAAGAGAAACTCATCATTAATTTGCGGATGCCTTTTTTGAATCCGCGAATAACTGAAGTAAAACTCAAAATAAAAAGTTGAAAAAAACATTTCGGAATGGATAACGAATCGTTGTGCCAAATCGAAAAGATAACGCCTCCGGGATTATGCAACGATGTAAAAAAATTTTAAATCAAAAGAATAACCAGCCGAATAACAAAATCGTCGCCATCTACTTAAGTGAAAGCGTTCCTTTGAGCTTTGGGCTTGATATTTTTTCTCCTTCTTCTTCTTTTTCTTCTTCTTCTTCCACTACCTCTCTTCCCTTTTCAATGTCTTGTATTGTTTTGATGGAAAAAGCTGTGTAAAATGTTGTATTTTTTGATTGTGTTAACTTAATTATAATCACAAAGCCATTGAACAGAATTACTATCATTTTATTTTAATGAATTTCAACTTAAATTCGACATGAAGGCAAATGATTAATATTTCCTATATAAAACAAGTTACTATCACCATTACAATGGCTGAAATTATGCAATACCTTCGAAACTTTTACCTTTAGAAGAAGTACATATAAAAAATTTGAGGATGAAAACGTTGATCAAGTCTATTCAAAAAATATCTTCAAATTCGCTTAAAAATTGAGGAAAAGTGAGTTCCTTGAGTATTCATTCATTCAGTCCAAAGATGATGCGATGCTGATGTGTCCAGTTTGCAAAAAGCAATTCAATGCTAAAACCAAAAGAGGAAAGACCATAAAATTGTCGTAAAAATATTTCCGATTTTCATAAATAAACGTTATTATTATTATTATTATTAGGCTCTGCTTAGATCAGGAAACTTAACTAAACCCAAGTACTTAAGCAAGCAAGAAGGGTGCCTGAATTCAGTACAATATTCGCAATTGATGAATGTAGCTCAGAAAAAAACTAATTTAAAAATTTATGGGCTTTTGTTTTCCTATTTTGTAGCAGCTTTCATCAGTTGCACTGGAAACGAACACTTATTATTGCTGTTCCGGTTTCACGAACTGGCGGACAGGCAGGCAGACAGATTGACAGACAGACAGACAGACCCGTGCCTGTGCTCTCTAAACTAAACATGTATTTTTTAAGAGTTGTCTAGGCAACCAGCAACATCAGCAGCGGTACCATTTTCTTGTCTAAAGATAAGCAACAAAGTGAGTTAATTGTTTGGCAACAAGTTCGTGAGGCGGGAAGGGGAAGTAGAAGGGGAAGTGTAGAAACGCATCGCTTCCAGCAAGCAACCACAAGCAGGTGCTGAAAGACATGCATAATTTTTCAAAATCGATATTTATTCTGTCCACGCAGAAAAAACTTTATGACAGGCGATTTGGTTTTCATTGCGGTTTTCAGTTGTGATTTGACAGACACGCCTTCCACACGCCTATATAGTAAATGAAATTAAATTAAATCAAACCAAAACGAAAAGACTGCAGAAAAGTGTGAAGAACTTCGAGTTTGTCGCTTAAGTCTTTTGTCTGTGACTTTTGTTATAATTTTTTAAATAAATAATGTTTTAGAGAAATAATACATGTTTTTTAAATAAAATTAATTTAAATTAAATTTTTTTAAATGTTTCTTTTATCGAATTTAAATGATTTTCTGTGGACTTCTGTACAAACAAAAATGTTTAGTTTTTAAAAATGTTAGTAGATAATTTTACGTTATTTTTAATTATTATAAATTTCGTTATAATTACAATTTAACACCCGGACATTTTTTCTCCGTTTTCATGAGGACCAAGAATTTAATTATTGACCATCGTTCACTTTGTTTTCAGTTAAAGTGTTAAATCATCATGTCTGCAATCACCATCTGTAGCAAGAACTGAAAGCATTCGCTTTCTTGATGACTTGTGTTGTATTTCATGAACAAAGATTAACCGTAAATCACTTTTCATTCTCTTCCTGCTTCTTCTCGCATCTGTTCTTTGTTTTCGTTTTCGCCTTCTTGTTTTTCCTTGCTTCTTCTTTCCAGGGTCACTTCCATTCAAAGACATCAGCAACATGCGGAAAAATACTCTTCGCTTAAATCTACAGTAAAAAAAATCGCAGCACTTTCTTAAGTTAAACGCTCAACTTTCTTTTGACGCTTACTCAACAAAAACAACAACAGCAGCAGCAGCGCATAGGCAGCAACAATGAACGGCAGCTCTTCTTAGCGATTTACGTGCCTGAGATAAGCATGCGAATTCCACACACACACACACACACACACACACACACACAGTCACATACACATACATACACACTTATAGACAGTGAGAAGCACATCAGCTCTCGCTGCGCACTGAAGAAGCTTCCTCAAGCTGCTCACGATTGCAGCAGGAATGACAAAAGTGACACGCTGACCTAAAGTGCGGAAAATCAACGATTTTGTCACGATCGAAGATAGAAAAAGAGAGGGTCTGAGTATTGAAAACAGTCGAATGCTTTCGCTGTAGAGTTGCCATGCAATAAAAAAACGAAAAAATACTGCAAAATATTATTAGGAAATCCAACAAAGAGAACCACTTCAAATTATCACTTGAATTCTGCTCTCGTCAAACAACAGATTGAAGCGACGAACTCGGCTTTGCACCTGTTTTGAAAAGCAATCGATTACTGTTCGAATGCAAACTCAATCACTATTCGTTTTATTTTAATCGCATGCAATTATTTGTCTTGTTTTCTTCCTAATCGTCTGTTGTAATCAAATGCGGTCGGTCAACTCAATCAGCCATCTGATGCTAATAATAGTTGGTGATAATAACAGAGCTCAGAGATTATTAAGTAGCCGAGCACAGGAGCACATCGTTGTGACCCAAATCCCACGCATCTCTGTGAAAATGAACTCGGACCACACTTGAGCTCATCAAAGAATGTACTCACTTAATCCAGACCCATGGCATTGCTTCCTGCTTCAGTTTTCCGTACTCGCACGTCCGGGTACATCTTTAAAAAGAGGTCTACAGTCCAATAAATGGATCACAGCTGATGCTTGCTTATAACAGTGTTCACTGGAAGATATTTGAAAGCGGTTTCACTTTCTGCTTCAAACTGATGCTGGTGGGTTGGTGATGATTCAACAGCCATCGAAAAAAGGGTGGTCACTGAAGTTCGTGTCGGTGAGTAGTTAGAAAACATATCACAGGACAGATATCGAATCTCCTGTGAAAAATAGTGCTCTTAAATACTGATAATTCTGAAAAATCATCAAATTTGTTGCTTCCAAAGTCGCAGTTGTTGGTACTCAAACTCTGTTTCAAACATTCCCACCTTAGAGGCAAATAAACAAACAACCCAACGAAATGACTGTTTTTCGGTCTGTGAAGCAAACGCAATCACAGTTGATGACAATGAGAACATGCTTTAAAAGACATGTTAAGCGTCCGGATGACTTACAGACAACACAAATGGATCCAACACAAGCAACTCTCCGCACAAGCAACTCCAACAACCACTCGAACCACAACAAGCAACACAAGCAACAACCAACAACCCACATCGCAACTAATCTGTTGCCTCCTTTGCTGATGACTGCTCTTCGTCTTGCTCTTGGCTTTTGATTTTCTTGATCGAAACACTAAATCGAACTCTCAAACACTCGTTCATCCTCGAGAAATCCTCGCTATCTGAACCGTTGCCGCTTCAGTCTAATAAAAGCAACGCACGCGATCGGTTATGAAAGCGCTGTCCAAACAACGATAGCAGCTACCGTTAAAGAAATTCCACGCGAGTAGTAAATCTTTCCACCGATTCAAACAAATATGAACTCGTTTCACAGCGTAAATTAAATTCTAAACCGCTGAAAGCCGAATCAAAGCGAATCCACGAGAGAGAAAGAGTCTTTGGAAGAATAGAGAGCAGCACTGGAAAGTCTCCGTGGTGCTGCTGTGGATGGATGGCGGAGGTGCTGCTGCTGCTGCTAAAGTGAAAGTTTCACGCATACCGAAGAAAGGTCCGTTATCGGCCGCCGCAATTCACGCCGAGCAACGACCAAGTTAGCACTGCACTCGGACGCTGGCCAACTCGACTTTGATAAAAACTTTTCAATTCAGTTTCGAGTTTGAAGCGCGCCGCAGTGGTTGAGAACGAAGCGCGCTGTTGGTTTCTCTGAATGATTCGATTTTCAGTACTTTCCAGCCACAAGTGTTGTCACTCAAATTTTGCTGTTTCCTCTTTTATACGTCATTCACTCAATCATTAATTCATTCATCCATATTTACGATCAAGTGTTCAAGTACGAGCAGCGGAAAAAAGCGTGTTAATTAGTGACTTCTTTTTAGTTGGTTGGTGTGTTTAAAACAACCACAGCAACAAAACGAAGGAAAACAGAGTCCGATGTGGAACAGAGAATATAACAACAGTTAGGAGTTGTTGTACTTTGCAAACGCACTCTGACACACACGCGCATGCGTAGCACTTGATACCGTAGCATGTGCAAAGAAGTGTTCTCTCAGTGAGCAGCCAGAACGAGTTCGTCGCTTGAGTCTTTCGTTGCTTTCGCGAGTGCGGAACGTGTCGAACACAAAGTAGCGGTAATTTGAGAGTGCCGCCGCTGCACAATGCGACAGCAACACAGATCATGCTGCTAATTTACTTAAAATTAAATGGAAAAAAATGTTGCATTGATTAGAATTATTTGAGCATTTAAAGTGTACTAAAACAGCAGTAAAAAAAGGAGAAAACTTAACATCAACATCAAATAAACTCAATTAACAGTGTTAGTGTTGAAAAATATAAACAAAGTGTGCGGGTGTAATACACGAATATATGAAAAATACGCATACTGATATTGAGATCAGTTAAATCAAGTTAATTATTAAAAAAAGAGTCTCGCACACATCAGCAACAATGTTTCCAAGGTCAACAACGACACGAAACTCGTTCACCGTCAGCCTGGCAGCCGGACTTATAATTGCAGCGTTACTAGTCCAGACTTCAGATGGATTTAGGACAAGTCAGTTGCGAAATAACGGTAAATTTTGACCACAAGAACGGTTGTTCAAGCACTCAACTCCTCAGCGAGTGTGAAAGCTTTCTTATTTCTTTGGATTCGTTTTTGCTTCTTGTTTATTTATCACTTGTATTCGGTGACATTTTCTTTTTATATTTAATACAGTTTATAGTGTTAATAACTTGTGTGATATCACTGTATCACAACTTCTCATTTATTCGCCTTGGAATGGAATTTAAATGTTGTTTCAATCCTTCGTAGTCGATCAGTAATGAAATAATTTAGAAAATAAAAAGTGTCGGGTCTAAAAAAATGAAACTACTTCAATTGCAGTCACAAACTAAGACTAAAGAGAAAACAATTATAAGTTCTCTTTAAATTAAAACATATTTAAATTAGAGAAACTAAAATAACGAGAATTTATCATCAATAATTAAATCTCAGAATCGTTCACTCGATGATGGACGGTGTAACTCACATTCCTGTGATAGTTTCCTTAATTACCAGATTTGTGGAGGTTTGTGTGTGTGTGAGTGTGTGTGTGTGTGTGTGTGTGTATGTCTGTCATCTGAGTGCGTGTTTGTCATACACCACGATATCGAATGCTCGTTTTGCAGCGTCGAAACTGTTGCGGAAGCACATCGATTAGCATCGGAACAACTTGAAACAGATCACGAGTGACTTAAGCAGTCCATCGATCACTTTGTCGTGAGGAAGATCGCAAGAACAAACTTTTTATAACCACCAAATCAATGATAAAAATATTACTGATAAAAATTCAATGCAGCTTTCTTTTTATCTATTTTGTTTTTAATATTATAGTTTTCTCACTTAGAAATGCATTGTCTGTATAAATAAACCACAGAAATCGCTAGAATTCCGTTCGCAACTGCGACAACCTTGCAAGAAGTTTTTATTTCTTGTTTCCTTTTTTTTGCTGCTGCTGTCGAGAGAAGTTGTTAGACTAATTTTTCGAACTGGTTGGCGACCAGCTGGTCTTGCAAACAGGTTGACCGAACCTCTGGTTTCGGTGAAGAAAAAACGCTTAGTTTTAAATGGAACAAACGGTTGTTTGTTTTTTCTTTTGTTTTGCAACACTTTTAACCATTAAATTGCCTGGATTTCAGTCATCGTTTGCTTTTGCTATGCTTGCGATTGTAAATAAATCAAAACTCAAAATTTTGCCCGCAGAATTGACAAGCATTTGGCCACAACACACAAACAACAGTTGTAAGGCCCATGAAAGGGTGGACAAGAGCAACAGTAATCTTTTCCATTTCATGGTCAAGAACCATGGTCATAACAGTGAAGAAACAATCTATTACAAGCTCCTAGCAAACTCACAAAGAGTGTGTTCAACACCTATCACGAGATCTACAGGAAAACACACAACAACATTGTAGCACATCCACAGAGACACCTGATATACCCATCATCGGCCTCGATGCAGACCCGTCGAACGATCGCTCGATTCTTTACTTTCTTTTTCAAATGGATTCCATATCATTTGGTTTAAGAAAACAACAACAACAGCTACAACAACAGCTACAACAACAGCTCAGATCATCCGATGAAACTGTAACAATAATAATATTGTAACAACAAAAATACTGTAACAATAAAAATACTGTAACAATAAAAATAGTTTAATAATAAAATAAATATAACAATAATGCGATAATAATATGAAAAATATTTATGTAAATAAACTCGAGGCTTTTATTCAATAATTAATAATCGCTATACGGTACTTTTGTAAAGCATTATATTATCCATGAGATACCGGAACCGCGTTGCACTTTAATCTGCATACAAATTTATTTGTGTTCTGCTTTTGGTTCACCTTCACCATGAAGAAGAAGAGACTATAAGAAGAAGAAAAGGAAAAAACCTAAATTAGCTTATCATAGTGTTATGTAAACAAACCATTTTAATTTCATGTCATTGATGCCGTGTACCGTTATTATTTTTCTATGCATTTCCGGGCATTTTTCAGCAATTTAAAAATTTCGATTTTCTTCAATGACTGAACTCGTTTCCCCCTTGTTTGCCCACACTTCCCCCCCTTCCCCCGCACTTCCAATACTTCTTCTTTCTCTCTTCTTCTCCAGTTTCTTCTTTGTCTTTGCATAACGCGTTCTCAATATTTTTATACTGAAATAAGGAGGTGCTTATTTATACTATTGTCATGAATAAAGAAAGTAAAATCCAACAATTAATACACTCCCCCCCCCCTCCATCCCTTGTTTCACCAATGAAATGTGAAAATGTTTGGAGTCTATTCTAGATGACTCGCATTTGTGGGTTCCTGGAGGCATTGTTTTAAAAAAAAGCTGCCTCATCACATTCACAAATGAACAAATCATTTTAGAGTCATGCTGCTAAGAATTAAAATTTTAAATTAAAACTAAAAATGAGCATCAAAACTTGCTTATCACTATAATACGATATCTAAAGCAGTCGTCTCGAAGTGCAGCTGAAAGGAAGAGAGCGATCTGTATCATGTTTTCACGCTTAGAAGACTGTTAAATGTGAACATAGTGGAGTGCTCTTTAAGGTTGTAGAAGAGAGCGCGAGAGAAAGAGGAGGAGAGAGAGAGAGCATTCAAGCAACCATCCAATGGAACCCCCGTTAAATCCCAACACAGAAGAGCTTCTCTAATCTATTGTCAAACATTTTTCGACGTTTTTAGACAACCCAACAACTAGCAACAAAACCGACAAAAATTAATGAAGTTCAAAGCGTTGTCTGAATTATTTGGCATTCCGAAAATCATATTGAAACATATAACAATCGATGTTTTATATGATTACAGATTTTCTTTAATTTTTCAAATCATCTACAAAAGTAACAACATCAGAACAATATCAACGATTTTCTTCAAGAGCTGTTTTCGGACTACTATCATTATCAGCAACATTATCACCATCATCACGATCACCATTATCATCATTACCGGCGATGATTCGCCATCATCATCAGCCTCGAGTGAGATTAGAGGCAAAACGGAGCAACAAAGAACGTTGCAGCAACAGCTTCAAACAACATCGTCAACAAACTTGTTTAAGCATTTAATAACAACTTCTGTTGCTCTGTTCTGTTGTCAATGTAGCAGGGTTGTAGTTGTTGTTGTTATAGTTGTTGCTATTGTTACTGGCTTCCATTTGCTACCTGTTGCAATGTCTTCGAACGTCGCGTCGTCTTTCTACGATATTTTATTCATCTGCTGATGTCCTCTGGTTGGTGCGATGCTCCTCAGATTTGGGTCACTGGTACTCGTCCAACAACTCAGCACTCTGACACTGAGACTGGTTGAGTGCAAATAACCGGACACTGACAATGGCACTGACACTGACCAATGAGTTAGTGCCAATGAGTTCAGCGTCACTGACTTCAGTCGAAATGTAAGCAGGAATGAAGACTTCATATCGTTTATCGTGTCATAAAATAAAGTTTCTACAACTGTAACAGCAACAACAATAAACCGAGTTTAGATTGAAGTTTTCTTCATTTAAAATTGGCTGAAGATGCCAAGGATCATCGAAACTATTCCAAGCAACTACAAAGAAACTACAATAGCCACCAACTCACCACTCAACGATTACTCAAGCATCACTAACTCACCACGCAAGTATGAGATTATCTTTTATGGCACCCGCTCCAGTCACCTCATCGCATCATCATCATCATCATCATCAGCAGCAGCAGAAACAACAACACGCATTATTTATGCCTCACTCTAGTTCACATGTAGTTTGAATACCGGAAATTAACCTAGAAAATCAATTCTAATTGATTCCAATACCAGCATTCAATCGATTTCGAATGCTTCGAATGTATGCGGGTATCGTTTGAATGTCTGCATGCACACTGCGCATGTGTTCATTCATAATTTCACTACCTCTTTAACAAGTGTTGCTTGTGATTTTGTTGCTGGCCATTATAGTGAGTGGTGTGGTGGTGGTTGCGTGCAAGTTTTATGGCCAGCCAGCCTACGAATATGAGTATAATGAAGATAAGGATGATGAGCTGCACTTCTGCTTCTGCCTTGTAGTTAGATAACGCAATGAAAAAAGGGGGCCAAGCAGCTAAAACGGCAACAACTTCAGCTGAAGACGCAGACGCAGAAACAGCGGAGGAGCAGCAATGAACTTGAGGCAGAAGCAACTCCAAACAACAACAACAACAACAACAACAGCTCTTCTTGAAATCGACAACCGGCTGCATAACATTTTTGTTTTTGTTTCTGTTTTACTGATATTCGAAGTGAAGCACTGCTTTAATGCTCCAGAAAGCAAGCAACGACTCGACTGCGCTTGCTACGTTGTAATGTGCTTAATTTTAATTAAAAATAGTATGTAACTTGATTTATTTAATTGTACACACAACATAGCAGCTAATGGTTAAACAATTTCTAATTACGTAAGACCGAAAAAAGTGTCGAAAAATTACTATAAAACCTCAGAAACTATGGAATATCTTCCATAATCTCACCAAACCCACCGCCGAAGAAAGGTTGCGCTTCTCGTAGAAATAATATCAGTCTATCAAATTATAAGAAGAAAATTTAGCAATGACATTAATTAAATTGAAGTATGTTAATGATGCTATGCTACTAAAACTATGTTAGTGAAACCATGTTATTAAACTATGTTATTTAGTGAAGAAATCTATTTTAACCAAAATGCATTTCCGAAAATTTGAAAGACTTAAGCTGCGAACTTGATTTGTTTTAAAGAAAGCTCCTGCTCAAAAGAATATGAATTTTTTCAACAAAATTTCAACAAAAAAACACCGAAATTTCACGGCAAATAAGAGTACAAAATTGAAATTCAAGACCACGATTCGTCGTTCAACGTCACTTGTAAGAATTTTTTTAATTGCCTGCATGATTAACTCTCCCCTTACTCTCACTCTCTCTGTCTCGCTCTCTCTCGCTTTCCCCCTCTCTCTCTCTCAGCTCTGACAGACGTCCCATCGTGCACTTGTCACACGACTGAAAGCTGTCCGCCGTCTTGTCTGCTTGCTGCTGCTGTTCTCTCAACTGTCTGCTGCGCTACACTTGTAGCTTTAGCCTTGCCATTGATCGTGTGCGTGTGCGTGTGTGTGTGTCTGTGTGTGTGAGCCACTTATGGTCTCTGCTGGCTGGCCATGTTGCTGTCGTTGTTGTTGCAGGTGCTGCTGCTGTTGCATGTGGCTCTAAGTCAGTGGGTCAGTCGTCGACTTTTGTGAGAGCGAGAGCTGCGTACAAGCGGAACGAACGAAAACCGAAGGAAATCTGAAAGAAACTAGATGAAATGAAATCAAAACAAGTAAACAAACCACGATGGAGAGCCGTAAAAGTGTGACAGTCGGGTGAACGGGACGCTGACACTAAACCAGATCGTCTCCAGCGCTTTTCTAGTTCTCGATAATGAATTTCTTCCGACTCGACACGAGCTTTTCTCTTCTGAAATGTATTCAATAATTTTATTAGTCTGGCACTTTTTACCTCTTTTGTCCGGCTTGTTGCCCAAGTCTTTTGTTCTGCTTGGAATTAAACGCTATTAAATAGCGAATTCCGACATAGTTTCGCTTAGTTTTCGAAAATTTGCTTAATCGAATATTCTTTATGGAATTTCTTAATTAAATAACCATAGCATTTTAGCTTTATACTGTTGATCTGATTTTTAAGTCAGTGTCTGTCTTTAAAGTTAATTTTCCGCTACAATTCATAAAAATATTTCTTAAATGTAATCCGTTGCTTTTTAGGTTTTTATTTTATTTGGTTTATTACTTAGAAACGCATTTTATTTGGACCAGTTTGCTGAAAGTCGTGATTCTTACTTTCGTGTACGATTTTTAAGCACAATTATCACATATCTAGGGCGTGGTCATATCTAAGTTCTCGTTTATTAGGTCAGATACCATCAATTGCTGATGCTGGCTCTCCGTTTTCCGTTTCCAATAATAACCATAGCGAATTATTCCCAGCTTTATAATGATCTCAATTTTGTTACGTTTCTCTCTGTTTAAATTGTAAGCTTTCTAAATTTCTTAACTAAATTAACCATTTAGCTTACCATTCAAAGTCGATTCAAATACCAAGAAGTTCGAAACATATTTGTTAAAACTGTCGTGGTTTTCATTTCACTGTCACTGTCACTCTTTCGGCAAGAAGAATCCGACCGAGAGGCCGAAAAAAAAGGGAAAACTCAATGTTAAGCCAGGTTACTACTCCCTCCTCTCTCTCCCTTCGCTCTTCCGTCCTCACGTCCCTCCAGACCCGCACGTCCCTCCATGCCCTCACAGTACGTCCAACACTGTGTGTATATTTTCGCCCATTGCGGCGAATTCATTCTTCATACTTCATTCAGTCGAAGTAGCGAGTTCACATCAGGTCACGTGCCAACAACACGATGTGCCAACAACTCGAGGAGGGTTTGAAGATACAAGAAGGGGGGGGGGGGAGAGGGGAGTACAATGCAATGATTTATTTATGCAGGTTTTGTTGCTTTAGTATGCAATCGGTTTTGCTTTTCATTTTCGAGCGCTTTCACTCACGAACCTTTCGTCAATTCCTTATATTGTATTTTGAATGTTCTTTACGTATTGAGAATTTTTAATTTGTTGTTCAGTTGCATCTCCGATTTTCTTTTCAACTTTCTTCTCTTCGCTTTTCTTATATGAATCTCTATCATTTTAAGTACGGTTCATTACAATATCTGGTTTTTCTTCTCATCCAGGACGCAAGCTCTTCGGCGGTTACCGGATAACACCGAAGACCTGCCGCGCCACCAAAACCCTCCCTCAGACTGACCCCCGCTTCGACGGGCCCACGATCTGCATGTTTAACCACGAGTGCGCTCAACGCAATGGCGAAGTTGTGGGCGCCTGCATGGACGGCTTCCTCTTCGGCGCCTGCTGCCAGATACCGCTGCATGACGAGATTGAAAGCACGCTCATCAACGACGCACAAAACGCTTACTTCCAGCAGCACCATCAGCAGCAGAAGCTGCAACTGCAGGAGTCGATGTCCAATCCGGCGGCTGCGCAATCGTACGAATCGTACGGCGGCGAAAGCCTGCACCATCAGCAACAGCAATCCACGGAGTACCAACATAGCGATGGCCACGAGGGAAACAAATACGAGGATCAACTCTTGCATCAGCAAGAAAATCAATCCGTCAACCAACAATCAAACATAGATAAAGTCTTCCAGCAGTTGGAAAGCAGCAGCCCTGGCCACGGACAGCAACATGTTGAGAGCAGCGCCCCACATGGACCCACCACAACCAGCAGCTATTCGAACGAGCAGCAGAAGATGCAGGAGCAGGAAGAACTTAAGGCGCAACAGGAACTCAAGAAGCAACAGGAACTCATCAAGCAACAAGAATTGAAGAAGCAACAAGAACTGAGGAAGCAACAAGAACTGAGGAAGCAACAAGAACTGAGGAAGCAACAAGAGCTGAAGAAGCAGCAAGAGCTGAAGAAGCAGCAAGAACTCCAGCAGCAACAACAACAACTTGAAGCGTCCAGTACGAAATATCAAAGCACAGCATCCTCGCACGATACTTCTCAGTCAACCGCCGGACTCGATTTCGAAGTTGACTCCAACTTGCAGTCCAACATCCAGATCAGCAATTCGAACTCTATTCAAGATCACTCACCGCCGCCTGTACAGGTATTCAAGGATACAGTGAAGGACTCCGCCCAATCGACGCCAGTGCTCCACGGTGATGTCCACACCACAGACCTGCCGTCGAAGATTAACAACAGCCTTGTGGATCGCAGCAGCTCCGAGTCCAACTCGTTCGAAGAAATACCCGCGGATCATCTGCACGACCAGGTTGCCGAAGCCCAACAACTCACGCAAGCAGTGCAAACCCTTCCGCCACAGCTAAGCAACTCGCACCAGCACGACCACCTGATGCTGGATATCGGCAGCGAATTCACACACAGTGACATCACGCACCCTGGAGCCGAATCGGAGCTCCTGGTCGATGATCTGCAGTTCTCTACAGGCTACGGACCACAACCAGTGTACGTGGAGCTTCCCCACCAACAACAAACACAGGGCACTGTAATCAGAACGCCCTCACCCGAGGACAAGTATGTGCTGGTGCAAACCATCACAAATGCGGAGCAAAACAGGAAACCGTCGACTGCGGGCAACCCATCATCCACTTTACCCTCAATTACTACACATGTCGACTCCATCGAGTCCATCATTTCGCAGCTGAACCACAGCCACAATCGTCCGTCTTACAGTACGGTGAACACTCTAGCCGACAGTTCGGATAAATTCAGCCCCGACACCAGCGATTCCGACCCTTCTACTGCGAACACTATCGGGCCTCTGGTGGCCTCACCTACAAGTTCCTCCGCGACTTCCAACTACGAGGAAGTAGAGACCAAACGTCCGCAGGATCATTATCCTGCCTACCTATCACCCCTGTCCACCAATGTGGACGGCTTAATTCCACTGTCCCACGCCACGGTGTCCAGCGAAAGTGGAGCAGTTAGACCACCAACCCCAACACCTTCAGAGCACAGCTACGAAACTGAGTCCGAAGTTCTTGAGGATCACACTCTGCCCGAAAGCAGCTACAATGACGTCATGGCAGCCGGTCACCCCACCTCGGAGTTCAACAAAATGCCTGCCATCGGCATTGCTTACCCTGTCGACATTTCGTTCTTCGAGAGCGCAGAGAGCAATGTTGGGCACGAGAGCGGAGAGCAGCAGTCAAGCTACCTCCAGCAATCGTCCACTGCTTCGATTTCCCAGAAACCCGAACAGTTGTCCACAGAATCAGAGCCGACATACACCAGACTCCCGACCATCCCCGAAAAGCGTCCCGGTGCGGGGCATGTTGGTGTAATTACGGCACAAAACTACAACCAACCACCACTCCAGAGTGGAGTCTACAATCAGGTGCCCGACGAGGTGTCGGTTTCTTCGCATACCACGCAAGTGCAGTCGGAAGAATACACCTTCTCTTCGTCACCAGCATACGAAGCACCCACTCCGATTAAACTCGCAACTTACCAACTTGTGGAGAATTCGTCGGCGCATCCAATCGCCAGCCCAGCCGCAACACGTCCGCAGAACAACGCAATCACAAGGACCTCAACAACAATGCGCCCCGCTCTTGTCACTGCAAGCAGGAGACCACAACCAAAACCCACCCCTCGTCCCACAAACCGACCAGGAGCCAGTGCAAATACCGGGGGAAATAGAAGAACTACTAAGCCACCAGTGCAAGCTTCGTATTCCCAACTCAGTTCGGATCAGCCAATACTTCAGCCAGTATTTACTGTGAACCAACCGGCGCAACCAATAAACTTGCATGAAGAATCAGAAACTAGCTTCAATCCTTACGACTCACTTAAGCCTGTATTTACTGTCAACCAGCCGGCGACACCTGCGAACAAACTCGATGAGCAACAAATCACCACTACCTCTCACGGAACCCTTCAGCCTGTATTTACAGTGAACCAGCCGGCGACACCGGTAATCATTCACGACGCACCACAAACAACCATGACCTCCCACAACTTGGAACCCATTTATAGCAAGAAACCTGCAGCACCCACGACTCCAAGCAAGAATCCCTCCTCCAGGATACCCACAACACGACCAGGAAGCACCTACATATCGACCCAACAGAGTTACACTAAACAAGCGGAGCCGAATACCAGAAATCCAGTCGCCCAAACGACTTTATCGCACCAGCTGGATGAGCAGACTTTTGAGCCGATACTCTTCACGCCCCCGAAACGCCCAATCAACACTCGTAAGCCAGGAACCACCAGGACACCTACGCCGCAAAAGAATCAAGTTTCCACTAGCTACATAACAGGACCCACCTCACCTCGCCCGCAAGCCAATGTCGACCATCTCGAAGAGGAACAGGTACAACTAACCAACGCCAACAACAAACTGGACTTCTTCGCGCATAGTACAGCTCAAGCATCGGTGGACCAAACGCCCGGCGATCAGCCCACACATGCAGCCCCCGTCTACCTCGCTTCAGTTTCACCCATAAGCGTGCAGCATCCGCAGAACCACTATAATCCCTACCCGAAACCCGGTTTCGTGAAAGTACAACCTACATCAAGTCCTCCCGTGCCCACCGTCCACATCACGCCGAAACCAACCGTCATAAATGTAGTCACTTCGGGTACGTGGACTCGACAACCTTCAGCTGACAACGTGTCTCCACAAACTCGTCCATCGCTGACCTTGGGTAGCACCTCGTACGTTTACAGCCCGCTTGTGACGCGTCGCCCTGACAACGGTGCCAACTCGCCCGAATTTGTTAGCATTCAGCCGGTGTCCTCTAATGACTTTGACGATCCTGGTTATTACGGAGCCCAGGACACACGGCCAGTCCTCAACCAACCCACCACGGAAGCCGTTTTTCCTATTCCCTCCGATGACCGCCCCGCCTTCCCTGGATACTACGGGCCAACTCCGACTTATCCAGTTTTCCAAGTACCCAACGAGAAAGTAGGCGCCCCGGTAGAGTTCGAAACCTATACGTCGCCCAACGACTTTGTAAACTTTCCGCCAGTACGCAACCCTAATTTGAATATGTCAGCCACGTCCAGTGCTGTCACCAGTGACCTCGACATCTCGACACCAGCCTTTATTGAGGATGTCATTCTCAAGGATAAGATGAACACGTTGGTGCACAAGCTTGCTGAGTCGCTGCAAGGCAACTTCGATGCCCTCTCCGACATGATTGACAACGAAAACGAATCAGGGTATGTGAGCACCTACCAAGCCACGGCTGGAGCAACCGGTGCTACGGCGACACGTAAGCCGACCCGTAAGCCCAGCGGCAGCACTATAAGACCCCGGCCAACAACCAAGAAACCTATAACTAAAGTCAGCACAAATGTGCCCTCGAAGAAGCCACCAACCGCGACAACACGAAAACCAGCCACCCGGCGCACCACAACGACACGCAAGCCGGCCACACGTAAGCCCACGAGAAAGGCAACGACTACCACCCAGACTCCGGAAGAGGAGGAAGAAATCGTCGATCAAGAAGACGAAGAGGACGTCAGTCCGAGTGAGAACGAAATCGAGCCAGAAGAGACGGCTGGAGGAGGCGGTCGCAAATTCCGTAAGTTCCTTTGAGAATATGATCCTTCCTTTTTTATTACCGAGCATAGCGAGCCAAAACCGAACGTAGTGTTTTTCTAATCTTTTACCGTATCCTCGAAAAACACAAAAACACTGTAACGCTAATCCCGCCTACCTAAAGTGAACCTCCTCAAGCTCATCAGCCAGATGTATGCAACCCTCTAATCCTGTACACATCCAGCTCCAAACCTCTCAAACATCCTGCCATAATCTAAACACACGCTTCACTATCTGAGTCGCAAACTCTCACACATTCATACACACACACTCACACACACACAGACTCTTTCCTTTATCCTAACCGTTCACATATCAATCCCCTTCGACAGAATGCGGAGTACGACCCCATTTAAAGTCAGGACGAATTGTGGGTGGCAAAGGGTCCACGTTTGGCGCGTTTCCTTGGCAAGTACTGGTGCGCGAATCCACCTGGCTGGGTCTGTTTACGAAGAACAAGTGCGGTGGTGTCCTGATAACGAACCGCTACATCATAACCGCGGCACATTGTCAACCAGGGTAAGTTGGTTGGTGAATTCGATGAGGCTTTTGTGATGTTTCGAATGAATTTCTTTTCAGCTTCCTTGCCTCGTTGGTGGCCGTCATGGGTGAATACGACATCTCAGGAGACTTGGAGAGCAAACGTTCTGTGACAAAGAACGTAAAACGCGTTATCGTGCATAGACAATACGATCCGGCAACGTTCGAGAACGATTTGGCACTCCTGGAACTAGATAGCCCTGTACAGTTCGATTCCCACATAGGTAAGCTAAAGGAATAAAAAATTCTGGGCTATACAAATGTTGTGAAATAACTATCCGGTTATTAACATAAATTTTATTATTTCTATGGACATCATCACTAAAATCTTTAGATATCTGAAATATATTGATGTCAGAACGTTATTCAGTTTTACTTCTTACTGCTTTTCCAGTGCCCATTTGTATGCCCGTGGACACCGCTGACTTTACCGGACGCATGGCTACCGTCACCGGTTGGGGACGCCTGAAGTACGGCGGCGGCGTTCCATCGGTGCTGCAGGAAGTCCAGGTACGCAATAATCGAAAGATCCAACCTACTACGTATTAAAATTCGTTTTACTCCTTTTCAACAGGTTCCAGTCATCGAAAATAGCGTCTGTCAAGAGATGTTCCACACAGCGGGTCACAACAAAAAGATTCTGGGCTCATTCCTGTGTGCAGGATATGCCAACGGGCAGAAAGATTCATGTGAAGTGAGTATACGTTTTTTCTTGTAAAGAGAAATACGAGGAAGGAAATACGAAAATTTAAAAATAACCCTTTGTTTTAATTTCGTGTTTCGTAGGGCGATAGCGGTGGACCACTTGTGCTGCAGCGTCCGGACGGACGTTACGAGTTGGCTGGAACCGTCTCGCACGGCATCAAGTGCGCAGCGCCATATTTGCCAGGAGTCTACATGCGAACCACTTACTACAAGCCTTGGTTAAGAAGCATCACTGGCGTTAAATAATAAGAAAGAAGAAAGTCATCACATTTCCACGAACCGCTTCGTTTTCTGGCCTCCCCCACACCGCGCTACACTCAAATGCTACTGTCATCCGCTCCCAATCCATTAACCGCCCACTCCATGTGCCCATGCCCCATTATTATAGATTAAGAAGTATTTTAAGAACATAGAGGAACAAATGCAATAACAACTCATCAATGCGGCAATCGTCAACAGGCGTGCATGGGTAATGAATGTCAAATGTCAAACGGACAGCTACATACGAATGCATTTAGCTGAGTTGCCAGCGCGCTGCAAAATGAAAGCTCACTTCAATCACATTCTTAGAAGGTTATGATTAAGAAATTTAAATTAGAAATCATTACTAAGCGTATATTTGAAATATCTCCATGAATGTATGTATGTGTATTTGTCTGTTTAGCAGTTAGACAACTGTCAATCCTCTTCCTCACGCGTCGAAACATGTTGACATTATTTTTGAAAGTCGCTACAAAAAAGGAAATATTTTTGTGCCTACGTAGTCTGAATGGTTTTTAACATTTATTTATCTAGTATAAATAATAACTATATAAGTAATAATAATATATAGTATACGAGTATATATATATATACAGTTATATATGTATACATATTTATATTATTTACAACTTATTCCTTAGCTAATTTATTTATTATTAATGCAACTTTTAATTACTGTCCGCATTCACTGTCAAACTGTGGATGTATTTTATACTTGATTAGCTTGCAATTGATTTAAAGATTTGATTTGATTCAACTAAAAACTTATTAGTGCAAAAATTGTTCAGCTCAGTTTTTAGTTCAATTGAAAAATGTTTATTTATTTAAATTATTTATTTATAAGCATGTGTATTGAAAGATAAATGTAATTTAATCTATCGTATTGTAATGCAATTATTATAAACTTAGAATAATTAAGAGAATTTTGTGAGATTCTTATGTATTTCCACAAAGTTTGCTAAATTCGAAAATTAATGTAAACTGAATGAAAAACAATAAAAAAGTTAAAGAAATAAAATTTGGTAGCTTTTCTATGAAAACTTTTTTATATTAAAACAGCTGCTTTTTTAAAAAAAAAGAAGATGACGAAAATGGGCGACGCTCCTTAGTAACACCTTCTAAAGTTAATGGCAAGAACTGAAACAACGTTTAATGTTTGCTTTTCACTCGGTATCCTGTACGTGGAATTCTTAGCCACGCTGTGAAGGAGCCAAGAAGACGAGGAAGCAGTTTAAATATCGAGGTTCAAGTTTGCACAACCGTACCGTAAAGGTTAGCTGTAGCAAAAATCGATAAACTTGCGAATCGCCAGGCTTCAGCCACTCCACGGAACTTTCATCGTTTCCTTTCGATTCCTTCTGACTCATCGACGTCGCAGCAGCATCAGCAGATTCTTTATGGCAAACATGTATCGCCATAATTCTTCTAAGCCTCCACTCCTCCCCGCCTTCTCCCCGGCCAGCTTAACCAACAACAACAACAATAAGCATAATCGAAACATAAGCAGCATAATAAAGATGTTTTCATGTCGTCATACAGCTACTTATGAATAAATAACTGTTCAGAGGGGCGAGTTGCAAATTCAGAGAAGATGAGGAAAACAACAAAAACACGGGACGCTGGAAACAAGGAAGATTTAAGGAACCACGACGAAGAACCGAAAAACGTGATGACATGAAACGATACGACGTCAACGAGTACAGAGTAGAACTTGAAAGGAAACATTAATAGAAAAATACGATAGAAAAAACAGATTGATTTGCATGAGTCAGCAACTCTGAAGGAAGACGGAGGAAATGAGGGAGAAAATGCAAATTGAAGGAGCCTGAAAGCTGTTTTCAAAACTCAGAGTCATTGCTCCCATTAGAATCCTTCGCTTGCTTTACGAAATCCTTATCATCCGCCTTCTAATCCGTTGATGCTGTAGGTGGCGTGTCTGTTTTCATACCGTGTCATTCCACATGCAGGTATTCATTCCAAGCAGATGAAAGCCTTCCCTGCCTCCTACTCGCCCAACCACACACCAACCATGATTCATCCTGCTGCCAGGATGCGCTTAAACAAATATCCTGGCGCATTTTTAACGGTCAGACGGTTGAATCCGTCCGTCCGTCCGCCCGTTCATCCGTTGAGTGCTTCGTTAAGTGAATTTAGAGAGAAATTCAATTATTCAAAACCCGGGTTGGTACCGCATGCACCGGATACGCATCGCACACAAATGAAGTGTGAATAAATGATGTTATTTCTTGTCGTCGAGGTGAGCAACAACAAAAAATGTGTCGTCTCATTATCAAGAACACAGTAGCAATAAATTTATGGTGTCATTTAAATTCTTATATGATTTAATAGCACAAGGATAAGTTTTCAAGACTCAAGAGAGATGAAAACAAAAGAAAGACATAAATTTTGCTCCATCGCTGTGTCACTGCTACTAGTATGAAGTTGATTATAGAGCCAGCTTTGAAGATGGGGAAAAAGTTGACTATTGAAGATCTCAAGAGCACTGAAATGGAGGGCAGATTATTGAGTATTGGCCCTGAGAGAACAGAGGTTAAGTAATGGAAAATCAGATAGATATATGCATTTTCTTTATGCGTTTACGACACTCGTTCAATCGTAATCATTTCTGGCTTTCAGAATTCAATTCAAATCATGATTTACTTTAGTTGCATCTCCAAGCGAATAAAATCTTATAATTTTATAGTTTTAGAATCCATTCTGTGTTCATCGCTTTCTGCACACCGTAAATTCAGATAGCGAACTTGCAGGGGAGAGCAAGGGGAGAGTTTCTAAGAGACTAACTATCAGTCTTTTTTATGGCTTTAAATTTCGTTGAAAAATTTGGAGTACGTTACTAAAATCGAAACGAAAGAAATCATGACATGGAAACAAATGACTGTAAACAATGACATCACTCTCATCTAATGAGAAGAATGTCAATGACAACGATAACAAAAACAACAACAATTGCAGAACAAAAGCATAACATTAATAACAATGTTAACAATAACAACAACAATGGCAACACTATTTTTAAAAGACAATAAAAATACTGGAAAAAGCAGGAGTAGTTTAATTCATAAAAGCTCGCTTGGTTTCTTTGTTGTTGCCACAAAACAAGCTTCTCAACAACACAGCTTTTCGACGACGACTTTTCTACAAGCGAGGATAACGACGCGAGGACGACGCACTCGTCGTAAGTGCAGCACCGAATCAGTTGTTCCTGGCACGCGTTCGGCGAAGGTTCGCTCTATTGAAACGCTCTCCGCAGCAAGGACTGTGCGATTCCCCAGCAACAACAACAGCAACAAGGAGTATAGCATAAACGGTAGCAACAGAACAGGAGTGAGCATTCAAAAACAGTTAATTGGCATTTAAGCAAAAAAGATGTAAAAACTTGGAGGCAGTCGCACTCGCAGTCATCGTCGTCGTAGTCGTCAAAAGCAGTCTGAAGCATACAAACATACACACACACACACACACACGGATCAGTGGCAGAGATCGAAGTGGAACGAAGTTGAACGAAAACTAATTTCTTTTGTAAGCAGTTAGCAGCAGCAGAAGGTTTGTTGTTGTTGTTGTTATTGCTTGTGTTATTACGTGTGCACCTTTTAGTATAACGGTATATAATAATGTATGTGTTCTTCTAAGTACTAAGGATGAAAATAATTTAAATTTTTCTCAACCCATTCCCTTCCTCGATTCACCGCCCTTTCCATGGCAAATACCTGGAGCTGACTGCAGCTGAAATTGAATTTATTTCTTTGCCCTACGTTGTGCTCCGCAATCTGATCTCATTAACTGCTGTAAGTTTGCAGTGCGCTAGTATTGTTGTTGTTGTACCTGTTGTCGCCTTCAAAAGCTTATTGATGTTGTTGTTGCAGTTGTTTCCACATCATTTAACCATCAGCAAATTGCGTTGGGCACGCGGGTGTGTGATTGGTTCGAGGAGCGTTTTAATGTGTGTTTGTGTGTAGAAGTGAGACCTGTTTCATCCGATTCAAGAAGGCCGACGTACCGAGAACCAGCGTACAAAAAAGGACCTATGCAATCGCTGCTTCGAATATCCCCGGAACAGGAGAGGTTTTAATGGGTCGTTTACCGAGGTTTTAGGAGTCCCACACTACTGGTCTGAGAGATTAGACCACTGCTAGTACGTAAAAGTAGAAAAGGCTTTTAAGAAATTGGTTCGAATGGTATTTAAAGGGGAAGATGACTTTTAAGAACCTTGAAAAGAAGCTATCAACCCAATTCGTCGAAACTCACAATCTGATTTGACTTTCACTTCATTAGCTTCACCCTCATTATCAGCTTGAACTTTGAATGCCGATATAAAGTTTTCAAATAGCATCAAAGGTCCAGACTTTTAATTGCAGAAAGGTTAGTTTACCAAACGTTGCTCCTCGCTCTTCACTCGACTCCTTGCACATCCTAGAAGCTACTTGCAACTTTAGAAGGTCATATAGAAGTTGTTGTTGAAGCGCTGTTCGAGAGAAGCGCATCGTATACTCCAAATAAACGCGTAACTTCAGAGAAACAATTTCATATGTACAAGTTGTCCGTCAGCAGCTGCTGTTGCTGCATTTGTTCTGTCTAAAATGGTTTTTAGTCTCCTGCAACAGATTCACTGAGTGGGTTTGTAGGTTTTACGCCCAACTGAACTTACTTCAAACTCTGTAATGAAACAAAGCAAACCTAATCAAACTACTTTCAACAAGAATCTCGCAATCAACGAATTGAACTCAAAAACAAAGCTAAAAGCGAAAAGGATTCGCCACCGCACCACCATCGACATCAGGTGCACTCCAACCATCGCCGGTTTGTGGTTTATTTAGATTCCGCTGAATTTAAACAGTTGTGGAATTTAATCTCATCAATAAACAGAAACAATCGCCACAAACTCAGAATGCAGACAGTTTTAGACTCGGCCGGTCAAATGAAATCATCGAATTGGTCCATTAATTGGGCCGCGAGTGGACAAGAGCTCTACGCAGAATAAAAGCTCTATGAGGAGGAATTTAAACGATCTTAGAAACATGATCTTTCACTTTCCTCAATTTCAAAGGGACTTCCTGTCCGAATCCTTGTTTTTTGCCTTTCACTGTGTCAAAGAACAAAGTTCACCTGGCGTTTCTAGCAACAAAGGGGAAAAATCGCTTAGTGAAACCAGAGCAGAACGAATTTACTAAAATTAATTAGCATTCATTGTGCTACAGTAAAGAATTTCACGAATTAAAAATAGCTGGAAGAGAAGCCTTCGAGGCTAAGCAAATATGCAACAATATTTTGCCCGTATCCATAATAAAGCCACGCAAACACGAACTCAAAAACACACATCCGCAGATTCTCATATCTTGTGTGACGTTAGAATACATGGTCTCATATATACACAAATATTTATATTAATGTGTGCATTTGACGTGACAAAACCGCTAAATCCTGGAATATTTGAAGACGTTCATTCAGTTTTAATACATACACCGTAAATGAAGAGACAAACTTAAATTGAAACGCTGTCAGCATAATTCAAATTTACGGCTTGTTCCTGTCGTTTGCCTTCAAGCATTCACCCGCCTTCCGCACCCCAACCACCCGAGTCGCCCCCTTCCCACATACCTCAATTCCTTCTCTAATGAAACTCATTGTGACATTTAATACCTGCGGCTGTACATATGCTCCTCTTAATATTCTTCTTCTTCCTCCTCTCACATCCTTCGAGTCTGTCAGATGGTCGTATAAAAGAAACTTGCTAAGTAAAATGTGGCTAAAGAGAGAGAGAGAGAGAGAGAGAGAAAATTGTGCCGTACAACTTTTGGACTTTTATTTCAAGGCATTTTACAGCTTCTCATACTGTGGAGCAACCTCCTCCACCCGCCCATTTTGCAACACTGAAAACGCCTTCGCCATCTAGCGTCCTTTTTTTTGAATTTTTTTGGAAGGGGCTTTTCATGCTCTTCTCCTATCGTTTGGAAAGTTAAAAAGTTTCGAAGTCTCAATTCAACCCTCGCCTCCTGCCCCTCCACCGCACAAGCATATTTTGATTGTGTTTTATGACACGTAGACCTCATAAAGTAGGCTTCTGTATATTTTGCCAGTCACTTCTTTCGCAGGATATCTAAGGAAAGAGCCGAAAAACTGTGAAGGAAATTTAAATTTTCCATCACTTCCCACTTTTTCAAACAACCTCCCTCATCCTAACCCCCTGTCGAATCCTTTACTTGTACCATAGCAACGGTCCAGCAGCAGCACGGCGACTCAAAAAAGTGGCCTCAAGACATCAGCTGTGGGAAAATGCAAGGCTTCAATTTGAATTTTAGAAGAAAGAAAAAGCATTCGAAGCACATCCTTTGGCAACAAAATCCAAGCGAAAAGACTTTAAAAGCAAAACAAGCAAACAAAAAATTTTAAAATCAAAACACTTTTCTATTTAAGCACCCTGTAGATGCGATATCTTGCATATCGCTCTCTATTAGTAGCGTTGGGTAGCGTTAGTTCGCTGTTTCTGTTTTTTTTCCGGCAAGAATGTTTCAGGCGGAACCCTCCTGCAACCCACTTGTGTTGGGTCCTCCTCATCTGTTTCCGTGCAACAATCCACTTGGCGCTATTAACGCACCTGGAAACCCCCGCTCGCACCACTTCGCTCGCCTCCCACAGACCACACTGAATTTAAAATGTCCAACCAACTGGCATTGTTTTACATTCTTAATACTACTACTATTTTATTAGGAAACTATTTTTATTGCCTTACGAGTATTTCTAGATTTTTATGTGAAGCTTACTTTCTATTATGTACCAAAACCCCCACATACTCCTATAAAACCGCAATAAAAATCAATGGAACTCATAATTCTTTCGTATTCACTGAATACGATTCAGAGATGGGTTCATCTTTTATTCAAACAGAATATTATTCCGGTTTTGTTTCCCTTAAAGCTTGAGACAATTTCTTAATATAGGTTAACAGGTTGGTTGTGGGTAACCGCACCGAAGAGTTTCTTCTACAGACTACGCGGCAGAAGCCATAGCAAGCAAAATTGAAATTTGAAGGAAAATTAAGCAATGAAAATTAATGAGTTTTGCAGAGAAATAATTGACAAAGAAATAAGACTGTACTGAGGCTGTAGCGAGTCCATACAAACTATACTATATACATACTATCCTCTATAGATTTTAATATGTATTATAAATTAAATGTTTTTAGTGATTCTGCAGGTTATTCAAATGATGACCAACATTTTCAAGGAGGTTTAATATAAGCAAGTTATTTTCATGGAGCCTTCAAATTCATCAATTCACTTTAAGAAGATTCTTATTGAGAATCATTTCAAAAACAAAATTGTTAAATAAAAAAGCACACGTTAAATTGCACACGTTTCATCTTCAAAGAGATTAAATATTCTCTTTGAAGTTCAAATTGACCCTTGAAATGCATATTGCGAAAATATCGCGAAAATGTTGATCTTATAGAATTACACGAAAACCTTTGATATACATACACACACACACATTTAATTAACCACGTTTTGACTCTTTTCATTATATAGCACATGTTCAACTGAATTATAGCTCCCAAAATCACGATCATGAGGTCTGCCTTAATCTGGATAACTCTCGGAGGAGCTCTCGTGCTTTTCGGCGGCTCTGTCGATGCCTGGAGCAGGCAGTTCTTCAATCGCTTCAATCGGAACCTATTTAAAAATGCCGATTTGGCTGCTACTCCAAACAATGATTTAGACAACTTTAACGCCCTTTTCGGGATTGGCTCCGATGCCGCAGGAGGCGGAGGAGGAGTGGCAGGGGCAGGAGCCCGAGCCGGACCTGGAGGAGTTGGAGCTGGTCGCGAGGCAATCGGTCGCCTTGGAGTTGGAACAGGAGGTGGTTTTGGTCAACAGGTAAAACATTTTCAACTTTAACAATTCGCAGAAAGACGAGTAGGCCAGTAGTGGGTGAGGGGCGCGGGAGGTAGGAAAAGTAATTAAAACTTTCAGTTTGCGGAAAATATAAGAAATGCTCTAGTTAAAGGAAGAAATACATTTCTTGAGCATTTTGTTGGTTAAAAGTTTCGCTTTTTTTACACCGTTTATTTTGTTTGTGTGACTTTTAATGCTTCTCTGGAAATATTGTGGATTTTTGTTCATAAGTTTTTGTTTAAAATTAGCAATAAGAAACGGAAAACCACAGCTCTTTTCACACCCCCTTCCGACCCAATAAAACTTACTGTTCCTAACCTTTTCAAACACGTTCAGTATTTATTGCCTCCAGTACTTTTTTTAATTTATTATGACCAACGTATTTCGTCCTTCACCCCGCCAGCTGTCCGCCAGTCTGTCCCTCTGGGGTGGTTTCAATGTCGTCTGCCTAAGAATTGCTCGTTATTCGAAATAAGTTTTGTTACACAAACAAAAATTGTGACAATGTAAAAAATGTCTTTAATTTTCACGTAAAGCGAAAGGAATGCGATTCGTTTTATCATGGACTCGCAATATAGAACCTGATTGGGAAGGAAGGATTGTAGAAAAAGGGGAGTATCTTTTTACATACTATATACTATCACTATCCTGTTGGAAATGCTACTAGGGTGGACCCAGAAGTACCCGACTTTGACATATGTATGAAGGTTGTAGTTGTTGTTCGAAAAGTCCATATAAAGCACTGATTCTGGTTGAACTGGGACGAATTATCGATGACTTCAAACTTCCACTTTATAGGGATGGGAGGGCTTCATGCAAATATCTCGAAGAATTTCCTGGAGTTTGTTAGATATATAGTACGTGTTGGATCATGCTTGAATTATTGCTTTCGTTAAAACGGCTCTGTTCACACTCATCTCATCCTTTTAGTCTGTAAATATTGTATGTGATGATGTGTGATATTTACAAGTATGTGGTATGCTACACGCATATGTACGAAAACGACCACGATTTGTTAGAAGATGACCAACCGCAAAGGTTTGCCAGGGTACTAGTATAAGTTCACATACATGAGCCACATGTCACTGCGTTTGACTTTCTGGTGCTAAAAACGCTGTTAACAACTTGTTGACAGTGACAGCCTTAGTGACAGCTACGTATGTTTCCCGTTATAAGTCTCAAGGCGTACACGCTATCTGTAGTGTGCTGGACGGGGGCAGCAAGAAACCATATCTTCATGCTTACGTATGTAGGTCCAGCTGTCCTCGTTCAACTGAGTGGGCGGGTGAATTAATCATTGAATGAATTCATTCATAGGAGGGTGTGAATCGGACGTGTGACGTAGGCTCAGGCTGATTGTCGAAGTTTTAATGAAATAACCGTACGGAAAACGTGTGCAATTTAATATACATACGCCATTCTGAATGTGCACAAAACTAAGTGTTGGTTAGTTATGAAGCATGGAAAATATATGAACGTGGAATCGACGACTAAAATAATGAATTAAACCCAATATAAATATCAATGAAAGGCGAAGGACGAAGCCACGATGGTCCACACTAACAGAGTTCACAATCTTTTCCATGGCTTTTGAGGTTCAAAGGGTGAGGGGTTTAAGCAACAATTTTTTGCCTTTCGAAAACCATTTTGTGAGAAGCGGAAGAAGAAAGCATAGAATTGTGTCAACACGCATCTGGCGCCAGAAATATGCGCATAGTTCCACTTTGGTAATAATTATAGATGCTTGAACCATTTCATAGTAAGGGAAGAGGGGGAGGGGAGAGGTATAAAACATTTCTCCTTAAGTAAGAAATGGCTGCAAAAGTTTTTCAAAAGAATAATTTGTTTTCTGTTCATTCCTCCCCTCGTCAAGTCGCATCAAGTACGAGTGTGTATTTCTTTAAAGCTTTTAAATATGTTTTTCCTCTTCGTCCTTAATTGCGTCGATTGCAACTAGCAGCAGCAGGAAGTGTACGGAATCGTGGAGCCACTCATCGAGGACCTGCCTTGTGTCGATCGTCCTTGCAACGTTAATGAAGATTGCTGTCCCAGCGGAGTCTGTATACTAAGCTATGGAGGTGCGTATTCTTCGTAACGTTTGTCGCAATTTCCCACTAACTACCACTGAACGCCCCCCCCCCGCCCCACCCTTCTTTCCGGCTCAATCACTCTTTTCACAGATGGCAAATGCAATTACGACTTCGGACGTAAACGAGATCTCTGCCGTCGCCATGCTGATTGCGATCCGACTTTGTCGTGTTTGAAGGGCCCAGCCGGCAACTTGTTCTGCCAGTCGGCGGTATCCGTGTTGGGACCTGCAACAAAATCAGTGGCTGTAAAAGGGTTTGGCGAAGACTGCGTGACATCCAGCGATTGCAATGTAAACAAGTGAGTTGTGTGTGTGCGTGTGTGCGTGTGTTGGTATGGGGGCTGACTGCGTTGGTGTCTCTAATAAACGCTCTTTATTTCGATTTTGCTGTTGCTGTTGTTGCTGTTGTTTCGTTGCTGTGCTGCCATTTAGGTTCCAGTGTTGCCAGCTTCAACGCACGCACCATCGCATGATACCGAAGAGGAAGTGCGCGTTCTTCCGGGATCCTTTTATGTGCATCGACATTTCACCACCAGAGGATGAGGTAAGTGCATGTAAGGCTCTGTATGCGTGCGTGCTTTCGAATGTGTTTACATACATGCATGTGTACGAAGCATATTAATTTTCAAGCACATCAGCAAACAATTTAAAGGCTTTTAACAGTTCTTTGAATCATTTTTTAAGCAATTTTTAGAGGCATTTTTGACTCATTCATCCTCTAAATAATCTTTAAAATGTTTCGGTTCATTAAGAGCATTTTTTTATTATTTATTTCATTAAGAGCATTATTTAACATTCTTCTAAATTGAATACTTCTATTAAAAAAAGTTTCTCTTGAAAAATCAACAATTTCTTTTGTCAATTTAAAGCAGAAAACTTTACGTAATCCAAAAAAAAATTAACTCAACTTTTAGGATACACGCGACTCACGCTTCCTCGCCTCCTTCAATCAGCGTCTGATGTAAATTGGCACAAGAGTCCACTAAAGCGTTGATGATGACGAGCGCAACGATTCAACGCAGAGATACAATCAAGTAGCAAAGAAAGTATAAATTATATAAAAGAGAAAACAAAAATGAAAAGAAAACATATCAAAAAAATAATTCAATTATATAACAAAACATATCATTTTCAATTAGCAACAATGAAACGCTCGATTTTGAGACAGTTTAAAATTGTACACTGCAGCTATATACATATATACAATACATATATAAGTCTAATTAAAAGACAAATGCATACTCTCATACATAATGTACTCACCACTCTATATACTATACGTTTAATATACATGTTTTAAAAATCCCACAACCTAAAAAATTCCCATTTTAAAAATAAATGTTAAAAAATCCTCTTATTTAAGATTCAATAAATATCAGTGTTGATCTATATCAAAAATAAAAAATAAAATTAAAATAAAAAATATACTGGCTGAGGCAAAGGCTTAAAAGTATACAAACCAAATGTTTAAAAGAAAATATGTATTAAGAAATTATTATTAACGAGAAGAATTCCTTAAAAAATTTATTCCAAACAAGGTTGACATTCAAGCATTTTTTGCCATTTATTGATACGTACAAAACATTAAACGATAATAATCAAAGATTTTTTTTAAAAAAATCCAAAAAATCTGTTGTTGTAAAACCTAATTATATAGTCTGATCGTTATTTATGCCGGACATATAAACTGTTAAGTTATGTAACAATGTATATTACGGTCTTTACAAGCCCTAGCATATTTCTGAGTCTAGCACTGTAATGAGAATTGTTTTCGTTTAAAATATCGCTGAATGTATGAGACATCAAAACTTTCAATAAAATCTGCTGTACAGGGAAAACCTAAAAAATAGTCGTGCTTTTTACAAAACCATCCATTTTCTGCAAATGTTCGTATGAAGACTTCAGCAGATGGACTGGGAAGCAAAGCATATACTTGGAACATCGAATATGTAAAGCATGGCATTTTGTAAGTATTTTTTAGAGTTGTCACGTGTACATTCGTGAAGAATCTTCAAAGATGAAGATGTCCTCGCATTCCTATGATTCCAACAGATATGACTTTTTGAATTTAAGAAATTGCAATTCCCAAATCGATTGGAATCACCATCAACAAAGCCCAGGGCCATTCTTTAGAATTGTGCGGTTAAGATTTACACACGGACCGCTTCTCACATGGACAATTATATGTTGCATGTTCTAGAGTATCTGCACAGACATTCAAATAAAAAAAAAAAATATTATATAGCCCCAAGCATTGTGATTACTACACAATTTATAAACGTGTATTTTCTCCTTTAATTCCTTTCCATTTAACCAGATGAGCTACAGCAACGCGTGGCCGGATACATCCATCATAGTGTACATATATGCATACCATTGTACCTAAGAGAAAGAAAAGAATTTATTACTTCATGTGGGCAAGAAACTTCTACCATACATGAGAAAGTTCTTCCTCACAGTACTATCGTACACATTTGTGAGAACCATCAACGACTCAAAAAAGTATAATTCTATTGGCTGGAAAAATAATATGAACCCTTTAAATCTAATCATAAAGTAAAACGTGATTAAAACGATATCCAAAAAATTATTATTTAGTTTTTCTTTATTCAGGTGCCAATTAATTAAGATCTCTTATGGATTTAAAATAAATTTACGCGTGTACTGCAGCGGAACTACTGTTTTTGATAACAATTTCGATTCATTCAATGCAGAGCCAATCAATGCCATCAATTCACCGATGGATCGGAGTGCTTAAACACTCATACATACACACGAATACAGCGAAAACATTTTTTGTTCAAATTTCTGGTACTGAGTATTAATATGCTAATTTTTTATATTTGAACTTTGAAACAAAATTTTTTTAACAACCACAATTTTTTAATTTAAATTTAATTTTTTTCTATCTCCATATCATTTGAATAAATTGAATGATTTTGAATTCAGAGCAGTGTTGTTGTTACTACTTTTAAAACACATGCGTCCTTTCTTCAGTACACAATTTCAAGAAGTTTCATCCACATGCTCCACGCAAGGATAAGCTTACAGCTTTACTTACAAATCACGTGTTAAGCTTAAGGAAAATTCCTAGCTTTTATTGTGATATATTTTGTTTTTAATGTTCTTAAAGTTTATTAAATAAAATATGGAAAATTTCAACAGCAAATCACAACGTGTGTTGCATTCAAAACAAAAAATCTCTAGTATACCATATATACTTCGTATGTAGGTATTTTATGTGTCTTGTATATAATAAAATATTGTATAAAATTAATCATTTACAAAAAACAAATAAAAAACTTTCTAGCTTAACAAATTTAAACAAACGAATTATAACGCGAACAAATAATTCATCGATAATCTTAATAAATGGATAAATAAAAGAAAACCAAAAATCTATAATACAATGTATAAACAAGCGAGAAGGACCAATGATTGATGGTTGGAGAAGAGGTTGGGAGGGGCATGGGTGTGTAATAGTTGTAGGAGGGATCGGGGACTGAATTCGACTCAACTGCATGAAGCAAATAAGAGCTTAAATCAGCGCACTAAATGAAAATTTAACGCGACACGGAAAAGTGCACACTTACAACTATCTACGGTATTTTATTTACAGTTATCAGCAGTTAATCTATCAAGAATAATTTCATTTCATTTTTAGCTTTACGGAAATGTTGCGCTTCTGAAGCAGGAACACAATGTTGTTGTTGTTTTTTATTGTGTTTCTGTTGTGTTTGCAATTACAAGGTGATTAAAAAATTAGTTGCTTAATAGTAAAACAAAAAAAGCATTACATTATGAACTATAAAATTTGTTTTTACACCAAAAATAGGATCTTCTTCAAAGCGATTACGTTTTTTTTGGTTTCTTTACTTGCAGACGCGTGCGTAAATGCGTTCCTCTGCGTCATTTTAGAGCTACCTAAAATTATAGGAAATCTAATTTCACATTCCATGAGTTCCAAAATAGGTAAAATTTTATAGTTCTTCTTGTGTAAAGGATTTTTAAATTTCGGGAACAAATTGAATGTCATCATCTGCTCAGTTCACTCAGAGTGTATGTCGTCATCATGAGAGCGCCTATCATAAGTAAGTAATTCGAATTTGGATGACTTGACTGATGGAAGAGGAGAGATGATTATCAGGTTACCACAGGGATTCATTTGAATGGGGCTGTATATTTCCTTATTTATACTATTGCGTTTCTTAAACTGTGTCTGGATATGTCACTGGAAAGGTTATGTCATTCATGTCTTGTCACTTTGCGTTTCTGTCGCTATCGTCGTCATTATCATCACCGTCTTCGATCTGCTTGGTACTGCTAAACTATTATTTTAATATATTGTATAAGACTACGTATACGTTGCTTATGACTTGCTTACGATTACGCTTAAAAGGATGGTATAAAATATACTCTACTATTTTAGTTGTTCTATTTGCGGTACTAATTTCGTATATAATAAATCTTGCTCTTTATAAAAAAAATTATGGCATTTTAATAGGAAATGTTGGTTACACAAAACTCTACACACGACTCTTGTTTGTTGGTAGGTTGGTTGGTTGGTTGGTTTATATATGTATTTATATGTGTGTGTCTATATCATGAGCTATTATTATTTGTCACTGTTTTATGTTTATATGGCTGTTGATCAGGGAACGTGGGGGGAAATGATTGAAGACACAACAGACCCACCCAAGTTTCGCGAGTATTTCTTTTTTCTAAAAATTTACCTGAGTTTTTAAAAGGGGGTCAGAGGATAACTTAGTGTGTGGCTGTGTGTTTCTGTTATTTCGAAATGAACAAGTCCAGTTCGATGTGTACGTATTGGTTGGCTGGCATACCTTTAAATTATCAGTCTCAAAGAAAGTCTTTTGTAATGGTTTTGAGTAAGTAAACTAGAACCATCATTTTATGCATTTAGTTGGAGGAATATAAATGGCATTTTAATGAAGAGTATCCGAGATTTGATGGTTGAGCTGTGAAATTTTTGACACCCTGAAGATTCATTATTTCGAATACTGCATTCCGTTTTGCAGCAGTTTTTTTTCTTTGGCTAAAACTATGGTCACATTACGGGCTCTATTATTTGTTGAATCAGGCGCCTGTAATAAAAAAAGTCAGAGCATGGTGTGAACCAAGAAAAATGGGACAAAAACTCGTCTATTAACAGGACAGTACAGTTTCACTAAACTCAGTGTAGTTGCCAGTTTTTTGCCTATGGAAACTTTTGTGTATTTTTGTTGTGACATCATCTGCTCTTCCTCACCCACGTTTCCCGAATGTCAGCACTTAAGGAAAATTAGTACATACTTAATATAAAAACATGTTCTATTCTAAATGCTTGAAAGTATTTACAACACAAGGTACAGAATATTTTATGAACATTTCTAAAATTGCTTCAAAAGTGGTTAACTTTTTACTTAACTTAACATGCTTTGTTAGCTATCAGTGTATCAGTATTCTTGTTGTTCTTCTGGTTTTTTCTTTTGTTTTTATCCTTCATTGATGGATGTACCACATAAAACTTACATGTTAATATATAATCATCTTCAAAATTCTCAATAACAACTATTTCGCAATACAGCTGGTTTCATTAGTTTGCGCTGTAACAATGTTGTCCGTTGGTGTATGTGGACCCAGTAATCGTTCGATCCTTCGATCCACTTAATGAAATTCACTCTATATAAAGTATATAAAATCTCAACTTTGTGTACGTGTGACTACAATTAGTTCTCTATAGCAACAGCAGCACCAGCATATTATACTGTATATAAATAACAAATTATAGTTCTCAACACTATGCTTTGCTCTTCCTTTGCACTGCTTCACAACGATCGTAATCTCACTAAACAAACGATCAGTTCTTCACTTTGTCTTCGGCGCTTATATTGGCCAATGTTTTCTTGATGCGTAACGCCGTCAGACGCGCCGCCGGGTTGGGATACCAACATTCCTTCATCACTTTGGCCATGCTGTGCAGCACCTCGGAGGCGTGCCAGCGATTCGGTATGTTGGGGCGCATTTTATCAATGCAAACAACCTGTAAATAGGTGAAGTTTAGTGGACACACTTCTATAGATACACACAATCAGCAAATGTAACCTTCTTCATTTCGTCAATACTAGGATCGGGCTGCACCACATCGTAGTACGGCAGCTGATACTCGTCGTAAATCATGCCGATATTGCAACGTCGCGCCACCTCCCACAATATCAAGCCGAAGGCGTACACGTCAGCGCGTTTGTACGAGTCAAAATGCTGCGCATTTATGCTTTCATCCAGCACTTCAGGCGCCATGTACCGCTTGGTACCCACTCGATGTGTCGACGGTATATCAACGGAATCGTCCTTGTCAACGTGGCGCACTGCCAGGCCCAAGTCACCAATGGCGCAGCACAGATTCGACTTGACCAGTATGTTTTTCGACTTTAGGTCCCGATGTGAGATGGCAGGCTTGCCGCGAGTGCCTACAATGTCCATGTGTAGATGCGCCAAGCCGGTGGCAATCGACAGCGCCATGTTCAACATGGTTTTCGTGTCGACAGTGTGCGTGGTCAGGTAATCGAAAAGGGAGCCGTTCTCGTGATAGTCGGTGACAAGCCAGAGCTGCGTCCAGGTGCCATTATCTAGTAAAGACAAGAGAATATACTTGAAATCTCGAGTTTATCGGATTTCAAACTGACCTTTGTTGTCCGCTGCAATGAAGCCTAGAATGTTCTCATGACGCAACATGACAGTCTGATAGATCTCGGCCTCCCTGAACCACGAACACTCCTCACGACTCGAGAAGATTTTTACGGCCACGTTTTCCCCACGCCAACGTCCTCGCCACACTTCGCCGAAGCGCCCCTTACCAATAACGCAACACAGCTGGATCTGGCGTGCAATGGAACGCTGCACCAGAAGCGGGAGACCAGCTACAGATCACATTCCAAGAACATCAAATATCATTCGTGGCTGGTAGTAGCAAAAACTTACCCGAACCAGAGCCCGAGGTGGTCATCTCGATGATATCGTGCAACGTGTTGCCGTTAAGTATGGGATCATAAACCGAGTCGTCCACAGCGAAAGGACGTCCGCTGGCACTGCGTTTGCGCCGCTGACAGTACCACCACGTGATTGTCACCGAGAGGCAGGCCACCAGAGTGGCGCCAAATATGATGCCTACCAAAACCCAAGTGCTGAGCGTTTGATCCGGTAAGAAATCTATACGTGGCCGTATAAGAACGACAATCAGTGGCGAAATCAAAAAGCTTTATCAAAACATTAATATATTAAAATGCAACGAAAAAGCAAGCAGATCGATTGCAGTATTAATTTTATAGCAGAGATCTACACAGACAACTACAAGGAAAACAACAAAAACATGCAGCTTAGTTAATTAAAGACTTAAAAACTAGTTGATGGAGATTATGTAGGTATACAGAAAAGCTTTTAAATACCATCAAAAAAGTAAACTTACCCAAACAATTTACAAGTTCATATGTTTGTTTTTGTTTTGTTAATAATTTTTGTAGTTACCTTTATTTGGGTAGAGCTGGCCAAACATCTCCAAGAGATCATGAGATCAAGAAGTCTTAAGGTTCAACTTTTAGCTATTGTTGAACTTATATTGTAACAAATCTTATGAACCATCGTATTATGAAGAAGTTTGAATAAAACCGAATTTAGAGACATTTAAGTGACATTTTAGCGACTAAAGAATACTGAAAACAAATCTAATAATAGAAAATATCTAAAAAACAATATTTTCGAATCTCCCTCTTTATTCAGTGATCCTTCGTTCGTTCGTTGATGTTAAAAAGGTACTCGTCTTTAAAATTATGCCAATCATACTGAAAGTGAAGCTCATTTATGGAAAAATGATTATTCTCATCCGTCGATTTCTCTGTCTGGCTGACACAAGTGTCTGCTCTTGAACAAGTTATTGACATCGCGTACTCATTGCAAGACGGAAGCATAGACGGAAAGAAAAAAAGAGGCAGACTAGGTGGGTGTGATAAAAGATAATTCCATTAGAAGGTGGAGAATCGAAGCTGCCACCAGCGCCAAGGTGAATGACATCTGTCGCGACTGCATACTTGAGTTTCACCCAACTAGGCTGGGCATTCATCAAATGCCTTATGGATGGCGTGCAGCGAAGCAACGTTGACGCAAACAGCGTGCGCGTCAGTCGATGATTTGTACTTATGAGAAACTAAAAGAAAAAACGTAAAATGTGAATAAAACACATCGTTTATAATTCGTTTTGGGACTCTTTCGACTTCAAGCGAGTTACTGAGATAAACAATTTCAATGATAGACGCTTTTAGAGAGAGGAGAAGGAAAACTCTGCATTAATGCAGTAACGGATCGAAAATCGAGTGAAAATTTTACTTGATTTACATTTGGACCTGTTCTGCTCTTGTAAGAGTAGCTGGAAGAAGAGAAAGAGAGAGAGAGAGAGAGAGAGAGAGTCATTTGAATAACTTTTACTCGTATCGTATATCGGTCTATGAAACAACGAACTCAGCAGGATACTGCGATGCGGAGGCTGGGAAACGAAAAGCAACAAAGGACTTCATCTTATCTGAGAACATGTCTGAAGTTCTTTTCAGTTCGCTGTGTCTGCGTCTGCATACTTGACTTTTCTATTATTATTTTAAGCAGCGAAGTCTGAATAAAATAACCCTTGCATTACTTCAGACCAAGGAAAAAGTGTGGCACTTGTTGGGGTTGGCTGGCTGTTCGGTTGACTCGGAACAATGAAAGCCTCTCCTTTGCCGAGACTTGGCTGACTGACAAGGATATAAAACACAGTCCTCAACAGAAACCTACTTGTACAGAAACAGAGCACCCGCTCAACTGCATCAGACAAGCAGTGCACACAATTAATGCCAATGCAAACCAGAAATGAATGAAGTCAAAACTGCAACGAGTACGAGTCACAGGACAACAGGAACAAAACTGCAAACAGACTGCAACACCGTAGACAGACTGCAACAACTGTGTCGTAATGCGTTGATGAAGCGACAAGCGTAGACAAGTTAAAAAGAATTCCCAACAACAAAATGAAAAAAGCAGCAACACATTCTACCAGCTCTCACACTGATGCATATATACGCACAGATATAATGCTTATATATGCACAGATAGATGTTTGGTATACACACATAAACCAAGCTATTTCAACATTCGAGGAATAAGAGGCTTTACGGGTTATAGTTACAATCATCATCATCACCATCATCATCATCGTAGAAGGCTGCACATTGACGCGCTTAAACAAAGTCTACCACTAAAGGTCAGAAAACTTTGTAGACTTTTCAGATCAACTTGTAATGCACAACATTTGGTGGAAATGACATGACAGTTGATTTGTTCAAGAAGCGTTGCTTCGGAAAGTTCGAAATTTGGAACATTATAAAATTTATTGAATTTATAGTAAATATTTCAACTAATAACTAATAAAAAATAGTTCAAGTTAAATTTAGCAGCAATTTTTACCATCTTAATAAAACTTTTAACTGAAATTGAATTAAATTTAATTGCTGTTATTAACTACTGCACTTAAAATAATATTGAATTGAAAAATCAAATACAAACAACAATCTATATTTTAAAATTTACGTTCGTGCCTTTAAACAATAGTATTAAAATCTCAAATTCGCTCTTGATTTTCACTCAAAGTTTCTTCATTCAACAAATCACACTAATCAAACACTCATTAAATCATTAGATTGAAGCACGCCGCTATAATGCGGTAACTCACCGGTGTTCGGTATACCGCAACACATATTTAAATCATACGCTCACACCAACAGTGGATGCCGGACTGCTACCGATACTGGCTGTGTACCGCAACAATATGCGTCACGTTACCGACAATTTTCAACCCTTAACTTTTCCTAAAATTATACATGCATTTGCAGACGCAACGACACACTAACACCAACAGCATAGCTGAATACACATGGAAACATAAAATATTGTAGATGTACATACATACTATAAAAATGTTCTTTTGGACAGAATCTCATTGAAATTGGATTCGTCTGAAAGAAGAAATTCCATGTCAAAACATTTTTCTGTCTCCTTTTCTCTCTCTCTCTCTCTCTCTCTTTCTCTCTCTCTGCTTCCTGCTCTGACACAGTTTTACCCCACTAGCAACAACAGAAAGCCAGATAACTCACATACACCACGTTGACACAATAAACTTCAAGACGGAAGAAAGAGAGAGAGAAAGAGTGAGAGAGAGAGACACAAAGGAGAGGAGAGACAGGGTGGTGGGATAAACATAACAGAACAAAAGCACGAATACATTTTACACTCGTTAAACATATTTTATGACTTCATACAAGTTAATGATTGTGATAAAATTCGAGAAATTTGCTGTTTTCTGTCTCAAAGAGTGACGATTTTATTTTCGTTTTAGCTGATGATGGAATACGCGAAGCACGCCCAACGATGAATTTACTTAATGCGTTGATAAAGGACACTAATCGTGGGGAGTGGGTGACTCAGTGCATGTGGGAGGATGCGTATGTTTGAGTATGTATTTAAGCGAGTGTGTGTGTGTGTGTTTGGTTTGCTCACCTGGTATTGGACCCATGAAATTCGCTTTGGTGTTACACAAATCCTCATCGCAACAACGCACCGAGGTCACCGGTGTACTTTCGTGACACCAGGCAGGATCGTCTGGCGGTATATGATTTTCTAGAGGCAGACATCTACGGGTACATATGAGAGTATGTACGTCAGTGCGTGCGTGCGTACGTGCGTGCGAGTGGGTGCCAAATTATTTACGATTGTTGCCAGCCGATTGGTTTTTATCATATTATTAATAATAATGTGTTTATTAATTTCATGTTGGGTGTATTGAGTGGGAGGACAAAGCGTTGCGTTATTATTTTATTGTAGTCGAAGAAGAAGAAGGAAAAGGAGAAGAGCAAGTATAGTTATTTGTGTTTACAGTTACAGCTTAAAATTAAACACACTTGCACATTGTTAAGTGGAACCTTGAATAAAATAATCTAAAAATAAAACCGCCAACAACGAATTTTGGGCGCAGTAACCTACCCCAACGTTAAACTTGTTACGTGACTGTAGCAGTGAAAGTGATGTAGCGTGGACATCGCTAAACGTAAAGAACGCAACATTCAAGGGTGGAAAATCGGTTTTAGGCGAAAGAAAGAGAGAGCGGTTTACAACAGTTTCATATCACTAACCATGAAAACCGAAAGCGCACAAGACAAGGATTGGTGCTGCACAAAAGCTGAGTTTGTGTGTATGTGTTCATGTGTGCATGTGTGTGTATGTCCGCCCTTGTTTTACGGCTGATCTGAAAAAGCTTTCAGTTTTTAAGTCATACGTTGTTGTTTTTCGAATTCTTTATAGAATAATCAACAATCCTTTGTTATAATAATATGCACGAAAATCAATGCGAAGTCTCTTTAAATGTTTTCCTGAATTTAATCAGTAGTTTAGTATCGCGAATAGAGAAAAAAGAGCGAAATCTACAATATAAGAAAAACGGAAGAGAAGATGTTTAACCATTATATAGTAAATATGTTGTTTATATTTTTATACAGCAAGAGTAGCTCTTCCATACCCTCATTTTGCATGTCCCACAGCATTATTTTCGAGTATTTATACTATATATTGGTTGTATTTATCGTTATAAATTGTTACTTATACAACACTTAAATTATAGAGGAGCAACATCCTTAGTTATATGCTAAAAAAACTACAACAACCATTAATACCTCTACCAAAGATCTGAAAGCTCTTATTTAAAACTCAATTTTCCAGGCCGGTCTACAAATTCTACTTTGGACGTACTTTATAAGTGATTTTAAACATGCAAGACATATACGTCAAAAACTACTTTAGCAAGTAAAATAAAGGACATGCTGTTGAATAGAAAGAAGAGTGAAGAATGCTGACGTGTATGTGGTGGGGTGGGGGTGGTGGTGGTGGTGGTGGTTGTCTTAGAACAAACTAGACGAGGTCAGTTTGAGGGGAGGAATCCAGGAAGAGGTTAGCTGCTTTGAACTGTGGCATCTATTGACACTCTCTCGGTGTCAGGAGAAGGAGGTACAAATATACAAAAATAATAAAGTCTGCTCCAAGAGGTTGCGTTAACAAAGTCTTAAAGGAAGAAGATAAATGTGCGTGTGCGTGTGCGTGTGTGTTGTAGTAACTACAGAGAAATAAAAGTGTCGGAAATTCTGTGTGCAAATTAAAAAAAGGTGAGTAAAATGAAGAAAGCAGAAAGACTGGCTGCTGTTCGGTTAAAACGACAATTTTTACTTTAAAGATGTTTACATGTTTAGATTTTAAGTAGATGAGAAAGAAAATATACCTGTCGAGAAACTCAACTTCAGAAGCTCATCTTTATTGCAGAAATCATCACTACAACATTTAACTCTATAAACATTCTGCTTTTCCCTGGTAGTGAGGCATTCGATGGGTTCACGCTGCAGTTCGTATTTCTTGGTAAGGCACCTAATACGAGTATATGGTATGTGTGTGAAGATTAGTACGTTGAATGGGCAAGAGTTAGGCAAATTTCGGTGGCTGGCTGGTTGGTTGTGGAGAGGTTAGTAGAAAGTCGTGTGGCAATAGAAAGCAAAACTTGCGCTTGCGTTGATCGATCATTATTAGTACAAACTTCAAACGTTGGGAATACAAACTCTGGTTAAATGGCAACGCAACAAAACGTGGGACTGAAACACTTGCTAATCTCACATCGCATTTCAAAACTATGTAGATTTTAGCAAATAAAGACATGTTTTTAGTAGCAGAAAAAAGTGGAATTATGAGAATAGACGGGATTACGATATATATTAATTAATTCGAACAAACTTGGCTGCACAGAGAAACAGAATTAGATTCAGAACAGTAACTAGAACTGGCTCAATTCAATTCTAGCAACAGCCGAAAGAATCAAGCCAAAAACGCAGTCTGGTTTTTGTTTTTGTACGTGTTTTGAATTCTACATTCTTAGCTACTTTCTATGTTGTATCTCTGTGTGTGTATGTGTGTGTGTGTGTGGAGCGCACCTTCGAAAGTCTGACGCGAGTCGGTGGCATAATATTTGATATTGGGACGCAAGTCGAAATTGCAAAAGTCGCGCTCTTTGCAGCACGCGTGTCCGCCGTGACGCGCGGCCGGTCGCGCTGTGGGTCCGCCGTGCACGCCTTCGTTGCACCAGATGAAGCGACCGGGCGGAAAACTTTGCGACATGTTCAGGCACCTAAACGTAGCGACGAAGTGGTACATTTGAGATTTAGAGGCAGAGAATCGTGTAACGTGTGTAGCAATCGTGTTGAATCAATTGAACGAACAGTTTGAACAGTTTTCGAATGAAAACAAATAATTTACCTGTATGAAAAGATGATTTTATCGAAATCCTTTTCCACTGAGGTAAAGCAGTAGCCATCCGTCTCGCAAATAAAGTTGTCATCCTTGCAAATGTCGCAGTGACACTTGAGAAGTCCTGCAAAACAGAAAACCGACAATAAGACAATAATAATTAAAATTGTGATGATAACAAGTGCTAATTTATGAGCATTTCTTATCGCCTTTTAACGATTAAGTGTGTAAACGTTTTTTATTTGACATATAAAACAAAATACTTGTTAACAACATAACAACGCAGTCGAGGCGCTGTTCAACACTTTAATTACAAAGCGTTGCGTTTTTATTTTCCCACCAATAAATAAATAAATAAATTTTATTCTATATCGTGCATTTCGCTTACACGAACCTCTTGGAAATAATATATGTTTACAACAGATTATTTATGAATAGTGGAAGAGCCACGACGAAGACGTGCTAAAGTCAATGAGCCCGTGACGTGGTTGAACTGCATTTCATTGTATTACGAGTTTATTTTATTTCACGGCGATGTTTTCCATTTCATGTTATTGTCGTCGCTTGTTTCTGTTGTTTTTCTTTGTTTTAATTATTTTTGGTTTTGTATTCGTAGCGAAAATAAAATATATAGCATTATTATGAAAAGCGCTGAAGCAAAAAGGAAACATTTGGATTCAGCGAGAAACCGCTCAGAGATGATGATAACAAAAAATGAAAATTGTTTACTTCGGTGCAAAAATAGCTGACACCGAAATATATACATATACCTACATATATATATATTGGAGTGGAGTGTCTTAAAATTGAGAAAAAAAAGAAGTGAAAAATCAATTTATGTATATATAATTATGTCTCAGACGATTCAAACCGACAAGGTTTCACAATTTAACATCAGTTTGTCCTATATATTTAGAATATTTTGAATCAGTTAAAACATTTTTAAGATTTTCAAATTCTTAATCATGGAAGCTCAGTCGAACATATTTTCTCAAGAATGTATATATGTATATATGTATTGAAATTTACAGTTGAAGAACAAAAATATTGTTATTTTACTTGCAACTTTTCTCTACACTTTTAAAAGCTTCTCTTTTATATTTACACTAAACAAAGAAACTCTGATTTTCAAAATAAGAATTTGTTTGTTGTTGCTCTTGAACTTACGATCCGTTTTCTTGTTAATCGTGTTGCCGTTGCTGTTGTTCGAATACTCTGATGGTGGTTGAGTAGCAAGCGCCGGGGTCTTTTGTTGCGGCACCAACAGCAGTGGACTCGACGAATCACTTAGAACCAGCAGAGTCGAGGAATCATTTTCATGTGTACTTGTTGTATTTATGTTAAAACTGGACGTAGCTCTAGGCTGGGTAACCGTGTCGGGGGTATGTGAGGGATTTAGAACAATTTCAATAGGCGTTGCTGGATCGTGGAATGAACGAGAGAGAGAAAGAGTTAAAAAACAAAATGCATCCTCTTTCATGTCGTGAAATTAAATTATGCTGCTGCTCTTCATAAATACCATTTGCAATAATTGAGTAACGTCCACCTGCCCCAAGGGAGCCACCACCCACCACGAGCACGATGGACAAGAGCAGCAGGCGTCGCTCAGCTGTTGAGCCTTGAAGGCTAACTCGACGACCATGATTTTTAGGATTCTTTGACATTTTATTAATATACTGCTACCAAACAATTGTTAAATTTCATCGTAATTAATGGACTCCTTTTCGCGAAAGTTTGTTGGGGTAACAAGGGGTTCCACCTTTAATATTATTCCTCTCAAGTTGCTGTCGTTGCTGCGTCAAAGGGAGGCGGTGCCCGTCGCCACACCAACCAGAATGCAAATTTGAAAGCAGCATTTAAGCAGGGAAAACAGCTAACTTACATGTCGGTTTAATGACAATAGATTAATTAAACTTTAATGTTAAAATTTCACTTTCTTTCTTAAATGAGTAACAATCAGTTTCACATTTGCTATTGGCCAGGTATTTTTCAACTCCTGCCACTATTCTGGTCAAATGGATTTTGTTTGATTAGAAAAAAATTGTACACGAAAGCGTTCACTTGTTCATGCAATTTTCTTCTTTGTTCGCAAAGAAATTCTATAAATTATCACCTCCAATTGCAACTTAGAACTTTAGTTATATGATTTTGTTAATATTTATGATAAATTGTGCAAATGATGAAGCCGTAAAGAAAATTTGTTTACACGATTTGAGCGAAGCTTAATCGGAAAAAGCTGCCGAAACACCAACCAACCATTCGCCATTTTCGTCGTCTTCTGTCACTGACATTTCTGACATCCCGAAGAAAGGCAACGAACAAGATTGTTTTGCATGTCTGCTTTAGCCGTCTTTCCGACTTAACACTAATACGTCTTACTGGTTTTCAACCTGCCCTAAATACTTACTTGCTAACATTCGTGCCTACTCAGGTGCATTTCGGTCTTTTTTCTCTCGCGGAGAGCAAAGACTGGATAAGCAGACTTTCATTTGCACCAGGACTATAGATTGGTTTCACTTTGTTGAAAAAATATAGCAACGCAGGAACTTAAACTATAACTCCTAAACTAAACGCTACCGATGATATTTTTTAGCATGCTTGGACTCCGGAGCGTAGAACTATCCTATAATTATGCCAGCAAATTTCAAAGATTTACTTCTGTTTTATAAATCAAGTTGAACTGAAGGAAAATTGTGTTTCCTACTTGTACTACTAATTTTCTGAAATAGCAAATTACTCAATTAGAAAAAATATTCAAAAAATCCGGTGTCCAGAAGCACCAATAAAATTATTTACAATATTCGACTTGATAAACACTTTTAATTTATCCCAATGGAAGCCCCCGTTTATAGAACTCAGATTGTAGGTGGTTCACCAAACAGTTTAAAGGTTCTGAGTTTAGCGATTGCAAATTCATCTCATCGCATCTTAAACTCCAGGTCTTCCTATGTTAAAAATACTTTCACAAAACCCATGGAATTATGAAAACGATAATAAAAATGAATCAGCAAATTTGGTTTTATTTTCTTTCACACCAAATGCACAAACGGACGTGCATCCCACCCTCTTAACAATAATTGATACAATGATTAAATTTATTGCCACAGTAAGCTCATGAGCGACAAAGCAGGCATTCCAGGCTCAGCTCCCTTTCTGAAGCCTATAAAAATAAAGAATTTGTAAAATCGTCATTACATATTGCTAAAACCACATCCGGCGCGGAGGATATCACAAGCTCAACTCACCCAAATACAACACCATTGGAATGAAACCCCAGTGGAATGATGTCTTTGCAATGTCAAACACGACTTCCAAACGTTCCTTAACTCCTGGAGACAAAGTCATTATTTTGTATTCTATATATTTTAATTCACAAATAAATGTAAAATGTAATACTCTAGAATTTACCGACACGAGTAAAAATCTATTTGACAAGACGAAAAATTATTTGAGATGACATACGTCCTAAGAATTAAATATATTAAATACAATCCACTTTGTTTACACAGCAAGAAATATAATGAAATAATGAACTTAACTTTACTTCCACTTTTGTTGTGTAAATTTTTTATGCACAATGACCATGTGAGCATGTGTCAACGACAACAACAACTTATTTTGTTCTCTTGTAGTTATCAAGTTGTAGCCCGTCAAAAATTCAAATTCTTATCACTTTATCTCATAAAGTATTAAAGATATCCGGATAGGATTGGTACCATTATAAAGAAATTTTAAATACAATTTATTTGTAAAAAAACGACTATTTATACTTTTAGTAGTGTGGACAGCACATGCTTTTTAAACGTATTTGTTTCACCAGAAATTTTAGCAGGATTTTAGGAGAAAACGTTCTTTAAATCGTAAAAATTGACGCATTTTTTCTAAAAAAGAAAAATTTGTTTGAAAAAACAAATCTCGATTTTATACAAGAGCAAAAGTTGTTTGTTCTAACAAAATTAGAGCGGTTCCACAACGGTGAAGTTTTCCAAATAATCAATTAATATAGATTCATTAATCGTAAATGTATAGAAAATGCATTCGTTTTTAAATCAAGTTAAAGAAATATAATTTTGGTAATTTCTTCCGGTTTGAAGCATTATCTCTAGAATTGATTGGAGAATTTCATGGTCGGAAAAATTTTTATACTAAATACCGTGATTTTTAAAAAAAATTGCGACCAAATCTTTTTTTCGGATTTTTTTTTCCAAATTTTAAATTTGTCATTAAATTTCTCAAAAACTGTTTGACATAGGAATCTAATTTAAAAAGGATATTAAGAAGCGGATATTTAGCTTTGAAAATCAGCAAGCAAAAGTTATCTAGGTCTAACCATTATTTTTTAATATTATTTTTTTCGGTGTTGAGTTGGATTTTTATAAAATGTCCCCTCCCGCCTAAACGGGGGAAATTGACCCTCCTCCCATACGATTTTTTTCTTGTCACGACCCATCCTACAGGCCCTAGTTTTTTGAACACCCTTATGCGAAACACCCTGTATATCAAACCTAAAGATTTGTGGTAGTTTATTACGTAATCGAAGACTTATGAGTTGGTTAAGTAAAACCTCATTTTTAGATATTGACAAGTTTTTCTAGACAATGAATTGAGATTTAGAATAACACGTGGTATGATTTACTTTTCTCAAATATCATTATAACAGCACATATTAAAATTTATATATTACAAATACAATTTATTAAGCTGCATGAACGCCCTGTTTCAAACAGAATCCAAACGGCAGCATGAAATTATCTACCTAACTTTCTGAACACTTCCGTCACATGGCGACAATATTTTCCATTTTCCTTCAATCGTTTCTTTTGTCAAGCCGATTTTTCGTGTGTGCACGCGAATTCTCGAGTTCTTCAAATTTATGTACGAAAAGTAATAAAATTAATTTAAAGAATTGAAAGTAAGCGGTGGAAAATCACGGAAAATCTTTTGTAAAAATTTCAAAGTAAGTCAAAAAGAATAAATAAATAAATTGAATCGATATTCTGTGAATAGCATTACATTTATAAAAACTGTTATGTAAGTTCAAAGTATGTATTACGAACAGCGAAGTTGGCTTTCAATAAACGTTGCATTTATTAGGAAAAAAAGTTGTATAATAAAATAAGCTAGCTTTAAATTTTGGTTATTCGAAAGTACGGAAAACATTGGTTTTTACACATGTGTTCGCGGGGGGTTGGCAGTAGTCTGTGACGGGTTACAGATTTCCTAATTTAAATTTTGTAAGAACAAAAAACTGACTTTATTCTTTTTTACAGCTTGTAGATATTTATTTGAACCAAATTTACAACAAGAAACAGCCGCTGTTCACAGAATGAGGACTACAAGTGTTGGCATGTATGCGCTACGTATGAGTTTTGGACAGGTCAGTAGATTGTCTTTATTTATGGTTTTCATTTTTAATGATCGTGGAGCACATTTCGATATAAATTGATTTGTTTTTGAAATGTAGAAATGCTCGAGAAATGTGCTCACTTAATAAGCGATTTTTCATTAAATTCTTACATCAACCGTTATGTACCGTTATGTCAACAACATAATTCAATAGTTATGTCCTTTATTGTTATTAAATTAAAGATTTTTATTATATTAACATAAGTGCTAGTTTAAGTTTTTTAAAACAAATTTTTGGGTCTGGTTTACGTGTAGATCCATTCCCTAGATATATAGTACTGTCCTTGGATGGATTTCTTACTGTTTTATAAGTGTTTGTTGTTAGTATTTGTGTTTGCTACTTAAAGGAAAGGATACTGCAGTGTATATTAAAATTTTGGTTTATTTCTCATGTGATCTCAAACATATAATTTTGTGACTATTTATCCACATAGTCCAGGTTGAAATGTGCTCCGCTCTCTAAGAACCACATCCACACTCTTCACATTACTCAATTCATTCGTCTCACTCTCATCTACAGCTACGCACTTAAGTATTCATCATTTCGATTATTACAAATGGAGCACATTTTAAAACCTGGTGATCCATGTGGAGATTGCCAACAGCTGGGTCTCAGAAACTACTTACGTTACTTCTACATAAACCTGAACGACAAAATACTCAAATGCGAAAGCAACACATGTCTCTATCCTTACGAAGATGATGATAAATACGGTGACGAGGACTTTGTACAAAATGTTGAAACTCAGTTTGTTGACTCCGAAAAACATCCCATCTTTACACAGCTGCATTGTCGTGCAGATGGCGGCATGGAGTTTTTTGATGATATATTAAACGATAACACACAGATAAAAATAGAGGGCACGCAATTGAATTTAGATTCCACACAACTACAAACAGACACCTCAACACCATTCGAATTAAATTCTAGCGTCTCGGAATCCACCGCGCCTCCTGCGAAGAATTCTGAAAATTTTACTATAACAAAAATTCAAACTGGTAACTGGGTACAATATGCACACGTCTGGAATGAATCTTCTACAAAAAAAGTTGCCGATAAAATAGTTTCTGCTGCTCCATCTAAAGACTCTGATTCGCCACGTGGTTCTTCAGACGCTGCCGTCGTTACAAATGCTTCGAATGCTATACCTCAAGCACGTATTAAGCGCTTTTTAGATGCCATTAATACACACAAAAATGCACAAAATGCTCAGACTATGCGAAAGCAGAACACGACTAAAAAGGGTCGTGGTGCAGGTCTGAAACACTTATTTATAACGAAGGGCGTGAAAACCGAATCGCGTAACAAGGTAAAGCCTTTGGATCTGTTGCAAGACATAATCAAGGACAAAACTAATATGTAAAGATTGTTGTGTCCATTTCTTGTCGGATATATAAGGATGTTAGAACAAATTGATTCCATTACGAAACTCAAACAGTTATTAAATCCAAAAGAAGGAAAACAAATTGCAGAAGATCGTAAATGATGATGCAAAAAAAAAAGTTTTAAGCTGAATAGAAAGATAAACAAGAATTATAGAAAAGAAAGTGTATTGATTCGTTATTTGATTTTATCAAAGAAATTTTAAGAATAGCAATTTTTCATTGATAAGAAAACAAAATATATTTTGTATATTCACAATATCATTAAAATAAATATGAAATATTAAAAATAAACGAAGAACTCAAAGGTTTTAATTGTTATCTCTCAGTCTGTCTGAAACAATGTGATAATTAAACGTTTTTTAATCACACTTAATGATAAAGATACTCTGACTTACTACGGCTATTCAGTTCCCAATCAATTTGTAGAATAAAACCAAGAAATCAAAAGCAAACAAAAAATGCGGATTTATGATTGGAATTCAGCAGAACAATAAAGAAAAGATCATAACAAAACAATAAAACGCTGTGTTGAGTTGCGTTTGTATAATTTTTTCTTTTGGTCGCTGAATATGGATCGATGCTGAGCAGTTTTGATGTACTTTTGGAGCAGTACTTACGTTCAAACTTAAACTGGGTTGTTCTTGAATTCTTGCTGTAGTAAATGAATTTAAATACGCAATTTAGCAACGCAAAAAGTTTGCATTGCAATGACGACTCCACTGAATTAACTGGTCGTTATCTATACCGTGTATAGCTTCATTTAATTACGTACTTTGTATGGCTTCATATATACAATCAAAACGCACCAAGTACATATTTATTAATTTATAAATACATACGTACATTTATATTTATACCCTACACCCGAAAGAATAAACGTATATTCACTTAGTTCTTCCGTTTGTAATCCATTAAAGGAGGCGTGGTAGACATAGATAAGAATATACATATGTATGTATATTGATCAGTCTTCGAGTGGATTTAGCTCAATACGTTTGGTTGTGGAAATTAAGATTACAAGAAAACGAATAAAAGTATCGTTATGAAATTTAGCGCGAACATTCTCTTTCATTCTTCGGCTAGGGATTAAAAATGGGAAAACTCGAAGCAGATCGCATACTTTTTATAGCGAATATTACTTTATTCGTGCTTATAGTTAAATCTTTCAGCTTGTAGAGTGAAACTTTTGATTGAAAATTGGAGGGAATCCGACCACTACTTTTTAATTAAATATTAATGTATCCGATTTAAGTGCTGAATTTCTCAACTTGTAATTCAGATCTTAAATTGGAATTTTATTCCCGTATATAATGTATCGGAGCAAATTGGCCCACAATACTTCATTAGGTTATCAAGAAACTTGAGAGATCCACTATTGTTCAATTAGTTCTTAATGGGTGAATGACGACGAACGTAAATCATCAAGCTTATCAGCAGCGTCTTGATTACAAAAGTATTGTGGGAGGCATATTCTTAACTTAACCCAGTATCAGGCCTATGCTCTGCTTTTATAATCAATCAAATGACGCCGAGAAGCGTCATCAAGAAACGAAATGCGCCGAAATTGTTTCATGCACAAACGTACGCTGTTCATTGATTCCTTGGGTTTTTCTATTTATTTTTATTTTTATAATATCTATTTTTATACATGTTTATATTTTAACACTTAAGCGAAAGCTAATTATCAGAAATTATTTAATAATCGCTTCCCGTAATTTTTGATGGTTTGATTCTCTTATTCATGACGTTTAAATTCAGTTGTTTACATTTTTTTAATAAATTATATGGTGTAAGTCGTCATTCATTCAGCCTTTCTCATTAGAAAGATCCAACTCAATAATGTTTTTAGACTGCATTGGAATGTCATATATATTTGGACTGCATTGGGGCGTATATTCTATTTATAGTACTTGTTCAAAATATGTTAGTTTAGTTAGATGCTTATTTATTTAGTTAAAGTGTTTCATTGCGGGGGGATTCTAAGAAATTAAGAAATGTTTTTGTGTGAAATTTTTGTTTTGTTTTCCTTTTTTATTAATTTAAGGTTCTGTCTTCTTCTTTTTCAGGGATCCCAAGTTTCATCTCAAGCTGCAACCAACGTCTTCAGAGCAGCTACTTCGGCCGATCGTATTGTGACGCGTTCGGCTACAATGCTCGCTGTCTTTGGCATTGCTTTGTCCTCATTTAGCCTTAAGCAAATGTTGGCCAGCAGCAGCAAACAAACAGCAAAAACAGTTACGTTGCATTAATTTGAATGGATCAACTGTTATAACCATAACAACCACAACAACCATTTCATTTATTATTCATTTATTAATACAACATTTGTTTTAAACAAACAACAAAAATAGCAACAACGAAGAACCGCAGAGAAGATCAGAGCGTACGTAATTCAGGGAAAATAAACTGTAACACAGAGAAGAATCGGAGCAAGGAATGATTTTGTAGAACCAGCAACAAGCAAGCAGCTTCACTACTAACAGGAACATAAGATTGCTACTAATCAACAACTATTAATTGTTGTGATTGATGTATTGACAACTTTAATTGTTATTGAAGAACACGAGAGAAAAAGAAAAACTTCTATCAAGAACTCGTAGGAAACGGATTCGGAAAAACAACAACAATTGGGACAACTAGAACTAAAACAAGAATTAGTGCATGATTGATGAAATCCTTGATACCAATTTTGGTTAATTTATGAAAGGAAAAACATTTATGTAGGCATTGAACTCCCTAGAAACCCACAAAGCCCACTCTATCCGTATCCTTTTCCACGACAACGCCTTTGAGCCTTTCATATCATTTATTGTATGTACATTAATTCATTACGTATTTAGTTTTTAGTTTATTTTTTAGAATATATCATATCTTTAAGTTTCATTATAATGGCGCAAACATCGCGTAATCGCTCTAACCTCGACTCAACACATACTCGTGTTCACGCGTTCAACGTCCCTTTGCAGTGTCTTTGGTTTTGCGACCTGTGTTTAAAAATGGCTTATTTGCTGTTATTTCTACTCATTTGTAAGTTGTTAAGAATTATTTTTATTTCGCCACGCCCTCAGCGTACACCGAATTACTTCGCCCCGAAATCCACCTTCACGGACAAAAACCAAAAATCGGTAAAAGCTTATTAGATATCGGAATCCAAAATCTACATTGCACAAACTAACCAAAAGCCATTAAGAAATATTTGATCCTGCGACACACAGATAAGATCTCCCCTTAATTAATTTGTTTTTGTAAATTTGTCGTGAAATTTTGAAGTATCGTTGTTTTGCAACGATTGAAAAGTGCAGCACTTTATCCATCCTGTTGCCGGGCGGCAGCTATAAAGCCAGCCACATCTCTTCAAATTTCTTTATGTGTCGTCTGATAAGTCAGCAACTTGTCAGTCACGAAATTAATGATAGGTTATTATTTTGTTTTAAGTTTTTCTTATCTTACCCAAAATTAACACAATGAAATTACAGTGTTCAAAATTAAGGAACCTATTTTGAATATTGGTGAAGAACATTTAAGTGCAACAGCACTAAATAAGATTCTACAACAGAAATGTTTTGGCCAAATTGTGTGAATAGTTTAAATTATGTGTAATTGTAAATACATTTATGATCATTAAACGATGGTTTTAATTAAAATTAAGGACTTAATTTGTTATTGAATGCATCTGAAATGTAAAGAAGAGTTACTTTAAAGTTTGGGACAACCTAGGTGAGTAAATAAGAGAAATCAAAACAAAATTTCAAAAATATTTCGCCTCTTAAATAGCCTGGTTTTTCAGTGCCTAAGTTTAAATTATGGTTAACTAAACTTCTGTTTAACTGTGGTTAGCAGACGAGTCTGTTTTTTAGGCTACGTTTAAATTTGTACTTCATTATATTCCAAAATCTTGCAATTATTAAATTTTTACATCCGCTGCTATTAATTGTTTAGTAATTTTGTAACACGCATTTGGGGAATAATAGAGATCTGTATTAAATTTACGCGATAAATAAATAATATATTATAATATATATTATGTATTTATAAATACCCGATACTAACAAACGAAAACAACTTCTAATTTGATTTATTAGACTAATTTTTTAAAATAAAATTTTGAAGATCATTTTTTTTTTTTGGAGATAAATAATTAAAAAGTAACTGTAATTAAAAAAATGGAAAAATGCATAAAATATATAAATTTGAAGAACAACATTAATTTCTTTCATACGATTTGAACCAGCACCGGAATTTTTAGTTATAAAAGAATAGCATCAGTTTAACGTATTCTTCCAACAACTTCACACAAAAAAAAAAAATTCTTGCTGTTTATATTATATTAAAAATAAATGCAGTGACAAACCGGAACCAAAACTTTCATTTCCGGTACCTAAATTTTATTTCCGGGTGATTTGCGCGGAGTTGCGTTGGAAATAATAATATAAAAAGAAACACAGGGTGATTTAGAATTGAATCGATCCGTTTTGGTCAGCGAAACTGTTTTAGGAAAAATATATTTGATTAATAAATTAAAGTTGTGTCTATGTTGTTAATGTACTTTTCTTATCCCTTTTTGAACATTTTTTACTTAGTTAAATAACTTAAATACAAAAACACGTGAAGATTCAATAAAGAAACAAAAATTCAAAACGTCAATTTGTATTTATTTGTGCATTGGCTTACACTGATAATAAAATTCCATGAATTTTAATTGCATTTATTATTGTAAATTGTAAAATAAAAAGTTACCGAATTAATAAGAAACCGTATAAGAATATTGTCGATTGAAATATACAATATATTGACTCATTGAAATTCGATTTCTGGCAAATCGTCGGTAAGATTGCTAATGTGTAAATTAACTATAAAAACTGTCACTACTGAATGTTATATGGACTAATTACAAAATATTCTTAGGAAAAAAATTAATAAATGGAGAGAAAAATTTTTTTACTAATTGGCAAGAAGGTAAAGCAACAAGATACAAAAACAATACGAATATAAATAAAAATCAAATATTTAAATTCCAGGCCCTAGGTTGTATTTCTGCTTACTTCGGATCAAAGTCAATAATAAGAATAACAACAACCACAGTATTTAATATACTATAATCACAGTATATTTTTGAGAGGATAGAAAGTTTTTAACAATAGAAAGTGTTTGAACTTCGAACATGAGTGTTCACTGTTACTATTATATTACGTTTATTATTTAATCAAACATTTTGTCCAGCGCAAGTAGCTATGTGAAATTTTCTTATCGGACTTCAAATCTACGTACGTAACTTAATTCACATCTGGTATAAAATAATACGCCTGATAAATTAAATAATGAAAGATAAAATTGTAATGCAATTTTAAAATGGAGAGAAGTAGTGAAATGCTTTGAATGTCCCTTATATCATCAGTCTTAAGTCATTTCATTGATTGCATATCGCGGTACAAGTTTTCAAACACTTGTTTCGAACAAACCTCATATGCTGTAAACAAAACTTTTCTTTCATACTGTTTTGCATGCTATCTTCTTGCTGTCAACGAAAAAGTTCAACGCAAGCGATGACGTTTTCATGTTAGAATTTCTTGCTGTCCCAATAAGTCTCAGTCCGGAACCAACCTAAAGACCCGAAAATTCGGCAACAAACCCCGAAATTATAGAATTTATATATAAACATACATTGCAAAAATCGAAAGGAAAGGAGATTTCCGCAGAGAACACTTTGTAAGTAGCGAATCGGCGCTTCTACAGATCAAGCGTCGTTGGAGCGGAGATGGGAATTAATGTCAGTAGACACGTCGATCTGACGAGGAATGAATTTCTCCAGAAGTTCGTAGGCCGCAACCACATACCTTACGATGATGACTTCTGGGAAGGAATACTTAACTACCACATCACGATGCCGGAGAACAGGTGAGTAATTTGAGTCTAACCGGGAAGTAAATGAAAACAGATGTCCTTAATAAATTGCAGCCAGGATCAGTTGAATCTCGACTCACGTGTGGAAAGCCTTTGTCAGTCGTTCATCAGCAACAATTTGAAGACTGGTAACTTTGGTTCTCTCATTACGGTCTTTCTAGAAAAGGCTGCAGAGCTGTTATCACTTTCCCACCAGGAGAGGTGAGTACTGGCTCGAATTCGTAGTCGGAGTTATAATAGGATACATTTGCCATCTTTACAGCAACATGCACATCTGGCAAACCTTCAACGCTTTGTTCATTATACGTTTGTTGGTGAAGTATATGATTGAAACCGGCTCCGAGTTCCAGCTGCTGCAGCACTTCGAAGCTATACCGAATCCGGAGTTGTTGGAAGCTAAGGAGGACGCTGCGGCGACTGTGTCTGCAGGCAGCACCGCGATCGCCATTGAATCCTCGAGAAATGACGATGGTCCTACATCTACATTAAAGAACGCAATCGTGGTGGATGGCTCTAAGTTCGAGACCTTCATCGATGCTATCGTCAATTTAATTGTGGTGATTCCGGTAAAGTACGTAAAACGAGTTAGTTCATTCCGATTTAAGAGACGGATTTTACTATTTGTTAGAAATGTCTAAAGTTTGATGTTTTAGGGAATTCACATATCATTTGCATTTGGAGGCGGTCAATACAATCATCACGCTACTGTCGGTGCATTTGTTCACACAGCAGTCCACAGATAAGTCCATCATCTTCCGGCAAGTATTTCGAGAATTTAGATATAAGCTTATGTCTTACTTCATATTGTTTTGTCTTCCAAAGAGCCATCTATAAATGTCAGCATTCGAACGTACTCGTGTCTGCCTTGCTTCATTTTGTCTCACGCATGGTCGAGGTCCCACACACCATGTTTGGCTCCAGTTCGGCGGGTAGCATTGTCTTCGGCATTGCTGAATCATTGCTCTCCATCTTCACGTTCCGCAAGCAACAAGATATCCTAAAGTCCAGTGGTGCCACCGGCGCAGAGCTCTCACAGCAGTTCCGCGATCACTATCCCCTGGCCAATCAGAGTTTATTGCTCATACTGATCCTTACCAATCACTGCACAACGAAGGATAATCCTTATCGGGTGAGTCTGTTCGGCTGTTCAGACTCCAAGGATTCGCCTCGCGACGGTGCTACCTTTAAGATTGACTTCAATGCCGTCTACGAGACGCTGTGTCGCATCGTAACTATTGACCAGGCCACGTTGCTGCTGTATTTATTGCTCCACCGCAACGAGCGCTTTAATCGCTTCGTAATGGCGCAGAACGATTTGGAGAATCTGGTGATTCCCATCCTACAGACACTCTACCACGCACCGGACAGCACCTCGCACCATATCTACATGTCGCTGATCGTGCTGCTCATCCTCAGCGAAGATGATGGCTTCAACAAGAACGTGCATAACATTGTGAGTAGCAGCAGGTCGTGATGCCGTTAGAGCACCTTTGTTGACATTTCATCCCCTTAGATGCTCAAGAACATCTCCTGGTACACGGAGCGCACAATTTCGGAAATTTCGCTCGGCGGCCTGCTCATCCTGGTTGTTATCCGCACCATACAATACAACATGCTGAAGATGCGCGACAAATACTTGCACACCAACTGCTTAGCCGCCCTGGCCAACATGTCGGGCCAGTTTCGTGCTCTGCATCCGTACGTAGCGCAGCGCTTGATTTCGCTGTTCGAGACACTGGCCCGCAAACACACACGACTCGACGCGCAGTTGAAGGAACCGGCCAACAGCTCGGTGTTCGTCAGTGTTTCCACAACGCCCGAGGACATGCTGCAGGACCTCACAGTGCTGGAGGAGGTGTTGCGCATGGTACTGGAAATCCTCAACTCCTGCCTTTCGAATCAACTGGTTTACTGTCCAAACCTGGTGTACACGCTGTTGTACAAGCGCAGCGTGTTCGAGGCGTTCCGCAGCCACCACGCGTTCCAGGACATCATACAGAACATCGACATGGTACGATGGAGGGTGTGAGTGTAATAATTCTGGGGAAATCGATGTGAACATTTGCCTTTTTGTAGGTGGTTGGTTTCTTTTCCTCGCGTCTGCAGCGTGTGCACGATCAACGCGGGGAACTGGGCGTCGGCGAGGTCTTCGAGGTGATATCAAAAGGCGCCAGTCAGTGGTCAAATGACCGCTTGAGGGTAAGTGTTCAGCCCATCGTGCTGCTCAACGCTCTTACTCTACAATTTCACACGCAGAAATTCCCCGATCTGAAATTCAAATACGTCGAGGAGGACGCGCCCGAGGAGTTCTTCATTCCATACGTGTGGACGCTGGTCTGCAAGTACGGCTGCGTGCACTTCAGCTCGGAAAGTATTAAGGGAGTTACCACGGAGATATCGTGCTAATATTCGTTCACTGCAACCACACAACCGGCCGGACTTCGTTGAGGCATTGAGGCAGACGTCGATAGCAGCAGCTTTTATATTGCAAAAGTTAGACTTAATTTTATATACGATGCTAATAGAGTTTAGCTTAAGTTCTTCTTCGTTGTGGCATTTTGACATCTTGTGAAAGCAAATTACAGACCTGAGTACAGTAGTCACCTTCGGGCAGGTGACGTGGCTTCGTACTAAACCGTTCCATAAATCATTGTATCCCTAACTAATATATAACTTATCTTCCCGTTCTGGCTATATACTTCAGCCAGCTGAAACAACAGAGTATAAATGGTAACTGAGTAAGATTAGATTTAAAAAAAATTTGGAATGGGACAGCACTATTTTCTAATTATAGGACATTAAAATGTTTGTTTAATCTAAAGTACTAATCAAAATGCAATCTATAATAAAATGTTACTACAAAGAGTAGGAGAGCACTATTTTGCTAAGCTGATAACACGTTGAACTATTCCATTTTATTCAAAGAAATCTTTAACTAAATTAAAACTATATACCCGAAGAAGACGCATGGAAGCTCCATTTATTTTTATTTACATATATTAATATCATTAAATACTACGAATATATCAAGAAAGCTATAAATCAAGTTATATAATCGGAGAATATAAGCGAATTTGTATGTAGTGCAGAAACAATATTTACCACATTTTAAGTCCTTCAACAAATGTATAAACTAGTTATAAAAACAAAAACAAAACAAATAAAACTAAAAAAAATTAAAAGATGTCATGATGAAGTTCAAAGAGCAATAAAGGGCTAACAAAATGGGTAAGAAATTAGGTAAGAAAAATATTTTCAAATCGTCAAGCGGCTATTAAAGGTTTAGAGCAAACGAACATGTGAAGTCCGGTGCTGTGAAAACCTCGGCTTTAACTCTTCCTGGTCAGAAGTACATATGGGTTTATCTAATGTGGGTGCCTTGACACCGCATTATCATCATCAGCTACAAGATGAGGTAGTTCTACAGCAGGCCCTTTCTCCGGTGTTTGAAGCATTGCTTGAAACAGTTTCTTACGCATAGAGATAGGTTTAGAATATCTGCGTTTCGGGTAAGAAAAGCAACTGCTAGCAATACTATAGCTACGAGAAAGTATTAAATATCGTAGCAATGGTCAAACACTTTCTGCTATACAACTGCTCACAACTCATTGTACGATTGTAGATGTGCTTGAAACAAATTTCGAGCTTTTCTTAATCTATTAAATAAGGAGTTTAATAAACTCGGTTATCGACAAATTTTCTCCCAACGTACTTTCTCAGAGAACCGCTAAATGTGTGATGCTTTTAGCTTTAAAGTATAGCTTAATATAGCTTTTTAATGTAGCTTAAATTAGCTTTTATACATACATATGTATGTATACCATATAATATTATATTTGTATCCGGTTTGAACATTTGTATCTGTTTCTGTAGAATAAAAAGGAGCTTTCTTAGTATGATATGAAAAAGATTTAAAACTTTTGTGATGCCATGAAAATCACGTTATAAGAATTGCATGTGTTACCAAAATTACAGATGCGTCATTCCTGATGCAAGTGCGTTAGCTACGTTTACGGTTAATTTTTTTAATCCTTCGCATTCCATTTAAGTGGCTCATACTTGATTTCGTTAACATTGCGAATACGCATGCGTCTCGTAATTGCAATAGAAGCAAAAACAAAAACTGAGCGATCAGATGCGTTCCAACATCGCGGTTGTTTCTTTTTCCCCGCCGTTCACGTCATTCAAGTGCTCAGGCTTCAATTATTTTGTTGTTTACCACAAGCACAGCACAAGTGTTGGAATTCCCCGCACTGAAAGCGATAAAAAATGGAACCCGCAAAAATTACTACAAAATTTCAAATAAATTTCCCCATTCAGTAAAAACAAAAGCAACAATTAAAAAGCCAGCCTCTTTTAAAACGTTAATGCCGAAAATGCAGCATTATTGACAAGTGACACGCGTGTCTATTCTATTCTTTTGTTTATACGTCCAGTTTTTATTGGTTCAACAACTCCTTTCTTGTTGTTGTGATCTTTTTTTTAATGACCATTATTAGGCTCTTTTTTGTGGTTGATGAATGAATTGCTTTTGACTGCTGTATGTTGTCCGATTTGATTACTTTGTGACGTGATCAATGAATGTTTGCTGTGTATTTTTATAGCTGTTGTTGTTGTTGGAGGAATTGCACATGCCTGAAGCTTGCTCCATTGTAGCTAGAGTTAAATTTAATATCGTTGCTTGTTACTATTAACCAAATAAATGCGGGCTAAAATAGTTTATTGCTCTTGTGTCGAAAGTTCGCTGCGGCGCAGTTTATTGGGCCACACAAAAAACAGAAAAACTAAGCAATTATTATTTCTGTGTGCAGAAAACAAAACTCCATGCAGTTTGTAGATCTTACTTCATCGCTTTTCAGATGAGCGCAAAAATGTTGATTGCACTTCTAATGGTTTGTATTTAAAATGGTGGGATTTTTCAGATGAATCAACATTCATCAGTTCAACAGCTTTGCCCGCATTGCTACGACTAAAATGAAAACAGTTTCGTTTCCTACATCGATCAGTCAGTTGAACTCTTTTGTATGGCAAAAAAACGAACTCGGAGAGATACTGAACTCGTACTAAAAGCTAACACAGGCTCACGCTGGCAGCTGCAGCTGAGGTTCAACGAACTGCTGCTCGAACAGGCACCAGAATAGAAGAGGCTCTTTAGACGTACGTAGCGTGGCTCTGTTGCTGCAGCAAAAGCATCGGCTTACTGCATTATCACCGACTTAAGTACTCGGAGTAGTAGAGTGATTAAAGTGAGGCCGGAGAGGGAGAGAGGAAGAGCGAGACAGGGAGTAGTTGAATAGTGTGGAAGACTTCGCACTAATTTGATGGCTTTTCGACTGCTGCTTGTGGTTTTTTCGATGTGCGATGTTGTGAGGTTGCTGACCCGTCCGCGTCGCAGTAAAATTGCGCACTTGTTGTTGTTGTTGTTGCTAGTTTGCATGGCTAACATTGTAGCACTGACTGATTGCAACCAACCGATCCGCCACCGATCCCAACAGCGCATATAGGCGCTGCATTTCACCGCATGTCTTCTTTTTTACATGTCCACTTCGAGTTGTTATTTCATAGTGGCTATTATTGCTATTATATTGTTGTTGTTATGATCATTGCTATTTGATTGTTGTTGTTGTCCTCTTCATAACTCTATTGCGCGATGCGTGACTTTTGTTTAATCCGCGCTTGTGTTTTGTGGATTGTTTCGCATGCTTTTTGCTAGTGTTTTTTAATCTCAGCAACTTTCGTTCGCAGTCGCTGGCAGCGAAGACGATGGCCAACAACTTTCTGCTGTCGCTCCACCTTCGATTTGTGGGTTCAGCTTTTCACTGGGTTTTTGTTTTGTTTTTTGTTTATCGGCTTGCTTTTTCGGCTCGAGTGGCTTCATTAAGTCGTCGCTTGAAAGAATTCACGCCATTATTTTTGTCGCCCTGAAGATATTGACTTTTAATTTCATACAGATTCATAGTGATTCATCCGGACACAAGGCGCTGTCGAGAGGCCGGCTCAAGGTGAATACTGTGTTCGGTGAGGTTGTGATTTGCGATTTAGTGATATAACCCAATGAATGAGATATGAAGTGGCTTGGTCATGTCTTAGATCACGTCCCGTTGCGGCGATGAGAGGCTTTCTCATGAGTGGGCTTTTTCTCAAGTGAGCGAAACATTTTCTCCCACTTCTGATGCCCCAGATTTGAATACTCACCCCGTTAATATAAACTAAACATTAGCCAAAAATAGATTTATGAAAATATTTATTAATAATATCATTAATATGATCATTATTATTTTTATTATTATTATTTTCATTGTTATTATAGCAGTAGTCACAGAGAAATACGACTTTGATAAATAAATAAATAATTAAGAAGTACGTCGTTTTTGGTCTTAACAATAGTAATAAACACGTTGTCCGGCTATCGACGGACTCTCTACAAGAGATTCTACGAGAAACCACAATAAGTTTAAATCGATCACATACAATAAACAGAAGCTACATTTTTTAATCACCGATCCCAGGAATTCCCTCGATCAGTTGCTTTAAAATGCAGGGTGAAGGAGAAGATTTCTAGAAATTGTGGATCCACGTTGAACGCTAAATTAGCCAGTGAGGATGAATGATGGATGAGTCACTCAGATGGATGTTGAAGATGGATGACTTGAAGCTGATGGAATGAAATTAAAGCCTTCTTTCGCTGCTGCCGGGCCCAGAGCAGCGCTGATGCCGCACCCAAGCTTCCTCTTCTCCTCTCCTCTCTCTTCCGGGCCCTCTACATGCCCTCGCACATCTGCATGCAGTGTTTGTAGCTGGGGAAGTTGTTCTCGTTGCCGTCGCAGCCGCCGAACTTGAACTCGAAGCAGTTCTTCTTCTTGGCGTTGTAGGACCAGCGCGGAATCAGGGCGCGACAGACGCCTTTGCGGGCCGGCATGCGGCAGAAGGACTCCGGCTCGGCGTTGCGTGAGGCGGGCACATCGTCCAGCGTGACGGCGTCGAAGAAGTCGCTCACGTCGTCGTACAGGTCCATGGGCCGAGCACGGATCTCCACCGCAAGCAGAGCAGCGACGAGCAGCAGCAGCAGCAGTGACACACGTTGTACACTCGATGCTGGCATTTCTTATCTTGTTGTTCCTCCGGTTTAATGGACCACTTTTTAGCACGGATATTTGATCAGTTGGTCGCTTCTAATGTTCCTCTTCGCTTCGCTTTGTTGTTGTTTATGTTGATGGTGTGGTGCCTGGTGTTGCACCTTCCACTGGGTTCTATAGTAGCGTTGACTCGGCGTCTATTCAGTAACTGAGTAGATTTTGCAACCAGCTTTTGATTTTATACCGAATTCGATCGCCGCCGGTGGATCGCTTGTAGTGTTGCGTTGCGAATGGTGTTTGTTTCTAATCGGCGTGCGTTATTCTCTGGAAGTTTCGCTGAACTTAATGCGCGCTGGTTTGCTACTCTTCGGCCCGCCGCGACTCTCTTCGGCTGTCCCGCTCTTCGCCTGTCAGCCGATTGCGCTACTTTCTCAACAACGTAACGCGTGCTTGTTGTTGCCACACTCAAGTGGCTCATGTTGTGGCTGTTCGTGTTGCAATAGCGTAGTTACAATTGTTGTTGCTTTATTATCTCTGGGCAAAACCAAGCCCACTCGTCCGCCCGTCCGTCCGGCCGGGTTTTTTACCACAAAGCACGTCGTCGAACACGCAGCTCACAACGTAGCACTTCAGTGACGTCAGCGCGCCCTCCATCGCCGCGGTCGACACACACAGGGCAGGCGACAGTTTAGATTTTTGCCCATTTTGTTTACATTTCTTCGTTTTGTTTAAGCCAGGCTTCGAGTAAACAGCCGACTAGCTGCGGGAAAGTCACTCTTTTCGCTTCTTTTAATTGCTGGAGCGTGTTGCAAAAATGAAAGAAGCAACAAAACCGAAACCGAAACCGAAACCAAAACAAAAACAAAAACACTTCACCCACGAGCGGGGTTGTTTACGTATTTCGTAAGCATCGACGTTGTTTGTGCGAATACGGATGATAACGATGAGTTTTTCTAATTAGTGTTAATTTTGTTTGCTTAGTTGATGGGAATCCTCCAGAAAAAAGACCTTCTTGAGGTGGGACTCAGATTTGTGTTGTAAGGTGAGCGATGCGCGGAGATGACGTGAGTTAAGAGACGTTTTTCGGTCTACGAGGAGTCCAGAGAGTTGACACAGAGAGGATAACTGAATATCTGATAATGCGGACAGTTTCGATCTCCTGGGTTTCTTCTTGACTCCTTCAACCTCCCTCGGGAGCTGGTTTGCAGAAAGGAAGACAAGAGATCTGCGGAGAGTAACTTGAGCCATTCAGTAGAAGTAAGTTCTGCTGAGATTTACCCATCGCATCGAGTTTGGTCAGTGTGTCATGGATGCCCTTCCATACCAACCCCATCGCACCAGCCCCCCTCCCCTCAGCGCCCGACTTTCCTTCTTATCGATTTCGCTCCCTTCTATTTTGGGCCAACTTACTGCCGATGTTTATATGGCTGCACTCTTCTCTCAACACACATATTTATCTCATACGCATGACTCGTATTTATGTCACCCACTTCGGGAGCTTCTTCTTTATTCATTCTTTCATACAAATCGAAACCCATTTTCAAGTGTTTTCCTTTATTTGGCCGTCGGACATCGCCTTAAACATCCCGTTGCTTTTCCTCCCCGTTGTTAACACAGAAAGTAGGAAAGAAAGGAGCCACGGAATCTGTGCAACGCTCTTGCTGTCTGCGGTGTCACCTGCTTCGGAGCTGGAGTCGCAGCTCGAAGCGCGTCGTCTTCACCTGCGTATAAATCATGAGAGGATTTAACTGGTTGTGCACCACACGCGAGATCCACTGAGTTTCTTGCTCTCGGAACGTTTGTCATTTTTCCGTAAACCGCTAACTTGGCCTCGCCCACCACCCGTCCCGTCCCGTCCCGTCCCGTCCATTCCGCGCCCACATCCCGGTCTACTGGGTAACATTTATTTTCATGGACAAGAAATGGTTCGGTACTACAGTACAGCGCTACTATTTTCCAATTTATTATAAGGTAAGGAAACCCAAGTTTATTGTTAAGCTGGGCAACGCTGCGTTGGGGCTTCTGTTCGGACTTGATTTGTACAGAATCGCGTGCTTCGAGCAGACTGGTTGGCTGACGTGGCTCCTTGGCTGGGCTCCTTGGCTGGTTGCTTGGCTGGTTGCTTCGTTGTGGATGCTGGCGCTCGTCTCACGGGGCCGTCGTGCTCCAATGCAAGACGCTTCGTTGCGTTGCGTTGCGTTGCGTTGCGTGCTTCTGAGTATCGTGCAAATTAGCTAAAGTGATTCAACGCCATGCAGTGACACCAGCTGCGTTTGTTAGCCGCGATTTATTGCGAATCTGGGTCTGTCCGGACGGACGGATATGTTTGAGTGGGTAATTGATTTGGACAGGGGAAGGCGGAGAGGGTCTCTTGTGGAGTAGCGCCTCTTTTGGAAGCTAGACGATCAAGTTCAATGGCTTGGAAAAAACACTCTAATGAACTAGATGTTTCCAAAAAACCTCATCGACTACAAATTCATTGATTAAAAGGAATGCAATCACTTACTTCATTACTTAATTATGAACTCAATTCACTCAATTTTATTCACTTCATTTATTACTTAATTATGTATTCTTAGATACACGGTTTTCATTCACTTATTTGATTCGATTTTCAACTGATTCATGGATTTAATAATTTATTGATTCATTTCGTATGTTTAGCCAAGTAAATGAATGAATTTATTTCTATAACTTTATGTGCATCATTATTGACAATATTCTCAACATCACTCATAAAAATCAATCATAATTCATTGATTTTATTCACTATTTCTCACTGAATTCATTCGCTTATTCGATTGGATTGAATTGATTCATCGATTTAATTCATTCTTATATTTAGTCAAGGAAATGAATTGGTTATTTTTCAGTAACATTATTTACAACATTGTCAACATCATAAAGAAATCCATTCATTCGAGTTTCATTAATCTAATGAATTTTTATTTACCTTTAACTTGTTCATGCATTCATTTATCATTCATTTTACATTTTTTAACCATTCATTCGGCTCCATTCTTCTTATGCGATGTATGTGCATTCAGTTGTGTATACCGAATTAAGTATAGCGAATCTGCTGATCACTTGCATGTCCTGCATCTGCTGAAGCACCTACATTCGCCTTCACATCTATAAACAATTTAATGCCTGTTGATAGAAGTATTCACATCCAATTGCAGGCGCTCCTCCTCCCAACTCCCCCCCCCTTCTCGCCCTCCCTCTTGTCCTCTACTGCTTCTGCCACTGAACCTCAACATCCTCAAGCAATCCACTGGGAATTCACTCGCTTCGTAATAGTTTTCCATTGCATTCGTTCGTCTGCGAATCGTACGTGTGAATGAGTTGGAGTGAATGTGAGTAAGTGAGTGAATTTGTGAAATAATGGAATTGTGTGTGTGTGTGTGTCCGATTGTTCATCTTCACAAACATCTTGTGGTTCTTTTTTCCTGTTCTCTGTTTCCTTTTCGTCCATTTATTCAGGTGAGACATGGTTTTATAAGACTCACACACACACACACACACACATTCAGTTGCACTCACTCACACACACTGCATGACAGCTCTGTGCGAGCGAACGTACGAACAAACGAATGAAAACGAGTACGAGTGAGTGAACGGAATGAATTTAATGCCTCCCGAGTTGTAAAACTGCAAAATTATGACCGAAATGAGAATTTAATCGAAGAACGTGAGCAGAAAAACAAAAATTTGACTGCTATTTCATGGGGTGGGGAAGAAGAGGGGAGGGGGCGGTGGATTGCAAGCGAGACACGGCGAAAAAGACGCTGAACAATAACAACAACAGCGACCCCGCTACATCACGCAGCGCAGGAAATGCATTTTGTGGCTCACAAAAGAACAGGGCTGGGAATCATGCAATCATGAATCTTTGACGAAGTCTGCGAAGCGAACTGAAGACGTTCCGCAGTTGAAACAAGAAACGGAACGTGGATTTCATTCGTACAAAGTAATGTTGGCCCTCATCCACATCGCAACCGCTGTCCGGGACCCTCGAAAGGAAGTCAGCTCAGTTGTTGGTGTCTTTAAGTGTGTGTGTGTGTGTGTGTGTGTGTGTTATTGTTGTTGTCACTCTCTGGTGACTGTAGCGTCCGTTCTTCCCGACTCTTGGCATCATCCGGTGACTGCAGACAACGAGTCTGAAGTCTGATGCAAGCGCCCTCAAAATGACGTTCCATTTTATGAGTGGACGTTTTTATATCAGTCCAACATATTTGAAGCTTTTCGAAAACTTCATCTACACAATGAAGAAACGAAGCACGCAGAGAGAGAAAATCGGATCTCATTGTCTGTGAATCGGGAACTCTCAACGCTTTTGACTACATTAAATATGTGCTTTACATGGATTTGAAAGTACATATAAACAGTTCCTTAATTTGCTTTAATAGTTCACAACAAAAGCAACAAGACAACAATAGCAACAACTCCTGCTTTCAATATGAAGATTATCGGGATCGGGCCAATTATTGCCGTCAATACACGCTAAAATACAACTACACTCTGCATGAGCACACGCAAACACACACAAACACACACACATACACTCGTTTATGCTGCACGTGTAATTTACAGAGTGAGTGAGTCACCGCCGCCTTTGGCCAAATTTCAGCACGCATTCGTGTGTAATCCGCAAACATTTCAATAATCGTTTCAGCACCTTTCAGTTGGCACTCTTTTGTAGTCCCTCCCTCCCCGCGCAACACCCCCCGGTGACATGATGAACAGTGAGCTTATCAGTTTAAATATTTCGTGATTTTAATTTCGACCCAACGATCGAGTATGCGTTGATTATTTATTTATTAATAACTGGCACAAAGAGAAGCAACTTTGACAGCAGCGACAGCGAGGCAACCGCGATAATCAATTAATAAAATAATTTGTTTAATTAAAATTCTCGCTGCTGCCCTCTGCGCAAACACACACACGCAGCGTCAGTTGTGCGTTGTTGCTTCTTCGGTAAATTAAAACAACGCACAAACTGCACTCACTCACTCGTACAACGCAGCACGCGCCGTGGATACGCAGCAGAGCGCGTTGGCCACCTGTTTGCCGCTTGGCCATAATGCGATGAGCACCGATGACGTTGCGGTTGCGTGCGGGGAGGCCATAAATTAAGTGCGTCAATATTTTCTGTGCCGGCTCAACAAGGATCCAGAAGTGTGGTCCATCGCAGCGGCAGCGAGCCATGTGACACATGCTGCACATCAATTTTGTTGATACGTTTCGATTTATGCGATTTTGAGGACATTTTATAGATTTAAGTGATTATAGTGAAGTTGTTCTTAATGATGGAATAAACGCGCTTTTAAACTGTTATTTTTTCTGATGATCTGACAGAAGAAGAGTGGAAAAATTTAGAAAACATGGAATAATAACTAGAATTGGAACTAATTACTAATTACTATTACTATAATAGCAAAAAGGAAAAATAAAGTAGAGAAGCAGAACAGAATAGATTACAGAAGAACAAAGTTAAAGAAGAGAACGCAGAGAAGGAGATGAAGCGAAGGACAGGAGAACAAATGACAAGAAAGAAACTATAAAATTTAAGAAAAAATAAAAAGAATAAGAAAACGAATACTGATTGAAAACGAAACGATAACAGATATCGAGAGAAGGAAAAGTTTACAAACAAATAAGAACAACGATTTAAATAATCACAGTAAAATGGGAGATGCGAAGAAGGCGTGGCAGATGTATGAGAAGTAGAAGCAACATGAAGCTTAAAACCGAAAACAAAAGAGTTTCATAGGATTTACATTTCAAAACCAGAAAACAAACGCAACGAAAATGTGACACACGCGAGACCCGGGACGATGGATGGTAGGAGGGCGTGCGTAGCCTCTAATTAGCCTCGCGGGTAACATAACACGGGTACCTACAACAAAACCAACAACTAACTGGAGTAGCAGCAGCAGCAACACAGTTCGGCTCAATTCAGTTCATTTCAGCTCAGCTGAGTTCGGTTTATAATGAATGCAGGTTTGTTGTAAGCGGAAATGGCGCTTCTCCACTTGGCGTAAATTAGCAAAAATGTCAGCCACTCGGCTTCCGGACGGCAGCCGCCAGTCGCCAGTCGCCGCAGCTTATTAGCGGGCTTTCAGTTCACAAACGCAGATCTACAAAAGAGCTTCCAGCACTTCGAGTGTTCGTTAAATTGGCGAAAAAGAGCAGGCAGCAGACTAGCTACGATTTCAATGTACAACAACAACAACAACACCAACAATAAAAACACCAAATCGAGAGAAGAAATTAATCCACCCACTTGAACGCGAGTTTTATTAACAGCTTAAAAATGACGGATGCCTTCCACAAGGACATCATTACAAATGTGCCTGAGAGAGAGAGAGAGAGACAGAGAGCTATAAAGAGAGAAAGAGAGGGCGACCGAGAACGGTACAAGACAAGAAGTGTGTCCCACCGGAAGTTGGTGTCCATGTTTGCGGTCGCTCCTTCAAAGTGGCGGGTGGCTGAGCGCGTGGCGAGTTTCCTGCAGTCGTAAAGCGGTCTCGTGGAGAGCACTTCTTTGTAGTTCATCGGCAGTCTTCGTGGCGCGACACTCTCTCGCTCTCGTCCTCGTCATCGTTGCCGCCGAACTAATTGAGCATTAAATAATGCTAACGGGATTTAACGAGGATTTGGCGGCTCAAAATGGGTTCGCTCGCTTGTTACGCTTCGAAAGAAGAAAGAATTGCATTCTTGCGGAACGTCGTCGATGGTGGCGAGGGGAGAGGGGGGGGGGGGTGGAAGGGAAGCGAGTCAGGGAGTCTTTTTAACTTCTCGTTGAGCTCAATTACGGCACTTTTGGGATTTAGCCCGTGGATTTTAAGGATTCAATGGCGACACCTGTGAACAGCAGTCTTTTAATGTTTATTTTTCTCCTACCGCTCACCTTTTGCCCCTTCCTTCCCTCCCCCCACCGCCTCTGCAGGATATTTTGAGAATGCAATTGAAAACCTGTTGTTTGAATGTCGCTGCTTTTGCTTCATAACTCAGAGCATTAATTAATGCTAAATCGCAGGTAACTCAAGTCTCAAATGTCCTTTCTGTCATGTGCGACACACACACACACACACACCCACACACACACACATACAATATATACACAGACAGACAGAAGGCAGCCATGACACAACCATGCGAGTCGTCGAGTGGCTTTCGTTTCGTTACTTGAGATGTTCTTTTAAAAGTTTTTCCTGTCCGACTCGTTTGCCATTCAAAGTGGCACTCAATTTAGTCACATCAGCACACTCACACTAACAACCACACACACACACACATTATATACGTGCATATTTTACCAACTTTGTACTTACACAGCGACGAAAGCCTTTTCACATGAAGCAGCAAGCGACGGAGAAGTTTGAGGAGCGAGGAGTTGAGGCTGGAGGCGTTGAAGCTGCACACGTGGTCCTTTTGCTCATTTGCAGCTCATGTGGTTCATTTCCCTCTCTGTCTCTCTCTCTGTGTGTGCGTCTGTGTGTTTGAGTGTGACACACACTCTTGAGTTCCTATACTGCTTTCATATTCATATGCAGAGTCATGATTAAATCGCTGGAAGTCCTTTTAAGATCATTTCTAGTGTTGGCTAACGTCTGAATGTAATTCGTCACATGTCAAACTGCTTATTTATCCTTCAACTTAGACTATATTCTTGTCTATTCTGATCTGAGTGTCTGAGTCTGATCTGAGTACTTGAGTCTGATCTATCAACTTGTCGATCGCCTTTGAGACTCTTCTTCAGACAGATTTACAAAGGGAACAATTGTTTTTCTCTTCTATGAGCATGTGTGATGTTTGCGAGCGACTTCCAACACTGCTGCTTTTGCCGTCCTGTCATCATCCCCCCCCATCTGCCCGTCCTAGCGCGCGTTGGTTCTAATGTGCAACACATGTGTTTTAATTTACTGCATACCTTGAGGCGCCTAACGTTGCTGTCACTTTCCACTGTTTGCTTGACTTTTCGCTCTCGCGCTCGCTCGTGCACTCTAACGTAAGCGTGGCTGTCGAAAGTCAGTCAGTCAGTAATGCTAACGGACAACAGCTGCGGCTCTCTTTGCACTCACAAAACTAAAGAGTTGTCAATGCGTTGGCAGTGACTACAACGTCATGTCGTTGCTCACATGGCTCGGTGAATGGTTGCTGCTGTTGGCTGAAAAGTTTTCGCTCATTTAACAGTCGCAATCCTTGAAGTCGCCACTCAGTGACTGAAACGCGAATGTCAAGCAAGTGACTGTTTAAAATCAAACGTCTTCAGCCGGTTTTGACACTTTAAGCTGCTTAACTAATAGTTAAGTCTAGAGACTTGTCAAAAAATGGATGGGAAAATGAAGACAGTTTTGCCAAGAATCCATTACGATATTGCAACAAAGTGAGATCGCACCGCCGCCGATGCGGTGCCCCAACCTGCCTGCGCTACGGTCTGCTCCCCCTCCCCCCCACTCTGGCCACCTGAGTCTCTCTCCGCTCCGACGGGGCTCTGAATTTAGAATGCCGACCGAGCGAGCGATGATTATTTTCCATTTGCAGAAAATTAAAATTTTTATGCAACAGAACTTTTCATCAAAAATCACCAAAGGCTAAAAACGACAACAACAACACCAGCAACATTACTAAGAAACCTGAAACCACAACCACATCAACGAACACCCTCTTTTGAGTGACAAATCAAAGGCAGGCCGCAGAGCAGCCCAGAGACTGAGCAGGAACCGAGGGAAACTGAAGAGGATGAGGAGCAGGAGGATGAACGTTGTGGTGGATTCCAGCCTGGCGGAGTTCTGAATGGCGCGCATCATCAGCGCCTTGTTTTTTCGCTCTTCTTCAGTTAAACATAAAAAATACATTTGAAAAATAATCCTGGCGAAGTTCTTTTGTAGTGCTGATGGGGTGGAGGGGGTGGCGATGGGGGGGGGGGGTAGAGCCACACCTCCTCGTTGCGACGGACACCATGGGCTTGTGGTGTGTTCGAGAGCTCGTATAATATCACGCTACAACAAATAATTTTTATGATTGCAACTTCTCTATTCTATTCTTTTATTCTTTTGCGTTTCAATGCCTTTCTTTTGTTTGATTTTAATTTTTTTCACTAGTTTTTTTATGCTTTTCATTTGTTTTTTGTTTGTTTTTGCATGTTTGTTTGGGAGGCTTTTAATATTGTATGTATTTCTATTTGTTATTGTAGTATTATTGTTATCATCATTGTTGTTGTTGTTGTTGCATCTGTCGGCGCTGTCAGTGCAACTGCTGTTTTTGTTGTTGTCTGACTTTGGTTTCCATTTGTGGCCACAGCGCTCACCACATCATTCTCATAGTACGATACAAGCACATACACACACACCCATACTTCCCCATCTACCCTAACATATCCACATGTATTCATATTTATTGTTTAATTCTAGTGTCTTGTGCTTAATTTAGCACTGCATTAAATTCCTCTAATTTATTTCTTTAAATTATTTACCCGTTCCTTTATTGTACAAATTTGACAGTTCAGCAACATTGGTTTGCTATTGTGACGTAGATGCGCAGAAGAAAACATTTTTGAAATTGACCTGCGTAATCTTGAATTCTATTATTTTTGGTCCACATACATATAAGTTCCAAATATTCCAAGAAGCCAGCTTTGAAATCTGAATCTTTTTGAAACATCAATATTTTTTCTCATTGAGGGAAATTATTGAAAATGTCTAAATTAAATGCGTGAATTTATTTCATCCAAAACTGAGAAAGCTTCATGGTTCCACAATCACTAAATGTCAACAAAAAACTTCGAAAATAAATACACTTTTCATAAATAAACGAGATGGTTTCACGATGCTTCGTGATTTTATTGTTTCACTTCTTTTTTATGTCTACAATATTAAATATTCCACACAACCCCAAATTAATTACATATTTTTTATTAATATTTTGTACACAATGTCAACAAGCGTCGTTTCATTCATTGAAATTCATTGTGTTTTGAAATGTTCGGCGCCGCTTTGGCTCTGGCACATGTACAAAGTTTGGTGAATACAGACGATCCGGTGAATCTAGACGGTCTGGTGAATATCGACGATCCGGTGAATGTAGACGCTCTGGCGAATATATACGATAGGTTGCATGTAGACGCTCTGGTGAACGTAGACGTTTATTATTGGTGTTAATGTAATCGTCACTCAATGGCGATTTGAGTGTAGTCGGGATTGCTGGCGACTGAATCTGGTCGGTTGTCATTGCTTCTTGCTCATTATTTCCATTAATGCAAGTATTATCGTTCGCGTTCAACAGCGAGGTGTGTTCAATCGAAACTACTGCCGTCTTACTCTTGTCGGCCGCCATTGCTAATGACGTCAAAATCCGCAGTAACCTCGGTATTTATTCGGTCACTGAAACCACCGTCCGGAGCTTATGTAAAAATTATTCGTCCAAAGCTGAAGCTGTAGCTGTATCGATATATTTGTGAATCACTACGGAAGAACTGAATGTGAACTGTAAGCACACAGTTTCAATCGAACGAAAAATGTGAAAAATAATTTGACAGGTTTAACAAATGAAATATTTTTTGCGACTTTTTTGTAGTATTTATTTGTGCCCTTCAAGTATTGATTTGCATAAAAAAATTTAACAATATAAATGATTTTCCTTTATTTAATTTCATTATTTATTTAGTTACTCTTTGATGCAGACGACCTAAGATCTGACTTCATGAAACTCGCAAAACTTTTCGCCTGTGTGCTATTAACACCATTAGGAAGTCTTTAAAAAGCTAGAAACTTAAGCTTCGGTTTCAAGACAACAATAAAAACAACAACAACAACAAGCACAGCAACAATTAAGCACAATTAACAAGCAATATTATAAGATTTGCAGCTTGAGTCATGATGTTTAAAATGGCATCAGATTGCAAAATGCCCAAAACTATAGTGAACACCGGATGTAGAGCTCCAGAGCGCCAGAGAGAAAGTCGCCCGGACTGCAACAGAGCAAAGCGACGGCAGAAAGTCAGAGATTTTGTGGGAAGAATGAAAACAACAACAACAGCAGCAGCAACAACAGCAGCAACAACAACAATGGCATCATTAAAATAACTACGTTGTAGCAAATGCGAAACGCTAATTGCTGCAAGTACTTTCAAGCGCTGCTTTCCTTCCAAGGGCGGAAGTGCCAAGAATGGCACAACTTCCGGTCATAGTTGGATACAATTTCGCTGCTCGAGATTTGCAAGTGTTTTTAATTGACGCTTGACGAGCAGCTGGCCAACATTTTGCAGATAGAATTCGTGCTTTTAATTTGTTTTGGCCCCCTCGCTGTCCACCTCCTGTCAACTCTCCTCCTCCTGCATGGACGTCCTTTGAATTTCCGAAGTAATTGTTTCTTCCTTCCCCCTTCCGTCCACTTTCGTTCGATATGGACCAAATTCAGGCTTCTTCCTTCGTCTTTGCGCGCTTTGCTCTTCTCCGGGTTCGGTTTATTATTGCTTTGCCATTATTATTTATGATCGCTTTTCACGCTTTTAGCCGGGAGTCAAACATGTTTTCCTCGGCCCGTCAGATGGCGCTGCTGTTGCCACTGCTGCGGTCTAAAAGTTAAAGTTTGGAGTCGCTCCGTTTCGACGATTATTTGACAGAAATTTATTTTATGGGAAAAGTTTCGGATTGAGTTGACTTTAAAGACTCACCTCAATGCCCACAAGTTTTCAGTCCATAAGTTTTTGCGAGGCGTTGTGAATCAAAGCTTTATGAAGAAGTGAAAAAGGTTTCGGGGGCAGAATGGGTAAAATATATTCTTTGATGATGTGTTACTCTCATCCAGCTGCACTTTATGAGAGCCATTAATCGCTGACGTTGACAAGCTGTCGATTCATGTTGCATCGTTTGCGATTCATGTTGCAGACGGCACAAAAGTACAGCAACAAGTATTCGGTTGGAATTTTTAATTTATTTGAATATCTGTAAATCAGAAGAAAGAAGAATTCTCTTTTCTAATGTCTCGTCAGATTCTATTCATCATCTGTTTATCCTGACAGTTAAATACAAGTTTAAGCCGTTCATTTATTCAGAGCGCTTTCATGTATTATCTGAAAGTATGAAAAGAATACGGCACCGAACACTGAACGAATCTTAAGCCAATAAAATAACTTTGGCTCATAAAAGATAATAGAAATTGCAGCAGTCTTCCGCCGGAAAGCAGACGGAGGAGCAACAACAACAGCAACAACAGCAACAATAACAATGGAAGCCTATAAATTTGCAGATTATTTTGCATATTTATACAGTACACTTGTTGTGCAAGAAAAGTCGCGGCTTGTCTAGGAAAAACGTAAGCGTGGGAAGGACGACAGCAGCATGAACGGCGGTGCTCAAGCAGTGTCGCCGCTGGCAAGGATACGCAAGGACTAAATTCAATTTACTTCGCCTCAAATTTGCGAAAAAAATATGATGCGAATCCAGTCGACTTCCTAAGCCATGTAATGCGAAATGGCTGTGCAACAACAGCAACAATAACAACCACAAATTTAAAAATAAATGTCTACAATTCTGTAGATTGCGATGATTATCCTTCCTCTTCCTTTGTCGCTGCCACACACACATGTTGCAGTCACTGGAGACGACACTTTTTTGTTGTTCTTTTTTTGTTTTTGCTAATAGCAAATTAATATTTGCGTCTAGAGCAGCTGCGCTACGTGCATCGTGTTTGTTGTATCGCAGAAACTCACTGACGCCCAGCGTTGTAGCGCTACGTGAAGCTTCTGTTTATTTGGAGGCTTCAGTATTACTTTCGCCCACAGAGTCGCCCAACAGACACGCCCTATTTTGATATTTTAGGCAAGAAACGGTATCGTTATCTGAAATTGAAGATTCTGTAGTTATTTTTACTTAATTTGTGCTTAAAACTTTCACTCTATCATCAAAATTATACAAAAAATGTCGACTGTGAACGTGGCTGTCGCTGGAATGAGTGTTGCCAGATTATATGCAATTTATTCATAAATTGTTTAAGTTTAAATGTTCTTTTCTTTGTACAAAACACAAAAAGTGGGCTTCGATTTTAGGTTATTTTAAGCTCTGAGATATTAAAAGTTCCTGGATTTTCACTGAGATCCTTTAGCAAGTCGTGCGGCTCACTTCTGTCGTCATGTTGCATTAAGCAACGTTTTGTCGCTTTAATATTCTAGCTTTTTTCCGCAAAAAGTAATATTTTCTACTCACCTATTCGTATTAATAATTTGTAGGAAACAACAACAAAGGCAAAAACAACAATCCATGCACAGTCTTTGTTGTGGGCTGTGGCAACACGCCAAACACAAGAACAGGAAAATTAAAATGCATAAAAATCAAACAAAAAATGAGTACAAATTTGAAAAAATCCCAACTTGGCTAATTATTGGCCTCAGGTGCATTAGAAGCTAGAATGAGAACGTGGAGGAGGATGAAAAAAAGCAAATAATAAGCACAGCGCCGCTACAACAAAAGCGAGTCGAGTTGATGAGCAGCGCTCTGCGAAGGATGCTCTGCAGGCGGGTGCGCTTCGTAGTCGTTGAGGCGTTCGGAAAATGCATGAAATTCTGTTGAATGCGAAGAATTATTTGTGGTTATTCGTTTCGGCTTTTTCCGAATCCGATCGAAGGACGGGCCTCGATTTAATCACTTTGCTTCGCCGCAGAATTAAAATTTGCTCCCTAATTATTGCTGCTCAGCGGATTTGTTGTTGTTCTGGCCAGTGTTTTTCTTGTGTCGAATTGCATTTTGCACTTAGATGGTGTTCGTTTTTCTCGCCATGCCCGGGACGGTGACGCTCATCCTCGATGGCAACAACAAAAAATACGATTACTGCACTTTGCACTTAACCCACGAAGTGAACTTTGCAAACACTGCTTCTCTTTACCGCCCCCCACCTGCCCCCCCTCCCCTGACCGTAATCGACCATGCATGCAACATTGCTAAACTGTGTGTTTAATGCTTACACTAATCTTGTCCGCCTCTTAACCCGTTCTATCCGCAATCTACTTCACGCTTATCTTTTTACGTAGCTTCATGTTTCCAACCATCCCTGAGTTTCTCTCAAGTGGGCGAATGCATAATTAATTCCAATTATGAGTTTACCACCATCACCAACACCATCACCAGCAACGACAGCAACATTAACAGCATCGACAACAACAACAACTACAATCTAAACAACAATAAGGACATAAACAGTCTGCTATGCTCGGCTTTTGAGATCCTTAATCGTCATTAACTTTAATACTTGATGCTGAAGTCCGCCTCAGTTGCTCTCTTCTTTACAGCGCTTGTGGTCCATGAGTGCTACTTAAAGTCCGCCCGAGGTCTTCAGATTCAGAAGATTCATGGAAGGTTTTTCACGCCGTCTTCACTTTTTAGTAATTTCGAAGGAACAGGGATGCATTTTCCAGTGTGGTTCATCCACAGAAGTTCATAGTGATGCAAGGGTTAGGATGGAGCGGGAGAAGGGAGAGAAATGGGTAGGTGCTGCGATGGAGTGATTTTCCTGATGTATTTCTTTGATATTCCATTAACAATATACATTAACAGAGAAGACACAGTAAGACAGAGAAAAAAAGAGAGTAGAGTACAGTTAAGAAGAATGGAGTGGTGTAGAGAAGAATAGAGGAGTAGAGGGACTTCAATCTGGAGTATCGGAGAGCTGAAAACAAGAGAAAATTTAAAGAAAAGTTCAGGGAAGTATAGATTAGAGTTATAGATATGATAAGGAAAAGAAGAGAAGACGATACACAAAAGGGAGGGAAAATAAAATAAAGTAGGATGGAGTTGCATAGAGTAGGTTGGAGTGAGATAGAGTGGGGTACAGTGGGATAGAGGGGAGTCTGTTAGTGTCAAGAGTATATATTGAGCCATGGTTTCATGAATTTCTATGAAAGAGTGCTTTTTTGGTCTGAACAGAAGCTAGAATTTCATTTTAAACCCTTTTCACAGCCTTTTAGCTACTCTCGAACAGTGTCTTTGAACGTGTCCCAGCCTCCTTGATATTCTGAACCTTATTATAGACTACTTTCTCGTAAGCTCGATCGACTATAATTTTTCCATTCCGTTTTAAATTAAAACCCTTTATCGCCCCCCACAATTCTACACAAACTCTGATATGGAACCATCCATACTTGTTGTATCCCTGGAAGCCTAAACCCCCTCCTTTCTCCACCTCGCTTGTACCCTTCTGCTTCGGCTGCTCGCCAGAGATGCTTCGGAATTTAGGTAAATAAATCTGTTTCGCTGTTGTTGCATTTTTAATGGGGTACCTTGTGCCATCGAGAGCTGCTAAAAGCGTAATTTTAATATCAATAGAAATTACAACAACAACAGCAATGAGACCATGTTTGTGATAACGTGCCTATGTGTGTGTGGGTGTGGGTGTGGTTGTGGTTGTGGTTGTGCTTGTGGTTGTGCTTGTGTCTGTGGCTCTGGCTGTTGGCGTGGAATGTGCTTTGATGACAAAAATTACAGGATCGGGAGGGTGCAGTGTGTGTGTGTGTCTGCGAGACCAAAAGCAGTTCAATGCAAAGAATGGCGGCCATTTTTTGCATTGCACTTAATGCTAAAACGGAAATGCATTTTCGAGTGGATTTTTGAGTGAGTTTCCTTGAGACTCTGCTAAAGGGTCTGTACGGTGAAGTGTTTTAATGGAAGACTGTGCCTTTTTTTGTTTGTTTGGCGTGTTTGCTTGTGTGACGCAATGTTTTCAAGAAGCTGGTAGAGTAGGCTGCGGTAGTAATGAACTTTTACGGAAGGAAAGTCAAGTGCAGTTGCGCCAGTGTTGTTGCCACAATCCAGCAACTGATGCAGCTTCGCAATCAACTGCCGCAGAGTTACAAACACCGTTAGCAAGGTTTTCCGAAGCATTCCAAATTCCACATCGAATTGCTTGTATCCCGGTGGCCTTTGTAAATAACCATCTCCCATAACCATCCCCTCTCACTCTATAAGGATGATTATACTGCTCACCATTTAACACATCCGATTATACACCATATTGTTTTTAATCACATGCGTCGCTCATCACTTTCCCCCTAACGAACCAATTTATGTTGTCAACTCGTTCGGCCGCAGAGTGATGTTGCTGCTGTGCTGCTGCTGCTCTCTTAAATCATTTTTAATGAAATTTCCGCAAAGCACTCACAGTCAACCATCACCAGCACATCCCTGGCATCGCATCGTTTCGCCGTCAGCAGTCAGCGAGTCGTTGAAAAACTGCTGCGAGGCAAACGCCATAAAAATTGTCATGTCAAGCAGACTCACGCTAGCGATTTATGCTAATCAGGAGAAGGGGCGGGGCGGGTCGGTGTGGGTCGGTTTGGGCCCGACATTTGGGTAAAGTTTTAATAGTCTGCAATTCAATGAATTATCCGCAAACAGATTCGGAATACAAATTGCTTTTGTTGTTAACCTGTCTTCATATTTGAAGTACCACTTCTAGAAGTGAAGAACGAAAAAGGGTTAATTATACGGATTAAAAATGGTCAGTTTCCAGGATTAGACACGGATTAAAAGTATAAAAAAAAATTAAGCAGCAAGAGATTTAAAATGAATGAAAAAGACTTAAGATTTGGCTAAGTTAAGACTAAAAGTAAAATTCGGAGACAAAAAGAAAGAGATAGAGAGTGATAGAAAGAGAGGGAGAGGGTAATTTGATGAATTCTGTCTGCTTCAGTTAATCGAAGGAGTGTCGACGGTCGGTTGAATTCTCACGAACCCCAACTAAAACAGTTACAGTCGAATGACATGACTTTACGCTTAGTGATGGACCGACCCGGCATCCAGCCCCCTCCCCCCCTCCCCCCCAACTCCACATCCATCATTCTGTCCCTGGTTTACTTCGTGCCAGGAGAAGGAGTCAATTTTCAGGATGTGCAGCTGTAAATATTTAATAAACTCCGACCACAAAACGTTTGGGCGATTATTTGTACGGATGTGTGTGTTTCTGTGTGTGTTTAACACATGTATAGATTTATACTTGAGTGTGTGTGTGTGAGAGTGAGATACTGAGAAATGCATTCCGTGTTCGGTACTCGTTGTAGTCTAAAAAAATTGCCAAAAAAATACCCAACCGATTTAGTAGTCAGCAAGAAGTTTAAACAGCTGAAGTAGAAGCGCAGAAGAAGCTATTAACTACTACGTCCAAACTAAAACCAGGAAAAAATAAACAGCAACAACAATTCACTGGATCTCGTTCTCTCTTTTAGCAAAATGAGTTTTTGACTTGGAAAAAGAATCTATAAAAGAAAAGTACAAAGCAACTCAAACTGCGAATTCTGCAATTTATGTTGTCTATAGAAAAACAACAACAACAACAACAACAACAAAAACAGCACAAATAAGTAGTCAAATTTTTGGGTAGCCGTTGTTGTTATTGTTGTTGCTCAAATCGTCTGCTTTATTTCGCCGTATGCTGGCGAAAGACGTGCTTCTGTATATTTTTTCTGCTTTGCGCCCACTCTTTACCCCGCCCCCCGCCTACGCTTGAATTTAAGTTCCACCTCCCGTGGTTTGTTGACTTCTTTCGCTTATGCACCGACCATCACAATCCTCATCCTCGCCCCACAAAGGAGCAGAGTCAAAGAAGCTTGTAAATAATGCGCTTTAATTGTTTATGGTGCACGCCAAATGCGGCTCGAAGGACCACGAAAAGTTACGAGGTAAAAGAAAAAGAAAACTAGGAAGACTAAAAATAAAATTCTGCGAAAATTCAAGTTGCAACACATGTTTTCCATGCACCTCATAATGCGAGTTGCTGCAGTGAGTTGGCGTTGTGCCTCACGCCACGCTTCAGAGAGTGCGGAGTAGATTCTGTGCTTTTTTATGGGTGCAACTACTACATGTTTTTGTTGTTGTTATCGTAGCCGGTGCTTGTTTTAAATGGTGCAACAAGCGTTGAATTTTAATGCTTGCGACGTTGGGGGGGAGGGGAGAAAACAATTTGTAAATTGGTCCATAAGAAAGCTTGTTTTGGCGTCGTTTATTGGAAGTTACGGCCGGGAAAAACGGCGTTAAGCGTCACGACTGCTTGGCTAGCATGTAAAAACGGGCGACCAGAATGGTGTAGAGCGTGCCTGACTTCCTTGCATAACTTTTGAATCTTAGAATCCTTCAGAAGTAAAAGTTTCTCTTCACAAATCCGACCAAGTTGAAGAATAGTGTTCTTAAAACCTTTTCATGGTTCCTCCTTGAAAGGATGTTTATTCACAATGACAGACAACACTTAACACTTGCTTGTAAGAAGTCTACACATTGTACAATCAGAGAAGAGGTCAACTTCTGCTTCCTTACGTATGAACATGCAGTATAGTGTCCTTGATTACTTTCGTTGTAAGAAAAAGAAAGAAATCATGATGTCCAACAAACATTTGTTGTGCCATTTGAACATGCCAACTTTTGCAAGCAAGAACAGTTTAACAAATCTATTAGTAGTCTCAGTTATCGAGATGCCGAGGATGAGTGTGCACCCTCGACTTGGGGTGGATTTGCATCGCACGTCGCAGGAGCAAATCCTTGCTTTGCTCCTGCAGATGCTGTGGCTGGAGCACAGCGTTATTTCGTGCGAGGGTTGTTATGCTAACAAGAAAGCTTTTACGGTATTAGAAACCTTGTTGTATGGGGATGGCGTCGGTTGTCGCGCCGAAGACGGAGGAGGGCCGATCCGATGATCCGATGTACGCACGGCGTTCGTATGCACTCGCAACTGTATTTATTATGATTTATTATTATGCGTTCCACGGACTGATTTCAGTTTAAATGCGAGGAATGGATTACAGTGAATTGATTGACTGAGTAACTGAAGCAAGAGGCTTAGTGAGAGCTGCCGGGGAAGGGGCCAGAAATGTGGGCCCTCTCTTCTCACAAACACGGGGCGAATTATGCCGCTCAGTGGTCGGAATTTGAATTATGTACGCATTTGTTTGCGTTAAACGTGGGTCCGTGGTCCGTGGTCCGTGGCAGCGGGTTTCTCCCCGAACCAGCTGCTCACCCGGTCTCGGTCTCGCTGGGCCATAATAAACAATGAAAATTGATGAGGCCGATCAATCACTCGCCGTCGCCGCAGCGTCGATCTCCATGGAGTGCTTCTTCCGTGTTTCATTAAGTTCTTTCGTTGGAATTTTCATTTTGCTTCCCGCTTTCTCGCTCCCCGTCCCTCTGTCCCTCTCCTGACGTTTGTCGTGTGCTGTTGGGTCCATGGACCTTCATTTGTTTGCCACGTTACGCTTGTAATACGATATCCCGTGTCCAAATAAATGTATTTTCCCCCATGTTATCTCTTCATTGTATTGCTAAAGCATTTTAACTGTCAATTCTGTGTGCCGCTCATTCCACTCTCTACTCTGCATGCTCTTCAGTGGATCTTTCTTCAGTTTCGCATCTGCATCGTTTGAGTGTTGATTCCGACTGCGGCGTGTGGTTATCCTCTTTCCCCCCCCCCCCCCTCCCCACGAACTCCATTCGCTTCGTGGAATATTATCTCGTTTACATAACTTACTCATCCCCCCTTACCACCCTCTCCGACCCCCTCCCGGACCTTGATTATCCATCGCTTGTTCCACAGCTTGAATTTCCATTCATCGCCGTTTTCTCTGTTTAGCTTTTGGCGAGTTGTTCGTTTTGCGTGTGGATTGTGCCTGTCTTTGAGTTGAGTTGATTTAGTTTGCTTTTTTCTTTTCGATAACGATTCAAAACTTCCCTCTACAAGAATAAAGCGAGAAAGCACAAAATAATGTCGATTATGATTTCTGATGTCCATGCAATGAATGTTTTTAATACGCATTCGAATAATTCTCCAGCGCTGACATTTTTAATTCTTTGATGTCTTTTGTTTGCACAAAATGAAGTGTTGAGTTTACGATGTTTTTTTCTGCTTTCGTCCTCTGCTCGAGTAACTTTATTCATGCATTCTGATATTCATTTCGTTAATGAATTCGCTGCATTTAGGAACATTTTCGAAGCTAAACAAATTGTGAAGCGAGAGACGGCACAATGCGCCCAGGAAAACACACACACGCACACACACCCTCGCATTCAGACTTCAGGATGTCGCGCAATATTAATTCATGTAGGAAAATCAAAAATGTTGATTTCGTTGAAAGTTTTGGAAAAAAGACTGGATTAAATCACGAAATCATAGCAAAAAGAAGAGGAAAAACGAAAATATGAACAAGAACAGAGAATGTTTAAACGAGGAGTGCGAATGGCAAATGGAAGGGGAGCAAATCTACTTCCATCCTCTTCGAAATCACATTAACATCATTTTATGTACACAAATCACGAAACTTTCGCAATGGGAAAAGTTTGCCTAGCATAGAAATGTAAATCTATGCGTGGTGTATGCATGTTGCTCATAAACAACTGAACAAAAACGAGAATAACAACAACAACAACTACACTTTTAAACAAAACGGAAGAGGAAAGGGTTTGGGCAGGCTTCGAGTATCGAGTACAGTTGACATGAATCATAATTAAACAGCAACAGCAAATGCTACGTCGAAGGCAAAGTAATCTACCGCCCCCTCCCCGTGGCTTTATTCCGCCCCTCTTGACAGCTCATTGACTACCATTAAAATCAATGAATGAGTGAAAATTTCACTTGGTTTCCATTCACTTCATCAGCAACTGATTCACATTAAATGTGTTGAGCCAACAACGAAAAGTAATTCTTTCCACGTATTTTGTTGACATAAAACAGAGAGAGAGAGAGGGGGCAGGATAGGCGAAAAGGGGAGGGAAAGGAGTTGTTTTAAATGGTCGTAAAGTTATACTTTTTGTTGTTGTCATAAAAGTTTGCCCCCCTCCATCTCAAGAGTTTCACAATTGATTTGGAAACTTTTTTCGAAGGATCCTCTTGTTTCGTAAACTCTCCTTCATACGAGTAACTCGTGTAACTTGTGTAGCTTTTGTTATTTGTTACACAAGAAACGACATGCATGTGCTTCTGTTGCAGCGTTTGTAATGTAATGAATGAAATACATGTTTTATCAGCGATACTGCGAACTTTGGTATTATATTGTTTTTGAGAGCTCGTCTATTTTGAGGATTCAATTAAGGAAGAGGTTTCTGTTTTGCACAGTAGAATTCAGAAACGTTCAAGAAATTATCGCTGAATTGTGTTCTAATATCGCGGCGTTGAATGGGACAGTAGTGCCCCACTTTCCCCCTTAGATGTAACTATTTTTATTCATTCGAGCCTAGTGTATTCAGACTTTAGGTTAAGTTATGCTGAAAGAGTATTCTGATTGCTCACGGAAGCCAATAAATCCACTCAGACGACGATTGGTCCCTTGGGATTGCCTTCGTAACGGTGTTAGTGGGTCCCGTTTGTTTTAGTATTCAGACTATACACAGAATTATAAAAATATGTTCCCCCAATATGTGAGGCCATTATATATTGTTACACCTTCATTGAATAAATAAATGCAACATTAAGAAGAAAACTGAAAACTTGCTGGACATCCTAAACATCAGCATTAGCTTCTTTCAAAAAGTCTGCCGCTTTGAGGAGCTTCACAAATGCTGGTGTATATTTCTCTTCGAACTTCTTCACGACCTCCGATTCGATGGGCTGCATTCGGAAGAGATTCTTCAGAACCTCGCGCTTGCGACGCTCCTGCAGCACCTCCTGACTAGTCTGGATCTTCCGCAGATATACCAAGTCCATCAGTAGATCGTCGCGCATGTCGGTTGCCTCTTTCCGATCGTCCTGTGGCAAGTCATCGTATTGCTTCAGCAGCTTCTTGACGATGCGCGACTTTTCGTCGATTTTGTTCGGGTCGATGGCACGTACTGCTTTGCTGAAGTCGGTGGCCAACGAACGCACCCTGCTCTCACGCTTCTTGCGCTGCGATTCCTGTGCCGATAGTGTCCTAAGGATTTGATTGTAGAAGTCGGAGAGATCGGGAAAGAGGGGAACGCAGGACCTCGAACGAAGCTGCTTTTCGATCAGCTTGTTGATGTTCTCCATAAGTTGGGCCAGCATTTCTTCACTGTGAACTGCACCAGGCTCGTTTTCCTGCAAAGTAGCTTATTAAAGACTACGGATCTGGAGTGCCATTAGAGGAATCTTACGCGGGTACGTAGCAGAATCAAGCTCTTTGCCGTTATATTCGTTTTCTGTGGTTGTCTGTTGCGTTTTAGACTCGGCAGAAGCACCCTTAATTTCGGATTGTGGTTGACCAACTTGTATACGCCCTGCACAACATCCGTTGTGGCTGTGCCGCTCAGGACACTGTCGAGCTGATTGAACAATTCAAAGCCGTGGTTCCTGGTGTTGCTACTGTCGCTGCTGTGAACGGAAGGAAGAGAGATAAAAGGAGTTCGGCTGACAGACAAATGCAACTACTAACTTATGCTCCTCCTTCCGCATGTTATCGGCACAATTGTGGCTTCGATGGAAAAGAGAGAAAGAGAAAGTGAGAGATAGAAAGAGGTAATAGCAGAGAGAGCGTGTTATCTTGATCTATTTTACTTCCGCTAACCTCCAGTTCGGTTCATCTTTATCCTTCTCATTAGCTCTGCGCTTTTCGTATGGGTAGGAAGTGTCGTAGGCTTCGAATTCCGACAACATACTGCTGCGTCGCTCCCGGTCCTCGGCGAAACCGGGCCGCACATTGATTGTTCCATTGCCGATGAAGTTGTTCGAGTCCTCATCGCCCATGACGCTAGCGCTGATAGTAATGTTCAGCTTAACTCGATCGTCTTTTTTGTGCGCCTCAGCACTGCCGGCGCTGGAGGATTCATAGTTCTGAGGCAGCACCTTCTCGTTGGCTTTCGCTGCCGGTAGATTCTTGTCATCTACTCCCAAGGAAATGGTGTTCGCTGGGAAGGAGAACACGTCTTATAAAACTACCATACTGCTTAAGAAATTTTATGACATATGACGCAGGTTTTCACCAGTTTGCGAGTTTGAGTATTTTTAGAGTTACCTGGTGTGGACGGTAACTCGCTGCTTCTACAGTTTTTCAACATGTTCTCAAGCTGTGTAAATGCTGAGCTGTTTAGGATCTCATCTCGAAGGGAACACATCAATTGGCGGTCGGGCTCTTCCCCGGTCTTAATCGTCAAGTCGTGACACTTCGGCTTCGAGTTGTTGCTGTCATTTTTGATGTGACTGTTGATCGTGGAGTTGCTTTTGGCGGTATGCTTTTCTCTTTCGCTCTCCTTACTGCCGTCTTTATTGCTCTTCGCTTTTCGGGTTGTGGTCGATCCATCTTCTAGCCAGGCTTCAATTTTGTTTAGTGTATCTTCTTTCCGTTTCGACTTGTCGAATCTGTCGTGAAGGAAGGGATGCAATTCGGCGCCAATGCTGAAGTTCTTCAACGCGATGCGTTTTTTGCGAGCGGTAACGTCCTCATAGTCTTCCTCGCGTACGATTCCGTCGCGATCGATGACGGCGGTGTTTCCTTGGCTGTTTTCCAAGTTCTGGCTAACGACAAACCCGGCATCTTGTTCAGCACCACGCTTCTGCAACTTGTGCACCATGGTGGAGTTTGCTGCATTACCAACTACAATATTAGGTACGGGTGCAAGAGAACGCTTCAATCTGCTGTGAATTTTCGCAGCTTCACGCTTCACTCTTACATGCGACGTCATATCGTTCGCTTCCATGTCTTCATTCACGTTGTCATTGAAGATCTCATCTTCAACGCGAACAAAGCGCTTCATTCTTAACGACTTGTTTCTGGATTTTTCTCTTATCTTCTCGGGGACTGTTTGCAATCTGTTTTCTGGAGTTTCTTTGAGTTTCTTGGAATATGTATTTATGCTAATTTTCCCATTCCTCCGTCCCATACTCATCTTTACCTTGTCACTGTGGAAAAAGCACTTGTGTATTGTATTGTTTGTTAGTGCGGGCGACGCAAGTTCAACTATTTTCCGCTCTTCCTCACTTTCGATGGATGGGGCGCTGCGTTTCAGCCGCATTTTCCTGGCTACATCCCTCGGCCGCTGCTGCTCTTCGCCATCAGTGATACGCTTAGTTCGCACCAGACCGGAAGCCACATCCTGATCGCCAACACCATCGGACACTGTCTTAAGTAGGTCATCGTTTACTTCGGTCAGTTGCTTGTTGTCGAATGGTAAAGGATCGCTTGGACCCATAATGAGTGCGTCCAGTCGGTAGGCGTCAGACTTTGGATCTCTCTTCTTATCCTTCTTTTGCATGTTCCGCAACAACTCGTCCAGCTTCAATTCACGCTGCGTATCCGCCAGCGAGTAACTCGGCAATGAGGGACCGAAACCCTTCCGCATCAGGCGCCGGCTGGTCTTCAACTTGATTTCGTTCATCGGGTTGAAGTTGCGTTTAACCATGTTCACATTTTCCCAACTCTTGCAGCCGCCTGGGTTTTTACATTGCTTCCATTCACCAGGGTTGTTATGTGCTCCTTTATGTCCCTCACTGAAGTGTTCTCCGTTGCCTTGCGCGTTGTTGGACGGTTTATCCTCGTTGGTTTGATCGCCATTCGATTGACCGGAGTGCCCACCATGAGAGTGACCGTTGTGGTTGGCACTATGCCCGCCGTCAGAATGTCCGTGGTTATATTCACTGTTAGAATGCCCACCGTTGGAGTGAGTACCACTGCTGTGTCCACCATGAGCTGGCCCATCCATCGAGTGTTCACTGGGAAAGCAATCATTAGTGGAATGACCTTTCGACTGATCTCCGTTGTCGCCAGTGACCACCGCGAAGTGGCCACCATGGCCATTGTGACTGGCATGGATGGGACCGTTTTTAGACTGATCGCCGTTGGACTGATTGTCCTTGGACGCGTCGCTTTTGGATTGATCACTGGGCTGTTCGCTGTTAGATTGGCCGTGCTCGCTGTGCTGTCTATTGTTGTCGTTGCTGTTGCTAGTTTGATCAGTGCTACAATCTTCGTCATCCTTGGGTGGAGGGGTTGGATGCACCTTGCACTTGAAGGGATTATTGTCATCCACTAACTCCGACTGAGAGCAGGGCCCGTGCGATGAATTGCCCCCTTTGCATTTCTCCGCCTGATCCTGCTCAATCTTCGAGAGTTTGTAGTTGGCCTCATGCGAAAGATCGTTTTTGTTCGTGTTGTACTGATCGTTCGAGTTAACGGTGCCCCCGACTGGGTCGAAATTTCCGGGAATATAGAGCTCATATGGGTCGGTAAGTTGGGCATTAGTCATGTAGTAGCTGTTCGGGCGCTGCCTCTCCCTGTACGTGTCATAAACTGTTCGTGAATCGATGCGATCCTTCAGGTACTCGTTGCGCATGGGATTGTAGAACATTTTTGTGTGGAATTTGTTGTTGTTTTGATCCTTCGGGATACGGCGCCGCTGTTTATGCCTCTGAACATTGCTGCTCCTTTTCCCAATGTTGCTGTTTCTAAACGGGTCGTTTGAATAGCTGTCGAACATGGTGTTCATGTCACGACTACTATCGCTACTGCTGCTACTGGAGCTCCTGCTGTTATCACTCCAATCGCTGTTGTAGTTATTCTGCTTTTGATTGACCTCGACACTTAGGACAGAATCCGCGTACGGATCACTGAGTTCCGCCGTCTGACTTGCATCGCCAGTTAAAGACTCGATGCTGTCAAAGTTCTCTCCGTCACCGTGGAAACCTTCCCATTCATTGATATTCTTTGAGAGTCCACTTTTGGACTCTTGGGCACGGTACTCTTGATACCACTCGTCACCGTCTTCGAATTCGTCCAGCAAATTGGGATCCTGTTCGAAGTTTGAGAGCAAATCGTCGATGGTGCGCCTGCGATGACGCATCTCCGTCTCGCTTTCGTCCAGGCCCAACGAAATTTTGATGCTTTGTAGATCGTCCTTGACTTCCTCGCAGGCCTTCTGAAAGCTCTTCAACTCATTGCTGATGCAGCAGACCCAACGACAGCCGAAACCGAGAAATAGAAGCGCAAGCAAAAATTTTTCGTAAATCATTTTATAAAATACAATAAAAGACGAATAAGTCAAACATGTTTTGCTTTTATCTTCTTCCGTAGAGAAATATTATGACAGGAGTTTGAGAAGAAATGCACAGTTTTTGTCTCTCGCAGAACACAATGAAGAAGTTCGTCTTGAGAGTTGATTTCGTAAATGTTGCTAATGAAACTACAATCGACAATGTGAAGAGTGTCGCTTTCGTCGGTGGAAAAGAGTGGGGGGGGGGGGCGTCAAAGAAGAAACGCCCGTTCATGGGCAGCCTCTGTGTTGCACTGCAGCACGCAAGCACATTGAAGCGGAAACAGGAAATAGTATTGTTGCATGTAAAACAAGTGACAGCAACATGCCGCCTCCCAGCCTCCGTTTGCCCCTCCCCGGGCTACGCAGAACAAAGTCGAGCCTGTTCATTTCAACGCCTCGCGGTGCGGCTTCGGCGAAGTTTTGCGAAAAGCCGCAAACAACTGCATGGAATCAGTAGAGAACAAAAACGACAGCGTGAAAATCCAAAGCTAAATGAAACAATTGCTGACGTTTCAGGATGTTGTCAGGAACGATAAAGTCGCAACGCGGCGATGACACTTTTTATGCATGTAAAACATACTCGTGTATCGCATTCAGTGCAACTACGAGCGGGATGAACGGGCCGATGTGCTGCCCGTTACCTGTGCGGGCTACCAGAGCTGTCACGCCAGCGACGTGCGATGCGACAGCGATCGGATGAAGCATTGTGTGTGCGTGGAGAGGGCGGCCGGCATGAAACCACAAAGTTTTGATTTTGGCAAGGGAGAGTAAGGGGGCCAGATATAAAGTTCTTCCACATACATACATATGTGTTCAAACAGTTGCGAAATATGTAGTGGTAAATGTTGCCACTGTAGGAAAAGCAAGAAAATGGGAAAGAGTAACTAGTTGTTGGGTTACGATGGCGGATCAATCTTTATGAATAACCGAAAAGAGTGTTAACATTCGAGCTGATCAACCCTATAATAATGCTCTACATTTAGGTAAAGCGGGTAATAACTATGTACCTTGTATTGCAGAGTTCTGTCTTGTCACAAAACCATTTCGCCGAAACGTGGAAAGCGTGTTTGATTTCCTACTGGGAAAGTAAGAAAGCGTGCTTCAGTATGCGTGATTTTTGATTGTGTTTATGTGGCAGATAGCACAAATGTTATGAAGTATTTTGATGCTATCACTGATGGAGCACGTCATCGGTGACTGTAAAAACATTAGCAACAACCTGTTGCTGGGCCCGGTTTGTATGCTTGAGTGTGCGATGGAAAGCGGGTCTTCGCTTTGAGTTACTTTGTTCTGTCTATTAACGCTGTCTGCTGTCAAATTCTTATCTGCTCAGTGAACGACGCGTCGCAACGGTTGAAGTTTTTAACTTCGCCATGTGAGATTGTCTCACCTCATCTCAGTGTCGTGAGGTGCAAGTTATAGACTCAGGCGTTAGTTGTTAGTTAGTTTTGGAAACTCGGTATATTCTCTAGCTTGGTGCGGTTGAAGAAGTCGAGGCTGACGAAGTTCCCGTTGCTATTCTTACCAATATTTCCACATGCGATTCGACTGCTAATCAAATCACTGAGTTTAGAGATGCACAGATGCACCACGGTTAACATTTAATTAAATTTCCGAGTTGTTCGTATGTTGTGTGGGCCCAATGAATGCTGTTTGTTTTAAAATGAGTTCCGTCAAGTTTGTTTGCGTCTCTTTATTTTTGTAGCCAAACTTCTTATTTAATCAAAGTCTTAAATAGACAGATATACGGATTAGATCGCACTTAAAGCCGCTTCCTGCCTGCTTGGTCCTTCGCTACGACTACTTGCTCATCCTGTTCAAGGATTTTGCACCGAGTACGACTTCAGCTCAGCCGATTCGGACCAGCGCCCCGCTTCGGTCGCATCTGAAGCGTGTTTCCTTAATATTTTTCCTCCGCTTCCCACTTTGTTTGGCCTGCAGCGCAAAATGAAGCGGAAGAACTGAAAAATAAAAGGCAAAGAAAAAAAGCACGTGAAGAAGCATGTTCTTCTCCTCGTCCTCGCTTCTAGTATCCTTTATAGAACTTTGCGCAAAGAAAAGAATAGAAAAACAGACGTTGTACTTCTTCAGCACTCTGGCAGAACTTCACTTACAACAAAGAGTAGAACATCATATTTTACTTGAGCACAACAACAACGATAACATGGACCACTGTGTTTGTTGAGTTTCCAACATGACACGACGTTGATGAGAAAAATGTGAATGAATGAATAGGAAAAAGAATGAAAGAATGCGACGGCGTAAAAAGAACTTTCGAAAAATAACTGTCCTTGCAAAGAAATCCGATATGAAATGTTAGAAGGATGCACTTTCGTGCCATTAGGCATACGTTGCAGGATATTAGGCAGGACGACAGACGGGCACACAGACAAACAGATGGAACGATGCCGGATACAAAACATGGCGTTAAAAAAGGGACTACGGTTGCGCTTTCCGTTCGTCACAATTTAAGCGGAAGGAAAGGGCTCCCGGCTGCCCCCTTCCCGTGAATTTCGCTACCTTCGTCAGGTTTTTAAGACGCCATCAAATGCAATCAATCAACATTCAGCAGTTTCAATCCACCAATTTTCAGCCTCATTTCTTGTTATACGATAACGTCAAGGAGTCAAGAAGAACAACAAAAACAACAACAACAACAACAACGACAACCAAGTCCTCAGTCAGTTCGAAATAATAACGTCGAAAAACAAAAGCAGACAGCGGGTCCTGTGGCAAATGTTCGTCCTGGCTGAGTTGCTTGCTCACTCGCCATCAATAATTCAGGCCGCCGGTTGCATCTTGCGAATAATGGTCAACGTGGCGAAGGATGGCGCAACGTGGAATCGAACCGAACGACCGCAGCGCAGCGTACGAAAATTCATTCAAGGAGCAAATTTATAACCGAAACATTTCATTTTATTGGTCGCCTGCGGAACGGAAATAAAAGAGAAGGAGCCAAAAGCACTTCAGGCCATATAAACAGGAGCTGGCTGCCTCGACGGCTGGCGATGTGCATAATTTATTGGAGGACTACTGATGCTTCAAGAGCTCCTGGATGGCCGACGATGGCCAGCTGCTGATTGAATGCAGTCCGCAATCGGATGCCCCGCAATCGGATGCAAAGTGTTGTTCTGGCGTCAAAGTACGTTGCGCCAGGATGTTTATTGAATTTCGCAAGAACTGAATGAACGTGTAAAGCAATAAGACGGCTGCAGGAGCTGCGAAGACCGGGTGGTGATCCTGGAGGTCCTGGAATATATTATGCGGGAAGAGAGGGAAGGAGAGAGAGTGCAAAAGAGATGGGGGGTATCTGAAGGGACTGAGTCATAGTTTATTACCGTCACTAAATTATTTAATCTTGAGTTTAGTTTGGTTGGAAGAGGTTTCTTCTTTCAAAAGACTTCTTTAACCTTTCTTGTTCAACCATTTCTTTGTTCTTATTGGTTGAATTATATTAGAGACAGCAATGCTTTGTTGTATTGTTGTCAGTTGCGATATCGACAACTTGCGCGATGCTGCCGCGCTGTTAGGATAATTTCTCCACTCAACGTCCACTAACTGGACAGCCGACCAGCAGCAACAATAGCTAGTCATCCAGAACACAAGGACTCCAACGAATACGTGCACTGGAGATGCCATCCATCGCATCCAGCTGAAGACAGATGTGCGGAACAACAAATTAAGTGCCTCTTGTGTTTATTTCTGTGAGCTGATTTGATATCGCCGACACACACAAAAGTACGCTGTCTATCAAAAACTTTATAACGTGCCCTACTACTTTCTTTGCTTTTCGTTGCCAACTGTTTCATGTTTCTATCGTTGGGGCTTTTCTCTTCTTGTGTGCTTTTCTGCCGTCATATACCACTAACGCCTAAGAGTCAGGTCACAGCTAAGTTAATTCGATAATTGACTTCCGTCGGAAGCACACGTCGTACACTTATTTATACAGCAGCTGTTTGTTTCTCCTCATCCACGGATTTTGTCCTGGAGTCGGTCCAACTGCTCAGAAAAGGCACAGAAAAACTTTACTCAGCCTTGTGTATGTGGAGTGTTGCACATGGAGAAGTGCCAAAATATTTGTCACTAATATTGCTTAGTGTTTCCACTTGTTTGCGCTCATGAAGCAGTCAAGACACGTTACCTCATCGGCCGGGCTGATGCCAAGGCGTGCGTGTGAATGCCTAAGTATTTATTTATGTGAGAGTGTATGGTAGATAGACCTGTTGGTTGCTTTCCAAGAAGTTGCCGATGTCCTTAGATCTGGTTGAAGCTTTAAAAGGTTTGAAAAGAAAGCACTCACTGCTTTGAAGTCGGTTAATTTGTGATTTTAATAAGAAAATCATATTTTTCCCCAGTAAATCAATCAATCTGTTCCTATGAGCTATTCTTTTTACACCCTACACACGAAGTGATGAGGGTATATTCACTTACTGCTTCCGTTTGTAACGCATTAAAGGAGGCGTAACAGGTATAGAAAAGTATATTTATTCTTGATGAGCATCACCTCCTGAGTCGATTTAGCCATGTCCGTCCGTCTGTCTGTCTGTGGAAATCACGATTACAAGAGAACGAATAGAGATATAATCATCAAACTTGACACGAATATTGTCTATCCTTAAATTCATCCATGCTTATAGCTCAATTTTCCAGGTTTTAGAACGAATTTGCGGTTGAAATTTTGTCCAGAAGTCCACTGTCTCTGACATAAAAAGACTACCACAAATGGGCGTGGTCCGCCCACTAATTTAATAAAACTCGATTACAGGAGAACGAATAGAGATATTTTCACGCCACGCCTAATTTTTAAGTAAACGTGTGTAGGGTATATGAACTTCGGCCAGGCCGAAGTTTGTGGTTATTTACTTCTCTTAATAAGAAAATCTACTTATATGATATTATTTATAGGAATTTAATTTATTATTTATTTTCATTTAATTGTATATTTCCCATTCCTTCCTTTATTTTCCTTCCCAACCCTTCGTGTTTTGAAGTATAGTGAAGTGAAGTTTAGTTAGAGTTCGTGAAAACTCGATAAGTAATAACGTTTTAGCTCAGAAACTCCATTTGTTAATACGCTTTGCTTTGAGATATAAACTTGATTACCTACTCAAAAACAATGATTCAAGTTCAGACATTTGTTCTGAACTTATTTAAACATACACATGACATTCTAATATTGTTTTAATAAGAATTGCCAATTTGGTCAGATAGCAACAGCTGTTGTGGTTATTTATACTATATTTTGTCAAAAAACTAACGGTCGATTAATACCGCCATATTAATTATGGACAAAAGTAGGGAAGGAATTACACTTTTAAATTTAAAATCGATGGAACTGGTTATTAAGAAACAATTTACCTAAAAGCAGGGGAAATAATGCCTTTACGGATCAGAAAATGCATACAAAACTCATACGAGATATACATAAATATGTTTCTCTAATTTTTATGAACTTCTGGCATTATTTTATAAATAAATACAGATACCGGTGTAGTTGCTACCCACTGGTAAACATCATCATAACATCATCGATTTTGTGTGCCGTATCGATTCAATTCTACATCCAGTTTTCACTGTACATTTAGCCTTACGTGCCATACAGGGTTCGTAAATGCTCGGTCTTGCTCGTTCGCACTCGCGAGCAGGAACCACATATAAAATTTTCAGCGCTCCCGCTCGCTCGAAAGAGCGTTCGTTTTCGAGAGCACGAGCGAACAGAATCGACAAAAAATTTTTAGATACCAGAAACGCTTCTTAAAAAAGAAATCAAACTCGAAAACAGTGAATAATTTGAGCAGTTTTTTCAGGGTTCGTAATCGCTCGCTCTCGAGCGCTCTTTGTCGCTCGATCGCGCTCTCGAAAACAAACCCTCTTTCGAGCTTGAAAGAGCGAACAGGGGCGGAAAAGAGCGCGAGCGAGCGATTACGAACCCTGGTGTCATAGGACTCGAATTACTTCGCTGCCCCTTCAAAATGCATGTGAAAACAGTATGTATTATGTTTGACTTTCCACATCCGATTGTAATGTATTGTGGAGGACACCCCATTCGCTTTTCCCTTCGTATCTAATGTTTTGTGGATTGTCAACAAATAAATCTCGCTTCGAGTCCTTATGCCGCAAGGGAGATCCGTAAGTAGGTATCGTTCTCGCTAACAGAAACCTTCGTGCCGAAGTACTTTGATATTGATGGACAAAATCAGTACGTAATTATCCATGATATTCAAAGGCCTTCGCTAGATTTACCAGTGGGTAGTTAATTGTTGTCGTTACCAATTCATGTATAGCAAATAGACATTCTCCACAATAGATACTTTTTAAAAATGTAGGCACCATAAGAATGCAGCATATCAAGCACGTGTTTATTTTTAATAACAAGTTTAGAAGATTGTCAAAATAATTTAACTATTTAAAAAATTAATATTAAATTAAATGTTAATTAAAGATTGAAATTAATGAAAAATGCAAATCTGAAAAAAAATTTAAGTCTAACACCAGATATTAATGCATTTCCAAATTTAAATGCAATGGAATGCGATTTCGAAACAGATTATCTACCAACTTCCAATTTTAAATCCAAAATTTGCGCAAGGAAATTAATAATAAAGTTTGGATTTTAAAACTTAAAGTTAAAGAAATTCAACATCTTAAAATGGAAAAAAAGAAATTACGTGAGGAAATTTCAATTGAATGATTTGATAAGAACCAGGTAGTTCAGGAACCGACCAGAGAACTCCTCAAGAATTCGTCTCCAGCTGGCCCAGGTCACCAGGATTTCCCTTCAGTAGCCTCAATTCAGAACTTCGAAGCCGTAGTGTTTCTTATGAACAACGCCTTATTTAAATTTTTTGTGACGAAATGTCTTTGAATCGTAATCCTTTTGTAACCGAAAATTAAAAAGATAGAAAAGAAAATGACTTGTGTCCCACATAATCTTAATTTTGGACAATTATTTTTACAAGTTGCACATTTTTACAATTACACGCACAACTGTTGTATTGATCTCTGCCAGTACACATTTAATACAATGCCAATACATACATGGAATACATTTTATTTATTCATTTATTATTATTTATTTATTTAAAAACGGTATTAAAATCATAGCTTTACATTTTTTATTTATATTTTGTATTTTATTTTTTATTGTCTTAATCCTTTATAATATAATCTCTATATACATACCTATATTATATATTCAAAATATTTGTACTTCCAAATTTGCTTATTAAATTATTTGGGTTGTATATTACAGTATATTGCTTCCTTTAGGTAGGTACTTGTAATTAATTTTTTTATTTTTCTTTTAATTTTATATAGTTAATAATAGTATTACAATAATTAATAGTATTTTATTTATTATAGATAATTTAATTTATTAATTAATGTTAAGCGCTTATGAAGCACACTGTCGAATGTTCAGCACATTAATGCAGCACATTTTACATATGTGTCATTTAAGGTTATACAATTTTACACGTTAAAATTTTTATTTATTTATAATTTTTATATAATTTTATATTTACACTTAGGCAATTCACAGTTCACCCTCATAAGTTATCATATACTAAGTTATCAGTCGCTTTATAAAGTGTTAAAAATTTTCCTAATACATACCTGCAAGTGTTGTAATCATGCTAACATAGATTTTCGTACAAAACAACAAAAAATTTTCCTATGACAGTCATAAATTGTTTTAAGTTATGACAACTTATGACTTATGAGGGTAACTGTGAATTGCCTAACTATTTTTCTGTTATATCATTGCATTATACAAGAGTTTCGCATAAGAGGAGACAAGAAAAACTTTTTTTTTTTTTGGGCGTAGACCGGATGTAGGGTACAAAGTTACTTCTGCAAATCTTCAGAACTCTTGCAGGATTGCCCAGAACTGTAATAAAATTTATGGATTTTTAGACATTGTTTCTGGACAGCAATTTTCTCAATAAAAAAATATCAAAAACGGTCAGAAGTATTTAAATACTGGAAATAGAGCATGAAGCCACTAGACCAAATCTTTAGAACTTTGGGGGTGCTATTCAGAACTCCAATAAGAAATCTGGATCCATTTCCGGAAACAATTGGCAGTCTAATAATTAATGCCCGTTTAAAAAAACAGTACGACGATATAGCTGATAATGTCAGTATCAAGCAAATTTGTACAAAAATTGGTTTGAACCCCCAAAAAAATGTATTAATAATGATGATCTTAAAGAATTAAACTATGAAAAAGCAATAATAATGTGTGACGCAGATCTTATAGTTGGATACAACATATAGTTGGATACAATTTATAATTGGGCTTATTATAAATTTTTTCCATACATTTCGGCCAGTCTCATAAAATTTGATTTTAGCATTTTCAAATAATAATAAATAGAATAAATGAAATCGAAAAGAACAATTATCACAACATATATGTTTCTCATAATTGAATACTCATTATTCGAATTTTATAAACTTAGAGTTAGTGAACCTGTTGGTTATTTTGGGACAAGAATAAACGGTAAGAAATCTATGGCAACGCCGTGGTATGTCTTGGTAAAGATGTCACGTTTGGCAAATTTGATTTTCCATCCTGCCGATAATCGCTTACTCTATCTTACGAAGTCGACACTAGCAGTAAAAAAATCTAACCAAAATGGTACATACCAAACATTCCTATGGTTTTGATTAGTGGAGGAAAAGGCGTTGGTTGTATATTCAATTACATTTTAAATTACAATCCTCTTTGCATTATACAAAATTTAAGGCTTATGCTCAAAAAGTTAAAATATATTAAATGTTTATTAAAGATTCAATTTAATTAATACTACAAGTACAAGTCTGAAAAAAAAATTAAGTTTAACACCAGATATTAATGCATTTTCAAATTTAAATGCGGTGGAATGCGATTTTGAAACAGATTATCTACCAACTTCCAATTTAAAATCCAAAATCTGCGCAAGGAAATTAAAAATGGAAAAATCTTAAAATGGAAAAAAGAGATTACGGGAGGAAATATGAATTGAAAGGTTTGATAAGAACCAGGTAGTTCAGGAACCGACCAGAGAACTCTTCAAGAATTCGTCTCCAGCTGGCCCAGGTCACCAGGAATTCCCTTCAGTAGTCTCAATTCAGAACTTCGCAGCCGTGGTTTTTCTTCTGAACAACGCTTTGTTTAAATTTGTAGTGACGAAATGTCTCTAAAACCGAAAATGTCTCTAAGACGAAATGTAATCGTTTTGTAACCGCAAATGAAAAAGATAGAAAAAAAAATTATTTGTGTCATACATCTGTAGACTGATAATCTTAATTTTGTTGTATTGATCTCTGCCAGTACACATTTAATACAATATTGCGTATAGTACATATTATTTATTCATTTATTATTAATTTATTTAAAAACAGTATTAAAATCATACGTTTGAAATTTTTATTTTTATTTATATTTTGTATTTTATTTTTTATTGTCTTAATCTTTTATAAAATAATAAATAATAATATATATATACAGAAGAGATCCTTCCGGATTGAAGCTTTCTCTCTAGAATTGATTACAGAATTTCATGGTCGGAAAAAAGTTTATACTTAATACCGTATTTTAACAAAAAAATACGACCACAAATTTTTTGTTCGGAATTTTTTTTCCAAATTTTAATTTTGACATCAATTTTCTCAGAAACTGTTTGACATAGGAACCTAATCTTAAAAAAATATTAAGAAGCGGATATTTTGCTTTGTAAATTAGCAAGCAAAACTTATCTACGTCAAACCATTATTTTTTAATATTTTTTTTTCGATGTTAATTCGGGTTTTTATAAAATGGCCTCTCGTCTATTTTTTTTCGTAAATTGACACCGCCTCCCATACGATTTTTTTCTTGTCTCGACACAACCTACACGCCCTAGTCTTCTGTTCCCTCTTATGCGAAAAATCCTGTATATTATATATATATATATATATATATATATATATATGTATGTAAAATATTTGTATTTCCAAATTTGCTTATTAAGTTGTTTGGGTTGTATATTGCTTGCTCTAAAAATTTCTTTGTATATAACATCACATATTTCATTGTATAGATAATATAATATTTCATACTCGGATTTTATAAACTTCGAGTTAGTGCAATTCTTCAATACCACAAATATGCGGTCTAATCCTTGCATTATGGATGGCCTGAAGGTTTTACAGCGGAAAGTGCTATTCACAAGTCTCAAACTTCAAGATTGTAAAAAATTCGGGTGAGTCGCTTAGCCAATTTAGGAAAAGAAAGTACTATGTTGCGGCTGAAAAAAAATACGTATAAATTGAGAAAAAGCCAAATAACTTTCTTACCTGATTTTCTGAAACAAAATAAAAAACGCGTACCCACATACTGTCAAAAGTTTATGAACACATCCTACGTCAGTCACACATACATCCTACTGAGATAGGTAAAACTTAAGTAGTGAGCGTACGTTGGAAGAAGATAGGCTTAAAATTTTAAGGAGAGTATGTGGATTCTGTGGTCAAGTAACGTTAGTTTTCCAAAACAGCGATCGATCACCGGTTCGATCATGAAATTTTGGCAGACAATCTTTTTTTGGTGGATGATATTAAGAATGCGCGGTCGTGGTGCCTAAATCTAAGAAAATTAAGTATTCAGAAAAGGATCATTTAAAAAGGAGAGGGAATAAAACCTTGGATTTGAACAAGGAGAATAAGGAAGGATAACAATGAAACAGGGAAAGACTTGGCGGATCATGCACGAAACAAATTCAAGATAAGTCTCCCAAGTCTTTTCATATATAAATATATATATATAGAAATATTATTGATCGGTAACATTAAATATCAGAAACGCATATATAGAAAAAAGAATTTGTACCGTTAAAATGTATGGTGCACATAACCGTCAGTAACTGAACCTCAGAAAATTAGTATACCGGCTGTACCATAGGTCACAGTAACCTCACCGCTGCGCAAATAAATTAAAAAAAAATCCACAACATCCACATATGTATGTACATGCCTCTGCTTACAAATAGCATCCTCCGAAAAAATATTTCATTCAATTATTTTATAATTACATCTTTAACCTTCATTATTTTCATAAATGTGTCATATAAGTAAGACAAGAAAAATTTGTATTTGTGTGTAAGAAAAAATTACGTCGAATACAAAGTCAAAAAACACCTAAGAGAGCTCTTTTAGTCCGTGTGACTAAACAAAACCAAAAGAAGTCGAAACAGAAAAAGAACTTTTACATTGATTCACCGTCCAACCGTATGTCGATGTTAAAATACATCGAAGCTTGACCCATGTCTTCGTTTTTATAAAATTTGTCTTTTTTAATTTCATTTACTCTTTTGTAATTGTTTTATATGTTATATTATTCATGTATTATTACTGTAATTATATGTGACGGGTTAAAAACCGCGCCCATGAAAAAATTTGGCATAAATGCAGAATAGCTGTCAAGCTCGGATATTGTTCATCTTTTTTTTACCGTTAGATGGGGCCATCAAGAACGGAAGTGGCTGGTTTTTATCGGGGGCTGGTCAGCCATTTATGACCGTTTGAAGGACAAATAAATGGTTTAATAAAGGTCACTTATCTCATAAACTAAGAGAGGTAGTGGAACTGACGGAGTACTGTTAGAAAAGTATTTTTAATACCTTTCATTTATGTCATACACATTTTTGTCCATAACATGGCTGTGAAGGAGTTATATTGATTTTTATAAAAATGTGACAAGTTGACCTCGAAACAACAATTTATTTCTTTCAAACGGACACATTAAGGTATAAAACAAATTACAGTTATGGAAACCTTGTTCTTTTACTTTTAAAATGGTATATTATATGTTATACTTACTATTGTATTGCATTACTTTAGCTTTACTTTTCTCTAAACAAACAAGTGTAAACACAGAAAAAACATTTGAAATTAAAAAATTTTTTGCCTGCGGCGCTCTAACTTAATGAAAAAATTGCACGCGATTTTTTTTAAAAAGTTTTTAATTCCAAATGTTTTCCATTAGAGTGGCACAGGCAAAATTGTAATTGAAATTTTGAAAAGTAAAGCTAAAGTAATTTAATACAATAGTAAGTATAAGATATTATAAACCATTTTAAAGGTAAAAGAACAACTTTCCATAACTGTAATTTGTTTAATACCTTAATGTGTCCGTTTGGAAGAAATAAATTGTTGTTTCGAGGTCAACTTGTCACATATTTCTAAAAATCAATATATGTAACTTTTTAACTGCCATCTTATGGGAAAAAATGTATATTACATAAATGAAAGGTATTAAAAATACCTGACATCTGAGAAGATGGAGACAACAACTAGTTACAATCCCAGAGAACGTATTTTAGAGAGTATAATTATGCTTATGGCCCATAATTTCTTAGGTTCAAATAAGATCAATTTATTCCAATCTCACGATGTCACGTTTAGCAAATTTGATTTTCCATCCTGCCGATAATCGCTTATTATCTTACGAAGTAAACACTAGTAACAAAAAAATTTAACCAAAATGGTACATACTCATAATTCCTATGGTTCTGATCAATGGAGGACAAGGCGTTGGTTCTATATTTACTTACAAACTTTTAAATTATAATCTTTTTTGTATTATAAAAAATTTAAGGTTTATGCTAAAGGACGAACAACCAAAAGAAATGTTACCGTAGTATAAAGACTACAATGGTAAATTTGAAAATTGTCCAAGTGCAAATGTTCGGGAAGGATTACAATAAGATAGAGAGACAATAAGAGATAACAAATAGTACAGTTGAAATTTCAGAATTGTCATTAAATTATTCAATTTAGGATTATATAAAAAAGTTATGACGGTTATATAAAACCGTTATGCAGAAGAAGTCGAAAAGTCTTAAAAAAATTCAGAGCTCATACCACGGATACTTCGGTAAAAATTAAAGTTGAATTTCAACCAAAAATCTTTGCTAAACTTTCCAAGAATGTTGATGCCATCTATTCAACTTTAAAATTAATCTGTTACCGCATTAATATTTTATACTTATACACCAAAAACAAGAGTATATGTTAATTCGAGACACATTTCGATGTTCTGCGTGAATATTACGAAGTGCGTTTGGAATTCTACAGGAGACGGAAAGAATACATGATGGTTGATCTGAGGGCACAGGGCAAAAATTTGGACTTGGCAACCTTGGAAGCTGCTTTCATAAAAATTATGTGGACTAAAGATGAGAAAGTGTAAAATACCTCCAGCGGCATCCACTAGAAACACACGCTGAGTTACCAATTGCAATTAGTAACCACTACCGCTGATTGATAAGAACCTCTACCTTTACAACTACATCTTAATCTTCTAATATTCTACGAAGTAATATGAAGGAAATTGCGGTTAAGTTAGGTACACAGGGAGATGTCTTATATCAACACGACCCTAACCAAACAATGCATTAAGTTCGAGAATGGCTGTTGTACAATGCACGTATGTTTGCCATGCTCCGATTTACACCCTATAGAGTACCTGTGGCAAAAGCTTGAAACAAAAATTGGAATTGGAAATTGAAAAAGAAAGATTCCAAGCAAAGCACAGCTCAAGGATATTATGTTGGAGGAGGATACAACATCTGCGTCGAGCTTACTAAAAATTGGCACATTCAATGCCTAAAAGACTGAAATAGGTAATTCAAATGAAAGGATATTCAACAAAATATTTTAAAAAGTACAGTTGTAGTCGCTTTGAACACTCACAATTACAGTTCATATACTTTTCTTTAGGTATACCATGACTTTTGTAGATCCATATATTGACTTGCCAACATATTGACACTAATTTTTCTTTAATATGATTGAATTTATGTTTTATTTTTATATGGATTAAAAGTGTATTTGTTAATGTTAAAAATGCAATTAGAATATTTACTTTGTTTTTGTTAATAAGAAGTATATAACATTTTTGTAATAATAATTGCTGTACCTTCACTTTTGCTGTGGATCGCTCCATATCATGACATATTTCATTTAGTTAGGTACATGTAATTAATTTTATCCTTATTTTTTTATATAGTTAATAATGGTATTATTATAATAAATAGTATTTTATTTATAACAGATAACTTAATCTATTAATGTTAAGCGCTTATGAAGCACACTGTGAAATGTGCGGCACATTAGTGCAGCACATTTTACGTACATATGCGTAATTTAAGGTTATAAAATTTAAAATTTTTATGTATTTATAATTTTTATACAATGTTTGTTTTTTTAATAATAATATTACTTATTACTTTTTATTATTCGACCTTAATTGGGTTATGAAAGTAATATTATTTGGGCTCTAGGTCAATTGAAAACGTTATTTTCCTTTCTACATTGTTTATAATAAAAACTAACAATGTTAGTTTTTTAAAAACCTCACCCACACTATTGTTAAGTCAACTAATTACTCCCTCTGGCAGGGAACGAAAAGCTTCTTGGCAGACCATCTGTGCCTTTACGGCTACCAATTAAAAATTCCCTCATATAGAAAAAGGAAGAGCTAATTTGAAATGACTAAAACTGATGTTAGGGATCAATGTTATCTCAATATTTTACCTACAAAAATACGAATAAACACGCGTGGGGCTTAGAACATTACAGTGACACTTTTTTTAATTCCAAATTAATTTTCTGCTGGTTACTTTTTGGTCAACCGAAGAGTACTTTCAGTTCTTTGTGCTTTATTATTCTATGTTACATAGAAATCGTTTTATATTGAATAGAATTAATAAAAAAATTTGTTATTATTATTAGCTACACGAGTTTAATATATTAGGCTTAGCCAGGGACAAAAAACTTAATCCTTCACCTACAAAACCACAATCAACACTATTTCTACTCACTATCTTTTTTCGACCTTCTCAGAGTTTTTAATAATGCAAAAGTTGCAACGGGCGATAAAGTACTAATCGAAGATGTAGTGTTGTAATAAATATTAATAAAAAACCATCAACTGAAATGAAATGCAACAGTCGCGAATGTACTGAGCTCTTGCAATAAATGTTGCAAATTGGAAAACAACAACAACAAATGGCAAAAACAGGATACAATAAGAATTCATATAACAAAAATACGTTGTGTTCATATGTGCTAGCTAAATGCTGATGACAGCATAAAAACAACGACGGCAACAACAACAATACCAGTGGCACAACTACAATTACAACAACAGCTGAGCGACGCCTACAATCGATACAAAAAATGCAATCAGCGAACAGCGCAAGCATTCAAAATGTCAGGAATGGTTGCAAAATAATAATGATTGACAGGATGTCAATAGAAAAATATGAGAAGAGACAAAAAAGACGAACAAAACTGCGCAAACAAAAGGGTGAACAAATGGAGGAGCTTAACAATTATCAGCGGAGTGATAAATATTCGAACACGCTACGTGAATGCAGACATCTGACTGTGTGTGTGTGTGTAGACTTAAAGCGAAATGATACCCAACGGCATCGGCAAAACAATTGTCATCATCGGAATCATGGGCAGCATCGTCATCATCACTGATGTCATCAATATCGACATCAATGCAGGATATTCGCAGCATCGTCACTGAGAAGCTCGCTTGTAATTAATGCAAAATCGATTACAATGAGTTGCAAAATTAATTTTGCATTTTTAATTTCTGTGCTTATTTTTTCCGCTTAAGTTGGCAAAATTCTCAACTTAAATATAAATGATGAGGGGGTTAAAAACTCGGATGGGGGATCGGCTGGTGATGCTACGCTGCGAAACACTGGCTGTAACTTTACAGGCAGACTTCAGTCTTCATTTCAGAGTGATTTAAATAATAAAGTATTAGAGGCAGTATTATACTAGTGTTAACTCAGTTAAGGTCCAGAATTCCATTGTTCAGGCCTCAGTGTGGACAAGTTTCTACCGCTAATCTTATGCAGGAAAATTCATTTCCATTTAGGTAAGTGTAAGTGTATTCCATTTCTTCATTTCCAGTCTTCTCAATTTCCAGTGCAGATCCCCTTTTCAACGTTGTGTTATTTTTTCTTGTTTATAGCATATAATGTATGTATTCCTATTTATATTTATTTATTTATAATCCATCCAAATACTCCCTCAAATCCAAATCATTCGGTTAGTTTTTTGGGTCCTCTCCCAAATCCTTTCATTTATTTTATTGATGTTGTTTTTCTTGTAACAAACTGCAACTAATTTTTTCCCTTCCCTTTTTTGTTGCTCATTTGTAGCAATTCAATTTGGGTCGCCCATCTTCCCGTTAACGCCATTCCTCCTCGTCGAATCGAAGGTGTACACGTGACATCAGCAGACATTTACCCTTTTTTACGCAGTGCCTTGTTAAGTCTGGCGATAATCCGAGTGGGAAGGATGTGGCTCTAACTTTCGTTGTTTATAAGTTCATAAAAGTCAACGAGGCAAAGCGCACACATTGACAACATAAAATGTACCATAATGTTATTGTAACGAAGTGGATAAGAGAGCCACGGAAAGAAACGAATTTCTATCAAATCCAATTTCGGTGAAGGAGTTACATTCTATATACAAACACACATACACATACCTAAACATACAATAATTTGTAATTGAAAACCTTCGTCGAATGGCACCCTGGGGAGTGTGGCCGAACTTCGACTCTGGCGAGTGACGTCGTAATGCGAGTGTCTGACGGTCGCAATGCCCTTGATGACCTTAATATATGTCTTCATTCTTAAAGTTAGAGTTCCTCGAAAAGGTCAGAGTGTCCGGTGAATTTTGAGGTTACTCCGTTAACTTTTCTTGTATGGAAATCAACAAATTTATCACCCGGACTCGAGTAAGTGATCCATTTGTTTACTTTTGCTTTTCACAGAATCATCGAGTGTTACATCTAACTTGGAATGCCAACAAGGCAAAAGCTACCACCGCATCCTGTCGAAGTGTCCGCCCTCCGCCAGCAGCATCTTATTTGATTAATACAGTCAATTTGTGCGAGATTGTGAGATTCTTAACTTCGGCGGTCAGAATCCGACTCCTGAACCACTTCTGCAGTGTCTCCAATCTAATCTTATTCCGCCGAACAGCCTCTCTTCACCTCTTTCCGATCAACCTATATAGACGGATGCCAGATTCAACTTGTTGTTCTTCGTTTTTTCTTTCTTGATATTTTGACAGTTCTGAAAAAATTGAAAAAGTGTTAAAAAATGCGAAGGAATTGCTTACTTGCACAAGGATTTTTCTTAACTTTCCTCCTCTGAGCTTCCCTCCTTCCTCTCGTCGCCTGTCCTACTTTCCAGTGCTACGAAAGGCTGTCGTCTGTCAAACAATCAACACATCCCTGGTGATAAATATGCGGCAATTGAAGCCATCTTTTGTTGAGAACTCTGACGCAATACGAGTTGGTGTCGTACTCGGAGTGAGGATAGAATCAACTTAATTCTGTAGACACGAGCCGTCGATAGCTACGAGAGGCGGGTTTGTTCCGGAGAAGTGTTTCTATTCCGTCCTCTACCGATGGAGAGTGCTAATTTAATGGGTTGGTCAGATGACAGGAGTAACGTTTACGTAATAAGATGCTCGTTACGGAAATGAAAGGGTGATCATTCTCGATTGTAACTGCGCAACGCGTTGTTGAGTTCTGAATGGCTTCATTGATTGTGCCGAAGTGTGTCAAGGAGGGTTTCAAGGCTCATTGAAAGAAAAAAAGAAAGGAAGAAAGAAGCAAAGAAGAAGAAGAATCATATGTAAAGTATATACATTTTCTCCAGCGGAAACTGGGTCCCGAAGTATCATAATACAACGTCACTTTTTATTGCAAAACAGTGATTTATTTAAGTGGATTGTTTAGAATCTAGAAAATTAAGCTCTTTCATTGAAAAGTTGATGCTTATATCGACAGCATGCTGGAATCAGCTCATTGAATGCGAGTTCGGGTGGTGTTGGATCAAAAAATGAGTCAGATGGTTGGCGGTTCAATAAACAAGTCTCTCCAATCAAAGGACTTAATAGATACTCGACGAACATATGCATCCTATGCATCCTCATTCAATAATTTAACGTAATTCAAACTAATTATGGGGAAAGAAGAATGAAGGGGCTACGGAGGAAGTAACTAAGCTCTTGGAGCCCTCAACACCTCGGCTGAGTCAAGAATCCTCAAGTTATGAGGGTATAAAACTTGAATTATCTGACAACTAATTAATTCCTAATAAAGTCAAATGGTTTGCTTAATTTTACGAGATGATATTGCGAGACCCTTCTTCAATTAACCCTTGTATCAAAGTTCTTGTCCCCTTAATTCAAACGGGAGAAAACTAATGGCTCAACATGATACGAGTGAAAGTATATTAAAGAACAAGTTTTGTGGAGTAAATGATATGTGAATGATGCCGCCCGATAGCAGTCAGTTCCATGAAACCATCGCCCTCAATGCTATCGCACCAACGCCACACAACAACTACTCGTACCTCATTCCAACGTACCGAAGAACTTTCATTTATTGAAAACCCTTCCGTGGTTGTTCCTGCATCGTATTTGGTAACACAACCGTGCGGAAAGGGGTAAAGTAGAGCCGAAACTTAACCCACGACCAATATTGAGCTGTGTGCTATATGCATTGGTACCGCAAATATAATATAAACTACTGAAGCATAAAAACAACATAAAAAATAATAATGTTCACAAAGCATGTTGAAGGCAAATAAATATTTATACACTCCGAAAACCGCCCCGAAAGGGTTGCCGATGTCATTGCTACTGATCCACCCACAAACGAAGGACCATCCAGACGAACGAACTCAGCGAAGACCGATATTCAGGTATGCCGGCTGGGTTGTTGTTGGTGCACGACTTATGAGCTTCCGCGTTGGACATTTTTACGACGTGATTTTAAGTCAAACATGTTCGACGCAAATCCATTCTCCAAATGGAAAAAGGAAGCAAACGAAGCAGCAGCAGCGAGGGCAATAAACACGGCCGAGATGCACGTCGAGTGGTCGCAGAGCAACAGCTAAAGCTATGAAGTGCTGGTTGAACAGGAAGAACTGCAGAACTTTATTGCACTGCGGGGCTACCGAATTCAAATCACCCAGACATGTGTACGAGACATCTTCCGAATGGGCCCACGCCGGCCTTCCTTCCTTCCTTCTGATCCGTGAAACGTGCGCCGGCGAAGGGGAGTTACACGGGCCCACTCGGATCAATGCACAGCCGCGTATGTGCTGCGGACAGAGACATCAATTTCTTTATTGCTTGTTATAAAATTTGACAATCATTTTCGCGATTAAGTGGCAACGCAAGATGCTACTGGCCACATGCTGCAGTTAATAAATCAGATGTGAAGGGAAGAGAATAGTTGCAGAGCTGTTAAGCGACTTAATCCATCCAGAATTTGAACTTTCCCATTCAGGGAGTCTCTAAATGGTTTATTATCAAATGGATTATCAAGGGAAGGAATGAAGATGATGGCGTTGGAATTTAGATAGACTCTATTTCCACTTCAGACGAAAGAACTTAGGAAAACGAAGTACGTTCGGATAACGTCTTGGGTCCATTTAGGATCTCAGAGCGAAGGGGAAGAGAGTTGAGACAGAGCAGAAAAGATAACCCATTTTTTCGGTGGTAGTGCTTTCTATTTATTGGCATGATTTATCCTCTCGTGTAGATTGAACGTGAAAGTCTCCATGAACGGTTTTAATGTCTGTTTAACCTACGCCTTTAATGGACTTTAATATACTCTTAAATTTGTAGAGAAACGCACAAACTGAGGTAGAATATGGTTGCAATCACTGGACAAGTAAACCGGTGGAATGGATGGAATAGCGACACCGTCACCGACTACGGAACCATCACTGTAACGAGCGCATTAACATTTCTGTAATTTTTTTGTGCAAATGGCAGGTGGAAAAATTAGACTACGCTTGCTCCCACCCTCTCCCCCCCCCTGAACCCCTCTTACTTCCACTCCTCCAACGACCTCTCTTAGAAACAAAGCTTTGGAAGCAGCATTAATTCCACGTTTAAGTGTAATGTCAACAATAAACGTGAAAATATCATTCGCTAAAAAGGATTCAGTGTATGAATGCGTGCATGATTGTATGTGTGCGAATGTGTGGGAGTGTGTAGAGCCATTTGTATTCATTTGGTCTCTGCATGTGTGTGTGTGAAATTAGGGTAACTGTATCTATGTGCGAGTACAATAGGAGTTGTTTTTGTGGCCATTAATAATAGTAATGAAAAACCGCTGTAGTTGTTGTTGTTATTTGACCTGATGTAATTATGAAGGTAACGTTGATGACGATGATAATGATGATGGTGACAATAATAGTAAAATGTTTGTGAAGGCACCATAAAAGTAGGTCACCATAAAATGTATCCAAACAAAGATTGTTCAGGAAAATTACTCAGCTTTCTTTAATCTTTACACTGGCCGAAATTAGCTCTATATAATAAACATCTATATATACAATGAATATAAAACTGTTTAATTAAAACAACAACACAAATCCTATTGATTTGCATAATCAATTTAATTGGAAATTCGATTGTTGTTTCGCATTCTGAATGAATTTTAAACTGTAGATGGTTTAGTCACGTAATAAGCTGTTATCACCAACAAAAGCAACAACAACAACCTCATCAGAAATAATTTAATCAATAAATTCCTCTTAATGAAGCTAATTCATTGCCATAACATCGAACGGAAGTAAAATTTATAGCGCTTCCGGCAGAGATTACAAATCAATAAGCGGCCAGGAAAGGCAGACAAACAACAACAACACATACATATATGTGGTATATACATATACAGATTATATCCTTACATTGACGGCTTAAGCGTACACACACACACAAGCAGAGCTGATTAACCAAAAACACAAAAAGAAGAGACCCATTAAAACCCACTCAATTGCCACAGGAATTGAAAGCACTTTCACACACACACACACACATATACACACACAAGCACCCGCATTCACGGTGCGCCTTCAGTCCACTCCTTCTGCATCATGTTACAGCTACTCATGGACCTCAGTAACCAAAATTAACCCTTCAGCTGCCGTGAGAACGGTGCCAAAACTTCTGCGCAACCAGAGAGCGACGCAACGCAAGCAGAGCTGCACGAATTGCATTAACAGTTATTAACCTATAAGTTCAACAATTTGCCAACTTGGTATTTCCGGTGCGGATGCAGGCGTCTGCAGTGAGTTTAATACACACACACACACGGGGTTTGCACGGGTATTTGTAGTTGTGTGTGTATCTGACTGCTGTTGTTGTTGTTGGTGTATAATTGCTGCCCAGTTGCACCAACATTTCGCATGCAAAATAAGACAAACAACATCAAGCGAAGAGCTTTACGAAGACCACCGGATGCAGATGCTACCAGCAGCGAAAAAGGTCCCCCCCCCACCCCACAACAGGTGTCACCGAAACCTCCGACAGAATAGGAACGCAACTTTTCTTCTTCTTCTTCTACTTGCAGTATTGCACGAAGTGACTCTGTGTTGCTGTTGCTGTTGCTGACTCGATGAAGATTTTAGCATTGATTCTGTATTCGGAGTTACCTCAATCAACCTGTGAAGCAATCTGAGTTACTCATGGATTTCGGTCCAAAGCTGGTGCTGATGCACATTTCAACATCTGTCAGGACAGACGTGGGACGATAAGTATTTAAATACTTGCGGTGTGTTGTGCGTCTAGCTCTCTGTCCGGAAGGATTTCTCGGGTTTCTCGGTTGGTGACTCGTTCTGGTTCACGTGGTCTGTCTGCAGCAGTCGATGGAGGCTAGGAAACTATACGATGAGCTGCTGTTGTGCACCAGCATTAAACAGGCCAAAATTGTGTAAATAATACACAATGATGCTTGTGCTACAGTGAGTCAAATACGACCCTGGTAAAAATGAGTTCGCACTTTTGACATAGAAACATCGAGAAATGATGTTTTCTGTTTTGTCCCATTGTTCAGATTCAGATCATTGCTCTGGAGATGTTTTATACTTGTAAGTGTGCACTCCAGTTTTGCTTTGCATGTATTTCCGAGATTCTGACCCGGAGCCGGAACGACAGCGAGGTTGCTTGCATCACAGATTTATGCAAATATTTGCGTAAACAAAGTGTGATGAACGAATTAAAATCAATGAAGGAATAACGTAAACGATTTTGTGGTCGACAGTGTAAGCAGTTGCGTAGGATGTAATACTCAAGACACATGACGGGAAACGGTACCAGAACGGAACGGACGCAAGATTAGGCTAACATGCGTGCGAAATCGAGTGGCAAAGCTCAACGTTCAGACAATCAATCAAACAAAAGAACACAGACAAACACACACGGACAGACACATCACACACACATACACAGACACATCACACACACATACAGATATATTTACAAATTTCTAACACATGTTTCTAACTGCAAACAAAGAATGCAAAATAATGTTATAAAAACAACTTCAATAGACTTTAGTTGAAAATGCGATTTGAAGGATTTCGATAAAGCGAAGAAGTGGGGAAGAGATGACAAGCGAATAAGCGGATGGAGTTAAATCGCAAATAATCGTAAATGTTTAAAGGAATGGAAAACGAGGAGAGAGATGAGTGAAGAATGTAGCATATCAGAGACACCGAAAAGTGTACGAGGAGACTTGAACGGCTCTTTTAACTTTCAAGGAACTCTTCCCAAGAACTCTCTCAACGTAGTGACAGCTCTTGTTACCGAAAGAATCTCTTCACAGGTTGCAATTCATTCAGTCTACGGATAAGCAGCCATGAATAATTATTTATTGGTCAAGAAACCATGAATTTCGGGTGGAAATGAAACACATCGATTACTTTACGAAGGAACGGTAATGGGATGTGGGTTTTCTGGAAGCTACGTGAGGGGTAGGGTGATCAAACATTAAATTTTGATCACTTTTGATCCACGAAGCATTGATGTCTTCAAGTAAACACACACTCTCCTCTCCTCCGACCTCATATGCAGCGATTATATTAGTGCATCCAGCTCAGTGGCTGGCAGATGTCTTGATTGGAAAACTCATACTTCATTTATATGGATACGTATTTGCTTAAGGAGACGTTTATGCTTTTCACAGCTTATCCTGTATTTTATGCCCATTAATGTGCACTCCATCATAAAAAGTCTCGTTCTTTCACACACACTTTCCACCTCTCTCTCTCTCTCTCACACACATACTTAAACGCTTATAGGTCCATATGACTGAAAGTGTTCATTCTGCAACTTTACATTCATAGCTGCCGGTTCTTCGGTTAACCTTTTGACCCCTAAGTTACACTATCATAGACTAGTTGTTCTTCTAATAGTTAAGCACAAAAGCTTAAGAAGTGTCTCTGTATCGCTCTATCTACCCCTCAAACTCCACTCACTACTTATCCGTCTCTTTTCTGATTCATCTCCTTACATACTCCTTCTGCCCTCCTCCTTCTTCTATTCTTCTTCTTCTTCTCGCCATCAAGGGTCTCATCATTAAATTCGAATCTTCTCGATGGTCGTGTGGCTGGCATTAGTTCTCTTAACCCTTTCCCGCCTCATTATTCCTAATGTGCATTGAATCGTCCTCGGAAAAGTCTTCATCTTGCATGGGTATGTGTATGTGACCACTATACCAGGCAGCTATAATATCTTTCATCCCCCATGGTCTTGGACTCTATAGCACCAAATGGGTCGTGGGTCAAATCCTTGGTTTTGATCGCAATTAAGTTGCATCTTGTTTTCCAGAACAGTTTTAAATGCGACGATATTCTGATTCTGTCGACTGCTGTTTATAAAATTTGGTTGGATGGTGGGCGAAGGAATTCAATGGAACCTTTTGGCCTCCATGAAGCGAGTGCAGTCGAAACTTGCAACCGCGACGTATACGCTTTCACGAGTCCGTACAAGACACTCACTTGAGGGATTAACATGAGCAATGAGAGAGAGAGAAAGAGAGAGAGAGAGACACATAACCGAGCTCTTGTTCTTGTTGCTGTTGCTATTTGTTTGTACTTCACTCAGGTTGGGCTTAATTTTGCTCTCAATTCAACTCTGCTTTGCATTCTTTTGATTATTCATATTTTTTGGCAAATTGTTTGCGGTTCTGATTTCGTTGACTGATCGTTGTTGTTGTTGTCGTTGTTGTTGTAGATGCTACTGTCTTCGTAGCTCTTCTTCTGGTTCCATTGTCTGCCATTGACATTAGAAATGAAATTTTAAAATATTAAAAAATATTTTTTCGCTTCAAAATGAATGCCACCGAATGCAGCGGCTGGATTTCTCGTTGGCTGCGCAATATTGCAATATTCGACGGAGAGGGTAAGGGGAGGGGGGTCGGAGCAACGGGCCCGAACAAAAAGCTTATGAAGGGCAAATTAAATGACAGCAGATTTGCCAACAGATGGAAAAAACAGCAGAAGAAAAAAGGAACTAGGCATGAAAATCGCTGGATGCTGGATGAACTGGATGCTGGATGAGCTGAATGCTGAAATGAAGCTAAGAATTGCGGTGGGAAAGATTAAGGGGATGGAGGGACGGAGAGTGAGTGTTCTCGGTGCATTTGTGGAATTAGTTTCGTATGCATTTCAACCAAGAAAAGCTTTAAAGTATCTCGAAAGTCTCGAACTCATTCGACTTTTTGCTATACGGGGCAAAGTTATACAAGAAAATGTATACTGAAATTTGTGGCTATCATCAATTCAAGGCCCCTGTTAATTTTTCCTAAAGATTTACAAAAGAGATTTCCATGAGATTTGAGACTTTTTCAAGTTTTTACCATATTTCAAGTTGGATGTTTTATTTTGAATACAACGCTCTGGGATGGTTTTTAGTTGCTGTTTAAATCATTGTCAGTTTTTGTACTTTGTACATTGTTGTTGTTGTTGTTGGTGTTGTTGCTCTTTCACCAACATCATATTCAGTCACATCACATCCATAAATCAGAACATTCCTCTGTCAACCAGATATTTTGCCGGAGTTACTCATGATCGCACACAGAGTTTCAGTGACCGGCCTTCTTTTTCCCCCACGTTGTTGTTGCTGTTGTTGTTGGTATTACTGTTGTTGTTGTTGTTGTTTTGTTCTATGCTACGTTTGATTGTATTGCTTCAGTTGATGCCAGAATTGTGTCTCTTGCGTTTTAGTCCACTCTCCTTTTAGTGTCAATTTTGGGAACATTTTTGTGAAAAATTTTAGTGCAAAATGTCAGTTAAAATATCACAACAAATACAACAACTGTTGCAACATAAAATCTATAAATAATTATGCAATAAATATTATTTATAAGTTCATAATTTTAACTCCTTTTTAAAACAGCAACTATAATAATTTCAGATTAATATCACTTTTAATATCAGCTTATTTATCCATACAATTTAATGTTCGATTTAGTGCATAATCGAGAATGACAGATTTTACGGCAACTTAATTTGCTTCCGAGTTTCGATTTCGTTGTTGAGTGGAGTTCATAAATTAATGAAAACCAAAAACAGCAACAACAATAAAATCGCCCGTTTCAAAGTCCATGTTTAACCGGGACCATTTTTAAGCGTGCAAACAAAAACCAAAAACAAAACAATAACGAGTCGGCAACCCAGTTAATGCAGTTAAATGAAAGAACACCGCGAAATCCAGCTGTTAACTTATTTCAGTTGGTGCTGGAACAAAGCCTTTAATTGGCACTTGAAAGGCAACAACAACAACAAATTCTGGAATCGACCAAAAATCATGGACAGACCATAGACAGCAATAACAACAACAACAACAACAACGGATGCGACGACAGCAGCAACACATCACAGCAAATATTTAAATTGACATTAAAGCAGAAGGGTCGAATGGAGGGATGGACGGGGAGGAGGGGGAGGAGGTAAGTATACAGAACTCATCGTTTACGCGTTGCAAATAACATTGGTCAACAGTGTTTGCACTCGATGCACACGTACAAACACACACACACACACACACACACGCCTGCAGCAATGGTTATGAACGGACGACGCTGGCGGACGGCAGGAGCAACGCACTGAAGTATCGAATTCTGTGAGTGTGCAGATGGATTGCGTAGATTTGTGGCCACTGACTGTGAATGCAGCAACAGCAGCAGGAGGAGAGTAGCAGCAAATCCGCAGCGGATCGGCAGAGAAGAGGCGTGTCAGTACGTTGGTTGCACTGGTGTTAATTTTATGTAGACTCCGAACGTGTGCGTGTGTGCGTGCGTGCGCGTGTTTGGATGTGTCTCTGCAGTGAGTTATGTTTTTGATTTCAACGCTGATAAAATTTATTGTCTACATTAACAAGAAGCAGCAACAGCAGCAGCGAACGCTTCTCAGGCGAACAGCCTCTGCTTCTGGTCAGCTTTGCTTTGTTCCTTGCGAAATAAAAATGGAGAACATGTGACAGTTCACACACACACACACACAAACACAGACAGCCAACCGATATGATGACAAGAGAACAACACAAACGAAATGCGTTTTCTATTCCATTCTATGTTTGTGTGTGTGTGTGTGTGTACTCTACACACACACCTTAACGACAATTCTAATGTGTGTGTGGGTGTGTGTGTATGTGATCAAGCCAGAGTATGGGTGTTTCTGTTTGCAACAACAACAACAATGATAGAACACCCACATTTTCAGCCGGTCTGCGTTTGGTACATGATGATGGCGTATACGCAACATCTAATTGAATCCGACTGGAATCTCATCGCATCGCATCGCATCGCATCGCATTGGATCACATTGCGTTGAGCGTTGCTCGGCGTTAAGCACAATTTGCTGAATTTACGGTACGATTTTAAATGTTTTATCAAAATCTGCTTGCCTGTTGTTATTACGTTCGATGTTGTGGCTGTATTTGGTGTCGTTGTTGTTGTTGTTGTAGTTGTGGCATTTCCGTTTGTTGTTGCTACAACAACAACAAAAACAACAATACCAACAACAACAGAAACACTCATATTCGTTCATAAACAATGCGGAAACATGGCAACCATGCATGAGTGCAAATAAATATCCGTTTACGAGGCTCTACTATCTCTCACTCACTCTCTTCTTTCCCTCTGTCCCTATATACATATATCTCTCTCTATCTCTCTCTCTGTTTCTCTGTCTTTCTGTTTTTGTATGTGTTAATGCAAATAGAATTAATATCGAAATTACAATTGTCATTCCTTCAGTTGTCTCTCTTTACGGATACTCGTACATTTTAATCATTAATATTTAAGGAATTCTGGGTTCTAAAAACAGAGTTACAGAGACAAAGAGTTACCTAAATACTCTAAAATGGTTTAAAGATATCAAGGGCCTTAGCTATACCTTGTTTATGGTGGTAATCATAATTTGAAAACCAGCTTTTAATCTATAATAATTAAATCAATGTCATATTTGAACCATTTGCTCCTTTTTTATATGCATTTGGCCCCCTTTTATACCCAACATAGCCCTTAAAACTGGTAGAGGTTCTTTAATTTCGCTTAGAACTACGCTTCATCCGAAACAATGGTTTTTGTAGCCTTTCGTGACTACGATCACGAGAGGCTCTTCCCTCTCCTCCGTGCGCCTCCGTTCGCCGACGCTGTCGACCCTCACCAACGAGTATTTTGCCCGAGTTTAAGTCTGGGTTTTAATTTAAAATTTGTAATTTTTCCAAAGAGTCGCGTTATCCTGCTGCATATATCAAGGATGTTATTTGTTTTGTCTGATTGCGGATTTGCTGCACTGCAGCTTCGAGTTTGCTCAGCTACTTTACGACGCAGACGGAGGTTATGAGGCTGTAAGCGTTTCTCTGTTTGCGGCTGCAGCTTAAGATGAGCACCACGTTGCAGGGCTTCGATTTAATGCCATTCGCAAAGCCGCACCAGGCACCGGAGCGCAGTCAGTATTCAACAATCTCGTCGCTTCTTGTCGCATCGCATCGCCGCGTATGTAGTTGACGCCAAAGTCGAAGTTCTACTCATTTAATATGGAAGCAAATTGCATGAATCGCACCTGCAGGATAACTAAACGGGGCAACTGAACTGGTCGGCAGGAGCCATAAACCGGAAATGGTGCGAGCAAGGGACATCGACCTGTCCCCATCCCCATTCCGACCTGCCAGCTGAGCAGCAGCAGCAACAACTGGATCGAACTTGAGCCCTGGAGGACGAAAGAAAAGGACCAGCCGTTGAAACGGATTGGAAGCAAACCAAATAAAAGAGATGAAAGAAAAGAGGCATCACATAAAAATCCGTATTAAAATATCCATGTTTGAACTCTAAGACTGCGACGAAAAACGAATACAGACCGGCAAATGTTGTAAATGTGCTGAGGAATGCTGGTGGCAGAAGAGTGGGTCTGAGCATCAGATTGATTTGTGTTTCTAGAGGATGTACAGTGGATCAAAGCGGGCAGAATGGGCTACAAGGTTTCGGCATTCTGACGAGGGACTTGGACCGTAATCAAGGACTCGGAGAAAGTAGTTTTATCATTGCTGTCACTGTCAGATCTCAACTCAAACCCGTGTGCTGACCCAACTGAAACCCAAACTAAGTCAACGAATTCAGTGATTAGATTCTATCATTCGCAGTGAAGAATAACGAGTATCTGAATTAGAAACGCTGAACATAAGAGATGTTTTACTGAAGAGAAATGTCACCACTATCATTTATCCTTTGCGCTCCACTGTGCCACAAAAGTTCTTCACAGTTTTTCATTACGTTGGATCAGCTTGAAGAGGTTCGCAAAACAACCAAGTTGGTCCTTTCAAAATCTCCTGAGCCACCATCTGTCTAACCCCCAAAAGAGACCCCTCGGAGGTTTTCCCTTCGCTTCGTAGCACCAACAAAGCCGCAAACATCCAAATAAGAAATGCTGATTGAGTCGTACTCACTTAAGGACCGTAGAACATCCATGGCAACATCCTGGTGACATCTGTTAATGCATATCACAGCAACAACAACAACAACAACAACAGCAATAGCGACTGACATAATATATCAGGATCAGATTCAACAGAACAATGAAATGGACTTCAGTTTCTTGTTGGTTTTTTAAGGTTTTTTTAAGTTGCATCTGTTTGCTTACCTTATTTAGTTAAGATTCGTTGGCTTTTCTTTGTTGTGGGCGTTTATGTGTGTAAGGGTGGGTGGGTGGGTGTGTTACAGCCACTTATTGCTGTCACTGGAAAAGCTTTTAAACATTCCGGTCTTAACTAAGTTAACATGTTATTAGTTGTGCAGCTTCCTGTTGCTTCCTTAATTTCATCCTGGCGATTAGTGTGGTTTATTCAAGCAAGTATTGAGGAAATATGAAAGAGAAAGAGCGTGAGAAAGAGCCAGAGAGAGGGAGAGAGGTATGTGTATGGAATTATGAAAGAACAAGATTGAGTATAGAGAGAGGAAGATTGAGTATATTGAAGAGAAGGGACAGTATAGGACAGAAAAGCCGAAGAGAAAGAGGAAAAGGATGAGGAAGAAGATGGGAGAGGGAGAGGGAGATGGTGTGTTTGACAGCTGGTGTAGAATAGGAAAAGAAGAAGAAAGGGAGAGGGAATGCAAGAGGAAGAAGAATTATGACCTGGTCCATAGATTTCTTAGACGTACAATCATAATTAATTGTTTTTTAGCTACTTTAAAATGTAATTGATTATTTGTTGGCCCAGTAATTATGAATCTATGCCTATTATGAGGAGCTTTCTTGAAGTTCTTTTTTATTTCGTCGAGAACCTAAATAATGTGTCCGATGCTGTTAAATTTTGTTAAGAGAATTCAATTCGTAAAAAGCGCAAACCGAGTGATGAATTCAGATCGAAATGGCAATTTTTTCGTTATTGTGTCACGCTCTATCTTCGTTCCTTTATATCCCGGTCCCTATCTATCGCTCCCTCGCCCCCTCGCTCTCTCTCACGCTCTCTCTCCCTCTCTGAATTTCTCTTCCTGTAGAATTTCAGAGTTTCTTCACTCCAACAAAAAAGTTCTACACAACTTTTTTAAGTACGAAAGAGTTTTAAGTTGTTTTTATAATTTGCTTTGATTAATTTTTCTTCATTTTTTCTTCCTTGTCCTCTTCTTCTTCTAGGGTATTTTTTATTGTGCTGCTTTTTTTACTCTGTTTGTTAATTTAATTAGCAATTCCTTCGCCTCAGTTGTTAAACTGGCTCAATTGTTAAATTTGTAAATAAGCTCAAGAGTCGTGTCCCTGATTGTCCGCGTTGTTGTTGCTGCTGTGCGATTACGTCCTGCTGTGTTCATTCAGTCCGGCCAAATATTGTAACAATCGAGCCCATTCAATGACAGCAGGGCTGCTTTTTTGTTGGTTTTTTTTTGTATTCGCTGGTAATCGAAGTAATCGATCTTTGCTGCGCGACTGTGGAACTGACAGATCGAAATTGGAAAAGTCGGGTGAGCATATTTTCGGCAGAGTGGTTCAAGGAGAATTACGGGGCGTCTCAGGTGGTGAAGAGGGCGGAGGGGGGGGGGATTTAATAAGTTGTATATTTGAAGCTCGGAGTCGTGGAGTAAAAGTATCTTTATCAACAGAGGGTTGTCTGTATCTCGCTTTTGGTCTGCGTCTGCCTTTTTATTTGCTTTATAATTTGACAGATTTGAGGTTTGCCTGTGAAAGCAGCCAGAAAAAAAGAAAGAATCGTTCATTTTTCTGTTATTAACTAAATTCATATCGAATAAAATCAACACGTTTCTCCTAACATTGCAAACGGAAGTCGATTCGCATAAACTGCTTGCTTCTAATAAAATAAATCGTTGGAGTGGCAAGTCTGAGAGTGCTTTTCTTTGGTCTGAGGTGCATGTCGACAAATGCGATGCGATACAATCGAGCAAGGAGCTTGTTTTGCATATGAAAAGCATCCGATCCGGGAAGAACGCGATAAGCGGCGAATCCGAACGGCAGCAAAAAATTGGAAAATTGGCAGCGCCGAAAGCGAGTGCAAATGCGAACAAAGCGAGAGCGTGATTTCGATACTTGACAAATTTTTTAATGCTGCGATGTGGCGACAAGAGCTCGAAGTGGTTAACAGTTCGTTTGTAGATTTTATCGCTGGAGTTCGCGGTGAATACTAAATGCGACATTAAGAAGCAATGAAAAGTGTAGTAAAGCTACCCGGAAGGAGGGAGTGGGGGAAGCGAGGGGGAGTAGACTTTAACACCCACGAACACTGAGCGGATTCTCTGAGGAACACTCGGGTATTTCTGCGAAGAGTACTTAAAAAACTTCCTGGAAATCGTTAACTAATAACCATCAATAGAATTAGAGATCTGAAGGACATTTCAAAAGATCCCAGCAAAGAAATAAAATAATAGCAGCTGCGTTTCAAGATAATTCAATGGGATATATAACCTCATTTCAGTGACCCCAAACACCCGATCAATTCAGGTCTCAGTAACCGAAAGAGACTGCTTTTGACTTTCGCGTGTCCGGAATCTATACGATTTAAAATAATAAACACAGGAAAGGAGATTCTTGAAGTTTTACAAGTCAGACGAAGTTCGCATATGATTGGTCTATATTTCGCCCAGATTTGGACTGTGATTTTAGAATTAAGTTCGTCAAAATAGAAAGATTAGGATGAAGACGACTTGAAGACCCGGAAAAAAACATCCACTTTCTGGAGAAACGCAGGGGGACTTTGAAGTCTTCTTTCAGTTCTGTCGCGAGTCAAAATACGACGCTTATTTCAACTCTTTGCGCATTTGACTCGATTCGCATTAAAGACATCAACGGCTGGCGGGTCAACTCCAGATCTCCAGTTAATTAAGTGTTAACTTCACTGCGAAATGATGCTCCAGTTGCTCTCATCGAACGAAGAGTGCGGCGTGTCGGCGCTGAGAGACGAGTGACAAACTGACGAAAGTGGCAGTGGCTTTTATAACCGCAGGATCAAAGTATTTGGTCACTCGTCAGTGAAATCCTGGCAGCCGAAGTGCAGCCGAGCGGCATTTCACGTGATTTCTACGTGACGCTCGAGTCACTCACACAGATGCAGCGGGTTACGCAAACTTTTTACAACGAACGCACACGAACGTCGGACGAACATGAACGAAGCATGCCGAAAGCTGGCGAATGGAAACGAACTGCAGCAGCAGCATCCCGGCGGATGCCAGCGAGCTTGTCTCAAGAGCGGAATGAACACGTGAAGCTTTCTATTTTGGGACAGATGAACCAAATGATGATTCTCTAGTACGCAGCATCCGTGGCAGAGCTTTTCGCCGCGTGCGAGTTGAGCTCCGGAGCGAACGGCGACCACGACGTCGATGCTGATGCCGAAGGCAACCGAAACTGCCGGTGATGCATACAGAAAAATACTCAGCTTCTTCGGTGGACTTCTACTTGCGGAAACGCAGTAACGACAGCTTTCTGAAAACTTCCCCTGACGCGTGACACGCGGCAAAAGCTCTCTCACAGACCGGGCGACGATGCGCTGGCAATGCGACGCGGTGCGGGGTTCGTTGTGCGCCACCGCCGCGAACGCATCCCCACCCGCAGAATTCAGTACGGCGAACGCGCCGCGGTATAAAAACCGCCGCAATGGACGAGATCCTCTCATAAGTCGGCACTTTAGCGTCCTGTGTGTGTCTGCTGCCAGCGCTGCTCCAGCGGCGGCGTCGGCGACGACGGACGGCATTAAAATTGCGTGAGGCGGCGCAGAGCTGATTACAACATTAATTATCACTGCGAATTAAAACAATTAAAAGCGAATAAAAGACTAGAAACAGAAATAAATGAAGAAACAAGTGCGTGAATTGAATAAAGAGACAAAATAAACAGTTAAAACATTTAAATGAAAGCCAAAAAAGTGTTAAAAATGGATGAATCTGTTGAAGGAATCGCGGAGGCGTGAAGGAACATGGGCTAGACAAGTGTTGCGGTGAGGAGAGTGATTAGGGGCAGTGGGGGGTTGGGGGGGTGGTGTCTGGAGAGGGGTGGTTGGTGAGACTTTCGTTCTCGTCCAGATGCTGTGCATTTGATGCTACGCTTTGTTCCTGAGCGTTGTTTGCGAACACAACAAATGAAAAATAAACAATGCTTAAAAATGCGAGTGCGTGAGCTTCACACTTCAGCTTTGTTGTTGTTGATTTTGAGTGGCTCAAAGCATTCGACATGAAATTAATTAAACAGGCGACACACACCCACACACACACACACACACACACACTCAACAGACAGGCAGACACACAAACACACTACTAAGCAAGCATCGACACGCATTAATTTATGATTTCCACGCTCTGCTGTTGTTGTTGTTGTTGTTGTTGTTGGCGTTTTTGTAATCGGATAAACAAATCATTTAATGCGCTCTTTTGGGGCAGTTCGGGGTGATTTGGGACTGCTTCGGGTTGGGCACAACATCAGTTTTGCATAACAACGCGTTCTGGCAGACATCGCATGTCCTCGTTCGCAAATAATTACAACAAGGCAAACATTTAATTACAACAACGCATAAATTAATATTTTAATGAAACCAGCAAATACACATACACACACGCACACACGTACACGCAGCACAAACACACCGACAGTAAGCGACAAGCGGCGCTGATGCTTGGATGTTGCGTTGTGTCTGCGACTACGATGCAGCCTGCTGTGAGACCTCAAACTACAACTACAACTACAACCACTTCGATGCCGCTTCTGCTTGACCAGGGTAAGAATCCGATCTGTTTATCTATTTTAGCCTGCTTCTTCTCGTTCTCCCATTGAACGCTTCTACTCTTTCATCCAATACAACTCTCGATCCTCCTCCACGAAATCCGGAATTCCTATTAAAGCTTCTAAATACTGATCTCAATCCCAAACAAACACTTTTATGGAACATTATTGTGAACAATGTGAATATAATCGACATGACTTTGATACTCGTAGTCCCAGGAATGATCCATCAGTTATTCGCAAGTCGAACAACGACTAGCTTTAAACTTTCATTTCAGAGTTTACTGGAATTTCAATCACTTTTCAAGGACTTTTTATGACCACAAACACGAATATGATCGGTGAATAGAACGACTCTAATCGTATCACGAATGATAGATCAGTGAATTAAGAATGAAGTGAACAGCGACATTGAACAATGAACGGAAATGAAGTGCTGTAGTGAACAATCACTTATTTAATGACTTATGACTGTCATAAGTTCACTTATTTCAATTGTTTGTTATATTAATTAATGTAATTATTATGTTTAATCGTCTTCAATTTTATTGATGGTGTTAATAGGATTTTCAGACTTTTCAGGATGCCTCTTTTTTCATCATGGAATGGGATTTTTGGACTCTTTAGGATCACTTTTCAATGGTTTATTGCTGGTCTCGTATTTTTGCACGGCCATTCGAATGCATTCGAAAAGCTTCGCAGAACTGGTTCACGAATTGATCCCGTGTTAGTCAAGGACTGAAGAGGATGAGCGAGTGAGGAGTCAAAGACACTTCTCAGCAGCACCTGTTCTCGTCCTGGAGCAGGATACGAAGGGTTCTTCTCTGACATGCATTCACGCATGAATCGCTGCTTCCCTCCCTGCCTTCACCCCTCCCTCCCTCCCGGCGTAGAGGCTTAATTCACTTTGCATCTCATTTTCGGTGTTTGGTTTCTTCCCATCCTCATGATCATCATTATCATAGTGATCATCATCATGGTAATCATCTCGTCTTCTACTTATTCGCATTTTTCCATTTAATTGGAATTTAAAGTGCAGCACAAGAATTTGTAACTCCTGTGAAACTCTCTCCCTCGCTCTACCTCGCTCTCTTTCTTTTGTGCAACTCCTCTCCGTCTCTCCACTCACTTCCCCGCCCTTGTAGAGTTGCCGCCACTCATCTGGGGTATTTTAAAAATAATTTTTCACTTCGCAAAAGGAATTTTAAATGGCATTTTTATGGCTCAGAAGGAGTTCGGCTGCAGCTGTGATTTTATTTTATTACTTGCTTGACATAGTTTCCGGCTCTTTGTGTGGGCGTGTCAGTGGCAGAGGGGGGCGTGTGAGTGGCAGAGGGGGGCGTGTAAGTGGAACAGACGGGTATATGTTTTAATTATGGGTTCCTTGCTCGAGTCATAAAGAAAACAGTAAAATGCAACTTCTTTTATTTCAAAGTTGGCAAAACTGGCAACGTTTCTTTCTTGACAAAGAACATTTAACTTTAATAACGATTTAACTCAGTTTTATTGCATTTTCTTGATGAAAACAAGGAATACCTTCAGAAAATCGCAGGACACCTTTTTTTGGACTTTCAAGCAAAGCGTGAAATAGTAAAATTTGACGAAGCAAACTGAAATATTCAGTGGTTCAACTTTAAGTATTTCAGGACAATTGAGAAGCTCGAGTATGCTTCTTTATACGCTTAAAATACATAATTAAAAGCTTCCGGTGGAGCGGCAGCCATTTTTAATAGCATACAAATACACAAACTTAATTAAGGAAAAAAGTCGGCACGAAGAGAGTAGAAACAACAACAACAACAGCAGCAGGAGTGTTATCATAACAGTGTAATGCAAGAGAGGGAGGGGATATGTGTGTGTGTGTGTGTGTGTGTGTGTGTGTAGATGCTGTGGTCAACGCTTATCAAAGTTTTATGCTTCCACATTTTTAACCTACTCACATGGGAGAACTGCGAGATGCAAAACAATCGTGTGTATGCGTGCAAAAGTGAACACGTGTGATTCGAGTGAGTGTCTGTGTGTGTGAGTATGTTGTTTGCTTATCCGCATCCACATCCACATGCACAGCCACCCACCCACCCACAGATGAGAGCTGGAAATGCAAACAAAGTCATGCAGTTTTAAGCATTTCATGAATTAGCAAAAAAGTCCACAACGTTAAGCCCGAAAGTGTTTACCACACAAACACGTGTACGCTGAATGTGTGTATGTGTGTGTGTGATGTGTGTGTGATGTGTGTGTGTATGTATGTATGTGTGTATAGTGTTTGCAGACACTCTCTTTGCATTGACAGATATTTTTATTCAACTCTTCCGGCAGCGAGAATCAAAGGTGACCATCTCCGGGCACTCCCTCTTAAATAGTAGTAATAGTAGTAGAAATAGTACTAAAAATAGTAGTAGTAGTATTTGTAGGAGTAGGAGTAGTAGTAGTAGTAGTATTTTTTATGTTTTTAACAAATTTATTCAGTTTACAGTAGTAATAATAGCAGTAGTAAGAGTAGCAGAAATAGTAGTAGTAATAGTAGTAGTAATAGTAGTAGAACTAGTAGTAGAAATAGTAGTAGAAGTCGTATTAGTAGTAGCATTTTTGCTCTTTTTTTACCACAGATACACGTCCAGATATACGTCCATGAATTATAAATAAAAGCACTGCAAATGTCGTTAGTGCAGCAGCAGCGAAAATAGCATCAACGACAGGGAGAAATGGCAAAAGCAATAATAACAACAACAACAACAACAACAACATCATCAAACACAACAACATCAAAAACAGCTGCAGACTGTCACGTAGTAGAGAGAGAAATGAACGGCTTGGGAGGGACGTCAGTGGAACGTTAGAGGTTCAGCCGATTTCAGAGACTTTCGATGCAATACATTCAAAGCACACACAGACACACACACACACACACACACTCATAATCACACAACCACTTACTTGGTTGACGGTGTTGGTGGCTGATCAAGCAAAATTATATACTGTTACTTACAAAGTCAACTGAGATCAAAGAAAAACAAAGAAAGAACACACAAGAAACACACACACCTGACATAAGCACATCATGTGTCTATGTTTATGAGTGTGTGTGTGTATGTATGTAAAAAGTGTGTGTGCGTGTGTGTGACTGTTTAAGTGTACTTGTTTGTAGCTTTTGTGTAACAAAATATAGGATTTCAGATTCTAGAGTTGATTTGTATTGACACAATCCGTAAACGTGGCAACACTGTGACAAGAACCAATTTTTTTTTTAAATGTTGGATTAACTGAAAATATTTTGAACATATCTCTCGCTCCCTCTCTATCCGTCTTTCTCACTCACAGCGAGAATAACGGAAACAATTCTCTTTTTAAAGAAAAAGTTGTCACGATGTTTTAAACTTGTGTCGCATATTTTTCTTTAATGGAAAGGAACTTTTCATGGACCCTTCATCTCCTACCTCCTTCTTCCCCCCTTCACCTTCTCATCCACCTCCTTAACCCTTTCTTTCCTGCTTTTCTAAGGCGCAACAACCATCTCAGAGTTCATCTGCCACACATTAAATATGCATTCAAGTTTATATCACGTTTTCTGCTTGTGTGAGTTCTCTTTTGTTCTCTTCCTCTTCTTCCATTCGCTTTTTCCATTTGCTTCTTCGGCGTACTTCAACGCATATCTGTTTCCTTCCCTTCCATTTCATTCCACTCTACTGCTTGACTATTTACACGCCTAAACATGATCTCATTTCATTCCATTAAAATGGGGCGAAGATTTGCATGTGTAAAGCCACCATGATCGACGGTTGTGAGATGAGCTATCAATGGTGAGATGTGGCGTGGTGAGGTGACGTGCGCTAAGGTGAGGTGAGGTTCTGAGGATGAGGGAATGTGTTGTATTTCACCGTAAAAGTTTGTAATTGTAGCTGACTGTGTATGTATTATATCAGTATCTATCTGTATGTGTATGTATGTATGTATGTATGTATGGGTGTGTGTCTTTGTGTTTATGTGTGTGTGTATATCAGTTAATGGCTGAGTGCTTAGTAAAACATTGATTGGCATGATTGCTGAATACAGATGAAGTGGCACGTTTGCCCAGCTAAAAGCATCTCCTAAAATATACCGGAGAATAAATAAATACCATGTTATTTTGTTGTTTTTGTCCTCACTTCTGTCCTCACATGCATATGTACGTATATCTCTCAGGTACCTCATTCATTCATTCATTCATCGATAATAAAATGATTTATTAATTTATTTAATACCGACTACACAAGGCCACAAATTAATTCAATCTTGTAAAGCGATTTAATGCATCCATCTGCATAAATAAATACGTATGGTGATGGTGATGGTGAGGGCGATGTTGATGGTGACGTTGAGGGTGATGTTGAGGGCTGAGTAGCTCTGTTCTATCCATTGGCTGGAAATATGCGGCAAATTTTAATGGAGATTCCATTAAACTCGGAGTATAATCAAAGTTATTTACGAATTTCATTGAGTGAATTTCTAATGCATTGAACACAAAATCTGATGAATGCGAAATCAAAAACCAGGGTTTTAATGAAAAAAACCCAGAACTCTTGTGTAACGAGTCATGTTCACTGTTCAGGTGAAAATTTCAAAATCTCCCCCTCTCCCTCGCCCTCTCTAACACGCTCTCTTTCCCACTCAACAAGTGTTATATAACAGTTGGTTGCTTTCGTTTTCTTTTTTCTAATCATTTTTTATCGTTTTCCTGTTCGTTTTTCTTTTCGTTTCGCTTTTTGTTTTTCTCAGTTTTTATACAAATATAGTAAAACAATAAATTTGAGAAGAGCAACGATAAAAACTGCAGAGAACTGCAAAGAGCAATAAAAAACCCGAAATGCGAACACCAAACAAATGTTTTCCATCCGATTCGGTGCCAAAAAAGTAGTCAGAAAAAAACACTACCAAAATATTTGTGCCCATAAAAAGTGCAAAAATAAAGTTATAAATAAAAGTTGGAAAATCACCTAAAAAAGGCAGCCAACAAAAAACAGGGGGGGGGGGGGGAGGAAAACTTCGCTTGTTGCACACTGAAGAGTCGTGGCAAAAATTCAAAATGTCGGCACGGTGAATAAAAAAAGTCGAAGAAAACCCAACAGGTAACGAAAAAGGAAGGAAAAAAGGAAGAAAACAAGAAATGAAAATAAAATGAACAAAACAAATATAAAAAAGGAGGGAAAATAATCAAAATATACGGATATAATACGCAAAGCATCTTGAAAATTATCGAGACGCTGATCCTTCAACCGATCCTTCAATCGATCCTTCAATCGATCCTTCCATTGATCCTTCGCCCAGTCTTTCAATCGATTCTCCTCACTTCTTTCCTTTCGATATGATTTCTCGATGCACCTGAAGACATTTCAAAAAAGACTTTAAATATAATAAAAAAGCAACGTATTAAAGCAATAAAGCAACCTTCACACGACCCACTTTCAGTGACATTTGATAAAATGTTGCAATTTTCACCACGCTGCCAACAGCAGCAGCAAGTTTAATGTCAACACAACAACGACAACAACAACGACAACAACAACGACAACAACAACAACAACAACGAGCATCACCACTTAAACTCAAGTGAGCGTATAGAAATTCCATTCCAGCAACGAAAATATACACACACTTGATGCATACTTCAACACACTCACACATAATCGTATTGTATACACACATTGTGGCGCGTATACACACACACACACATGCGGCTTTATTAAATCATAACAAAAGAAAAGTGTTGCCATTCTCAACAGTAAAAAATAAAACGAAACTCACTCTGAGTGAGTAAAAAAGTGAGTCGAATAAAAACAATTCATTTAAAGTTTTGAGTTGCTTGCGAAATCGAATCGCGTAGCTCGCTCTGGCTCTTTCTTTCTTTCTCCTTCCTTCTCGGTATCTTAGTAAGCAAATACACTCACACGACCACGCCTACTCTTGTCGTACTCCCTCCCATGTTCATGTTTAAAATTTTATTGCAATCATGTTAGAGAGACCTTCCTTTATGGGTGAGTGTGAGTGGGTGCCGACGTGAGTCAAACGCACTAAAGATACCACCGAAAATACCTGTGCTACCGAGTGGAGCGCTTAAAGAGCTCTTCTACAGGATTGCATTCAAATGCAGCTGCTTCTTTAGAGCACTTTGTGTGTTTATGGCTGTCTGTGTGTTCGTTGACTCTGTTAAGACTTGCGTTAGTTTTACTTGCATTCGATTTTCTGTGGTCGATTGAATTCTCTTCGAACAAACAGCAACACTGTTGCCGCCCTCAATCGTCGTGGCCCTGCAGTGGCAGTGACAGCGTCCGCCCCTGCTCCATATGAATTTCATTGCAACGCATCGCTTTGCATTGAATTTCGTTGCATTTGAGTGTGAAATTTATTTATTTATTGAGCTGACTTTATTGGCGTTTTTTTCGCCACAAATTTATTGAATCAACAAACAAGTTTTCATGCGATTTATGCATGTGTTGTTGTTGTTGTTGTTTCTGCTGCAGAATGACAAACATTTTTGCCAGGACTCTTTTACTCCCGAGCTTTTTTATGCGAATTCCTGTCGTATTATTATTAGTGTATAGTAAAATACTCGTATGTCGCTGAAGTGTTTATAGCATACTTTTAGGCTTCCGTAATATTCTCAGCCAGCTTCAAAGTCGCTCGGTTTGAGCCGCAAAATGGTTGACAAAAAACATTTCGAATCAACTCTGAGGAACATAGAAACAACGAACAACAATATTCTGAATAAAAACCGTTAAGTTTGCACCGCACAAGTGCCACTTTTGGCGGCATGCTTCTGAAGTGGTGTCATTTGCGCTGCCCACGAGTTCGTTGCGTTGCGTGTGCTGACGTCACTTCAAAGTCGTGGATGCGAAAACCGTCCTACTTCAAGTCCCCCATCGCCCCTCCCGCCCCGCCCCGAAAGGCACTCGAATGGGCAAAAGATTAACTCTTGTCCAATTCAATTATGACTCAATTAAAACTGAACGAAATTCCAACAAACTGCAGTTTTTTTTCGCTCTTTCGGCTGTAATTGAAGCAGCTTTCGTGGCGGTGACGACGGCGGGGGCGGGGCGATGGCAAGAAGACGGAGGTACCTCCAGTTAGCAAGTAGATCCCAAGCGTAAACAACACTAATCAAAAGTGTACAGTTATAAAAGGAACAACAACGAAGGAGAGAACACTTCGCTTGCTGGAGTTTTTGTAGCGAGAAAGTAGCAGAAAAACTTTGAAGAAATGCGAGAGCAGGAAAGCGAGAGAGCGACGAAACAAAATCCAGCAGCAGTGCAAACTGAAGTGGTGACGGAGAGGAGGGGAGATGGAAGGGGGGGGGGCAGGGGGACTGCTGCCGACTAAGCGATCGCCCAGCGGCGATGGTGTTCTTCTTCTTCATTACAAGTTCATTTTCCAGCCACAAAGAAGCTGGCTTTCTTCATCCTTCCTTCGTCCTTCGTTCGTCCTTCCTCCACCCCTTCGTCCTTCGTCTCTTCTCTGTCTTCCTTTATACACAATCGCTCTTCCATCCTCTTTCAAGTGCTTCTGCTGCTTTGCTGTGTTTCAGTTTATATTGAAGCAACAACAATTATTACGGTGGTACTGTATTGTCATTATTATTGTTGTTGTTGTTATTGTTGTTGTTATTGTTGTTGTTGTTGTAACTGGAGTGACTGACCACCGTGCAAAAGGTGACTGAAGCGTGGAAAGTAGAACTAAAAAGAGAAAATAAAAAGAAATACCTTCTCAGTGGCAACACTGGCCACATTCAAGTGTTCGGTTGAAGTTAAACAAAAGCGTCATCAGAAACAAAAAAAGAGAAAAAGAAGGACGAAGATGAAGTGCCGGAAGAAGAAGAAGAAGAAGAAGAATAAAAGGAATGCGATTTCAAAGAAGACTGGAGTAGATGTGCCCGAAAAATAGTTTGAAAGCACACTAAAACTACTCTTTTTCACTGACTACCAGCTGAGCTAGAAATCCATCTGATGGAGAAGAAGAAGAAGAAGAAGCAGCGGGCGGGTGTTGTTGTTTTTTTTTACTTAACGGTACTTCTTTTCGTTGTTGTTGTTGTTGTCATTCTGCTTGTTGGTTTCTTTCTTAGAAGCTCATCAACCTCACCAACATCAGCAGTGTTACTCAATCTCACTCACCACCCTCATCAACACCCTCACTAACACCCTCAACCCCCGCCCCCCCCCCCCTCACAGTTTTTCTCTTCACCATTAAAAGTGTTTATCGCACTTTCGTGTCTCGCACGGCTTCAACAGTTCTTGTTTTTCAAGAGTTGCAACATTTATGCACCTTGCAAATGTTGCTGTTGTTGCTGGTGTTTTTGGTGTTGCTTTTGTTGTAGTTGTTTCATTACAGCTCTCAACATGTTGTTCTTTCCAACTTTCACACCGACAACGAGAGGCGTGGCGTTTTCTTTGAGTTTCTTCAATTCGCACCTTTTTTGTGGTGTTTGCTTGTTGTTGTCGCTGTCGCTGTCGTTGATTTCTTCTTCGTCCTTTTCTTCAGCTTCTCCGCCATCTTATTCTTCTCTTATTCTTTACTACTTTCTTCTTCTCCTTCTTTTTCTCCTTCTTTGCTTTATTATTTTCGAAAGTTTACCCAACTCAAACGATTTCAGTTTTTGGCTTCGAAGGAGTCGATTATAAACAAAAACCACCAACAAAAGGACTTTTTTCAGATACTTGATATAAATCACATAACTAAAAACTACTTTTAAAGGAAAATTTGCATTTAGTAAGAACAACAACAATCTTTCTCTTGTTCTTGCTTTTATATGAGGTACCTTTAACACAATAAACTCATGCGGATGCATAGAAAAGTCTTTCTTTCTTTCTTCCTTTCTTCCTTTATTTATTTTTTCTCTTTCTATTGGTTTCTTTATATTTTTCCATTCTTTCTTTATGCAAATATTTCTGAGCATTCAAACAAAATAAATATTCCACTCAGCTTTGGAAATGTACTTGAATTAATTTAAAGAAAAAACAACGAGACGACAATAAAACAAACAGCAAAACTGACATCAAGGCACAAACTTAAATGTAACCAAAAAAAAATATAAAAAAAAACAAAGCAACTGTAAAGGAATAAAAATTGTGAAATCATAAAAAGGTAAACAATTCAAATGTTGACAACTTGTAAGCCAACGAAATGGAAATTCAATGGAAGGAAGGATGCGGGGGTGTGGACCGGAGGGGGGGGGGGTGAGGAAGTTGAGAGGCGGTGCAGCAAAATTTTATGCTCCGAATCGAGGACAAACTTAAAATAATGAAACTTTATATTACAATATTTTGCTTAATAATAATTGTTAAAATATGAAAATGTTTTTCTGTATTTTCCGTCGGTTTTTTACTCTGTTTTCTCTCTCGAGAGTCTTTTTGATCTTTTCACTCAAGAGCAATGATGATAAAAATGAACTTCTGCTGGAGAAAAGGCAAAAAAGTTACGCAAAATAGACGAAAGCTCAAAGGAGTGGCATTCAATCTGGTGGAACCGCGGTTGACGTCCATAAAATCCACTTTAATCTCTAGTAATCAGAGTTAAGAATGAATCATGTGGATCGTAAATAGTTTGCTTAATGTAATGCACACAAAAATTCGGTACGGTGTCTAGTTTTTAATAAAAGTTCTAATTTCTGCTCATGTGGATGCTGTTCGAAATGCAGAATGTGGAATATATGGGTTTTTTCTAAACAATTCAAATGATTGAAGACTTTTCGGACATGTTTTATAGTATTCACTTCAGTATTTATTCATATATTGAATGTATTCCATTCCTGATACTCGCATTTTTTATCTGTGTTCACAACGTTTTCTTTCTAGATTCTGTGGAATTTCTCAGTATATTTTTGATGAACATATGCATTTTTCATCTCTTGCAGTGTTACCAGCAAAAATTTAAAGCCTGCTGATGATTTCAATACTACAAAACAAACGAAGTGATTAAAGTGATCTGCAGTGTTTGGCTTTGGAAAAAAGGTACGATTTTAAATACGCTTAAATTGTGTTTGTCAATGAAATAGGAAAACAAATCCGTAAACATCTCTATTAAAACACTGTTCATTTAATGTTTTTGGGGGAAAAAGGCCCCCATAAAAACCAGTCACGTGTAACAACAACAACAACAACTCTAAAATAACAACTCACTCGCTGTCTGAGTCTGAGTTTCTGAGCTTTCGTCTTTCAGTTTCGCACGTTTGATGGTTGTTTGTGCAATGATGTCTAAATCACGCCCCCCCTCCCCGCCTCCCCTCACCCTCCCACTATTCACCATGAGTTTGAAACATACAGAAAATTGAGAATTACGAGTATTTAAAAAGTATTCCGCTGTAGAAAAGTCAGCAACACCGTTTCGACTGTGCTAATAAAATTACTCCTCTTCCATGTGTGTACTACACTTATTTCTATTTCTTTGATTACTTTGTTGACAACTTTTTCTACTACTATTTTGAGTACTTTTCTACTACTATTTTTAGTACTTTTTCTACTACCATTTTCAGTACATTTTCTACTACTATTTTTTACACGTTTGCCACTAATATTTCTAGTGAGTTGTCTGCTAGTTTCTTTAAGACTATTCATACTACCCTCTCTACTACCCTTCCACTATTATTTTTACTACTATTTCTAATCCTTTTTCCACTACTCTTTACGGAGCACTATCCCGACTACTTTGAAGTTGAATTACACTAACAATTACTGCGAAAGTAAGCCAATTTGATTTGTTTGCTGCTGTTGTTGTTTTCTTTTTATAGTCTTCCTCAAAAAGGTGCGTTTAGTGTTCCTCCCTTGAGTCCTGGCTCAGCGTGATCAAGCGTCGAACTTCCACAGACAGACAGACAGATAGACAGATCCAGTTTTTCCTGTTTTGACGCTCGCAAATTGCTTAAAACTAGTTTTATGACTTCGCAGCGTGGCAGATTCGTCTGCAGGACTTCGTGTCGCTTGCTTCCCTGCTATTCGAATCCTAATCCATCCAACAGCAACAGCAACAACAATAGCAAAAACAACGTCGAAACACTTTGTTGCATGCATATAAATTGCATTCATTTGAATACGCTCAGGGACTGTATTGCATCCTCGCACTTGGATGTTTTCCTGTTTCGCTTCCTCGTTTCTCGCTTATGCCGTTTATCCCCTTCGTCCTCCGTCCTTCGTCCTGCGGCTCGCATCCCCAGCTTGTAAAATGGCTGCTTCCGGCAGCTGATTTGCAGTCAACGCTCAAAACTTGATTTCTTCCAAAAAAAAGAAGCTAACAAGAAACAAAATAACGGGGGCCAAATACGAGTGAAGAGACAAGGTGAGGGAGCGGAGGGGGGGGGGGGGGCTCAGTGAAGGGAACTTCCAAGGATTTGCTAAGAGAAGTGGCAACACTGATTTGCCAGATTCTGATGTGATTTGATGACACGGAAGAGACGACGAGACGGTGAGGCGAAGGACGATCCGATTCCTTGTTAATAAAATTCAACTACAACACATTTTTAAGCAGCAGCAATACATTTTAAAATAAAGACTTGAAGAAGAAAGACTTAAAAACAGAATAAAGAAAGAAGAAGATTCAAACTGCAAACTATTTTTAGTTTAAAAAACACTCGCTCTTTCTCGTACTCAATCTGTGAAAACGCACCGAAAAACTCCACTAAAAATCAACTCCAGAAACTGCTTTATTAGCAGAAACTTCGAGGAGTCGAATCCGTCGAATCAGGCTCAAAACCTCGACATCGACAACTTGATAACTTTCGACTGCAGCAGAACAGCAGACGCTACACTTTTAATGGACCTGCGGTGGAGTTCCATGAGTGAATTCCTCCATTAAGAAGCGCATTTTAATATTTCTCAGCGGAATACACTCTAGGCTTTGGCAACAACAACTATAACAACAACAGCAACAACAACGGCAACTAAAACCGAAAACAGACACACTAAAAGCGAAAAACCGAGAAGAATGGAGACTGAGCCTGAGCTGGTGCTGTCGATTCCTTGTTCTCGATGGTCAGCAACTTCTTCTTCGAAAGAACAACAACAAGAACGAAGAGTAATTAACTGTAGTTAAACCCAGAGAAAATGTACACAATATAAAAGCAAAGCAACGTAAATCCTTCAACCTAAAAAAGTATAGATTCATTTTATTGCTTGTTGTTTTTATTGTGATCTGTTGGCATCAATCCGGTTTATCACTATTATTGTAGTTGTTGTTGTTGTAGTTGTTGGTGTTGTTTTTATTGTAGTTGTTGTTGCCCTGATTTAACCTTACTTTCGCATCAGAACTCTCAACGGAACTCGAAAACTGCTCGATGTTGCTGTTGGCTGTCAAAATACTTGGTTGGGTGTTCGGACAACCGGCTGCTTTAATCGCGTGACTAAAAATTTAGTACCCTTCGATAACACGGCTCCGTTGTATCACTCGAACTGCTTGGAATCGAATAATAAAATGAAAAAAGCACCGCTTCTGTTATCAGCAAACCGTTTTTAACCCAGAAAAGTGGTCCATTCAATGAGCCATTGAATTCCAATCGGTTGCTCCCTCAGCGCAAATGACCCCAACACGGAGACAGACACGGACACGGAGACAGACACAGACACAGACACAGACACAGACACCAACGTCCACACAGACACCGACACCAACATCCACACCGACCCCGACCCCGACACCCCGCCGACCCCGACTAATGAGCTGCCCCATCAGCGTTGGCAGCAGCAGCACTCGACTGCCCACTGGCGACACTTCAACTGGCTGCATCTGGGTTCTTATCTTTTGGCAGCGGCGCGTCATAAAGCAGCATGTTTTTGCGATGTTGCTTCTTTGCGCTCTACTGCTTTCGACCCCCTGCCTCCCCCGGCCGCCCGCCGCTCTGCGCGTTGGCCGTTTGAGCAAATATTTCACCGTGGCCACCGCCGCGTTGCCTCTGCCGCGACTGCCACCGGATGATGCGCTGCTCACTTCCTGTGTCGGGTTGCAGTTTTATTTAAATTCCGTTTTAATTTCCACTCTCTTCTTTTCAATTCGACGCTCCTCTCCCCCCCCCCCCACCCCCGCAAACCAGCTTTTGTCACTTTCGCCAAAAATTTTGACAACACTGGAGAGGGACAGAGAGAGCAAATGATATAAAAGACTCTTGTAGTGTGCCATGCTAAAAATATCAACGCCATTTTGTAGAAGCTAAAATCACAGTTGTTGTAGTTATGATGATGAGCGGGTGACGGAGGCGCCGGAGAGAGATAGAAAGAGAGGGGTGCGGGAGAGGGAAGAAGACGGCAATGTGCTTGACTGCAAATGACATTGGAAATGAACACTAAAGCGCAGGCAGCGCAGGCAGAAGCAAATGAAGACACACAGAAATGCAAAATAAAACGAAACATACAACAGCATTGTAGCAATTGCAGCGCATTTCTTTTGCGTTTCTTTAATGTTGTAGCAATTAGTTGTTGCACTTTATTCAAACTGATTGTTATTCTTCTTTTGCTGCTTTAATTTGGTTGTGAAAGTTATGGACGAAGTTCCAACGTGGCTGGAAGAGCAGTCGTAGTCTCAGCAGCCGGAAGGAGCGACGAACTACTGCGAAGTGTTCTGGGAAAACATCGCTGGATCAGGCTACAGCGGAGGGAGAGAGAGAGACAAAGAGTAACACTGAATCTCTTATAATAGAGAGTGCTTTATGGGTAGTAATTAAAGCAACATTAAGTGTGAAACCTCCCCCGGAAGACTTCCCAACTCCACGGAGCTCCGTTCCATGGATAAGTTTCCAGGCTCGGCTGATTAACGGCACATTTCTTGCGTGACATTTTATGAGTTTTATGAATTCTTCACTTCTGCAATGCATATTTTTGTGGACCACTTTAAAGTGCCATCTAAATTTGTTGTCGCGCTTGTGTCGCTTCAACTTTTTAATCAACTTGCGGAGCTGTCAAACCAGCACCTGATTTAATAGCAGCAGAAACATCAGGCGTCGGATGGGACGATGAGAAGTCGGGCCCTCTCATTCCCGCTACAGTCGCCAGTCCTCGCTTGCGATTTAATTTGCAACAAACATTAAATGTTCCACAAACCTCTGTCTCTGTCTCTCTCTCTCTCTCGCACACACCTCATGCGTGTTTAGTGGCGCGTCCTGTTAATTTTTATATCCTCTCCTGCTGCCGTCTGCTCGGTGGCACGCTGCTTTGCGCCGAAGTGCGACATCCCAACTGTTTGCACTTAATTAAAAGCGACGAAAACTAAGTTTGCCATCGATTTATATTCGTTCGGTTGTTCTACTATATCACACACACCCCCCCCCCCCTTCTCATCCGTCTCACTCCCTTCTCCAGGTTCGTTTCACACTGCAACCTGTGATGCGGCTCAGCGTGCTGTTTCAATGCTCGTTCAATTAATTTGTCTGCAGCGTAGGCGACACAGTCCTCATCTCCCTCCCCTCCACCCCCTCGCTTCTACTTCTCCCATCTTCTTCCATCTGAAATGCATATAAATCGCGCCTAAAAGCGTACCACGTTCGAGCTCACGAAGCTTGAAGTCGTTCTCAATCGTCGTCTTCAGTCGCTTTCCGTCACCTCTGCGTTGGTTAGTCGTAAATTCGAGAGCCGCCGCGACCGCTTCGATCGCAGTCTGCTTCCTTCCAACACCGTCTCCCTCCATCGACTCCCCCCACCCTCCCTGCTTCCTTACTTTCGGCTTCTTCGACGCTGTTTTCCGGCAACATTTTACAGCAACATCTTTTGAGATTTTTTCTCTATTCTCCTTTCGTTTACTTCTCTTCCTTGCCGTCTTCACTCGCTGCTGCTTCATCTAATTGAGTTGAACACGCTGCTAATTGCATTTGATTCCATTTGATCCTGCAACCACCCCCAGTCTCGTCGCAAATCCAACTGCTCCCAAAACACACGAAGCTGTGGTGCTGAGCAATAAAAATTTCTTCAAATAATTAAATTTTATTGAAGCGTATCTCGCGCGTCGTCGTCGTCATCGTCGCCGATGGATCAGAGCAGCCAGCCGACAGGGTTGCCAACCACTAGAATTTATTGTTGTATTTTCCCCTCCGCCGCTCTTTTTAATTAAAAAATAATCATTAAGTTAGACGCGGCAAACACAGTTAAGCTTCTAATGACTGCTCTAATGTCCTTTAGTGTCCTAAACGGCGAAGTTATTCCACATGAGTAACTAAATTTTAGATTTTCGCAACTTCACTCAACTGCAACAGATTTTTTTTGTGGAAATTGTTTTGCGTCAAAAGAATTTTCCAATGAAAGGTGAAAAGATGTCGCCTAGGATTTAAGATCACCTAAAGTTGATGTTAAATTAAACCGTAAATCGTTGGTGGATAAACTGTAGTCACTTCCTATTTAATATTTAATCTACCAACTCTTCTCCTGAATCCAGGTTTTGAACCTGCTCCGCTCCTGCCTCGCCCAGTTTCAACATCCACGTTATAGTGAACATCTCATTCCTCGTCCATTCCTCGCTTGCTTTCTCCCAAAGTTTGTCTCCATGTCTGAACCACGCCTCTTCTCCATCGACTGATACCCTATTTGGTGCCATTATAATGAACTCTGAACGATTCCAGTCACTTATTAAAGGAAACCAACTCCTGAGTTCGACCAAAATTAAGTAATTTATTAGTTATCAAACAAGCGCGTTTCAGTTGAGATTCACAAAGAAATATTTAACTCAAACAGGACAGGACTCAAATGGGGGATTCTTCTTCGTCTATCACAATGCCCATCATGGCCAGCAGCGGCGAGGCAGTCACTATGCAAGCTAAGCACGCCAGGAAAAAATAGAAGCAGCAACTCTGGGTCCAGATAATGAAGAGGGAAGCAACAACCGCCGTCAACGCATTGCACAAGGATGAGAGAACAGAGAACATTAAGGCAAAAAAAAAAAAAAAAAAAAAAAAACAACATTACAGACAACACAAATATGTTGAAAAATGTCTCCCCAGCCGGACGCTGATTTGGATGTTTGTTTGCTTGAATTTTGAGGTTAAAAGAATGCTTCAAAAGCCAATGTGAATTCATCAATTAATAATTATAACTTCTTCCAAGATGACAACCTCCCCGTGCGCTTCTTCTTCCATTCCGAAGTCCTCGTCCTCGATTAACACTACCTCCTCACCGTTGTCACCGTTGTCACCTTCGCCAACCCGGTCTACGGTTCCGTCAGCGTCTTCAATTCCGTCTCCGTCTCCATTTTCATCTCCCCCATCGTTATCCTCAAATTCAACGACACCATCCCCTTCTCCTTCGTCTTCTCCTTCTCCTTCCCCGTCTCCGTCCCCGTCGCCTTCCTCTTCACCCTCCCCGTACCCTTCCTCTTCACCCTCCCCGATCCCGTCTTCATCGACAAAATAGTACAAATCCTCTTGATCATCTTCAGACAAGAATTCGTCGTCCCCGTCGGTGGCATCCGAATCCGTGGCGACGGCCATGAATTCCTCCAACAGATAAATTTGCTCGACGGCCGCTGACCCGCTGCCGGAATCAGGGCTGGCGGCGCTGGGTCCCCTGGCCAGGCCCGAGGACTTCTCCACCTGCCCGGAAGAGACATTTTTCAAATTATTTGTATGTTGATAATCGACTGTTGTTGTTGTTGTTGTATTGTCGATGATGTTGTTGTGGAACTTACGCGTCGACCGTCCTTGAGGGAGCCGCGACAGATGGGGCACCGGTTGGCCCATGCGTTAGTCTGATAGGACTTATAGACGTCGAGGCACTCAGTGCAGAAGGAGTGGCCGCACGAGATGCTAACCGGGGACCGCTTCTCATCCAGGCACAAGACGCAGCGTTCCTCATTGTCGGCCATGCTGCGTTCGAGGATCACTTCTGCTTGGTTCTGCTCTTCGCTCATTTTTGTTCTTCCTGAAAATTTATTGGAGAATACACGGACGTAGAAAATGATTTGACTAGAAAAATAAATAAGGATTGACGATTGAAATATTGCGACAGATTTCTCGATGAAGTTCGAAAGATTTTCAATTGGATTTCTAGATTGAAAACCTCTTGACGGGAGTGGAGTAAAAGCAATTAATTCACAAGTGATTAATTCGTATCCTTTGACATCATTGTTTAAATATTATGATTAAACTTTAAACTTTCAAACTACAGTGCAACTGTAGATTAAATTCGTCCGTTTTCCCGGTCGCCCATTCTGCATGTCCCACTCACCCACTCAACAAGTGCCACGTAAGTGTTTTTCACTTTACGGTGTTTCACCGGCTTCAGATTCCGCCCCTGCTTCTACTTCTGATTCTGCTCCCGTTCCTGCTTCTGATGCTGACGCTTAACGAGCACTCAACAAAAGCACGTGTATAAAAGGCAAATCTTTTCAATGGAAATTTTAAGAAAATTAACACCCGTGCCGTCTCTGCCAGAAGGCTACAAAAGCTGTTGGCAGCTACGTGCTGGAAATAAATAAAAGCAGAAAATTAGACTTAATATTTGTGCATATCAGAGTAGCTCATGCATCGCCTGCGCCAGTGTATAAGCTTCGCATTTGCATGGGGCAAACATTTAGTCAGAGACGCGTTGATTTAAAAGTAGCGCGAAGGTGTTAATGGGTACGTGGACTATAGACGGAGAGGGGGGGGGGGTACTACAACGGACACTAGAACATGTGTATAGTGTTTCTGTGACACACTTTCAGGCAGGACATTTAAAGGCCAAAAGTGGCATGCTGGCAGTTGATGAGGAACTGGCAAAAGTTGGCCAGGTCGGTAGTTGCTTTCTATGGTTTCAAGTTGTTGTTGACTCTTCTCCTTGTTGTTGTTTTCCTTCTATTGAAACATTTTAACTTGCATGCAAACAACACGACGAAACATCTTTTGTCCTCACTCACACCCAACGTTCTCACTTCTCAGCCATTCAGATGGGAATCCTTTTCTGCTGAGAACGCCGACGTGCCAACCTGCAGCTATTCTTCGATTCGAGCTCCAGGTGGGTGGGTTGGTTGCTGGGCGAAGGAGCAGAGGAGTGCTTAAAATGATCTCGATACAGTATGAGTCTTTTCTTTGCATAAGATTTTCGTGCAGAGCTTCACAAATAATTCCAGTGTCGAAGGCAAGACTTGTGTCGCTCTGTACATGTGTCGTGTGTATGTGTGGGTGTATGTGTGTGTGGATGTTTGTGTGTGTGTGGGTGCTGGTGTGTGTGTCGGCGAGGGCGGGGGGTGGTTGTTAAAAGCATTCGTCGAGCACAACTCAACTCGAATTGAAATTGATTAAATCGGTTGAACGTCTTTCAGCCTCTCTTCGAGCTGTCGACTGAGTGTCCAAACAAACTTTGCACTCGTCGCCTGTAGAGTTGTTGTAGTCTTCCTGTTGTATGGCTGCTCCCGCTCCGAGCTCCGACAAAGCAAACACAAACAAGGAGCGAAAGGACAAATCGAAATGACAGCTCGGAATGACAAATTCCACGTATTCATGTCCAAGTTGAGTGTTTAAAAGGCAATAAATGCAGGCTTTCATAGTTTAAGCTTTGTTCTTGTTGTTGCCTTTGGCATTGTAGTGGGCGGACGATAGAAAGGGACAAACAGATTATAGATGAAATGATTGAGAGAGTGTAACTTGAAGCATCAATCATTATCATCACTCACCGATTAAAGCCGTTAGTTAGTCTTAAACTCCATCTTAAAACTTAAATAAGGACTCCGAATTAAAGTAAAGTCTCTTGTCTGAGTTTCGCTTCCATTCTTTCTTCCGTAAATGCAATTATTTCTGTCAACAAAAGAGGAAACTCTGAAGAGATGAGTACCAAGAAAAGATTGTGAAATATTTTTAAGCGCGTTCGCTTTCGCCTCATCTTCATCCTTCCTCATTTAAGGCTTTAATTATGCGACAGCGCCATGAAAGATGGCGGACTCGGTTCATTCCGAACTCCGCCGAATGCAGCTCGAAGCTGCCATGCATCGGCTGACAAGGGGAGGCCTTGGACGGAGGGACGCAATGATGACGAACAGCTGCTGATCAACAGCAGATAACATTCGGAGTTCCTTTTGAAATGTTTGCGAAACTGGTACAAATCATAGTTTTTTCACTTTTCACTTGCTTCTTAACAGGTTTTTGAAAAGAATTTCGCTGGGACAACGCAACAACAACAACAAAAAGGAATAAAATTACGACGCGATGTTGAAAACTTTGTAAGGTTTTCTATTTCCATCCAGCGAGGAAGCAAGAAAATTGTACGTATACGAGTGTGTTTGTGAAACAGTACGGTTGCTCTCTCTTTCTGTTTCTCTCCCTCTCTCACTCTTTTCAATTTGCTTTGCTGCTTACCTTCGCATGTGCGACAAATTAAAAGCAAATTCGGTGCAACTTCAATGACACAAGCAGCGCTTTTCTCTTCAGCAGGATAAGTAATCCTATTATAATTGTTGGTCCTGGTCGATGATGGTTGGCAAAAACTTTAATTACGGCCTCTTGCATTCATGGACTTTGCTTTTGAAGAATAGTTTTCTTAGTAGAACAAGTAAACAAAACGAAAACGAAAAACTTAACACGTGAACTAACAAAGAAACCTGGTTAATCAATATTTAAAAAAAAGAAGGGAGGAAGGAAGGAAAAGAAGGAAGAAAGGAAGCAAAGATATGGGAGGGGCTTAGAAAAATATCTACAAAGGAATGGAGACATGGAGACATGGAGAGTAGGACATCCGGAAGCATGTACTCGTATTATTTCGTGGGAAAACAATAAAAATTTACAAAATTATCTCGTAAACTTTTAAAATTTAGAAGCCGAAGTATCTTATCGTATCTCAATGAATGAACAATAAATGAGCAATGAATGAGCAATGAATGAACAATAAATGAACAATGAGTGAAAAATGAATGAACAATGAATGAGCAATGAATAAACGATGAAGGAGCAAGGAATGAACAATGAACGAGCAATGAATGAACAATGAATGAGCAATGAATGAACAATAAATGAACAATGAGTGAAAAATGAATGAACAATGAATGAGCAATGAATAAACGATGAAGGAGCAATGAATGAACAATGAACGAGCAATGAATGAGCAATGAATGAACATCATCACTAAACATGAGTTTTGCTATGAGTTTTTTAATGAACTGCGTTTAATTTCACCATAAAATGGCTTAATTTTCAAGTGATTTAAACTAATCGAAGCAGTGAAGCGCTCTTTCGCAATAAAAGAGTCCACTTAAACTGATCCTTAATCATTACTGTGGATCTCTAAACGAAAACTAAGACCTCACAATGGATCATATTTGAGTGTTTCTATAGAAATCAAATCTATTCCATGTTGATTTACTAAATATTGAGACCTGCAAAAAAAGCGGCGCAAAACTGAAAACAATTACGTCAAATCGCTGCGGGCAAATCGAATCAATAGCAAAACAAAGCAGCAGAAACAGAAGCTGCAAAGTATGCAAAACAGTCTTTTGTTGTTGTTGTTGTTGTTAAATTTTCTCTGCGAATAAATCCATCATCCAGAACTGCGAACTGACCATCGACATCATGCGGACATCAGCTGCACTTCAGGCGAAACTTTTTGGGGTTTTTTTCTCTTAATCTAACTGGAACTCATTTAGGGAGGGAGGAGGGGTGAAGGGAGGGAGGGTTAACGATTTTAGAGAGGCGTCAAAAATCACAATATAAAAATCCCAAAATCATTTTAAATCATTTACACTCGAAATATTTTGGCTCGAAAAAGTCATAACTTATTTTAAATGAAATGCTTTTTGTTGTTGTTGTTGTTGCTGTTGTGGACGGTTGCCTTTCGAATTTTCCAAAAAGTAACCCGCAACGGAAATAAAAAACAGAGAACAATAACAGAAACTAACACAAAAACTATGCGAAAAGGAATGCGAAAAAGAATTTTCGAAAATGATTTCAAGCGCAAGCTGCAGTCAGGTTAGTGTAAGTGAATATATAGGTATATAGGTGTGTGTATGTGTGAGTGTATGGGTGTGTGTGTTTGGTGTATTTCCATGGGGTCTACTTCCAAATACAGCCACCGCAATTCGACGGCCGCTGGCAGTCCGCAATGCAATATTGCACAAAATTCTATGTGTTTCTCCCTCTCTACTCTCTACTCTCTACTCTCTCCTCTCTACTCTTTTCTCTCCTCTCTACACCTCTCTCTCCTCTCTACACTCTCTCCACTATCACCCCCTCTCTCTCTCTCGCAGTATTTTTGTTTCACTTTTCTTATTTGTGTTGCAAAAATTCAATAAGCATTTGAATCTCGATCCACGCCGTCCCCTCGCTTTCTCTCTTTCTATCTCTCTCTCTCTCCCAGTCTCTCTCTCTCTCTACTTTCGTCCATCGGCTGCTCCGCCTCGCTTTTTTGCACTCTAAAAAACTTCCTGCATTTTTGTTTTCCTGACTTTCCTTTATTTTTCTAATACATTCGCAAAATCTGTGGCAATCAAGTGTCAGGATATGAATTTTTTACCCTTTTCGGCCCTATTCGTTTATCCGTTCGTTGTTTCGTTCCTTTCGTTGGCTGGTTTTTTTGGTCCTCTTGTTTCTGGCTGGTTTTTTTTTGGTCCTCTTGTTCCTTTTCGGGTTCTGGTGCATGCAAATTAGTGTAACTAACTTTACAACAATCAATGCAACGAATTGCTGAGGGGGTCAACATCGATCACTTCGATACCCTTCAGCATCGGTTGGTTCCATTATTTACAGTTACGTCTATACCTACGATTACGTGATTTTAATCATGGAAGGATATACACATGGGTTTATATGGTTAATGTGGAATAGAGAAGGGTGTGCATAGGGTAGATCCGATGCTAATACTATCCGATGACAGGGGGACCTCTTTTCCATTCCAAAAGCATGAGTATAGCTCAATCACATCCATGGTCCTTCTCTACCGATCTTCGTAATAAAGACATATAATATTGCTGTTTCATTTTCAGAGAGAGACTGCTTTTGTGCGGTTGTTCTTATATTAAAGCCTCTCTTCCTCCAGCAGATGATTATTAAGTTGTTGAATTGTTTTTCCTGATTACAAACGCTTCTCTATCTCTTTCTGTTTCTCCCCTCTCTCCCTCTCTCTCCGTGCTTCACAATTTTTAACATTTCACTTTAGCGAATAACTTTTTGAACCAAATTTGGTTGTCTGCTTCCTTGAGTCCTCTCAAACTTTACAGTTGCGAAACTTGTTCCTTGTTCCGTGTTCCTAAGATTGTTAACGGTATTCGGTGGCCGTAGCTAAGAAGTTCGTACATTCATCAAAAGCGAAACAAACCGGCGAACAAACGAAACTCTGCACCTTCAACACAATCCACATCTCTTTATTTTTGCCCATTTGCTCTTCCTCTGTCTCTTTCTCACGCCCTCCGATCATTAGTTGCCCTTTCATTGCTCTTCTCCTGCCCACAATTCGGCTCATGTTACAAATGCATCCGATGACGACGACGACGACGACGGAAAACGGAAGTGGAAATGGATTCTGGTTGGTTACTGAATGCACCACAGAGCAGTGCGGTTGCTGTACTCGTTTGGTTGGCGAAGGAGGGTGGAAGGGGAGGTAGGGGAGCATCGGATTTGGGGTGCTACGAAAAGAAGCGGCATGCAAAACATTTAAAATGTATTCAAATAAATTGTGCGATTGTTGGAAGGCAGCCTGCATTAAAGTGTTGCTCACTTGTCTTCATTACAACCGCACCGGGCGCCCCTCCCCCGCCCCTCTGCCCCAGAAGCGGCAGCAGCAGCAACACAGTGCTTAAAACGTTTGACTCAATTCCAAATTGCAAATTGTGATGTCTGCATGATATCGGGGAGAGGGGGAGGGCGGGCGGCGACATGATGCAGCAGGTAGGCGGCGTTCCTGAGTCTGAGCCTGAGTCTGAGCCTGAGCCTGAGCACAGCTACAATTTATGCTGGCAACACGGCTGCTGTGATTACGTTGCCAGACCAGGACAAGGAAGACAAGACAATTGCTCGCATCCAGATGACGCTGCTGTCGCTGTAGTGGTTGTCTGTTTGCTGCTCTTTTGCGCCTTCATGTTGGCATAACTGGAGGAGGCCGTTCCACTGCGGCGTTCCTCTTCAAAGAACAAGAAACGAGAAAAACATGGCCAAAAAACAGGCGAAAATTCGAGACAAACCAGCAAAATAAACCTCAGAAAGCACTCACTAAATGAGGGCGCAACTATTTTACGTAGAACAGCGTAACGTAACGTAAGTTGGCACTATGAAGCGACGCTACGGTCGTGCAACGTGCACCCGCCACCTAAGCTGCACCTGGCCACGTTGTGCGCAACTAAATTAAATGCAGATTTATTGCCGGGTACCGACCAGGAATTACCAAGTACCCGGCTGCCGAGAATGAGCATCTGGGCGCCCACTAACCCGGCCTGGCCTGACTTAATGCAGCGCTGAACATGCTGGGAATGCGGCTGAGACGTCTCAGGATTCAGGAGTGGACTGTATTTTGAGGAAGGAAGGATTTTGCGGACGTAGAAAAGCATTCGAATAGAATGGAAGCGTGGAAAGCAGCGGAAGAACGAAGACCGAAGACCGAGTTTGCGGAGTATATAAAAGCTTCCGGATGCCAGATGAGAGCAAAGCGGGCGGAGCAGCTTTCGACATCATGAAGTGCCTCGAAGTACACCGAAGAATTTGTAGAAATCTATTGAAAAGTGGGTACTGTGGCGAGCACAAAAAGCGCAAAAGCGTTAATGAGTTGAGTGATTCGTGGCGCAACAGGAATCGGCGAGTTGGAAGCATCCACAACAACTCGTTCCTTACACACCCGGAACGAAAAGCGTTCAGATTAACGCTGTACTCATTTCTTGGGACGCCGCTGTACTTCCGCGTCGCCATGCATAAATTGTCGTGCTCCCAAATAAGTCGCATATCTCTGTTGTAACAGGATATTAAACAGTGTGCCCAACACACTCGCACAGACACACTCAAACGTAACAAAGCGGGAGCTTGTAGCCCTGTTTTCGGTACTAAAGAAGGATTCGCATCCATCGTTCGTGTGAGGAACTCCAATCGTGGCTTGCTGCTGCTTCTGACGCTGCGTCTTGATTCGTTGCTCTAACATTTTCTTGCGTTTCTTTGGTAGCCTTTTTTGTAGTATAAAACTACAGGACTAAAGAACTAACGAACTAACGATCGAGTGCCAAGGACACGTCGCTTTGTTCGTCGTATTCATTCCTCACTCTTGTGTAATTCTAACGCTAAATGATGGAGAAAAGAAGAGTTTAATTTCTCGCTTTTAAACAATTCGAAAACAGCAAAAACTAAAAAAAAAGTACAAACAGCACTTATTTTAAAGGATGTGCTTTCCTTAAGAGGAGGAGGGAGGGGCACTACAACCACACTAAGTGCTGCACGAGAGGATGAGAGGAACAACAGAAGACGAGAGAGAGAGAGAGCAAAAAACGTGACCAAAAACAAAACAGAAACCGAAACCGAAACCGAAACAGATGTTGCAGTTGCTGTTGAAAAGGAGCCAATTTAGTACAACAACAAGCGTAACAAGAACAGGAACAACTACAAATACAACACAATCACAAACACTCGAAAATACAAGAGCACACACACATACACACACACACCCACACATGCAGCTGTAAATCTCACGTATGGCAAAGTGACAAAAACGATGCTACACGAGGTGGATCTGTGAGAGGATGGCGAGGTGTGGGTGTGGGTGTGGTGAGGTGTGGGGAATAACGTGGAGTGTTGTGTGTTGAGTTGGACGGTGAAGTTAAGAGAGGCGGTTAGTGCCAATACAGGGTGCCGCAAATGCAGGAAACTGTAAAAATAGTTAAATGAAAGAGTAGAACTGCAGAATAATCACAGCCACACACACACATACACACACACATACTCGTCCATACATACATCTGGATGGTTGCCAAAAAATTAAGGATGCTTTCAGTTGGCAGTCAGTTGAATTCTGTTACCGAGCAGCAGCTGAGACTCGTTTCTGTGGATCTACTGTAGTCTTGTGTATCAGATGTGCAGTGGTTGTTGTTGTTGTTGTTGCCCCTGTGTTGTTGTTGCCCCTGTGTTGTTGTTGTTGCTCATTCTGTTTCTCTGGCGGGCGCACTTGTGGCAACGCGCCGCGTTACCTCCTGATAAGCATTTTTAATGCAGTGGTTAATTTATTAAAGCACCTGCAGTTGTGTGTATGTGTGTCAGTGTGCATGTGTGTCAATTTATGGGTGTGTATGGTTTTCGTTGTTCTCGATTTAGCGCACCCTCGAGAAGTGCTTCCAAATTAGAAGATCTGCTGAATGTTTGCTTTAATGCATGCAGCTTCGTCTTGCCGTCCCTCTCACCCCCTCCCCCCCTCCCCGCACAATCCCTCGTTTTTCTATTATTAGTTGATAAACGCAGAAATGAAAACCAACTCACGTTCATCTCAATGACTGTGATATGTAGTTAAAAACCGACTTCTTTCCTTCCTCACTCCTCGACTCATAATTAAGCCTCACAGCTGCGTCCTCGCTGGTACTCATGTCCTTTGGGAGGGAGGATTTGTGCGGCGAGGGGGGGGGGAGGGGTTGCTTGGGTGGTGGAAATCCATTCGAACACTTCTGGGACTTCGTTAATTAATTAGAAATTAATTGGTAAAGATTTGTTGTTGCTGTTGTTGTGTTCTTATTTAATGTGGTTATTTATTGCTTCTTTAGTATGCGTCCGGTTAAAGAAACTTTTGACATTTGAGCCTGCAGAAGAGTACAACAACAAGTCGAGGATGAAGAAGAATACAACAACAAGTCGACTCTGAAGAAGAGTTCAACAACAAGTCGATAAGCAGCTGATTTATGAAATTCTTGCATTTAAATCTGGCTTGTGAGGTATAAAAAAGTTGATGACGATTTCTTCTCTTCCTCTTCTCCTCTCTTCTCCTCATTTTATAATTCACAACACTATAAAAACTAAGAAACTCCACCTGCAACTCGCATTAATAACTCTGGAAACTAATTAAAAATGTTTGACAATGTTTCCCAGCGCCCTCGCTTCAACCTTTCGCGCTGCTGCCGTGCAATTAAAGCGCTGTTCCTGGAAACAATTTAAACTTTTCACATTTTGCTGGAGATGAGAATTTATTAAACAAAAGCAAGCGTTTCGGTGAGGGGAGGGTGCTGTTGGTCGTTTCTAAGACTGGACCAGTTGATGGTCGGTCAGGCGGTCCGCTGAATTGCGGTGTGCGGGTCACGCGTTCAAGCGAAGCAAAACTTTAACTGAACTGAGGCTAAAGACGCTTAAGTTGCTGCCAGAAGGAGTTGAGCGTCGAACAGTCTTGAGAAAGTTGAGCGATGGTCTAAACGTGGTTCTAAAGTTGGTCGATTGGTTGGTCGATTGGTTAGTCGATAAGTTGGTTGGTCGGTTGGTCGATAAGTTGGTTCGTCGGTTAGTCGGTGGGTCGGTAAATTCGCAGTCTTTTAAATGAAAGCACTGAACGCAACTGCTAGCCACAGAAGCAACAACAAGAGCAACATTAAACTCCGCAATGAGTATTTAATTCAGAGACACGTAAACACAATAACAACAACAACGCCTGCCAGCGACTCTGGCGAGCGTCCCAGCTGCTGGACGTCGCTTTTATGCTCAATTCTGCTTGTTAACCAGGAAGGGAGGAATCCGAGTTCAACATGTTGGCGAGTTCTTTCAGTTTGCTGTTGTTGTTGCTGTTGTTGTTGTGGCCGACATTGTGAGCGGGTTCTATCATTATATTTAATGCATTTAATACTGGCTGAAGTTGAGTACAGCAGGGGCTTAAGGAAGGGCATTAAAAGTGCCATGGACCGGCTCAGGCATCACCTGCTGTGAATGTATTCATTCGCTGTGAGTGTGTGTGTGTTTTAATCACATTCTAAAAAATAAACACGATCCAACTTCGCATCACTGATTTAATCGGGTTTATTTTTTTGTGAACAACAACTTTGAAGTTCCGAGAGTTTCACAGTGCTTCCCTGAGCTCCACTGAAGTCCCACGCTTAATTGAAGTCTTCCCTCACTAGTTTATGCAAAACTCACTATCTATCTTCCCCCCCCCCGCTCCCACCACCCGCTCCCTCCACCCCTCCGCTCCCACCCCCCCTCTCTCGCTGTGCGTGTGTGTATGATGCCCAAAAATAATTTCGAGCTCATTATAAATTGATTGACATCATCGTCGCCTGCCAGCTGAATGGTGTTTTTGGAGCCGCGTCCCTCCGAGTGCAGCCCTCTCTTGGAGGGGGCGGGGGGGGCAATCAAACTGGGGCAGTTGTAATGAGTCGAGCCGGCGTCAATGTGGGTCTCTGGGTCTGCTCCGGTGCACGTGTGTTGTGTGTCGTGTTGTTGCGGTTTTTATTGTGCTCAAAAACTGAATCGACACTTAATTAGAGCGAGCAACAGAGGAGAAGACTGCGATTCAGTGTGCTACAATCAGCCATTACATTAAATATTAACACTAACAGACACACACACACACACATTCAGACACACCGACATGCTGCATGACATTCTTGCATGTGCCGAGGTTACACGGCGATCGACGTGTGAACTTTCGGCTTCACTTTTAAATTACTTTGCATTATTTATGCTTCCTGCTTCCGCATTACGATGGAAGCCAACTGAAGAAAGAGTCAATCCTGCTCCGAACCGGGTTCCTGACTCGTTCTCAGTACAGGTTTCCCCCCATCCACCCCTTCTCCGTCATGTTGACGAGCACAGGTCACGAATCACTTCCCTCGTTACTTTTCACACTCCTCCCCGTTGTCGCCCTTCCCCGCTTGCCCACCGCTGCTCTGTTTTGATAGCTTAAAACAACAACTAATTAAAATAGACGAGGATTAAAGTTGCGTGACATAATTCCACAAGAGGATGGCGAGGGCGAGGGAGGGGGGTGTTAAAGGGCGTCTTGTTGTTATTGTATTTGTGTGTATTTACACTGCTACTTCTATTGTTGTTGTTTATTTAAACTCTTTGACACACTCGGATAACTAATGTTGCTCGCTTCTTCTTCTTCTTCTTCTTCTTCTTCTTCCCCTCCTCCTTCCTGATGCCAGTCATTGTTTGACTTGTCACTCACTCCTCACTCACATTCAAACTTACGTCACAGCATCGGCGAGTAGATGAACAGTTAAACTTTTAACGGTACAAAGCGGGAGACTATTTTTTTTTACTTGATCTCCATGTTGACAGACTTGTTTGTCAACTCAAGAGCGCATTTTTTAAGCTGGGCCTTATTACAGGCTACACGTTTGACTTCAAGTGCCACGTGTTGTCCAGGTGATTAGTTTTGAGATGAATGTTTGTATGTATATGTACAGCGCCACATAAACACACACACACACACACACACACACATACATACAAAGATCCCGTAAGTATTACATGACTATCACATGTATAAAAGAAGTAAGGAAGAAAGGAAGGAAGTAAAAAGCTAAATCAAAGTCGCAATAAATTGTTTCAACCTAAAAAAATTCATTTTTTAAAAGTATTTCAAGAGGGGAAAACTATCATAAAAGTAAGGGGGGCGTAATGGGCTTAGAAATTAATGAAAATTACATTCGTCCCAATTTAAATCTCGCTCGATTTGCATTCAGAATCGTTTTCGAAAAATGTTGAGCGTGTTTTTCTACGCACCATAAAAAACTCGGAAGGGCGAGAAAGCAAAACAGCAGACAGATGAGGGTGAAACGGCGGGAGGGGGAAGAGAGGGAATCTTTTAAAAATATTAAAAATGTTCGAGCCGTTTCCTGTGACAGAGAGAAGGTGAGGGGTGAGTGAGAAAGGGAGGGGGAGAGAGAGAAAGCGCGTGGAATATAATAGAAGTGGGAAGAAAATACGCCCCAAAAATATACAGTAGCGCAGGGTGAGGGGTGCGGTGAGGGTCTCCGTTTGTCACAAGTTGAGCTCAGATCTGCTATCGATTTTGAAATCTTCATTTCAACTCTTTTACACTCAAGTAAATTAATCCGCTGAACCCTTTGTTGCTCCTTGCGGAAGTAATCTGCTTTAAGTGAAACGCACATCCATCCAAACCTAACACTTGCCCCCTTAACTCCCCCCCCACCCTCCACCTACCCAACTTCGTGGTTGGCATCATTATTCTTGATTTATTTTATTTTCAGTCCCTCTTTTTAAAACATCGCCTTATATAAAGAGTCTTCGGAAATAATGAAAGAAGCTTGCTCATTAATCATTTTCTATGCAATAAAAACCCGGAATTACTACGCGCGTTAACTTGTAGGGTGAAGGGGTCGAGGGGGGGGAGGGAGAGGAGGGGTTGGAGTTTGCTGGGTTGCTCCAGTGCTTTTCCATCTGACACGCGTTCTGTCTCTTCCAGTCTCCCTCTCTGCCTCCATTATCACTGCTTGCACTCTTTCTGTCTCCCTATCTGTCTTCCTCTCTATTTTCCACAATCATTCTTTCAACCTGTCTCAAGATCTGGCATAGTTTTCGATTCACCTGAGCTTGTCGCTGACTCCTTTAGGAAAAAAGGATTGCTTCTTAATATCGCGTTCTTCATGTGGGAAACCCTGAGATGATACCCAGACATTTTCACCCAGCGATATTTTTTTATTAACGATGGTGGCCTGCATCCGGGTCTGGGGTTGTAGAGGTCCCTGGGCCCTATACTTTCTGGAATAAGTGAAACATATTCTCCATTTTTACAAATCATATTCCACGGCTATTTTTAACCTTATCTATGTTTATCCAAAAGCTGTTTCTAAAATATTTCTGAAGAAGACAGCTTTTACTCGTTCCCCCGTTGTAGTTTCGCCCCTCCCTCCCCCTCTTCATCCTGCAGGTCTTCGCGGAACTTTTCTCTTTTTAATTGCTTCTCTTCTAAAGAGTAATTAATGCTTAGCTAGTGTTGTTTATGTTTAAGTTTCCTTTAAGACCCGAGACGATTTCACGAAGAGTCTAAGGAGTGTCTAAGAAGTGCCAAGCTCTTGTAAAACGTGAGGATTACTAATCTTTTTACTGGTGCTTTAATGCTAATAATATTACTGAATAAATTTTAACGATTCCGATTCCAGGAGTTGTTTTTGTTGCCCATCAATAATGCCGGGTTCGGGTATAAAGTCGTAAAGTCTCGTTCTCTCGCGAGATTGGAACTCGCCGGTTGATGTGAGGAATGCACACGTGTTCAGTAAAAGGATTTCTGTCAAAGTTTCTCCAGCCTGCCACGATTGAGACTTCGGCGGAGCAGCATCAACCGCTGGCACGTCCTGCATCGCATCCCAATAAATCGTGCCAATACAAGACTCGTTTCGTTTGATTTCGCTTGTAAACTGTCTCTCTCTCTCGCTCTCTCTCTCTTTCCTTTCGAATTACTCATTGCTTTCTCCTGTTCTACGCTCTTTCACATTGATTTGGGACGTGTTCGAAAAAGCTTTTCATATGGACGCCAAGTTGTTGGCTGATTAATCGACTAAACGACGCAAAGAACACACTTTTTCCGCATTGTTTCCCCCTCCCACGCCCACGATTTTGCTCTCCTTTGGAAGACACTGAAGCTTTATTCCTCGAATTAGTGTGCGTAGAGTATTTCACTCTACTCATCTTTCAAATCGATTCATGGAAATGGCTACTCTCAGAAATTCAACTGATTTAGCAGCGGCGGAGTTCGAAGCTACTCGTAAGTAACGCACTCGCTCTCTGCACTGGCTGCTTCGATACGTTTGTCGAAAGAGAGCTTTTCTCGCATTACGAGTCCTTGACGCCCTTATCATCTCATACCGCCAACCCAACAAACACCCACCCACCCACGAATTGGCCGGTGTAAATCTGTGCGCTCTCTCTCTCTCTTTCCCCCTCTTTCAGTGCGCTCACTCAGCTTCACCAAATCTGTGTGTTCTTTGTTCGTTGTTGTTGTTATTGTTGTTATTCCGAGTTCATCTCGTTTTTGTTGTTGTTGTTATTCCGAGTTCATCTCGTTGTTGTTCAGAGTTCAGAGCATCTTCGCAAATTGGTTGGGTCGCATTCAGTGTACGAATTCGCTCGAATGCGGTTGTCTGCGCTCGCAGTTTCTTGTGTGTGAACAAAGAAAAGTTTAATTAAATAAACACAAAAACAAATACAAATACAATAAAAAGATACGCCGGTTACGAGCAAGAACGCGATAAATCAGTGCAAATCTACGAGAATTGTGCAAGTGGCTCTCTTCCTCTCGCGCGACAGACACACACACGCCTTTTACACTGGGCAAAATATATTTCTGGCTGAGTTACAATACAATTCGTTTTTTTCGTTTGCTTTGAAAAACGCCGGAAAATCGACTTTTAAAAACTCGTAAATAACTGCATTTAAAAAGTGCTTCTCAGGATTGAGCTTGTTTTGTGCTGACGTTAGATTTAAACGTTTCCATACTGTGGACGGCCAGACGGACGGATGGACAGACAGGCTCTCTACTGCTCAGTGTAATCTTTCGGCCTGCGAAGGATCCACGCGGAAGAGTGCGAAAGTGGAGCGCAAGAACAGTGCTGCAGCTGGCGATAAATTAAAATGTAAGAATCTTTAATATAAACTTTATTGTCTCTTAAATCAAAGGAAGCTATAAACACCGTGTGTGCATGTATCAGTGTGTGTGTGGGTAGCCTTTTCGATTTAAAGAGGATGCCATTTTATCTGGTAACTGCTACTCGCCTGTTTTGTGGAAAATCCTTTAAAACCCCTTTAAAAAAAAAACGCAGACCCAAAAGAAATTGTAATCAAAATCAGTGGAAGAGGCCCATACAAATATTAGGTCTCTACTTTAGCCATTAATCACTAACGGTAACTCGTATTGAACTAAAACTAATTCGAAAATAACGTGTTTTCGGAAAGTGTTAAATGAGAGTTTTTTTTACGAACCCCGCCCCCCCCCCTCACGTTATTTGAGGGGTTTTTTGGCACATCCACTGAATTTTATTAACATTTTTAGGTTTTTCTTCTATTTTCTCCTACAAAATCGTCCTCAAAGGTAACAAAATTGCGAATCGATTTAAAGAACGTATTCATAATCAGCTATGAGTTGGTTCTCCGGAAGCGGTGGCTCTCTAGAAGGTCCACTCTTTATACATACATAAAGAAAGTTCTTTATTTTGGACAGCTTAATGTGAGGGAATCACCCTCAGAGTTTCTTTGTTCCGGTACACGTGGACGTTGATGGTCAGTTTATGATCTACTATCCACATTCTCTCTACTCCCGCCCCACCCCCGCGCGGAGGGTTTACCTGCCGTGGTTACCTGTCAGGGAAAAAGCAATCCCTACAAATGGCCACAGGTTCAAACATCTTCGCTTCGTCGTCATTTTAAGGATCGCAAACGGATTGCGAAACGTACAGAGTGAATGAGACGTTGATGAGTGTCTGCCTCTCTGTCGCTCCCTTTCTTTCTATCTGTCTTTTTCTCTCTCTTGTTAACTTGTCGCTCGCATGGTCGTTGAAAGACAGACAGACAGACAGACATATGGACAGACAAATCATGGACAGTTAGAATGAAGTGAATGGCTTGGATGATGTGTGAGAGCCGGGTAGATCCACAGCACAACAATAACAACAACAACAACAACTACTAAAGAAGTGAACATTGATACGTCTGCTTGTGATACAACAACAGCAGGAACAACAAAAAGACCAACAAAGAGGCAGTGATGAAGTGCACAAGACAAAGTACAGCAACAACTCAAGTATCAGAGCAACAACAACAACACCTACAACAACAACAACACAAAAATAACAGCAGCAAGTATTTCAATACATTTATTTGCATCTTTTTATTTGTGATTCGCTTTATCCTGCATCGTTTTTTTTTTTTAAATTTTCTATTTTTTAATTTTTCCCCTTTTTTTGTAAATTTTTGTGGCGGGCAAAAAAAAACGCCTTCCGTGGCAGCAGAGAAGCAGAGCAGAAGCATCGCAACGTGAACAAAAGAATGCTAAAAACGGAAATCAAGCGGCGGGTGGAACTCCACACAAACACACTCACACACACACACACTAAAATGTGTCTGAAGACCCATCAACTGCGAGTGACGATGATGCCATGTGCATTCATTTATTTGTTGTTGCTGGGTGTTTTTTCAAAATCTTACTTTATTCTCGTTTTTTACAAACACACAGAAATATTAAATTTTTTCATCTGCATATTAAAAAAAGGAAAAATGTCATATAAAGATGTTAGCAGAGAAAAAAACAACCATAATAAAAATAATGATAATGAAAAGAGAAGGAAAAAGTAACTACGGGCAAAAATGTGGGAAACATCGGCGAGTCCGCGATGCCAGGCAGAAATTTGAAAAAATTACAGTAACTCATACATACAATGTATGTACAATGATGCTATATACAAGCATTTGTACATAAATGAACAAGTGATGTGTTATCGGGCCACGGAAACTAAAGACACTCAGACAGAATGACAGGAAGACAAACAGGCATCATTGAGTCTGTCTCCCAACCATTGAGTCTATCGTTATACCACTGAGTCTGTCTCCCAACCATTGAGTCTGTCTTTAAACCACTGAGTATGTCTCTCAGCCACTGAGTCCGTCTTTAAACCACTGAGTCTGTCTCTCAACCACTGAGTCTGTCTCCCAACCATTGAGTCCGTCTTTAAACCACTGAGTCTGTCTCTCAACCATTGAGTCCGTCTTTAAACCACTGAGTCTGTCTCCCAACCATTGGGTCTGTCTCCCAACCATTGAGTCCGTCTGTCAGACTGCTTTAAACATCATCATCATCCCTCGCCAACCCAACAAAGAGCCAAAATGGGCAGAGGAGGGGCTCATTTGATGTTTTTATTCTTCTAACGGTTCACTGCAACTACGCTGCTGCTTCATAACGGATCCATTTGAATGTCAGCTTCGAGCAGTGGATCTGGAGCGCTCATAAGCTCGACGTGACCCTGGATTTCTTCATCAACCGCACTGAAACATGTAAATGTTAGTAAAAATCATCTGCTAAAAGGTACAACGATTTTTTTTATTTGTATATGTAGGTTTTTTCTATATTAACACAATTCAATCGGCTCTTCCTTTTCTTCTTCTTCTTCGTCCGAGGCCGCTGGTGAAGAGCTTGAAATCTCATGTGAAATGGAACACATCTGCTACCCTCATGTGGTTATAAGCTACGTATACATACATTTTATATACCACATAAAGTAATTTTAGCTCGTTATCTCCATTTTACGATACGTGGACGGAAACCGAAGAACGCGGAGTAAAAGTTATTAGCTATTAGTTATTAAATACATTCAAAGTGTTTGTAAAAATTCACTTATCATTTAAGAGCAATGTTTGTTTTCACTTCCATGAAAATAATCATTTCATTGAATGCAAATCATCTGCAAATCGCTGCAAAATCTCCTTTGAATCCATGGAACAAGTGGAACACTTTCAGCTGATTGACTACTCAATCCAAGCTGTTTAAATTCAAAGCAAAAAAGACTTGAAAAATCTAGAAACTCTTTGCTATTCCTAACATATCAAAGCTTTATGCATTTATGCATCATTTTGCTTGTGCTTAGAGACGATTACATTTGCAACTCATAATTCACAATGGAGAGAATAATACGATAATAAATACGCGATCATTCACAAGAGTGGAGATTCACAATTAATGGCAAGGAAAAACTGCAATCGAAGAAAAATGCATGCAAACAATAAAATAACAACAACGATTCACGGTACTCTCCCTCAACAAGGATAATTCTAGTGTTCCACAACATCTCGAGAACAATAACGGAACTCGTGTTCTTTCGTGCTCCCTTCCTCTCTGGCACTCTTTCGCTCTTATTTAAATTTATGTCAAATCATTTATTCAAACTGGAACTGATACTGTTGCAATAAAAGAAAGACGACAAGAGAGAAATCAAACAAAGCAGAAAAAATCACTTCACTCTGTACAGACACACACACAAACACCCCGAATCACTACCGAGTGGGCTGAAAGGGAGAATAATACTCGTAGTACCAAGAATAACAAGACAACAAACACGAGTATAGTATGTATATAAATGAAATCAATCAACAAGTGGTTGCCTCGTGTTCTGCACCTCTCGCTCCCCTTGAAGTGCCCTGCTAGGATCCATCCATCCACTCAATGATTCACTGTTTGACTGACATTTTAAACGTGATGCGAAGATTTGAGGGGATGAGTTTGTTGCTTGGGTGGCGGAGGGAACGAACGATACAATAAGTTTGCCTCCGGGTCTTCAGATCGACTTACTGGCCGCTGCTGGCTTTTCTTTTATTATCCTGAACTCCTCAGAGAAGAAGCAGCACGCTGTGTTGCCCCGTTGTTGGCTTAACATAGCTGCAGCCAACCCCGGCTCCCTCCTTCCCCCTTCTAGGACTCTTCAATGACACACACCATTTTGACTCTGTTTCCGCACAAACAGATGGCCACAAAAGTTGCTGACTTCCCGCTGCACAACTACAAAGTCTTCAATGGTGCCAAGAGAGAGATGTAGTGGGATGGGGCCAGAGGGAGGGTGCCAGAGAGAGGGTGACAGAGGGAGCGCGCAGAGACAGGCTGCCAGAGTAGTTGATGCATTAAATTGTTTTTCAACATCCCATCTTCGTCCTTAAACAGACCACGCTACTTAATTTTCAACTCTTTAACACTAACTCACTCATTCAATCATTCAGTCATTCATTCATTAACTCGCTGGACTTTCATTCACTTTATCACCACTTTCGAGGACGAACCTCAAGGCCTCTCCTAGCGACTCCCCTTCGCCTCCCCGTGGCCCGCCATCGATAGCGACTTTATTTTAATTTATAGTCATTTTAATGTTCACGTAAAATGTATTTAAAACGACGCGATGCTTTTTCCGCAACCTGCAAGCGTCCAGCTCATGAGGATGCACATGTTGCTGCTCCTCGTGGACGCTCTTTCGTGTTTACGAGCCAGTATAAACACACGATGAACAGAGTTCGTTTACATGATGTCATGATGGCCATTTTCACCATTTTCGCCATGTTTGCGCTGTTTTTTATCCGTTCCTCATGTTAAACCGCGTTTTTATGTTCAGTTTTTCCCAGCATCGTCAACTTTTTTATTTATTTTATAATTTCATTAAGTAAACCTAAAAGTGTCTATGTGTATGTATATAGATGTATGCGTCTGTGTTTGTCTGTTTTTTACTGAACTCACGGTTTCGTGTTCCAAAAATTTATTGAGCTTTTAACTACATGTTCATATGTACATCAAAAAAACTGAAAGCATTTTAAAGCGTTTTAATTAAATTAGCATCGGAACCTATCACAAAGACCCATTTTTGGTTTTTAAATTATTTTTCTTTATTTTTAATTTTTTTATATATTTTATATCTTTGATTTGCAGTGTATTTAGGATTATAGACGAACCTAAGCCATCCTTTTCTATGATCATCGTCACCATCACCACCAACCTCTGCAATTCTATTTTATCTTCATCAATAACAACCTATCATCATCACCATCTATCGTCATCAGCATCCTCTTCTTGTAGTCGCAGTCATTCCTCATCGTCACCATCATGGTCGTCATTGACGTCGTCATCTGTTGAACACACATCCGCAGAAGTCCCAATTAGCCGAGTTCTAGTTATAAATGTCGTTGTTCAGAGCAGCCCAGCCAAGCCGTGGTCCATGTCGAGGGATGACTTCCCCTGCCCCGGCCTGTCCTGCCGTCAACACGTTGGTTCTTCCCGCCGGGCAGCCTCCGGGGCGAGCTTGGTTCAGACAACGACATCTATTGTTTTAATTTTCGTTATTGTTCACTGCGTTTGCGAGGCTTTAATGTCACAAAAACGAACTCTCTGTCCGTCGTCAGTCGTTGATTGTTGTGTTGCAGGGTTTGCTTCATGCTCTCTCTCTCACTCTCTGTTCTCTCTCCTTCTCGTTGTACTTCCTTCCGTCTGCCGATACATCAGTCTACTTATTTTCAGTCCCTTCGATTCAATAAATTTTCTCATGGTTTTTGTTCCCACTCCGCCGACTCTTGTTTGAAATCATTGTTTGAACTCCTGATGTGAATTAAGTGTATTATATTCAAGGCAAATTATCGCTAGTCGTGGCTTTAAATTTGTCGCGTTATATTCTTTCATTGACGTAACAGCAACGGATGCCCGTCATTTATAATCATTTAAATTGCGCGGTTACACATTAAAATCGTCCACATAATCAACTTCCATTACTCACTACAATAGATTAACGTATATCTTTATTTCATCAGAAATACTGAGAAAAAGCAACACTAAGAATTTTATCTCGATTTAATAAATCACTAAATTGAATACTCCATTTATTACAGAAGTAGAGACTGTTTAGTCTAGCCTTTAGTAGTTTTTTTAAGCCAGCCTATAGTAGAGCCCTTATTTGAGTCCTTATTTCAGTCTTTAGTCGAGCCTATAGTAAATCTTATAGTAGATCCTTTGATACATTCAGTCGTTAGTCGAACTTTGGTAGAGCCTCTTAAATGAGCCTTTAACTGCAATTTAGAATGTCACAACATTCAATTTTAATTTATATCTTATTGCAGTATTTCTTATTAATAGAATTTACAGGACTATTACTTGGACTTCACAGAGTCAATTTTAGGACTGTCAATATTTAAGTCATATAATATCACTCTTTAACCTTCTGCCTGCTTCAATATTTAATGATTTACTATTTTAATGGTTATGCTGTTCAAAAACCATACATAGTATTTGTCATTCGTACTTTCATCCTTTGAAATGTAACATTTTATGTGTAACGTACTTCTTCGTACGTCTCCCAACAACTATGACTCGAATCTTTGCCACTTTCATGTTCATGTGCTCATGTTTCTATCCCTGAACGACTTATTGGTGAATTATTGATGAATAAATTGATCCTTGTGGTGATGCGTTGAGTAAACTTTGGAGAAGTCAAACGTGTATGTACAATATATGGAAAAATGTTACTGTTTTCGATCAGCAAACATTCTGCTTTTTAGATTTGATTCATTTCACAATCTTCTTTAATACTGGAAAGTGGATTGGGATCAGTCGTGGATTGGCACAAAACCATAACCTCTGAGGTCAGTTCTCGGTATCAGAATTCGATATTCGATGCTGGATTCGGCTGCTTGGTTCTTGGAAAATTCCAAAAAATGTTTCTCTAGAAATGCCCCCAATTTTAAAGTAACTGAAAGTAATTCAAAGCTTCGAGTAATTCAAAACTTTTACATTCTTAGATCGTTAATAGCCTCAAAAACTGCCAGGGTTCTTCTGCTAATCCAGGGTTCTTCTGCTTTTGCTTATTCTTGTCCTTTTTCTTCGTATTCTTATCTGCCTGTTTTACGACCGAACTGCTAAATAATTTAATAAAATGGCCACGTCATGCTTAATTGATTAAGTTAAAGTTATGCCATAAGCCAAACAAACAAACTCAACTCGACTCAGCTTCAAGGCTCGTACGACGTACATGTATGATGTACGAGTATGATAACCAGGAACATGCTGTGCGCAGAACACAGCCACGTCGAGTTGCCCCTACAAATATGCAGCATCGTATAGAATGCGAAGAAGTTGTGACTCCAATTCATTTGAGGGCTTTTCTTCCTCACTATATTTCTCCAGCGTGATGTGTGTGTGTGTTTGTGTGTGTGAGTGCGTTTGTTTCTAACAGAATAACCATCAAATATGCAAATGAAAAGCAAATTTACCGAAGTTTCCACAAAACTCGCAAAAGTGGACGATGACACAAGCGAAAGAGTAAAAATTATGAAATACTGTTAATTAAAAATAGAAGCACTTCTCAAGTAAGCAGGTATAAGAACTCCATGTCTCTTTAATACATCTGTCTGTAGATAAACTCTGACAGATGACCAACTACAACTTTTATGTTGTTATAGGACGAGTATAATAGGTTTGAAGCAGTTTTAATGGGATTTCTTTTATTCCGCCGCTTCTTCGGCCTTTTGGGAAATAAATTCATGAATTAATTAATTCACTGGCATTTTTAAAACGTAATGATTCAAAAAATGTTTGTATTCAAGCAAATGACTATAAATTGGAAGTTTGAACACAATGCTGCTCCATAATAAGCACTTCTGTAGCACTTCTTTTAATTTTTTTATAGAGTATGTGGTTATATTAATCAAAACAGGTGTGTGTGTGTATCTGGTGTGTCGGTGAAATATACTCATAACTCTATCAAAGTTGTATTCAAACAGAACACTATAAATTCGAAGCTCAACCTCGATATTGCTCCATATTAAGGACTTCTGTAGCACTTTCTTTATTATTTTCATAGAGTACTTATGTACATGAATTCATACAGGTACCATACACGTGTGTTTGTGTTGGTGTAAATGTATTCATAACTTTATCAAAGCAGAGTATATTCCAGCTTTTCTTTTTGTGAAAATACATTTTATTGCAATCACATTCATTTATTTATTACTCTAGTAACCAGAGCCAGAGTTGCCAACATTTCTGACTTAACTTTTGTTGTGGTGATGCCTTTGCAGATGTGTGCATATGTGAGTGTATGTATGCATGTAGCTGTGTGTTTCTGTGATTCTGTTGGTGTTGATAAAATGAAATGTTTCTGCAAACTTCGCTCGACATCTCTATAAACAAAGTTATGCCGTGTTGTTGTTGTTGTTATTGTAGTTTTTCGGGGCTTTTGTTGGTTATTTATATCATTTATTTCAGTTTTTTCCTTTACCAGCATTATTACACTTTTAACCACAATCGATTTTTCCGACAAGGGAGGGAGGGGGGGGGGCTAAAAACTTGGCCAAAGTCAGCCAGCCAGGTTTATGCTAGATACAAGAATTATGAATGCTTTTTATCGCTCTTTAAAAGGTTGCTGGCAAAAGTTTCTTGAGTTCTGGATTTTTCGCAAACAAAAAACAATCGAAGTATCGAAATTTCTTGGTGCTGGAAATTCTTCTTCGTATTCTGCTGCTTCTTCTTCGTATTCTGCTTCTTCTTCTACGTATTCTGCAGCTTCTTCTTCAACTTCCGGGTTATGCTACAAGAAAAACGTAAACAGATTCTTTTCAAAAGAACACCATCGAGGTATCGATGGTTGCTTGCATTTTTATTCCCGTTTCCGTTTTCTACGTGTTTGATATTTCCATTGTTGCTTTATTGTGTTGCTGTTGTTGTTGTTGTTGTTGTTGTGTTGCTAACAGCTGCAGCATATCTCCGAGCAAGATTTATCGAGCAGAGTGTGGAAGGATATCGCTCTCCCTCTCTCTCCATCTGTGCGTGTGTGTGTGTATGTTTGTGAAAGGATATGAAGGATATGATGTGGTTATAAATTGATTTGGTCGTGATTCGCTTTCTTCCGTAACTCGATTGGTTGTTGGTTGAAAAAGAACCGTTATTTTCTTCAAGAGCAAAAGAAAATCTGAAAGTTGAAAGAAATAAAAAAGTGTCCTTAAATTATTACGGATTCCTAAAGTAAGAGTGAACAAATAATCATGCTTTACCCATAATTTATCCTCGTTTTCTTCTTAATTCCGTAATGACGGCGATCGACTCCTTTTCAACGCCGAAAGTTGTTCAAAAACCTTCTCAGCTCTACGAAGAACAATAATTGAATTGTTTTATAACTGAAATTCTAGAAAAACACAAGAAATTAAATCCAGCGTAAACACTTTCCGCTTATCTCGTTAACTAAAAGAAAAATTAGACGTCCTAATTAAGTGAAAATGTTTCGTTCGCCAGAGCGAAAGCTGCTTCAGATCCTCGCCGGGTCCTTCTTTAGCAAAACCACAAACGACAAAGAATCCTTTCTTATTGCCGTAGTGACGAACTCACTTATTGACGAACTGACTGACTAACTGACGAAATTTTGCCGTAAACTTTGTGGCATTTAACTTGCACAAAAGTCGCACCACAAAAGTCGCCTTCAGCTACTTCGAAGTGCATAAATGTTCCCAAGAAACCAACAACAAACACAGCAACAGCAACAGCAACAAGAATAACAATAAAAACAACAACAACAGCAGCAACAGCAACAGAAGAAGAAAAGAATCCCTCAAGGATGTGCATAAACAAACAAAAGTCCTTCATTCAGCTGCTGCTGCTGCTCCTGATGCTGCTATTCAGCCCTCTAATGGAAGAAGCAGTTGCACAACAACAACAACAATAATGAAAAACCTGAAATAATTTGCCAACGCTGCGTACAGATCTGGCAACGCCAACGCCAATGCCAAGCACTGAAAATGGCTGAAAAGGTGAAGCAGCTCAGCTGCACCTCGGGACATTATGAGGGCGATGATGCTGAATACAATCACAGCACCACCAGAGCATCACCGAAGCTGCAAAAACAAAGCGTAGTTAAGGCGAATGGTTTCCGGGAGGCAACGCGACAAGAAAAGTTTGTGTCTGCGTTCCTGCTCGACAAAAGCAAAAACAACAACAAAGACAACAAAATACTCACTCTATTCACATGACCCCAGCTTCGTCCCAGTTCGCATCCTTTTCGCGTGCAACAACAACAACGAATTTCCATGAGGTGCAAGAATATGATGAATAATTCATTCTTTTTTCTTGCAAAGCAACAACAAGACGCTGTTGTTGTTGTTGTTGTTGTTCTTCTTCTTATTATTGTTGGTGGTCTTTATGTGTTACTGTGGATTTTTCGCATCGCAGAGCTGTTTTCAGCTGACTGACTTCCTTGACTGGGTGACTTGCTACCCTCGTTCTGGCTCAGGAAGGATCACCAACTAAAACTGCGTCGGAAGGGACAAGTAACAAAGCAAAAACTGTATGTTCTTCCGGACGCACGGTGACTTTAAATTCGCAAAATTTAATAGTAGCACTCTTAGCATCACTCTGATCTTCCATGAATCATGAATCATGATGTTTATAAGGACCTGCTTAAAATCCATTGCAAACTAAATAAACGTCAATGTTAAAGCGATGTTAGGAGTAGATTTCTTCTGCTGAAAATATTCCAAAGAAAGTAACCGAAATCCCACAGATGACAAGCAAGTCATTCGTCCGCGGAATTTCTAATGTTTGCATCCAAATGCGATACCTTTCGGACCCGTCATTCTTTCCAGGACACTCATCTCCCTCTTCTGACTCCTGTTGAAAAATGCTCCATGCTTAAGCAACATTAGAAAATCCCGAGTAATCTATAGCAAGGCATCAAACATCAGCCACACAAACACACGGACAACACATGTGAAGAGTTTTCCACACGACTGCCACGTCTCATGCAGCTCGCATGTCGCTTGATGGAACTCACCACTTGATATCCTGCGTCCGCCGCTGCTGCGCTCGAAAACTCTTAACGCTCTAACCGTTGGCGTTGCTTCGTCACTGCTTCACGACGCTATCCTGCTGCGCTGGGCGCTGCAAAAGACGCTCGCTCGCGCCTGAAAACACACGAAGAAGAAGAAGAAAGGATGACGAGCAAAAAGCAAAGCAAAAATCAGATTAAAGGAACCACGCAAAAACCAAACACCGTAAAAGGATTCTCGAGGATACTCGGGCCTCAATTCGTTGCTTAACATAAAATAAACCCACCTCTACACTAACAAAATATCACATGTGAGAATAAGCGCTCATATGTGAGTGTGTGTGCATTTCTGTGTGTGTATGTGTTTGTTTGTATGCGCACCACATACAAAAACACGCCGTTGAAGATGTGAGAGGGGAGAATCCTTAAACGTGTGGTGACAGATGACAATGCGGCGAGCATTCGATGTCGTCGTGGCCGTCGACAACAAAAACAGCAGCGATACACGAGGGTCCTTCCACATCCTCTGCAGCCTGTTGATGGTGCTGCTGCTGCTGCTGGAGAGCGCTTGCTGCCAAGCATTTGCTTCTGGCGAAGTCTCTCGTTCGTGAAGAGTCTCTCGTTGGTTTTTGCTTTTATTCTTTTGGTTTTTTCGCCTTTTCGAGTGTTTTTTTCTCTTTTTGTTAATACTCTTGGTTTCTATTTTTATTGTACTATTATTACGAGCAATATTTTTTATACACGGGCTGGGAGCCTGTGACTGAAGCTGCTTCTGCGATTTTTAAAGAATTTTGAAAAATCAAGCAGAACCCGCCGAATCAATGGAATAACAAAGCAACAACAACAACGAAGCAAAACAATTGAATTTTTGCACCTTTTGTTCCGATTTGTGGGACAAAGTGTTGGCACAGAAGAATGGTGTCGCTCGTGGAAAGGCTGATAGCGGTGAGAGGGGTGCGGCCGACTTTCGTGAATCCACTCACGATTCAATGACGCAAACGACGGCCGACGAACGGAAACGAACGCCGCACACACGAAACAATGAATGTGCGAAATTAACCGAGGCAGCCGAAATGGAAAAGAAAGACTCTGTGCAAAAACAATGCACAGAAGAGTGGCCGAAGTCTGTCGATTGAATGAACGAACGATTGAAGCGGTTTTCAAACGGGACACAAGCCACAGCAATGAGAAATTAATTATTCCATAATTTTATGGTTCAGTTACACAACTCAAAGGGTTGCGCTTGCAAACGTGTCCTCTCTTTGTTTGTTGTTGTTGTCGTCTTAGTCTCGTTGTTCGTATTGTTGTTGCACACCTTCTTTCGCTTCCCTCCCATCACCCACCCCTTCTTTTTTATTCACCCTCTTTTATTAAGTTGCTGTTTATTGATTTTTGTTTTTGTGATGACGTCAAAATTGAAGTCGTTTCTAAACCTCACTTCTTGTATAAAATGCCAAAATGTCAAAGTTTCCTCTTTCTCTCACCTTTCGATGTCTTTTTCACGACTTCTCTTCACTTCAATTTTTCCCAGGATAATTTTTCCAACATAACTCGTTGGCGAAACCTTATCGGCACTTTAAAAATGCGGAACGGAGCCACTCGTAATTGCAACAGCGTCATCATCAAGAGTCAAGGCCCCTGACCTCTACTCTTTCTTCTTCTTCTTATAGAAGAGTATAGAACTGTGTAGACGTGTTTAGAGGAGTATAGGGAAGTGTAGTGAAGTACAGAGCCCTGTACAAGCAGTAGATTTGATAACCACCATTAAATTTGGTATATTTTTTGAATAATTTTTAAAGTAACTCAAAACGAGATACAGCTTCTTCCTCCCTATAGACCCCTCCCCATCCTTACTCAGATCAAATTCACTTCTATCACTTTTTGCTCTATGGAAGTTGGCCCCTGTAGAGGCTTTATTGTACTTCTTCTTCTTCTTTTTTTATTTATACTTTTTCCTTTCGCTTTTCCTTTTCATTCCTCACTCAAGAAGATTATGTTTTTGACACATGTTCGCCAAATGTTGTTCGTTACTCGTGTTTTTTTGTTGCCACACTTTCCGATTGTGTGGAAATTTTAAATAAGCAACCTTTCCGTTCTCTTGCTTTCCTTTTCCTTTATCACTTCACACTTTCTTGGGTAAAAAACACATTAATTCTCCTTGCTTGTCCGTTGTCCGTAAGACGCCCACAATAAAAATTGCGTTAAATTTCGTTACTGGATTTAAATATGTTCCATTTATTCTCAGCACGAGATCGAAGTTCAGCAGCGTCGTGGAGCGCCGTCGACATTGATTTCCTCAGTGCCGGGTGCGTCTGACTGTCCGTCTATCCATCCGTCCGTCCGTCCGTTCATATTTACATATGTATCGGGCCAAATTTTCGACGCTCATTCGAACTCGTAGAACGCCTACTTTGAATTTCAAATCCATGCAAATCGTCTCGATGGCGTCGCCAGCGTATTCATTCTGTCTCTGTCGCTCCTCTCTCTTCGGCCTCTTCTATCTCTCACATGTACGTATAATGCTGCCTTTGTTCTTCTTCTCAGGCGTCTTGCGTGCTTCGTTTCGTTCGGTTTCGCTTCCACTGCACTGTGCATGATTTCGTAAATACATTCAAATTCTGTACGTTTATCGGTGGATGGCATTAAAGGTCACGTGTGCGCAACGACGACAACAACAACAGCAACAACAACAATGATAATAATTACTCCATTACTTTTCCTTTTATTTACTACAAGAAAAGACTGATGGAATGTTGCTCAATTGTCTCCGATTGGCGCAGAGCGGATGTGATCTAAAAAATAGATACAAAATTATTCCCAATAGTCTAAACAGCGGTCCGAACGCAGATTCAAGCAGAGTCTAAATATCTTGTAAAAATAATCGGTGATTTTGTATTGCAGACCGTATTCGGTTGGAATTGAAATGATTGATATCTGCTCTCACTCTGATGATTCGATTCTATATTCTTCAAGTCGGAAGATTAGATCACGCGGCTCCGGAGACTCTCCTATAGTCTTCTTTGGGGTTTTTGTTTATGGACAATTGTTTTCCAGATAGAATCAGATATTCAACCAGATTCAGATTGAATTTAACAAGCTTCTTAATGGACCGATTAAAACATTCAAGCGCTGATGCAAATCAGGACATGAAATCACCCATCACCGGCCACCGACCGCCTACCGAAATGTTCCCTATCCAGAATTACTGTGGACGCCATGAATTTTTCATATTCTTAACCCTTGCGCTGCCTTGAGACGCGCATGCAAAATTCAAAGCTTCTGTTAATTTAAACAGCACGAACTTCTATATTCTGAGTATTCTGTTTATTCTTTCGCTCGCAGAATATGACGCAAATGAGTGTGGAATAAATTCAACGTGCGAAGAGCGGCGAAAGAAGCAAAACCGATCCTAGGAGCGGCGGTGGCAGCGGCGCGGATTCTTCTCTGTCGCTTTTGTATTCATTCATTAGCGTATCACACTCAGTGCACTCACACAGCCAGTCGGTTGCACACACACACACACACACACACACACTCGACCGGAAGATAAGAAGCCTACGCTTGTTCGCCGTCGAGGCTGTTGTAAGTTTTTGTCATTCGCTTTTTGGTAGTCGACTTTGAGCTGCGGTCGCGACGGGAACGCTTCGGATGAGTTCGAAGGACGCGGGCACGTAGGATGCGGAGGGAGAGTTGAGGAAATGGGCAGGGTCGGATGATAAGGACTTTGAATTAATTGCCAGAGGAGAAGAGAGACACGATGAGCCTCTGAGTGGAAGGATCAACTAAAGCAAACCCGAACAGAGAAAATTCCGTTGATGAAATAACGTGGTGGCCACGCTGTGCAATTGAAATTCAAATTGTGCGCGCTGCTCGCTTTCATCATCAATTGAATCGTTCGCCGACGAGCGAGAAAAATTTGCTGATGAAGCCGAAACGCGGAAAACAAGAGCAGCAGCTGATGGATTCCTGCAGTACGCCGGATCGTCGGCGAGCATCTCTGCGTGTCTGTGTGTCTGTGGGATGCGCTTAATTGCCATCAATCGAAATTAATTGAAAGGCGAGCGTTGGCCGTTGGGATTTTCAGGCATCCGGACGAGGTTCGTTCCTCGGTATTTCTTCATGTGTGTGTGTGTGTGTGCAACCGCGTTCGTTCGGTGAAGAAAGGGTGCCATCCAGTGAAGTTCCGGACGAGAGGGCGGGAGGGTGCACCGCAGAGTTCCATGATTTGATTTATTCCGTCATCCAATTGAAATGAATTGAAACAAATCAATCCACGAGATGCTTTTCGGTGCAGAGTCGCCCGCAAACTACTCCAATCTCTCTCAAAATCAATTAATGCGGAGAGGCGTTAAAGGAAGGGTGAGTAGATAACGACAACAACAGCAACTTGTTGCATCCGAGCTGATTGCAGCCACGAATCGCTTGAGGGGATCCCGGAAGTTATCGAAACGTTCCGTCAACTCAACTCAAGCGTTTAATTCAATTAAACTAGTGAACGCTTACAACGGCAGGTGTCTGAGAATTTAGAAGGTTGCCACCATTTTGGAAGTGCTTCCGGAGCAGACGCGCATCGCGGCGTCACCGATCCTTATCTTAAGTCCACATGCGATGCTGATAACGTATCGCTGGTGTTCGTAGTTCACCTCTGAAGAGAAAAACACTCCGCCGCTTCTACTCGCATGTCCTCGTACAGCGTTTTGCCTGGCTGATAAGCAGGGTTTGTGTTTGTGTAGAACCATGAGGAAAGTTTGAAATCTTCTCACTCTTGAGTACTCTTTGAGGTTTGGAATGACATCATTCGTAGTTTCTAACCGCGGTGTAGTAATGTACAGTTAAAGAAACGAATTTCCATTAAAATCGAACCAAAAAACAATCGAAAAGATAGAAGATAATAAGAAAAGATACGAAAACAAGATAACAGCGAGGTTTCATTCTCCGTTTTGCCTCTCTCTTGTGGTAAACTTTCTTCTGATTAAAAGTGCTGCCAGGTTCTTAATAAATACTATAAAATTTCTAACGATGAGGGAAGTTTTACAGTTAGAGTTACAGTCACCGAAGTTAAGAAGTTCTCTGAACAAACATTTCAGTTTAGTTCTTTAATTTGAACTGCAACATCATCTGGCAACGCTTAGAGACGACTTTGGTACTCTTCTGCCACCTCACACTTTATGTTTCGAAATATTTTATTTCAAAAATTTCCCCACGGACATAATCCATCATTGCGAGCAATTTGCACCCGAGGGACTGAAATGTAAAGCTTCAACATGACTTCGAAAACTTAAACGCCATAAAAATGCTTGCATACATACACATAAAAATCATGCACACACACAGAAACACACATACATACAGACACCAAAGACATTACTAGTGGAAAAGAAGCAGTACATTAAAACAAGAAGGTGTCAAGGGAAACTTCATGTACAACCAACCAGCATACAGCAGGAAAACCCTTAATTGGAATAAATTAACTGTTGTTACACTTGTTTGTCCGACTGCGTATGGTGAATCCTCTTCCCCCGCATCCCTCGCAACTGTCATGACAAACAGGGCTCCAGGGCTCCACCTCTTTCAAGTCTTTAAACTAAGCTTGAAAACTCACTCAAATCATTCACATAAAATAACCTCTTCTTGAACCTGTCCCAGTTTTCAAGTATTTACTAAACATTTAATAGAAGCACACAAAAAATCTCCCTTCTTTATTATCAGCAATTCAACTATGGTAAATATAAAAATAGAAATGACACCGAAGTGATACCGACAGACGGGTTCCAATAGATAACCCCCCCCCCCCTTTATCAACAAACAGACCAGCAACCAACTCACGCCAAAGTCGCTATTTAAGGGCATACAAAATGATTAAACATCGCCATCGGGAAATCAATAGAGAGAAGCACAGCTCGGGGACAGACACCCGGATAGGAGACTCTTCATAAACTGTGCCCCACCTCCCCCTCCCGCTTTTCATGCACACTCTAGAGGAATTTAACAGTTCCATTCCATGTTCTACAAACGAGACACTAATGAAAAGCGACGCTATAAGAAAAATTGAATAAAATAAAACACTAAATGCTCTTTAAAAGGCAGCAGAACATGAGTACTGAACGCCGCATTAAAACGACGCGACCGCATTTGAATTTCAAACGCTTAGCAAACGCTTTAATCTAGCGGAGCGCATGCATGCCGCTGTTTCTAGTGGCTGCTTCCTGCCTCGCTCGATATGGCAACGCGTAGTGTAGCTCTTCGCGAGTGAGAATGTCGAGTGAGCTCTCTAAATTGATGTCGAAAAACCGTTATGTTGCCCACTGCATTCTGCGGGCATTCGAAGCGCATTCATTTCAGCAACAGGAAGTGTCTAGTTCGGGAAGTGCTGAGTTCCTAAAACGGGATTGAAATGGGAGGGGAGGGGGCCAGTTCAGGGCTTTGATTCTTCTAATTCTAATGACTTTAGAGACATGAAAACATTTTGGGAACTTGAAGTTGCTTCATTCATTATTCTTTTCACTTAATAACTGTTCACTTTCCTGAAATCCAATCAAGTATTTTTTCGATAATGCTTTTCTTTCTCTTTTTCAGTGTTCAAAACCAATGAAAGTAGTACTTCCGAAGCACTGGATTAATAACAGGATTAATAAGTAGAAGTGTCCATTGAGATGTCTTTGAGTCCCCCCTGAAGTAAATGCTGCCAATTTATATGCTCCATTCCATGGAAAATCGTTTGTAAACCAGCATTAGATTAATTCGTAGATCTAATTCCAACATTATATGCAAACAACTAGAGAACTGAACCTCTTGCGGCTATAATAGTCCTTCACAGGCCACTTGACCATCGATGGTGGTCCTAAATCTCTAATGAGTGGCCGCAAGTCATTAATTAATTTCGATAAATAAATTAAACACGCTCCGGATCTGGAGCTCGCTTCGTTGCAACTACCCGCCGGGACTGTGGGCTCATGCTCCGTCTTTGTCATCAAATTACCAGGAATCGAACATCGTCCACGCGACTCACGCACTCATCAATTTCAACACAAAAGACGGACAGACTGGAGCAAACATGCGAAACCGATAACATCTGAAGTAATGAATGTGAATTGAGGACGTGTCGCCGAAGCAGCCGCCAAATCGGTCACCAACTACAATGGCAAACAGGATGATGAACATGGTGATGATGGCAACGAAAACGACAAAGACAATCAGAAGGATGACAACGCTTGCAGAATGATTAATTAGATAATCGATTGCTTTTCCTCCATCCGCTCTGTCTCTCTCACTTTCTCGCTCCATTGAAGCTTCCAACCATTTAAGCTTTACTCGAGAGAGATTCGGACCAATTAAACGCACTCTGACGACGACTTCTACACTAATCGTCGTTCACTTTTCTCTCATAGACCACATCAGGACCAGATTCGTTCAAGTGAATCTCGATAATGATGCTGATATTTCCAAATGAATTCCAACCGAATACGGGTAGCTGCTGAAGCGGAAGGATTCACTGCGTTAGTTTGGATCGATCGATTATTTGGAGTTCTTTTCTATGCAAAACGCAGCAATTAAATCGAATGCGGAGTTTTACTTGCATTAAGTAAAAGAGAAGAAGATTCATGCAAGGATTAGCGGAGAGGAGTCGGACATTAGAAGGAAACAAATGTACAAAAGGTATGTAAGTACGTTGGTTATCCGTTCCGAAATTCAGTCGCCTTTACCTTCGTTCGTCTTTCCTTCGTTTCATGCTTTCTTTTGGTGCTTGATTTTGTGATGCTTTAAGTGCTGCGATTATTGAAAGTGCCTTGAAAATGTACTCCACTCCTTGGAACTGTCCAATACACAAACTATGGTGCATTATATACCTCATTTTCACCCCACAAAAGTTAACATCTGCACATTTAGTATTAATATTATCCGCTATAGGAATTATGGCCGTAGTCCACTCAGTTAAACATAATCTTTTGTGTATTTCTTGTCCCCCCTTAGACCAGCGGTACCACATCACCACATTATCTTCTAAAGACTCTCAGTTATTCATTTAACTGATCTCATCAAAGGTTCCAAGGAGAGTGCAGGGTATTTCAGCTTCGGCTAGACCGAGTATAGACCATTTTTTCTGGTTATTATTGATTCCTTCCAACTTTTGAAAGGATTTTCGTTTCCTTGGCCGATGTCAAGCCTGTCATAACGATTCGTGCGTCACTCACGGCGATTGGTTGGCCCATGTCACATGCGACGAATCAACCAGTCGACGCGAATGATGCTGATCTCAGCGGGCTAGTGTGACAAGGACCAACTTCATGGAATGCGCCAGATTGTGTTGAATTTGAAATTTCATTCTAGTTCTATTTTCAGAGCGAGAGAGTTAAACTGTGAATCGTAACTGATAAGATAAGAAGACTTCAATTTGTTTTTCATTCTCTCTCTCTCTCTATGTCTCTCCTCTCTTCTCTTCATCTACTCACCCAACCATCATTTTTGTCCGATCATGTTTTTGTTGTGTTTTTTAATAATCTATAAAATTTTGAAGAGATTATAACATGAATTCTAAGAAAGAGATTTCTAAAAAAATAATTAATTAACTGTACTTATTTCAACAACATATGACAGTTTTATTAGAAACTTAATTGAAAGATTTATGAAAAACCAAATCACAAAATTTTACATAAAGCATTACATTTAAAAACGAACCGCTTAAATGAATTGAATGAATGTGAAAAGCAGACGTTTTCATAACCCGAAAGCACTTTTTTATGAACTATAAATTTAACGGAAATGAGCCCAAAAAACAAACATTTTGCGTGACATAAAGTTAGCAAATGTATATACGAGTATATAGCATTATATAGCACTATATAGCATATTCTTGTCATTGTGGAATATTTATTATTATTGTTACTACGAAAACGTTATCTGGTGAAAATGTTGTTGTTGTCATTGCTGTTGTTCGACTGATATGCTTATCGTTGTTTTATTTATTTAACTTTAACCACATGTTCGCAGTGACCACAAAAGGGTTGCATAACCATAAATAATTTAAAAACACACACAATGATTTGATAACATTCAGGGATGCATTTCGTTGGATCCAGGAATTGAATCATGAGGCTTTAAATGTTACTTTGATGTTGCTTTTACCTAACAACTTTTGATAGACAATACTTTCTAAAGAAATTGTGAAGTGTGGCTAATTTACAATGTTGCTAATACACGATGTGGCTAATTTATTTGTTGTGCGTTGCTGATGTGGTTGTTATGCCGGCGAGGATGACCAACATGACATGAGCAAAGCTCTGTACACGAATTAGGAAAGCAAAGCATTTGAAGCAAAGCAATGTATATTAATACCTCCAGACACACACACAAGCAACCACACACACACGCACACCCACCCGCACACCAGCTTATCACGTCAATTAACTTAAATTATAATTAATATTTAGATGAAAGCCGCATGATGACAATTCAAAGATGAATAGTAACAGCAGCAGCCACTGTAACAGCAACAGCAACAACAATAACAAAACCAATAACAACAATACCAAACTACAGTAGATGCATATTCATAGTTTGTTGTTTCCATGAGTGTGTGTGGGTGTGTGTCTGTGTATCTGTGGTGCACTTGTCTATGTTTATATACCAATTAAATTCCCCTGTGCATAAATTAAATCATAAATTTGAGTTTCGTGGTGCATTTGTAACATTCTGCGCACTCGCTCAAAAAAGTTTGAAGCTCTCGTTCAGAGCATCGTTCAGAGTTCGGGCAGCCATCTCATTCGAGCAACCGAATTCAGCAGCAACAACATCAGCAGAATTTCTATTAAAGTGAACAACTGCTTTTGCTTTTACACTCGCATAAAAAATTAATTGTTGCCTATAATTTTTCCGTTGGGGTGCTTTAAAAGGTGTTTCTTTGGTGAATGCATTATTAATAAAACACAAAATTTATTTGTTTTCTACAAACAAACACACATATTTTTGACTGTAAATAATTTCGCAAACATTTAGCTTCGGTCAACCTCAACAAAATAACGTTGTTTAAAGTGGAGAGAAAGAAAAAAATCAAAAATTCACATTCAATTATGCGAAAATTATTCAACACCGAACTGAGCAGCGTGCATTAAAAGTACACGTTGAGTGCCGTTTTCACTTGAAAAGCAAACCACACGAAATGCCAGCCACAGACTAAAATCCGGTATCCGGCGGTACCGGTAACAATCCGGGATCCAGTTTGGGTTCCCGTACCGCATCATTCTGGGACATTCTTCAAGCAGTACTTCTCGCGGTATTCCGGAAAGCTAAAAACTATTGCAGTCCATGGAGTATTTCGTCTAATGGATCGAAGATGGATGGAGCTGCATAATGTGACCTGAAGACGTAGTTTATTACTTGGTATCCATCTCGAAACTGTTAATTTTAATAATGCTGCTTTTAAAATGCAGCACTGCGGCACGTTTGCAACATGTGTTACATTACATGCTGATCGTGTTCTTTGAGTGATTTTTGTATACTCAATGGTTCCAAACTAAAAGAGAGAGGAAAAACCACAGACCAAAAAACAAACCCATCCAAACCAAAAATAATTCCGTTGAGTTATAAAATCAACAAAATAAACAAATAAATGAATAAATAAATAAATAAGTCAACAAATAAATAAATAAATCTTTAAATGAATAAATAAACTACGAAGCCTATAAATAAATGAATACTAAATGAAGTATTATAAAAGAAATATTATGGCAATCTACTAATTCAACTTGTTTACACTTCAAGCGATATGATTCAATTCAATTTTCACTGCTCAGTCTTCGCTCGGCCCTTCCTCAGTCTTCACTCGTTCCCTTCCTCCTTCACTCCTCTTGAAATTCCACAAATTCTGCTTCTATCAACACGATCAAATATTATTATTACTCGTACTATCATCCATTTCTTCGCCATCACTGTTCGCTTTCCAGATCTCTGAAGTAACGTAAAGTACTCCCATATAATTTACGTACATAAGTACTCGTATATAAATATTAAAAGTACGATATGTCTGTGTGTGTGTGTGTGTGTGTGTGTGTTTACTCATGATGATAGAACGATTCTTCTGTGCCTGTGGATGGAATATTTATTTGCTTTCCTTCGTCTTTCGGTTTTCGTATCTGATTCTTCATTCGTCGGCGCGTTTTTTATTTTTTATTTTTTTGGTGTTCCTTTAAAAAATCTTGGAAATTGAAATGTTTTGTTTATTATCGTATCTCTATTATCGTATCTTGTTTTTTCGCGTTCACAATCGCGTTGGCGTTCTTGTTATGATTTCGACCGTCTGCAATGCAATAAACACTACTGGGAAAAAAACAACAAAAAAACAGATACGAAGTTTTCAGAATTCTCGATCATGAGTACATAATGTTACGTAAAAACCGTTATCTTAGGATTCCATGAATTAAAAGCTGTTTGGTTTTCACAAATAATCATTACTTTCGGATGAAGTAGAATCATAAATCATATATACTTATAATACTCTTACTCTTGTTGGGAACGAGGAGATTTCGAAGAGTCTCCGGTCCATGATGACGCAAGCGACATTCCTGAAGAGGTTCTTAAGGGTTTATTTAGGCTATTCACAAAATATCAGTTACTACTTCAAACAACGCTGATAATTGGCCATATTAATGACTCTTTGAGTTATTGTTTCATTTAACATTCTCTGCTTGTTTTTATCTCTCCCTCTCTCTCTCCCTCTATCTCTCTCTTCCTCTGGCCATCTGTTCCTTTTATCTGATCTCTTTCACTCTGATCTATAACTAATGAGCCATTAACCACCGCAACAACAACAACAACTCTCAAAAAAACATACATGCAACAGCAATATTTCGAAGCTCGTACAATTAAAATTCCGTCCATAATACAAATTTTTTGGTCAGATTGCGTCTGTGCGCATTAATCATGTGAAACAAGCAAAAAACCAGCTGATACTCATTCATTTATTTCTGCACGAGAACGGAATTAAAACCGAAAACTGAAAATCGAAAAAACAGGAACAACAACAAAAACAAGTACCGAAAAAACGGCTCAGTTTTGAAATCGTGCCAAACATTTCGCGTTCGAAAGCTTTTCGCGATTCGAAATACAGAGACTTTGCTTTGATTTGTAGAGGAAGGATTTTATTCAAAGTCTGACGAGATCGTAAATGGATTGAGTAGATTAAGAAAATATTTATTAATCGACCATCGATTGTGGTTCGCTACAAGCTGCGAAACGTGAAAACTAATGCGAAAGATAAAAGATTAAAGGGTCTATTAGATGAAAGAGATTTAATTAGTAGTAGCAATGAAACACCGAATGATCTCTGAAAACCGGGTAAAATGTTGGTGAAATACTAATAAATAAAGGAAGAAAAAAGCATCAAAAGCAGCTGCGGATATCAGAACGTTTCTTTATATTGCTCCCCGATAGACGCCGATTCGATTTTCCATTCTGAGTCGTTGGGAGGATGGATCGTTCGGTTTATGGTAGTTGTTGTTGTTATTTTCGGTTCCAACAACAACGCCACACACACGCACACATACAACCACATACACGACAAAAGTTGTAAACTGTAAAATAACAACAACAACTGTGAAAGCAACGAAATACCGCAGCAACAAAAAATGCGACATTGAAAAATCTGTCGCCACAGAAGTGGACACAATAACGGATACAAATGAATGCAAAGCGTCGCAAAACAGAACGTGTGCCACACATTCAGGAGATAAAAGCTTTTGTCCACCCATAAAACGGTGTCGTAACGGTTCCGCATGGCTATCTTTTTCCCTCAATTTGAATCGTAAATGGACCAATGGACTACGGAGTCACAGACCGGTTCACGAAGGGATTTGGGATGAATGTGCTCACAAATACTCAGGATCTTTCGGACAGACAACAGGCTCAGCTGTCTGCTGCCGATATTTAAATTCGTTCGTTCGTTCAACTTCGGTCCCTTCAAAATTGAATGCATCCGTTCCTTTCTGCTCCAAGGACATGTTGTTGGCCTTTAAGAATACCCCAGAATTATCCTGGTTGGAAGAGCAGATGAAGTATCAAACTCCTCTCGCAGTGACCTCGTTCTCAAACGGGGTTTTTTTGGGGCAGTACGAAAAATCAACCAGATTTCACTTAACTAATATCAACGATCTGCTGTTGCTGCAGTTCTGTTCTGTTGCTTGGTTACTTCCGCCGGAAGAATTTACAGTCATGCAGGTTGTACGACCCCGCATGTGTGTGTGTGAACTTCTGTGTGTGTATGCAACGTAGATACCCAGCGAAATTGTAACCATGTGTCCGGTGTATAAAAATTTATAACCATAAAAGACACAAAGGAAGACAGCATTTTCTGAAATGGAAAACGAGTCAGTTGCATGTCGAAAGCAGAGCTACAAAAACACACGCGTGCACGCCCACACACACACAGATTAAAAATTTAAAATGGGTCAAAAAGCAGAAGAGCTACGAGATAAAATACCCGGTGGTACTCGCGTTTTTTGTTGCTTTGCGGCGGAAGTACGAGCAGCAGCAAAGAATTGATTTATTATTGCGTGCGTTGAATTTAAAGCGGATGTTCTTTTAGAGAGCTGCAGTTCCGGTGATCAGCACCCGGGCGGGATGAGAGCAGCCGGGTTTCGCGAGCTGGACGTTGGATTTAAGGTCACGCAAATCACTACAAAATGGTCTCGGACTAAAAGCAAAGTGCTGACGGGATTCTGCGTAAGAATGAAGATAGTAACCTTCACCCTTGAATGCGAAGCTGTGAGATTAAGAAATTCTTTTGCTACGTATCTCATTAATTACGAGTTCAGGCATCGAGTATTTCTAAACACCTCGCGAAGTCGGTGATTCTGAAAATAGTGAACATTCTGTTGATTCATTGGAAGTCTTTGATCTATGAAATGATTGCCAGTAAATATTTTTAACGTGCACATCACTTAAATCTAATTAAAGCGCTGAATAAACAAACAAATGAGCTCAACTGAGCGCGATGTGATGGTCAATTAAACGGAACATTAATCTTTCCAGTGCGGCGATACACACACTCACGAATACTCAACCGTCCCGCATTCCGAATCCGCGATGTTGATTTCTGAATTAAATTCGAAAATCTTTCGTTTTCACATGAGCAAAAATTTATCGTTCTGACACAAAGAGTCGTCACCCGCATAAAGTACACAAAACAGCCTTCAGAAAAATGAGTCACCCACAAATAAGAACTGAATATAGTCGTATGTATGATGAATTAAAAAATCCAGATAAGAATTCGTTCTCTTCATTATGTGCCTCCAGCCGCTTATGCAAGGAGGTGATCCACGTGGAAGCTACTTTGAGGCAAGTGACGACGACAAGCACACTGTAGAGGAAGTGAGGAAACCGGACGGGGACAGGAACCTCAGGCAAATGAAGCCAGAATCCTGTAGCTCCTGTGAAAGAAAGAACATCGCCAACGAAGGGTCCGGGTAACGCATCGCAACGATTTCAACAGGAATCTGAGAATCGAAACAGAGAGTAGAATTCTTGGGTGAAACCAGCAAAGCCACTCGCACATCCTCGGATTTCGCTCATCTCGCAGCATCACATCATAATTTCCTAAATTTTTCACAACTTGATGCTGTTTCTTCATCATTTTCGCTGATGCAGAACTTCTAAGAAAAGATGAAAGGGGAAATTCTGCCATATCTCGATGAATAACGACATTTAGCGAACTTTGTTGCTGCGTGCTTCTTCTTCTTCGTCGTCCTGTTCTTCTTCTAAAACTGAAGCTTACGACTGTCGACTTTAGATTATTTATCTAAATCGTGTACTCATCTGTGATGTCTTCAACTTTTCCGTAATCATTTCGGAAACGCAACACAAATAATACCTAATACATTCTGCATTTTCACGCCCATCCCTCCCTCCCGCCCTCCCTCCGCATTCGTTTAGCACTACTCGTCATCGTGTGTATGTTGATGGAAGCCAGACACAATCTCTCGTTCCTCGGATTCTACTCACAGTTCGACTGGGAATGCTATAGCAGCGGATGCATCGCATGAACTCAGTTGGCAATGCATCCCACTCCGCCCCTCATGCTCCCGGCACTTCTGCGAAGCCACTACAAATCCTCTTGACTGAAGATAGTTTACCCTTGCCACGCATTTATGCCTCCCCCTTCCCTGCCCCGAACTCCGCTGCCCCACACTCATCCTTGGCAGAGTTTTTGAAAAATTTCCTCATCTAATAAAACATCATCTGCTGCTTTCGCCGTCTCAGTAGCTGCGGGTTGTTGGTGGGGATGAAGTGAAGAGTACTCAATGTCAATGTTTCTTGCTTGCTTTTCATAAATTCTCAAAATGTGGCATTTTCTACAATTCATTCTACGTTTCATTCTCCGTCTTTGAGTCTTCTCGGATGAAGTGAAGTAGAAGCAGAGCAGCGACAGCAGAGCGAAAGTAGAGCGAGCACATTCTCTATTCAATCGCTGCACTTTGCTGGAAACGCAGTCGACAAATCAAAAGAAATCCAATAAAAATTGTTGAATTTTAAACGAATTACGACAAAAAGTGAGTCGAACAAAGCATCGATCGACGGCAGGCTTCCACGGCATCACAAACAGGATAAACGGATTATTTGCAAGTTTTTCTTTTTAAATTGTTTGCATTTGGTGCATGTTGACGAGTTGGAGTCTTAAGTGGCATGCGGATGAGGTGACCAGATGCTCGGAGCGGCAGTTAGAGGAACGGAACATGACTGAAAGATGATGAGAAAAAGATGAGTCACAACAACAAAATCGGTTTTAAGGGTGAACAACGTTTAAAAGGAGGAAAGTAAAATCGAAAAGAAAAGCGCAAATCGAGAAGAGAAGCGAGTTGAAATCGCATAAACAGATATCCAGAGGACTCTTTTAGGGTTACAGTGTTTGTTCTGCGGCTCGTTTTCATTCACGGAGACTCATTTTATTCCCGGATTTTCGTATCCCAAGTTTGTGGTCTATCTGCGTAATCTGCGCGGTTTGTATGCCGCAACAAGGGCGTGCTGACGTCACGTCGACTTGATACGACATCGCTTGTCGTATGCTGACACCTTGAAATACACGGCAAGCAACGACTCACACAAGCGGCGTGGCGAACAACAGCAACAACAAAAGTGTGCAAAATAAAAGCGTACACTTTTCAAAATGTGAAGATTTCACGTTAAACACCAGTTTTATTTATAACAGTTTTCCTTCATCTTGTTTTCGTTTTTCTTTTTCGGTGAATATGTATTTCATTTGTTTGAATTATTTATACGTAGACAAGAACATTGCAAGTACAACAACAAAGCAAAAGCGACAAAAGCGAGTAAATCATCATATTTTCATATGCAGCCAGCTACGAATTTGCATACGCCAGTGTGTGTGCGTATGTCTGTATGTGTGTGTCAGCCGTATATTTTTGGGGTAAGGTTCTTGTGGCCCTCGAAAGAAAGACAAACAAAATAAATTCACAAAATATGCACGGAGAGGATGAATAAAAGCACAAAGTGAAATAATCACGGCTTTTACACGTTTGTATCTGTGCGAAAAGTTATCGGTGACCAACAACTCACCGAGTGACTGTGTTTGTGTTTGCGTAGCGGTGTCTGTGTGTGTTTTTGGGATTAAGAGTCACTGAAAAATTGCACAAACAATCGAAGTGACAGCCACTGTGAGAAGCACAAATAATATCGTCCTTTAATACATCACAGCAGCAGCACAGGTTTCATTGCCACCCCAACCCAACCCCTTGCAGCCGCCCTGATTGTCTTGCACGGCACTTTTCACCGTCGATGTCGTGCCCTTTGACCGCACTTGATTGACTGATTGACAACGAGAGGCGAATGAATTCGCACAACTCACCGCAGTCTGAACGCCGGATCCTGGCAGCCTCCTTGATCGATGAATTTAAATATAATTGAATTATCGGCGACCACGCAACAGTTTCTGGCCACTCGTCAATATTTAGTAAGCCTTAAATTCGCTGGAAACAATTTAATTGCATTCCATTTGTTTCCCTTTCAGCTCGATGCAAGTTGGCAACCCTGCTGCGGAGGAATTCAATTCAATTACAACGAAAAGTGACAGAACAGCAGCGCAGTGGCAGCAGTGAGCGAGGCGCTGCACTGAAGGGCGGCGCCGGTGCATTCGTACCCTTATCATTCTTTCGCCCCGTGTATTTATGAAGCGACTGGACGGAGAACTGATAAGGGCTCGTATCACCGTTACTTCGGGGGAAGCACGGGCAAGAACTCAACAACGAAACAACAAAACTCAAATATCTTGTATTTAAGCATCATTTTATATATTTCCTTAATAAATTCTCTCATAACATCTACTCTAATAGACCAACAACTCACTCCTCTTCTTCTTGTTTATTCCCTTCCCATTCCGGAGGATTTCGTTTTGTACTGAGCGAAGACTTCTGTCGATAGTTTATCGATTGCTTGACATGTTTGTTGTTGTTGCGCTATTAGAGCCCGCTTCAGCGCATCGACCTGGTGGGCCAACAACTCCACCCCCGCGATGCTCTCGTCTATTCTTGTTGTCAGCGCCGCCAAGTGGGCCGCATCAGGACCGCGATCAGCAGCGTTGCATCGTTGGCTCCTCTGGTTGCAGTTACAGTTGTTGTGGTCACACTGCGAATTGTTTGCATGTCCCGCAGTTTGGTTGGCTTTTCCGATGTCATACGCACGCATCAAGATATCTCGAGGCAAGCGTTTCTCGCACGGATTCAGCGGCTTCACACAGAGCACCACGCGCTTGGCTTGCGGCGACACCAGGGCGCTGCGGTGCAGTCGCTTTCGCAACCAGGTGGGCAAGTGGCCCATGAAGAGCGCCGACTCCATGCAGGAGATGAGCTTCGTTTGTCGCACCAGCTTTGAGAGGCCTGCCGTCTGCTTGAGTCCTCGAATATCGTGCACTGCTATGCCGACCAGCAGGTTCATCAGAATAACTGTGACAAAGAGTATAAACAACACGAACGTTATTTGAGCGCTCACCTCGAGCAGGAACGGCGGGTCCTTGCCGTCCGGGTCGTTGATGAGCAGATCCAACTCCACCTCACCGACCATCAACACCAGCACCGTTATGAAGCCCATCAACGGATTGGAGAACTTGGCGTCCGCCGGGAAAATGACGCAGAAGCTGATGGTGAATCCGATCAGCATGCAGAAGTAGGCCGCGAAGATCTTCGTGAACTCGGCCAGGACTCGCATGTACATGGCCACGTAGACGTCGAACACCGGCAACTGACCGACCATCAGCATCAGGTTGGTCCAGCCCAGCAGCACGGCGATGGCGCCGATGTGGTTCTGGAAGGTGTACGTCTGCTTGGTGTAAATGTAAGAGATGGCGAAGACGCTGGCGATGACGAACCACTCGATCAGGTTCTCCACCTGCAGCAAGTAGTGCCGCACGGTCAAGTACTGGCTGATGCCGTACAGCTTGCGGCAGATCTCCACGAAAGTGATGGCCACCAGCACCCACCACTGCATCTCCATGACGAACGGGTTGTTGCGCAACATGTCGCCCAGCATGGATTGCTTCTGACAAAGCTCCTGCGCCTGCTCCTGCATGACGGTGATCTCGTCCTTGCTGCCGTTGTAGCAGTTGTGCGCCAGCGCCGTCAGGACGTACAGCGACAGCCCGAGCACGAAGACGAAGCAGAAGATCAGCCGCCCGATGTAGTACTTGCGCATCTTGCCCCATTTGATGTAGAGGAAGGCCGAGCACAGGGGATGCTCCAGCAGCTCCTTTTGGCCCTCGTCCACGAAGGTGGTCAAGGAGCTGATCTCTCGCGGGTGGCAGTGGCGCAACAGCTGCCGGAAGTCCAGCTCCATTTCGAGTTCACGACTCGCTGCGTCCTCCTTGGGATGCAGCAGCGTTATGGCTGCGTCCAGTTGCTGCCTGATCTTGGTCACGGCAGCCGGCGTCTTGCGCACAATGACGTTCAACGCACTGGTGCCCTTCTTTGATTTCGTCGTCACGTCGGCGCCGCGGGAGATCATCAGCTCGACGCAGTGGACCAACCCATCCAAGGCGGCCAGATGCAGAGCCGTGTAACCCTGCTTGTCTTTGTGGTTCACGTTGGCGCCCCAAAGCAGCAACGTCTCCAGCACAAGACAAGCTCCCTCCGAACGACCCACAGCCGCATGCAGTGGCGTCCGTTCATCGAAATCAGCCGCATCGGGATCGGCATTTCCGTGCCTCAGCAGAGTGTCAACGCATTTCAAGCTTGACGTGCGCGATGCGATGTGCAGGGCAGTGAATCCGCGATGATTCTGCAAGGCGGCATCAGCGCCATGGGCCAGCAACAGTTTCACGCACTCCGCGTTGTTCCCGTCAGCAGCCAGGTGCAGAGCGGTCGACTCCTTTTCGCCGACGCAGGTGCGTACGTCGGGATCTGCGCCAGGAGCACGTAGCAAGGTGGACAGACACAGCACATGGCCGAGTTCGGCAGCCAGATGAATGGCGTTCGTGCCGTTCGGTTCCACGGCGTTGACGTCGGCTCCTGCAGCAACGAACAACTGCAGACAGTCGAAGGCATTCGCTCGCACTGCACACTGCAGCAGATTCTCCGCCCCATGCGGCTTCTTGGTGTGCACTCCGAGTTTCGCTCCTTTGGTAATGAGGAATCTGGCCGCTTCCGCAGCATTGCCGAATGCAGCACAGTGTAGCGGCGTATAGAAGACCGGTTGCAAGTTCACATCAGCGCCCTTGTCCAGCAGCAGACTCAGCGTGGAGAGGCAGCCACTGAAGGCGCCCAGATGCAGTGCACCCATGCCATTCAGATCGCAGTACTGCAAATCGGCCCCGCTGTCTAAGAAACCCGGCAGCAGATCCCAGCGCTTGAGGAGTGCGGCCCACAAGTAGCTCAGATTCTTCTCGCTATGCGAGGCCGCTTCAAAGTGATCGCTTAGGTTCTGCGCTACGACGTTGCCCCGCTCGATGTCCTCCAGGAAACTCGTTCGCCCTCCCACATCCCTCATCTGCTCCAGCAGATTGCTGCGCAACGTATCGTTGCAGACTTGGAGGCTCAACTCGCTAATCGTCTCCTCGAAGCTTTCGCACAGACTGGGTGTGTTCTCAGCCGGTGGCGATGGACCGCATTCAACATAAACCGATTCGTCCAGACTCGCGTGCTGAGCCTCAATCGTGGTGTCGCCATTTCGATGCCACCGCACATTCAAAGAGGGCGGAATCGGCTTGAAGCTGTATAAAGGATGAAATGTGGGTATTATTTGAGGCTTGTACTAGTTTCGTCAATATTGAAAAAAGGAAAGGAAATTTTAATTGTCCACTCTACAAGGTTTGAAGCAATAGCTTATTTCACCCATAAGTTAAGCCGACCTGCTTGAACATGTGGCATTGCCCCGAGTAAGTGGCTCGGCTTCTGGACTGTCGCTCGATCGAGTGCGAAGTGGCATTAGACGAAGCGGTTGGATGCCCTCTTTATAGCCAACTGTTCCCATCAGTTGATTGGTCCGATTATCTTATCGGGTTAGTTTGGATTATGCAATGTTTGGCCGGAGCTCGTCGTCTGCGGTTGTACGGCTGCCTCGCTAACTCTTACGGCGAACCGTTTCAGACTAAACTTATTTCGGCAAAAAGATCTAACTTTGTAGTACGTCTTATTTATATCGTGTTCTCGGTTGTTTGCTCTGTTGTTGTAGTGATATACAGCCGCTTTCCCAGCATCCGACTGCTCGCTTTGTTCGCAATCTTCCCCGGTCTTATCAGCATCTTCGAAAGATGCTCTGGTCTCCGTTGTAATCTGTGTTTTCCGCTTAACAAATATTTATTTCTTCTACGTGACGAAAGTGAAGTATCCGCAGCTCGATACGGTCGGGTGCTGCCACAGGGTTGGAGACGACGACGGAGGTGTTTGCACCGATGATCGGAGGTGTAGTTAGCCTTCTTCCTGAGGGGGGATTTCTCACTCTTTTAGCCTGAAGATGGTGTCCCCCAGAACACGCCACTGTTTGTGCTTGATGACCAAACCACTGATGAACCGCTGCGAGATAAAAATCGCAATCAAGTTATTGTTGGGTTGCTTTGCTCGGATTCCTATCTGTTGTTCTCTCTTCTGCCACTCACTGCTACCCTTTGGACTCCATTTCTTCTGGCGGTGAAGGAAGAACAACAACAGAGAGGGGGATGGGGAAGCGTATCCACACGCTCTAATTATTAATTAGGTTTAGCATTTAAGCGAAACGATTATCATATTGAAGAAATGATGGCAATATTTTCAGGCATGTCCATCATGTGACCTGACGCGATTTTCAAGTATTTAAAGATGAATCTGAAACCATTTCGCATGGTCCACTCTGAGAGCTTCGTTAGAAAAGAGCAGGGGACCCACTAGACTGGACCGAATATAAAGAGCAGATGATGCAAGACTCTTTTCCACCGAAATCGTCGTCTACTTTACACAAGTTTGCATTGAATGACCCATTCGGAGTTTCCTTCTTGCACTCTTCCTTGATTTCATTTCATTCCATTCTAATGCGAATTCTGAAATCGTAAAAAACGATAAGGATTCTCAAATACGTGATTACAAGACTTACAACTGAATTTATGGCGAAATAAGACCAGTGAAAATAGCAGAAATAATAAAGGAAAAAGTAGCTGTGGAAAGTCCGTCCCTCTCGCTTTCTCTCCCACTCTCCCTCTCTTTCTCTCTCTCTCTCACTCATTCAAATGCCACGCACAACCGCAAAGGATAAACTTTTTAAATCAAACAATTAAATTCCCAACGCTTGTCTGATTTCGTGCATGAGCTGTTGGAAGAGGAGGCGGAGGCGGAGGACAACACACCGGAGTATGTCACGGAGTGCGGAGTGCAAAGTGAGGAAGTTTTCCCAAGTGAATGAACCACGCGGCAAGCCAAACGTTCAACGTTCAAGCAACGAACAAGCGGTTGAAATGACAAAAGTTTGTGTATAGCGAAAAACACACAAACAAACAAAAAATACGTGTAACATGGTAGAGAGCAATATTTGGAGCAACGAGCGGGAGGGGCGGAAGGGGCTGTTTAACTGAAAATCCCTCGGAGCAAAAAACAAAAAGGGAAAAACTACAAGTGCAAAAATATGCGTGGTTATGAGCCAGAAAGCTGGAAAAGCTTCCTCCAACAACAAAAAACGAACAGAAACCCTCGTTCCTCGCTCCCCAGACACTCCCTCGATAGCAACGAATTAGATAATGGATTATTTTATTATTCTATTTCACTTAACTTGTTTTGTTTCTTCCTCAACTTCACTTTAAAGCGTTTTTACTCGACTCAGCTGGGATGGGACGATGATAGAAACAACAACATCCAACTTGTGCTGGGAAAATATAGCGGTTTCTTATCGGAGTCACAAACCCCAAAGAAAATAGCTGGTCACCGTTCAACGCCATCCTGAAAACAGGTACATTTTCATAAAAATATTACTTTAAAATAGGAGTTTAAAATGAATATGATTTTCGAATTCAATGAATCCTATAATATACCATGATTGCTCAATGGGATTGTATAAATGGTCCTGTTCCATTCGATGTGTTTGAGAATTGCTCACAATAAAACAAACGCTTAAGCAAATCCACTCGTTTTCGGACTCATTCCAAGTCGGGTTCACTTCGGCAGGATGCCATAATTAAGAGCTCGCTCAGGAGTTAATTGAAATGATGCCAATGGCGTTGCCGTTTCTGAGCCACTATTTCCAGCAGCGCCCTCACCTGAGTGCGTAATGATTTACTTGCTCCTCCGGCTTGATTTTTATTCACGGAGTAGCTTCGGTGGCAAGCCGCTCAACAAAAGGTTTGGAGTCCTGCCTGAAAACTGTTATCCAGCTCCTTTCGTGTGAAAATCTGTAGACTCGATGAAGCCCGATTCGTACGTCCGCACTGTTTTAGCCTTTAATACTCCAGTCTATCCGTCTCTCTCCCTCCTTCTTTCCTTCTTTCTTAAGCTGCTGGCTACAGTCGTAGCCACTTTAGATGGTTTGTGGCAGTTGTTGGCAACAAAAGTTATCAGTTGCAGACTCCAAGTGGGCCAAATAGTAGTGTAGAATGGCTCGGAATGTGGATAATTTTGGGGGAGGAGTATATTGGTCCATTGCATTCGGTGTGGGAGCGCTCACCTGTTACCAAGCAGAAGACGGGCAATGAAAAGCACGGGTTAAAAAGAGCAAAAAAGAGCGAGCAAAGGTTAGCAATTCGCTGGAGTTCTAGATTTCAATTCATTTTCAGTTTGTTTGGTTTTCTCAGCACCTGCAGCTTCGGACGACCGAACTCACGACAGACAGACTGACAGACCGCCCGCCAGACAGAGTTTCTTCTTCCTCCGGAGCAGAAGTTTCAATAAACAAGCAGCAAATCCTTAAGGATTCGTTTCAGAGCTTGCGAAGTTTTTCCTGGTGGGGAAAATTTAAGAATTTTTAATAGCAATTTTTAAGTTTAATTTGAAAAGAAGACCCTGAATCAATATTTGTTGAAATTGAACTTAATTTAGATTTAAAGTTAACAGTTAATAATTGATTTTATCGATAATATTATAAACAGTTTTATAAGAATAACTGAATACCTCTGAATACCGTCTAGTGTACGATTCCATATTCTCTCCTCGGGAAGAGGAGAAACAATCAAAAATACGAAAAGAAAAACAAAGAAAATTGAGAAAAATCGCTCTCGCATCGCTCAGCAGCGAAGAAAAACTGGAATCTGTGTGGATTATTTGCTTTAGTGCAGGTCGCTGAGTTCACCAGCTGAAGGGCAAAAGTTCGGTGAAATAGAATTTCAATTTGTGGCACTGCATCCGCCCTCGCCTTCAGTCATCGTTCGTCGTTGCCGTTACGCTCTGCTGCCCGTAACTCCGCAGCACTACCGACGACATCTTGAAAGAAGCGACAACAACGGAAGCTCGGCCGTTCCTCCTCCGAAGTGGACGTAACTCAGGCTTCCCCGGGGCCCTGTGGTTATTCCTCGATTCCTAGAGCATTCGTAGGCGACATTCAACCTGACCGATTCTCTGGCGGAAAGAGCCCACAGCCAGCGGCCGCTTGTCGGTTCTGTCGCTGGGTTGGGCCGGGTCTTGAGTTGTACCCGTACCTGGCGAAAACGCTTGTTGATGGTTTACATGGGAGTGAGTGAATGAAATGGGATTGAATTTAATAACTGCGAGTGATTAAAGAGCGAATGTTGAGTGTGTGCGGCTCAAATTATTCAAGTGACAATTCAAGTTGATTTCGCCAACATTTCGTCCGCTTGATTAGCATTCAGAGTAGCAACAAATAACCGTTAATTAGCGGCCGCGAATTCACCGCAAATGCAAACAACTTCAATTGATGACAAACACTTGACTGCGAATTAACGTTAAACACTGACGACAAACAAATTGTTTGGATTAAATACAAATCCACACAAGCAAAGCGAACACACAAACACACGGAAACACACAAGCACACACACACGCACACGCACACGTGCACGTACAGCGACGAGGTGGCTAACGACAATTAATACCGATGCCACTCGTACACACACACACACACACACACACACACATAAACAAGTAGATTCAGCCACTCGTTCGTGTTGGCACTTCGACACTTTATCAGTCGGAATCCTTTAAGTCCTGGACATCGCTACACAATGTTGACGCATCGCAGCGACATCTGTTGGCTGGCTGAGTGTGCCGCGTTCAATACTGACCTCATGCTTAAGCTGCTGCACGTCAGTGTATAGAAATCCAATAGCATCCAATGTCCATCAACGCTACTTCTACGTCTACTTTGCGCTCGTGTTTGCGGGGAGGGAGGGGAGTATGCGAAGGCAGGGCAGTGAAGCTGCAGCTGATTCAACGATACGAATGGGAGCTAAAGATAGGGATGGACACTTGAGCAGTTCGACTTCTGATGAACAGGATATCGTAACAGCTTTTCTGTCGTTGCTCTCGTGCAGTAGAAGAGAGCCAAACTAATCCTTTATCTGAATCAAATTAAATTAAAGTGAACCATGGAGTTTACCAAAGTTTCTGCTACCGAAAGGTATTAAAATCCGATAGAAATGACTTCAACTATTATATATTTAAGCCATAAAAGAGGTCGATCTATTCTACGATTTATAATGAAATCTTCCATGAAACATCTGTGATATTCTTTGACATGTTTATCAAAAGGTTTAGAGTAGAGGTTGCAGTTTGAAACCAAGAAACTATTAAAACTGAATATAAACTTAGGTCGATTTTGAAAACTCTCGGTAGGCTCTGCGAAGCATCAAAAGATACGAAGTCCTCATTTATTTTTATCGGCTTCCGATCAAGTTTTCCCACGTTTAATAGATTAAATTGCTGGTTCATGCTTAAAACGATTTCGGTAACTTATCGAAAGTCAAGAAAAAGTTTCACATCTGAAGGACCGTCAAATGTCGAGCGATTGACGAAAGAAAACGACAAAAAGAAGAGCAACGCTAACAGAAGACAAACACCACTAACTCACTCACGCTACCAGACGTAAAGATACACACTCACACAGCCATAGACACAGAGAGACACAGTTTTGTCTCCCTCAAATAAATGTTCTGGAAGTCTAAAATAAAGACAAACATTGTTATCACCTCAGAGCAGCAGCAGCAGCAGCAGCAGCGTCAACAGCAGGCAGTGCAACGCAGACAACCAGCAGCAGTATTGAGTGTGTTGTTGATACCGAGCTACATACATGAGTACAAGCATGTATGGCGGAAACATGATGTAGACTATCGGCAATAACAATATAATGAAACAACGACAACCATATACTAAGCATTATATTTGCACAACTATTTTGCACTCAAACAGACACACATACATACATACACACACATACAGCTTTATGATGAGCCACGAATGATTTTTACGAGCTGAAGGAAGTACGTGAGACAATGTAAGGAGTGTAAGCGGAGTGCGGCATGGAGTGGTTGCTCAATTTTATCAAAAACGCACAGTTTAATGCGGTTGACAACACTTGCCAACAACACGGTGGTAATTTCAACAGCAACAACAACAAGAACAAGCACTGTAAAACTCTGGAAACTTGGAGACAACTAAATAAATACAATGACGTCAATGTTGATGCTACTGACGATCATGATGAGGATGATGATGATCTCCTCCTTGTTGTCATTGTAAAACATCCCCGTCTTATTCTCATCGTAAGGATTTGTGTCAGCTGATTCAGAAAATATTGATTCATGGTTGTTCATCTGAGATTTTTTATAGCTCAGAATTTTTCACATAAAGTCCACTTCAAGGCACCTCTTCAGTATTACGTATACTTTGCTTCGTCTATTGTGGATTTCTCGGTCAATAAAATCCTCTTTACATATTGTGATTGCAGCACAAGTTGATGAGCCATCTTCAAGAGGTACCTCATCTCATCGCCTTGTTATGAGTCTACTTCCTTCTACTCTTCTTTGTTCTTTTCTTATACCCCATTTGAGTCTCCAATTAGACAACCCAATTTGCCCCCCGCTCCCCCGCTCCCTCACTTCTAGCACGAGTCAGAGTTCTTCCACGTCTCTCAATTCACTGGCCAGTAAATCTGGTAAAGCACAAGAGAAAGACGAATGACGGTTCGTTCGTTCGGGGTACCATCGAAAGAGGCTTAAATTCGTGGCCTGATGATGACGTAGCAGTTGCTGTTTGAATCGACGATGGCAACGGGTTTAAAATGTGAATGACTGATGGCGACATGGACCACCCAAAGAAGAACGGTTACGTGAGTAAGGCAAAAGTGGCGCCGAAAGCGACCAGGAAGGACAGAGCAAAGGCGAACTTAGCAGGGAACGAGTGAATTCAGACAAGTTGCTTGGAAGGCGTTGGTAGTTAGTGGGGCTACACTGGTTAGAAGTGGAGATAAAGCCGACAACGACAACGATAACGATATGGTTGAGAATTAAATGTGGTCTGATATGCAACAACATCCGCAGAACATCATGATGATGGGCTGATGAAATAGTGGCCTCCTCCCCTTCTGCACTAATTTTTGAAAATTTCCATTCCATTTTGCATAGCAGCTGTTCCGGAATTTTTATTACCCCATCTATTGAGCCCGTTCCTAGTCTGACTCGATCCTCCCTCACCCTCTATCGCGCTTGGACGCTCTTCCTCCCTCCTACCATGACATGTCTGTGTACATAAGTTAGTCATTCATCACTGCAACTAAACAGCTCAACTCTCAGAGACGGACACTTTCCGGAGTGTGATAAAGGACGGAGGTGGAGTGTCGAGAAAATGCTGTGAAAATAATCAAACTACAAGTACATAAGACCATCCAACCACTCTGCCAACAAGTCAGCCAACAAGTCAGCCACCATCTGAGTTCCTCGGGCGGGAAACCTGATCGATCGGAGGCACCAGAACGGGTTCGAATGAGTTGGCAGTAAAAGTTTCATCTTACAATTTCAGTCAATAAAATTTAACCTCATACGATTACAATGAAATAGCAAGCGAAAGGAAAAACGCCAGGCAAGAAAATGTCATGGTCGGGAGTGTGGCGAGGGTGCTGAGAGTGGGCTCCGTCCCAGCGGGGTAAGTGCACGAGTGGACCATGAAGATGCCGTAAAGGGTTAATGAAAATTTATTGTTGGTAAATGAGAGATGACAACTTCACTGTGGGATATCATCTCCTGCGGCGAGGGCTTGGTGTGGGTTGAGGGGAAATGAAACAACTTCTTAAGTTCCATAATTTTTTGTTATTTCCAAGACAATTTCGTTTTATTTAGTAAACGATATGATACGAAACGACACAATAATTAAACGAATCAGTGAATGAATGAAGTCATCCCTTTGAATAACGATAACATTCTAGGTTAAGGCTGAACCTTAAACTACTTAAAGACTCTTCTTTATTGTTTCCTTACACTTAAACAGACGATGTTCTAAACACGCTCTCCCTCGGCTGTGAATTTAGACTCCCATCGAAGTGGTAACCTCCACCATGAACCCACTGCTTCTTAACTTCAAATCGAACCTGTTGCTCTTTCGGGGACAACAACTTAAGCACTCCTTTCGAAACTTGTTCCCTAAACCTCTTTATAGCACTCTACTTTGTTGTACACGGAGTCGTTTTTATTAGCCACTGTTAGCGATGTTGCTCCACGTTCTGGTTATCGGGTAGTTGGTGTTGTTGTCCTTTGTACCACAACTTAATCCTCAATCTATGGTAACCGGAAGTACGTAGCATCGCTATGTCCCTCCTTGTGTCACGAGCACGTTATTGAACTGTGAGAAAAACCATGTTGAAGTGATGTTGTTGTTGTGATTGTTGTTGTTATAGTTATAGTGGTAGTTATACTCGTAAGGAGCTGTATATAAACGCTAGATATCTCTAGATTCGGTCGCTGATAGTTTGCTGAAACACGATGTCACAAGCACAAACATTCGCGTTAGCGTTTAAGTCTGATAACATTTGAAGTGTATCATTTGTAGTGAACACTCTTAGTGTAAGTTTAAAATAGAATTTCCGGAAGTTTGGGGAGATTGGGAGGTTGCTTGGTGTCTTGCCGCATTGAAAACATACAAAATTAGTCGTAGCAACATTTCAATCGTAATATAATTCCCAGTTACTTTATATAAACATATAGTAATAAGCAAGCAGTCAGAAGGAACTCGCAGACTTGATACCGGTAGAGAAAAGCACTTGAACAGGTGAGGAATCGAGGAAGTATTCGAGGCAATTCTATTCGAGGTACTCCAGGACTCCACCAACGAGTGCGTCTTTCTTCCGTCGAGGCTCCAGCCCGCTCTTAAAAGTAAACGAACACGTGGAAGAATTGTGACACAATACGGAAGAAAGGAGAACGGAAAACATATCGAAACTGAAGTGAAAGAAGCAACAACTGCAAGAAAAACTGTCGAGCCAGAAGTGAATTTAAACCTCCAAAGCAATTGAAATCAATTCCTATCGAATTGCAGCTGATTTATATAGAAATTTATGAAATGTTATTTCGCTTGAGTGTACGTCTGAGTGTGTGTGTGTACATGTGTCAAAGAACACTCACACACATCACATTCGTACACTCAATCAGCCCACAAGCACTCCACTGCTGATCCCCATCACTTCTAAGTACTCCTTCCGTCCCACATTCAGTACATCCAGCACATGTGCTAGTGTGTGTGTGTATTTGTGTGTGAATGTCATACAGAGAGTCACTGCGTTATGCACCGTTCGAAGGTCCTGCGAATGAGTGCCACGGAATGTCGAAAACGTAAACGTAACGAAGTAACTGATTGCGAATTATAACGAGTCGAGCAAATTTACCGTAAAATTAACTTTCGTTGTTGGTGTTTTACTTCTACTTGTAGTAGTTGTTGTTCTTGTATACTATAAGAAATTAAACTGAAATGTTGTTGTTCTGGTAGTTGTTGTTGTTGGTGTACTTTTTACCATCGAAAAGAACTCGAAACGAATTGTTTAGTGATTGTTTTTTCATAAAATAAGTGCAAAGAACTACCCTGGTGTTTAGAGAGAAAGAGTGAGAGAGTAGGAGGGAGAGAGGGAGGGAGAGCGATGAAGAGAAAGAAAACAAGTGAAGTGAAGTGAAGTGAAATCAACATTTACGAACCATCAAACTAACCTCAACGCTCACCCTCTCAGGAATGACCTCGTTTTTTGATTTGATTGTCGTTCTTTCATAGAAATCCACGTTCAAAAGCCGGTGCACACTGAAAAGAAAATCGCAAAACTGTAGCAACTCTGTTATTAAGTGCAGCTCAGAAGCAGAAGCAGAAGCAGAAGGAGACGCAGAAGGAGACGCAGACGGAAAGCGAGACACCGAAACGAGAGAAACTACAAGAATCTTTAAACGGAAATGAAATGTCAGAGCAGTTTACGTCGTCAGTGTTGCTGTTGTTGTCGCTGTTGTTGTTGTTGTTGCCGTTCAATTAATGAGTTGTTTGAGGTTTGCTTTGTTCAGGCCACTTTGTTGTTGTTGTTGTTGTTGTTGTTGTTGTTGTTGTAACTACACACAATTACAATTATTATGCCTGTCCTCGCATTTGACGTTCTCTCTTTTCTCGCTTTTCGTGTTGATTCACGTTTTCATTTTCCAGGTCAACGGAAATTATGAAGAAAATAAACACCCAAAGAATTGCGAAAAACGCAACCCCTCTTTCCCCCCCCCCCCCCCCACCCACCATCTAAGTTTTAATTATTTTGTGACTCTGAGCTGAGCTGAAACACGTTTTGGAACTTCTCTCTGCGAGATCCTGTAATCGATGAATGCAAGGATCATGAAGAAATAAAGAAACATCAGAATGCTCTAAATAAATACACTTTAAATCGATAAACCTGAATTTTTCTCTAAAATTGAATCAAAGAAGCATTAAATGGACTTTAAAATGTACTACTTTACTGATTGTCAAATTCATTTATGCAATTATTGGTTAAATTAGGTCAAATGATCATTAAATGGGCATTAAAAATTAAATTAAGTCTTAATTGTTAATTGTTTTGAAATTCTTAAAACTTTTCATACGATTTTTAATACGAATTCACAGCAGAAAAATTGAAAAACATCCTTGCAATTAACATGAAAAGGCATCGAGAAGAGATTTCATTCAAATCGGGAAACAAAACAGAACAACAACAACTACCACAACAATGACAGAAACTATTATTTTAATCTGAGATTTTATAGCAAGCAACTTTTTAATACAGTTAAGTGCACGTGCATACACGCTAAGCTGTACACACACACACACACACACACACACATGCACACATACACACTTACTCTGATATTCATACAATGACACAAGAACAGTTCAACAACTTTATTCATTTTATTTGCTTGGCGTTGGTTCCCTCTTCTTCTCGACCAACCCCCGCACCCTCCCCCCTCCCCTTCCTTCATTACAACCCCACGACAATGCAATATGATTTCTTGTCATTGTTGTTGTTGTTGTTGTTAGTGTTAGTGTGGTTAACTTGGTTATTGTTGTCGTTGTTTACCAGGATGTGCAACAAGAATGCACGATGAAGACGCAGCAGCAGCTCAAATGTAATCAACTCCTTCGCATTCGGCAAAAAGTTTCATTGCTACACTTTTTAGCCATGCTTTTAGCTATAAAAAGCTGATTTCTTCAAGGAATCAGGTGGAGGCTTGAGCGGTTTCTGCCGAGCAAACAACGAGCTCTGCGATGTTGCAGGCTCAATGATGCAGCCACAATGAAGCAGCGCCGCGCTGCTCTGACATCGAAGCCACAACGCAACAAAACGCATCGAGATGGAAGACGAAATTCAAGCTAAGGAAAGATTGACATCATTCAGGACAGAAGACATTCAAGCAACAACAAACAAAGCAACAGAAGCTTAAATTCAAGCCTCACTTTGAGTTTCATTGCAGCTTTAGCAGCAGCAGCAGGTAGCCACGCCCATTAGGCCATGTACGAGGTGGCGGGGGAGGCGGGGACGGTGGCTGATATCCTTGTCAGCTCTTGTGGCCCACTTGAAGTTTTTAATTTTCCCCACATGAGCTGCACTCAACGCACTCAGTGAGGCAGCAACAATTGAAATGTGTTGCAATCTGTGAAGCGGCAGCAGCAGCAGTAGCAGAAAAATATGTGTACTTGGAACACACACACACACGCACACACACACACACGCACACCCACAACAACCCACAACAACAACAACAACAACAACAACAACAACAACAATGGCAACAGACGAACCGACTCATTCATTCACTTGTTCATTGCATTTGGTGAACTTTATTAATAATCGCGCTCATGTGGTTTTCTGAGCTGCCGGCAGAGGGACGGGAAGGCTGGCGATTGAGGAGGGGGAGGGGAAATTGTAGAATGTGTGTGTGTGTGTGTGTATGTCTGTTCACTTGTATTCGTATTGTTGTGCATACTTTTTTAGCCTGCTTTCATTTATATTGCAATTTTTTACATTTTTCCGCTTGAGCTGTTGCTGCTGCTGCAACTGTGCAGTTTTCTGTGTGTATGTGTGAGTGTGTGTGTGTGTGTGTGTGTATGTGTCTGTTTTTTCCTTTTCATATATCTCCTTAACCAACAGCCAGCGCTAATGATGGAAATGTTGCAATTGCAGCCACAAACAAGGAGAGAAAAGTTGAAGCCGCAAATAATGTTCAGCTGCTGGAAACTGCTTCCGTTCATTACGAACGGCCGAGCAGTCAGTCTTCCTTAATATACCCTCCTCTTTCGGGTGCAGAGAACATACCCGAAAGTGGACCGTGGATTAGAGTATGATTCGAATACACGGCATACGAATTGGATCCATGTTAAAGAGCTTCAGTGTTCGAAAAGTTCGACAGATTAATTGAAATACTCTACTAAATGAATAAACAAATAATTCGGACCTCAAAAATCGACCAAAAATCATGGGGATATTCTTGATTTTAGCGGTTCTCAAAAAATTACCGTGGAAATCTTCACACAAAATTTCATAAAACTGCCTAAAAGTCGTGTTTGTTCTCTCTTTCAATTTGACTATGAATTTCTGTTGCCCCTAAAAGCAAGCAATGAAATTTACACTCGTGCTTTTTCAGCAGCTTAGAAAAGTACAGAAAGCATTTTCTGCGTTGCATAACTTTTTCAATTCTTAAAAATCAAATCAAATGTTGCTCAAATATGATGTTGCCTGTTGCTGGGGCGAATTTAAAACCAACGCGGTGTTCCTTGCTCCACTTACTGGCCCACTTGAGTACACACACGCCCCTCCTGCCATCCCCAGCGAGCAACTGATTCAAGACGCTTTTGCTCAAGTGAAATTCTTCTTCAAGGTTCTTCAAATTGGAGTACTTTTAATTGCACACATTAAGCGAAGACTGCTTCCAACAATTTGTGTCACTTACATTAACGTCAGATGCGCCTACAAAGCGAGCTCTTGGCTTCAACGCGCATCGTCATCATCGCCTGCATCCTCATGCTTCTCGTCTTGAAATACGCTGCCATTTTACAGCCATCAACTTCATTTACTCACTCACTTTGAGCAGCTCCAGTCCAACTTTAGTCCTAGCTTCAGTTCCATTCGGGATGCCACGAGAATAACGTCTTGATTTGGCCCATTTATCTAAGCAGGGAAGCTAAAATTTAGATGCCTTGAATTTTAAAAAGCATGCAAGTCTTCTGCAAAAACATTGCTGTCGATGTAAAAGCAGAACTTTATGATCCTGCCATCCTGCGCCGAAACATATCCCTGTCCGCCAAACTCGTGTCGGAAACACTTCCATCTTGTGTCCTTTCTGGTTCGATTACGGCACGAAATAAAAGCGCGCCGTGCATTTAGCGTGCTGCAGGAAGTGCACTTTATATGGCGAGCACCGTGGCTGCTGAATGATGGGTTCTTTGAGAAGCAGTTTTTCGTCCTTGACACGCTTTGCATCTGGAAAGTAGTCTTGAAATGCAGTTACAGTATCCTGGATACGGAAGCTTTCCAATTTAATCACTTAACCAACATTGAAAGGGTTTATCATTTGATTGCAAGTGTATCTCTCTCTCGCTCCCTCTTTTTCCCTCTCTCTCACTCCCTCCTCTCATCCTCCTTTAAAGTGGAAGAACTTTATTTCTTCGTGTTGTTTCTAAGTTCTTCAAAATGTATAGCATCCGACTCACTGACAGACCGACTGACAGTCCGACTGACAATCGTTTTATTGCGATGTCCTCATCGACCGCGCCGCATCGCAAGGCATTAAATTTTGAATGTCTGAATGCCCCCCGTCCTGCACACGCCCACCCCGAAAACTTCTGCCATGTACGCATTCTGCCGCTCAAGTATCAGAAGTTTGGAAACTATTTTTGAATTATTTGATCGTAAATCTTTGGAAACAGTGGCGATTTTTCACCGAGGACAGCGATGGAAAAGTCAAACGCAGTTTCGTATTTCTGAACCATAAACTTTGGCACATCAAAATTCCTAAACAATGTGAACCTGGAACCGAAATCGAAACCCACTAAAGCTTGACTAAATGTCATGTAACATCATTCAAGGCGCGGTGCGAGTAGAACGCGACTGAAAAGTGACTGCAGCACGACCTATACTCGGGACCCCAGCTGAAAAGAGAGACCCAGGAAAATTCAAAACACAGTATAGCGGCTGAAATCGGGTTCCGAAACACAATTTAAAACCCAGAGTCACAATAAACAGTTGCACTGCGGATTCCTTGCGTTGGTCGGCTATCCGAACTGTGATTGTCCTGCGGTCACCACAACATTCAAGACTAAAGCGGGGGTTTAGTGTCAATGCTTCAGGGTTGATATTTTGTTGTTGTCATGCTTAAAATGTTGCAGCCATGCCACTGAATGCACCCACAAAGTTCGGAAATCGTACAACCAACTCCACAATCCTACTCATTCAGGGTGCAGGGGGCGGTGGAGGGGCGCGGGGGAAGTTTTACTAAACAAACAAGAAAAGGAAAGCACAAAACGGAAAACAAACACTAAAGCGAACCTCAGCAAAATCTAATGCAGCGCTAATTTAATTACAAAACGCAAAAGTGTCGCTTTTAAGCGCATTCGGCACCACAAAATGCGCCCGAACGTCAGGCGGAAGAAGTGGAGGCAGTGGAGAAGGCGGGGGCAGCGGAGCACCAACAGTAGACCAGGAGGATTCACAAGAATTACATCGGCGATGCACAGAACAAAGAAGATCCGGGCAGAACGATGAGCGGCGGCGGCTGCGTTTGTGGCCTTCGCCGGGACAGAAAAGAAGCAGTGAATCAGAGCCTCTTTAGCAAAGCTGGGCACTGCTCAAAGCCACAAGCCAGCCACGGGTTGTGTGTTCCGGGCGTAATTGAGGCGGTGTGTGGCGGTGACGCTTGCTTCCATACAAACGGCTTGCTTTAGTTATTTGCAGCCTGGTTAAAGCGAATCAGTGCGCCGAATAACATGGCCAAGAAAGTGGAGCGAAGTCGGGAGCGTGATAAATAACAAGAGTGGGTGAGAACATTTTACCAAGGATTTACACCGCAGGATTCGGGCGAAACAGTGCATCTGCATGTGCACAAGAAGTGATTCCATTACAACATTTAGTCGGAGGATGTTTAGTTGGAAGTGAGTGAGTCTGAGGGCCCAAACAAAAGGAGGAAACATTTAGTAAGTCACTAAAAACATTGAAGTGCAAAGGAAGTCACAGAAACTACAGATGCATCATGACATGCGGCCAATAAAACGCATTCTTTTCTGCGTTTTATGCTACTAAATGTTATGTAGTTATCAGAATTGGCTAATATTGTAGTTAAGAGAGCGAATGTTCATAAAATCGTTTTAAAATTAATTGCTCCAAGTTGGACCACTTCAGAATTGTCCAAATTCGATTCAATCCCTCACAACCGACCTCACGAAATTCCCCGACCCAACAGCTTCCACACCAGATGGCATAGTCTACTCATTTGGCTCAGTGATGGTGAAGTAGTGGCTGCCCGGCAGTGACCAGCCTCCGCCTTTTAGCTTTTTTCCCTTTTCGCCAAGGAACCGAAGCAAAGAGTGTCCATCTGCAAGCGAGGCGCTCGAATCGGGTCCCCATCAACGGAGTCGTATAAACCAATTTAATGCTGACATGGCCAAAAGACAAATGAAGGCTTACAAAGCGCACTCACACACATACACACAGTATGAATGTGTGGTGATCTGAGCAACGCTGCCCCGAACTGCACTCATTCTCCACGGCAGCCTCAGAGAACCGACACTCGGTTAAACTGGCAAAAAGTACAAAGAGCGAAAGGCGATGAAGAGGATGAGGGTGATGAGGGAGCTGAGGAAGAAGGGGAAGAAGAGGGTGATAAAGGAGATGAGGGACATCCACTTAGTAAAAATTGCCTTGTTCTGGTCACAGTCGAACTTTGAAAATATATCACGCAGTCTGACAAAAATGAAAGACGCTTCATAAATTTTAGTAACTGCTGGAAAGCTTAAATACTCGGAAAGGTGGTTAGTTTATTAATGAAGTAGGTAGGTTTAACGGAACCCTTCGAGAATACACATGAACATACCAAACATCCGATTAAACATCCAAAAACTAAAACAATTCAATGAAGTAGGGGGTAAAACGTGGTATGTATTCTCTATGGTCGTCTTAAACTGAAATGCAGTCGCTTGACCTGCCTTGTGTCACATTCCTCCCATCGCCCTCTCACCCCGGCTCATCCCGTCCATCTTCGACCCATAAAAAGAGCCCCCAGCTCCGGATGCAATCAATATTGGTGCTCATATCGTGCACCAAAGCACACACCAAGACACATGCTTGGTATGTCATCCACTCCGACTCAGTGCAGGTCTCACGAATTGATATCTGCTGCCCAGCCGACGATTGAGCTGCAGCTTCTGACATTTAGTCAAGTGTCTCGAGTGTCAATTGGCTCGAAATGGCAACAACAAAAACTAATTAACACTCAATTTAGCCAAACTGACTGAAGACTCGAGTGAAGTTATGATCCATCATATCACATGACATCACAAGCTGGGGTGGAGCAGCGGTGATGAGAGTGCAGAGCGGGTTGCAGATTGTTTTTAAAGATCCATCAAATGCAGTCTTGCGTGGCACTGCTACTGACCTGGCAACCTCGTCCGATATCCCAGAGCCCCCTTCGGGCGGGTGTGTTATGACACACACACACACACACACACACACATCTACACCAAGAGTAGTTCAAACATTTAACGACAATCAGTGCCAACATTAATTCCGCTCACCTTTTTTGCTGCTGTGTCTATCGATTGATTTTCAGTTCCGCTCCACTGTACGGGGCCATCGGCTCCGGGGGCGTGGGCAGACGCTGTACTTCAGTTCCGCTCTCATGACGCACAGCAACACAAATACACCCACAGAAGAACATGTGCTACAAGCAAGCCAACAACGAAGTGCAACAACGACTGACTGCTGATGACACAGAAAACAGTTTCGGGCTCAACTTGTTTCGCATATCCTGCGTAACCGCCCACCTCAGGCCGCTGCAGACGCTTCAGCCGCTCATGTCGAATGCCTCATCGAGAGCAACAACAACAGCAACAGCAACAACATCCTCATGCGACAACAGCGACTCCAAGAGCTCACAGCGGAAGTGTTGCAGTGTTTTAGGCGCTGCTGGTTGCACACGACTGAGTGTGTGTGGCTGGCGTGGGAGCTGCTTTAGTTGTTGGCCATGGAAGTGCTTGACACCGACGTCATCCTCGAAATCGAACTGAAGCTTACATTCGCCATGTGTGCGTGTGTGTGTGTCTGTGTGAGTCTGCGTTTGTGTGTGTCTCTAAAAACACCGAAATTATTGTGCTGCAACATTTCGCTCTCGCAGGCGAACAAGTCACACAGACGACAACCAAATTTCGGAGTATTTATTTACATGCCCACACACACACACACACACACACATACACACATACACACAATACATTCGACACTACATGCTCGTCATTCACATTCGCATTCGCTAGACAGGCACTCAGTTGAGCGGGCGGCCAGAAGGACGGACAACTTTTTCATTTATGCGACCATTTCCGGTGCGCCCGGCTCCGCAAATATGCAATATCCGGTTCATCTACAAACACACTTAAACTAACACACTTTGGGCCGAATGTCATGTTTGTCACTTTTGAAATACAGTATGTAGGTCCTTCGAGTTCATTTGAGTGTTTGTGGATTTGTATCTGTGTTTGTGGGCAACATAAAGGGCTCTAATATCCCAGCCAATGGGGCATAAGTTCCTGTGTTTCCTTTTCCAGAGCGAAGAAGCGAGTTCGTTGCTCGGATCTCGGAAATCCATCCTCTCCGGCATAATAAAGTGCTCATTGATATTTTAAACATCCTGCGATTGCCAAAGCACTTGCTTTTATTGCTATAATCGTTTAGAACGTGTCAATTAAGCAGGTCGATGGTAACGTCGCCTAGTGACTGCTGTAGCATTACTTATACAGTTTAATCCGAGTTGACTCGAGAGATGTTTTAAATATTATCGTAGACCTGATTCTGGCAACCTCGTAGACACTATTAATTAAGAGAGACTCACTGAAGATGGACTGAATTATGTCTCCACAACTTATCCGCCTTGATTCAGTGGGAATTGGAATCTCTGCACCTAACCAGAGATTTAACAGGATGCGGACGATTCATTTATTTTATTTGAGTCTCCAAGAATTTTCAATTTCCAGGTAAGAAAACCGAACAAGGACTCTACGAAGTCGGACGATTCCACTACCGAGATGTCTATCATTCTGACCGGACGACAACCGACCGTAATCGTACCTCATGCGCCCCTTCCCCCTTTGATGCACGCCTCTGTGACCTTGTGAACTGTTGCCATCTTGCAACAAAGTCTGCCAGCGAAAGTGATACTTTATTTCGCTGCTGTCGTTGTTGTTGTTGTTGTCGTTGTTGATATTTCGAGTTTATCAAATAAAAATATTTTGATTAGTTTCATTCGTCGCTACTCCTCGCAAAAGTGGGCGTGGTAGAGTAACCGAAAGTAAGGAACAATAAATTTCAGGAGCAGCAATGAAATGCAAGAACTTATTTTTCTGGTGTTCGTTTTTACGAGAAGCAAGCAAGAACCACACACAAACACACACACACATACACATATACACATACATAAGTACGTAGTAACTCATCAAACCTGCTGATCCTTTGGCGACTCTGTCCCATTGTAGCCCCTGCTTTTGTCTTTCTTGTTACTGCTTTCGTTTGCGTTGTTGGCTAGTTTGTTGGTCGGTTGTTGAGGACGGCGACGATGGAGATGACGATGAGGACGACGACGATGGAGATGACGATGAGGATGACGATGAGAATGACGATGAGAATGACGATGAGAATGACGATGAGGATGACGATGAGAATGACGATGAGAATGACGATGAGGATGACGACGACGCTGATGCTGCTGATACTCGTGTTGTTATCATTTGATTGTGTTGTCATTACGTTTTATTTGTGCAACAGCAGCTGATGAGTGTATTTGCGGAAGTACTTGTGTACGTGTGTATGAGTGAATGTGTGTGCGTGTGTCCGGTTGATGCTAGTGTGGGTGGACATTCTGAGGCCACAGCAAGCAATTTAAGCAGATGCAACACGAAGCAAACTGAATTGAGTTTAATAATTAATTCGGATACCTTGATTACTGCTTTTTTGTCAAACGCACACGCACACACACACACACTATATACACATACACCTTTCCTACTTCTACATGCTCGTCTTTTATTCTATTTTGAACAACCGAAGCTCGTCTATTTTCTGAGTTTTTTCTCTGCTCTTGTGTGTCAAAACTCAGCAAAGTCATTCGTTGTCACTCACCGCGCTGTCAGTTTCGAAATTCTGTTTGCCGTAAAAGACACACACACACACACACACACACACGCGCTCTCACTCACTCACACACACACACACGTTAAGTCGGAGCGCAACATTTTAAAGCAGCTTCTGATCCCGTTGTGGACACTTAATCCAAGCGAGCCACACGTCGACAGTGTTGCCACAGTTACGCGACGTTTGCAACTCTTCGAACTTTTTACCGTTGTTCGAATTACACTCGCGTTCAGACGCATTCCGATAGAAACAAGTTAATCGTGTTGTATTTTGTTTTGTTTTTTACTTACTCAGCCCGAAGTGAAGTTTGACATGCGACTCGCTCGCTCTGGCAGCACTTAAGCTATCCTCCAACCAATCAACTCATAAAAGCATTCAATATGTTTGCTCATTTATGATGTCAAGCGTAGAGATGTGCACAGCGAGGGGAGGAGGGGAAAATACACACACACATCTCAGCTGATATAAAATATTCATTTAATGGCTCTGCTCTCGTTGTGTTATTTAACAGCCCCCCCCCCCCACCAGCACACACACACACACGGTGGGGGCATGAGCCGGACACATTTCATTTGCATGCCAACCTGCAACCTTCCTAAAAGAAATGGCGTCGGATTTCGCCGGCAGAACGAATCATCCTTGCGATGCCAGGCGAAATAATCTTAAATAAGCACGAGCTCCCGAGGAGACGAGGACGAGCGGCGAGAAATGGAAACCTTTTCGCAGAATTAAAGCCGTAAATTTGTAGCACGTAAACGTTGTCGAACGACCCCATATTAACTGAAACAACAAAAACAGCAACACAACGACAACGACAACAACAACAACAACAACAACGACTGCAGCAGCTGTATCTGTATTTATAGTTGTTGCATTATTAATTCGCTTACCCAGAAAGGAAGCAGAAGCAGAAGACGAAGACGAAGAAGAAGACGCAAGACGAAATAACTGAGTAAATATACATAAATGTCAGGATGTTTTTATGTATGCGGCTCGTGGGTTCGTGGATCCGTCAGCCACAAGCCAACCTCCTCCTCGCCCTTCGCCCTCCTTTCCGACTCCCTTTAAAGTTGATCCTACGTCATGAGTATCTTGTGGGAAAAACCCATCCACATATCAGCGTCTTTCTTATCCTTTCTTCACAACCAAGAAGCTTTAAATACTCACGTGGAAGTGAGTTTCTCTTCGTCTTCGCCCTCTTCTCCTGTCCCATCAGTTTCCTGATTCGACCTGCGATTCCGCACCGTGACTCAGCGCCATCTGCAGCGGCAACAAAGACGTCATCTGTCTCAACCTTAAATTCATTAAATTGTTTTCGAACCGTTTTACGGTCGGGTTCGGTCTGGTCTACTCTGGTCTACTCTGGTCTACTCTGGTCTACTCTGGTCTGAGACAGCAGCGTTTTGCAGTCCATTAGATATGCACACTACTTGTGCTGGAAGTGGATCCGACACGGATGCTCGAATTACTTCTGCGGCTGCAAAACAAATTCTACGTCTGGAGTAAAATTATTGAGTAGACAAAATAAATAAACTTCCCGAACACTCCCGGAGCACCTCGAATTCGAGTTATTTAGTAGTCGTCGTGGGGAGAGTTTTATTCGGAGGCAATTCAAAATTCGAATCCTCAGAATCATTCCATGATCCAAGAGTCATGCTCTCTGGAAACGAGGTAGTGGCAAAGGAGAGGCTGATGAGGGGAGGGTTATAGAAAACTTTTGGAATACTTGTCTGAAGTGTCTTATGTATGGATTTTCCTACAAGAATTCACTTGAAATCACTGAAGACGAAAGAGGAAACCGAATATTAAGTAATCACTTTCCCGGAATCAAATGATTTTTTTTCCTCGCAGAGAAGATGCAAATTAAGAAGTATTTAAACACATACTAAGTAGATGAAGAAGTAGAATTAAACATCGTCAGCATCAGCATGGTTACTTTATATGGTTCAGTGTTATTTTGTGTTGTTGTTGTTGTTGTGATGTTGTTGTTGTATGCTGAACATTTATGATGACACAAATTTGTGGTTATCGCTTCGTCCCTTTTGCTTCTTTGTTCGTTGTTGTTGTCGACGGACACACAGCAGCGCATCCTGTTAACCACGTTTACATCCGTCTACAGACGCTACATGAAATTCCACTGCAGCTGCAAGCTTTTTCATCGTTTTTAATTGATTGCCTTTATTATTTCATTATTGAATATCGCTGCGGTTGTTGCAGTCGAGCAGTCGAAGTGACATCCTGGTAGAGAGGCGAGTGTGTGTGTGTGTTGCTGTGGAATTCGCAATTAACAAATTATGACCAACTTACAAAAAATATTGTAAATTGTTTTTGTGTCTTCCTCTTCCCCCAAAAAACAATTCAATTATAATTTGAATCGATATGAATTGAAATCCTAATTTAATTTTTCAGCTGTTCGTCGTGCATCACGCGCTGCGTAAAAGTATTTTAAATATGAGTTGAAATTATCTCTGATGTTATAATTTATGCAGATCATTCAGAAGAGAATTAAATTCACCAGAAAAAATAATGACTAAAATCAGCAGGAGGATGGAGGGATGGATGGATGGACCTCATATTATCAAAGTATACACCATGTGAGCCCTCACTAGATCGGTGATGAGGATTTATTTAGTTTCTGCGAGGACTCCAGCACTTCAAATGAACGAAACGCACTACAAAGTGAACAGAAGTGCGTTGATTTTGATTGCTCACTTGATGCGGTGATTATAATGAAGTCGTCTGTGTCTGTGTGGGTGACTGTGTGGGTGTCTGTGTGTGTGTTTGTGTGTGTGTTTGTGTCTATTATTAAAGCGGACCTCACGATATCCGCAGACTTGAAGCCCGGCTGCTTTCGCTTGAGTTGTACAACTCTTCATTTGTTGACCGCGCTCGGTTGAGCTCTCGAGCAGTAGGCCACCCCTCCCACGCCTCCCACCCCTCCCTTCCCCTACACTCCTCACTCCCCACCGAGTATTACTGTTGTTGTTGTGCGATGCAAATAATATGATACAAAAAACTGTAGCAGCGTGAAAACGATGTGACGACTCTCAGCCACATCCAATGATGCTGGCAGAATCGCTGAAAATTACTCCAGCGCCTGACTCCAGAAGCGTGGGAGTCCTCCGTCACTTGGAAATGCAATTTAAATTGTCCGCAGCTACAAGGATGTCGTCGTAATCAGCGCCAAAAAGTACGCTGCAGATATGCGCACTCAAGTCTCAAGTCATTTAAGTGTGTGGATGAGTTTTAATTTTTTCGGGGTCGTCAACTCGTTCAAAGGGTCCTTTCAGTCCTCGAAAGTGTTTATAGTGTGTGTGTGTGTGTGTGTGTGTGTGTGTGTGTGTGTGTGTGTGTGTGTGTGTGTGTGTGTGTGTGTGTGTGTGTGTAGTGGTGGCTGCTACAATTTCATTTTTTATTTGGTTTGCGGAATGTTTGTTTGATGCACGCGTAATTACATCGTTGCTTCTGGCGAGATCATTAAACGTGACAACTTTTAATGCGATGCGAATGTTCTTCAAATTTTTACTGAAACTATTTAATAAAAATTCCAATTTTAATTTTAATTACTATTACTATCATTATTATTATTATTTTTATAATTATTATTATTAATACCAATATTATGATTATTAATATCAATATTATTATAATTATTATTATATTGTAGTTATTATTAGTATTATTATCATTATTATTATCATTATTATACATTTTATTATTATTATTACTTTTATTATTATTGTTTTTGACTCACTTTTAAATGTGGCAACAAAAAATGCTTCAGAAAAAATTCAAAAATAATCCTTCAGAAACTTTACGTTGCCTGAATCGCCCACATTAAGACTGGCTTAACAACCCCCCAACCCCTCAACCCCCCAACCTGACCACCCTACCGCCCTCCCCCATCCTCCAACCGCCTTCTTTTGTGGAATAAACGTATTCTTAGATGCTGCTTTGCCAATTTTTGACGTTGTAATTCTTATTATTGCTCCACTACGAATATTGTTCGGAACGGTTTTGTTGGCCTCAATTTGCTGGTCTCATCATGATGAAAAAACCGCTTTAAATTGTTCGCCACCACTGTTAATTTTCATTAAATTTTTTACAGCACCAGATGCTGCTGCTGCTGCTGCTGTTGTTGCTTTTGATGATGTTGCTGCTGCCACCGCGCTATGTTGATGATGTTGTACAAGTTACTGCTGCCACTGTTGGTGTTGTTGTTGTTGCTGTTGCTGTTGCTGATATTATTATTGCTGCTGTTTTTGTTGCCGTTTGTTGTTGCTTTTGTCTCATTTGAAAACTCATTTTCTCGTAGTTTCATTTCCTGTTTACTGGAAGTTGTGTTGTACGGTTGTATCCCGTGTGTATGTGTGTATGTGTGTGTGTGTGTGTGTGTGTGTGTGTGTTGATTTCGCTTCAAGCCAGATGCATGAGTATCTGGCAAGTGCGCTGGTGTTGGTGTTGCTGTTGTCGTTGGTCTTCACGCTTCGTTTACGTGTACTTCTCTCAGTTGCTAACTTTGTGTTTTTCAGCCTTATTTGCGCTGTGCACGCATACTTAACACCAAACCAAAGCACACACACACACACACACATACATACATACGTAAAAGCAACGCAATTTGGCAGCATTCTCATCAAAATTTTATGCTGAAATTAACAAATCTGTTTACAAATTTATTAAAATGAAACATTTTCTTTTTCACTCTCAAAAGGAGTTGAAAAGATTGGGTCAGTGGAAAGGGGAGCCGTCGATAAGCGGGTGCGGGAGAGAAGGAGAACTGAGTAAGAATACGAAAAGGAAGGCTTAAAGTGGAACGCGATGCTCCTTCCTCAGCAAAACTCAGCCATATTCTAGACATGATGACATTTTCTTCAATCAGTTTTACCTCTAAAACTCTACTATAAAACGCCATCATGAGTTCACCATTTAAGAAAGTTGGACCTCTAGGAATCTACTATAAAACGGCGTCCAACATCCATCGAATCGGATCGAATACAGTCCATGAATAAGAGACCAACTACTAAAGGAACCTCATTCCCTATTCTGCAAGTATTGTGAAAGCCCCAGAGAAGCCTGGGACATTTCAGAGAACAGAGAACTCAAAAAGGACGAGATCTTAGACGAGATCTTAACCTCGGCTGTGTAATTTCTTTTGGCCAATAAACCACTGATCCAGCAGCCGCGACTTTGAGGTGGCCAACAACTAACGGCATACTGCCGGAAGGAGGTACCCAATGCCCCCCTGAGTATGCAAAAAACCCTGTCAAGCTGCGCTACAATAAGAAGCGTAACACAGTAGCGGCGACAGCAGCGCCAGCTAAGTACAAACTGCTAAATGTTGCCATAAATTAAAACTCGACCAGGACACCGCTTCACAGGACTGCACAGGACGAGGCAGGACGCAGCTGCAGCTGGAATAACGGAAATGCATTCTTGGTCAAACAGCGGCGCTGCGCCAGAGACCATCGGAGGGTGCTTTAAGTAATGATTTTGCAGATGGTGTCAGTGTTAAAAAAACAAAGCAGCCATGAAGAAGTGGCAACACTACACTCTCAAAGCACGGTGACTTTAATGGACTTGAAACGGAAGCACAGAGACACAAAAAATGGACTCGCTAAAGTAGAGAAAAATAAGAAGAGGAAGCAGCATAAACAACCGTGTCAAAAGGTGCTGGCAGACAGATTATCGGGGAACCTGTGTTCGAATAATGAGGGCCTTGAGAACTTTAAGAAAAATGCTCCGTGGTACTCAAGAGTGCGAAGGAGTGGAAGTTGTGAAGGACGAGTGTTGCGAGGGACGTGTAGGTAGCTGAGAGCATGTCGGTCATAATGAAGTAGCGAAGCCAATGAAGACAAAAGCCGTTCCAACAGCTTCATCCTCGGATTCTTTGGAGAATGGACGAATGGAGCATCCACACAACTCTGTTGTGCGGTTGAGAATCAACAAAAAAGTCAGAAAGTCCTTCCGTTTATGATATCCAAATTAAATAATAAATACTCTCCATTTTTATTCTCTTGCTTGTTTGTTGGTTGCTTTTTTTCCTGATTTTCTTTTTGTTTGATCGAGAATTGTATCACTTTTAATGAATGTCAACATTTTTTTAATGCTGCTGACTTTATTTGAGCCGACTGACTGCGTGGATGACAGGACCCGACTGCAAGGATATCGCAGCAACAATGCGGCCAATAAATGTGTAATTTTTCAATAAAATCAGCGAATAATAATTTTCAACGCTCCGAAAGAAATAAAACAAAATGGGGGGAAAAAATATATTGCAATAACCAACAACAGCCACGGATCGCTCGGTCAGCGTCAACAGTTTCACGGAGCGCTTAACGTGTGCAAATTTTTAATCAATTAATTGCAGCGAATCCTTTTATCAGCAGCTCAACGTACAATAACAACAACAGGAGCAACAGGGATGTTCTCGCTATACTCGTTACTGGCTGCATTCTCCAGAGAAAATGTGGATTACATTCACATCAACACGGACAACAACAAAAGCAATAACAACAACAACAGTAACAACAACAAAAGGAACAACAATAAGAACACACAAAATAGTTTTGTTTTATTTAACAAAACGTTGTGCTGTCAAAAAAGCAGCCAAAAAAGTGGATGGCAACAACGATGATGAACAACAACAACAACAACAACAACATCAAGTCAATCTTACATGTTGGCTGAAAATAATCATCACACACCCACACACACACACACCCTCACACTGACCCACGTGTATGTAGCGCGAAACAAGTGTTGGACGTGTTGTCATGTTTGCTGCGGTTTTTTTTTTTCCTTTTATTACCCGTTATCATGCAACAACGATAACCCAACAACTTATTCATTTTATTGATAACGCAATAAATGGCAACAATTTGACAGCGCGGGTGGTGAATCTAGACATTTGTACAAACACGGAAGAGTGAACACGTCATGCATCGCTTTAAATTTGAGCAAAGTTTGAACAAAGTGTGAACTACAAAAGTGTTTAATACAAAAATAACTCCAAAGGTGTTCCGAGATATGGACGTGATGGTGTATATGGTCTACAAGATTACATTTAGTGCGATTTACCGTCTTTCATCAGTCCACCATCACGAACAGAACGGAATCAGATTAGATTCTGATTAGAAACTGATGCTTCAATAAACCGAACATTTTAGATGTGGAATTTTAATTATTCACCACCGATTTTCAAGCCCCCGACGCACGCAAACCGCCCTCTCAGCAGGGTGTTTCCTCGGTCGTTGCAGACGCTACAACATTTCTTTTCGCCATTCCACTGTGTTGCCCAACGCCCAGTGCTGCCAATTTTTATGGCTTCTACTCGTAGGTTTGTGCAGTAATTTACAATAATTTTCTTTATGCAGCCCAGCAGCGTTTCGTGGTTATTGGTATGTTTTTGTTTTTGTTTTGTTTGCAGTCCGGCGCTACAGTTTTGGCCACATTTTGTTTTAGCCACATTTTGCGCTGTTCTGTTCATTCCCGTCGGTCGCTGTTGGTCGGTTTGCCACAGCATCGGGGATAATATTGTGAGCATTATCGTCTGATGCTGTAGCCGGCGTGTGGCGTTGACACGTGCACGTGCCTTGCAATAAAGTGCCCCAGGCGACCGGCAAACTGTTTAGCCTTTTATTAGCTTAACGAAAACGAAGGCAGGTTGGGGGCGTCAAATTATTGAGCAATTTTTAATGTGTTTATAAGCACAGACACACCTCTTTAGCCGTACCTGTTCTACAGTTAGTCAAGTCAGACATGACAAAATTATTACGTGTTCAACTATTAAGCAAATTAAGGTTATAATAATAATAATAAAAACCAAAGCTGTTATGTAGCTATTGTAGATGATCATCGATCTTGCTATCTCTCTCTCCCTCTCTTTCGGACTTCCCCTCTCATGCGATTGAAGCTCCAATATGAACTTTATAGAACCTCAAAGAACTCCGCCCTCAACCTCGAAAGTCACCTGCTCCGAAACCTGTTCCTCAGCATTTGCGAGTACCCTCTGCCACAGAACCATCTTGTGGTTGAATCCTAAAGAACTCATTGTGAACTCATCGCGAACTCAACACGAACTACAAAGTGCTAATTACTTCACTTAACGGCCCGGGAACCAATCAACAGATCAACCGTAGAAAACCAAACACTGGAAGACACTATTTAATGGTTCTTAATTTCCATTTCGATGCTGGCGGAGGGACCTCCATACTTTGTTTGTTCTCACTCACAGTCAAAAGATTCTGGAAATTCCACGAGATACCTAAAAATAACCCTACCAAAACACATTCCTTAACCTCTGCAGTATCTATGATTAAAGTAAAAATCAATAAAATTAATGAAAGTGACATAATATCCATCATCATCATCTTAAAGTTGAAACTAAGCAACATTGTTTAAGTAACTTTATTTAATATCCATTCAACCCTGAACCTGAACTGAATTGAAGCCAATGAATAAACAATCCTAAAGCCCCCATCCCCCGCCCCCCGCGGGTGACACAACCCAGGGTTCCAGTGACAAATTTCAAAAGCTATCTACAGCTTTACATAAACATTGATGACCCAGAATCATTATTTCAATTCTATTTGGGAAATATTGTAGTTTTAGTTTTAGTTTCGAATTTAAATAAACAGTTTTTGTATTCTTTGGTCATCAGTTGGCCCGAACGCTTGAGCAAATATTGGCCCAATACATTTGTTCCACTCTGCGCTATTTTGACGGTCTGCCGCTCGCCGCAGCGGCTCGGCTGATTTATTGAGACCACCGAAGCGTCGACAGCTGCGGCTACTCACTCGCTCCAAGCCATAAAACGCTTCGATGCCATTCGTTGGTTTAGTTAAATGAAGTGGTTTTTTCTTATTTGTTTGGGAATTTTTAAAATTTCTTTCCTCTTTTTTTCTCTTTTAGAACCTCTACTGATTAAGATAAAGAAGTTTAAGATGCTAATTAACATATGTACATAGACTGAATAGGAAAAGACGATTATTAGTTGAGTGGAATTTTAACTCTTTGAAAGAATAATAATAATAATGGTATTGACAAAGAGCCTCGAGTGGAGTGTCAATTATTTGGAGACACTAAAATCTCACACTTGATAACGTTTTCCCAGAAAAGTCTTAATTAGACGTTAATAACGTCACTTCACCCGGAAAAGAAAACAAGTTTCTCAAAATTAAGCTGCCGAAAAGAGAAAAAATTTATTGACAACTACTAAAAGGATAATCATGTAGTTTTTCGTTGATTACCCAACAAAGCCTCACCAAGATCTCTCACTTTCATCTCATTGTCGCCCATTTTTCACTCCAATGACACACTCTTTGCGGTGTCTTTGTTTTCGACTTTGACAACTGAGAAATTCATCGAAAACAAAATAAATGACGGTTCTGGATGACAGCTGAGTGAAATGTAAGGAGTCAATAGATTTGAAAGAAGTGAAAGTTACCGACTTTTCGAAAAACAGCAAAAACACAGCCGCTCAACTCTGATTGATGATGAAATGCTTTTCAAAACTATTCTAGAAATAATCCAACCACTAGCACAGCAAAAGAACAAAACTCTTCCGTGCCATTTGAATCATTTGAGTCATTGAGCATTTCCACAAAACCGCTTCGTAATTAAAACGAAACCAACTTTTTTTGTTCAGTTTGTAAAAAATTTTAACATTCTTAAAAGCCGATTTTTTTCATTGTACCATCGTTTTCATCACCTCGCTCGTGCTCATGTACAAGTATGAGTATATGTCGTGTGTGTGTGGGTGAACCTCAACTCCTGCAGCTGAATTAATTCCTGCTCTGCAATAACAATTGCTTGTGTCCTTTAAATATCCTTTTTCTATATCTTATGTACATCCCAGCAGCTTACGAAAACCACATAAAAAATCCCATAAAAAAACAGCTGGCAGCTAAGTTCTACGTTCGTGCAAAGAGTAGCCTTGGAAAATTTGTAGAGTGGAAACAATTACAACAAAAATAATAGTGGAAAAGGTATCCTTTTCAAGAATTGGGATAGATACAAATGAAAGCATACATAGTATGTGTGTTTAAGATCAAGAGAGTCACAAGTAGATAGAGAGAGTATACGAAGACACATGAAAGAAAGTTAGAGCAAAAGTTCGAAACTACCGAACGGCAATCCTTAAAGCGGAAGCAGTCAGTGGAAGCAGAAAAATTATTATTTTTCTTCTTCTTTCCACAGAATTGATCGCAGATTCACGCTTTAATTGTGTTTAGACAGGGAAAGAATCTTAAAGTTAAAGATTCTGCAGCTCCGGTACTTCGATTCCGCATCATCCGCTGTTACTTCAGTCCGCTTTAGCTGCTTTATTCGTATATTTGGGCCGCCAAAATGTGACAAGCACACAGAATCACACACTAGTGACTAGAAATATGGTGCTAATGATGCAGCCTGGACATTGTCCTGGTGAAAGTTGCATCTCGGAAAAGCAGAACGGATGCGGAACAACGCACACGATGTGGCACTCGGCGGCGACTGACACAGCATTTGTTTGGCCATCGTGATTTAGTAGGACACAGTGAACTCCATGCTCCATTTTCTTATTCGGAACAGCGGCAACAAAGCTCCAAGCAGACCTGAGGGGGGGGGGCATGGAGACGGGTGGTCGGAGTGACGGCTAAATGGATGGATTTATAGAGTAGCTTGTCTGCTGCTGTGAAGCAAGAAGCAACGACGATTGGAATTCATAATGCAGCACCGTTCTTCGTAACGCGATGCAAGTACATTGGAGGGATGGTGAGGGTGGGGGAGGTGGAGAAAGGACGCCAAGTGAGAGGAGGTTGCAGTGAGTGGAACTACGAGCAGAATAGTCGAATCGATAACGTTTTCTGGACTTCATCTGGTTGCCAGCGCTACGACTGCGGTCGATTGCAATGGATAATCGATAGGTTCTCGCGAGGCAACGAGTTTAAATCTATTACAACTTTACTTCCGAATTGAACCATCTTTAAAACTCAGGAAGAAATTCTTTTATTATATTCCCTAGCCTTGTAAAAACTCAAGCGAGATACTTTTTCGTGGCAAATCGCACTCATTTATTCATTCCTAAAAATACAGTCTATCTATATTGCCTCATTTAGGTCTTAAAACCTATTGTATCTGATACTGGAAGAGGAAACCCTTGTCCGTGTCATCGGTCATTGCATCGCTATTGAAGTACATTACCAGCGGTCCTTCTGTGCCACCTGAAAGGGTATTATAAGTGATGCTTGTTTATCAGAGCTGACTTGACAAGGACTTCGTAGAGACTTACTCAGGATCACATCGTCTCTCTTGAGCGAGGTTCCGCAGAAGTAAGTTGGCTGGAATGTCGCCGCCGGCACCAGCATCGCGCGTGGAATCATCACGTAATCCTCTTTGCGCATCGACGTAACCACGGTACCATGACACTCCTCATCGAAGCCGGGGTACATAACCGGGTCGCGTTGCTGTGCCAGTTCGAAGCTTACAGTAGTGAATCTGTGGGGAGAGCGCAACGAGGACATGAACAGAAGCAGACTTCACACATTTAGTACACTTACTGGACCATGGAATCACTGAGTAGGCGCTTGAAGCACACCGCGTACGACATTTCGGGCAGATAGGGACCGGCGCCATGGTTGTAGTTGAAGCTCCTGACTTCGCCCTTGCGCTGGGTGTGGTACTGGAGGCAGCCGGGTGGCGCCAGCAGATCCAGGTCACTGTTGTGCGTCGTGAACATGTTCCGCAGTTCGGTTAAAGTGTTCTGGCCTGAAAAAGGATTCGCCGCGGACAAGAGAGAGCGTCGCTTGGGTGCAGGGCACTCCAACTGGGACACAACCAAGCGCCATGAAGAGCCCGCCCAGCGGTCTGGCAACTCGAAGCGCAGCTGCACGTGGTCGTTGCCTCCAGCGACGCTGAACGGGAGGTAGAGATGTTGGCCGTCATTGTTGCCGCAGAGAACCAGATTGTTAACCAGGAACCGATCGCCGCACTCGACCATCTGATTAGCGGCTGACTGAGCGATCGGCTGCTGCAGCGAGAACTTTTCGAAGTCGATTCGCAGCTGACAGACCTGTGGACTGTATGGCTCGACGATGTAGTTGCAGGACGCACCACTCGGCAGGGTGACGGGATTTTTGATGACAATTCGTTTCTGCTTCGAAGAGGCACCGCAGAGAAGATTGACTGCAGAAGAGAAGATTGTGGAGAGGCTGAGAGGGAGAGGAGATTGGAAGCAACTATGACTCACGCACTTTCGCAACAAACTCCATACGTTCCACAGAATCCCGAAGCCGCGCCCCCTTGACGCATACAGCTGAAGCGCGACATGCAGGTGCCGGTGAAGCCGTCGCTGGTCACACACGCATCCGGAGTCTTGTGATGGCGCGCAGTGCGCTCCGATGGCATCGCCAGGATATTCGTCACATTCCCCGCATCGAGAAGACTATCAACGACACCGTAAGCGAGCGCGAGATGCAACACTAAAATCACTGCCCCAAAATATATTTTCACCATTTCGTGATCGACTTCGGTCTCTTCTCAGTCTATGTTTCTTATCTAATTTCCTACACTTCAAAAGCGAACTTCCGTAAAGCGTGTTGCCGACGACGAGAGCGTACCTAAACTATTCCCAAAACTATCTTCAGCGTGGGCTTTTATATTGCCAAAAAAAGAAAAAGCAATACAATAATGAAAGCATCATAGCTACGCGTACTTCTGAGTGTTCTTTCCGTGTAGCGCTCTTCTAAAGAGTAAATATTTGAGAAGTTTAAGTGGAAAAACTTGGCCCCGCAACGGACGCGGACGCTGTGGATATGCTGAGACACAGATGCTTCCGTGGTTATTGAACCACTAAAACAAACAATATGCAAGTGAGCCTCAGTGAGGACGCATATTCGTCAGTATGGAATTCGGCTAATTTGGGCTCAATTGTATCTGGTCACATCTTCATTGACTACGGGTACCGCTGAACAAAGACGTTCTGTACCGTTTGCCACGGCTTTTCTATAGCAACTTCTTGGCAAACGTATTGAGAAATGTACAAAAACAACTGCTTTTTTATCTTGTATGAGAAGAAACACTGGATATTTGGTATTTTATCATTATCATTATCGTCGTCATCATTATCAGGTGGAACATTCGTTGAAATTCGCTTTTAAAGAATTGGTAGACACAGAGCCCAATTGAAACCATTTCCAATCTCGCAACTATTATGATAACGCTTCAGTTGTTCAGATATGCTTTGCGTGTACACTGAGCGAAATGGAGTGACCATGATTAAGGTGCCGGGAAATCGATATCAAAAGAAAGAAGCCCTCGATTTTGATGCTTGTTTAATTCTAGAATTTCGCCATCGGGTGACATTGGGACCTACACAAATTCTATTAAACATTCTGTTATTGTCGGTCGATTAGGTCAGAGTGTCGGGATATCAACGGCATCATTTAATCTCACAGTAGCATGGATGACGACCAAATGGTTCGAAGACTTGGAAGTTGCTGTAAACCACAATGAATACGAAACATTTCCATATGAGGCATTCAACGAAAGCTCAAACAAAAGCTGTCCTTTAGCGATAAGTTGTGGGACCCAAAGCATTCGTCCTGTATTCGATGAAGTACAGGAAAGCCCAAAGCTTCGTTGAATCAACTTTTCTGAAAGACAAACTCAACGAAACCCATACAAGTTAATTAGAAATGATATCATCGTTCAATTTCGAATTTTCAATCAATTTTCGAACTTTCTATTTTAATTGAAATATAATGGAAAGCATCGCACTGCTCGCACTGTAGAAGATGTCTTATCAATAATGAAGACTTAATTAAAGAAAAATTGCACACTTCATGTTTCTTTGATTAGGCTTGGCTGATAATAAGTGGAACACGAAACAGTGCACATCACCTCAAAACATCTCCAAAATTTTTGCAATAAAAGGATCACCGATGAACTGCTAGAGCAACAGTGTCGATAGTTAGTTCGACATCAGAGTCACCATGTATCACCGTCTTTTCGCTCTACTCTTCGTCACGTTCGTCGCCGTCTGCAAGGGGGCAAGTGTGGCCAAACCCAACTGTGGTGGCACCAGCTCCTCCAGGAACATCCAACTGCTGACGCCTGCGAACCCGCCTCGAGAGTGTATCTACCACATCAAAGCCTACAGCAGTTATGTCTGCCAGCTACGGATCGAGTTCGCCATGACGCTGGCCCAACCCGAGATGCCCGCCTCCGACAACAACCTTGCCTACGCTGAGTGTGTCCATGACTATTTGCAGATCGGACATCTGCGGCTCTGCGGCGTTGAAACCAAGCAACACGTCTACATGCCCTTCAACCGCACCGCTGGAGTCACTAGTGTGGACCTGGCCATTGTCCTGGCCCACCGTCTTGACTCCTCCGGCCTTCCAAAGCCCAGCTGGGACATAAAGGTGCGCCAACTGGAGTGTCCCTCTGGTGCTTCTGTGCGCTCGCTTGACCTGGACGAGGCGCCTGCAGATAACGCACCAAGCATGCGTAGCAGCATCAAGGACGGGTTCTTCGTGGCACCGCCAGGCTGCCTGCAGTATTTCCCACATAAACAGGGAGTAATCACCACCTTCAATTACAACCGCGGAGAAGGCACCTACCCCGGCAACATGAACTACGCCATCTGCTTCCGGCGCGAAGAGGACACGCACGGCATGCAGTGAGTTTAAAGCGCGCAAAGCGAATCTTGATCTAACCCACCACCCTCTTTTCTTCTACATTCAGACTGAAAGCGGTCGTTTTCAACCTCGGAGCAGAACACTTAACAAGAAACTCGACAATGCAAGTGGACAATTATTGCTACTCCGGACAGGTCGAGGACTACCTGATGATACCGCAGAGTACCGTTAAACTATCGAAATCCGGTTCGAATCAGTTCGCTACCTTCTTTTGTGGTCAGAGCATAGACGACAACACAATCAGAAGTGAGTACTGTCGAATATAGAGCAGGATTTTCTTTTATTTAAAAATCCTAAAACTAAAATCTTATCCGTGGCAAGCAATACGAATTGGTTATCTATCAAATAATTAGTAAAATCCGGAATGCGAATTAATTGAAGCTTCCATTCTAACGTCATGTCTTCTTTACCGCAGGCAGCAACCCCGGTCCACTGATGATGCTCTTCAACAGCGGCACGAACCACAAACAGAATGTGGCTGGCTTTTATATCAGCTTCAAACTTCAGTGAGAGCTTTCGCAGCACCACGAAAAATGTTTTTCATATCTTGCTTTGATGTAAATTTTTTGGTGATTAATATAAATTACAGTTGCATTTAATAAGTACCTTTAAATAGTTGGTTAACAGAATATGTAGTAGAAAGGATAAACTTCGACTTAGATTCTTCGCTTTAGGAAGGTTGAGAAATAGCGTGCCATTCAAAGAGAAGAACAGATACTTTTTAAAGATTTATTCAAAATCTTTTTGTGTTGCTAAAGCAAGGCAAACATAATCGACACCGCACAGTGGTTGAGAATATAGAATTCCGTCGGCTAAAAATCAGCAAACTTTTTAAAAGGTGGATATTTTCTAATGCATTTTTTCATTCAACAAAGTACAATAATTTTAAACTAAAGAGGTTTTAGTTTAAGAGTTGTGGTTGCTCAAAGTTCTGCCTTTGGAGAATTTTTTGGTTTTTGTGAAAATAGGCCACTAAAAGTAATTCTATACAATTTCTTTTTCTTCAAAATTACGAACAAGTTGTTTATTTCTCATATTTAGTTAGGTATAAAGTAGTCGCTGTACTAATTTTTTGTAGCAAATGCATAGTTGTTCGCCTATTAACAAAAAATATACTATTAATAACTCCAGAATAGTCGCATTTATATTTTTTCATTTGTTCTCTAATATTTTTGGGGGTCAAACTTAGCATAAGGAAAAGCAGTTCTTTGTTTTCTTGAATACAAAAATATTTTGTGATCGAAAGTAATTAAATTTCGATTCCAGTTACAAATAATATACAAATATCAACATTTAACACAGAAGTGCTCATATATTAAAAAATACTATTTACTAGTAAGTAAAATATGATACTTATTTTATTGTCCAGCACTCGTATGGTAAGAGAACATGTGTTATTCGTGTTCTTTTGCTTTGCTTCTCCTACAATAACAAAACATGTGGTGCCGTCCGCCCGTCTAAATTTGTTTTCAACATTATCACAGAATTATAATATGTAATAATTATAATTTATACAGAATCCAGGAAAAAAGCAAAAATCTCTCAACATAAATCCAGTCCTCAATATAAAAAACTTTACCAAAAAATACAAACTATAGAACCGGAACTATAACCGGTGTTGCTTAATCTGAATTTTCACAAAAGTATTGAAAAGTGGAATGGAGTGAACAAATGGAATTAACTAATAAATCTATCAATCATATTCGTCTGATTATCGTTCCAAAATATTACGCCTTTATAAATGTTAAACACATTTCAATTAATATAAACATTTGTTCTTCCATCGCGTCGAAAACTACATATAAAATAATACGTTTTCTTATTTGTGTAGTAGACGGGTTGCTGTTGAAGGTGAGAAAAAATATATATTTGTGAAGAAAGCAAGCGCGGATCAAGCACAAGCGTAGTTATATATTTATGCATACCATATAATTGATTAAACGAGTAAAAACAGTCTAACAAATAAGAAAGAAAAGGTAGATAGAATTCAGAAATAATAAATAATTATTTTATATCAAATGTTTGTGATAATACAATATAGTACATGTAGTAACTACTAATGTTTTATATGAATTTCAAATAGTAAACCATCAATAGTTTTTCACACTCTGGTTTTTATATTTTCTGGTTTCTAAGTTCATTTTCAATAAATCATCAAAGAAAACAAAAAGACAAGATAGATAGAAATAATACATAATAAACTTATTATTTTATATCAATTGTTGGCATAAATCGAGATCGGCAGGAGAGCTCCAATCCTGTTGTTGTTGCTGTTGTTGTTTTGGCGATGGTTACAACAACAACTCTTGATTACTTCCGGTTCCGGTGTTATAGCCGATTGAAATTTGAACTTTGACAGCCCATATCTCCTAAACAGTAAGATATATCCGATTAGTGTAAGTACCGTTATAAAGGTATTAAAAATATCTTCCATTTATATTATATTATATTTCATCGAAATACTTTTAATTTTCGACAAAAACGAATTTAAGATTTTTCAATACTTTTTTTTCAATTCATGTCTAATTTTCTAAGCAAAATATATAATTAACCCATATATTTATCTCAATACTAAGAAACTAGATATTTTTACCTTTTTTTGGATTTTTTCCCATCAGGATCGGTTCAGAATTTTAGAAAAAAACACGATTTTAATTACAACGAACCTTTTATTGGAATTGCACAATTAAATTGTTTTCCAAAATAGCAACCGTGGTACATTATATTACATCAGCGCTAGTTAACCAAACTTGGAATGTATACTGCGGCTGTAAGCAAATGAAAAATGTTTACGAAAAAAATTGTACGAAACCTTTTTTTAATTTTTTTGTTTTAAAATTTTTATGAAAAAAATCGTGCGATTTTTCGTAGCATTTTTCATTTGCTTACAGAGGCAGTATACGTTTTTTTAATTTTTTTGTTTTAAAATTTTGCCGGATCGTACAATTTGCCAGCATATTGGAAAACTCGGTTAGAGGTTCCGAATTGGCAGATCTACACCGTCGCAGAAACATATATCTCGCCAGGTATCCATTAAAAAACTTTTTTTTTCGTGAATACTGTGGTAAAGATTGTTTCACATGGAGCCAAAGTCCCTCGATAGTGTTGGTGTGGGCACCACTCTGCGGGTCTTTAAAATGAACCGAGTGGTTCACCGTAAGGTGAATATACCCTTCAGCAATCAGACAATTATATACCTGAAAAGGGAAAATTATAAAGTTTTATAAAAATTATTATTGTATTATTAAATTAAACATTACCGGCCAACAATCCGATTTAATTGTTATTCCCTGCTTTATAAATTTCTTTATAATTGGTATGAGTAGCGATGAAGATCGCGCCTCCACTGGAATCAGGAAACAGCGATTCGTTCTCCGCTTCACACCGCCAAAGACCCATTGACCTTTCACCATATGGCCTCGGTGGTACTTCCGCCTTCCAAATTTCGATTCGTCGATCTCCACGAATTTTCCGGGCCCACCAATGGGTTCCTGCCCCTCGAAAGCGTATATAACAACTTCCCGGTAGAATGACGCCCAATCCATTGCGGTACTTACGTTTATTTCCAGCTGAAAATTTAAAAATATTGTCAAAACCCAATTATATATTTTATTTTAATACAATACCTCCTTCTTGATAAATTTTATTGATGCATTCTCCAACCAAAGGTGGGAGAATGCAACTATCTTATACAGAGACAGTCTCGACTTCTCAAAAAATGTCCCACTTCGTATAGACATAGCGGACTTGCACGCTACTTTCTCCTTGCTGTTGTTTTTATATGTCTGCCAACATTGCCGTTTATATCCATCCTTTGAATGGGTGCACTTACGCAGCTTATAAAAATGCCCATTTGGACATTTCAAACAGTTCTCCTTCGCGAGCAAATTCCACTCCTGGAGTTTTCGGATGATATCCAATGTAATGGGACCATCCTTCTCCATGTTAAATAACGCAAATATTTTAATTGAGTTCATAATATACATATTCCGTATATAAAATAAACACAATCGCACTCAGTTATTTGAATAACACAATGCACAATCAAAGACACAATTCCTTGTAACGATAACGGTAAAAGTAACCACTGCCATAATTTAAAATTTCTAGACACCGCGAACATAGCTGCAAAACTAGTAACGCAAAACAACTCATACGAAGTATAGTAGTAGAATTCTAAAAAAAGGATTTAGTACTTATGTTAGAAAAAGCGTTTTCTCCTGCACTCCTACACCTATAATAATGAAAAAAATATACATAGAAAGATAAGAATCTCTAGTTTCTTATTTTCCACAAAATTATGTGGATTTATTTATCATTTTAAATAGAAAAAAATTATTGAATTGAAAAAAAAAGTACTGAAAATCTAATGTTACGTTTCTCTCGAAAACTATAACGTTTTCGATAAAACGTTACATTACATAAATGAAAGATATTCAATTTGCCTTTGTAACGGCACCGGATATAACCGGATATTTGCTATAGTTCAGAAGATACAAGCGGTTAAATTTCGATTTTCAAACGGCTATAACAATGGAACGGAAGTAAGCAAGAGTTGTTGTTGTAACCATCGCCAAAAACAACAACAACAACAGCAATTGGATTGGAGCTCCCCTGCCCGTCTCGATGTGTTCCCATTTGTTTGTTATAATACAATATACATATAATTTTAAAAATTAACTAATATATATCTGTAGCTACAAGCCATAACGGCTTAACTCGAGAGTTAATTGATAAAAATAAATAGACATGTAATAAATACATAAATACTGCCTCTGAAATATTTCCATAATTTGACTTCATTAACTTTTTAGTCTTACCCGTATAACGTATTCACTGAATTGGTATGCCGACTAAAATAGATATACAATGCCCATACAAATTCTTCAACAGCACGCTATGCTCGGAACGTAGAGCGTGCCAACGCTTTACAAAGCTTAGACCCCGAAACTGTAGCAGAACGAAGCCAGAAAAAGCAAAATTTCATTCAAAAGCCATAAAATGTAAAATTGAAAGCAAATCGGTTTGTTCGGCGGACGGGCGGCTGTGCATGTTTTGTTATTGTGAAAAAACAAAACAAAGACGAATTGCACCGTTCTCTCATCGCCCGCTGCACTCTGCCATGCGAGTGCTCGATCGATTAACTCTTCTTACGCATATTCACATACGATGTCATACAGAATTCAACAACCTTATAAGCATCAATCAAACGCAGTTCGAGTCCAACCAATCGATATGTCCCTGATCGATGTAGCTAATATTGAAAAGTTCTCTGCGTTGAATTCGCCTTTGTAATCTCTTTATGATACATACTCGTTGCATAAACCTCACAGCGTTGCAAATTAATATAAGCATGAATTCGCTTTATAATCTATTACACTCTTACAATCTATTATTCAGTTGCTCAGCACACACTAGGCATCTTAACGCATGCAATTTCATAAATTGATAATTGATAATTCATAAATTTCATTATTTGAAAAAAACTAAATCTTATCATATCAAATTAGACATATGTCGGGGACGATGACTTCGTCGCCAGTTTTCAACTGTGTTATAATCAAAAGCGCATACATACCAAAAAATTGGCCTATAGTAGTAGCTGCAAATACTATTTACTGCTTATCCAGCGTTAGACATACATACATAAGATATTAATAGTCATAGTAGTAAAATTCAAGGTATTGTGATTCATGGCCAGTGTAGTATACAAAATACATTAGTTTCAGAGCTATACAACAGATGATTAAATGAAACATTGCTAAAATTTTTGATTAGCTTAGTCTCAAACATCTGTTTTTTACTATTTCTTTTCACCAAAGGAGGTCTACAACGAACATAACGGTTCTTTTGTGACTGAACATGTGGTTAGTTTTGTGAATGCAAAAATTTCAATAAGGTTGGTCAACTTTAGAGTTATTTGTAATTTATTAAAAAAATTTGTAGTGACCAAAATTGTGTAATTCAGTTTAAATATACCAAATATACCCAATAAAGTGCACAAAGTGTTTGCGATATTGTTTTGTAAATGCTAACCATTTTGTGATTTGATTCTGTGTCATTTTAAAACTACAGCAGCCATCTGCGGTAAGCCTTTAAACGATAAACAAGTGAACATTTTCAGTGGTAAATACAAATGTACATCATTTTTGTAAAAATTAAAATTACGAAGCATACTTTCCTTTAAAATACCAATTTTTTTGCTACTTGTGTTTTATTACTGGTGCAAAAATATGGAAGAAGACTGCTCTGGGGAAGGAGTTCAGATTGTAATTTTCATTTTTCTCGGAAACTGCAGAAGATAGATCCTTCCGGTTTGAAGCATTCTCTCTAGAATTGGAGAATTTTATGGTCGGAAAAAATTTATACTTAATACCGTAATTTTAAAAAAACTTGCGATCAAAAATTTTTTTTCGGAATTTTTATTCCAAATTTTAAGTTTAGCATTCACTGTCTCAAAAACTGTTTGACATAGAAACCTAATTTAAAAAGGATATTAAGAAGCGGATATTTGGCTTTAAATCAGCAGGCATAAGTTATCTAGGTTTAACCATTTTTTTTTAATTTTTTTTTTTTATGTTAAGTAGGATTTTTATAAAATGTCCCTTCCCGCCTAAACGCGGGGAAATTGACCCCCCTCCCATACGATTTTTTTCTTGTCTCGACTCATCCTATACGCCCTAGTCTTTTGAGCCCTCTTATGCGAAACAGCCTATATATTATATATGTATACCATTTCTGGCTGCCGTAGTATAGAAATGACACTCCACCAAATGTTATCCTTTCGTCTTTTTTCAAAGTTTTCTTCTAATTTGATATATTTATATCACGTTTACTTTTTAGACTTTCATGAACAAAATTTTTGTGCCCACGGAAACATAATGGGGAGATTAAAGGCTTAAAATCCTACACCGATCGTGATGATATATATATCTGAAAAAGGGTAAGCGACTCTACTCTTGTAATATTGGGATAAGTATATAGGTTGATGATACATTTCACTAAGTAAAAAATCAATAAATGAACAACAATTCTAAAAAACTTGAAGTTTAATTTTTCTTGAAAACTAATACTTTTTCGATATTGTCATATTGTCTTTCAATACCTTTCCAACCATGCCCATAACATAAAGGTATGTCTTGTAGTTTCGGAGATAACATAACATAAGAGAGACATAAGAGAAATTCAATATAACATTTTTAGTACTATTTTTTCTATTCAATAATTTTTTCCTTAGTGAAATGTATAATTAAGTTATGTATATGTATAAATAATCTTGCTATTAAGAAAGTAGGGAGCCTTCGCTTTATACGGAAATTTTTTTTTATTTACACGGGAAAAGTATAGAATAATTCCCGTGGAATCTCATACCAACAACTACTTAATAATTCTCTATGGTGGAATGGGCCTAGTTGGCTCTTATCTCATTCATCCTCTTGGCCAAAATCCAAAATAGAACTAGGTCGTGATATCAATCTTGAAGAAAAACCGAAGACAATCACGCATACATACAAAGAGGTTTTATCAGTCTGGGAACTTAATGAAAGGTATTCAAATATAACGCGTCTGTTGAGAATAACTGCTATATGTCGAAGAGTAATTTTAAGAAAAAGTCATCTTAATTCATTCATCACTCCTCAGGAACTAAAATTTGAAAAACTCTTTTGGGTTAAAGTTACTCAAAGAGCTTACTTTAATTCAGAAATAAAATTACTATCAAAAGGGCAAACATTGTCCAACTCTAATCCACTCAGCAAGATGATACCATTCGTGGACGACAAAGGAATGCTACGTTTGGGTGGCAGACTTCGCAATGCACTCCTAGATCCAGACACTAAACATCCTCTAATATTGCCACGCGAATCGACGCTAACTAAGCTGATAATCACTGACGCACACGAAAAGACTATGCATGGGGCCACTCAAATAACTATGGCCTACATTCGACAAACGTACTGGATTCTAGGTGGCCGTGCACCAGTAAAAAATCATGTTCTTCGTTGCGTTCGGTGTGCACGTCAACATGGAATAACTGCAAAGCAATTGATGGGTCAACTCCCACCTTCTAGAACTACTCCATCAAGACCTTTTCTTCATGCAGGAGTGGATTACGCTGGTCCGCTTATGATCAAAACATGGAGAGGCAGAGGAGCGAAGAAACAAAAGGGCTATATAGTTCTCTTCGTTTGTTTTTCAACATCTGCGCTTCACCTTGAGGCATCATCTGATTACACCGTTGAAGGATTTCTCGCTGCATACAAACGATTTACGTCTAGACGCGGGATCTGTGCTACACTGACAAGCGATTGCGGTACCAATTTGGTAGGCGCTGATGTAGAGCTCAGAAAATTATTTTCCACATCATCTCAGCAACTTGGAAAACTCTCTACTCTTTAATCGAACAATGGAACTGAATGGAAATTCAATCCTCCTTCAGCTCCACACTTCGGAGGAAAATGGGAGGCTGGCGTTAAGTCGGTGAAGTTTCACTTAAGGCGCGTAATTGGAGATACTTCACTAACATTTGAAGAGCTTACTACGTTGCTCACACAAATCGAGGCGGTTCTCAACTCACGGCCATTATGACCTCTCTCAAATGATCCTACTGACTTGAATTCACTAACTCCGGGTCATTTTCTTATAGGTTCAGCTTTAACATCGATTCCCGAGCCATCACTCTGCGAAATACCTTTATCAAGACTTTCTCGTTGGCAACTTCTCCGACAGATGCTGGAACGCTTTTGGGATCGTTGGTCAAAAGAGTATCTTCAACGTTTTCCAGCCATATTAAAATGAAAAAAGAGCACTGATCAGATTCATCCTGGTAACTTAGGTTTAGGATTTGCTCTAGCAATCTATACTAAGATGGCTGTATCGTACATCATTTGTCTCGGTTTGAAAAAGAAAAAAGAAAAAAAAATATATGCTTTATAACCTGCCTAACCTATCCAATCATATTACTATAAAGATAAATAATAATAAAAATAGACAAATAAACACTAAAAAAACAAAAATTAAAAACATTGTCACAAAAAACACAAAAACAAACAAAAACCGAAAAACCAAAAAAAAGCTAGCAAAAATTGTTATAGAGGTGTCAGTGAAACACGCTCCCATAACAGTACAGAGTAGGTAACAGAGTAGGCCTTTTTGCCTAAAACTACTTTACAGGCAGCGCCCATACACGTTTCTCACCCCTCGCCCGAAGCCATAAGTGGGTCTTTTTATATATATAAGTGCTTTAACACACAACTAGTATGTGTGCAATCACCCATATATCCACAAAAAGATTGGCCAAGAATGGCTAATGGAGAAAAATTAATTATTTTAAATTGCCTCAAGAGGCGACAAACATTAATAAGTAATATATTAAATAACAACTATCAATTAATAAATGAATTAACAATTGTTAGATAATAATAATACAATATAATATATAATAATATAATATAATGTGTGGGGAAAAAAATCAAAAAACACTTACCATTCCTCAGGAAGACAGCGACCACACGCGACAAGAGTTGCACACATACTGATGTTCACCTCAATTGCACACTCCAAATAAAAGAGTGATGCAATTTTCGAATGTAGGGATGGGTCGATGTCAACCCATCAATGGCAAGTCTGCGGGAGGGAGTGAGTAATTAAGGGGTTAAGGGAGGGATGGGGGAAGAGTGATGGTGGGAATTAAGGGAGAAGGGGAAGGAAAAAATTTTTTTAATTAAATTTAAAAATTAAAATTAACAATTATAAAATTAATAATAATAAAATTATTGATTTAAATTAAATAAATTAATTAAATTTAAATCTTTCTTTCTTCTTCTTTTGATTTTTTATTTTTAATGATCTAAAATAATGTTAGTATATGAGAAATTATTAGGTTAATTCGTTTTTTTTACTTTTGCAATAACCTAACTAGGGGACGTGGAGTCTTACATATATAGGCTCAGAAGTGGAATTGGCGAACGGTCTAAAACTCCTCTAGACACAGTTTTAAATAAGAAAATCTAAATAATCATTAAATATTTTAATCAATTTTATTTTAAATTAAAATAAATGTTAATTAAATGTAATTTAACTTCCGTTTTTATGTTCTAAACGCTACACGTGTTGATTGTGGAAACTCCTAGATGAAGAACCAAGCTACCACTTGTTCCTAACCCTGGTTTATTTCGTACAGTCAGCACTTTTTCTTCCCTACCTATGAGCTACATAATCTACAATCTGTACTAAGATGGCTGTTTCGTACGCGCGTCTTTTCTAAATATGATTAACAACCAACCTAACTTGTCTAATCTAACTATATTATTATAAAAATAAATAATAATAAATACAAACAGAAAAAATTAAATGGAATAATAAAAACCAATGTAACGATAATTTAACGCAAAAAAATAACAGCACTTTCCCTTTAAAGGGGAAATGATGCTTCGTGTACCATTCGTGCGTCAGCCGACTTTACGTTGAACGAGGAAAAGACAACCACGACGGCGATGATTTTCAGTTGTTTACAAACAGTGCCATTGAGAGGTTGTGGAGCGCCACGGTCACAAGTGGAAGCATTTTTATATACTTGTTAATAACGGACATTTAATTTAATGAAAACTATTCGGATTATGAACAGAAAAATTTTAATATTATAAAAATACGAAGAATAAATTATTTTGCGTTAATCAAGTGAACTTTAAAAAACTATCGATTCTCTGAATACTTTAACTTTTAAAGAGGCTCGGTGCTGGCAATTGAACCAATAATAAGTTGGTTTTACTTCCGAGAAACTTGATTGCAGTTTAGTGAATGCTTGCCATCGGAGAGATCTTGACGTCTATGAATTTTATTTTTAATATTGTACAAATAAAGATGGCCATAAATTCATCAATTCTGCGGAATGGTAACCAACGCATACCACAGGCAGAGCTACACTAACAACGTTAGCTTAGTCAACGTCAGCTTAACGCACTGGTTTACTTCGAGTCATTCTCCAGACTGCGTATCCGTCCGAATAGAATAAAACCTCATATTTATAGATTCTTGCGAATTCATTTAAATATGGTTTAGCTATAAACAGATCAGCACAGCAGGAGCAGGACCAATAAAGACACTCAGCCCACTTGATCCACACGAAATCAGGGCATCTGCAACCGGTCCACAAAAAAGCCGCCGAACATCCGGTGAGTTTAGAAAACGTCATTGAAACGAAGAGTATGGAAATAATTATTTATTAGTATTTGCTATTTTAATATTTATACTCCGAGTTTATACTCTTTGATTGTTGAAATTAAGTCAAACATGTCGGCGAGGTGAAATGTTGCAGACACAAATGTTGACAGAAACTAATAATAGTAGCTTCAAATCTGATCAAATAATCTACATCAAAATGTTTTACTGCTTTACACAAATATAAATAACGGTAAATTATGCTGGAAATGATTCCCATGAAAATATTCGTATAATCACTAAAGGAAACACAGAAACAATAGCAACATTTTACTTAGTCACTATTTCAACCATTTTAACTCAGTGAGCATTAAATTAAAAATAACTTCAACAATTCTAAAGTTCAATTTTTATATTTATTTGTTTCCTAAATCTTAATTTTTTCTAAAATAATATTGTATTAAAATACTTCAAAGACACATTTATTGAAGATGTTGCCATTTGTTTAGATTTCAGCATTGGTGTTGCTTTTGTTGTTGCTATTGTAATCAGTACCACGAGCGATAATAAAATTCTGCACTACTTTTAATTAATTTGTATACCCTACACCTTAAGGTTAAGGGTATATTCACTTTGTCACGAAATGTGTAACGCATAGAAATAGAGACGATAGGTATAGAAAAGTATATATATGTATTCTTGATCAGCGTGACCTCCTGAGTCGATTTAGCCATGTCTGTCCGTCTTTCTGTCTGTTGAAATCACGATCACAGGAGAACCGGTGAAGATATCGTGAGGAAATTTTGCAGAAATATTGTTTCTTGTGGTGTGCAGGTTGGTATTGAAAATGGATGAAATCTAAAATCGATCCACGACCACGCCTATTTTTTTATTAAAAATGTGATATCAGCGTTCGTTTTTGAGTTATGACAACAAAATTTCATTCTTGGGTATAGAGTAGCATTATTCGTTAATATGCCAAATATGGGCGTGATCCGCCCACTTTTACACACAGACAAAAGAGGTCTTAAATGGTTATATTGTTAAATATAAAAACTTCCTGAATAAAACTTTACATAACAACTTATTTTCCAATAAAACTTTATAACAGCAAAACTAGCCGCGGTCCGCCCACTTTTACACTACTTATACAGTATAGCTCATGACAACAAATTTGTTACCACGGAAATAAAGTTTACATTTAAACAAAATAATAAAACATCTAAGCTAGTTATTTTGTTTGGAAAACAGGTAACGACCACGCCTACTATTTATACAGAGGCGTCGCTAGGACTCATGGAGCCCGGGACGGTTAATCAACTTGCAACCCCAAAAATTCCTATAATGCAATAAGTCAAAACTTGATTTCCAAAACTGACGCCCTCACCCCCCCTAGCTACGCCTCTGTATTTATACCCGTCTGTGATTAAATGTGTTTATAAGTTAGCTTTCCTTATAACCACACATTCCTCTAGTTTCCGTTTGTATTTCACTCTATAATGCTACTGTTCTGCAATGATTAATAATTAATTAATATAATTAATAATAAGATGATTTTTCAAAACATTTGGGTGTAGGGTATCTAAGATTCGGACAGGCCGAATATAGCACTCTTACTGGTTTTAATTAATTTAATCAGTTTGCACTTTTTCAATGCGAAATCTTCAATTGCGCAGCGATTGTCGGCTTTCGAAGATAAAATGTAAAGAGAAGGAAAGAAGAAGAAGGAGCAGCAGGAAATAGTAACAAATTAAAAGCATTAGAAAAGCACAAGAATTTTAATGAAGTCACACAAAAAAACGATGGAAAATGTGTGCAATTCTTGAGAGGTACGTAGTTACAGCGTGAATAGTTTTGAGAGCGTGTGAATCTAAACACCGAAGAAGTGTGGGGGTGGGGGGAGGCTGCACAGGCCGGGTGTTCAACCGCTTGTCCTAATAAGGCACCCGCTGGGGCTCTGTTTCTGTCGGCGGTAACTAATTAAGGCTCAGACACAAGAAAGACTTTAATTGGAGTTTAACAAGTGTTGACAGCGGTGGTAATGAGTTAGAGATGAATGAGTTACGAATGAATGAGTTTATGGATCCCCTTTAAAAAGACTTTTAATGAATTGTTAAACAATAAAACAAGGAATTAAAAAATAGATAGAAACTAAAGACAGATCTACAATGAAGTACAAACTCTTCAAAGAAATCAATTTGCAGTCTGAACTACCGTCATCAACTTCATCAAGAATAGTACAACACCAACAGTACACATACAGTATTTATATTTGCACATACTCGTCTATAACATGATCTGCTTCAACCCGATTTGACTTGAGCGCTGAGTCGAACTTACACAGATACGAGGATTGGCGTTCGGTGTCATTGCCGTCCTCTTCATCCTGGGTGGGATGATCAGCGATACTCGTGGATGACTCTACAGAGATTGCCGACTAAATCCAGCTGCCAGAGCGTTGCACATTTCGTGACTACTGAATGAACAGTGGGAGTTGCAAGTCAAACCTCAAGCAAAAAAGGAACCTGAATAAACGTGAATAACCCAACCATGCAACATTAAACACGATTCAATAAAAAAGAAATCACCACAAATACAAGAACAACAACGACTTTAACAACTTTTTAGAGCATCATTCAGTGAAAAATTCTTGAATAGAAACGAAAAACAGAACCAGACGTAATAATAAGAGGAAAACAACCAACCAATTAGTCCATCGTGGCCGAACAGACATGACGAGCGAGACAGACAGACGTACACCGTAGACATGGATGGACACAGGAATAGATGAATGTGTATACAGATTAATAGATGGACAGATTAATGGAAGGAAGTGGAGTCAGAGAGAGAGGGGAATGAAGAGGGGAACATCAAGTAATGAGAAGATGATGTTGATGTTGATGAATGAATGATGATGTTGAGGATTTGACTTTTAAACCGATAGACGTTTAAGAAACTTTTTTAAATAGTTAAAATAGCAGACAAACGAATTTAGTGAGCTCATCATAAGCTCGAATGTTTCAAGTCTCAAGTAGGACTGCAAAATAAGGAGTGTCCACTTAAAAATTTCGACCATTACAAGGTTCGCAAAAAATGTTGAATTCAGAAAGTGCTGAGTCAATAAAATCATTATTAATTGTTATTATTAGTTGATGATAACAAGTCATAATTTTTAACTTGTCATGTGGCAAGAAGAAACACTCTTTTGGCACCACGGGTAACGCGTGTACTGCCGCCCCTTTCCCCCCTTTAGCATCACCACAACCGTTGTATTTTTAGCACCGTTCTGCTAGCCAATCACCAATCAGTTGGTGTCTTGGAAAAACACCAGCTTTATGAGGTGTAACGCAGATGGACGCATTCATCATTTGTCGCACGTACAACGCTGCGCTGTCAGACGCATAGAAACGCTGTGCGGCGCTGCATGGTGCTCGATAGATAATGAACCATGCGTTGGTGCGATAGTGCAGCTGCACCACGCCCTCTACTCGCCCCCCACCGCACAAGTCTCAATCCCGTAAAGCAACTGCTCGAGGTGAGCTTTTGTGTTGCGGCGTCGCGACCGTCTGACTTCGCGTTGATTAATACGACTTGCAGCAAGCGAACTGCTTTTACTGCAGTTGTTGTTGTTATTCTTGTTATTGTCAAAGTGTTGCCGCAGTCTTCAGTATGTAATTAAACCAAAAATGGACAATGATGATGATGATGACGATGACGTTAATGACGCTATTTTACGCAACTGCTTGAATTCAAGTCCATTTCAATCCTTTGATAGTTCTCAGTGTGCATGGTACTTAATATTTATAGTACATGTGTATACGAACGAATATAAAAATAATCGATCGATTAGTTGGTTTTTTTTCAAACTGGATTCAGTTGCCAAGCGAAGAAAAAGCAGCAGCAGCAGTTTTTGTTGTCTTTCCTGATTCTCTAAACAAGTAAGCAAATAATAATAAAATGTTGGAATTAATTACAAAAAAATTAAACCTCTCTGGCAGCACGCGCAGCCGCCCACAGATGCATCTAGTGTGTGAGCGATGCGTTGCTTTCGAAGCATGTGCTAAAAATCATCAATGGTCGGCATTGATTGTATCCTGGCACCTGTTTTAATGGAAATGATGATAATGATGATTAAATAGGGACAACCGAAGAGTCAGCCGAACGCCAGTACGACGAACGACGGGATGTATTTTTGATGAACGCAACCGTAACACGAAATGTTGATGAACTTTAATTTGACGTCTCTGTGATGCGCACCGTCGAATGCGAGATGCGCTCGTCGCAAGTCAGTTAGTTTGTCGTCTGTCTGTCAGTCTGCCGGCAGCGTCTGTCTGTTCGTTCAGACGCATGTTGCTTATAATGTAATGTACAATAATTAAACAGCAGCAGCAACGACGAAAACAACTACAACAACAATCGATTTAATTTACATTGCAGCGTCGTTGTTTGCACTCTTTTTAAAAACAAAAGAACAACAACAACTCTAGTGCAGCCGATCTAAGCAATTGTTGTTGTTTGTTGTTGGTGTTGTTGTTGCCTACCTATTTGGCAGCACATGTGGCTCCGGTCCAACTGATTTGGTTCGTCCGTCTCTCATCAGTGCTAAAAAATGCATTCATTTGCAAAACGCATAAAATGTCTAGATTATCACGGTTTTTCCGATTTATACGTATGTGTGTAATTTAAAAGGTGACAGTTTGTGGTTTTATTATTTCTGGCATATGAATTCCGTGATGTGGTACCGGTACCAGTGCAGAGAATAAGAAAAGAAAGAAGAAAAGAAAGGAGCAGAAGAATCAGCAGCAGACGAAACCGAGGAAAAGGAAGAAACATTCGTCTGATTTGAAGTGAGCTTGAAGTTGAGTTGAGCTGAAGTTCATTTCGAGTTGAGTTGGAATCGACTTGAAATATTGAAATTTATTAGAGTTGAGTGTCAAGTTCTATTGAAGTTAATTTAAGGATGAGTTCAACAAATGGTATTACTAGGATTCCGTTTCAAGGACTCTACCACGCTTTAAGCAATATTTCCCTGCTCTGTCGTTGAGAACAAAGAATCTCAACGAATCGACGGCTTTTTTTTATTTCCCCGAGATTTATTAATAAATGAGCCGAAAATAATGTGAATTACTAATTTAATTATAATTATAGTGAAACGTCTGATTTCTAAATTGAGTTGCTTTAAAAAATATTGTTGTAAAACATTTTATGTCTCTGCACTCGTATTTTGGCCATTTGCCCAATCGAATAATTGAATGTTCTTCAAGTCAGTGTGCCCAAAAAAATGCCCACAAGACTTCAAGCGAAAGATGTTCAAGCGATTTTATTATCTCATATTTCTATTTTATTATTCTATTCTATTCTATTCCTTTCTTCGAGTATTCTATTTGAATGTAATTTGTATCCGTGTTTAAAACAACTCATTGTCACCTCTTACATCTGCTCGACTCGACCCAACCCAACCCTACTCTTGCTCCAACATTTCCTGGAATCAGACGGAATAAAAACTCTTCACGAACCATCGCATTCCATCGCAAGCTGACCATGAAACGTGACGCCTCTTTTGCGGCCTTCAGTAGCCACTTTTTAGCTAGTAAAGCCACAGAATGCTTGGTTCGTAAGAAGGCTCATCAATTCTTTGAAAGGAGATGGCAAAACACGATACTCGGAGTAGAAGGAGTACAAGAACGAGCATAGCAACCAGCTTCAGTGACTTGTTGCAGCAACACAGAAGATATCTCGGAAAGGGATCTATACTCTGCCCGTTTCAGGTGCAGCTCCTGCCTGCATGAATGAGTGAACCACTGAAGCCAATTAAAAGTTGACGAAGCAAGTATGAGAGCCTCGTGCCAGCCTTCAGTTGACAACTTCTACCATAAGAGCTCAAAGCTGAACTCTGGTTTAACCCTTTCTGTCGCAGCTGAGGACTTTCCAGAGGTTCCAACTGCATACATAATTTTTTAACATGCATTTAATATTCGCATAAGAGTTGCGTTTTATGCAGTTTTAGTAGAATATAAGAATATAGTTACTTTTCCTGATTTGTGATAACTTTTAATGTTTATAATGAAATTTAAATTTAACGAATCTAAAGAAATCTCTACAAACAAAAGAAATACTATTATCAACTTAGAAAACCTGAAGGAAACTCTTGGAAATCTTCTTAAAATACATACTAACAAAATCTAGAGTTTGATCTGATTAACGCAAATGTAACAAGATAAATACGTCATCCTAAAGCACACACACACACACGCACAATATTATTTGTCACATCACTCAACAAGAATTGCGTGTCACAACAACATGAGACAAGAGAGTGCTCGCAGTGAATCAACATCAGGTACTCACTTAGATTAGTCAAGTGTTGTTAGTCGCTAAGTTAGTCTAAGAAAACTTAATTATGATGGCAGAGATTGTGTATTTTTGTATCCACTCACGTCGAGTGCCTCGCATGATACGATATCAACACAGAAATCTGAAGCAAACGAGGATTGATTCGCCAATAAAGCATCCCATCGCACTCGTGAAGTACACTGAAATAAAACCATTCGTGTTGGCATTCTTCACACTCTTTTACTGGAGGAAAACGAAGGTTCAAGATACTGATAACCTTCTTCGAAAACTCACACAATTCGCATTAATTTCCAGCGAAAAGTATGAATGATATGATGAATGATTATGATTAACGAATGAATCTATTCGCGGGGCTCGTTTCAATCTTTGTTTGTATCTCTCTTGCGTCCATGCAAATATAATGGAACTGAAGAACTAAAGGGGTCATAGAGAGGAGCGGGGGTAGAGGCGATTTAATAATGATTGATGACACTATTTATTGAATGAGGTCATCGTAGTTAAAATAACCGAATTGAATTCGAATGAATTTTAGACGAAACTAAATTAATAACTAAAACTTGACAGAGTAGGATGGAGCCTGGGAAAGTGCAGTTTAGTAAATGCGCCAACGGTAAATAGCAATAAACCGTTAATCCGAATATCAAACGCAACAGCGTTCAACGCGAAAATATATCGCACTCATTAAATCACTTGGCGAGTGTGTGTGTTTGTGTGCCTGTGTATTTATTACTATTGCTATGGCAATAAATCAGAAACTAAGATAAAAAGTTCATCTCACAGAAGAAAAAGAAGAAGAAGAAGAAGCAATGCCAACTGTAAATAATCCAGCGAATAAACAATAGCAACAAAAATGACAGAAAAACTACGAGTCACCATCGATAAGAGTTCTCCGTCTCTCCGAGTTACGTAAACGTTGCAATGAAAATAAGTAAATAAATATTTTGAAGAAAGCAGGAAAATATAACCAACCAAATCTGTGAACATCTGCGAGATTCATGCACATACTATTAGCCACGCCTGTTCAATTACTATTCTGAATTTTAAATTCCAAATGATTTCCATCTGAACTTCGAGCAACAAACAAGAGATACAAAATCCCAGCGACGCTTTTTTCCATGTCTGTAGTGTGGTCATCATCGGAGATGAGAAGCATACACGCGGTGTCGCGTATCGTGAACACTGAAGATTCTGTAGATTGATTAAGAAGCCAACTCGGTCCACAAACCGACTGTGAGCATGTTTCGACAGCGAAACCTGGTGAACCGTAGATAACTCGGCGTCTGCTTATATGTCTGTGGTTACCAGAAACAGATTTAGTAACAGATAACTGAGAACCTCCTGAACTCTTTCCGTTTTCACTTCGGTTTCTTTTACCTCTGATGAACCGCTTTTCTTCGCTTTGAGATTAAAATTTTAAAAATAGCTCGGAGTGGACGTTACACAACACGGGAGACTCAAGACCTCGGGCTGGATTCGCAACAGCAGCAAGAAAACATTTGAAAAACAACAACTATTGGAAGTGGCACACAGAAGAGGCTACACAGAAACAACAAGAACAATAAATAAGAAGAAGCGTTTCAGGAAAACGCGGAAAAATTAACACTTTCTTCATTGCTTCAGCTGTCAGCAACATCAACATCAGCACGATTATTTGTTGTTCAGCAGCAGCAGCAGCAGCAACAGCAACTGCTCTGCTGGCAGACGTGACGGAAAGATTAGTTTGAGTTGGTCACTCAATACGTGGAGGAAGTGGAAGGGCAGTAAGGGGTCACGTATTAAGTCCGCAAGACAGCTCAACAAATGACACTTCCATGGAGAAGGAAGTACAACAAATAAAGAAGCAAAACTTCAAAAAACGACGATGAAGGCTTCAATGTGATAACGGATTATTTTTCTCTCCTCTGACATTTATTAAAGTTGTTGTGTTGATAAGCTATCGACACAAGGAAATTTAAAAGCAGTACTGTTTAAACAGCTTTGAACTTTAAGGTTTCCTTCGAGTTTCAATGTTTAGATTCAAACTTTACACTTTCACTCCTTTGAAGCAGCTTCATCAGTCTGTGGCTTGGTCTGTGAACTACTCTGTGCTTGAGAAATCAGTGTTGATTAATTTAGTTTAATTTAAATAGATATATAAAATAAACATATATAAAACCTTTTGAGTTAGAATAATTATGAGAAATTACAGGGAATCCGCTAAATATACTTTATTAGTAAATACTGTTAAATTCCTAAAATTTTTTATTGCTTTAAAGTCTGAGTGATTAGTTTAATGATTAGTATGACGGATTTAATGAAGGTCATTATGACTGAAAGCACAACGTGGAAACTGCGGCTGTCAAAATTAATCATAATATTTGCATCGTCGAGCGGCGGTCCATAAACTGTTCATCGTCTGTCTCGGCTGACTGTCAACACCGTTTAGTCGCCGCCGACTTAAGTATTTATTGCTTTAAAATTGCACCCGAAACAGCATCACACGGCATCCAGCCAACATGGAGACAAGCAGGCAGACAGACAGAGCATCAGCACAGCGCAACATGAGGCACTGCACAAGTCGCGGCGCTGGTGTGTCTGAGGGGAATTCTCAGGGAATGTCTTCAATCCCGTCAATTAATTTTGAATGCGCAAAATCGCTAGTGAAACCTGCTGTCATCGTCATTTCTTTTAATTCGCCAGCCTTTTAGCGGGGAAGGAAGACGAAGTGCATTTGTACTTTTTAAATGTTTTTTCAAAGACAAAAGCGCGCTTTTAATTGCTTGTTATTTCGTGTCAAGGATTTGTTCTTATTTCTCCTTTTCTGTCTCTTTACTCTGCATTTCGTCCTTTCCTGTTGTTCGAGAATATCTTCTGTAAGCTAAAAGTAATCAACATTTGGTAAAAAACCAATTATGAAGAAAGGAATAAAGATAAATACTTAAAACGTTGTACACCGATAACCAAAAGTAATCAATGCCAACCTTCAATGTATAAAAACTAAACTGATTTATAATCATCATTTGTAACTCCTTTTTTAAGCTTCACTCAGACACCCGGACAAAAGACGGCACTCACGAAATGCCTCTCAGCACTGCATCACTTCACCATCAGCATCACAGTAACAGCAACAACAATTCGCTGATACTCGACGTTGTTCAAAGTAGTACATCACCAGAAAATTCATCAGATAGACTTGAAATATTGGAGGCTGAGTGCTATGAACGACTGAACAACACCTCAACGCATCTTGAAGCAGGTGAGAACTTTGCAAGAACGCTGAATCGTTGAAAGTGTCACACGGTTTGAGTAACCGAGTGCTTGTATTCACTCAGTTAAGCAGTCAAAACTTACAGCGATCCTTTAAATCAGTATTTTAAAAACAAATACTTACATATTTCAGATATCTTTTGCCGCGGTACCTGGGACGGTTGGCACTGTTGGCCAGACACGGCAGCAGGAACATCGGCCTACGAACGATGTCCTGATTTTGTGACAGGATTCGATCCAACAAGTAAGTCCATTGAATTACAACATCAAGTAGTTTCAAAGTAGTACCATGGAATTATCTAAATTCAGAATTTGCATCTAAAACTAACACAAGTGCTTTTAAGAACCCATTATACTAAAAAGTAAATATTTTTAGGTATTCAAGGGTTTATTCAAGGTCTTTGCCTCGGTAGCAATAAATAACTAAAAAAAGAAAATAAATGAGTTATATTTAAAATGTGGTGGCATGTTTTTAGGGGCACTCATGATTCAGTGCTGCTTCTGGAGCATATTCGTCAAGTTTCAATCAATTTCTTCTTGTGCATTGCATCATGTGATTTCTTGTGGTTTAACTTTTTGTACAGCATAGTTTTAGGTGTTGTTTTACATATACTCGCATTATTAAAGAATATATAAATGATAACCCGTCACTCTCTCTGTTTTAATGGGTTGGGAACGAAGAAGTGGACGTGATTCGGAGTGGCGACCTCTTAAGTGCGAGCAAGGAATCCTAACTACCGCTACCGCTGCAAAAATGCATCATGAACGCGCATTTAATTATTCGATGGGGTCTATATTCCTGGAAATGCCAATAAAATTTAATTACATTTGCGACTGAGAAGAAAATCGTTGGAAAACGACAACCTCACCATATAAAATAAGGGTTAAGTTAAGAGTTAAGCGTTAAGAGGATGTCACGTGAATTGGGTTAAAATTTTTTATAGTTTTTTACAGTTTAACTAGCAATAAATACCTCTTGTGCCATCGATTTTAGAAATGAATTCCGATGGCTTTCCTTTTATTGAAGTGAAAACTGATTATAATAGATTCCTGCTTTCAATTCTAAGATATTAAAGTAGATTATAAAGTGCTAAGGAATTCAAATTAAACGATGATTCCTCTGAACAATTTTTAAAATTTGAAAGGTCATTAAAGTGACACTAAGAATTTAAGGGTATTTGATCAGTTATCATCACTTGTATTAAAATCGACTACTACTCTCTCTCTCTCTCACAGGATATGCGCACAAGGAGTGTGGAGTGGACGGGGAGTGGTTCAAACACCCGCTCACAAACAAAACGTGGTCCAACTACACGACCTGCGTTAACTTGGATGATCTTGAGGTGAGCTTTTTGAGATCTGACTTCCAGGTATCCGTTCTTTCATCATTTATCCGTCGTTCGCTCTCATAATCCATCATGTCAATCACAAGTTTTATCGAACTCTTTACAGTGGAAGCACAGCATCAATTTAATCTACGAGGCTGGATACAGTATTTCTTTGGTGGCGATTTTGATCTCCTTGGCTATTTTGGGCTATTTCAAGTAAGTTCAAGACTGAGATATGCGCAGATAATCAATGCAACAGCAAAATTCGACAGACTTTGCTTTTGCATGCCTTTGAAACTAGTGAACTCTGTGATACAACGTTCAAGCTCACTGAATTGCGCGACTTTCAGGAGCTGGGAGTGAATTCCATTCAATTCTTTGAGTTGCCGTTGGTGGATTCTTTGCGGATTGTTTGTGTCTTGATTTACGACTGGCATTACATCCATCTCCATGGCAACGCATTGTTTTCTTCCGGTGGAAGTTGAAACGTTTTAAGTAATTGCACTCACGAGCTCCTGCTTCTCAAATACACAGAGAAATATAAGATGTATATTCTCCCTGCGTGTTTGTATGCTCGTGAATGTATGACTGTTGTCACCAAGCATTCGCGGTACAACGTGACGTATGCGTGCTTTTGTTTTCCTAACTTATTCATTCCTTCGATCAAAAAACATGCTCTTTTATTTATTCACACAACTTCTTGGCTACAGCATTCGTGTTTGCTTTGTCGGCAGGTCCCTGAGGTGCGCCCGCATAACGCTACACATGAATCTATTCACATCCTTTGCGGCCAACAACTCACTCTGGCTGCTCTGGTATCTGGTGGTTATGCCCGATGCAGAGTTGATACATCAGAATTCGGTAAGCTCGATAACAAGTAAGACGCACTACGAGCTGCATATGTACACAATATACCGCTCATTATCTCGTCTCTGGAATACGTTGCGATGAATTATTTAATCTCCTTGTTAGTGTTAGTGATTTATTCGGTTTTAATTCAAACTCTCAACTGAAAGTGTTATATTTATTTTAATGAAGACTTCACTCTGAATTCGATTCAATTTTACAGTATTTATTCATGCACTCATCCATTCATTGAAGAGCTCAACTCAAGCAAGAAAACACAATTAAATCGTACAATAAAATCGCGCAATTAAATCGCGCATTTAATTCAAATTCTCTTCAGCAAGAGAAGCGACTTATTTCCGAGCATTCTTCCTCCATTTAATTAAATTAACGTTTAGCTTGCCACCCTCAAAATTGCTTCCAAATGGATCCAAGCGTCCATTCTTGTTTCTTTCAAATGTTTTAATCATGTTAATAGTTCTCCTCTTTTCCTCTCCCACTCGCTCTCTCTCTCTGCAGGCCGGCTGTGTCACGCTCCATCTTGTGCTGCACTACTTCCTGCTCACCAACTACTCGTGGATGCTCTGCGAGGGCTTCTATCTGCACACGATCCTGGTGTCCACGTTCATCTCGGAGAACCGGCTGGTCAAGTGGCTGATTTTGTTCGGCTGGGGTTCGCCTGCGATGGTCATTTTTATTTATGGGTTGGCCCGGGGTCTGGCCGGCGTAGGCGACGAAGTTGTGCAGTAAGTAGCTCCACCGAAACAACCTTCTTACTGACATCTCATTTCTCTCTCTGCTTCTTTGCCTCTCCGCGTGCAGCTGCTGGATGCATCCGACTGCCTATGAAAATATCCTGGTGGTCCCCGTCTGCATCTCCATGTTTCTGAATCTGCTCTTCTTGTGCAACATCGTGCGGGTCGTGCTGCTGAAGCTGAAGGCGCCCGCCGGCATCGAGCCGGGCTGCGGGCCCTCAAGGACGGTGCTGCAGGCTTTTCGGTGAGTGTTAATTTCCGCATTATGCTGCTTCTTCTTCTACTTCCCTATGTTACTCATTGAACCGCTGAATCTCATCGACAACTCGGAGCACTTTAAAAGAAAAACTATTTAGGTTACTTCTTTGTTTCCTTTGTTTTAGAGCGACGCTGCTGCTCGTGCCTCTGCTGGGACTTCAGTATATCGTCACACCGTTTCGCCCCGATCCCGGACATGCCTTGGAACGAACCTATGAAATTATTTCCGCTCTCACGGCTTCATTTCAAGTGAGTTTCATAGCGAACTGTGAAGAAACCTCATTTTAAATACACGTTAGCTAATAATACATTTTTTAGTATTCCATTCGTGTCGTCCTGTCATGTTCGTAGCAGAAGATTGACATTTCGTATAGAGTGTGTATGTAAATAACTCAAAAATATTTACAAAAATACAACCCAATAACACTCTCTAAATAATGATTTCCGTCTCGAGTTACTTTCCGTTTTCGACGGCGTCCTTTGTTTAGCTTCAAAATTGGAGCACACAAAATAAATCGAAATCTATTTTCAGCTCCACACGGTTTCGTTATATTGCATTCTCAAAAGAATTTCAATTTATTTCACCGAGCAATATTCTGCAATCTCCTCAAAATCTCTCTCAATGCTCGAAAGAGACATGAACTGGATTAAATTTTGAAGCGATTTCCAGGACGCTTTGATCAAAAGGATTTCACTTTGTTTCACATTTAGTTTTTTTTTTTAACCCAAGCAACAATGCATACATACACATGCTTGCAACATGACTCGTCATCATTAAATGTGGCTTCTAAGAATTTATATATTTATAAGTTGGGTTAATATTTTGTTTTAGCAACATTATTTACAACATTGGTTAGCAACATTCTTTAGCAACATTATTCAACAACATTAGCTCAATTAGTTTAGCAACAAGAATATCTTCAAAAACCCGTAATTGCTTGTTCTTCTTCTCCCATCCGTTTCAGGGTATCTGTGTGGCCACTCTTTTCTGCTTCTTCAACGGCGAGGTCATCGCGCAACTGAAGCGCAAGTGGCGAACGATCTGGGACAGCAATCGACCGCGTGCGAACTCCTACACAACAACTCAGGTCTCGGTAAGATTTTGTTACTTTGTGTGATCGGGTGCATGGCTTTTCATAAACCAGAAAAGAAAGCCATTATCTAATGGCTATCATACTCAGCTTTTTGTTTATAAGCTTGCTAAAGTAGCTAATAATTCTAACAGCGCCTCCATTGCCATTTAATTATAACAACTAACCGCAATTAATCGTAGATTGTTGCTTCTACAAGTCTATTCAATCGCGCTTTGTAAACTTTCAATAACTTCTTAACCTCACTTTTGTTCTCAAATCTGGTTTTCTTCTGATTGCAGTTCGTGCGATGCGGCCCACCTTTGCCTGGAGAGGAGAAAGTATGACTAAAGAAGTTGAGGTCGCGTCGCGCGTGCAGCACGCTGTCGGCTTCTGGCGGCAGCAGCAGCAGCAGCCATGCGGCTGGACAACGCAGGCGCGGCTACAGTGTGGGACGAAACGAGGTCCCAAGCGACGACGGTGACGGCAATGGCGGAATGTTTAACAGGTTGCGAAAGATGAAATTGCTGCGGCGTAAAAACATTGAAAATCCGCGCACACAACAGCCACTGATGGAGGCGCAGCAAGCGACAGTGGAAGCAAATGTTAACGCAACGTCTTTGGTACCGCAGACGACAGAAACATCAACAAATGATGTGGATGCAATTACAACAGCACCAACAACAATGACAGCCACTGTCGAAGCAACAACCACAACATTAGCAACAAGAAGTGCCTTAGCTACAACAGCCAACGTCATTAACAGCATTAGAAATGGCGGCAATCAGGCGGGTGTCCTCATTATCACCACCACAGCGATCACCGCAAATCAGAGCGGCGTCAGCAGCAATTTAAACATAGGCGGCAACACGGATTTCATTCCTTAGGAACAAAAACCTGAACCATAACTGAAACTACAAAAAAATGTACTGATAACTATTAACTGAAAAAAGGAATTCTGGAAAACCATGAACGCTTAATGTTGGACGCTTAAGTGGTTGGACTTCCAATGAATTGACTCCAAGATTACCTCGTGTCACAACATTCGCAACTCCAAACTCTCATTATTTAAAAAACTGCGTTGTGGTCACTAACTTTAATAAATGCCAGGGTTTTGCGATTTCCTTCGAAGGTACACAATTTCAGACAGTCTCAAGACCCAGAAGTACTACAAATGAACAGCCAGACTGAAGATAATCTTCTTTGTTATCTTTTACGATTAAGTTAGATGCTTAGTTAATTTAATTTAGTTAATTCAGTTAATTTAGTTAAGAAATAGATAAAAATAGTTTGTGATTAAATAAATGCAACATAATACAAGATCTCTCAGTGGGAAGCAGCGACTCCATAAAATCGTAAGAACATCACCAATCACCAGGTTTCAAAATTCATTCTGATGACTTCATTTTCTTCCTTATCTCTCTCTCTCTTTCTATCCAAATATATTTCTACATTTAATTCCATTTATTAATCTAATCAACACTTCATCAACTAATCACGATCAATATTTCTTTGGATCATTGTTAAGATTGGCTTTAAATTCGAAGGAACTTATTTATTCAACATATTTTTTCTACGATATCTTTTCTGTTGGTCTGAGAACATAAATTTGTCACTTTGAAGACTGTACCTAATTTATATTGTAAGTCGAATTAGAGTTGACTGAAGGAAATGCAAGGGAAGAGGCAACGACACAAAAATTACACCACAGAACCACGGAAAAGTGTGGGGAGACCACGACACAGCAGCAGCAGAGACACAGCAACAGATTAGCACCAGCAAGAGAGATGCTAATAATAACAACCACCAAAGCTAGTAGACTAAAAGGAGTCAGCACTCTCCTTCAGCATAACAAATATAATAAACACATAGGGTACGGTTGGGGGAGGGTGAGGAGCCAACTAGAGAAGCCTTCTCCAGTTCCCAGCGTTCTCCATTTCATATTTCACTATATGATGTTATTTAAAGGATGGTTTGGGTGACAGAAACAACCGACAACGTAAAATGTTCGCATCAGCGAGGCTAAGAAAACCCAACCATGTCTCCACACTTTACTTTCTTCTTTGGAGAGTTTTATGGTAGGAACAGGATCCAGTTTCTGAAAATCAAAGACCGCTAAAATGATCTCATTTTCTAGCAAAACCTCAAACTTATCTGTAATCCACTTTAATTTCTGTAAATACTTTATTAAAAATCGGTATTTTTAAGCACAGGATTTGTATAAAATAAGATGGCGTTCAATGGTGTTGCCAGCCTTGAAAAAGTCTTCTACTCTACGTGGCTACAGGGCCATGGCTCCTTCACTATTTTTTCTCCCACTGCTGCTGTTCCTGGATTTGCTTCAAGTTGGTCACCAGATGCTGCTTGTCCAGCAGCTGAACCTTTTGCTCGATGATGCCAAGTGGTTTACGGGGCACCAGATGACATGTCGATTGCCTTTGGGTCAAGGAAAGATATCGATAAATAACAGTAACAGTGAGCTTAAAAGGAAGGAATTACTTATAAATGATTTTTTCACGGTCGGCCCACGGCCAGGAGCGTTCCACTTTGTCCAACTGTGGGTTAGGCGAAAAAGGTAAAAAAGGGTAAAGAGAATATATCAATGAAGAAATAATAGAATATAGAAAGAAAACCTTTTCCTGCTTAACGTTTTTCAGTGCACTCGATGACTCTTGTGGCTCTTTAAGCTGCTTCTTCTCCTCCATCTCTACTTCCACCACCTCCGCAACCTTCGCCTCTTCCACAGTTTCCTCTTCCAGGTTGAGTTCGGCATTTATTTCATCAGTCAGCACAAGTTTGGGTATATTTCGCAGATTCCATGTATAACTGGTGTTGAGAAAATCATCGTCGTCCTCTTCCTCTTTATCGAAATCAACCTGCAACTTCTCTAGATTCACATCGCCTTCGTATTTGATATCGTCCTCATGGAGTTCGAAATTGTAGTCATCATCATCGTCGTCCTCGTCACCGTAGTCATCGCCTTCATCTTCTTCGTTCCCCAAATAATCCACCTCCGATGCATAATCTGACTCCGGAGTCAGTTCTTTGTCTTCGGAGCGCTTAACCCCGTCCTCGTCGTGCTCAGATACCTCCGAAACTTCCTCTGCCCCATCGTCGACATCGTCTTTGTCGCCATCATCATCATCATTTGGATTATCACTGAGTTCGTAATCCAGAAGGTCCTCATCGTAGCTGAACTTACGATGCGTTGCTCCTCGCAGCGCCAACTGCTTCAACTCCCTCGCGTCACACGGCATCAACTTGTCAAAAGTCTGCGATACGGTGGCCAGAGTCGAGGACAATATTTTCGGGATCTCCGCTATTTCGGACAACTTACGCTGCATCTCTCGCAGCCGCTGTTCAATAGAAGCTGATATAAAAACAGGACATGTTTGAAATATTTTAACCATTTATTAAAAACGAGAGCGGCGCAAAAAATACATTCAAAAATTTAAAAGAACCAACAAAAACTGTTAGCAATCATGCACCACTAAGAACCTGAGGACAGTCAAAGTAGCTACTGAGGGTCCACAACACAGAATAGGTTTCAGGCCGAATGGACGTTCGACTTCAGCGACTTGGAGGCGCTGGGCAGAGCGAGCAACATGTCCTCGATGGTGCGATTCTTGAGGTCTGTATTGTCACCCACCTCCTTGAAGAAGCGGCGTATGTTGCGGATGATGCGGTGGTGTGGCAACTCCTGCAGGTGCAGATAATTTCGGGATTGCGGATAAAGGAGGGAAAGGAGGTGAAGGGGAAAGAAAAACAAGAAAAAAGCAGGTTAATCGACTTCGAAAGCAACCTAATATTTGCATTTCGCTCAATGAACTTTTGCTTAACTAAAAGATTCCCACAGAAACTCACAGAGTGTAACTTTCTTTCCATAAAGCGTATAATGGATAAAATTTAGAATTAAACCTACATGTACATTTCCAAAATAGCAATCGGTCTTGGCCCCTAACCTCCATACTAACATCGTATTCACCCCGTGAAACTAACCATAGCTTTTTTCATTATTGAAATTTCCTTTTTTTAAGAAAGGTCAGCAGAAGCAATTTACAACTAAAGCATTCACCTCTTCTTTCTCCTCGTCGGAGGACTCGTCCTCGCTCAATTCAATAACTACTTCGTTGCCCTCCTCGTCGATTTCGGTTTTGGTTTTCTTTTTCTTTGGTTTTGGTGGCTCGGGAGGATCTTGCCACATAATTGGATGCCAACAACGGGATCCAAGCAACGGGGTTGGGACGAACTCTACAATAAGAAGAAAAAGAAAACCAAAGAAATGTGTCGTTATTCCACACCATGGCAAAGCTTAAAGTGCAGCGGCAGGAGGAAAGGAAATGAAATGGAAATACAGGTGCTTGATCCGAGGAGAACTTCCAGGCAATTCACACATGAAGGACGTAAATAAATTATTGGGGAAAGCAAGGGAACAACAACAACAGTCGACCTTTAAGGGTCCGCTCATGCAGTGCAAGTATAACATAACATATAAAACCAATGGCATACCTTTAGGCGGTGGCGGTGGCTTCGGTACTCGCAAAACAATCGACTTCTCCTCCCCCGACTCGTAGCCGTCCAACTCGTCTTCCATGCTGCAGGAAAACGGATCAGATAGCGATCAAAAGGCGATAACAAATACAAAACATGAACAAAAATTCAGTAAACCACCCGGCGCCCACCTCTTCACAAGGAAGTGTATTTTTTTGCCCGCTGCGTTGATTTTCTCGTGTGCCTGGGTGAGCGTCAGCTGTGTGGCGTCCTCCTCGTTTATTTCGAGAACGATGTCACCCAAACGAATGCCGCCCTTGTCCGCCAATCCCTCGGGCGTCACCTAGAAAAGAAGAAGAAAGAAGCTATTGAAAGGTCTCAGAAAACATGAGCAGTAAAAACTCTGGCGGTTTAAGTTTGGTCACTGGAAAGATCTGAAATATATTCCTTAAAAAGTAACATCTTTTTTCGTACCCTAACTTTTTCTCGGGACTTAACCGTTTGCCTTCGCTGTCCTGCGCTTTTCGAGGATTTCTGAGGATTCGCGATTGATGAACAATGCAAATTCAACACTAACAATGTTCCCAAAAATTAAAGAACGGATAAATTTAGCAAAAATTATGCTTTCGACACAGAAAACAGTCCACACTAAAGCAGAACTCAGAGCACAATAAAATTACCGAATTTCCCAACATTTTACTAATCCAAATTTTTCAAAATAGAAATTTTCAAAATACAAATTTTCAAAAATACCAACCGATGAGAGTGAAAACTGTAGACGAAATCAACAATAATATAAAAATATCCATTTTGGCCCCATTTTACGCGCACTAATAATCCACTCTAGCTTCCTCGGTGTGCTTGAACGCCACTCTGAGTGGTCACAGGCACTCATCCATCACTCATGAACCAAGACTATTTAGTCAAGTCCTCAAAGTCCTGTTGGTTGCTTGGTTCTACTAATTTTTCTGAAGCATCGAATTTTACCCCCCAGCTAATCGTTCCCGACCACTGTGCACACCAACCGTCTGTAGCCACTTCTAATCATCTCGCTTCTTTTGTAATAACCATAAGAATAATTTTCATTTCCATTTACATGCATCTGCCTCATAAATGAAATAATGTACATATTCTGCTCTCGAGTAACTTGGCTCATTTCGGTTCAGTTCGGCCAACTTGAGTGGGTTTGTTTTCATTTCTAATTCGATCTGTTCTGCTGAACTGCTGGCGCGTTTCGCCGGTTTTTGTGGCTCTTGCTACCGCCAGCAGACAGCACTTAAACATCAACAACTTGTTACTGGTCGGTCCATTTTGAGCCCCCCTTCCGTCCCGTCCCAACGGCCGACCATGTCACTCATTGGTTGTTGTTGTAAACTGTTGTTTCTTACTGCAGCCTGCCGGTGCTGGTGCCGCTCGCTGTTGGTGGCACGAGTCGAAAGCTTTATAAATAGCATTTAATTATTTCGCCGCTACTGCTTGTGAGCATTTTCGAAATTATTGCCAAATAATTGATTGCAATGTGTTCATTAAAACACTATATTATTACAGAAATAATGCGAGGATTATAAAGAAACAATGTTAAAATTTCAAATTAGAATTTAAAGTCAAAATAAGAAGTTCAAGCAAGAAACTCAAAGAAGAAGTCTAATAAAATCGAACACAAACTTAAAGTTTAGTAGGAACTAATTCTATTTAAATAGAATCTCTTTAAGAAAACCCTACGAATAGCATTTTCAACTTCGTGTTCCAAAATGTAAAGCTATTAATATTTTGTTCGCATAATTTTCTGTCAATAAAACTTCATGAAAGTTCGAAAAACGTGAACGAAAATCATTTGCTCCGTATTTAAGTTTATGTTTGTTGTTTAAATAATTGGGAAAATCTAAATAAAAACATCAGCTAAAGCAGCTCGCTTATTATTCAGTCAATCAGTCAGTCAGTTACTCAGTCACCAAATAACACAAAATGACTTCACTTCGCTGCTCCACTCACCTGAAAAACTGTCAGCGGCATATGAAATTCAGCGCCTCCTGTGATAAGGAAGCCCCACTTGGAGTCATCTTTGGCAGCGTATGCGTCCGACTCGGAGTCGAAGGCGGGGTATCCATCCGTGTCGCCGATGCCGCAGGATACCTTAATTATTGGCGGCTTCTTCGGCGGTTCCGGCGAGTACGCGTAAAGAGGAGCAAACTTTGCTTCCCGCATATTTTGGGGCAGAATATGCAAAAGAGGCGATCAAGTGGGAGAGAGAGAGGAAGAAAGCAAACGAACAAGGGATATATAAATAGAGAGGGAGAGAAAGAGAAAGAGAACAACGACCGTATTTCTAATCACAAACGATTTTTTGTTGTTGCTGTTGCAATCTTTCACGCTCACAACCTAAATTCTCAGTGTTGAGAAATGTTTTGATGTTGAGATTTGTTGCTGCTATTATTGTTTTTGTGGTTATTTATACATGTAAATCCACTCGTCGTCTTTGTTACGCTGAATTTTAAATTAAGTTTATTCTCGTACTTGGGAATTTAATGTTTTTTCTGTTTCTTTTTTGATATTGCCAAGAAAAATGCAAGAATTCAAAATAAATACTTTTTTCTTTATGTTTGCAAAAGTTTTATGATAATTTTTTCGATTATTTCTTTCCGGTTTCTCTCCCGAAACTTATCGCCGAGTTCCGCTGCACCGAAAGTCAAAAAGTAAATATTTTGATTCTTGTCAAAGTGGCCCTGTCAAGTTTTTTTTTGCTGCGAAACTATTGCATTCTTATGTAACGGTTCATTTTTTATTAGAATTGCACAATTTTGTAGTACTTTATTGCACGCAGTTTTTCCTTTTTTCCTTTTTCCCCCCTCAACTGAAAAACTTCTTAATTAAGTTTTACAGGACTTTTTATTGGTTGGTTTGTTTTTTGGTTTTTGTTTTTAGTAAACGCTCAGTTTTTCTTAGATTTCAAATGAATTTCTTTCTCAAAACTTTTGCTCGGATTCTTTCTTAACCGCTTCCTGTGTTCTTTGAGTTATGTCCCTCTGCGCCGACATCAAGTAGCCAACTAATCATGTCCGATCGAGTTGGCGCTGGCAAGAAACTTCTTCTGTCGGTCTTCACTTTTTAGCAGCTGTTGTTGTTGCTGTCGGTTTTTTACTTCTTTCCACTTTTTATTAGACGCACCTCAACTAAAGCACTCGTGCATCAGACGCTTTCGGCGCCTGTGTTTGTTTGGCAGCGTGGGACTTCGTTTTACTTTTTTTTTGGGATAGGTCGATCCATTCAGCTTTCAGTTTTATAAACAGAAACAACAGAGAAAGAATATTCGGATAGCGTTATATTTTGGATGGGAAAAAAGAAGAGGGGAGCACAGTGGAGTACAGTGGAGCAAAACAAACAGAACCGCAGCCACGATGGATACACTGGATGGTGGATACACTTTTCTGGTTGGACCTCATGGTCCGCTGGATGGACGTGGTGGTTATTATATAGTCTCGTATTATAGCGATAACACGCTTTCTTCCTCCTGTCGAAGTAAAAAAACCTGCCTGAAGTCGGTCAAATTAAAAATATAAGTCATTTGAAGGTTTTTGTCAGCTTAAATTATTCCGTTATTCGTTTTACTTACAAAAAACGATAACAAAAATAATCCATGCTTTGTTTTGGAAAATTTATTATGAGTGGTCTTTAAATCACTCCGACTTGACACTTAAATCACTCCAAAGCGTTCCATTCTCATTACTATGAAGCACGTGAGTCATCACATTTTTTTGGTTAGTCAGTCAGTCTTTTGATTTGCTGATTTGCTGAGGTTTCAATTTATTATCGGGAGCAACTTGAGCACAGGCTCAAGCAGAGTACCAAGAGAAGCAATCTGGAAACACGTCGAAGTAATCTCCACTGTCAAAAAAGGGGACACGAGACGTTCCTCATTAAAACAGATAACCCAGGAGTACTTCTGCAGAGAGAGAGGGATAGAGATAGAGACGGATACAGAGAAAGAGACCGATATGGCGATGGTCTGGCAGGAGGGAGAATCGTAGCGAATCACTCGCACGAAATGATAAGCGGCCTGAACGCACACATCCGCAGTTTTCTGTAAACAAAAATATTTATTCATGAAACACAAATAATAAAAACACAAATAGATAAGTTAAAGTTTATTTAAATGCGGAATTATTTGACGAATTGAGGGAATTCGAACCGGTTTGGAAACTTATCATGATATATAGTAAGAATCACTAGTCCAGTTGGCTTTCAACTGGAGCCAGCCTCATGCCTCCCATGCGTCGTCATTCATTTTTCCGCCGGGATCACTTCTCGTAGACTGCATCTTTTGCATTAGCTGCAGTCGGTTCTTTCTGCGCCTCGCCCCCCACACGGACTCCCCCTTCCTGTTCACCTTCATCTCTCTTGACTGCCTTATCTTTGCCTTGGAGCTTGGAGATTTTATTTTCCATTTGATCATTATTCTCCTTGAATTCGTCGCTCTCGCCACCGTCTTCTCTGGACGATTTGTCATCAGCTGAATGACGTCCACCCCCAGTAAACGACTTGTGGATATCGGTTTCTAGAGTCGCAGCCCCTGATGATTTTGCCCCTTGATTTTCTTCGGATGATTTCTCTGCAGATGATTTCTCTTCAGATGATTTCTCTGCAGATGATTTCTTTGCAGATGATTTCTCTTCAGATGATTTCTCTTCCGATGATTTCTCTGCAGATGATTTCTCTTCAGATGATTTCTCTGCAGATGATTTCTTTGCAGATGATTTCTCTTCAGATGATTTCTCTTCAGATGATTTCTCTGCAGATGATTTCTCTTCTGATGACTTTTCCTCAGATAGTTTTTCCTCTTTGGAATGTTTTCTATCCAGCGCAACCTCGTCTGCTTCAGTGTTCTTCTGCTCTGTCGACTCTTGTGGCGGTAGTGAATCATCGTCGGCGGCTTCTCGCTTGCGTCGGCTCTCATCGTAAGTGGTTTCATTTGCTTCGTCTGAGTTCACTTCAGTCTCTTCACAGCCTTGCGCGTAATCTTCCATGGAGTAATCTAAGGAACGCCGCACACTTTGCTTTTCTTCTGGCTTCAATATATTGGATTCCATTTTTGCCTCTGCGTTCGGCTTCTCTTCCGAGGTATTGTCGCCATCGACATCACGTTTCCTACGAGCATCAGCATCTTCTTCCTCCCCATTTTCGCCACCGTTTTGCTTCGTTCCTTCTTCGTCTGAATCTTCCTCCGAATTATGTTCACATTCATCTTTATCGTCATCTACAAGACGTTTATCTCTCTTGTGAGGGTTATTAAACTGCTCATAAAGATCATCATCGTGCTCGTGTTCCGGATCTGAATTTGTCAAGTCATGCCCACATCCGCAGGGTTCGGGATCGGGAATGTCTCGCTTTATCAAAGTCTTATCTACTTCCTCAGCCGATCCGGAGTTGCTCGAATTATCCATCTCAGCGACTGCTTTCAATCGCTCGCTCTCGTCTGATTCCTCTTCAGATTCCGCCGAATCATTTGCGAGACTTGTGACAGTCAAGTGGCCGATAGCAGCTTCATTACTTTCAGCGCTGTCCAAACTGTGCAAGCTGTCTACGGCTTCCAAGCTCAAGGGATGGGACGGAAGTGGAACTGCAACGCTGGCAGCAAGAACTGCCGAGAGAAAGAGGGACACGCTGACTTGAAAGGGAGGCATTTTCGAATGCTCCTGTAAATCAACGGCGAAAGATTGAGTGGCTGCTGGCTAATTAAATATAGCTTCTGGAGATTGATTCCGTAACGTGACCGATTCCACCGTATGTCAACTCCTGGCAACTTATTCGCTCGATTTCACAATTCAAACTGTTGATCGTCGTTGTTTCTTATAAAATTGTTGCTGTCCGCAGTCGGCGAAAAATTATCTCTCCACGAATTTATCTCTGAAAATTTTGCGACTTAAAAGCTCAGTTGCTGTTAATATTATGAGTATTTATTTATTTATTTGTTTCAGTTGGAAACAAAAGTCATTCATACATTTTTGAGATAAGTATGTGCAAAGTAGAAAAAAAAATAAAAACCAGAAAGAGTGGTAAAGTCGGCCTGTCGAAAGTCATACACCCTACTTATAGGTTAGCCACTCTACGTAGGTTAAATTTAAAGTTGATTTCAGTGGTCGGATCACGCCCACTTGTGTGGATCGATTTGACATCCAATCCAGGAATGAAATTTCAACACTATATCTAACTGTATATATAGTTACTTCAAATGTGGGCGTGTGATGAAAGAGAATATTTCGACGAATTCCATGACGACACCTCGCAGATCTCGGCCAAAAATCGATGGCACTCCTTAGCCGAGAAATGACCGCTTTTAAAACACTAAAAAACATTACAATGGGTTACATATTGGGCTTTGAATGGATATGGTCACTCTATTTAGATAGTTCCTACTCACCTTCGCAACTTAATCTAACCTAACCTAAGTTTTTGTGCATTTAGAAATCTTTAAATCTCAAATTTTTACCGACTGGGATGGGAAAAACTTTTGCAATTTTAAAATGCATTAAATTAAATGCGAGATGAGGTTAAGTAATAATGGTTTTAATGAAAATAATATAGCTGCTTAATTGTATCATTAATGTATTCATTATTCAGTTAGAGAGACACGCATACTATATTAAGGTCAACTAATATTTAGACGCTGACTATTTAGGAGCAGTCTGCCCGAACCGATTGAAATTGAAAATTGGATGATCTATCATTATTATTACTCTGTTCAGAGTACTTGGAACTAATCACTTACGTATGTACTAGAAAAAACTGAAAAGGAAAGGTAGTGCGGAATCATTAAACCAAATTAGATCCACCGGAACCATTTGCAACCAATTGCATTGAAAAATTTGCTACGTCTGCATCTTTTCGTCGAAGAGGGGCGGCCAGTTTGGTGGTGCCACCATCACCATAAATATAACCATATTTCTTTATATAACCATAAAAAATATGCGTCATATAAAAATAACTGTGAACCTGTTTTAGAATTATGTAGATTGCTTTCCAATTTGCTTCTGCGTAGAATGCATCGCAACTGATAGCGATTTTCCGATAGCGAATGACACCAAACCAAATGACCCGTAAAATCTTTGGTGTTGTAATTTCAAATTGGCAAAAATTAATGCCTTGTAATCAGCACTGTTATCGCTTTCATTGAGGAATGATTGCGAATTGGGAGTCATTTATTTAATGACTGCAAAAACAGTTAGAATATGCAAATGCAAGGCCAAAAGTCACAGACATTGCCGTACAAACACACAAATACACTCGTGCATTAACATCAATGTAAAATAGTATTAGTAATTAGTAATCACAATGAACAATCAAAATTTATCGTTGAACAATCGAAATTTATTGTTGAACTAGAAAAAATTTAATTATAAATAAATAAAATGTATAAAAAGTAGTATTTATTATCAACTGAGATAAATCAAGGCTTAGGCATCCCTTAGGGCTGGGCCCCATTTCATGGGATGGATTTCGTTACTCCACAAGCACAGAATTCCGTACGATTTCTGAGGGTATTTGCTGTTTTTTCTTAAGTTGTTGTTACTTTACCTATTTTTATTTATTAATTAATGTTTGCGAGCCCTCACGGCAACTCTTGGCTGCAAAATAATAACTAATTAGAGAAAATAAGAAAACCGTCCTCTCAAGGTACAGTTAATGGAGACGTAACGTAATGAAGCGTAACATGTCAGCTATTACAACCTATTTTGCTGCCGCCACTATTGATAAATTATTATTAATATCGTAACGTGACGTGAGGTTCTATTAAAATTTTCGTCTCTCTTACGTTCTCTCATTAGTATTGACATAGTGAGCCATTCTCTTTATGCTTCCTAAATAAAAGGTTGGATATAGCGGGATAGAACTCTTTTACTCGTTGGTACTGCTTTCGCCGATTTGCTCTACATCGTATAAATGGTAATATGATGACATATAATTGTTGTTTTTCAACTAACAGAGTTTAACTAATCGCTACTACGAAGCAGTCACGATACCTTCATACGTTACGTTACGTGTCCACTAACTGAACCTCTAATTCACATTGTCTCTTTTGTTGCAAAATTGTGAAAAACAAGCATTTAAAATGTTCAAAATAATTACAAACTTTTAGGCTCCACAATATTAAATGTGTATTAAAATGTTAAAATCTTTTAGTTTGTACAGTCAACTTGCGCCTCTTGCGTGACTTTAAAAATTTCAAATCTTTTGCATTCTAGTATTGAATTTAAACCATTTTTTACTTATTTTATTAATTATAATTGCAATAGCAGCCAGGCATTTCCAATCAAATGTATTCGTGCAGGTTTGATCTGCCATGTTACTTTTACTTGACTTAAAAACTGGCACTTGTTGAAGAGTGCTGACATCTATTAGTCTTAATTTATATTTACATTTCCGACAATAATGATTCTGAATTTAAAAAACTTCAAAGATGTACAAAAAATGAACTAAATCAGTCATACGATAGACAGGACGCTTTTGAAAACAAAATTTTAACTTGGCATCAAATTGAAATGTTTGCAAGAATCAAAAGAAGACTAACAGACAGAAATACGGATACAGGACTCCGAAGGGAATCAGATGGAGTGTCGAGGGCTCCAGAGGTTCGCAATTCAATTTCAAACAACCAAAACGTGGCGACAAGTCGTCGCCGATCTACGAAATCCAAAACAAAAGAAACGGAACCTGCATCTTCGAAGGACAAACCAAAACAGATACCTGAAAAGCCAACCACTTCGGCGAAAGCACGCAAAGGAAAAAAGGGGGCCAAAGACTCCAAACAAAAGTCAGGTCGGAATGCTGCTGGAAACGTAGACGATGAACAGTCCGACACAAGTTTGGAAGCAAATGAGGTACTTGTAGAGCATCAAAGATTCGCCACGAAGAGCCAGATAGCTTTACGGGAACGAGCACCGAAAGCAAGCCAAGAAATACCGAAGCCGAGAGAAATCAAAAGACCCCAAGACCCAGATGCAGACTCAGATGAAGGCAACAGCCGGAAGTGCGTGGATTTCTACACATTTTGTGTCGTATCTCTTGTGTTACTGAGCGGAGTTTTGAATGCCTTTTCGTAATAAATAAATGTAACTGTCAAAATCTTTCTTTGTAACACACCTGCGACACAACTTAATTGGGATTTAATAATTAAATACACGGATACATGAAACGTTTCGCAAAATGAAATGTCAAATGAAAGCAATAACTCGGCGTTGACTTTACCTTAGTCCCTCAGACTTCCTTTTAGTATACACTTTCGTCCGTTTCAGTAACCGGTCAATGACTTACGCAGGCAACTGTCATTATTTAAAAATAAAGAACCATTCACGTGACAAATTCTACTGCTTTATCTTCAAATTTTAGTTATTTATAGTGACAAAACGCACTAAAATGAAAATATAAAAGCAAAACATTAAATTATTTGTTAGCAAGTTATCAAAATTCCAAAAGTCATTCGAGTGAAATGTCCGAAGAAGAATCCGAGGATTTGAATTCAAAACCCTTTCGTATTCCGAAAACTAGGGTAAGAAATGAAAAAATGGAAACAGGAAACCAGACAGCAGAAGTCGAAAGTAGAGAACCGAAACCGACAACGTCAATGGGATTGGCGGGTCTAGAGAACTCCTCAAGGATAGAGAATAATTACTTTGTGTCAGAAGCTCCGTCCCTAAAGAAGCTGACCGATGACCTGAAAGAAGATAAAAAACCCTACGCAATCTCTACGGAGATGGAACAGAGTTTTTTAGCAGACAATCATGGGGAAACCTTCAGCATTATCAGTACTTCAGACTCCGGTATATCGACTGAGATTATCTTGGAATCGTTCGAATATTCCAAATATCGCGAAAATTGAACCCATCCAGAATAAAAGCAACCAGTTGTCTGTAGACGAATTCCTCAAAACAACAAGGATTTACACTTTAAGGAACCCTTTGAGTAGTTCCAAAAAGCTTTTGATTTCGCATTAACTGTCACAAAAGCCGAAATAAAATAGTTTGTTTACGTAAACTTCAGAAATTTTATAATACTTATTTTTGAAGCCCTATAAAAGAACTTAAATATGTCACAGGAAAAAGTAGCAGCCACCGAGGAAGCTGCAGTACCGGAACCAGCACCAGCAGCAGCACCAGATCCCACATCCACAACAGCACCCACACCAGCACCAACACCCGCACCAACACCAGCACCCACACCAGCACCCACATCAGCACCCACACCAGCACCCACACCCGCACCCACACCAGCACCCACACCAGCACCCACACCAGCACCCACACCAGCACCAGAACAACAAACAGAACCAACACCAACACCGACACCAGCACCACCACCACCGACAGCAGCACCACCAGCGCCACCACCAGCACCTCCACCCGAAGCTAGTACTGATGCAGATCCTGCTAATACCCCAAAAGAACCTCCAGAAAAACAAACGCGATCAACTACAGACGAACTATTGATAATAGACGGAGGGGCTCCAGTAGATTCCAAAACTACCCGAAAATCAATCCATAAGAAAAAAGGGAGTGAATCACATACTAGACGATCGACTAGATCAATCTCATCGGGAAAATTGATGTCTGGACGCAAATCAATAGGCGACAAAAGGCATACACAAAAAGAGCGCAAAAAAGTTAGAGAAGTAGAAAAATCTGATGAAATCAGTATTGTAGAAGAGGAAAGCTCTGATGCTCCAAGCTCAGATAAGGACATAGACCAACGTTTGTCTGCCATACCGAGTAAACAGGATCCGAGTAAATTATCGGAGTACGAGTATTTAGATACTGAATCAGAAAAGTCGCAAGAATCAGAATGCTCTTACCTGCAGCAAAAAGAACTAGAATTTAAGCCAGATTTCTTCGACGAGCTGGGAGAAATACCGTCGGTGGGAGAGATTTCATTAGATGTGTCGTTGCCGGAATTTGAACTAATCACAGTCCAACAGTCGACGGCAGTTTCGGATGGCGATGAGAAAGACGTGGGCAAATTCGTGAACCCTGTTACAGGAGAGGATGAGCCGGAGCCAGAGCCAGAGCCATCTGCAGTGACTGAAATGCCTCTGGAGATACCAGAAGAAGTAGCAGACGATCAAGATGACGAAGATTCAGATGCGTCAGATTTTGAGGAAGAAGACATCATTCTACCACCTGAGGTAGAAGAGGAAGTAAAGGAAAAAAAAATTGACGACGACGGATTAGGTCTGTGGTATGGAATAGACGCACCAAAAATTGTACAACTAGAGGATGCAGACGCCGGAGCCTTCGAGAGATTGGAAGCCGAGCGGAAAATTAAAGAGCAGTTTTTAAAAATGATATTAGAGTTGATTGATCAAGTAGTAGACAAATGTGAATACGTGGATCCGAATACCATACTACGCCAGAACCTTGACAAAGTTAAGCTAATGTCCGAGCTGAACGCAAAGATGGGTGAGCTTGAAATCGAACAGAAGGCTCGGTTCTTTCTAAATCGCAAAACAGTCGAATACTTTCGACGGAAGAAGGCCTTTCGCTCCATAGTCGAAGACAATCCCGACACAATAACGCAAGCTATAGAAAAATACAGGGAGGCAACAATGGCGCTCGACCAGTTGCTAGGTCGTGAAGAGGAAACGCACATTGAGGCAAGTCTGAAGGTCGAGGAACTCAGTTCAATACTTTTCTTCATGAAGGAAAGGGCGGAGAAAAGTGTTCGCCAATTGGAGGATCTGGTGAAGACTTCACTGCATAGAGACCATTTTGATAAGTTGCCTGGGGTGAGTTAATTTTGGGTAAGAAAGCAAAAAACTAATGGATTCCCTTATTCCCGCAGGTTGTCGCGGTGCTCTTGCAGCGGATAGGAGATCAACGCGAGGAAATTTCGAATGTACGCAAAGTCCTCATACAGCGACAGCACACATTCGCCAAATTGCAGGAGGTGAGTCCAAGTTGCTTTCGATCAGCTTTCCTCTTTAGCGACAGACGCTTTCTATCTACAGAAATCCAATAAACTAGAAAACATAGGCGATGGTCTTCACATGCGCGACTTTGAGCATCTCCAAACCGAGACCCTGGCTTTGAGCAAGAAAATAGAAGGTATGATTTGACGATTTCCTCTGCCTCTCCTCTACTCAATCTGTTACCTCTCTCTCTCTCTCTCTCTCTCTCTCTCTCTCTGTATATCTTTCTCTCCCCCTCTCTCCCAGAACGCAATACCGAATTGAATAAATTGCGGACTCGATGCAACGCCGATCTACACATCATGGCGCACCTTAAGGAGAAGCAGCAGATGTTGCGCAATACTATCGTCATCCAGGAGGCAGCACTGCGGGAGCTAGTGGATGAAAAGCATTCCAGCCGCGAAAGGCTCTACATGCTGAAGTTGGACCGCACCAAAATACGTAAAGAAATACGCGAACTGAGCTTCCAAGGCGGCTTAATCGACAAGCCTGCCCTCATGCTCGACTACGACGAAACAGTAAATCGCTTGGAGATGTTGCGTGAGATGGTGGAACAAAAGCGAAAAAAATTCGACGAACTACAAAAACGTATACAGTTTCTGGAGGAAGAACAATAGAATATGCCACACATCAGATAAGATGATAAAGAAGACTGAAGAAAAAAGAAAAAAATATGCAAATACAATTTAACATAAGTTACAGTTATTCAGGTGCTTTGGTTAAAAAATTACATCCTATACAAAATCCATTAAATTGAAATTACAAAAAATTATTTCGTCTGATTTCGCTTCAATTCAATTCAATTCTTATTCATTGTCGTCATTCGACTTCAATAAGAACTAAGAACTTCTTGTTAGAACTAAGAAATAACACGACAGATAACACAATAAATTAATATAATCCTATTTGCCGATTATCGATTGCCGATAATTAACAATTCGCTGACACGCTTCACCTCTAGTTAATTATTATGCACTCACCTCATTTTTCCAAACAAAATGGTGGCTTGCATTTGTAATCAATTATATAATTAGAACTCACTTTTCGTACTCTAGAGCAAGGATTTTTCATATCTAAAAATATATAATTTTTCTAATAATACTCTTGTAATAAATAGAAAACATAGACAACATGAAATCATGAGAATAACAACAGTAGCATCCGCATCGGCGCGATGAAGGAATTCATATTTCTATCCTACGCAAACAGTCGTAATTCCTGCTGTATTATAAAAATAGTTTCAACCATAATGAGTGTTATGTTCGGCCTGGCCGCAGCTTAAATAACCCTACGCCCTCGAAAATCGGAACTCATCCTGGAATATATAGAATGATCACATGTACAATATACACTATAGACTGTATATAGATGTTAGATGTACAAATATACTCCCGAAAATGGGCGTAGTCCGCCCACTTGTTACAAAAACCACGACTACAGGAGAGCGAGTAGAAGCATCGTCAAATTCGGCACGCTGTTGAATGTTCTGTATGTTGAGAATAAACAATACATTATGTGGAGAAAGGACATTCTAACCACACAAATATTCAGATCAAAGATCAGTAGTGATCATCAAATAATTACAACAGTCCTTATTATGTGTTAATCAGTATATTATACTTTATTTTTCTTTGTTTTCCATTATATTCATTATTATTATGGTTTTTTTATACTCTCCAATACAATTTTTGGTGCAAGCCATAAAAATAATTTCTTGCTGCATTCCATTGAATTGTTTTGCAATGATTATTTGTACATTTTTAGAGAACATTTTATGGCAAATGCAGTTTAAATAAACAAATACAATACGTACATGCGTATGCATGTGTGTGTGTGTGTGTATGTATGTGAAAGATATGAAAAATTTGTTTTCAAATCTTTTTCAAAACTGAAAACAAGGTATGGACAACGAGCAAGTTTAGCTCTCTTCTCTAATGAATAAGAGTACTATTATTAATACACATACTTGAATATTAATATTTGAATATCTTTGATTTCGAAAATATTTCGAACTGAAACAACAACAACATAACGGTTTGTCGAGTACTAAAATTAAATTTGAAGACTCATCGATAGTCTTTGCCTCGAATTAAGTCGTGGCGATGACGCCCCCGCAAAATTTTCAAAAACCGCTCAACAAACTAAAAAAATTTGTATATTTTTGGAAAATTCGTGAATAAATTTTCCACACTTCGCTCTCATTTCTGATTTGTTTCTTTTTGAAATTTTCAACAGCTTCGCTCTTTTTCGACATCTTTAAAAGCCGCTACAGCGACGAACTGCTCCATCAGTTTTCGGTTGTTTTACACACAGTGAACATCGCGGTTCCAACAACAACAACAACAAAAGAAACATGTCTTTAGAGCGTGCTGTTCGTGCCAAGGTGAATATATCTACAACAACAAGAAGTGCTGGGAGTGTGAAATTTTTTAAAAAAGTGCACATTAAAAATTAATTAAAACTGGCATCTCAAACTTTCGATCAAAGGATATACTTGCATACTTTATCCATATGTATGTAATAAAATATCTGTTTATAGATCGCTGGCAAGCGCAATCCTCAGATGGACAAGGAAGCCCAGGAATGGATTGAAGCCTTGCTCAACGAAAAGTTCCCCGCTGGTCAGCAGTACGAGGACGTTTTGAAGGACGGCCAAGTCCTGTGCCGCTTGATAAACGTTCTAGCTCCGAACTCCGTGCCCAAGATCAATTCCCAAGGTGGTCAATTCAAGATGATGGAGAACATCAACAACTTCCAGAAGGCACTTAAGGAGTACGGCGTCCCCGATGTGGATGTCTTCCAGACGGTGGAGTTGTGGGAAAAGAAGGACATCTCACAAGTGACCAACTGCATCTTCGCCTTGGGCCGCGCTGTAAGTATTCGAAGAACTCTCAATCAAACCAAACAAAAAGACTGAAATATTCTCATTATTACATTATTCTCTCCTCCCATTCGCAGTGCTACAAACACGCGGAATTCAAGGGCCCCTTCCTGGGCCCCAAGCCAGCCGACGAATGCAAACGCGACTTCACCGAGGAGCAACTGAAGGCCGGTCAAACCGTTATCGGTCTGCAGGCTGGCTCGAACAAGGGTGCCACTCAAACCGGCCAGAGCATGGGTGCCAGCCGCAAAATCTTGCTCGGCAAGTAAACGGACCCCCTTTGCTGTTAAAACTTTGTCGACACAAATCAATATTTCATAAAATTATTATTATTTTTTTGTTTTATAAAACTCGAATTTAATTACTATGTATTTTATAAGAAATCATTGGATACTGAAGAATGGGTTTAAAATTAACTGTAACGAATTGAATGCCTTGTATCCATGTCTCACGAAAAATGTATGTATTTGTAAATTTTGTATTTTGTACACAAATAAAAAAGTATATATTATAGCTACTTACTACATAAGCCACATATCATATATACAAATTCTTAGATGAGAAGAAAAAAGAATAATAAAAGAGAAGTAGAAAGAAATGCGTTTCAAAAAAATCAAAATCTACTCAAAAACAACCCAAAAAAGTTCTGCATTTTTATTTTCATCATTCTCTTAAAATAAGCACAAAACTAATGCAAGGTCGAATTAATTTCATAAATGTTATTCTTATTAAAACAAGTGTGTATGCGGTGTGTGGAAAACTACACCATCACCTCATCGCGAGTCCTCATCACAACTCATCTCCCACACGCAAATAACAAAAAGTGTAAAAATCCAACACATTTTCTCCACATCGCCAGTTGAGTGGGCGATCAAATTATTTAGCAGATTCTGTCTCTATCGTGAACGAAACAATATCACGAAATCATGCAATCCACTATATGTATATACTCGTACATACATATAGTACATATGCATACATACATACATATAGTACATATAACTTGTATATAAACATTTCTTTAAAATTTCAATATAAAAGATTCAACTTTAAGTTAAGTTTTCGAAACACAAAACTTTCGTTCTACGAAGCTCAATGTTCCACGAAACGGTTACGTGAGTCATCAACAAAAGTAGCATCAAAATATTTTCAAGAGAAGATGCTATGCAATATTTTGTATTAATGTGCTTTTGTATAAAATTGGAAAATTTTATGTAGAACAAACAACTCATTTTCAAAGCAAAATGGAGAAAACTGTGGAAATATACGAAAACATACAAACAAACATTTATACATTTTTCTACGCAGTCCAAGCAATAGAAAAACTTTGATTTGATTTTGTTCTGGTTTTTTTGTCAGCTTTTGTTTAACATTTGGCACATTCATAAACTAATGTAAACTAATTCACGTAAATAAAGTAATTAATTAATAAAATTAATGCACAATTTTTGTAAAGAACGCCTCCAACTTTGACATTTCGACATTTTAAAGCAAATACAAAATAAATTTTCTGTGAAATTTTAATGCATTCATGTACATATATATTTTTATAGTACAATGAGTTAAGTTTAGTTTTTGTATTTATGTACGTACAATCGTCTCAGTACAAACGACAAAACTTTCTTCCTTTAATTCATACAAGTACATACTTAATTTTAGTAACGTTTTCGTACGTTTTTTGTTGGTCTATACAAACATACGTATACGGTCCTACTAAAATCTATTTTTTTCATTATCATTAAACTCCAGTGGTGGTGGTGTGGGAAACTCAAACTTTCCTAGCTTCTCAATTACTGCTCTCAATTTATTCAGCCCATCTTGATTAATTCGATAGTGTGGCAACGATTTCATGACGCGAAACCACTTACAGAGCAAAGGCCACTTTTCGTTAGCTCCTGATTCTGATTCTACTGGAAACATTAGATCCACTGTGCTCAATGTGGTCAGCAGCGAAATGTCAGCAATTGTTAACTATATTTAAAAAGTGTAGAAACAAAAACAAAAACGTTAACGTAAACGCAAACCAAAAACGAAAACAAAACAACTGCGAAACCTCAGTAAAAAACCACAATTTGCATATACATACATATTTACATAACAACAAAAATATACTAGGTACTCATATATACATAATTTCAACAAGCAATAATATAATAATTCGGCCTAGCCGAAACTCATATACCCTACACCTGTAAAATAAATTTATAGTTTATTTCAGTGGACGGATTACGCCCAATTTTTGTGGGATTAGACTTTCAACTTTAGAACTGGACTACTAGCTGAGAAATTTAGCTCTCAAATCTGGTGAAATGAATTTCATGACAATTCGGGCTCCTGTAATAGTGGTAAAAATATATATATTTTTCTACACCTGCTACGCCTTCTTAAATGTGTTACAAACGAAAGGACAAAGATAATATGTGTACACCTTCATGTGAAGGGTATAAAAATAACACCATGTCCATGGCATGGATGCCAAAACAATGCGGCTGAAGGCAATGCAACAGTCGTTCATAATCAAACACATGTTGTTAAACGTGGCTTGATTTTTCAAAATATTTACTTTAATCACACATACTTACATTCGATCCTACCATATATGTTTGATTATCCGTGAGAAAATGTTCCATCATGGAATAAGCCTCGAGTATTTTACGTTCGTGATATTGCAGATCAACGTTGTCAAACCCCTTTCGTACGATTTCAGACTAGTAAAAAAACATGGTTTATATTTTTAGAAGCAACAACAATTAACCTTTTATAAAGCTTCTTCTACGCAAAGTAGGATTTTGTTTACTTTTTAATAGTCAACTCAGGAGAATGTTGAATTGAATGAAACGTTAATAAATGAATTTAAATTTGTATGGCATAAAAACATACCATTAAATCACTGTCTCTGCGAAATAAAATAGAGCAGTCAAAGAATAATTTATTCATCACTTGTAGGCGATCCTTGAAATTACTAGGAAACAGCGTTTCTCGGGCCTCGTTAGTAGATATGTCGCATAGGTACATCAGAATAGCGTGACTATCGGTGAGAATCAGATCATCGTGGACCAATGTAGGTACCGTGTGCGCCGGATTTATCTTTTGAATATTAACACTGGTATAAATATATGCATATGTATGGTAATGAAGTAACACCATGAGTGAAGAACCTTTAAAAATTCAGCATGTAACTGAGCTCCTTTGAACAAATCCACAAATCTATACACAACTTCAATATCCAACATTTCTATAACCAACAAACAACTACGAACAGGAGGGCTGACATCGTCGTAATAAAGCACTGGCTTCGACATGGTAGAATTTACCTCCACCCGACACAGAGATTCACCAAAGACTGATCTCGCTTTTTCGTTTATACGCATTATCAAGCTGGGATTAAATCAACCTCAAAGTCGAAGAAAAGCGAAGCCAAGATATCAAGCAATTTCCGGTGTTGAAATTAATATTGTATAAACTATTTCTTAAATTCAAATATTATTCAGCAAGGAACATTTGTTAAAGGTAACAAAGGAACTCGCACAGATGCATACATATTACATAAATAAATATATTATTATATGAGTATATAATGTTGTTCGACGACATTTGTGACCGCGACTTGTCAGAAATCTATTGCTCCTGAAACGCACCAGAGGACCGATCATTTGTTTACTAAATAATTATTCCGATCTGATATTATTTGTACAAAATATGTATGATATAATGGATAAATTATTGACATAAATCGGGCACCGTTGTTTTTGCTGTTTTTGGCGCTGACCCCAACAACAACTCTAAAAAGGGGGTGGTCACTTCCGGTTTTATAGTCCTTTGAACCTTGAAATTTAACCGCCTCTATCTTCTAAACTACAGCACATCTCGGATTAGCCTAGCTACCCGTAGAAAGCGACTAAAAATACACCCAATTTATCTTATATGAAATTTTATTGAAAAATAACGAAATTTTTCATACAAATATTTCATTTTTAGGAAATTAATGGTACATGTGAAAATGTTTCATTTTTAGGAAAAATAAGTAAATTATAACATTTCAAAGAGCGTTTTCTCCTAAAATCCTGCAACCGATCCTAATGAAATAAATTTATGAAAAAGCTAGGGATCTCTACTTTCTTAGTATTGGAATACTTGTACCCTTTCATTAGCAGTTTACTTAGAAAAAATATAATGAATTGGAAAAAAGTACTAAAAATCTTAAATTGCGGTTTTCTCGAAAATTCTAAGGTTTTCGATAAAGTCTCATATAACATAAATAAAGGGTATTTTTAATCGCTTTCTAACGGTACTCAAGCCAAACCGATATGTTGTCTAGTTTAGGAAATATAGGCGGTTAAATTTCAAAGTTCAAAGAGCTATAAAACCGGAACCGCTAGTCTGCACCAAAAACAACAAGATTTGGGATTTTGTACAGGTACTTATATTACTTATATCAAAGTCACGGTTTAAGCCACCGTGACTTTGATATAAGTAATATAAGTACCCGTACAACTGTAAAAATCACGCTGACAGAAATGTAGCAGCCACCGTGCTTCGAAACTCCCGGGAACGCTCAACTCTAATATAAACAGCTGATTATTGACATTTATTAATCTGAAATAACCTCACTTTTATTCCCGTCCTATTTTCATTTTAAATTGAGTAAAAATAAAAACAAGTCTCTTTCTACACTCGAAATCCTATTTTAGGCGGTTTTCGGGGAAAATAATTACTTCGAACATGTTTCTCCTGCGACACACATACATAAAATCTCCAAGATTAATAACCTACTGTATGTTTAGTAGCACAGCCGGAGATGGTACAAACACCGTCCCAGAGCACATTGAGATTCCTAATCGTGTATTTCGAAATTCCACCGACATATTGCGTGCTTTAGCTTCTACTGTGTCTCGCGATCCGACTGCATCGCATTACAAATATCACGATGATCCTTATTTGATCCCTATGTCTAACGTGGGCAAGCGCACCTTCGCCTTGGCACAGGAATCGGGGCGCAAGGCAGCTAAATGGATTAGAGATGAGCACAGTGCATTATTTCAGGTAAATAATTTTGTAACATTGGTATTACGTGTATAGTGAAAGATTCGTTTACGCAGCATTCGGAAGCACAACCACCAATTAAAGTATTCGCACCCAAATTGGTCTTGAATGAGGAATCGGAAGTAGATGAAACTACACTGCATGACCTTATCATGCAATCGGAAATCGTCGACGCCGTCTTTGTTTACAACTTGATGAAACAGAAAAACATGCAAATTAGTCAGGAACTTACTCAGAGCCTGCTTGAATTAGTGGCATTTTATAATAATGAAGAGCCAATGTCGGAAGAATTCCTTGAAGAACATTGGTTCAAGCAGAGTTCTGTCGGCCGCGAAAACAAACGTTCAACGTGGAAAGACAACACAGTCGCTGAACAATTATTTGCAGAAATCGAACCGAAGACGCCGGCCAGTTATGCGGCCCTTATTCGTGGTATGGCCAAATACTACCAGGTTAATAGCTAATAGAAGGAACTTCGAGTCAAAAGATTACAAATTTACTCTTTCTTTTTAGGCCGAGCGAGCCTTTGCCCTACTACAGGAAGCAACAGAGAAAGAAATGGAGTTAGACACGAACACCTTCAACTCGGTGATAAACATTGCTGGACTTCTTAAGGAAACAGCGGATCAGCGTTGGCAACTTTGTCGAGATTTGCTGCAGCAAATGGCGCAACAGCAACTGACACCGAATCTTGGTACCTTGAATGCCCTATTAGAATGCATTAGTACTTTTGGAAACTATAAATTTGCACGTAGTTGTGCGCTTAAAGCACTGAGTGAATTTAAACAACTTGGGATTAAACCGAGTCCTGCCACCTATTATTATATCCTTATTATATTCTGCCGTGACCGTGCACCAGTTTCACATGTAATTGTCGATGTGCTGAACGAACTGCAGGGCAAGGAATTTAAGATTTCCAGCCCCAAGGATTCATATTTCTTTACTACGGCCATGGACGTGTGCCGCAATCATTTGCACGACAAATCATTAGCGAGGAAGGTGCATGAATTGTTGCATACGGGCAACAATTACAATTTAATTGGTGATACATATAGAGAGGCCATCTACTATCGTCACTATTTTGCACTATTATGTCAGACAGAGCCACTCGAAGAATTTATGGAAACTTACGATCGGCTTGTGCCAAACATTTATATTCCTGAGCCAGGAATAATGGAAGAAATTTTGAAGGCCGTAGAAATAAACGCTGCAGTGGAACTGCTGCCACGACTGTGGTCCGATATGGTTGTTTTCGATCATACAAATCGCGAGAGTCTGTTAATTCGAACACTCAAGATAATGGTAGATAATCCTCCAAATCCTGAAAATCCAGTACATCGAAATCTAGCCGAACAATTTGCTAAAATTGCTTTGGATATTTACAAAAAAGTCGATGAACAGAGAGAAGGTCGTGTAAAAAAGTTGTCATTCACTGGGCAAATGATCGGAGACATTCTGACGCTTCTTGTACGAGGCGAGGATTTCGAAAAGGCAATCGAAGTCTTTGCAAATATCGATAAAAATCAGCATCTCATTCCTGGTACACCATCTGAGGAGTGCATGCGGGAGTTTGTCGATGCATGCATTGCGAACAAGGCACCCAGTGAAGCTATTACATGTCTGCAATATTGTGTGGAGAACAACATGGAATGCATTGAACTGGCTAAGAAAATTAATGACGGTTTTACTCTCAATGAGCTTCATCTTTCCAAGATTAAATCATTGGTTGGCGATGGATTTATGAAAAATTAGTTAATCTTTTTTGAAATCTCTTTGAATACTGAATAGTTTTTATTAAGACGTTAACGAAACTTTAGAAATTTTAATTTAATACTACTGTAATAAAGTCATATGCTATTTATAACTACATCAACTATTTGCCAGTAGTTTAACCTGTGCAATAGTTTACAATTCTTTGCTGTGAATGAGTTGTGAACGAGTCCAAGTTGGAAAATAAGATTGTTTAAATTGTAAATTTCTTCAATTGCACATGTGTATGTATGTGTGTGTATTTGATAAATGTACTTTTTTCCAAACATTTACTCAAATGTGTTGAAACTTATCAACTGCAAGGGTTGGACTCTGACTAGAAATTCCTAAGTGTGATAGTAACTGTGTGAATGGTGCTTTGACAAATTTCAGAGATTTTTCGCCGACTGCAGTATCACATCTTCCCAGTGCACCCCATCGTGGGGTAGACCACTTTTGACAAATGGGGATAATGCAACCCACCACATCCGATGCCCAAGCACCATTTCTAGATTACGTCTCCAACCGAGATCATATTTGGTGCTACGACCTTCGTATGCGACGTTTCCACGTAACAAACGGGGCGTATGATATAAAATCAGCACTATAGAATATGCAAACGCAATCACATTCAACTCGTAGATGAGCAAGTGGAAGTTGCTCCACGAAGTATCCACTGTAAACATTAACATAGGAAATATCATCTTTAAACATGTTAACGCACTAAAAAACTTGTCCCCATGCAGCCACCAGAAATACATGCTGTTGTAGACAGTAGTATAAGCGGACCCGATAAAAATGTAAACAACGAAAAATAAAAAGTAGCGATAATTCCGATGACCCACACAACAACCGGTAAAGAAGCAATGGTGATCGCGTCTCAAAATGCAGGTGCCGCATGTTTGACAGTGCCAAGATCGAGGCGGTGCCAATACCTCACAATCGGAGCAATAGCGCCAAAGTTTGCGTGCGGCCACGTCCGAGGGAGGTTGCAGCATCATAGCTGAAATGTGACAACCAGTCATTACGTGGCTGATACTTTCATTTATTTCCTACTCTTAATGCTTGTGTCCACCAACATGCAGGCAATCATATTTCCCTTAATGTTGAATACCAAAAAGATTCCAGCAATCCATGTAAAATTGTAGAAAATGCTGCCCCTGCCGTGGAACTCCGGGAGCACTATTACCAGCTCGAAAACAAACGTTATAGGTACGAAAGTAAACATCAGTAGAAAGCAGCCAATATCTGCCGCTGTATGGGGCAGTTGATTCCGACGTAGAATCATTTTTAGTTTCCTTGGTATCTAGCTGCTTCCACGAGGAGAAAATATATTCAATAACTACAGTATTTTGTACTAATTTCCTTTTAAATCAGCGGACTCCAATTTTTAATCCATTCGTGTTCAATCCACTTTGGATAATTGTTCATGTGTGAAATAGCGTTGCCAGCATTTGTAAGAAATGACAGCCAATGAATAAATGGACATTTTAATTATTTGCAATTGTGACTTGGGACGAAGAGAATCAAAATAAAAACATACTTAAGGTTGCACCATAATATTTTTAACATTGTGTGCGTTTGTAAAGAAAGGATTTGTACATTTTCTTAACAACAAAAACTGATTTTTTAAAAAAACTGTTGTTTCCTATTCAAGATTGCTTTTCAAATTTTCATATATGTACGTACTTTTTTACGTACTTTTTTAGTACGAACCTTTTCTAATAAAATATATGTTGTTCCAAAAGTAGAGTTGTCCTCTACATGAGAAGTAAGATTTGTTTCTCTCTGCATGCAACCAAGCCTTTGTTGCTGTCCGATAATGAAAGTACACTCGTGAACAAAGAATTCATTTTATTATTTCATCTATATTTCATCATCTAAGAGGTAAGATCTTTAATTTTAATTGAAAATTGCATTTGCTTACGCATATTCCAAATCTTTAGGGTTTTATATTTTCTCTATGACAAAAATTTGTAATTAGCAGTTCCCGAACTAAGTTGCTTAACGATTTTTGTAACGTAATAGTCGGTATACGAAACGAAAGGTAAACTTATTGACCTTTTTTGGCCCATGTAAAGCCGTTGTCCGCCAATTCACTTTCAATGAATGGAGATAACCATACTAAGTACATCCGTTTCCCAAATAATCTTTCCATATTTCTTTTAAAACCCGCATCATATTCATATTTCTTATGGCGTTCATAAAACACACCTCCATGGTAGATAACTGGTCCATGAAAAAGCAGCAAAACTGCAGAATATATTAGCGCAAGTATATTTAAACTATACAAAGCCAAGTAAAAATTTGTCCACATCGAGCCATGTACAATCATTAGAATTGGACATAGCATCTGAAAAAGGGACATTGGATGCAGGTAAATACGAGCTTTTAACACCCACAAGTAATATGAATTGTATACAAAGGCATAGCTCGAGCCAATAAGTAAAAAAATTATAAACATTATGAAATATCGATGATTCTTATGACCGATGCAGCAGCCCATAAAAAGGCAATGATGATCGCGCTTCAAGATACATGTTTTGCAATCCTTGCAATGCCATGAACGTGGTGGTGATATCCTATTGCAAACTTCACAGTGTCGCCAACCACTTAACTCCGCGGGTGCAAGTGGTTTCACCTGTTCAGCTAAAATGATACAATAAACTTAAAAAATAAAAATGATTAAGTGAATTTTACCCTGCATCTAAACCACTTACAATCTACACTAGTATCAATCATCATACATACTATCATATTTCCTGTTATATTATACAGTAGGAAAAGAGCGATTATGAATGTAAAAGTGTAGAGCACTCCATTTGGTTCGTGGATGGCAGGTAAAACAATGAGTATTTCGAAAATAAAAACAATTGGTAATGATACAATTATAAATAGGAAACAACAAGCATCGACTAAACGCGTAGGAAAAATATTTTTCTTTGTTTTTGTTTTCATTCTAACTTTTTTAAGGTCTTCTCTGTTTCGTCACTGCAGAAATCGAACTAAATAAAAATACTAGCTAAAAAATATGGTTTTAATCGAGATATCAGCTGCAACTATACAAACACGCAAGTCCATACAATATGTCTTCATTATATGCTTATTCTAATCTTATCAGCTACCAATTGGAAAAGGTGTAATTACAATTGTATATACGATTACTATAACGTAACGTATATATATATATATATATTATATAGTTGGAATATCGTTGAATATAGTTGGAATATTGTAACATATTTTAAGAAAGCAGCGTAAAGAAGAAAATAATTAAGAAAAATGTGGGCAAATCTTTCCAAACCTTATGAATATGATGATATGATGAAATATATTTCATTAATTAATAATTTATTAATTTTTAATAATAAATTGATAGTCATTACATTTCTCCAAAAGTAAAATTTTGTTTCTAATAGCATTCTTTTATCGTCCAAATATTCTACACAACATGTGCAGAACAATGTTCTGGCATTCAAAAAATTGTTACTCTATTCAAGGCATATTGTTACCCTTCAGGGCACAGTTTTTTACACTCTACATATCGACAGCATTTTTGAAGCTATTCAGGTCAATATTTTCAGGGCAATATTTTTTTTTAAACGGAAAAGTGCGGGCACTACAAAAAGTTCAGAATTATTGCGGCATTTTCTTGAGAATAGCAAACGAAATACAGCATATTTAATATAGAATATTGCAACCCTGAATATACTTTGTATATATATATATATAATACATTGTTTTGACAGTCGAACAACGTGCTCTTCTAACAATTTTAACGTATGGATTTGCTAATAAGAACGCTCTAAATTGTGGGTTAGCCTGTTCTAAATAACCAGCGGAATTTTGGTTAATAATTACTTAACCGACGAACAAACTTAAATTCGTAAGCACTCAAATGGTGCGTCACAACAATCAATTGCCAGACAACCTTCCGCAGCTACAGAACCTCATCAAACGCGACCCTGAATCATATAAGGATGAATTCAATCAACAGTATCGTCACTTTCTCAGCAGTCTTGAAGTATTTGAGCTTAATCCAAGTGAGGAAAACAAATCACTAGATGAGGTGGTTACGTTCATTGCCCAGGTGAGTGATGCTGGAATTGAAATTAACAATTGCAAGTCTAATGTGCGAACTAATTGCAGGTGGCTCAATGCTATCCAGACGTATGTCTCCAATTTCCACAGCATTTAGTGGATTTACTCAAGAACCATGCCACAACCTTAGATGCCATAATGCGGATGAGTTTTGTTAAAGCTTTGATTTTGTTGCGGAATAAGAATTTAATACCAGCGCTTGATCTACTGGAGCTGTTTTTTCAACTACTGCGATGTCCAGATAAAAATTTGCGTAGCTTTTTACAGAATCACATAATTACAGACATTAAAAATATGAACGCCAAACACAAGGATATGAAGCTAAATTCGGTGAGAGGTGGAGATGAAAATATATTTTACATGATTTATTTTTGCAAATACCTTTTTTATACCATTTCTAGACTCTTCAAAATTTCATGTATTCAATGCTAAAGGATTCTAACCCAAAAGCAGCCAAAATGTCTGTAGATATTATGATTGATTTGTACAAAAAAAATATTTGGAGTGATGCGAAAACTGTGAATGTCATCGCCACAGTTGGTTGCTTTTCAAAGATTACAAAAGTATGTAAATTTATCAACTTTTATATTGATCTATTTATTTGGTAATACTTTTTAGGTTCTTGTGGCGTCACTAAAATTTTTTCTTGGTCATGATGATGAAGGAAAGGGTTCCGACGATTCAGGCAGCGACAATGATGTTGATCTAAAAGGCGCTCTTATGCAGAACCGTGTAAACAAAAAGACGAAAAAACGTAAAAAACAACTGGAACATATAAAGAAACAAGCAGTCAAAGCACAAAAAGCAAAAAAGAATGCGCCAGCTTTTAATTTTTCTGGCATTCATTTAATACACAATCCTCAAGGTATGGCTGAGGATCTCTTTAAACAGTTGCAAGCAGGCAATGAACGTTTTGAAGTAAAACTCATGCATTTGGATGTCATATCACGTCTGATAGGCATACACAGCTTGTTTCTTTTTAGTTTCTATCCCTATATAACACGTTTCCTTCAGCCGCACCAACGCCAGGTGACCAGAATTTTACAATTTGCTGCGCAGGCCTCACATGATCTAATACCAGGTGACGTTATTGAACCCATACTTAAGACGATTGCGAATAACTTCATCACTGAACGCAATTCTAGTGATGTTATGGCCATTGGTTTGAATGCCACTCGTGAAATTTGCTTGAGGTGTCCTTTGGCCATGGGCGAGGATCTGCTGCGCGACTTGGCCCTGTATAAGACTTATAAAGAGAAGTCTGTTATGATGGCAGCACGTTCATTAATCACGCTATACCGGGAACAGCTGCCAGCGCTACTGCATAAAAAGGATCGAGGAAGGCAGACTGAAACCCAAGCTGAGCACAAGGTGCGAGCTTACGGGGAAGTAGAAGTCCATGAGACAATTCCGGGTGCAGAGGCGTTGCTAAAGAACTCCAAAACCATCGATCTGGGTAGCGATGAGGACGAGACAAATTCGCAGGATGGTGAATGGGTGGATGTACCACAGAGTGAAGATGATGCTGGCTCAAGTGATGACGAAGCCGATGAAGACGACGAGGAAGCCTCTTCAGAAGAAGAGCAGGTTAGTTCGGAAACCGATTTAGAAATTCAAGACGATGACAATGAAAATAAAATTAAAAATGAGACCCAAGAACAGCAGCAATCGCAACAATTGAAAAAATCGAAACAACAAAAGAAAAAATCCTCCAAATTGCCTGACAATATGAAACTATTAGATGAAAAGGAGGCAGCTCAAGAATTGGCATTAACGCGTATTTTCACTGAAGAAGATTTTAAGCGAATAAATGCGGCAAACCTTAAAAAAACAGTCACAAACAGTCGCAAACGTCCACTAGAACAGGATCGCAGCGAATTTGTAAAACTCGATGCCATCGAGATGATTTATAAAAAACGCAAGCATGACAAGGAAACTCGCCTTGATTCGGTTAAGACAGGAAGACAGGATCGCGATAAATTCGGTTGGAAGGATGGCCGTAAAAACGAGAACTGTTCCAAGACGAACAAAGAGAAACGTAAGCACAAAAATGTTGTCATGATGCGACTTAAGGCTCGTTCCAAAGTCAAGAAAAGTTTTAAGGATAAACAACAGGCATTGCGAAATCATTTGCTGAAGCAAAAGAGAATGAAGTAACTGAATTGGCAAGAGCATTTTAATGTATGTATTTGCCTAAGAAAGTTAGTTAACATACAGCTACGGTTATTAAAATATCAAATTAAGAAATTTATATTGTTCTTTATCAATCAAATTATTCTCAATAATTTCAAATATAAAAGTAAATGCAAGTACTTTCATGAACAAGGTAATTTCAGTTTGTTATATTCTACCTTCTACGGCGGTCTGAGGACTTCTTTGTTCGTTTGGGTCCCTTAACAAAGCACCAGTCCACCTGTATGGTTTGACCCATTATTTCTGATCCATTGAGGGCTTCTTTGGCTGCGAGTGCTTGTTTATGTGTTTCGTACTCAACTAGAGCATATCCCTTGGAGAATCCTGTACGACGATCTAAATTCAAATGAATATTTTTTATGTCTCCATATTCACAGAATTTTTCCTGTATATCGTCTTCTTGTGCCTCCTCGTGTATTGAAGTTACGAAGAGTATCCAACCCTCTACCGAGCGTTGTGGTCCTGGCTCCAGTTCATCGTCATCTTCATGTCGCACTCGTTCATAACTATGAATTGGTTCACGGGAGGTGCTCTCGCTTCCAAAACCACGTCCCTTGCGTTTTTTAGCTTTCTCCTTGAGACGCACGATTCCTTCTACAATGTCAGAACAATTTTACTTTACTGAGGGCAACATTTTGTACCCGAATTGACTTACGATCTCCATCCTCATCGACCTCGAATTCCTCAGCGTTGTCAATGTCCAAAACATCAGCCATTGTGTGTCCGGATTAGGGATGAGCTATTTATTTAAAATGAAATTGATAAATCCGCAAAACAAAAACTCTAAAGCGGAAGAAAAAAGTACTGCCGTTGAATTGCAGGGTTGTAATATCTAGATCCCAAAAATAAAAAAATTCAAGAGTGTGTATTTATCGACAGCGAAAAATTATTAGTAGTAGTTATTGATTTTTAATATTTTGTGTCTTATAACATTTTCGCAATTTTTCATAACAATTATTCACCTGTGGCGCTGAACTGAAAAAATGAAAAATAAATATATATCTCTCGCACTGTAATTTAGAATTATGGGGAAATCTTATCGTTTTACCAAATATATAGAATTGTATATTGCATGCTATGGTTGCACACTATTGAATATTTTGCAAGGAAACGGATTCAATTTCCATAAAAATTGCTTGATTCACCAATATAGTCAGCTGTTTTTACTTACCACACGTACTTTGTTCAAAAGAGATGCCAACATATTCAACATGTTATTTAGTTTTAACTTTTACTTGTGATGTTCCTTTTGAGTTCACATTACTTTTTAATATTTCTAAATAGCTAAGAAATCCTCAAAACCGCGACAGCGCTTAAATGCAATGAAGTTTTTCTATTAATGTTTACTTAAAAATGCAAAGAAATATTAAATATGTTATTTCGTTGGTATCCCTGTCATTAACTCACCGCACCATCTTGTGACGGTGTGGTAAGAAACCAAATCGGTTTAGCTCTTCAGTTATCTTGCTTTGCAATAGCTTGTAACAAAACAATTGTAATCTTTGAATCAAAGTGTTGTAAAGACTGGCATGTGGAAACTTCATAAAGTTAAATTGTTAGTTAATTGTTTTCAAATTAATTTGTGCTGAAAGAAAGGTAAAATGATAATTTGTGCTTAAATCTAAGTTAAAAAAGTTGTTAAAAACAATGGCACAGAAACCGTTCGTCATTCGAAGATGGAGCTGCCAAGTTATTTGCAATTTCACAAACGAAAAGGTCGAATATAAACAATCAAATTGATAGGAATTGATAGGTGGTTTAATAAGAAATTGTATATTTAACTGTCGCAATTCATACAAACACTTATGCACAGTATAATTGCATAATAAAGGCTGCAATTTCTGCAAAACACATAAAAACTTAAATTTGTATCCTACAACACACATGTAATTTTATATAAACTTACGATCTTAAATTTATATGATACAAGGTTGGGAAAGGTTAAGTGGTCAACATTAAGCTGTTATCAGTATTGGCCGATAAGTCTGACTCATATTACGTCTTTCGCTTTACATTAGTTTCAGAAAGCAGAGTGGTACCCTTAAAAATAATAACTCAGTTATTTTATACTATTGTTTTGTTATGGCACAGTTTTATTTGTTTCCTCAATAATGATGCGAAAACAATTTTGCAGGTTCTGTGAAAAGCTTTGAACTTCCGTTAAAGGAAACTTGAAACGATGCCTGCAGTAGGAAATATAAACATAAAGTTGTCTGGTGATAGAGATCTTGATAAACAAATAGCGCTGTGGCTTAAATGGGATCGCAATGAAACAACCAAAGCTGAGATTCAGCAGTTAGTGCAGAAATCAGATTGGGATGTGCTCCGGAAGCGATTGCAACAACGCCTAACATTTGGGACAGCAGGACTACGTGGTTCAATGCGCGCCGGATTCGATTCAATGAACGATCTGGTTATCGTGCAGACTGCACAGGGACTGTGCGAATATGTGCTCCAACAATTCCCAAACAAGAAAGACTGGGTTGAGCGCGGCATTGTGCTTGGTTATGATGGCCGGTATAATAGCAGGCGTTTTGCAGAGTTATCTGCATGCGTGTTCGTAAATCGGGGCATTAAAGTATGGTTATACAGTAAATTGGTGCCAACACCCTTCGTACCATTTGCAATCACGCAGTTGAGCTCTTTGGCCGGAGTCATGGTAACTGCTTCTCATAATCCCAAAGAAGATAATGGCTACAAAGTTTACTGGTCAAACGGAGCACAAATTATATCGCCTCATGACAAGGGTATTCAGAACTCAATAATGCAAAATCTCACTCCTCTGGAAGGTTCTTGGGATACTGACATCTTGCCCAATTCAGACTTGTTGGTGAATCCGTATGAAAGAATGTACGAAGCCTATTATCAGTCACTTATACAAAATATACCGAAACCGCGTCTGGAAACAAATGCGATGAGCCAGTTACGTTTTGTATACACAGCAATGCATGGTGTTGGTTACCCATATGTTGAGCAAGCTTTTCAGGTGGCCAACTTAATGCCACTTATTTCAGTTGCTGAGCAGCAAGATCCAAATCCTGACTTTCCGACTGTAAAGTTTCCAAACCCCGAAGAAGGCGAAAGTGTTCTGGAACTATCAATTAAAAAGGCCGATTCTGAGGGTGTAACTATAATACTGGCCAACGATCCGGATGCTGATCGACTGGCGTGTGCCGAAAAAGATCCAAAAACAGGTATTTGGAAGGTAATTAAACATTGTATTTTGAATGGATATTCACACAAAATAAATATTCGCATACATATTTACTAACCACACACAACATAGATTTTCAGTGGCAATGAACTGGGTGCTCTTTTGGGTTGGTGGTGTATACAAAACTTCAAGGTGTTACATCCAGATGCAGATCTATCTGAATGTTATTTACTTTCTAGCACGGTGAGTTCTAAAATCTTACTTTCAATGTCACAAAAGGAAGGTTGCAATTTCGAGGAGACACTAACTGGCTTTAAATGGATGGGAAATCGGTGCGTCGATCTCATGAAAAGCGGCAAAGAAGTACTCTTTGCTTTTGAAGAAGCTATTGGATTTATGTTCTTCAGCACAGTTCTGGATAAAGATGGAGTGAGTGCCGCCTGCCATTTGGCAACCTTGTGCTGCCATCTTCACACAACAGAAAACATTAACTTGACAGCACAACTGCATAGAATTTACAACACATATGGTTACCATTGCACAAAATGTTCATATCTCTTTTGCTACCAGGCAGCAGTTATAAAACGCATCTTTGAGCGCTTGCGGAATTTTCAAAATGGCAAACCAAGCACTTATCCCAGCTCTATACTAAATGATGAATTTAAAATAACAAACGTGCGAGATTTAACCACAGGCATCGATACTTCGCAGTCCGATGGAAAAGCCAAATTGCCGATAAGCTCCAGCACTCAGATGATAACGTTTAGCTTTGACAATGGCCTGGTTGTAACTCTACGCACAAGTGGCACTGAACCTAAGATCAAATACTATGCAGAACTGTGTGCCAAACCAGAAGAGAAAGACTGGCAACAACTTCGCTTCACATTAGACCGCATGGTTGAGGCCATCGTTGAGGAATTCTTGCAGCCAGGATTAAACAATCTCAAAGCCACACCTGACTAATTCAAAGATATACATATATTTGTATAATCTATTTTAAATGCATTTATTTATTTTATTTATTTTCTTTTGTGGATCTTATTTCAATTATTTTATTTACGTAAACATTTTTCTTCTTTGTATGAATTTATTCAACGAAAATTAATGTTTATTATTCAAAGAGGAATCAAATTATGGTTAACGTCACATTCCAAAGCTGGTGTCCTCTTTCTACTTATATTTGTATACTTTAGAAGTTGTAAACTTTTGAGTTATCGACTTTCTTTGCGATTCCTACAATGCTTTTTATAATGAAATCTCACTTCTTATATTATTTAAAAGTTCCTCAGAAATGTTCTCAGTTAATCGCCGCTTGTAACTACGGGAATAAGTAGACTTGCTTTAAAAATGCGAAATCACTTTAACCCAAATTGTATTTATGTTACTCATGATAATTAATCATATAAAAAATAATTTAATAATAAGTTTTGAGACGTATGATCTTCATGATCATATAAAAAATAATTTAATAATAAGTTTTGAAATGTATGATCTTCATATGAAAGTAATATTCTGTATACAAAATAAAAATTACGAAATGAATATAATTCAAAGTGTTTGCGTACGGATAAAATAGCAATTACTAAACCGAGACACTAATTATGGTCCCCTGTTTTAGGGTATTCTATATTCGATTTCTAAATGTTTATAGTAATAGTTCTTTCTTTTAGAGGAAACGGGTTTAGTTTGGTTTAGATCGATTTCAGGTTTAGAAGCTAATATGGTTTTTGCATAAAACGATTTTGCTTTGATTTAGGGTTAAACTAGTTTTTGGCAGTGAAACCCATTTTCATTTAAACTGGCTTCAACTCAATAGTAACTGTTGTTTATTTATCCCAAACCCAATATGATATCTGGTTTTATGAGTTTCCAAATATATCTATATCGAAGTTCGACTATATTTTTTTCTACAGCGTATGTGTTAGAAAGAAGCAAATATTGTACATAAAAATATTCTGTATGGCCGATATTACACTACGAACATTGTTCGGCGAAACTGTGAAATTGTTATTGCTTTCTGTACAAACAATTTCTACGAGGCCAAGCAAAATGTTTGCTATGCAACACTATAAAACGTCAACTTCTTGTTCGGCGTATGTGTTAGAAAGAAGCAAATATTATACATAAAAATATTCTGTATGGCCGATATTACACTACGAACATTGTTCGGCGAAACTGTGAAATTGTTATTGCTTTCTGTACAAACAATTTCTACGAGGCCAAGCAAAATGTTTGCTATGCAACACTATAAAACGTCAACTTCTTGTTCGGCGTATGTGTTAGAAAGAAGCAAATATTGTACATAAAAATATTCTGTATGGCCGATATTACACTACGAACATTGTTCGGCGAAACTGTGAAATTGTTATTGCTTTCTGTACAAACAATTTCTACGAGGCTAAGCAAAATGTTTGCTATGCAACACTATAAAACGTCAACTTCTTGTTTTAGTGAATATGGCTATTTGTTTGCTTTATCTGTAACCACAACACCAAACAAAATTTTGCGAGAGAGCAGCAATGGTTCATCGAGGGCAAACAATGTTTCTATGCAATACCCGGAATATCAAGGTTGCAAATTTTTGTATGTCTTTATTGTCAATTCGTAATATTTTGTAATTCCAGCATCAATTTGCATCATTCAAATCGTGAAGAGCGAGACAGCATGAGGGCAAAACGCAAGCACAAAAGGGAACGTCAAAAACGTTGTTGCGTTTGCTCTGCTTGGCTGGCTGACTTTTGTTATACGTATAATCTCTTCGTTTTAATAAATTTTAATTACAAAACTAAGCATAGGTTCCAAATGATGGACCAGGAAGTGCTGCAAGCATACGATGTAGATATAGAAGACGGTGATGTGAGCACAACCAGACGATCTTACAAGATTCTTGCAAAGTAAATTAATTACACATCAAATGTAACCTTAGGTTTCCGACAGTTCAGAGGACGAAAATGATGATGTCGATGTCTACACGCCACTACAACGACCAGCAACCCTTACTATAGTCGCAACGCCCAAAGCTGCGACCATGTCAATTGCAGCATCCGAATGCAAGGATGATTTGATGCATGATGCATTAACCAGCTGCAAATCGATGGAACAGACGCTGGACGAGGATGTAGGAAATGACGATTCAAATGCCGATAGTAGCAGCGAATCCTCCAGCGGTGAATCTACAGACACATGCCTGAAAAAGTTATCCGCTGATGGCAGTGGTTCCAAGTCGCGAAAAAAGAAACGCATTCGCCGCGCCGTAATGGTTCGTGTGCAACCCACCGAACACCAGGAGAAGCAGCAAGCTCGGTTCAAGAAGTACAATATTTGGACAGCCAGTTTGCAGGAAGATGCCCTGACGGAAAATATGCGTGGCATCGATATGACCAAAAGTGGACGAAATGATCGAAATGTGGAAAACTACGACTTTTCCTTGAAATATCGTTTAAACGGCGAGAATAGTTTAAAGCGTCGCCTCTCGAATTCCAACGATGATATTTCAGACAACGAATATCATCAATTGGCAAAGCGTAGCCGTTCGGGAGGCTGTAGCTTTGACAGCTTATCGCGGAAATCGGTAAGAAGCCGTTTAGGTGGTCATCGTTCACGTGCGCCGCGAGGTAGACGCGCTTCCTCGCCTACCAGTGGTTCAGATAGCAACTCATTTGAACCAAGGCACATAATCGATTTGGCAGAACCAGAGGGACGTGATCCCTTAGATGTGGCACGAGAGATTTCTAACAAGTTATACGAAAAGAACGACGATCTCTTAGGTATTTATAAGCTCTGATATATAAGTTGTATATTTACTCTGTATATATTTTAGTACGCATAACTGAAGTTTTGGGTGTCGAGTTGCCTGTAGAAATTTACAAAGAAACTCAACGCATCGAAGCAAGTGGTGGCATGATGATCAAGGTAAGCGTTTTTACATATTCCGGGGAAGAGAATATAAGTCGACATACATACGTTCTTTTCTAATATATTATAGAATGGGAAACGACGTCGTACTCCCGGTGGCGTTTTTCTGTTTCTTCTAAAGGAAGATAAGCGCCTGACAGAGGAAGAGCGGAAGCTTATTTTCCAACAAGAGAGACAAAATTCAAACAAGTGGCGAAAAGAATTGAAAGCGCTTTCTCGAGATCGTAAAGTCGAAGAGCTGAAAAAAAGATTGAGTACACAGGAGCTACCAGCTTTGAACACGCGGAGTGAACATTTACTACTTGGTTCTGAATTGAGTTTAAAAAGTCAAACGGGCAATTGTAAGAAATGTTTTAAGATTTCATTGTGTTTTAAGATTTCATGTAATTGTCATCATTTCTGTTAGTGTCCAACCCACCCCCGTCACCCGCCGGCCAAGAACATAGCCCAGAATATAAAACACATGCCATCAATCATGTGCAAGCTGAGCCATCCAGCCCGGAGAAGCCGTCTACGTCTGCATCTGCTCTAGCAGCTTTAATTTCGCCTTCAAAAGATTTGGTTGGCTGCGATGAGGATTTTTTAGATCTAAATTGTGGAGAAATGGATTTCTTTTGAAACAACTCTAGTTTATTGCATAAATAAATGAATATATATTTTATATAATAAGTAATATATAAACACTATATATTTATTTTTTGTTATAATTTTGTATAAAAATTTATTTAATAATTTCATTTAACTTAAATCAAATATAAGAAAATTAGAATGCTCAAGTAGCATACAAATTTCCCGCTCGAAAAAATTGTGACCGCCCATGTAAATAATCGAGTACGTTCAGTACCAGCAAAGACAGCGCTACTACAGCTGCTTTTTTTTTATTGACTATGCAGTTCTTTGTCCTGCAAATTACACTTACTGTGGTACCTAAAAAAGTGCGTCGTGCGTAGCGTTTCTCTCAAAATGAAATTGGAACACGCAGTCTTATGGAAGTGGCTGAAATAAGCAACGCACTGACGGACACCACTTCAAATTTGCAATTTTGGTATGCGCTACGAAGTGAGTTGGCGGCAGATGTCAAAAAAATGTTCATATGACTGTGAATGTTTACAAACTTTTTATCAGAAAATATGTTGACATATGTTTCTAAGGCATAGTGGAAAACGCAACGCAAGAAGCACTTATTTAGCTACCAGTTACCCGGTTTCTATAAATCGGTTCGAGAAATACTCGAAAGCAACTGAACTCTGCCATTTTCGCAAAATCACTGAACATACTCCACAACTCACTAGCTAAATAGCCAGTGAGAAAAAACTCGGTCGGCAGATGACCTAGGCTATAGGGTAATTTTAAAATTTCCCCCTTTTTTGAAAGGACGTCAACTCCACGCATTCAAAACACGTCAAGAAATAAAACTGAAAAGCAATTTTGTATGCAGGCTATTTAAGCTGCGTTTTATTAATAAACTGTAGAGATCTTCACCATACAGTTGACATCCAGGTTTTACCCAGGTCTATCTGGGTTATAGGTAAATAGGAAGATTACTATATTTTTGAATGTAGACAACTTCACGCATTCAGGAAAACTTCAACAAAGAAAATTTAAATAAGAGAATTTTTTATAGAGACCTGTATAGTTTCTTAAAAAACGCGATTAATATTACATACTCTACGTGTGAGATTATGCAATGAAGTTTGTCGGGGTTTCAGTTTTAGCAAAATTTCCCTCGCCGTTTTTTTAATGAACTGATCTTTAGTTGATTAACAAAATGCAGCTTTACTCAGATTTCTATACCTGTTATAGAGAAACTTGTATTTTTACTTTTTTGAATTTAGAACTGTCTACTTTCTTGACATTTCGAAATATGTCAAAAAATAAAACAAATCCATTTTCGTGAAGACACGCAGCTATCAACTTATTTCGAATAGCATTTTGATATAAAATCTTTCAAAATCTTTGAACATCGCCGTTTATAAAGGGAATATATGTTCTTCGCGTTGGCTGTACTTACAGCAGCTGTTCAGTGAACCACCGAGTTTGCCGAAGACTAAAATATCCCTGCTGCGACCAGCGGAGCGAGGAACAATCAAGTTTTCGAGATTTTTGTCAAAAAAGAGCGAAAAACGAGAGGCGGTTTTAAAAATTAAAGTATTACTTCCTTGGGGACGCTGCCATTAAAATTGTATTTGGAAATTTTTAGTGTTAGAATTCTGTTTTGTGAACGTTTAATTAACTGGTCGGACAGGGATACCTACTTCAACGCATTTGTAGGCATTTCTGAAAATTGATTCAGAGAAGAGCGGAAAACGAACATGCGTAAGACGCGTTCCCAGACTCAAGCCGAGAAGCACCACAATTCGCTCTCCGGTAGCAACACAAATAGTGATACAAGCTCACAATCCGTCTCGGTGACAGCACCGGTGGTGGATCCACCAGCCGGAAACTCAATGAAGCGCGCTGCACCAAGCACCACTGTAGAACCCAACAAATTTAGAGTGAGTAGAGATTTTTTAAAATTTTATGGACGATGAAGCAATACGAGTTGAATTCTTTTGTTGCTGTTTTATATATTATAATGTAGTGCATTGAAAAATACTTATAATTATTTAATATTTGTGCTAAAAGCGTTAAGTACACATTTTCCAAACAATTGCATTGGGGGTTGTCATCAGAGATAATGAGATAGGACACTTCAAATTCGTCGCAAAACACAATGGCATTTTCACTAACACTACGATAAAAAATTGTGATTTTGTGCAAAAAACTTGTACTTCGCTGTGAAAAACTTGTACTTCGCTGCAAAAAATTTGTACTTCGCCGAAAATAAATTGATTCCATGAACGCATGCAAAATCTGTTTTTCGGGGATTCGTTTATGAAACGTCAAAACAAATAAATAAAAATATTATCCTTTTTATATGTGTAAAAATATATAAAACATAACTCCCCGTTCCGTATAATGGTAATTAATATATGCTTCCATATTTTACCAAGTATTGGTTGTTTATTTCTAATTTTTACTTTGGTATAAAGTAGTCGCTGTGCTGATGTTTTGTTGCATATACGAAGTGGTTCGCCTATTGACAAAAAAAATTACGATTAATAAATCCAGAATGGTCGCATTTATATTTTTTCGTTTCTTCTCTAATATTTTTGCAAATGAAGTATTGTCATACATCTTTGATGCATTTGGGGGGTCAAGCATCCGTTCGCACCTACCATTTTAGGTTTGGGAAACTTCACCACCTTTGTTTATATATGGTGAAATTTATATTTTAAAAGCCAATGGCCTTGGCTATACGCAGTATCTTGTGAAACGGATTCATTCAGTTCGCTTGAGAGAGAGATGAGGAAGAAAGAGAAAAGTCCATACTCTAGTATCGAGTGTAGAGAATTTTTGAAAATAGACCCTGCTTCTCAGTTTCTTTGCACGCACACAAGAAAGCAGTTGTCAAACGAAAGAAGAACAACATAGTTTGCCGAACGCGTCTCACTCTGGCCAACATTTGGATATTCAGTCAATTTCACACAAACTTTGGCATCACGTGTTTACGACTTGTGAAATCAAATGAGAAACCACAGTGTGTAGCCGCCGATGGTATCGACATACCAGTAGTGAAACTGTTTAAATGATACTGCGTCTAGCCAAGCTGATTTCATAACTAAACCAATCCGTGGTGAAACATGAAACAGCTGATTTTTTCAACATACTGAAAGACAGAAAACAAGAACAACAACATGGTAGCGCTCACGTATAGTGTACATGAATTCAACAGCTCATAAAAAATAGACGTCAAACCGATTTTTTAAGCGGCGAATTCGAAGTGTCCTATCTCATTATCTCTGGTTGTCATTTAATTGGTAGCTGCCAATGAAAAAACACCTTTATTTAATGTTGTCATTCCTTGGGTGTGTTCAAAGAGTTACCGGACGTCGTCGTTGCTCCTGGAATAAGGCTGAAAGTTTCAATGCGAAATTATAAATAGTTGCGTTTTTTATTGAACTGTATAAATCGTCTCCATACAAGCGACACTTACCCAGGTTCCTGTCTAGCTGTCTAGGGAAATTTTAAGGTTCCTCTGTTTTAAATGTAGCCAACTGCACAAAACGTCGAAAAATAAATCTGAGAAGCAATTCTGTATGGAGACCTGTATGGTTCATTTAAAAACGCGTGTAATATTACTCTACCTTTGAAATATAATGCAATGAAGTTGGATGGGATGTCGAGTTTAGCGAAATTTCCCTCGTACCTAATATTAAAAGTAGTTCGCAGTCAAACTTTAAAGAATTTAGTACATTTTACATCTTGAATGACACTTATTCAGGTCTTACCCAGGTGTCTACCTAGGTTATAGGAAAATGTTAGGATCCCTCTTTTTTAAATGTAGCCAACTCACGTATTCAAAAAAACGACCTGTATGGTTCATTTAAAAACGCGTGTAATATTACTCTACCTTTGAAATATAATGCAATGAAGTTGGATGGGATGTCGAGTTTAGCGAAATTTCCCTCGTACCTAATATTAAAAGTAGTTCGCAGTCAAACTTTAAAGAATTTAGTACATTTTACATCTTGAATGACACTTATTCAGGTCTTACCCAGGTGTCTACCTAGGTTATAGGGAAATGTTAGGATCCCTCTTTTTTAAATGTAGCCAACTCACGTATTCAAAAAAACGTCACAAATTAAATCTCGGAAATAGTTTTGTATGGAAACCTATATAGTTCATTAAAAAACGCTAATAATATTACCTTATACTAAGCCCCACGGCTACCGTGCATGCTTGGCAACTAGGCTTTTTTTTGTTCTTTTTTGTGTAAAAGGGAGGATTGGTTATTTTGCAGTTCTCAACACCACGCTCTCTGATCGTTCCAAAATAATATGCCTCTATATATGTTAAACACATTTCAATTAATATAAACATTTGGTCTTCCATCGCGTCAAAAACTACTTAAATACTACGTTTTCTAATTTGTGATAGACTGTTTCTGTTAAAGGTGAAAAAAATATATATTTTTGAAGAAAACAACCACGACCTAATAAAACAGCTTTTACATGGCTTGTAATTGGTTGCAAGTAGAATTTTATATGCAACTCTGATTGTTAGAAGAGTGAAACAGCTGTTAATAAATTTGTGTTAAACATACCATTTGGCATAAGCATAACCACGGTCGGAATTTTACTAAATTGGTCCCGACATTTTTTGGAATATTGGGATATTGTTTAATATCAAACTCTAAAGTCGCCGCCATGTTCTTTGGAAAATAACTAAAAATTGAGAAGAAAAGCCAAAGGAGTTGTAATAATTATTAGTTCGGGTGAAATCAATTCTAGAAAAATAAAAAAATTAATTAATAAAAACAAGAACATTGTATAGAACCTACAGAGTTCATTAAGTGTACGCAGAAATCAAATTGTAGAAAACTAATTTTAAAAGGAAACATGGAGTACAACATAACATTTTACATTTCCTTCTGGTAAATTATCTTGTGCCTGCTTTTAATTTATTATGTATTTTATTATTTTCGCACTTGAGGACGCCCAGGGTGCTCTTAAAATTATACAGCTAATTTCTTTAAATCCCATATTTTGCTTTGGGATCCTGAAGTCATGTATCCGCTAAACACATGCCCCATCATCTCTATTTCACACATACTGTTATACATACACACACCAACACACACACACACAACCAAACAATTGTCGGGAACGGTACCTGTGAAGCGTACAAAAAACCACGGTTACCAAGTTTTCTTTTATAAATTCTGTATTTTCCTTGCTTGTAATTAGAGTTGCCAAAACAATCTTTTTTGGAATGCGAAAGGCTTCTCTTCTAGTTTCACGGGTGAAATTCGATATTAACACAAACAATCAACGGGGTGCCATTCTAGGCAATCCACAGTATCTATATCTCATGATATGACGTGTGATTGTTCTCCTCATCATTTACTTGATACTGATCATTGCTTGCCAAAATGGCGCACTTGAATGTCGAATTCATTAATATAGCTTAAGTGGGACTTAATAGATATCTACACTTAGTATTATTTTACATACTCGTATTGTATTATTGTAATAATAAGAAAAACAATTTCATTCCTTTCCATTCCAGGAATGTGAAAATATGGTAAATCTTCTTCGTGTAGTTGAGCTACAAAAGATTCTTTCTTTCTTAAGCATTTCCATTGCTGGACGCAAAATCGATTTACAGCGTCGTATCATCGCGTTATTGAAAACAAACTTTGAATTACTCTCACAGAAAATTAAAGAAGTGTACGCACAGTCATTGTAAGTACCCGGGTGGACCCAAATTTCTTGTATAAAGCATCTTTGTAATATTCTTGCCTATAGAACTGAGCAGCAAGTTGTGCAGTACGGACCAACAGAGCCAAAAAGAATGTATTCACACATGCAAATGTCTGCTGTGCAACCGAGCACTGGAGCACTCATTAGTGCCGGTGGTGCTGGCCAATCAGTTGGCCAACAAATGCCCGGCGCGGGATCCGCCAATAATATGGTTCCTTTTACGCACACTATACCCACTCAAATGCCCATACATCCCGATGTACGCCTGAAGAAACTGGCCTTCTACGATGTACTCGGTGTGTTGATTAAGCCATCGTCCTTGGCGCCACGCAATACACAGCGTGTACAAGAAGTCCCCTTCTATTTCACACTTACGCCGCAACAAGCCACAGAGATTGCCTCCAACCGTGACATACGTAACAGCTCCAAAATAGAACATGCTATACAAGTGCAGCTGCGATTCTGTTTGCTGGAAACATCTTGCGAGCAAGAGGATTGCTTTCCGCCCAACGTCACTGTCAAGGTCAATAATAAGATGTGTCAACTGCCGGTAAGTCAAACTCTCAGCTAAGTAAAATCTGTAAAAAAGAGTACATGTCAATAAATGTCAAATGTTCTAGAACGTAATTCCAACAAATCGCCCAAATGTCGAACCCAAACGCCCACCACGACCAGTTAATGTCACATCCAATGTAAAACTTTCGCCTACAGTAACCAACACCATTACCGTGCAGTGGTGTCCCGACTATACTAGAGGCTATTGCATCGCGGTGTATCTAGTGAAGAAGCTCACATCTGCGCAGCTAATGCATCGCATGAAGACGAAGGGTGTGAAGCCAGCTGACTATACAAGAGGACTGAGTAGGTTTCTATGTCTGGTTTTAGCCCTGTACATTTAGTAAATTTTATACTGTTCATTTGCTTGCAGTCAAAGAGAAGCTGACCGAAGATGCTGATTGCGAAATCGCGACAACAATGTTGAAGGTTTCGCTCAATTGTCCACTGGGCAAAATGAAGATGTCAATACCGTGTCGAGCATCGACCTGTTCGCATTTGCAATGTTTCGATGCTAGTCTGTACCTGCAGATGAACGAACGCAAGCCCACATGGAATTGCCCAGTCTGCGACAAACCAGCCATTTATGATAATCTTGTTATAGACGGGTAAGTTTTGCGTCTTGATTTTAACGTAGAACTTAACTGCGAAAAAACTAAAATTGAAGCGACAAATATTGTATTATATAAATCTGTTAACTTTATGCAGATACTTCCAAGAGGTTTTGGCATCCTCATTACTCAAGCCAAATGACACTGAAATTCAGCTACACAAAGATGGTTCCTGGAGCACACACAGTTTGCGGAACGAGTCACAAATCATTGACACACCTACCAAACCTGTCGAAAAAGTGGAAGTTATTTCTGATGATATAGGTTCGATATATATTTATATATTATCTTCTTTTATTAAGAACATTAATCACTTTAGAATTAATCACCACAGACGATGTCAAGCCGGTTAAAGCTTCAGCTACTCCTGCCATACCCAGTGACCAGCCCACATCAACTACAAATAGTGAAACTGTAATTTACACATACAGCAAGAAATATTTGTGAACACTTTGCTAATGTGCTCACTTCTCATTAGGTTGATTTAACGCTCAGTGATTCGGATGATGATCTACCTTTGGCTAAACGACGTCCTGCAGGCGCATCGTCCGGCACCACAAAGCAGCCTCTCACCGGACCAGCATCAATTTCTACAGCCACATCGTCGAATATGAATGGACAGCGAGCAATTTATAATATGCAGCAGAAAACAGCGGGTACGTTAGATGCATTTTCGTACTAAAAGTGAGAAAAATATAGATGAAAAAATATTAGCTATTCTTCTAAGCTAACACAAGTACTAAATATTAATTGTAGACTACGCCACTTGAGCCATTCGAGTCTTTCGTTATCGTTCATCCATCATTCATGTTAACTACAACAAAATGTTATTTTCCGATTTAATTGTTTTTGTTTCTTGAACACAATTCAATTTATTGATTGGTAACAACATTCATCAGACATAACTTGGTTTATAATGCGACAAAAATTTGGTGTGGCTAATTTATTTCCCCTTCATTTAACTGTTAATTTAATTATATTTAAGTAGTTAAGCTTTTTCTCTGAATGGATATTTATTTTGTGGTAAATATCTTGGTTTTAAAAAGAACTTTTCTGCTTCGCCATGTTGAGGAAAGATTTATGAATATTTCTACATTCCAGAAGTTTACTGTAATCGCTTGAACAGACTTCGCCGTATTGAGGATGAATTTTTGGCTGGAAGTTGTTTTTACCCTTTACCCTTTTGTTTCTAGTGTAATATTTGCTTCCAAGAAATGTCCCTCTTGTGTTAAGATTCGAATTCTCATCCTCAGTTCAAGAGAAATTCATCATCTACTTATAGTTATCTTTTCGCACTTCACTTATGGACTAATTTTTAATCAGTCGCTAAGATTCCACTGCAAAAACGGCAGAAAAAAATTAATACATAGTTACACTATTATTATTATTAATATTAATATTATTCACTGCAAACAAAGACCTATAGATTTACGAATTCTACTTGATGACTGAAAAAACTTGAAAAAAACTTTAAAAAATACAAAACTTGAAGACGCAACTGCTGCCGAATTTCACTTCATAAATATTTTAAAATCTGAAATAGTTCATAAAAATCGAATTGTTAATAAAAATTTTCGTTGTATAATTTTCTGAAAATAAGATTTAAATTCATCCATTCTATCGCAAGAATTGACAGAGAAATTACGGAACCACATATTGCCAAGTAACGATTATAGTTTCCCAGAATGTCCGAATACCAGAAACTCGCCGAATCCTTCGTCATCATTTCAATTGGTTTGACCATGCATTTAAATTGCATTAGTGTGATTGAACTACAGCATTCGAAAGTACCTTTGGTGAAGCCAAGTCTAGCATCCAGCATTTTTGTATTTTCCTCGCTTTGCACACTCGCGAGGGTGCGAGCGCTCTGGCCGAATGCATTGCGTCAGCCTCAGAAGACTTTCATGTATCTGGTAGAATTTGCACTTATAGTTTACGCATCGGACTTTCTTTTGCGCCAAGTTTGGTTGCCCAGTTTGAAACTTTTGAACTTCGCGTGTCATCATGTTGGTCAGGCATTGGATAATGAATGGATACGCAACGAAGCATTCTTCTTGGCGCGCTTTCTTTTGGCTATTGTGGCGTTCATCGCTATGATTGACGTCACCGGAACAAACGCATTCTTATATGCTAACCTTAAGGCATTCTTGGTTCAACAAAACATTTCCTGCCGAATCAATAAGAGGTTTTTTAACGATGAGGATGAAAATGAGGTGTTTATTGCTAACGATGAAGAAGTGGTTGCTGAAGAAGTGATGTCCACTCCTACAGCAGTGGAGCCGCAAGAAGCTGAAGAGGAGCAGGGCGCCACTATTAAGAAGTTACCAACTGTGCCACCGGAAACTATATTAAGTTTTGGTAATAGGCCGGTTATAGCGCGACGTCGCCGAAATCAGAGGAAACCGAAACGTTGTATAAAGTTGGTACTAAATGATCCGAATGCTGAATGTTCTTGTTGATGAAAGTAAACTAATGTTTGTTATACAGATTTATATGGAGAATGTTTAATATTGTTCACAAAAGAGTTTTAATTGATTAATAAATTATATACAGCACTGTTCTCAGAGAATTTGTTGTGAAGATTGTGGAGTAGCAACATTCTTTCAGACATTAGGTTTTTGACTCAAAGTGGTAATTTGGTGACCAGCCCAAGTTTGTTGACCAACATATAACTCTTTGCCCTGTTGTTCTGGCCTCCAAAACAAGCAATTTGTATTAACAAGCAGATGCAGTTGAAAGAAGTTTGAAACTTTCATCTGTCACCTTGATATATCTGACCTCGATTTGTATCTGACGTGTTGATTTCTCTCAAGTTTATTTTCGTATATGTAGGTATGTAAAGTCCTTCCAACATCTGTCGACGTTGATTTTCTTTCTCCTACTTAGTTATCAAAAATCGATTACCGTTGCTTATTTGTCGTTCATGTGTCGTCTTTTGTTGTCATCCATTTCTAAGTAAAGTAAATTAAGAAACTTCCTTTCTACTCAAAACAGTTACGATAGTAAAAAAATCTCTTGCCATGAAACTGGTCGTGCAGAATAAATCACGTGTTCCTTTAAAGAAAAAGAGTCCAAATAAAGGTTTGAATGCTTGCAAGAGCCACAGAACTATAGCAGCCGTGGATGCTGTTAAAAAAATGATCTAAAAATGATACAATTGAGGAAGGTCATCTTTCACAAGATGCGAAGAGGATGCAAACTATTGTTTGGCTTCAGAGTGCTATCGGCATATCGGCGAGTTGAGCTACAGTGATTGTAATGAAATTAGCTGTTTGTTTTTATATACTTTATTTATGTCTGTTGTCCTACACAAAAGTAGAACAAGTTTTTATTTTCATTATTGTTTACTTTTGTTACTAAAAACTATGTTAAAGTCTTACACACCTCAACCATGGGTAGTTAGTTAAACGGCGCCTTGTTTGGAGCAGCCGATTTGTAGTGATTTCAGTTATATTGTTTAATTTTATTTATTTTTTATTTTATTATGAGACATTTCGATTAATTTGCTTATTTTATCATTGCTTATTATTATTATTTTATTAAATATTCCTAGTTGAGAGCTTTTATCAAATCATATTCAGAAACGCATTGTCATATTTGAATTGGTTTTTATTTTGTTAAACTAGTATATTAATATTTATAATAAAAAAAAGAATTGCAATCCATCGTTTTTGTAGATTTTCAATAAAACTCAAAATTCGCTTTCTTTGTAACTTAATTAAATGCCTAACCAGACGACGATGCTAAAAATAAACTGGAGGAAAGCGAACAAAATTTTCAATACGTGGATCATGAAACAACACCACTTAATAACAACAACAATGCAATCATTACTAACAACAACAGTAACAATAATAATAATAGTGCTGCATAAATATCTGTTATTCTATTTACATAAGTGTTAACAAAGTTCTTAAGAAGATAATCCTAAAAGTGCTGTAAAAATATGTTTAGTCACTCACGTGTTCCATGCTTGATTAATTAATTTGAAGTGGTTTATAATATTTAACGCCAACGTATACTCTTACATGATGAAAAGCATGTCTTGTTTCCCCACCATTTCACCCATTCATGTTATTCAGCTTTATTACGGAGAGGGGCAAATACATATACATATGTATGTGCAAGACTTGTTTAATTTAACTAACCTTTTGACACCCATGAATCAGAAGCATATAACGGATCATCACCAGTTGAACCATACCTACACGTGGTTTAGTAGCTTTCATTTCCTCCGCGTCGTTTAGTTTCACTTATTGTAAGTTATTTGTTTAAAATTTTTATATGTTTTCAGATAAAAAGAGATAAAAAGTTTGGGGTTCATTGTTGAACCCTAGCCTAGTTCACCTCGCCTCCTGAACTTACGCCAAATCAATTTAAGTCACTTACTTCAGTTCTTTTTTAATCACCACTTTTCTATTTCCATTAATTTCAAAACATTAAATTAGTAGTAAATATAATAGTATTTTGTATAAATGTAGTTATAGTTTAAAAAGAATTGAATTATTTTTATTAATATGATTATAAATATAATTATTAATAACAAGCACTATTTATATTACTTTATTCCATTTTTATCGAATTTTTTGTTTTTGCGCCAGTAGCAGAAACCGTTTTTTTCTAAGAGATTTGAGTTAATTCTCAAACAAATAGAAATAATTATAACGAAGAATTCAATTTTGTATATAGAATAATTATTACGGTATTCTCTCCCTCTCCACTCCATTCCAATGAGAGTTCCAAGAAACAAGCAAACAATTAAAGCGAAAAATTGTGTATATTAAGAATTTATAATTTTAATTAAATTTGAATTATATTCGTTTTAACATTATATTAATTAATCCTTAAAATATGCAATCCGATTAGTTGACCTTTTTAGGATTTCCTATATATATATATATCTGTATAGACATTTGTAATTAATACATGCATATGCGTGGAAGACAGCAAAAACACAAACAACATAAACACACACCCATACATAGAAAGTAGTTTAAGGACAGCTTTAGTTAACGCTATATTTGTGTGTGATTATTGAAAATACATTTTAGGTCCATTTCTACTGCGATTTTAAGTTCGAGCTTCTCAAGCAGCTCACTCAATCGAATAGCTTCGTGTAAAATTCAGACGCAAAACTCTGATGAAATAATTTTTTATTTCAAATCAATTTAATCACATTGCACATACGCAAATAAACATCATTTATAAAAAAATAGCTTACGATGTAAATTGGCGTGGGTCTAAATCCTTCACAAAATCTTGTATTTTGTATTTTCCTCGTCCTCCTCTTCACCTGTTCCCATCACATCCTGAGTACTATAAAGTACTACATTTTCAGAATTTAATATGGAATTGAATCATTAAGAGGAATCATTTTCACTTGACCTGTCTTAGAAAAATTACTCACTACTAGAATAGTTAGTTAGGTTTTGCATTTGAATGTTCGTGTGTTATGCTTAGAATGCTATTATGAATGCTTGTAGAGTTTTTGCTTTTATTGTAGAGTTTTCCTGCCCGATTGAGTGCTCCAAAGCCACTTTATTTCGTAAGCCATTTTTTGCACGGAACTACAAATTAGCCTAAGACTAGTTAATATATTTATATACTTAAATAATAGTAATAATAATAATAATAATAATAACTGTAAAGAAATCATTTCTCTCTTTTAAGTACTATATAACACTATTTATATTCCCAAAAGAAAAACCGAATTTTTATTGTGGAAAGAGATGTAAAAAAGCAAAAATTGTTGTACGAAAAACGAGAATAAAAAACAAACAAACTAAATTTTGTTATAAGTAATTAATTAGTAAACTTAAAGATAAACAAAATGCAGAAAAAAGTTTAAATGTAAAACTATTTATAATGTTTTATATATACATACACATAATGGATATATTTTTTTTAATCCTTTGTTTTAAAACTTTGATGCAGTGTGTTTATGCTCATTGTAAATAGTTTCAAAATTTAAGCTACACAAAAAAATAAAGGACACGATGAAATTTTGAATATATTCAAACAATAAAAAATACTTAAAAAAGTAGAACTGGTTGGTTGTTTTATTTTGCAGTGCGATTTTGACGTGATACATTTGGGGCCCCCTTCCGCCATACCCTCTAATTAATTTTTAACTTAACTTAACTTAATTTTAAGAAATGGTTTCTTACAGTTATTTTGTTTTTAGTTCGTGTGTATTCTCTTTAAAATAAAGTTAAAGTTTCTGTTTAAATGCTTACCTAAGAACAAAGAAGAACCTAGAAGAATTCCGATCTTTACATTTTTTCAACATTCATGTAACTCAATGTAATGAATGATCTTTCAGTGAGTCTTGGAACTGAACTTTCAAACGCTAGACTAGAATCAATTGTATTATTTGTCTGCCCCAGCCACATTCGTCATATTCAAAGGAGATCGAAGTCCATTTAACTCTCGATGACTAAGGAGAGGTTTATGGTGGTTCCAAGAACAACCATATTCGTCATGGTTAAATATTAGAAAAGTGTTAATGAGTGGATTCTAATACAAACCATTCCATACGTCGTTCTTCGACGTGATTCGATAAAAATAGGTTCAATACAAAAACTAAACCACAAAATTATCCAATATAGTTTCCACATGATATCTATGGGTCTTAATATATTAAATCGTGTACATTTTAGGATTTTAAAAACTTATGTTTTCCACATGCTATATATACCATAAAAAAACATTAAAAAAATTTACAAATCGTTTTTTTTGATTTTTTAGATAATGATTCAAGTATTATTTCGCTGGATTCACCTTCACCACCGACGAGTCCGGGACCGGAAACAGGCATGTCTCATACTCTGCAGGGAACGTTTTAAAGAATAATCGTTTATTAACAATGTTCTCTTTTTCTTTTTTAGGGGTTACTTCCACTACATCCCTATCCAAGAGTGGTTTCTCCGTCTCGGGCGATGCGCGCAATGATTTGATTTTAAATCCTTGTGCATTTAAACATTAATTTTATTCGGCTTATTCAAATTATATTTTAGAGCTCAAAAGACAAAGGACGTCTTCTTTATTTACTTTAAAATAAGAATATTTTTTTTGCATTGTAGTTTATATGATTTCAAAAAGTTTATAGTCTCAAACTATACCGCAAGTGGTAAAAATATGATTCAGAAACAAACAACATATAGCATAACATATATTATGATAAATTATTGAAGATCCTTATGATTCCTTGCATGATGCGCTGACATGATTATTGTAAGTTAAAAATCGAAAGTACTATACAATAATTTTTTTTTACCTAGTGTAACTTTTCTTGTCTATGAATTTTGCCTAAAAGAAATTTTTGAACAATGAGTTGTTCTGCTAAAAATATATGATTCGAATAAATTTTGTAGATTGATTGTATTTCTTAACCCATCGGCAAAGAGTAGTTGCAAAAGTGTTCCCACCTTTCGACACAATTTATTGGGTCTGGCGGTCTTAATCCAGGAGCACAAAGATGATTACCCGACATCGTCAACCTTAAGGATTAAGGCTATAAATAATTCCGATCCACCGCTATAGATTTCGTTAAAAACGTATTGTCTCCGCCACAATCAATCAAGTCTTCCCAATTCGGATTACATCTGTATTCAGATTGTTACGGAATTTAGTTTCAGGACCGTTTCATGTCCGTTTCGTACCCGCTGCAACAAAGGAAACCCCTCAAAGTTGGAAATTAGAAATTATTGAATAATTAGGCATTTGAATGTGCTCTATTTAATAGTTTTTCAATTTTAAAACGGCACGTATACCGTTCCTGACCACCATGGTGTTTTTAATCAAATGTCAGAAAACACTGTATTATCAACATTCCATATACAGCATGCTTGAACTAAAAAGTAGAACGCACTGTGAAAGTACGGTTTGCGCGGATGCGACTACAGTTTTACAACATTAATTTATTTGAATGTGAATTGGAATTAACGCTGTGAACCATATGGCTCAGAGTGCGCTCAAAATTATAACCATGACTTTATTTTGTATTTATCTCATTAAGTCGCATCTAACAAGAAGTACAATGATGTAATGCTCTAACACATGTGCATCTGAGGTGCATGCAGCTAACTGTTTCAATTTTAAATATACGGGAGAAAATTAATGAAATGAAAGAAAAGAACTGCTCCCTTTCATGCTCCTAATGTGTAAAAGTGAGAAATTTATCAGTGCTGCCAATATTTTTTGCACTTTTTAGCTTGTATTGTTGTCAATATACGCATGCATCTCAGATGCACACGGGATTTGGGCATAATTTTCTTGTGATACTCCCAATTGCTAAGCAAAAATTAAACCAGGAAGTAAAGGAAATAGAACTAAACAGTCAAAGGTACTTGTCTTGCAGTCTTGAGAACGGTGCTTTGAATACTCCTGCGCATGGATGTTTAACTTGTGATTGTGATCTTTCCTCTTTACCGCTATCTGCAAAGCCAGTGCTACATGTTCCTGGCGTCCTGCACCTCCTATACTTTAGAAATTTATTTCTTAACTATATAATAATTAAATAAATGACAGTCCTAAGATAATGGTTGGAACTACATTCTACAAAAGTGGGAACTAGTTTGATTTTCTGCAACAATAATGAATGTACTTAACTGTAGTTAATGCAGTTAAGCCGAGTGAACTGTCATCGACGTGTCCAGCTGGCACTTGCTTGTTTTGATTTGAATATTAGAATTCTCATTTCTTAAGTACTTTTTAACAATGGTTGATGAGTGTACCAAAAAGACTTTGAGTGGCATACCTTTGATGAAGACCAGAGCTGGTCCCAGAGATAAGGATATCTGGGTGCACCGTCTAAAAGAGGAATACCAAGCACTCATCAAAGTAAGTCTTGTCTGACTGAACCAACATTAAACACAAAACCCAAATTTTTGAAAAACATGATTTCTTACAGTATGTGCAAAACAATAAGGAGTCTGGAACCGATTGGTTTCGCTTAGAATCCAACAAAGAAGGCACGAAGTGGTTCGGAAGATGTTGGTACATGCATAATCTACTCAAGTATGAGTTCGATATAGAGTTCGAGGTAAATTCAATCCTAGACTGAAAGTGTATATTAATTCCAAGTATATGTAACTGCAGATTGCAGTGACTTATCCAGCGACAGCGCCTGAAATTGCGCTTCCAGAACTGGATGGCAAGACGGCCAAAATGTATCGCGGAGGCAAAATCTGCTTAACAGACCATTTCAAACCACTCTGGGCGCGAAATGTGCCGAAATTCGGTATAGCGCATGCAATGGCATTGGGTGTAAGTATTTCTTGTCTAAAACTAAATAAAGCTTGGATATGAATTAGGATGTGTCTTATCCCAAGATAATTATACTGATAAGTGATGTGTAAATCCCAGATCGGGGTGACTGAGTGATATTAAATGAAAAACAGCTATATAAATAAAGTTAAGATATATAATTAAGCTTTACATTTACGCACCATATATATTTTAATTTTTAGTTGGCACCCTGGCTGGCTGTTGAAATACCCGACTTGATAGAGAAAGGCATCGTGACGTACAAGGAAAGATAAGTATTTTTTAGTAAACGTCTTTTTTAAAATACAGCTTAAATGCTTTGAGTCAGTGTAAGGAACTCTCTTTTTTATAGAAATATTTAATGTTATTGTAAACCGAGTTTAAGGCTAGGGTTCTTCTTCAAATTATATGTATAAAAGTTGAAAGCCTAACGAAAAAAATATAAAAAACGGAAGAATCAATTTGTTTTTAATTCTAGAAAAGGGTTAATTTGCATCATTAGCTGTTATCGGGAATCACTATAGTAATCGACTTGTTTCTACTAACGATGATGGTACACGGCAAAAACATCAGCAATCCCTTAAAATTACAATGGAATAGATTCAAATTTGTGTCTTTAGAAAAGTATATTTTGCGACGTTTTCAACAAATGAGATAACTGAATAATTAATTCACAAATTTCAAAGTCGATTTATATTATTAAAATTTGTTTGAAATAATGCGAAATTCTGAATTGGTTGCTTGGTTGGTTAGGTTAGTCAATTGATGTGTTGAAGCCTGACGTCTATGTTTCAAGTGATGCGGTGGTGATAACGTCTCAGTTCATATCGTTGCGGTGGTTTTTATTCCAATTTTCTGACCAAATTGAACTCAACGAACTGAATGGATCGAACGCCTGCATGGACTGCGCAACATTTTCGGTAGCAGCAGCAGGAGGAGCAGCAGCAGTTGCATTATCATTCACAGCAGGCACTTGCATCTGATGGCGCGGCCCAGTAGGCAATGCGTTAGCTGGGAAGTTTTGCTCAAGACCAGGCGGTGGTCGAATTGCGATTGTTCGTTGCCAAGAGCTTAAAGTAACCCCCGTGTTGTTGCCAGGAGGCCGGGCATTGTTCACAATATTTTGTCCGTAATTCATCGGAGTCCAAGTCTGAGAAGAAACACTCCAATTATTTGTAGCATCAACTGTTTGGAGTTGCTGTTGCTGCGTAAGCATCTGTTGTTGACGTAAGTTGAATATATATTCATTCGTTTGCCACTGACGTTGCAATTCCTCCTGAGCTTTTTTTAATTCATACAGACCAGTCGGTGATAAGCCTGAGGATAAAATTTTTTGCAAATGAACGATTCCATGTATTCGGTAGATATATAAAGAACTTACCGATAGCCATCTGTTGGGTCTGATTGTCGTTGTAACCATAAGAGGGCAACAAATTGGAGAAGAAGCTCGAATTGTGGGATAGAGTAGGCTTTGGAACCGTGGGTGTGGTGTTTGTAGTGGTGCTGCACAATGGTTCCCAAACTGGTGTTGAGGATGGTGATTTTTTTGGACCAATTGGACCCAACTCTGTCGAACTCATATTTTCGATTTTCTTGTAAGCAAAAACTTCTTTTTCCAGATCATTATTCATCAGCAACGAATTGTTAGATGTAATCGATTCATTTTGTGTTTCCAAACCGAAATTTTTAATGAAGTTCCCCGAATCGGTGTTGTTTGTCGGCATCTGTTGTAATTGTAGAACATGACTAAATGAGGCGACCTGGTTATTTGGGTTCCATGGAGCCGGAGACGGTATCGGAGTAAATGTATTCAGGTCGTTGGTATCAGATTGAATCGGAGACGAGTTGAAATTCAGTGCATTGGCCACCTTGTTGCGTTGTTTGCGATCGGAACGTTTCGATCCAACTGTGGGATTGTTGCCATCAGATGCTGCTGCAGTGGCCAATTCTTTTTTGCGTTCACGACCCGGAGTTTTTCCATATTTTCGACAGCCTCCTCCATTTGCATCATTTGAACCCTGGTTGTTTTGTTTCGATACGCTTCCACTTCCGGATGGAGCTGGTTCTGTCAATTCTGTGCACATGCTTTTTTCACTATTGCAATTGGGAGCAGTTGCTTCAATAATCGATTTAGACGTTTGCTTGGGACTCCGGTTGTGCGCCGCCTTCTGTGATGCTTTTTCATTTTCCTTTTCGCTGTTCTCATTTGAAATTGTTTGAACCAATTTTTTGCTCTTTCTTAGGTTTTTCTGTTTCTTACTGCCAGCGGCGACAGCGTTTAGAGTATCCTGTTCAGTTCTTTCAATATGTTTGGGAGGTGTTGATTTAGCGCTGCTCTCGTTTGAAGAAATACTCGTTGTAGAATTGGATGGTGACTGTTGACCTGCGGTTTTATCTGCTTCCAATTTAAGTGGAAATGTGCGCTCATTAGAGTTTTGCATAGATTTCAGGGTTTTCTCCATTCCCTTTTCTCCTTTCATAGCCGACAACTCCGTTGGCCAGGTTATGTCCGACAACGATATGTTTTTACCGACACTGACGGCACCACCACCGCCAACCCCGCTAGTAACATTTGAATTAGCTTTTTTCACTCGTTTTTTCAAATTGTTGGTGTTGTTGTTGCGATTGTTGCCGCCATTTTTGTTTTGAGGTTTATTTGACTTTTGTATCGACTGCGATGGTGGTTGTTGCTGATCATTGCAAGCAGCACCTGAACTTGGTGTTTGTGGTTTTATAGCAATGTTTCGTAGATTAAATGTTGGCTGCACTGGTCCTTTTTCTCGTGACAAAAACAAATCCGTCTGTTTTAATAAGAGGTTTGCATAATCTATGTGTGCAGCAACCATGACGAGAATAAAAGACGTCCCCACAACCGCCAGTGTAACCAACTTATAACGAGCTTCCCAATGCGGCCGCGGTAGCATTTCAGAGCACAAATCTAAACTCGCTGGTGGCATTATAGCAACCAGCAAGTAATTAACATCAAACGATAAATTGGCGATCAATCGTAGCGGCCGCGAAATTCGTGCTGATGTGAAATCGGGACTAAAACCGATTTCGATTTTCTTGGAGGAGTTCGCTTGGAGCACAAAACTTCTACAGTCGAGAATCTTAAAACCAAATCCTTCACACATCTGATCGTCAATCATAAAAGTCTCAATCCAAATTGGAATTTCACCAGTGTTTCGCGCCGTGAAAGTACGTTTGGTTACTATCTAAAAGAGTACATACAATGATTAAGCTTAGCTTAAATCGCCGATATGCTAAATATGTCTAAAAAACATACCGTTAACTGATCTTCTTTTATATTTTTCCGGTTGTTGTCGCTGTTTGTGCAGGAAGAGAGATGCTTTTCATTCACTTCGAATAAAAGCGGTGTACTTGAGCCGGGTTTCCGATTGCCAAACTTGAACTGCGACTGTACCGTTCTGGCAGTTAGCCAGACGGCTTCATATAGCGTTAAATTGTTTCTGACATGAAGTAAAGTGGAATAGGTATCAGCCTCTTTTGCCGAAAATTGAACATTTATAGTAACACTGGAATCCGCAGGCACCAGAAGTGGTTTTCTAGGCTCGAAATCAGGCAGCGAAAAAACGTCCTTATCTGTTAAATAACAATACGTACAAATGTCGACCACCTCAAGAGGCAGCGACAGTTGCGTGTCCTTGGAGTACTTCGGATCCGATAGAAAATAGTCAATGAGTATTGGTCGGTTGGCTGGATTTGTCACATTCAGTTGGACAATTTGTTTTTTGCCAGCTTCAATTGTCGGCAATGTCTGCTTGCCAGAAATTAGTTTTGGCCACTCAATGTCTATAATAAGGTAGAGCTGGAATTGTCTTATCTCGTTGCTGCTCAGCGAAAAGGATATTGTTTGGAAGTACCACTTTAGGTGTCGAAATAATTCAGTTCTTCTACGCAGTTCAGTCTCATCGAAATAGTGATTATTATTGTTGCCTTTAAGCATCTGTCTACCTTGCTTCAGGGCAGGAAAATCAACGTCATTCGACTTATCATCATTCTGTGGTATATAACAGCGCTTTTCACAGATTTTGGCGGGTTCAAAATAGATACGTCCCACTTTCGTAGTGGTCTCTGGGGCAATCCAGGAGCCTTCGTCATTGAAGTCCTCAAATATTATTCCATTATCCGTAAAATTTATGGAACTTATTTGTATTGGTTTCAAAAAAGTAGACCGTATACTCAAGTCCGAAGAACACAACTTCCCCTGAGAGTTCAAATATAGGTTAATGAAAATAAACCCATAAATGTCAAATTTTACGTATTACCGGGAAGCAGCTTTTAAAATAGACTTGTTGTTGTTCTACTTCGAGTTTTCCTATCCACGTCTTGAAGCTGACGTGTGCTGTGATCACCTCAAACGGTGTCCATATCTTTAAACTCCCCATCGACCCGTCTGTAATGTATGACTTAATTGCAATCTGGAAAGCAGCTACATCGTGTTCTTCTAGGTGGGTGCAGAACTTAAATATCGATGTGTCAAGCATCAGTTTATCATATTCCTTCAACGATTTCAGCACTGAATCGCGCACACAGCCAATAAAAGTCGTGTGAAAATGAACACCTTGTGGAGTTTTAAAATCCCATGAGCTCAATTTAATGCTTAGAGGATTTCTGTTTTGCAACACAATGAATCCAACGTGAGACATCTCTCCATAAGGCACAATACCCAGGTTGAGTTCGGTGTTATAATCACCGAAGGAAAAATCTTGTGACGAATCTAAAGTCTGTACATGCAGCGTACCTGTACAGACAATCACCGGTATACTGATGCTGGTTACATTGGTATGGATAAACAGTGTTGTTTTAAAGTTAAATGCCGCATCATCCACGATTTGAAGTTTCACTAGCGTCTTAGATTCATTCGGCTGCAATATTGGCGAAAGAGTATCACTCTTGACTGCCATTAGAAGAACGCTGGAATCGTTCTGTTCCGCAGATACATTCAAAATAGCCAGTGGCATTGAAAATTGATTGCTTACGACTAGCCAACGAGGTTCGTTTGTAACGTAATTTTCAGATTTTGTAACAAAAATTGTAGTATTCTTATCAAAAGTAAGACTGCCTTTGAATACTTCAGCACGAATTAAAACAGAGAACTCCTGAATTATACTGTTATTCTGTTGCGCAATCGTTTTTATCACTAGCAATTCTTCCAGACGAGTATTGCGTAAAAATTTGCGAGGTTCTAGTGTAATAATAGCTTCTTTCATGTTGAACGTTAGGCCTGGAATATCGTTTAAAGCATAGTCTACTAACACGTCTGGCGACTTCCGGTCGAGCGAGTTGATTGAATCTTTTAAATAAATTTGTTTTTCTATCGGCTGATCGTGTGTTGTGAGACGTTGAAAGTCTATAATAGGGTTTTCGGTATAGACACCTTCGTGTGGAAGAATTTCGAATTCAACAGGAATAACGATCAGGTTATCGTTTGTTTGCAGTGATGTGTTAAGATTATCAGCTAATTTGATTCGAATGAAAGCAGTGTGATTGCCAGATTGATTGCCTTTAAAACGGATCCGTATCACTGGTTTTGTAGCATAGGGTGGAATTTCCCAAAGTGTCTTCGGCCCTTCTTGACCACCACTAGGCAGTTCTAATTGAAATCGTCCTCCGCTACTGTAGACCTAAAAAAGCATGCAATAATGATTTAGCTTTCGTTACAGCAATTTCATTATCACCTACTTCCAATATCTGTAAAGGATGACTGTGGGGATTATACATAAAAATCTCTGGAGTAAGTGTTGCGTTGAGTGGAGCCTTTATGCCCAAAATCGGTTTCAGTCTATACGGACACTCTCGTCCCTCTCCACTAACTAATAATTTCGCCTGTCCGAATGATGTGTGTATAAGCAAATTTGTAGTTACGGCACCGTTGGCTCGCGGAAGAAAAACTACGTTGAATGTGGTGTTGCCCTGTGGAGGCACCATTTTTGCCTCAAAAAAAGAGCTATAAAAAGCAGATGTTTTACCCGATACCGAGCTAAGGTAAACACTTTTGTTTTCATTTTGGTTGACTAGCGTGACCGTGTGTGAACGCGCCATACCAATAGACCAGGTGCCAAAGTCCAGCTTAGATGGCTCAAAGCGCAAACTATTGTGAAGCTCGGTCACCACATCGGCGACATCATTGAAGTCCTGAGAGTCCACGTTAACGGGAAGTGCATTCATTTGTGGTGGAAATGGCACTGATGATTGTTGCGCGCTCGCAATTAAGCGATCTGTAATCATCAGTTGGTCAGCACCGACCATTTGTCCACTGCGTCCCACTAAGCACATCAATGCTACAAGCACCACCACAAAACTAAAGCAAATCATTCTGTGGAAAATTGACCCAATGTCCATCCGCTTATCCATGAATTTCCTCGCACGTTTATGCTCAACTTTATTTTGTAGGTTTTTTAATTCAAAATTTGTAATGATATACTATTTGGGATAATTTTGCCGCTAAGACGCCGTTGATATTTCAACAAAATAATTCTCGTCTTCCGTCTTAAACTTATGCGAACAATGTTTATAGGACCTCGGGTATGTTCACTGTGTACACATGTCTTTCATACTGCATGAAACGATTGACACTGCATGTAATGCGACAAGATTGGGAAAGAATTCTTGTATAAATAAACTTATCGATCCGTATAAAATGTAGAAAATAAGAAATAATATATGATTGTAATATCAAGAAATACTCGAATGAAAATGATCTCAGTCAATTTCCAGGTATATTTTATTTAAATTTATTACGAAGTGAAGTAAATATTTAAAAACTGATTAGCTTGATTGCCAGTCAGAATAAAATCGTTTGACAGCTAACGTCACTGAGGTGTCAATTGTCGAACAGGAAATAAAAAAATCGTTTGAGAAAATTTACAGAAACAAGGTACAAAATATCGTACTTCGTAAGGGAAACAAAGCTTAGATATAAAAAGGTACCCTTTTTATTTTGGTGCTTCTTCGCATTCCATATTCGTGCAAATCTGAATATAACACTGTGAGAAATACGAAAAGTACTTACAATCTTTAATGTTTAACTTAATGTTAATCTTCTCTTTTGAATAATTTATGACTTAAAATTTTAACTAACTCAAAGTTAAAAAGAACTGTAAATTCGCTACACGCTGGTAAAACGCAGTATATTAAGGTTTCTGTGGTTTCCAGCAATTTCTATTAAGAATAAATAAAAGCAGTTTTTATTTTAATTATTATATAATTTTATTAAAGACATTTAATTGAAGTTTTATAATTTTTATCAATTTAATTTAAATCACAGCAGTCTTTATAATTTTACACTTTCTTCTGGTTTATTTATATTGTATTTTATGATATTATTATAATATAGGTTCTACTGAATTGAAGGTTTTCATAGATGTGTATTTTTCTTCGCAGCGATTTTAAGATGTTTTTCTTCTTTAAATACACTATTTAGTTAGTTATATAGTTTATATCAAAATATTTGTTTCTTTTTTTGGATTTTCCTTAGAATTCATGTAATCCATAATCAATTTCCACTCTAAAACTTAATAGAATAGGAAGATTTGTATATTTTATTATTTAAAATTAAACCTAACAATTCTAATCACTAAAGCAAACATCTATAATTTAAAGAGGAATCAAATGCTTACTCAATAACTCGAAAGCAGTACTGCAATTTAAAGTATATAATATGAATGATTACTTATATTAGGTTTTGTGAGTTCACGATAATTGACCAAAAATAGAATAGAAAAAAAAAATTTCAACCAAGTTATAATATTGCATTTAAAAATAATAATAAAAAAAATTAGCTATTGGAATGTCTTATTATTGGATTGATTTCTAGATATTTTTGTAAATTATTTTGTGTTTGTTTATGTATTTCTTTTGTTTTTAACAAGAGATGCTTGTTTTTTCTTTTAGTTATTAAAATTTATTTTTATTGTTTACATTTAATTGTTATTTTTAGGGTACTTTTCATGCTTCTATTATATTATATGTTTTTAATATTTAAATGAACTTATTTTCTTTGTATTATATATTTCTTAGTTGGTTTTATTCAAGTATTTCTAGATCGAGAGTAAAACTTATCATTATTAAATACCTTGGTTTATGTGTTCATTTACCTTTGTTATAAATTTTGTAGACAGCGAAGTGGAGTGGAGTGGAAAATGTCACAAAGGAGGGCAACGGAAAACTTATTAATAACTTCAACTTTTGAAAACTAATTAAAACTTATTTTAATCGAACTAATATCATGGAAGGAAAATCTTAGTTTAGCAAAACATCAGGTCGCTCGAGAAACCCAGATCAATGTTCCTGTTGAGCTTTAAATGACCGAATCGGGGGAATTTCAGAAAAATAGCGTTTCTGGTTTGGGTTTGATAACGATTCTGCACCTTAGAGATTTGCTCATTCAAAATTCTAATTACAGTATTTTATTTTATTACACTTCTATCCGGATTTATTTTTAAGCTGTTTATTTTAATTTAAAAGAAGTTATTAATAATGTTCCACGCAGCATCACATTTTTGCACCACGTCTCTCGTTATTTCCTTGTAATGAATACAATTTATTTTGCAGTAATATAACAGTTTATATATGCAATTTAATTAATGCATTAATTGCGTAGATATATGTAAGAACAATTGTGCATTTGTTTGTTAGATATTTGAAAGTGTTTTCCATTCGGTTTACTATATAAATCTATGTATTGTATGTATAGTTTAGAATTCTGCAGATATTAATATTAATGTTTTATTATTTTGAAGAGAATTTGTTTTTTTTTTTACAATATTAATTAACATTTGTTATTCCGACTTTTCTGTAAATGAAAACCTTCTGACATTTTAACAAGTGGAATGCTAAAAAAAAGTCGCCATGCGCTACAATTATTATAACCGCATTACATTTAATATTGCTTTTTTATAAAATTTAGATAACTTGTCAAATATTCCAAACGTAACGTAATTAAATTTGTCTCAATTTCAGGCAGTAAATTAATTAGTAATATATATCAAAGTAAAAATATAATGCGCAGAGGAAGAGAACCTTAAATTTTTGCATAATGTCAACAATACCAAAAAATCTTTTCTAATTTTCATTAATATTTCTTGTTTAGAATTTGTAACAGTTAAGAAATTCTAAAAGAATAGATCTAAAAATTCTTCAAAGTAATGTGTATTATTATTGAGATATATATGTATAAGCGTTTATATATTATATAATATACGTACACACATATATTGTATATTTATTGAAATATTTACAAATTCACCTGGATTCGTCATTCATTGATTTTCATTTTATATGAAATATTTTACTTTTACACGAATTGTTATTGTTTCCTATGCAAACTACAAGATAAACTATCTACAAGTCTGTTGTAGATTCGATTGTTACTAACCGTTGCTAAACTACTTGCTCTATTTATGTAGGTTTTGTATTAAGTATTAAATTAATATATTATATTTTATTATTAACAATTAAAATACGAATATAAATCTATGTTTAATATAAGGTTTATGCTAGATTTCGTTATACTAAATTTTGTTCATTAGTATCGTAAGCTTGTCTTTTGTAATGTCAAACGTTGCCTTGTATGATTAGAATTAAACCTATTAATTTTCTTAAGATTGCATGTTGTGGGATATCATTACATGTTTTTGGGGAAAATCGGAAAGTTTTGGAAGAATGTTCGGGAAGAATAGAAATAATAATAATAGTATACTTTAAAAAATATAAAATATGTAAAAGTTTTCTTGATAATATCTTTAAACGCTTTGGAAATAGCAACTCGAAAGGGTGACGGAAAGAGAATCTGATTCGAAAAACCTAACATGTGAAAATCTTTCTCTCTCTTTCAACCAGAATCATTTAGCAAGTTATCCAGAGAAAAAATCGAATTTAGCGTGGATAACGTGTAAAGTTTTAATATTGTTTTTTTTAGCCGGTCCTAATAAATATCTAATTTCTTATTTATTTCCTTTTTTATTATTTCTGCTAATATATTCTTCTTTTTCCTGTTTCTTGTTGCACTTGCGGCCCAACGTAATCTACAAGAATAATAATAGTAATAGTCTACCTTCTTCTTTCTTTCCACATCCACTCTTACGCTGCTCTGCTTTTGCTCTAAAATTAACCCAAGAGCTGAATCATCTCCTACCCTGCTACTTGCTGCATGGTTAGCGTACTTATAAGCTGTTGGCAGAGTTTTCCGTATTCAAATTGATCGCCTGATATGCGTCGCAACTTGATTCCTTTACCAGTACCTTGACTATCTCGACTGCGACCTTCGCATACTTGCAGCTCTATTTGCAGTCCTCCCGAGTATTCGAGGCTGAGATTTGTCGCCGCACTCACTCCACCACCACCGGTGCTACCGTCTGTTAGCGAAGAACAACCAGAGTCTCTCGTTGCATTGGAAGAACTTCTCAAACGTGCTTCACTTCTAAAGCTACCGCCACAGCAGCCGCTTTCATCCGACGATATACTGCCTCGATGTATTACAAACCCTTTCGGCGGCATCGTCGAATCTATTGTTTGCTTTACCATTTCGAGGATTCGCATAGAGTCTAAGCTGGAGCACTCGTGAGGCAGCAGCATTTCGTAACACATTTCGTCGGACATGCGCCGTGACTCGCACAGTGAATCGGGTGTCAAATGACCACATTCGGTGTGGTCTCCAATTTCGGAATGTGAATCAGATTTGAAACCTGAACTTGCTGATGGTTCTTGACAGGGTGACAGGTTGTTGGAGTCATTGCTAAGGGAGTCGTCAGAGAATCCGAGTGACTTCTCGCTGCCACGACGATTGGAGTCGGAAGCCCCAGCACCAATGTTGGTTGTTGCAGAAAGTTCAGTATCGAAGCGTGAATAACTTTCACTATCGAGACTAGCTTTACGATGTCCTCCGATGCCGCGTGTAATGGATGGCATATCGCTGCTCGGTTCGGTTATAATGAGACCCTACAACATACATATGTATATAGCAAACAGAGTAAATATCGTGCTAAATAAATAAGAAGTAAGTGATCAAAACTGACTTGTCTCACCTGCAACGACATCAATGGAGTATGTCGCTCCAAAGAATCGCAATCACTGTCGCGACTGGTCTCTGACGACACCGCCACCAACGTTATTTCGCTGCCCTGCACATCTGTGAGGCAGATCTGCGGATGAGAAGGTGGACAGGGCGAGATCAAGTCCTCTCCACCAGTCAGGCCGCCTGTACAACCAGCATAAGGAGTTCCTGTTGTGATGGTGTGGTACAACTGGCCGTTGGCGTTCTCCTCTTGAATGATACATAGATTTGGTGAAGCCGGCGGCGTTGGTACAAGGCGCAAGGGTTGTGCAGGCGATAGATTCAGGGGTTTCAAATCGTAGTAAGACGTGGGCGGCAAGAAGCACTTACCAGCGCCGCCGTAAGCCATGGGCGAACCGAAGTCTGTATCAGCAAAGCTCCCACACACGTCCATTGTAAGGTCGAGGGGCTGAGTGGTGCCGCTGGTAGCTATTTCACTGGCCGCAGAGGTACCTCTGGTAATGGAACCGCCCACGCCGCTTGTTGTGAGCCCGGAAATGCCTTTGGTGATTTGATGCAGCGGCGAAGAACCACCGCTACAACTAGTGTTAAATGTTCCGATACCAGGCAAATACGGATTGGGCGACGAGGACCCGCTGAAGCTGCTGCTGTACGCAGGCGATTGACAGCCGCTGCTGCTGTTCGAACTGTTCGAGTAAAGAGCTCCACTGACGGTATTCACAGTCGTAGTCAAGTTTATATTGCTGAACGGACCCACGAGGACGGCAGCCTGTTGATGTTGTAGTAACATCTCTTGAGGTTGGTACTGACGAACTGAACCCAACAGATGTTTGGAATGAACGCCCATTCCAGCGGCGATTTGTTGTTGTGCATTTATCAGGGGACCGCTGGTGGCGCCACTGGCAGCAACTCCGCCTTTTGTGACGCTATTCGATAGCGAAAGTGGCGAAACGCTGCTGCTGTAAATTTGTTGTTGTTGCATTTGGGCAGCAACACGTTGGTAATCGAAATTACTACCGCCAAGGGCACCGGAATGAGCGGCAAGTCCGAGATGTCGCGCAAGGTCCAGTGGTACAATACCAGTCGAGATGATGCTGTTGGCCACATCTACGCTAAGTAACTGTTCTTTCAAGAGGCGATCCAGTGCAGGCACAAGTTGGCGAATCGCTTCTTGCGGTATCTCAATATCTTGGCTACGGCGGAGAATAAGATGAGGTGCTGTTTTGCCATGAATAGGAGAACCTATTGATCAGTTTGAATTCAGAACCATTAGAAGTTATGTACAAATATATGTATGTATGTCACAAAAGCGCATACCAGGTAAGCTTATGGAATTTTCTAAAAGCGGGGGACTTGGAGCAACCAGAAAATGCCGCTGCGCCAAACCTTTCTGCAAATACTGACACTCTTGTAGTGGGCCTTGAAACTGCGCCCTGGAGCCCTCAGAAGCACGACGGACAGGGCTGTACCGACCTGGGTGTTTTTAAAAGAAAAGAAAATGAGGGAAAAATACAAGTTACAATATATGAAAGCGCAGATATTGTATTCGTATGTATCTGAAATTCGTAATAGTAAATGTTTGGTACGAATAAAATAAATTTGTTGATTGATTTTATGTAAAGAGTTAGGCGTTCATAATCAATCATTAAATATTAATGATTTTTTGTTGTTCTGTAAAATGAAAAATGATTCAATTTAGCGTTTTCACGCTACTTGCTCAAAAGCTTAGTAATAATTCTGTAACACAACAACAATGTTAAACAATTAAAACAGCATAAAATTGAAATAAACAAAATTGTAAGTTAAGAACGAACCAGAACAGAAAATTTTACAACACCAAAAATAAAGGAAAATAAAGAAAAACGATAGAAAAACTTACCAACTTCTTGCACAGTGGGAAGTTTACATGCTCTACCATAGGCACGACGATTACTTGCGGCGATTTGGTTTGCTGCCAAAGGGACGGAGGGGCCCGCTATCGGCACCACCTGTGCGTGTAAGTTTGGATTTGAGTGTGCCGCAAAAGTGGCAGCGGGCGGACTTTGACTCAGGGCACTCGCGCTGTTTTGTTGCATTTTCAAAGCAGGCGGCAAATAATCTCGATTCATACGTGATTCGACTTCACGTATTAGTTCGGGACTAATAACTGCCACGTGACGGGTCGTAGCGGTGGTGGTGTTGGAAGGGTGCAATTCAATTTGTAGGCGTGGTGGTGATCAGCACACGTGTTTTGTGTAGCAGTTATATGTTTTTTTTAAACAATTATGTTTACATCCAAGCAAAATTAAACAAAGTAAAATATAAAATAGGAAACAATAAAAAATTAGGTATTAAATTAAATAAATTCATAGAAATCAATATAAAAGCAACTTAATAACTGAACTACTTTGAATAGTAGAAAATGTGTGAGCGGTTCTATGATGTAAATATGACCAACGTGCAAATGCGTGCATGCATTTTTTTGTTGTTGTTTAATTTGTAACTATTCTCGAACACAATCGATTTTAAAAAAAATTATCCTAATCTTACCTGGCGGTCTTTCGGTTACTGTCAGCAGACCAGTTCGCCTGGTACGCATTCCACCTCCAGCGCCACTGCTAACTACAGGTACCTGCTGATGAACACTGGACACTGTGGCGGGTGAGTGTGAGGACGGCGGCTGCTGCGCTGCTGGATGGGACACGGAGAGGTCGTCCGTACAGCCGACAGTGTGACGTTTGACACCGCCTCGTATTTGCATATATCTGAGAACGAAAAAAACAACAATTATGAATAAATTTTCTTCTGTAAAATTGTGGTTTTTGTTCATTTAGATGACCTTTTTTCAATAAAATATTATAAGTATTTATTTGATTGGATTGTATTTTGTTGCTATTATATATTGTTGTGCGGATGATTAGGTTTACTAGGTTTTTAACTAAAATTTCATTGATAATTTTCACCTCTTAATTTCCTCACTACACTCTTCGCGTGTCGAAGTGCCGTCTCCCGTTATGAAAGCACTGCCTCCATGTTGTTGGCTTTGTGGCTGTTGTTCATTAGTAGCATGCGATGATCCTGTGGCAGAACGTGCATTTCCCGTGGCGTTTGGCTGCATGTAATAAGCGCCCGAAGCTTCAAGTTGGTGCTGTGTTCGAGGCTGCGCTTGCTGCAAGTTGTTGATAGAGGATGGGTAATAAAGATGCAGATTTGCACCCCCATCCGAAGCGCGTCGTCCAAATGAACCAGCTGAGGATTTGATAAGAAAAAACGATCGGAAATTGTTGATAATAATTAATGATCTTAACATACTGGCATCCATCACAGTTGGTGGCTTCAATAAATGCTGATCCTTTATTGTGAGGTTATGCAGCGGCTGATTTTGCAGCATGGGCAAGTTGATGGGCAAATATGGGCCGCTGGGCGCATCTTGGGAGTTAGGTGTACATTTGAAGTTGATCGGTGGCACGTTTGGGTTGGCCAACGCTTGCTCATGAGCTACATCGCCAGGACCGACAGTATGGCGACGTGTATTGGCACATGCGCCGGTGGATGAGTTGGTGGACAAACGATTTTGATTTTTTGGCTAAATAAGGAAGGGAAAAAATAAATAACAGAGATAGAGAGAGAGTTAAGTTAAGTTAAGTTAAAGCTAATCTTACCTCACTTGGACGTGCCAAACATTCCAGTTCTAAGTCGCCAAATTTCTCTAAATCCACCGAAACATCTGTCCAAGCAAAGCCTAAACCCGCGCTGGAGGAATTGGTATTTGTTAGAGGACTCAAACGATCGACGGACTCTGGTTTGATGGGCTCTGAACGATCAACGATGCCGGTGGTGATGCTGGTTTTCCGGGATCTGTCAAATGGCAATAAAAACTTCAGTGATCTCGGTAGAATTTATATATATTAAAAGCCAATCGACCGAGACTTCAATAAATCAGATCATCTGATGATTCTTACAATGAAAAAACAAGACAGAACTTGCTGAATATTTTATCAGGCAATTTAATTCATTGTGAACAACTTGTGCTTCTTTTTATGATTTTTACTTTCTATGCTTTCTATGGGTTTCCTCTAATATAAATGTTGTTATTGTTATTATAATATAAACACAATTTTATAAAAATATATATATAAACAAACTTTGAGATTATCGTTAAGTTAGCCTGCAGGTCAAATAAAGAGTGATGTGCGAATTGCTTTATCGAAAGTGAAACAATCTGTATTCCGTTCGACATAAATAAATGATGCTTTTGTGATGCAAATTTCTCTTACGGTTGATTTAAATTCAAAAACACACCATAATTAAGGTCAAAGGTTAAGGTTGAACTAACTAAATACTTAGTGAATCTTTCGAGTATTAGAACAAATACAATCTGTTTGCAATCACCTGGAAAATGCCAAATTAGCGTGGTGCTGCAGTCTTTGTTGCTCTCGTCGTTTTTGTTGTAACTTATCGTAGAGTAGATTGTATATTGCGTAAATATTATCGAAGCGACTTTCATGCACCGATTGAGCAATCATATCGGCCGTCAGACCGGGAAGTTGCAACATGTGCGTCATCACAACCGTGTCCAGATTTGGCACCGCTGCCGATTCGCTGAAAGAACTATTACTGCTCCCACCGCTGCCGCTTCGATGCGGCGTGGAATTACAGAACCCGTAGTGGGCGCCAGTGGAATGTGTTATGCTTGGGTAATCATCGAGTTCCGATGCCCATTCGCTAAGCCAGCGATGCTTGATGATCTGTTTAATCGTGTAGCGACGTTCTGGTTCGACGACAAGCATGTTGCGTATGAGATGCTCACAATCTAAGCGGTGTTGTGGAAGAGAAGTTGTCAGATTATGCGAAATGCTTGGTGAGTTTTGGCAGAGATGCTTACCTTGAGACATGAAGTACGGTATTCGGAATTTGCCAGTCACTACGCGACTTTTCAACTCCAGCAAGGTTTTGCCATCGAAAGGCAGAGCGCCACAAACGAGCGCGTAAAGAACGACGCCTAAACTCCAGATGTCCGCTTTGGGACCATCGTATTCGAGTCCTTGGAATACCTCGGGAGCCGCATAGGGAGGTGAGCCGCACCAAGTACTCAAAGGACAACCTTCTTCGTAACGATTGCTAAAACCAAAGTCAGCGAGCTGCACAATTCGATGGTAAAGTGAGAAAATATTAATAATGATTAAAGCGAAAAAGGCACAAAACCAGTAAAAGAAGAAAGAGAAGAGATAAAGTGGGTGAAAATTGATTTAAATTCCAAAATTGTAAACCTTGATATTCATATCCTTGTCGAGCAGTACGTTTTCCGCTTTCAGATCACGATGTACCACGCCTTTAAGATGACAAAATTGCACCGCCGCAACGAGTTGAGTGAAAACGCGTGCCGCTTCTGATTCCTTCATCCGTCCGTTGTCCACCAGGTGATCGAATATTTCACCATTGGCAGCATATTCGGTGACCAAGTAGATCATCGTCTGCGATTCCATGACCTCGTACAGGCGCGTGATGTGCGGATGACGAAGACTTTTGAGGATCGAAATCTCGCGAAATGTTTTCGCCAAGTATTCATCGTTGAGGCAAGTCTTGTCGATGATTTTTATAGCTACCTGTGTAAGAGGGAGAGAGAAAGGAAAATAGAATGAGAGCGGGATTGAGTGACACAGAATAGGAGAATATAGAGATGTTAAAGAAAATAGAAAATAAACCAAATGAGATCATAAAATGTATTACAATAAATCGGTTCATCTAGGACGCCAAGAACAAAAAAACACCCAGCAATAATTAATGAGAAAAAACAAATACTTTATATATGTAATTAACAAACACAAAAAAGTAGAGAAGAAAAGAGAATATAAATAAAAAAAAAAACAAGGTGAATGTACTAGAAACGACGTGTTGTTGGTTGCCGAAATTGCGGCTTTCTGGGTAAAAAAAAAACGGCAGCAACACACGCGCGTCATCAGCATGTCACCCAAAAAAATGAACAGACAGAAATTGAGTAATTTTTTTCTTCATTAAAAACAATGTCTGTTTTTAAACAATTAACCAAACATTAAGCGTTGTTGATTAATAAATAATACTTGAAACAAACTTTTTTCAACAACCCTCACGAGTCACGCCTGTCACTGGCAAAACAAGTGCCGGCTGGTCAGGCAGTCTGACAAACAGATTAGTTGATTATGCATAGAAAAAGACTTTGAACCTGTCAATGTTTTGTGATGTTGTTGTGATGTTGACAGGTGGATTTTCCTTTAGCAACTAAAGCTATCTGTTGTAACTGTTAGCAATAAGAAGTAACTACTAGTGAATGCTACATCAACCTGACCCTCTTCTTCTTTTCTTCTTTTTCATCCCTCATTTGATTTCATTTATAATGTATTATTCTTTAAAAGTACGAATACGTTGAAAACTTGGCTAAAAACTCCATTTTAATATGATTTTAGACTTCTTCTCACAACATACTATATACTTAAAGGTTAATAAACAAAACGTGTGAGCATGTTAAATGTTTAAAAAATTTCTTAAATAAAAATGATCGTTAGTAAGAACCTTTGTAATGGAAAATTTTACCTAAAACCAGATCCATTTTCAGGTCCCAGGTTTTAGTTGTACTTTCGGGTTGGCATTAAAATAACCTAACCAGTTTTTTTAAGCTTCATAAATTCAAATGTAGGAAACCGCAAAAAGCCGGCCACGTCCCATACAAAGACGAAAATACAAAAGTCTCTTCAATAATAATGGAAACTTCTTGTCTTGCCCGAAATTCGGTATAACAAAAACTTTCAAATCAGTCAAACGGAGTGTGTTAAATGTTAACTTAATTAAGCCATTCATGCTTGTTTATGAGACATTAACTACTGACGGCGATACTCTGTAATCTCTGACGTAATGACTGCATGCAAACTTAAAACATTTCAAAAAAAAAACACACACGCACACACACGCGAAGATTGTGTCCTCGTCCTTTTAAAATGTCATTGACGTTGCCGATTTTGTTGTTGTTATTTCAAAGCAGAAGCTTTTCGCCTTGTAATGGAACGAATATCATTGGCAGTGGGTGGTACATATTAGTTTTTATCATATTGGAGAGGGAAGAGGAAGAAGAAGAAAGAGACGTTGAATACAAGGTGACCTTACGAGAGAGAGAGAGAGAGAGAGAGACTGAGAAATAGCCACCTCCAATATGACCTCCACCACCACCTTCACCATCACCATCAGAGTTGCAATGAATTATGCAAATAAGTGAAATGAAATCAAAACAAAGGCAAAAACAATGAAAACAAATGACAAAATCTAACAAGGATCTCTGTCGTCGTTTTAATACGAAATACTTGTAAAACACATGCACAAAATATTAACATATGATATGTCGAGGTTAACTTAATGTAAACCGCACCTCGTTCGGTAGCAAAACAGATGGCAAAGAAAATAGTAACCGAGAAATAACACTATATTCAAGTACGGACTTTCGTTGGATGGAATTTAATTCTGTGTGCGTTCCAGACACTTTAATTAAGTTAATGAACTTCTAATTACAAAAGTAAAGAACATTTCAATTAAAAATATATTTCATTCATGAATATAGTATATATGTAACTTATTAATAATATCCATGAATCATGAATCCATGCTTTGTCATTGCGATTCCGTTCGCAACCAATGCCAACATTTCTCTCTCTCGTAACGTTGAATGCAGAAATGCTGTACATAAAACTATATAAAATCATTTGGTCTGCATTTCCCTATTTTTGTCCTCAACAAGGACCTTTAAAATTTTTCGCCAAGATGTTTGTCTGGTTTTATTAATAAACCTACAAGAAAAACAACATTCAACAACCACTACAAGGAATAACCAAACAACAACAAACAGTAAAGTGTAGTAATTCTTATTCTGCCAGTTTGTTTATTTACATTTAAGTTTTGTGTTTTTTTTCATTTCCGAATGTCTAAACTTAGTCCTTGTAGCTATCAATGCAGTTTATTTTAAAGGTTACTTAAATACGAAATGGCCAACACTTTTTCTTTAGATAGAGAAAGTAAGAAAAGTACACTAAGTATTTGAGTGTATGTATTCATTCCTTGGTTAGTATTTACAAGAACCTAAATATATGCACCTTGTTTTCATTAATTATTCAAGAAAGTAAGACACAATTAAATCGATAGATGAATAAAATCGACTAAATTAGGATTAAAAAAATAATCCATGTATCACGTTAGAAGAGAGGAATTACATTGATAGCATAAAGGCCTCCGATGAGTCGGTCGTTTGTCTCAAAATGTCTCAGGATAGATACTTAAGTTAATTAGATGGAAGTTAAGTGTTAGTTAATTAAATAAAAGAAAAGATTGTTTTTAATTACTGCACTTTAAGTGTGTCAAATCAATGAAAGACTGTATATATTGTAGTTTATAGTGAGAAGCTTCTACTAGTAACTATTGCATGTAGTACACATATCAACCCCCCAAATGCAAAACCTCTGCGTTCTCTTCTCTCGTCTCTTTCTTTCACTCTGTTTCTAATCGTGATTCGAACAGAGAGAAGAAGTCTAGAAAAAGTTTAGTAACCTTTGACACGGTTTTCAAAATAAATGTGCTACTAAAGCATTTGAAAACTGAAAATTCTCTTCAAACAAAAACAACAGGAGTACAACTTGGAAAATCATTATCAACATTACCATCATCGTTATTTGAGTTGCACTCAGTTATCAATATCAACCGCAACAAGAATTATTGATTAAACTACAACGGCGTGTGCTTTTAGTCGTTCGGTATAAGTTGGCAACCTTTTAGACGTCCTTTCCATAGTAACCGACGTTGAGAAAATAGCGTAAATAATTGCAGTTGTGGCAACAACTATTAATGCATGTTTGATTACGTGGTGTAAATAATATCAGCGTGTCACCAGCGAAAAAGAAACCGGAGTCGAAAGAAAACACGACGCGACAATTCCAGACTACATATAGTTTTAGTCAGGCGCATATTTAAAAGTAATAGCAGTCACAAATTGAAACAGAAATGACAACAACAACAACAAAGATAGCACCACCTCCAAAAGGATCACCGAGAATTGCAGTAACGAGAACCAAGAAATCCTGCACCACGCTTTTGTGTGAACTGACTCGCTTGAAGTTGCAACAAAAGTATCTGGAATGTAATCAAGTGAAACTGAATCCGGATCACTTTGAAGATCACATGTGCAACGAGGCAGCAGATATGGGAACGTCGTCGTCAGCAACAAACACGTCGATAAAGCAGTTGGTTGTCGAAATAGAGCAGCTAAAGTTAACGCTTTCGGAGGAGCTCAGGGCGTATCGGGAGACCATAAAGGGTGAGGTTCACGATGTCCGGGCGCGGGTGGATGACATAAAGAAGGATGTTTTCCAGCCAGCACGCCTCAAAGAGTACCCTATCAGCGCTCTACGCGAACGTATTATCGCCATCGATACGCAACTCAGTCGTCTGAACGTCAAGAATGCCACTCAGCTGGACGAATTGCAGCAGGAATGCAAGCGACTCGAAAGAGAGACGCGCCATTTAGTCAAGTAAAATCATTGTTATGGAAAGCCAACAGAACACTCAAATTAATTAAAATACTCGTAACTACCGTTAAGTGATGATTTCAATGATTATAAGAGCTCATTCAGTTTAGCTTTAAATAAATGATCTTTTTTTCTTTTTAAAGAAGATACTACATAAAACATAAAATCTTTTTTTCGCATTAAAATTAAGTTAAAGGATCCTAAAAAGGTTTATTTTGTCGGGCGACAATCGATGAATTGGAATCGGAACATCGAAGATCTTCATACGTCATCTTTAGACTACGTAATTGTCTACTACAAAAATTATAAAGAAAATAACTACGCATTTTTAAATTGAATGAAAAAAGATTCGGTAAAACAAGATAACATAATCATAACAGTTAATTGTTTGATTATCTTAAAAGGTTTGAACGACTTCATAAGAGTATAGAAAATTTTATAAGGGTACAGAGAATGTGCTAACTAAACTTTGCACATCAAATCAACACAATCCAAAGGCAATTTTTATATAGATGTAGTATGTAGATGTATTGTTGTGCACATGGTTCATACACTAATTGTTCTTACGAAGTGTGTCAATAAAAGTTCCGTGTTTGAATAATGCAAAAGGTTGATTAAATTATCACATCGCAGTGGTTAATAACAATAATCAGTAGACGACGATGAAAAAACAGCCGCAAACACGTTTCAAAACGTACAAATACACTCAGAGAAATCAATGTACTACTTATGTAATCTATGAACATATAGTACATGATGTAGATGAAAAGGCAAACAACAACAATGAAATTAAACTTTTTTATAAACAAATTAATATATGATCTGCATGTTTATCTATTCCAGTGCAGGGGCGTGTAGGAAATGGGGAAGAACAATGGGTCTGAAGGATCTTAATAAACGGTTAAGTTCTAAATGTACGTTTAAATGATTCAGAAGTTTATAGGGACGTTTACACGCATTCGTTGACAGTTTGTATGTTGGGTAAAAAGACGTAATCTGAGGTGATAGAGACATGTAATCATGTACAGTACAGTCCGAAGATGTATCGATTACCACATAAAAAATAAATCATTGTCCCATCTTCAAAATTCTCACCGCCGACTCGCTGACTTAAACAACACTAAAACAAACACGGTTCTAGCCTTTTTCTTGTTTTGTTTGTTTTATTAAATTTCAGACTGATTGTGTTAAACTTTATAATGCATAAAGGAATACATTAATAAATGAATACTTATCAAAGAAGGCATAATATAAAAGTTAAAAATCGTTTGGTTTTCAAAAATATGTACATATAGTATACTGTATATTTTGTGCAACCGATAAGAATCAAGAGATAATTAATTCAAAGGAAAATAAAAACTACAAAAACTATGACAAAATAATAATGCAAACTAAATATCTAAACTAGTTTTTTATAGACTACTATTTAGTTAAAGAATTATTATATACATTATTGTAGTATAAAAAATCTTTAGATATTAAAATACAATTAAATATTTAAATTTTTGTTGAGCTTTTATTGTCATCAGATGTGTCTACATTCTTTATGACAACAACAACGACTACAAACATCAGTGATGTTATATAACAGTATCTAGGTAATAAGCATGATCATCATTTGATGCTAGCGGACTTTAAATTGAAATGACGACGAATCAAACATTGATTTTGTATCATTTGATTTAATATTGTGAGAATGTTTCAGTCTAAATTTTTATTTAATGTACCCGTATGTAAATAGAGTGTATAAAGTAAGTCTACATGCTGTTGATTTAATGTGCGACCCCGAACTTAGCGCAAATGGGTCAAACGTCCGTTAATTGAGCATTTAGCAAGCAGCAAGGCGGCATATCAAACGCCAAACATGCACCATTAGTTTCTCTTCATCGAATCACAAATCAGATCGAAGAACGTCACTAACAATTTACAAAATTTAACCTTACACCTCTGGTAATTTTTATAGAAAAAATTTTACTTTTATTAAAAATTTGCTTACATAATTTTGGATAGAAAAAGTGAGCAACTGAGTAGATTAATTATGTGTTCGAGTGGTTGGATATACAATTGATATACTATACTAGTTTTTGCTTGTGACAGTATTTTTGTACAGAAGTACTTTTCTAGGAATGTTGTCCTTCTTCTAAGTAAGAATAATTTACAGTCTGTATCAGTAACGTGAAGAAAACTGTTGTTCATGATAAAGTTCAAATGTTTCTCTTTTTAAAAGAGAGAATCGCCATGAGATAAGAGTAGATGGAATCTAGTTTTATTTACTCGTAGTTGATAAATATTTAAATGAGATTTTCTTAAGCAATCTGTGAGTATATGTATTAACTTATTCCATATACATATGCATACAGTATACATTGTATATAAGATGTAAACGAAAGTGTGACGTGTAAACTAAGTCGAGACAAGAAAGACGTCCTCGATTTTCTATAATATATAATATAATATAAAATGCTGCGAAATCTGTAACAACGCTAACGCACTGTGTATGAATTGAATATTGATACAAATTCTGAACAAATATAATCTGAGTAAATATTTAACTGTATTACTATTTCTACGGTACTAACTACTAAACTACTTGATACTCTCTTATTTATTAATTTTTTTTTGCTCTATTTTCTTCTGCAGCTATAAATTGCATGTCAATTATAACGTGTTATTTAACAGTGGTTCATTTAATAATTCAGTTCAAAGAAAAATTAACAAAGAAGCACTATAAATGTAAACACGCCGTGAAATAGAAATCTACAATCTACGATTTTCAACGCTCTGAAAAAGAACTGTTTAATAACAGCATCGTTTGAATATGAAAGAATATAAAACGAAAAACTACAAAAGAGGAGAAGAAGATCAACTGTATTTATGAAGAAGGTCATGAATAACCTCTACGAATGCACTCAGTCATTGTGATTGCAAAACAACAAAATAAATAAATAGCAAACGCACAAAAGGAAACAAATAGAACAAAACAGTGCATAGCTTTTCTTAAAAACACTTCCTTTCGCGTTGTTATTGTTGTTTCGCGGGGGGAATCTATAATTTTTATTTAATAGCTCTATAAAACAATTCTTTATTGGTTTCAATTAGTTCACATGCACAATTATATGGTGTAGCATGGTCCGAGCTTGATTTGTCTATTATTCTGATAACAACCTGGGTTCAGACAGTGCATAATGGCTCTTTCTGGATCTTGCTCACGAGTCATAGACTTTGCTGCTTGCGAGCCATACCCAATATTCGTAGTCGGTAGATGAACGATTCGTAGCTCGTGCCTCGCGAGTAACAGTCATAAAAATGTTCGTGGCTCGCGAGTAACAGCCGTAAAAATGTTCGTGCCTCGCGAGTAACAGTCATAAATATGTTCGTGGCTCGCGAGTAACAGTCATAAAAATGCTCATGGCTCGCGAGTAACAGTCACAAAAATGCTCGTGGCTCGCGAGCTAGATAACAATTTCATTATGAGTGACCTACAGAATACAAAATCTTCTAAAACTCCAAATTATATGTCGTGTTCACTGTATTTTGGAATTTGATCACTTTTGATGATCTTTTATACAAAATATTTTAAGACCTTAACAAAAATTAAACTTCTACCCGGGCTCTGAACTCGCGAGCCCTGACTACAAATTAACATTGTAATTAAACAAACAAAACGAATACTAGTAATAGAAGAAAGAAGCGGAATATAATTTTACTTACCCTGGATTTGGTAACAATGTTCGTTGCTAACTTGACGACCGCAAAATTGCCCTTGCCAATTGTTTTCTCCAGTTCGTAGTAACCGACGCGCAATAGTTTATCCACGGAAATCTTGCTCGTCGACGGAACCTTGTAGTTCTGAACATTCGATGCGGCGGTGACGGTGGCGGCCATCTTCAAGGTGTTGGTGATGGGAGCGTGTACAGTGGGCGAGGGGTTGCTTGTTGTAGAAAAAAGCGTTTTGAAACTATGGAATGATCAGTTTGCACACCCAAACTAAGTCTGAAGTCGGATTAGCATTAGTTTAGTTGGTTGTGGGTGTGTATGAGTGGGTGTAGGTGTGATTGTACGTATGGATACGAATGCTGTGAGCATGTGATATTGATGACGATGTAGCGTTGAGACTGATAACGTTGTGGTGCTTGTTGTTGTTGTTATAGTGTCTAACACTGGCTCCGCAGACTGACGCCGAACTGCTGATTCAAGTGGAGGAAATGTTGATTTATTCTCAACAAAGGCAGCCTGTTTTTGAATTCCATCAGTTTTATTCATTAATAAAATAATCTTTATTAAATCACTGCAATTGTTGGTGAAACGTCGCAACGACGACACTTGTCGATGCCTCTCGTCTGCGGTTGGCGAGGTTGTTGTTATTGTTGGTTCACAGTGGTTTTCAGAGGAAGAGAAGCGAAAACTAGTATCAACAATGAACGAGACAACACTTTATTTTGTTTTTGGCTGTCAGCCTTCGTCTATCAGGCAGGTTGTCTGTCTGTCTGTTTGTCTGTACTTTTGCTAGACACGGCTGGCTGTAAAAATACTCGGCAGCTCGTGCGCTGCTGATTGTTCCCCGTTAAGAAGGGTGGCGAGGCAGAGTCAATCATATACTCTCTCTCTTTCTTCTTTCTTCTCCTTCTCTTGCTGCTGTTCCTCAATTCGCTGCGATGTCCGATCGGCTGAATAAGAATGATTTTGGGGATAAACAACAGCAGCCGCAGCGACGCATTAGGTGATGATCACCAAAAGACCGAGTTAGCGACACGACGACGATGATGAGAGGCATAGAGTACAATAACTGGAGGAATCACTTTAAATTATATGCTTGCATTTCTTTGGCTTCTCCTCCTTTGACTACAATCTGCACGACGAATGCAATAAAGCTAAATAAATTGACCATATTAAAGCCCAACCGAAACGAAAGGCAGCGATCACGACAACGATGACGATTATGATGACGAAGACGTCGAGTTTGACTAACTGCGGTGAGAAGCGGTGTCGTAACACGAATCACTCTCGTCGGATTTAATACAAGTTTAGGTTTAAAGTTACTGAAACTAAAACGCAACAACACACACACACACACAAGGCACGAATTCAATTAACACAACCGCAACAACAAAGTTGAATTTACTCTTTGCTGTTGTTGTTGTTGATCGTGATTACAGTCTTTGGGTCTCGATTGAGCGTGGTTGGTCAGACGCTGCTGTTCATGGTGCAATCTTCCTGTTCGTTCAGCTTCGTTCTTTGCACTCGCGTGTATACGATCACCGGTTGTTGTTGTTGGAGGTGGTGCGGCGCAGCAGTTTTTTCCAGTTCGTGTTTTCTTTGTTGTGTTGTGACTTTTACTTTTCTGCTGAAGTAACAACTCGTTGTTGGTGTTTTCTTATTGTATTTTTGTTTTTATTTTTTATTTTTACATTTAAAAATTATTTATCTTTTTTTTAGTATTTGATTCTTGACTTCTTTTAGTTGTTCTCTATTGTTTGTTACAATTAAGAGCTATTATTTAATTTCTTCAAACTTGACGATTTCTTTGGAAGGGTTTTTTTTCTGGCGGTTACAATTGTTTAAGTATTTTATTATTTTTTTTCTGCCTCTTCACCGAAGTGAAGATAACAATAACAAGGAGAAGAAAAACTCAACACATTATATACGTCAAAGCGTCAACCTTTGTTACGAAAGTGTTGAAAATGAATCTTCTCACCACCACCATCGCACACTCTCCATAAACGACCTTGACGCAGAAAATCGACTCGGAGGTGGGCAGTTAATTACGTGTTGGTAGTACACACAGGCATCTATACGAGTCACTAATTACTGTGTAGCATTACATTGTATTTTGTCTATATAAGCACACTAATATTTTATACATACAATGTTTGTGTGTGTGCTGGCTGGGACGAAGGGCGATAAAGAATAACTAACAAAAAGAAGGGAACAAAGGAGTACCACATCTGTTATACCCACATAGGTGATTGTAGATCAAGTTAGCCAACTTCGAGTGTCATAATTAGCGGAAAATGTCTCTTCTCAGAAGCCGGATAACAGCAACTTGTTTGTGTAGCAAACTACATGATAATATTGATCACCACACTACAATTGTGTTTCTTGTAGCGCCCCTCTCTCTCTCTCGCTTCCACAACACACACCACTTTTCCATTAGCAAAATCCACACGAAATGCGAAGCTTTAACTTTTTTCGTGTGAATGAATTTCCAATGGAAAATGTTGCCGTAGTTAGTTTTTTCTAATGTTCGTTGTTTGACTCGGAAAAGGCGGCTATATATGTACATAAAACAATAACAACTTTAAACGTCGTCATAATTACTCAAGCTTACTAGTTCTTGTTTTTCTTTGGTTTCTTCTGGAGCTACAGCAGTCGATGCTCTCAATTCCACGACTGCGTTTTAAACAACAACACGAATTTTCTACAGAAGCATGCCAGTGACGGAATCAATGCTCATGCTCTGGCTGAACGACTTCCGAAGAGATGCAAACTGGAAAACATGTCCACGTAATACGTAAGCAGACGTAAGAGCAACTCCACACAACCACGCAGAGGGGTCAGCGTCTCGACATCGCTGAAAACCAGCAGCAGCAGGAAGCTCAACAGCAAAAAGGAGTAAAACAAAAGGAGACGTGATGTTCATACTATTCATATATCGTATATACGTACGAGTATATACGATACTTGGGTGCATATACTTGTAAGTTGTTGACGTTTGATAGTGCCAAGGAAATCACGCAAAAACAACAACTAAAGAAAACATGGTGTGTGCTCAAAAACAACAACACCAACGACGAGACACCAGTAGCAAATAAAAATGTGCATGTGTGTTGAATGTGAATGGCTGCTGCCGTTGGGGACAAACGACTCGTGTTGGGGGTTTTCGTTTTGCGCGAATGGTGCTTAGTTACTACTTTTTCTGCACCACACTAGTCATGAGGACGTAATACAACGTACTAAAATGACGATTTGGTTCGTAGAAAATAACGAATATTATTATTAAAATCAATAATCATGTCGATACTGAGTATAATAAGTGTATGTACTTGCTGAAAACCTTCAAAACCCACAACCTTACAGTTTTCTCTATTGTACAAGTCTAATTCTGTTTTTTATCTTATTATCTTTATCTAAACTTAATTTCCTTTTCTTAAATTCAGATACTCCTCTTAACACAACAGTACTGTGAACCCTGAATGTTTTTCGGGTTGAGTAGCAAAGAGTTAATGAGACCACATTAGGAAAGAGATGATGTTGTTGTCTTTTATATTCAAAGGAATAGGTGCGGGTGGAGAGACTCAAAGATGCGTGCCGTCAGAAGCAATTCGGGAAACCCGTGTCGCCGTCGTCGTTATCGTTGACGGAGATTTTGTGTTTTTTGTTGCGAAATGCAGCACCAACAACAAAACAACACTGATAATTGCACTTGGAAGCAGCAGCTAGGAAATCGCCTCATACACACACACACACACGTTTATCATTTACAAACATTTAATAATTTTTCACTTTTCACCGATTTCGATTAGTGGCGTTATACAATTTTAAATTTTCCACTTTTCCTAACACACTTGCATGTGGGGAGGCGGAGGTGGTGAAAATTAACCAAGATTTAATTAAGGTGTAATATTTCAGTTAATTACTTATTTCTGCCACTTTTCTTCACCAATTCAAGGTGTGAACTGTGAACTCACTAATAAAACACCATACATTTTCCTTTAATGTAGCATTTTCAACACTTCACAGTCTTTTTATTTCCGCTGTTTTGCAATGCTTTTCATTATGGTCTTCTACTCAAATCAGCTAACGTTTTCTAACAAGCGACACCGCAGACGAAATGAAAACGAATCAGCATTTCTTGGGGAATGCACAACTCGGTTTCCTAACATGACGTCTGAACCTGAAACCAGGGCTGCCAAGTCGTAAAGAATTCTCCAAGCTGCAGAAAATATATTATCCTCTGGGGAAAAGGAGAATGAATGAATGGGAATTAGCAGCACTTAAGTGAATTGTAAAGAAACGAAAATTCTAAATATTATAAACCCTGCATTAAAAGCAAATACTTCAAGTTCATGTTTATATATTTTAATTTTATCAACAAGTACAAGAGTACAAGTACATTCAAAAAAGGGGGAAATTTTTAATTGCCTACAACCTGTATAGAAATCTAGATAGCGTATAAATTGTATGGGAGAGACAGGTATAAAATAAGATATTTTATTATAGATACACAGTTTAATTATAAAGATTCTTGCTTATAGCGATCTATTTTTTTTTTATGCTTCTTGTATAAAAGGTGACAAGAGCTGGTCCATATTTTTTACTTTTAGGAAAATCTAACATTACATCTCTTGCGTCTTCGTTTTCTTAAAATCTAGTACGTTTCATAATGTTTTAAAGCAGTAAATCCCATATTTCAGTAGGAGTTTTCTTTATTATTTTGGCATATGTCGGCCACGCTGACGCAGTTCCAATTTTTTGTTGTTATTTTTGACGGTGCCTCCAATAACAACATCAGTTACGCCTGCTCCAACCTGGTTTCGGAGTTATACCTTAAAATTGGAAAATTTCGGGCCTATATCTCCGAAAGTGTAAGAGCTACCTACATATTGTGGGCATGGTTGGAAAGGTATTCATATTATCTTTCATTTATGTGAGACAATATATTATCCAAAACTATTACTTTTCAAGAAAAAGGAAATTTTAAACATTTTATATAAGATTTATATAGATTTAGAAAGAAAGAAAGGTTATTCTCTCGAGCTGCGTCAGCATCGCCGACATGCTCCATTATTTTTTCTCTTCTATCAGTTGACTGTTGTTTCTCAACTGGTAATTGCAAGCACGAAACCGTCACGTTTCATCCACAACGCACGTAACGTTACGTATCGACTAAATATACCTTTAAGGTTTGTAAATATTCAGATAATCTGTTTGGTTTTCTAGTAGATAAGATAAAGTGACGTGTAGCCAACCAATGATGCCATCTCTCTTTAATGTATATACGATGTACTTCCGTTTATACGGTTGCTGGTAAGAATGAGATGTGTTTATTTTTCGTGGATGTCGGACTATTAAAACAGCGAGATGTGTTCGATTCTGCCGGTATAAATAATAGTTTTGGCATTTAGTATTGCCATTGAAGTAATTGAGATAAATTTTGCTAAAGGTTTTTGGTTTTTCTAAAAAAATTTTTGTATATTAGAAAACTTATTTTAAAGATTCTTTAAAATAAATTGTAATACGACTTTATATATGGAAATTTATGTAACGTACAGAGTGTGAACCAAATTTTATTAATTAAATTTAATTGTAATATAATGTTTCTATAATATTATTTCTAATATATGTATATCTTTATTATGGCAACAATGTCGGTATCGTATTGTCGTCGGTTTATTCGTATATCGTAGGAGCACTATCGTATTTACTAAGCATTGCATACTTTAAGGATTACGTTGAAAAACGAGTGAAACCGGAGTTGAATGCTACGAAAATGTTCTTTTGCATACTTTTGTGATGTCATATTCGTTGAATATTTTTACCATTTATATTTTATTTTATAACAGCAATTGGTTGATTGATTTGTTTATTTGATTAATTGCTGCTGGTTATTGAGTGAATGGTACCCGGCCAATTGAGAAAAAGAATGACGCACGTCATCAAATTAGTCGTCATCAAAGTGCGGTTTCATGGAGCCGGCGTAGTTGACGGCAAAGTTAAGCACAGAGGTGTATCTCGTGGAAAAGATGAATAAATAAAGACGTAATGACAACACTCTTGGAAGTGATGGCGAAACGCAGGCGCCATATTATTTGTGTACAATTTAAGGCAAATTCCTGTGACGAAATACTTGATATATATTTTTATGTGAGGGTGGTGGTTGATAGAGTATGTGCACTGGAAGGAAATAATGAATGAATTCCTTGCGTCGTTGTGGGTTCTCCTTTCGGTGGGAGGTTGCGTTGGAGTCGCGGCCAAAAGTCCAAACGTTGTTGATGAACTCAGCAAGAGACATCGCTTTCCTTTCCTTTATAAATACTTTTCAAAGTCGTCTTCAGAAAGATTTGATTTTGTTTCTGCACGCTTTATACAAAACTTCCTTCTTAAACCGCAACCCTTCTTCCATCGTCGCATCAGCACCTGCGGCTAACGGAAGTGACAGCTAATTAAATGCCTCCTCCTTCCAAACTGACTCCGCAAACACCGGAAGCCTCCACACTGCGCTGTTTCCTTTTCCGTTCTTCAAATAGAGATTTTTCATTCCTATCAAAAGAAGGACAAAACTAACGCAGGCAAAGCAAAACCTTAGAATTCAACACGAACGCAATTTGTTGCGGCGCATATAAAGACAAAAAAAACCAACGCTTTGACAGGATAACAAAGCGCCGGCTACAGGATATCCTCTCTCTGGGAGGAAAACTCTAATCACCAACAACAATCTACAACCAAACAATTGCCTGGTCCTGCGTTGAGCTGCTGACAACAGTGACTGCCCGAGGAAATCCCCGGCAGAGATCGGTGCCGAATTCCCGCATCAAAGAAACGCACCAGAGCAGCACACGAAAGTCGCACATCGTTAGCGGTGCAGGATGAAGGAGAGCATGAGTCTGCGTCGCCGACCAGAGATGAAGATGAGCATTTAATTGCTCGAGACCCTGCTGTGCATGTTTGGCATGTTCTGGTTCTGGGTTTTTTCTAAATGTCCTTCCGTTGTCGTCTCCTAGCGGAAAATCGTTTTCTTTTCTTTTCACTTCTTTGTATTAATTCTTTGATGATGGTGCGTAAACGGTTCGGTTTGAAAATGTTGCAGCTTCTTCTACAATTTACACAGTATTTTAGTTGAGCTGCTTAGCTTTGTCAACTGTGTCAATAGAGACTCTTGATTTGACCTACTTTACGAAGCTCAAACTTCCACGGAGTTGAGCGATTTTATAATCTCATCGCTGCAGACACAAAATCGATTATAAAAACGCGTACACAAACAGTGATCAACTTACGTATTTTCAGTGTTTGCTGTTGCCTCCAACGACACACAGCGTTGGGCGTCGTTACGTGCATGCTTCGGATATGAAGAAAGGGTCGAACCGACATCATTCCCAATAGGCCAGGTAATCAGGTAAACTAACTGTAATATGCCCATAGAAATGCAAGCAGCGTAGTCAAAATCAAACACAGAATTTTCAGTTTCTAGCGGAGTTTCACTTTCATATGTATATGAAAATCATACATAATTTTTGTTGTTGGGTCCGTTTTGACTTGAAATTCGAAAATCTTTTAATAACAAGGTTCCTGCTTACTGCACTTCCTTATCAGCTTAACGCCTTAAAGCAGCGGAAGGACGTTCGTTATCCTTTTTGTCGTTATTATGTACTTTCTTTTGTTGTCACTGGTGCATAGTACTTGCCGTTGTTGTTGTTGTTGTTGTTCGTTTGGTTTGTGTCAGTCAGCCTTCCGTTAGTCTGCCTACTCTGCTTTACGTCATGTGGTCAACGCACGTTGTCGCTGCTGCATTTTTTTATCCACTCTACGCATGTGTCATTTGTTTTTATTGTAATTATTAGTATTCTCCTTCCGGCAACGGCTGAGCAGTGCGTTGTGATGCATTTGTTGCTGCGTATGTTGTTAACATTGCAATTTGTTGCGCGCTGCCGACTACGATTGTCACAGGATGTCATTTTTTGTTATGTTCTATATTCTTCTATTGTTCCAGTGTTGCTCTTGGTATTTTTAATGTTTAATATATGTTCATCGTTCATCGAATTGTTCCTTCAACGTCACTTTGTTAATTCGTAGACACTGCAATTGATTCATTAAATCGTCTAAAAGCAATAAAAGCTCGCCTGAAATTGACTGCGAATGCTTTAATAATCGAACTGAAAGTGTTAAAAGCGAACAGATAAAACAAATGAAATAAATTGGAAAAATAGTTTTATACCAAAGTGCTGATTGATTGATGAATGTAGATGATGTTGGTGTTGATGATGCTGATGCTGATGCTGATGCCAATGCTGGGGTTGAGGTTGTTGCGTCTCAAGCGACTCAACAGCAACAACAATACCAACAACACATGCTGCAGCGGAGGAAGAATTAAAGTTGAAAAGAGTGTACATTGTGTGTGCATGATGCTGTTGGTGTTGTAAATTAATGAGTTAATGTTAAATGAAAAGAAATTGCTTCTCATTGCAATCGCATTGAAAGTTTCATGCAGGCAGGAAAGCAATTATAATTAAACATCCATCCATCGACTTGGTTTTTATTAATTGAATGAGTGGCACGAGCGAAAAAGTTTCGTTGCTGTATCTCGATATTGGGTGGGGCGAAAGGGAAGAAAATACAATACTGAAACGAATGTTTTTCCTCCAGTTGTTATTTCTGAAGTACAGAGTTTGAAAAGCATCAACACACGCCGTTTCATGAAGTGGAGTGGATCAGAGTAGAGAAGAGTAACTTTGATCGCCCAGTCGAATGCGTAAAATGACCCAGCTGCAACGTGCTCTGTGTCTAGACGAAAAGATGATTTTTAATCATCAGCTGTTTCAACATGCAGGCGAAAGGACTTCAAAAATGTTGACAGCCGCTAGAAATGCGCCAGAAATGCTGCTCTTCATGCATGACCAACGCATTCAAGGCAACAGCAGCGGGTCAAATCGAATGCGAGGGATGGAATCGAACTTATGGAATAACTGCATTATGTATACAGCAACATCTGTCCAAAAATTCGCTATCAAAACCTTGATAATCCTTTTCAAAGTCGGAGAGGGAGAGTGAGAGAGTGTGTGAGTATTTTTGGAATATTACAAGAGCTGTCAATACTAAATCTGTGCCCCTTCGTATGGTTCAGTTAAAATGCTCGAAATAGCGGAGGGCGGACGCACGATCCGGGTTGAGCGTGTGCCATAAACATCTCGATATCCGAACCAGATCAGAGTAGAACAACAGATTTCCGAAACTACTTAATGGGAAAAACATCCAGAACTCTAAAAGCAGCGTCTGTACAACATGATTATATATACTCTTAAATTATAGAAACATTTCTACGTTCACGTTTCTCCGAAGTGTTTCTTTCATGCTGTGAAAGCTGCACATTTTATTGAAGTTGTTTTTATAAACTCCCGGCGCACTCGTATTTGGTTTGAGTTTAAAATAGAATCGTTGTTGTTGTAGTTTCATTAGTATTTCGATTATTTGGCGCCCCCGACACCGTAGCGCGTCCAGGGCTAAGAATAACCACCATCACCGCCCTCTTATTAACTCCACCGATGACGAACTTCATATGTTTTGTTGACGCTTCCGTCCCTCGACTGTTCTAATGTTTTATTGGCACTTCGAAGGAAAATAAATCAATAAACGAATCTTTTCTAGATTATTACGAGCAGCGTTTATAAACCTCTCAGCAGCCTTCGAGGTACCTACTCTATACTCTGTATTTCCGCGCATCTAATCTCGTCGTAAAGCCATTTAATGGAGGGTTTTTCCACGCATTCCGGGGATTATTTGAACTCTGCAAATCATTTTTATTGAGAACATATGTTTCGGACGGACAGGCGGGGGAATTTCCGGGATGGAACTCAGCAATTCTTTTAGAATGATACAGTCAACTCATTTTTATACTCATTTTTTATTCAAGCCTCTTAAAATTGAGATTGAATTGTTTTTTATAGTTTTTAAACAACTTAAGATAGTATATCCGTATCCGAACTAATCTAATCTCTGTGTCTGTATCACATTCGACATGAATGAGAGTGTCAAACACTCTGTGCTACCAAAACAAGGATTCCCAACAACTCGCGCATTCAATTGAATATCCTAAATAAGTAAACATTTTAATCCTGAATATCCTTTCGTTGCTTTTCTTTCAAATCGCTTTCAACACAGCAAACAATGCAAAATACTGAAACAAAGATTACAGCCAAAAAATAGAAAAAACAACAACAACAAAGATAACCGAAGCTAGACAGGAAACGTGTGAGGGAAAAAAAGAAATCATGCGTAGAATCTACAAAAGAAATCGGAGAGGAGTTCCACTGCTCGGCTATGTGGGTGCATGCTCGGTGGTGAATAATTTCGAAAATAATCATACGAATGTAAATTATTCCGTATCCTTGCTTTTGTGCGGCGGAATCGAGAATTCAGTGATACGCATCTGAAGCAGGAAAGACGACACGCAAGCGCATGACTACAAGGCTTAACGTGTGTCTGCGTGTGTGTGGGTGTGTGTGTGTGTGTGTCTACTTGCTTGCCATATGCTGCTCACCGAAGGATGTTTATATAGGATTCAACCAATTATTGGCTTTGGCTGTGCACGAAACCCATGAAGGACATTTCCGGATTTACTGCTCAAGGTGAAAGAATAACAATTTCGTCGCTCCTTCCTTCAATACTCTTCACTTCATTTTTGCATGCCTCACGTGAGACGTGATGAGCACAAAGAAAGGTGGATCACTCTAAAAAGGAAGCCCATAAAATTAACGAAATGCTTATCGAACATTTTATTGTGTTGAACAAACGCTGTGTTTATTCAAAATTAAGATAAGACACTCACTGAAATGAAATATTTGCTGCAATCAGTGTACGAGTTCCATTCGATTATCAGCTGTTAGTGAGGGGGAGGAGGGGGGAGGGGTGGAAAGTCTTTTTTATGTACACAAAACATGACCATTCTTTGTCAATACAGGACTCAACACTGCGAGGTGTGAAGAACGTACGATTCGTTGCGTGCGTTTCCTCACGTCCACGTTTCTGTGTGTTTTATCCAAGCAAACATGGAAAATAATATAATATTATCCTCAGAATTCAAGTTCTGCATATGCACTTAATTTCCCTCAAATACAATAAAAACCTTAAATCAAGAGATTCAAACATTCATAATCTAATCATATGTAGCTTCAATCAACATTCCCATTCGTTGATTCGTGTGATTCGCAGCACGAATCTAGCGATGATTTGCGTCAAAATCACGTCAAATAAACAACCATTCAAATAAACTGTTCAGGGAAAGTTTTGGGCGACTGCTGATGACTCCCACACATGACATTAAAAATGGTGGGAGTCTTGATGACAGCTGAATTTTAGCTCGAATACGAGGCAAACAGAAACAATCAACGTAAGAAGATTAGAAAGAATAAAAGCAGTCTGAAAAGCAGTTGAGCGGATTCAGTCTTTCTATTAAGAGACAAAAAAGATAAAAAGAAAGAAGAAACAGAAAACAAAAACAAATCTTATCGATTATCTTATCGCCTACCGGAAGTTATCGTTGACGTAATTACCAAGTATTTTAACCAAAAATAAGTTGCTTTTGGAATCCGTAAATTCTTCCTTATGATTCACCTTTCTTCTTGCACTTGAGATTTGCGATGGGAACACGTTTTTTCTTGATTATTCTCTTAATTGTGAGGCTCACAAGAGGAAGAGCGGAAGCACGCCGGGTGTTTCTAGAGACAACAAATCAGAGGACTAATCGATTTAATTTCAGTCCAAAATTGAATCGAATTGAATGAATCAGTGAGTGAAGCTGGAAGTGTGAGTAGCTGCAGATGCATTTGCAGCGTTTAAAGAGGTAAAAAACAAACACTTGATCCGACGAAGTGGAACCGGAGTAAAACACAAAACAACAATAACAACTAAATGATGCACTTGAGTTGCTGCAAACCTATAATTAGGCCAGAATTCTTAATTCCTCCTAAGAGCATTTGAGAGAATCATCGCAACGAGCAACAGCTGTCGCCAGGCAGCGTCTTAAATCCATCCTGGTTGCAATCCGAGATTCCGGGACACTTCGCGTGCCTCTGACACCGAACAGGATGCTGTTGCTGTTGCCGTTGTTGAAATTCAATCAAATTACAGCACATCCTTGTGGGTCCTTCTTGTGGGTCTCTCTTCTTGGTAGTGTAGAAAACACATGCATTAATATGAGCATGTGTGTGTGTTTGCATGTGATTTCATCGGTTCTGATCGTGAACTGGTGCCAGTAACTTGAGCTGACTTCACGCATGTCAGGCGCACTCCTTCTGTGGCCTGCTTGTTCTTCTTGAATATCCAATTCGACGTCCAGGAGAAAGGATTCATATTTAACTTTATAAATATTGAAAGTTGAAAAAATCAAATCCAAGAAAAATGTCCTCATTAATTTGAAATATGACTGTATTCAGCTCAGAACTATTGAACTCTGATGAACAGTGTCGCGATCATTCTGGTGATCAGCCTCAGGATCAGTCTGGTGATCATTCACTCCTTTTTAATTACAATCGCATGTGTTTTTTCCGGTTGTGTTGAGTGAAGAATGATTGAGATTTAATATTTTGTATGTAGCAATCCACTTCATTGGTTGGTCTTCAGTGACGTCGGTTTGTTTGTCACCAACGACGTGAATATTTTACTGTCGATTGTTAATTATTCTTCTATTCTTCTAGTGATTAAATATGGGTTTCTTCCGTCCTTCCTTCCTTTCTTCCTTGTGTTGTTCTTGACTACTTTCATTCAGTTTTACGATACCATATTCGAACAGGAAAACACTCGGTGCTTTTTTTGGGTTGTTTTGGTTTCCGTTCTGTCATTGAAAATGTTTCACGTTATTAATTTGAATTTTAATGTTCCTGTTTAAGAGACAAAAAACATCATTAATTATTTCTGAAGTTAAAAAAATGATCCTGAAGTTCTGAAGCAACCATCTACAAGAAATGCTGAAGGAAAATCTATGGAAATGATATTAGTAAAAAATGCATGAAAATGTAATTAAATTCTTTTAAAAATGTAAACACTCGCTCAGCTGATTGCTGTTCTGAGAGCCCGAAATTGAGAGCACTTTCCAGTCTTCCACTGGAACATTATTCTTCTCTCATTAAATGCACCGGCTCGGAACATTCGGCGAATGAATGATTTTACTGGCCGGCGGCTTGGCAAGTTACTGGCCAAGCTTGCCGGCCAGTAAATTCCTATAGAAATTGTATGGCGACTGGTTGGTAATGTTGTCCATTCTTTTACTTGCCGGCAAGTAGCTGCCGAAGCCACTTCGGGTGGCTTCGCCGAAGCACGAACAAAAACAACACAACAGAGTTGGATTAAAATTTCGGCAACAAAACCCGACGCAGAGAAACGATCGGCATCAGTTGCATTCGTGAGCTGTTTAGAGACGGTTATAGATTGACGAGTGTGTCTGTAAAATTAATATTAAATTCAGAGATAGCTTGTGAATAAAAAAACGAAATTTTAAAGAAACCCAAATAAAAGTTTAAAAATAAAGATTTTTTAAAAAAATGTTCTAAAAATATAATTGAACAAAGTTTATTTTGTGTTATTTTAAAATTGACAAAGATACTTTAGATAAACATCTTTAACGGTAACTAGTATTTCAACTACAACAACAAGAACAATATTTGGGAAAATCTACAAAATCGCTGCGCGAACGACGACGAAATTGAGGACAACAACAACGTCAACGACGACGAAAACACGATTTCAGAAAAACTTTCGAAATTCATTACTAAAAAAAGTAGCGCACAGCAAAATAAATTTCAACGAGACGAGAAGTAATAAAAACAACAACAAACACTATCATCTCACTGTGTGAGTGAGTGAGTGAATCAGAGCACAACAATCGCGAAAGAAATTATTGCACAAATAAACTCTGACGTTGCGAATAGAGAAAAACAAGTACTTTTTTTTTAAAAGCCGAATTCAGGCCACAGAGAAATTTTAATTCAAAAGTGACAAGCTTTTAGAAGGCAAGACAATAATAATAATACACAACAACAAATACAAATAATTTTTGTATTAACTCCCATTAAAAAAGACAACAATAAATGCAACAACAAAGTTATAAAAGTTATAGCGCAGGAAGTTGAACAAACCGAAAAAGAACAAAAAAAAGCAGGCTTGCAAAAAACGAAAAACAACAAATTTCACAGTTACACTCACAGCGCCGTGAAACGCAGCCGCGTCTCCAAAGCGGAAAGTCAACGGAAATCCCGTCACCCGCAAATCCGCTCGTTGTTTGCAGTGCTTTGTTGTTGCTTTTATTCCATTCTGTTATCAAGCAGGAAAAAGAAGAGTCGTTTGCCGCGGTTGCGGTCGTCGTCGTCATCGCCGTCGTCGTCGTTATTGACGCCATTGAATTGGAGCTCTTTTTTTCTCTACTGCTGTTTTTTGCCACTAAACAGCTCAGCGTTTAACTGTTTGCTGCACACGCCGCTGTCATTGGTTCGGATTAAGTCTCAATCTCTCGCAGTCTCAAAGGTCGGTCATCGAGGAGGACAAAAAAAACGAAACGGTGGGTTGTATTTCTTGCTTTGTTGTTATTATGCACTAATAAAAGGGTTGTCCAGAAGAACCCCCTCAAACGCCGTGTTTGCTTCTGGACACTTTCTTTTAATTATAATCCACAATGATAGACAATTTTAAGGTTACTCAAATTTATTCTGAAAATAAGTGATAGTAACTTATTACTGTGTACTTTCTTACAGATGTCTTTTCTCTTTATTAGAATAAAACTCGAATATTTTCTGAATATTCTATTCTTTACATTCACACAAATAAAATGCAATTAAAATAAACTGCATTTGCACTTAAACATTGATTTATTTATAATCAAAAAGCGATTTAACTATAGAGAGAATCAAGGGTTAGATTATTTATTATTCGAAGCATGCGTGTGTGTGTGTGTTATTCTCAATAGCAACTGCTGCTTTGACCTTGTCTATAAAATACCTATATAGATAAAAATTAAGTGCAAAAACAACGCAATATTAAATTTTATTCGTTAAAAAACACATTCGAAAAACCATCTGAACTCAACTCGTGAGCTACACTCGTGAAACTTACTATTAACCTTCATGTTATTCAAGAAATTCACATTTAAACGATCTAAAAATACCTTTATACTTATGAACTCATACACCCCGAAGTTTCTACGAATTCTGCCTGGTTTTTAATGACTTTTATAAGAGTTACTATTCGGCTACAAGGTTTTAAGGTAGTACCACGAATTTCTCGTTTTCATTACAACTACGAGTTGCTTATCTGATATATCAGAGTTCTCTAACGGAGGTCTTTTAATCTAAGTAGAACAAATGACCTCTAATGAGTAACAGCTGTCATTTTAGACGTATGTAGAGTACGTAAGTAGCGTAAATAGAGTGACGTAATGAACAAATATTAAACAGCTTATCGTTTGTTTGCATTGTCATCACTTACTACGGCTTTAGTTGGTAACAACCATGTTAGGAATGATAGGAAGCTTCTGCTTTCTTTCCAGCAGTTACAACAACTATTAAAGCAACCTTATTTTATATGGTTTTTAGCGAGTTCGATTGGTTTTACACACAAAACTACAAGCAAGTCTACAAGCACAACAATCGATCGATCATGAACACAATAAAAGCAACTGATGTGCCCTTTCCTGCTTATTGTAGTTCCTTATAATTAAATAAACGGGAATCTTTTTTGGGGAAAAAATTCAATCCACAAGGCACAAAGAGTCCGTTTTGAACAGAGGCAACAACAGCAGCTGCTGCTGCATACAAGGCACATCCTCTCGTACCGCTTGTGCCTCCTCTTCTTCTTCTCTACTGCGCTTCTGCTGCTGCGTTATTGCACATGCATCTGCGCATGTGCGCGCATTTATTAAAATTTGTCCTTTGATGCCTCTGCGTTGTGCGCTTCTTGTTGCAGTTTCTGCTCTTGCTTTGTTGTTGCTGCTGTTGTTGTTGATTGGTCGGTTGGTTGATTGGTTTTTTTTGTGTTTTCTTTTCGAGTTTTTATTCGACCGCTTTTATGTGGTTTAAGCAGCGCCACTTCTCGATGATGGTCGTCCTCAGTCCATGTTTTTGGAATTTTGCAGCTGTCGCTGTTACCATTTTTTTCCTTCCTTCCAAAATTAATACCCAAGCCACCAACTGAGCTTCTTCGTAGCATAATTCGTACCTTATTTTGTCTTCAATTCATGTGTTTTTTCTACTTTATAGAGTTGGTCATGGTTTGCTGCGTGTTTAATTTATTTTATTCAAAAGATGCTTGGAAAAATTAAAACATGAATTAATTAATGCATTGTTTCGTTTAATGAACAATCTTTTTATAATTAAAAGTTCCCCACTGTACTCAAATGAAAACTTGAGAGTACTTAAAAGTGAAGTTTAATTATCTGCTTGAAGTAACTTAATACAGTTGAAGCTTTTATTAAATGCACGGTTTTAATCGCTGGATACTCTACTATAATTTAAAAGTATACAGATTTAAAGGCAAGAAAATTCGGTAATTTGTGGGTTGTTGGTTTGAGAATGCATTTAATAACGTATTTAATGTGTAAACAAATTTTCAGAATTTCTATTTTGAATTTAATTTCAATGAATGTTGCAAAGAATGTTCGCTATAAACGATTTTGCTTTATGTGTTTTTGAGGTCAACATTTAATCGCCATGTTTCACGAAAATTGACTAAATAATAAATAAATGAATCGCAATCTGAAATAAGTTAGAAGAGAAGAAGGTGCCAAGATATTCAGCATTATTAAGTCATAAAAATAAAAGCAGGAACCACATTCACAGGGTTGCCAGCTTCAGCAATGAGTTCTGAACGCACTCAATTAGTTCGTCCATTCGAATTGAGTGTGAATTTCTTTCTTCTACACACTCTCTGTTCCCCATCATATCTGTTTTGCGTCTGAAGATTTAATCACGCTTTTCCAGTCGCTTTTCACCCTCCGCATTTTATGGCTGGAATAAAAGCCGTTTAAGCGGCCGACTTAATGTAGGGTGGCGATTGCGGCGCTACAAAGCTGTCGTCTGCGGATGGCGCGTGGCGGGTGACGCGTCTGGCTACACATCGTTTGCAGCAACACGTGAGGGGCGTTAAAACGGTGTAAATCAAATGTCAAGGCGGCGGCTCTGTACAACCAACGCCGCTACAACATCAATCAAAGCAGATCCAGCAGTAATAACAACAAAATTGGGTGTGTTTCATTTGTTGGATTCATGTTCAAACTCGTAACTAGCAGAAGCTGGATGCAATTGGCGCCATTAGTTGCAGCTACAAACAACAACAACAACAACGATTATGATCACAATAAATAAATCATTGGACTCCATCACACAGATTCGTCACAGGCGGCTCCTAAAGTAGAAGAAGTCTGCAATAAAACATCAGCAACACTAGCAATAGAGCAAAATAGATGTTGACGATAACTAAAACAGACAACAAACACAGCAAAAAAGCAGAACTCCAAGCCAAGCGGATGGATCGGATTATATCGCGGTTACTCCAGCGTTTTGCTAACTGCAGCAGTACTCTTGGAATTATTGCTGTAATGTGCGCAAATAAATTCTGCAGACTGATTAATGCTGACACTGACGACAGCAGCACCGAAGCAACAAAAACAATGACAACAACAAATAATGCGTTCGTTACAGACGAGGGAAACCGATGACGTTGACGATCATGTTTGTCGCCGTCGTCGTCGTCATCGTTGTTGTTATATTTGAGGGTCCCACAAACAGAAGAGTGGCAGTTCTAAAAAGTAACCAGGCGATGGCCCATACTAATACCTATGTAAAAAGACGAAAATATGTACATATTTTCTCTAGTAATAATCCACGCTCACTTCCTACTTACCCTGTAGTTCTATAAACTCTCATTTCGTAATTAGATGGAACTTTTGAATTTTAAATCTCAGTTCGATTGAGTTTTTGTAATTGAAAATTTCACCACGCTATAAATCCACAGAAAACCGAATCATCGCCGGAAATACTAATTTATTTTTTCCGAAATTAAAAAGCAAAAAAACAAATGAAACTTATTTAAGTCGTGTCAACTGCAAAAAACAGGAAACGCTGCCATAATAACTCCACATATAATAAAAATTAATATCGAAAAAAGAGTGCATGCGAAAAACGTGTACGAACAAATCTTGTATGGAAAAAGTGAGGGTTTTGGAGTTGATGATGTTATGTCGCGATCGCAGTGTGTTTATTTTCATCCGTTTAGTGTGAAGGCGTGCTGCGAGCGGATGACATTCAAAGAGAAGTCTTGCAGCTACCAAAATAGTAGCAGCAATAAAAAACTTGCGGCTTCTTTTCTTTGCGTCTGCTGTGCGATGCTCACTTTTTATTATTTTCTGTCTCACATTTCCTGCCTACTACGCTTAATAGAGTCGACAATAAAATAACAGGCATTTCAACTTCTTTTAGATTCCTGCTGTTGTTTTTGTTTGTGTTATTTGATTGCGTCGTCTTCCTGTCATTTCCAGCCATTATTTTATAAGTAAATCTATTTAAGTCCATTTTTGCTCATTTGCACGTCGTCATCGTCTGGCATTCGATCCGGAGACGCGCACGGAGGAAGTCCTTCCTTGAACCACCCCGCCCACGCACGACGCACTCAGCAGAGTCCAGAAGGGGAACCGCCAGGAAGCCGTAGAACTCTACTGAAGACTATTTAGGAATTTCGTATGCTAAACGGAAGCACACAAACCAGAAAATGTTGTGGTCGTTGTTGTTGATGTCTGTTTCTGTTGTCTGCGTCTGACTCGCGTGTTCCTCACTTCAGTTTTCCCCACGATCAGTTTATTGTTCTGCTCAGTTTAAAACCCAACCGCACGCATCATTTTAACACCACCGCCGGGCAGCAGCAGCAGCACGACAAATCGTTGGTTTTATTGTAGTGCATTCCGAGTGAAACGGAAAAGAATCAGACAGACGAGGCGTTGCACTCCCGGGCTAGGACTCATCCACTTCCACTCCGAATGCAGACGATGAGTTCTGCTAATGAGGGATTTCCTCAGCTGCTGAAAAGAATAAATAGAATACATAAACAGAAATATTTTGCTTACCGAATTATGGAGAAATTATATCGTGCTTTATAATACTCATTGAAGCTATCATAACAGGAAAAAGCAGTCAGTTTCTTTTGAATTACAGCATAATTCGTTGAGTTAACAATCGATGGTTCTTGGAGCCCGTTAAAAATTTTGTCGGGCGTTTAGAAAAACTGAAGTCTTATATTGCCGAAAATTATGGTCGCCTTTCGGAGAACGTTTAGTCTACTCTGTGCACCGGATGAACTTGAGTAAATAAAACCTGTAATTATTCGCGGGAACTCGGCACTTAATTTTATTATTACTATTGTTTAGCTTTAACTTTATTGCCTTGTCATCAAATTCTATTTTAAACTTAGACTTTAGACTTGAGTCGGTTTCTGTGTCTGTTTCTATTTCGGTTGCTGTTTCCGAGTTTCTATCTGCGTGTCTTCATCGTTGTTGTTGTTTATGCCTTTGCTTCACACAAGAAAGCGTGCAAATAATTAGCTCATGTTTGGAGCGAATTCATTGAATTACGAAAACAACGTTTGTACTGCAATGCTTTTTATTTACGTACATTATTTACATTGCAAATTAATCATGAACTCAGTCTTATTTGGACAGCTCAGTTCTCATTCCAACGCATCTCTGTTAGCATAAATATGTACATATATGAGTTAATTAATGCTGTTGTGTGAATTAATTAATTTAGTATGTTTTCCCCTACCCGGTTTTTAATGTATCCCTTTTTTCTGTTACACAATAAAGTACAATACAAACGCGAAAAATTCCCATCCACTCGTCCATCTTCAGACAGCGACCCGTCCAACGACTCGACGTTACACAACGAAACGCATTTACACTCGAGTGAACTTGGATTGCAACTCTGAGTCTCTTCGTGTCAACCGCCCCTCCCCCCCTCCCAGGCTCATGTTTTGAGCGACCCTTTTGCCGAATTCCTCTGGGAACTTCTTGGTTTCAGTATCATCTCTGATCTCGGTTTCATACTCGCCGAGTGGTTTGACTCCGGGTGTTTCTCATGAGAAGACGTCTTTTTTCACACAGAAACGATTGTTAAGCGTGGGAGTCTTTCTAATGGGAAGCTGCAGTCGTCTCGAAAAGCATGGAACGCTTTTTATTCCAGTTGGTCGAGATGGACTCTCTTCCAACTCTGATGCTTTCTAAGTGGAAACGTTTTTCCAAGAATGCAGAAACTACTGATTTGATTCAGCTGAACCGATGAACCATTAAGTCGGACCACCATCGAAGTTCTCTTAACACCTGCAAGAGATATTTATATAGATTTAGATAGATTTACTATTATATAGATTTACTAAACGTTAACTTTTAAGCTATAATTAGTCGAACAACCCGTTCGAGTGTAGCTGAATGTGGGTTTTCAATGGTTTTCTGTATCCGGTGACCTACGGTTGATTTCCAAACGCAGGCTGAAGAACCCGCATTATTTTACGCCTTTTCTCTGCGTCAAACCCAGTCAAGCTCGGCGTCAGTATATGACACAAAGTTTATATCTTTCAACACGATCTCTTTGATATAAAATTTCACTAAAACAGTTTTTTATTTTCGATTTCAAAGGTTCGTTCTTTCACTGAAGAAAGCCAAAATAAAATGGTCGGAATGTTTTTGACCAGTTCTCTCTTTCTCCCATAAAATTTACATTTCATTAGCTCCTTCTCTCTTTTTATTTGATTTTGTAGAACGTTTTCATTCACTAAAAGCAGTTTCTTTGCTTTGTAGTTAGTGTTCTTCGTATCGTATGTAAATGTTTTCCAACCCGAAATTCTTTCTTTCTGTTCAGCATTCCAATTAAAGTGCATTTTCTGGTTACCCGTTGAGAGAGGTGAACAAAGCATTGGAAAGCCTCGATTTTTTTCTGAGTGATTACTAAAAACCCAGCGGGTTCCTGAAGTGAATCAATTTACTGAAGTTGTTGTGTGGTCCTCTAGAATATCCAGGTATTCCATTTTTTTATCTGTTTAAGTAAATGATTTTGTCAAATTTGTGTCAGTTGAAGTGTAACCACTGCTTAACCTGGCAACGAGTTCAGGAGAATACTTTTTCTGTGGAACGTAATTCGTTTTTATGATCTGTCATATCACAGAAAGCGTTTTTCTAATATAAATATTTAATAGATGATACACGTAACATTTCTAAAGTCCTATTTTTTAATGTAAATCTTTTAAATGATCATCAGTCATAAATTTCACCCGTTCACACGTCACGTTAACCGTCACCTCTGCTACGGTAACATTTTAATTATCGCCAAACATAAAATCTAAGAAATTAGAATAGAAAACTCAATAAAGTGTTTGATTGAGTTAATTAAACACTGTGTGAGTAAGAATAAAGAGAAGACCGGGAGAAGAAGTATAAGTATAGAAGAGAATAGAAGAAAGTACCCATAGTGTAAACATTTTTTCATGTCTTACGAGTATTTCCGCTTCTTTAGCATTCCGGGGTTTCCTCTCTGTGATTGAAGTCGGTCGACATGAATTGTTATTGTTTATCGTTATTTTATCTGCGGCTCGTTCTAATCCCCCCGTTCCGGTCCCTCCAGCCGGAAAACAACCCGCTTAATACTCTACCTTCGCGCGTATTGAAAGAGTAAATAATGGAGCGGATATCGTGAGCAAGGCTGGAGAATTTTGTTTTGTTCACCACTTTCGTTGGTCGTATTGTTGTTGTGAAGCGATCGCCAATTATCGTTATCAAGCAATGGCTCGGTGTCGGTCTTTAATGGGTCAACCTATTGATTGAAGTCCGTCTATGAGCGGATTCCGGTTTTAATTGTGTCAACGAAGTAATTGCTTCATTTATAATAAACATTTTGTATTGTCAATATTTGCTTTTATATCGTATATTGTATGTGGAAGCCATGAATGGTGCTTGCAATTGTTTAATGAGCTAATTTTATTAATTGCAAGCATGACGCTTTTGTTAGCATTTCATTCGTGTCTGGGTTTCCGCTTTCATATCGTGTTGTAATAATATTATTTCCGCTGCGGTGAATCACCAATCAATCGCCTACAGTGTATCGTACATGCTCGCAACTCATTCGAATTTTGCGAATTTGTCGTTAACTCATTTTTAACTAATTTCTTTTCCCTTTGCTCTGTTTTCATTGCAGCCCATTATTACAACAACAGCAGCAACAGCAAAAAGGACACCATTCCCATCATGCAGGTCGAGTCCAGTTACCCAAAATATGCCGGTCGCGTGCCGCCGCTGGATCTGTCACAAGTGAATGCCAGCTGTCGCAACGAGAACGAGCTGCAGCGTTTGTGGTCCTCGAAGACGGATGTTGTCAATAATACCTCGGCAGCGATGAAGCGCGCCGTCTCTCTGCAGCATCCTTACACGCCGGCGCAGCAGCTTCAGCAACAACAACAGCGCGCCGCAGCGAACAACTCGCACTCGGAGCTGATGAGCAGTCGCAGTTCGGATGGGCTGCCGATGGATCCACGTGACTGGACACGCGCCGACGTCTGGAAGTGGCTGATCAACATGGCCGTGTCCGAGGGTTTGGAGGTGACACCCCAGCTGGCCCAGAAGTTCCCCATGAACGGTAAGGCTCTGTGTCTGATGAGCCTCGATATGTATCTGTCGCGTGTGCCCGTCGGTGGAAAGATGCTCTACCGCGACTTCCGAGTGCGTCTGGCTAGAGCCATGGCGATGGTCTCTTAGAGCAGCATCATAATGAGCGCGTAGCGAATTGTATTGGTAATGGAAAAAGGAGAAACGAAAAGCTTGCCTGCTTTTTCCATTTGTACATAAATAAATGGCGTTTATTTCGGGGGAATTTCGGGGTGCGTGGAAGCCTCTGCTGAGCCCAGAGCAGTGTGGATGAGGAAGAGTCAACTCTGGATGCTACTGATAGATTAGAATTAGTGTAGTTTTAAGAACCATTCAGAGTTTCTTTGAGTGAGAGTGAAATTGTTTTAATTGACGTACCTTTCAGCTAATGAAGTCGATTGTGTCTCTCTATCCTCAAACGTGTAGGAGGGAGGAATGAATGCAATGCTTTTCAGTATCCTATTAGATCACTAAGCAATATATTATGTAATAGGAAAAATGTAATTTCTGTTTTTTACTTTTATTTTGTTATTTTGTTTCCTAATGTTTTAGTTGTAAAAAGTTTGTAATAACGTTAAAAAACATATGATACTGTATCCTATGGACATATATGAATAATAATATAATAAATCTGCATTTGAAATAAAAAGCTGTATTTTACAATATTTTATTGAACGAAAAGAAAGAAACTGCGTTTATAATTCGAACATAATCCGAATGACGGCAATTAATTTTCATTGTCTAATTTTTGGTATTTATTCGATTCAGAAAGCTGTTGAAACTTTCACCTAGAAAAACTGTAGGCTTCAATAACGGGGAATTGTTAAATAATCTCTTACTTTGTCAAGCCATAAATCATGCATCGTATACTGTATATAAAAATAATTAAATTACAGTATTTTCCAAAGTTTTCTTAATGCAGAAAGTCTATTAACACGTAATAAATAAAGAAGTGTAGAAGCAAACAGCAGCTGTGATGTGTTGAAAAGCAGCTGTGGTATTTAAGTGCTTCTTTAATCTTCTCCCCAAAGACAAAAAATCCATCCCAACTCGATATATAATGAGCAAACAAAAACAACATCTTTCCAAATATTTTTGTTTAGAGTAGAAAAGAACCAGCAACTCTACGCGTCGCTATTAACACCTCATCAGCCATGTTGAAAGCCGCTGGTCGAGTGTGAATACTCTCTCCCTCCCTCTGCTTTGGTGGTGGTGGGGGGATCTCCATGGTAGAACTCTATCTCGCAATCAATGAGGAAATTGAACTCAATTGTATTGAATTAAAAACGAACTGACTTTTCTTTAACTGATGTTCTTCTTCCTTTCATCGTGTTTCAGTTTTCTACTTTTATTAGATAAAAATTGAATTTCCGTTGGTTGTGAATTATGAAAGAAAAAGTCTGAGAACCGCTGCCAGATGGAAAGAGAAAGAGAGAGAGAGAGAGTGAGAGCAGAGTGCACTAAACTCTTTTGTTTAGATAAGTGCACCGTGTGATCGCTTTTTATACACTTTCTTGATTACCAACGCACGTCGTCGGCACCGTTTCACAAGCACACTCATTGCACGCTGGCGATATCGATATCGGTTCTGCCTCTTCACCCCCTCCCCCCTGCCTATATTATTGTACCATGGCATGACAAGCTGGAAATCAATCACTCTTTGCCGGAAATCAACTTTTGAAATATCGTATCATGATGGCGGTGGTCAATCAATCAATCACCAACCATGCAGTGCTCGAGTGATTTCCGAACGAATTGAAGAATATTTTTCATGCATTCGTCGTCGGCAGCAGCAGCAGCGCGACTGCGACTTCAAGTTGCACTCTTTGGCAGCGAACATTATAAATTCGAACGCAGAATCCAGAATGGAATAATGGAAACGTTGACCGCATTGAGAAGAAAAACCGTAAAGAAATGCAGTCGCATAGCGGAAAATTTCTATTTCTACAATGTAAGAAGAAATGAGGAAAGGATGGAAGAAAAGTGAAACCAAAGGAGAGTAAACATCGATAAAGGGTTCAAAATCTCTTGAGGTGTCATAAAAACACACTCCACTCCATGATAAATTTTAAATAGTCGTTCAATTAATTATAATAAAAGAGGGCTATTTAAATAATTACACTCCAGTATTATTTACCTTACCACACAAGAACTTCTTTTTCAGCCAAGGAACCAAATTCTCTTTTACGCAAAGCGTTGCCATGGTGTTAACTTTTCACAAAACAAAATCCCTTAAAAAACCCTTAAAATCAAATCCCTTATGGGCACAAATTTTAATGGAATTAAATATCATCTCTGTAACTTGCTCCAAAATCTAACCCATTGATCGATTAAAACTCTTCTTGGGCGTGTTTCGCCCACTCACCGACCGTCCGATAGACATTTTCTATTACTTAAGCACTTCGCTTGTGTTACAATAATTTAAAGAATTTCTGAATCCCGTCACTTTTTCGAGCCGTCGCTCATGGCGTGTGTGACAGACTTGAAGTCATTCATTACATTGAATGAGCTGACAATGCAAAATATTATATTTGCCAACATACAATTTGGTAGAATTTAAAATGCCATCCAATTACATGCATGCATTCATTCTGAGTGTTCATGCAGTCATTCATTCATTTAGTAAGATTCTTTTAGTCTCAGATTCTTTGAGTCTCAGTCAGTCCTTCACTCATGTAATCATTTGATCAATCATTCATTCGTCCATTCCATCAGTTCATCCGCTGCTTGCTACTCTAAATAAACGAACCGTCCGCCCGTGCATCCGCCAGTGAACGCATGGCGAGCGACGACAACGAACAAGCGTCTGTCACTTCCTTTTCGGGAACCTCGCATTAAATTAAAGCACATTTTTTAAAGCATCCGGGATGTTGATTGTGCAAGTTATAAAAGTACAAAAAGTACCTTTGTGCTGCTGGCTTACAACACATGCTGCATGTCGTGTGTGTGTGTGTTGGTGTGTGAAAGCAACAACAGTAGGCGGCGACGGAAAGAAAGAGAAGTTCAAGTGGCACTAAATAGAAAACTAGAAGATATAGAAGTACAAAAAAGTACGCACGGCAAAAAAGAAAGAGGAAATGAAGAACAAAAGAAAAGAAAAACACAAGCTACTTGTATGTAAGTAATAAAACAACAGGAAAACACAATTATTCGTTGTGTGCTTAGTAATGTGTAAGGTAATGTAATACTCTTGTAAGCAACAATTGTTTGGCTGATTTCATGAGATATTTATTTAGTTGTCTGCCATTCTGTCTGTAGATCTATTGGCTCTGGTCTGTCTGTCCGCTTGTCTTCGACTTTTCTCGGTTTTTTTTTTTGCTATTTTAATAAATACACTTACAGTAGCTTACACTTACACTTACAGTAGTACAGTGCTTACAGTAAAAGTAGGAAACCACTTTTCAAAATTTTTATATTAGAATTTAGAAATTTCGAATTTTTTAAATCGCATCGAATTTGTGTCGAATAAACTATCATTGAAATTTTAAAGTCGTGTCAAGTCGCATGTAAGACAAGAAAATTTTATTTTTAGAAAATTTTTTTTTATACACTTTGAATTTACTGTCAAAAATCTTTTTAGCTTTTGGATTTCTATCATTATACATTTTCTTTATCTGTCAGTCATTAATAAAACTTTTTCATTTCATCTCAGGAAGCAAAATTTTTTGTGTGTGAATATTTTACGCAATTTTATTTTTGAACTATTTATATTTGTGAAAATTAGAGTAAAGTTTGGCAATTAGTATGAACCCCAGGGAAGCACTTAAAACAACTTCCGAAACAATATGAATCGCGCTGGATTCACTGCGTCTCCTTGCAGAAAGCCAGCCTGCAGTTTTGTGAATGATGCCTCCTAAATTATCAGTAATTTATAGCTGCAGAGTCCGCGATCAGAGTTCATGAATTTCGGAACACGTCCCTTCACGAAGGAAACACATCACACTTCAAAAGTGAGCTTCATTAGTGCCACGTAAGTCAAGAGTATGTAGTTTAAATAAATAAAGAATTACATGTTCTTTCATAGTACCACTCGATTAGCGCCTTGCCAGAGGGTCCTCGCGCCACTACCGACATTGAAAACGGCGAAAAACTAAGACTTTCGTTGGACGACGAAACTCGTGGAACCAATACCAACTCCTTGCTTGCTCTGCCACAACCGCCACATTACATTCCAACCAAGGCAGGATCTTTGACCAGACTGCCCATTATGTATGGTGACCGAACGCGTATGAGCACCACTAGTCGACAGGTTGGTAGCCTGGCAGGAACATTAACATACCTTCATTCTGGGCTCGCTCCGCCGGTGAATTAAAATTCTTCGTTGTCTGTCAATTTCCTGTAACATGACTGTAAATCCATGGTTAGGGCTCTCGTCGGTACATCAACCAAAAGCCATGTGACGTATTTACGGCAATTAACAGTATGACGACGGCGCGTTCGTTGAGTGAAAATCGACATCCTTTAAGTGCAAATTACGCACAGACTCCAACCGAAATCCACCACAACAGCGTCCTAATATGGATGACTCAAAGAAACCCGTTTGCGGTTCCACATAAGTGCACGTGTCACCACTTATCGCCCGCTGCATCTCCGGTGCCTTTGCCCTGCCGACACACGCGAAAGTGAGGGCGACGCGAAAATGACGACGACTCGTGCAAGTAACCGCCTAAAGCTCTAGTCGCACGAAAAAAGTCCGCCGCCGACAAATTTGTCGGTAGGATTTCCGCGTTTGCCTATCGGCTGCTTCATGCGCACTTTGACCTGTCATTCACTAACTTCACACATTCTAAATAAACTGATCTTCCTTCTCTGCTACCCGTCCAAGGAGTTACGCGTCATTATGGGCGCTTGGACTATGGTCACCATTGTCGTGTTATGGTTCTTTGTATTGTCCTTTGAACTGGACGGCTTTTCACATCTACTCAGCAACTTGACTGCAGAGGTGGAATATTCGTACATCAAGCGTCATCCACCAATGACCAGGATGGAAATGATTATAGCATATTAGCGGAGCTGGTGCACCTGACGAATAGACTGATGCAGCAGCGAACTATGAAAATGTTTGCAGGGTATAACGTGATTGCAGAGGTGTAACATTGGTACATTAAGAGGAATCCACCGCTGACAAAGACTGTGGTTTTCGAGTACTAGTGGAGCTGGTGGGCCTGGTGAATTGGAAGCGAACGGCACCAAAGGAAATAATCCTGTTTACTTTCCAATCTGGCTAAATGTATTCCAGTTCTACAATTAAAACTTGTAAGTATAAAAATTGTGTGAATCATTTTCGGAAAACCTATACTTATAAAATTTATTTGAATAATTTCATCGATTTTCGAATGGGTTGATACGGAAGAAGGAAGCTGGAGAGAGAAGGGAGGGGGTTCTTTGTTTTAATCATAAAACGGAGCATTGTGCCTTAAGTCACATGACCATCTTTATTCGACCGATCTTTACATGACAAACATTTTCATAGTTCGCTGCTGCATCAGTCTATTCGTCAGGTGCACCAGCTCCGCTAATATGCTATAATCATTTCCATCCTGGTCATTGGTGGATGACGCTTGATGTACGAATATTCCACCTCTGCAGTCAAGTTGCTGAGTAGATGTGAAAAGCCGTCCAGTTCAAAGGACAATACAAAGAACCATAACACGACAATGGTGACCATAGTCCAAGCGCCCATAATGACGCGTAACTCCTTGGACGGGTAGCAGAGAAGGAAGATCAGTTTATTTAGAATGTGTGAAGTTAGTGAATGACAGGTCAAAGTGCGCATGAAGCAGCCGATAGGCAAACGCGGAAATCCTACCGACAAATTTGTCGGCGGCGGACTTTTTTCGTGCGACTAGAGCTTTAGGCGGTTACTTGCACGAGTCGTCGTCATTTTCGCGTCGCCCTCACTTTCGCGTGTGTCGGCAGGGCAAAGGCACCGGAGATGCAGCGGGCGATAAGTGGTGACACGTGCACTTATGTGGAACCGCAAACGGGTTTCTTTGAGTCATCCATATTAGGACGCTGTTGTGGTGGATTTCGGTTGGAGTCTGTGCGTAATTTGCACTTAAAGGATGTCGATTTTCACTCAACGAACGCGCCGTCGTCATACGGTTAATTGCCGTAAATACGTTACGTGGCTTTTGGTTGATGTACCGACGAGAGCCCTAACCATGGATTTACAGTCATGTTACAGGAAATTGACAGACAACGAAGAATTTTAATTCACCGGCGGAGCGAGCCCAGAATGAAGTCATGTTAATGTTCCTGCCAGGCTACCAACCTGTCGATTAGTGGTGCTCATACGCGTTCGGTCACCATACATAATGGGCAGTCTGGTCAAAGATCCTGCCTTGGTTGGAATGTAATGTGGCGGTTGTGGCAGAGCAAGCAAGGAGTTGGTATTGGTTCCACGAGTTTCGTCGTCCAACGAAAGTCTTAGTTTTTCGCCGTTTTCAATGTCGGTAGTGGCGCGAGGACCCTCTGGCAAGGCGCTAATCGAGTGGTACTATGAAAGAACATGTAATTCTTTATTTATTTAAACTACATACTCTTGACTTACGTGGCACTAATGAAGCTCGCTTTTGAAGTGTGATGTGTTTCCTTCGTGAAGGGACGTGTTCCGAAATTCATGAACTCTGATCGAGGACTCTGCAGCTATAAATTACTGATAATTTAGGAGGCATCATTCACAAAACTGCAGGCTGGCTTTCTGCAAGGAGACGCAGTGAATCCAGCGCGATTCATATTGTTTCGGAAGTTGTTTTAAGTGCTTCCCTGGGGTTCATACTAATTGCCAAACTTTACTCTAATTTTCACAAATATAAATAGTTCAAAAATAAAATTGCGTAAAATATTCACACACAAAAAATTTTGCTTCCTGAGATGAAATGAAAAAGTTTTATTAATGACTGACAGATAAAGAAAATGTATAATGATAGAAATCCAAAAGCTAAAAAGATATTTGACAGTAAATTCAAAGTGTATAAAAAAAAATTTTCTAAAAATAAAATTTTCTTGTTTTACATGCGACTTGACACGACTTTAAAATTTCAATCATAGTTTAATCGATACAAATTGTAATATAAAAATTTTCACAAACATAAATAGTTAAAAAATAAAGTTCCGTAAAATATTCGCACACAACTAATTTTTCCTGCTGATATAAATGAAATGAAAAAATTCTAGTAACTACTGACAGATAAAGAAAATGTATACAGATAGAAATTCAAAGCTAAAAATTTCGACAGTAAACAGATTAAAGTTAAGTTGAGTATTATTATTTATCATTGTTATTAGTTGTTATTAGAAAAGCGGAAATGCGAAAACAATGCAAAATCATCAGAGCTGAAATTCTACGTATATGGTACATTAGGATGGTTTTTCAATTAATTAATATTTTCAATCCAAAAGGAAGTTTTTCGAAACACCCCACAAAAACCAGCTTCCATATATGACCAAAATTGCTTCATATCCCAACGTGTCCAACATCATATACCTAAACTCGACATCATCGACATCCCAAACGTGTCCAACCCATGAGCAACCCGGTAAAATTACCTTCAGGTATCTTTTGAACTCATTTATAACACAGACTAAAAACATAGAAAGTATTTTTAGGATATTACATGGCACTGGAGACAGTAGCCGATTTTAGGCTATCAAAGCTACACCAATACAATTAAACACGTAATGTGTGACGTGAATCGTTAGAAGAGTTTTGGCCGATCTGTTTTAGTTTTGTTCTTAGTGGACGCGATAAGCTTTGAAAAACCAGAAACACAATCGTAGGGTTAAAAAAATCCGTTGTATTCATTCCATGATAAGTATTTTAACGTATGTAAGTACATCCGGCATAATAATGCGTTAGATCCGGAAGTGAGTTTAAAATAAGGTACACGAAGAATACTAGAATGAAGCTAGGTACATATATAAAAAGATATCAGAAATTAAAGCAAGCAAATAATGTTAAACCTTTTTAAGTATAAATCGAAGCTTTCCTTGAGTAAAGAGGATCCTTACTTTGATTTCGTTCGCATACGGATTAAATAAACTCTCCAAGAATTTATATATTTATCCAGTTTATCAATAATTAACTGACATTCAATTTTTCTAATTATTGTAATTATGTATATTGCTCTGCATTCTCATTCATAGCGTTCAATTATGTATGCTGTCGCTGTCGGTGTCGATGTTGGATGAGTGTGAAAATTCTCACGAACTGGTGCAATACGATTGTTGTTGCTTTTATTGTTTCATTCATTCTTTTAAAGTTTTTACGACCGAAGCGGCAACCAACCCATTTATTCATTGCCCTCAAGTGAGTCAACGGAATCGATTCAGTTTAAAACCCTCACGTCACCTCGTGTTACGAGTACATCGCGCTGCTGATTGAGAAGAGACGCAAGAGACAACGTTTTTTGAAATGTTCTTGTGTGGAACCAGACACCACAAGTAGTTGAACCTAAACAAAGGAATTTCAAATTAACGACCCAGAAGAATGCTTATTTATTCATAACAACAACAAGAACAACTATAAAAATGAAATTGAATCATTGTACACGATTAATTAACATAGAAAGGGGTTACTTAAAGAAGAAAGGGGTTAATTAAAGACAAAAAGGAGTACCAAAAGAAAATTTTAACCAAGACTGATTCCTCAGAAGAAAGTGCTGAAGAGACGACAAGGATGTCGAATAGGTTTTCGATGCCACAGACAAGAGGCAACAAGAGATAACTACAGGTCACTAAAAGCATCAATTTACAGAGTTCGGATATTCCCATGAATTCACTTTTACTCTTTTCTGCTCCTTCATTTTTCCACTTCATTTCTTCTCCACGACTTCGTATGGAATTTTATCGGGGTTTCATGTGTGTCACAAATTGTGATAAAGCGGGGTTTTCCAACCTGCGGTACTGAAATTAAGCGGCAGGCGTCACAATGCGTTAGAAGCGCTCCGATAATCGAATTCGATGGAATCCGGCCGATTATCACGAATTCATGAAATTTACTAATTACGGGTATTTCAGCAAAATAACCCAAAAAATATTGATTATAGCCATCAATTCAAGGAAACCCATTCAAAGAAACCCATTCAAAGCTTGATAAGAGCATTTTATTGGACGATGGAGTCATTTTAATAGTTTTTAGCAATCGAAATCCCATAAATTTAATCCACACTTGGAACTGATCTAATTTCGTAAAATCGTGTGATTAAAAGTGTTAAGAAGAAAAATTAAAAAAATGTATTTCCTTGCTTGAGAGCTCCACATGTTTTGAAAAACCCTCGAAGAGTTGAAGAACGAGCTTCTGAGGGGAATAGAATATGGATGTGAGCACTTGATGCGGATGCAACCCGTTAGGAAAACTCCCACGCTTCGCAAGTTTTCCTGTGTGAACGCTGCTCATGAGAAACACTCGTGAGAGTTGAAAGACGCACAACGTGTGTATAGCAGCGATGAGGCAAATAGATGATATTGAAACCAAGATCTTCCCCGGGGAATTCGGCAACGATGTCGAAACAATAGAATAGTGAAGAGGAGGAGGGTCGGCGCCGCAAATCAAGTTCACTCGAGTGTGAATGTGCCATGCTTAAAGCCGAGTAGCCGCTGGCTGGAGGGTTCGTCCGCGCGCTGTCTATGATTAGTTGGTGGGAATCTTTCGCTTCTGTTTTTGATTATGTAACAGGAGAAAAGGGACAAATAAAAGACAGACAAAGCTGTGATTCAAAAGAAACGGACTGCTTTTTCCTGTTATGATAGCTTCAATGAGGAGTATACGGCTCATAATAATGATATGATTTCTCCATGATTCGGTGAGCAAAATATTTCTGTTTTCATGCATTCTGTTCAGCAGCTGAGGAAATCCCTCATTAGCAGAACTCATCGTCTGCATTCGGAGTGGAAGTGGATGAGTCCTGGCCCGGGAGTGCAACGCCTCGTCTGTCTGATTCTTTTCCGTTTCACTCGGAATGCACTACAATAAAACCAACGATTTGTCGTGCTGCTGCTGCTGCCCGGCGGTGGTGTTAAAATGATGCGTGCGGTTGGGTTTTAAACTGAGCAGAACAATAAACTGATCGTGGGGAAAACTGAAGTGAGGAACACGCGAGTCAGACGCAGACAACAGAAACAGACATCAACAACAACGACCACAACATTTTCTGGTTTGTGTGCTTCCGTTTAGCATACGAAATTCCTAAATAGTCTTCAGTAGAGTTCTACGGCTTCCTGGCGGTTCCCCTTCTGGACTCTGCTGAGTGCGTCGTGCGTGGGCGGGGTGGTTCAAGGAAGGACTTCCTCCGTGCGCGTCTCCGGATCGAATGCCAGACGATGACGACGTGCAAATGAGCAAAAATGGACTTAAATAGATTTACTTATAAAATAATGGCTGGAAATGACAGGAAGACGACGCAATAAAATAAGACAAACAAAAACAACAGAATAAATGTAAAAAAGTACTAATGTATTAGGTAATGCTTTTTGTATTTGTAATTAAATCAAAACAAATGAAAGGTTTTAAATAATATTAATTAGTAGCAAGAAAAATAGCAATAAATAATAATAATAGCAACAATATAATGGATTGTGTATTTATAAAAATTCACCGGATATGGCATGCGCCATTGATAGAAGGAGCATATACACATATGAGTACATCCGCTTGTTTACTTCACGGCGCTTCACTGTTTTGCGGCGCTCAAGCGGTGTATAAACAAAAGCCGAAAGCCGCTCTGTTCAAGAAGAAGAGCAAAACAAACACAGAAACAGCTGCGAGTGCACTCAAAACGTAAAAATAACGCATTGGCACCTTTTTTGCTGCTTATTTATTGCGTGTGTTAGTTGTGTTCATGTTGTCAGTAGCACGCGCTCTCGTGACATTCAGAGTCTGATGACAACCTCTGAACTTTGGACTCACTTGTTAACCTTTTTTAACTCATCTCGTACCGAATAAAATCATGGAATACAGAAAGAAAAACACAGAATTTGTAACTACAAAACATATGAACGCATTTATCGATCGTTGTTACTATCGATACTATAAAAAGCCTTGCATTTTTATTGTAGTATTTATTTTCGATTTTTATACGTTTATTATGCATTTTTTAATTGTTTTTCCCTCTGTTAACATTTGAAGCAAATTAAAATTCCGAAGTGGTCTCGTGTGTCTGCTGCGGCGAGCCGTATAGAGACGATGGTGTTTCTAGCTTTGATTGCTTAAGAAACAACAACAAAAATAATCAAAACAACAACAACAACAAATGCACAACCTACCTAAAAGCCAGCAAGCAAAAATTCCTGAATGATTCAAGACAATTTGACGCACGGCGAAACGAGAAAAACTTGTTCGCTCTGTTGCGTGCTTGTCAACATCTCAACAACAATAACAACAACAAGAACAGAAATCATGAGGCGCAGTGTCCAGCTCCAGCTCCAAGCCGTTGTTACCCAGTTGGTCAAGTTGGCAGCTTAGCACTTTACTGAGTCATGGGTTGGTTTCAAAATCGACTTGCAAAAGCGAATGCAGAGAAACGAAAACATAACAACAAAAGTAAACAACACCAAATAAAAGAAATCCTACTAAAAAAAAGACTACAAAAATTGTATGCAGTTTCGCAGCATTTCTAGTGCAAACTTGGCAATTTTCTAGTTGGCTATAAAGCAACACCAACAAGAATCGCAATAAAAACATAAACAATCGATAATGAAAAAAACTGCAACAAGACACAAACAATTCAACAAAAAACCTGCCGCAATAAAAATTTCGCAAATGCTTGAATTTCATGAAATATGCGACGACGAGTACACGTTGTCGCGGGTAGGAGAGCGCAAAAAGTGGTTGGCATGCGGCGGCCGCATCATTCAAACTGGTTTCTGCAAATGGCGATCCATCGGCGTTTGTGTGGCTGCCAGAGCTCAGCTTGGCTCAATTTATTTACTACGATACTTTTAATGAAAGTCAAGGCTGCGAAAGCTCTCCGACTCATTTCGCATGCATAAAATAAACGCTTGACTTAGTTTGCCTTCTACTTTAGTTGTAGTTTATGTGCGGAATTTTAATGCATGGATTAAGCTGATTGTGCTTGAATTAAATAGTGCATCAGCGCCATGTTTTATTTATAGAATAACAGCACCTACTTAATTATGTAAATGAAATCAACGAATTTTATGCACCATTTAAACATGTTTTAAAGAAGTACATGATTTTCGTTTCTTTTGAAGTTTACAAACAACCTCCCTACCCTCGCCTCCCTTCTCTGAGAACATATCCATGAACCAAACCATGTATGGATAAGTTTGGAGTCGTTGACTTTAATGAAGCGGCGAGTCCTCCGCATTGTTACAAAGATGCATGCGGCAGAGAACAGCAACAACTACACCAGCACTAGCTAGCGTTAGCACCAACAACAATCTTACCGAAAGAACTTCACAACCAAAAACAACAACAACAGCATGTAACTCCAAGAATACGATCGCGTTTTCATTTAAAGCTGTTGTTTCCCTGTTTTTTTCGCCATATTTTCTAATGGTTGCTGCCTTCAATGAGCTCGGCAGTGCACGGAATTCGCGCTCGTGTTGCATGCGGCTCTGCAGTTTTGTTGTTGTAAAATATGTGGATTTGTGAATTTGTGGCCAGTAAACAAAAAGGTTGTTGCTCTTTGGATACCGCGAAAAGCACAAACAAATGCATATTTTGCTTGGTTGCGGGTTGATGGCTGTTGAACTCAAAAATTTACATTTGGACAAATTTCTTGGTAGAGAAAATGAACACTTTCAAGTCGCAGAGAGAAGACCAAAACTCCGATGGAAGAACGACTCTGATGGGAAGAATTTAAAACGCGCTTGATTCTCCAAGCCACAAACGAAGGGTAAAGAATTTGAAACGATGCTTTGCGCATCGTGTCGAACAACCAACCTGTACTAAAATAGTTATCTATTAATTTATAGCAGGTCGTAGATTTAGTGCGTAAAACACTTGAACCTTTGCAATAAAAAACCATTTATAATCAGAAAACAATAACAGTCCATTATAAATTTATGCGTGTGCATGTGCATCAAGTTATCTTTGAAGCAGCTGCCAACAGAAAGGAGAGACCAAAAAGGGAATTTTAACGATCACCTGCACTCGGCGACGAACGTCGAGAACTCTTTGAGATCGCATGCACGAAATTACGAGAGTACGACAAGGAGAGAAGATTCTTCGAGACAATAGCCATAGCAGAATTTGCAGCCAAAATTGCATGACAAACACACACACAAAATCATTCAATTAGATAATTCATAATTAAGTCCAAGGTCGTAATATTATGATTATTCAGATTAAATGAATTTTCAACTGCATTTCAACCTTCCTTTGAACAGCTGCTTCTTCCTCTGTTTTCTTCACAAAGGAACGTCGTCCGTCACATACATTCAAACATATGCATGTAGTGAAACAGCCAACAACACACGAGCCATCGTAACACAGCATTGGAAAAAAATATAAAACCACAAACAAAATGCTGGGACAAAAAGTTTTTTTATAATAATCACGATTGGAAGAAACACAGCTGATACTATTTTTCGGGATACAAGAAATGAAACAGAAAAATGTTAAAAAACCCAAAGGATAATAAGAAAGAAAGTCAACCCTCGACGAATGTATGAAATAAGAAAAAAATACACACTCAAATTAATTTCTCGCTGACTTTTGACACTCGATGCAATTTATGTATGTCTTTTGTTTTTACGAAATGTATTTTAAAGTGATTTTTTTGCGCTTGCAGCTTGGGGCTTCGTTCTGTTACGTTACCGTTTTTTACACTTAACTGGGTCAAGTATTTTTAATTTAACTACAACTCATAAATAAAATCATACCTACCAGCGACATGAGTTTCCAGTTTCATACGTTGGCCAAAATACTTGGATTTCTTAATGGTTTTAAAATAAGAGGTCATCACGTACAGGAAGATTTCAATTAAATATTCGTAAGAGATGACAATATGCGAAATAAGAATCTTTAATAACTGCTATTTTTGGGTTTTTTTGGTATGTTTTTCTGCAGGCTTTATTTGTCATTTCATATATTATTAAGAATTTTATTAGCTCCAGATGTATATATGTATACATTGGTATAAGAAGAGTGCAGGTCATTCGCGCAGCTCGAGGTTTTTTCTTAAATCTTCCTACCCTAGTATGGTTTCAAAGGGGTTCAAAAAAGGGGTATAGGGTTTCAAAAGTTAAAAATTCGAATAATTTTAAGAACCACATCTATAAAACCAAATGGGTTATTGATGTAATATGTAGATCCGTGTGCTGGAAAGTGTGTCTGCGCCCAACATCGGCGTCAAGCATAAATGAAAATCAAAACGAACAGGTCTTCTTTTCACATTTGTGTATTTTCTTTTTCCCTCTTCGCTGTCAATGACGTTTCTCTTGACTGACATTCTTGTGAAAAATTTCTGAATCAGCCAACAGCTGTAAAGGTTGACATCGAAAAGTGTGCAAAATAAATTCTAAATTTCATCAAATATCAATCGAATCACAATCTTCAATGAATGTGAATTCCATCCAGCAGTCGCTGAACCAGACCCTCCAAGGATTTGCAATCTATTTGGAACAATTCTTGGAAATTGCCATCAAAACCTCGTATACAATAAGTAAGGAGTTCGCCCAGGCAACTGAATCGCTTCGTAGCCCCATCAAGTTCACGGAACTTCAGCTGACGTTGCTGAAAGTGTTGGTCGTCCTGCTGTTCGGTACTTCCGTGTTGATCGCATACTCCTGGATCGTGTACGGCAAAGTGATCACAGACAAATTTGTGCGACCCAGTAAGTATCGAAGGAAATCTAAAGTTTTCGGCATATTAACTATGTTTGGCTTCGCCAAAGGTACACTTAAAGAAATCGAGGAATTAAAATTATCCGTAGCTAAACTAAAGCTGCCCAAAGAGCACTCCCCCCGAATCTAGACTAATTTCTTCGTCGTTCACCTTTAATAATGTCCAAAATTAGGAAATTCTTTTCGCGCAAGAAAGATGAAGCTGCCTTCAAGTTAAAACTCGGTAGCGGCTTGGGACAGGGACGTGCTTTGAATGCACCAGCGTCAGCACCATCGACATCACAACGAAAACCATTGCGTGATGCTTATGTGCCACCGAAACACAATCAGGTGAGTAACGAAGCCCGCGCAGCTGCGGCCGCAGCATTGTCACGAATCGAGCAGAAGGATTCAAAGGAATTTAACACTTCTTTGGCTGCTATTAAAGCACAAGCGAAGCGCGAATTAGAAGCTGAAAAAAAATTGAGGAGTGAATTAGTTTCGCCGCAAGATTCTGCCACCACGCAGGAAGTGGCAGCAGCAACAATGACTGAGGTTAAAGGTCTCGCTTGTGCCGGCGTCTATTTTCGGTGTCCTTTAATAAGTGACGAAATTCTGCCAAAGCGGGAGTGGAAGATCCGCATAAAGGAGTTTCTGTATCAGCAGCTGGAGCATGAACGCGCACTGACAGCGTGTTTAATTATTCACAACTGCAACACCAAGGAAAAGGTTTGCCTAGCACTTAATTGTGTACAATGAACGTTAAATGTAATTCTAATAATTCTTCGTTTCAGGCTGAAGACTGTATTCAAACGTTGGCCAAGTATTTGGATAACATAATAAATAATCCAGACGAGGAGAAGTATTGCAAGATTCGCATGTCTAACCGCATCTTCGCAGAAAAAGTGCGGTACGTGGAGGGGGCACTTGATTTTCTGCTCGCCGCTGGTTTCCGAGAGATTCAAATTGACGACGAACCGTTTTTGATATTCTCTGCCGAACAAATTGAACCGGAACTTGATTTACCTTCGCTCATAGAGGCGCTGAAGAATGCTGAAGCCATACCGTTGGAACTGGACCGGAACATTAGGGTTCTTTTACCTTCGCAAGCAAGGCGCGTTGTGCTGCCCGATGATTTCTACCGCATTTCACCGGAGGAAATCAAGCGTGAACAACAGCTGCGCGCCGAAGCCATCGAAAGCGCACAAATTCTAAAGACGAAAGCGATGCGTGAGCGTGAGGAGCAACGTGTTTTGCGCATGTATCGCTACTCTTTGGTACGGGTTAAGTTTCCGAATGGTATCTATATACAGGTTGGTGTGTGTGTGTGTCAGACGCAATTTTTTTTCCTTCTAATTGGAACTTCTTGCCCAGGGAACTTTCAATGTGTATGAAAAAATGAGTGATATTTTTGAATTCGTCCAATCTTGCTTGATTGACGAAAGCATTGACTTCCATTTGGTGGCATCGAGTGAAGGCAAATTTAGTCAAGAAGACATGGACAAGACTCTGTTTGATCTGCGGTTGGTGTTGACAAATGATTTCTATTTAATATTAATTCTCATGTATTTAATCTTTTACAGTCTCATTCCAAATGTGGTTTTACTCTTTGGATTTGCAGGCGAGGTGGCTTCCGATACAAATTTTCTAAAAGAAGAGATGCTAATGCTGGTGCAGTCGATGTAAGCGCCGCGCTATGGTTGCATTCATAGATCGTAAATTGTTACTTTCCTATATTATTTATTACTGTTTATCTACTACAATATATACAATATAAAAAAAATTCAAAATTATGCTTCATATTTCTATTTCTTAAGCATACTTTTATCTAATTAACGCAAAATTGTAAAATATTATGTATTATTAAAATAACCAAAATTATGTTATTAGAAATTCAGAAATGATTTCAAATCTGTTACTATATTAGATTGAAACAAATAAATTGAACAAATACTATTTTGCTTTATCTTCTTATTAATTTTGTTCGCGTTAGGTCATAGTTAAGTCCGAAGTAGATTTAACTGATTCCATACTAATTGTATTCTTTATTTAACGGCTCTTGTATACGGAAATGAATCCAAAAAACCTTCCATCAATCATCACTAAAGCGCGAACGGAACGAATAAAATCTTATTTGTTATTTTGTAGTTTTATTTATATTCTTTTCACAAATATATGTGTATGTATATAATCACAATGTTAGCTTAATTTCGGAATAGTATTTGTATAATATTCTAGCACGTTATTTTCACAAAAATCAAAAAGGTGATAATTAAATGGGAACGATATTAAAAGCTATAATTGATGTTAAGTACGTAAATGCGGAATATACACATGTACATAATAATTATAATCACAATAATTTTGCAAGCTTTTACAGTCACGACAAATATGAGGTTAGTCCAAAAATATAAAGTTTTTTTGATCTATAATATCCTAAAAATTGATTCAATCTAAAATTTTTTAACCTAAAAATTAAAAGACGTTATAATTGCAATACAGTTGCAACTGAAAATCCTGAACAAAAACAAAAAAACATTACGATTCCAAAGAGATACTTATTTCCACTAAATGAATTATTAGTTTTTGCTTTAGTTATCTATGCATACTAAAGCACAACAGATAACGTATAACGTAAATTCAAATGCGTATATAAATGTGTGAATGCAAGTCGGCTAAAATTTGCAAGACATAATTACAGCTAAATGTATATTTAAGAATCTCGTTGATATATTTTGTTCAAAATATCGAGGAATATTTTGTGAGGCACGCCACGCGATGTCTGCTGAATGTGCACTTTGATCATGTTATACGATTCCTCCTCGTATACAGCGTAAGTATTGGGCAGAGCCAACTCCTTGTAGAGTTCCTTAACGCGTTTCACTTTAACAGGATCTGCGCATTCAAAGGAAAACAATTAATATAAATGAGTGGTCTTCATTTTATTACTTAAATGTTTATTACAGACCATTCTGTCCATAGCATTCAGCCATTATTGCCTTCTGAGCCTCGTTGGCTCGTTGCATGCATACCACCGACAACCATGAACATTTGTTGTCCTCTATGTCGGTACCAATTTTACCGGTAATCTCCGGATTACCAAAACAGTCGAGGAAGTCGTCCTGCACCTGGAAAAAGTGGCCCATTTCGAGCAGAATAGTTTTGGACTGTCGAAAAGCTTCGGCATCCTTGATACTGTGTAAATGAAAATAAGGAACTTGATCAAAACGAATTCCAAAAATTGTATTACATCAAAATTTGTGGAAATTAAAAACGCACCCAGCCAAATGTAAAGCCAAAGCGAATGGCATGTAGAATGAGTAGTAAGAAGTCTTGTTAGCAACAACAGACTTGTAGTTCTTCATTGTAAATGCAGTAACATTCTTTCTGGAATTCAGTATATCCAACGTCTGGCCACAGTTAGTGATGAATGTGATCTCATGAAAGAGGTCCAACAAGTCTACGTAACAATCCAAATGGCTAAAATGCTGTTTCAGTAAGGCATAAATTGCACTCTCAATGAGAACAGCATCGTTGACCGCAATGAGACCAACATCGTCAATTGTATGCCAGCAGGGTTGACCACGTCGTGTGATGCTATTGTCCATTATATCATCGTTTATAATGAGAAAGTTATGCATCTAAATCAACACAGCCAACAAGAGTATGATTAATCAATCAATACATATTATTACAAAACATAGATTATTACAATTACAATATAATTACGATATTATTATTAGGCGGAATATTACCATTTCAACACACCAGCCCAAATATTGAGCCAATTTAATGTTCTCTGGCGTCAACTGATCATTTTCGACCAAATTCTTGTACGTTAAAACTGTCAGAATACCGCGATTCTTCTTGCCAAGTGGTACGTTGTATTGCAGAGCCTACATTAAGAGAAATGCATATATTTTTATACTTGAAAACCTTACAACGAAGTTGTAATCTCACTAATCTAATCAAATCTAACTGTTTACCTTTGCACACCAGTGAGCTGCATCGTGGCATTTGTGTTTCTTGGCAACATCGGTGAGGTCGCGAACGAGATCTACACAAGAGAAGTAGTTAGAAGCCGGTTCAGTTATAAATATAAAAACACATGCGTGTAATAAAATATGGTATAATCTAAACGGTTTTTTGAAAGTTTGATCGGTTAATTTTTAGTGCACAATTAATTGCTCCTTCTACATAATTGCGTTCATAAAAGTTCATCAATTGTTAATATAAAAACTTTTTTAAACTTACAGTGCTTATTTTGGACTTTATTTATTTATTTATTTCATATATCGAATTCCATGATTCCTCATTATTTTTTTTAATAAATTTATTTGGATGAAACTTTTTTTGGTTATCTTTTTCTGGACTTTATTCTGGTGTGCCGAAACACGCGAAACAATATAAATAAAAACTTCAATATTTGGTATTAATTTGCATACAGTGGATCAGAGCACACACAAGTTAAGCAACTTGTGATCGAACAAATAAAAACAAATTATGTAAATACATGCATCTGGTTTAGTAGTTCTATCTTCTTTCTTTACCGTTGTTGTTGTTGGAATATCGATTTCTGATTATTTAATTTACCTGGAAAAACAGCCATAAAGTCCCGACTTTCATCTTTAGAAACAGCTGCTCTTGCTGCAATTGGTACCGAATGATTTTGAAGTGTCGACAAAGTGCTGAAATATAAATGGACAAAAAGAAATTAATTCAATGCTTTTTGAAAGCTGTGAGTTCAAGCAAAGATTGAACAATGCTTTCTTTGGCGCGATTTGATTACTTTAATAACGATATTAAGGATATGATGTTACTATTTTATTTTCTTTCATGGTATAAAATCCTTTATATCTTTCCTTTCTCTCTCTGTTGGCAACCCTAGAACGAGTAGTGTGAAGTTGGGTTTTCGGTGAACGTGCTCCATATTTTATACCATTATTATTGGGAGTTTCGGGTTCGTAAGGTCAGACGTAAGTCTGAAACTATTATTTGGTTAAATAAATTCTGTAGCATCTGGCCTTGCTTATTAAGTACTTGACCTTGATCAGTACTTTAAATCTTATATTAAATTATATCCATATTACATTCAATACATACATATGTATAAAATGATCGATTTCATTTATATATTGTAGCTTGAGATATAACACTATGTTATTATATACATAACGAACCCTGTAAATTAATTATCAATTATCTAAGGAAGAACAAGATTAAAGCTCCACATCAGCCGAGAATAAATACACAAACATTAGTAGTAAACGGAAAAAAACCTGAACAGAAAACAACATACGATATGATGCGACTTTTTAGCAGAAGCTCAACTTGAGAAAAAGAGAGAGAGAGAGAGAGCAGAAATAAATACAGTATTAACTAAAGGAATAGTATTTCATTAAAATATAAAAAATAAAGGAATAGTATTTAAATAAAATATTCTGTTAAATATCATCAATTATTTCTGCAAATTCTTTGGTGCTTTAGTACTTTAACATCAATTACTTTAGAGAAAAATAAATGTACTAAAAAGAATTTATTTATTAACATACAAAGCTAAGCCGACAGTTAAGTAGTCGTTCACCGCTTGGAGAAAAGAAAAACAAATGTACACCTTTTCCAAGTGACGACAGCAGTTGGTTGATTTTTGGTAAACAAGCAAGTACTAGCTTGAAAAACATTACGAAAAATGTGATGTAAAAAACCTCAAAACAAAAACAAACTACGTAACCAAAGCAATTCGAACAGGCCATATACCAAGATTAAGCTTAGCAAGGCAGCCAACAACAACAAGAATCCAAAACCATAAGCTTTTCGTATAGTAGGGAACTTAGTAGTACAGAAGAGGATCTCATATCCTTTCCAGAAGAGAGATATTGAAACAAGAGAGTTGTCTTCCTCCACTTCCCCCAAACCACAATATCATAGAATTGTTTATGCCAACAAAAAGTCGCATAACATACAGCAACACTTGGTGGCGTACGTGACCAAAAACACAGTATAGTTTACAGCTGATACTTATTAGCGTTCAATATGTGTATATGAATGTATAGATGTGTGTTTAGAATAGTTTTGTAACAACAATAGTGGGTTTTTGCATTATAGTAATTAATTCTTTCATAGACGTTGTTTAGTGGGTGTGGTCTGATTTGGTGGTAGTAAACAGCACCACAGTATATTTCAACATTAAAATTCTGTCTATAACAATAACCTACCGTGTTGTCTCCTTCATTTTTTGCTCAAGTACCAAATCTGTGGGAAGACCACGTATTTTATGAGTTGGCTTGGTCAATTGTTCCGGGAGCTTCACATCATCGCTGGTCGAGATGAACCGACTACTTTGTGGTTGTTGTTCAGCACCGGCAACGTTGACGGCCGCCGCCCCCACATTAAGACCGCTGCTTAACAGGCGCAACACCTCAAATCTACGCATTAACGAAAACATTTCGGCAAATGTGAACTTTTACTAGATTGCGGTCAGGTTGAACTTGATGTTTTATTTAAACAAATTGAGAATTTTTAAACGACTTTGCCCACAGCTCCTTTGATTAATGTTTGTTGTGTATAAGTAGATATAAAGTTTCCACTGGAATTTTTTCAGTCACATTTGCCACTCATTGATTGCTTTATTTACTCTTCAACATTAACTAGAAGTCAAGTGCGACTTCTTCCGTGAAATACGTACGTGCTTTCATACCTTCTCGCGACGTGTTAATAAACATTTTCTTATTCCGTTCAAGAGATTTCGGCACATCGGCTTTTAACAGAGCGCTACTTCTGTTATTAAAAACATATATGAGTCCACAGGGTTGCAGTGTTACTTTTCTTTACTCTCTGTTCGGTATCGACTAAATTCGGAAAAGCAATACAAAATCTCAACTGCATTTATGTAGTCAATAAACAAGCCAATGATTAATGACTTTAGTCTTGTTGTGAAGCTTTCGGTTGGAGTTCTTTATTCAAACAGAACTATTTCGATACTTATTCAAACTTTCTACAAATTTAGTCGATCTTTAATTTAAATGTTCAAGTTTATTTTACTATAAAACACAAAGTCCATTTAAGATCCATATATTTCTGATATAAACTTGTAAAACTTGATACCTTTATCTATATTAAAGAAAATTTTATAGACACGAAATAAGGAAATAAATTTAAGTTTTAAAATATATTTAAATACATTTTTCACATTCTCAATAATCTATAATATATCTATACGTTTTAAATGTTTATTTATTAGATACATTTTATGAATCTTGCATAAGCACAAGATTTTTCTATAACTTATTAACCAATATATTTCTACACACATAAAACAAAATCATAATTTAATTATTGCAATTAACTATCACTTTAAATTTTAATTGATTAATTAATAGACTGCAGTACTAATTAGGACTGTCGATGATATATCTTATTCAAAATATCTAGAAAGATTTTGTGAGGTACTCCACGCGATGTCTGCTGAATGTGCGTCTTGATCATGTTATACGAATCCTTCTCATATGAGGCGTAAGTATTCGGAAGACCCAACTCCTTGTAGAGTTCCTTAATGCGCTCCACCTTGACAGGATCTGTTATGATAGAAACGGGATGTTTCTAAAGTTCAACTACGGTTTCATTTAAAATTATATTTATTACCATTTTGTCCGTAACACTCGGACATAAGCGCCTTTGCTTCCTCGTTGACACGTTGCATGCACACTACCGCCAGCCAGGTGCATTTGTTTTGTTCTATGTCGGTACCTACTTTGCCGGTGATCTCGAGGTCGCCAAAGCAATCAAGGAAATCATCCTGCACCTGGAAAAAGTGCCCCATTTCGAGAAGAATAGTTTTCGATTGTCGGAAAACTTCTTCGTCTTTGATACTACAAACAAGTAATCAGTATAAATTATGAACTAAACTCCAATACTGATTGTTTTCGGTATAACAACAACTTACCCAGCTAAATGCATGACTGCAGCGAATGGTAAGTAGAACGAATAGTAGGCAGTTTTATAGGCAGTAATAGATTTGTAAGTTTCCATTGTAAAAGAAGTGACATTTTTCTTAGAAGTCAGCAAATCCAATGACTGACCACGATTAGTTATTAAAGTAATGTCATGGAAAAGGTCCATTAGGTCTACATAACAATCTAAATGCCTAAAATGCTGTTTCAGTATTGAATAAATAGAACATTCAATCGACAAAGCATCATTGACGGCCATCAAGCCAACATGGTTCAATGTATGCCAACAAGGTTGGTCACGTCGTGTAGTTCCATCATCAACGATATCGTCGGAAATTATGAAGAAGCTTTGCAGCTGTGAGAAGAGTAAAAGAAGATTGTAAAAATAGAAAAATTACATTTTCGCTAAAACGGAAATAAAAGAAATTGCTTATTGCTATAAAAGAAAAGCTTACAACATTTAAATATATATGTAATTAATGAGCTTAAAAAGAGATAATAAAGAATAAGGGAAATAAAGATTTCTTCGGGTTTGTTTGTATATTGTATAAATAATCATTTTACGTACCAACTCAACACACCAACCCAAATATTGTGCCAATTTTATATTCTCTGGTGTGAGCTGCTCATCCTTTACTAATTGTTTATACGTTGAGACAGCTAATAAGCCACGATTATTTTTTCCGCGTGGCAAGTTATATAGCAAAACCTATAGAGTATATCATTATATGTACATGATTAGATACATTAACTAAGAAACTGGATACCTTTTCAAACCAATTGTTGGCATCTGCACATTTATGTTCTCCAGTATTGTCAGTCAGGTCGCGTACAAGATCTAAAAAGCAAATAAAATAAGTAAATCAAAATTATAACTACGAAACTATAACACATAAAGAAATCATAAGTATTTATAAATTGTTAAAAAGTTTCAATGACTAAAGCGGTATTCATTGATATATTTAAATTTTGCTCTTATTTAATAAACACGTTTATAATAACACAATCTAAACCTTTATAAACATTTTAATAAAAACATTTATTGAAAAAGTGCAAAGTTGAGTTTTTGGTATACAGCATTTTTAAAATTAGCAATTCAAATATTTGCTAAAATTTAACGAAACATCTCAAAGTAATCTTGAACAACAATAAGCTAATCATCCTAAATCTATCGCCATTATGTTCTTTCTTTTCGTTTTATTTACCTGGAAGTACTGCCATAAAGTCACGGCTTTCATCTTTGGATACTGAAACACGTTTAGCTAATGGTATCCAATGATTTTGAAGTGTTGTTAAAGTGCTACAATTTGCATAAGAAAAGCAAAAAAAAAAAACATAAAAAATAGGTCAATTAGTAATAAACTAGTACAATACATAAGAAACATTAGGTTCAGCGGTTTCCGCAACGATAATCAACATCTATACATCATTATCTTTTCTGTTATTCATAAAAAACGACTGATTAACGTCAACGATATTGCAATATATTTCTTTGTAATAGGTTTAATATCTGAACCATGCAACACTACAATAAAATGCAATCATGTCTTTATACCAGGCCGGATGTCGTTGTCGAGTTGTAATCAATAAAATCTTACTTAATCGACTGATCGCTTGACTTGGAGTACAAATTTCACTAAAAGTAGTTCGGTCAATTTACAAATTCTTAATATAAGCTTCATGTCAATGAAGTTAAACAATAATTGGATGCCTCAAATGCCAAATCGATTAACTGCACTTTTTCTGTTTTTTGAAATTTCAATGTCAAAACACTTTATTTACTCCTAACGCTATAATATTCAAAACAAATCCTCTGACAATAATTATTAACACTACTAAAACAATGATATAATAAAGTTTTCTGTAATAAAAAAGACTGAATTAACCTTTTTTTGCACTTACCAAATCGATTAACACCCATAATCACGTTAATTATACGTTAAATCATTAGTTATTTTTTATTATTTTATTTTATTATTATAACAAACATTTTAAGATTTAAAAAAAGATTTAAACATGCAACATTTCTTACTTGATCGACTTCGAATTGATAGACAAGGTTTTTTAATCAATATTTTCCTAAAGAGCTAAGATTTAAACGTTTACATAGTGTAATGCTTTTGAAGAATAGAGCTTAGTTCAATTGAAAATGAGACGCAGAAGATTTATAAATACTTGTTATGAAACTTACCGGGATGTTTTCTTCATTTTACGTTTAGCCATCAAATCCGTGGGTAGTTTTCCAACCGTGTATCGGGATTTCGACAACTTTTCTGAATTCTTTGGACCGTCACTGGTAGAAATAAATCGATGACGTTTCAGAATGCCACCGGCACTTTCGACCGACATAACGGCGTTGTTTATCAATCGCAGCACTTCAAATCTTTGCATCAGCGATAACATTCTTTAAATTTTTAATTCCGTTGACCCCACCTCTTATCTTTTTTTAACAATTTTACTGTTTATGCTTTCGGATTCACGTTCACCGAATTTTGAACGAATCTTTTCTGGATTTCTTTTTCAGTTTTGTTATGAATTAAATTTCTAACTGCTTACTCTTAATATATTTCAGGAATTAGTTTGTTTTAATTCACAATCTTTTATATTTCTCCTCCATGCAAGTTCGACCCACGTATGTCAATTCTATAATAAACAATTTTCTTATATTCTTCTGCGCAGAAACCAGGGTTCCTAAGTCTGTCTTTTATACACGTTTAAAAAAAACTAGTACTTTGCTCTAATGCTTTTAATTTCTCAATCCGGTATCTGAATGGTAAGAACTGTTGAATATATTTTGCGAAACTCAGTAAATGAACTGATTTATAGGCATATGTTGGGATCCGAGCGGAAACGCCAATCAAGTTGTTGTTGTTGTTGTAGAATGTGGAGCAGGCCCCAACAACAACAATTTTATCTCGAGCTGCCCCCTGGTTTCGGAGTTATAGAGTTTTGAAATTTAAATTTATTTGCCTAATATCTCCTTAACTATAGAAGATATCTGGTATAGATATATATCGTTAAAAAGGTAACTTAAATACCTTCCCTTTATGTAAAGTAAGATATTGCCGAGAAACGCATATTTTTGGAGAAAACGCGATTTTAATATTTTTAATACTCTTTTTCCCACATTAATTAAGTAAAATATGTAAATTAGGAGAAATCGCAGTTTAAAGTTTACAAAGAACCCCACTTCACGTACTATTTTACTTGATTTTTTGGCTACACTGAGAAAATGAAAAATTTTTATGAAAAATCGCGCGATTTGAATTGAAATTTCAAAGCTCTATAACTTCGAAACCAGGGGGCAGCTCGAGATAAAATTGTTGTTGTTGGGGCCTGCTCCACATTCTACAACAACAACAACTCGATTGGCGTTTCCGCTCGGATCTCGATATGCTCCCAACCATTTTCTTGGCCCGATTCTATGATTTTATAAGTACAAAAAATTCTACATATGTTATGTTAGACGTCAAATTGTATGTCAAAAAAAGTAAATATCTTTTCCATCGTAAATAAAGCAAATTTAAAGGATTACAAATGGAAAAGAAATTGAAAATGTTTGTATGGAACTAATGTTAAGTCTGATTAAAAATGGTTGTTTTGTCCATAGTCTGGTCTGTGGTGATGTGCGCGGACATTATAAGCAGCTTTTCCAACGTGTGGAGACTATCAACAAAAAAGCGGGACCTTTTGAGATTTTGCTATGTGTTGGCGATTTCTTTGGCAGCGAGAAAGAGAATGAAGAGTTAATAGCATATAAAAATGGTTACAAAAACGGTGGGTAAAGAAACTCTTCAACCTCTTCAAAGTCTTGATTAAAAGTTAATAAATCCATGTTTGGCATATGTGCAGTTCCGGTGCCCACATATATTCTTGGACCATCCAGCGAGGACAAACTAAAGTATTATGCCGATACTCAAGATGGTGAAATATGCAGCAATTTAACATATCTGGGTATGAAGCATTGGTTTTTACTATATTGTTACTTACTATCTTCTATCTAGGAAAACGTGGACTTTTTACACTTAGCTCTGGTGTTAAGATAGCTTATCTTAGTGGTTTGGAAGCACCAGCTGAAAAAACGGGTTCAATCGTCGAAGAGCCCTACTTTAACAAGGAGGATGTAGCTGCCATTCGTAACTCCTGCTTAGTCAACAAGAACTCCTCATGCGATTATAAGGGCGTCGATATTTTACTGACTTCACAATGGCCGGCTTACATGAAGGACGACAGTGTAAGCAGTTCAGACTAGTTATAATGTACAATTTATAAAATATTTCTTTAAAAATAGCCCAATGCTTCGAAACTAATTTCGTTCTTGTGCAAGGAAATTAAGCCCAGATATCATTTTTGTGGACTTAACAACAAACACTATGAACCACCGCCTTATAGGTTTCTATAACTGGAATTTAAGTTTCCATTTGATTAATGTATGTTTTTCACAACTCTCAGAATTTCTGCCGACAAGCTAACACAGTTAGAGCTCAGCACACGTTTTATTGCGTTGGCTCATGTGGGTAATACATGTAAAGAGAAGTACATCTATGCTCTTAGTTTGACACCAGTAGAGAAAATGCGTGTTTTAGAGCTAATACAGAAGACGACGAACGAATCGAAATGTCCCTTTGAGTCACTCGATTTTAAAAACTGCTTCGTGCGCAACGAAAACGTATGTTATATAGGTTTTATTTAGTATTTTAAAACAAAACTTATTCCCTTTTTGCAGCAATCGGATAGCCATCAATTTTTCTTTGATATGAATGCCCGCAACGATAATAATGACCAGCGTAAACGTGGCCATCGAAATGGGATGGGCTCCGATGGTGATCACGATAAACGTCCACGAATTCAGCACATCGCTCAAGGTATCAACGGATTTAGTGAACTACTCGTTCATTGAATGAAAGTATAATTTCTAATTACTATGAATTATATTTACAGAAAAATGCTGGTTTTGCCTTTCGTCACCGGATGTGGAAAAACATCTCGTCATTTCTGTTGGACAAAAATTCTATTTGGCTTTGGCGAAAGGACCCATAAATGATTACCATGTTCTTATACTCTCCATTACACACATACCAGCGGCTTCTTTACTTTCGGCGGACGATTGGCAAGAGTTAACACAGTTTAAAAATGCATTGCGCAAGTTCTTCAAATCACAAGAACAAATCGTCTGCTTTACGGAGCGACACTACAAATCCTCACATCTACAGATAAATGCGTTGGGTATCGACGCTGGTTATGCGTGGAAAATACAACATGCTTTTGAGGTATTCATTTATACTTATCATCGTAGTTAATATACATATATATAATTTATTTTAAATTTACTATATACTTGCAGGATAAAGCCGAGGAATACAATCTACAATTCGAGACTCTGTCCACCTTGGATTCGCCTACAATGTTGCCACAACAGGGACCTTACTTTGTAGCCGAACTGACCGCTGATACCACTTTAATAACCAGACAAATGAAGCGCTTTCCACTGCATTTCGCAAGGTAACTTTCAAAGACTTTTTAATAAAAAAGGGTTTTTAACACTTAAATTCTAGAGATGTCTTCTGTTCTGAGAACCTCCTTAATTGCGACGAAAAGGTGAATTGGAAAGACTGTAAACTAGATAAAGACGCAGAAATTGCAATGGTGAAAAGTTTCCGAGAAAAATTTGTTCAATATGATTTCACTCTTTGAGTAGAAAACTGAGATATATTAGAGTTTTAAGAAATAAAAGAATAAATTTCCATAAAAAGAAAAAAGAAGAACATGAATTCTTATTTTTCAAAGTACGTTAAGTTTCACAAAAAATTTTATTAATATATTATGTATTTATATGGATTAGTTTTATATATAAGTTTATATATCCATCAGTAGTACCTATAGTCATGTCTAGTGACTTAGGCATCTCTGTGATATATACTATCAAATATATCTAAAATTATGCAGCGTGGCACGTTGTCGGGTATTTGTTCCACTTGCTTTATAATATTCTTGTAAGATTCCTCTTTGAAAGCATTGTAAATTTTCGGTAAATCCAAATCGTTGTAGAGTTTCTTAACGCGTTCTACTTTGGCAGGATCTGCGAAGATAGTGGAATTGTAGAAACAGTCAATAGTACTAACATTATTTCGAAAAGTCTTTATATTTACCGTTATGGCCGTAGCACTCAACCATAATCGCCTTCTGTGCGGCGTTGGCGCGTTGCATGCACTCCGCTGCCAGCCACGTGCATTTTCCGTCCTCTATGTCGGTTCCAATTTTTCCAGAGACTTCCGGATCACCGAAACAATCAATCATATCATCCTGGATCTGGAATAAGATACCTATGTCGCGTAAAATGCTTTTGGAGTGTTGGAAGACTTCGCCGTGCTTTATACTGAAGTAAAATAAGATAAACTAAAATAAAGTCTGGGTGCATTTCACAAACATTAGTGACGTACCCAGCAAAATGTAGTGCCAAAGCGAAAGGAAGACAAAACGTGTAGTACGCAGTTTTATTGGCAGCAATGGTTTTATAAGTCTCCATAGTAAATTCAGTGATAGTATTTCTAGAAATCAACATATCCATTGCCTGGCCACAGTTAGTAATGAAAGTGATCTCATGAAAGAGTTCTAGCAAATCTACATAACAATTCAAATGACTAAAATGCTGCTTCAGTAAGGCGTAAATTGCACTCTCAATCAAAGCGGCGTCGTTGATGGCAATCAAGCCAACATCCTCAACTTTATGCCAACAGGGTTGACCACGTCTTGTGGAACTATTATCCATGATATCATCGGTAATCAAATAGAAGCTTTGAAGCTGATAAGAGGGGAAAATAACAGTTCTTAATTCATGAATTTCAATTCGACGTGTAAACGACGGATTCGGTTATGGTAACTCAATATGGTTACTAACCATCTCAACACACCAGCCCAAATACTGAGCTAATAGTATGTTCTCTGGAGTGAGCTGCTCCTTCGACACCAGTGCTTTGTACGTCAAGACGATTCGCAAGCCGCGATTGCTTTTGCCATGCGGGATGTTGTATTGCAGAACCTACATTTTTTATTGATTTCATATATAAGATTTTTCAAAATTTAAGTAGAGTTCATTATTTACTCTTTCGAACCACTTTGCAGCATCGTAACATTTCAGTTTCTCGACATGTTCAATAACATTGCGCACTAAGCCTGAGGAATAAGAAAACTAGTCTAAATAAGGAGTGATAAGTTATGGTTAAATATTGTAAAAGAGCATTTTTTCCATGTACTGAATTTGAATTTCGAAAAACTGTCCTTGTTGCACTGTTACCTGGAAACACTGCCATGAAATCACGTTTTTCATCTGAAATGCTTCTAGCTTCGGTTGACGAAGCTCTGAAAATAATATAAAAAATGTTTTAATAGAATAAGATTATTACTTATTTCAAAGGTTGTGTTGAGAATGTACAATCCGTCATCGCCGAGTGACAGTTAGTTTTAAAATAAAATTGGAAAGCCACAAATAGGTTGAAATTAAATAACTCCTTTTACAAACAATCTATTAAAATATCAAATTAATTTATTTAATATGTTTAATTAAATGTGGAGTTTCATAGCAAATCTTAATCGACAATCCTATCAGTGCAAAATAATAAGAAAATCGCCAATAGTAAAATAAAAAACAGATCAATCAGCTTTAAACTTGTTTTAATTGTATGTTAATGTATGTAATTGTTGTATTAATATTGTTAAGCGATTTTTTTTTTATTTTTATTGCAAATATAAATTTTCAGTCAGCGACTCACCTAGTTGTTGCAGTTGTCTCCATTTTCTGTTTAACTTGAAGCAATGAATCTGTGGCAGAGTTCTTCAATATTGTCACTGAGAACAACTGAAGTACGACACCGTCACGAATGGAATTGAAACCACAATGCGTCCAACTGACATCCGACACTACTAATTAAAGCAGCGGCTCATATATTAGAACTGCTTATCATGCAGAACTGATTTAATGCTTTTAATCTAAGCATTATCAAAAATCTACTCTAGATGACTAAATTTAATTGTTTGCTTTCTTGAAAATAAATTGAATAAAGATTAACCAATTCGGGTTTTCAGGTAAAATCGTTGCGCTTTAAATCTTTCGTAGAAGCCTTAGAAACTATGGCCACTCCTCGCAAAACGTATATAACGTTTATGAGCCTTGATTGTTGGTAATTTGCTTCTTTTTTTAATTTAATATATTGCGAAATAAAAGCATTTGTGTTGAACTTATCATGGCTTTGACTTAAGAACTAAAATGTTATACTAATTTGCAAATAGGTACGTTATCTCCTGTGTGATAATTTTAATCGAAACGAACCAAATGGTGAACTTTATGATTATAGTCTGGGAAATGAATTGTTCTTTTGATATTCCCTGGATACCTTAGTTATAATAACATTTTAATTCTTGAAATTCATAAATTGAATCCCAATGAAATGCAAGGTTATTTCATTTAACTTAGGATAATATTATTCTTGGGTTAACCAAAAAAGACGACAATTACCTACAATCAGCATGTATAAACGCAGTTTATAAATTTTTGTAAGAAGTCACCACATTTTCGACGGCTTTTAAAAAAAACTATCTCGAAATTTCAGAGCAACGACTAAATTTGACCGGAAAGTCTCAAAACTTTTAACTGAGAACCCGAACTGCTTAATTTTCACTCGATCTATTTTGAAGAAAGCATACAATTAATTTTAGTCATTAAAACTGAAAATAAATTCATATTAATTTAAAATTATAAAAATTTAAATTAGGGGCTGAATTATATAACATACAATTAAAACAAGGTTAAAAGCCGATTGATTCGTTTATTTTATTATTTGCGATTTGTTTATTATTTTATTACTTCTACTGATAAAACCGTCAGTTATTCGTTATCAAAATCCATACCTAATAACGGTTTATTGAAAAATATTTGATATTAGATTAGTGATCTTCTAAATTAACTGCCACGCGGCGATGCCAGATTGTACTTTCTCAACACAACTTTTAAAAAAATATTATAGTATTTTCCACCTTTTCATCGCAATTCAAGAGGTTCTCAGAACAGAAAACATCTCCAGAATTTAAGTGTTAAAAATATTTCTTATGAAAAATAAATTCTTTGAAATGCGAAATGCAGTGGAAAGCACTTAATTTATCTGGGTATTAAAGTGGTACCAGTTCGACTACGAAATAAGGCCACATACGTTCATACATATGTACGTTATCTCTTTGTCCGATAATTTTAATCGAAACCATCCCAATGGTAAACTTTGTGTTTATAGTCTGGAAAATGAGTTATTCTATTAGTATTCCCTTAATATACGTTAAGATATTTTAATCCTATTGGCATTGATAAAGGTAATTTGAATACATTTCGGGGTTATTCATTTAATTAAATTTGGAAATCAAATCAAAACTTAAAAAAATGTTCGTTGGTTTTGGTTGTTGAATAACATTTCGTATATTTCGCTATATCTAATGTATATACGTTAGTGGTAGCTCCGATTAGCAAGAGGAATGTAGAAATCAAAGTAACTTTAACCATACATTTTTGGGGGGTCAAATAGTAAAAAGTGGAGAAAAAAAAATCTCATAATAACAATGTAATAAATATTTTTATAACTTAATCTATCTGTTCTAAAATTGATAATTATTTACATTTAATTGTTTAGTAAACTAATTAATTTAAATTCAAATTTGTTCTCACAAATTCCAACTAAGAAACTTCACTAATAGTGATGCAATAAATACTTTTCGCGTTTTTTGTCTATCTTCATTCGCACCTTCTTTTGAGTTGCATCTTCTGCATTATTTCCTTCTTTGGAGATCTTCAGTTTTTTAATCTCATGGCCACCAATGCTGTTGCATTTCTTCTTACGTTTAGTTTTTTTTATCTGTTGATTTCTTTTCGCTTTGGATATAAAATCGCGCAAAGCATCGTTCGGGTTTCTTGGTTGGTCTGTTTTCTTAAAAAGTTCAGCCATGGCAGTTATTTGAGATTCATTTCTTGTATGAATGTTGGCTATATTTTCAGGGTTTAGACGACTCAACAAACCTGTGTTATAGAATATAACCCGCAGTCGTTCGCGGAAGACCTGTAGCGCTTCAACATCTTTTGTTTTTGCGGTCAACGGTTTCTGTTTGACTGGGGGAGGTTGAGATGATTGGATACACAATGCCCGGAATCCCATTAAAGTTGCCCAGCTCGGAGGTAGCCGATAACTGGACAGAGCCTTTTTTTGTAAAGAATTACATTTCTGCTGATGTGACAGCATTATTTTACAGATTTTGGCAATATTGTACGGCAGAGATTTGTTTTCGATAAAAGGAAGTCGCAACAACTCATGGAACCTGCAAGCACATTGCACCAGTGTCAGCGATTTAGGCTTGATGGGAGTCCTTATATATGGATCTATTCCTAACTTGAAATTGTATGCATACTTGAAGAATTGGTATATTTTTAACTCAATCGCGCGCAGTTTTTGTGCATATGTAATACTTTTGTTTGCCTCTTTAACTTTTTTCTTGCATTCCTTTATTGCTGTTTCTGGCGCAGGTTCTTTCGAAGCCTGTGACTTTGATGCACCTCGCATTTGTTGCTTACGCCGTTTTCTAGTTCTGACGAGGCAGAGGTTGGGATCATTTTGTAATTCGACGATTTTTTCAGTCCAATTAACGGTTGTTATAGCATTGTCTGCACCGCGCATCTTAGTAGGAATGTTCTCAATATCTGCATTTGGATACTTCTCCAGGAATTTTTTAATTGTAAGAAAACGGGTGCGACAACTGGTGCGTGTGTGATTACCGAGACTATCTGCGCACTTTCTCCAACTCGATGGTCCATATTCAGCGACGAAGTCCATTAGCTTTTTGTCGTCCTCAGGAGACCAGCCATTGACTTTATCTCTATTTATTAAAGTGTTTCTGTAGCGTCCACGTAACTGTGCTGTTGATCGATTCGGAAATAATGTGCGCGGAATGCAAGCAAAGTTTTCACCATATTCCTCGACGGCTGCTAGCAAAACGAGATCCTCTTGCGGAGTAAAAGGTTCTGTTTGAGTAGAAAAGTGAATTTAAAGTGAATAATGGTAATTTGATGTTTATTATTGTATAATTACTCAGTTTAAACTCACCATGGCTGATCTTGGGATCAAGACTATAGTAGTAACGTGAAGTACACTTCATCTTGGTACGGTTGGGAAATCGAGAAGCAACCGCATTCCAATTGATGACGCCATGCACTGTGTAAGTATTAACTAAGTCGAGAAGACGTTTATTTTCAGCTTTGGTCCATTTAGAAAACTTTTTGCCGACCAGGAAGCAAACAGTGTTGTGAAATTGCACGAAGCATTGGTAGTCGGAACGGCTTCCTAACTGATCGGCAATCGATTGCCAGTCTTCGTAGTTATGTTCCTTAACAGCTTCTAGTAGTTTGTCGTTTTCTTCTGCACTCCAGCAGCCACGTCTTAACGAAGGGTGTAAATACACGTTCCACATTGCGTTGGCGCTGTAAGCCGAGTGTCTGTACTTTAGATTGTGAACCGATATAAGATTCCAGTCTATATTAAAATTGTTGTCCACATTCTCGAATAGATTTCCCAGCTTCTGCGTATGTAGAGCGATTTGCTTTTCAAGTTTTTCAAGATTTGTATTTAATTCGCGTTTTCTCGAAGTGTTGTTGCGGTTCTCCAAATATTCTATAACCTGTTTGTAGAAGGTGCAAACATAACTACTCAACATTTGGAAATCAACTTTTACCTGTTCCTTTATACCCTGAACAATGCTAACCTTATCCGACATCGCCCACACATGTCTGCCTCTTAACTCAAAATCCATTGGGAATACTTCACCCTCCACTTCACTGCGATAGATATAATCGGGGTTATTTGGGCAGTTGCGGCAGTTGACATCCTTAAAGAACATGTTGCCTTTAAAGTAAAACGTGCTTCCTTTTAAGTATGCACCACGTATCCCAATACCTCGGCGTGGCTTACGTTTCAAGCCTTGCCTTAGCTTCTCTTCGTTCTGTACGTATCTTAATTTCAGTCGTTTCAGCAAATCCAACAATTTTGAGCGCATCGTCGAAAGTTTGTCCTGCATTAACTTATTAAGTTCCAGCGCATTGGTGCAGTTAACTTCGCTATGTGTCTGTAACGCTAGTCCGACCTCGAGTAAAAGTTCCTCCTTTAACGCTTTATATTTCGCCATACTAGAGAAGTCCTCTCCATAAAGGAAACTGTCACTGCCATCGTTTTCGTCCTCGCCATCTAAATCTTCTGACTCCTCGTCGTATTCTTCAACATCTTCATCATCTGCAGTCCAGTTCTCGTCATTATTTGAAAGGTCCATTTTTTGTAGTTTTAAATATTTGTAAATACTCTTGAAGTGTTAGTTATTGCAATATTGTACTATTATTTCGATCAAAATTAGAGAAAGTGTTTGTTTTAGAACAAGTTTGTTGTGTGAAAATATAAACAGCTGTTTTTTTTTGCTGTGCAAATTATAAAATTTCGATTATAATCGTATATCGATTGAATTTTTATTTATTGTTTCGAAAAGGCAGTCACTTGTTTCATTGGCTGCATTCATTATAGAAATCAGTTTTTTTATTTATCAACAATCGCTCGTTTACTCAAAACGTATAGTAGTGTGTCGTGAGTGCAACATACATAGTACAGCTATGGTTCCTATATAAAATGTATAGGATAGAGCATGACAGCCATATAGCTATTTTGCTTACTAGCACTGCTTTCGCCGACATCGTTTGTATAAATGATATATGTTTTTGGTTTAGATTGACTAATCGCTAACACGATCTGTGGTTCATTTAAAGATACGTTTAGAGTATTTTCGATTCATTTCATTTTTCCATCGAAACAGTTTTATTGTGATTGTTATTCGGAAATATTGTTTCAAGGTTATTCAAAAATATTCAAAGTTTTTGTTTAATTTTATTTACGTTTAGTTTGTAATTAAATAAACGGACAGTTTGTTTCTATTATTACACGAAATGTAAACACACTTGTTAGAAATACGACTATTTCATAGTCTTATTGTTAAATATAAAAATACAGACGTTATTTATCTCTAAAATACATTTCACATCAATCTTCTTTTGAAATTTTTATCTAAGCTTAAAACTAAAATAAGTTTTCTTGACTAGAGAATGATAGTGAAGCAAATACCGATTTTTTTAAAAATAAAGCTAGGTAAATGTGATAATGTCTTACGATCTGAGGAATACACATTTATAATTCACTTACTTTTGCATTTTGACATGGAATGAATAAAGAGGGCATAAAAATATGAAAACTTATAATTAATGCATTATATGAAATTTAACAAATGAATATTAAATCGCAACGCATAAAATACTATCGACTTATTTACATCACTGCAGTTGTTTTAGTCGTCGAAAAATAGAATTTCTAAGATGCGTTTCTGTACATTTTTGCGCCGGTCCTTGGACATTTTCAACAGCTCCGTAGTCACTAACTCGCCCAAAAGGTGTTCTGAACTGCGTTGTGGTGAAGCATGCGGCATCTGAAATTTAGTGTTGTTTTGTGGTTGCTGCATTGTTTGATTGGTAGTCTGTTGTTGCTGCTGTTGGTGTGGTAATTGCTGATATAGCTGAAATAGGAAGTCGGCATTCGCAGGAAATACGCCGCATTGTTGCTGTTGATTACCATTGTTGTTTAAGATATTGACAGATGACGACGCGTGACGCTGCATTGTCGAGCTGGACGCCTCGGCTGAGTTATAGTGATTTGTTTGGTGATCACTGAGCGGCTGCAATAGGCTACTATTGTCATCTGATTCATCATCTGAATCATCAACGAAATGCGAGTTTGATGTGTTATTGGTATGATTTATCCCTCCAGAATTGTTATGGAGTGGCGTCGAAGAGTGCGGTGGTGGGATCTGGACGCGGGGCTTTTTCATGTTGAAGTTGCTGCTGGTGGATGAATCTACATCATCATTATTGGTGGTTGTATAGATATGAGGAGGCAACGCATTGGAAGAGGACTGAACAGCGACTTGTTGTTGTGGTGTAGAGTGAACTGTAATTTGTAGTCATATTGATATACAATATATAAAACGTAATTATGTAAACATATGTAAAATGTAGGAGAAAGGAAAATTACCGTTACCTTGTCCATTATTTCCCCCATGAGGAGTGTTTTGCAAAGGTGAAGACAATGGTGACTTCATCGATGAGGAAGACGAAGGAATTCCTGCCCCACCTGCGCCATTTGGTGCTCCTCCCCCATTTTCTCGGAACTGCTCCTGATACGTCTGAGACGATGCTGCCATGGCGGCCGCAGCTGCTACTGCGGCTTGATGGTGATTAGTTGGCACCGATTGAGTCTGTGTGATTTGCTGCAATTGCTGCGAGGCTACTGCAGCAGCAAAATCACGAAATACTTGATCGGCCTCCGTCTTTACGATGCTGTTGCCGTTATCCATTGCGGACGCGACAGCTGCCGCAGAACTAAGGGCGTTCATAGCATGCTGATCTTGATAGTGTGGGTAGTGCATGGAACCCTTCATGGAGCCATTCGATTTGGACGAGTCCATGTTGTACTCACCGTAGTTGCTGCTGTTCGCCGAATGCGGAGAGGTCAGGAAACTTGGTACGTTGCGATAAGATTTGCGTGGCTGTATGTGCTGGTCAAGGAATTTCATTTTCTCCAGGTAAGGTCGCGACAGGTGCTCGTACACCGGTGGATCCCCTTGTTTGCGCTGTGAGACATATCTTTCACGTAGATACTTCCAACGCTTCTTGCAGGTTTCCACTAAAATTAACAATTAAAATGTAATAGTTCGCATATAACAATTACATATTTTGTTAGCGCACCATCTGTATGCAATTTCATGGCAATTATTTGCCAGGCTTCATCCTTGGTTTCGTACTTTCCTTGTAAACTGCCGTTACCGCCAGGACCGCCGGTACCGTTAAGGTAATACTTTTGCCGATTAAAGATGACTCCGTGATGCGCCACCTCGTCGATTAATTGCTCATCCATCATTTTGTATCCTCAACGCCACTGCTTTCGGCTTCTGCTGACAAATTTTAACTAAGCACTGATAGCTAATTAGATTCCAATTAAATTTTCACCAAATTTTCATGTATAATTTTAGCGTCGCTCCTCATTCATCTGTCGAGTTTACTATTTTGGAATATATAACCTTGTCGCAAGTCTATTATCTCCAATGAAATATTTTATGATTTTTTATTTAAATTTAATTAAACAGACCGAAAATACCGAATTCAATTCTGCCACAAATAAAATTATATTTGCGAACAATATAATAATGTTCAAAGAACAATGAATTAGTTGATAACTGTCAATTTTTATCAGTGATGTTAACCTTATAGTAATTACTATATTTTACAGTAATTTGTCTGCCATATAACAGAAGTGTTAAAAGTTAAAAAAGAATAAAGGAAATAAAGGGATATTCCCCGGTAAATGGAAATATGGCAATATATATATATATATAAAATTATTGAAACAATTTTTTAATGGTATTTATTATATTAGTTACATAACTCAAAATATATTTACTCTATCTAAAAAATTCGTATAACGAGTTTTCGTATTATGATTATTGTCAATTATCAAACTTTTATTATAATGATTATTGTGAATGCTTCTAAAGTTTTTATTTTGTTTTAAGTGTAAATCAAAATCGTGCCAGAAAAGAATAACATTTTTTTATGCGTAATAAAACGATTAAAGAAGATAATCTCAATTTGGCCTTAATCTCCATTAATTTGGCGGTGTATACCTGCTATAAAAACCAATAAAAGTGTTGATTTAAAACCTCAGATGATTGGTGGGTGTCACATTGGACATCTTGAGGCCGCCTCAGAAAAAGCTGTTTACGTTGCACCCTGTCACACTACAAAAAATTGTACTCGTCCTCAAACTCGTGTACATGCAAGCGGTTGAGATGTGTTTGTAAGCGCTTTCATTTCAACGAAAGCACTGTGCGCAGTGATTTATTTGACGTGTCAGTAGCATCAGATATGTTGTACTTTATGTACCCTCTGTCTAACCTACCGTATATTCCACCTGCATGAGTTCGCATTATTCGAATGTAAAGTAATGTTGTGATGACCTTCAACTATTTTTTACCTGTTCGCCAGCCTCCTTTCTTAAAGGAATTTCCATGTTGCTAAATAAAATTGTTTTAAAGGTTGACGGAAAGACAGCAAGAGAAATTGCAACCTTTCTATACATCTTTGTTTTTATTTATAATTCTAAGAAATGTATCCTTTCTTTCCAGAATATTCTTTTGGATCAATTAATCAATATTTTGAGTAATTTTTTAAATAAGAATGCGGAATATTTTCATATTTAAGAAATAAATTTTTAGAGCTAATAATAATAATAATAATAATTACATAATACAATAAAATTCTAAAAAAAAGTAAGAAAAACATGAAACCAGTTTTTCCATTCCATACATTATTTATTTCTACCGGCATGCATGTTTTCTTAAGCGAAGCCCTTGCTGTGGCCGCTACGCATAACAAAACAGAAATGAGAAGGCAACAGATAAGAAAAATTTTCTGACCGTGCTTCGAGTTTGTATACATGTGTTAGTGTTTGACGCTCGTGAGGCAGCCAAAATTTTAGCGCTAACATTGAGGCGAACGTGGATCGAAAGCTGTTCCACTTTTTGCTATCAACCAATCAGAGCGTGTGAGTCTGGCGCATAGATGCCCAGTGTGACACTCACCATTGAGAATCGCCGAGATCAGCTGTTTTTACCTCCTGAGTCAATTTAGTCCTGTCCGTCCGTATGTTTGTCTGCCCGTCTGTGGTAATCACGATTACAGAAGAACGAATAGGGATATCTTCATCAAATTTGGCACGAATATTTTGTACTTATCGGCACATAATCGACTTGATTATGTATTTTAGCAGGAATTTTGAGTTTTTAACTTTATTACAATAACTTATACAAAATTTCACTTATCCCATGCAAAATAACTTTTTTAAAATTTAGAAGTGTTATTATTATCAAGTATTTCTTTAAAAATAAACTACAAATACCATCCTAATAAATTGCTAGTAATATAATACAATAATAATGCCAATTAATAAATAATTCAATTATTATAATTAATAACAATAATAATTTTTGTCATTGTACTTTGAAGGAAATTAAGATTTTAATTAATATCCTTTTATCAGATGGAAATAACAGCTCAAATATGTTCACTGAGACGATAATCTCTGAATTAGTGACGACGAAAACTCAACGTGTTGTTGTCCATTCCATAAGAGTGCAACAGCTCGATTTGTATTTTCTTCTAAAAGTACATATATATCATTTAATGTACAATATCATTTAATAAACCCATTTTGCAGCAATATGTAATTGTATAAAATTAGCTAACCTTTATCATGATCGTGATCCAGTTTACATGGTTCTTGACAGTACCGAATGTTGAGGTCAATAGGTTTATAAATCAAGATTTCTAACTTATTAGTTTCTATGTCTCCAGTGCAATTACCTTTGCAAACATCTGTAGGATATTAAATTATCACTGTTTGGTTAATTTTTCTTATTGTGTTGGTTTATTTTTATTTGATAATTTTTCTTGAAATGTCAGTTCATGTGTTTGGGCGTGTAGGCGTAGGTGTATGTGTGACATCGATATTTTCTTCAAGAGCTCAACATTTGCAATCTCGATATAATAATAAAAGTATATGTAGTTCCAAGGATGGTACTGAAGTTGTAGTGACTTCTATATAGAACTTTCTTTCTTGTAATTAGTTTGTTAAAGAATTTTATACTATAGTTTTCTGTGTGCGTATAAAATGTGGAAGTATCATTGATATTTTGTTGTTTATGTTTGTACTTGCATGAAATTGAAGTAATATACCTAAATTTTGTTGAAATGAAAGATATGAGCAAATATACTTATGCTAACAAAGATGTGGATAGGCTCACCTGATACCCTTGGAGTAGTAGACGTAGTTGCGTCTTTAATTAATTGTGACGCAGGTAAAATACTACTAGACCCTTGAGTAGGTCCACTATTACTTGTTGCTTTACAGCATGTAGTTACAGGTGAAATATCGATGGAGCCATGTCCAGCAGTTGGTATTGTTGGACCTAATTGCGATTCACTTGGAATATCTGCAAAACCTTGACTTGTCTGCCCAATAGTTGGGTGTGTGGCGCTATCACTTGACAATGAAGGCGAGATGCCTGTAGATCCTTGACTTGCATGCGTTGTGGTTGGGTGTATGGAACTGTCACTTGGTGATACAGGTGAAATACCCGTGCAGCCGAGATCTGTGTGTCCAACGGTTGGGTGTGTGGAGCTATCAATTCGCGATACCGGTGAAATACCCGTGAATCCGTGACTTGGTTGTCCAGAAATTGGGTTTGTCGAACTATCTAATGGCGATTCCGTTGAAATTACTGTAAAACCTTGACTTGTCTGTCCAATAGTTGGGTGTATGGAGCTACCACTTGACACTGACGGCGAGATGCCTGTAGATCCTCGACTTGCATGCGCAGTGGTTGGGTGTATGGAAATGTCACTTGGTGATACAGGTGAAATACCCGTGAATCCGTGACTTGGTTGTCTAGAAATTGGGTTTGTCGAACTATCTAATGGCGATTCCGTTGAAATTACTGTAAAACCATGACTTGTCTGTCCAATAGTTGGGTGTGTGGAGCTATCACTTGACAATGAAGGCGAGATGCCTGTAGATCCTTGACTTGCATGCGTAGTGGTTGGGTGTATGGAACTGTCACTTGGTGATACAGGTGAAGTACCCGTGGAGCCGTGACCTGTATGTCCAACAGTTGGATGTGTGGAGCTATCACTTCGCGATACTGGTGAAATACCCGTGAATCCGTGACTTGGTTGTCTAGAAGTTGGGTTGGTCGAAATTACTGTAAAACGTTGACTTGTCTGTCCAATAGTTGGGTGTGTGGCGCTATCACTTGACAATGAAGGCGAGATGCCTGTAGATCCTTGACTTGCATGCATTGTGGTTGGGTATATGGAACTGTCACTTGGTGATACAGATGAAATACCTGTGAAGCCGTGACCTGTATGTCCAACAGTTGGATGTGTGGAGCTATCACTTCGCGATACCGGTGAAATACCCGTGAATCCGTGACTTGGTTGTCCAGAAATTGGGTTTGTCGAACTATCTAATGGTGTTTCCGTTGAAATTACTGTAAAACCTTGACTTGTCTGTCCAATAGTTGGGTGTGTGGCGCTATCACTTGACAATGAAGGCGAGAAGCCTGTAGATCCTTGACTTGCATGCGTAGTGGTTGGGTGTATGGAACTGTCACTTGGTGATACAGGTGAAATACCCGTGGAGCCGTGACCTGTATGTCCAACAGTTGGATGTGTGGAGCTATCACTTCGCGATACTGGTGAAATACCCGTGAATCCGTGACTTGGTTGTCTAGAAGTTGGGTTGGTCGAAATTACTGTAAAACGTTGACTTGTCTGTCCAATAGTTGGGTGTGTGGCGCTATCACTTGACAATGAAGGCGAGATGCCTGTAGATCCTTGACTTGCATGCATTGTGGTTGGGTATATGGAACTGTCACTTGGTGATACAGATGAAATACCTGTGAAGCCGTGACCTGTATGTCCAACAGTTGGATGTGTGGAGCTATCAATTCGCGATACCGGTGAAATACCCGTGAATCCGTGACTTGGTTGTCCAGAAATTGGGTTTGTCGAACTATCTAATGGTGTTTCCGTTGAAATTACTGTAAAACCTTGACTTGTCTGTCCAATAGTTGGGTGTGTGGAGCTATCACTTGACAATGAGGGCGAGATGCCTGTAGATCCTTGACTTGCTTGCATTGTGGTTGGGTATATGGAACTGTCACTTGGTGATACAGGTGAAATACCTGTGGAGCCGTGACCTGTATGTCCAACAGTTGGATGTGTGGCGCTATCACTTGACAATGAAGGCGAGAAGCCTGTAGATCCTTGACTTGCATGCGTAGTGGTTGGGTGTATGGAACTGTCACTTGGTGATACATGTGAAGTACCCGTGGAGCCGAGATCTTTGTGTCCAACGGTTGGGTGTGTGGAGCTATCAATTCGCGATACCGGTGAAATACCCGTGAATCCGTGACTTGGTTGTCTAGAAGTTGGGTTGGTCGAACTGTCTAATGGCGATTCTGTTGAAATTACTGTAAAACGTTGACTTGTCTGTCCAATAGTTGGGTGTGTGGCGCTATCACTTGACAATGAAGGCGAGATGCCTGTAGAACCTTGACTTGCATGCATTGTGGTTGGGTATATGGAACTGTCACTTGGTGATACAGATGAAATACCTGTGAAGCCGTGACCTGTATGTCCAACAGTTGGATGTGTGGAGCTATCACTTCGCGATACCGGTGAAATACCCGTGAATCCGTGACTTGGTTGTCCAGAAATTGGGTTTGTCGAACTATCTAATGGCGATTCCGTTGAAATTATTGTAAAACCATGACTTGTCTGTCCAATAGTTGGGTGTGTGGAGCTATCACTTGACAATGAAGGCGAGATGCCTGTAGATCCTTGACTTGCATGCGTAGTGGTTGGGTGTATGGAACTGTCACTTGGTGATACAGGTGAAGTACCCGTGGAGCCGAGATCTGTGTGTCCAACGGTTGGGTGTGTGGAGCTATAAATTCGCGATACCGGTGAAATACCCGTGAATCCGGGACTTGGTTGTCTAGAAGTTGGGTTGGTCGAACTGTCTAATGGCGATTCTGTTGAAATTACTGTAAAACGTTGACTTGTCTGTCCAATAGGTGGGTGTGTGGCGCTATCACTTGACAATGAAGGCGAGATGCCTGTAGATCCTTGACTTGCATGCATTGTGGTTGGGTATATGGAACTGTCACTTGGTGATACAGATGAAATACCTGTGAAGCCGTGACCTGTATGTCCAACAGTTGGATGTGTGGAGCTATCACTTCGCGATACCGGTGAAATACCCGTGAATCCGTGACTTGGTTGTCCAGAAATTGGGTTTGTCGAACTATCTAATGGTGATTCCGTTGAAATTACTGTAAAACCTTGACTTGTCTGTCCAATAGTTGGGTGTGTGGCGCTATCACTTGACAATGAAAGCGAGAAGCCTGTAGATCCTTGACTTGCATGCGTAGTGGTTGGGTGTATGGAACTGTCACTTGGTGATACAGGTGAAATACCTGTGGAGCCGTGACCTGTATGTCCAACAGTTGGATGTGTGGAGCTATCAATTCGCGATACCGGTGAAATACCCGTGAATCCGTGACTTGGTTGTCCAGAAGTTGGGTTTGTCGAACTATCTAATGGTGATTCCGTTGAAATTACTGTAAAACCTTGACTTGTCTGTCCAATAGTTGGGTGTGTGGAGCTATCACTTGACAATGAGGGCGAGATGCCTGCAGATCCTTGACTTGCATGCATTGTGGTTGGGTATATGGAACCGTCACTTGGTGATACAGATGAAATACCTGTGAAGCCGTAACCTGTTTGTCCAACAGTTGGATGTGTGGAGCTATCAATTCGCGATACCGGTGAAATACCCGTGAATCCGTGACTTGGTTGTCCAGAAATTGGGTTTGTCGAACTATCTAATGGTGTTTCCGTTGAAATTACTGTAAAACCTTGACTTGTCTGTCCAATAGTTGGGTGTGTGGAGCTATCACTTGACAATGAGGGCGAGATGCCTGTAGATCCTTGACTTGCATGCATTGTGGTTGGGTGTATGGAACTGTCACTTGGTGATACAGATGAAATACCTGTGAAGCCGTGACCTGTATGTCCAACAGTTGGATGTGTGGAGCTATCACTTCGCGATACCGGTGAAATACCCGTGAATCCGTGACTTGGTTGTGCAGAAATTGGGTTTGTCGAACTATCTAATGGTGATTCCGCTGAAATTACTGTAAAATCTTGACTTGTCTGTCCAATAGATGGGTGTGTGGAGCTGGCACTTGACAATGAAGGCGAGATGCCTGTAGATCCTTGACTTGCATGCGTTGTGGTTGGGTGTATGGAACTGTCACTTGTGGATACAGGTGAAGTACCCGTGGAGGCGTAACCTGTATGTCCAACAGTTGGATGTGTGGAGCTATCAATTCGCGATACCCGTGAAAGACCCGTGAATCTGTGACTTGGTTGTCCAGAAGTTGGGTTTGTCGAACTGTCTAATGGCGATTCTGTTGAAATTACTGTAAAACCTTGACTTGTCTGTCCAACAGTTGTGTGTGTGGAGCTATCACTTGACAATGAAGGCGAGATGCCTGTAGATCCTTGACTTGCATGCGTTGTGGTTGGGTGATTGGATCTGTCACTTGGTGATATAGATGAAATATCCGTGGAGCCGTAACCTGTGTGTCCAACGGTTGGGTGTGTGGAGATATCAATTCGCGATACCAGTGAAATACCCGTGAATCCGTGACTTGGTTGTCCAGAAATTGGGTTTGTCGAACTCTGTAACGGCGATTCCGTTGAAATTACTGTAAAACCTTGACTTGCCTGTCCAATAGTTGGGTGTGTGGAGCTAGCACTTGACAATGAAGGTGAGATGCCTGTAGATCCTTGACTTGCATGCGTAGTGGTTGGGTGTATGGAACTGTCACTTGGTGATACAGGTGAAGTACCCGTGGAGCCGTTACCTGTATGTCCAACAGTTGGATGTGTGGAGCTATCAATTCGCGATACCGGTGAAATACCCGTGAATCCGTGACTTGGTTGTCCAGAAATTGGGTTTGTCGAACTCTGTAACGGCGATTCCGTTGAAATTACTGTAAAACCTTGACTTGTCGGTCCAATAGTTAGGTGTGTGGCGCTATCACTTGAGAATGAAGGCGAGATGCCTGTAGATCCTTGACTTGCATGCGTTGTGGTTGGGTGTTTGGATCTGTCACTTGGTGATATAGATGAAATACCTCTGATGCCGTGACCTGTATGTCCAACAGTTGGATGTGTGGAGCTATCAATTCGCAATACCGGTGAAATACCCGTGATTCCGTGACTTGGTTGTCCAGAAATTGGGTTTGTCGAACTGTCTAATGGCGATTCCGTTGAAATTACTGTAAAACCTTGACTTTTCTGTCCAATAGTTGGGTGTGTGGAGCTAGCACTTGACAATGAAGGTGAGATGCCTGTAGATCCTTGACTTGCATGCGTAGTGGTTGGGTGTATGGAACTGTCACTTGGTGATACAGATGAAATACCCGTGGAGCCGTGACCTGTGTGTCCAACATTTGGATGTGTGGAGCTATCACTTCGCGATACCGGTGAAATACCCGTAAATCCGTGACTTGGTTGTCTAGAAATTGGGTTTGTCGAACTATCTAATGACGATTCCGTTGAAACTACTGTAAAACCTTGACTTGTCTGTCCAATAGTTGGGTGTGTGGCGCAATCACTTGACAATGAAGGCGAGATGCCTGTAGATCCTTGACTTGCATGCATTGTGGTTGGGTGTATGGAACTGTCACTTGGTGATACAGGTGAAATACCCGTGAATCCGTGACTTGGTTGTCCAGAAATTGGGTTTGTCGAACTCTGTAACGGCGATTCCGTTGAAATTACTGTAAAACCTTGACTTGTCGGTCCAATAGTTAGGTGTGTGGCGCTATCACTTGAGAATGAAGGCGAGATGCCTGTAGATCCTTGACTTGCATGCGTTGTGGTTGGGTGTTTGGATCTGTCACTTGGTGATATAGATGAAATACCTCTGATGCCGTGACCTGTATGTCCAACAGTTGGATGTGTGGAGCTATCACTTGGCGATACCGGTGAAATACCCGTGAATCCGTGACTTGGTTGTCCAGAAATTGGGTTTGTCGAACTATCTAATGGTGATTCCGTTGAAATTACTGTAAAACCTTGACTTGTCTGTCCAATAGTTGGGTGTGTGGCGCTATCACTTGACAATGAAAGCGAGAAGCCTGTAGATCCTTGACTTGCATGCGTAGTGGTTGGGTGTATGGAACTGTCACTTGGTGATACAGGTGAAATACCCATGGAGCCGTGACCTGTATGTCCAACAGTTGGATGTGTGGAGCTATCAATTCGCAATACCGGTGAAATACCCGTGATTCCGTGACTTGGTTGTCCAGAAATTGGGTTTGTCGAACTATCTAATGGTGATTCCGTTGAAATTACTGTAAAACCTTGACTTGTCTGTCCAATAGTTGGGTGTGTGGAGCTATCACTTGACAATGAGGGCGATATGCCTGTAGATCCTTGACTTGCATGCATTGTGGTTGGGTGTATGGAACTGTCACTTGGTGTTACAGATGAAATACCTGTGAAGCCGTGACCTGTATGTCCAACAGTTGGATGTGTGGAGCTATCACTTCGCGATACCGGTGAAATACCCGTGAATCCGTGACTTGGTTGTCCAGAAATTGGGTTTGTCGAACTATCTAATGGTGATTCCGTTGAAATTACTGTAAAACCTTGACTTGTCTGTCCAATAGTTGGGTGTGTGAAGCTATCACTTGACAATGAGGGCGAGATGCCTGTAGATCCTTGACTTGCATGCATTGTGGTTGGGTGTATGGAACTGTCACTTGGTGTTACAGATGAAATACCTGTGAAGCCGTGACCTGTATGTCCAACAGTTGGATGTGTGGAGCTATCACTTCGCGATACCGGTGAAATACCCGTGAATCCGTGACTTGGTTGTCCAGAAATTGGGTTTGTCGAACTATCTAATGGTGATTCCGTTGAAATTACTGTAAAACCTTGACTTGTCTGTCCAATAGTTGGGTGTGTGGAGCTATCACTTGACAATGAGGGCGAGATGCCTGTAGATCCTTGACTTGCATGTATTGTGGTTGGGTGTATGGAACTGTCACTTGGTGATACAGATGAAATACCTGTGAAGCCGTGACCTGTATGTCCAACAGTTGGATGTGTGGAGCTATCACTTCGCGATACCGGTGAAATACCCGTGAATCCGTGACTTGGTTGTCCAGAAATTGGGTTTGTCGAACTATCTAATGGTGATTCCGTTGAAATTACTATAAAACCTTGACTTGTCTGTCCAATAGTTGGGTGTGTGAAGCTATCATTTGACAATGAGGGCGGGATGCCTGTAGATCCTTGACTTGCATGCATTGTGGTTGGGTGTATGGAACTGTCACTTGGTGATACAGTTGAAATACCTGAGAAGCTCTGACCTGTATGTCCAACTGTTGGATGTGTGGAGCTATCAATTCGCGATACCGGTGAAATACCCGTGAATCCGTGACTTGGTTGTCCAGAAGTTGGGTTGGTCGAACTGTCTAATGGCGATTCTGTTGAAATTACTGTAAAACCTTGACTTGTCTGTCCAATAGATGGGTGTGTGGAGCTATCACTTGACAATGAGGGCGAGATGCCTGTAGATCCTTGACTTGCATGTATTGTGGTTGGGTGTATGGAACTGTCACTTGGTGATACAGTTGAAATACCTGAGAAGCTCTGACCTGTATGTCCAACTGTTGGATGTGTGGAGCTATCAATTCGCGATACCGGTGAAATACCCGTGAATCCGTGACTTGGTTGTCCAGAAATTGGGTTTGTCGAACTATCTAATGGTGATTCCGTTGAAATTACTATAAAACCTTGACTTGTCTGTCCAATAGATGGGTGTGTGGAGCTATCACTTGACAATGAGGGCGAGATGCCTGTAGATCCTTGACTTGCATGCATTGTGGTTGGGTGTATGGAACTGTCACTTGGTGATACAGTTGAAATACCTGAGAAGCTCTGACCTGTATGTCCAACTGTTGGATGTGTGGAGCTATCAATTCGCGATACCGGTGAAATACCCGTGAATCCGTGACTTGGTTGTCCAGAAATTGGGTTTGTCGAACTATCTAATGGTGATTCCGTTGAAATTACTATAAAACCTTGACTTGTCTGTCCAATAGTTGGGTGTGTGAAGCTATCACTTGACAATGAGGGCGAGATGCCTGTAGATCCTTGACTTGCATGCATTGTGGTTGGGTGTATGGAACTGTCACTTGGTGATACAGTTGAAATACCTGAGAAGCTCTGACCTGTATGTCCAACAGTTGGATGTGTGGAGCTATCAATTCGCGATACCGGTGAAATACCCGTGAATCCGTGACTTGGTTGTCCAGAAGTTGGGTTTGTCGAACTATCTAATGGTGATTCCGTTGAAATTACTGTAAAACCTTGACTTGTCTGTCCAATAGTTGGGTGTGTGGAGCTATCACTTGACAATGAGGGCGAGATGCCTGTAGATCCTTGACTTGCATGTATTGTGGTTGGGTGTATGGAACTGTCACTTGGTGATACAGATGAAATACCTGTGAAGCCGTGACCTGTATGTCCAACAGTTGGATGTGTGGAGCTATCACTTCGCGATACCGGTGAAATACCCGTGAATCCGTGACTTGGTTGTCCAGAAATTGGGTTTGTCGAACTATCTAATGGTGATTCCGTTGAAATTACTATAAAACCTTGACTTGTCTGTCCAATAGTTGGGTGTGTGAAGCTATCATTTGACAATGAGGGCGGGATGCCTGTAGATCCTTGACTTGCATGCATTGTGGTTGGGTGTATGGAACTGTCACTTGGTGTTACAGATGAAATACCTGTGAAGCCGTGACCTGTATGTCCAACAGTTGGATGTGTGGAGCTATCACTTCGCGATACCGGTGAAATACCCGTAAATCCGTGACTTGGTTGTCCAGAAATTGGGTTTGTCGAACTATCTAATGGTGATTCCGTTGAAATTACTGTAAAACCTTGACTTGTCTGTCCAATAGTTGGGTGTGTGGAGCTATCACTTGACAATGAAGGCGAGATGCCTGTAGATCCTTGACTTGCATGCATTGTGGTTGGGTGTATGGAACTGTCACTTGGTGATACAGATGAAATACCTGTGAAGCCGTGACCTGTATGTCCAACAGTTGGATGTGTGGAGCTATCAATTCGCGATACCGGTGAAATACCCGTGAATCCGTGACTTGGTTGTCCAGAAGTTGGGTTGGTCGAACTGTCTAATGGCGATTCTGTTGAAATTACTGTAAAACCTTGACTTGTCTGTCCAATAGATGGGTGTGTGGAGCTAGCACTTGACAATGAAGGCGAGATGCCTGCAGATCCTTGACTTGCATGCGTAGTGGTTGGGTGTATGGAACTGTCACTTGGTGATACAGTTGAAATACCTGAGAAGCTCTGACCTGTATGTCCAACTGTTGGATGTGTGGAGCTATCAATTCGCGATACCGGTGAAATACCCGTAAATCCGTGACTTGGTTGTCCAGAAATTGGGTTTGTCGAACTATCTAATGGTGATTCCGTTGAAATTACTGTAAAACCTTGACTTGTCTGTCCAATAGATGGGTGTGTGGAGCTATCACTTGACAATGAGGGCGAAATGCCTGTAGATCCTTGACTTGCATGCGTAGTGGTTGGGTGTATGGAACTGTCACTTGGTGATACAGATGAAATACCTGTGAAGCCGTGACCTGTATGTCCAACAGTTGGATGTGTGGAGCTATCAATTCGCGATACCGGTGAAATACCCGTGAATCCGTGACTTGGTTGTCCAGAAGTTGGGTTGGTCGAACTGTCTAATGGCGATTCTGTTGAAATTACTGTAAAACCTTGACTTGTCTGTCCAATAGATGGGTGTGTGGAGCTAGCACTTGACAATGAAGGCGAGATGCCTGCAGATCCTTGACTTGCATGCGTAGTGGTTGGGTGTATGGAACTGTCACTTGGTGATACAGTTGAAATACCTGAGAAGCTCTGACCTGTATGTCCAACTGTTGGATGTGTGGAGCTATCAATTCGCGATACCGGTGAAATACCCGTAAATCCGTGACTTGGTTGTCTAGAAGTTGGGTTGGTCGAACTGTCTAATGGCGATTCCGTTGAAATTACTGTAAAACCTTGACTTGTCTGTCCAATAGTTGGGTGTGTGAAGCTATCACTTGACAATGAGGGCGAGATGCCTGTAGATCCTTGACTTGCATGCATTGTGGTTGGGTGTATGGAACTGTCACTTGGTGTTACAGATGAAATACCTGTGAAGCCGTGACCTGTATGTCCAACAGTTGGATGTGTGGAGCTATCACTTCGCGATACCGGTGAAATACCCGTAAATCCGTGACTTGGTTGTCTAGAAGTTGGGTTGGTCGAACTGTCTAATGGCGATTCCGTTGAAATTACTGTAAAACCTTGACTTGTCTGTCCAATAGTTGGGTGTGTGAAGCTATCACTTGACAATGAAGGCGAGATGCCTGTAGATCCTTGACTTGCATGCGTAGTGGTTGGGTGTATGGAACTGTCACTTGGTGATACAGATGAAATACCTGAGAAGCTTTGACCTGTATGTCCAACTGTTGGATGTGTGGAGCTATCAATTCGCGATACCGGTGAAATACCCGTGAATCCGTGACTTGGTTGTCTAGAAGTTGGGTTGGTCGAACTGTCCAATGGCGATTCCGTTGAAATTACTGTAAAACCTTGACTTCTCTGTCCAATAGTTGGGTGTGTGAAGCTATCACTTGACAATGAAGGCGAGATGCCTGTAGATCCTTGACTTGCATGCGTAGTGGTTGGGTGTATGGAACTGTCACTTGGTGATACAGATGAAATACCCGTGGATCCGTGATCTGTATGTCCAACAGTTGGATGTGTGGAGCTATCATTTCGCGATACCGGTGAAATACCCGTGAATCCGTGACTTGGTTGTCCAGAAATTGGGTTTGTCGAACTATCTAATGGTGATTCCGTTGAAATTACTGTAAAACCTTGACTTGTCTGTCCAATAGTTGGGTGTGTGAAGCTATCACTTGACAATGAGGGCGAGATGCCTGTAGATCCTTGACTTGCATGCATTGTGGTTGGGTGTATGGAACTGTCACTTGGTGATACAGATGAAATACCCGTGGATCCGTGATCTGTATGTCCAACAATTGGATGTGTGGAGCTATCAATTCGCGATACCCGTGAAATACCCGTGAATCCGTCACTTGGTTGTCCAGAAATTGGGTTTGTCGAACTATCTAATGGCGGTTCCGTTGAAATTACTGTAAAACCTTGACTTGTCTGTCCAATAGTTGGGTGTGTTGAGCTGTCACTTGACAATGAAGGCGAGATGCTTGTAGATCCTTGACTTGCATGCGTTGTGGTTGGGTGTATGGAACTGTCACTTGGTGATACAGATGAAATACCTGTGAAGCCGTGACCTGTATGTCCAACAGTTGGATGTGTGGAGCTATCAATTCGCGATACCGTTGAAATACCCGTGAATCCGTGACTTGGTTGTCTAGAAGTTGTGTTGGTCGAACTGTCTAATGGCGATTCCGTTGAAGTTACTGTAAAACCTTGACTTGTCTGTCCAATAGTTGGGTGTGTGGAGCTGTCACTTGACAATGAAGGCGAGATGCTTGTAGATCCTTGACTTGCATGCGTTGTGTTTGGGTGTTTGGATCTCTCACTTGGTGATACAGATGAAATACCCGTGGATCCGTGATCTGTATGTCCAACAGTTGGATGTGTGGAGCTATCACTTTGCGATACTGTTGAAATATCCGTGAATCCTTGACTTGGTTGGCCAGTAGTTGGTCTTGTTGAAGTCTCTAATGACGACTGCGATGAAATCACGGTAAAACATTGGCTTGGGAGTCCAACGGTTGGGTACGTAATGCTATCGCTTGGCGATGAAGGCGAGACGCCTGTTGATCCCTGAGTTGCATGCGCTGTGGTTGGGTATATGGAACTATCGCTTGGTGATACCGGTGCAATACCCGTAGAGCCTGGACTGGGTTGTCTGGCGGGTGCTGTCGTTGAATCGTATATTGTCCAATCAGATGAAATATTTGGAGGCTCTTGGGTAGAATTTTGATTGGTTGGTTTTGTTGAGGTATCTAGGGTTGGTTTCGTGGAGATGTTCCATTTAGATTTTGATGAACTATCGGTGGTAATTTTAACGATTAAATCAGTGCTTGTTTTGTTTGAAGTATCTAACGAAGCAGGTGATATAGTTGTAGGTATTGCAAGTGTTCTACCAGATGTGGTTTTATCATAGAGATCTTTGATGCTAGGCTGGTCTTTTAATGGCATATCAATTGGTGAATCATTTAAAATCAAGTCAGGGTCGGGCAGACTCGGTCGTCCAACGGGTTGTTTTGTTGAGCTGTCTAATGTCCATTCAGGTGAAACAACTGTTGCGCTTCGACTTGGTTGTTCAGCGGTTGTGAGTGTAGTGCTATCCCATGGTAATAAAGTTGATGCTTTGTGAGGAATAACTGTAGATTGTGAATATATTGGAGATGTCTTTGGTTGATTTGAGCTATCCTCTGTGGTTCTCGAGGAATACATTGTTGTACTTGGAGGATCGCTTGTAGAGTCCAGATTTGATTGTCCTGGCGCCACAGTTCCTGTAAGTATGAAAATCAATTGTTTTGCATAAATTTGTTGTTCAAAACATCGTACCTTTAGTTGACGTACACGGATGTGCGCCTTCTGTAGGGTAATAGTGCTGTGAATCTGATGAAATATCTGGAGGATTTATTAGTGAATGATATTGCCGAGGGTAAAGAATTTGGTTTAACTGAATTGCATCACAGGCGACTTCATTTTGAGGCAAACATTGTGCTTTCGTTAAATCGTAGAATGCACCACTAGGACACCTATTAGTTATGAGACAAAAAAATACATAACCGATTTTCATGGGATATTCTTTGCTTCAAGCCTACTTGTAGCGAGTCTGCAGGAAGACATTATTATTTTGTAGTTTGCAGGAGTAATACAGCGAACAGTCCGATAGGGATCGAAAAAAACCATTTTGCAAACATGGAGGGAACTTTTCCTCGCAATTTTCCGGTATAAATGAACCACCAGTTGCGATTTCCGTAGATGGACACTGACGACCCTCGACACATTTTCCCTTCAGCTCTGAAAAGATCATCGACTTTGGACAAGTATAAACCGTCGGTGTCATATAGCAGTCGCATTTGTAGAATAGCTTGCAATTGGAGTAGATAGGAAAACGACCTACATATAAGAAGTATATGATATTAAGTGAATAGATTAAATTTTGTTAAAATGAAAGTCAAATGAATTAAACATCAGCAATGCATACCCTCTTTACGACAGACTGGTATAATTTCGTTAGTAGGAAAAGATTCACATTTACCGCTGGTGGCATTAAAAGTCTAGGGGAGAAAACTGAATTTAATTAAATTTCTTCAACTCAACAAATTTTTGTCTTACTTGCAGATTGATGCACTTGCCGAAAATGACGCACTGCGAGGTACAAACGTAGTAGTATTGCCGCTGTTCAGGATGTGGTTTTACACCGATATAGTTTTTCGAACAACGTTTGTGCTGAATTGTACAGTTATTAACATCTTTATAGGATTAATGAATAAATGTTGATTTAAAATCTTTACTTACGTAATCTACAAGCACTGGTATGCCACCTCCGGGAAATGGATACATGATACCGCCTTTACTAGTGTCAAGGTCCTCTAGAGTAGACGGTGACTAAAATAATAAAATAAGAAAATTCATATTTTTGTAAAAAATATGCACTTATATGATTAAAAGCATAATTATATGCTCACTTTGTATTTTAAATGATAATCTTTGTGATTGGTATGTATGTAGTACAATATGTGTAAATATTTACACATATTTACCCACTGTCTTTTACCCACCTGAGCTTTTCGAACGCCTCCTGCTTTTGGTGAAAATAGTGATCTCAATCCTCTATGAGCGGGGCCATAGCGGTAACCTTCTACTATCTCCAAAGAGTTAAGAAAGCAAAGAAATGTTCCGATTATAAAAGCGGAATATTTCTTTTCTTTACGCATTGCACCAGTTTTGAAAATGTTCTGGTTTTTTATTTTTCTCTGGATTTAATTTGTATTCTATTCAATTCTTAGAATCTGTATTATTTTCTAGGGTCTTTTATTTAGTTTGCTATGTTTGTGTTTGAAGATTTTCACTAAAAATTGTTCAATTATTCACTTCTTCACACACAACTTGCAGGATAATTCTGCATTTTTTTTGTTAATGTATATTTTCCTACTCAGACTGATTTAGTTTTTTAATGTGTTCTCTGCGATAGTTTGTTGTTTTCTCGATTGTCGAGTTAAGCTCTTCTCAAGCTCAAGAATCGCGTTGGATTGCGCTGTTTCCGTCTTTGAGCGCGTGATTTAAATGCATTTTTGCAAAGTGTGAATCCAAAAATAATAAGTTCGCTGTCTACACGCTAGTTTATCGTAACGTCTCAAGAGTTAACTATTCGAAAATCAGTGGCGTAGTTGCAGCTGGTTGTTTCTGCTGGCTGTTTGTTTTAGACGTAGTATTTAAGAATCATGTTGAAGACTGTCAGAATTACAATATTTAAGTGTATGTTATAATAATCATGCATTCAAATATACGCTTCATTCAATCACACGAAATGCATGTTCCGTTTAATCACATTTGACATTTGTAGCTATAAATCGCGGGGGAACAATAGACCCAAATTATTCTTGAATTGTGCCACTGTTGTTAATGTTGATACTAGTGAAATAGAATACTAACGGTGGCTAATATAAATAAATAACAAGATTTCTCGTAAATAAGAGAACCGCACTGTTAATAATTTACATACATATGTACATGCTACTCATTTGATTCACGATTTTGTCAACATAACGACTAATATTTCTGCGTTCAGCGTCGATAAAAATGTTTTGGAACTCGGACTTCATGACAAAAAATCAAATTTGCTACACCTTTTTTAACCCTGTTTTTTTGTTATTTGTTTTTATTTACAATAAAAAAAAATTAGTGTAGTGCGTTTAATTGAAGAAAACTTCATTTAAATAAAGCTTTGAGAAGATTTGACAAATTGTTTGAAAGTTTATGTCAACATTAAAGTCAACTCTAAGGTAGAAAAAATTAAAAGCTTGTAAAAAATCGTATTATCTAAAATTATTCACTTCTGCTAAAAATATAAAATCCTTTGTAAGTAAAATGAATGGAATAGCTTTCAAAATGAATTTTATTAAAGTCGTTACAAAAATGTTACATGAAATCTATGTATTATGTACCAAATAGATTTGCTTTAGTTTATTTGTATAAAAATTATGGAATTTCAGCACAAAACGTAGTGGATAAACGATAAAGTAATAAAAGGCTTAAGTTATGCTTATTAAGTTTAAAAACAAACAAAAGCATGGATTGAAAAAATTGGTTGATAGTATAACGTTTCGAGATAACAGGCAGACAGTGATCACAGATACTGAACTGTGCGTAACTTTCTTTAATTGAAATTTATTACTGTTTACCTCTGCATAAGTAAATATTTTCTATTTAATTGTCAGCTTTAATCAGTTTGTTTAATGTTAAAATAAGAAAGCTTTAGATAATACTACACTAAGTAGAACATCCAAAAATTACTTTAGACTTACTTACTTAAGTCTTATGTTTGTAAGAAATCGTAAAAAAGAAATACAAATTCATTCATTTTGCAAAATACATGAGACACTTAAAAATTATTGTAGCCTTAAGAGTTTTATTAGAGCCATTTTATTAAAACTAAGTTATGTATTTGGTTTCGGTGTTGAATGCATCTTAAACACAGTCAAGTGACGGTTGCTCCGATCCGCGGCCTGCTTCGTCCATGGTGAGACTTCGCAGGGATCTGAAGATGATAAGAATGAAAGATTTTTTAAGAAAATTAGAATTACGTAAAAGAGCCTGAAAGGAATGGAACTATAAAGGTTTGTTGTGCTATAAAACACTTAAGATTTACTTGAAAGCATATGAAAACGCAAACGTAACATTTTTCGTAAGCATTTGCAATGGTTTTTCAACAGAATTCGACAAACAGTGATTTTGAGAACAACTTTAATTTGGCTATCGCATAATGTCTACGAGTACTTGTTTTAACACGTGTGAGCATAGCAACTGATTGGGTGCATTGAATGCGATTGCGTCGCAAACATTTTTGGGTGTTCGTAGGGCCTGCGTTTTGGGCTTTCAGCGAAAATTTAGCGACTTTTAAAAAGCAATTTTAACATGAAACATGATTTTAGTTTGTACAACAAGAAGATTGTGTAATGCGTCTGTTAAACTTAAATACAACACACGCTACAGGGCCGGAATAACTAAGAAAGAACGACAGTTTGAAGTAAAAACTTTATGAAATCAATTGTTGAGGTGAATTCTTTTAAGTTTTCTCTGTGACCTAAAAAGAGTATATCTTCCTTAAAGGGTATATATAAGAGGTTATAAGCGAACGAACCTTCATTTCTATAATAAAAACATTGTCCGGGACGTTAAATTGAATGAAGACTCTCCTTAAAGTGAAATTTTATATCAAGTTGTACAATATATGGTATAAAGATATGAGTCATCACTTATTATGTATCATGTTTTATAACACACGATTGTAGTGAGTTTATGTTAATTATTTTACCTAAACAGCGATTGAAATGCATATAAAAATAAAGTGATCTTCAAAGTGTAAGAAGAACTAAAACATTAAATGTACATATCTGTATGTACACATATCTGAGAATCTGTTTAAAGTTACCACTCGTTAAAATATCTCATTTAGCTTAGGCGATCATATCAGATGGGCGAGTGCTGGAGCGCGTGCTTTAACAGGGCAAAGAAAAAATGGCTTCAATAAAGAAAAACTAACTTCTAAAATACATGTGTTTTAGATGTAACATGACATTCAAGTCTGTCACTGACACCGACATCGAAATTGGCACAACGATACAGACTATGGCAATGACAATATGAAATAAGAAGAAAGTTAATCATCTTCTAAATTTTATCGGTTTGCTTTTAAAAACACATTACGTATAATAAATAATCTATATGGTATATAGTATATTCAGGCATAATACGTAATATTATTGTACCTAATACTTACGAATATAAATATATGTATAAACGTATGTACACATAATAAAACAGGAAAATAAACTCTTTCTGACACGTTTTCTGCGCAACAGAAGAAGACTGTGTAAATAAAGTTCAGTTGTTATCAGAGAATCCTCAACTCTTTTTTATAGATAAGAATTTTACTCTTTTCGAAATTTGAATATAAGTATATTTATAATGAAATACCTTCAGATCAGTCAGTATCAGTTACCGATTAACACACGAAACAAGAGTACGCACGTCAGTCAGAAACATGAAATTTATTATTTTCTTCAATTTATTAGTAGTCGCAGTAGGTTTGCTTTTCTTCAGTGGCTTCCAGGAAGCCGAAGGTTCGTAGCAAGAGCTTCATGCTTCGGGGCATTTTTTTAATTAACAAAAATTCAATTTTATTGCAGCATTTGTTGCAACATTTGCCAGACTGTGTGAAGATAATGCGGACATGTGTTCCTTGAAATGTTTAATTGCGGGAGGTCGAGACGGATTCTGTGATAAGGTTCAAAATTGTAACTGTTCGCCCATGTGAAATTATCTCTGATTAAACAGAAAATAAAGGCAAGCAAAGGTTTTTTAAAAACTACTAAACTATGTTGTTAGTATATTAATATGTGTGTTTATACAAACCTGGATCGTTCGAAGAGTGAAGGATCGGTGTAAATGGGCTCGCTGGGGTCTTCGAATTGGTGGTTAGTATTGCTGGAGTGACGCATCGGAGTCATGATTGGCAGTTGACACATGCGAGCTAGATTTCTGCATCAAGGTGGTCAATTATTAGTAGGGGCGAATGGAGGAGTAGGAACTCGGCTGATTGTCTACCCACCCGGTGGCGAAAGTCTTGTGCAGGGAACCGCCAAACATGGATATGTTGGTACGAAAGCCATTCGCCGAGCGACTTGTTGTAGGATTGGCGTTGCCATGTGGCATCTGGCCGATCTCGCTAAAACGCTCATGCGTCCGTATGGAAGAATGGCCGAAAGAGTGTGCAGGGGAGTGGCGATCGGCAATGCGGTTCTTTGACATGGTGCGCCAGTAGCGTCTGCAAAAGAACATGGCACATTGAATTCAATCAATCATTGTTGGCGAGAGAAATCAGCACCAATCATTCACTAGTATTTATTGAATATTGGTACATTTTTAGCGCTTATTACCTGTATACCAATCCGGACACTAATGTTATGCTGACCAGCAATATCATTAGCAGCACAATGGCGGTGATCATGCCGTGATATTCCGAGGGTGTCATACAGACCGTTTCCATTGGAGCCACTAGTTTCCGTGGATAGGATTCGTTCTCAATTTCCTCACGAGTCTCGAATACCTGTAATTTTTATTTTTGCCCCATCAAAAGGTGATCTACCATCTTTCTATGTATATTTAACAAACCTCGATCATTTCGCGGACTTGCTCCGGCTCCTCCACTTCTAAAGGTTTTGTTGCGGCTTCCGCTATATTGAGGAAAAAATTAGGCTCATTAAAACTGTATTAGAATCTCTCAATTTTCTCACTCCTATTAAAATCACCCAAGGTGGCTGATACGGTGGTTGTGCTGCTACTGTTATTCATTTCCACACCTTCGTCGAGCAAGCGTTCGGCCACCGGTTGTGTTGTTTCTGTATTGATCATCAAAGTCTTCGACTCGATTTCGTTGTCCGTTTCCGTTCCATTGGGAGCACTTCGGCGTCGTCGTCCAAAGGAGGGCTCTTGCCGGCCAGCTGGACCCGGACAATAGGCTGGCTGACAGCCTTCTCTGCAGGTACGGACCGTTGCCTCGAATACCAGGAAGTTCGATTCAGGTATTTTAAAAGCATTGAAACGAGCCTCCAGAGTATCACCATCACGCAATTTGTCCAGTTCAGGAAATACGTAAGGATCGACAGGGCAGCTAATTGAGTAAAAGCAAATTTAGAACGTAGTGATCGGAGAACAGCTACTGAACCGCAGTTATTATGATCGCAATAATCATACCCAAAACTGTGAACTCACCCGAAACGATCGATAAGCTGTATACTTCTGCCTGAGTAGGGATCACGGGCAACCACATTCGTGGCAAAGATGTCCGTGAGGTGGTTGTAGCCATCTTGTGCCTCCAAACGGAAGGTCAGAGGGTCACCAACGGCTATCGTAGTCGTGGGCCTGCCCTGGTACAAAATCATTAGACGCACCTTGGAACTCAAAGTATTTTCAGCGGGCAGGTATTCGATTGGGATCGGACTGCCGGATCTGTCGGGATCGGAAAGACTGTATACAGAAACACATAGTAGGAGTGGCAACAAAATGAGGGCGTTTAAAATGAACTCAGCTTTCACGCGGTTGTTTCAGTTTATTCGTTCATTTTGTTCGCTCGTAGATTGTTAAAATACTTTGATTAGTGGTAACTACTTAAAATTATTTGTTTGTATAGGAAAGCTGACAATATTTACAAAGAATAAGAAGAGCGCTACAACTAAACTACTCCAACTAAGGAACTAATTTTTCATGAATCCCTTAACTACGCAATTGAAACTACTTGAACTTTAAATTTATATTTATTGTAAACTACAATACATTATTCGATTTAGTGAAATGGTTAAATAAAAAAAAGGGTGTGCGCTTATGACCACACGATGGAAGTGAAAACTTATGAAGTATACGCAACTCAGCGTCACCGAACCGAGCGTGACGGTTCAGTTTCGTTCACCACGAAACCAATTAAACATGCTATTCGAGGGACGCCTGTATAATTGTATCTGATCTCGGACCTTAAGTCGTTTTATATCAAATGTTATATATATAATTAGTGCTTTGTCTTGTTTTAACTTAGCTTATGCATCAACCATGTATTGAGCAGAAGTCTATGCTTCAAAATGAATTAATGTCGAGATCGCGTAAACACGTAAATTTATTGAGAACCGTCGATTTTTGAGATCGGATTTATTTTTATCTAACAACTTAACTAAATCGAATAATGTAATTGTAATATAAACCAAAAATTAAATAATTGTATTGTACTGTTTTTGTATATAGTCACTGCTGCCACCTCAGGGAAGTTTCAGTTCTTTTTACTACTTAATTCTATGATGAAAACTTATTTTAAACGTAAAAAAGTATAAGTAACTTATTTTAACACTGTAAATGTAAAAAATTGGAAATTAAGGATTTACTTTTAAAGATTCTTTGAGTATCATCACTTAACTGAATGATATAATAAAAAAGGATATGTATGTGTACCAAGGTTTGGTGTCAGAATGACAGAGATATTAATTGGAAACTTCGCTTTGCTAATACCATTAAAATTAGTTAATTAATTATTCCGTCCTCCAATTTAGCTTCTTTCTGATTTTCCCTTGGCAAGAACTTTAGCTTTAAACAGTACCTTTAAACATAACTTAAGTTGAGTCAAGAAGCTGTCATGCCATCAACATACCCTGCTCCTATGTATCCCGAAGTCACTACAGCTTCTCCTGGACCACGAAACACACAAGTTAGATTATAGCGTTTATCACGACTGGTTTGAACATTATCCGAGAATTGCACAACAACAATATTGGTTAAAGTATCACCATACTGAAAGAGAGAATGTAAAAACCAGAAGAGAAAAAAGAAGGAAGACAGATAGATAAATAGTTTATGAATTGGTCTGGAATACACCCCAATCCGATCATACATACTCTTTGCGTACCACAATCAGGGTAACCTTGGGGCCCACTAATGCGAAGGACATTTACTGTACCTCCGTTGCCGCGGAAAAAGCACCTATATAGAAACAAACAATTCAAAATTAATAAAAGCGGGATCAACACTGACTTAATTGAAAGTCTCTTCAAGTTGCGAACCTGTCATAAAAGCCGTAAGTGTAGATACGTCCTAGAAAACCTTCCGGTGTTCGTATAGTGAACTCCATGCCCTCTTCATTGCATGTCTGAGTAACTGTAGAAGAGTAAATTAAAATAAAATCCACAGTTTTATTCGTTGATTAACTTGGGAGCATTTTCAATTTTTTCCAATTTCCATTCGATGTTCGATTGTATTTACTCACCATCCATACATTCGCCATCACTTCTGCCGATGCTGCCGCGTTCATAGAAATCATAATTTGCGGCATCAAATAAATTCGGATCATGAACATCCAGTTCGCGTGAATCACGATCACTGAGCTCACAGTTCGGGAGATCGCGCTCATCGTAAGAGGAAGCTGCTGAGTCTCTGCGCGTAGACAAATAAATAAATAATCGATCGGGTTTAGGACGCCCATCTATATTATTATCCGTACCTGTAATTAAAACTGCGACATAAAAATTCGCGACTCTCCACACATTCTCGTTCGCACTGGATTAACGAAGGCACCGATATGCTGCGTCGCACAAAGTGACGCCGCATTTTGTGTCTGGCGGCTACTTGCTTAAAGTTGTCGCTCTCTTCGCAGCGTGTTACAGATGGTCGTGGTACACCGCCACCACCCACCGCGCCACCAGTATTTCCATAAGCTGTCGGTGTTAAGCCACCATGAAGTGGTCTTACTGGATCTTCCGGGATTGGATTAATAGACCCGCCGCCATAAGGGCGGTTGAAGGGACTTTCGTAGGGAGGATAGCCGGAAATAATCGGACGCTTACCAATTGGTATACCATATTCACGGTCATATGGCCCATAGCGATCCCTTTCACGATCTCTCTCGCGTTCTCTGTCACCATAACGGTCACCGCCATACCGGTCATCATAATCCTGATCGTAGTACGATGGCGGCGGCGGCAGACGATCATAACCTAAAGATTTAAAAATGTTTAAGTTTACGAGTGAAAAAGAAGTTTTTGTTGTACATATACGTTAGAAGCATTTGAAGTTAGGCGCTTACCTGGACGTGCAGCTCCACCACCATAACGATTACCGTATTTGTAAACATCAATCGGATAACGATCTGTACCGACTGGCAAACGATTTGGCGATGAGGGGTATTTGCTTATGGTAGTTGGCGGCACTAAGGGGGCTGTGGGGTACCGTTTGGCAGAATCTGGTTCAGGTCTACGAGCGCTGTGAACGATGTCGTCAGGGCGGTAACGTCGTCCATCCGATCCGTAACGCGAACCTTCTTCGCCGGGATACCGTGACGGCGGAATCGGGGGGCCCGTACCTGGCAATTGCGGATAACGTGAGTCAAAGGAAGAAGGTCGGAAGCGGCGATCAGGGAAAAAGGTGTCCGGAGCATCACGACCAGGGTGATCGCGTGTAGGCGGGATAGGATATCGTGAAGGGTACCGACTAGCATAACGATCGTCGTTATAACCGGTAGTTAAGCCGTATGGGCGATATGGACGCTCATCGCCGGGAGGATATGGTCGCGTATGTGGTAAATCGTTTGGAAGACTGTTGTCCGTTATGGGTGGGTAGCGACCTGGTGGAACTGCTGGACGATATGGCACGTAACGATCTCTGTTTGGATAACGTGCATCATCAATTGCAGGATAACGTTCACGATCACCATAACCAGCAGGGTATCGATTACGATCGCCATAACCATCAGGGTAACGATCAGGATCGCCAAAATGATCTGGAAGGCGATCACCACCAAAGCGTTCGGGATAACGACTTGGAAATCGTTCAGCATAACGATCGCGTGGCGGATATCGTTCATCGTCTGGATAACGGCTACCAATTTCGGGAACATAGCGATCACGTTCACGATCTCTATCTCGATCGGCTGGTAAACGATCACGATCCACATTCGGATAAAGATCGCGATCAGCTGACGGATAACGCTCATGATTAGCAATTGGATAACGATCTCTGTCGTATCCTGGATAACGCTCCGAGGGATATCGTTCATCAAACGAAGGATTTGCACCTGGATAGCGACCGCGATCTTTGTCCCGTTCTCCGCCGCCAGAAGAGGGATAACGATCTAAGAAAAGTGGAAGGACGTGGTGTTAATGATGTTAGTGAGTTAGAACGTTAGCTTGTGGTACAGTGAAGATAAGTTGACTAAAATTAAGTAGTTTAGTAAATTTGCAAGCAGTGTCTTCAGTACAATTTTAGTCATTAGCCAAGTAGAATACAGTTTAGGACTTTTACTCCACTCACCGTAATCGTGAGGATTCTCGGGATATCGAGAAGGGATATCGTAAGGACGTCCAAGATCGTTCCCTGCTCCGAAATGATTACCGCCACCGCTATAGCGGTCTTCATCTTTATTTGGTGGACGCCAGTTGTGACCTGGTTGATCACCTGGCCGATTATTGTTACCCGAGGTGGAGCCGCTGCTTCCATCGTTGTCGATGCTGCCCACAACATTAACTGCAATAACGAATTCATTAAACGAACATTAATAATGAAGAGAAAATGTTCGTCGCAACGACGTCACGCTAAACTTACGCATTAAATTCTCATAGTAATCGTAATCTGCGTCATAAATAATTCGCATGCCATCTTTCTGGTTATAACGACTCAGGCGACAAGTGCGAAAACGGTCGCTGTACACCGCAGATCTGTGAAGATTAAAAACGGTTTTTTAATTTCAAATGTATTTTTAACGAGAAAATCCTCAAAGAATTGGTGGATGATCTTATCGTCGTAGTATCCCCACACAACGCCAAAGTGTGTCATTTTTCAGGTCTGCCTGCTTAGCTGTGGCAACATTAAGCGGGACGTTATTCTACACTGAATAGAAGTATAGCTTAACCGCATTATGTCTCTGGTTTTCTACCAACGCTCGACTCGTTTCGCGACCCATAAAAGTTAATCGAAGCATCAGTTTAAATGCATCAGCGTACTCACCTGCATTGGAAACTCGTCTGGCGCAGGCATTCGTCCAGACATTCACTTAGCGAACGGCCCGTAATCTCGGAATGGAATTCGCCGCCAAGTCGTGAATTTCTATAACGTTGAAAAGCGGTATCGGGGCGCCGGCCGCTGGAGAAGAGATGTGATGTAACTGAATTATCGGGATAATCGGTAGCGCGTTCTGGGAGAAAGAAAAAAGGAAAAAAGGAAGTCAACAATATGAGAACGCGAGACGCACAGAGACAGCTCAACCATTAACACGTTGACTACAATGGTTTAAGTGGATCAAAGTTATACTGGATCAACCCCTATATATGTGCTATACTGTGTATTATGATGAATATCTCTCTATCAAACTTATTGTATCACCATAAATATTGCCAAATTAGGATTGGGTTTGTATTTAAAAATACATCAAATGTATTTGATTAATGTAATAATTACTTAGTGGAACTCAGAATCTACTTCGTTATTTTTAATGATTATTTAGTAAGTACTTTCAGTATATCTTAAGAGCTCAACTCATACTAAACTAAGCTCAAACATACTTGAAAGTTCCTTAAAACATTCTCTGCTTTATAGACATTTTACGGCTTCTATAATCAACGTGTTAAATAAATGATCGACTCTGAATTAATTGAACAACAGCACAGCTGACATCTTTGTGGGCAGGCGTTAATGGACAGAAATGTTCCGTCATTCTTCTTCTTCTTCTGCTGCATGATTCGCGCAACCCACTTTAATTTATGCGGTATGCAGCAGAGTCTGGCCAACTTATTCGAAAGAGACTAAACGGGATACTTACGGTTATCTAAGCAAACGAGATCATAAAAATGGTGCGTTGGACTTGAGCTGAGACTAATGTCATCCTTTTGCGAAATGGAATCCTCTTCGGAGAGTACACATTGCTTACTCTGATCATCGAATTCAACGGAGCGGCAAAAGTATCTGTATGGAAAACGAAAAGCAAGCAATTTAAGTGGTAAATAGCGGTGTAGAAAGAGAGTGAAAGTGTCACTACAGAGGTAGATAGACATTCGATTTATTTTGATTCAATAAATAAGGTTTTCTTGATCTAGATTAAATTCTAGTAAAGAAAATACGCTTACTTTTCGGCACGCAAACACATAGTTTGGCATTCTTCAAGGGTCATATTGTTGAATATATCGACCTCGAAAGGACCGCCAAGTCTTTTATTCTCCTCTTTCACAAACACAGTGAGACCATCGCAACGACGTTCGGCTGAGAAAAAGAAAGAAAAGAAAATTAGTGATGCGAATAAAATTAGAGTGAAGAAGTTGGAAGAATTACGCTTACCATTTAAACACGTGTTCTCTAAATAGTCTGAATTGGGATCATCCTCAAGTAGTTCGGGATGTGTACGTCTCGTGAATCTAAGCAGTCGTATAAATTAATATTTAAAGCAATGAATACACATTTAGTATGCCCCAATTTGTTAGCCCCAATCGGGTTTATGAGTGTTTTAGGTTTATATACATACCTGCTGAGGGTGCAGGAACGAAGTGTGGAATCGAAGTTTGCCGAGCGACAGACGAACGAAAACTCATTCAAACACTTGTCCTCACAGTCCGATCGATTTGCGGCCGTAATCTGAACAGAAGAATTAATGTCAATTACATGGTCATTTATAATGTAATGTAATGTATTAAAATATAATATAATGTAATGTAATGAACTGTGCTTGCATTGCTTTAGATTTTTGTTACCTCTTTGATGTCCGATATGGGTAATTTTAATTTTTTGCGTGGATGCCTTTCGAAGACATATCGACGGCTTGGACATTCTCTTTCCGGTCGACTGGCTGGAAGAAAAAAAAATAAATAACAACAAATAATCGACAGCCCAAAATGAGGCTACCGATTGCCTTCATGATCTTCACTTACATGTTAAACAGATTTCATTGAAATGTACACTGTTCGGTACCAACATTAAACTTCCGATTCCCTCCGGTCCCGCTTGTTCGGACGTCAGATAGCACAGCGACTCTTCGTACTCGGTATTGCTGCCGAATAATGCGGTAATGCGACTGCCCGGCTGGAAGTCGAAGCTGGTGCAGGTGCGCACCAGGTTATTGGTTCCGGTGCGATCGCGTAGACAGAGATCTTGACATTTCTCCAGCACACGGAAGGGTGGCGAGGTGTCGCGGACCACATCGTCGTCGTAGCCCTGTAGCTGTTGATTGGGTAAACGTTCGTAGAGGACGCGACCCAGACCATTTTTGCAGGTCGTTTGAGCTGTCAATGAGTTGATAGTTTTCACAATTATAATGGCTTTAAATCTGGAAGCCTTGTCATTGAAAACTCACCAGCGGATTGTTGCAAAGTGACGCTTAACAGGGTGACGCCTATAAGCAGCCAACGAAATTGTCTTTTGATTTTTGTCATCATTTCAGCCCGCTACAGTTCACTAAACGAGTAGCTTTGTTTGAGTCATGGAACTTGATTTGGATTCAGTTGATGAACACTTTATTTCGCTGCATTATGATTAAAAAGGAGGAAAGAGATTCGTGAATTATGAAGGAAATGGAATGGAAGGAAGATGAAACATATATTGTAGCAGATTCTTAAGATGACTTTTAACCAGATTGGGAAAATATATATCACATAATCTTGGAATGTTATTAATAATCATATCATCACTCATGATTTTGTACTCGTATATACATATGTATACTATTATGTGTGTATCTCTCAATAATTATTTTAAGATTATGATATTTTCGCCTTTACAGAATCAATTCGTATAAAACAATTCCAAATTAAATAAGATTGTATATCAGCTATCAGATTGCATAGTACATCATCCAATATAATGTGTATATTAGATGAGAATCATTATTACATGAGAAGAGAATAGAAATCTTATCCAACTCTAAGTTCTCTCTAAGAGACCATCAAAATGTTTTCTCAGTGATCTCATTGATTAACTGATCGAATCTAATATTATAATTCATATCATTTTGAATTTTTCTAATTAAACGAACTAATTTTTAAGTTTTTATAAAATTGCGACCATTTTTTGTGGCCAAATTTTGTATTATGTCATGTTTTAAATAACATCTGAATAAAGCCAACTTCACACACGGTTGAACAACATTAATTTTATGTGGTCCAAAAAAGACAAAAATTGGACTATGAATTCTTCTTCCATAAACACCGAGACAATTTATTTTATTATTATCATTATTCTAAAATTTGCTATATTAGAGTTTTTTCATCAACTAGAAAGGGTCAAGGGGAGGGCGGTGGAGGGCGGTGTCGTGCCGTTAAAAGAAACAATTCAATATAATTTCAAAATCATAACCAAAACCATTCACTGGAATGTTCAAAATGCGTAACGAATCTGCAGCGTCAATGGCGCCGATAATCATAATCTACAAACCACAACAACAACAGCAACATGAAGTATGAATAAGAATAACAACAACAATTTTAGAATTCAAATACTTCTGTTCCACTCCGAATGCTATTTCCGGTCTTTTGTTGCCAGATTTCAAAATTTAGGAATCGAAAAATGAAAAAAAAAAGTACAAATCAGAGAAACCAAAAATTGAGCTGTTGATTTCATGTCCCTTTAAACTTTGATGATCTGTTTATTTAATGGCGTTGGTCTCGTTTAGAAAGAGTGATTGAATGTTTTCGAGCCTTGAATCTTATTCATTATTATATTTTATGAATTAAATAGACGCCGAAATCTAATATTGAATTTATTGTGATCAAATATAAAAAAATTGATTAATTTAATTTAGTTATTCAACTCTTTAAACTCGGTCATTATGCGTTTATTACATTTCTTTTTACTATTTATTCATTAACGTTTTCATGCATCGTTTAAATTCGTAACATTATATAACATAAAAAAAGATTCATCCAAATATGAAAATTATATCTAAAATGTATGGGTTTAATTGTGTTTAAAATTTATTGCTTTATTAATTATAATAATATTTCTATTATTTTTTAATTACTACTATATACATTTTATAATTATTATCTTCATTTGATTTACGATTTATAAAATGATTACTTGTTATTTAATAATACGTTTATTTATACGTTTATTTATTTTTTTCTTTAATTTAATTAAGTTAATATTAATAACAATATAAAATAATATAAGATATTGGTTTTTTTGTTAAAGTTTCCAGTCATTAGTATTTAATTATTTATTTCAACCTAATTTTCAATTGATTTGGAAATTTAAATTAATAAATCCATTAAAAAAGAATTTAAATAGCTTCATAAGCAATTTATTAGTCTAAAAAATTAAAGCCCAATGTATCAGAAAATGTATCAAGAATTAAATTAGTTTAATATTTTAGTAAATATTTATAAATATTTGGTTAATTAATTTAAGTTGTTGTACATAACCTTAAATTATTCATTAAATTGGTCATTAAACTAATTTATTAAATTCACTTTTTGTCCATTTCTCCTGTCATTTGTTTATCCATTATTTTATCCTTTGGTTCATTCATCCAAATTAATTATGTAATTAAAAGCCCAACAATTTTTAATGAACAAGGAAATAAGGTCCTTATTTTGCAAACATTAAAATTAAAAAATTCATTAAGTAATTCAGCAATCCAAATAAAAACACCAATAAAACGTAATTTCGTTAAAAATTACCTGAGTTTAAATAATTAATTCAAGTTTAATTGATCGCCTTTGGTTTGTTGTTGTAAATACTTATTTTTTAAAAAAGTATCCTTGGAAAAAATAATCCCTAAAATAAAAAACAATTTCAGTGATAATCTTGTTGTGTTGAAGTCTTTTTAATTTTTTTATAAAATTAATTAATTAAAAAGTGTTTATATTTGCATAATGCTTTATAGTTGATATATTATGCTTTATATTTTATATATATATTATCTTTTCTGTAGATTGTATATTCTTTAGTTATTCAAAATAATATTAATCAAAATCACATCAAGGATTTTATTTCTTTATATTTAATTGAGTTTAAATTCTTGTATTTTATTTTATATGCACGAACCTACGAAAACTTATTCTTATTTTTTAAAGAGTTCAAGGATTTTAGGGACGAGTAGCCACTTAAAGGACACTAAGTATTATGTAAAAAATTATGTTTTTACTTTTCACTTACACTTTCTTATTTTTATTGCTTTATTTAATTAATTTTTTAATCTTTTTCCTTATTTTTTACTTTGACATTTTATCCAGCTTCCAGTTGTTTAAATTAAGTGAAATTTTCAATTCTTCAGTATCCAGAAATTTCACTTTATTCTAATTCTAATTTTTTTTGTTTTTTTTATCCTTGATTAATTTTAATTATCCTTGAATTTCACTTTGAATTCAATTCTTGAGCTCGAAGGACACTTTTTCTGCATTGGATCCTTGCCGAATGACCCTGAAAAAGCAGGAGTTCTCGGAGCGGGACGTTGATTCGAACACTCAACCGATCGGTGGAAAATTTCGCGACAAACTGAATCTTGTGGCGTTGGTCATCAACTGTATGCAGTGCGATGTTGGAAATTATTTAGGGAAAACCATACCATGGCTGATCATTATGATGGTGCTGATGATTAACAGTCCCCCCCGGGGCTACAGAATCACCAACACTAATACCAGAACCGACCATGTCACAGATCCACACAGAAAAAACGAACAACAAACAACGTCAAAGCCATAATCAACAGTCTGCTGCAACAACAATAATATTTAAATTACAATAATGAAAAAATAAAGTGAAATGAATTTAAAAAACAAAACCAAACACACACACACGCATGCTATTTTAATTATCTGTGTACACGCTCTGAAGCAAAAGGGACACAAAACAATACGTAATCAGAAACAATCCATTCTCAATAACTTTGCTGGAGTACCAAAGAGATCAGCCGCAACGATCCGCAACAACGAATGCGTCCAAACGGCGGCGGTGGTGTTGTTGGTGGGCTGACTGCAGCACGTACCACGGCCGATCGTCGCAGGTGTTATAATTGCGGGTACTGGAGGAGTGTTGTCACTGGTCCCTGGACGCCCCAATGATCAATGATTGTTAGTGAAAAGTTTAGTGTTACACCATCATCCACATACGCAGAACACAAAACAAATACTCACCCATTCCTAGTTGGTGCTTTTTAACAACAACAACAACAACAACAGTAACAGTAGCAACGACTGGCAGATCAACGTACGAGGAACCACCTCTGACACATGACCATTACTATATGACGATTATGTTGGCGATAGTGATGACCACAGTGATGATGATGCTGAGAAAGATGATGAGGAAGATGATAATGATGATTATTCCGCTAGTAGCAAGGATAGTTTACATAGTAGACGCTTCCTTTCTGCTTCCTCCTCCTCGCCGTTCTTCCTTCTTCTTGTCATTTACTTTCCCTGTCATTTCTTCACTTCCTCATCCTCATTCTCCGTCACCCCCTCTCCCTATCATCCTTCTTCAAAGTGATCGATATCTCTTTATGGAACTGCGCCACTCGGGTATCCAAACGTTGGTGTTCGTCTTGAAGGCAAGGTTGAACAAAAGCTACCTCTGCCAGTACTGCTGCTGCCTCTGCTGCTACACTAACAACTGCTGCCCGTAATTTTATGCACCCCTCCACCACAAAATGGATCCAACAAACCTGGATTTTGAGTACCGCGAACTCTTCATGAAGCTTTGACGATTGGCTATTTTTATTGTCGTGTTTAATACTTTTTTATTGGTATGAAAGAAGAAACTATAACCAAATAATGTGCCGGAGTATATAAAAGTACAAATACACACTCACATTTACATATTGTATATAGTTATTGCAGAGTATGTTTCTAAAATGATTGCTATTATTATTCTTGTTAATTTTGTTATCGTTGTTGTTGTTGTTGTGGCAAACCAACCGTAACTAGAACGATTGTTAGGAAGCCGAAAAAAACCAACAACAGAACGCATTCCGAAATAAAAACGTTCATTCACATGCTCAGCTTATTTACTGTACACATCCGGATAAAATATAGTTTTCGTGAACCCAAAAAAATAGGAAAAATGTGAAAAATCAAACTCTAAAAATAATTATTCGACTACACAAAAAACTAGGCGTTTTTGTATTCCCTCAAAGCCAATGATTTGAAATAAAAACGCATAAAAAACTTTTCAAAGCCAAGAGTAAAAAAGCGCTTCTATCCAATGATGACGATCGAATGACGATGATTATGATAATGACAGAAAAATGTTTACTATGAAGTTTTACAGTAAGTAAAAAAAACAAACACAAGCGGAAGTTAAGTTCTATGAAGCAACTTAATTGGCAAAAAAACAAAATTCTATTGAATAAAAAATTGTCAAAGACAGACATTCTTTTTCACAATTAAAATAATTTGAGAATTTGTCAAAATTATTTGGAGAAAAATCACTAAAATAGGTCGCTCTCTCTATCGAACTTCATAATGATCATTTTCTAAAAATTGATAGACGTAAATTGAACGGAATTCACACTTTCGGGTTTACGAGTACGATGTCAAAATTACCCTCTCATACTTTAGAGAAGTTTCATTAACGTAAACACTCATTCTTTAATTTATTCATTAATTTATTCATTCACTTATAAATAAAATTCTTTCGCTTTTAAAATTAAATTCTCATAAACAAACCTTTTGTGACAAAAACCAAACCGAAATTATGGCGAATTTTGAAACAAAAGCTATCCCTGTCCCCATGTGTACAGTCCATCATGTGTACGGATACATGCGCTTCCTGTTGGCGGACTCTAAATTTATTCTTTGGAGAACTATGTTAAGGGTAAATGACCTTGGAACATGGCACAACTTGAAAGCCAACGCCGCTGGACTTGGATAATGTTTGAAATTTCCATTACGGTTGGTTGATTTGTGATCCATTAAATCCGAGATTGGACTTAAATCTGTGGGACTTGAAAATAAATACGAACCTTCAAATTAAACAATAACAAAAAATTCAAATAACTTTTCAACTCAGTTCAACTCAACTTAAGTTCTTAAGACTTTTTAAATTTTTAGTTTCAAGAAGCTTAAATTTAGACAATTTTGGAATTTTTGGAATAATTTTGGATATCTTTCCATATCTCTCGCTTATCTCTCTCTTTCTCTCTATCTCTTTCTCTCACTCTCTCTCTCTCTCTCTCTCTGTCTCTCTCTCTCTCTCTCTCTCTCTCTCTCTCGATATAGTATAATTTTATTCCCAGAGTTGATAAATATATTTTATTATTTTATAGAGAACAAGAGACCACACGTAATCCGAGATTATTTAGGATTGATTCTTGGGGAGGAGGTCGAATATTTAGGAACAAAACAACAACACATTCTTGAACTTAAAACCGCAACCTTTTTCATTATGTCCAAACCTCTTTCAGCGGAGTGTGCCACAAGTATTGGATCCCTCTACCACCGCCATTCGACACCACCCACTTGAGATTGATTTATCTCTCAAGAGATTATCAATACCTCGCAGCCATCAAATGACTTCTAGCTGAGGAAAAACAATAAGAAGAATAATAACAATACGAAGAAGAACAAATAAAAGAACAATATTAAAAAAACACGAAAAACCAGAAGAGTTACTAATTCCCATAGAAAAAGAATTGTAGGAATTGTGTTGAGGGCGATATCATTGGGAAGAGATGAAAATAGAAGAGAACAAGAGAAGAGAAGTGATGAAGTATTAATGGAGGAGCCTCAGAAGTCGTTCATGCCTTCACATTGCGGTTTATTGCGAAAAATCAATAATAAACATCGACAATCAATATGACGGCGATGACGACCTTTTTCCAGATGCCACAGCAACTGATGAACATCAACCACAATAGCAATGATAATAATAAAATAAAATAATAACAATCACAATAATAATCATATCACTGCTATCATCAAAAGAGCAATAACACACTTCAGTAGTGCCGCAAAATGCAATGCGTAAGAAAATGAAACATTGAATCAACGAAGAATAACGAAAGCGCAACAGCACCAAAGATTAACCCATTTTGATAAAGATTTCAACAAATGATTGAACAATATGTATACACAACAACAACGACACGATAAACAATAACAACATCATTAACATCCACATCATTAACTTGCTCATCGACAATATGAAGAACAAGCAGGAACAACAACAAAAAAGGAACGACAACATTGATTTGTGTGGCAACACTAGACACAAATTAAAAGCAAAGATTAAAGCCACATGGTAGCTACAAAGTTTATGGTAACAACAACACTTTGCCTACAAGATTTGATAACGTAATAATTAGACGTCTACTACTGCAGCTTTCAGGTGGCCAGGAGGATTTTTCTTGATTAATCCTTAAACTCGTTTCGAAGACGATCTGAATATCTGATGTCGCGGGCATCTATTCTCTCGTCTGCTGTTGTTGTTGTGTTCAATAAAGACTGTTTCTCGTTGTTTTTGTTGTTATAATTTGTTAGTTCTTCTGATTTCATAATCACTTTAATCAGTTTAATCTGTTTAAAACTTTGAAAATATCATATTTAATGTCTCAGAAAAAGTGTCAAAATTTATTAAACTAAAAAGTAATTTTGACGACTTAATATTTTGTAATGGTTTATTATCATCAATGGTTCATTAAATTAATTTTATTTATTATGAACTTTAAGAATTTGTAAACTTTTAGATATAAAGTTTAAATTAACAGCCTGCAAATTCACCTCCGCATATGCATGGTGTAATGAAAGCTTAAAAAGTGTTATACGAAGCAATGTGGGTAAAACAGTTTAGTACAAATTCTGGGCTGCAACCCGACAGTTTCGAGATTGAATTCTGTAAGTTATTAAATTACGATACTTATTAATCTGTTGAGGGAACAAAGCCAACAGGGAAGTTTAGTTTATTGTATCAAAAATAGTCTGGGCCAGAACCGAAAAATTATTTCGGAGTGAAGCCGAGTCCCCATCTGGTGACAAAGCATTGAAGCAACATGAAATCGTTTATAATGTCAACTCTTTTGAGAATTTAGAGAAAAGAACGAAGAAAATTTCTTACAATTAATAGAATATAAACAGTAAGAATTTTTTTTTTGTGTAAAAACAAAATTTACTATAAAATACAGATATTTTCTGAAAAGATCTAACAAAGACCTGGCGCTTTTGTTATATTATATATATATAATATAAATATTTTTGCAAAAAACGCAGAGTTGTGCTAACAAGATATTCCGGTTATAATTTCGAATTTGTTGATTTGTCTACCAACTTTTTAATACTAAAAAAAATTGAAATAATTAAAGTTAATAATTATCAAGTATTCCATTAAATTTACAGAGACTAACTCTCTTAGCATGTATTAAAATATATACTTTAGTTCATTTACCGTTTTATTTACATTTATTGGTAGTACAACTAATATTAATTAATTAATTATTATTTAACTTATTTGACTTCACTTTATAAAAACTCTGTTAAAACTATTAAAGGTTCTTTAGTAAATTTATTAGTTTTTATTAATAGATAATATTTTGCAATTAATTTTCTATTTATTATTTCCTTTTATTTTATACTTAACAGTGTGTTTTAACGTAAAAACTAAATACATTTTTTCTAACTATCCGCGCAGTTCTGTTCCATGTTAATTAAGTACAAAATAAAAATATATGTGTGATAATCAAATTGATATTGTTTGTCTTAATAAATTTTTTAACTCTGTTTAAGAAAATATATAAATACAGTAAATTAAAATAGACCAAATATTCGTTAATATTAAGAAATATTCAAATATTATTGCTTTTTTAATTCACTCAAGAATTTTATTGACTCGATTTGATAGATGTTAAGGATTCTGATTAATTGCAATATCTATTATCGGAATTTAATATTGAATTTGCAAAAAATTTCATTAGTAATTAAAATAAAATCAAGAAACTTCCTTGATGTAAAGCATCTTGTGTCAAAATTGCACTAATTATCTGTTATCAGAGGATTTCATAAATATTTTACATAAAACTAATGGAATGGCGTGGATTTAATTATTTCCAATATTTATTATTATTATTTAAAGATATGTTTTTCACTACTTTCACAAACTCTTTTGTGAATACTTTTGAGAAGTATACTACCAGCAATCTTTCTATATAAACTCATTGAGAATTTTTAGTGTTCTAGATTTAGGTAGGATTTAAGGCTCTACCAAATAGAAACTCAATGATAAAAAAATGTAGTCAAAAATGCTACGCCTTTAGTGTTTACTTCAGTATTAATACATGTATTATTAAAATAATGTTTTAATGTTACATGTTATTTTACATGTTTAATAAACAATTCCAATGTTACAATGTAAGAGTTATAACTCAATATTGATTTATTGATTGATTGATGTGTAGTTCATGAAAGAGAACCAACCAGAGTTTCTGTCAATATAAAAATTTTCAAAACATGGAAGACGTTTGCAAGGAATATTATAGGGAATTCACATTAAAATATAAATACTTTTAGTTCACACAGGCAAAAGAGGGTCTTAAATGGTTATAGTGTTAAATATATAAACTTACTGAATAAAACTTTACTTAAGAACTTATTTTCCAATAAAACATTATAACAGCAAAACTGGGCCCGGTCCACCTACTTTTACACTACTTATACAGTATAGCTCATGAAAACAAATTTATTACCACGAAAATAAAGTTTAAATTTCAACACAATAATAAAACAACTAAGCTAGTAATTTTGTTTTAAAAACAGGTAACGACCAGGCCGACTATTTATACAAAGGCGTAGCTAAGACTCATGGAGCCCGGGACGGTTAATCAACTTGCAGCCTCAAAAATTCTTGGAATTCAATAAGTCAATACTTGATTTAAGGTATAAGGTAGCTGTCCTCATAACCACTTATTTCCTCTAGTTTCAGTTTGTATTTCACTCTATAATGCTACTGTTCTGCAATCAGAAATCTAAATAAATTAAAAATTATATAAATAAATAATGTTGTTCAATAAATAAAGAAGAGTTGTGTTTCTCCCCTGTTCTTCTTTTCAGTTATGGCATCATACAGTATCAAGTGGCGAAAAGGCAGAAAGCTTTGCAGATCATGTTGAGTGATGAATAACAAGAGCAACAACAACAATAACAAGAAGATACTCATTTTAAGCTGGGTAGCTATTAAGCTCTACATTGGGATGTATTATGGACTATCGAGAGGTGGACGTCCTTTAAAAAGTGATCGAGGTCCGCAGATAGCACAAGTTTTGGTTTTATTTTTTTATATTTTAATAAAGCTACTAATTGTTAATATATTTCTTTTTGTGTAATATTTTCCACATTTCTTTCATTTATACAATTTATACTGAAACGACAAACTTTGCATATTTTAAGAACTCAGATTTCTATTTCACATACTTGGATTTTCACTTTATCGAGCTTTGTACTAAATAAACAACAACTGAAACTGAAGCAATCTGTGTATTATGTGTAAACAGAAATAAAATAAGTAAATTTTATTATTCACTGCAAATTCTTGTATCAAAGAACTTTCCAAAGTGAAATGAAAACTACTTTTGCTTATCTTTTTTTATATTTTAATAAAGCTAGTAATTATTAATATATTTTTTTTGTGCAATATTTTCCACATTTTTTTTCGTTTATAAAATTTATACTGAAACGACAAACCTTGCATATTTTAACAACTCAAATTTCTATACATGATGGAACACTATTATGACTACATAACGTTTTTCCAATTTTCTCTTTTGATTTCTACTATTTTACAATTTTTATAGGTTGTGCAGAAAATATTGTTTCTAATACTGATGTAATTAAATATTCAAGTTCATCAAGCGATCTTGCAGACGACGCAATTGTTCATTGTTGCCTAATTTTTCAGATTCTGACTTTACAGCTGTCAGATGATTGTTGGCCTCAATTGACTTCTTATCCAATTGCTGACGATTTAAATTGAATGCGTATCTAAAAATCAAAAAACCAAAAGTAATTTACGAATGTAAAAGCGAAGAAATACAGAAAAAACTCACCCAACAGAAGCAAATCCCAGAACAGCGCCAAAGATAGTCAAAGCCAAGAGAAACAGGGCAATTTTTGAATTTGACACTCTTTCCAAACCTTCAAATCCGTAAAAGGGATCCGGATTTGAGTCGAAATTTGGGCGAGCTTCCCAGGCTCTGAAGGAAGAAAAAGAAAGACAAACGATTTCAAATTAAATAAAAATGAAAGTGGACCGCTAAAGAGTTACCTATGAAAGTCTGTAGTATGCATGCCTGCCCATCGAGGACTGTTGGAGTTGGTGGTGAAATCCTCCATAACCGACCATAATCTTTGATCATAATCATGGCGTAGGTCTGGCTTTCTTAATATATGATAGGCTTCTGAGATTTTTACGAACTTAGCGGTCTGATCGGGACAGCTTTTTGGGCCCTTAGCATCGGGATGGAACTGTGAAGGGAAAGGAAAATGGTTCTCTTTGAAAGTGTATACCAGGATGTAACCCTTCTCACCATTCGTTAGTGAATAATACGTTGGTTATTAACTGCGCGGTTCTGTACTCACCTTCTTTGATAACTGCACAAAAGCCGATCGAATATCTTTGCTATTGCAATCCTTGGGAACTCGCAGTATATCGTAATAAGTTTCCAACTTCTTCTGAATCCTGGTGGACTTATTTCGGTGGTTAAGTTGTCTCACCCTGTAAATATTTTTTTTAATTTTGCGAAATAATCGAATGACGTCACTTATTAAACGTACGACTGCAACAAAATTCCTTGCTTTAGTTGCCATGAACAAGATTTGTACATCGTTTTCTTTTTTTTACGCCTCTAATTTGCACAACAAAATTTTTAATAAAATTATCTAAAATTATTTTTCAAAATATCTATGAAAAAAAATTAACAACATTTTAAAGAAAAGTTTTTTCAACTACTGAAAAATAAAATTTTCTATCAAATATTAGAATCAGCTGTTGCTGTGATGATTTTTTTATTTGTTGTGACTGAGTGCAGTAGAAAGGTTGAATTAGACAAACACAAATAAATTAACAATCCATGAATTTAAATTAAGATTCCTTTATATTCAAGACCAAAGGAACTAAAATCAAAATTAAGTAAAAATTAAAGTAAAACACAGATTAATATTCAACAAAACTGGTTGGCATATCTTCGGCTAAAAATATTTCTTTTTCTTGTAAGGGTTACCATGCCTCACAGAGGCTCAACAAAAAAGTTGAGAATCGCGAGTACGCATCCTCGAAACTGAACAAATTATTTAATGTTGCATAAAATTAATTGAAAACTTTAAAGTACAAGGACAGCAAGTCCGCTTGTTCGAATTTCAACATTCGAATAAGTATAAAATCCCTGGAAAATGTGGGTTTTTCCTATGATATTATGACAGAATGCTTGCCTCCAGAAGTCATCTTGGATATTCGTATCTTCATTAGTCTCCAGATCCTTAAAATGAATGTTATAATTGACTTTCATATGGATATAACTCTTGTCATTGAGACAATCATAAGCCTAGAAAATGCAGATATCATTTAGGATTTACGTCAAATCCACAACAACCATTTCCCTGCAATAAATCTGGATATGGATGAATTTAACTTTTGAATCCATATTATGGTCTTTACTTATTTCCGTCACATGAGAAAGAAATTAGATATCAATAAAAAGGACATTTTCATTAAAAGGAAAAGATTACATCTCATGGGAAATAAAATATGATGTATTCATAATAATTTCGTTTGTATGGTAATAATAGGTGAGCGTAAATGAACACTGACACTGTTTTGCAAATGAATTCTTACAAATACAAATACACATACAATATATAGATTTACAATTATAAATAAAACAATTTTTGTTTTTAATATTTGGCTTCAGGTTAGAAAAAAATTATGAATTTTGGTCTGCTTCTGGTTCTGAATACTTTTCGATTCGCACACAATTAACATTTTATTTTTGTCATATTGTATTGTCATATTATGGACTACCGTGCATACATCGATATATTGAAGAGAAATTTGAAGCCAAGTGCTGGAAAATTGGGCGTTTCTCAGAGATATTATTTTCAGCAAGATAATGATCCCAAAAACATGGCTCACAATACCAGGATGTACTTGGCGTACAATGTTCCACGTATACTCAAAACACCACCACAGAGTCCTGATCTCAACCCCATTGAGTATATGTGAAATATGCTTGAGAAAAGGATCAGGCCGCATCATATTAGCTCAAAGTCGCGACTAAAAGATGGTCTTCAGGACGAATGGGTCAAAATCGAACTACGCTATGTATAGAAAGTTGTGGAATCGATGCCGGACCTTTTTAAAGTCATTATTAAAAATATAGGCTACCCCACAAAATATTAAAAAAAGCGTTCACAGTTTATAAGGATTTTTAGTTACCTTGTTTGTGAGTGTACGAAGACTTTATTGGAGCTAATTCAGTGACTTTGGTGCGATTTTAGTTAATAACTTTTGGATTAATTGATGAAATTGGTTTATTTTTTTGTTAAATTGAAGGAAATGGCTTAGTAAACAAAGCTGTATTAAAATTTTTTTTAAAATTCTTGGTACACATTACCTTTTTTTATCAATAAAGTTTTTACCAAGTGCTGTACGAAGACTTTAGTGGAACACTGTATATTGTGGGTAACTCAAATGTGGAAACCGATCGTCATTGTGATATTTCATCAAATTTGCGGAGGGATATTATCGAGAGTTTGCAGAATATGTTGCATGCTGAAAATGAATTAGTGCGACTTTCTCAAACTGCTCTCGATCAAATGCCATCTGATGAATATGCAATTGTGATTCGAGCATATATATATATATTTACACCGAAAATGGAAAAACAACAAATGCTTACCACAGAGCATAACAATAAAAGCAATTCATCACTGATTTAAATGAATTCGAATTGATTTCTTTATTTTCTTTTTTGCACTACGAAGTGTGCAGGGGGTTCGCTAGTATTACATATACATTAATCATTAAAAGTTAATTTCCGACCGTATGCTTCAATCGCAATATACTCCAAATATGTAGCGTGCAAACAAACAAAAATCCAAAACCAGTAAGAAAGCTATATTCGCCCTGGCCGAATCTTAGATACCCTACACCTAAAAGTTTTTAGGAATTTTAGGAATTAAGGTTTTATACCAATGAATTTTTTTATAAATTGATTCTATATTTATATGTCTTATATTCGTTTTATTTGCTCGTTTACAAGTCCGAAGAAAGAATATTTATACAAAATTTCATATTAATTGACAACATATCTAAAATTACAGACTTAAATAAGGATTTATGTAGGACAATTGTGCCATATTACCCTTCCGTCTATGTAACCTAAAAGTATGCGCGCTACGCCCATTTTGTGCAACGTAAAATATAATAATGTCGCTGGATATTGAAATTTTATTGTCATATCTTAAAAACTAGAAGAAATATGTGGTTATTAGGAAAGCTATCTTATAATCACATTTAATCACAAACTGGTATAAATAGTAGGCGTGGTCGTTACCCATTTTCAAAACAAAATAATTGGATTAGTTGTTTTATTATTATTGTGTTAAAATTTAAGTTTTATTTCCGTGGTAATAAATTTGTTTTCATGAGCTATGCTGTATAAGCAGTTTTTTGTAAAACAAGTTGTTATCTAAAGTTTTATTCAGGAACTTTATATATTTAACAATATAACCCTCTTTTGCCTGTATAACCTGAAAGTGGGCGGATCACGCCCATATTTGGCACATTAACGGATAATGCTACTCTATATCCAGGAATGAATTTTGTTGTCATAACTAAAAAACAACGGCTCATATCACATTTTTACTAAAAATAGGCGTGGTAGTGGACCGATTTCAACCTTCGTGGACCTCCACACCCTAAGAAAGAATATTTCTGCAAAATTTCCTCACGATATCTTTACCGGTTCTCCTGTAATCGTGATTTCAACAGACAGACAGACAGACGGACGAACATGGCTAAATCGAATCAGGAGGTCACGCTGATCAAGAATATATATACTTTTCTATACCTATCGTCTCTATTTTTATGCGTTAAACATTTCGTGACAAAGTGAATATACCCTTAACCTTAAGGTGTAGGGCTGGGATGCACAAATTAGCTTACGCGGGCAGTTTGCCCGTACGGGCACGCCGCGAGCTCCGCGGGCACTTGACAAAATGGCGTACAAACAAGAGAACAAATTTGCAGGGCAGAGTGACCAGGTTTAAAGATAAATTCTTAAGATCTTCGTTTGTTAATACAAAATTTGTTTCATTTTGTGCAAACATTTTTTATTTTTTACTGCAGAAGAATATAAATTGTATAAAGATAATAGGGTATTTATATTGAAGCGTTTTGAAAACTTCATTAAAAAATATTTCCACACCTTGCAATAGAAATGTTCAACTTTTATGAAAATGTGTATATGGTTACCCTAATTGCAAGCTGATCGAAAAATTACACACAAACACATGAATGTTCTCGATTTTACAGATAAGAATATGTACTGAGAGAATAAAAGAAGGCACTTCAAATATTTCTTGACGAATGCTTGAAACTTAAAAAAAATAATGCCAAAGTCGGTGCAACTTTCATTTATCCCCTTTACAAAACAAAAAACACATATGCGACATCATTCACGGAAATCAGTCAGTTTTTGGAAATAATTATTGGCAAGCTGAAAGTAAGTGTCAGTATATATAATTTCTTTCAGTGAATCTCATCATCTCATTGGCTGTTGGATACATATAAGCAAAAATATATTTATGAGTACCCAGCCGGAATTGTCACATTTAAAAAATTACAAACAAATGACCTTTATAATGACAAATAATGCCCAGCTACCTAAGCGTCCTTATTTTTTATTGCTGTTGTTAGTGTTACCTGTAGCCAACAACAACAAAAATAATATAGACTCTGAGGTGTATTCAAGGAAATTGAATTCCAGGAATAGTGATTGAATATATAAAAAATGCAAAATATAAGTGGTTTTTTTAGTTTTTTAAATTACATTGGCTCATTATTGAAAGTGTTTTCAAAGTGAATAGAACTGATGCATTGCATTCTGGATAATTAATATTAAATATAAATAAAAAAATTAAACATTAATTTAAATATACTGCCATTTCCTGTTGGGTGTTCATGTTATAAGCTTGCGGAATTTCATAAATACAGTGGGATACTTTAAAATGAGTGCTGCTAAAAACAAAGCCGGCAGTTTTAAATCCGAAGCTACAATTTCTTTGCAGAGAAAAGGGTGGTCAAACTCAGTGCCTAATATGCAAAAAACACATTATAAGTAAATTTTATAACGTTAAAAGACATTATGACCGTTACCGTTACGAAGGCAGATCTCCAATTTGCAAAACCCATTCGAGGACAGATTTGCAGAGTTAGAGCCCTTAAAACTTAAATTAAAATTATTTTTAATTCCGTTTTCTGTGGATCCATTTGAAGCACCGTCCGAAATACAAATGGAACTTTGTGATCTGCGAGGCGATACTATTTGAATGAATTATTATAAAGAGGAAGCTTGCATTATTAAATTTTATACACGCCTCGAATCAAGGCTCTCGATACTGAAAAGTTTCGACATTTTCGCAAATTTGCCGCGGAAATAATTGCTATGTATGAAAGTACATACATACATATGTATGTGAACAATTTTGTTCACTACTTATTATAATTTAAAAAGAATAAAACTAAGAAACCGTATTTCTGATGTAAACACCGCAGCCATTTTGCGCCTCTCTTCCTGCAAGGACATCGAGCCCAACATTGAAGGAATAATTTTAAGAAAACTTTCTCAAGTGGATAATGATGATGATTAATAAATTTGGAAACAAAAAAAAAATTGTAATAATTATTTCAAAACTTGTTTTAATTATTTAAATAAGAATAATATATATTATTTAAAATTATCAAAAGGAAAATGATGTTGTATTAATTCATTATAAAAAACACTTGCAAATAATTATTTGGTGATGTTGTTCCACTGTGCAGTCTTTCCGTTGTCAATTGTCGATAATTGACAGCTTGTGATTGGCTGGGTTTTTATCTGATAGAAAAATTGTGTGCATAACTATTGTACCACTTGTCCACGCGCGTAGATATTAATTCGGGTTTATTCAATTTCTTGTACCATGGTATTATAAGATTACCAGAAATAATTTACTAAAAATGTACATTCCTAAATTTCTAGAGGATGAATTCAGTCAAAAGTTTGATATATTGCAAATGGTATGAGAACTTGTTGGTGTTTTAAAGAGAGGGTTCAAAAGACCTAAAGTTTTAATGCGTACGCCACTGTCTCCAACACTTCCGTCTCAACTTATCCCCCTCACCAAGCTCCTACGGGCAGTTGCTGAGCTCGCCAGAATTGCTACGGACAGCTTTGCTGAACATTCCTGGTGTAGGGCATAAATATTAGGCTGCTCGCACACTGCATGCGTTTTTCGTTCGTGCGAATTCTGACGAAAACATGCGAGCGATCTCATTGCATGTTATTGATTGTAAATGCGCACATTGAAGCACTGTTCCGTCGTCAGAATTGCTGCGAAAAGTTGCGAATTGCGAACGATCCCATTCGAATGGGATCGATTTGGCCATGTCCGTCCGTCTGTCTGTCTGTCTGTTGGTTGAAATCACGATCACAGGAGAACCGGTGAAGATATCTTGTTGCAGATATATTGTTTCTTGTGGTGTGCAGGTTGGTATTGAAAATGGGCAAAATCGGTCCACGACCACGCCTATTTCTTATTAGAAATGTGATATCAGCGTTCGTTTATAAGTTATGACAACAAAATTTCATTGTATAGAGTAGCATTATCTGTTAATATGCCAAATATGAGCGTGATCTGCCCACTTTTAGGTTACTCAGGCAAAAGAGGGTTATATTGTTAAATATATAAACTTCCGGAATAAAATTTTAGATAACAACTTGTTTTTCAAAAAAACATTATTACATCAAAACTGGGTGCGGTCCGCCCACTATGAAAACGAGTTTATTACCACGGCAATAAAGTTTAAATGAACACAATAATAAAAGAATTAAGCTATATAGTTATTTTGTTTGGAAAAGGTAATGACCACGCCTACTATTTATACAGAGGCGTAACTAGGACTCATGGAGCCCGGGACGGTTAATCAACTTGCAGCCCCAAAAATTCCTAGAATTCAATAAGTTACTACTTGATTTCCACAACTGCCGCCCCCGACATTGTGCCGCCCAGAGTGGACCGCCACCCCTAGCTTCACCACTTTTTTCAAACTTTTAGGTGTAGGGTATCTAAGATTCGGCCAGGCCGAATATAGCTTTCTTACTGGTTTCTATATTTGATGTTCAATCTGTGGCGGACAGGGGTTCGAATACAGAACCGAGCAGAAGAACATTTTTGGAATTTTATATTTTAATTTAGATTATTTATATTTTTCACTTTTTAGTTAAATTATTAATTTATTTGTTTATCTGCATGTGAAGCACATTGTAGTACATTTGTGCAGCGCATTTCAGATATGTATTTTATACTAAATATATTGTGCAAATTGTGCATAAAATACACAAATTGTCAATGTTGTTTTAGCCGTTATTGACCAAACCTTTTGTGGGCATATGGGTAGATATATGCATATTAGCCAGCAGCATATTTCTGACAAGTTACGGCCACAAAATTAATTAACTCGACAGTTAAGCTGTTATGGCACTTTTCTCGGAAACTACAAAACATAGATCCTTCCGGTTTGAAGCATTCTCTCCAGAATTGATTAGAGGTCGGTAAAATATTTATAGTTAATACCGTAATTTAAAACAAAAATTGCGACCAAAAATTTTCGTTCGGACTTTTTTTTCCAAATTTTAACTTTGACATTAATTTTCTCAAAAACTGTTTGACATAGGAACCTCATTTAAGAAGGATATTAAGAAGTGGATATTTGGCTTTGAAAATCAGCAAGCAAAAGTTATCTAGGTCAAAGCATTATTTTTTAATATTTTTTTTTTTCGATGTTAAGTCGAATTTTTATAAAATGGCCCCTCCCATCTAAACGGGGGGAAATTGACCCCCTCCCATACGATTTTTTCTTGTCTCGATCCAACCTACACGTCCTAGTCTCCTGTCCCCTCCTATGCGAAACACCCTGTATAATTATTAATACAATATACTTGATGAAACGAGTAAAAACGGTCTAACAAATAATTATTATTTTATATCAAACTAGTATATAAGCCTGTTTTCGCCAGGAAGATAATATTTTTTATTCACTTTACACTTTTTTGCCTCTTCGGAATCCAAAATATAAAGGTGGACGTATTTCCTTGGCTCCCCAAAATCAGGGTCAGAGTCGTTTCTCTATGATAAATTGTACTATGAATTTTAAAACAGTGTGGACCATAAGTGCTTCAATTTGCGCGCCACCTAATGTTTTTCATGAAATTTTTCAAATCTGCATTTTTGTTGCACATAAGATGTTCGAGAAATGTTGGAAAAAATCGGCAAGACAGCTGTGCTAAATTAACTTTACCTTTCTGGGAACAGGTTGTGAACTTTTTATCTGCAGGCATTTCTCCCCGGAAGTTCTTTGAACCGCAGAAAAGGACCATTCAATATCCATGCGTCTACAATAGTTTTCTTGCACTTCTGGTAACTGTGATTCAGTCGACTTTCTCATCGCTATTTGAAGCATATTTTTCTTTAGTTTTTCTTTTTTCTCAATTCTGCTTATCTGCTTCTGTTATTTCTTTCTCTATTCTCTATTTTTCAGTCGATGTCGTTTGTCTATTTTTCAGTAGTCTTTGCGATTTTGTCTCATAAGCTCTCGCTAATTTCCTCCTTTCTTTATCCTTTTCTATCCTTTGACATTTCTCCGCGGCACTTTCAGCTTTTCTCTTTAATTTTTTCCTTTCCTTATCTTTCTCCAGCTTTTGAGATCTCTCAAGACTTTCACCTGCCCTCTTGATTTTCATATATTCCCTAGTTTTTGATTTATTTTTTAGATCTTTGACATGCAAACGCTCTGTCGTGGTGCGAGCCTTCTTTTTTCGTTCTCTCTCTACAACATCGGTGTCCAAGAGTAGCCATTTGACTACTCAATTTTTACTGGAATAATATGTACATATATATTGAGAGCGTTTGACGAAATCTCGTTAGTAGCTGTCAAGCAGAGATTAATGAGATGGGAAACTCTTTTATCTTCAGATAAAGATGAAAAAAATATCGATTTTTTATGAACTGGTGAATTTGGCTACATTTCTTTTGCAGCCAGCAAGAGATAGCAAGTAACGCTTTATCTTTTGACGGTATTATTCACCAACATTTTTTGCAAGAGGATGCCACCATAAGTAGACGATTTATTTATTTATTTCATTTAGTTCAAATATTATATTATTAATATAGTTTTCTATATTTGTAAAATTTATAATAAAAAAATTATATAAAGGAAAATTTTTACTTCTTTATTAGATGACAACTCTGAAAGTTATAGAGTTCATGCTGTTTCCACACCACCATTGAGGTAAGCGTCAAGGCGCGTTACCGATGTTTTAGGGTGTTCGGTTCCCCAGTAGGCCTGTATCACCCGTGCACATGCAACTACAACTACAAAACACACTAATTTTATAAATACTAATTACTAATATTAACTACTAGTTAATACTAAAATAAAAAATAAATAAGTTATGTAATGTATGCAAACCCTTCTTCATGCAGACCACCGGGTAATGATTTTATAGAAATAGATCAAGGGGAAGAATGCAAGTCGCAAGTAGAAGCAAATGACACAATATTTACAACAAAACATATCAAAGATTTCAAAGTTTAATTTTCCAAATTGTTGAAAACCGCTCGTTATGCGCAAAATCTTATTACTGAAATCAGGTTCGAAAATACTTCTATTAAAAAATCTCATAGTAAAGCAAATTTTAATCTTAGAAAAAGGGCTAACAACACAGAAAAGGTTCTATGGTTAACAACTCATCAAATAACAATTGCGCGACACCAATTCTATGGCAGGCTCCATCAAATAAAACGGACAGACGCTTATCTAACCTGTCTATATAAGAAATAAATTCATTGAGGGGTTTCACAAGGGCACATTTATCGTACTGTTTTTCTAAAGTGAAGAGGAAATTATCAGAAACAATTTCTTCTCCGAAGTTAGGCAGTGGCTTTGCACATTTGTGATTCCCTAAACATTTTTAGGTACAGCTAACCACAAAAGTAACTGAACGCATTAATTCTAAGCACTTCAGACTCTTCAAAGGATACATCATAAGCTACCCTTTGAACGAAGGTTTGTTCAGGTCTAGGCAAGCTTTGGAAATCTTGCCAAACTTGTAATGAACTGGAATTACTACACTGGCTTTGCTGAACCTCGGAAGATGCTATAGAAAGAAACTGCTCTAATGGTTTAGAATTTCCATGTAGAACTAAGTTAACAAAGGTCAAACCCCAACACTGAACACCAACATGAAATTCTGGAATTATTGCCACCTCCTCTTCTAATATCCCCAAAAAAGTGTTCCAGTCTGTCTTGGCAAAGTCTCCTAGTGGCTATAAAGGGAAGTCCTTTGCTCTGAAATAAGACCTAAACGCTTTAAACTAGCTATATTTAAAAGCCACTCATTTATGAAAGACAATAAATTGGTAATGGCTGCCCCATCCTTAGTTCTAATTGTCATTGTCTTCAGAAGACTTTCGGCTTCTGTTAAAAAGGTTAGCTGCTTCCGCGATTCAGAATAAGTTTTTTGGAAGGTTTTTGTAAATCGGAACTACGGCTATTAAATATAATAAATAATTTATTAAAAAAAATTAAAAAATCAATAGTGTTAACCGTTGTTGGGGCTTCGACAACGTTTAATTTACCCGAGCTATAAAAAGCAAGCATCCCGGATGCGACAGTATTGCTAAACACCTGAACAGCTAAGCGTACCTTCATTTTCTGGATACTAGTGGGCTTAATATGTGTAACAGTCAACTTCGGACCACATCTGACTTCGAGGCTCGAATCTACTGCATAAAAATGTGCAATGTCCCTCCAACTCACTGAAGTGTTGCGAAAAGTTATGAAATTTTTCGAATTTTCTAAGCAATTACGAGTGCTTTTCAAAAGATGTGTAAAAAAAAACATTACCTCTTTTCCATTTACAACAAAAAGGGGTGCGCGGCAGTTACTCCTACTAGTTTTGCGAAACTTATGAAGTTGTAACTTTGATCGCACATGAAATGACAAGGACCTAAATTATTTTCTGAAGCTCTGCAATTGCTTCGAACACATATTTCTAAGCTAAAGGCTGCTTCCAGCACTCGCCGTCTAATATATGCGCAGGAAAGGTGGTACATGATGGTGAATAGTGGTGAAGTAGTGAATTGTGAAAAGTTGAATAGTGAAGTCCATATAAGTTGTTTTATTTATTGTTACAACAGGGTCAGTAATTACCTATTACCTGAAAAGAAAAACATTGATTTATATAATATTTATTTAAAAATTTTAAAACAATCTTACTCGACCACCTCCTCCGGTGGGTCCTCCTCCCATTCGTTTCTGTTATGTGGTTAGTGGTACTACTTATGTTAAAAAAAAAATATAAAAAATACCATAAATACTCGTAAATTAAAATATTTCAAATATGTATATTCTAAATCGTTTAAGTTGGAACTCTAAGTTTCGGTGACTTTTATTTTATAATGGATTACTACTGATATATGGTACTTTTCCCATGGCAATTAAAATATTACAAAAAAAATTAAAAAAATTCAATTAATAGCGTTGAGTGTTGATTTCTACATCGCTGTATTTTTGTAGTAGATTTTACCATTATTATTGCTACCCGTCTTACTATTTCAGAAGAGTTTTGATTAATTTGTGTTTGATGGAGTATTAAATTTTATTTAAGAAAATGGCGAGACCAAAATATTTAACTGATTAAGAAATCTAAGTAGTAGTGAATGAAGAATCTGAAAATGAAGAATATATTTCATCAAGTAGCAATGAATACCATCCGACTGGTCACGAATAAGATATTTGGACAGATGATGGAGAAACCAATGAAGTTGAAGAAACTATGAATGAAGACTTTATAGATTCCACATTTGCCTCGACAGCTTGTACTGCTTGCCGTGGGACGTAATCGAATTGCTAATGTGTTGAGATTGAAAAACGGGAACACTAATACTGCATCGTCTCGTGTAGGGCACATCTAATGATTCATGAGTATCGGGCACAATTTGTCAACGCCAGAATAGGACAACGCGGCCGATATTTTCCCAACAAATATGCCGAGCGCCCTGACTTGGTCAGAACAATAATCGCTGTAGCCATAGTCTTTCGGAAGCTTCCACTGCGCTAATTGCAACCGCATGCGCAGCATCCACTAGCGCTGGACCGCGAGCAATTAAATCTTCAAAAATATTCCGGTACCACAGCGCACACTCGGCTTCACGGCACGTTTTTGCTAAAACCTCAAACCATGCTGACTTCAATGTGCTCCATCAATAAAATAAAGTACTCTGTGGAAGACTCTGTGCCACCGCGTTCTTTTATGATTTTGTTATCGCTGTGTGAATAGCCAGCATTTCTTTATGCAGATCGGACTTCAAACTGCCTGCAACGTAGGATTTTTGCCGATGTTTTTTTAGTTGATCATATATCCAAGGTTATCATTTACTATATTTATTTATATTTTCTGAGGTTTCAAAACAGTTTGTAGAAATTCTTCAAATTTATTTCTTCTTGATTATTAATAATAGCTTGTGTAATATTGCTGAAATTTATTAAATTTGGGCTGTTTAAAAATTGTGTTTGTCTTATCCTGATAAATATTTACAATATACTACACTAAAAGAAATACCAATCCGGGATTTAAGCAAAGTCAGAATTACCCTAGATTAGGTTAAATTTCTCGGATTTAAGAAAAGTTCCGTCCTTGCAAGTATATACGTGCTTACTTTTAGGAAGCATTAAACAATTATGATCCTTATAATTCGCACACATATTTTTCCTAGAATTCGGTAACTAAAAGAGATATAGTAATAGCCTCTCACTCACTAGTGCTCTGTCTTTACCTCTTTCCTACTCAGTCATCTTTGTACTAATTATATATAATTATATTATAATTATTATTATATTACTAGCAGAGCTTATCATGTATTTATATAAGTACGAGTATGTATAGTCATTAAGTATGAAACGTCTGATTTTGAAAGGAAAATTTAGTTTATTTGTTCTCCAATAAGAAACACTATGATTAATCAGAATATGCGCCTAAGCTATCGATGGTATTTTGCCATTTTAACGGTAATTTTTTTATGCCTGAAAGAACTGGTCCAATGCCTGGAATAAGTCGTAGTCCGTTGGCGCAAGAGCTGGTGAATATAGTGGGTGGCAAAGAATTTCCAATTGGTCGTGGTTGAGCAATCTAGGCTGTATAATGGAAAACTCTCTCATCATCACGTCCAACTGTTTGCAGTATACATCTGTTGTTATGGATTAACCAGGTCTCATAAAGCTGTCATTGATAATTCCGGCGCTGGACCACTAAACAGACGCCATGAGGTGTTTCTGAAGAATGTTTGGTTTAGGGCTCTGTTTCGGAACCAACCGTTTTCGATTGTCGAATAAGATATATTTTTCATCAACCGTTACGGTGTAGAAAAGTTTCGATTTTATACCGTGACCGCTTCGAAACGACTCATTTTTGACGCTCGTTTAACTTATACGGAACCTATCGATCCAGCTTTTTGACCTCACCAATTTGTTTTAAGTGATCTAAAATATTTGGAATAGAAACGTTAAACCCTGCTGCTAGTTCACGCGTAGTGTGAGACGTATCCACTACAGCTTGCAGATTCTTCAATTGGTCAAATATTAATTAATATTTAGTCTTTAGTAATACTCTTTCTTTAGTGTCTTTAATGACTTAATATATCAATGATTATATAAAAGAATTTATGAAGGATTCCAAAAATTTTCCATTTCAAAATAATGATTTATTAGAATGAATTTATTTGTTATTTATTATTATATCTTATCTTAGAATATTGAGTCTTAAGAATGAACGCCATGTATTTTGTGATTTTATTGGGATTCTTTGAGTTTTTCTTTACAGTGCAACACAATTGATAATTCGTTCTTTTACTTTTTATATTAATTACTATTATTTCAACATTTTCTATTATAGTTTAATCTGAAACATTGAGGTATGTTGTATAGATAACAGTTTACTTTAGCAGTTTACTTTAATAGAGACTGCAGACGATTCTGCGCCGTATCTGGTTTGTTGCTTTGTTTCTTCAGCAGAGCCGCCAGTTGCAGTAGTGCATTTTTCTTTTGAGTCTCTGATTGCACGATGGGCTTTGCTGTTGCTTGGCTCTTCTTCTTCTTATTATTTTTCTTCCTAACACTGCCAGATGGATTAGTATTTAGCTTCGGAGTTTTGCTTACTGCCTGTGGTTTGGGCGTGAGTGCTGCTGAAACTACTTTGTTACTAATACGTTCAACTTGCTTTATAGCAGAGGGCTTTTTTACAACCACAAGAGTTTCTGTAATTTTAAGATCCAGCTGCGTTTTGTGCTTGGCAATCTTAAGTCCAGCAGTTGTATCTTTATTTTTCTTTTTCCTCTTCTTGTTTTTCATAGTTGGCACTTCCACTTCCACTTCTGTCATTTCTTCTACTGATGGCTCAGTTGTGAGGTGGCGCTGAGGCGGTTTCTGCAGCTGAATGAGTGATTTCTTTTTGCATCTTTCACATTGCATTTCCTGCAAAGACGGAAATGATGCAAAGAAATTCTTCTTCTAATGCAGTTATTTTTAATCCACTCACCACACTGCTGCAGACACGCTTCTTCAGCCACTTCGCACGCCGACGTTGCTTTTTGCTAAGGATTCCCTTTTTCTGAGTGCTAACGGTTTTGTCCAGTTTTGCTATCAGCTTTTTAGCCTTACCGTTGCTGGCCACTTTCTGTGGCTTCAATTTCAGTTTGAACTCACTTTCGCTCCAGACCGCAGAGCAACGCGGACACATTTGAGACACCGCGAATTTTTCCTTTGGTACCTGAACGTAATGTTTTGCTATTTTCCGGCATGTGTTGCTGTTAACATAATATTTATTAGTTATACATCATTAAGCAAATAGAAAAGAAGTCACAGCAACTTACATGTAGTAGGATTTAAGTAACTTATTTGAGTGCGTGTCTGGGTCCAACGCCTTGGAACAGTCCCAAAGCAACTTTATGGTGTTCTCGACATTTGCCATGTTTCGCTTATTTTATTATTTCGCAATGAATTTATAAATTTGGTTTACAATCTATTCCATGTTTCTGATGTATATTTTTTTATAAAAGAAGAATCAGCTGATCTTTGATGTGTTCCACAAAACGACAGACCGCACGTGTTCAGACTGTGATGTGTGCCAATGAAAGTTAGTTATCGCCCTTATTCAGAAAGTCAGTTTTAGCTGTCGTCGTCGTCTAAAACAGCTGCTTGTCGTGTTTTTCTATTCACAGAGGCGACGAGGTGTCTTAGCTAAGCATGGTGTGGTGTCTTACGTAGCTTGGTGGTGAGCAAAAACCTATTCACAGAGACGACAACTAACGACATGAGCTGTCAAATACGACGACAGCCTCTTAGCTAAGCTAAGTTGCTTAGCTAAGACACCTCGTCGCCTCTGTGAATAGAAAAACACGACAAGCAGCTGTTTTAGACGACGACGACAGCTAAAACTGACTTTCTGAATAAGGGCGATAACTAACTTTCATTGGCACACATCACAGTCTGAACACGTGCGGTCTGTCGTTTTGTGGAACACATCAAAGATCAGCTGATTCTTCTTTTATAAAAAAATATACATCAGAAACATGGAATAGATTGTAAACCAAATTTATAAATTCATTGCGAAATAATAAAATAAGCGAAACATGGCAAATGTCGAGAACACCATAAAGTTGCTTTGGGACTGTTCCACGTCGTTGGACCCAGACACGCACTCAAATAAGTTACTTAAATCCTACTACATGTAAGTTGCTGTGACTTCTTTTCTATTTGCTTAATGATGTATAACTAATAAATATTATGTTAACAGCAACACATGCCGGAAAATAGCAAAACATTACGTTCAGGTACCAAAGGAAAAATTCGCGGTGTCTCAAATGTGTCCGCGTTGCTCTGCGGTCTGGAGCGAAAGTGAGTTCAAACTGAAATTGAAGCCACAGAAAGTGGCCAGCAACGGTAAGGCTAAAAAGCTGATAGCAAAACTGGACAAAACCGTTAGCACTCAGAAAAAGGGAATCTTTAGCAAAAAGCAACGTCGGCGTGCGAAGTGGCTGAAGAAGCGTGTCTGCAGCAGTGTGGTGAGTGGATTAAAAATAACTGCATTAGAAGAAGAATTTCTTTGCATCATTTCCGTCTTTGCAGGAAATGCAATGTGAAAGATGCAAAAAGAAATCACTCATTCAGCTGCAGAAACCGCCTCAGCGCCACCTCACAACTGAGCCATCAGTAGAAGAAATGACAGAAGTGGAAGTGGAAGTGCCAACTATGAAAAACAAGAAGAGGAAAAAGAAAAATAAAGATACAACTGCTGGACTTAAGATTGCCAAGCACAAAACGCAGCTGGATCTTAAAATTACAGAAACTCTTGTGGTTGTAAAAAAGCCCTCTGCTATAAAGCAAGTTGAACGTATTAGTAACAAAGTAGTTTCAGCAGCACTCACGCCCAAACCACAGGCAGCAAGCAAAACTCCGAAGCTAAATACTAATCCATCTGGCAGTGTTAGGAAGAAAAATAATAATAAGAAGAAGAGCCAAGCAACAGCAAAGCCCATCGTGCAATCAGAGACTCAAAAGAAAAATGCACTGTTGGAACTGGCGACTCTGCTGAAGAAACAAAGGAACAAACCAGATACGGCGCAGAATCGTCTGCAGTCACTGTTAAAGTAAACTGCTAAATTAGCATCTCTAATTAGCGGATAAAACTATCGGAGCGTATCTATCACCGTCATCTATACAACATACCTCAATGTTTCAGAGTAAACTGTAATAGTAAATGTTGGAAATCATAGTAATTAATGTGGAAAAGTAAAAGAACCAACTATCAATTGTATGGCACTTACGACGATTCATGGTGAGTCATTCATATTTACCTGTATTATATTACTTACAGAGCAAAACTGAAAACCAACGTCGTCATTGAATCAAAGCCACAGAAATCAAACTTTAGTTGAGTTTGTGGGCAGCACTAATGATATCATGGTAAATTAAACGAATTCAAGCTGAACGCTATAAAAAAAAATCAAACAAAACAAAAAACAAAGCATATAGTTATAGTATAGAAAGCATTTTTTCTAGTATGATATTTCAAAATGTAGTTGACGCACAACAACAAAACTACAACCACAATAAGTAAAGAAACGCAAAGCAAAGCAAGGCACGACCATCGGCACAAAACCGGCTGCACGCAAGTGAGCCAAATCGAATCGAAGTTCGGAAGCATTTGATGAGGCAAAGTCAAGGCTGTTGGAGGAGTTCTGGTTACTGTGGCTGCTGGTGTTCTTGTTGTTGTTGTAGTTGCAGTTAGTGGTACATAAGGAGTGGACGTAAGAATCGCATTCTGCGTATCTGCTTCGTTTAGTTTAGAACAAGGTATTAATTTCTTGAAGGTTGCGTTCGGTGTGCCACAGCAAAGCTTGCCCTTTCTTATTTAATTTGCTGCTCTTGTATTTTTAAAAACCCACATAATTCGCAACACACTTCGATTGTTGCTGCGTTTTGTTGTGCGCTGTTTTAATGTTCTGTTCTGTTTTAATGTTTAAAGTTCTCCACATTATGCACATGTTCCAGCTGGCTCCGGGCTAATCTGCCCACATGTTGTGCAAACTGCTCACACATCCAAGCATATCAACGCACAGCCAAGCATCTCTAAAAGGATTAAAAGGCGAACAACACAAAATAAATCAGTATCGCAAGAAATTAAAAACCGGATCGCTAAACCGGACAACGTTTCTCCCGCTTCTTCTTCTTTTTATTCTTTACCAAGTACGGTCTTCTGGTTCTTGCCTCTTTAGTTTTATGCTTGTTTTATTTTATTGCATATTATTTCATTGCATACTTTATATAGGCTTCAATCTGTGTTTTTATTTGTTGTTGTTGCTTGTATTTGCTTGAGACTTGCGTATGCAAGCGACGACGAGTATATTAAAAACATTGCACATCGAATCGAATGGACGGTGCATATCGTTGGAGAGACGCTGAGAATTTATCGAGTAGTTGCGTTGCTTTACTTAGTAAAGTTTACTGTCTTGACGCAGGTCGATATGTCTGCCTGTGTCAGTGTCTATCCGTCGTTGATTCGTTAACAAGCACGCCGGCCGGCTTATTTATCGTACCGCTCAAAAGCGAACAGAAAGCGTCAGGCGGCAACAACGCATTGATACCATATAATACGTTAATAGAAATGGTCAAGAGAAGAAAACAAACAGTCGTGGCTCTAATGTAAAAAAGCCATATTCTCAAAATTAGAAAAATAAGAAGAATGATTATAAACTAAAAAAATAACTATTTTTAAATACCATCTTAAAATTGTGTCCACATTTCGAAGACCAACCATGCTTCCAGACCAGAAGCAGCAGCAAAGTTTTCACTTCAATTGACTTAGTAGAGTATTTAGCTTTTCTTTGTTGTTGCTGTTTTTTTTATTCTTTTACTCGTTATTTTGTTCATCTACCAAATGACTCAAGCTGCAGAGAAATTGGCGATCATTCGTTGTTGCTTTTGCTGCCGTCGCTGTTCTTGCTCTTGCTGTGGCTCCAACACACAAACGCGCCACCACCAACCACTACAACAACAACGAAAACGAGTCTCCACGTCTCGGCAAGTGGTGCTTCTGTGTGTGTGCATCCGTTCGTCCGATTGAAACCACAGCAAACATTTCTGTAGCACGATCGTCGTCGATCAGTTTGATTCAGACGCGGAGAGCGTCAAGCGGCAATTTTTATTCAGTGCGTCGATTGTCGTCAGTTCAGCGCACAGAACGCATGCGTGCCCCATGCGCATCAAAAAATTTTTTAGTGCTGGCAAAAGAAATAAATTGAAAAAATAAAAAAGTTAAGAAATAGCAACAAAACAGTACCACTCTCGTATGTATTATAAATGTACATACATACATGTGTGTGTGTATTAAAAAATGACCGGATGCGAGAACCAAGTGAACGAATGAACGATTGAAAAGGTCGGTCCGCGAGGGGGGGGGAAAGAAAAACGAGCGGAAGGTGTTGAAAAAAGGTGGCTCAAACAGTGTTGGCAAAAAGGAAGCGTAAAAGTGTAAAAACGTGGAAATGGTAAACGCGTCAACGTTCTAAAAGCGTTTGGATTTCATTTTGTTGTTGCTTTTGTTGATTTTTTACGGTTTTCTTTGCTAATTGTTGTTGTTGCTAATACTTTTCGTTGTTGTTTTTGTTGATAATTGTTGTGGTTCTTTATTGTTGCTTGAGTTGTAGCATTGCACTTAATAAAAACTGCAGGAAGTGAAGAATTTTATATGGTCAACAAACACACACACACACACACAACACCGACACACATACATATACAACGTAGCATACGAACACATGCTCTTTTGAGTGCATCATACAGTGTTGACCACGTTAACAACAGTCATCAAAAACGGTGTTTAATTTCCGAATTCAAGCAGAAGAAAACCGAAAATTTTACATATCATAGCTTTTAATGGATGTTGTTGTTGTTTTTTTGGTGTTCCTTCTACTGTTGTTATTGCTACAAAAATTAGTGTTGCGTTGCATTATTTTATGCTTGATCGAATTTATGCAGTTTGCTCTTTGGCTGCATTTATTTTTAATAATTTGCTTCTTATTCGTAGTTGCAGTTCATTGTTGTTGTTGTTGTTGTTGTTGCTGCTCTGTACGATTGGAAAAAAATTGAAAAATATTCTTGTTAGCTCCGTATTAATAGAGGTGGGTGTGGCGCGATGATTGAAGTACGAGTACAACGCTATTATTATGTGGTTCTCTAGTTCTACAGTATATATAAACCTTGGCCGATAAGCGAGTGCAGCCAAACAGAAGGAAAGTGAAGAAAACAGTTATTCTTTTCCATATCCAATCGAATTACATCAGCAAGCGAGCAGAGCAGCAAAGCGAGCAGAGTAGCAGCAAAGCGAGCAGAGCAGCAGCGAAGAAGAACATTATTAAGAACAGAAGCATCATCATCAGAATCAATGACGAAATCATAGCGGGTGGTGATGTTATGTTTTGTTGTAGCATGTTATGTGTTCGTGGTGGAATATTTTAGCTGTTGTTGTTGCTGCTTCTGGTGACTTTTTATGGTGAATTGTCTCTGTGGTTCTTGCAACCGCAGACAGCATTCAAAAATGAATCATAATCGTTTGACGGCGCCACACCGTGCATCGATTCGATGTTCCATTTGTAAACAGTGTTGTTGTTGCTGTTGTTATTATTGTTGTGCGACTACTTGAAGTCTCTTGTTGGCTTTTCTGTGGTTTTTGTTACTGTTATTCTATCCGTTTTGTTGCCAATACTTTAAACTGAGTCTGAAGTTTCGGTGTCGCACAAACATGCGAACATTATATATGTATACTCACATTATATACATCATATGTTTATAGTCACTCGTCAGTATCTGTTCGGATCAATTATTTTCTTTGTTGTGTGCTTGAAACGCTTCTTTTTCTACCACAACTGAATTGAGTTGTTTTTTGGCCGTAGTTCTGCAGGAGACTCGCTTCAATGCAGTCGATAGAATTGGAATTTCGCATAAAATCTCGCCATAGATAATGGAAAAGTCGCCGCATAGTGACTCCGTGTGTCACCAGCAGCAGCAGCACCATCTTCACTCATCTACTAACAGCACTCATACTCAGTTCAAAGTACGATTTCCAGATACTCATCGCGTCTTCATTTAATTTCAGTTTAATTGAATTCTAGTCGATTGTTTTTGTTTACAATTCTATTCAGTGTGTGTTCAGTGATTGCTTTGTTGCAAAAAACATAAGAAATCAGACAAAAAAAAAGGGAAAAAAAAGATTAAAAAAAGGGGGAAAAAACAAAAATAAAAATAAAATAGAAACAAAACTAAAATTCAAAGGAATCATTATTAATTAAAAAAAAGAAGAAAACCTTTCAATATAATAAAATAAGCGAATCTCGTCATCATCACGCAACTCGCAGTCATGCGTCTCACTTCTCGCATGTTTCACGGTTTGCTTGTTGCCGATTATAATTGAAGATTTTCTAAAGTTTTCATTTTTTCAGTGCAATTTTCCAATACATATGAACATTGTACTTGTATTTGTTCGTTATTGTGTAACGGTGCTTGATTCTAATAGCTAAACACTTGGATAGATTTACAAAATATATTTAAGCATCTACAAATGAACACAGCCACTCACAGACAGCTAAACACACACTCGCACACACACATACGCATACATACATACTTACATATATATTCAGCGATTGCTTGAATGTGACGCTTTGAAGTCCCAAGAGTCTGAGTCTCAGAGTCACCTGTATTAAGTTTTGTTCCCTTGCAGTTGCTATCGTCTTGCGTTTTGTTTTTCCCCCATTTCATTGTTTGTTTTATATTCATTTTTCCCCACAATCTTTTCATCCAAACAATAGAACATTTGAATGAAAACTTATTGAATCGCATGTACATAAATCATGAAAGTTTTTTTCCTATTTTCACTTGCGATTTTAACGTGTATATACGTTTCTTTCCTATTCAGCCAAACACATTCCCCCACCCTCCATCACCCTACCACCGTCATTACGTTTTCCCTTTCAACGAAAGGTTGCAGGCGTCTTTAGTAAAACCAAATTTAAAACCAACAACAAATACAACAACAAAGTGCAGGAAACAGACTGCTGAGCTCGCTTACAGACAGCGATGATGAGGATGATGTCACGTTTCAAAGGATTAGAATAGAACAGAGATCAGAAGAGAACAGAAAATAGAATAGACGAGAGAATCATCGACTTTGACAATAAAAGAACTTTATATTAATATTTAAAGTATCATAAATATTTATAAATATTATATACAAAAGTATTAACAAAGCACAAAGAAGATTAATTAGGGAGGTGATGGTCTTTGATTGAGAATATTATAAATTTTCATCTTCCAATATATATATACACTCCCTTTCGCCTTGGAGTGTATGCACTCCTGTCTATAATATATGAAAACCTGAGCACATGAAATATCATCAAATCAAGCAAAGTGTTAATTTGCTCACAAATTCTAATTTGAAATGCTTGTGAATTTGCAAATCGTTAATAAAGAATAATTATAATAAATCTACAATAAAATGCAATTACAAAAAGTTTCCAATTCACGAAGTTTTTAGTAAAAATTGAAGATACTTTTAATAAAACTTGTTTAAATAAAATTGCCGAAATTGCAATTAAAACTTGTTTGAATAAAACCGAGGCATCTTAATTAAAATTACTCTTTTAAATACTTAATAAATACAAAAAAAGTACTCATAACATTCTTAAAATAAATATCAAAGTTACGAAGAGACTATAAAAGGAACGATAGGCAGAATCGTAAAGAAAACCCAAAGATTCCAATAAAATCATAGGAATCAATGTTCTTTACTGAATATACTGTTTATTCTGTGGTATTACTAAAGTCTCTAAATATTAATTTATAACTGATCAATTGAAGAAGATTTTCTTAGGAAAATAAATAAATTTTAAATGAGTATAAAAACTACTCAAATTATTTAGAGCCTAAATAAAACACTACAAAATTCAACTCGATATTCCAAACATAAATCCGGCAATCTTTCAAAACTACTATTTCGAATACTTGATAAAAGTCTTAAAAGACAAAAAAGGAAGGAAGTAAAATAAATCAAAGTCGCTCGATTGACCGTATTTTAAATAACAGCAGACTTAAGAAATGCGTAATCGTTTTTTATTGTGGAAAACAAACAAAACATATTAAATACATACTAAAAAAGGGAAACGGTTGAAAAAGAAAAAAATCTCTAAATATTTTAAGGGCGTGTCTTTCTTTTCTGCCCGTCAATTATTTTATGATTATGAAAGCCGGGCTGAAAAACGTTTTAATCAAAAGCAAAGAGAAACAAAAACTATCCAACAATTTAAGCAATATAATTTCGCTTCATTATGCTTAAAATGTTTTGCTTTAATATGTTTTTCTTCCTTTCTCATGTCTTCAATTAAATGAAATTCTCTGAAGTTAAATTAATCATTTCTTTCGTTATTTTTTCTTCGAACTCTTTTTGGATGTTGAATTATTTTATATGAACGATGAAATATGATTGTAAATGATTAACTTTTGATTCTGACTGATCAATTGTAAAGTTGAACTTTTGAATTAACAATTTTTAGGTTAAATGATTTTAATTAAAGTCAATGAAGATGGTGATGGTATTTGTTTCTTTATCTAGCACAAATATCCAGTTTAATGTATTTATGGGAATTCTTTGTAAATAACCTCATCGCCTCATTTAATTCGCAACACAACAACAACAATTAAAAAGAAAACATACACCACCATAGAGGAAGTTACAACAAGAAGAATAAACAACAAAAAGAATAAAAAGCAAAAAGAATAAAGAACAAAAAGAATAAGGAACAAAAATTAAGTAAAAGCTGTAGTTATATAAAAGAAAATAGATTCAATGGATGTGTGACAAAGATATAAACTACTAATCACGTCATTTTGAATTATAAAAGAAGTAAAGAAGGGAAAAACTAAAGAAATAAAAAAAAATCTAAAGAAATAAGAAAACGAACAAAAAAAAAAAAATTAGAAAATAAAATATAAAAATAGCAATAAAAGGATATCACAAGATTAGATATAAGTAACAATAACAACTGGAACAATGGCAAAAACAAAAAACTTCTATATAACGACATACTATGTACTAACATAAATATGTACTACATACACACATGAACTATATATGATTATGTACTCATGCACCATCACTAGAGCTCTGTAGGAGGTCCTCTCTTCTACTTCGCTCTAAATTTCGATCTTTCAACATCATCATGTCCATGATCATTGACTTTCATGATCTTCATAGCCATTATCTTTCACTCAGCTCCATCATCATCATTATCGCCATCATTATCACTTCTCACAGCTCTCATCATGAACGTCGTCAATGTTCTTTCTTTCTTTATTGCGTCTTCTACTCTGCATGGTTAAAACAAGAAGCATAACTGCATCAGCAACAACAATAGCAACAACATTTTATGAGTATTCTTTTCCTAGTACAACATATACATACTTGTACATACCAGTAAATAGGTACACTTAACCATGTGGTTAAGCTACTCAGATGCGTATTCAATATGATCGATCGATGGGATCGTTTGTCTGCTTCTTCACTCCTTTTCTGGAGCAACTAAATGATCCATTGTGATTGTAATAAATTTCTTTTTCTTCTTCTGCTTCTTCTTATAATTTTTGCTCTTCTTCGTGTTCTTTTTACCCTTCATATTTAAAGCTCAGCGCACTCAGATGTCTCTCGAACGTATAAATAGCAAGTGTTATATATTTATTCTTTTTTTTGCTATTCCTGAGATTTTACTTTTAACGCCAAAGTGTTAATTTGTGCTAAATTAACAGAGTTCTTAAAGAAATGTCGAACAACAAATTAATAAATAAAAAAATTAAGTATATTTACGTGAGTGTTTATATAAAAAATTAATTTTTGAAAAATTGAAAAGTAATAAAAAAATAATTATAATAAAAACAAGAAACGTAAGAAGCTCAAAAATCTGAAAGTCATAAAATTATTATTCAACAAATGAAAAGTCAAGTGAAATCAAAAGTGGTAATTTAAAAAAAAAATCCTAAAACACGGTGCAACAAATAAACAGAAAAAGAACAAGACGTAGAAGCTCTAAAGCATGGATTTAAATCAACAAAGTCTCGAAATAGAACAGTTTCTTTTGGGTGAGTATTGTAAATAAAACTGTAAATAATAATATTGTAAAAAGTGTTTATTTAAAACAAATTAATATTTTAATAAAAACCATCGGTCGATTTCTGTTTTTAAATTGCTATAAAAGAACACTCTATTCTTTCGATTTTTCGAATTCGATTCTTTTCGTACCATGGGCTTCGATACCAACTAATTTCTAAATATTTTGACCATATCAGTGGTTTCAATGTCTAATAACATGTAATTAAAAAAGAAACCAGGCGATGGCCCCCAACCCTGTCGTATTAAATTCTGATTTATTCATAGTTCCTGTTCTGGAATCTTACTTTATTTATTATAAAGTCTTATGTTTTTATAATGAACTATAAAAGGGATGAATTTCACTTGGATCTCACTTAGTCCAACTGTTCAATATTAAAGAGATTATTGAACTCTCATTAACTCCCATCATTGTCCCTAAAAATTAAGCTACACAAATGAAAGGTGGGCCATCGGCTGGTTTCTTTTTTTTTTAAAAATCTGATTCCGTTTTCACCTCTACCCTTTATATTTGAGTGTGTGTATTTGTGTTTCCATTTACGCAGAATAACTTATGACCTATAAATATCACAATAGTTATGTTAGTCACTTTGGCAGCTGTTGGCAAACATAACCACAGTTCAAAGACATTATAAAAGAATGGCTCGCTCTGGTCTGGTCTGATCTCAAATAATCTGATGTCTGGCCGGGTCGTCTATATTCTCTCACCCAGCGAAACACGCTATTAACAAACAAAAAAAACGATTCTAAGAAGCTATTCATAAGAAACCCAACCTTAAAGGTAAAGACTGGTGAAATACTGTCTGTTGTTGTTGTTATTCCTATTGTTGTTATTCTTATTGTTGTTGTCTGTATTGCATGACTACCCGCAGATCTCCGTAAACGTATCTATTATTATTATTTGCTATTAGTATGTATTTCACCGTCTTTTCTCCTCACGTCTTAAGTTGCTAGTTGAAGGCACAGTTTCTAAATCAGAGTTTCTGCGTAACCCAACCGAACCTCAGAGTAACCTAATTTTATAGAAGCTATAATTTTTCTCTTTAGCTTTTAGCTTAACATAGACACGTACCTGTGTAGTAGTTAGCTGAATTTTTTCTGTGGTTTCCTTCTATGATCTGAGATGGTGTTTCCGAGGTGAAGGGATTGTTTTTTTGTTTTAGCAGCTTGTTTTGTGGTTTGTTTTAAATGTTAGAAGGCGTGTGTTAATTTTAATTTAACAGCTTATTGTAGTTATGATGTTTTAATGGTCGTTTATAATAATTACGGTGTTTGTGAGTGTGTGTGTGTGTTACTTTAAAGTACCTTGTTGCTCAAAATAAGAGCCCCTTTCGTTTCTCTTAACTTTCCCATGTAAAGTAGTCTTTTCTTCAAATGGTTGGATTTCGTAAGAATCCAAAATTCACATTAATTGCCTCAATTGGACGGGTCAAATGGTGTCGCATGTCCAGCCACATGAAAGCGTAAAACAAAAGAAAAAATCCAATTAAACTGCCTCTTTTGCATGCGTTGCTATATTTTCAACACACGCAGCAGCAACAACAACAACGACGCGACTTTTGAATGTTCTGTAGAAGTTTTTAATTATAGTTTTAAAATAAATTTCAATTTTTTCCCCTCGAAGCTTTGACTAGGAATTTCAAAGCTTTTTTACTTTCTCAGTGAAAATTATATGCATCATTATAGAAGTTCATCACACAAACGGAAAAAATAATCAGCTTTCGTCAGTTAATTACGCGTAATTTTACGATCATTAGATTTTTTAAACAGAGCTGCTTGCGTAACTTTATCAACTTATTAAATAGTTATGTAAATTTGATTATTTGACTATACGGATATAGAAGCATTTTGTACAATGTTGAAAGGTACTTAACCGTAGACGTACGCTGGAAAAAATTTAAGAATCATACGTTTCGGTCGATTTTGACCCCTCAAAACAGAGAAAAAGAGTAAAAATATTGTCCTGTAGACATATTTTGACGGCGGGTGAATGAGTTGTCGAAGCGTAAAAGAGACGTCATTTCAAAGGTTTTTTTCCGACATAATATTTCTATAAAAATTGGACGTCTGTAGTTTGCATCAAACAAATTCGCGATGTTTTTGCCCTACGAAATTGAATTTGAATACTTTGAATTATATATTTGCATCAATAAATTATCTATGTATGTATATACGCCGGCCAGAAGCAGAACGCCAAAATATGCATGGAGTAAATCTCGATCTATTCCGTATTTATGCATTTGCATTATTCATTAGTATTTTGTAATACAATATTTTCAATTGGAGCCGAAAAAAATAGCAGAAAAGAATCTTTGATGTTTTTGACACGTGAAGCTGAGTAATGCGTTGCCCCAGGTTGTAAATTTACAACGCTACAGCTCTGTGAACGACCTGATTCCAGTTTTGTGAAAAATATACAGTAAGATTCAACTGATATTGACTGAAGAGGATTTTAATGTAAAAAGGTGATCCACTTCAGGAGATCCACGTTCCCTTCATCTGAAGAATTGCTTTCACTTTCCTTGTATTCTTCTAATTGCTCTTGGATCATATTTTTCTTCACTCTCATTAAATTCATCGCTTTCCTATGCAAACATTTTGCAATTTCGTCTTCTATTAGGCGAGACATAATTGTTTCACAAAATAACTAAACACTACCACTTGATTTACGCATAACCAATAACGGTAACAATTTTGACGTAAGCTGAAATTTTTTCAATTTTAACGCCTTTGTGAGCTGGCAGACCAGAAAAAAATTTGGATTTCAAACACAGAAGATTACAAACATACAGAAAAGGGAAAGAAATATTGATAGAGACGATAGATGTCAGCCTCTGAAATGATCAGTTTGACATTTGGACATTATTTAATAACGGTATATACTATACTATATGAACTGATGCATACTGCTATCCAATTATTTGTATATATTCATTTTAAGGCAAAATATATCCTCAATCTGAACTAATAAAATTCTTTTTCTTATTTCTTCTTTCTTTCTTTTCCCATACACGATATTATCGTATATCAGATGTACGCCAACACATCAGAGCCTCTTTGGAGACATCCGAATACGAGAACACATCGAATCTGTTTCACGTCACCGAAGCAGAGAGCAGCCTTAAATTGCTGCAGAAATGCGAAAAGCTGCTGGAGAAGTTCGCCGATAAGAATCACAACAACACGAACAGAAACTGCAATGGAGCGACATTAAATAGCATCGGCGACCGACGATACAACAACCAGCAGTCAGCGACCACTGCAACAACAACAACGAGAACAACAAATATTGATGTATCGACGCTGACTAAGGGAATCGTCGGAGGATCAATGAACGAGAGCCATCATGAGGATGTCTCCTACTTGGATATGACTGCAAATAAGAAATGTAAGCATCGTGTGAAGAATGCGGATGGAGTAGATAACTGAAAAAAGCACTGAACAACTGATCTCGTTTTCTCTTTTGTACTATTTTCAGTCTCAGCGTCCAAAGAATACACGGCTCTCAACAACTCAATGGAAAGCGATAAAACATTTCGTTGCTCCACACGCGGAAGAGAAAATAACGATGGCGATGGCGGTGACCCCAAAACCGAACGGGAGGGCGATGTTTGTAGTGCAGATGCGGAACATGACATCACTTACGATGATGATCCTCAAATCTACGATATCTGTCACGTAACACATGTCGCTCCTGATCACGCCAGATCACCAATGACGCCAGACATCGATCTGACGCAGCTGGTGGACTGCCCTTACTTGGATTTGCCGGCCGGCCACTTGACCATTCAGAGATCCAACAAATATGGTCAGCTGCAGCGTATCGAGAAGCGTCTCTTCTTCGATCAGAGCAAGAAATGCTATTGTGGTATCCTCAACGACTGGCTGCTGTGCTACGCCGATGGGCCGACCGCCTCGCGTCCCAACCTAACGTTGCACCTGAAGAGTCACGGCATCGAAATCGAACACTCGGGAGAGGGCAAGCGAAGAGATGTCTGCTTCCAAATAACCACATCCGATCCGAATAAGAAGTTCGTCTTCCAAGCCAACAACGAAGTGGACGCCAAGGAGTGGATACACGCCATCGAAGCGGCAATACGAGGCGACTGCGCGACCGTCCTGAAGAATCCGCGCAAGCTGCCCACGCCACCGGTGATGAAGCGAATGACCTTCATCAGCAGCAACGGCGGAAAGAGTGATCTTACAACAAATCCAGCTGAGTGCATTTACGAGGAACCGTCGCCTCTGTATCACGTGCACGAACCAACCGAACTGCTGATCTCAAAGAGCGGGGAAGAAAACTCAACACCCATGCAACCGGATAGTCTGACCACTGCGAACGCCATTGCTAGGAAATACGAATACGATGTACCAAAGTGTCCACCACAGCCACTGAAAATGGTCGAAGAGCAAACAGCAATCGAAGCGGCAGGTTTGCTGATTAACGGCGAGTCCACAACAGCAACTGTAACCAACAACAACAATTGTAGTCCACCAAATCTTCCTAATTCCCGATCCTCGGAAATAGTCGACTTCCAAGTGAAGGTCAACGCTGTTCACAGCAAGCTCTCTAGTCAACTCTCCGCTGGACTAAACCTGCAGAAAAAACCTATTAAGAAATCTTCTCCAAACTCTTCCAGTTGCAATGATGCAGCAGAACTGATCACAAGTATCAGTGTCACGCCTTCACCGCCATCTGCGAAAGACTTTAAAAAGCAAAGAAAGTCGCCGACAACTCCGAAAACAGCTAGCATTGGCAAGCCCAACGGCAACCACTCCTCCTCGCAGACGAGCTGTGAGAAGTCTGCCAAAAATTGGTTCCTCAATCGCCTCAACAAGACCACATCGTCTACGCGTAGCAGCACTTGTTCCATACCGTCGCCGGCGAAGTGCAAACAAAGCGAAAAGGAGAACCTGCTAAGCAACTTGGAAACGGGCGACAGCTACGAGGGCACCGACAGCAATCCAGCTTCGCCGATATTGAAATCCAGTGGGAGCAGTGCAGTTGGCATGGCCAAAAGCAAGGTCAACATGATCATCAACCAGTTCGAGACCAGCGGTCATCACCTGGCCATGTTTAGCGTGGAAGCGCTAGCCGAAAATGCGGTGGCCACTTTTAACTCCTTATGTGACAACGACTGCAATAATTATGAGCCCATTATGGCCATTTCTACGCCACCGAGTAGTTTTATGAAAAAAGTTTAGGATGACAAATGATACGGCGAACTGAAGTAGGAAGAAGGGTTGGTTGTTCGGAGAGAAGGGTGCATCAGTGCTTTCATTTTACGGCTGACTTGTTTTAATTTTAAGTTGCTTCTATTTAGTTGTAAGTTGATTTAGAAATGCTTATTATATGTACTATGTAACTAAACTCCATGTTGCATGCTTACATTTTTGTACTGCCTCCATGAATAAAAGCTGTTTATCCACTATATACATAGATATGTGAAGGTGTTTTTTCATTTTCAAACAATTATTTTATATACAAATTTTACTAAAAACAAATTTTACTGTGAAAATAGGTGTAAATTAATTCTATTTTTGCAGCGTTCAAAAAAACTTTAAATTTATGAGGAAATTTTATTTCGTGAAATGCAGGTAGGTATTTAAAATATTTGGTTAATATTACATGTGTGTGTAGGGGCGTGGCAACCGTTATTATTATTCTATTGTACAATATATGTATTTATAAGTTATTATTTCATATTTGAACTGGTATTTTTTTATTGTATTACAGCAATATAGAAATTCAATATTTCCTTGTTTTCTTATTTTTTTGGTACGTATATAAAAATGATTTCTTTTTTTTCGTTTTTGTACTTATACAATAATATATAAATTTGAAACATATCTTCATAATTTTTTCAAAACATTTTATAAATATTAAGTAAATATATTTCTAAGTAATTAATTTTATTTACTTTGGATTTGATAAAACTTTAAAGAGCTCATTAATTAGTTGAAGTTGTAGGTGTACAAAAGTGTTCAGTTTTACTAAGTTTACACAAAAACCAACAACAATGCTTCTTCGAGGTAGTTTTAAAGAAAAAAATTTAAATAAGCAGAACGATAAGATAATTCGACATTTGTTTCCACAAAAAAATAAATTAGTGAAATTAATGATGATAGAATAATAAGAAAAGTTGAACTAAAAATTATTCACTGATCAAAATAGGAGGTACTCGTTAATTTTATATACTTCACTGAAAAAATATAAATATATTTATATGTTAGTTTCATTTCCTGCAGCAGCCGTTTCTTTTATGATTTTATTTGAAGCTACGCAAGTGTCGTTGTGTGTGTGTGTGAGCTGTGCGTAAATTCAGCTGGTTTATTTGCAGCCCAACTGCAGAAGCCGCAAAGCGTTTAAAGAGATGGAGCGGAAGCAGCGACACCTGCAGTGGCAGATACTTATGAATCCCGCCGCATTGTTTCCATCAATGTTGCTAGCGCATCTCGCTTGCTCTGTTGTGGTATTAATATAAGTTTGCGTTGAGCCTCGTGCGTCGAGAAAAGGCCCATTATTTTTTTGCCTTCCTTCTTTAGTTTAATTTCCACGCCTTTTTGAGTGGAAACGATGACATCTATTTCGTTCCACAGGTGAGTCCATTGTACCTGCAATGTAATTAAATAAATAAACATAACATAGAAGTTTGAAGAAGTTTTGAGTCGAACCGTAAAATTGCCGAATATATCACTTTTGTGCGCATAAATAATACGATAGTTGGAGAGAATCACATATTCGTGTTTCATGATGATCTCTTCGCAATGCAAAAAGCTGTCGGTGCTTGCGTATTTGCCTTTATCAATTTCTCTAAAAAATAAAGATATGTTGGTGAAAATTTAACAAACATTAAACGAATGTAGCTTTAAACTCACTTTAGCATTTTGTTGCCTTGCGCTTCAGCGCGACAGTACGCACGCAACACGTTATCTTGACGCAGAAAGCGGGGCGGTCGCAATCGTTGAGCCTCCTCCTGTGACTCAGTAGCACGCTTAACTGCTTCAAAGCTACCGCTGGCAAAATCAACTACTCCAGCAGTGGGACGAGCCACTAAACCGATGGCGCCTTTGCCAAGCCCTTTGAAGAAGCCCTCCACACCTTCTTCTTTAGCACCCGAAACCGGTTTCGAGACAACGCCAGTGACTCCATCCACGAAGCCCTAAAGAAACGCGAATCATAGGTAGGTAATAACTAAAAGTGAGAATCTAAAAAAATGTCTCTTACCATCACTAAACCTTTTCCGCTGCGTGCAATACCTTCATGGAAGTTAGATGGTCGTTTATTTAGGTTCTCACGACGTTTCTTCTGGTAATCCTCGTCAAAAGTAAGCGCCGCCAAACCCTTACCCATGGCTCCCGTAATCCTTAGTGAGAGGTATTATAAGCATAAATTTAGAATGTCTGTACTTGAAACTTACTTCGATACTGCTCCCGCAGCACCGCCCACTGTATGACCGAACAAGGATTTCACACCCAGAACCAAGCCCTCAGCAAATTCGCCGGGGCCTTGTATGGCGCCCTATATTCAACGAAAAGCACAGTGTCAAACATCATTAAACTACTCATAACACTTTCTGCCTACGCCTACCTGGAATGGTTCGTAGAATAAATCCTCCACGCCTTTTTTCAGGCCCACGACCAGTCCATATGGATTACCCAATACATCCAGCCCTAAGACAAGAACATAAAGTTGCTTCAGAGCTTGTCCCGTGTAGTGAGTGCTGATCTCTGAGATCAGCTGACGTTGTGTGAAGAACTGAAATTCACGCTCGAAGAAAGCCAAACGAAAAACGACATCGTTCACATCGGTAAGGGTCACGCCCACACCCTGAACCAATGTCGCCAAAAGGCGTGGCAAGGCGGTGGTATCGGATCCAGCCATCGAGAAAGAAACATGAATCTTAATTGGGCCCAAGTGCAAATTGTCGTAGAAATTCTTTTGCTCTTGCATTGAATGAGTCTGTACCAGATCAAACAACGGTTTCTCTATATACTGCACATTTTCAGCGAATAGCTTGGCCGCTTGTTCCTCGTTGACGGTATTACTGAATAGATTAGCCACCGCGGTAAGAAAGAGTAAATCGACTTTGAAATGGAACTCTTGCATCAATATGCTGGCGTATTTGAACTGCTTCACTGTTGAGTTGGGCACAACACGCTCGACCATACTACACTCGATGAATGGCTTTAGGGCGGTGGTGGTAGCAACACTTTTCGGTGGTGGTATGGGAGCCAGCACCACGGGGAAGATGCAATCATCGAGCTGATTATCGATCTGGATTCGATTAATTTTCACATGTAATTGTGTTTGATATGGAGATGATTTCTGCGAGATCCAAATACCAGGATAGAAAGTTCGTCGTATGTGACGAATTGAAGATGACGTTTTTGTGAGTGTCAAGTTCTCAAAATCAATCTAAGGGAAGGTGAAGCAACATTTCATTAAATGCATTAAATTGATCTAGGAAATTTAATCTCTTTTGTTACAATACTTACAGGCCACTTATTATCCAAAGAGTAGACCTGATTTGTCTTTTTCACAGCTTTATCGGCCAAATACTGTGTATATTGAGCTTCCACCATTTGTGTGTCATGAATATTCATTTGTTTGAACCGTTTCTTGTTCTCTTTCTTTTGTTCCCAGATGATGCCTTAGATATCGAAATATAAAACAAATATTTAGATACATCTTAAAGTCACAAAAACTGCAAATATTATTTTAATAAATTTGCGAATCATAATCTGAATGTAGTTACCAGAGTTCGTAACACCCAAGTATAAAATGTCGACACCAGTCTCATTATTTATCACCGATAAGCCGATGCCATGTATACGCACTTCAATGGATTGGGTGACGGATTGTAGTGTTGAGCTGGTCTCTGATTTGGTTGCAATCGCTTCTACCTCTGTGAAGAGGAGCACGCGTTGTAGTCCATCGAGAAATGACACCCAAAACGCTTTAGCACCATCGTTTAAACTGTTAAAAAAATGTACATTTTAATTGTATTTATTACAACTACAAAACGACCAACTTACGTTAAGGTACCAACACCATCTCGGCGAAGATCGGTTTCAGCAGCATTACGTCCAAATACCAAAGTTCTCTCACCCGTTGGATCGATCCAAGTATACAGCACTTTCTGATGTGGATTTAGAACTTTTTCGATCTTAATTCCTTTCTCATAGTAAACTACGGGCTTCGAGGTATGATTGATCAAGCAACCAGGTGCATCACCAGGATTGTATGGGCTGAAATGTATGTACACTCCACCTTCGGTTGTTTGGACATCAACATTAATGCCACCGTGCTAAAAGAAATTATATTTTGAGTAAACAAAAGTAATTAAAAATAATGCAGAACGAAAAGGAATCGTGTACGATTGATTTATCATCACTTGATTTGTTATAATTATTTCTATATTTGAAATGAATTTTCATCAAGAATCTAATCTCTGCGTTAATTTACCTTATTACTTATCAATTTCAATAGTGTACATTGCATTTCCGAATAATTAAATGCCACAGTCTTTTGGTCCATTACTCTGGCGACAATCATATGATCTGAATCATTCTTGGGCCACAGCGGTTGGCATGAATTCGGTTCAATCTAAGCGAGAGTAGTAACAGTTTTCTGATAGTAAGCAATTTAAGTGATAAATATTCATTTATTACCCTAATCCAATCATCTCCTGGTCTAGAACTCTCTTGTAATTCAATAGGAAAATCACACTTATTGGTCGCAGTGTAGAATGGTATGAATGTGATTTGTTTTGTCAAAGAATTATGAGTCAAATAGTTGTGAACGCCGATCTACAAAGAATAATATTTAATTTGTTATTGTCTTGATAGCCAATTGACTATCTGAAAAGATTTTACAACATTGCCCTCGAATATTATTGTTGTATAATCATTTTGCACCTTCCATAATACCAACTATTTCAGCCTAAATGACTCTGCTGGCTCCAATTGTAACAGTAACTTTCAAATACTTACCTCGTAGGTAATTTCATTTGCTTTGCATGAAACCGCTCCAACTGACCCAGCGACATCCAGTGGAATCTTGGAGCTCCATTCGCCGTTGTCTACGCGTATCGAGGCTCGTTTCTTATCGAAGAAAAACTTCTCAGTGAATGAGAAAAGTATCGGTCCGTTATACTCTGGTGGATGATAGAGCACATCGACCGAATCTGAGTCCGTCTTGTAGCTAAGCATCAGACCAGTTTTGTTAATCATCCAGAAGGGACTAAAGAGGGTTACCATTAGGCTGCCATCGATGTACTCACAGCTGTGAAATGTGAAAAACAATAATAAATATAAAAAAACCTAATATTAAATTAGTACATCGTCTAGAAATATATATAAACTTATATAATATACATTGTTTTGTTTATTCGTGTTAAGCTTACTTTATTTAGCTTTATTTTAAGCGAATTTAATTTTATTAAAAGTATGATTTAAACTTATTTAAGATTTTAATAATAAAAATGTGTCCCGAAGCATCCATGCATTTTACCTGGATTGGACGCAGACATTCATAATATAAATAATTTAAATACTATTCATACCGAACACATAAATCCATCATCATTGGTACTGTCGAATCGTAAGCGGTAAAATGCCACAATCCTAAATTCTTTTCTTCCGGGCAGATCTCAGTGGTACAACACCAATCCTTTTCCAGATATTGAATCAACTACGAAGGCAAACACAAATATTTTTAATACTTTAATATAACAATAAAAAAATTAAGTATTTAAAAACTTACCCGAATTACCAAATGACTCCTCCCTTCCTTATTCTTACCGCTCAGTTTAACAGTTGGCAAGAGCAACACATCACCCGGATCAATTTGTTTTTCACCATAGTCTAGAAGGTCTTCTTTGGCCACAGCTTTTGACAGATCAACTTTGGACACAGTTGTATCAATATTTTGATGCACCGAGCACCCTGCCACTGAGACTGTTATATTGATAGGCAACGCATTCCTTAGATACACCGGTGGACGCAAGTGTATAGTATAGTAAGCACTTAACAATTTAAATTTGTTTGTCAGCTCGTAGAATACTTCGGTTTTCTCACGTATAGCAGTTATATAGAAAGGCTCAAAGGTGTCGATGGGATCACACTGGACTTGCCGGCTGTAGGTAAGATCGGTGGGAGAATCATTCCATTTAATGCCTTGCACAGAGACATTGTAACCCTGTAAAGAACAAGACAAGTAAAATAAAATGACCAACCTAAAGATCATCTTTTTAAGACTTACATTCAACGAAAAGTAAATATCTTTTTGTTCTGCGTATATAGCGTGTAATGGAACATGATAAACCTCACCCGGTCCCACAACACCAACGGCCCATTTTTCGTTGGATTGGGCCTTTTGGCGGAAGATGTTGATGTCTGTGGTGAAGTGATTATGGACCTAAAAATGTGTAGATTATAATTAATTCGAGTGATAATATTTTTTATGATGTTTCATCTTGTTTACAATATTTTCTTTTAGACTCACATTAACTACTCCGTGAATATTTATTATTGTTGTACCATACTCCGAACGCACCTCAGATATTATGCCCCATGGATCCTGATTTGTATCCCGATATAGCGGGAAGTATCGTTTATCGGATTTGGAGATAGGCAGCACAATTTCTTTTTTAATGGCTCCCACCTGTGTTTAAAAGAGATGAATCTTTTTTTTTTAACAACTGAAGTCAGCAAAAGTAATCAGAGAAAATTGTCTACATACGGTCACGAAAAGCTTATATTCATCATCCTTGTTAACCGCTACCAAGGAAATATCTTTCGTTTGTAGATATACTCGTCCACCGGGTGAAATTTTGCAATCTTTAATATGATCCACCACTACTTTATCTTCAATAGTGTCTGCTTCAAAGAGCAAAGAACGATTCAACGCACTCGGTGATTTCGTAGGAGTTGGAATGTGGCATTCATGCAGCGTAAATATTCCACGCTTTAAATTGAGCGTAATATCAAAGCCTGTGTCGTTCTCAACCATGTAGGCTGCTATAACGTCGGGTTTAGTTAATCCCTTGGCATCGATGGCCTGTGAGAAAGCTTCTCCCAAAACTCCAAGCAGATCGAGGCAAGTTTTGCTCATTGTTAATTCTAGCACATATTCAGATTTAATTTTTATTTTCGTCGTTTGCTCTTCGACGTTTTCATCGAATTCACTTTTTTTTGTTTCGATGTCAAGTCCGAAGGTGAGCTCCCACGGGCTGTACTCTTTCAAGCCGCTTTTCGTGAGACGCTCATTCATTTCAATTAGCGGCTCCCAGACGGCATGGGCTTGGTTAAAGTAATTCATGTGCATACACAGGGAACCACTGATGTTCATCTGGAAATCACACAAAAGATTTAAATAATGTTTATATTATTACTCACAGCTTTAAATGGATTCATCGGTGGATTTACCTTGGTACTCCAATCACAAACTACCGCATTTAATGAAGTGTCTATGTTAAGCAGTGGCATCGTGTAGTAACCCACCCCACTTTCGAGCACTATTAGCACCGAAGGTACCTCCAAAACACATCGCTCAGTTTTGTGCTTAGCAATTGGCTGTAGAGCACCAATCCCTCCAATTGAGTCCAAAGCGTCTTCAGCATCATCTATACGAATATTTCTTAATTATAGCTGCAACTTGGAGGGTTTTTGTATTTTATATCCATTACTCACCAACTTTGATGAACCAATAATCATTGTCTTTGAAGTTCTTAGCCAACCACAATTTTTCATAATTGACTACCTTTTTTTGCGTCGTAGTTTTCTCAACAGAGCTACTACTAATAGTCAGCAAAGCTTTGTTAATCAATTCAATGGTAGCTGGTGATATGTTGATGACGATATCACTAATTTTCAAACTAATATGAAGACCCGCATGTTCGGGAGTCGAACCCTGAAGGCTAATGGTACAAGGGTGTATAATGTAATGTTTTGTTGCTTCACGACGCTCAGGAATAAACGAGCACATGTACATTTTTAGAGCATTTACTTCACCGTTGATTAGCTGTTTATCACCAACAGCTCGATAGTTGATAAAAGCACGAGTCTTTAATAAAAATAATTACGAATGCAATGTAATAAATGTAAATCATGTAATAAACACATAAGTTTCTTTTTCTTTCTAAATATTTTGCGTATAGTGATTTTGGTAAATAATTATGTAGATAAATATAAGCTGCTTACATTAAATACAATCGCATTAGTATTTATATCTTCCAGGCTTTCAACTAAAATAATATCAGGCTCCTCAACAATTAGCACGAAATTAATTTTTTTTTGAATTTTAAATCGTGGAGTACTCGGTTGAGACACCGAAGCTGTGAAGAAATAGAAGAAATATTACATCAATTTAATGTTTTCCTTCGTTATTTTTATTATTCATAATATTTAATCATACCCATACGATTAGGCAATCTGCCGATTGCAGCCTTCGGATCGGATACTTTCAAGTCAGTCTTTTGTAAACTAGTATCGGAAGCAGTATTATCGTCAGGAAGTTTAAAGAAATTGGCTAATTGCATTAAAAAATCAATGCAGATTATCAGATCGAATCCATAAACTTTTACTTCAGCTGTAAATAAATAAAAGAGACATGTATTCATTTCAAACAAACTAATTTCCTTTAAAAATACCAAATGTATCATTCTCTTTAATAATAGCAGTCGCATCCACCATATAAACGGGGTTTTGACGACAAGAGTCTACTATTTCAGTAGTGGGACTCAATTTAGCCGTATCTTTAAGTTCCCACTCTTTTCGGCAGAGGTACTTTTTGATGCTGCTCTTTACATTGGAGCGCGTATCATCGATCTGAATGTTACACAAAACAATGGAAGCTGTTATGGTGCCATTTTTCATTTTTGCACCCTTCATCGAAAGAAAATACAAGCCAAAGCGAGCGAGTCCTTCATTATAGCCTACAGTTATTAGTAGAGTATATAATAAGAGCATTGTAAGGGTGATGATTAGGGGGCTAATTAGATGAGAAACCAACCAAGATACAGATTAGCCACAACTCCATCAAATTGAAAGTTGAATTTCAGCTGTTCGAAAACTTTCTTCTGTTTTATAGGAGACACATTCGGCGAATCGGCTTTCCTATTTTTAATCATTTTGGCTTCCCACTTAGTTTTCACTTCTGCAAAATAGAGTTTTGATTTTTTATATTAAGTTTAATATTGATTACAGTTGTGTAAAGTTATTTTAATACCCTTTGCTAAATGTACTTCAACAACTGCTTCAACAGGCTTGGGGGGCGAAGGCGGCATAGGAAATTCATCGAGGCCTTCGGTTAAATTGCGATTTAAAATGGACATGATTAATGAATAATCTTCCATGAACAAATTTAGCTAAAAGTCAATTAGATTTGAAAGGAGTCATTTTTACGTTAACAAATACCAAAATCGAACCTCGATCGATTTTAATCTACCCGAGAGATCCATTTCGGGTACATCAAAATACCAAGTGCTGGAAAGGTTCCGTTTAACATTCAAAGTCAAATTCATTGGGTCCAAGATATTGACATCTGACTTTAACCCATAGGATAGGTCCACAGCTTTTGCATTGCAGAGGAGAAATTATTTCAAAGGAAATAGAATCGATTTTACAGAAATATAATAAAAACCTCAACACTTACTATCAATGGAACCGGAAACAGTAAGGGCGGATGAAGAACCTTGATCAATAATGGTACACTTAGCTAATTTCAAATTTCGCAATTGCAATTGTAATTCTTCAATTACTGCTGGGCTGCGCTCATGGTTTGGAACCATCACAATCGTCATGACGTTGGAAAGCTTCAGGAAACCCAAATCCAAAACAATAGCATCCACACTTTGCGAATCGATGGGCACCACAATAATGGGTGCTTTTATTTTAATGTCCAGTTTCATGCGGGTGGCTTTATTATAGGCTTCATACGCATTTTGGCGAGCAGCATCAGCGGCAGCGGCACCAGCATCAGCAATGGCTTTCTGAGCAGCTTGGAAATTGTTCAAAAAACACTAGAAGGCAGACAATAAATGCCAATGTTTATTTAGATAGCATAAGAAACTGAATTCAGTTTGTTTAATTCAGGAATCTCTTACCAACACCGAGTTGACGAACCAATTAAGGAACACAATTTTAACGCAGCCGATTTGCAAGGTGATTTTCATATCATCCGAATTGTAGTCAGAGGTCTCATCTAAATTGTAGAGAACTACTTGACAGTTGAGAGCATCCTTGCCCACAATTGAGAGAATCTGGAAAATACTAAAATATTTAATAAACTCCATTTCTTAATCATAAGAAGATTCTTACGCTCGAGTGAATGTTCAGTGGATTAAGATCGGTGATTATGATATCTTTCAGGCGCAACGTAACTTCGGTGTAAGATGATTTCAGTATCACCCCTGCCTTAAAGTGCTCCACTCTCATCGAAGCCAACGGACGTTTACGACACGTTAGAAGTAAAGCAACCTGTTCTAGGTTAAGAACAAGGTTGACCTTAATGCTCTCTACCACTTTAGACCTTCGTTTGCGACCTGGTTTGGAAATGGCGTTAATCGTTTCTTCCGCCTCCTCAGCAATTATACTCAGTTTAGTAAGTACGCCGCCATCTGCTGCACTTGCTGTGCGGTCCCTTGGAGTGAATGGTTTGCTCATAGCAGCCATTTTGCGCTGAAATGTGTCGGCGATTTCCAGCAGACGCAACAGACATTCCTGGTGAGCTGTTGCTTGCAGGGTGGAGAAGTTGACGATAACCAGTTGCTCGGTAGAATTGTACTTTGTAATGAATTCCGGCGAGGTCTTTTCAGCCATGACGTAGGATATGGTCAACAAATATTTGAGGTCCTGCGAATAATGGGGAGTATCGATTATAGTGAGCATTTGTTGATTTTCGTCCTCCTGGTCGTACTGGGTGATATTAATAGCGCCAAGTCTTAAAGGGGAACGAAGAAGATTCGAATTTTAGATCGGACACGAAGGCGGTCTTGGTGATACTTACCTGACAGTAGCAACTAGCTCGTACGTGCGCTGTGACATTTCCGTTTCTAGTTGCAGGATCTGCAGTGTTAATATTTTCTTGATCTCCAATGCTTGCTGAGGAGCGATGACATCACTGCTGCTTCCACTGAATTCTTCACTTTCCACCGTAGGAATCTCTTCGATAGGCGTTGCAAATAGTTCCGACTCGTCGGGCGAGTTTTCTTCAACATAACATTTTTCTCCTTTTATGCAGGATGTTTTGTACAACGTCACAAGGACCTCTTTCAATGCAAAATGCACTTCCATGTCTGTATACTGGACAATCTCATTTATAGGCAGATCATCTGCCGTGGACACTTTTCGTTTGGGCCTTTTGGTATCTTGAAGAAAATTCGCCACTGAGAGCATGGAAGCAGTACTGCTGATAGCTTTTAATAAAGGGGAAGCCTCCGGAGTATTACTCTCAGGCCGAGGAATACTAGTCAGGACACCTAAAGCTTCGTAAATACGATCTTCTGTTAGATTAACATGAACGGACGGCAGCATAATGCCAACTTTCGTTTTTGGAAGACGCGGATCATCATCGAGTACACACAGTTCAGCTGTAATAAGGACTGAAGTTGGGCGCAGCACGTGCATTTCCGATACCGAAGTAAATCGAAGAACTTTCTCCCAGTCTTCTTGGGGCTTAGCAACCAACAACTGCAATGATATAAATAACAATAATAAGAATAAGAAATTCTGAAGATGAATATAGGTAAGTTACAACTTTTCACCTGTGTATCATCGAGACTAATTTTATATACGTCATACGCTTTATCCATGATGTTTTGCAAGATTTCTTCCTGTGCGCGTCCCGATTCGAACAAAGCTGTGACATCGGTCGAAAGATTTTTATGGGGCGTGGAAGTAATGCGCAACTGACCCAAGCTGATTACAATCAACGAGTTCTTTCCGGCTTTGAAGGTGCCATTATTGGGTATAATTATAACAGTCGGCATAAAATGAATATCGACTTCGATTACAGAATGAGTTTCAATCACGTATTGCATTCCGGTGGCCGAACGCTCTTTGAAGTTGGCCATCTTTTGGGATGCGGCACCTTCGATTTGCGAAAGATTCACAGACTTGGGCGGCGAGAAAACTTTCAAGAGATGGAGTATCGTCGATGAGTTGTACGTGACTTGTAGAGGACGTGCCTGAACTCGAATGCGTTGGTCACACTGTTTATCCAAAGGATTTGTTTCGAAAAATATATCCAGCAGATTGGACTCATCAGTGACCTTAGATTCAATTATGGTGGGAGGTGGCACAGATATGCTCTTTTCTAGGCCCGTCAGTTGCACTTCCTTCATGTAAGCTGTCACGCTAAAAATGAATGAAATCCATGAATTAAATTTGCAACGCCAGCAATTCCAATGTCCTACCTCAAAGCGTTCGCAGCTGGTCGTTGTGTTACAACAGCTGTTGCCATGGAGAACTTCAACAGCATAATAGTCTGTAGCATAGAGAAATCTATGCTGACGTTACTCGGTTGTTTCTGATGTTTCGAATCATCGTACAATCCTATTTGTAATGCGACTAATTTGAAGTTCATCTGAACGGCTTCGTACTCTTCTGGTATATCCAGAGGAGCCATATCTTCTTCATATCCGATGGCTTTATAAAGTTTCTCTTTTTCATCATGTGACATGGCATTTTCAAATCTTTTCACTATAATAATAATTTCATAAATTAAAGAAAACCAATATCATTGGATTAATAATATCATCATTATACTAAGATCATTCGATTCGGGTTCCTCAGTCTGCTTGCCACCGCCAAACCAGCCACCGAACCAGCCTGTTTTCTGCACAGACTCCCGCTTCACTTCCTCTTGCTTAGATTTAGCCAATTCCAGTTGTATGCGTTTTCGTATTAAAACTAAACTGAATATATCCAACTTTTTTTCGATTAAATTACAAGTTTCAACAAGACTGACGGATGGTTTTTTCGATGATTCTTTCTCCTTGAATTTCTGTTCGAAAAAAAGGAGAGAAGAAAAAATTTAAATATAAATAAATAAATAAATATTGTGCTGCATTCATTCGTGGATTACCTCTGCATAGGTATTGCATAGCTGACGATGCTCTTTCATATATTCCCAAGACCAATAACGATTCACTTTTCTTACATTCTCTTCTAGGACAGCTGTAATGGCAAATTGCCACCATTCCTTGTAATGATTTTTATAAGCTAGATAAAGGGAAATTTTAAGTTTTGAACAGATCATAAACTAGTCACCTATCGAGCTAAACGTACGTATATTAAAAGGACGATATTTGCGATAAGGAGCAGCAAGTTTCATACGATTCATAGATTCCCCCAATTTAAGTATATCCTGGAAATGAAAAAGGAAACACAACACATTTTATGCTAAATTCTTTAAATAGTACCTTCAAAGTGTACCTGAAATTGAGTGCTTGTCAAACCAATATGCAATGTCTGCATTTCCAAATTTAAATCGATTTTCGGTATTTCGAATGGTGGGTCATCGTATTCGGGATTCATATTCAAGCGTAACTTAGCATAGGAAGATATCGGACCAACCACTAAAAGAAGAATTAAAGAAATTTAATTAAACGACATCAGACATTACGACATTAAGACAGCATAGGAATAAGATTACTTATTAAATGTTAATCAAGTGTTCTTATTTTATAGGAATATAAAACTAAAATTATTATGAAACTATTTATTTAATAAAAGGATTTAGACGATTTATGATTTTAGATGAGAATGATTTTTATCATCATTATTATTTTTATATATCGAACTTACTGTACGTATACGACGGTGGTATCAATTCCTTCCGTGCTACATGATCACGTAATATATCGGCAATGCGCGTTTTTTCCAGCACCGAATAAAGCCTTGCATTGCAGTTCATGTAGACTGATAAATAATCGAGGTTTGCTATTTTATAGACACGGCTCACTTGTTCGGTAAGATAGCACTTCACCCAATTCTTGTCGGTGGTGTAGAGTTCCAATTCGTGTAGGGTGACACCGAAAGAAAATGGTTTTCCTGTCGTCGTTGTGTCCTCATAGCGAATGTGGACATTTGCAATTTTTACTTGTAAATTATTGACAATTTGAGCGGTAAGTTTTTCAGTAAACGAAGCATCAGGTTTTGGTTTATCTATACGGAGGTTGAGAAGTGACAGGAACCGAGAAAAATTTCATTAAACACAAATAAGTTTGTACTTGTTAAGCATTACGACTTTACCTTTATTCAACTCTTTAAGATAAGCTGCATCGATTGCAAGCAGAGTTGCTTGTTTAGTTTGCAACTCTTGTTTTTCTTCCTTTTCGGCATTATATTCAACAGATTGTTTCGGTGAAATCAAAATGTAAAAATCTTCAATTTGTGCAACAACAGGTTGACCGTATAAATTTTTCCAGGGTATTTTTAGTACAAGTTTGCCTTTAAAAGAAAGAAAACGAATGTATGAATAATTTTCAGAAAATTAGAAATTTCAAATGGTTCTGATTAATTACACTTACCTAAATAACCGAAAATCAAGTTAATGGGAAGATTTAAATCATCCAAGGCATTATCACGTAGCTTTAAATTATTCAGAGCAACATCACCTGAAGAGATATAGAGAAAAAGGCGAATATAATGAGTTTATAATTTAAATAAATTACAGTCGATAGCCTTAGTTCCTAGTATTGTTATTTTATCTTTATGTAGATAAATTTATTATTATATAACTTTTAATTAATAAAGTAAAGAATTAAATTATGATGACAAGGAATGTTTTGATGTATTTTTTTACAAAAAAATTCAATTTTTTTGATATAGAAATATTCCACTTTTCGATGACATGATTTCATCATTAATTAAATCTTGATAATTTAGTGGTGTATAGTGACAAGAAGTCAATTAATCTCTATTAAAAATTAGAGCCAATTTAATTTACAGCTATTTTGACCTTAAGCTAAATAAACAGTTATAACTAATATTGATAACATAATATATATATGTTATATATATACATATACATATATGTTATATATGTATGTATATGTATATACATATATAACCGTTATTGATACCCTTCTGAGGAAATTCTTATTGATTGATACTCTACTATTATTTACACTCTTCTAAAGAAAAAATTCCCACTGTTAAACGATCATCAAGATCATTGAACTGCATCTGAAGATAAGAGTCAAAAAGATTGCTTGCATCTCGAAATCATTGCATTATTCTTGAGAGGAATGAGAAAGAGAGAGAGAGAGAGCCATGAAGGGTAAATATAAAGGGAGTTGGAATCAACATAAAGACAAATTTTAACCTTTAAACATTTATATTTATTTATTTACTGTCTACATTTTGATACTACTTTTTAATAGATGTACCCAAAAAATATTCTGAGTAAAGTATATACTAAAAGTTTACGTTAACCACTGAAAGAGTTATGTACGTTGATGAAAGGGTTTTGATCCGATCCTATTAAAACCAAAGCCATGATTATCTATAGATCCCGCCCGAAAGTCAGTGCATTACCACTTTTTCTCAACAATGTGCAAATTAAGTATGTTAATAATATAAAATAAAAAACCTTGGAGTATATTTATCATCCGTAAAATTGAAAATTATCATGGCCTTTGTCGTTCCGATTATAATTGTAAACTCTTTTCAAACCTGAAAAACTCTTAATTTTATTAGTTCTGTTAAGTTAATCTTCCCTTCGCTTTCATTTGCATTTTATTTATGTTGTCACTAGACTCTGTATTAATCTATTCACAATTTTCTTGTATACTGTATTCTATAGAGATCATTCTGTTATTATATTAGCTACGCATAAGTTAAAAGCTATTAGTTTACATGTAAACTTAATAAATAAATAAATAAATATATTTATATAATTTATTATAATTTTTTACTTATGTAGCTATTATTTTATTTATAGGCAGAGAAAGCGACTCATGACCCATTCGTGCATGGATTCGTCGATTGTGACTCCAAACAAACCCAAATACTTGTTGATGTACATATTAATTAAAAAATGTAGTTTTACTTTAAAAGAGATATTATAAGGTAGAAAATAACAAGCATATATTAATGTAAATAACTAAAAAACATATAGTTATTTGTTTTTATTTATTTTATTTTTTTATTTTGTTGATATTTATTATGATTTTTTAAAATTTTGTTGTAAGGAGAAGTGACGTAATTTTTGTCAATTACTTCCGTGCTTCATTTATATGTAAATATTTTTGTTTCTTTGGCATGAGATTTTTATTCCGCATGACAAGAGGCAAGAATAAACTACTAGAAAACAACAAAATATTGAACCTTGAATAATCTCATAGAACAAAATCTGAAGCATGAAACAAGTTGCTGCTTATGTTATTTTTACATATTATTAATATTGTAATTACATGAGTTTGTATTCAAATTGTTGATGATTTAATCTTTCAATAATGATATTGGAAAAAATCATTGATAGGGAAAAAATAGTTAATTGAAAAAAAAACTTTAAAACAATTATATAATATATTAAAAAGGAAACACGAAATGAATTACTTTTAAATTTTTGAAAGAAAGTTTTTATAAACTATATTTTAATTTACTGTTTTTTTTTGGTAGCAGAGAACGTGATACATTCTATCAAAACAAACATATAAAAAACATAAGCTTAATCATATCCATATATGGAAAGTGTATAAATGTATTTACGATAGTTAGTTGTAAATATTTACATAGATACATATATAGGTATGTGTGTGTGTGTATATGTATGTACAATAAATAACAAATACGTAAGTAGGTGAAAAAACAAACAATAAAAATATGTGCTTATAAATAGTTGTTTAGTTTTTGATTCCTTTAAGTTTTTATTGCATTTTACCGGTTTCAAGTGTGTTTTCACTTAAATTTGAAGAGCTTCACTTCGTTGTTTCTGAGTGAAAACAAAGAGGTTTGCGGTTGTATTAGTTAGTGTTTTTAAATAGCAATTTAAAAGAGGAAAAATAAAAAAAAGGAATGTCTAACGTAAACATCGACTTTTCATGTTTCCACTAAACGAACACAATAGTGTAGGCACGCACTCAGAGGAGATATCACAACACAACCCTGACCATCTCTGAGTCTCTCAGTGTCAAGTCACAATATGTTTTTGCTGTGGACTATATTTAATTTAATTTCATCAGAATGAATTTACTTTTATAGTGCGTTACGGTACGGTACCCGGTACCGGTATTCGTAACGATGCCACGGTAGTGGTGGTAGTCAGTGGGTGGGACAACGAGGCGATTTGACCAAAACTATTGCCTCTTTTAGTAGATTTTCTTCAGCTTTAGATTTTAGAAGATTCAATCAAATATTTATGGTTTATTTCTTAACAAAGAACGATAAGCCTATCGTTCATTATGCTTTGTATATTTGCTATCCTAACATAGGAAATAACAATAAACAGCGAAAATAAGAAAGCATAACGTACGATAAGCGTTTCGTTCGTGGTTAAGAAATAAAAAATCCTCCTGTTCACTACAGATATTCACTACACTCGAAGGTACGATAAACGTACCTTCTAGCGGCCTACAGCGGTCTGCATTCGGCTTTATTCATTCATTTACATGTATTAAAATATGTATAATTTATATAATAATTTATATACATAATTTGTATTTAGGTAATAATCATTGGAATTACTCATATTTAGTGTGAGACCATAGAATATCCACAGAATAGAATAAAGCGTTCTGCTTTATACTATATACCAACATTTCAAAGACATTCCATTTCGAAATTCTTTCACTCAACCAGAACACTCAACAGATGAAATCAATTTCCAGTTGTTTACAACAAAGAAAGGAAAGACAGAACGGAGCATGGTGAAAAAATCCACTTTGAAACCCATATTGCTCTGTACTTCATGCCTCAGTAGTAATGAATTGAATGAGTGCGGTGGGGTCGGCCGACGTGTCGAGTGGATGAAGTCAGCAAAAATCCTCGTACATGCACACATTAAAAACCAAAACAAACACACTAATGAGAACTCGGAGAGAACTGGGTCAACCAACACTCGGAATACAGCGCATTGCGCGTAGCTGTTGAAGGATAAGGTCGATGATGAGTCGTGCTCTGCATTGCCTCAAATTGCATTGCAAAACTCAATCGTGCAGGAAGGACATTCAAAATACGCCACAACGACGCCAATAATTAATATTACGAATTCCTTAATACAATATAAAAAAAAGAGATCCTTCGTGAACTTACCTCCCCATATACCAATCTTGAGTTGCTTCTTGTCCAAATTTTCAACATAATCACCGAGAATCTTGTTTAGGACATCAGTGACCACTGATTCGAACACCATTTTAAAGCAGCACCCGACCTTGCGGTTTCGTAGTTGATGGGTCGGTTAATAGATGCTACTGCTACTGCTGCTTCTACTCCGATGGACTTTTGTTTTCCCTCGAGTAATTATCACGCACCACGCCTCTCCAAACTTCCACAACACAAAACTGCCCGTGTGAATATTCCGCACTTCCACTTTTTTGAAAATTTGTTTACAGATTTCTACTTTGGCAGTACATTGGTTTTTTTTTTAATTTGCTTATACGTGCTCTTATATTTTTAAAATACCAAATAAATAAATTTCAATGCTGATGACATCATAAGTTGTTATGCTGCGCTGCTGCCAAATGAAAATTTTCTTCAACTTGCAATTTGTATTCGTTGTGATAATTTATTTGCAAAAATTACGATTTACTAAAAATAAATAGGTGCAATTGAAAATTTATTTTTGACTTCCACTTTAAATTTTCTAGAACTTACAAAGTTTTGCTAATTTTCTTTGTATGTAAAATTCCTTCATGCGCAACGAATCCTCTTTCAACTGCGTTTCAAAACTACTGTAATCGGACTAATCGGGAACGTCAGAAAAATCCAATAGAATGTCGACATAAAACAAGTAATAAAAAACACGTACATACTTATATTAAAAAGCGGCAACAAATATCAATAGTATAAAAATGTCAAATTGGTTAACACCTGTTTGGGTTCAACTATTGTGAATATTGTAAATCTGACAGCTGGCAGTCCTTATCAACACAAAACATGGATGTAAACTATCATTACCTGTTCATACGAAAGATGTCTTACAACGTTGAACTTCAAATTTCCATTTTTGGGTACTTTTTTCTAGTTTCCCATAAGAGTCCATGTAAGACTTTAAGAATTATATTATTTTAAAAAGTTATACAACAGTTATATATTATAAATATTTTGTTTAAACAAAGTTTTGAATTCGCATGTGTGGATGAAAATGAAATAAAACACTCTAATAAAGAGATAAGGTAACAAAAAATATGAAAAATATTTTGTAAAACACAAAAGGAAACTTCAAAATATCATAAATAAATTTAAATATATTACGAAAATATTTTGTTTAAACAATCTTTTTGAATTTGTTGAACGCTCACACACGATCACACACAAATTATAGTTTAATTATAATCTCCTGAAATTCGTTACAACGCTGGAAGTTTGTTTCCTTGCTAAATCAGACCTATTGTGAATACGGAATTTGTCGAAAAAGAAGCAAACGTAAAAATTAAAAATGGACGCGCAAAGGTAATCTTCAATTATACTATTTGTATTTACTTTTCATTTCTCTATATTTGTCTAATCTTTATACATAATTATTATTCAATTATTTCTTTGTTTAATTTAAGACATAATTTTACCATTGACCGAGTGTTCCGACTTTGTTGTTTCTCTCCGTGAACTCCAACATCAACAACAATTTTTGTCTGTCTGCTGGTCTCCGAGTTATAGCCCTTGGATGTTTAAAATGTCTTAACTATAGGTAAGATAAGATAAGAGACATCGCCAGCCAGATCGATTTACCACAGTTCTCATAGCTATATCGTGCTCTTTTTTGTTTGTTTACATTTTTTTCTTTCCGTATTCTGTTTTCCCAGTAAATGACAACTCAGCTGACGAAATTTGTTGTTGCCTGATCGCCCATCGTTATACTAGCATTTGTATTGTTTTATATTGTGTTCCACCTATTAATCACAGTACTTGGAAAAATATTAACAAATCCAAAAAAATGCTATTTAAAATCCAAAATTTTTTCTTCTAAAGTACACGTTTTGAAGCTCAAAATCCATGTAAATGTCATTTAGTTTAGTATATATATTCCCAAAACATTCAAACTTCATAGGGCGAGAACACGAAAACCAAACCAGCGACCAAAATTGTTCTACATAGTTCCTGTAACATACAACAAGAAAATCGGAGCATCGGTCTAAGATGGAGATGTTCCTTTAATTTTCATATCTTTACATTTAATATATTAATTCAATAATAAATTAATCTTGTTTTCAGGAAAAAGATCAAAAGAAAACGGAGATCGACATGGTCTGCAAATGCGGAAACAGTTTTATTAAAATTATGGGGCGAAAAGCTCCAACAGCTTAAAGCATGCAGGAAAAATATGCATGTGTACGAGGAGATGGCGCGACAATTATCAGCTCAGGGGCACCCTTTTAACAAATTTGAAGTGAAGATAAAAATTCACAACCTAACTAATAGATTCCGGTACTATATTAAAAGAAATTATATAAAAAAAGATAAGAAACAATAAAATTAAGTAAGAAAATACTTTTTACAGCGATGAAAGAAAAAAAATTGGGGCTCTTGGTGCGACGGATTGGGAGCACTTCACAACAGTAAATAAAATAATAGGAGCCTTAAAACCAATGAAAGTCGAAGGGCTCGTGGAAGAAAGTGAGTAACACTACTATATATCTAGGTTTCTATGAATTGTGTTAGAGATACAACCTCAAATGTATTTTGTGAATTTTGTAATACATACATATTATAATAGTATTTAATATTTATGCATATGTATGTTTTATTTCCTTTCAGATACAGATGAATATGAAGTTCCAATGAAGGTTCAAGCCTCCAACTTCATGACAACTTCACAGGAGTTATGTACGAGTGCTTCGACATCCGAGAGCGAACCTGTGAATAAAAAAGCCCAAAAAATGTCGACTTTTCAAAAGGAAGCTTTAAGAGAGCTCAAGGATTCTAACAACAAATATAAGACGGATCTAAGCGATATCAAAACGGCGGTGCAGGAACAGACGTCAGCGTTCCTAAACGAAATCTTAGAAGTAGAGAAAAGGCGAAATAATATACTTGAAAGCTTTTTAGAAGCATACAAGGAAAAGAATAAAAATTCATAATATACCTAAGTCTGTTTTCACGCGAATTTGATTTAACGCAATTTTTCGATTTATAATTTTGATATGTACTATTATTTCTACTCGTATTATGAATTTTTTTTATGAATTACTTTAATAATTTATTGAGAAATGAATTTTACGGTAAATATTCAATAACTATTAATTTAAAACCTATGAATTCCAATATTTTATTCACACTTATTGTGCTACTTATTTAAACGAGGTACCAAATCAATGACGATTTGGCTCAGAATTCCGCTTTAACAGATAATCAACAGAATTTTGTGCCGATTTGGAGCAGAATTCCGCTTTAACAGAGAACCGAATTCTGTTTTCTGGCTCAGAATTCCGCTTTGACAGATAATCAACAGAACCGAATGTGTTTTGTGTATGTTTGTTTGTATGTATGTTTGCTGTCACAGAATTACGCTTTGACAGCATACATGAATTTTATATGGGCACGGTGTGCTTTTTACGCGAATTTTTCGGCAACCTATCAATCGCGTAAAAACAGACTGGTGTATATGTTTATAAATATTAAATAAAAACCATGTAATTACTTAAGTACGTAGAAATCGCTCTTCGCATCTTTTCCGACTCTTGATCATGACTGTCAAGGATTTCACTATATACAGGTTGTACTCTCCCTCTTGAGCGTTCCCACTGATTTTGAGCTTGGATCCAGCTTTCATTCATCTGATCATCGTGTTCGATTAAGAAGTTCTGTAATACACAACAGCACTTTATAATGGCAGTGCAATTTTTTATATCATTGTCAATTCCTTTTCCAATTCGTCCAAAACGCGCTTTTAGATGTCGGAAAGTATTCTCTGTCAGTTTTTGCGCTTTGGATAAACAGTGATTGAAATTTATTTCATTCTCGTCCGCACTTAAAGAAAAGGGCTTCATTAAATAATTTGAGATGTGAAAAGCCGAATCTCCCAGAATAACAACGGGGACGTTTACTCCATTTATTAGCTTTGTATTCTCTTTCAACGCATTTGGCTTTTCAAGTATTTTTTTCAGTGTGGATTTTTCAAATATTTGTGAATAGTTGCAACTTCCTGGAGCTCCAACGTTGATGTAGAGAAATCTGGATCTGAATGAATATTATTTGTACGAGCTTTAATAGAATTAATGGATGTAGAATCTAAGATAAAAAGCACACCTGTAGTCGACAAGGGCTAATAATATCATGGAGTACCACCCCTTATAATTGTAGTAGTCGAAACATTCTTCCGCGTTAGACCTGATTTCAATATGACAACCACCTTAAAATATATATCACTCAGTATGGAATATGAATGGGTAATGTCACTAACCGATAGCTCCAAAACACTGTGGAAACCCGATAATCTCAAACTCTGCGACGCACTCGGCAACCTTTTCCGGTGTAAGAATGGTACTGCTTAAGTACTCAGGACCAAGAATTTGCCACACTGTCAAGCAAAATTCTTTTAAAATCTGACAAACAGACGACTTGGATACGCCAAATAATCTTCCAATCTTGCTAAAGTTGACTGATGATTTTAGACTGTACAGCGCTATAGCAACGCGTTTATCCAGCGGTATACACGCTCTGTAATTTGTATTCATTCTGGCCATATCACTTAATTTTTCACATAAAGTTTTAAAACAATTGCGGGTCATGCGAAAACATTCCTTAAAGAAGGTTTCGTCACTCCGTGAAATATCTTCTTCCCAGAAGTCCCCACGTCTTCTCTACAATTCAATTAATTCTATAAATATTACAGGTAATTGTTACATATTTTTCTTACCTTAGTGAAAACTCTTCGAGAAACTTTACCAAATATTATTGTTTTATAAATTGTATTTATCCTCTCAATATGAGCCGACATAATCTTTAAAAGTAGTTGTCGCCGTCTTCTAGCCATTTCTTGGAGAACGCTTATTCCTGAATTCTTGTTTGACGTTAAACATATCAACTCTAGCAAAAGATTATCTTTTTCAGTCAAACAGTTTCTATTTCCATTTAACTTTAATTCACTCATTTCATCCATTTTAAAATGTTTATATTGTAATGTTCTTAAACTACGTTTACCGCGTTCGTGGTTTTGTTTGTTGTTGCTTGGCATATGGAAATCAGCTTTGCACGTACTATTCTAATATTTATGTCTTTTTCAACTAATTTTGTATTCACAATAAAATTAGGGAAGATTACAACCGAGATTAAATTATAATCCTAAGGAATTAGCGCGGTAATCCCGTGAATGGAGTTAATCTGGTTTTATGGCGAACTGAAAAAACAGATGAACTCTCGCGAGATATTTCTTAACTTAATCAATAGTCTTTATACGAAAAAAATATAGAAACCTGTATATTATAAAATATATATATCAGAAATATAAAGAAGTATATTAAATATACCATATAAAAATACGAACAATAAAACAGCGCAATGTCAAATAAATTTCAATAACCATTTAACCGTGAAATAACCGGTATTGGTTAAATAATATTAAATAAATCGAATATTAGTAATATTAATTTGAGTTAATCAGCGGTGTGAACGTAGTATAGAAACAAACTTAGTGTAAACAAACTTCTAGTATTAATTGTGAATGGTGTAGGATTTTAGACACTCCGTATTCTCCACCCGTACTTCGGTGTAAATTAAAGTTTGCAAAAATTTGGATTTGTGTATAATTTTTTATTATTTAAATAAAGCAAAAATAAGAAATGAGACCAATATTATTAGTTGTAGTCATCGGCCTCGTTACTCCAATTTTGTCGAAAAAATCGAAAGATGGAGAAAAGCCCGACTGGGCCAAGAAGGACATACGTGATTTCACTGATGCCGACATGGAACGGCTGCTGGATCAATGGGAGGTGTGATAGTATTAAATTAGTGAAAAACAAGTATATTTATTGTTGTTCCTCTCTAATAGGAAGATGAAGAGCCTTTAGAGCCGGATGAGTTGCCAGAACATTTGCGACCTCAACCACAACTGGATCTCTCCAAATTGGATCCCAACAATCCGGAGGAGATGTTGAAAGCCGCAAAGAAAGATCGCACACTAATGACATTCGTTGCAGTGAACGGCAATCCAACGAAAGAAGAGGCAGAAACGATAACCAAAATTTGGCAGACGAGTCTTTGGAATAATCATATACAAGCTGAACGTTACATAGTGGACAATGATCGTGCTATATTCCTGTTTAAAGATGGCTCTAAAGCCTGGGAGGCAAAAGAATTTCTCGTTCAACAAGAGCGCTGCAAAAGTGTCACCATTGAGAACAAAGAATATCCGGGCTTGTGGTCCAATGAGCGAAAATCACAAGACCCCGATGACAAGGATGAGTTGTAATCCATTATTACCTTCATCAAGGTTACTTTCATTTTCCAAACATTTTCTGAAAATTCATATTTTACCTTTCGTATTTAAGTTCTAAAGTAGAGTAGTATTTTTTTATCATTGCAATAAAATGGAAAAACAAAATATTTGAATTTGGGAAACACTATGCTTATTATATACATACATTTCTTCATTTATGCAGTACTTTGCATACGGGTGCATATAAATTGTAAAAAAAAGATGCATGATTTGATGCAAAATGTCAACGGAAAAATATGCACATAATTTTTACTGATATGAGAAAATTATGACCTATTGTGACTTTTTCACACTTTTATCACTATCACTTGTTTTTATTTGTGCATTCGCTTGATTGGAGCACGTTGGTCGGAATAATCTAAAAGAAATGCCTGTTCAAGCGAAGATTGGTCCTTCGATACTTAACGCGGACCTTGCCAATCTGGCGGAGGAGTCACTAAAATTATTGGACAATGGTGCAGACTACCTGCATTTAGATGTAATGGATGGACACTTTGTACCAAATCTAACCTTTGGACATCCTGTTGTGAAGTGTTTACGAAACAAAATCAAGGTCAGTGTTTTGTAAAAAACTTAAGCAAATTTTGCAAATACGTGACTAATGATCAAATAACAGAGCACTTTTTTTGAGACTCACATGATGGTTTCTAAACCACAACAATGGATAGAGCCCATGGCTGACGCAGGTGTGAACCTTTACACATTTCACATTGAGCCGGTGGCGCAAGATGTAAAGACGGTGTGTCGAATGGTCCGAGAGGCAGGCATGAAAGTAGGCTTGGCTCTTAAGCCAGGGACCGGTGTATGAAGATATAATTTTAAACTACTCATTGTGGTTATTGATTTGCATACTTTTTTGCAACGATTTCAATAGATTGAAGCTGTTGAGCAGTACATTGATTTGGCTGATGTTGTGTTGGTGATGACGGTTGAGCCCGGGTTTGGAGGTCAATCTTTTATGGGTGATATGATGTCGAAGGTACAGTGGTTGCGTGAGCATTATCCCAATTTGGACATCGAAGTGGACGGTGGTGTTGGTCCCAAAACAATTGAGTGTTGTGCGAAGGTGTGGAAGAGGAGATGCAAATATATTTTTATTTTTTAATTATTTCTAGAAGTATTTCGAAGGAAATTCAATTAAATTTATCTGTTTTGCAGGCTGGTGCTAATATGATTGTGTCTGGAACAGCAGTTATTCAAGCACCCGATCAACGTCAAGTTATCAGTTTACTAAAAACGACAGTACAAAACTATTGTAATCAATCCTGTTCAGCTGAGGAAGTGTAGTAATTAATTTAATCTGAATTTTCTATCTACTTCTTTCATGTGCAAAAATATTGCTTTTCATGTAATATCTGGTACACATTAAGATGTGATCAGGGACATTTTTTGAAATTATTTTGGTATTTGATTTGATTTTGGTTCAAAGAAAACCCTAAATAAAATAAAAAATCTCGAGTTTTCTCAATTGTGGTGAAAAGTTGAAGGTGTTTTTCAATGAAGTAAAAGTTTGAATCCTTCAAAATTTCGTCTAATTTCCTCATTTCAAAACAGTCTCTATTTCCCATAATTTCTTTTTGTAGCCCAGCATTTACACGTAATTAATCGACGTTTTCTATTTTTGCCATTTATTTTTCAACATTCAATTGTTTTTTTTTTTTGTTTACAAATATGTATGTATGTTTTTGTCATTATTTCTCTATCACTTTATATGTATATAGATATCTTAATATGTTTTCAATATATAGGCATGCCATGTATATATGTATGGTTATATATATGTGTATATATATTATTTGATTTGTATTTTCTTATTTAATTTGACTAAAGAATGCTTGCAATTTTGTATCTAACCTCAAAACGTATTTCATTTCTATTTTCTTCAAATGTATTGTCAAAAATTTGTTTAATTTTATTTAATGTTTTTAATATTTGTTGTTATGTTTTCCTAATTACTTGCTTAACTTTACATTAACGTTTAAGCCGGACTTTTTTGTAAAGTAATAAAATTTATGATTATTGAGTGAGCACGAGTGTTGATATTTATTGGTTGTAGTTGTTGTAAATACTTTTGAGTGTTGTTTTCTCTCTTTGTATTTATTCATTGATTTTGTGCAGTTGTAACAAGTGCGGCCATTTGCATTTCAGAAATTATGCCATAAATAATTGAATTGTTATTGTCTTTACTTTTTGGGGTTTTGTCCATAGTTTCGAAGTATGCTCGTATTTAATAATTTACTGTATGAATATGCAATAAAATACTTTTTTCAAGTTAATTATATTCTATATTAAAAATATTAAATATATTTTTATTTACGTTTGCCTGTTTCATAACGTTTTTATAGGTAGGTTCTTGTTTTGCAACATTTTCTAAGATTTGTTCATTGATTCAGTTTAGTTGTGTTTATATATTTAACATCAATTTACATGTATATATGTATGTATAGATACGATTTGTATGTGACTTATGTACTTACATATATATATAAAATGTATCGATATATCAGTGTACAGTGTACACATATGTACATATAATTGTATTTGTTTTTAGGGCATTTTAGAAAATAAGCGTTTTTTAATTATAGTTTGATAGTTTTCTATACTGTTTTTCAATCGATTTACTAATTCAAGCAAATGACCCCGCTTTTTTCGAGAATTGATCCTAAAACATGGCAATTTTTATCATGGTTATGTTGATCATCGCTTGCAGTTTAATGCTCTCTCTCTTCCTTAAGCAAAGAACAACAACAACATATCCTGTGTGCGTTTGCGTGTTTGTATGTTTTAAGCTACAGAGTGTATGTTTTTAATAATCAGTGTCTGAATCATAAGGTTAACATTTATATCGATTCTTTCGATTGTTAAATTCTGAATGATATCAAAATATTTAATCTAGAATTGAAATCAAAGTTTGTAGATTTTAGTAATTAAACGGCTTTGTGTTTTACATGTATTATGTATATATTTTATGTTGTAGTGTACGTGACTGTCGTTTTAATTTGTTCATAACTAAGAACCTTTTCAATTTAAATTTAAACCTTTTCACTTTTAAATCTATCAAATAGTTTTTCGAATACATAAAGCTAAGAGTTCCATGTACAACATGATTATTACATACTTATATAGTATTTACATAGGTATGTAATCTATCTGGTACTCGTACAGAGTGATATTATATAATGAATGTATGTATGTATGTATATGCCTCAATGCATAATATTGTATAAAACAGAATGTTTTTATGTGCGTTTGATATCTCCATTTAATCGAACTACAATAGATACGTACATACATTCATATGAGTTTGTGAGTGACTGTATATATAGTTTATATGCATTTATGGTATATATGTATATCTATATATTTTCTAAAAACTAAACAATTAATAACAGTCAGGTTTTGTTCTAAGCAATGCATTTAAACATCTAAACAATGCATTTAAACTTCTAAACAATGCATTGAAACTTGTAAACAATGCATTTAAACTTCTAAACAATTCCTCTTTATTCCTTTTTTTGTCCGCTTATGTTTCTTATTGTCCATCATTTGCATAATTTATTGTATTTCTAAGTTTAAAAATGAATACCAAGCAAAGTATAAAAGCTAAGCAGCAGTTTTACATCACAATAATACACACATGATACATTCTTGTATAGCATGTACATGTATTGTAGTTATTTACTAATTGTTTACACAACATGATTGTACATAACACATTTGTCTTTTATGCATTTACTAATTTCATTTACACACGCACATATTTATGAATTCTTTGTATGTCTGCACGTGGTTATACAATATAACCGTTTGTGGGTAGCGGAGGGGGTAAAAGAAATTAATAAATCTAGTATTTTTGGTTTTTGAATACCTAAATCCAACCAGTATTTATTTTTCTTCGTTTCACATTATTTTCTTTAAATAAAAATAACTATCATTACACAGTTTTTCAAAATTACAACAGCTACTTTTTGCCCATTAATAAGAAACTAAATTTGCTTTTAATAATGAATTAATACTAATTTGTAGTATATTTTGTATGTCTTTATTAATATTTATATATTTTGTCCACTTAGGTACAGTGTTAAGTTCAGTTTAGACTTAGTACTACTTTAGATTTTGAATTAAATGTATTAATTCTTTATAATGATGTATTAATTCCTTTAAAAGACTAATATTAATATTTAATGGATTTTATTAAATGGATTTAGATTAAATTTCGATTTATATTTGGTTTAGTTATTTTTGTATTATTTATATAATTTTTTATTAACTTAATTTCTTTATTTTGACTTTATTTTTTTTAATTATATATTATTTTATTAATATTTGTATTATATTTATTATTATTATTTTAGTTAAATTTTGAATTTAATATTTAATTTTATTTTAAGCTTAATTTAATTTGAATTAAATTTTAGCTTTGATTTTGTTCTCTCATCGTCATATTTTGCATTAATCTTTGTTTTAATTTTAGTTCTTTTTTAGTTTAGTTTTGGTTTCATTTAGAATGTTATTTAATTTATTTATAATTTTAATTTAATATTCATTTATTATTTAGTTTTCTTGATGATGTTTTGGCTTTCATTACACAATATTATTCAGCTTTTATTTATTTGCTTTTAGTTTAGGTGTTATTTTCTTTCTGGTTTTATTTTCTAAAGCTAAATCTGAGCTTTAATTCAATTTTAATGTTAATTTAATTTTAGTTTCAAGTTGTGTTTAGTTCTGGATGTACTCATACTTTATTATTATCAGATTATAGTTGTGTTTTTTATTGTATATCAGTTTTATCTCATGTTTGAAGTTGATACTAAATTCTACATTTTTTCTAGAATTTTATAAAGAAACATTTTATAAAGAAATTTATTCTTTCCTTTAGTTTATTATAGATTCACAGGTGATTATTATTTTACTTTGATTTTAGTTCATTTGTGCATACTTTTAAGTAATATTTTCTAAACCATTCTTTTGTATATAATATAAATTTATAAACATACAATACAATGTACATATGTAAAAGACTGAGGACTGACATATAACTACTAATTTTATAATATTTTTTTAGTAAAAAGAATTTATTTAAAATTATCTATTGTTATAATCATTAAATGTTATTTAATTCTTAAATAATTAAAATTATATTTTAAATAGACATTTCAAAAAGGGACAATTTTAATGAAGGCTTCTTATAAATAATAATTTACAATAATGTAATAATAGTAACCAAAAGAAAACAACTAATAGTAACACACAACTTCTAATAATAGATTAGAATATCATTATTATAATTTAAATAACACTAAATACATATAATTAATAGACAACAAATCATTGAGTAGTTTTTCATCTATAATAATATTTTCACGTACTACGTATTTAGTTCATTACACTTAAGTAGTATGTGTGTATGTATATATATAAGACCTACAACAGATATATTCTCGTATATACTATAGCTTTATATAGTATATAATTGTGTATATATTCGTCTATGTATTATATATAGATGTACACAAGCTATGTATTGTATACCACTAAAAAGTACATAATTTTCATATGTTAAAGCTGAAACCCACGCATATATTTTTGTCTTCTATTATATATATAAATGTATATAAATCTCGTATATAATGTATAGTAACTATTGTATGTAAGTATTTCTTCTTCTATATTATTAGTCTATTTCATGTCTTTATTATTAATACTTGTTAATCAAAGATCACCTTGAATCTGTGACTGAATGACTTTAAATCATAAATTCTCTTAGTTTTTTATTTATACTTATGTTTTAAAGTTTTAAATTTTGATAGTATTTTATATTTATTGTAATTTATTCCTTAATTCTATTAATGTTTACTAATAAAATTGACCTACACAAAAAAATACACAAAATTTACTTTACTATTTATTATTATTATAATTATTTATGTATATAAATTCCTTTGAATTCAATTTAAATCTAAATTTTAATTTCAAATTTTATTTTGCTTGCTAGTTTAAGCTTTTATTTTTCTTTTAATATTTTGCTTTTCATTTAATTTAGTGTATCTTATGTAACTAACGAATGACTTATTATCTTCAAAATATTGTCGTCTTTTGCCTTTTCAGAACATACGAAATTCGTAATTTTATTAATATATGTACTTTTATATACACTAATATATTTTTATATCATATTTATTGTCACTGGTTTTTTCACTTCGTTATTATTATTATTACAATTATTAATATATTATTTTTACTATCATTATTCTTAATAGTTTTAGTATTTATTTTAATTTATTATTTATTTAATATTTCAATATTTTATTCAATAATATAATATAATTATGTATTATTTATTATTTGTGTATAATAATTATGATATTAATTCATTTCATATTAAATTAAATTAATTTTAATTTATTTAATACTTCAAATGATTTGTAATTTTTTATTTAGTGTTTTTGCATTTTTAATTTCACATGACTTGAGTTGTTAATTTTATTTATATTGTAATGTTTATAATAAAGATATGCAGGTTTTAATTTTTTTTAATTCCTTTTTTATTAAATTATGCTTTCATGTTCTATTTTATTGAATATTTAGTTCATTAGTTTTCTTCTGTTACTTATGCTTGATTTTTTGGTATAAAAATAATGCATATTTTAAAGTAATATATGTTGGTTACTTAGAATTTGTATTATTGTCTTGGATTATCTCGATATTGATTAATTTCTTTAGTTCATTTCGTATACAAACATATATTTTTTGTATAGTTTTAATTATTGTTCATTATTCAGTTGTTCAATCTAATAACCACAAATATACGCATGCACATTTATACACATACATATTATCTAATATGTATTTATATTTATTTATATATTCTATGCTTTTATGGTTTTAATACTATTTTTGTTACTACTTTATCAGCTTCAAATCAGATTTCTCAAACTTTTGCTAAATCATTTGTTTGGTTTGTTAAATATTCTATAATTATACATTTTTTTAGTATTTAGTTTTCTCCTATTTCCAGAATTTTGTGTAAAAATGTAAAGTGAAGTGAATTTTGTGTAAAGAAATTTTATTTTGTTTACTCATAAACGGCTTCGATATCCTACCGATTCCATAAATATTTGAAGTTATAATAGTTTTAAGCTCTTGCAATTGATTTTTTATTGGGTAGAAAAACTGAGAGTTAAAATTGACTTTTAAATTTAGTATTATATTAAAGCTGATACCGAAATAATTTCTTGAAGTCATTTTCAACGAAATCAGCAAAAGTTACTAAAAGAAATTATTCCAAAATTAATTATTTAGAGCTCTTTAAATCTTTACTGTAATAGAACGTATCAATGATATGATTTCAAAATCTCAAACCAATTAAAAAAGTAATTATTTTAAAATATAAACTGTTATCAATATTAATTTAATTTAATCACTCAATTATCACAAACATTAATTGATTTTAATAACTCGGTATCAACATTAATCGAATGCTATTCTATTTCAAGTTCTTTTACTTTCTGGAAATTTTTCGATTATTTCTTTTTCTTTAAACATTGAAAAAGCGAAATCGAGAATCAAGCATATAAAAGTTTAGTGCTACGAGTACATTTTAATATTTTATTGTTATTTAAGGATATGGCTCGTTCAATTGATATAAATTAATCAACATAATTCAATTGATCATTTGCTCTTTCATAGTTTTGTTGTGTGATAATTTCTTTCGACATCTTTAGATAAATTCAAAAAATTGACAACGTTTTATTTAAAGCCCATAAAATAATTCTTATAATAATACCTAATCTCACTCACTCTTTCAAAGAGCTCTAATTTACAACTCTCACGCAGGGAGCGGGGCCCGGTGTCAAAATTTTGAGTATTCGAGAGCCTTTTAATACTAAGAATCAACTATTAAGTAATTAAAAACGTAGGTGTCTACATTTTTTTAATAATGACTTGTGTAGTGGGAGTGTTTCTGTATCTGCATATACGATATTGTGTGTATAGTTTCTAAGATATTCCTCTTAGGTGTGGTTCTATTTTAAGGTTTTCTAATCACTAATTTTTCTAATAATTCATTTATAGTTTCCTGCTTATATTAATCTATAAAATATGTTGTGTCATTTCTTACATTACATATAATTTCAGTGTAAATTTTTAGAGTATTTTCCAAAAATTATTCCAATTAATACTGCTTAAAATCTTAAGATTTCCCATAGTTCATATAATAATCGACGTCCATGGGACTTCGATTCTGGTTGCTGTTGCTGCTGAATAGCTTCCTGCTATTGTTGTTGTTATTGTAGGCGTTCTTAAATGGACTTGCACCAGGTGAAATGTTTAACGTGCTGGCTGCTCCACCTGCCGGCACATAATGAAATTTCGAAATCCTCCCTTCCTCCCTGCTGGGCTTTGTATGCTTTTGTATCTGTTCGTGTATCCATGGTGTATATTTGAGGACATTGGAATAGACTCCGGGCAGTTTAGGGTGGGCACATCGAATGCCCCATGAAACAATGCCACCCACAAACCATTTATCCTTCTCACCCGGATAGGGACAGAGGAGCGGACCTCCGGAATCACCCTGAAATGAAAAGAAAGATTTATAAAGATGGGTGGTAAGACGACATATGTCTTCCTTCAAATTCTTCCTTCCAATCCCATATTTTAAATGGTAATTTTTTTATACTCGTACAAATATATAAATTTCACCTGACAAGCATCCTTGCCACCCTCTTCAAATCCTGCACAAATCATACCATCCGATACCGTTAAATTATCAAGCCATTCATCGCACTGCTGTCGTCTTATCACTGGAACTTCAACTTCGTTGACTATGGATTCATAGGTAGCTTTAGCTGTAAGAGGATAACAGGTTGCTTTTAGCCTGAAATATGCTCTCAGCCGAATATGCAGTCACTTACGATCATTGTCTTCACGTTTACCCCATCCAATAACCGTGCAGAGGGTGTCCGGTTTTATTTGCTTCAATCCCGGCGGCGGGAGACAAACGGGCAGTAGATGTTCATTAAAAGATACACGTCGAGCAAGCTAAGAATTGAGTAATTTACAATCGAATGATAAATACGGCAACATAACATATTTTTTTATGAGAATGAGTATAATTGCTATACCTGAAACAAGGCTATATCATTGTCATGAGCTATTTGTGTATTGTACAGTGGATGCGGTATCACTGTCTTGACCTTTACTTTCTGTCCCGAGTAAGTGAAGGAATTACGACGCGTTACACCGAGCTGTATAGTCCAATCTTCGAGGTCTATGACCGTATGGCTAAAAGAGGTTATGGTTGTTAGCTGTCCTAACTTTAAACTGCCAACTATGACACTTACTTTCCTATGCAATGAGAGGCGGTGAGGACCCACTCATCGGAGATCAAAACTCCGGCACAGTAGAAAATCTTTTCTGGGCCTCCCAGTATGGCGGCTAAGAACGGCCAAGATCCAGGATTAGCTTGGCTACCTCCTATAATGCGACTGGATGGTTTGTGACGACGGCGTTTAACTTTTCCACATTCTATAGAATTTGAGGAAGATTTGAATAATTTTCTAATTAATAGCGTTCAAAGACTCACCATAATTTGTGCAGGTCAATTCGGCAATTGGATAGTCCTCCTCAGGCTTACAGTTGGCAAACTCCTGCATCAAGTTGGAACGCTTCTTAGCGTACATCTTCCAAATATGAGTGGAAACATTGACGGAAGTCAGCAACGGTCTGTGAGTTCGCTGAGTAACTACGCTCGTCGCATTCACGGCCTTGTAACCCAGCATCGAACACACAGCTGTCGGAGACACCGAACGATCCCAGTTCTTCACACAGGCGGGCGACCATTCATGCTTATCGATGTGGAAAACCTCAAGAACACCCTTTCCCAAGTCACCGTTACGATCACTGAGACGAACTAAAAGAAGAAGAAAGAATGGCTTGTTGAATCATCGCAATCGGACACTCCTGCTTCTCCCGTCGACTCACTGCAGTTGCGTTCATCCTGACCGTACGGACAATCAATAATGCCATCGCAAATATGCTTCGAACTCATGCAGCGATCCTCCCCGCAATATATGGCATCCGCATCACACCGATCGCAGTTCGACTCGTCCGTCTGATCCATGCAGTCAAGGTGTCCATCGCACACATAATCATTCGGTATGCAGCGCGCCTGATCGCACTGGAAGCCATTGCAGACTGGATTGCTGGCTGCCATCATAACGTTGCGAACCTGTTCCAAGCCAACGCATTCCTCCGAACTTTCATAGTCCTTGAAGAGATTACAATTTAAGTACTCGGGCAGGCTGAGACCAAATACGTCGAAGAAAAAACCGCAACGTCTCATTGTTTCGGTGCAGAGAGTCTTACAAGGCGGCACTGTGGAGCCGGTGGCCCCACACTTTGGCACGAACAACGTGCAGAGAAAGAGCGACACCAGCTCATAACAGCGAACATCAACCAGTGCCTCGTAAGCATCCAAATCCTTAAACAGAGAAGGAAAGGTTTTCTCAAACAATCTCATGTGGTTTTATCAAACGACTTACCACTTGAGTTTCGAGCTGTCCGAAGTGACCGATGTAATTGGGGAATACTGTGAAGTTGTATGGGATCTGCGGGCCTTCACAAAATTTGACGATGATTGGAAGACAAGTTCCGGGCGCAGGATTTTTGCCATAACCTACGACTTCCTCAACGCGTATGGTGTTTATGATGGTCTGGTTTACAACCTTTACTTGGACGGGATAGGCGCTAAAAAAGACTGCCAAGCTACCCGCTATGGCGAGGAGAGCGAAAACATTTACCAGCACTTGATAGAATCTGAAGTTCAAGCGTCCATTCGTTACGTAGGGATTCGAGCTCTTGCGCCGGTTGATAATCTAGCAAAGAGCGATCTGTGAGGACGGATATTTTAAGAACTTCCCAGAATAGCTTTCTTACCTGATGCTGCAGAGACATGGTGTTGGGGGCTCCGTTCTGGTACCGCACGATGGTCTGTAGGCTGGCAGGAGTCGAGACGCACTTTGTAAGTGGTGACATGGAAATGGCTTGCGGCGTTTCATCAGTACTGGAGTCCTGTACCTTTTGCTTGAAAACAGTTGGCGAAGGAACTACAGATGCAAAAAAGGAGGGGTAAAAGTGAATTCGTTCTGTAAAAAATCTTAATCAGTCTTCTTACCACTGCACATGTGTTTTACCACTGGCAAAAGCGGGGCTTCCATTAGTTTGCTATTGTAGCCGGGACTGGAATTCTGACTGAAACTGTCAATTGATATGGTCGAATCCTGCCTGTAATTATCCTTTCCGGAACGTGGTGGTGAAACCGGATGCCCCACACGAAAGGCAGACATGTTGTCACCACTGTTTGCGTCCTGTTGCTGTATCGCTTTTCCAGGGCCACTCTGATTAATGCGTGCGGCATTCGAGAGGAGAGGAGCCTCCATGAGGTTCTTGCAATTATATCCAGGGCTAGAAGTGACCGAGAAGCCATCGCTAGACAGATTCGAGTCTTGGCGCTGATGTGGCTTTGGATAAACAATTGGAGGCGGCCTGTTTTTTGACAGCTTATTCCGGATGGTCAAAGGAGGTGGACCTCTAGAACCTGTTGCGTCCGTTTCTGATGTATTGTTGCCGTTGAACATTGAGCCAGAACTGTGGTCGAATGAGTTCTGCGTGCGACTCGGTGGTGCCGGCGGAGGCACTGAACATTTCTGGTCTTGCGACACCGGCGAGCTGGATGCATTGCCGCCAGTTGCGGTGGAAAGCGACATGTATGAGCCATATGAAATGCCCGAAGCGGCTGATGAGGTCGAAGTGGAAGCGGACACTGAAGATGTTTTGCTGACATTACTAAGCGAATGCTGCGAGGTGTTTGTAGTCGTTATTGTCGCCGGTGATAGCGTAGATGGAGGGATTTTCGGAGGTACTGAGTATTGTTTACGCATGGGAACAGCTGGTAACTTGTGATTACTGAACGGCGAAGCATTCATTTTGCAATTTGTGCTCTTGCAGCCGGGAATGTTGTTGTTGGAATTGGGAGAGATGCTATTGGCGTTCGCGATAATGCTGTTTCTTATCTCGTTATTATTGAGTTGATTGTTGTATTCCGTCGTCATATTGTCTTGGAGAAAACTGCGTTCAAACTTAAAGGAATCTTTTGAAAGGGACAAATCAGTCGTTTTTTCGGTCAAGCAGCTATCCAACGATGATTGCGTGTCTACCGAAGAAAAACGACTGCGAAAGTCTGCCGTAGAAGTCGAAGCTAGACGTTCGCTGTGTGAACCGTAGCCGGATGAAGCTGTTGTGATGGAAGAGTCTACGGTGCTGCTGGAGGAACGGTTGGCTCTCTTGGCGGCGCTGCTTAAGTCATTAGAGAAGGCGGCCAGTGTTTTGCCAGCCAACAGTCCAATAAAGCCGCCTGCAGACTTCGCCGCATTCGCAGTCTTTAATGGCGTAGAGTTCACCGACGACTCATCAAAGACGGAGTTTTCCAAACTTATGCGGTCGTCATCCGAACTGGCACCCGCATCGATACTGCCGCCATCGGAGGAGTAGAGTTGACGGGGACTCAGATCTACATATAGGTTTTGAACAGGTTCCGCATTTGGATTCTGAAAGTAAGCAAGCTGGTGCTGGTTTTGTTGTTTTTGTTGAGAGTAATGGTTCTTATTTCCTAGGGAGTGGCTGATTGTTTCCCGTTGGCTTTTGGGGGGCGGCGATGTTTTGGAATTCCGTATTGAATTTCCACGAAACGTTCGCTTGGGAATGGGCGGAGGAGTATTAATAACTGATGTTTCCAGATATTTACTATCATTAAAATTTACCTGGAAAGGAAATAATTTAAAACAGATACAAATTGCAAAGGAATACAGGTATTTATTATATGTTTTTATTCAAAATCTGTTAAGACACCCAAGACGATCAAGCAGAAGAAAGCATTACCGAGTAATTCATCTAACGATGCTATGAATACAATGTCCATCTTGCAAATATGTACCGCTTAGATGAAATAAACGGTTCTCTTTTATTGATACTTTCTATTATAATCGCTCTCTGTAAAATTTATCATTAATTATAAACGAATCAATAATTCATTTATAAAAAACAATGTAAGACCACGTAATGAGTTATGTAATCAATGTTGCAGTTGTGAATGTCAAAAGAAATTTCGTAGTTACTCTCCAATCCGATGATGAAAGTCAATGATTCTTTTGACACTGCTCTCTGCTGGGGTTCTAGAGTATACTATGTCGAGTATGTACATATACCGTGACTGTGGCTGTGGCTGTGTGTGTGGTGCTTGTGTGTTCTCAATACTAATTGAGCTCTGAAGTTAACAGGATTAGATACTCAATTTGATTTATGAACTTACAACACTTGACATCATCGCAGTCGTTGTTGACATGTCCTCGACCAACAACGATTGGTTGGTTGTTGTTGCTGCTGTTGCTTTATTAGAGAAATTAAATTGGAGTGTATGTGAGCCAGAAGAGACGGCTGACGTGGTCATCGGATTAGAACGGGATGCAGACAACGTAGAAAAGGATGTTGTTGCTGCTGTTGCTCCTCCGCCTCCTCCTCTATTTGTTTTTGAAAGTGTTGTTAATAATTTCTGTGGTTGACTCAGTTGTTGATGTGCTTGCTGTTGTTGTTGTTGTTCCTCTAACATCGGATAATAATGCGATGAATGACGTCGGACGACAACGTTTATATTTGTTGGTAATAAAGCGACCGATTGGCATTGTTCTTGTTGTTTATCATAAAAATCAAGCAGGGAACTATGTGGCAACGCTAAACTGGAGGCGCGTTCCGAACTATGTACGTGAATATTGTTTTTCATTCACCAAAAAACGTCACCGTTTATAAAATGTGAGAGTGGTTTGATTAGTGATTAGTAATCGTTGACGATGGTTATGATAAAAAGGGTAAAATTGTTAGTATTATGTACACTATGGAGCAGTTGTAATGGCTAAAAACAGTAACTGTCAAACTTGGCAAACTTACCGTCCCCGAATGCGTAGCGTGTCTGTTGGATCGTCATTGACGCTCAACGAAGTGGTCTTCATGGTCCGTGCCGTTCTTTATAACTTCTCGTAACTGCATGAAATGGATTGCAAATGAACGAACGGACGAACGAACGCTGCAAAATGAAAAAGAAAAAAGTACCCAAAGTTAAATAGTTAAAGTTTTATTATATAGATTTTGTTTTCGTTGTTGTATTTTCATTGGTTGTTCTTTTGGGATCGTTTTATAAAAGTAAAGAAATGAGTAAAAAGAATCTTGTCAACTTTATTATAACTGAGTTAAGACAGCATCGTTAAATTGATTTTAAATTTATTCTTCTAATTCTTCTTTTTTCTTCTTATATTCATCTTCATCTATTTATTCATCTTGTTAGTGGGTTAACTTTGATTATGAGCTTGTTTTTAAGTACAGAGAGAATTTTAAGATTAGTTCAGATAGAAGATGGACAAGGATTTTCGAGTTAAATGTGTTTTCATTTAAGGGAAGGAGTGGAAATCATTAAGCTTCATAATACGATCTTGAATTGGAATATTATTTGTGTAACAGAGAATGTTGAAAAGATGCTTAATGCATACAAATATTGTTGGAAGAAATTCGTTTTTAATCCTTTAGGATTTGGGAATGCGTTTTTATTATTCGGAGATTATTTTTATTTTTTTGGAGAAATACATAAATGGTTTTCTTGTTTTACTAATAATTTACGTAAAATCTGAATTCTTCCGGCGATGAATCGTAACAATGTTTCACAAAGTTATTTCGGAGGATATGCACTTATCTCTCTTTATTCGTCTCTACATCCTCGCCTCTTTCTCTTCCCCCCCCCGTTCATCATCGTCCTTTAATATAATATTTCAGAAGTTTTTCAATTGCTCAACATTCGATGGACATTCTTTAGTCTCTTGACGTTCGAAGTGCCACTTCAGTGAAGCTCACAGAAGTAAGGAGCTCAGAAAAATCGTTCAATTGATTTTCATTATTGCTTTTTCTTATTGTTGTTGTTGTTATTTTTTCCCCACTTGATCCTACTCGAACTCGGACTCCGTGTCGGATGGTTTTTTTTTAATTCTTCTTTTGTTGGATTCATATGAATATATTGCGAACAAGAGCATAGCAGAGAGTTGCGTAAAACAGGCCGGAGCATTAGAGGACCAACAGTCAACAGCTCGCCGCAGGCAGTTGGCAACACTTTCATTATGAAGAACGTGAACGATTTACACTCTGGAATCGATTTGCATTGATTATTTTATATAAAACAATCTCTTGAATAGCGACGACCTGAAGGCGTGACACTGAACACTGTAGAGACCCTGTGAGCAGTATTAATATGTGACGTGTTGATCTAATGTCATGTGATGAAATGTAATCTGAGAGAGTGTAATCTGAGAGAAAGAAAGATAGGGGGAAGCACAGTCTGATGGCTCTAAAAGGTGGCAGCATTGTCGTTTGATTTGCACTCCTGGTTCTTCGCTCACACTCTTTCCCTTTATCTCTTTCCACTGTCTCTTTCTCCCTCTCTCTCTTTGTTTCTCTCAGTGTTTACATATATATGTACTGTATATCTTTATCTCTTTCACCTCCTCCCCTTTTTTATGAACCTGGTAGTTCATAGCTTTCGGCATGAGCTCAGATGTTGAACTGCAACAAACAAAAATTCTTTTTCTGCTGATTTTAATTTTTATTTTCTTTCGAAATGTTATGCGAGCTTAACGCGAAGAGGGATACCACAAAATAGACTCACTGAGGACCATTGAACTTTTGAGATGTGTGGGCGTATATGTATATAGTATATGTGCATATGTATGTTTGTATGTGTATATCTATACAAGGACTCGTGAACATGTAAAACATCGGTGAGTGAATCCTTTTTTTCACAGATTACTTGTATATTTTGCGATTTTGTGTAATCGCTTTTATTGTGGGTTCGCCTTCGTTTTTGTTTAATTGAATGATATGAAAACAGTAATAACAGTATATTAAACAACACAAGAACCCATTTCTGTGAATCTTTTATTATTTTCGGTGTTAAGCCCTGTTATATGCTTTCCAATTTCACCGTTTGAGAAATTCAGGGTGTCAATTTTAATGCCTATCTAATGCTTATGCTTCTTTTGTCTTTTTTAATATTTTCTGTTGTTATTTTTGTCACTCAACAACTGTTCATCCATTTTCGAATGCATCCCGCTCAGTATTCCAACTGAAAAGCCTAACTCAAGCATTAAATACTTCGATTTGCTACGAGTAATCATAAATAATGATAAAAACAGCAACTGAAAATATGAATATCATGCAACCGTGTGTGCTTGTAATTTTTGTGCATACACGCATGCATGAAAGCACGTGCAACTGTTTTTGCATTCATGAGTGCTTGTTAAGCAGTTGATTGTGCACTCATGTCTCTGTGTGAGTGTGTGTGTATACATGGTGTATGTTTGTGTGTCTCTGCTTACTAACTCTACAAGTATTGAAAAAATCTACCAATGTTACCATATGCACCATAATCTCGGTCGTATTGAGTGTAGCGCTCCTTGTGATCTAATCCAATATATGTATGAACTCACAGAAGTGGAAACCAAGTTTTTTCTGTAACAATTTTGCACACGTGAGAAGCATTAAGGACGAGAAGAGGTCATGACCTTCCTTAAAACCACCCCCAATTAAAGCCTCATGTAAGCGAACCTCCTGGTATTCTTATTAACCCGAACTAATGTCCTAAAATACAGCAGCAGCCTTACAAACAGCTAGCAGAACAACCTTCAAAAGTGTTGAGTGCAGAGGATTTCTTTTTCGGTTTCTCATTTCTTCTTCACTGCCTTCTTCCTTGCTACTTTCCACTTCATTTATTTTGTATGTGTATATGTGTGTGTGTGTGTCTTTCGTTTCTTTAAATATTGTATGTAGCGCAAAATATGAACAACGTTGAATACGAACCCAAACTCGAATACGATTCCGTTGATAAAACATATCTACTACTTTCTATTATCTTCGTTATTGTCAATTTTTTCATTTATGCCATAAATATTTGCCAAAATAAAAGCCAAATTCTAGATTATAATATGAAATAATAAATTAAAGATTATTGTTTTCTTTAAGCTGTCGCTATGCTAAGGATCCTGGACGAAAGAGGGAAGAATCAGGATGTCAGAATATATTTAAAGTGACAGGTCAATCTTCACACACACACACACAACAACACACATACACATATACACACACATTTATACGTTTGCTTTTACTCCTCGTTAAAAAAAAAAAAAAAACACATTTATACGTACAATATACCCCACAAACAAGTTGTTAAGCTTTGTATTTAAGCCCCGCTTCGCCACGTGTTTTAAAAATCTTCGAAGTTGTTTTTGTAAATCATAAAATAAATCGAAAGCTAAAGTGAAAGTGAAAGTGAAAATGAACAGTGAAGTGAAAAAACAAAAACAACAACAACAATAAATACCTAATTATTTCAGATTTCCCGTTTCGTGTGTTGTTTCGTACTTCTTTATAATATTAATTTTTGTGGATGCTGTTGCTGGTTTTCCACTTTCACCCCCCTTCATACCAGCAGCCCTCCCCTATCCCCCTACCCATCATACCAGCAGCCCTCCTCTCACGTCACTAAATCATTTCGGATACAATCTGCTTTCGTCTCATTCCTGACCTCGCCGAATGACTATGAATTATTTTTTTAATTTTATGCCCATCAACTTAGAAAATGTGTAGAGGAAAATCGCCTTTATTCGTTGTTGTTGTTCCTATTATGGTTCGTTTCGTTTGTGCGTTGTTTCTACACGTGGACAACCGAGTCCTTCGCCGTGAAGAAGGACACGCATCAAGAAGAAAATCTTTTTTTAGGTTAACTGTTGATGAGACTCCTTCCTTCTTCTCATCAGTCCTAGTATTTTGCTTGTTCTTCACCATTATAGTGTTCTCTCCCTTCTTTTGATTACCTAACAATTTTCACAGAAGTATAATTATCGTTATTTATATAATTTTTACGATGTTGTGGTACTCGCTTTCGTTCGCTCTTTTTTGTTATTATAAAAATTATTTATTACGGTCAAATAAATACAATAAATGATGAATTCATACGCTATTTTTAGATAATAAGACATCCGTTTATTCTGTTAGTAACTATAGAATGAAAATGAAACAGAATTCTTGTTTGTATCTCATATTTTTTAAAGCTGGAAGCTACTTAAAAAACGTTTTACATTTTGTCAGTTGCTGAATTAATTCCTTTACTTAACTTCAACTTAACTTTATCTTGCCTCATCTGCGTCTTCTTCGGCGTCTTCTTCAGGGCATTGAAAACCCTCCCACAAGGAGGCTCTTCGAAATATAGGGATGTGAAAAATATGCCACGAATTCAAATATTAACTTCCACCCATTCCACCCGTCAACCCTCCTCAATTTAAGAGGAAATCTTTTGCTGTTCGCTCTCAATCTACCTCCCCTCCTCCCCCTCCTCGTCAATCACTTTATATTTCCTCCCTTCTTCCTCTAGCCTCGTCTACGTAGCTGTCTGTCCATCTGAATGCCTCTGTACCTCTCTCTGTCTCTCTCTCTCCCTCCCTCCCTTCCTCTCTCTTTCTTCCATCTCTCTCTCTGTCTCTCTCTCCCTTTCTCTGTCTTAAATAGTTACAATTTGTCGCTTGACTGGATGGAAGCGTGACGTGCTGTCCTACATTTCCCAGCTCCCCGACCTGCTCTCCTTCTCCATGGCTTCCCATGGCTTCTAGTTGTCCATCAACCGAATTCTCAGTCCTCATTTGAAGCCTAAAAAACAGTACCTTCTTCCACATCCACTCCATCAGCCTCATCAGAGCCACTCGACAAGTGGCTGAAATGGAGGAATTTTTTTAAGGGTCCTCTGCGTGAACTTAAGCTGCCATTTAAATGCATGTCATGTCTTGTGTAATTCAATGGAAAAAATTTCCCAAATCTCATTTGATATCCGAAAATTTTCTACTTGATATGGTATGTAAGAGTGTGTGTGTATGTGGTGTACATGTGTTCTTTATAAATGGTTTTCTTTATTGGTTTAAAAATTTATTGATTTGTTTTGTGTTAAGAATTCGGTTTCTTTTTTCTTAGTTATTTGATAGAGCGACGATGTTATCCGTTATTGTTTTATATTAAATTTGTTCCGATGAACCATTGATGGACCATTTGTCCTTACGTAACACAAGTGTTGGTATGTGTGAGAGAGAGTGTGATGTGTGTAGAAGTATTTCACTAATGAGCATTTCAAAAGATCACGGAACACATGCTGAGAATCCTTCTCATGGGTATACCATATAGTATCTATGGTTGTATTCTAATATAATAGTACATCTAGACGTATGAGTGACCTATATTTCTTTTCATATCTCGTTGAATGATCAGTGTAGTGAGTATGTAATCAAACAAAACTGTACTATAACATTATATAGTAAGTCTAAAGTAATCGAATGTGTACTTAATAAATAAGAATTAATCTGTCATAATCTGTAGGAACGAAGACTAAATCTTCAATATACATAGTAGGGTCGACTTGAATTCACCTGATCATATACTCATGCTCTTATAGTCTCGTCATATTCATTATGATCGGCGCTTATCTATTCGTAATATAAAGCGAAGTAAAGTGAACTTGACTTCGTAATCATCATAATCATAATCGTATCAGTACAAAAGTTTAAGCACTCAGATCGGAAACTCACAAAATTAGCCCGGAAGGAGGATGTGCGGCCAGAAAGCAGATTTGGAAGAATTGGCTAACAAGTTCTCTCATTCTATTGAAGCATGGAGCCGAGAAAAGGACCAGAAGTAGCTGCATTTTAATTTGCTCGTTCTCTGCATATCACACTCTCTCTGTCTCTCTCTTTCTCTCTCTCTCTCTCTATTCCTCACTCTGTCTCCTTTGACTCGGAGAATGAAAAACAAATTTGCATAATTGCACAATTGTGCTTTATAATGTAAATATACACACAAGCATTCACATTTCCAGGCACATCTGCAGGATTTGTGTGTGTCTGTGTGTGTGTATGGTTGTGTGAGTGCTTCCATATCCTGCCATTTCAATGCATCGCACACTCTGTGGTAAAGAATGGAATCCGATGAATGCAACAAATTTTTCTTGCTTTAAAAGAAAAATAATTGCAAAATTTTTCACTTCTGCACGAGCTGAACACATGAAACAGAAATATACAAGCACATACACAAGCGCACACACACATACAGTCACACATACTCACACATTCGCATTGTCCATTGGAACACATGCAATCCAGTCACTGACACAGTTACGGAGGAGACACAAACATACATAAAGATTTATAAATTTAAAAGCTTCGGTTGTTTCACAGGAAAGGGGGTGATTCTTAATATGAGTGTGTGTGTAGTTGTTGTATATGTGTATATCTACATATACAAAGCCTGTTGAGCATTTGGTAGCAGCTGCTGCAGCAGAGTCTTTGGTTTAATTTACTTGCTTCTTTCTTGATACTTGAATTATTGCATTTAAATTGTTTTTCTCTTCATTCATTTAAAAATCGACCGGTCCATATAAGGGACGGCGATTGCAAAACAAAGGCAGTCATAAAGCGTTGGTGTTAGGTGGTGGGTGCGTTAAGACACCTACTCAACCGAACTTTTGGCTCTTTTTGCACTAGTTGCGATCTTTTTCTACCTTCTTCTTTTCTTTTCTTTCTAAACTCTTCCTTCCGACTACGGTCACCCCGTTTCGGCCTTTCCCGACTACGGTCACCCGGCTTCGGCCTTTCCCACGGCACCAACCAACACGGCCGAACCAACCACTTGTGGTTTACTTGCAGAATTGTAAGCAGGTAGGCCCTTAGTGGCTGCGCGACTACCGAACACTCGGTACCCGAATCGCAGCGAATTGGCCGAATACCTGTAAGCTACCAACTCCCTGCCTTCGGCCATACCAGTGTATGACATTGTATGTCCACCGCGACTTTGACCGAATACGCAAACCGTAGCGTAACGTCATTAGTCAACCGAGACGTAGTGACGTCATCACCGAGCACCGTGTCGTGCAAACCGTGTCGTGCCTCGAACTTGCCACCGCGACTTCAACCGAATACGCAAACCGTAGCGTAACTAAGCCACCGCGGCTTTGACCGAATACGCAAACCGTAGCGTAACTTGTCTACCGCGACTTTAGCCGAATACGCATAACGTAGCTTAACACCAGCAGCTTCACTACTAAAACGTGTACACTATCGACGATGCTGCGCGATTATTGTAGGAACAATTATTGTAAAGTATTTGTAAGGAAATAAAGAATAAACGATTTTCCGTCCGAGCCAAATCTTTCGGGATTAGTGAATTTTGATGGCGCTACCACGCCAGCAGTGCATAATTGGGCAGTAAAATCAACTGAGGGTTACGAGACCCCTTGGTGAACACTGGGACCGATGATTTTTATTCCAGCTGACGAACAAAACTCGTTACAACTTATTCATAAATAATATACTATACAGAATACCGATTATATAAACTAAGGAATGCAGACTCTATAGTTACACAGTTTATAGAGTTATATAGTGTATTTGTAAGGTTATGTTTAGAAAAGAAATGAAATAATAGTCACTCATACGTCTTGATGTTCTAACAGAAATGCTAGAAATATGATGGGATACAGGACTGAAATGACATCATATTCTCTTTTATATTAACACCCGATTAGCCTGTTAGCTAAATAAACACACACACATATACACACACAAATCCACACAACCACAAATACTTGAACATTCCTAACATGCTCAGATGTTTGTGGTAGCAAACAACCTACGAACTAACGGCTTCTCCCTCTTCCCCTCAGAAACCACTTCCGGGCAATGCTTGGAAATTTCCATCTTTGATTTAAATTATTTGCTCAACGCAAGGATGCAGAATGTAAGAAAGGATAGCAATTCATAGCTTCTTAGTTGTACATGAGTAAATACATGATTGAGTGCAGTTGTGTATGTGTGTCTGTGTATGTATGAGTATGGTACTTGTATGGTTGTTAAATTTCTGGCCCGAATATTTTCATTATTTTTGATTATTCAACTTATTAAATGAGCATTTAGTTTTTTTGTTAAAATTCTATTTAACTATTTTTCAGACAGACAATCATATCATATATAATGTATTAGCTACATTGTAGACTCTACAATGGCGATATTTTATCGTATGTAAATATTTTATCTACATTAGTACATCCTATGTAAAATAATATTAAATTGTTTCTTAAATTTCAAACTTTTCATTGATTCGACAAGTCGATGACTTTTCTGGTATCTTTTTGATGTTGTTGTGATATTAAATTTATTTATCAGACGTTCAGCTATGTACATTTATTTCCACTTTTGGTTTGATATCAATGTTGTTGTGATTCGCTTGGTGTTAACACACACTTATGAGTTCTTTGAATACAGGTCTGTGAGTTAATGTGTGTGTGTGTGTGTGTGTGTGTGTGGGTTGTCTCTTGGTGATAAAAGACATTTTTTGTACTTCTTTTGTTCGGATTTTTCTAAATAATAGTAGTAAGCAACTCACACACACACACATACAAAGAATCCCCGGTCTTCCCCCGTCTCCATCTTTTTAAACCCTTAAGCGAGACATTGAAAAGTCAAAAAGGAGAGGATGATGGAAAACATTTCCATCTGATGATTCTGATGGTGATGTTGAGGATTCTGATGATGATGTTGAAGATCATGATGATGACGAAAATGATGTTGAAGATGATGATGATTTTGAGGATTAGAAAAATTATAATAAAAGCAACAATGATAATAGTAATGATGACAGTGACGGTAATGATGTTGATAACTCTTTGTTTCGTGTTTGTTGAGATTTTTACGAGGTCAACAAATTCTTTATCACTTCAAAAGTTCTGCTTAAAATTGTTTCATTCACCCTTTCGTAAAAATGACGTAATTTAATCCTTTACTGCCTTTCTTCTTCTTGTACTCCTTTTCTTATTCTTATTATTCGGTTATTTTATTCAAACGAATTGTGACAGTTTAAATGAGAATTAAAAAAACTTTTCTCATTTTTAATGTCAATCAATTTGTAAGGCTTGCATTAGAACAGAAAGAAAGAGACAGACATAGAGGAGTCTCAAGAAGAAGGAATACATACCATAACCTCACTCGCTAAATTGACAACTTTAATAAATTCAAGCGAGAAGAAAGATATTGATATTTAGGGAAAACTTTAGATATAAATTTCATTCGGCCTCCTTCCCCCCCCCCTCTTCTGGCGCTTTCATCCAAGGTCACGAAATATAGCGGTTAACAAGAACAAGAAGCCATCTAATCTGATGCCTAAAATAACCCTCCTTATAAATTGTATGCTGATGAAATGCTTCACAGACTTTCATGGAAAAACGGTTTCTGTTAGAAAGGAAACAAAAAACCTGAAGAAGCAGAAGCAAGACCCAGCAGAAATCAATCAAAAGGTAAACGAATCAACACTTCGATCCGAAAAAGATAACCTCAAAAAAGTAAAACTGAAAAAAGGCAAACACAAAAATAATGAAATGAAAAACTTTTTATTTTCAGGAAACACAAAAAGAAGAAAACAATATTTCTGTTTCAATTCATCATTTATAGAAATAGAAAGCCATCAAACATCGACAGAGAATTTTAACAAAAAGAAATACTATTATAAATATTATAGAGCATTCAAGGAAACTGTACGAAGACGAAAAAAAATAATGAAATTGAAGAAAGCAAAGAAGACGAAGATGAAGAAGCAGGTGATGAAGAAGAAGATAAGGAAGAGGAAGCTGAAGAAGAACCTTTGATTAATTCTACAAATTTTTTTACTACGATATGTTTGTGAAATTAATACATTATTTTTCAAAATTTTCTTTGATTCTTAGTTGACTTTCCCTTCAGTTTTCCTCCCTAAAACACTAAGAAGAGAACCTAAAGCAAGAAAGAGAAGGCGATAAAAATGAAAGCTTAAGTGTAACTATGAGAGAAAGTGAAAAGAAAGACTGAAAATGAGAGTGTATGCATGATGATGATGATGAAGACGATTATGAGGGAAAGAGTCGTGTTTATTAAATGCTAAGTTAGTAGAAAATATTTGTATAAGTTTTCATTATAAAGTGTCAAACACAATGTCACTGTCACTCGAAGTGTTTAAGAATAGTAACAGCCAAGAAGAACAAGCACACTTCCGCAACAAGCTCTGCCTCTTCTGTCTCGCTCTTTCGCCTTCTCTTGCACTCTCTCGCTCTCACTCACCCATCTCTCTACATCTCTTTCCATCTCTCACCTTCTCTGAAGAATACGGAGCTCTTCTCTCGTCTCTCGCCATCTCTCGTTCTCTTCCTTTCTCCGTCTGTTACCCTATTTTATTGATTAGCCAATTGTTGGTGTGCAGGAGAGGGACGGGGGGGATGGAGTGTGATCATACCATTATCAAGTATGTCTGTCATAAGAAATTTGAATGGTCTGTCATTGAACTGAACATCAACATGGTTGTAGTTGACGAAGTAACAATAACAACAACAACATCAAGTATATCGGAAATTACATTTCCACAATGTGCTCTCTTAAATGTGCTTCAGAAGGACATTTTAAGAGCTCTCATTTCAGTTCGAAATCAATCGATTGATTTGATTCGAATCGAATCACTCGTTTAGTACACTTTGTTGCACAACCGCACACACACATACTGTACTCGTACACTATACAGTTGTCACGTCAGTTAACATGAGATGTCATCAATCCAGATATCATGGTCTGGGACACGGTCAATGCATTTGTCAAAATAAAGCTTCTAATTAGTAGATTTTGAATATTCGGGTTTGAATACAATATTTTATGGAAAAAACCAAGGAAAATTTCAAAAAGAAGGCTTATTATTTTGAATATATTGTAGAAAAGAATATTATTGGAACATTAAATACAACACTGAGAACTACATAATGCTGTAAACAATAACAAGAAAAACAGCAACAACTATTAAAGTCTCTCCTTTTAAGCTCAAGATTTCGATGATTGGTTTTCTCGGAAGTTTCGAAAAATCTGCAACCCTGTAGAAAGATTTTCAGCGATCCTTTCAAGGGATTACAAACCACCAAAATCAATAAAAAAAAGAAGAAAGCAATTAAATTATTAACAACAATAACAACATCGCCATCATCGTTGTCTTTTGTCGTGTCAAGTTCATGTGTTGTTCGTGTTGTTTTTGATGTTGTTGTAGTTACTTTGTTTTTGTTTTCGTGGTTCTAGTAGTAGGTGTAGTTGTTGTTTTCAATTTATTGTTCTTGTTGTTGTCATTGTTACGTGTTGTTGTTATTTATTCACTGACTCGAAAGGAATCGCATTAGTTTTAGAGAGAAGCAGCAGCTCGAACAGAAGTTTACAGCATGTGTAGCATCTGCTTTAGCATTGTTGTTGTTGGGCCAACAAAGTTGCCAACACGTAGCGTCCGACGAGCGTCCATTTTCATTATATTGTTTTTCCCTTTTTTTTCTTTTGTTTTCAATCGATCGGTTGCTTTCTGTTGAAAAGCTGATGATAGATTTACTTCCCTCCCTAAAAAAAGGGTACCTCAAAACCACCACCAAAGCCATTTCGAAGGACTTTTGAGGAGGTTACAGAAATGTTCGTCACTTTATTTAATTTTTGATTTACGCATTATATTTTGGTCACGTTCAAATTGACTTAAAATTAATTTACAATATATCCACGCTTTCGTCCTTTCTCTTGTTCTTTACACTCTCTTTGACTGTGTCACGTTCTTCTTTGACCCATTCGGATATTTTTTGCTTCTCCTTCTTCTTCTTTTTGGCTATTAATTTTATTTATTTATCTTACAGTAAATGTTCAATTTTATTGAAGCACTTAGCATTAATGTCACCAAGTCTCATCAAACATCACAAAACGTCTCTAAAAGTCACAAAATGTGATGAAACGTGGATAAAAATGGGAAAACTTCGGTCGACTTCTCTGGATGTGAATCAAACTTCACCAGAAGTCACTAAAAGTCACCAAATATAATTGAGTTTCACTTAAAGTCACCAATTGTTCAAAATTTCACCAAACGTAACTACAAGTCATTCAGTGTCACAAAATCTAACCCAAAAAGTGTATAGAATTTATTCAAAATAAATTTCGGTTCACTTAATTCATTTCGACATATTTTTCGATATCGAAAATGTAAAACGTAATAGTTTTTTGAAGCAAATTCGATTGACTGGTCACTGGAGCCACTGGTTCTATGTTAATCCTGTTTCAAAACTTTTTGCTTACAACTTCAATCATCCAACATCGATGTTGCAACTGAAGAAAGTTTGTGATGTTTGCTGTCTATCTGTCAAATTCTGAACATCCTGCAAAGTTTATTTGCCAGAAACTGCGAAACTTGCCAGCAGCAGATATTCGCTTAGCATTTTTGCGTTTAGCATTTTATTTGCAATAAAATCGTTACGAATCGCTAGCTTCTTCATTCGTTTTTCTCGCGTTTCGTTTTCTCCTTCCCTTGTGAGTGCGTTCAATATTTGCTTTTTAGATGGTAGATAATTTAAACTAGAAAAGATAAACTTTAAAGAATAACGTACTACTTTAAGATAGTAAGACTGATGCGACTGATGCAACACGACTGACGCATCAGACGGAAAAAAATTAAAAACGCTGAAAACTTTCTTGAATTCATCTGCATTCGTGTATTATTCCCGGAATGGCCAGGCCTACTTTGAACTGTCGCTTTTACTCTTTATTTCAACCTTTATAAGTACTAATTTTGTATTTCTTGTACTCTTTCTTTGTTTAAATACAATAATAAAGAAAAAATGGGACCAAGCATGGAATTCTTGTAATCCTGGATAACATGCTATTAAATGGAATGACGACTTTAAATGGTTAGTTAATATAATCGAAATGTTAATGTCTACTAATTTTCATGTTTTACTTTAAATTTGCTTTTATATTATCGTATATGAATTCAATGAACTCTGTATAAGTAAAAAGAGTCTGATAAAATAGTCGCTTATGCTCGGTTATCAGCGAATAATCTTCTCCTGGCAGCTGCCTGTCACTCCATTCTATCCCATTCTTTCTCTCTCCAACATTGTCGCCTCAATCCGTCAGACAATGAAAAAAAACAACAACAACAGAACAACGTTTCTACTATTTCACTAAATTTTTCACTAAAATACACGAAAAAAACAAAGAAAAAATAAACAAAAGAAAACAGAACAGAAAAAGAGAAGAATAAAACTAAAATGGAAGCCATTTAGACACCCAAAAAGAACGAAACAGAAGAGAACAAACGATGTCCCTGGAATTCAAACAAAAAAAAAACTGTCTATATAAAAACAAGTTAATAAAAAATAAAAATGTTTTTAACGCATTTTTTGTACTGTGAATAATTAAGTAATGATGGCATTATTACCATTATTAGTTCTGTGGTTGCTCCTGCTTTTTGCTGTTAATATAGTCAATAGTGTCATTAGTGCCATGGACAGATAGTGTCATTAGTGCCATGAACAGAAGTCATCCGCTCTGGCCACAATTCTTTCACATTCCATAAATTGAACGAAAAACAATTACATGTAAAAGAGCGGAAAGAAACAAGATTTCCTTCTTTCGCTTTGTATATTATTTTATTATAGGTATAAATTCCCGTTCCCTGCTAACGATTGCTCCAGCTATTGTGAATGGTTAAGACTAACAACTGATTGTGAATAGTCATTTTATATCGCTTTGAGTTTCATACAAAACTCTTGGTTTTTACTGTGTGCAAAATGTCGAATTTTGCGATAACCAAGCAGCATCTGCGGAGTGTGTGATTCTCTGTTTTAATTGAAAGAAAAATGCGAATGAAGCCCATCAAATGCTTGTTCAAAGTCACCGAAGTTCATGCTGACATTGCTTTAACTGATAAATCATGTAGAGAAGGGTTTCGACGTTTCAAGGATGGAGATTTCGGCATTGAAGACAAGCCCCGCTCTGGGCAGCCAAAAAAATCCGAAGACAAAGAAGTGGATGTCAAAATAATCCGAAAACAAAGAAGTGGAGGCACTTCTATCGCAGAAAATCCGAGTCAACCGCAAGAGGAGTTTGCAGAATCATTGGAGGTAACTCAACCAGCCGTTTGTATACGATTGAGAGTCATGAGAATGAAAACAGAAAGAAGGAAATTAGGTGCCTTATTTACTTCAACTGTATTTAAATTAATGGTATTTAATTTTACCAAAAGAAACACAGAAAAGATGCAGCACCAGCTTAAAATCAAGTTTTTTTTTTTTTGGTAATGCGATTTCTACCAATTTTATTGCTTTACCAGATTCTTATTATCGAAGTTGTTTGTTATCATTTAAATTCATTTTCAGGTGATAATATTATTATTTTTCTGTTTTTTTGTATTTTTTCTTTATCTTCCCTTCGAAGTCTGCGACTTTCCACTCAAGAATCCGCTGTCTGTATTTATTTTGGTAGCTTTTTTGAGGTTTTCATTGTTCTTTGGTTTATTTTTTGGCTTTCTTACGAAGAACTTTCGGCGAGGGAGCGAGAGAAGGCACGCGAGACACAAGAGAGTGAGTGAATAAGCGAAGGTTGGGGAGTTGAGTACGTAGTGATTCTAGATTCGAAAAAACTCATTTCAAATACTTACGTTACATGTTTTGGTTGTTTTTGTCAGGAGAACCAACCACTTCGTAGTATTTTTTATTGTAACCACTTCCGAAGTATTCGAATTCGCTGGAGTCGTCGTCGTTGGTGTCGGCGTCGATTTCTTGGACGAGTGGTTTTCTTATTGTTATTGTTGTTGTTTTCCTTGCTTTGGTTTTTTAAGAAGGTTCACGTTCAGGGTTTAATAGTATTCCGTTAGTTTAATATTCTTCTTTTAGGGTTTTTTTCTTTCATTACTTCCCTTGATTATTATTTTTTTATTATTATGAAGATTATCAATCAATCCTTTTTAAGTTTTATTAATTTTATTTTAATTAATTAATGATAAGAATCTTTTTTAAATTAACTTTTTTTCTATTAGTTCATGCAATTTTTTTTATAATTTTTCTATTCATGTTTTAAATCATATTTTCAACGTTTCTGCATAAAAATCTTAATTTTATTTTCAGCTCTTCTTAATTATTGTCGTCTTTTCTTAACCACTTCAATCGAATCTGGTTTTATTTAGAACATTAAAAATCTTGACTATTTCTGTATTTTTTGTGTGTATTTAATAACTGCTTATTTTTTTGTTATTTCCTAAATTATTGTAGTTTCTTGTTTTCCTTACAAAACTAATAAAGTTTTTATTGTCATTATTATTGATATTTTGTTGAGCTGCTTTCTTTTAAAAACTAGTTATTAATTACTATTTGATACTTTTTCAAAATTTTATTTTCGTTATTATATTATTTTTAACTTAATTTTTTAATATTTATTTTACTTTATTAATTATGATTGATTTCCTTATAAAACGGTGCTAATAACGAGGTGCAAGTTTTTTATGTATATTTTTTACATACTTCAAACAATACTATGATAATTTTGACTTCTTTTCTGAATTTTGTTCATTTTTTTAGTCCAATTTAAAGCTTTTCCTTTTGCTTTTTCATTTAGTTTTGTGTTGTTTGTTGTTGTTTCAGAATAAACCACTATAAAGTCTTATATAAAAGTTGATTTTCTTTTTTAATTAATACTCAATTTTCACTGCTTAATTGTTCGGTTGTTTTTCTCTGTTTTTATAATGGTTGTATTGTACTTCTTTTTGGGGTTTTTTGTAATAATTGCTGTTCTTTTTATTGTTGTTGTTGTAGTAAAGTCAGAAGCAGACTTTCGGAACAGACAACCGAGTAGCACGTGTCTACGGACGACTACAGCATCTACGACAACCGCCTACGCACTGCAACTGATTTCATGTTGTCGAGGGTATTTTTTGAGTCTGAGCCTGGATAGGAAAACAACTCGCCACTTTTTCACCACTAGGAAATTAAGCAACAACCACCGTCACAACAACAACAACACCCACCACCAAAACAGGACCCACCGCAACACCCACCAACAACAACAATAGCAGCTTATAAAAGAGGCTACAGCAGTGATAAACGTACAGAAACAACAACAGGACATCACAGTCATTATTATCTTCACCATCATCATAATCATCGTTATCATCACGTCGTATGCAGGGGTTTGTTTAGTGAGAAGTCGTTATTCTCTACTTCACTAACTTCCTAACAACAGCTGTCATTCTTCTTCTCTCTCACACTCTCTCTGCCCCACATCTGTGGTGAATTTCTTGTAGGGGAAAAAAGGGAGAACAAGAGCGACGGAACTAAGAAATTTACAAGAAGAAACGTATTTAGTATAAAGTTCCTTTCTCTCTCTCTTTCTCTCTATCTTTCTACAAATCCTTTTCTAATCAAAAGGCACAGCTGGCAACTCTGTCTAAGTTATTTATTAGTTCTCTTTTCTAATTTAAATTTCTCTCATTTTATTTCTCATTTTATTTAAGTCGCCAAAATTATGCACTGAATTTTTCATTACTGATTGTGCTACAAAATTTATGATGTCGTTATTATTCTTGTTGTTTTTATTAATATTGTTATTATTATTATTACTATTATTGTTATTCTTATTGTCATTGTTATGTTGTTGTTATTGTGTTTATCATTATTACATCATCTTTCCGTTGATTTTGCACACTTCACCAGAGAAATGAGAGAAATGACACCGCTTTTTTTGCATTTATTAAAAGTTTCGTGATTTTCGTTGAGTCAAAATCCTGAGAAAAGCTGCTCTGAGAAGTACACAAAAATACAAAAACAACAACAACAATCACTGGCTCTTCAAAAACATACAAGAAGTAAAATACAACCATCAAATTAATCAAGGAATACTACAAATGAAATAATAAAGTAACAAATAAAGTAATCGAACAGTGGCGTGTATACATAAATTCAACTCCTTAGATTCAAATTGTGAAAAACATTCTAATTTCAAATACGATATTAAATACTAAAAAAATACTGGAACAAAAATTCTTAGAGTCACAGAGAATTACAAACAATCACAAAAAGATTTAAAAGCGTTTCTTAAAAGATATAAAATTCTACTTATAATTAAAAAACATTTTATTTAAGCACTTATACAGTATTTCTTATAATACCAAAGAATAACGTTTAATAATTTAAACGATGACAGTTGAAATGATATGCAGAAAAATTAAAAACTTCATCATCTCCGCCTCTGCAACCGCTTCGCAAATAAACGACCTCAAGACGAAGCTTGCGTTTTAAGGACGCGACAGCGCGGCAGGAAAAAACTTTTATCAACAAATCCCGGTAAATTGAAATTTAACGACAGCAAATTTTGCATACAACACACGCACACGTGCACAGGGATACGTACATACATATATCCATACATTTAAACGTGTATGGAAGTTTAAGCGTAAAAGAGCTAAAGGAATCGTGGAAAATGCACACTTTAAAATAAATTAAAGGATATACGTAAAGAGGCACGCGCCAAGAGAGAGTGAGAGAGAGAGAGGGAGAGTAAAACACACAGAAACAACAGCAACAACAAAACAGAGGAAAAAGAAGAGAAAGTTCAAACAACCGTAGAAACAAAAGCAACAACAATTAGGAAACAATAATAATAGCAATACACAACCGCAACAACAAGACCAATCAGCAGGAGTTAAAGTGCAACTACAACAACAACACACACACACCATCCACCACAGAGTTCTATATTCACCACAAACTTAGGAAAAACACAGGCGCAATCCTTCTCGCTCTCCCTCTCTGAGTGCGCAATCATGTTGAATTTGAAACTCAACAATTTTAGTTGAAAGCGAAAGGAAATAAAACGTTGTTGTTGTTGTTGTAGTTATTGTTTTAATAATATAATACACTGTCTTCACTTAAGTTGCTGCTACTGTTCTTGTTCTTGCTTCTCGCTTCTTCTCAGTGAAATAAGAAAATTTCTCTCCTTCCCTTTTGTCTCTGTACATAATGTGCGGTGTGATAAAATTTTATCTCCTGGAAGACAGGTCAGCAGCTTCTAAGCCAGCTACAAGTTGTAAGAGTTCTTACTCACCTCTTTCGCCCCCTCCCCCCCCTGCCGCCTTCCACATCATTTATACGATGTAAGTGAAAGCATTTGGTGTCAGCTCTGCACACTTTATTCTTCTCTTAATATAACCTTTATATAAACTCTGGGGTTTTAACCACGGAGGCGGAGCTGTTGTCACAGGCGCTCAAATTACAGTTGCAATTTATGTTTATTATTGTTTCGTTGTTGTTGTTGTTGCTGTAATACAATAAAGATGTTGCTGGTGCAGTATATTGAATTTCATTTGGAATGTTTTCATTAGAATCAAAATCTTGCCTATTTAAGAGATGATAAACAGGAGATTTTACCAAAAAAGGAATTCGTAAAAATAAAAATCTAGAACAAAGAATTTCAAACGGTTTTCAGACGATCATTTTTTATACGAAACTTCTTACTACTCAAACAATCGCTTGTTGAAACTTCAATAGTGTAAAATAAGCGATTCTTTAATTTCCTTGTCTTTTCATTCCATTTCTTCGCTCTTTACACAATTCAGTGTTATATTTGCTCTGAACGGAATTGAATTGCTTGTCCTCCAGGCCCATGAAAGAGACGCGCGTGCAACTTAATAAACACCAACGCGAGAGCAGAGCAGAAGAAGCTGCAAGGTTGTATGGATATGAGTGACATAAAAGCACACACACACACACACACACACAGATTTATACACACTTCCGCAGTAGCTACACTTACACATGCTTTGATAACCGACAATTACTCGTATATTTATTATTAAACGGAAGGAAACCGATAAGAAATAAAGTGTTGATGATTTTATCGTTCAAATCAAATATGTTGATAATGTTCTTAGTTGCTGTTGATGTATTCCGAAAGTGTTCTTCTCATCCATCATTCTTTTGTTACCTTCAGCGAGCGTTTATATTAAATCAGCCTAAAAGTATGCAACGATTTTTGTGTCTCATCTGCTGTAGCTGTCAAGATGATTGCTTTGCTTTCTTCGATTGCCAAGAAGAAGAAAAAGTGTTGTAGAAAAACGCAAAAGTAACAAAATTTATATAAAAATATACAAAAATAATAACATACTACATATATAATGTGTAATATCTAATATATAATACATTATATTATATATATAAATCATATTCGGTTCGTTTTCGTCGTGTTTGTGGTTCGATTTCGTCTGTCGATCGTGAAAATAAAGAGTGGCCACCTTGGCCACCTAAAAGCAGTTCCCAGGTTTGTTGCCGGTTTTTGTTCTTTTTCTTCTTTCTTTTTTTGTTATTGTAAAAACATCCTTCTTGATTTACGTCTGTTCACGGTTGTTGTTTCTTGGTTGCCTTTTTGTTGTGTTGGTTTATTTTTTGAAAACTAAAAGTTTTGATTTATTTCAAAGTATTGTGATGGTATTGTGTTTTTTTTTCCTTGTCATTTGTTGTTGTTGTTGTTACTCCTGCAGCTTTACTCTTGCTGTGCTGTGCTTGCGGCTTGATTTGATGTCTGTTATTGTGGTTTTTGTTGTTGTTTTGTTTATAGTCTCCTCTTAATTCACTTCAGCGAAGTTTAACGTTAGGGTCTCTCTCTCTCTCTGCCTCTCTCTCTCTCTCTCTCTCTCTCTCTCCCTCTCTGTCTGTCTGTCTCGATATCTTTCTGTTTGTGCTTTTAAGTTATTGAATTGCAAAAAGTTTTGTTTTGGATTTTTGGTTTTTTTTAATGTTTTGGTTTGTTTTCTGCTTTTTCCTTGCCTCCTTGACCTTGCTCTTTAACTTCACTTTAATACATACATACATGCATACATACACAGGCACATACATCCAGTTACCTGCATGGCGTTGATAACTAATACTTCAACACATTCATTCATAAATTTCACATACACCACACATGGCAGGATCCTCCACACCACACCACCACACACATCGCAGGATCCTCTAGAAAATTTATTGAAATGCATTCATTTTCAACTAGCAAGGGTAGGAGGAGGGGTGCGTGGGGTAGGGTGTTTGAAGATACCATCACATGAGATGCACATGCTGAGATAGAGAAAGAATGCACCAGACAGAGTTGGATATAAATTATTGGCAGTAGTTCATGACTAAAGATTGTGTGTAAATTTGCACAATCAATAAAACCATAAATTGCTCTGAGACAGACAGAAGATGCTGAATTAAACTATTAATGATCCATATTCGAAAGATGGAGTTTAAGAACAAAGAAAAACCAGATGGAGTTTTTCTATACAAACGCACATACAAATGTATGTAAGTATGTATATCGCAGTGAAGTTATTATTTTTTGCGTATTATTAAATAATCCATCATTTTTATTATTGTTATTATTACTTTTCACTTTTCTTTACTTCTTGATAGACTTGATTTTGCTTTGTTTTACCTACCATATGTTTGAATAATTATTTAATGGATTCGATATGTATTTTGAAACTAAACAGGAAAACAACAACCTCCAAAAACAATTCAATTTAAATAACATAAATAAAACTAAAGAAACTCTGACGTTTCTTGGGAAATATTAGAAAATATAATTAATTGAAACTAAAGAGAACCTGAATAAGAATGACGAATTTCTTATATTTAAAGATAATAGTATACTATTTATTCTGTGATAATACGTACTTCCGATATTGATGTAAGAGTAGCTGAACACACACACACACACAGAAACACTCTACCAACACAAGTAATAATAACAGCTTAATTTCAAACTCTAAACACAAAATCGCGAATTTAAAAACGCAGAAATACGATATAAAAGCTCGAATAAAACTGGCAGCCATCAAATTTAAATTCCGCACTCGTTTCTGGTTTTTTCCTCACTTCTACTATATTGTCAACATTTTATTACTCCTATTTGCACTGAAGACAATTTGCTTTTTCTTATATCTTTGTCACTTGATGCAGTTGTTTTCCTCCAACAGCGTTTTTACGATTGCCGTTTCACTGCTTCACTGAGTTTGATTCAAGAGCAGCTCGTAACGTTTGACAGCGTCGGTTACGTCGTCGGGATTTTCTTTCGTTTCGTGATTTTGATGTTTCACGCTGTGCTCCGTGTGGAATTTGCAACACAGTAGCATTTGTGAAATTCCCAGTTGTGCTGCTTTGGGAATTTCTAAACGCAATGGAAACAAAAGTTTCCTGGAACTGGCGGGGTAATCGAAGGGGTGCGGAAATTGAAGGGGTGTGGAAATTGAAGGGGTGAAGGAATAGGAGAGGTTCGGTTTCTGGTAGAAGTTGTGCGACGCGTGCGAGATGCTTAATGATTGCCACAGGTGGAGGCAATGGTCATGAATTTGGGACTTTGGGGGATGGTGCGTCGTTGGAAAATGTTTCATAAATTCATATACTTTACAATATAAACAGAGAATATTTTCATATTCGTATCGTACTCGTTCACTGTCAATTTTGCTCGTGTATGAGTTGCACACTTAAAAGTTTGTATTTTCCCCGGCATAAATTAAGAATGTCCTGTCACAGGACAAAGGAAAGTTTCAAAGCTTTCCCAGTAAAGTGAGTGATTAAATAAAGTGAGCTACAATAACACAAAAAAAAGAAAATTTCGAAAGTTCTGTTTTTCCTGTTGTTTGCTTACAAATGATTCAGTGGGAAATTCCAAGAAATTGAAGGAGTTTGAAAAATATTTGCAAAATATGCACACCTACACAAAAACGCATGATGCACCACAGCAGGGGGATGAGAGGAAGAGGGCAGAAGAGGCAGTGACGGTAGCGAGCAGAGACAGCAGCATGATTACTTTTACCAGAGCTTCACCTGAGCTCGCCCATAGTTAAGTCGTAACAACAACCGGACGAAGTGAGTGTTGGCTAAAAGCTGGGTGGGGTAATCTTCTTAGTCATTTACAACGATAAAAATTCCATGAGTTCAAGTCATTTACGACGACAAAAATTCCATGAATCCAAATGAAGTACGTAGACTGGTAGGTAGGTGTGAATACACTTTAGTTGCTGACATCGTTTAATTGAAATTGTTTATAATTGAAATTAATGTGAGCTGAGATTAGGCAGAATTTTTAATTAGCTGCGGAACACAAGGACAGAGAGAAGAAGTAGTGAAACAAATTAAGTAGAGTCTAAAGACTTTTTAGTGCGGAGGAGATGAACAAATGAGCAGATAATCCGATTTAAAAGGTGACTTATTGAGATGTATAAGAAGAGGAAGCAGAGGTCAAAGAAACAGATATTTTCTATCAAACATTTTAATATTATTCATTTCATTATACGAACAGCTCTCACTTTGAACAAACATAATAATTGCAACATTGTTGATCAATATTGAGTTATTTATGCAACCTATAAAAATCTGGTTGTAGTTTTAAGAGACAAAAGAAGCACAATCTGAAGAGAGGATGCAATTCCTCATAAACATAAGACTGATAACAGAAGTTATAAACACCAATAGTACACACACACACATATACCCTTATTAACACTCATAAATATTTCAGCAGATGTAAGTGTATGCTGTGTATGTGTGTTCTTGTGTGGACTTAGGACTTTTGAGCTTTTAAAATAAGGCCACATTAAGTTTTATAATTTTATTAAAAAGCTCTTCAAAGTTTTTGTGGCGAACCAAATTACATTATGAATCCAACAAACACACACATACATACATAAATTCATACACATAAAATATATGATACCTGATAACAATCAATAACAAACAAACAAAAACAAAAGGGACCATTAAAACTTTAACAAAATACTTTCTAAATATATATTTACGGGAGTATATAACAAAATCCTTTTTAAAAATACTCACAATACGGACATAACTTCATGATTCCTCATCTCCCTACTATCACATATCGTACAAGGTTTCATCCAAATCAATGCAAAGAAACGGACAAGCATTCGACCAAACTTATATCTCTTAAACCTTTCTCTTCCTTTGAAAGCTTTTGCTCAGCAACCTCTTTAATTCCTTCTTACTTCTTACTTAACCTTTCCTTTTTTTGCCCTTTTTACTAACTTCAAAACATTTTAATTTATGCAGGTTTTCCTCCTGATAAATTGCGGCCATCAATTCTTATTTAATTGAATTGAAAGTACGACTCTGGCAGAGGTTCCAATTTTTCATACTTTTAGAGCGCTCGGTTTAGAAGTTAGAGCAGTTTAAAGTTTTCAACTGTTTCACTGGTCGAGTGTAACTTTAAATCGAAAACTTGTTCACCCTTAAAAAAGCGCACTTAATTTGTATTTCTTTATTTATATTTATAATAAATCCTTTAATCTTATCAAATTCTTACTTACAAATGTTTAAAACTTTATATCCAAAACTAACACAAACTATTTTTAAAAGTAAACTTAAAAATAAGGTATTTGCTAAACTTTAAATGTCTCTGCATTATTTTGGAAAAAAATAATTTAGACTAGTATATCGGAAATTCCTTGTCGACTTTGTGGTGCCATGCGTGTAGACCACCCTCAATGTCCTTGATATACTCATTATCTGGAAACCTGATACGCAAGTGTTGGACAGCTACTTGTGAATCATTGCCGCGTCGGCAGTAAACCAAACACGGCAGCTGCTTTTGCTTAAGCTGCTCTCTAAGATGATCCCCGAAACTGTCGTTTAACACTTGCTTCAATGGCACATTCACCGCGTTCGGTAGCTGGCAGATCTCAAACTCCGCCGCAGTTCGTACATCCACCAGCACATGCGGTCTTTGCCACAGTTTTTCTTTGTACTCCAGAGCCGAGATGCGTTGATTTGGACGCAGGAGAGCCAGCGTTTGATCCTTGTCGGAGGGAAGCATGCCGCAGAATTGCTCGTAATTTATAAGACGTGTTATCTGGGGCGTATCAGAACAAGCGTCGCATTCGCTGCGCTTAGGTCGCAGCTTGATGTTGCGAAAAATACATTTGCTGCCATCAAAGATAAGTAAACGACCGCTGAGCACTTCGCCTAAATTGATGGCCACTTTGATAGCCTCCAGTGCTTGCAGTGATCCGATCACTCCAGTCACCGCGCCCAACACACCGCCATCGCCGCAATTTGTCACCGTCTCCGCCGGCGGAGGTACTGGAAACAAACAGCGATAACACGGACCATTTTGATAATGATACACAGTCAGCTGCCCGTCTAGCTGCAACGCGCTGCCCGACACAAGCGGTTTGTTCAACAAAACGCAAGCGTCGTTGAGCAAATAACGAGTTGCGACGTTGTCCGTACAATCAAGAATTATGTCATACTGATCCAGCAACTCGAGCGCATTTAAACTGTCCAGAAGCAATTGATACACATCGATCTGGCAGGTGGGATTGATACTCTGCAAGCTGACTTTGGCCGAGACCACTTTCGGCTGGTCTACAGATTGCTCTGTGTGCAGTGTCTGCCGATGGATATTGCTGCGCTCAACCAAGTCATAGTCCACCAGGCCGATGCGGCCGCAACCAACAGCGACAAGGTACAGCGCTGCCGGGCAGCCAAGACCACCCACGCCCACCACAAGGAAAGACGATTGCTTCAGTTTTAGTTGCCCAGCAACACCAAAGTCTGGTAAAATTAGTTGACGGCTGTAGCGGGAGATGTCTTCATTGCTGAGGCTTGTGACCACGACATCCAAAAGCTTTTCATTAACACTGCCGGCCTCTGCGACAACATTCATCACGTCATTTAAAAGCTTACCAGAAAGCTCTTTTAATATATCCATACGACTGCTTAACTGGCCAATGCTGACACTCATGGTTAGCATTAAATCACTAAGGGTCGTCCTCGTCTTGATTACATTATTTGCAGCTGCAATACGCTGGGCTCTTGGCAAGGATTCTTCCAATGGTGCCAGTGCACCGCTAAGTTTTTCTATTCGCTCTCTGAAAGCGCGAATTTCCGCGCTAAAATTTAATGCGTCGATCATTTTATATTTTCCAGCAGACTGCAAGTCTAGAAACACAAACTGCATACAATATTCACAACTTGAAAGTAAATTTTGACAACTCGGAAGTTTGTTTACAAAACAGAAAAATTTGAGGATTGTACTCTTATTCTTCTTCATAGCACTAAGGCAGAAATATGAATTTTAAATTACATAAAGACCAAAGAGACAGGCTTTAAACCAGCAGATGCTTCTAGAAATGCACATGCAACTTTTTCAAGTCATCTAATTGCAATATTGATCATTTTGCAATGGAAACGAAGTCAATTTTCATTGAAATTGCTTGATTCACAACTATAGTCAGCTGTTTTTGCCTACCACATGTAATTTTAGCGCAAATTATCGGGATGCCAACTGTCCAACTTGGATAAAGTTTTGTTTACAAAATGTATATAAAATTGTTTTATTCAGTAAACAACGAGTTTTCGACTTAACTTTACCATTGGAGAGTCACTCCAATTTTGTTGTTCTTGTATTTTTGATGCTGATTACAACAGCAACTTCTTTTGCTCTCGTATAGTGAACGTATAGTGAGGTATTGCCCGTTGAAAAGTAAATTCTCATCACTATATCTACTAAATTCTTATCGTTATCCGGGATAGGATATGTACCGTTATAAAGGAATTTTTAAAACCTTTTATTTATAATAAATACAATTTTATCGAAAAATTATTACTTTTTGAGGAAGATACCTTTTTATAATTTTAAATCTTTTTTTAAAGTAGAGGCTATTTTAGAATTTAGAATTTTTTTAAATAGTAGAGGCTTTATTAGCTTTAGAGAGAGATGTTAACATGTAGTTACTTTGTACAGTTAGGAGATATTCAATTTTTAAACTTCAGAAGGCTATAACTCTGAAACCATACGAGAGCGTCAAAACAGGAGCGTTCCTGTTGTTGTTGGAATCCTCGTAGTGTTCGGCGTACGCCCCACTTTTCCTTCTTTCGTGACAACGTTTTCTTAAACGATAAGATTTCACTCAACTCAGAAAATTTGGTTGTTTGATGTACATCGACCTTTACGCAAATAATTTCACATCCAGATTGCGCCAACATCACAGCAAGTACGGCAAAGAAAAATGCAGAAAAAGAAAACTTGAGTAAGCGTGTGCTTCAAATAATTTTTTGTGAAAGATTTTCTTGTGAAAATACAAAAAGCAAGACTATATACAAAAATTAATTTTAAAAATATTTCTGAAAGTGAATCCAGCAGATATAGATAATCTGCACTCAGTAAGCTAACAACCACAAGAATAGCGTAACTTCCTCAGACAAGCAGTTGCCGGCGAAACTGCATACATATCTATCCACGAGAAATGGAAGATATCAAAACCAATTTTAAAAAAATCATGGATGAATTTAACGACAGCCTAACACATTCTGCACCGAGGAAAATAAGCTTTGAGTATTTAAACGACACGCTAAATGATTCGTCTATCTGTTAGTAAGCTACTTTAAAACACTATAGATATTAACTAACTTTACAAACTTTTCAGTCGCAAAGAAACGACGCATATCGTACAACTACAACGAAGACACACCAGCCAACGCCTCACCCGATGCTGAAGTGAGTGCCAATGCGAGCAACAATTCTGTAAATGCATCGGCTAGTGCACCACCTCCCAGTCCATGGGAAACCAACCGAATAAAAGCCGACTTGATGGAAGCTAAAGCTGTTGTATGTATTGGCTATGCAATCGGGTATTAACATGGCGTTTGATTGATGCTTCGTTTCTCCTTTTAGATTATAAAACTACAGCAAGAAATCGACCGGCAGCACAAAGTTCGCTGTGAAGTGGAGATGCTCTACGAGAGTAAAGTTAAAGAACTGAAAAAACAATGCGACTTTTCATCCAACAAGGTACTTGACTTGGAGAAACACATGGAAGTGTTACGTAAACGTGAGCATGCCGCAAAACAAGAACTAAATAAAATGCAGACAGAATTTAATCAACAAAAGAGTGCTTATGAAGAATCACTACACAAACTGCAGCGCTCAAAATTGGAAGCCGAACAAGAAGCACGACACACACAGAACTGTCTATCCAACGATCTAAGAGAATATCAAAGACATTCGGAGAAACTCGAAGCGGTTGGTAACCAACGAATATAAAAATGAAAAGAGTTAAGAATAAGAGCATTAATATGGTTTAATAGGAACTTGATTTGGTTAGCGACGAACTAGCGCACTTACGCACCGTTTTGGAAGATTATAAGGAACGTGTAACCAACTACGATGAGCTTAAACTGCAATTCGAGAAGGACCAACAGTCTCTGGAAGAAGCCAATTCACGTATCAAAGAGTTAGAATATGAAATTGGTTCCTATGCAGATTGGTCGGAAATAACAAAGGTACATAGATTAACAAAGAATTCAATTATTTTTATTTAGATTAAAATATTTAAATTTTATTGAGCATATAGTACATATAATTAATGATTGGTTACAAATGTTTATTAAGAACTCGCAAGCACGTCTTTTAAGCATACCTGAAATGGATAAAGAGCTACAGCGTTTAAAAACCACCAATAAAAACTTGCAGGAGCTCTTGGGTAATAAACTGCTTCTGGAGGAACAGGTGCACGATCTAAAAACGCGGCTGGAAAACGCCGAAAGTGCAAAAACAGATGTTGTTGCCTTGCAGGTGAATAATACTTTAGTATTATTATTAGACTTTCAAAATTTACTTGAATTTTTGTAGGTAAAACTAAGGCACGTCGAACAGGAACTTAAAGAATGGGTTAAAGTTGCTCAGGATCACTGTTTGCCCAATATGCTGGTCAGTCCGATTGCTTTGCGTGCACGCATTGAAGAGTTACTGCAAAATGATATAATTTTGGCATGTGAGAAGAATTCCAAACGAACTGAAACTAAATCAATGGAGACTCAACTAATAGATTGGAAAGAGGTTTGTTTGTTCTGCTCTCTTTAGACGTTTGTTGGGGTGTCAAAACTCTACTTCTCCTTATTTATAGAAATGTGAAATTTATGCTAAAAACAATGAAGATCTGAATGTTGCTCTAAAACGTCACAAAACGTTCAAGGAACGCGTACAGAGAAAGCTGTTGCTGGTGTCCAAAGAACGTGATTTATACAAACAACTTCTGGAGAACTTCGAAAAGGATTTAACCGGTTAGTATTAACGCGATATTAATAATAAAGATTTCTGAAAGAATTTGAAGCTAAAAATTAGGAGCTTAGGATTTTGTGGTGTACAAAAAGGTTAAAAATAAGAACCCTGATGCTTTCAATTTCAGTGACCAACACCGCTTTAGATATTGGAAATCCTGAAAGTCAATTGCGTTATCGCTTGGATATGCTTGAGAAAACGTTAGCAGGCTACAAAGAAATGTGCGTTAACCTGGAGAAGGAGCTCACTCACGCCCGTCAAATTCCCAACGCAGATAATTCGATTGAATCCGGTTTGAATAACGAAAGCTATGAACACTTTAAAAAGGAGATCGATACGTTGCGCTTGGAGAACGATCGCCTTCGTCGTCGTAAAGATGAACTGGAATTGGAGCTCGAACATCGCTGTTTGAAAGGTGACTTTAATTTGGGAAAATTCAAAGTGGTTCACTTGACCAATAATCCTGCAGCTGAAGCATACGAAAATGCAAACAACCTGATCGAGAAGCTACAAGCTGAGGTACATGCATTGAATATTTGGTTTGTTGCTGCTTGTTTAATGTAAACATATCGCTTTTCATCTATATAGATTGAACGCCTTAAGCGTCGCAACAAGCAACTAGAGGATGACAATGAAGTAACGCAAGCTCGCCTAAATGAGACCGCCACCATGACCGTGAATATCAAAGAGTTGAATCAGTTGCGCACTGAATTGGAATCCACAAACAATAAAATGAAGAAACTGAAGGAAGCTTACAAATCGGCAAACATGGAATTTCGTGATGTATGCTACATGATGTTTGGTTATCGAATCGACCGACCTTGTGGCAACTCAAACTATAAGTAAGAATCACATCAGAGGCGTTGTATTAAGACTTGACTTTAAATTGTTATTTCTTAGGCTTTCCAGCATGTATGCTGAAAGTCCAGATGATTATCTGAACTTCCGCTTGACTGAAACAAATGTCTTGGATATGCTTGAGACGCCATACTCAGCCACTTTGAAACCGCTGATCGAAAGCCAACTAGTTGGGAATAAATCGTTGCCGGCATTTTTAAGCTCACTTACACTAGAGCTCTTTCAGCAATCGACGCTGACGACGTCCTAAAATCATGGCTGTTTGTGTTGGTTTGCCACCTAATTTCAATATAAAAATAGCACTCTTGTTAAAAGTTGAATTTACCGATTTTTTTCCACTACAATTAGGAAAATCAAATGGAATTAAATCAAATTAAATTTAAGTATTTAAATAATAATATAGATATATATATATATAAATATTGATGCTGAAGCTGATCATTTTATATTAATAACTTTAAATTTTAAACATTACCCAATTCCATGAAACATCATGATATGACATATACAATTAAATTGCAAAACAAAATATAATAAAAAGAAATACGATATATATGAAAACTAGAGACGAAAAAAAGACAACCGCGACATAACAATAAATTATTCATATCTTATAAAATTTATTTCATAAATAAATAGTTGACACCGTCAACGGCTTTTGGCTGAATAATAAAACAACTTTTATATGTATAAAATATGATTTTTTAGACTTCCTGATTTCTTTCTACTTCCACAAGATAATGAAATAAATATTTTAACTAAATTATCGGATGAATGTAGATGCAAATATGTCCACGAGTGGACAGTGTTATATTTTAGAAATGAGAAGGAATTGAGGTTTATATTAGAGAATATTATATCATTAATATTTTTGTTTTTTTTTCATTTCTCAAGTATATAATAAATAAATATCATTAATATTTTATGTTTTAAAAACCTACTCCTTTTCAAAAATCGAATTTATTCATTACAAGTTCATAGCAATATGAATACAGTTTTGGTTTGGTGTTCAGTCCCATATACTATAAAGCACCCATCTTCATTTTTTCGATTCAAAGACCTGATTTTTATAAGAAAAACTTACCTCGAATATTTAGTTGGCAAATTGATTAAAATACGTCGTCGATATCTTTACTATTTTTACTTTCGATTGTTTAAAAGAGTTCATTCACAGATGTTGTTTATACGAATAGAAAGTTCTTTTGTGCGTACTTAATAACAAAACCCTCACTATTTCTTTTGAATTATTTCGAAAATGAATGATACGAGTACTCATAAAAGCATTAAGCATTGCATTAAGAGCGACACGAATCGACGACAATACCCACAGATTCTTATAACCGCGAGATGAAAGAAATGCAAATTCTATTGTTTAAAAGTTTCTCACATGTTGTATTTAAATTTAGCAAACCGATAACAACAAATTTTTGTTTTTGTGTTTCTCTTTTATATAGTTTTTTGTTTGTTTGAAAATTGTTGTTTTTTCGTATATCTAATATTTGGCTAAAGATTTGCTTTTACGCTTTTATATTTAGATTTTTCCGATGATCTGAAAAAGTTACAGTGGAAAAGTTGCACTAATATTTAGAATATACATATACGTTTTTTTTAATTCTAAAGTGATAAACAAGGAACGCGAATTTTTGTTTTTGCTTTTTTGTGGTTACGACGCTGCGTTGTATGTACTTAATATGGTATAACTAAGTCACAATACAAGTCATTTATCTACAGTACGTATGTGTGTATATTAAATTTTAGTTTTTTTACTATTTTAATTTTATTGTGCATTGTGCTTGTGGAAAAATGTCAGTTATTTGAACAAGTGCGAGCACTCAAGAACGAAAAAAGCGGTACATTTCGCGTATCATGAGCTGCATGTGATAAAACCAACTTTATTTTTGTTAGACGATACGATGCGATGCGAAATTTGGGTCGAGCTGAGTTCGGAGTTGTTTGTTGTTGATGGTGCTTTTATTTAATACTAAATGCAGAGCTACGAAATCAAAAGAATTTCTAGAGCTGAAAAGAATTCTTGCGACGAAATATGAATCAAGAAGGAAAGAGAGGGCAAGAGAGAGCAGAGATTATAAAATCTCAAGATTTTTCAATAAAAGAACTATAAACATTTATATAAACATACATACATACCACTATTGAAATAACTTTAACAAATACTGGAATCTTTAAATCTTAAACTGCTAAAATTTTCGCCACTTGTTCTGGAGTTTTGGCAAAAATTGAAGCCGGCTGCTCAAAACCATTTGCCGGGTCATGAACTCGCTCGTAAATCTGCTTGTAAATTGCAACAATAACATTAAACGAACGCTTTTGCACGGCCGCTCGATGAGTTCCACTCATCAGTAGTTGAATTTGTGGCAGCAGCAGGATTTCCGGCATCTCCAGAAACGCATCCATTTTACTCATAAATATTTTCAACAAATTTGTTTCGATTTTAGTTTGATTGTTCTGTAGTATCGTGTAAATGGGACCCAAATTCAGATTAGCCACCAACGAGGATGCCTGCTCCGAAGTCAGAGTATCGATTTGAGCATCTGACTGAGCCTGCAAGCGCTCAACGCGATCGTCCATGTACTCGTACACAGCTAAAGTGCTTTGCATATGATACAAACAGTTGAGCAAATAGACGGCCATGTCGACGGTGGGCAGATGGGAGGCGGACTCCTGCACTGATTGCAGCAGAGGATCGATGACGCATGCGACTATTTTAGTGATGTCCGCTTGACGACCATCCACCATTGTGGCTACAGAAAGAATCTCTTTAAGCATGTTCAATAAACGGCCGACGCTCGTGGGTGGGACAAGATTACGCTGGGGTGGTTCTAAACCCATGCTGCCACCTGCGGGCCGCTGCAACACTGTACGCACTTGCGTAGACAGCGAATTAAGATAGATTTCTTCACTCGATTTTTGCAAATCTATTAAACACTGTTCCAGAGCGCCTCCTTTGACGACCTGAAAACAAAATCTTCGTAATATGGTTAGGTTATTAGCGGTTTAGAAACTATGGCACCTGTTTAATAATCTGTTGGTAGAACCGAAGTAAATTAGATAAAGCAAACAATACGATTGTATCTTTCTCTGAAGTCAATATTGTGTCCACGCGCACTTTCAAGGGATGACACACACCATCGGCAATGTAAGCCAGAGCGGTTTGCATTTGCTCCGATATGTCTAAAAGCAGTGATCGATGATTAAGGGATTAGAGTAGTGAAGGATATTTTTGTCAATGTACTCACCATTTTTCTCGCATTTCTTTACCAACATAGCTAAGTTTTCTTTTTCGCTTGGTATAGCTTGATGCAGCCATGCAAACATGTCTCCTATGTAACGCTTTGGATCGTGTGCGTGCAATTCAATTGGCTTCGGATTGCCGTCAGGACCGCCTTGAGTAAGTGCTTCAATAAACATTCGCACCAACACAGCTCGACGAGAGATAGCGTACTCGTCGATGACGTATCTAACAAATTAACCGGAAATGTAAAACTTCGAGGGACATGTTCAAATATTTCACATATTCACTTGAATAAAACCGGCCGATCTTGGAGGCGATTCATTGCCTCCACTACCAAAGCACCCACTTCATTGTTATCCAAGTTACGGCAATGGTTCTGAGTCCAGCGATAGAGACGTTCCAAAGCTCCTTCCTGATGCAGTGTCATTTCCTCCATTACATCCAAAGCAACTGTTTGATAGCCACACTGCAGGAGGACGCGACAATCAGTGTGAATCTTTTGAACTCGGTCCAATACGTTGAAAAATTCTGGCACGATTGGTGCGTCTTTGGTGGTGCCATAGAGCAACTGGTGCTCAGGCACGCTAAGCTGAAATTTATTGAGAAACGCTTCCATAATTTGTTCTTGCTCTTCCAACTTTTGACGTTCGCTTTGCAACGTGTTTGTCTGTTCGATCAGGTCGTGAGTTAGTGCTTTGGACGCCTCTAAATCGGTTTTCATAGTCTCCACTGATTTGGCCATATTTTCTATATCTTTGCAAACGTCATCCAAACAGAGTTTAACCTCATGGAATGCTTTCAAAAAATCCTCGTTGATCGCCACTGAGCGACGTTCGATTTGGCTACGCAAATTACGTCGATTCTGCAAAGTATTTTCCGTAAAGAACTTGGAGATGTCTTCCAGAGCTAACAGCGTGTCCTTCAATAAATTTCTTCATATAAGAAATCTTTAACTACTACTTCGACTTACCTTGTCATTGTCAAGACGTGTTTCTAATACTTTATTAACACGTTTTTTAATAGGATCTTCTTCAATTGGAGTATCAGTTGATGAAGACATTTTTGTCATGTGTTTATTTTTATTTTTTTAGATAATCTCTTGCAAATGGGATGAAACTCTTCCCGGGAGCAACGTCAACATCATCCGGCACGAAATTGTAATCAGCTGGTTTTCTGTTGCATGAAGAAATGTTTAGTTGTCAAATTTATAAAACTACCGATATAGTACTAATTACTATATATTAATACTTATCAGGATTATTCAAGCGCATTTACATATATATATTTATGAAAAATCTCCGAATCCTAAGATCCTGTACCAATTATTGATGTAAATATATACGAATGAAAAGGTAAAGGGCTCTACTTTCTTAACTTTGAATTAAGTATATAGCATAGTTATACATATTCCTTCAAGAAGGATAAATCAGTGAAAAAAATCTTACTAGCAATTTGAAATTTCATTTTTCTCTAAAACTAGATAGTTTTGAATTAAATATAATGTACATAAATTAAACATATTTTGAATAGCTTATCAAAGACATTAATAAACACGTAGTTCCCTCGTACAATTTAGGAGATATAGCTTTGTGATTTTTAAATTTCAGAGGGCTATAAGTCCGAAACTATACGAGAGCTACAAAAACTATTATTGTTGTTGGAGTTACCATACTAAACAAGAACAGAAGCGGAGCGCATTGCTAACGCTGAACCTGTTCCAATAAAAGGAACTATTGATTTAATACGGTATAAAAACGGAATTAGAGTACAATCTGTGCAACCTAGCATTGTGCTGGAATAAGTACCAGAATTAATTATCTCTGATAATTACAATATTGACATTTCAACAACAAATTTACACATCTATATAATGGCAAATTTTTAAGAGTATCTAGGAATTTTAAGCTCTTGTTCATAAACCGCATTAATTTAAAAAACTGAAATGAGCAAATCTGCATTAGCTAATTTAACTGCACAGTACACGGACTCGGAAAATGAAGACGATCATCGCGCTGAAGTCAGTCCCGACTCTAGTAACTCCCAAGCTTCACAGGTCTGAAATAAATGAAAACTTTTCCCAAAACCAAAACGCCACTGCTTTCCTTCATATCTTAGGTTATAATTCCACAGCATGTTACGCCCACAGAAACTCCCGAAAAACTGGAACGAAAGCCAAACACCTCCAGCAGTAAACGGCAAAAGAAAGCATTGCGCTTGGTTAGTTACCAGGATGACACAATCGTATCGGATGATGAAGCCAATGTCGATGAAGAGTCCAGTGACGAATCTGAGAGCAGCGGCGAAGACTTTGAATACGCAGCGGCATCTACGTCGTTGAATTCTATAAAAGAACGTCCTACACCCATGCAGGTCGATGACGAAGGCGAAAGTGCTGCCACCGGAAGCAACATCAGCGCTAAAACACCCACACATTCAGGAAAAACCGAAAAATCTGAAAAGTATGCCCACTACGGCTTCTCCCTGCCACCGGAACCGAAGGGAAAACCTTCCGTTGAGCTGCTAGAAAAGATCCGACATCTCTATGAGAAAATGGGAACGACAAATATGGATATGAATCGTATCATACAGGAGCGCAAAGAATTTCGTAATCCTAGCATTTACGAGAAGTTAATTCAGTTCTGTGATATCAACGAGTTCGGCACGAACTATCCGCCCGAGATATACGATCCTTTACAGTGGGGATCCGAAAGTTATTACGAAGAGTTGGCTCGCGTTCAGAAGAATGAAATGCTGAAGCGTCAGAAGGAGCGCAAGGATAATGATAAAATAGAGCAAGCCACAGCTTTGGCACGAAAAGTGGAGGAGGAGGCCAAGAAACGGTAAGGACTGAAAATGCAGAATACAAAAAACTTATTGCTATTGAATTCCTCTTCTCCACATAGAAAATCGAAATGGGATCAACCGGCACCAGTAAAAGCTGCCGTTCCAACAGCACTGACCACTACAGTGACTGGTACAAAGGGAACAGTTATTTCGGCATTCGGTTCACTACCTAAGAAGCCTGCGGCGTAAAATTCTATCCATAGTTTATATTAACATTATTTTTATAATTATATAATAAGAATTTAATATAACTCTCCTCAAATAAATATATGTAAATGGAATAATAATAAATCTATCATATTCTGTACTCAAAAGATATAATTTTTTTGGGAAGTTTACCGTTGGGAACTGTGTGCTTGGCGCTGATTAAAACAATTCAATTCAACTTTATTGAGACTATTACAACAACAAAATTTCGTTCTAACCACTTCCAGTTTAGGAGTTATAGCCACTAGAAATTTTCAATTTTCATGGAAGTGTTTTTAACTTGTGTTATTTTGAGCTTCAAACTGCTTTTCCTATAAAATCCTGCACCTGATCCTGATAAATAAAATGCACTTAGAAAGTTAAAGGACTCTGCTTTCTTATTATTGTGAACATTATTTAGTTAACTACATATTTTACTTAGAAAGAGATTAATTAATGATGAAAAATAGTACAAAAATTTTCGATAAAATATTGTACTTCTTCCTGTTTTTGTAAATAAATAAATAAAAAAAATAATGAGCGCCAAAGGCAGCAAAAAAGTTTAAACCATCAAAATTTAACAAAATATTAATTGAATTTCATTTGTAAATTATATGAAATATATATAAAACATCTAATCTAATCACATATGCAGAAAAGTGCTACCAAATCAATCACCTTCCTCAAAAAATATACAAACCCGCACTACAAAAATATTCTAGCAGTAAGGGTACGCCAGCATTCACCAACAACTTGACGGACACAAAATTGCCGCACACTAATAAACACCATTCAACTCATCTATACTTTTCGCTATACCGAAGATTGCTGTAATTTTTTTTAGCACAATGGCGATTTCTTTTTGACAGTTGACTTTACTTTTGGCGCACGTGTTTTCCGACGCATTGTCCCGAGAGAATCAATTAAAATAAAGTAATTTCAACGAATTAAAAGAAAGTAATTGTTAAAACGTTGACGTAATTCTTTTCTTAAGCAGATGAATCCCGAGAAGTTGAAGAAGCTGCAGGCGCAAGTCCGCATTGGCGGCAAGGGAACACCACGCCGTAAGAAGAAGATCGTGCACTCCACCCCAGCGACAGATGACAAAAAGCTGCAGTCATCGCTGAAAAAATTGTCCGTGAACACTATTCCCGGCATCGAGGAAGTGAACATCATTAAAAATGACGGTAGTGTCATTCATTTCAATAACCCAAAAGCGCAGGCCTCGCTACCAACCAACACGTTTGCTATCACTGGACACGGTGAGAACAAATCCATTACAGAGATGCTGCCCGGCATTCTGACTCAGCTGGGCCCGCAAGACATCACACAGTTGAAGAAGATCGCCAGCGAGTTTGCCAACAAGGGTGCCGCTGCGGCAGCCGCATCAGCTGGTGCCGGCGCTGGCGGATCTGTAGATGACGATGTGCCAGATTTGGTGCAAAACTTTGAAGAAGTTGCTATAGCTGGTACCTCAGCGGATGCCGCGGCTGCTGCATCAGTCGCTGCTGCTGAGATTTCGGAACCCGCCAAGAAGGTCGAAGAGATTCCAGTCGCTTAAGCCAATCACCCGGGAAAACCCCGCCAGCCTGCAAGTCATCATTACGAACGAGTCAACTAGGACAGCTAGAGCAGTCGTGGGCACGCAGTTTTATTTTTTTTTTTTTTGTTAATAGAAGCTACACAAAAATACACATACACACAGCAACATAAGAACAGCAACAATATATAAACGGTTCTAAATAGTGTACAAGGGGGGGAGGGCGTAGCAACAGTGACTGTCGCTTTATTTGTGGTGTGGAGTTTCATTAATTGTAATAATAATATTAATAGTAAGAGAATTAAATAGCAAGAAACAGATGTTAGCAGACAGAAACCCATTTCAAACTGAATAACGATTAAAGAGAAATGGGACTGAACTTGTTTCCAGAAAAACACAAAACAACGGTTTACTTTACATTTGCTTTTTTCTATTGCATCACAAAAAACATTTCAATACACTTTGTTTTCATCACGCTTTACGTAACATGGAATTCCGCAATTCTAGCACACTCCAAACTTAAGCATTGCCAGCGGTAGGAAGGATATATTGACTTAAATACTATATGATACACATATTTACACCCATAAATAACATACATATATATATTTTTAATAATTGTACACCTCCGAAATGAATTATCTAAGTTCTGCCCTTGTTCTCCACTTTATTGCTAAATCCATAGACTCCTTAATTCGCGTTGTCCTACATTAGTTCGGTTGTTTTTGTTTTTTGCATACGTCCTGAAGATGTTAAGTTTTTTGTTTTTAAAATTTTCGACATTAATTTGCTTAATTATGAACTAAAAGAAGAGAAATTATTATTTTAGAGACGCAAATTTAAGAAGAGTGTAGAAAAATATAAATCTTTACATATTAAAAATGAATAAAATTAATAATGAAGAGAAAAAACCCTTGAAACAAAGCCTTTTTCTTTTACAACTAATGTCTGATTTCCGGGGATTTTATAGTATTATATTAAATATAATGTGGCAAGTTAAAAGCAACATTTTCACATTAACGATGATATTGATGGCGACCTCAAAAATTATTTTAGTTTTTCCTTTTGCTCTCCGCTTACATTGCGTGGGTCTAAAAATATGCTTTGTACGAGGATCACTTTAAAAATGTCATGAGCAATCATATGACGATCTTCAATGAAATCAAAATGGTGCGGTTTTCAATTAATTAACTTTTATTGATCGACTTTGAATTAAATCTACGCTGTGATTGCAATTATTGACTTTCTTGCAAATGGTTTTTAAATGTTACTTAAAAATAAACATTGGAAGCATGTTAAAAATATAATATGTAGAATATGCGGAAATATAAATATCTGGCTTCTCCTTTATTTGTCAAGTATTGAAATAATTTCAAATTAACTTTGATAAAATTATTTGATAGTGTTTAAAAATACAATTAAAATAAGTAAAAACTGAACTTGTGTGAATATTAAAATCTTGCTTGACGAAATCTTGGAGGCAATTCATTTTAACGGCCTATTCTGCTAACAAGCTTACTGATCGCAAACATGATTAATTTCTCAGAAGTGATAAAAGAGAACTGCACTAAAACTGCAATAAAAAACTGGTCGGATGACTCATCATTGTTTTCCCATGAAATAAAGAACTGCTTATTTGTAGCTTAGTAGAAAACTGATTATTTCTTTGCCAAAAAAGGAAATGTTTCCAAAATTCCATACGAACAGCAGTAGTAGTGATAAAATACTATTTCGGTTTTTAAGGTCTTCATAAGCATTTCATTTCTGTGTCATCATGTATGTATTGCAAAATGCAATATAAAACCAAACAAGATAATTTTTATATGCTTGTTGCTGTGGAGAACTTTTGTTTATTCTTATCACAATATGGGCATTTGAGTGTGGATTGAGTTTTCAGGTTAACAAACTAAACTACTTTCATTCTATTCTAACAGCAACATCAAGAATATAATAATCTAGTATCTATAACATAAATAAAGATATGAAAAAAACAGCAAATTATTATCTTCGAAATCATCAATATATAATAACATTTGTTATATGTATATATTGTAATATATAAATTGCAATACACTTTTAAATTTGATTTTTCTATCTAAATCCAGTCTTAGATTCTGACCTAATAATATGGATCCCGGTAAGTATTCTTTGACTGTCGAAAGTTGTCAGAAATAAAAACAGTTTACTTTTGTTTCGAATTATTTCTGCTTAACTACATTAAATTGAAATACTGATTAATATTAAAATTATTATATAAATATAAAATAAAATACAAATATGTGCACATTTGATTCTTACGTTTTCTTTTATCATGTTGTTGACAGTGTTTAGTAAAGATCGCAACCACTAACATTCATGAAGGTTTACGCCTAGAATAAATGTATCAGAGAAGATATTTTTATGTGCTTGTACATATTTTATAATATATATACAGGATGTTTCGCTTAATAGCGGACAAAGGACTCGAGCGTGTAGGCGGCGTTGGGGTCAATTACCCCCCGTTCAGGCGAGAGGGACAAGTTGCTCAATCTGACTTAAAATCGGAAAAAAATATTGAAAATGGAATGATAGACATCACTATTATCATATTTTTATTAATTATTTATATTTTCATATTATTTGTATTTAATAAATACATAATTTATATTTAATTAATTATTTAGTATTAAAATTTATATTATTAAATTAAATAATTAATAGCAATGTTCATAATTAAATTTATACAAATCACAATAAATGTATGAATAAATAACATAAATAATATTATCACATATTTCTAGAGTTTTCAGTCGCTGCTTATTGTTACTGTTTTCTTTTTGTATGTTTACGGTATTTTTTGTTTTGTATTGTTTGTTTTTGCTTTCATTTGCACTTTATAATTGTTGTTGTATACAGGTATGAAGGATTGAATGCGGATCAGAATTCTTTTTGTTTTAATTATAATTAATTTATAGAAGAATTTTAATAGAAAATAAATATTACATAAATAAATATTAAAAATTTTTTTTAAATGGAAGATTCAGTTTAAAAAAAAAAAATTTTAAAAAAAATATGAAAAAAAACTTTTAAAAGGAATAACTTATACGATATGAATAAAACTAATAAAGGATTGCTGAGCAAGATTTCGTTTCGTACTGTGTGAGTTTTTATATGTTAATTATATTAAATTAAGCTTTATTTATCTATTAGTTTTTATTTTCAGAGGGGATTTTGCGGATTTGATTTTGTAAAAATTAAACCAGCTGTTCTCTGCGGCGTCTCAGCAGCGCAGATTTTTGACAAGATGCAGCTACTATTGTCGCTGCTACATTCTATCTGCTTAGAGCATAACACAGCAGTTTCTTTTATAATGTCTTTGTATTTAACTTGCTCCAATTTGCAGTTAAGCGAACCAATTACTCTGGGTACGGATACTTTTTCTCGTTACTCATGTTACATCACTATTTGACAACTTAATACGACAGCGAAAAATGACGTTTTGTGTAGTTGTTTAATTCGTATGTTTATACTAAAAGATAATAATTAAAAATTTTTGTTGCTGTTTTAAATCTAAGTTCTTTTGAAAGCAACACACAGAACCATGGACATTTCTAAAGCTACTAACGAAACGAAGCTACAACTTTGTCGAACTTATTTTCGTTGTAAGATTTGATAAATTATTCCGTGACATATTTTGCGTGGAAATCTTTTATGTGTTTGAATCTACTTACAGCTGGTTTTGCTTTGTTGCCATTCCTGTGGGCGGTAAATGCCTGCTGGTTCTTCACTGAAGCCTTCCGCAAGCCACCATATTCGGAGCAGCAGCAAATCAAGAAATGTAAGAAGTTATTAGTATGTTTGTTCCTTGCACGAATTCACATTTTCCGTCTATTGTTTTTCAGATGTTATTTACTCATTGATAGGTTCTTTGGTCTGGCTGGTGGGTCTCACTACTTGGGTGGTTATTTTCCAAACAAAACGTGCCGAATGGGGTGCAACAGCCGATTACATGAGCTTTATAATTCCCCTCGGAAAAGCATAATCCTTTATTTAATGTCGTCTTAAGTTAACCAACATTACTAATTTTTATAAGGAATTTATATATAAGTTTCGAATTATAGTTATATTTATTGGAATAAATTATATGACATATAAGATAAATCGGTTCGTTTATATCAGCTTAGAGTTTCTGTCGAAGGTCGTAAATATGGTTGTTGAACAAAATGTGCCGCAATTTACACCAATCAACCAACAATGGTCAAGGTGGATAGAATACGTGTTGTTTTCTATCAACCTTGAACAATGATTGACATGTCATGCGACATGTCGTCCTCAATTCTTGACATAAGCAATTAAAACAATTTATAACACACCATTTATACAACATCCTTAAAATAAAATTGTTGCGACCAAAAATTGATATCGATTTTCAAGTAAGAAACGATAAGTGTGTCTCGGCTAGCAGGGTGGTTTGCACAAAAAAGTATTCACTAAATTTTAATTTATTTAGTTACTGTTATAAAAAATTGTGGTTAAAAAACTTCTGGCAGAAAAACGGTAAGGCACAAATTTATGAAAGAAAAATTATTTAAAGTTAATATGGCATAACCTACAATAACGATGTTTTAAAATCTATAAATTATTTATTTATTTAAAACAGAATAAATAGATTAAATCAGACAAATTAATAAAAGTTAAGTTTATTAAAATGAAAATTACATACCTTTATTTATAAGGTTTCAGTTCATTTATTTATTTTATTTATTTATTAATTAATTTAATATCTGTTTTGCAGACTTAAATGTAATGTAATGCCAAAACATCAATTATACAGGATGTTTCGCATAAGGAGACTCAAAAGACTAGGTCGTATAGGAGGGGCCGAGACAAGAAAAAAATCGTATGGGAGGGGTCAATTTCCCCCCGTTTAGGCGGGAGGGGCCATTTTATAAAAATCCGAAATAACATCGAAAAAATAATATTAAAAAAAATGGTTAAACCTAGATAACTTTTGCTTGCTGATATTCAGAGCCAAATATCCGCTTCTTAATATCCACAATACCCATACGATTTTTTTCTTGTCTCGACCCATCCTGCACGCCCTAGTCTTGTGAGCCCTCTTATGCGAAACACCCTGTATAATAGTGTAATGCAATCAGGTGAAACTAATTTAGGCTATGTGGTTTCTAGGGAATAACTTCTATAATGTACTGGTTACAAATATAACAAAAATATTGAAAATACATTTAAATAAGCTCAATGTATAAGGTAATAGTAGCAAAAACTAATTTTGGAACAACCGTTGGATAATCACTCGAATTTTGTTGTTGTATTTTTTTATACTGATTACAAAAACAGCAACTTCTGTTTGTCTCGTTAGTTATCGAATTATAGGCCGTCGAATATTGAAACTCATCACTATATCTCCCAAGCTATTGAAGATATCCGTGTAGAATGGGTGCCGTTATAAAGAAAACCCCATTTCTTTTGGAGGAAAAGGATTTTTTACTTTTTTCTCCCATTAATTGTTTTTCCTAAGAAAAATGTAAAATGAGCCTATACAATTTTCTTAATTTTAAGGAAGTTAGCATTCTAAGCATATTTTTTCATCATGACCGGTGCAGCATTTTACAAGAAAAAGCATTTTAAAGATTAAAATAATTAAAGAACTTTCGTAAATATTGAAGTGCTTCCACATAAGTATTGTACGAATATAATATCTTGGATATTCCAGTGATATTCTACGAATGGCACTCTTGCGTCGTTTTTTTATGATATAGTCTTCAACGGTTCAGTTTTTCTCCTAACTCGAGTTAGGCGGTTTGGGCTTGTGGCCACAACTACATCTGTAATCAAAATCAATTCATTTATTTGCTAAAGTTTTTGGCTGTAACCCACCTTATTTCGTCGACAAGGAAGCATCACAACTAAATGCCGCGCTATCTTCCTGTATTTTAACTCCAAACAGCTGGTAGCGATTATCACTTTTATAAAAAAAACCAAATAAAAACCTTTGCATACACTCCAAGCATCGAAGCTCGCCGATCAGTCACGTACACGAAACAAGTACAGAAACCAAAGAGAACATTTGTTCCAGAAGAAGGAGGAGATCTTGTATTGGTGCTATTTTAATTTTTGTGAATCTTCTCTAAGAAAACAAAAATTTTCTCCTTCGAAGTAAATTAACTGTGTGAAGTAAAAGTGTGTGTGTTCATAACTATAGGTAAAAAAAAGACTTGTCAGTAACGGAAGGAATTGATTTACAAGTGCTGTCGTGCACGTAGGCCAACGGCGAAGGAAGAAGGAAGTACAGAGTCTAAAGACAGGTGTCGTGGATGGGACCAAGCTAGGTGAAGTGATGTGGAGTAGGAAGCAGTGAGAAAGGACTATAAAATGAGCACAAATCATTTGGTTTATAGTGTTATTACTCATGTAACCACAAATTACTAAAGAGATCGAAGGAGAATATTTTATATATAGAATACTTTGGAAATCGTGGTGCTTTTTTATAAACTAACTGTTAACAGAGGAAATGTTTTATTATTGAAACTCAATAACAAAATATATAAACTAATATATAGAGAAAAACCTTCGAGAACAATAACATTTCCAAAACAACAACAAAATGAGGCTGTTTCCAGTGCGTCTGTCGAGCATACCAAAAATGCTGGATTTCTACTCGCAATTCAATCCATCGCCACTCTCCATTAAACAATTTATAGATTTCGGTAAGTTACTCTTAACTAAATATTATTAATATATATATGTTATATGCTATACATAAATATGAAGATGGTTATTAGTGTCTAAGGAAAGGAATGAAAGACAACAAAATTGACATTAATATAAGAAACTAAAGTTTAATAATCTAATCTAAAAATGTGTACATATAATATATTATCGAGTATGGCAACTTTAAGAAAATTTTGCTGTTGGAAAATGATGCCTGTGTGTATTTTTGCATCGATTTTATTTATGTATATTAAGTATTAACATCTTTTTATTATCAGTACATCTTTTTATTATCAGTATTGGTACACAGTGTGTTGTGAATTTCTCGCAGATTATTTTTAGAGACCACTTGATCACAAATTTTTGTTTTCTCTGAAAATATTTTGTATTCACTTTAAGTCATATAAATATATACTATTGAAGTCGCCTCTGACGTCACTAGTTGGTTTGACTGTTTATTATTAATTAGTTAACTTATTTGTTGAAAACTTAAGTTTGACGGTTGTTATATTATGCGTTCGATTGTTGAATGCACAGAAACAAGATCGCCTTCATTATCTGAACTAATGTGGTGATGATTAATATTAGTTGTTTTTTACACTTTCCAGTTTATTGTTCGTTTTTTATTGTCAATGAAAAAGAAATTCAATTTGTGAATAAACTAACTTGTAATGTCGATATAAACACACATTCTAGGGCGGAAATATTATTTTTTTGTACCTGCATACATACTCGTTTATAAAATGATCTGAAAAGAATGCATTAAATGAATTTAGCAGTTAATTCATAAAGAAACGTTACGGAAGGCTGACTGATTGTGACAAGGACGTTTCAATGACAAACCAGATTTTCCCGCCGTCATCATCGTCATCATCATCTGTTTCCTCTTGCAGTTATCATTGTTGTTGTTATTATTTTGTTAGAAAAATCCATTTATTTCAACTAAGCAGCAGGCTTTCCATGCAGACGAAGTGCACCCGATACAATCTGTAAAAATTAAACGCAATTTAGCTTTATGCATTTGCGTATTATGTTAGTTCTCTATAAGTAAAACTTAGGTGTAGGTTTAAAGTGTAGCGTGTAAAGAAGTTTGAAGAAGAAGAAGAGTCTACTATCTGCAACTTTCTAGCTACTTTCGTTTTAAATTCGTCTTTAAATTCGTTTATTTTAAGTAAGTAATGTTATTATTGTATAATTCTTAAAGGTTATGCTTAAATAAAATACTGAAACACCTCGTTGATTCTATGACCTTTAGGAGCAGTGCTGAGCTCGTCTTGAGTATTTTATATGGAGCAATTGTAATCCACACGATATGGTTGACACATAAAACGGTAGCAGCATTGCACGAGTGCGAGGTACAATGAGGCGGCAACCAGCACAACTACTTCTACAGCTGATCATGTTTGCCAACAACAGCAGCTGGTTGTGCTGTGTGAGTGTATTGCTTAGACAAGCCTCCAATAATCTGCATGTCCACATTCCGTATCCCGCTTGTCCCTGTTGACTTGTCGACGTTTTGCAAAATAAGAGTATGCAGCAGAATCTTGTTTATTTTTGGTATTTTTATAAATGTGAGCAAATGGCCGATGTCACACGTATCTTCGCAATGCGCGCATCACTCACACTGATTGCTTGATTTCAGGAATAACTCTCAATCCACATCGTCATAAATATATTTATTTGAAACAGTTTTAAAATCATGTAATTAGATTTTAAGCAAACTGTTTCATGGTAACTGCATGTTTGCTTCTGTGTAGCCTTTGATGCACGCATCGTGATGACATGTGTGACATCTGCCAATGTGATACAGCTTTTCTGGTTCTGTTGATTTTTGTTGATTGATGGTTTCTGGTGGTTTTCGTTGGTGGTGTTGTTTTGTGGCCTGTGTGGAGTATGTATTTCGTCGTTCTCTTGGGGAGCTCAGACATTCATTTGTTTGTGCGTTTCTTTCGCATGCGTCACAGCGAGCAATGGCTCCAGAATTGATTTATGTATATCTATAATCGAAAAGCAAATTGAAAAATAATGTGACGCTTGCGATCTCATAAATATTGACAATCAACAAATAAAAACAGCAATTTTATTCTTCAGAAATACTTTTCTAGATGTTTGTGCTCTTGACCGTAATTATTCAATCAATGTATGTATTTGTATTTCAGTGTATATATGTATACATATATCGTATATTTATTTTATTTAATAAGCTCTTCAAGTGTTTTTCTTTTAATTTAAAATTATATCGTGTTTATTAGATACGTAAATACGATAAATCATCATCAATTCTTTATTGATTTCTTTTTTATAAATACATACACAAGTATGTACATAAGTACGTATATATGAAGGTATAACTATGTACAAGAGTATGAGCTTCAAATTGTGAATGGCTGGCACATGCCACGAATCAAGCCATCGGCGTGGATGATGCACGCATCGTGGTGATCCATCTGACACCATCATCACGTCACACCATCATCATTTTGAAACAATCAAGTTTGTTCTTGTTGAATATCATGTTTCAAATATGTATGTTTTACGACTCAAGTATGTTTTGACACCATTAACCAGTTTCCCTTCATACAAAATCCTTCACGTAAACAGTTCTTTGACTATAACGTCTTTTCTTAATTATCCGTTATTTGGAATTATTAAACGATTTTGATTTGTTACTTTTTTTTGAAATATTTTCTTTTCTTTCTAATAAGAAAATATTATTGATTACTAGCTTGCCCGTTGCCCGACTTTGCTGGGCCGTAGTTTTAAAATTGTAATTTTTGTCATGCCTTCTTGAAACATTTATGGGAGTAATTTTCCGATCCACAATGTGATTCTAGTGCAACTTTGCAGTGCACGACTAATAACCATGCAAAACTTCAATTTCCTAGTCCTCATAGCTTCTAAGTCTTGCCACGCCCATTTCGGACACTCAGGGGCAGATTTTTCCAAAATCCGTTCCTAGAGTACCTCTGCATTATAACGCTAACCTCCCTGTCAAATTTCAACTTCCTATTCCTCATAGCTTCGAAACTATGGGCATTTTAAGTCTTCCCACGCCCATTTCGGACACTTAGGGGCAGCTTTACAAAATCCATTCCAGTGTACCTAAGTTCTATAAGGCATGCGTAACGTCAGCTGTCAGCAACATAATTAAATTCGTTTTTGTTGAAATACGAATGTTAAACTAAAATCGCGATTAACTAATGGTAGGGTGAGGGTAGGAGGGTAAAATATACTTTACGACCTATTCTCACACCTACCAAACCTACACAAAAAATTTCATCAAAATCGGTCAAGACGTTTCGGAGGAGTTTGAACACAAACACCGTGACACGAGATTTTTATATACATACATACATATATAGATTAAATTTAAAAGAAAAGAAGTAAAAAATAATATGGTTATTTACACACGTGATTAAAGTACAGAACATCGTCTGATGAGAAAATAATTTGTTCTCTATTCTCCATCGTTATTTTAGCGTTTGTGAACAATTCTGATATTCTGATAATAAACACTTGCTGTAACTTGTTTTGTGCTGTCAATGTGGTCAAACGTGGATTATCAACCACGTCATTTTTCAAATAAACAACGTCAAATACTTCAAGACTGTTTATTACTATGTTTAGAGACTGCATACTTTGTTGACTGTGAAAAAAACGGTAAAGAAAGAAGGGAGGGGGAGATGTCGGTAGGCAGTACTGAACCGCGTTGTGTGTAAGGTGCATTTGGGTCAGACAAACTATATAAATACGAGTAACTTACGAATGAAAGACATTAACAAGTCCACTGAATACCCTACAAATGAGCGTTGAATAAAGTTGAATGATTCATCGTATTGTTAATTATTTAAGCGCTTTATTTTGGGAATATTGTTTAACTACTTTCTGTTAATTTCTTTACACCGTCTTTAATTAGAGAAATGTCTAAAATGGCCGAGGCCAAGAAGATTTATTTAAATTGTTTTCAAGGTGAATTTTGTGCAATTTACGCAGGTTCTAGTATTCACAAAAGTACTCAGCGTAGTTAGTGATTCTACAGTAAGTAGCAAAAATACTTATGATATATTTCGAGACTAGCAAAGGTCATTCATTGTAAATGGAATGCAATTCTTCTTTATTGGTGATGCCTGTGTTATTATTGTTGCTAATTGTCGCGTGATACGAATCAATGTTGAGTGAGTTTTTATGATAAAAATGTAATCAATGATGTAATGTACATTATGAGGATGGGTTTCCACAAAAGAAACAGGAGAAATCTAGAAAATATTCTACTGAGGATGTGATAAGATTATGAGAATGAAATGAAATGAGAAATTTCAATGCTCTCAGTTTTTCTTATCGATAAATTTACTTTCAAATTTTGGTTTTGTGTCTCAACACCAAATATAATATTTTAATAATTGCATGTTCTATAATAAAATTTTCATCAAATTTCAAATTTTCAAAAAAGTATATATATTCGTGATCAGCGTGACCTCCTGACCCGATTTAGCCATGTCCGTCTGTCTGTCTGTCTGTCTGTTGAAATCACGATCACAGGAGAACCGGTGCAGAAATATTGTTTCTTGTGGTTGTTGTGCAGGTTGGCATTGAAAATGGGCAAAAGCGTTCAATGACCACGCCTATTTTTAATAGAAACGTGATATCAGCGTTCGTTATTGAGTTATGACAACAAAATTCCTGGGTATAGAGTAGCATTATCCGTTAATATACCGAATATGGGCGTGATCCGCCCACTTTTAGGTTACGTAGGAAAAAGAGGGTGTTAAATGGTTATATTGTTAAATATATAAAATTCCTGAATAAAACTTTACATAACAACTTATTTTCCAATAAAACATTATAACAGCAAAACTGGGCGCGGTCCGCCTACTTTTACACTAATTATACAGTATAGCTCATGAAAACAAATTTATTACCACGGAAATAAAGTTTAAATTTGAACACAATAACAAAACTATTATAATATACTAAGCTAGTTATTTTCTTTTGGAAACATGTAACGACCATGCCTACTATTTATACAGTAGCGTAGCTAGGACTAAATAAATTAAATATTTTAATAAATAAAACTATTTCGTTCAATTAAGTTTTTTTTATGAAATGTTTATGTGTATATAGAGTGTCATGAATCTTATTAATCGACTATAAAATAATCGCTATTTTTGGATTTTTAAAAAAAAATTATATTTTATTTTCTTATTACGGTTTGATACTTATTATATACATATTTACATACATATGTACATATATGCTAAAACTGATATAAACACGGTTTTATTGTATTTATTCTGCTGATGTGTGTATTCTAGAAATCTTTTAATATTATTGCTTTTATATTTATTGTTATTTGTTTGTTTTTAATAAGCAACTTTTATTATTTAACCGTCTTAAAGAATCGTGCTCCTATAATTGATGTGTGTTGGATCGTATAAAATGTTGTTTTTGCTGCGTATTTCGACTTAAAAGATTTTTATTAATGCTGTTATTATATTTTCCGTTTTGTTATTTAGCTTTTGTTTCTGGTTCTGTTTTTATTTCAGTTTATTTCTTTGTTTTCTTTTAATATCTTCATTTTTATTTCACGTTTACTGTTCCATCAGTATATATGTACATTGAATATATTATATATCAGCACGAAAACTGTAATAAATACTTTTCAAGTATTTGTTTGGCTTTGAACTGGCGATGACACTTTATTTAGCTGCTTAGTATAATATAATTTATTAATTATTCTATTCCATTTTATTAGCTAACCGTCTGGTCGAAAACGTTCAATGCAATTACAGTATTTGCAATTCCAATGAGCTCTTTAATTATTCATATCTATTAATTATATTCATTTATTTTTCTCACATATCTTTTAATCTTCTGTCGAATATGCATTAAAATAATCCGTGTCTAAGCAACTTTGATTTTTCTACTAAAAATTAATGCACTCGTACTTAAATGTTATTAAAATTAGGAATATCAGTATAAATAAGTCAAGTAAATTTAGGTTTTGTTTAATATTTAACATTTATTTTTATTTTTTCTGTAATATTTATTGCTCCTTAAACTTTTATGGTTCCAATATTTGGAGAACTTAAAATGTCTTTTGTTATTTTTGTAATGAAATATATGGATGTATGTATATAGATAATATAATTAACAATAATAGTTGCACAAAACTTTAACGGAGATTTCATGATTTTTCATAGTTTTCCTTAGTTTTTTATAATCATAAGTTATAAGTTTTTTTCGTTTTATATCCTTACTGCAACAGTGAATCCATTTTGATCCATTATTTACATTTATTATTGTCCTTTTTCAATTAGTTCTCCATTATGTTTATTTTACTTTTTGAAAAACTTATTAATTTAAGTTTTAATTTATAACAATTTATTTTCATTCTCCAATGGTAAGTTATTTTCTGTCTATTCTCTATTTCCTCTATCAATATATTTTTATCACCAACTTTATATTTCTTTCTAATCTAATAATCTAAATGTCCATAAAAGAGTCTCATTTAATATTATTCGTCTATATCACACCACAACATCTTCGTTTAATCCATTTCGATTATCTATTAATACCGTAAACAGCTTTATGTCCAAAGTTGTGTACTTCCGGGGCAAAAAGTTGCTTATTAACCATTAACAATATAACTAATTATTGTATTTTATTTATCAGAATTTTTTGAAATGTTGTTTTCATTTACATTCTTCCAATTTCATTAAATTTATTTGCTTAATATTTTGAATATTTCTTTGGATTCATGTTGTATACGTATTTTTGTTGTATACAAGTACGTATTTAATTAATTGTGTGTATTAATGAATGTGTATTAATTGTGTATATGTACTCGTTCTTATTTTGTTCACCTTTGTTCATCTCTGTTTTTTTTGTTCTTTGTTTATATGATGATAAATTCGTCAGATGAGATTAGAAGAACAAAGAACTGGCTTGATTTTGCGTTATTTTGATTTCTTTTAACAAACACTTAACAAAGAAATACAAAAATAATAACTTTATAATTGATTATAGTACTTAATATAATCTAATAAATAAACAATGCAGATTATTTGATATATATACTACATACATACTACATACATACATAGAATATAATTGATATATTTTGAAATTGGGTTTGAAATGTCACCGTAATTAAGATTTATTTAAAATAATTACAATCATTTTTGAAATATTGTAAACATATGTACCATATGTTTACGTATGTCTTTTAATTTGTTTTTTAGGTCAGAATGCTTGTGAAAAAAAATCCTTTATATTCTTGCGTAAAGAGCTGCCTGTGCGATTGGCCAACATCATGAAGGAGATCGCATTGCTGCCGGACAACCTGTTGAGCACGCGATCGGTGAGTCAAGTTAGTTCGTGGTATGTGAAGAGTTTCGAGGAAGTTCTGGAGTTCGAAAGAGCCGAACCGACATACAGCAATCTGCAGAAGTAAGAAAAAACTCCATCATTGCTGTGACGCACATAATAAAAAACATGTTTCTCCTGTCTTCTGTCTCTTCCAGATTCTGCAGCACTTTGGAACATATCCGTAATCGTCACTCCGATGTTGTGCAAACAATGGCACAGGGTGTCGTTGAACTCAAAGAGACACAAGCAGATGCTGTCGACTCTGGCATGGAGACATCGATACAATATTTCTTAGATCGTTTGTATATGTCACGCATAAGTATTCGCATGCTAATCAATCAGCACAGTAAGTTGGACAAAATTATCGTACATATGTACTTCTCGATGATCATCGCTTTTCACCACCTTTTTCACTCACTTTAATTTCGAACCCGTAGCTATTCTTTTCGGTGAGTTTCCCAACGAGCAGGGTCGTCACATTGGCTGTCTGGATCCGGCGTGTCAACTGTCGGCGGTGGTCCAGGACGCTTATGAAAATGCACGCTTTCTCTGCGATCAATATTACTTGGACAGTCCCGAAATGGAGATTCTGGAGCACAATCCATTCCAGAAAAACATACCCATTCGTACGGTATACGTTCCGTCGCACATGTACCACATGCTCTTCGAACTGTTTAAGAATGCGATGCGTGCCGTCGTGGAGCACCACGATCATGACAAATGCGACAAACTGCCACCCATAAAAGTGCTGATATCGCAGGGGAAGGAGGACATATGTGTCAAGGCAAGTACGATAACTACTCCTATAGTAGCAATAATTAACGTATATACACCTACATTAACGGTTTTATTATCGAGGTTTAAGTATTGTGGATATTTTATTTCTCAAATATTAGATAAAAGCGATTAATTTACTACCATATAATAAACGTGCTCTTTAATACGAGTAATCAAGGGATCAACCACAAGTGAGTCAACGTTTATTCAACTCAACTTTAATTGAAGAGCTATTGGTTAATTTTCTAGAGGCTCGATAAACCTGTACAAAGTCCAAGAGATTATTTAACTGATATTCAGATGTATTGTGTATGTATACAGGTTAACCCTCTTATAACGAGATGGTAGATAAGTTCCTAGAAAATTCCGTGTTGCGATAATGAGTAGAGACAGACCTAATAGAGTAAATCTCATTTTTAGAGTAATAGCGGTTAATTCGTGCGGTTTTCTAGCAGAGGTCGTAACTTGACTATTATTCCAGTGATTCACCTTTCCAAATATGTGTTGGAAGCTACTGTCATATAGTTTCAGAATCAGTATGTGTCATTTGGCTGAAGCGTAAAGAATAATCCTTTTTTTTACTCTGAAAATGTCGAATTTCGTGCCGAATAAAGTGTTTTTGCGGGAAGTACTTCTTCATTACTTCAATATGAAGAAAAATGTGGAAGTGTATGGTGTGCATGCTCTAGCTGAGCGTACGTGCCAGAAGTGGTATGCACGGTTTTAATGTGGCAATTTTGACTTGGAGGACGCTGAACGGCCCGGACAGCCAAAAACGTTTGAAGATCACATTGCTCGACCAGGGGAAAGTCTACCGACGACAATTGATGCGTTTGAGCCGAAAAACGGCCGAATATGAACAAAGGCACGGCAAGGTAATTTTGCAATATGACAATGCTCGGCCACATGTTGCACAGGTCGTCAAAACCTACCTTAAAACGCTCAAATGGGATGTCCTACCCCACCCACCGTATAGTCCAGACCTTGCGCCATCCGATTACTATCTCTTCCGATCAATGCAACATGGCCTGGCTGACCAGCACTTCTCCAATTATGAAGAAGTAAAAAATTGGATCGATTAGTGGATAGCGGAGAAGCCGGCCGAATTTTTCAGAAAGGGTATTCGTGAATTGCCAGAAAAATGAGAAAAAGTTATAGCTAGCGATGGACAATACTTTGAATATTAAACTTGTAACCATTTTTTCACAATTAAGCTTCAATTTTCGAAAAAAAACCGCACGAATTAACTGGTACCCCTATTAAATTTCATTGTATGGAGATAGCTTGCTATTTTCTGCTCCATTTTTAACTTTCTGCTTCTTTAAGCACAAGATTCTTCAGTCAAGAGAAATAATTGAAGGTTTTAAAATTTAATAAAATTCAAATGTAAAGCCAGGTTAATGATTTTGAACCAGTATAAAGGTTATTAAGTTCATTCTGCATTACGAAGTTATCATTATTTGCGATAATTGGTATTTTTTCCATATACTTTCTTAGATCTCCGATCAGGGTGGTGGCATTGCACGCTCACAAACCGATCAGCTCTTTAAATATATGTACAGCACCGCACCACAGCCTTCCAAATCAGATCTACACACAGTACCTTTGGCTGGTTATGGTTATGGACTACCGATTTCTCGCCTCTATGCACGTTATTTCCACGGTGACATTGTGCTGCTGTCCTGCGAAGGTTACGGTACCGATGCCATCATATATTTAAAGGTATTCTCTAGTTATGTCATTCATCAGTTTATCAGTAATGACATTCTTCTGCTTCTTCTGTGACTAGGCCATTTCTGACGAGGCAAACGAATTGTTGCCAATCTTCAATAAGACAAGCTCGAAGTTTTATCGTGCCACGGTACCTACCGGCGATTGGTCGAATCAGGTAAAACACACCAAAAAGAAGAAGGACTCGATACAGATTTAATACACATTCATATGCATACACACACAAGCATACGCATACAGAATTGACGCGCCGTCATCTAATAAAAACTTGGCGTTTAGATTGTGTAATTTTAAGTTTAACTGTGTTATAAAAATATGTTCGCTTATTGTATATTTATAAATATTACGAGTAACTTGTGGCATGTGTTGCTGTTGCCAGTTTTTATTTACAATAACTTCTTTTTATATACGCATATACAAATATTAATTTAAATTTTGTTTCGTTCTATTTTGCTGTATATTTTGATTGATTAAGTTGTTTGTAAATGTTTTTGAAGTTTTACATTCCACCAACACAAAAATAACAACAAAAAGACGATAAATGTTAAACTATACAAAAGGTTAAATTATATAAAAGGTTAAAATGTTTGTAAATATAGAGCTTTAAAACCAGAACGAGAAGCAAATTAAATTGAATGAATTGCTTTGAATTTGTGACGATTTTTGTAGTTTTCATAACAAAATATTTGCTCTATAACTGTATATAAAAAAATAAAAAAACATCATCAGCTTTTTGTCTTAGTCTCTTAGAAACAATTTTAGAAAAACTACATTTCAATACAAAACAATTAAGTTTAAGTATAATATAATGAAATGAAAATGAGCTTTTATTTATTTTAGATTGTTTTTGTAATAAACTATTTAGTCCACTGCAATAATTATTAAGACTTTATTCCACAGCAAATAACATGTAATTTTAATTGAAGTAAAGTTTTATTTTTACTCTTACACACACACACACACAACATAAATTTAAATTAAAATTACTTTAAATAGCAAAATATACATATATTATTGAGTTTGTAGTTTAGTTAAAAAATTGTATAAAGAGATTTAATACATGTTTAAATTGACAAATATAATTTATAAATATACTTCGAACGAAACAAATTCTTCTATATAAACGTAGTAAAAATGTAAATGTAACATTTTTCATATGCTGCTTATCTTATAGTAAAGTTTTATTGTAGTAAACACGAAAACGTTTTAACGATTTACGAATATAATTTTTGTAATAATGTATCTCCCATGAAAATGAATTTTAACGAGTATTTATATAATAAAATTGTGGCTTTGATTAACTTAACATCTTTTCTTTTATTTTTGTTTATATGTACTTGTATTTCTTTTTTAATTTAACTTCCTCTTGTGTAATTAATTGTGGTTTTAATTTTATTTGGTTTTTTTTTTGTAAATAAGACTTGAAGTTCTACAAATTTAGTAATTTTTATTTACTGTGATTATTTTTAATTTTCAGACTTTTTTCAACAGATGGCGTTACGTTTACAATGTTTTCCAGTCGAAGAGAAACTGAAAAAAAAGAGTTTAACTTCTTAAAAGAAAAGTTTGTAATTTTCTTTAATTTTTTCCTTAGTTGGTTAATTTTTTCCTTAATTGATTACTTAATTAATTACATGAATTGAATAATTTAATTTAAAGGGAAATTTGAAGTGAATTTATGGACGAACTGAAGTTGAATTTAATCAGAGTTGAATTTTTATTATTTTGAACAATATTTATAACTATTTGTGGTCATAATTCGAACTTCAAACTTTATAAATCTTTATTGAAATGAAATACCTTTTTTTTAAAATCTTCATTAAAATCTTACATAAAGTTACTCAAAGTTAATATTTGATTTTAATTTATTTAAACAGTTTTATTAACTTTGTATTATATACTTTATTGAACAGTTTTAAATCAGAGTGAAAAGTTATCGAAATTGCTTTAAAGATTAATTTCGAAAGATAATTTTAGAAATATGAAAAAAATTTAAATACCAATAAAATTCGAAGTCTACTAATTTTTAACCCAATAATTAACTTTTAACTTCAATTCATTGCATTTATAATTTCTATTAATTGATTGTTCGTAGAAGTAATATTATGTCTTTTTATGTTTATTTATTTTGTTACCTTTTTTTGTATATTTTGTAGAAGTATTAAAATTCGTTTTGCCATTGCCATAAAAGTTGTACAGAAGTTGTGAACAAGATTTTTATTTGTTCATTTAATTTTTCACTATTATTTCGTGAATTTTCTTTAATTTTAATTTGCTTTCATTTAAAATTTCTAAATTCTTTTCTACCAAATTTAGTATTAGTATTAATAGAATCAATGTAGGCTCCTGTAATTTTTGGTTTCCCTTTTATAATGCTTGCTTTAGCTATTATTATAGATATTTCTATGAAGAAAAAATACATATAAGAAAAATTAATAATTTATTTTGTACTTATTTTTTAGAGCTCTGACATGAACGCCCGACAGATGAATGCATCAACACCTAAAAGACTCAATGGCCATAACTGCAATGGTAATGGTTTATTAGAGAAAGACGAAGGAGGTGCTTTTAAGGTCTCTCATGATAATAAATTCACAGCAGAGCGTCCTGTTTAGGTTCGTGTGTGTGTTTGGACATTTAGAGTCCATCACGGTTTAGACCGATTTAGATAGATTACGAACGATTTATAATGATTTAGCTATCTCGAAGTTTCAAAGAGCAGTATGTAAAGGGTGGGCCATAGGTTGGTTTCTTTTTAAATTAAATAGTTAAAAATAATTTTTAAATTGAATAATTCAAAAATAAACCACCCGATGGCCCACTCTTAGCACTTATCAACATTCGAGTGCAGGCTCAGACACTACGGGCGGGTGGGCGATCCGCACAAATTTAAAGCTGTTTACGATTTAGTCTAATTTAGTTTTAGAGGCTTCATGTGAGCAAAAGTGTTTAATTTTTATCAGTTTTTAGGTAAATAAAAAGACAATTAATTTTACAATTGACAAAAATAGTTTTTATTTCTAAATTTAGAAATTGATAAAGAGATATAATTAAATTCAGTTTTAAGCACTAAGTTATAACGTATGTAGTTATAACGTTCATATTGTGGCTTTATTTATTATTATATTATTTCTTTAAATATATAAAAGTAAATTTAATTTAATTTTAAACATAACATTCATATATTTATAACGTGTTATATCACTTTGCTCAAAACAGACATTTCTACAAAAATACACATTTATATAATTATAATTATTATAATAATCATAATCATGCGAATAATAATAATAATAGTGTTTAGTTAGATTAATAATAATAATAATAATATTGATGAAACATTGTATAAATACAATAAAGAACTAAAAGGAAAATAAAGAAATAGTAAAGGAATAAGAATAAAGAAATAAGAACAAAGAAATAAGAATAAAGAAATAAGAAATAAGAATATAGAAATAAGAATAAAGAAGTAAGAATAAAGCAATAAGTGTTTATATAGACTACGAAAAACACAAGTGTAACAAGTACAACGTACAAAATATAGTAATTAATTAAATTTGATTGTGTTGCTAATTACAATATTATATCATTAAAAAGGAAGTGTAGAGCATATTTGAAGGTAAGTATTGTGTATACACTAGTACTTAGTGTACACAATATTTGTTCATTTGCTTGCTTGATTGTTTTAATTAGCAAAAGAGTAGTAGAGCAGCATGGAGTAGAATTAAAGAACTGTTATTGATTTCGGTTCGGTTTACTTCCTCAGTGGATCCAAACTTTCCAGGGAGAAGTCATCAACGGAAACACTACTCAATTTGCTCTGAAAAAAGGAGAATATTTTTAATAAACAAATCAATAAATTAATAATAAATAAATAAATTCATCAATCAATCGAATCTCAATTAAATACTCAAGTTATTTATTTACTTACATTTAACACTTTATTTCAAATCTTTCCTTATTATTCGTTTATTATTATTCAGTTTTATTATTATTATTATTCAACCGAACGGTTGAATTGAATAAAAACAAAACTAATGCGAATTATTAACTGAAACTCACCTTAAAAATACCGGGTCCATTTATATCGAATGGATCGGAGCCGAATAAATCTGTGGTGCCTCCTCCGTTCGTGATGTTGTTCGTTACAGAAGTGCTGCGGCGTGGAGCGGCGACTTTCGGAGGCGGGGCAACTGTGAGGAGGGTGAAAAATAACAATAACAATAACAAGTGAATTTTTTCTTCTACTTCTTATTTACTTACGCAGCGGAGGTGGCGCCAAATTTAATTCGTTGCTAAAACTTGTATTATTGTTGTTGCTCATGTTGTTATTTATATTATTCATATTATTCGTGTTGCTGTTGTTGATGATGATATTGTTGCTATTGTTGTTTTGCAATTTATGATCATTGTTGTTGTTGCTATAAAACAACTGCTGACCATAAGTTTTCGATGGTTCGAAACCGAACAAATCGCTGCTGTCATTTCTGCCGTTGCCGTTACTGTCCACCGATTCATCAGCGCGCGGATCAAAGTCCGAATCAGTGTCGGAGTTCAACAGCAGCTCGTCCATTTTCTGACTGTTCGATTTGTGCATTATTTGGCTGGAAAGATTATTGCGCGGCGGAACAATCGGCACGTACGACGAGGACGAAGACTTGGTGCTTGCAGTATCGATCAGCAGTTTGTCGGCATCATTATTTACTAAATGTGAAAATTAACCGATTAAAAAATTATAGTATAAAGAATTTAGTTGCTACTACACTCACTACTTAGTTTCGTGCTGTTTCCATTGGTGATTGCAGCGCTGTCGCCAGGCAGCTCAAGTATATCTTTGATGCCCATTTTGAAGAGTAACGCTTCCAGCTCAGACTTCGGCAGCTTCAGTGAAATCTCACGTAAGCGATTTTTATACAAAGTTAGATTCTTTTCCAGATCACTGATTTGTTGTTGTGCTTTTCCCAAATCAGTCTTTTCCGCGTTGTTTATGTACTTTCTGTTTGCACAGAGACGGAAAACTTTAGTAGAAATAAATCAGGAGAAAAAGCTTAACGTTTCTCACCTGTAGGCCAAATCAAATGCTTGTCCAATGGTCAACGTTATGTCCGAGGCCAGTTTGTTCGATATAAAGACGAAGCATTCGTGTGAATCCGTATCGGTTGTTGTTTGCGGTGTACTCGTGGATCCGTTGCTACTTTCATCGACCGTCGCCTTGCCGGTCTTGGCAATGAAGCTAAAGAATTTCTTGACACCCTTCTCGTCGGCGCAGTACGAGATGTTGTGCAGCGGGAACTGATGGAGTATTTTTTGTGTGCGTGGCTCCTGTACTGCGACACCATCGACGCTGATCGTTATTTCTACCTTCTTGAATTTTTCCTGAGTACCCGTTTCGGCTTTCTTCATTTGCTGGGCGAATTGAAGCTTTCGTATGGCATCCTTGACCACTTCGATGCCTTTCGCTTGCTCGACGGAGAGATTTCCGAAGAACTGAAAAGTAGAAGAGATAAGATAAAAGTACATTTTATTTTCCATAAATTTCTATTTAAATACAAATTTAAATATCGCTGTATTTCAAAGTGTTAAAGTGTAGATTTAAAACTGTAAAATGTTTAACATGCTTGTTCAAAGCCATTTAAAAAGACTATAAACGATTTACGACGTCTGGATTTTGAGAATCACGAGAAGAGTGATTTCAATTTTCGTTTAAATTTTTTGGTGACAAAGCAACTTAAAAATATTCTTAATCAAATCGTGATTAATGTCACACACAAACCTTGACTAGATAAACAACGTGTCCATTCACGAGCGCATCTGGAGCGTGCAGCCAATTTCTTTTCCCATTCTTGGCATCACCGGCCGATGTTCCACCGCTCCCATTTGTACTGGTAGCATTGTTGTTACTGCTATTGTTGTTCTGTTTACTCCAAAACATCAACTGAGACATCTTCTTCGATGTGTTTGGATTTCTGCTGATGGACTCCGTTTTGAAAGATTTTCTGCAATAAAATATTCTTTATGATAAAAACAAATCAATTAGAATTAATAAAACGTAAATGCTGCGTATTCGCGAATGATAGAGCGAAGAGAAAAGGAGGGAAGGCAAGTTGGAGCAGTTTAAATGCGGTATTCCATTGAAAGCAACAACATTTTAATTGCTTATTTTGTGTAGTAAAAGCAGACGTAGAATCGTATTTTTCAACTACTAATTTATGTAATTATGCAATAAAAATTCCACATTCCATGGCAGCTGCAGTGCGGCCAGCTACACTCTGCCCGCGATGCATCTCAGCGAACAATCGATTATAGGAAGACGATTTGTGGGAGGTAGAGGGAGTTGGTGGGGGAAGAGGCGTTCGTGAGGATCTCGTAAGTTCAAGAAGAATAAAAAAGTATTCGTTACAAGTGCATAATTAAACTGAAGGCTCCACATATTTTTGCTCTGACGACGGCTCCAAGTTGCTTGTGCTGTTCTGCTCTCTCTCTGCGTCACACTCCCCTTCAAAACTATCCAGCAGGAATCACATGTCATCACTAGTTTTAGAGATGACCAAAGTGAGATGAAGCCACATGCGATTCACTCGGAGACAAGTGACAGTTGAGGACAGGTGACAGGCTGGTTACCCTTTTGACTCTAATTGCCAGTAACATCATCTTCGATGTGGAAGGAAGAAAACATATCCTCGTGTATTTCAAGAAATGTTTTAGAAATGCAATCATCAGATGCAATAATGTTTTTCTTCGCAATCGCTCGAGAGAAGAAGGTCTTCAGTTTTAATATAATCGCCGCTTTGTGCTTTATGAGAGACTCGGTAGGTTCAGCAGTCGAACGGACGCAATTAAAACAAATGGCGACGCGCTGCCGCTGTTGATACGCAGCACAAGGAAAGGCTCACAATCTTCCATGCACAGAAAATCTCGGCTGGTCGTGCACAAGAAATACACTGACAACAGTCACGACGACTGAGGAAATACTGTTTCCTGCCTTGATATGCTATCAAAAGTGCATGCAAAAGTGTTTACAAATTTCTTTAATTTCATTGTAAATGTTCATGAAAAAAACCCTCTTAAAACTGATAGGAATGGAAGAAAGAAAAATTATAGAAATCATAAATTAAAGAAAACAATAAATAAAGCAATATAAAAGCCAACAATGAAAGCAGTCAATATTATATCAAAAATGGTAAAAGTTATCACTTTTATTTATTTATAAAGCACAACAAAATTAAGAGAAAGTGAAGAACACTTAATTAAGAAATGAAATCTATTTACAACCGTCTCTGGGCCATTCTTCGTCACGACTGAGAACGTGTGAGCAAAGAAATGCAAACAACCACCCTGTATTTGGTCATATGTGTAGAAGCACGTACATATGCTGCTACTTCCTAAAATCGGTCGGCATTGAAAGACATCCACGAGCGCTACGGAAGTCTTTCGAGTCAACTGGGCTGAGTGAGTGACAAGCGTAAGAAGAGGACGGCGAGTGAGTGCGTGATACGCATACAACACTACAGCAGCACTAGCGCAGAAAGCGAATTACAGTAAAATTGAATTAATTCATATCTACACATGGATATCTACACATTCATATCTACAACAAGAGTACAGACAGACTGAAGAGACAGATTCGACTGGATACTCTAGTAAACTCATGAATGATACTATAATAATAATAAGAAAAAATCTCAAAACTTTCTGATCTGTAAATCGCATTCACTAAAAAAACGTACATATTCAAATTTAATTCCCGAGTTTAGTCACTCGTTTAGATTTTTAATTGGAATTTAACACAAATTTAGAAACACATGCGTTCTACAAGTGACTCAAGTAAGTTGAGTGACTCAGAATCCACACTGGCCCAAGTCCCGTTATTTTAGCCTTGAATTTAAAATTCCGCTTGCAATACATGAATGAAATAAAAATACTCTTTGAAATAATAAAAACCGATACTTAGATTCGATTCGAAAATAAATAAATTCGATTTAAAAAATAAAAATAATAGAAAAGTCGCATGTTGTGATTTCAAATTAATTCCAATTCCATTGAAATAATATTTTTAATAAGTTTACGGCCACGATGTGGGCGTCAATAAAAACAGAAAAAAAAGAAAATAAAAACCAACAACAACAACAACATATTGTAATTTTCTCCAAGAAGCACATAATTTGTTTTCTGCTCAAAAAGTTTACAGCTGGTCATTTTTCAATTAATGAAAACTTTCTAAATAAAATTATTTTTTAAGTGTTTATTATGTGTTATTATTATGGTTGTTGTTGTTGGTGTTGTTATTAAATAGCAAAACTCAGCACGGCATTCAACCACATAAACTCACAGGTGGTTGCAGATACTACAGCAACAACAACAACAACAAGAATTGAACCACACTACCAACAACAGCAGCGGTAGCTCAAAATTGAAAGCAATAAAAATTTAGGTTGTATGTATGTATGTATATACACATGTTTAGTATGATCTATTAGAGTGCTATAATGTCTAAAAGGCAACTATTGTTGTTGTTGTTGTTGAGGTATCTTTAAAGCTGGACTAATAACTTGTAGTTTGTTTTGGATGGTTGCATTAATTACAGTAACAACAACAACACTTATTCACTAATATGTATAAAAAATACATATTATATGCAACAACAACATATGTATTATATACAATATATTCGGTGAATTGTGTGTGCAGTCACCGGAAAAAGTTTGACAGGTTTTCTTTTTATATAAAGAAAAAAACAATACACGCGAAATAAACGAACAAAAATTTGCAAGTCCAGCTGACTGACTGACTGGCTGATTGATTGAATAACTGGACTGGGTATCTGGAGTGAGTGGCAAATGGACGCACCTTCTAAATGATCAGTATTTATGTGTGTGTAGTGTGTGTGAACGAACAAGTAAGTATATCAATCAAGGCTTAAAAAAGGTGCACAGGCAATGACCCAGTAGTAAATGCTGCCCACGATATCCACCACAATGGCTCAGAGGGGAAAAAATACGCCAAAGGAAGGATCAAAGGACCGAATATACCATGAAAAAAATAAGATTCTGAGTCCGACAATGAAATATTCTGACTTTAAGAATAATCAGACGAGAGATTACACAATCTATCGAGAAATCATCGCAAGTTTTCGCGTATTTTTCTCTGGGTATGTGAAGTGAAGATTTCGAAGCCTGACTTTTAAAGAGTGTACAAATACAAAGACACCAAATTTTATCTCGTTTTTATATTTATTGAGAAATATAAACACACACACACAACTACATCCGCCTTATATACTGAGCTGAGTGTATAAATTGTATGTGTATTTAGAGTGAAGCAAAAAAGAATTCGTGTTGAGTTTTTCTCACGGGGCTAAGGTGAAAAATCGTGTTTCAACAGCAGCGAGAGAAATTTGCGTACAGAGACAGAGACAGGAATACAACTAAGATGTGAAAGATAGAGATACGGTACTAGTAGAAGAGAGAGTACTGTACAACTTTTCTTTTTCTCAACTTTTCCCCAAAAAAAAATGTTCGGTGTTGTTTTGTTGAGTGGTTCCGTTGCAGGTTTGCAGCCGACTCCTTCCTCTTCTTCTTCTCCTTCACTACGTTTTGCAGATATAAAAACCAGTTTTCAAAAATTGTTTACAGCTCTTTGTTCTTTTTCCAAAATACTCGTATTACGTTTCTTTTTATTTTTAATACAATCACTTTACACGAGTTGAAATTCTGACGCATTTCAAATCATTTCAACAACTCAGCAAATTTTTATTACCAAATACAGCGTAATCTTTAAGCATCTACTTCATACGTCTGTATATTTGAATAAATTCTACGCTTGAACCAGTTTTATCTTAAATATTTTTAACTTTTCGGAAGGTTTTAACTTAAATAATATGTTAGTATGTTTTAAACTTATGAGAAAATTTTTAACCTAGGCTTTTGATGGAAACAAAAAAAAAAGAGATGAAATCTCGGGAAAACGATCACAAAACAACAAGTACGAGCACGGCAACGACTACGTTCACGACAAGGAAAACTAAAAGAAAAAACCCAAGCGGTGGCGGCGGAGGCAGCAGCCGACAAACAAAGTCACGACGAATACTAGCAACTACAACTGCAACAATGAAGACGGCGAGGACGACGATGCTGCTGGAACCCGACCAGATTCATAGCACTTGAACTAACCACTGAACTGAAGCAGCTGCTGTTCGTGCGCTCAGACCTGTACTGTGCTTAGTACGAAGTTCCAGACCGATCAGTTCGCCCCATTCGGCTCCCTCCGCACCCGCAACCCACTTGGTAAATCGTGTGTTAGTTTTAATGCCCCAGAGTATGATTTGTGTTGCTTTTGTTTTATCTTTTGTCATCTACTTTTTCTACATGCTAGTAGTTTTTATAGTTGTTGTTACTGTTGTTGCATTATGGAAATAAAACAAAGATGTTCAACTGTACTGTGACTAAAAATAAAACAATAAAACTAAGTATGCAATATAAATTAACTAAACAAGAAGCCAGCGTAAAATCTCGCAATAACTCCGAGCGCACACAAAGCGGCATCATTGTTCGTGCGATGTTTTGAGCTACAGGAAGACTTTAGAAGTAATCGACTGACATCCTCCAGTGAAACTGCAATCACTGAATAACAATAGAATTATAATTCGGAAGTTCATTTAACTAGAGTACATTTTAAATGAGAGCTCATCAAGTAGCTCATCTCACGGCCGTAACGTACCACCACGTAGCGTACAAAGAGAGCCGGGTTTCTCTTCAAAGATTAACCTGTTGTTTATTACTACGAATATATATTTTTTTTGTATTTCGAATACCTGTTCGTTTTTCTACGCTGTAATTTCGAAACAGGGTGAGGGTAAAAAGAGTATTAAAATGCTTTTTACGATTGCTTTTACGATATTTATTGGTTTTAAATAAGATTCTATTCGAATGGAGTTTATTTAATGTTCATTAAGTTCAAAGTGGTGCATGGATGTGAAGGAAACTCTGCCTGCGGGTGTGAAGAGTGCAGACATCTCAAGGTCATTCATAAAATAATAACACGGCGAAGTTTCGACACTTAAATAATGCTGTGAGTGAGTGAGAGAGACGGGATGAGATCTTTTGATTTTACGAGGCAGCAAAAGAATTGCCTATCCCTGAACTGCGAGTTGGTTGTCATTAAAAAATTAATTAAAATTCTCAGAGTTCGTTTGATTCTTAAGCATTTGATATGATTAGAAAATTTCTTCAACTTCAACTTGTGTGAAAACGATGCCGGTTACTCACACCGAAATGGCTGTTTACAGGGTGCGTGTAATTAATTCTGTTGGTTTTATAACCATTCTGAATTCATATAAAACAGGAGTTTTTTTTAGTGTTTGAGTTGCAGTTGTTGTTCTTGTTTCGGCTAAAATTGTACCAATTTGCTGGGTTTTTTTCTTTTATTTTGTTTCTTTAAAGCCATAGTTAGTGTCAAGTTGTACTTGTACCATTATTTTGTTGTCTTCTTTCCTCCACTCTTCTATTGAGCTGGCTTTCGTAGTGTGGCATAAAAAAACAGGCTTGGAATTTCATGCTATTGCAGTTACTCACTGTTGGTCATTATGTTGTCGATGGTGTGGTTGTTGTACACACATTTTGTTGTTGTTGTTGTTGGATTCACATTGACCAGCGTCATTTGTTGCATTTGGCCGCACTGCTGCAGCGGCGGCAATCATGAGAGTTACCGTTACAGTTAGTCCAAGAAATCTCGTGTCATTTTTTAAGATGGCGGAAGCCAGAAATAGTATCATTTCGTGGTTTTTTTTGCGTTCATTTTCGTGTCTTTTGGTTTTTCTCTAAGAAAAAACAACAGCATGCAACAAGTGGCATGGTTGGTTGGTTGATGTGTTGAATGGATGGATGATGGTTTTACGAAACGCATTTATAAAGTGCAATCGACGAAAAAAGGCAGGCGAGTACTTCGGCTCTGTTTTTGGTTTGTGTTATTTGCTTTGATTTTTCCGCTTTTCATTGTTTGCCAGCGAGCGGAAGTTAGTATGTGTGTGATGTCAGGAAAATAAGAAAAATCGTACAGAAAACAGCACAAAAACCCAGTTAAAAGTGCAAAATGAACGCATTTTGAACGTTTACTTGAGTCTTGCACAGTAAGTAGTAAGCTCTTGTTGTCCCCCTCCCACCCGCGCTCCACAACCATATGAATGGTGGTAACTGTTTCCATGGCTTTTCTTCTTTGGATTGCAAACGTTTTCACATGCAATGCATGTTGCATATGTGAGAATTTTGCTTAATTTGCTGTGAACAACAATTTGTTTGCGTGATTTTATTTGATTGTAGCTTTTGTAGTTATTGCAGCCAGAGATTGAGTAAAATTTGCAGTCTTTTTTAATTTTTTTGTTCAGTGGCTGTTTTTTTAACAAAGTCTTCAAGGAAGCTTTTTATTAGAGACGGAAGACGTACCGCGGTTGCATTATGTTCTTTATTACTTTATTGGTTGTGGAATTCGGACGTCAACTTTGTGGATCGTACTGAGAACTGGTCGAAATAAGTACATACTAATATATACATTAATATGCTCAATACATACATATATAATATGTAGTTATTTACATGTACTCAATAAATAGCAAAAAAATAATAAAAAATAATAATTAAAAATAATTAAACTCATCAATAAAAAACGCAATCATTTATAAAATGAATGTGATTTATAGAAATACTTTTTGTTTTTTGTTTTTTCTTCATTATTAATTGTCTAATTTTAGTCATGTTGTCCGTATGTTAGAAGAATCCGCTTTGGTATAATTTTCGATAAGAATGTCAGGGTTTTTAGCAATTTCTATGATGACCCTCAGTGGGGGAAAAACTCCCCCGCACAAAACCTTTGAGTTTTTCACCTGTTGATTATTTTGTGCTGTTCGGCGTTTCGATTTATTTTTAAAATTAGCTCTAAAGAACTCTGGATAACCTTGCCGACTGAACAGCAACAACAACAACGACTATAATTATTATTACGGAGATAATCTGCAGTAAGTCAAGGCAACTTCAGATAAAATCAGGGTCCCAATCAAGGTTTTTATCTGATGTTGACAATAAACGAAGTTTTTTCTGAAGCTCAACTTTTTTTATCTTATCTGCAATCCCAGTTGTTGTCAATCAAATTTTATGTTTTTCTTCAGAGAGTTTATATTATTTTTATCGTTCATCGATGAATTAACATCTTGTTTTTATTTTCATAAAACTTTTAAAAGTGATTTGAAATTTTTGAATATTTTTTTACTGTTTTAAATAATAATGTTTTTTCTATTAAATTATTCACGAATAATTGTCGTGTTTGTTGTCATCACTGGTGCCAAATTTTCGTGAGTTCAATAAAACTTAACATTTTTATTTAAAATAAATGAAAAAAAAACACCGAATCTATCGTCAGTTTATCGACTTTACGACCTCAGAAACGTGTTGGCATTTTTAATGCAATATTTTTTGATTTTAACCCATCTGAGTGGCCAATTGTTACTGTTACTGTTGTTGTTGTTGTTGTTGTTGTTGTTGTTACTCTTTTCATTCCATTCTTGTTGTTGTGTTGTTGCTGAGTCTCAAAAGAAATCGAACTTTTACGTGACGGTTCTGAAGTCACTCGAGTCACGTTCGTGACTTCAAGAAGAAGCGATCTTTTGTAATGTGTGCTTCGAGCGTGTTACTGCAGAGAGAGAGAGAGAGAGAGAGAGAGAGAGAGAGAGACAGAGAGAGAGAGAGAGAGAGAGAGAGAGACCCTGTACTCAGATCAGCTGAAGGGCAATGATAAAATTGAAAACAGAAACATCAAATGAAAAAACTTATTCAGATTATAATTTCGATTATATGCTTAGATTCGATTCGAAATGTAAAACTCTCGATTATATGAACTGATGAAATACAACCGGAGTGTTCTGCTAATGCAGATAATAATAGATTCAAAATATAAATTTACAATAACTAAGAATTGTAAGAAAACCACGACAAAAACCACAATAAAAGCAAAAACAACAACCACAGAACAATAATAAAAATTCTAGGAAAATTTCTGAAACCAAACACTAAATCTACAGCTATGTACAACAACAACAACAGCGAAACTGCAACAAAAACCGCCCCCTGAATCACGGGTACCTAATTTGAGATTATTTAATTCAATTATTTCACAACAACAACAAACAAAAGAAAACAACAATAGTACGTACACACACACATGCACATAAAAAAGAGAGAAAAAAGATTCAACAAAACTGTTGTTGATAAGTAATAATAAATGAGAAAAAAGAGACGCGAACTAAAATTCAGCTACACTGGCACCGACTGGTACAACAAAAACAACAAACTTATTCTTCACTCATAGAATATTTTGTAGTTTTTATCTCTTGCGTTTATCGGGTTTTTTGTGTTGTTTTTCCTCTTTTTTTCATCTTTCTTTTACTCTGTCTTGTATGCATTATATACTGTATTCTGTTGTTGTTGCTGTCATCGTTTTAATACGACTCTTTGTGCTAAGCTTAGCTTGAAACTCGCCGCTTAAGATTTAGTTGAGGTTGAGTTTTTTATTGTGTTTTTGTATTGTATATTGTATATTTTAGTTTTGTTGTTGTTGTTGTTAGTTTTTCTCCCATCTCCCCCCACAACCCCAAAACATCGCATTTCAACGACTTGACTCGACTCGACAAGTTGTTTATTTATTGCTTTGTTGGGTTTTTTCGGCTTTATTTGATGACTGAGCTGACTGCCGACGGCGGCATCACATGTACTTCCCCAATTACTGTTAATTTTGATAAATTTTTTGATCTCTTGCTCTTATCTCTTTAAAGATCTTATCTTCTCTTTTTATCTGTCTTTTATCTCTTTGCAGGAAAACAATGAAAACTATACAATTTTTATATCGCTTTTGATTTGATGTAAAGAATTTAAGTTTTTGAGTTATTATAAAAAACTTCAACTCCGAATTAAATCTAATAGTGTAATTCTAATATAATATATATATAGATAATTTTAAATAATTCTACTTTATTTTTAATTTTTGTTATATTATTATTATTATTAATTATTTAATTAATTAATTTAATTATTTTTTTTCATTAATTAATTTAATAATAATTTAATTATTATTATTATTTAAATGAATTTAAATTAAAATTAAAAATGAATTTCCAGTGCTTTTGCATTTGTCGGGTTTCCCTTCCGTCGCTCCGTCGGTTGACGTCCAGGCTTTTTTTTACATTTTACGGAAACTTCGGAAATTTTGCAACCCTACATTACCAGAACACAAACCATTTTCCAGTCTTTCGGTTGCAGCACTGACACAGTTGCTCTTAAGACTTCACTTTGGTGCTGAGTAAAAGTACAACTCTGGTTGTCAAATCGTGTGTTCGAGGCGGTGTAATTGTATGGTAGTGTTTATGAAAACTCGATAATTGATGGCGTTTTAGCTCAGGAACTCACCACCATTGGATCCAAATAAATCACTTTTTTTCCTTACAGTCCCAAACAAAGTGTTCAGTTTTTTAATTTCTACACCACGTTTGACATTTGACATTTTTGCAGATACCAACTTGGTTATATACTCATATCAATGAATGAGCTTATGAAAGTCAGAGATTTACAAATACGCTGCCTAACAATCACTTGCATTTAATAACATCAATATATTGTAATATAAAATATCAAAATATTTTGATTAGCATTTTATAGAAACGTTTCAATAGTGATTCTTTACAATAGTTCAACAAATTTGAATTTTCCATACACAATGAATTGTAGAATTGCTATTAACTTTATAGTTTATTTTATTGATAAATTTTCATTGCTTGATTTTTATAATTTTACAAGAATTTCGCTGCAACTCCTCACTTATTAACCAATTCAGTGAAGATGCAGAAAAACAAATCGAATGCCGAATATTTGGTTTACTTAATTTGCACTTCTTATTAGAATTATAGATTAGTTTTAATTATTTTTTGGTGATAATCATTATATTTATGTTCCACCCCGCAACGATAATATATAAACCACCCTAAATCGTTGCTAAATGCATGCACGCAATTTTTGTTTTATTTTGACACATTTTTTAGTGGTAAAAGAGTTTCCCATCTCTGGTTGCTGCTGGCTGTCACTTAAATGAAAAGTCAATAATCTGTTCAAAATACAATCGAGTGCTTAATTAGTTTTCAACGTTTTTCAAATGTGAAAAATCCCAATAAAACTAGGATTGAATTAGATTTCAATGTGAACAAAAGGCGCTCCGTAGTTTACACTTCGTGAATCAAAAAAAGGAATGAAGAAAAAGCTGCTGAAAATGGCCAGTTTAGTGAATTTTTTTCTTTAGGTCAGCACCACCGCGCGCAGAAATCACTCCAACTTCGTCCGTTCATGTTCGATCAACCAATCCCACGCACATTCATAGTGGGCAGCAGTGAAAATTAATTTGTTTACATTTTTGGTGTTTGACCTACAGCGAAATTGTTGTAAATATCCAATTTGTAGCGCAGCTATTGTAGTGATCGTGCAATAAGTTGAAACTATTTCGGATATCTGCTTAGCCAGAGACACTTTCACGCATGTAAAGCATCAAACAATTGCGTGAAAAAACGTACAAAAACAAAAACAACAACGATGGCAGCAGCAACACGGCAGGCGAAAAATTAAGAGGTAGGTGCATGTTGGGTGGTTCACAGATGAAACGATTGATTTTTATTATTGAGACACCTGACTCGGAAATACATTACGGCCGAGTAAATATTGACGATTCTGTGCAATTGAAATTAAATGTGTTAATTTAAATGCAATGAGTACTCGTTGAATGATCTTAATTACATACTCGTTTATTTATAATTTTGCCTTATGTTTTTTTATATTATTTTCATTACCATTAAATTGAATTGAATTTCTTTCTGCTTTACTTTACTTGCAGGAAACATGTTTGCAGGCAAATAATGTCTTCTCAAGCTGTCTACTGTTTGAGTCTTCAGATACGTAAGTGGAATCTATTTTTAGATACGTTGTTACTTTGTCACAGCAGAGGAATAAGATATCAAACATTGGTTATTAGTTATTATATTTCTTTTCTTATAAACTGATGGTTCTCGATTTTTTTGAGGTCTCACTGTTTTTGAATTTATTCCGTGGCCTTTATGCCTCTATTACCCTTAATTAATTGCTTTGTACTCATTTATGTTACGAATGTATCAATCTAAATCTTAACTCCAATGAATTAAACGAGAATAAGTTAGATTACAGGAGCTGGTAAATCAAAATGTTCTCTGAATCGAAGTGCACACTGAATCGAAGCCTCTAATTCATATGAAAATATAATGAGATACAAATTTCATAAATTAATTATTTACATATATAATAAATAAAATTGTGTATATAATAAATATTAAATATTAGCAATAGCTGATAAATATAATCATTATTTTAAATAAATAATCATTTTTAAAGAGTAATCTGAAGTGTTTGAAGTTTTTTTCTTCTAAAGTTTTATGTTGAGGCTTTTGTAAATCTTTAGCAAGAATTTGTTTTAGGAAAGAATCTATACGCTCCCCCAAAAATGCCAAATCGGACATTAGACATTTATTGTTATGTACCATTAAAATTATTTCTAACAAGTTTCACGCCAGTTAAATGTACAAACTCTGGAGAGGGGGAAACTCTGATTCTTATCAGTGTTATTGTTTTCCACATATAAATACACTATAGTTACCTAGAGGCTTCACTTAAACAGACAGCGCTACATAGTCAGTCAGTCAGTTATTTCGTTAGCTACTCGTAGGCTACCTCTACAGTCTCCTTAAAAAATAAAGCGACAAATAAAAACAGGGAAAAATTGTAAACAGCGCCGACAGCACCACGATAGATAGCATATCTTTAAATCAAATGGAAGACATATTTATGGCATTATTTCTTACTGCTATTATTGTTGTTATTATCGTCGTCGTTGGTGTTGTTGTTGTTGTTGTTGCAAAATATTCAAAGCATTCGCCGCTACGTAGGCTACGTACGAGTAGTCCTTAGAGCCCTGTGAGCCGTGTTAATGTTTGTTGTTTGTCGACGCTTAAAGCGCATTCCGAAGCTAAACGAAACTAAGCGAGCCAAGTCCCAAGTCTGTTGCCTAGTGGAAGGGTGGGTGGGGGGGGGTGGTAGTAGCAGCGAGGGTAACAGTAGCAACAACAGCAACAAAAACGATGAAGGAGCAAAGTACAGCAAACAAATAAGCTTGCAAGAGGGTCAGTCAGTCAACCAACCTTCTCTCAGCCTCCCAGCTGCTAAGGCACCAGCACCCAGCCACTTGTGTGTAAGTGACGTAGTTAACTGCTCAAGTGTGCAACTAAACACCTCATCCTCAAACACATACGCACACACATAGACACACTTTTATGCCTGATGTGTGTGTGTGTGTGTGTTGTTGCCCACTTGACTGGCTGTCTCTCCGCCTGTTGGATGGAAAAAAGCAGCAAACGCTGTGAGCAGGCCAACCATGCGAAAACGTGCGGGTCATAATTAGCTGTTGGATGTGAAGCTATCTATTTTTTGTTGTTGGAGCGACGTCGTTGTTTTGTTGCACTTTATATTTAGGCTCGAAAACAAAAGGAATCATCCATCCTTCATGGTGAATGGCAAATAATGTACGAGCCGTAGTTTATTAGACACAGAAAGGACATCGACTACAACGACGACGACGATGACGATTCGCAGTTCTGACCAGAAGACCGTCGCCGCGGAGGACACACGACGTATGTAAGTCGCACAATAAACGACCAATAAAAGACACAACGAACGAAACGAAATTGCTAAGTATTGGAAGCACCGGACAGTGGACACCAGAGAGTGTCCTCTGGCAGAACCACAGAGACCGTGCCTACGCAGGCACGATCCTCAATGTTGAGCTTCGGACGCTGAAAACGCGGCCGAGCGACGACGACGACGACGACGCTTCGATGGCAGCGTGTCGTTCAACGTATGGCTTACGGAAGCTGAAAATAATAATGAAAGAGGGACATAAAACACTTTGCACTCCACGTTGTCAACGCTAGTTTTGCTGTTTTCGTAAAGCGTCTCGTTTTTCCTATTAATATTTCTATTTTTTGTCAAGTAAGCGTTACGAAGCAGCGCGTATTTTAGGCTAAAATTAGAAATATAAATCATGTATAGAAATATGTATGAATAGTTGACATGATGAGCGGCTGCGGGGGGTAAATTCTTGGTGCTTGTTGTTGGTTTTCTACTATTTCTACTATTTGCTTCAAATATTCAGTTCTCTTCAAACTCTGTAGTGCAGTTCTTGAGTTATCAAAAACCACTCAACAGAATACAAAATCCCCTTGAAAACAGCCAGTTACTGACGGATTTGCAATAAATTTACTGCCGGCGCTTTGCGTTGACTCGGTGTCAGTGAGATTGTCAGTGAGATTGTCTCAAAAGAATGACGGAGTGGATACGATAAGATATGCGTAGGTAGAGCCTGTGGTAGAGCTGAGACAAATTGCAGGAAACTCTAAAATGGGTTAACAGCAAAGTTTATTATGCATATAAGCTTTTGTTTTTTTTTGTATTGTAACAATGTTTTTTAAATAGTTTCTTAATGTTTGTTTATTAAATTTATTAAAGTTGATATTTAAAATAATTGTAATTGCGTTTTTATTTTAGAACCAAACGATAGCGGCAAGAATACAGTAACTCACAATAACAACAGCAATAAAAATGAAGCAACAACGACAACAGCAGCATCGAAAAAACAAATATTTGAGTCGATGCAACAACAGCAGCAACAGTCTCAAGTCCAAACTCAATTATCGCAGCAACAACAACAGCTACAGTTACAGCAACCCATACAACAGCCGCCACATCAACAGTTAACCAACAACATCATTTTAGTGCGTGGCTCACGCAATGAAAACGGACAGATTATCATACAAAACAAACATGATATCATTAGTTTTATTAACGAGCAACAACAGCAGCAGCATGACAACTCAACAGCAGCGGCGTTGGCAACGCAACTGCCAACAGCCACAACGATTGCTCGTAAATTGCAATCGGGTATCTCGGTTGTTGCCACCACAGCTGGCAGCAGCAATGGTGGCAACAATAACAATAACATGGTCAAAGATACTTCAGCGGCGGCATCTTCCAATACGATCCTGTTGCAAACGCCTATCAACGCCAGTCAATTGGAATCAGTGCTGTTGCAGTCGTCAAATATGAAGAAATCCTCAACTTCATCGGTGAATGAGCGCTCGTTTCTAATCAAAAATGTAAGCTGCAGGATTTTTAGTTATTTACATGTGTATTCTTTACTATTTCGTTTATCCAACATCGCTCGTTCCCAATCTCAATCCTTTTCTTCTCTTTCTAGTCGTCATCGCGCAGCACAAGCAGTGATAGCAAACGCCTCAGTAATGCCGACAGCAAGGCACCTTTTGTGCTGCAGACCCTTAAACGTTTAGAGAAATCTCAGTCCATTTTAGTGATACGCAACACATCCTCATCCTCATCCTCAGCCTCAGCTGCTGCCGCCACCATCAACTCGACGTCTCCAACGTCCGTGTCCAATTTTAAAGTAAGCAAGAACGACTTGACGACAAATTCCTCGATATTGTCGACAGCAACAGTCAGCACCAATACGGGAGGAACACCACAGGGCACAAACATCAACAACAACAACAACAAACTAACAACGTCTTTAAGCTTCACACGTACTTCAAAGGGTCAACAAACAAAGCTTGCAAATATTATTGGCCAAAGAATTGCAACAACAGCAGCGTCGTCCTCGTCCCCGTCGTTGTCCTCATCCTCACCAGCATTGACAACGTCCTTGTCAAGTTTAAAAGCTGCTTGCAATGATACAGCAGGATCAGCAAAATCAAAAACAACAGCGACGACATTTTTGCGTTTAGGCTGCCATACAAAAGTTGCAGCTACTTTGGTTAGTAAAAGCAAAAGCAACAACAAAGCTAATAATTCCAATGCTGCTGCTGCTGGTGCTGGAGCAGCAGGAAGTAGTAATAACAACAACAATCAACGTAACAGTCGAAATAGTCTCAGTGGAGCAACAACGACATCATTTGCAGAACAGCAACAACAACAGCAGTTGAGCCTGGCTGATGTCCAGCTAAAGCATGAAAGAACAACAACAGCAGCAACTTCATCATCCTCATCAACAGTGACAGCAGTTGCAGCTGCAGCAGTAACAGGGCAACAGCAACAGCAACAGCAAACGAATGTACCTCTTGGGAGTGGTGAGTTTATTGTTTGAATTTTTCTTCTTTACTATTTAAGGTTGTTTGGTGATATTTTTTTGCTCCGTTTGACGTTTGACAAAATATTCAGGTGCAACGACAACGGGTTGGCTTGCCTTTGCAAGCAACCACAAGTGAGTGGCCAACTATTTTTTTTGCTCACTTGTTGTAGCCATTTGTTGTTAGCTAGAAGCTGATTTATGCGGATTTTTTTCCCCAGGAATTTCGGAAATTTTCTCTCATTTCTATTTTATGGGTGAAAAAAATACTTATTTACTACCCAGACTGAGTTTGATTTTTTGTTGTACTCTTTGTGGAGAATTTTTATTAAATATTGATACATTGATTGAGTCTATCTTATATGTATATAGTTCAAGTGTATTTTACAAACCTGAGAAGTTCAAAAAAGCTTTCTTTTTACAGAAATGGAAAGTGTTAATATTTTAATATCTAGAAAACGTGAAATTTAAATTGAAATACCTTAGGTGAAGGTATAAAATTAAACCTTCGTTAGTGCAAATTAAATACACTCTTTTTTTCGAAATAGCTGCCTAATTTAAGGCTCCCAATCAATAAAAATGTTCCGGATGCTTTTTGTTGGTCTTCTGTTGCTCTCCAAGAACATTGCAATTCGTCAGAACGTGCTCAGCATGTCGAACAATTATTCAATTAAATTCAAATAAAAATCGCCCCAGGATATGACGAGCAACGCGAGAAGTTTTCGCCACACTCGAGAGACTGCTCTCAGTACTAATAATGTTGTGGTAGTGTTTGTCTTTATATCTTCCTGTTTCGTCTTTCTTGTCTTGTTATGCTTGTTTGTATTTATTTTTGTTTAGTTAGTCAATTCGTCCATATGAAAAAAGGCAGCACAAATTCAATGTTGTATTGCATCCTTGAAATTATCTTTCATTGCTTTTTGTTGTGTCTAAATTTCGAGCGGTCTTTTCTGGTTTCCTGTTTTCTTGGTCCGCGTCTCATCTGGATTTTTCTCATGAATATAACATGAAGCGGATAGGATTCTTAGTATTTGTGGTGTTAGTTTAACTTTGGTTTGCTTTATTTTCTTAGTTTGTAGTATTTGTCGGCTTTTCTTTTATTTTTTCTCCGCCTCCCCTCCCCATTCTATTAAAGTGTCATTTTTGGTTGAATGGTTTTCACACGTTGCAAAGCATAAAATGGATAACAACAAAACAAAAGGGAGTCCACTCATCATTAAATTTTTGAAAATTATTAAAAACATTCTTACTTTCTTTGACTAAGATTTTAAAAGTCTTGGTACTAAGTTTGTAGGGATTTTATACATATATTTTAAATAGAAAATGTTTATAGTTTTCCAAAAAGGATTGTCGTAAAAAACAACTCCATTTTCCACCCACTCAAATACAATGCAATACACTTTTTTTGGCAATAAATATTAAGACATTCTTGAGAAACATTATCAGCCTGCGCTCATCCATTCATCGCATTAAATCGAACAGAAGTGCTCTTCGGATTCACACCCTCGCATCATTGAAATTCCAACTTAAACGCCAATTGAATTGTCAGCAAAGGAATCGCAAATAGATTTTCATACCGATTTTACACGAAAATTACACCAACAAGTCTACAAATCGACACATTATAGTTGTTATTCGTGCGCCAACACATTTCCCAAGACTCAGCGATATTTTGCAGATTGTTTCTTGGGGAAATCTTTCATTTTTCATTTTCTGAGCACTTCAGCAAGAAAAAAAATCAAAATCGAAAACCAAGAGAAGTCATTGAAAATACGAGTGCTTGTATGTATGAGTGAGTGAACACAGAACGCCACCCCACTTCGTCCCCTCGTCTGTAGAGGCGCCTAAAGGCACTTGTGGCCATCATCTCTTCTACACACTTCGAATGAAGTTGTCACTTTCGTAATCGGTTCGGTGTCATCAATTTTTGGCCACGCTAAGAACGTATTACGAACGTTGCCACTGCTCCGGACAGACAGACAGACAGACAAACGGATGGGCGGACGTAGAGACAGAGAAGGCAATTCAGGAGATTCACATAGAAAAGCGGAAGAGATCGAAAATTCATTACAAACTGAAAATAAACACAAAATTATGTCGCCGTCAATTTAATATGAAAAATTATGGAGAATTTATTGAAAAACAGAAAATAAGAAAGGTGATGGATGAACAATAATAATGTTATCTCGATGAAGGTGTTTGTTCTTTTTATTGTTCCTGTTATGGTTCCCGTTTTATCCATTCCATGGAATAACCAACACAATAAAGAAATATAATTCAATAATCGAATTAATCTTGTACTCGATCAATCGAACTTCGAAGTGAATCAAATTCACTTCTTTGATTCTTAAAGTTGAACAAGTTATGAGAAGAATTTTTTTTTCAAAAAAGTTTCCATTCTTTTGAAACAAACCGAAAGCGGAAGAGCACGTAAAAGTAACCACAAACACTTGAGCACAAAACTTCGTGTATCTAGGAAAAGAAAATCTCGGTTGTTTTGTTTGTTTTAATTTGGTTTTTCTTTTGTTCTTTCCTGGCTTTTCGCCGTTCGAGATTTCAGCAACTCAAGGATTTAAGCATCTCAGGTCAGGTACACTTCTTGTGTTTGATAAGGTTTCGTACTCCTCCTAAATGATAAACTAACCGTGGCAGCAATAATTTTAATGAGCAACATCCTCCTCTCATGTTTTTCGGCTCTGGCCAAATTCTTAGCCGTTGGTCAATTCAGTTCGCTTCAATTGAGAATACCAATGAAATCTTTCGAATCTTTTGAGGCAGGAAATTCTTCTTTGGGATGGAAAGGAAGATAGGGTTGGGAAAGAGAGAGACAGAGAGGAAGAGAGGAATAGAAAAAGAGAGAAGAAGAGACGAATAGCGAAAATTAGACATCAATAAAAAAAGTAAGAAAAATATAGAGAAATATAATGTACATATGGTATACATACATGGTATGTATATTATATAATATTAGTATGTGTTCCTTCTAGGAAGAATTTATACTTTTTTCTATATGACAGCAGTCCTTGTAACGTATGATTGCCGAAATTTGACATGAGAACGTGGAACATTTGACATTTGATTACGTTGGGTCTCTAATTCTTTAGTCCTCTAACCCCGCGAATGAGTAAAATCATCATGGGCCACATACGCCTCTGAGTGGACGTGGTCGTTCCTAACCTAACCTAATATACGAGTATATCAAATAAATTAAAATATCTAAAAATGTATGAAGACCAAAAATAAAAAATGTTAAAAATAATGTTGAAGAATTAAAGAAAAACATAAAAAGTATGGCATTTATTCCGTGCAAGATCGTGATCATTATATACGATGTTTCGTATTTGTCTTTGTTTCGAATCCCAATTGGAGATTAGGACTTATAAAAGTGGATTCAATTTTGATAGTTCCATTGTTTTATTTATTCTCTTTCCTTCCCTTTATTCCCCTTCCCAATCCATTATTTTTTACTTTTATTTTTGTGATGTTTTTATTTCTTCTTGGATTTCAGTTTGTTTCCTTGTTTTTCCTTGAACAAGTTAAATTTTGCCCACCAATAAAATAACAATAAAAACTCTGGTTGATTATAATCATCAGAAATAACATTTAACAACTTTAGAATAACATTCGAACATGAAAATAGTTTTCGTTGTTGTTCTTCTTGTTGTTTGAATTGTTGAAATTAAAACAGAAATCATAAAAGCAAAGGAAACTGAATAACAAATTCCCCAAAAAAAAATCAGTTTAGTTCAGTTGAGTTCACCGCCGTCTCTCCTCAAGATACAAATTAATCTATCCGTGAGATAGAGTAAAGTTTTGGCGCCAAAAACTACTCCATACAAACAAGCAAACAACAAGGAAGAAGAAAAGAATATCAAAACTGTTCGGTGTTTACCATTTTGATTTTTTATAATTTTATTTTTCATTTTCGGGTTTTAATTTTTATTTCAAAGTAACAGAGTAGTGAATAAGACAGGGTGGGGAGGGACGTGGGGAGGCGCAAAGGTACCGTGAGTGAGTGACGGCGATGGCCGTGTTTGCTTTTGAGTGAGTGAGTGTGTGTGTGTGTGTATGTATGTATGTGTGTATTTTCAGCCACCGTCATGTTAACTTTTTCCTTTCATTCGGTTCATTCTTTTCACAGTTTTTAGTTTTCTTTGACTGTTTTCCTTCTTTTTTTGGAAATTTTTAGCACTTTACACTTTTGGTTTTTTCTTTGTTTCCGTCTTTTTTTCTTTTTGTTGTTCGTATGGTGAAAAAGTTTTTCTGTTATACGCTTCCGGCGTAATATAAAAATGGTGGATCCTGGTACCGCCACCGGTAACCCTTGTTTGCTAATTAGATATCATAATGCTTAATTTTTTCACTCTTTTGTTGAGTTTTTTATAGTTTGTACTCGTTCTTCTTCAGTTGTTTTTTATTTGTATATCTCTTGTTTTTTATTACTTTTACAGTGTACAAAAATGCACTGTGAAAAGCGACGTTAAGAACCTCAGTTAATCGGTCTCAAGTTTCTGTTCGTTGATTGGTTTCGTTGATTGTTGGTTGGTTGGCAACTAATTGTGACCTTAATTGTATATTATTTTTTTTAATGTTTACTTTGTAGTGTGATAGTTTGATTTTCTTGTGGAAAATTCTCCATCTTCTATTCTTTAAAACCTTCCTTTAAGAGTTCCATGTTCGGTCGGTTCGGTCTTTTGAAGGCTGAAATTCCATCTAAATTTCAAGCCTCTTTTCTTTTCATACACAGAAAACACTGAAGAAAAAAGTTTGTATTGCAGCAGGGGTTTTTCCCCCTCCTTCTTTTTTTCTCTCCTTCTGTTTTCCTGTCCCTGAATGCATTTTTCTACGGGTGACGTTTTATACATGCCTTGCTAGGCTTTCATGCTGTTGGACGATGGCTGTATTCCCCTCCCCCCTCCCCCTCCCTCTCTCTCCCTCCTTTCTGTGTGTTACTTAAAAATGAAACAAGTTTTCCATTTGCACTTTGAAATTTAGTTAATGAACGTAATTACAAATGGGTGAGTCTAAAATTAGCGTTCGCTATTTGGCCACAGAGGAGTATCGACAAGGAGAGGGTTTTCAGAGATCGAGGAAACTCGTATATTGCTAATCTATTCATTTGTTTTTCTAGTAGAATAGAGACATATTTGAATCTTTATAACTTTTTGGAATTGTTTAAAAAATGTGGGTGTGAAAACGTTTGTTGAAACGTTAAGCTTTCACAAGTATCTAAAGAGCGCAATTTATGTACATATTTATATACAATATAATGTATTTACTCGATTAGAGCTTGCTATCTCAGGATAATATTCACTATAATCCCCGCCGATCAGATCGTAATTAAGATCATAACTCACTCGTCATAATAGCAAATATTGGGCTATAATAAAATAACGCAGCTCCGAACGGTGACAGTTTAATGGTGGGCAGAGGGAGATAGGGAGAGAGAGAGAGAGAGAGAGAGAGAGACACCGAGATCTACTTCTCAATGGAACGAATGTTTTGAAGACTGCTTTTACCGAATGGCAAAATGTGTATATTATATATTATGAAGGAGATTGCTATGCAATACAGACGTTTTTAAAAAACGTTTTTTCGTTAAGTTTGCAGAAACCTTTACGGTTACCCTCGTACATTCATGTGTACTATCGTACTGATATATTGTATATTTCATGGTTAGATTTTTCCTGATTAGTTTGTAGCTTTTGTGGAATTTTCGTGTTGATGCTCTGGCTGTTTTGTAATAACCTTGTTTTCGTAAGCACTTCAATGGCCTGGTTAATAGCTGCTGCAGATTAGATTGTTATTTGGTGAAGGTCATAAAACTAAAACCCTCCGATTCGCTTTGGTTATCATAATAATGAAATCAACTACAGGCAGATAGATTCCCAACATACACGAACACATGCATTTATACCGATATACACATTTATACCGATATACACATACACACATACATACATATGTTGATACATAGTATACTTTATACAGTCAACAGAGTGACTAAATATTTATATAAGCAGGTTGTTGTTGTTGTTGTTGCTGCTACTGCTGCCAACTTGATGAGAGCTTAATTGGGTCGAAAGGAGGGTCAGGAGAAGGTTGGTCAGGGGGAGGGCAGGAGGGGATGGATACGAGGTATTTGTCTCCAATGAGGTATAAAGTGCTTTTCATTTCAACTTAATTCATTTTCTATCGCTTCACATTAATACATAGTTTAAATATTTTAATGAAATACTCATGAAACAGCTAACTTTAGATTATTATTAGAATCTATGAGTATAGGTTCAGGTTTTACGATTTTCGTGATTGGATGCAAGTATTTCGAAACATATTTAAAGCGTGTTCGATAGTAATTAAAATTTTGTATCAAGTGTTTGATGTCTAAAGCGAGGAGCCGCCTTTTAATAATAAGACTAATATTATATACATATAATCAAAATAATAGTATCCATTATATGAATAATAATAATAATAATAATCAAAATAATAACAATAATAATAGTAAAAAAAGTACAACATAATAGGTTCCACTTATTAAAAAGTTGTTTTTGTTTTTTGTTTGATTAAAATTCCAACCGTCAATAGTTTAGGCTGGAATTTTAGGCATTTCTTGTCATTCTACTGGTTTGTGTTGTTGTTGTTTCGAATGTGTGCCACTTTGCACTTCAGCTGTGACCGTACAAAAACAACAACAACAACAGAACATCAACCAAAACCAAGCAAGACAACAAAATTCCATGAATTTCAATAACTACAACGTTTAACTTGGCACTAAATACGTGTAAAGGTATCAACAACAATAATAAGAACAACAACAATAAGAATAGCAACAATAACAATACAACAACACAATAATAACAACAACAACATCGCAATAACAACAACTGTTTAGAAATCAGAAAACGAAGCAACAAACGTCTGTTTGTAAACAATGACAACGTGCTTCACTTGAATCGTGTCTCTTCTTCTTCTTTCGTTCTAACTAGAACGTTGTTGTTGTTATTGTAATGGTTGTGTACTTTGTTGTTGCTTAGGGGAAGGTACCAAATTTAGGCGCTCAAACGGCAGCACATGTAACAAGTTTTTAACGCGCAGGACTCGCGGGAAAAACAACCCTCCTCAAGGAAGCAAAAGAAAAGAAAAGAGAAGAAAAGCGAGGAGGAAAAAGAAAAACTAAAGACAAATCCAACAACAACAACCACTCGAAATACCAAATTTCAGAAAGAAAACTGACACAACTAACATTTATTTATTTATATAAATAATAATAAATTTTTTATAAAAAATAAATATAATTTTCGGATTATTTTTGGTGCTTGTTTTATTTATTTCAAATTTCAAAAAAGTCTACTACACTTCCTAAAAAAATTTCAACAAGTTTTCCGTGCTGCTTCTTGCTGGTTCAATTGACTCTGCCCCCAAACCAGCCTCTCTAGTGCTGTCTCTCTCTCCGGTATTGTCTCGCTGCACTCACTCGTTCACTCTCGCCGGCCACTCGGCGAATTTGGTCTGGCAAATAATATTCGCAGCAGGATATTTTGCAGGCGAAATGAAAGTTTTGTCACGTCGCGTTTAGTGACTAGACTCTAGGCTCGCGTGTAGGACGCACCTCGAGCAGAGATAATGAGATAGGACACTTCGAATTCGCCGCTTAAAAAATCGGTTTGACGTCTATTTTTTATGAGCTGTTGAATTCATGTACACTATACGTGAGCGCTACCATGTTGTTGTTCTTGTTTTCTGTCTTTCAGTATGTTGAAAAAATCAGCTGTTTCATGTTTCACCACGGACTCATTTAGTTATGAAATCAGCTTGGCTAGACGCAGTATCTTTTGAAACGGTTTCACTACTGGTATATCGATACCCTTGGTGGCTACACACACTGGTTTCTCATTTGGTTTCAAAAGTCGTAAATATGTGATGCCAAAGTGTTTGTGAAATTTACTGAATATCCAAATGTTGGCCAGAGTGAGAGAAAATATGAACACGCTTTCGGCAAACTACGTTGCTCTTCTTTCGTTTGACAACTGCTGTGCGTGCAAAGAAACTGAGAACCAGGGTCTATTTTCGTTTCAAAAATTCTTTACACTCGATACCAGAGTGTAGACTTTTCTCTTTCTTTCTCATCTCTCTCACACGAATTGAGTGAAACCGTTTCAAAAGATACTGCGTATAGACAAGGCCATTGGTTTTTAAAATATAAATTTCACCATATATAAACAAAGGTGGTGAAGTTTCCCAAACCTAAAATGGTAGGTGCCAACGGATGTTTGACCCCCCAAGTGCATCTAACGATGTATAACAATACTTAATTTGCACAAATATTAGAAAACAAATGAAAAAATATAAATGTGACCATTCTGGAGTTATTAATCTTAATTTTTTTTGTGAAAATTCGAACAACTATGCATTGACAGCCAAAAATTAGCACAACGCCTACGTTATACCAATTAAATATGTGAAATAAATCAACAAATAGTATGTAAAATTTGAAAGTATAGATTTATTATAATTATAAGGAACTGGTAGATATATCATGTATATAATGTGAGCATAAACAAAAGTTTAATTTCTTAAATATATTTTTGACGTTTCGAAAAAACACCCATTAAAATCAATATTACATGCGTGCATGCGATACTGCGGCGAAGTACACTTCGTGCGGCGAAGTACACATGAGAGGACAAAGCACACGATTTTGTGTGGCGAAGTACACATGAGAGGACAGCGCACACGTTTTTTTATCATAGGTTTAGTAAAATTTCAGCAAAATGCATGTGTGTTGAAACAGCGAATTCGAAGTGTCCTATCTCATTATCTCTGCCTCGAGCAGCTCGAAATCGTCGTCGACGAACTCGGAAACGGATACACTAGCTACGAACTCCTCGGCTAAACGAACCGAACGTACGAAAACTAACGGAGCAACGAACGAATGCACCCGGTAGACGATGCGATTACGTGCGCGCCAACGTTAACATGACATTCGAATTTATTTTAACGCCTCCGAATATTTACGATAACGCTAAGTAAAGGCGAAAAAACGTTATTTAATAATAATAATGGAATGAAGTTTAACAAATAATTCAGTTTTGTGTTTATATAATTCATTAAATAATAAAGAAGAAAGAAGGAAAATAATTAAAAAACCTGGCAAAGCAGCGGATAAAATGATAAATTTATGAATTCCGGTTGATAGAAGAACTGGTCGAATAATTTTCATCAAATTAAAGGTTTTTAAAAAAGAAAACTTCTATTTTTTATGTGTGTTGGTGTTACTTTACTTCGTACAATGTTATTCACGTTATTGCGTAATTCTAAAAAAGAGTATCCTTAATAATAATGTTAAATGTGCTTTAGATGTTGTTTTAAATTTCGTTCACTTTGATGTCTCATTAAAATTCTCTATTGATGTCTTATTGATGTTATATTTATAGAGTATTTATATTAAATTGATGGTTGTATTGATGTTTTATTAATGTTTTATTCATGGAATAACTTGTTAAATATGTTATATTTGATGTTTCCTTAGAGTTGTAATGCTGAGTTACATATGTATAGTGGAATAATAATATTAATAATTATTACTGTTATATTGATGTTTCACAGATAGTATTCTGATTAGTTTTTTACGAATCTTTATAGATTATATTAATCTATAATAGATTCCTAGATGTTTCTCAATTTTTTTATTTGCATTGATTTTTCGCAATTTGATAATTTTTCGCATTGTTTTCACACTTTTCCGTACTTATTTTAAAAATCCAAATCGATATTATTTATAATATCTAATAAAGGTTATTTTTTGTATTTAAATAGCATTTTGCTGTGCTTCTCATTCTATAGTAAATCTGCTATTCTACAATAAATTTCAAATCGGTTTAAATTAGACTTTTCTGTACGAAAGATTAACTTAAAAATATAACTTCAAATAAAATCTTCAAAATAAAGTTTTGAAAAATTTTGGGTAGTTTTTAAGAAATGCTTTTTAAGGAATTAAATACTATATTAAAGACTTAATTATATAATTGAACTGCTTCTTTAGACTGTGAAAGTGTTAAGCTTTAAAATTAAAATTCGACTTAAAAAATATTTCTCTAGATGGATTGAACACGTACAGGACATCAGTTATTCAGTCACTTCTTAACATCCTCTCATTTCCAATTCTAAGAACATGTAAACACGGTGTAAATTTTGTGTTTGATTGAGTGGAGGAAGATTTTAGTGGAGGAGAAGGTTTTAAACATGAAATTAAGAACATTTATTAGTTCATTTATTATTATATTCGTAGATACGAAATTATTTACCATAGATGATCCTTTGTAATTCTCTTCCCATGCTTTACCATTTGAAGGGGCACAAGCGAACTCGGCTGCTTTGTAAATGAACTACACAATTATTCCTAATGACAGTCTAACATAACCTACCCTAACCTTCTAAAACAATGGGCGTGATACACCGACTGAATTCAACTGTAATGTAGGATGTATGAGGTTTGCCCCGGTCGAAGTTAAAACTCTTACTTGTTGAGACTAAAAATAATTGTTTATCAGGCACAAAAAGCCACACGTTTTTTAATTACGTTTACTTTTATAATAAATGGTCTATAACTGCATTTGACCACATTGTTCAAGGTTTATTTTTTTGCATTTGTTTATCGCATCCATCAGATTCTATTTGAGAAAACGCTCACCTGATATCGCAAAATTTCAAACATTGTTTATAATTAAAAGTAATCAAATGTTAAAGAAAATATTTTTATCTAGAATTGTATGTCGTACGATTATCATAACTGACATCAAGACAAACATTTATTCGTTTCTCCCGGCAACAAATTCAAAATTCTACCAAGAAAATCAACTCGTTTAGTTTTTTACATTTAATAAATTATATACACAAATTTGAGGAGATTTATTAAAGTGCAAACAGATCCCAGATTTATTTATCTTGGCATTTAAAAGTTTCAAAACATTTCATCTGATGAGTGTAGCGACGTAGTTCGTAGATGAAATAGATACCCATTTCGGTAACGTGAGAGACAGATGTAGGGAGCGATAAGGAAACACTGACAGATAAAAATCTATTCTAAACTTTAATTTCACGATTAAATTCCATGAAATTTTAAGCTTTTTACTGTTTTATAATAGAGCCTAGAAATTAGTAATAAAATGCGACTGAACGGTAAAGACGTAAAGTAAGAAAACAAAGAAAAAATCTTTTCATTTCGTTTTATAGCAATTGAGATTATAGTACATTATAATATAAAATTAGAAATCTATTCAAGTACATTTAATTATAACACCAGAAATGGTGAAATAGTGCGTTGAAATGGTGAAAAAACTTTGATAAGAAAGACCACGAAATAAACGGAGATAAAAGAGAACAATCTTAATATTAAATCGTCGCTCATCAACGTTATGGCGGGGTATCGAACTCTTCCTTTAGCGCCGGTTGCCGCGTCTGCAATGACTGCCACTACGGTGACAGCGCCGACTAACGGCCCCACGATGTATCATCATCAGTCGATGACGGCCATGTCGAATAACGGTATTATATATCAGTCGGCTGTACACGCCTCCATACACAGTTTAGCCTCCAACACAGCACAGAATCGGAGCTCCACAACGCATCATCACATTTTGGCAACAGCGGCAGCAGCAGCAGCAGCTGTTGCAGCAACGCGACAATACAACAGCAACAACAACAACAACAGCGTTAGCGGTACCACCAGCAGCGGCACCGATGTCAGTGTGCATCAAGTACAGCATCAGAATCATCATCCGCACCAGCAACAGCAGCAACAACTACATCATCTTCAACAACAGCAGCAGCAACATCATTTGCACCCGCATCCGCAACAGCCGCAACATCTGCATCTTCATCATCATCAGCAGCAGCAGCAGCAACACCAGCAACATCAACATCAGCAACAACAACAACACCAACTTTCTCATCATCTTCATCATCAAACGCATCAGTTGGCTCTGCATCAGAATCATTTGTTCTTTAGCGGCTCCAGTATCGCCGGCGATGGTAGTGGTGCTCATCACCATCACCATCATCATCATCGACAGATCTTCAGTCAAATGCAAACCGCTTTATTGCCTCTAAACGTTAGTAAGTATGCGCAAACATATCTTCCTCTAGAAATCTTGGGATCGCTTCCGAGGTGCATAAAAATTCTTCGCCTTTCCAAAGATTACTTAAAAGATGACGGTTTTTTAATAATTGCAATTTGAATGAGTTCATTAAAACATTTCTCGTTCCTGATCTGATATTCTAATCTATCCGAAGATTGTAATAATTGTCTGAAGATGCATATACTATGTTTCAGGAACATATAAATAATGATACCACTTAATGATACTTTCTTGGTTTCTATTAATTGGATTTCTTTAAAAAATATTCCTCGTCAACTGAATGTGTCTTAAAGATTGAATCATATTTCATTAATAATAAATTTTTTTATACCGAACCGGATGAATTATCCCAAGAGAAAAAAATATAGGAGACATTTTGTAAGGAAGTTTTTTTTTTAAATATATAAGAAATTAATATGGAATTTAAACTGAAATAAATGTAAATACAGTGTTGTAACCAAGCATTAAGGCGTCATTAAAACATCGAGAAGAAAGAAAAACTATTTCTGAAATCTAATTCAAAGCATTCATGCGGGATGCTTCCTGTAAATAAACACGTCTGTCTTAATAATGGACAAGATACACAACTAAGGACACAAACCATTCAACCCCCACCTGTCCACTTGCCTGGCTTTTGTCTCTTTGTCTCTTCTTCAGGAACCTCAACAAGAATCACGCAAAAACAATGAACAACAGCGGGTTTGTGTTGTTTTTCGCTAAACACTCGGTGGCTTTTGTTAAATATAAAAAGGTAGCCCATCCCATAAACCACCAACACTCTCCCATCTTCACACACTTACGTATGTAGAATTATGTCAGCCGAAAGTGTTGTCACTATTGTTGATAATCCTCGGCTCTGAAAGGGGGCCGCCTATCCAACCAACCATTAAAATTAGGATTAAAAAATATTTGATTTTGTTGTTGTTTGTATCACAATGATTATTTGAATGTTTAAATTGTATACACTTCTATACACACTAAGTTTCTATACTATCCGAGTAGTACGGTTTTTGTATTTGCTTTTTTAGTCTTCTTTTTGTTTTTATGCTTTCCCCACCTGACCCCGTGGTAGATGTCACCACATACTCTCGCATGTTTACTATTATCAAGAAATTTTCCAGCTCTGAGGGTATTCAGTAATAGAAGTTGTCGTGGCTCGAGGAAGAGTGAGGCACAAGAGGTGGTTCGAGGCGCTGCTTAACAATATATTGTTGCTTTTTCTATTATTATGTGAAAATATGAAAATGTGACTTCCATTGTTTGGTGCTATGATCCAGATTTGGTTACCGGCTTCTTTAGCGTCCCTTCCTCTCGCTAGTTTGTTTGTTCCTCGAGTTACCACTCGTACTCGTACATATGCACCATGCTATATAAGGGACCAACGTGTTGCTATAAAAATGCTTTGTGTTTAGCTATTGTTATGGTTGTCATACATGTTTGTATTGTGTATTGTTTTGTGTGTGTTGCTATTGTTGTATTTTCCCCAGCATATGTATTTATATTAGATTTACCAACACCGAGTTCCTTTGAACTTTTGTAACATATTTTTTCAGGCCTCTAAATACAGTTACAGAATTTCTTATAATATAAAGAGTTTTATTAAAATTCAAAAGAAAAATCTTCATCACATTTGACTGGAACAAATGAATGAAACGTGACATCACTTGACTTTAATTTAAATTGAAAAAAGGGTTGGCTTAGAGTCTAAACTAAACTCCAGTGAAGCCTCAAGCAACGTCTACATGGCCAAGACGAGTTAAGTTATTATTAATTGAGATTAATTAAAAATGTATGTCTTTTCCATCTCATGGCAGACGTTGAAACAAAGAAATTAAAAGCGAAAATTTTGAGCGTCGTTGGTCCTTTGTGACAAGGTAAAAAAAGGACATGATCCAAAAGAATACATGATGATATTTCCGAAATAATTTGAATCAGCTTCCAGTTGGTGGTCTAACGTGGTAAAATTGCACGATTTAAACTTGTGAAAAAGAAAGTTTTTAAGTTTTTCAGTTTAATTTCTTTGGGATCACATTTTGCGAACCCGGCCATTTTCGAAATGAAGCCAACTATATTTTGGCTAAACAGGGTTCAACAATGCGATCAACGAAAGAAACACGTTCAAGAAGCTTTGAGATGTGTCCCAATGACAGAATGCTCCAATGCACCCTGTATTGTGCATTATACAGCTGCCTGAATTGTTGAGCAGCAATAAAAATTCAAAATGGTCACATAAGGACAGTCCAAAGATCACGTACTCAATAAATATTGCTTATTCGTTGCTTTTGGCTTCGTTCTTTTCTCTTCGTTTCTCCTCTCATTTCAATGGGAATTTATTCTGTTTTTGTCATATATAGTGTTGTATAATCATGGATGGAATTTTAGACCTTTCACTAAACTTCAGAATATCCTTCAGATGAAGATGTCATGTCATGTGTCGTTAGGTTGTCATTATTTGGAAATAGAAGGTCTTTTATTTTGTCTACTTCTAAGGTTTACTTTGAGTACTTCTAATTAATAGGTATTTTATTATGATTACTTTTCTCCTTTGTGGAAAGCTTCTCTTTAAAATTTATGCCAAAAAGCATTGAAGAAAAAAATTACCTTTAAACAGTTTGGGAATTCAAACAAGCGCAATATGTTTAAAATACGAGTATATGAGTATATGTAAAGTGAGTATATGAAGAAAGTGAGTGTGTATAGACTAAGATTACAGGATTTCTTCTGTTATCCTGTTTCTTCCAGAGCGGAGTTTTTTATTTATCTCTCTAGATTTCAATTTCCATTTCAGTCTCGGTTATCATCAATTCGTTTATTTCGTACAATATTTATGCTTGCTTTCGTGAAAATTATTGTAATAAAATTAAATAAAAATTATGGCTCCAGTGGTTTATTTGTGGTGAGAATTTATCAACAAGAACAACAGCAACCGATTCAATATACATTATATCGGTCGTATATCGTTGTCGTCGTTTTAACATAAGCCAAGTCAGCCTACCAGCCAGTCAGCCTTCCAACTATTTACCCATCCAGCCAACCGTTCAGCCAACCATCCAGCCAACCATTCAGCCAGCCAGCTACGCAATTTATTCCCAAACAGAGACACGAGCATTAAATACGCTTGGCAATAAGTTATCCGTACTAAAGTAGCAGATGAATGAGATGCTTAGCTGGGTGAAATTGTTTTATATTCGTGCGTAATTTCGGTAAAGCATTTCAGGTGCTCCATGCGTGCTCCATGCATTCCGTTTCGGTTCTGCAAGTTGGTTGCAACGGGTTTTTACAGACATGAAAGTCGTCCATCCATTAGAAATATTAAATGCTTGGGAGAAACTAAGATTCTATTGAAAAGAGTGAGAGAGCTCTTCAGAAGGAGGAGGGGGGGGGGGGGGGTAAATACTATCATATCAAAAATCAATGACGCTTATCGAGATTATCGAGGACAAGAACCACAAAACAAAACCTTCTTGTTGAACCTTCTCTAAAAATTACCTGCTTCTTAGCTTATTGTTGACCTGCTCGTTGGTTGATCTCATGTGCTGATGTTGGTGTTGGTCGAATTTTCTTGCTGGAACAACGAAATTCTTTCTCGTTCCACCTTCACTCTCTTTCGCCCTCATTTCCAATGTACCGTTGCACACGTTACTCCTCTCAAATACCACCGTTTACGAATTCCAAGCAATTAAATCACTTTGATGGTAATTTGGATTAATATTGGTGTTTTTGTTGTTATTGTTGTTGCTGTTGGTTCTGTTGGTAGTGTTGCCTGTTGTCCATTTAGACCAAGCGGCCGACAATTTGTCTTTGGGAGCAAATGTTGCCTACCTCTGTCCGATTAGCTTGAATCTAAATCAGATTTATTAGCCAGTTGCATTGTATACGAGCTGTGATAGGTAGTTGTTGGTGTTGTTGTTGTTACCTCCTGGATATGCATTCACTTCTCTTGCTTCCTCCCCACACCTCCTTCAACGTGCAGAATGTCAGCTTCGATGCGATATTTATTTAGCTTATCGAATCGAATGGAATGGGTCAGGTTTTGGTTCTGGTTTGGCTTGGTCCGTTTTGCTAAAAGTGCACTTCAAAAATGCATTCGCTTCCTGGCATCAGAATAACCTTGCTTGTATATGTTTGCATCCTCATGCACTTTAGCAACAACAACAATAAGAAAAAAAATGCCCCCAAATTTTGGTTAGATAAATATTCTTTTTTGGCTGGATACCCAAAGCGATTATTTGTGTGTGTGCGAGTCTGTGAGTGTATGTGACTGTGTGTGCGTATTTGTTTTTTGTATTGTTGTTTTTGTTCGTGTTGCTGTTTGCATCCGACTAACTGAACTACATTGTCTAATTTTGATTAACTGCTTTGTTTCGATTTTAATGGCGTGCATTAGTTTGGAGCATTTAATTATTTTATAATTGGCCGATCAGGTGCTGGAGTACCACAAGCTACTGTAGCCCCCAGCACCAACACCATTTCTAAAGTCCATTTGTCCAGCTACAATTTGTTACAATAGATTTTCGTTGTTGTTATCTTGTTAAATTTATTTGCTTGGAGTTTATTATTTGTGTATCTCATGTAATTGTTACTAATATTAGTGGCCTAATAAGTTTAGTTCAATTATAAAAACAACAATAAAAAACACAAACGAACAGTACTCTCGGAAATGTAAATTCTTGAGTTGAGAGAAAAGATAAAAGAGATATAAATACCTTAACAGATGATATTCACTTTGTTCTTCCTTTTGTAATGCATTAAAGGGGGCGTGGTAGCTTTAAAAAGGTGTGTGTTCGTGGAAATCAGGACTACAGGAGAACGAGTAGGACCATCGTCCTGGAATTCAGCACGAATATTCTCCGATATAGTATGTTTGAGATTGAAAATGGAGAAAATCGAACCACTGTCATGTCTACTTTTTAAGTAAATGCATATAATAAGTGTATATAAGAAAGCGTATACCCTTTCACAGAAAAATCCTAGCTTAATATAGATTATACAATAAAAAAGGGTTAATTTAGATGATGAAAATTTCCAAACCACACAATTTTGAATAGAAGGACTTTAAAAAAGTCTAGAGAATAAATTACAATTACTTTAAACAGTTATAAAATGATAAAGACTAAATATTATGTGCAAATATGCTATAATTTATGATAAATGCTAAGTTTGAATAATGAAAATGTTCAAATTGCTTCGAATCGACAAAACGAACTTTTATTACGCTCAGTTTATGCAACAATTTAAAGTAATAGACCAGGAAAATTAATAAATTAATAATATGCTTCGGTTTGAGGTTATCAAGAAATTGTTGTTTGAAACAAACGGGTCTAAACGATTATTTCAAGAAGAAGAAGAGGAACACTAACCCTCCCATCTTCAAAGCCCCGCTCACCCAAGAGTAACCCCTTTCAAGCGTTATGAAAGCGCCTCTCAGTTCAAGCTACTTACCGTTAATTCACTTAATTTAGCGGTTGCTTTGGGTTTTTTCTTTTAGCCTGAACTTAATCACAAGTCAAAGAAGCCCTTATTTGCCGTTATCTTTCGTTCTGTGTTACCAAATAGTTTTGCACTCTAAACATATGCATAGCTATGCAAACAAGCTCGAAGCTGAAGAGAGATGAATTAAATCAAACTCTGAAATGGAATGCAATGCAATGAAACACCGCACGCGAAAAGGTGGAAGTTGAAAAAGTCCATAATATGTAAATAGAAAAAATTACATATGAAGAGATGATAAATACCGACATTAAGTTAAATTATATCCCGCCGAAGAAGAAGAAGTCGACGTTCGACTTCTGTTCGCCAGCCAGCCAGCCAGCCAGCAGCTACTTTGTCCATTAATACCTGGGTACAGTTAATGGTCAAAGGGAACAGGCTTCTGTGAATCCTCACCATTCACCCAGTGCCAATAGCGTCAGCTGTTTGCCTCTCACTCTCTCTTCTTCGCCCTACCTCACTATTTTGAGACACATTCGAGTGTGTTGCTCTTCATAAGCGTTCACTCCTGCTGCAAACATTCCATTGCATGCATGCATGAGTGGCTAAAATAAAACTCTGCAAAAACTGAATATTAATATAATTTTTATATTTCTGGCATTTCTGGAGGTTTGTCCTTTCTTTTGGCCACACTGGCTGCCCTCCCGCTCTGTCGGGTCCTCTGTTCTGTCCTCAGGCTGTCTCCGTTCTGTCCTCAGCCCGTTTCTGTTCTCAGCCTGCCTGTTCGTTCATCTCGTTCATTCGGCCGTTCATGTTCGGCGCTCGTCCTCGCTTTCCTCAGAAGTTCCTCAGAAAAAAATGCATTATATAAAGTTTTCTAACACACATTCGAACCGAAACTCTTTCAGCCCGAATATAATAAAAATTTGCGGGTTTGTTTTCATTTTCGGCTTTAAATCTGACTGATCGTTGGATTGCTGGAGGAGATCTGAAGGGTGATGGTGATGTTGAGTAGACGGTTGAGGGGTAAAGGAAGAGCACAATGGAAAACCACCTTTGAATCCCGTTTGAAATGCTAGTTTGCATTAAATGAATGTCGAGGTTCCGGAATAAAATGAACTCGAATGCGAGTAATTGCATTTTCTTGAGACAACCTCAGCTGTGGTTGTTGTAGTCATCATTATTGCTGTTATTGTAGCTGGTATGGATGGATTTTTATTCTGGCTTTTAACATTTTTCCCCGGTTTGGTTATTCCCCGTTTTCTATCTGGCTCTGTTCTGTCGTCTTTGTCTATAATCATATTTCATAAATTATTTATTTTTTGCATGAACATTTTTGCAACTCTACTTCAGGTATGAAGAAAGAATTCATTAGTTTGAATGCCTCCTGTGAATATTTTTATTGTTATTGTTATTTTAGTTGTTTCTGTTGTTATTTTAAATGTCTGAAAGGAAGAACGTTTTATTATTGAAATTTCATGTTTATTTCTTTGTTGGTTTTGTGTTTCTGTAAAACCTGTAATAAAATTAAAATAAATTTTAAACCGGTTACAATAATAATACAATTCTTAAAAATACTAAAACTCTTCGCTAACTAATTGCTTTGGGTAATTTATCCGTAGCGTCTGCTAATTTTTCCTACTTAATTTTTTTACTACAAGTTCGTCGTGGCTCTTTTCTAGAAATAGTAGCAAGCAGAGTATTTAAGCAAAAACGAGAACGAGATTAACAACTAATAAAAAAGGAAAAAGACGATATTAAAAACAAAAACCTTTACAAACAATAAATATTTCATTCTTGGCAAACAAATTGTTTTATTTTGCTTTCTGGCAGAATCCTCAGCTATTTATTTCGCACTAAAAGTGTTGAACCGAGTTTGTTTGGCCCTCGTTTTTTCCATGTTTGTTAGCAGAAATACAGACGCACACACACATACTCTCACTCACACTGTCACACGAATTTTACTAACTCACATTCACACGCATGTACATACGAGTACATGTGGCTTGTTGGCATATGTGTCAGCCAACGTGTGTGTGTGTGGTTTTTTGGCTGTTGGTAACTTTTTATTTTTGGAAAGCATGCTTATAAGTTATTAACTCGAAAGAGCCTCTTCCTCAAGGAGGTGTGTCCATGTGCGAGGTCGTCAGGAAAAAACTTTACAGACTACTTTGCGTTTCTTCCCAGCGTCTTGTTTGAGATAATAGAGCACAACGTCGTCATTTTCGTCGTCGTCGTCGTCGTCTCTCTTCTCTTCTCTTCTTCTTCTTCGCTTTCGTGGTCATTGCTGCTGTATTGTTGTGGTTGTTGTTGTTTGTTTTTGTTTTTCTTTATCATCCTCTCCTCGCAATCACAGGAAGCTGTACAGCAAATAAATAAAGAGTTTTTCACTCGACGATTTTATTATTTGACAGATGTTTGCATTGATTTATGCATTTTTCACTGATATCAAATCTTTGATTCTTTTCTTTTCTTCTGCCAAACATTGCAACTTTATGCTTTGGGAACCTCTGTTGTGTGTGAGTCCTTGTTGTGTCAATCCTTGTTATGTGAACCTTTATTATGTGAACCTTTTTTGTGTAGAAGAAAAACAAACAAGGTGGTTCTTAGAAAAGATGCCCAACGAACAGAGCCTACATGGTAGCTACCAGAAGTACCAGAAGAAGGTTCCGCGAATGCTATACACACACTTTTATTAGCAAATAAAAACAAGACACAAAACTAATTTCACACTCGTTGCTTTCGCGTAAACTTTTAAATACTTTGAATAGTTAGAATGTTGGTTTAGATTACGTTTTCGTCGTCGTCACCGTCATTGTTGTTGGTGTTGTTGTTGTGGTTATAATGCGAAATCCGATGCCGCTCAGGTACCACCGAAAACTTTTCGGGTAGGCTTTGATAACAAAATAAAATGCATTCTTCTCAATTAATTGTTACTCATACGACGTGATGCACGAAACAAATGACAACAAATTCACTCACTTTCGGGTGGAATAAAGGTCGAAATAGAATTAGAAACAGTCTGTTGCTTTGGAATAAAAACAGTGCAAGTGTGTTGTTGTTCGTGTTGTCTTTATTGCTGTTGTTTACAATCACTCTTAAAGTAAAGCGTTTGAAATTGTTTGCTATTTTTTTAGGGTTTTGTAGCCTTTTTAAAATCGCTAGATTTAGTTATGATCTGCTATGATTTAAAACACTAATAAACTGTATAAATCAACACCCATTTTACTACCAGTAGCAACTCATCGAAGCTTGAATCACACGGAGAACGTTTGTTCCATGATTTAATATTTTTCATACGATATGTTGTACTTTTGTAAGTTTTTTTAATAAAAACCTTACCTTGGTGCTTACTTAAATAGCAACCTCATTCCTTTTTCCATCTTGTTTCAGTGGCAAACCTCCTGAACCTCATCGAATCAAAGCTCAAGAACAAAACTTTGCTATTTTCTGAAATAATACTTTATTAAACTCTTTTAAGCAATCTCTTGGGAGAGCTTAAGACCAGAGTTATGCATAACTTTTTTCTACGCTGCGCTGCGCTGCTGCATTCATCACAATTAACAAGGCTGCTGCTGCTGCTTGTGCTCTCGGTGGTTCTGGTAATTTAGTCACTTTGAAAAAAATAAAATAACCAAAATAACAAAAAAAAACCACACTAAAATCATGGACGAAGTGCCAAAAATGTAGGCGCACGCTTTTTCAATGAAATATGAACCAAGAACAAGGATCAAAAAAATCAAAAGCAAAATAAAACCAAAAACACACAAAATAACCAAAAAAAAGACGTTTCCAAAAAATCCGTGCATCCGCTCATCGACAAAGCAACCAGCCATCGAGTCACACGGGTCCCACCTGAGATGTTAAAAAGTTTGTCTTCTTCTTCTTTTTCGTTGTTCCTGTTCATTCAGGTGGCGGCTTGTGGTTGTCCTTCTCCCTCGTCTACTTCTTGTTGTTTTTGTAATTCGCTTTCAGGTTTGATTCGGCTGCTGAAGAACAAAAAAAAAACAGCAACAACAGTTTGCTTATGAAATATTTACTGCCATTTAAAAAAGTTTTATTTTTATTATTCATGCACTTTTATTTGACATTTTGAACAAAAGCATTTTGGTAACGCATACTTTGATATTTTTCTCGTTCTTATTGCCTCGTCCCCCTCCCTCCTTCCTTCCTTCTGCTCCTCCTCATCGCCGTTCACATCCTTATTCAACCGTATTTTCGTCCTCGTTCTCGTTGAGTTTTCTCATTCCATTTGCGTTGTATTCAGTTACAATCTTTTGTATAGAATGGTTCTTTTTTTCTTTAAAATTTATATTGTTAAATGTTGGAATTAAAAACACAGCTCAACATTTGTTTGTTCTGTTAATGGTTTGAGGCATTTAACTAAAAGTTCATATATAATTGCTTAAAGCAGAAAATAAAAGTAGTGTTAAACTCGAAACTATAAACAGTTGGATAGGGTTAACTATGAAGATGTTTGTTAACCATTGTTTAGTTTATCATTGTGAAGTTTATCATTGTGAAGTTTATCATTGTAGATACATCACAGACATCACATTCATCAAACTTAAGATGAGGGACGTGTTTCTCTAAGAGTTACATTTTCAGATCGACTTTACACCCGAAAATAAAAGCGTGTATTAAGTTTGAGAGCCACAGAAAGTGGCAAGCCAGATATTCTTTATCAGTGCCACCTCGTGAGTGTTTTAGATTGCATTTCTTCGGTTTTTGTTTTTGCGACTCCAGTTAAAATTGTTCGAATCCCTCATTTGTGGGCCAAACCCATAGAGAAGTTATCGAAAAACTTTAATGTACGACTACATCATTGATATTTTTCTTTCTTTTGTAAATTTAATGTTTTTTCTTCTGTAATTTTAATGTATTAAAATTTACTAAGCGAAAAAAAATTATATAAATTAGGTGAGTAATAAAAAAACTCATGACTTTCAGTATTGTCGAAACTTCGTTCAGCGTTCAGAAAGAAAACCTCATAAATTCAAAAACGCAATGAACATGTATTAAGACATCGTCAGCCAAAACACGCACACACAAATACATACCCATACAAACACACACACATACAAGCACACTCACACAGACAAACATTCACCCATATTGGGATAATAAAACATATGCTGACAATCATTATTACATTCGGCTATTTTAGATTCAATATGAATATCCTTCGAATGTACGATAGCGACAATAACAACAACAGAAACAAGGACATCGGTTCAGCTGAAACTCAAAAGCATTTATTTTGTGTGTGTGTGTGTTTGTGTTACAACAACAAATGTATAATAAAACAACAACAAGAGCAGCGGAAATAACTTTAAAACAACAACAACAACAGCAATAATAACCACGTCACAATCACATTTTAAGTTGTAAGTGAAGTTTGTGGAACAGATTTTTTAAAGTGTTTATTTATTATGATTGTTGTTGTTGTTGTTATTCTTGTTTCTCCTTTGGTGGTACTTCTTGCTGCTGTCGTTGTTGTTGTTGAATATTCTGCTAGCAGAAATGAGCCAAAAGTGGAAAAGTCAAGCGCGCAAACAAATAATGAGTCTCCACAATAAAATTGATTTGATATATTGATGGTGTACGTACACAACAAGCTGAAAGTGGTCTTGGCCATATTTTTTTAGCCACTAACTACTCACTGCTGACTCTACTCTACTCTACTCCACTGACTACGTGATACCTCGAAAGGATTCATGAACAACTTTTGCTAAATTACAGTTTTGAAAACTTGGAAACAGCTCATTAGTTGCAATTTGTTGTTGCTGTGTGTTGTTGCGGTGTGTTGTTGCTGTTTTGTTGTTGCTGTTGTTTGTTTGTTTCCCCTTCCTTGGACTTGGCTACGCGTCTCTTTGCGTTTCGTTCATGCGTGGCCAGATCGGCGAAGATTTAAGTGCACCACGCAATATTTCAATAGTTTTTTATGTACTTTTCGTCGTTGTCATTGTCGACCTTTCTGGGTTTTTTCTTTCTTGTACTCAAAGGATACTTCATACGAGTATAATTGATGTCTATATTTTATTATTATTTGAAGTTCTTTTAAGCTAAATAGGCTTAAATTGTTTTTTTGTTTAGATTTATTAGTTGATTCAGTAAGATTGCCAACACAACGTTTGTGAACCACAGAAAGAAGAGAGTATTTTTCGCCATCATTCTTTATACTGACATTATGAAGACTTGTGCACGAACTGATGATGGCATGAGTTCCGTAAAGAGTCATTTAAAACATTGACAAAAGGCACTTGTAACGAACAGCCAATGTCATCACTAAGCCGCCAGTTCCAGTTCTCTCCGCAGTTTCTCTCACTCGTTGGTTGACTTCTAAAAAGCAATACTAATTTCTCTTCTCTCTTTTCTAACTCCGTTGTTCGCTTGTTAACCTTGAAGCCAATAGCTAAATTTTGCCAATTCGTTTCTTATAAAATCAGTCGCATTGAAATAGTCTGCCAGCGAGGGAGAGAAAACTGCGGTGAGTGTTCACGTATACGTACATACTTGTCTTTATAATATTCTTTGTAATAACTTTGTAATCATATTGTGCGTATTCAGAATAAACTCATCAACATCATCGTCATTATCGTTAAATCGCAGTATCCCTCGACAAGGTGCGACCACATTTATTCGCAGTTTTACGGCGCCTTTCGATGTCGGCCTAACTGTGCCTTTCAACGAGACCATCGTTATATATATATTGCCGTTTTATTATAGCTGTACACATATATTGCTGGGTTGCGCGTGATATCGATGGAAAGATCGCCGCCACGAAAGAGTTCACGACTAATAGGGCTCCAGGTAAGCCAAGCAAACCAGCAGAGCGCTGCCTCTGCCGCCGCAGCGCAAATTAATGCTGCCTCTGTCGCCGCAGCACAAACAAGCGCTGCCTCTGCCGCCGCAGCGCAAATTAATGCTGCCTCTGCCGCCGCAGCGCAAATTAATGCTGCCTCTGTCGCCGCAGCACAAACAAGCGCTGCCTCTGCCGCCGCAGCGCAAATTAATGCTGCCTCTGCCGCCGCAGCGCAAATTAATGCTGCTCCTGTCGCCGCAGCACAAACAAGCGCTGCCTCTGCCGCCGCAGCGCAAATTAATGCTGCCTCTGTTAATGCTGCCTCTGTCGCCGCAGCACAAACAAGCGCTGCCTCTGCCGCCGCAGCGCAAATTAATGCTGCCTCTGTCGCCGCAGCACAAACAAGCGCTGCCTCTGCCGCCGCAGCGCAAATTAATGCTGCTTCTATCGCCGCAACGCAACGAAGCGCTGCTTCTGTCGCTGCAGCGCAACAAAATGCTGCTTCTGTCGCCGCAGCGCAACAAAACGCCGCGTTCATAGAAATTCAAAAACAGCTTGCCTTAATGCAAGCTGAGCTTCGGCTCACTGCAGAAAGGCTATCAATGTCAGAGCTTGAATGCAGAAGCCTTAAGTCAGCCTTCAACCTTCAGCCTTCAGCCAACAACCCAATAGTAATATCGCCAGCGCCGCATGAGACACTCAACCTGGGATCATTTGTGCAGGCGTCACCAAATGCGCCGTCAACCACTGGAGTTCGTTCAGCTGCACAACGTGCCCAGCCGAACACACCGAACTTATCATTCACGCCTGTTAGTGTAGTGTTGCCGCCTCCACCACCCAACAACTTATATCATCCATTGCAGAACAATGTCTACAATCCGCCTAGAAAGCTGCAAGATCTACCAACATTTTCCGGCCGACCCGAGGATTGGCCGGTATTTTATACTTCGTATTGCCAAACAACTGCAGCATATAACTACACCAACTTGGAGAACAACCAACGGCTTCAAAAATGTCTCACGGCTGAAGCCAGGGAAACGGTCGCTTCACTCCTGATACATCCGGACAACGTTGGCGTTATAATTAACCAACTCATGGTTCGATTCGGCAGGCCGGAACAGCTCATCCGCAGCCAAGTCAGCCAAGCGCGCGCAATACAGCCGATACCTGAAAACGCTGTGGCACGATTTATACCATTTGCCACCAAAGTGAGAAATCTGGCAGCCTTTCTTCAGGCAGCGAATGGCGAGCAGCACTTGGCAAACCCAACGCTATTAGAAGAATTGGTCTCGAAGTTACCAGTAAGTAAACGAGTTGAATGGGCCAGACACGCCTCACAGATCAGGCCATACCCCACCATAATCGATTTTAGCGAGTGGACAACTGAACTGGCAAACATCATTTCTATTGTACAAAACAGTGAAGGCAGAGACGACAAAAAACGCATAGTACTGCACGCTGTAGAAAATTCACCACAGAAATACCAAAGGGAATGTCCTATCTGCCAACGAGGACAACATTATTCCTTTAAATGTAGGATCTTCACAGATGCAGACGTCCCGTCTAGATGGACCATCGTAAAACGCCATCGCCTTTGCTTCAGCTGCCTTAAAGTAGGCCACGCCGTACGCACCTGCCGTGCCAGAAAGAGCTGCCCAATAGTAGGCTGTAACAAAAGACATCATGAGATGTTGCACGAGGTAGTGCAGGAGACGAACACACAGCCCACGGCCACTCAGCCTACAGCCAGGAGCCGATCGGATGAAGCAGTCCTTAGCTGCAGCTCCTTTGAAGTTAGCCGCCGTAACTTGCTATTTCGAGTTGTGCCCGTTACACTTTATGGTCCAAGCAGGTCGGTTAACACATACGCCTTATTAGATGAGGGCTCTTCAGTGTCTATGATCGACAAATCTTTAATGCTACAACTGGGGTGCCATGGAAAACATGGTAGTCTCAACATGCAGTGGGTCGCCGGCAGAGCTGCGCAAGAGCCATCCGAGGTTGTAGACCTATACATAAGCGGTCGAATGATGAAGAAGAAGCACCCTCTTAACAATGTCTATGGTATAGCCAACCTGAGCTTGCCAACACAAAGTGTAACGGAACAGGACTTGGATAGTTGCAAAGCGCTGAAGAAACTGCCACTACAATCATATCAAGACGCCGAGCCTAAACTCTTAATTGGATTGGACCACTGTCATTTAGGAATTCCAACTAGCTGCATGTACGCTCAAGACGACGGACCATATGCTGTAAATACGGCGTTAGGATGGGTTATCTTCGGACCAATAGGAACACATAGCCAGAACAACAAGCAGCCAGCCTGTTTATTCGCCAACGTTGATAAAGATAATTGTCTACAGGAATTAGTAGCTGATTACTTTAAAACTGAAAATTTCGGTGTCAAGCCATCGCCGCCAGTTTTAAGCGATGACGATATAAGAGCTAAGGAAATCCTGCAGAAAACCACCGTAAAGATCGAGGGAAGATATCAAACTGGTCTCCTTTGGAAAAAGGATGAGTTCGAGATGCCAAACAGTTATTCAATGGCGTTAAGGCGTTTAACGCAAATTGAGAAAAAGATGAAACAGAATGTGAGTTTCAAAGCCGCCTACAAGTCCATCATCGAAAGATATGTAACACAAGGTTACGCGCGAAAGTTACATCCAGCAGATTTCGAAACGATGGAACCTCGATCATGGTTTTTACCGCACTTCGGTGTACTTAACGCTAACAAGCCAAATAAACTGCGACTTGTATTCGACGCCGCTGCAGAGGTACAAGGTATGTCGTTAAATAATTTTCTACTTAAAGGTCCTCAGAGTGTCCGTGAGCTGCCATCCATATTATACCATTTCCGAAAAGGGACTGTAGCTGTTTGCGCCGATATAAAGGAGATGTATCATCAGGTAAAAGTTCAGCCAGCCGACAGATTATCACAACGTTTCCTATGGCGCGACGGTGATGACAGTCGACCACCTGACGTGTACGAAATGCTGGTCATGACGTTCGGAGCAGCCTGCTCACCTTGCGCTGCAGAATATGTGAAGACTGTTAACGCCTTGGAACACCGATCTCAGCAGCCAGAGCGCGCTATCGAAGCTATTCTGAACAACCATTATGTCGACGATTATGTCGATAGTTTCGATACAGCTAAAGAAGCAATCGACATCTCATGCAGAGTGCGAGCGATTCATAGAAATGGTGGATTCGAGCTCCGGGGGTTCACGTCGAATCTATTGCAAGTTGTCCAAGTACTTGAGGGCCAACAAACAGCTCTACAATTCCGCGAAAGTGGCAGTTTCCACACGGAAAAAGTGTTGGGAATGTATTGGCAGCCACAGACGGATTGCTTCAAGTACGAGTTGAAATTTCATCAAGTGCCAGACGACGTCTTATTTGGTTTTAAACGCCCTACCAAAAGGGAGTTACTAAGAATAATAATGTCCGTTTTCGACCCTTTGGGATTGTTAAGTCACTTCGTAATAAGCGGGAAATTATTATTACGAGAAGTATGGCGTCGTCAAATTCCTTGGGACACAACCGTGCCACAACAAGTTGCCACGATTTGGGATCAGTGGCGCAGCCAGATGCCAGACGTATCAAAGTTCTGTGTTCCTCGACATTACTTCTATGAAGGGCAGCCGACAAATATTCAACTTCACGTGTTCGTCGACGCCAGTGAGGAGGCCTTCGCTGCCGTCGCCTACTGGAGATATGAATTTAAAAATGGAGTAGGAACGAGCTTAATATGCGCCAAAACAAGATGCTCACCACTGAAGCGCATTACTATTCCTCGCCTTGAACTACAAGCCGCCGTTCTCGGATGTCGTTTAGCGAATACAATAATGAAAGAGCACGCTTTAAGAATTCAACGATACGTTCTATGGACGGACTCCACTACAGTGATAAGGTGGATAAATAGCGAACATCGCCGCTATAAACCATTTGTGGCACACAGAATCGCAGAAATTTTGGATTCAACGCAGCCGACGAGCTGGAAATGGTTGCCGACTTCTGAAAATGTCGCCGATGAAGCGACACGACGAAGCGTTCGTGCTAATTTAGCCACGGGTTCCCGTTGGTTAAAAGGTCCAAATTTCTTAAAAGGAAACGAAGCAGAATGGCCAGTCGAGTGCGCGAATCGAACGACAACGGATGACGACGTGGAACTTTGCCGTCGCCACGTTTTAATCGCTGTAAGTTTCTGCTTTATTGACTTTAAGCGTTTTTCGTCCTTCCTTAGGCTCATTAGAACCATGTCGTGGGTGCAACGATTTATTCGCCTTTGCCGCAAGCAAGTTACGCCGGACGGTGGTCCACCTGGGCTTGCTGCATGGGAACTGGATTCGAGCATCACAGTGGCATGCCGCCTGGTTCAAAAAGAGCACTTTTCTGCCGAAATTAAGGCCATAGAAAAAGGCGTAAACATAAGTAGCAGCAGTTTACTGTACAAACTTACACCATATAAAGACGATCAAGGACTTCTACGGGTGGCGGGACGCATCGACGCCGCAAGCTGGTTGCCTTATGACGTGAGACGACCCATAATCTTGCCACCTGAGAGTCGATTCACTGCGCTTTTAGTCCTTCACTACCACAACCAGTCGAAGCATCAGAACACCGAAACAACAATATGTAATATCAGACGTAGATATTGGATACCCCGTACTCGTCGCCTGTTGAGAAGTATAATCAGCAAGTGTGCAGTCTGCAGAATCTTGCGAGCCAAGCCAGTCGTACCGATTATGGGTTCATTACCAGAAGACAGACTAACGCCATTTGTCCGACCATTCACATATACCGGCGTCGACTATTTTGGGCCAGTTTCAGTCACCATCGGACGCAGAAAGGAGAAAAGGTGGATAGCGCTCTTTACCTGTCTGACAATACGCGCCATACACCTAGAAGTGGCGTACGATCTATCTACCGACTCGTTTATCATCGCAATCCGCAACTTTATCAATCGCCGAGGAGTGCCAAAAAGGATACGTTCCGACAACGGAACTAATTTCGTTGGTGCCAACAACGAGGTTACCAAGTTTAAAGAGGCGTTTGACTGTGGGCGCTTGCAGGAGGAATTATCGTCGAAGGGTGTGGAATGGCTCTTCAGTTCTCCAGCGAATCCGTCAGAGGGAGGCGTTTGGGAGCGCATGGTGTCGTCAGTAAAAAGAATCCTTCGTCGCACCCTGAAGGAAGTTGCACCGAGGGAACACACTCTGCAATGCTTCGTGATAGAAGCTGAAAACGTCGTTAATTCCAGACCGCTGACGCAGATCCCGATTGAAGCCGGACAAGAGGAGCCGTTGACGCCTAATCACTTTATCTTGGGCTCCGCCAATACATCACAAACGCCTAGCATTAAAGATCCAGACGTCCATCCGGCCCGATTGCGTAAGCAATGGCGAATTGGACGCCAGCTGCGCGATAGTTTCTGGAAACGATGGATCCTAGAATACCTGCCGACGTTGACGCGTCGATCGAAGTGGTGTCGTGAAACCAAGCCACCAACAGCAGGCGATATTGTGTTCATATGCGACATCAACGTGCCGAGGAGCCAGTGGTGCCGCGGACGGATCGTCAAACTCTACCCAGGTTCTGATGGAGTCGTCAGGAAGGCCGACGTCCAAACTGCAAAAGGAATCGTACGTCGCCCAGTTTCCAAATTGGCTGTTCTTGATCTCGTTAGTGAATCGTGAGCTATTCACGGGGTCGGGGATGTAACGAACAGCCAATGTCATCACTAAGCCGCCAGTTCCAGTTCTCTCCGCAGTTTCTCTCACTCGTTGGTTGACTTCTAAAAAGCAATACTAATTTCTCTTCTCTCTTTTCTAACTCCGTTGTTCGCTTGTTAACCTTGAAGCCAATAGCTAAATTTTGCCAATTCGTTTCTTATAAAATCAGTCGCATTGAAATAGTCTGCCAGCGAGGGAGAGAAAACTGCGGTGAGTGTTCACGTATACGTACATACTTGTCTTTATAATATTCTTTGTAATAACTTTGTAATCATATTGTGCGTATTCAGAATAAACTCATCAACATCATCGTCATTATCGTTAAATCGCAGTATCCCTCGACAAGGTGCGACCACAGCACTATTAAAAGGTTTTCAAAATCATTCGAGTGAGTGGAGAGGGAGAGAAAGGGATAGAGAGAATGATTTTAGTCCCATAGAAATCGTCTTTCTGGTTTCAAGATTGCTTCAAGACTTTGGCAATCAGTTTAGCGACGCGCTCCTGCACAGGTCTCAACTTTGACCCTTTGCATATGATAAATGATATTTCTACAGAGAGCTGTTTGTTTTTTTCCTTTTTAAAACAATCATCACCTGTTCCAGTGACGGTCATTAAAATACTATTCATCATTTATACTGCAGCTTAACAACGAAACTATTTAATGCGATTTTCTGCATGCAAGGCAGGTTTTTTCACGTTTTTTTTGAGAAAACTACAAGATAAAAAACGGGGGAAAAAGAAAAACTTGAAGATGTTGGTAACACTTGATTGTGCAATCGTCTGTCAAGAGTTGTTACCATTTTTCACAGCTCAGCAACTCAACTCAGTCTGTTGCTTGACATAGACGATCGCATACAAATGCACATGTATGCAATATATACATATATACCTCCATACATACACATGTATTTCTTGTATTCGCAGTGCGTCTCATGATATAAACGCCCCTTAATTCGTTAAGAGGCTCTGAACTACGCTTTAACGTCAGTTATTCGAAACTGAAATTCTTATCTTTACAGCGATTTGATTACTTCCAGAATCGCAATCGCACTTTTCAAAACCCTATCATTCTTCAACGGTTGTTTATATTACAGCATACATTTTTATTTAGTACGAAAATTGATTTTTTTCTTTTCTCATTGCTTCCGTCTTCTTCTGCTTTTAGATGGCGAACCTATCAAACTCCCAGACAATTTGGAAAGTTTGCCAAGAGCTGACAGTTTCCCGTCACAGCGGCATCGCTGGAATACAAATGAGGTCAGTTTATTTTTATTTGAATATAAAAAATGTTTTAGAATCCATCACGAGTTCGACGAAAGTGTTGGGGGTGGCGGTAGAACGGAGCGCGGCGAGGATGATGCGATGGCTGGGTTGGGTTCGAGGTGAATATGTTCATGGTACCGATCTTTAGCTTCTGCTGTTATTGCCAACTGCAGCGCAAACCCCACGACGAATGACTTTAGTAAGAACAACATCAAAATACGAACATCATCGCCGATGACAAGTTGTCACTACTATTAAACGCCGTGTTGCCATTAAACAGATTTTGTTGGTCCTTTTAGTTGACAGAGTGAGAAGGGCGACGGGGGGAGGGAGGGGGGCACAAAAACCATAAAACAAACAGAAAGTAGCACGTGTCATTCTACGGGTTGGTTGCTTGATTGCTCGAGGTTGAGGTTGAGGTCGGACTGGACAGCAGCAAAGCTATTAAAATGCAAAAGCTTTTTTGCTTACATAAAGTTTCCACTTTATTTTAGACGAATCGAGTACTATTGTACGTGAATAATTGTTATGTTTAAATTATTGTATAATACGTAATGAGCAGCGGTTCTTAAAATTGTGAAGAAATCAAGAATATGCGTTGTTGTGTTGATTATGGGCGCGGTGTACCTCCAAATGAGAATGGCCTCATTATCGCATAGTATAGATTAGAGTAACCTTCAAAAACAAACATGCACAGAGTAAACCTCTTGCCGGATTAGGTAAGAATGGGCGTGGTCCACCCACTATTCAAGCATGAGCCCTGCTACATGAAGGCACTACATGAATTACCAACTGAATCCCATCCATAGACGTAGGATCAATAATCTATAATGTAGTGTTTAAAATATGTAAATAAGTGTGGTAGGTAGGCGTGGTCTGCCAACTTTAAGTATGAACCTAGAGTACATAGTATAATAGTATAGTACTAAAGTACAGTATTTATAATCGATGTTTCATGTAATCTCAAACTAAACACAGGCGTGGCGATAAAATACCGATGGAGTCTCACTCTGTTGTTTTAGCCTCTAGTTTATCATTTTGAAAATTCGAATTTTGGAACCACTGCGTCCACTCTGAGCATCTGCAGCTCTACCGCGAATATAAGCTGCGGAAACAATTTAAAGTTCGTCGTTTGTAAACAAATTTACGCCGAACTTTTTAACCTTTCGTTGTTTTTTATCAATTTACTTAACTCCTGATTTTTATCCTTGTCTCCTGCCTTATAAAACGGTTTCGGTCTCCTTCGGACCGGGGAGAAGTTGTACAACAACTATTGTTATTGTTGTTTTTCGGTATTGTTCTGTATTGTATTTGGTTTTATTTTTGTTGTTTTCTGTGCGCTCTCCAAAATTTGTGCTTAAATTCGAAATTAAAACTGTGCGGTTTCCACGGCACCACGAACCAGATTCCGGCGTCGGCCGGTGAAGTCGGACAGATGGTAACATTTTTGTGTTTTGTACGTATATTTCTGGTGTAAGCGGGACAAAATAAGCGTGCGTAATTTTATTTATGTTTCGCATTCGTTGTTATTGCATTTTATATGCATGTTGATGCGATGTACGAGAGCCGTTTTACAGCAGTGTTTTTTTCGGGATTATTTGGGGGTTTTTTTCTGCTCCATGGAATTTATTTTAATATAAGTACGAGTACTTTTATTTTTAATTTAGTCAACTTGTCGTTGATCCACGTAGCACCCATCGGTGTCCGAAAGTGACTCTACGCCCCTCCCTCCCTCTCCCCTGGTCGGCGTTCATTAACGGACACGCGACGCCGTTGAACTTTACATCGCCGGAAAATGAATATTTGCGGTTGCTCTTAATTCACAAGTAAAGCAGCGAAAATAAAACTTCGCTGCAAATAGTTGACTCTTAGCACTGCGTGGCGACATACACATGCACAGGCGGACAGACAGAGACAGCCGGATAAACAGTGGCAACGTATGAAGCTGTGTGGAAAGTCGTCCAACCACCCTCCCCTTCGCACCCTCAATCAAGCAACCTGCGCTCTTGTTATTTTCATATAAAACAAAACTTCTTCCGAGAGGAAGTCAGAAGCTGCAGCGATGATGCTCCGGGTGTGGAGTTCGTTCTTGTGCATCGTTCACGTGAGATTTTCACTTATTTACGGGAAGGAAGTGCTTTTCGCACCTAGCTAGGCATAAAGTTGGAAGCTTCGTTGTAAACAAGAAGAACGACAACAACAATAACAACAGATATAACAACAACAGAAACAACACAGCACACAGTATGGTGGATATGTTTTGTTTTTTCGGTTTGTTTGGGTGACAGCTTTAAAATTTTATTTGACCACCACAAAAACGTCAGAGGTTCACCAAAATTTACAGGTGTCCGTATGAATGTGTATGTGTATGTGTGTGTGTGTGTGTGTGTGTGTGTGTGTGTGTGTGTGTGTGTGTGTGTGTGTGTGTGTGTGTGTGTGTGTGTGTGTGTGTGTGTGTGTGTGTGTGTGTGTGTGTGTGTGTGTGTGTGTGTGTGTGTGTGTGTGTGTGTGTGTGTGTGTGTGTGTGTGTGTGTGTGTGTGTGTGTGTGTGTGTGTGCGTGTGTGTGTGTGTGTGTGTGTGTGTGTGTGTGTGTGTTTTTTTTTTTTTTTTTTTTGTCGGGTGGAAACCCTCATGGGTTCTGCTGCTAGTTCCTCTGAGCAGACAGGTATGTGAGACTCCTACTCACTAAAACCACCTCGTCTCGTATTCGCCCGCCCCACGGAACCGCCGTTAAGCATTACATCGCGGGGGGGGATGGCCTTGTTTGCCGTTTCTCTAGTGTTCTCTTCTTGCTTGCTCGAGCCTTCTTTGCTCTGCCATAACTAACGCCGCCATTCGGCTCACTGCGTTCCAAAATTTGCTATCTTTTAGCATATGGCTCACTAGATTGTCTGGCGTGATACGTATTCCTGCCAGGCTCTGTAGATCGTTTCTAAGTGACTCATACCTGAGGCATTCGAAAAATACATGTTTCGCATCCTCTACCTTCGCCGCTCCGCAATGATCACAGAATGGATCGCGTTCATATCCAAATCTGTACAGATAAGACTTAAAACAGCCGTGTCCGCTCAGGAGTTGCGTTGTATAGAAATCTATTTCTCCGTGTGCTCTGGATAGCCATGGCTCCAACCTGGGAATAAGCCTGTAAGTCCACCTTCCGTTTTCAGCGTTCTGCCATCTCATTTGCCACTCTGCGATAACCGCTCGCCGCGATTCGAAATGAGCGTTGGTAGTACTTGTCGCACGGGCGTCGCTTGCTGCTGCACCTGCTCTTACGCTCGCATCTTTGGCCAGCAAATCCAGAGGGATCAGACCTCCAAGCACTAAAGCCGCATCTATTGAAAGTGTTCGGAATGCGCACGACACACGTAGTGCACAGCGTCTGTACGTCGCATTCAAACCACGTACGTAACTGCTTTTCGAAAAAGCTTCTTTCCATACTGGTATCGCGTACAGTATTACAGACTTAACTACCGTGGCTAAGAGTTGCCTTCTGCGTTGCCGTGGACCTCGAGTATTGAGCATTATACGGGATAACGCTGTTGTAGCTTCTGCCGCCTTACGCTGCGCATACTCCAGATGAGCTTTGAACGTCAGTCGATGATCTATCATCACTCCAAGGTACTTTATGTACGGCTTAGATGCAATACTACAATTACCAACCTTTACATTAAGGCGTTCCACCCTCTTCCGACTACTGATCAGAACAGCCTCCGTCTTGTGGTCTGCTAGGCTAAGCTTCACAGCAGTTAGCCAATTCCTAATCTTGGATATTGCTATTTCAGCGGCTTCCTTAACTTCCGCTAATTGTTTTGCAACGACTACCACCGCGATATCGTCAGCAAACCCAACAATTGTTACTCCCTCTGGCACGCTCAACTCCAATATCGTGTTATACATCATGTTCCATAGGAGTGGACCAAGCACTGATCCTTGTGGCACACCTCCTGTCACCTCAAACTCCTTAGGACCCTCTGATGTATTGTATAACAAAACGCGTTCGCTCAAATAGCTAGACACAATCTTGTAAAGATATGCTGGCACCTCAAAAGTTCTGAAGGACTCTAGGATTGTCTGCCAGTCCGCGGAGTTAAACGCATTTTTCACATCTAGGGTGACAATCAGGCAATATTGCTTAGAGCCGCCCCGCCATCTTTTCCCTTCGATTGCTTTTTCTGCAATATCTTTAACCAGCTGCAGTGCATCACTTGTTGACCGACCCTTTCTGAACCCGTATTGCATGTTTGACATTCGCTCATTCATCGATGACAGCAATCGCTCCTTAATTATGAGTTCTAGAAGTTTACCTGCGGAGTCAAGCATACACAATGGTCGGTACGACGCAGAGCTAACTGGGTTCACGTCCTTTGGGAGAAGCACAAGTCGTTGGCGTTTCCATTGTTTGGGGAAGGTCCCTTCTCGCATGCATACATCGAATACGCTTCTTAGCAATTCCGTCTGTTTCACAGCGGCCACTTTGAGCGCTATATTTGGAACTCCGTCTGGTCCCGGCGCTTTATTCAGCTTAATTTTTCGAGCCGCTTGTATCACCTCGGACGTTGTAACCATTGGCACAGTTTCAGCATTCAGGTCTTCGCCCAGCGCTATTCTTTGAAAGCGTGGCTGTACCGGGAAAAGAGTTTTAACTATGTTGTCCATAGTACTGGGATCCGTTGGCTGTGTTGACCTCTTCAGCTTCTTCATCACAAGTTTATAAGCAAGACCCCATGGGTGGTTTTCGGCATCATCGCATAGTTCTAGAAAGCTCCTGTTTTTGCTATCTCGAATAGCTGTTTTTAACAATTTCCGCTGATTTTTGTAACGCTGCCTGGTAAGCTCATAATTGTCAGTATTTCTCGCTCTTTGACACAGTCTTCTTGCATGTACACACTCTTTTCTCAGGTTAGCTATACTTTCATTCCACCAGTAAGCTGGCTTGTGTCGCGTGCGGCTTTTTTTACGCGACATGGATGCGTCGCAGGCATATTTCATTCTCTTCGAGAATTGCATTGCAGCTTCTTCCGCCGTGCCGATTATGCTGGCGCCGCTTAGCGCTTGCATGAACATTTCGTGATCGAACGTTTCCTGCTTCCAGCAACAGCTTACCATTGCCGCTGTGCATCGATTCGCTTCCGGTCTCTTCTGAATTTCAATTTCTATCGCACGATGGTCGCTGTGGGTATAACAGCTGCTTATTCGCCACCCTGTCATAGAGAAGATCCCAGTGCTGATAAAAGAAATGTCGATCACTGATCCTACACCATTTTTTACTGAAGGTATGCTCAGAGCCTGTATTTAGGAGGATCACGTGTAAGGTGGAAAAAGCATCTAAAAGGGACCTACCTCGGGGATTTGTCCTGCTGGACCCCCTGCTGTGTGTGTGTGTGTGTGTGTGTGTGTGTGTGTGTGTGTGTGTGTGTGTGTGTGTGTGTGTGTGTGTGTGTGTGTGTGTGTGTGTGTGTGTGTGTGTGTGTGTGTGTGTGTGTGTGTGTGTGTGTGTGTGTGTGTGTGTGTGTGTGTGTGTGTGTGTGTGTGTGTGTGTGTGTGTGTGTGTGTGTGTGTGTGTGTGTGTGTGTGTGTGTGTGTGTGTGTGTGTGTTGGAGCCAGCGAGCAAGCGGTGCTCTAAGCAACGATTTGCGGTCAAGAATGTGGGAAGGTATGACAAACGTTAAGCGTTGCTCCACGGGGCCAAATTAAATAGCCTCCCGAAGGACGAACAGAAGCTCCGGGAGTGTAAATCTTTTGTATAAGTACTTTTTTGAAGTGATTTGGTAGTCATTCTTGAAGAAAGTCTAAATAACCATGGGAGAAAAGAAATAAAGAGTGATATCGTTGTCCGGGCCGAAGCTCAAAACTCAAGCTACTCAAATGAAAATACTAAAGAGGCGCACCGGGTCCCATGGGGGACCCGTACCACGTATACATACGAATGTACGGACCACGTATACATACGAATTCCTTCCATACAAGGTGGGGAACAAAAAGCCATTCAGTCGATTCATATCACAGTCAATGTTTTTCTTTACGTAGTCTGTAGTCTATAATGTGTCAAAACACATAATCGCCATATAAAAACCATGGCACTTTTATAAAATATTAAAATTTGCAACATTTGCAGCGCGGTGGCAGCACGTTTTCAAAATAAATAAAATGTTTTTGAACGCAAATCGAATGCGATTTTAAAATCAAAACAGAAGAAATAGAAAAATCATACACAAAAATAAAAGACAGAAATACATAAAAAATCTGGCCATCCACGACGAAAGCGCGACGAAAGCAAGGACGAATTTCGGGACAGCCGGATGGGTGAATGGGTGGCAACGTTAGCGACAAAGTCACCACGCTGATGGATGGAGAGATGGACGCCAAACGTGTCGCTGCTTTGCATGTTTACGATGAACTTATCAATTTGTTTGCCATCCTTGACGTTGCATGAATAATTTAAGCAGGATACCAGCAGCGAGCAGCTGCGCCTCGGACTGAACTGGAATCGGCTCCGATGTTGCGAGCATCAACAAAAATTGAAATATTTTGTGAATTCCATAAAAAGTACTCGTAAATACGTGAACTGAAGGAGAGCGAAAGGAAAGGGCGGCCGGGCAGAGCACTCGACTGAAAGCGAGAGTCTTTAGCAGAGGGACTTCAGCGCACTGGACTTTTAGTGGTTGGGGCAGCCCAGAAATTCGTCATGAATGTCCTCAGATTGAAGCACTGTTGAAGTGCTGAGAAATATTATTGATGACTTCTGTGCAGATCGCTCATCAGAGATTTTATGAGTCCTTCGAAAACGCATTAAATATTAATACAGTTGAGCAGCTACAGCAAACAGCTGTGCGGTTGAGTGCCGTGTGTTTAGAGCCACGTCTAAGAAGTCAGCCAGTCGCTGGGGGCTGGAATTCCTTTTATTTTCTGCTCCGAGGTACTCGTCGTATATGCAAACGTGGCGTGTGGCGACGACTCAATCCTTTGGCCAAGTCTAGAAACTCAACTGTCACACACAGCGAAATTCTACTCAATTGAAGACGTTCTGCCTACTTTTGATGTTGTTGCAGTTGTTGTTGGTGTTGTTCTGGTTTTCTTTTTATTTGCTTGGCTTTTTGTGGCTTTTTTTAGCCATCGCTAATGTAGTGTTTCAAGTTTTTTTTTTCTTAAAATTTACATAATAAAAGTGAAATAAATGTGATCTCTTCTTTACCTCTCTTTATCGTCCTTCTCTTCCGCATGTGCTTTAGTTTAAATCGAAAACATTTCATGGAATTTTTCCAAAATTCAATTCAATGTTCAAAAAAAGCAACCCAGGAAAAAAACAGAACCGGAAGAAAAAAGTGACATGAAGCTTGTTAGGAAAAAGACTCGAAGACTTCATATCTTTACATGGGAGTGATGGATGAGGTTGTATCTCAGGAAAGGCGCGCCACAAGCAGCGATACACCGAGCAATCTCTTGGCAGTTACCGCGGTCCAATGTCTGTCCAAGAAAAAAAAACAACAACAAAAACAGATAAAACAGATAAAAATAAATTATTAAATTTGTGGTTTTAAAGATGAATGCTTGAATTACAGATGTACTTCAATAAATTCTGAAGATGTTTAGATTAAATGTTTTAATGTTGTCGAAAAAGATCAGGAAAGAAATCTGGAATCACACAAAACTTTAACGAAATACTTTGTTCAATGTTTTGTTAATTGAAACACCTCACATTGGCAACACTGAAAAGTTGTTTGAGATGAGGATCTCCTTGCGGAAATGCAAGGCTGTGGTTAGAATAAATGGAAAGCACATTCTTTTGCAAGAGTCGAAAAAAGAATGAGGTGAAGAAACAAATTTGAAAAAGAGTTCAGTTAATTTTGAATAATTTTATAACATAACCCTTCATACAATTGTATTGCCTCCTCCAAGCGAAACGTTAAGCTTAGAATGTGTCTCTGTTTCTTTCTTAACAGCTCCATTAAAGGAAGTTGTACCTGTACCCGACCCTTTTTAACATAATGACATGGATGATGACTGAAATGATAAACTGACTAAATTGAAATAGCGACTTAAAATGATTTGAAGTGATGCCAACGGTATTTTTCCGTCCTTCATCTGTGTTGAACACGTATCTTTGCCCATTTAAAGGTAGTGTCACCATTTAAAAGCTCTTACATGGTTTATTTGTTTGAGCTGACAGACAAATAAGTAATTTTTCAATAGCAGAGACGTGTTACAAATGCCAAAAACCTTTTCTTAAATAATCTTTTATTTCCTTTAGATTCGTAAACAGTGCAAGTATACAAAAGTCACCATTTGGTATTCGACACAAGTGTTTTTAAGAAACGAAAATCATTGATTTTCCTTGACCTCTCTTCCTGGCGATGTGAATATTGATTCTATGAACTCGAAAAATCACGTTCGTAACTAGGCTGTTCTGGGTTATTTTCTCCACTCAACCTCTATAAGCACTCACACTTGACCCAAGATATACTTTAAATCGAGTATTGCTCCATTTTACTTTCCTATGATTGTGTTTCCCATTGTACTGAATTATTATTATTTACATCGTATGTTTATTATTCCTATTATTTTGATTTCTGATTTACTAAATTATAAATATTTCAAATGATTCATAAATCCTCGTAATATTATTATTCCTATTATTATGGTTCCACTTTTACTATATTATAAATACTCGAATTTCGAAAGATTTTAATATTTTCGTTTATAAACCATAAACGTGGTTATCGTTTATGTTTTATCATGTTAGATCTGATGTGATTTACGAGTAATATACTAAATTTCATGGTTAATATATGAAGTTTACTTTTTATTGCAGGAAATCGCGGCGATTCTTATCAGCTTCGATAAACATAACGAGTGGCAATCTAAAGAAGTCAGAACCAGGTGAGTCATGCCATCATAAATACAGTACGAAAAAAATAGATCATAATTACTGAAACTGTGTTCTTCTCTCTCCCCTTCCCTCACCCCGTCCTTATCTATTTGTCGATGGTCTGCTGTCGCAGGCCGAAGAGCGGTTCGCTGCTTTTGTATTCCAGAAAAAAGGTTCGATACCGACGGGACGGTTACTGTTGGAAGAAGCGCAAAGATGGTAAAACAACGCGTGAAGATCACATGAAGCTGAAAGTACAAGGAACGGAAGTAAGTCTTTAATATGTACATGGCCCATGGTTGGTCACTTATTTGCTGGTTGGCTGGCTGCATGTGTGTTGCTTGTGCATGTGTATCAGTTCTTCCCTGTATCGCTCTCGACGTGGGCATGAGTGTACTTAAGCAATTAGAGCTGAAGGAGGCGAGCAAGTGACCATCACAAGCGTTTTTCTGCTCCTGAGCATATTTAAAAGTGCGAAGCCGTAAAAGAAGTGAAAAGTAGCGCAATTTTTCAAGATTTGCCATCAAATTAATTTACTGGATATGAAGGGAGAACGTAGAAAGAAAGGAGAGAAAAAAAACAAGCGCAATTCGCGTAGGACAAAAAACAATTCCTTCTTCCTGTACGCTTGAGTTATGATTTCCCGGCGGAAACAACCACCCGAAACTGTTTGTTTGTTTGTTGGTTTGTCTCCTAATACAATAAGTCAAGGGTTAAGCAGCGTGTTTACAACAAGTCTGGAGAGTGTTTTTAGGAGTGAGTGTATCCAGAGTGGTCTGTAGTGTGTAAATAGCTCCACCCTGGAGGTCACAGAGGAAAAAATTAAAATTTCACGCCAATTCTTCTTGTTTGTTTCTGTTGTCGTTTTTGTTGTAGTTTTTGTTTTAGTTTTTGTTGTAGTTTTTGTTTTAGTTTTTGTTGTAGTTTTTGTTTTAGTTTTCTTTGTATTGCTGCTTAATCTTTTATTTCTTCTTGAAAATCGTTTTGTTTTGTCTAAGATTTATGCTATTCTTTCTTTAGGCGAAGTGATACAAATACAACGAAAACTCTACTAACAACAACAACGTCAATACGTCTTCTTTTATGTCTCTCTCTGTATCACTCTCTCTCTCTCTCTCTCTCTGTCTCTTTCTTCTTCATCTCACAACCCCCATTCTCACAACCAGTACGAATATTTGCCGAAATTTGTGTTGAAAAAATATCGAAATAGAATTAACAGTTCGCGGCGGTATCCAGCAGATCCATAGTGGATATGAATCTATCTTCATTTATTTTTTTTAAATTTTTAATATTTTCTGTTACATTTAAAAGGGTTGGATTTTGGCAGAACGCCGAAGATAGCAAATCTTTTTTATTTGCTATTTTTTCCCATTTGTTTGCTTTTTATCGCGGGAGTGTTTGCACTCGAACTAATTTATATATAATGTTTTTCTGTTCTCTTCTGCTCTCTCTCTCTTTTTAATTAAATAAAGATGTTGGTTGCATCCATCAATGACGCTCGTGGCATTATTTTTGTTGTTTTTTCTTTGAGTTGAATTTTAAAATTAATTATTTTAAAACGTTATGAGCTAGATTTTAACTGCTCTTCATTTCGTAATAACCGGACGTTAGTGGGTTTGAGTGGCACCCCTCCCAGCAGTTCGTAGGGAGGGGCCATCATTCTTACCGATCATTTTATAATTTATATACTCTTTGTTACAACTAATTTACACTGTGATTTTACTGTAATGAATACTATTCTTTTAGAGCCAACTATTTGCTTATATACTCGTCCGTCTAATCTAACCACAAATTGGTTACAACTTATTTACTCTGCTTTACTTTAAATTTCCAGTGCATCTACGGTTGTTATGTTCACTCAGCCATTCTGCCGACATTCCATCGCAGATGTTACTGGTTGTTACAGGTACAAAAACAACCATTTAGACATGCAATCAACCTCAAAACTTTACGACTTATTTTTCTTGTTTGTTTTCTGTGGTTTCTTAACCTCCAAAGAATCCCGATATTGTGCTGGTGCACTACTTAAATGTACCCTATCCGGATGACAACAAAATGGCGGTCATCGCACCGAGCATAACATTATGGGGAGATAAGAAGGAATGGACGAAGGAGGAGCTGGTTAGTCAGCTGAAACCGATGTGTAAGTTGAGGACAAAGAAATTGGATCGTAAAATTCCAAAATATATACGATATTTTCAACTTCACAGTGTCAAGTGTTACCTCGGACGACGATTCAGACTCCGGTAATGATATTGAGATATCGGTAGGTAGAAACTTTTGTGACTTTATGCGAGGAGTGGACGTGCTAAGGAACGTTTCTGCTTGTTCTTCTTGTTTCCTTTTTGTTTGCTCCCATGAAGACCGCTGAAACCGTGGAGTCCATAGTTTGCCAACTCATGGAGAAGCAGCGACTCTCGCGGCAGGCTGCTTTGGTCAAGCAGCTGGATTGTGGTTGCGGGGATTCGACGTGCATCGATGGGAAGTCCTGCTCCCATCCGGTGATGCGACGCACCGGCTTGTTGAAGAGTGTTTCGGAGAAGCGTGGGAGTCTGGGCGACGGCTACAATCAAACAACGACGACCGCTCCAAATGTGGTTGTTGGACCAAAGGTCAGTATTTTGCTTACAAATCAAGGAATGATGCTACAAATTCTGTATTTCTTTAGATTTATTCGCGTTGGCCTGATCGTCGTACTCGTGATGCAAACATGGAGGGTCATCATTATCAGCAGCAGCAGCAACATCATGCACACCAGCAGCAGCTGCCTCAGGAAGCAGCTATGAAATTCCATAAATTAATACAAACGCAACACAACGAACATCAGCAGCATCATTCATCGTACCAGCAACAGCACCAGCAACAACAGCAGCAGCAACACCAGCAGCAACAACAGCAACAGCAACAACAACAGCAGCAACAACAACAACAACAACAACAACAAAATTACAGACAGCATAACCACAGCAACGGCAACAATAATCATGCTGCCACACCTCATCATCATTTATTGGCCAACAGAAATAATTTAATTATACAGCAGCAGCACCATCATCAGCAACAAACTTCGACAAGCTTCAATCAGAATAATCAAATAAACTTGCAACGATTTGTAGCCAATCACAACAATAATAATAATAACAACAATAATAATAATTCACAAATAATAAATAACAATCGCCTGCAAATAGCTAAGACAACGATTACAGGAACAACAACAAGTTCTGCAGCATTGGTTCCAGAAGCAACGGCCGGAGGAGTGGCAGGGGGAGTGGCAGGCGAACTAATTGGAAATCAAAACCACATTTCTGCAAACACAAATAATTCCACACATAAAATCAACCGCAACAGCACCGAACTAGCATTGCAACCTCAGCAGCAACAACAACAACAACAACAACAACAACAACAACACCAGCAACAACAACAAAATTTAAATGATGCTAACGTTATAAATAATAACAGCGGCAGCAAACAACACTACGTTTACAACACTTCTATTAGCACTCACCATTCCATTGTACAGCAAGAAGAACTCTATAAAATGCAACAACAACAACAAGTACAAACAACAAAGAGCACACAGCAACAGCAACAACAACAACAGCGTGAGCATGCTTTGAATTCCAGTGTGCAACCGATGTGCATGTCACCCGAACATCAACCCTTAACGCCTGCACATGGCGCGGACAGCAACAGCAACAACAACCTCCCACTTTTATTGCTCAATGGCAGCAGCAGCAATATTATGCAAACTTCCTCCTCATGTTCTTCCAGCTCTTCTCCAGTGACTGTAGCATCTTCATCATGCCACTCATCATCATCGCCACACATTAAGGATGATAATGTTGTTGTCGTCGTCAATCACACACAATCTTTGTCCCCGTCATCATCATCATCGTCGTCGTCACCGGCATCAACCTCAGCAATAACACCCGTAAAAACGGAGGATTCAATTAGTTCGAATGAACCCCAAACCAAGTCTTCAATAGATGTTGACAATGCTTTGGCAACAACAACAAAAGAGGTGAGTAGGTCTCTTTTAAAATTATGCTGTAATGTCTAAATGTTAATGCTATATTTAGTTATGTTGTTAGTTAATATTAATCATATCTGGTGCATTAATTAGAGGTTAAATAAGTGCTCAATAAATTTTAATGTCAATACACGTTTAGTTGGGGTGAAGTTATATTTATAGCTGCTTTCATTAGATTAACGAGGTTAAGTGACTGTATTGTAAATTGTCTAAACCTCATAAGAATTCAATGTTTAAGAAGATTTTCGCGTCTCTTCTTCCAAGGTTTCAACACTTCTTGATGGCAATTCCTCCAGCAGAAGTTGCAACATCCAACAACAGCAGCAACCTAACAACGTATCTTCCAACAGCAACACTACAGAGTACAAAAACACCGACAGCAACACAAGCGGTTGTCAGCCATTCAGTGCTTCCCATGAAAACTCAAATTCCACAAACGAAGAGATAGAAACTGTCCAAGACTTGGATACGAGCTCTCACCCAACCATTGGCTTCGAATCGATGGAAACCAATCTCGATGTTGGTACTGTTGGTTGCAACGAAGCAGTTGTAACAGATCATGAGCTCCACGATGCGCTGGGATTTTTTAATGAAACACTCGATCTCTCCCAGGAGGATATTCAGCGTACGCTGATTGCAAATTTACCCTTTGATACGGCTGCTCGGGAAGTAAAACACGATGTTGCCGGTGACGACACCAGTAATGGTAGATCTCCTTTATTGAACTCGATGGCTTTTATGACACATAGCTGCGCTACAAATGGTAGTCATGCTGTTATTGCTCTGCAGAATCATGCGGATGGCTCACAAGCTGATGAAAGCGATGATGTTTTCGTTAATCTGGATGCTTTTGATATGTTGGTGGAGTTCCCCGAGTTGGATCTGGATGATAAGCAAGCTCTGTCACATGCAAGTTCGGAACAGGGCTCCGTTCAGCTGCATGAGCTGTCTCACGTGAATAGCAATAACAATGCAGACATCCTCATTTCCAATGAAGGCACCCTCATTTCCAGTACTGAGGGACATCATCTATACAGTTGCGAAGTTGGTGGCGAGAAGAACTGCAACAGGAAACTTCTGCATATTTGCGATTTCAGTCCCGAGTGGTCCTATCCGGAGGGTGGGGTTAAAGTTCTAGTAGCCGGTCCCTGGACCAACGTGAATGCTTCCTACGTGGTGCTCTTCGATTCGTTGCCAGTGCCAACGTTGCACGTGCAAGAAGGCGTCTTACGTTGCTACTGCCCCGCCCACGAAGTGGGATTCGCTACACTTCAGGTGGCCTGCGATGGGTATGTTATATCCAACTCCGTCATGTTCGAGTATAAGCTGTTGCCTTGTCCAGAGGCGCCTTTCGATATGGCTTCCAGCGACTGTCTGTACAAATTTACGCTGATGAATCGTTTGTCATCCATTGATGAAAAGATGCAAATTAAAACAGAGTTGGTGAGTGCATCACATGATATGAACGAGATAATAATGACGACAAAGAGGAGGTTTTATTGATTCTAACGAAAGTATATCTTGTTTTTTCATCTTCTTAGACCGAGCAACAGTCTTTGTACTCGCAAACGAACTTTGAGGACAAACTCGTCAGTTACTGTAATCAATTGATGAAAGCCGCTTGGCGACCAAACCTGTCCAGTTCCAATTGTTGGACAAGCGGCTTCAAAGGCATGAGCTTGCTGCATTTGGCCTCGGCTCTGGGCTACACAAAGCTTGTCTGCACCATGCTAAATTGGCGTACAGAGAATCCAAACTTTATATTGGAGACTGAAATCGATGCACTGAGCCAGGATATCTACGGTTATACACCGATGGTAGGTTGAAGAAGGGATAAAGCCCTTTATAAACAATGTACTATACATCTACCATTCTTGTTCTTTCAGACGTGGGCCTGTGCTCGGGGTCACACTGAAACCGCTTTGTTACTCTACAAATGGAATCAAAATGCGTTAAAAATACGAAGCTACGCACAACAGACCCCTCTGGATGTGGCTACTCTGAAGGGGTAAAATTCAAAAATAATATTTTTCTCAAAAGTTCAAAGTTTAAAAGATTTCCGATTTAATTTCATTTCTATAGACACAAATCGTTGCTTCAAGAAATCTATCGTTTAGAATACGAGCGCAATAAAAAGTGCAGCAAATCGAGTTTGTTGAGCAGTTTATCTTTAAACCTTAATAATAGTGTAAGTCTTTTCTTATACACCTTTTTTTATCTAAATAATGCTGATGTTTTCTGAGTTGAATGATGCGAAATATTCTATTGATTAAAAACTCTTTCTTGCATTCAGTTAAGCGACAAAAAGAAAGTCAAAATCGAACAAAATACAACGGAGGAACTGTATGATGATAAGTTGGCCGATAATCTGGACATTAGTGGACAGGAAGCTGGACCATTTGGCACGCCGCCGCGAAGTCATGATGGTGTATTTCTTAGACCAGTGGCAGTGGCGAGGTGAGTTGACACAATTGATGATGGACCAAATTTAATGGATTCTTTGAATGTTTCTCATTTCCTGTAGCAATCAAAGCCCGCCAAGTTATAGCCGCTTCGCGAAGCGTTCATCCGTTGATAGTGGCATTAATATGGATATACGTGGTAAACCTGGCAAGTCCTTAAAGGATATGACACGTTTACAAAGGTATTTATTAATGATTAAATTATGAACACAGTGTGATTATTATTAATTTATTGTGATCGTCCTGGAACTATTGCAGCTTTGATGTTAATGATCATTTCTCAGAGACGATGGCATCTCCTCTTGACACTTTCAACACAACGAATACAGTAGCGAATTCCTTGCTATCTCCACTGCGAAAAATGGATTTTGCTCTGTGTAAGTATGTTCATCAAGAGTTCAAGAAGTGACCATATTCGTAAGATATATAAAAAGGACTGTTTGGAACGCGTTGAACGCTTTGGTTACTTTTTTCTTTATATTTACTACTTTTTTACTTTATTTATTCTATTGTTTGAAAGTTTTTGGTTTTTTTTGCATCTACTTATTTATTTTATTAAAGAAGCTTTAATTTTAATATATTTTGAAAAATTTTGTATATTTTAATTCTTTATTGATACCGAATTCGTACTATCTTTTATTAAAAAACAATAATAAAATAATTCGTATTGTTTATAATTTTTTAAAATTAAAATTTGTATGTTTGTTTGTTGTTCTTTTTTTAATACATTAGGCGAAGTTTCCACAGGCGACAAAAGTCCTTTAACCGACAAAGAACACGACGACGATTCATCAACGCTTAATAATGATGACGATATCTCCGATGTTGTTTTAAATAGTGAAACAGATGGCGTTGTAGGTCAGTTCATTTGAGGATTCTTTTTTAAAATTAAAACTACAATACATACTCGTACATACATAATTATTAGCAACACTAACACACACAGATTAATAAATGTCGTTCTATTGTTGTTGTCGTTGTTATTGTTGTTGTTATGATTACATCAGTGTGTCTGTGAGTCTTAGCGTGTGTGCGTGGGTGTGTTTATTTATGAGATTATCTCAGCCGGCAAACAACTTTTTGCTGACCTCATGTGATGGATGTCTCAAAGAAGTGTTTCTAAACTTTTAAGTTTTCTTACTGGGATGTAGAAGTGGGTCTGGATGTGTTTAGTGATGTGTGTATGTCTTTGTTGTGCGTTTGTATGTATGGTATGTGCTCTCTTTAGGTTGGTGTGATGTGCTTTCGTATTTATGTAAATAAATTAGTGTTGTTTTGTTAACATCTAGCATATTTTTTTTTGGTGAATATTTTCGAAATATACTAACTCATTTGTACAATTTTCTCAACGACTAAGTAAACTAAATTTTTATTGTACTAACGATAAACTTAACGACTAATCGCATTAATACTAACTAAAGCATTTTTATATGTGTGTAGATACAAAAACAAACAATCTATATATATTAGTAGTGTTATGGACTTCGAAAACTAAAATCCAAATAATATTTGTGCATGTGTGTTACGATAACTGTTATACATAAAAGAGTTTTCATTACGAAATGTCAGGTTATTAGTTAAGTGTTAATAACATCTAAAGTGTAAGCCCACTTATAGGCCTCCCCCGAAAGCCAAAATACCCTGAACAACGTGAAGATGTGTGGCAAAAGTACTCGTATTTTTCTCTATTTCGAATATGAAACCGAGGAGTTTTGATAGAAACTGCAATAATTGTATATTAAGTTGATGTATGTAATGGAAAATAAATCTGTTGTGACGAATGAAACGCAAATGAGAAATAATCCAATGAAACGATGTTCTTCATCGCTAGAAATTATTGCTGACAAAAGAACTTAGTAGATGTTCTTACTAATTAATTGTTTGTGTTAATCTTTAGTGTTTGTTGAACAGTTCATTAATACACACCCCCGAAAAACCAATCCAATCACCACCCTCCCCCCGCCCCCTTCTTTGGTCTCGCATTAATCGTCTCTCTCATCCGCTTGAGTTTCACTGCTTAATGAAGTTGTGGGGTACACTTAATTGTTAAAAAAGGCTTGTTGCTGTATTCTTACACAAACAATAATGTTTCCTTTGTGTTTATATACCAGTACAATATACATAAGTGTAGCATCATTTCTTATATATATGTGTCTGTATACCAGTGTACCATATTGACTTACATATGTATACTTAAATGTGTGTGTCGTTGTCTTTCCTGAATCTTAAGCAGTCCGAATTTGCTTTCATTTAATTCTCCCTTTTTAGGGGATTCTGATGCCAAAGTACTCACACTGGCCGAGCACATTATAGCCGCCATGCCGGAGCGCATCAAGGTAAGGGCACGCACTACGTTCTCCTCGTAAAAATTGTCAGTTAATTTGCCATTTTCCCCGTTCTAATGCTCACCAGAATGAAGCTGATGAAATGATGGTACTCGGCAGTCCAATGGGTGAAGCCCATAATTCTGAGTCCTCAGGTTTAACGGACAGCTTCATGGATCCCCTGCTCGACTCCTTGCCGAACACTCACTTTGACAGCGACTTCAGTTTGGACTTCAACGATCACAGCTATCGCTATCATGACGTCAGCACGCCGTGCTCCAGCCTGAGTCCAGCCAGTTCGGGGCCATTGCAATCACCAGCGAGTTATTCTTTGTTGGGCGCTGAGCCGTCCGTCAATTCGCCCAGTCCGCCACCGTCAACGAAGCAGCTGACAGAGTTTCTACATGCGTCCAGCAACAGTCAGTGTCCCTTCGAAACCGACTTCTCACGCTTGACCTTAACTGGTAGGTTGCTTCATCCTGTTAGTGTTACTGTTTTTGGAGTAAATCCTTTCTAACGCTTCTCTTCTCTTGTCCTCTCCTTTGCAGACAGCGAACAGCGCGAATTATACGAGGCTGCCAAGTGCATTCAGAAGGCTTACCGCTCCTATAAAGGACGTCAAAAGTTGGAGGAGCAGAATAAAGAACGTTCGGCCGCCATCGTGATACAGAATTACTACAGACGTTACAAGCAATACGCTTACTATCGACAGATGACCAGCGCTGCGTTGGTCATTCAGCATGGTTACCGTTCGTATTGCAGAAACAAACGATTCAAGAAGTCGCAGCAGAGCACCATCAGCAGCAGCCGCAGCCGGATCAGCAGCTTCAACAGTCAGAATAACTCCAGTAGCACTTCGCAGTGTCTTTCATCATTTTACGATCACTACAAAAACGATCAACAGCAGCAGCAACAGGAGATGTTTAACTGTCAATCAATCACTCCGAAAGAGACCAGTCCATCGGGACCTTTAAAGTAGGTCTCTCCAAAAAATTAGCACTGTTTTTCTCTTATGATTCATTTGTATGTATGAATGAATGAACATATGATTCATATTCCTTCCAGACGAACTTATTCACAATCAACGCAAAATCAAGCTGCCCGGAAAATTCAACAGTTTATGAGACAATCGAGAATCAAGTAAGTGATTTTTTAGTAGCAGCTCATCATTTGTGGCTAACATTTTAGCATCTGTCTTTTGTAACCGAATGTAAATGAAATCTGCTACAATCACTGGTGGCACGTTTATAATTTCTTTCCGAAAGTTTTGGGTTTAACAATTTTAACATAGCATTCATTAAAATTCACTAACTTTAAACACCATTCCACGCAAGCATTTGGGATGGAAATGACATCACCTTGGTAAGGCTTCAATTGCAAAACGTGTGAAAAAATATTTGTATTAAAGCTTCTAGAGTAGTGTAGAGTATGTCCTTCATTTCATCTTAAATGTTTTCCCACTAACCATAATATTTGTATAATTATATAATATTTGTATAATTAAGTAACTGTAGTTAATTAGGTAAAACAAAAATCAGTTTTATGCTAATTAAATTATCGTGAATTAAAACTACTTGAAAAAACGACTCCACGCCTCCTTCTGTGCTTTACAGACGACACGACAAACTTAATAAACCTCTTCAGCTTCGGATGTAGGCTACAAAAACTAGATCAAAAGTAGTATTTTTCACCCACTACATAATTTAACTTTGATCTGTCAAACTTATTCTTGTCAATGCTCCAATCATCACAAGAGATTAAAACAAACCTCTTAAACTTAATAAACAAAGAATTAGTTTGTTCAGATAGTTTTGTGTATTTCTATTGTTAATGCATGTGAACATTTTTAGTTTGAATACAGTACTACATGAAGGCAGTATTACTTTTATATACCTAATTATTCTTCACTACTTTCTATACTAATCTAGACTACAGAAAGAACGAGCCGAAAAAGAGAAGCTGGTGCACCAACGCAGGGCGGAGTACCTTCGAAGCTTGCATTTTCAAGGACTACAGGAACTTGCTTGCAAACCAGAATTAAGGTAGATCCCTTCATAATCAACCGGATTTATTTATTTTAATTAATTAATTTTCACGGATTTCAGTGAAGGACAGCAAGCGAAAGTAATCCACAAGCAACAGTAGCAACCAACACGTTCTCCCTCGAAATTTTAAACGCCTCCTATCCTACTTAATTATAGCTTTACTAACAACTGTTTAATTAGAACGTTTAACGTTAAGATTAAAAGCAAAACGTTTTTTAAAACTTTTCTCACAGTTTTTGTGAATCTACTGTATCTACTGCACCGAATGTTTTAAATTACTACTCTATAAGCACCAATTCTTAAGAATCGATCCAGTTAAATGACTACATTTTTAGTATATCTACATACTTAGTCGTAATTTTATTTTTAAGTCTCACTCTAAACGAAAACGTAGCACGTTCTTCCCTTGCGTAGCATGAAGAAAGAATGAAGTGAATTCTATTTATTTACTATACTATTTAATACTATACTGGAATAGAGAGAAACACAAATTAAAAGCAAAACTAAACAAAAACTAAAAAACCAAAAAAAATATTGTAACCTTGCAACTATGAACTTAACTTTGACTTTGAAAGAACACTTATTAAAAAAAAAGCCTTTAAACTTGACATAATGCATAAAATAGTGGAACATATTTGTATATACCTAACTTTTTTTTATTAAATAGCTTAGTTAAAAAAATTTTCTAATTGTATAACATTAAAAGAATTTAATTGAAACTAAAAACTTTGATAGCTTGTTTCTTAAAAACTTAAAAGTCGAATCTTCTCCGCATTATAATCTAAAAGAAAAACATAAAGTGATGAGATACGATAACACTTAGTTAGTTAATAAATTTACATAATTAAAAAAAACACACATACACATAAACTTCCTCTCACACATCTACACAGAGCTACATATGGATGTAGCCACGCATGTATTATGTATGTATTCTAAAACAAGTTTAACAAGTAACAAGTTAATTGAAAGATGTGATTTATTTAGTGTAAATATAATCGTAGTAAAACTACTACTACAACTACTACTACAACTACTACTAACTACATAATTAATTATTATGCAAAACTTATTTCTAATTATTAATCTATTTAAATTTTTCAAAAACCACACAACTACTTATTATTATATAATAAAGAAACGAATATTTAGCGTGAAGCAGCAGGTACTTAAAAATTTCAATAAATTTCTATGAAATTTCTATTGAATTGATGTTGAAATCCAATTAAAAGAGAATTTCTATAACAACAACAAAAATCGAAAAGAAATTAAAAAATTAAAGCGAATTCAGATTCAAGCTTACTTAATGAAGTAAGATAAGAAAGAAATTCAAATTATGTAAGTATTAAAAGAAAAAACTTGGCAAACCAATAATGGACTAACTTTAAATAAAAAAGCAAATTTACTCTTCATATTTTGAAAATTCTAAAAACTCTGAATAACAAAAAAAGCATGTAGAAAATATATAAAAAACTACATACATATATTTAAATATTTAATGACTACAATAAATGCATTTTCAAAGTTGTTTTCTTCCGTCCACATTGTTAGCTTTCATAAAACAAGCCGAAAAATGTTAATAAAGTATAAAAGTTAAATTATATAACAATAAATATAAAAAATACAGCAATAAAGACAGAAATTAAAAACCAAATCTTGAAGAATTACAATTTAAGAGCCACACAAAATCTTTAATAGTCGTAACGGTTGGAATTTTAAGATTACAATACTTTGGCAAATACCTCTAATACACTCAGTCTGTCTAATTGTCGGTTGGTTTGTCTATCAGTCAGTTTGTCAATCGTGTGTTCAGTTGTTCTGTCAGTCGACGCTTGAAAAACGAAAATGCGTTTATTCATTATAGGGCTGGTATTCAGTCATACGGAGTTAAGGTACAGTTAGTCGAGATGTAACGTAACGTGTCAGCTGATCCAACCTAATTTTCGGCTTCCACTGCAAATGTTTATGGATATATTAACAACTGCTCACAAAATAGGTTTGAACAGCCGTCATGTTACGTTACGGCACGACTAACGAACTCTTTACTCGGTGTAGTCGGTTATCGTCGTACTGCTTCTCATGAAAATACAAACAAAACTGACCCAAGTAATTAATGATGAACGAAGTATATGAAATACTAAACATAAATGAAATAGTACATTATTATAATCCAATCCATCAATCTATTCATTAAGCATTAACGCTCACTGCTGCATTGCGTTATGGTAATGATTGCGGTATATACCGGATACCGGACAACCACCGGAATCACTATCGTACCGCATGTCGTACGTGTGCGTTAAATCAAATACAGAAACACAGATGGAAAATAATTTAAATTCTTGTGGAAGAAAGTCATTGAAAGGAACGTTTACTAGATGGCTGTGAATTCCTTGAATTAGTAGAAATGCTTACAATAATTGAAACAATTTTGATGTTTTTCTTCTTCGCCTACTTAAATAAATTTTCTACTTATTTTAATATTTAGTAAATTTCTGTTACAAGCCATGTGATGTTTTTGTCTATTGTGTAAGATTTTATATTTTAATTAATACATTTATGTGAATTCGTTTAGTTTCATCTAATAAATGAACAGTAAAAACAACAACAACAAAACACTTACAATTCATACTTAAGTACCTAAGCCAGCCATTCGATGGTAGTAAAAGCAAAAAAGAAAAACAGTACACGAACATTTTAAACTTAATACTTCTAAAATAAACGAATGAAGAATATAAAACGAATATAAAAAGAAGGTGAAAGTATTGAATTAAAATTGGAATGTGAATTTAAAATACCAAAAATTCTTATTGTAAAAAAACAAAAACTTAAATAAAATGGGGATAATATTTTACCATTTCCCATAGTAGTTATGTAAAATAAATGGAAAAACTATTAACTATCCACTTAAACTCTTAGTCAGTGCCGAGTAACACCGATTTCAATGTCACTGTAACAGTAAATGTAAAATATCCACTTGTTAATTAACTATGCTAAAAAACCGAAGCCAGAACAGAAAGAAAAAGAAACGACGCTAAAAAACAATTCAGAAAATAAAACCAATTAAGTGAGCAAACACAAAATCTGCAAAGCTTTAAATAAAATTATTAAAGCGCAAGAGTTCAGAAGAAGAAAAGAACACAGATATTTCCATAATACTATACTACAATAAAATGGAAAACCATAAGAAATCGTAGTAGTAATGAAAGACTTCAGATCCTTTGACTTAAATACAAAACGAAAACAAAATAAAATAAAACAGAACAACAAAAGAAAAACCAAAATAAAAGACAGAAACTAAAAAATTATAAAACAAACAAGTATTTTTAAAAATCATATCCTCCATTAAATATATTTATTGTTAAAGTTCTTAAATCTCTCTGTGAACTTAACACTGACACTTAACTCAACTTAATAAATTACTAAATGCAACTTACTAAAAAGAGAAAAAAATGAAAAAACAACAAAATATATACAAAAACAGTTTGATTCGACTTTTTTCTTTTTACTTTATTTTAGAAATTTTAAAACAATTACTTGTTAAATAATAAACGAACTTGAAAAAAGGTATTTACATGCATATATAATATATTGTATATCTATTAGTTTATATCAATGAAAGCTGAAAACTAAAAATTCTAAAAACAAAACTAATTCCGATTCTGTAAATTGTATATGATTCAAAAGTTTTATTAAAATTCCAGAATTAAAAAAACAATAACGAGTCTTTTAAGTGTGTTTTATTCGGTATGCCTTCGAGGACAATAATTCGGGTTCATGAACTCATGTTGAGAGAACGTATCTTGAACTTTAAAACAGCCGACTAAGTAACTGAAACTACTGAAATATCCCAGGTTTTGAATGAAAGAGAATTCGAATTGAGAAGTAAGAATGAAAAGAAAAAACGTATTTGATCGGAAGAGTACGGTTCGAAATGTGAAAGGAAAATAATTATTGACCTAAATAGAAAGACATTTTATGCAAAGCCTTTTAAGAGTTTATACGGCGTATGGAAGGACAGACATTGCTTTGTCGGTAGGACAAAAAAAACCCAAAAATAGATAATAAGCCTCATTCGAAGTTCCTTTTAAAAATTAATAAGAAGAATAGAAACCCGAAAATCCTTTTTAAATATCCGACATGATGTTATGATGATGTTATTGTTGTTGTTGTCCTTCCTCGTTTTCCCCTTTAAACCTGAAATAAGTGTTCCTCAATAAATTGCGGCGTTTTCGTACGTTATTTCAAGTCTCTCCAATTAGTTTCCAATTTGTCTCTGGTGTTTGATAATAAATTGATTAAACAAGAAACAAGGAAGGAGGACGCAGGATGAATGGACAGGACTGAGCCGAATCGATCCCCTGGCCACACTAACTGAAGTGGCGCCAATGATATCAATATTTTATCATTCACTGAATGGGTTTGAGAAAAACCGAAGGAAGGAAGGTGTTTTTTAATATAAGGAAAAATGTTTCATAAATTATTGATGGCGTTCAAGTGACGTATGCGACGCACGGTGAGATTGCATATGTCGGTTTAGAGAGAGCTGGAAGGGATCAGTTCATCGTTTCCAGCAGCACATTCGGTTACCTGCTTCACAGAGGTCGAGAGTACATGATCCTCTTCCTTTACAGTACCTTTTTCAGGGCCAACACAAGACGCTGGCCCTCCTTCTTCTCTTCCTTTTTTGTCGTTTCAACTCACCTTTCTTTTCTTACTCTATTTCTCTCCAGCTGTTGAGTTGGTCATGTGATCCTTCATATTGTACGTACTACGGATAGTTTTGTTGTTATTTCTTTTGTTTTATTCTTATTCTTCTTTTGCTCGAATTGCATACGCAAGATAAACGCACGAGTTCAGTTCGTTGCTTTTTCATGGCAGTCCTAACAACAATAGTAAAACCACCAACAACAACAACAACAACAACAACAACAACATCAGCTACAAAAACAACAGCAAATGAATACATTTTCTCCCAATTAACACTTTACTAACAAGCTACAAGAAAGAAAGAAAGATAATGGATGGCATTTGCAATGCATTTTAACTGAAAAGGTGTTGACCACGCCATTGTTTCGTAATTAATATATTATTGCGAAGAATTGTTGTTGCATCGCTAACGAGACTAACGAGCAGGAAAGACAATAAGAAAACTAATATGATGTATCCAATGAAATGATATATTATATCTACAAATATTAGTTAGCAGATATCAACTAATTGTAAGGCTTTGAAACGAAAGCTGACAAAAGTGGAATAACCGCCGCGAATTCTATATCATTGTCCGAAAAAAACCCATTATAAAGTCGATGATTTTGGCCAGGATATACGAGTGTGAATCCCATTAATTTTCGTTACTAATTCTTGATTGGTTCATGAAGTGATTCGAAGGAATTCGATTTAAAGCCAAATCTAGTTACGAATTTCATTTATTTCTTTAGATTTAAACTAAGCAGCTTTCTTTATAGTCTGAATACATGCGCAATTCATATATTGTACATGAGAGCATTCAAGAAAAGGATAACAAATTCAAAATCTTTCGTTTAGCCAAACAAGCTGAAACTGAAAAATTAGTGATGGGAGCATAAGCTTAATAATTTAAACTTCATGAACTTCAAAATTTGATTCTAAAAGTTTAAAAGTTGAAGGTTAAGATGTCATGGATGTAAAGCTATTAACGGATAATACTTGGTTAATAGTTCTGAATCAATAAATGAAGAAAATCATTAAAAGTAATTAAAAAAGGTGTTGTATTATAATTAATATCGGTGTTATGAAGTTAATTGCCACCATTCGACGTAGCAAAGTCAACAACTACTCAGAACCGTACACTGGCTGGGATCTTGTCTCTTGTAAATAACAGGTATTTAAAATGTCTATTAAAGGTAAACTTAAGAGACATTTAATATTTTAATATGCGTATTAAATTAAAGATAGATAAAGACGATAAATATTAAAAGTCGGGGGAATCGAATTCACATACGATTCATGTGAATGAGATTATTAAAATTACTATATTTCATTATTAATGACCTTTTAATAACACGACAGAAATTTCTAACATAACAAAAGACAAATAATTGAAGGTTTTTCAGACATTGCAACCATTTTATATCATGTTTATGTCATTTTTATATAATGTTTTGCTGTGTGTATTATCATCAATTATCGAACGTCGCCCTCGAATCATCAGTGTTTTCTTTATGGTAGTTATAATGAAGATTTTCTATACTTAATAAATAATGTTTGGAAGTATCATTTGACAGAAGTGGGAGTTGATGTGATATAAACAAAAGTATCGAATGTCAACACTTCAAATACGAGGTACTACAGACAATCATCAGTATCATCGACATTATCAACGTAAGCATCATCATTAACGACATCCTCATCATCATGGTCATTAACAACATCATCATCATTATCAACATCATCATTTATCAGTCAGTCACTACAGTTTGATTGATTACGTTCTGCCATTGTTTGTTTTCTCCCAGATTTGATTCTTAGATTCTTTTAATGGGAATGTATTTCAGTTTTCAGTGTAATGCACGAGTATTTCGCAATGTGAGCGGTGTTAAAACGTTGTTTTTTTATCTCTTCCGTTCATCGTCCGTACAAAATCGAGGTAATTGCATACCTTCTTTCAGCCAGGAAGTAAGGTTTACGGTTTTCCACTTTCACACTCAGTTCACCGAGCATCCAATCCAATCACTCGGTCGCAACTACAGCAACAACGCGCAACAGCGATGCGATGATATTACGAAATACATGCATGTCAACCATTTGCGCATTATTGAGATATTCACAGATTTGTTGCCTGTCTGCCTGCACGTCGCTTGGTTGGTCTGCTTGGGTGCTTGGTTGCTTGGTTGCTTGGTTGCTTGTACGAATGATGAACAAAACAATCGCTGATATGAATCGAAATGTGAAACCGAAAAGTGACGCTACTTGTTTGCAACAATAAAAAAAACGAACAATAACAACAACAACAACGAAAGCCATTTTCAGTCGTTTGTTTATTTTTTCCTAATTGAGGATCATTACTATTATTATTATTTGTTTATTACTCAGACGTTGAAAGGGGGCAAAATATAAAACAATCTCTTTTTTTTAATGGTTCCGACGAAATTTAATTGTTTATGGAAATTAATGAAAAAAACGCCACCGAATTAAGTGCTTTTGAAGTACGAAAAGTTATGTTTGAAAAGAACGCAATCACAATTTTTGTGAAGCTCTACAAAGCTACGAGTAGTTCAAGGTTCCAAGATTTTTTAATGGCTACTTTTAGATTTTTAGTTTTTATAATCTACACTGAAGAAGATGGTATATCCAGCTTTTTCTTGCATTTGCAACCCATACAAGAAGGCGTGGCTAGTATGGAAAAGTATAAAGAAGAAATAAAAATACAAGATCCTTGATCATCGCCATCTCCTGAGTCAATTTATCTAAGTCTGTAGTTACTGGATCTCTTTAATACATAGATTTATAAAAACTTGTTTCCGATCGTATTATAATCGAATTTCTAAGAGAATTTCCAATAAAATCGAATCTATAGTTTATCCAGTCACATGATATTTTCAAAAACTTTCTGGGTCACAGATTGTTGCCATGACCTCCATTAAGTGCTTTGCAAAAACTTAACAAAAAAATAAAAAAATTATACTCGTAAAGTCTACGATTTTAATTTTCAGTACAGAAAACTACAAGTTTTTTAGTGACTAGCTACGGCGATGAATAGGCAAAAAAAAACAAATGTTTTAGCAACATTTAGACGCTGTTTAAATGACGATTTTTTAATTGATTTATCGAGTCACATTTTTGCTGAGACATGCAAATTTTTGTTTTAGCAAAAGATATCGCCACAGATAAAGCAACCAGTGAAGTATGATAATTAAGAAGTAAGGGCGGAACAAGGCGAAGAAGAAGAAGAAGGAGGAGGAGGAGGAGGTGGAGATATAAACATACAAATGACAGGTTGAGAGGTCACTAAATAGATAACATGTACGAATGTGAGATTTCAACAGATGTATCGATACTACCAACATTGTTAACGACTGAAATATGTTCTCTCTTATGATGTGTTAATGATTTATTATTTTTTTTATATTTTATTTATTTTTTTACTTATTTTTTTTATTTCTAGTTATTAAGACTTTCGACTTCAGCACTCAGAATCTTGTATATTGAATTTGAATCTGTAGTTATGAGGAATTATTATAATGAAGATATAAAAATATCATGGATTTTTATTAATTAATTTTATTTTATTTTATTGTATTTTATTTTATTAGCTAAAGTCAACAAATGCAAGATTTAAACTGTTAATGTTAGCTACTAAGCAAATATTGTTGTTAGCAAATTTATTGCTAATAAATTTAAAATTTATAGCTTTGCGAATTTACGAGTATACTATATTGCGTAAATTTTCATTATTTATTTATTTTAAATGTTGATTGAAAGTGTTGACTGAGAGTGTTGATTTTAAGTGTTGATTTAAAGTATTTATTTAAAGTATTTATTTAAAACCTGAAGTGAGTCTACTTTAAAAGTGTGTTTACTTTAAAGTGACGTCTTTCATCATTGAATAAAAATGAAATTTTAATATTCTTTATTTATTATTATTTCATATTCATATTTAAACTAAATAATTATATAATAATACTAAGGGCCAAGTCAAAGTCTAATAAATAAATATATTATATAAACTATATTATAATCAAAGCATTATACGAGTTTTTGAATTAATTTCAAAATTCATTTAACAAGATTTTTACTTAATGCGTTATAGCAAAGAATTCGGTAGCCTAAAAAGGTGATAAATGATGTTTTGCAAAGAAGTTGCTTTTAAGTTTTTCTAATTAACCAAGATTAATTGTGGTTTTTTCTTGTTTTTTTGTTCTTTCGGCCAAACTTCTTTCAGCGTGATTGACACCTTGAATGTCAGCGACGACGCATCGGACTCCAGCGCCAACGAGTATAAATAGGAATATATGCTCGTTGCCAGCGCCAGCAACTTAATGCTGCAGCAACATGTTTCAGCCGGTGTTGCTGTCTACTGGCAGCCAAGACGTCTGAGCGCACATCGTCACATGTTGCCGTCGGTCATTTGTGCAAAATCTTGATGCTCGCGTCTAAATTACGGTCCAAAATTATTATAATTCTAAATGCAAATAAGCTGAAACCACAAATAAATAAACATGCTCGTATATGAACAAAATGGAATAAAATAGCAGCACAAAAAACACCTTCAACATGGTTGTTAATTATTTTAACTGACGGCGAAGAGGAGGCACGGAGGCACTCCGTCGAATGCATGAAATCATTGGAATTATCTGTAAATTTAGTGGAAGGAGTTGCAGCAGATGATTCTTTGAGAAGAATGTTAATAAAATTATACGGTGCTCGGAGTACTGCTGGACGGTATGCTGCGGGCAACATCGAGGTTCACGAGGTGCCTAATCAAGTCAATTCGGATAAATTTACGGATGGTAAACATTCACGAGACGAGTTGCGTAGTCGGGCGCTTCAAGCGAGTAGCAACACAGCGCGAGAGAGGCGACCGACCTCACAACAAGTGTTGTTTCTGGTTTCTTATTTTTATTTTTTTTTATAATTTTTTTTATAATTTTTTTTTTTTTTTTTTCTATGGCGCTAACAGAGTACAGAGTTTTTCAATTATAAGGCAAATTCTGTATTATCGAAGTAATTGTTTTTATAGTCTTCAAAATTCTGGACAAACTCTCTATGATCAACACCAAGAATTCATGTAATTTTCTTTAGTTTCGAGCTAATGAAATACGGACAAATTTGTAAAATAAAATCCAAGATTTTTATTGCGTTTCCCAGAGAGGATTTGAACATATCTCAACGTCTATTCCAGTTCTTCACTTTAAAACGTTAAGCGAACAAAATGCCAACGTTTAATTCATTAATTTGACAGGTGAGGAGCTTGTTGCTAATTGAATTCATGAAGAGTGGCTTGAATGGAGTGGAATTCATGAGGAGCACTCAGATGTCTAAACATTTAAGCGTCCAACTACTTTCTAACAACAACAACAACAACAACAATAACAGCAACAACCATCCATGCAATAAAATAATCAGAGACAAAAATTTAACAATTTTATTAATAATGATACATCCTCATTTTTCATTACATCGACGCCGATTTTAATGGAGTTAATTGCGAGCTTCAAATCGATTGTATTTTCGACATTCGCAGAAACGTGACGTGATGGAGACGTGGAACAACTAAATAACAACAACAACAACAACAACAACAACAACAATGACACAAACAACAACAACACAAACTACTAAATGATACAAGCAAAGCAACATAAAACGAAAAAGCCAAAGCATTAAATTTAAAGTCAAATAAACAAACAATAAAACACATCGTTGATTAGAGGTTTTAACATACAAAAAAAAAAAAAAAAAAAAAAAATTTTGAAATGATTGCCATTTAAGTCCATCAAAGTGAAGCCGGCGCACAGGTAATGCTGGGAATTTTTATGCGAAAAGGTAGCGCCGTCATCTCATCAAATACACACACATACACATGCATCTATACACGAGCGCAGTATGTACACGATCATGAGTACTCGTACTCGTACTCGTTTAATGTTGGCGTTATTGTTGCTGGCAACATTCAGACATCTCAACGGTTAATTGGTCATTTGATGCTAAGCTACTTAAAACACAGCCCGACCCACACACAGATCGGAGCTCACCTCCAGCGTCAGTAGCCAATGAATATGTGTATATAGTATATCATGTGCGTTTGTGTGTGTGTGTGTGTGTGTGTGTGTGTGTGTGTGCATTTGTTGGTGGGGGAGGAGTGCCTTAATTACCACACTTCATTCGATCCAAACTTTGTTGGATTTGTTATTAATTTTTATCTTCTTTTAAAAGATTTCATAGCCTATTATATTTGTTGTTGTTGGTACTGTTGTTATTGCTGCTGTTGTTGTTATAGCATCGTTGTTTATTAGTTAATCACACATGATTGATGAAACGCTCAAGTTCAGATGTCTCTCAACAATGTTGCCCTAATGCAGCCAAGAAGCACGTCCGCCGAAGCCAGCCCTCGCGCCATCCTTCAGCGCCGCATATCAAAGCGAAAACCATTTTTCAACATCGTCATCATCAGTGGCAGCACCAACAACAACAACAACAACATCGACATCGACATCGATGGGCAAAAAGGGTTAAGAGAGAGATTCATGGAGGTCGAATGAATCTTTTGACACGCTTTTGCCAGCAAAGAAATAGCCATGGCATAGACGAAATCCAGCATGAACGAGTATTCTATGAAGCCTTGGATAGCGTTCAAGTTTGATGGCTAAAAAGCTTCAAACAACCAACGTGTTGCTGCGCTCAGGATGCGATTTTTTATTCAAATATTGAATAATAGTAATATTGTCAATTGTATTGGTTAAAAAATGTGAGAAAATAAGAGAAAATACAAGCAGCGATAACCAAGACGTGTGTGAAATGACGATACTGCATTTTGTTGTTGTGCAACCGAAATTTTTCGCCGCAACATGTTGGAGACGCGTTATCATTTCACTAAATACATTAATAATGATAATAATGATGATGGTAGTGATAATGATAATAATAATGATGATGATAATTATAATGGTGATGATGATGATGATAACTGTAATGCTGATGATGATGAGGATAACTGTAATGCTGATGATGATGAGGATAACTGTAATGCTGATGATGATGAGGATAACTTTTATATACGAGTAAAAGTGCGTTGAGTTTAAGTTTTAAACGGTTTGCCATAAATTTATAGAAATAAATATGGCATAGTATCTCTTTTATCGAAGACTAATTGAATAATTGAATAAATAAATAAAAGAAATAAAATAAAATCGATGAACTGAAGGAACTGAAACCGGAACCGAAGCGGAAGCTGTTTAGTTTCACAGATGTTCTTAATAATTTATAAGGATTAATAAATAAAAGAATTAAAAACATTAAAGAAACACATGTTGGAAGAAAAATATAGTGTTTTCTTCTGAAAAAATAGTGTAACGGTAATTATCTATGATTATTACTATTATTATTATGCAATCAAATGTTATTTGAATGTCATTGTTATTGAATGCTATTGTTATTGAATGCTATCATGGTTATTACAATATTATTCTATTATTATTGTTCTTATTATTAATTATTATAAATATTCTGATTAATGGAACTTCTAGCTCAGCACTTTACCAGATCTTCAGAAGCTAACATCGATACGTACATATACTATATATTGCCCACATCTACTTCCTTAAATCTAATTTTTATGCCACATCATGCTATGCTCGTATATCAAGTGTAAGTAATCAATTATTGATGACTTGACAAGTGTACTATAGTTACATTAATAAATCGGTACTGGAATCATATTTAATCTGCTTTCCGAAGCCTTTTTGAGGTTGTTTTTGTTCAGTCGTCTGCCACGCTTGCTGTCAAAAGTGCTTAACACTCAAACGATATTACAAACCAATGTGAGGCGAGTGTCTGTCGTAATACGACTGAAAATATTTGTGCAATGAGAACTGTCAATTACCCGGATCGGCCTTAACCTCAATGGAGTTACATGTGTTTCGGTGCGATGATCTACATCGCAATTCTGCCAAAACTTGTTAATGTCAGTAGAGTCAGTGGTCACACTTGGTCCTCACACACCCCCAATCTAGGCAACATTCCATGGGATGGATGTGGCTCGAACCATCGAACCATGGAATCATGCAACCATCCAACCAACTAAACACCATTCATTTCACACAAATGACGTTCGTTTACAACAAAACCTTCATGCTTGATGATCAGCCACACCGAAACCAGCGAGTACAACCAAAAATAGCCGTACTCTTAACTCCTGACTGTGGCTCGGCACAAAGCCAGGTAAGAGCACGAGCTCAGCGCTCAGTCACCGCCACTGTCACCGCTGCTGCATCGCCGGATGGTGCGCGCACGTTTGCTTCGGCCGTATTCTCGCGTTCACTGGTCCAGTTCTGATTCGACGTTCGTGCTGTGAGGTTGTTACCGACCGCGTATTTATTAAGACCAAGTTAGTGGAAGTGTCGCGCTCGTCGTCGTCGTCGTCGTCAATGAAGTCCCGCTCGATAGTATACGATAACATTTCGCCGGCGATAGTATCTTAGTTACGAGCATGCAGCAATCTTTTCGCTTTTCAATGGGCCACTTTTTGAATTGTTATCACCGCGAATTAGCATTTTTTGGTAGTTGTCACCTGCTGTGAGTTTTACGAGCTCTTTAACCGGTGCTTAGTGACAACGTGCACAGCAGCATCATAAATTCAAGCCGGATAATAAATGCCTTGCCGAGGCTAGTGGACTCAGATAGCTACTCAAACTTACGGTGCTGCTGCTGCTGTGTGCAGTGTTGATGGCACAGATGAGGCTGCACGGAGGATGTGTGAAGCCATGCGTCTCCATCGGCTTTGAAGTTATTATCAGATGAGTGTCATCATCATCACCATCAACGGCATCGGCGACGCAACCAACGCAGCCGCAAACCGAAATGATTTATGCAAATCTTCACGAACATTAAACGTTTTGTAGTTTATAACTTAATTTTGTCGGCTCGCTGGTCGTCCCCTTCCATGTGACTGTATAAATGACCAGCGATCAATTGTTTTTGTTGTCGTTTAGAGTTGATATTGTTCTTTTTTTTGCTCTGTACAGTTAGCTAAGAATTATGTGTGAAATAGCAAGAAATGCGTAATCGTAGACCACGAAATATGATACGCATTCAGTTGTAAACGCAGGCAAACAGGTTAAACGAATGCATGAACCTAACTAAATGCGAAAACAAACAACAACAACAAGAAAAAGAATACCCAAAACTAAAACAAAAATATTTCTTTGTTCGAAACAGTGACAGCAACACGATAGAAGTAATTTTTAATAACCCATCAAAAGTGCTTCAACATGCAATCAATATAATGGCTCAAATTAATGCATGATTCATATGAAAATGTCAGCGAAAATAGTGAGACCGATCACGCTAATAACAGAAGCCGTAATGAACACCAGGTATTTGTCCATCAACACCATTAGCAACATCAGCTTAAGTGATTTTGGCGTATTACCATAAAAATGATTTAATCTTGCTAAAGTCAATGGGAAGATGTGGAAAAATCGTTATAAATTCTTGACATTCTTTATGGGGATTATGGAAATAAGGTAATTATGATGGTTGGCGATAATTCACCAAACGATAATGGTTTCTAAGGAGTTTTTTAAGTCTCTTTTCAATTTATTGGGGTTAAGATAGGGTAGGTTAAGATAAGAAGGCGTTCGGTGGCTGCAATGAGACAGCCACCGGGTCCGCTCATGTAGAGGACTACCACGTTGCCCATTGTTATTGCTTTCAAATGGGCCAAAGAGCTACGGGACCCAGCGTTAGAACCGTTTATCTTTTAATGACCCGTCTTATCTCTTAATCACCCGTCTTATCTCTTAACCTTATCAAGTTGGTGGGTCCGAGAACCATCTTGTGCTCTGAGTATGTTTCAGTAACTCAAGAATCCAACGAGGTGAGGTTCTTAATTGACGCATTTTCATTGTCAGGAGAAGTCAGTTTCTAATGAGTTCCGTCCATATTAGCTAAACCACTAATAACCCCAAGTTAAATGATCATAATTTGAACTCAAAATTCATACGTTTTGTGAACAGGTTGAATTCACTTTTGCTCGGAACTATTAAAGTATACATATACAATCAAATTGTTTCCCTTGGATTTTTATGATATACTGTCACCACGTAAATATTACTTGCAGCTAAAGAGACAGCAAAATAAATTCGACTCTGCAACATTTTCAGTGGTTTAAAAAAATCCCAAAGCTGGAATAATGAATGCCAAACGCGATGGTGGGCGATGGATATCGGAGCATCGAGAGATAAAAAGAAATCCTGATGGTTGTAAAAATGCAACCACAGCCACGGACTCCTTAAGAAAGTAACCACACAGGAGAATCTCAGCAACAACGTCGAATATACTACATACGTATTAAAAGCATGCTCTTGGCGTTAAGAAGAAGAAGAAGACGAATCACGAAAAAGCTGTAATGATAAATATTTATCTATTCTCGTGCTGGCAATCGGCGTCTTATTAATATCGGTACCACGGGAAGCCGCGTGAAGTGTTAGCGGTTGATTTTGATCTCCTGCTGTAAATCAAGAAATGCGATTCTCTAATGCAGAAAAAACATAAACATGATTGGGCAATTATAAGTAGCAGCTTAAATTGAAAGCTAATTGAAATTATAGCTGGCCTGAAACGTTATACGATAAGCTGTTCGGTGGAAGGCCGCTAAAAAAATGCCAAAGAAAAAGAAACAATTATACAGCACCAAATCAAACAGCATGCGTTACTGTGGTTGCACTTCCAAAGCAGAACTCTCTCAAGTCTCTCAAATGTCTCTGTATCACTCTTGGAAACACAAGCTTAATGATCGGATAACTATCAGGTATCTGCACCCAAAATCTAGATCAGCTGCTCTAGATGAGGTACTTGCGATTCGGAGCCACGGGATACTAAAATGTGTGGTGTATTTTCGGGTAATATTTGAGTAAACTAATTTAATTAATTCATTTCTGATCAAGCTTCAATTGGACTTTATCGGATTTTAATTAAACTTGAAACAGAAACTTAAACAGGAAAATTCAATTATAATTTCGACTGATCATAATGTTCGACATTAATTATTAAAGTTGCTCGTTGTGTCCGTGGATGTGGATTTCACGAAATAGCATACGAATTTGAGAAATCAGATGTACATAAGTTCCAGTGTACCATGAAATAAAGACTTTATGACTTTCTGAACGAAGGAATTATCGGCAATATAACTGTTTTTAACTATACTTAACTATATCTTTCATTACTATTTTCTTTCCTATCCCACGATTCTCCTCAAACGTGGCTCACTGAGAGACCAACCGCGGTTTCAGTGTCTGTATTCGTATTAATACAATGTATTTAATTATTATTATTATTTTGAAAAGCACCTCAATAAAAACATCGAAATACAGTATCGAATAAACTCCTTTGGACACTTTATTCCAGGAATAGGACTCGATTGAAAAGCGATCTCGGATCCAGTCACTAATTGTGTATATAGTCAATAATGTTTTTCCTTTTTTTCCTTGGTAATTAAAAAGACGTTTCCACATAATCCCGAATCGCCCAAACAAATCAGATTGCCAAATAAGCGAAAAAAGCGAAATGTTTAAGCAAAAAATCTGTATTTTCTACTTCATGTAAGTACATGTGTAAACAACGACGAGGCGTTTCCTCTATCTCATCAATGTATCAGCGCCGAAAATGAAACCTCATTAAAATAACCAATTAAGCCATAAGATGGGTTGAGGAAAACCGCTTCTTTGGCGCAGTCGCAGTCTCTGGCTGTACTACCTACCTGCCCTCCCCTCCTCTCCTCACCTCTCCTCTCCTCTCTTCGCTTGCGCCCTCGTGCCAGCAGTCTTCCTCTCTCTCCGCATCATCCTGGGACATGAGCGACTATGAATTCAATTTAAAACTTCAAATGCAACAATCGCTTTACGAATGTTTTCTTCAGTTTGGTATCGTAGACTAGACTGAAACTCATTCGCTGTGAGCTCATTGCGAATATTTCAATCTAATTGCCGGATTCAAGCTAACAATACAGCAACACAACAATACAGCAACACAATAATACAACAATAAAGCAACGCAGCAATACAACAGCATAACAATCGGCAACACCAGCGGACAGCGGAGCAACAGGAAGGTTGCACTGCAGCGACAACGAGAACAACTACAACGGCAAACATGGTATAAAACTGGGCATAAAAAAGGGGCCCTTTTATAAAGGCATGTATATGTATTCAGCCCACAAATGCAACATCAATAAATTCTGTTGCCGACTAAATCAGGCTCTAAATTTGTGTGTAATTGAGGTTACTGCGATATTTGAACGCATACCATATTGCAAATGGGCAAACAGCAGAAAGTAACAGCAACATCTGAGCATCAACAACAACAACAACAACAACAAAGCATCAAAGCATCAATTGCAATACCAACAACAACAGCAGCAGCAGCAGCAGCTTGAGCAGCATGAACTGTAACGATGGCAATAAAAAGGAACAGGAAATAATGCAGTAAAGAGCAGAGCTGCGGCCAGAACAGCAACAACAGCAATAGTAACAACAGCAACAACGGCAATAGTAACAACAGCAACAACAACAACAACAACAGCGGCAGAAGTAGCAGCAACAATAATACACGGTGGTGGTTTAATGCACGTTGAACGTCGAAATTGTGATCAAGATCATTGAGACTACCAAGTAAATTCATGGTTGAAAGCTTTGGAGACCAACAGGAACAACAACAGCAGCAGCAACAAGAGCAACAGTAACAACAACAACAACAACAACAACAGTAACAACAGCACACTTAAATAGCATCATTGCGAAAAAGCACCTAAACTATCGCTGATCTGTCGATGGCACGTTAACTGCTTGTATGTTTGTCCGTCTGCTCATCTGTCCGTTTGTGTATCAGCCCGCCTGTATGTCAGCTTCTTCCATCGGCTGCATCTTATCTTTGTAACCAGGAGTGTGTCTTTCGCTTTGGTTCGCTGCGTCCGAAGGTTTGTTTGCCCATCTGTTCATCGTCAATTCTTGTGACTGCCTGACTACATGCCATCTCGAATGACAGTCAGTCTGTTTGACAGTCAGTCTGCCTACCCGTTAGCTTATCTGGAGAAAATGGAACTCTGTGCTTTTCGTCAACTTGAATTGCTTGCAGTGCTCTCGATCGTGTCTCAATAAGTTTCAACAAAGAGGCAGAAAAAAGATCGAAGAAATACCGAAATAAGAAAACTTAACTGCTGTAAACTTTCAGGCTTCGTGTAGAAATGGGAATCAATCCAAAATTAATGGGCCGACGAACACGAACTTGGACGGATGCAGAGAAACTCGTAGATGGATGGATGGGTGGATGGATGATGACTGGACCAGTCATTAGAGAAGGTATTGTTGTGCCGAACAATAATGGATTGCAATTGGAATTCAACGCAATCGTGGTCGTGTTGCTTCCTTCTCATCTTCGGTTTTTTGCTCCATCATCAGCGCTCCAGATCGAGCAAGTGAATGCAATGATGAATGCATGCCAAGCAAAAAATTTGCACCGTTCTTGTGTGAGATCCTTCATACAGGCGGACAGTAAACTCCGCCTTTTAAGATTTATATGAGTTCCGAGGGAAACAACGCTGCCACCTTATTTTGTTTTGTTGTGGAACATTTTTACTCTTTTTTGTCAGGTGCAAAAACTTCAGGAAGATTCTTTCGTGCTTGTTATATTTTCATACGGAGAACGTTTATACTTTTTAGGATTACGAATTTATTGAGGATTCTTTTATATAGAGAAATAGTTTAGAAAAACATTCCTCCCATAACAGAATTATATCCTATCATAAATCCTGCGAAAATCCTACATTTTATGCAATGTAGCTTTTAGTATTCAATCATTAGATATAAAATATAGATGTCGAAATGTTTATAATGTAGATTTTCATCGGGTGTTGAATAATTTTAGCTCGCTAAGCTAAATACCATGAATGAAATAAAAAATGGAATAAAATCGCCATCGCCAATCAGAACGAGTTGAATAAAACTACTTTTATCAGATGATGTGCAACCAAACATACTCTGATGGTAACAGAAACAAGACTCTATATCATGGCATCAGTTTTGAGTAGGATGGAAAGGTGTGGGCAACAGAAGATAGATTAATCACGTAATCTAATCTTAACCGATCCTAGACAGTTATTATTTTTATTACCTACAATACAAGTAGTCTTTTATGATCGTCTTCGGATGTTTAGTTAAAATGTCTAATGATGATTGTTTCTACCTACCCTGAAGTTTGATGAGCAGATGTCAGAAAAGCACAAACTCCATGAATAGGAGTTTGAAAATTATCTTGATCTATTTTCACGATAATTGGCAACATTGATTGAACATTGTGAAGTAGGAATATAATTTAAGCAATGTAGAAAAATCAGTAACTACAATCAGAAAGCGTGCTATCTTCGGCCTGGAGTGGCTCAAGCATTTTATACATGATTTCTAAATATGAAAAAGTGGGCAGACCACGCCCTTTTTCCAGAAGTATTGTAGTTAACCTTAAAACAGGAACTTTGAATTGAATTTTGTCGTCATAGTTAACTCCGACATGTTATTATGCTGTTTTTAAAAGAGGTGGTTACAGTTTTTGTATAAAATGTGGGACAAACGGATGGATAAACTTAATATACCGTTCTTTCTTCTTCTGATGTAGGGTGTAAAAACGGAATTAGGAATAAGAACAACAAAAATAGCCACGAAAACTATTCAAGCGCATGTGCTGAAAAAAATAAATATGCGAATACTTAAGAATATAATAATAAAAACAAGTAAAATAAATAGTAACGAAAAGAAACAAAAATGCATAATAATGGACTTTGGGAATTTACAATGTTGTTGTTGTAAGTGAAATGATAAAAAGCGGCAGATTTCGGTTTTACGATAAATTGTAAGGTTGGCTGGACTGCTGGTATGCCTTTTTACTCTCACTCCGCGTCCGCTGATATCTCTTTATCTCACTCGGTACCACTCACGCCCTCCCATCCTCTCGCTCTTTCCGTGTCGATCTCTGTTCCTGCATGATATGTTGGCTGCCCGGCATTCTGACCACTCTTTTTTCCAAGCTTACAACTGCAGCTCCTCGTAGTTACGGGTTCCCATAAAGAAGTATAAATGCTGCGCTAACTTCGCGTAGATGTCAGTAAAGTAGTAATTATCGTTGTCGTGCACTCGTACTACGCGCATTTCGAGCATATTGCTTGGTTGTTGCATTGCTGCTGCGCTGCGCTGCGTTGTTTCTGTTTCCGACTCTTGCGGATTCTGGTACTGCGGCTCCGATGGACCGTCTTAAATGGTTGTAGGGTAATCCACACAGCGGTGGGTCGGTATTACATATTTTTCTGTTTTTCCGCTTTTGTTCACTGATGTTATTGGCACATGCTATATATTTGCGTTGTTTCTAGTTGTTGTTCGGGTGGGTTTTATTGTTGTAAACGAATGCAGTAGAGTAGAGTAGAGCGGAGCAGGGCGTCAGGCGTACCAACTTGATTTGTGAGCGTGTTAGCGTGCTTAAGCTTGTGTTGGCATTAAATTGAAAGCTGGTCGCACTTTTTATGTGATTCTAACACAGACATTACGTCTCGAGAGCCTTCCTTCCCGATGCTGTTAATTGGATCGGGAGTAGAAACAGTCAACGACTGTCTGTGGATTCCTTATGAATGATTTATTTCCGAGAATGTCGTAGGTCTTCCGTGGGATGGTCCGTAGGGCCAACCTGCCTGCCGAGCTTGAATTGATTGAGCTCGGAAGTGTTGTGATCGATGTTGAGACAATTATTTACGATCGTCTGATAAGCTGAATGCTGCTTAATTGGAGATGGACACGGAACAGCAGGTTATAATAACTTATAACGCTGAAGCCGTGACTGTCTGAGAGTGATATTAAAAAAGTCGAACATGATTCTGGTGGACGTTACATTTTTATGGATAACAGATTCTCTGATTTCGTCAGACAAATCAAATGTATACAGAATGAAACATTTTTAGTATCCAGACTAAAGTTGGGGGGAAATCATGGATCTAAACTAGAGATGGGCTGAGATTAGATAGATACTCAAAGGAATGTGTACCAAGTAAAGCTAATGATCCTTATAGAACCAAATCCTAGATGTAGATAATCCGCTCGCTCTTATATAGTGTTTTATACCTTCTACTTACTTCACACTTCTTCTTATATACATTTTTGTTATATACTTATGCTTATACATACAATATATTTCATAAATTATAAAACATTGAGTTGAAAGTACATAGTTAACATAACAGAAATAAAATCAATGTTGTACTGGATATTTTAGAGTGGAATTTAAAAAATAAATCGCAGACTTTCGGATTTTCATAAAAAATGCTTCCGTTGCCCTCAAAAAAGGGTACGTAGTATTTCTGTAACGTCGACTTTTCAAGTAGACTTTTATAATCATTGATTCTAAAACAGGCCCGCCCTCCTCCTTCACTCCCCCGGCTGTCCCCCCGAGCTTTTATGTCAGCAGTATTGTTTTATATACGATATTTTAATAAAAGTCAAACCCTTAATTTGTACTCATTCGAGTGATTGCGTTCGTTCCGCTACGACTACCCCCGGTTTTTGTATTTAGTATTGTTCTAGTTTTTGCCTCAAAGCTGACGTCGAGACTGAGGCCGATAACGCTGGGAACAATAGCGGGTTACAGTGTATTTTTGATTTATTTGAGCGAGCGTGCGATTAACTGGCTGTTGATAAAAAAACGGAATAATAGAAGTTGTCAAATGAAAAGAACGGATATCGTTTTACTGCCAGTCGAGCCGCAACGAGAAGAGTTGGTGGAGTAGCAGACGAAGCGGGTGAGGAAGCCGGAGAGCGATGTGGAGAGTGAGAGGGCCATGATATGAACATGAAATCAGTTAAGTGAGAAAACATGTGATGATAATGTTGCCTGACTGCGGCACAAGCAGACGTTCGACTTGTTGGTTGTTTGGGGTCTGATCCCGAACAGTGCGCAGCCGAACACAACCGATGAAAGCACAAAACAGGAGGCAGACAGACGGACAGACGGACAGACGGACAGACAGACTGACACTCGTTGGACAAACAAATGAAAGCCTGATCAAAGAATATCACTTTGAGGGCATGACGGTCACGCTAAGTAATGACAGACAGGCTGACCGACTGACTGCCAGATGTGTGTGTGTGTGTACAGGTAAGAGAGGTATACTGCCGGCTCCAAGGTAGTGTTACGCCATCGGTTCCTGTGGCACTCGTCGTGGGTACTGCAAGCAGCGATCATCAGCGAAATCAAGCATCACTGCGGACCGAATTCGCAGTCGCAAGAACGCGATTTTTTGCTTTAGTTTCGTTTAATTCTTTATTTTCCATTGTATTGTCTTTTTTCGTTTCGGCAGCAACACGATTTTGTATTAAGCTCGCACTAATTATTACTTTACAAACTACCAATTTGCAAAACACAAAATACAAAAAGTTCAGAAATAATGGTCAACACTAAAAAAAGTGGAGAAATAATAACAACAACAACAGCAACAGCAGCAGAGACTTTTTGGTTTGTGTTTAAGAAGGAAGAACCATCCAAGCCCGAGGTCAGTTTACGACTTACAACAACAGCAATAACAACATAGTGGCTGCATGTTTAATGAATGAATGAAGTCAACAAAAAACTTTATGGTGCTTAAGTCATAGAGAGAAAGAGAGGGGGTGGAGGGGGGGGGGGGAAAGAGAGGGGATGACGGAATCTTCTGGCTGTCGTCGTCGTTGCTGTGCATCTGTTGTTGTTGCCCGTGTACTCGCAGTTGTTATGTTGGCCATGTTTGATCACTTTGCTGCTGATGCGTTAAGTGTATCCAATTATAGCAGATTGTATGATTTTGCCGTGTTTTTTCGGTTTTGTTTTACGGAATTATATATTCCGTAATATGTTATTACTGAAATTTTGTGGTCGAAATCGATGTGGTAAAGTTTAAAACGGTTGTGAAGTTAGTTAAATTATTCCCCTGCTTGGCCAGCACATAATTGAGCCGTATTTAATTGAGCAGCAGAGAGAAATGGGGAATTAATCAAGGCCATTCGGTATGGAAACATCAAAAAGGTTCAGTAATTGTAAAATAAAATAGTTTCCGTTATGTGGAACTGATTTTATCCGAAACTAATCACCGTTCGTGGGGCTAAACATGCTTTCTTCATTTCTATTATTGTACAGTTGTATCGTAACAATTACGAGCTGCACAACAACAACACAATCATTAGTGATTTCTGCTGTAAATCACATGTTTTACAATTTTTTAATTGGAAAATTTGTGGCACCACATGTGTTTTTTTTTTCAGTAAAATGGTCCCGATCACATAAAAGTTTGGGCCGTAATTTCGATGAGAGGCGGCGCGGCGGTTCGACTCTCGAACTCGATTATTAACCCATTTCGGAAATCTGATTACGAGGCACAAAACAGCCCCGGGGCTTAACGACGTCTGACGTCGTGCCTAATTATTGGTAAGAGTCGACAAAATAGCAGTAAATCATTAACTGTGTAACTGTTTGTTGCAACAAGTTGCAAAGCTAGCTCGGGATACAAAATAACAATAATAAAAATAAAAACAATACAACCAACAATAATAACAAAAATAACAAGAAATCACAATTCAAGCAATCCAAGAAATCTGGCAAACAATGTGACAGGTTTCTCGATCGTCGGACAAGAAATGATCACGCGACTGTCAGTTCGCCGACACAAAAACCACACAACTTTTCCCCCAGATTCGCGATGTCGTGTTGCTCATTTAATGCGCTTAGAATCCGAGCAGTTAACACTAAGCTAAGCTTTGAAACTTACCATCGACTACGTTTTAGCTTTGGTGCAATCGTATAAATCTCTCGAATCTCTCGCGGTGATGCATGCAGATAATTATTGCTGAATTATTGCAGATTGTGGCATAAATCACATCAGTCAATCGTACCCAATCGGGCGAAATCTCGGTTTGAGTTGGCATGAGTCGGCCGTCGTCGTAGCCTGCAGTTTCAGGAGCTCTATTAATATTAATATAAATAATAAATCTTATTAAAACACAGTATGAACGGAGAAGTAATAGAATTGAAAATCCAAGGAACTTATAATCATCAATCTTGTGTATTGTTCTATGAATTCGTGTGCCCAGGAGCATGTTGCTGGCTGCACGATTTTATAGCAGTTCAGGCTGGTTGAACTACAGTGGTTATAACAGTTGAACTACAGTCGGTATAACAGTTGAACTACTACTGCTATGACCTCGTTGGATTGACTGATATAACTCGAAGAGTATAGACAGTCTTGGCTCTGCTTGTGCCAACGAAATCTTGTATCTGCAAATCAAGACAAACAAATACAATCATCAAACGCCAGAAACTATTTGAGTCGTCGTTGATCGTTAATTAGCTGAATTTAACGATTTATTCCGCAGATAAGAGTTGTAATTGTTGCTAATAAAACAGCCTCTCCTCCAGCAAAAAAAACTCAATCTGATCCGGCGAAATACGATATAAACGACTGGCAAATAATTACTTCGTTGTTAATAGTTTTAAAACGAAAAACCTTCTCGAAACACTTCCGGGATTTTATTGTTTTCTCCAAAGTTCTCCGAATAGAGTTCTATTACTATCGTCGGTATATTGTTCAGATGGTTTTATTCAGACACTCGTTATATATGTAGATTTGAGCTTTTCGATAACCGAATAGATAGTATGTCCGCTCATTAACTTTCTAAGATGCAGCAGCATGTGTCTAAAATTATTTGAAGTCTTGTATTGTAATAAAATCCATATTAAAATAAATGCTAATGAGAGAAAAACCAAACGAGGTAAATTTTATTCAATAGATGTGTTATTAAATTCTATCCAATATTATCGGAGTGTTATCGGAGTTAATTAGATGAAATCTGAGCCATTGAAAATCGAATGGAATATTAAATATAATTGAAGAAGATGTTATAGCTAAACCGTAAGAAGCGGTTAGGTTGAGTTCTCAGATTGGACTGAGGAGCCAAGTTACAATAACACGTTTCTTTGTGGCGTCGTAAACTTGAATTTAAAAGATGCCAACTGCTTAGAAATGATATTCGATCGCTAAGTTTTGAAGCATGATGGGCCATGGTGAAAATTCGCAGTCACAGATGGGCCATGTAGAGGAATAAAATGATTTAATGGAAAAAATATGAATTTCTTATAAAAATCATGAATTAATAAGATCAACATGTTGTTTTAAGGCACGAAAACTCTTCTTTATAAAACCAATCAGATTTTTCTATAGAATCAATAAGATTTCTCTATGGAAAAATTATATTATTTGTATGTTTCACAGTATAATAGCTCAATAAGGAGATGTACTGTTCTCTAAAACTTTAAGATTGTCATAAAATGCAATCATAACTATTTTGACTACATAAATAAATAAATACTGAATTTAAATGAGGAATCAAACTTATATTTTATCTCATAAACTCATACTTATTATGTTATATCTCGCTTACACTCTAATTTGTACTCTCTTTCGTCAGATTAGCATCCAGTTTTACACCGTCGATTCTTTGCTCCCGCATACCTGGTCTGACGTTCGCACAGCGTCAGCTCTGCACCGAATTACCGGATGCCTTAATAGCTTTAGGTGAGGGTCATCAGTTGGGCGCTCAGGAATGTCAGTATCAGTTCAGAGGCCATCGCTGGAACTGTTCACAAGTGTGGCAGCCGAATGTTTTCGGACATGTCATGTTTGTAGGTGAGTGAATGCTAAACTAAACACGAATATGTCTCTAAGAGTGTGTATATTAATCCATGTTCTTTGGCAGGTTCGAGAGAGGCTGCGTTTACGTATGCGATTGCAAGCGCAGGCGCTGCCCATTCTGTGACGGCGGCGTGTGCACGGGGCAACATTTCCATGTGCGGCTGCGACTTGCAGCACAAAACAACGGCAGCCAGACGCCCAGACGCTGTCGCGGAGTTCGGCGGTGGCCATGGACAGGGAAGCGTCGGCGGCATCGACCAGCCCTGGAAGTGGGGCGGCTGCTCGGCTGATATAGATTTCGGCATGAAGTTCTCGCGGAAGTTCCTCGATGCGCGAGAGATTGAAAACGATGCGAGAAGTTTGATGAATCTACACAACAATAGAGCTGGACGCAAGGTAGCAATGCACTCAGCTCTCAAAGAACTCTAATGCAGTGCGTTTCATTCTTTCTCTAGATAGTGAAAAACCTCCTGAAAACGGATTGCAAATGCCACGGCGTGAGCGGGTCGTGTGTGATGAAGACCTGCTGGAAGAGTCTGCCTTCATTCCGTCTGGTGGGCGATATACTGATGAAGAGATACAATAAAGCCAAAACCGTTCAAGCTGTCAAAAGCAAAAATGGACTGAAACTAGTTTTAAGCAAGTAAGTAATTCATACGAACGTAGTTAGGATCGCACGCTCGAGTATTCATATTTGATATTTTGTAGAAAAAACCGTTTGGGCAAAGCGCTTAACTTCCCCAAACGCATGGAGCTTGTCTACCTGCAAACGTCGCCGAACTACTGCGAGAGCAACGTGCAGGTCGGCACCCTCGGCACCTCGGGTCGCACCTGCAATCGCACCCTGCATGGACCCCGAGGCTGTGATCTGCTGTGTTGTGGGCGTGGCTACAATACACATCAAATACGACGCATCGCGCAGTGCCGCTGCCAGTTCCGCTGGTGCTGCCAGGTGCAGTGCGAGGTGTGCGAGGAGAACTACGAGGAGTACACGTGTAAATAGCATTTAGCAGCAACGAGCACCCGCCGCCAGTAGACTCTGCAGCACTACAATAGTTGTCTAACAGTAGGTTCGAGTAGCAATAACTTATGTCGATAAGTGGGAAGGATATTTATTCAAACCTAGTTTATGTATTCAGAAGAAGGCTTTAGTTCTAAGAGCGACGTATTATGAAAGTAGTTATATTAATAATTTATATTTATTTTAATATATTATCGATGTTAGTGTGAAACCAGGAATGAAAGTCTTCGCAAGTTTCAAGAAAATATATTATATGATGTGGTTTATTGAAGTTAAAGAATTCTAAACAATATTTTCAAATAAAATATCGTTGTATAAACAGAATGGATGCCTTTTGCCTATTTTACAGTTCACGCATGACTGAAAATTCTTATGTAAAATTTTGACAGTTACTATTAACTATTTTGAATGCGCCGCCCTTCGTCATCTTCCTTTAAATTCCTCGCCACAAAAACAAGGATTTTGCCGAGATGTGGGGTCAGGTTTCCTAACCTATTCCATGTAGGTTTCCGAGCTGCTGTTTGAAATATTTCGGGGTAACTTAGGACATTTGTACAGGAACTGCGTGTGAATTACAATGTAGAATCTTTGCGAAAGCAAAAATAATTTCGAATAACATGAATTAAGTATTGTGACGTGTTTACAGGACGATATTAAAGCTGTTACATGATTAAAGCACGTGTCGGAATTCGCAATTAACCACTCCTGCATGGCAAGTGAAGGGTATTATTTCAACACTCGAAGTTCTAAACGAGTTGTTGCCAGCTCAAAATTCTTTAGCCAACATTTAAGGCAAAGGTGAGTGTTTATTTTTCTTGACAGAAGCGCTTTCTGTGCACCGACTGTCACTTGTACCATCAACACCATCAACACCATCACCACAATCAAATCTGACACCTCAACCTTACTACTTACCTCTCATGTGGAATGTGAGAGACTGAAGGAGACTGAAGGATTTGCATCTGGAATAGCGTTGCTCTTCTCAGCTTCAACCGGAGCCAAGTACGCGCAGGGCGCAGAAGCACAACTTCAACTCAGCACAGAATTCATTGATTACGAGCAGAACGTGCTGCTGATGGAAGAAAGCTATCGCCATAGAAGGCTTTCCATATTTTGGCCATACGAACCGAGGCGGGTATAACAGACGCTGCTGGCCAGACGAACGTTCAGTACTTAAGGGTAGTTAGTTGGATACGGTGACACAATCTAGTAAAACGTGCGGTACGGATGAGTTCTTCTATTGTTGTTGTTGGGCTGGCCACAATTTTCACTAAGTAGAGAATGTACATAATACATATTCATACATATAGATATATAAATGTGCAAAGCTGGGGGAGAAAAGTGTATCGCAGGCGGGAGATAAACGAATTTGTAGGGCAAAAGTATTGAAAATTTGAACGAAAACCACAGAAATTCCGCAAAAGTGTTGAAAATAATTGTTAATTAAATTTAAAACACAGGCCGAAAATATACTATGATGGTATTGAAGTCGGGGTAGAACGCGGAGAGGTTAAAGGGGAGAATTATGTGGAAAGAGGGAGTAATCTAGATACACAAAAGTGAGTTTCTTTTCCAAGCCGTACAAAAAGGATATTTATTGGCTGTAGTGAAAAGTTTCAGAGAAGGTGATTAACGTTGTAAGTGGAAACAAATCTTGTTTTCTGCATGAACAAAGAAAAATATAGAAAAATAGTGTTGGGTTGGAATTCGGCTAAAGTGAATGAGCAAAACTGATCTCAAACCTTATTTAAAGAAACAAAAATAGTTAAATAATAACAAGAAATTGTAAAATATATATTATTTATATTGTATATACGTATTAATGTCAGAAAAGTCAAATTGAAATCTAGCATGAGATCAAAAAGTGGCACCGCGTATATCGATTGACGGAAAAAATGAAAAAAAGTCTCAACCTACATACAGAGAGATACTCGAGTGTGTGAGTGTGTATTGTGTGTGAATAGTGAGTAGATCAGAGCCCAACAGAGCGAGCGAACGAACCTTCAGCGCCGCCTCACGCACACGCACACAACGAGGCGTCCGCACGCTCTCACCCCCCAAACTAACCGGCACGGGAGTGAGTGTTTAAATGTGTGTCAGTAGCTGGAGATTGTAACGTTGAACGGAAAACGCCACAATCCAGAAAGTAGGCACGAAAGAGTATTCCAAACTCCAAACAGTGACGTTATTTCTGCTTGACACGAACGTGATGTTTTACTTTTAGTTCTTTTAAAATAAATATTGTATTCTCTCTCTTCTTTGTCCTAATGCACACCTAAAATTATCTTATTATTCTGTACTCTACGCTACGACCTCCATCATCGTACCTCAAACAACTACAACTACTGTTCATTTATGCCGATTGATTGTGTAGTGCTTTTGGTAAAAATGGTGCAGCAGTTTTTTCTCAGCATATCAGTCACCGGTCTCAGTTGAAAAAGCATCACAAATTCTTCATCCTCATCATCAACGCCGTCGTCGTCGCCGTCGCCACCACCAACTCACCGCTCCTATCAAGTTAAAGTACCGAGCGTAGCGTGAACATGTTGAAAACTGCCTAAGAGAGCATTAGCAGCAACTAAACGTTTTCCACCAACACCAACACCACCACCACCATCACCACAATCACCACCTTGTAGTAGAATCTAGAAGGAAGGAGGGAAAAACAAATAATTAATTTAACAGCTAGACCCGTAGGTGTAGCGCCAGTCCTCCCCCGAGCAAGAGTGGATCGGCTTGAGGAGTTACAGTAGAAGTTTTCTTCCGAAGGAGTTCATATAAAGACCGTCAAAATTCTGAAGTCAAGCAAAACTGGTAAGTTTCAGCGTCGTCGTTGGTAGACTAAAATAATCGAGCTTCAATTTAATTCGGTTTCATTTTGGTTTTTTTGTCCATCAAGAAAGTACCAAGTTTATCGAATGTTTGCCCATATTATATGAAATATTCATCGCTCCCATTAAATAAAGTAGTTGGTTGAGGTTCTTTAGTAGTTTTGCAGATATAAGATATATACTCATAATGGATATGAAACCAGGTTTTTTTGGAATGAAGTTGTTATGTGTTGTGTTAGTTTTAGCAGTAGAAGAAAGTAGTTAGTAGATTAACATTAAAAATTTGTAATCACTAAAAGTTTAATAATAAATATAATTGAATCTCCTTGAACATAAACCGTAATATTAATAGTTTGAGCATTGATATAATATCGCCGTGATAAAGTTTAAGCTGACAAAATTGGTTCTTATTTGCTTAATACTCGTATTGAAGTAGATAATACTTAACCACTTAAACGACGTAAAAATGGAACGCAACAATAAATTCTTTTGGAAATCGAAATATGAAAAACTCTTTCATTTTCTACCGCAGCACCGTTTTTCACACATTTTGTTTGTGGTACTTCCAAAGTTCAAATAAAATCTCTACACTTTAAGTAGAAAACTATAAAAATTACGTCATTAAAGATATCATCATCTCTGTTGTCAATCAGCAAACATTCAACAGCTTGCTATAAAGTTCTAGTTATGATTTCATTAATTATTAAACTCATTTCCAAATTTATTGTGGACTTAGTTACTAATTTAATAGTGCCATCTTCTTTGTTGGATGCGTAGACTTTTTAGAAAAAGACTTTGTTTTAAGATACATGGCAATACATGGTTCATAATTCTATAATTCGTTGAATCAATCTTCTATAACAATCAAAGAATACCAATTATTCTAAATAAATATGTACATATGTATGTACTACGAAAGAATCATTATACTTCAATTGATTTATGTTGTCATTCGAGAGTTAAAATTGACTCTCTTCAGTTCGTCAGTCTTCAAGCACAGAAGGAAAAATCAAGCCAAAACCACGGAAATGTTTGGAGTGTTATTCCATTCACGTTATTCACGTTATTCACGTTTCTAATTTTAGATCAGTAGAATATTTTTTATTGATTAAAATAAAAAGAATTTTTTTTACGTTTCTATACGAAAACAAACACACATGCACATACAGACATACACACACACACACACACATTCGTATGCACGCAAGTACCAATCACTACGTGTTCTAGGATGTGCTGGTATTTCCGTGAATACAAAGAATATGACGCTATTGTTAAATCGTCAGAGAGATTTTAATGTGTATGACAGAGAGAGAGAGAGAGAGAGAGAGAGAGAGAAAGAGAGAGTGGGACAGAGAGATATCGAAGAAATCTCACGGGAAGTGGAAGTACGATGAGAGAAAGTTTTGAAAGAATAATAATGCTCTGGAGAGAGGGAGAGGAAAACCGAAACATAATAGAGAGTGTGCTTAGAGTATGTAGGAGCTGTTGGGTGAGTGGGATTGAAACTGTGGTGAATTTCTCGGAAAGAAAAGCTTTTGTTGTTTATGTCGGAAAGTTTTCCATTGACTACCGTGAGTTTCCGTCTTGCAGAGTGAACCTGAGCGGCGAAGACAGACAGGTTTCCATCTTTGAGACCTGCAACACGTAACTTAAAGTTACGTATTTGTTTTTAGCTCTTTATTCTGCTCGCATTTTGCTCATAGATGGTTACTGGTGTTAAGTTCCCAGTTTTCGTTGCTTAGTTTTATTATTTACCACTTTATAAGGAGTAAAATTAATGCTAAATATGATCATTCGAATACTTGTTACTCATACGACACACGGGGCAACATTTCGCTTTTATGAAGGTATCATATTAAGATTTTTTTGGTTTTGGTTTTTATCCCCTTAAAATTTAAACATTTGTTCGTTATTTTTTATTATTTTCTATTATTTCATATTTTTTAGTATTTGCTTTTATTTAGTTGCATTCTTTTCTTATACATTTTATTTGAGTTCGAATGTGCCATCTTAAGCGGCATAAACTGAGCTCCACCTTATCGCGGGTTACGTGATTTTCATAAATAATAACAATAACACCATCATCACCATCACGGACACTTAGATTAGCCTTTCCTCCCGCTGTTGTTGCTGTGTTGTGTTGTTCGTGCAACATTTTAAGTGCGGTTTTTTAACACGAAACCGTCATCAACCGTCTTCTGTTCGCGCTCGGAGAACTTGTAGTGCGTCGTCAAGCGTACAAAACACATCAACACCATTATTGTAGATGCGGGTGTAAAAAACTGTATTAAACTATGAATGTGTGTGTGTGTTTGTACATGTAGTGGTAATGAGAAAAGGCGGAAGGCTTAAGAGAACAAGAACAACAATAAAGATACCACAATTCTAAGCACAATGCTTGTTATTTTAAAAAAGAGTAATGAAAGATTATAATAAAATTGCTTCCACTCAGAGAATGAGTGAGTTGGGTTATTTTTGCTAGACACGAGTTATTTTTCGCGGAAATATTATATAAATAAAGAAATAAAGTGATAGTTTATAAAGGGTTCTTAGCTGTTAAAGGAAACAATAGATAAATGAAATGAAAGGCAGACAAAAAAATGTGAATGAAAGACAGACAATAATAGATAAATAAAATACAGACAATAATAGATAAATGAAATACAGACACTAATAGATAAATACAATAATAGAAATAACAATAAAAACAACAACAAAAAAGCACTACAATTACAGCAACAGCCATAGCATAAAACAACTTGTTTCGTCACCCTCTTTTATAGTGCAACGTACGGAATTCATTCATAAAGCTTTGTTGTATTGCTTGCTGTGCATCGGTGTGGGAGTGTACTGTGTATGTATGTATGAGTGTATATGCATGTATTGCTGTGTGTTTGTGTTCGTTCGTCCGTTTGTGGTAAATATTATTCAGCCTCAATGCGGTGGGCAATCAAATTATATTAGTGGGCAGTAAATGTGTCTGTGTGAAGTCGATTGAGTTGATTGTGTGGGTGTTTGGATGTAACTGTGTGTGTGTGTTCGAGTATAACTGCTTGTGTGTTCGAGTATAACTGGGTGTGTGAATGTGTATTTATAACTGCAAGTGTTGTATCTGTTATTGAATAGTAAGAGAACGTTTTGTTGTTGCTACTGCTCACCAGGAGGCGACTGTTGGAACTTGTGTTCCTTCCAACCTTCCTCCTACCTACCTACCCTCCTCCTGCCGCCCTTCCACCTCCTTGTCGACCTGCCCGAGTATGTTTTTGTTTATTTCCGCTTGTATGCCAAGCGATGCAGTGCCACTCACTCGCATTACGTATGCAGCAGCAGCACAGCAGTCGAGCAGGCATCAAGTGCTCTTAACATGCGATTTGTTGTCTAAACAGGAAATTAGCATTTATCTCTGTTTTACATTCTGCAGTTTATGAAATTTACCATAGTTTATATGGTTTATTTGTGCATTTGAAACTACAGGCAGCGTTGACAACAAACGAACAGAAAAGAAAAGCAACCGAAACAGGTCAGATTTCTTAAGTAGCTAAGCAAATTTTGAAAGAAAGAAATAAATTTCTTTGCGTTCGTGTTCTTGTGTAATAAAATGCAAACAAAGTAAAATAATAATGCACACGCATAAAAAAAGAAACCAATTTATGAAAAGTACACACGAACACAGGAACCAAGGAACTATAAATACATTCTTTGTATGGAGTTTATACCACTTTTATAGAAATTGTGTTTAAAATTGAAAAAGCTTTATCGAGTCATAAAAATAACGCAATGAAAACGGAAATCTCAGTTGCTTTAAGCTTTAATATCGCAATAAAAATGAAAGCTCAGATTATTTAAGATTTAATAACCAATAAGATTGTGAAAGTGTTTCGTGGCGTATGAGTAACATTTATTTTGTTATAGAGGGTGGGCCATCGGTTGGTTTCTTATCGAATTATGCAATTCGAAGTCTAATTCAACTGAACTCACTTCAATATAATTATTTTTCTAGTATATATTCAGTTACTTAAATAATTTTTAAATTCGTGGTATAAATGAAAGGGTTGTTTAAGGAGATAATCTGTAATATTTTTGATCTAGAGAAAGCGAAAATAAAACTATGTCAAAAGTACAATCATAAGAAGAAACCGAATCTTTATGTCTGAATTACGAATGACCAAGGCAAAAAAATACTATCTGTCACCGAACAAACTTTTGCTGTCACAAAAACAACAATTTGCACAACAAAATCAACAGCGACAGCATTGTTGAATACCAAACAATGTTCAGCAAAGGATTCCATCCATCTTTTGTCAAATGTTTACATCTTATCAATGCATGTAGATGAACAATGCTCCCCACTCGACCTTCCATTGTGTCATTTGTGCCTCTTGAGTATGAAAACATTTTCTCTCTGACATCACCCACAACAGCTACGCTAGAACAAAAACCATAATCTTTTGGTACAGAATTCATTAAATCCATACTCTGTTTTCCTTTCTGTGGCATTTGCTATTAGTTCATGATGTGGGTTGTGTGAATGCAATACTTAATGTAGGGTAAATAATACTTCCTTACTTCTAGGTCAGAAAGTCATTGGCATATGCGAGTATATCGTATATATGTGCGTATATATGTATGTGTATATGTATGAACTCGCATGTATTGAAATCAGAATAACAGAAAATCATTTAATAGAACAGACAGTGGCTTTTATCTATCCGCAATTAAAAAATACAACATTTTTACCATTTTAACCCAGAATTGTACAATAAAGATTAGGAATTTTGGAGACTCTGAAACTCAGTCTTGATTTATTTATAAGTCCGGTGTCGGTACTTCACACAGCCACAAGGACATAATATTTCCTTTCTTTATAACGATCATATTTCTACATGTTCTCTGTCTCTATCGCTCTCTCTCTGTCTTCGTCTCAGTCCCTCTCTCTCTTTATAAAAGATTTCCTACCATATAAATTTGCAGTTTTAATTACATTCATACTAAATTCGTTAGTGCTGTAATGAAAAACAAATTGAATTAATGCACTGAAGTTAACACCAAAGCCGCCCCCTCCCCCGCCATTTCTACCCCCACCCCCTCCGCCCTAAACAAACTCAATCATAATTTGAATTTAGCTCATGGCGAAAGATTGACATCAAAGTTTTTGTTGTTGTTACGAGTATTTCTCCTTTTTTTCATTTCGCTTAGCTTCTAGGTTCTATTCACAAAATGTTTCGTTCTTTTAGTACCACTTTTCTTTGTATTATACATTTACAGATTTTTATCGTCTCATTGAAATCCTAGAAAAACACGTTATATGAACGAAAGAGTACAGCAAAGAGTAAGAGAGAATCTTTTAGAGTAGAGAGCGTGTGCCGACAGCCAACCGCGGACTAACCGCGGCGTAGTATGTCACGAGACGATTACAACCCTCTGGTAACTAGCTCTGGTGTTCGTAGCCCGGGTCGTTCAAGGCGACTGACGGAATTGCCGACCGTCGATCGTTCACCATCACGGGATTACGGTACACGTGGAAGTCCCTTAGGTGAAGATGATCATCATCACTATACTACTAAAGAACTACTTAATTTTATATTAGTTGTTTTTTTGGCTAAATGTGCTTCTTTCAATTTTGTGTTCAACCAGGAAAGTTAAGAACTGCTAAATTGGTGTTCCATTGCTTAATTTAAGATGATGTACATGTTCAGAGATCTGAATAAAATCTATAAAGAGGTCAATCAAAAGTAGGGGTGAAGTTTTTCAACACCAAACAAGCCACACCAGTGATAATAAAAGAATCAGCTTTTATTTACTTAATTAGAAAGTAGGGAAAAATTAGGCGAACATTCAGAAATAAAAATCTACTGATCTTAAGTTCGATATATGAAATATTTAATGGATGGAATCGAATTAACAAGGATCGTTCTAATATTGTTGTTGTTATGTTGTTGTTGTTATGTTGTTATGTTTCAGTTACTATTTAGTCATAAATGGATTCCTAGTTATGAGTAGTTTGTTAAAAAACATAACATTTAAATCAACAGATTTAAGTACGATTTATATTCTTCGATAATGATATGAATCCATAAACAAACCGATTGAATAATAAGAAATAAAACGATCCTTACTAATCTGGTTCCATCCAATAAAACTCTGTTTTGACATTAGATACGAGTATATAATACAACTACAAGTATTTCCGTCTAAGCAATATATTCAGAATAGTCTGATCTTAAGGACCAAGACCCCGGGTATTCAGTTTTTAGGACTTCATTGGCTTATACTCTGTTCTCGTGCAGGATTTTTGGTAATTTTTGGCAACAACTGGCAACAATTGGCATCAAATGTACAAACATTGGCTTTATTTGAAATCTTACAAAATTAAACCAAAATTTCATTGTTTTCACATAGTAATATAGATTAAATTTTAAAGGTGAAAACTTTGTGTGAGTTATTGCTAAAGTATGCACGAAAGCAGTTTTCAAAATATTATATTATTATGTGTGTATCTCTTCGGTTTTTTTACGAATATGATGTTTTGCAAAGGATTTTAATGGAATTAATATAATATACTGACCACTAAAACATAATATTCGAATATAGTACAATATATAGCATAGGTATATAGTAACTTTCCGAAACGAAGAAAGTTACGATATATTATTCACAATAAATCATTCATCCATTGCAAAGCATTTAGAAGGCAGCCAATAAAATATTCACAATTCAAGAACGAATGCAATTTCTTTTTGCCTTAACTTTATATAGAAATAATAATAATAATATTAAGTAAACTGCTATATTATATGATATATTGTATAATTAGAAGTACGTATGTATGTATTGAATTTATTTTGTGTGACTTGTCAAATATCGAAACAACTTTATCCTAATATAATTTTATCTTACATCACGCATGCGCATGTGTCTTTTGGGTTCATTATTACATCGTTATTAATTTCGATTTCTTTGTTTTCAACAATATTTTGGTTTCTTCCGAAAAACTTTTAAACGATTTATTAAAAAAAGCTTGACTTTGAAAAAACTGTGGCTTTTTTTAGTGGCTTCAAGTGGCTAATTTAACATCGACGGAAATAATTTCAGTTCCGTTGGTCAAATAATAAAAATTCAAACTGGATTATAACTATGGTCAGTAGCAGTTGTCAATATTAAGGAACTCCAAGCGTTTCTTCAGTTTAGTTATCGTATTTCTATTTGCTCCATTGTTTATTCGAAAGTTTTAAAGACTTTAAAGATCACGCTAATCATGACAGTAAACTAAAAAGGTTTACAGTACAAACTCTTTACCAGTTTTTCGCTTTGATTATCTGTCAAGCTTAACGTAAAAAATAAACTGATTAAATTCAAGCTCAAAGACAATTTTTCCATATCTAAAAGAAAAACAAACATGTTTCTTCTCGTCCGAGACGGACAATTTTAAAACATAAAATCTGTGAATCTTGAAACTTATCACAGCTTTTCAAAACTTTTTAAAACTTTTTACTTCCAAAACTTCTGCAAAACTTTTGAAGAACTTTTCAAATCTTTTCAATAACTTTCTATACTGATTGTATAAAGAAAACTTCAATCGAGATTTTAAAAACGCTCTCACAAGCACACACACATTGCAGATTTTACGGTTTTTCTCTTTTAGTTTCATAATATTTTGCTTCTTATACTAGTTTCTCCCGAAATACTTTGGTTCATCTAATAGAATTTAAAGCTTTTAGTTTATATTTACTATCATTTGATCCTTTTCGGTTCTTCGCCTTCGTTTTCTATTCTTTTCGATATTTTGAAAGCGATCTGAGAGCGCTTGACACGTTCTAGCAATTCTCCCCCTCACGCACTGTTTTCCCCCAAATCCTCCTCATCCTGTTGTCATCGCCATAATTATGAATTGCAGCAATGGGCAGTCCATACTATAGAGACATGGATGAGCCAACAAGTCCTGCCGGAGCGGGACACCATCGAAGTCGCAGCGCCAGCAGACCACCGATGTCACACGCCATGGATTATCCAAGTAAATCTGCTTTTTATTTGATTTTATTGCCTTCAATTGAATTTCTAAAGATTCACCACGATTTACAATCATATTTACATTCATGATTCTGTAACTAATATTAATAATTCCAATATTTGTATACAGGAACGCGATACCAGTCCCTCGATAGAGGAGGCCTGGTCGACCCACATGATCGCGAGTTCATCCCGATCCGTGAGCCACGTGATCGTTCTCGCGATCGGTCCCTTGAGAGAGGGCTCTATTTAGAGGACGAGTTGTACGGCCGATCGGCGCGCCAGAGTCCGAACCCGTTAGGTAATAAAGAGGGGCGAACAGGAAGAATATGATTCATATGATCTTTTTATCCAAAGGTTACAATACTGGGATGCCGCCTACGGACCGTGCATATCTCGGAGATCTTCAACATCAAAACACAGACTTACAGCGTGAGTTGGGCCAGCTGAAGCGGGAACTTGAGTTGACGAACCAAAAACTGGGCAGCTCCATGCACAGCATTAAGACTTTTTGGTCGCCGGAGTTGAAGAAAGAACGCGCTCTGCGTAAGGAGGAGAGCGCGAAGTACAGTCTGATCAATGATCAACTCAAATTGCTGAGCAATGAGAATCAGGTACGAAGTGAACGAGTATTTAGCAGCTGTGATGAACACAACCAACTTTTCCACTCTTCTCTCTTTTTCGCTTCGTCATCATTACTAACGTAACGCTAACAGAAACAAGCAATGTTAGTTCGTCAACTGGAAGAAGAGTTGCGCATGCGTATGCGTCAACCGAACATCGAGTTGCAGCAACAAATGGAGGCCATTTATGCCGAGAACGACCACTTGCAACGCGAAATCAGTATCCTGCGTGAAACCATCAAGGATCTGGAGTGCCGCGTCGAAACACAGAAACAGACGCTGATCGCACGCGATGAGAGCATCAAAAAGCTGTTGGAAATGTTGCAAACTAAAGGAATGGGTAAGTTATTACGTAACTAATGTATAATTAATTGTAATATATGAAAAGAAATAAGATACAATTGCGACTGAGACATAAAAGGACATGAAAAACAAAGACATTAAGTCGAGAGGGATGTAATCTATAATTAAACCTGTGTTTGTGGGTTAATTTAGATGTATTGTAAAATAAAAGTGTTAATGGAGTCATCTCTCTCTTACGCTGGTATAGGAGCGTTTATAGAAAAAAGTTTAATAAAAGAGGGAAAACCTATTATAGTAAAAGAGTGTAACAACAAGACAATTTTATAGACCAGATATGCCCTTAATTATCGAATTTTTCTACCAGATTGTTATCAGGGATTTGATCCAGATTTGGATCTCTAAATGCTTAGCTAATTTAAAGCCTTTATTATTTTAAATATTAAATATTTAGGGTACATTTTCTTATATTTTTAATATTTCGGTCCATGAAGTTCCAAGGTTTTTGAAGTACCAAGTAATGAAGCATCAGTGATAGTATTAAATGACTAAAAACTTAAAGCATTCGTATAAATGATGATATAATCGTAGTACGTTTACTATAAAATAATTAAATAATGTACAATAGACTATATATACCTTTTTACGATAAAATAAACATGAAAAGGATATTAAATTCATATTTTTTTGTTTATTTTCAACGAATACTCATATATACAACAACAATAAAACAAAACAACATTTAAAATGAAAAACCACGCCGTCGAATTACAGGCAAAGAGGAGGAACGTCAAATGTTTCAACAGATGCAGGCCATGGCGCAAAAACAGGTTAGTGTACAACAACAACAATAAATACACGGTCATAACATGAGTACAGACACACACACACACATGCACATACAGCCACCCACTCACACTTACAAGTTACGAAAATTGTTCACACACTCTCACACACTTTTTCAGATCAGATATTAAAGTTGAAAGCAAGTTAATAATAATGGAATGCAAGAAACGAAGCCAATTTATTGTTGCCAACTTATTGAAAAAATATGCTAATTTTGGCTGAATTGGCTTTGAACTTTCTATCAGTACCACCGAAAGGTGAGAGAAAAAAGGAACAACAACAACAATACTAACACAACGCGCAATCATAATAAAAATTAATATTGTACCCGGTTTTGTTGTTGGTTGTTTTGTGTTTTTCTCTCACTTTTTAGTGGTTTTTCGCCTTTCTTTCTACTTGTTACTTATTAGAATATCTACTCTAATTTAAGTCGCACATCAAACGTATTTCAATATTTATTCTAAATCCACTACTTTAACTGGGAGCAAACTTTGCTCAGTGCTCTAGCTTTGATTTCTTTAACGTTTCACTTTTAATTTGGTTTATAAAAATGAAAACAGACTCATATTTATTGACTTAATAGCATTATTTATCGTTATACTGCAACAGAAAAAAGAAACAATCTCGTATCTCGTAAAATTATTAAATACCACATACTTTTATTTCTGCTTTCGATTAGAAATAATGTTATAACTTCAACTACGTTTAGCTTTACGTTTAACACTCGCATTTTCTTCCTTCCCTTCGCAATTCTTTGCTTTACATTCTCTTTTCCTTTCTTTTGTTTTGCTTCGTTTTGTGTGCATGTTTTTCGGTTTTCTTCTAATTCTACTTTTTGCATTTTGATTAAGCAGAGAAACAAGTGGAGCGAATAAAGCGGAAGAACTACAGAAGGTACAGACAAATAAAAGGGTTCTAAAAAAATACTACACAACATTTCGAAGCTACAAGCTTCAAAAATGGGTCAATGAAAATTGTTTCGTTGCTCTCGAGCTCCAGCTCCTGGCATCGAGCTTACAGATGATAACAACAACAACAACAACGACACAAAAATGGCCAAAAGGCGTCGTGATTTTAAGCACGTTGCTGACACTCTTTGCTTTTGTAGCGAAAATTCACTCAATTCCACAATCGTACTCATCCTCATTATCGTCCCCATCCTCCTTATCGTCCTCATCCTCAGCGTTACCATAATCATCGTCATCGTTTTTATACTCAGCATCCTTAACTTCTCCATCGTCATCGTCTTCGTCGTCTGCGTTCTCATCATCATTACCATCATTGATGATCATGTCTGCTAAGTTTCTTTTCGTGTTTATTGAAACATGAAAATAAATTAAAATGCTATCCGTGAATATTGTTTTTCCTACTCAATATTTACATAAAAATTTCATACAAACATGTTTGCAAGTTTTGTGAACGAAGAAGTTAAGAAATTTCAGGTCATAATCGTTGTTAATCTAAAAATAGCGTTGGCCTTGACGTGATGTTCATCGAAGATTCTATTCTATTGATTTTAGCATTAAATGATAATGAGTTTTGCTAAAATTTCTACACACCGAAGGAATAATAAACAGTTTTAGGAAAGCAATAATTAAAAAGATTTTTTCTGGGAATTTTCATTAATTATCGGTTCGATAATTCCTACTATATTCGTGTATAATCATGGTCCCAGGATTCTACTTTTAGAAAATAGGACACACAAACATTAACAATTGACATACTTTTATTCACACGTTTATAACACAATCCCTTTCCCTCCCGGCTTCAAAGAACCGTTAAAAAACTAGTGGCAGAGAACCCATCATTATGAGGGCTAATAAAACTACTGAAACTAAAACATTTTTAAACCTAACACATCAATATTTATGTAAACTGCATCTGATGTCTAGATACTTGCCATGATACCCTCCATCGAACTTAGTTTGTGATATAAATCAGATTACTTCTTTAGATGCAAACCTTGAGCTGATTTGGGCTTGAAAACTTTTAACCTGTTCCAGTTGCTACCATTGTTACCCTCGAAAAAAGCCGCAACGCAACGCAGCTTCAAGGTTTGATTTGTGTGTTCTCCCTTCTAACCATCCCATCCTCCCTTCTAACCATCCCGCCCTGCCTTCTAACATCCCACCATCCCATGCAACATGAGCAAATTTATTAAAAACTCATCCATTAGAAGACTTCAAAGTTGGTGCACGAGTATTCAAGACTTGGCAATGCGCCCGGCTTTCGCTGAGATCAAATTTTAGCCTTTTATGCTTCAACTGTTCCGCTTGGAGTTTAAAACGGAATTTTATTGAATTGTTGTTGTGTTTGTTGTTGTTTTCGTTGGCCAACTTGCGTTGTTCAATTAGATATGAACAAGCAAAAAGCACGCTTTGAGCATCATACAAAAAGAAAGAACAAACAAAAAACAAGGAAAGAAATTTCAAGAATCGGTTTTGGTATGGAAAATCGATCCATTTGCGTGTTGTGGACAAGACAATGGGACGCCATGTCGTGTGTCTATCTGCTCATTTACATCCATTGATTATTTCATTTGTGCTTACAGCTCATTCAATGGACGACTTACGGTAGGGTGAACTATTGAGTGCAAAAGAAATAATCGAATCCTCTCGGAGAAACGTGGGAATTTTAATGACTTTTGGTCGGTTAAATAGACAGAAAGAATGACGGACAGACAGAACTCAGAGGACAGACGACAAGCAATTATTCTGTCTGTCAAACTCACAGCGAGTGAAGAAGGTGTGGAAGGGAAGCCGTTTCGTGGTCGTTTGAAATGTGATTTAAAACGCATTCTTCCACAGAAATATTTATTTACTTCCTCCGCACTGATTGAAGTACGTATATAAACGCTAGTTGTGTAAACGTCACGTCATGGCTGGCCGCGTCATGGACTGACGTTTTGATTTGACTCCATTCAGTCGCAAACCATAGACAAGCATATAAAGTATTGGCAACCATGTAATAAGCATTAAATTGTGGCCCATTTTATTTTTCGTTAAAAGTAGTAATCTATTCATTCCAAAAAAAAAAAAAAAAACAAAACGCTGGTTGACACTGCAAATAGAATAACATGAAAAAGAACTCACAGAAAATGATACCAGAATATAACAACGAAACATTATAGAGTAACAACAGAAAATAAAGATTGAAACACTCAGTTAAATTAAAATTTGACATGTTCCATTCCAGCTTGATTTGGAGCAAGAAATTAAAAAGGTTGCTATAGACGAGAAGGGGGTAAGTGCTGCCACATGCTGTCGCTCTACCAGCCAACCACCCAACCACCCACCCACCTATAAACGAAACACGCCTGTCTCATGCCACTCACTTTATCGAACCTAGTTTCATTCAAATACTGCTGTATTTCCCCCTCCCGAGCGTCGAACTGCTACGAGCCAAACCTGAAGTAGTTTTGATCTCAAAGAGACATCATTCACAAAGACATTTAATACCAAGAAAGTGATGCCTGCTAATCTCTCATCACAACAGAAAAAATACAATTCATTAACATTTAATTCTTTCCACATTCATTTATTACCATTTGATTCATTAACATTTGATTTATTAACGCTTTTATCTCTTAGTGTAATGATTTACATATACAATTTCTTTTGTTAATTACATATATTAAGTCTTTAGTGCTTTACTCGGTGAGTTATTAAATAGAAGTTCATCATACGCCACGGTGTTCTATTTTCCTGTATATCGTATATTTAATTTAATTCCCAATATATACATTATAGTAAATGCTACATATATTCTTCTACTATTGAAGTGGTTATTATGGTTCAGGTTATTGCTACTCTGGTTATTGGTTACGGTTGTTGTTGGCTGTTTTTTAACTCAGTAACGCACAGCAAACCATAAATTATCAAAGCACTCGTAGTTACTTACATGCAATCAGCATGAAACGAGCACACACTAAATAAGTGGGCGTCACTAGATATATATTTGCATGTTGCAGAAGAAAAGGAATATAAAATCAATACTTGTAAGAGTTAAGCAGCGTAAACTATGCACTATAGTAGTTATGTTAAAATCGTTGCTTCAGTTGATTGTAATTTATGCTGCTTATCTTTTATGCTACCATTTTACGCATTCATTATTAAGCCTTCCGGTTGCGATTTCCTTCTATAGATTTCTCCTTTATTTATTTTATTGGTTTTTCTGCTTTGTTGTATTTCATAACACTTTTATTCCACATGTCAAAGTTCTTTTGTAGATTGTGAATTATTACAAAATAAAACTAAAGAAAATGAACGAGTGCAACGATAGGTGAAAGATTATGTAACTATAATTTAGTGAGCCATTTAAAAGAGAGAAGAGGGGGCGTTTATCTGCAGATCCCAGTAAAACTGAGAAAGGAATTGTTTAATAAAATTGATTATATTGAAAGTTGAGATTGAAAATTGAACAACAAAGCAACAAGAACATTACACGACAACACAAACAAATAAGCATATTTTTGAATAGTAACAAAAAGTAGCGTCATTGAATTACGACACAAGCTTCCGGCTGTCAGCTGCTTGTTGCTTTTTATCCCCTCCTCCCTTCCTTCACACTTACATAATGTTTTATGCTCTTGGCTTTGTAAAACCTAACTGTTGAAGTGAATTTAAAATGTAATTTACGCAGCACATATCACCAACATATGGTATATATTCATACGTACACATACTCGTACACACACCCATACACACGCACATTCACTAAAGCGTGCTGCGTCATTATTGTGCGTTGCTAGCGGCCACAAGAAGTGTATTGAAATTAAATACGATGTGAAGCACAATAAACTAGAAAGTGCAGCAACAAAGGAAACCCTTCTTTGTTTCTATAGGATCTCATGTTGCATGACATGTTGCACGACAAAAAAAGTTCCACCACACTCACACACATACACACAACACGTCACGACAGTCATGACATGAAATATCGATCATTGTAATCGATAAAATAACGATTTATTGCTATCTGCTGTTCTCAACACCGTCGACTGATTCCCGTTGAACGTCCGCTTCCGCTGTCGTCACACGCTAAGTGACCGGATATTATAGAGCTCAATGTGAAATCGAAGCTGTTTTCAAAGCGTACGGATATATTTTCATCGTTTGTTTTCTTATGTTGACACACGGAGGAGAGTGCAGTTCAGTTCAGTTCAGTTCAGCTTCGAGTTTCAGTCCAGGTCAGCACTCAATTGTTCACTAATGGATTATTAATGCTCTGCCCCTTAACGAATTTGATGCAGGGTGAACTTATTTACGGTGATGGAATAGAGAAGAAAAAATAACAACTACTGTCGAATTTAGTAGCTGTTCGGTTCCTAACCTCATGAATCGGTGAACAAACAAGAAAGAACGAAAAACTATCCATTGAATTAATGAAAACATATCAAAGTTCAAAAGAATGGCCGGAGTAATTTTTTTGCTATAATAATAGGGAAAGCTTTAGAGAGTATATAATCGAGAAAACAGTCTGAAAACCTTCTTAATTTCTATCTAATTTTAATTAAGTTTCTGGTAATCAAAAGATTATCTGTTATTCAAAATATTCTCTGTAAATAATACTTATATTCTCATTGAATACTGAATAATTTCACGAAAAGTGTATTCACGAACTCATTGATGCGGTTCCTCTGAAATTATTGGCAACAGTCTCTAGAATCTCTTAGTCACTGGTGCCAGATTAACTAACTTTCAGCGTCGGTCTCCCAAATTCACTGAATTTATCCGAAAACCAGTCTTTCAAAAGGGAATTTATTGGCGCCAGTGCACCGAATAGTGATTTGAACCTCTCTGACGACAGACTTGACCTACTGTAGGGTGCTATTTGGGCTGACTTGACTGCATTACTGCAAGCAGAAAACTTTTTATCTTTATTTTTATTAATTATCTTTGGTTGGGCCAATTAAAAATAACCTACAAAATACAAAGAACTACACAAAGGAATAGAATAGATACTCCATTTAAGAAACATTGTCTTATTACTCGGCACTTGGCAGCATTTTTTAAGAATCAGAACTTTCTAAGATCAGATATGGAAGTACGTAGAGCAACGGACGAAACTTGAGCAAAAGTTAATCCCGAAATCTTTAAACAAAACAAAATGAGAGCAAGGATAACTAACATTACATGAAATCAACCTGAGATGCACACGTACACATGCACAACAACAGTAAAAAAAACCAACAACTACAAATAGAGTGTTGTTATTCGCTCTCTTTCTCTCTCTCTCTCATGAGCGAAATAATTGCGTTTATAGAAATCAATAAAGCAGTAATAAGTGAGCTTTTATGAGTGAAGATGAGCACACTTGAGCTTTTTTGCTCAGCGTAAGCTAACTGTTGTGGACTGGGTGGGAAAGACGGGAGGGGGGAATACGGCCAGAAAAATGCAGCACGTATTAGAAATAAGCCAAAGTTTTTTCGTCGAAAGGATGTCGCGAAAAGTGCAACTGAGGCAAAACTTCGAAGCTTTGGACTGCATCCGCTGAGCATCGCTGAAAAGCTCGGTCGACTGCAACACTCAGTCTATTCGCAGCTCTTGTAACCAAACAACAACAGAGTTGTCATCGTCGTCATCGTCGTCGTTGTACAAGGAAACCCCACACCGCCCTTTCCGCTGTTCGATCCCACAGAAGAGCAAAGAAAAGCCTTTAAGTGAAGCCAAGAAAAGGAAAAAATATCTGCGAAAAACGGGAGATATTATTACGTTCAATTAAATGAAAAGCAATATCATAATAATAAAAATAAAGCAACAAAATATAATCGCTTAAAACGTGGTGAAAGAAAAAATAAAAAATATAGAAAAAAATCTCTACAGCATCAAATGTTCTAGTGTCAAAAAATCACTGGCTTCAAGCTGAAATAAAAATAAATAGGAAAAAATAATAAAACTAATATAAAGAAAAGTGTTAAAATAAATAGAGCAGCAAATTCTGTGTGCAAAAAGTTAAAACAAAAATAATTGTGCCTTTTTTAGAGCAAAGCATAGTAAAGTAAGGCCAAAAAATCCTAACTTAATACATAATTAAAAGTTTTAATTAATTTTAACAATAAATTAAAAAGAAAGTCATAAATTCAAAAAAAAACGCGTACAAAACTCGAGCACGCGAGTTTTTTAATTCTTTTTCTGCTTCAGCTGCAAAAGTAAAATCAATACGTTGTGAAACAACAACAAAAAGAAAAGGAAAGAAAAATAAAAACAACAGCAAAACTGAACGAGAGCCAAAGAGCAGAAAAAACAACAACCACTACAACGAAATCTAAGAATACACCAGCAATAAAAAACAACGGAAAAATATTAGGATATATTTTAGCAAGGAAAAAACCCGGAAATATTAGTGCAGCATCATTGAAAAAGCAGTAGAAAAAAGGGAGCAAAATTACAACTCAACGGAAACGTCGTTGACGCAGTTTTGAAGGATACCATAACTAAAATAATAACAACAACACGAATCCCCACAGAAAATAATAACAAAAGATTGCTGGCCATCCGGGAAGGAGGAGCAAAGCACAAATTTGGCTGCTGAATTACGAACTCGATAGACGAATTGTGGACCACGTAAACGTCCTCAAAATCCCATCTCGTCTGACGCCAGCACGGCGATATTTTTCAGAATATTCACTGTGCTTCTAGTTGCAACAGTAGCAACAGCAACAACAGCAGCAGGGACAACAACAGCACCAGCAAACGTTAGCCTCAGCGTCGCTGGCGGTTGCTGCTACTTCGTGCGCGCCGCCTTAGAACCAAATTCTAAACTCAAGGAATTTCAGTGCACCCATCCCTTTAAACTTATGGACAATGCCTATGTCTACTACAAGGTAGTATTCTCCATAGAAAGCACTCCAGAACCATCAGCAGCAGTCATCATCTCATTCAATCTTACATAATCTGAAGAGGGACGGAGATATCACAGAGATAAATCATGTTCGCATGGATAATTAAGACACAGACGGACGGACAGACAGGCAGTCGGACGGACAGACGGAAGCAATCTAAACATGGACAACATTGCAACACAAAACATTGAAAGGACAAATTGTTAGAGAAACATTCAATTCATTCGTTGTTATTCGCGTCTGTTAGGTACACGACAAGGATACGCGTATCCTTCAAATTATGCGTGGTCTGCGTGTGAGTGATGAGGCGCGTCTGTGTGTGTGTGTGCCCAATGCATTGGTGTGTAATCATACACGCGAGCGTACTTTGATATATGAAGGAGTACATACGAGTGTATATAAAGAGAAGTACCCATACATGCTATACTCGTATGTAGATAGATGACCAACATTTAAATGACAAAGTTGTTGAGTACTAAGTGAAGGTTTAAAAGTAGGATTTTACTAATGCGTGTTTAAATGTTTTCGATTAATTAATACGAATAAGAATGATAGTAATAGAATAGAGTAATAGAATAGTCGAGTTTAGAAATTCAGATTTAAAATTATTCCCTTCATAGTTACGAAAGTAGTTTTTAGTTTAGAAAATTCGGGTGATATATTGTATTTATACATCGCTCATATATTCACACTTTTGCATAGTGCTTTAGATTTGAATTTCATGGACGGCCTAAAAGTATGCAATCAGTAAAAGCTTAGGGTAGGCCATTACCTGGTTTCTTTTTAAAATTCCTATGAAAAGAACGCTACTTAACACTTTAAAAAGTTTAGATTTTTACTGAGAAGAGTGAACCTTCGGGTTTTTTACACAGTAAGTTTTTTCCACAGTACGTATTTTCCACACTACGTTTAGTACGTTTCCAGTTAAGTGGCAACCCTGTTGACTTAACACAACATTCACACATAAAACCTCTCTCTCCTTTGTCAAAAAAAAATACGCTGCTGAACACACACACAGATATATTATCGCTCCTCTCTGTGTTGTCCGTCGTTGTGTGTGTATTAGTGCTGGTCACATGAATGTAGAGCATCGCACCGAACGAACGAGTAAACGAACGCATTCCTCAACTTATCCACCAACCCTTAGCGCAGAACTTTCAACCCTTAAATGAGAACATGAGACGAGAACTTTGCGCGTCGCTCCGTCCATCCGTCGCTCCATCCATCCATCTATCCGTCCACCCATCGACATCCAACACTTGAAAATAGCAAAACAAAGAAAGGGAAGACTCTCGTTGTTTTTTTGTAAGCTTTTCCTTTTGCGAAAATATACAGTTAAGTAAGAACTTGCTTGTTCTTGCTTCGTGTCTGTAGCACGCGCCTTGACTAATTGCATGGATGGAGGCCTCAAAGTTTCGTCCATACTGTGGACGTTTAGCGACAACATTGAACGACGTTTAGCTGATGACAGTAGAGCACGGATGACAGTAGAGAGTCTAGTAGATGCCGTTAGTCTCGGGAAGCTCTCAAATGTGAAACGCTTTTCAGTTGTTTAATTTTCCAGCTCCCAGAGTTAGTTATTACTGTATATATATTCATATATTGTATGTATATAGATATGTATTCTTTTCTTGGTACATCAAACTTACGACTCTTCATGCTCCTCCTCCTCCTCCTCCTCTTCCTCGAAGTTATGATCTCCTATGTACGCAGAGTGTATATACCATACATACATACAATATATATCACACGAAACCTACATTTATACACACTCGTACATACAGACATACGATTGTGATTGTGAACATCGCGCATAACCTTGTGCCAAAAAATTTAGTAATGTTTTTACACACATACGAATGTACACTACCACTTACACTACACATATACATACACACACTCACACGCACACACTCGCACACATGAATATATAGTATGTACTTGGGTTTATATAGATTATGTAGCTCTTTTATTTAGTTGCCTTTTTCGTAATCGTAACGTTCTGAGTGATTTCACATTAATGTATGATTATTATTACTCTCTAGAAAAATAAAACGGGAAGCATATAGTAATTAGAAATTACTGATGAAAGAATTATTAAAATTTACTTCACAGTTTTCAGCTTCAAGAGTTTTTCTTACGAGAAGATTGTAGAAGGACATCCCAACATGTTCTCAGTGAGAAAATAGAAGGGCACAATGGATGACTCACATGAGTACCTTCAGCTAACAGACATAACTTAAGAATATAGAAAACCGAGGGTATGGAAATCTTGCCACCACATTTTGTAAGATTTGCGGAGCCAGTTTAATGGGTCTTTTATGCATCTTCTAGAAACAAGAGTACCCATTTACATGACCCCCTTATATGACCCATTTATGGGCCACAATCTTGAACTCATCTTTAGACACTTGAATTAAAAAACCATGTCATCAAATACATCCTCGCCAGACATTCCTCGCTCCGTCCGTCGAATTCGAATTATTTTCCAGAACTGATCGCTTTTTTATTATGTCTACATGTGTGCATGTTAAGTAGCACAGTTTTCGGTAGCAATACGAAAAAATTTTGCCAAGCAATGTTTCGGGTTTACGAGTTTCACAGACGCCACGGCGAATAAAAATCCTTCGTAAAGTATGATTAGTATGATGGTGATGTAAAATAGCGATTGGTTATCCTTCTCCGGCTCTATTTTGATGCAGTATTGAATTTCTTGTCAATACTGTCGCCTTCTATCCACAGTTTGTACATTCGCCCGGATGTCCACCGGCAACAAATCTCTTGGCACTCGTCTTTTATGTTCTCTCTCGACAATGTATTATTTTCAATTTAAAACTTTAGCCAATTAAATATCAATTCCCAAGAAACTAAAAGGAAAGACGATTCTTGTTTTAAGCGATTTGGTAGTCCAGATGATGGGCCATTCTTTAAATACCACCGTTTTTGTGGTAAACAATCTCTAAATTCGCTGCTCGGAATATTTAGTATTTTATTTCCAAGAAATCGTAACTAGTTCTTGTGTTACTTTACGTATATTAATCATTTTGTGCTTCGTTTGGTTTTTCTTTATATGTTGTTTAATTTTATAGAATATAGATATGGTATATAATAACAAATCTGACTAATCAGAGTAGCTGAATATTTGCTGAATCTTATTATTATTATACTTATTATTATTATTATACATATTATTATTTTTATATTAAATATTGTGATCTTTCGTTTTGTTGTGTGTTCTTTTTTTTAAATACAATATATACGTATCTATATAATAGATTACTTTTATTGTTCTTTAGTCTGCAGCACTCCATCCAAGTTTTTGCTTTGTTTTTGCTATGATTTTCTCTCCTTTAGTATAAATTATGTAACACTAATTTAACGTTCTCCTAACATGCTATTATTACTATTACTATAATATTATTATTATTACTCAATACTCAACCTAGATAATCAAAAAGTAATATTGTGTTCCTAATTTTTCTATTTTACTTCGTATCTAACCTTGAAACTGTTTGTATGACATGCAAGCGAAATGAAACGAAATGAAAATATAACAACAATGTTATAGAAGAAGAAAAAAATAATTCTTTTGTCATTTTATTGCCAAAAGATTGAGATTTTTCACGAAACTTATCGATGATAATGGCTCCAAATATTGGCTATTTTTGTTAAGACTTAAATTCATATCTGTATACTACACATACATATAATTTGTTGTTATTCTAAGTTAAGAATGAAAAACAAAAGAGAAAAAAAAAAACACAACAACGTTAACAACGGAAGAGAAACGAAATACAGTCAAATGTTGCGGGTGCTCGTAGATCTATAGACTTATATCGATAGTCTTAGATTGTACCGGAACAAAGCTTAAGAGCTACCAAAAGAAACGATAAAATGATGAAAAAATTACGTGTACCGCTAAAAAATTACGTTGGATCGAATGATTTTCGAAAATTCGAAGAAAATATTACTTTTTGGTTTTGTAAATACATATCTACATGCAATATATAAATATATATATATGTATATCTATATAAATATTCTATCTAATCATTATTTGAGTTATGCGAAAAGTATATTTGAAGTATTCGAGAGATGCAGCAGTTGCGACAAACATAAGAAATCTGATATTGTTTCAAAACTCAATGTCTCTCAATCACAATCACGAAATCTTCACTTGAAACTAACAATCTGTATCTACTCGTAGAACGCTACACTTGTCACTTGGTTGAACACTTCTAAGCACACACCTCAGTCGTAGACCCTCCACGTGCCTCGGAACATCAGACCACCAGACCACAACATATGCCATGAGCTGTCTATTTAAGGCTTCCATTAATTCGCCGTCTAGTTTACAGACTATCCACACATGCTTTTTATCGAACACTGAACTTAAAGCGCCTTCTGCTTCTTCCGAGATCTGGCCACTTTCCACACTTTCTTCTTCTTCCACTTTATATTAACCACTACTTTCTAGTTTCTTTTTTTCTCTACTTTTTACATCTGTACTTATCTACATTTTTGCACGTTATCTATCTATCCGAAGCATCTAAGCTAAACTATTAACAATATTTAAACAGAACTATTCAAGCACTTTTTCATACCTGCAACACCAAAAACGCATAACTACTTCTATACTACACACTGTTCCTTAGAACAGATCCAAACCAACTATAGTAATACACTGGACCGAAGTGATGCCACTACAACAACAACAACACTTTTACCCATTAACTATTTGAAAGAACTCGACTAGAGTCGATTTATTTCTGTATTGTACCCATTCGATATTATTATCTTCTGTACCAAGAAGCTTGCCAACTAGGATTTAAGTTCATCCTCATACACAGAAGCCACGATGCCAAACTTTAATCAATAATTGAATAGAAAACCAAAATAAACATGTGTACAAGTCAATTAATAAAAAAATACTAAAAGCCCGAATGTTTGTTGAAAACGGTGCAATTTCCGAACTCAGTGCCTAGTTTCAAAAAGTAGCTTTAATAAGAAACTCGTATTTTGTAAGTGTTCACGTTCGAACTGAAGAAGAAAAACAACAAAACAAAAATAATTTTTATCACAAAAGACTGAATTGCTAATTGCTAAGATTCGCTGTAGAAATGTAAGAATTGTTTTAGAAATAATTTTATAAAAACGAAAAGAAAGCAAAAATGGGGCCAATAGTCCGTAAGTGTTCGGGCAAAATCTATTTTGGTGATTATAGTAATAAAATGTCAAAAATCTGAAGAAAGAAAATGTCAAAAAAGTTAAATCAATGGAATGCTGATTATATATTTATACATTCCTAAAACATAAAATGCAATGCATAAAGCACATTTGAATAAGCACGAGTGCTTGTTTCTGTGTGTGTGTGCGTGTCTGCTTGACATGCAGTAGAAAGTGCTAAACGAACGAAGGAAAAAAGAAAAATTTGGAAAGCAAAACGCGCCCCCACAACACAAACAGACTACCTTCTCAACCACCCACATCAAAGTACCCCCAACCAACCAACCAAAACAAACTCTCTCAACTCGCCCATTTCAGATGTACAGTAATTACAACCTGGCCGGTGGAAGCCCTCCGTTGCCAGATATTATTGGCCCATATTATGCGCCCTCGTTTGGCGGTGGCGGTGTTTGTGGCTCCACACTCTGTCCCACATCCGCGCTGGAGTTCTATGGACCCTCCACCTCCGCCGGCTACCTCTACGACCCGTCGATGAGTGCCGTTGGTGGTGGCATTTATGGTGGTGGCAGTCCATCTCCGGTGCGAAGACGGCGCTACAGCATCGGCGGCCTGCCGTCGGCTTCGATGATGAACGACTTCTACGGCATGGGTGGAGGAGGGGTCGGCGGTTACCCGGCAATGAGTGGCTTAGGCATGTCGCACATGCACCAGTCATCCTCCTCGAACATCGAGAATCTGCTGAACGAGGCGCACCGATCGATCTCACGCTCCACACAGATACTCAACCAGCAGGCGCGCCTGCAACAGGCGCAACCGATCTCCTCACTGCCGCAATATCAGGGACGCGTCATATCCAGCTATCCCACGCTTCATCAGGGCGACACCTCGCCGCCGTACTTGAATGACAACCTAATGCAGATGTCATCGAGCTTCTCCTCGCAGCCGAACATGTATTTCCAGCCATACTCGCAACAACAGCCGCAAACCGTCAGCTCGCAGACAACGCGTCTCCGCCCGGCCCACTCGGTGTCGAATCTGAACTACTGGAACTACCCGAACAAGTACAATGGTAATGGCAGTGATGGCCTCGTCACCAACGTCAATCCCTTGAACGCACCCTTATACAATCAGTCCGATCTGCCGTACAACCTGTTGCAACAGCGGAATCTCATGTCGTCCCTGCATGCCTCAAATCCGGCCGTTTCGCAGCTGTTCACCCAACAGCTGCCCTCAACGTATTCAACTCAGCCGCTTTCGTACAACGTGCAGCAGCAGTTCGCCGGCTCTCAGAACTACCAGCTGCCTCCGAATGCACACCCGACGGCGCACATCCATCACTCAGTGCAGCAGCAGCTGAATCCGCAGCATCAGTACCATGTGCACCAGCACCAGAACCACTTGCAGACACATCCCCTGGCTGCGCTGGCCCCCAACTCGGGCCCATTCGGGGCAACGCTCACGAGCAGCGGAGCGGGGGCTGGTGACGCACGCGGCTCAGTCTACGATCAACTGCACTCATCATATCACCCGCATCCGCATCCGCACTCGAACCAGCATCTATCATCATCATCCACCACGCATCATCACCAACTGCCACATCATCTGTCGCACCATCTTCACCATCAACAGCACATGCCATATTCGAAACTAGATTTAGACTATCCAAAGCTTCCATCAGAGAATAAGCGACAAGTAAGTTTTAAATTTGACGTAGATACGCTTTCGTTAGACTCTTAAGTGCGCATATTCATTGAGAGTACAATAAAATGTCGTTGATACTAATTGAGACAAATTGGAATAAATTGTGAGAATATACACATAAAACCAAATCCGAAAACCTAATTTAGTAACCTGCTAACTTGAAAGCTCATCTAGAGCCAAGCTTCCAGCTAAATTTACAAGAATAAAATGCATTTTCCGCTTATAGAAATGTTGGCCTTAATTGGTAAGAGAAAAACAAGAACTCAACGATAAAAGATAGATACATAGACAAAATTAATAGTAGACACTAACACCCAAGATCGAAATAAGATAAAGAGAAAGGTTAAATAAAGCATGAAAAAGTATACGAGTATTTCCCAAAGAATTAATAGAGATATTAAATCCATTCGTTCTATAAATTAATAAAACCTCCGCGGAATTCAATACATTCCTCCATTATTTATCTCGAATAAAGACGGTTTTCCTCACAGAGAATTCTACAGTTTCTCATTCCATCGCTGTCTCTTTTCTTCAGGTTACGGCGAAAATAAGATGTCTATATTTTCCTGCCGTGTGCTACTTTCATTCCATTCGAGTCTCTTTGCTTCTTTCGCTATTTTCATTTCTGCAGAAATATTAAAGTCTAAAAACTAATGAAAATCTACAATATCGAAAGAAGAGGGATTGAAAGAGATTTAAGGGAATAAAATACAATTCAGAGAACTCTAGCTTAATAATAATTTTAGTTCTTCCTACTGAATTTAATTCTCATATAAAAGGAAAGGCAAATAATAACGAAAATCTAAGAACGGCTAAATTTTTCAATATATCTCTTTTAGCACAATAATAAAAGGATATCGTTACAGATATTAAGTACCTTAACAAATATTCTCTTTATCGAAACATCGAAAACATTAATTTGATCAGATTCTACTACTTACACTTGCATACCAAATACACCAAAAGTAGATGCCTAAATAAATATTTGCACAGCTAAATCAGTCACTAACTATACTTCAATATGAAATAATCTTAGTATATAAATTTACTATATTCATTAGTTGCAAAGCTACGTTATCCTAACCTAAAGCAACCTTCCTATACTACAACGTTTTCTGGCCAATAAATACTTTGCGATAAAAACAACCCGTACTAAAATCTTAATAAAACTCTGGGGTGAATTAATTGGTGTATGAATTAGAGACACCTGGGCCTCTAGATAGACTTTTGGTCCCGCCTTCCCAATTGTTTTCAAGTTTTTCAACTATTATCATCATTCTACAATCTCGAATAACCTTTATGATCGGTTTAGGATTGTCACGTGAGCGTTTATTGGTCAGTTAAATTATACTCGCATTTTACCTTCATATCTGCCAGTTAAATTCATGTTAGTTAGAGATCTATGCATAAATATATGTGTATTGCACATGTCTCTGCTATACTAATTTACTTCATTCCTACTTGATTATGTAATAGAATTTAGATGAAAACCTTTAGAAGAACCTGCACGAACCCTGCTTCAATGTAAATTTTAGAATTATTCCTTTTCAATTTTGTTCACAATTGAAAATACTTAACTTAAACAAATACATAACCTAAAAAATCCAGGAATAAAACTTGGAAATTTAATATTTTAATATAGCCGTTCCTTGTTGCTCTTTCTCTTCCCTTCCTAACTATTAAGCGTTGCTCTTTTGTGTAGAATTTTAAATCCCCAATCAATAACCTGTATGCAGCTAAAACTATATATAGAATCACATTATATATACATACATATACAATATTTACTCTTACCTTACGGATATCAATCAAAAATTATAACACCAAAACTATGTGCCACTGCGTGTTTTGTATTCAGAGAACTGAATACTGTAGAACGACCCAAGGAAGCTTTTTTAAATACTGATAAATTATATACAGATATATACTAATCCGCATATACTGCATATACACTGGATATACACTCATACATACCCATGTACATGAATTCAAAGCGACAAAGAATTTGAATTTGACATTCATCTTTGAAAATGGGCATTTAAGAAGTTCCAAATCTCTAGTAAAATTTATATTATTAGCCAAATTGTACCCAACAAAACCAAAGGTCAGATCAGATGAAGATGGAAGTAGAAGGAGAAGAAAACGAATAGAAATAAAGAAGCTTGTCGCCATTGATTTTATCCAAATGGTTGTATTTATTACAAGCAAAACCTTAGTGAAAGTTATTTAAATACGAGTATGTACTTATATTAATACACCGTACTAAAAATATTTGCATTATTAAATAAGCGAGAACTCAGGGCAATCTCCATAAATTTGTATAACTGTTGCTCGAATTGTCGTCTCAACTATTTAAAGACTGTATATATACACACACACATACATATACATATGTATATGTATGTATCTAAACTTAAGTGCGTTATTTGTAATTCTTAGTTTTATTTGACTTTTTTAGATACTTTAGTGTACACTCATTATACATGCGTACGTATCAATTAATATGAAACTAAATAAATTCGAAATCGATTCCTTAAAACTAAAAACAGAAAGTTCAAGTTTTTTATGTTATATCGCATTAACTTTAGATGAGAATAAAAATATGTAAAAATTATGATAAACCGAAACAAAGTATTTAGAGTGTGATTCGAAATGTAGTAAAGAAGGTCAATTATGGTATAATAATGAAGGCTATAAATTAGAACAAACGAACGAAGTTTAGAGGCTAAACATTGTATTGTGAAAGCTGTAAACATTGAACAACTAATTTACACAAAACGTTAATGTTTAATGACGTAGATAGTAACAAATGGTATCTGCTGTACTCTGAGCTCTATACTATGAAAACATTACTATGTAATTATGATCTCTTAAGCTTCGAAACTTAAATAAAAATCTACTATCTAAATAAATAGTTGAATCTACTACGCAACGAAATTTCAAAGATAATTTCTACTCTATCAATTGTACCCATCTTATAAGATAACGTTTATTATTCTAACAGATTTTTAATCATTACAACCCAAGTAGCACAATCCAAAAAAATTAACTTATCCCGATTTCATCTTTTAATTAGTTTTTCGAGATCTGCAATCCTCTTTACAGCTGATTTACAGACCACGTTTAAACATCAGATATCCGTACCTTGTGCTGCTTGGGAAATCTACTTAAAACACAGTTCAGATATACTCGTACTTATTTATGTAGATTATAGTTTGAAGTTTTGCCTTTTAAATTAATTGTAATCTAAATATACAAGAAGATACACAATATTAATATTTACCTAATAGAAAAACTGACAAATCCTAAGTTATGTTGAGGTAAATCGTAGATTACGTATACACAAAGCAATCGACTGTTAGTATATATTGAATACTAAAAAAGAATACCTTCTTACGTCTTAATTAATACTCATACCGTAAACTGTTCATAAAATGTAAGCTTCATTTAATAGGAAGATCTTAATTTTTAGAGAACTTATAATTTGACATAATGTGCGTGTTTATACATTAATGTATTATCTTTATACCCATACAAAAATATATACTCTGCAAGACAGTATATGAGGCTCTCCTGCAGCCGAATATTTTAGATTTTCAGTAACTATTAATAAACTATTGTTAAGCGTTTTTCTTTTGTATACATACTACTCTACTATACTATTATAAGTATATATGTAGATATACTTACATATATCCATTTATATATACTAGAGTTACGAACTTATGTTTAACGGTCGAATAAAATCTTTATTTAACAAAAAACAACAAAACAAAAACAATATTAATATAAACAGAGTTTTGGCAATGCTTTAACTGCATACTTAACCCGTGTGGCAGACGTTATACAGGCACCTACAAGATATCCCGATAACTCGGCAGCGGTTTTGTGTGCTGGAAATAAAACATACTACAGACTACTGTCTACTGTCCATTTTGAGTTCTGCACTAATCTGTACATCGTAAGCAACCACCACACACCACTTCTACACACCACGTGAATGAATTAACACTCTCTTGCTTCTAATATACTGCGTACGATAGACAACTCACACACTTAATTACTCAACTCCATCATAAGTAACACCTGAACTAATCAACTCCAACTTAAGCAACAGTCATTAAGTACTCTATTCCATCAACAAGTTACATTTACATACACTCTACTAACTAACTAACCTCATTGCTCCAACGCTCCATAACACGTTGCAGTAACTATTCTAATAAGACAATAAGTAAGGACATCAAATCACATCAACTCATTTCGAAATATCGTATCTTCATACTTGTAAACGCATCGTAATCTCTAATCTTTCAATCGAAATCTTAAAGCTTAACTAAAATTATTTAAAACCTTTCCAAAACAAAACAACAACCTCAACCTGAAGTGTTTTTTACCGAATTCATGTTTCTTTTCCTAACATTTATTTGTAATCTAAAAGTTGGACGAATTCCGTCTTGAAATACAAAGAAGGGATCAAGAAATTATGGCGATGGCGGCCAAAATGAAAACTCTGGAAGAACAACATCAGGTAATCAATGCAAGGCCCTGATTCGCTCAAACCGAAGTGAGCTGAGTCGATTGGGTTTAAGCTATGTAGTTATTGTTGTTTAGAGTGATGGTAAATAAATGTAAATAAATATATTCTTGTTATATTTGAAAACTACTGACCCAGGACTATCAGCGCCACATAGCAGTACTTAAGGAGTCACTATGCGCCAAGGAGGAGCACTACAACATGTTGCAGGCGGATGTGGAGGAGCTGCGGGCCCGTTTGGAGGAGAAGAATCGCCTGATCGAGAAGAAAACGCAGGGTACGATGCAGACCGTGCAGGAGCGCAACCGTCTCACCAGCGAACTAACCGAACTCAAGGATCACATGGACATCAAGGACCGAAAGATCAGTGTGTTGCAGCGCAAGGTTGGCGCATGCGAAATGATTCCCCAAACAGAAATCTAATAATAACATGAAACCTCCAATACTCACCCTTCTTTATTCCTTGACCTTGATTCATTTCATTCTCTCCTTGTTCCCTCCGATTTCCTCCTTCCGTCAATTTTTAGATCGAGAATCTGGAGGATCTGTTAAAAGAGAAAGACAACCAGGTTGACATGGCACGCGCCCGTCTCTCCGCCATGCAGGCCCATCACAGCAGCTCCGAGGGTGCTCTCACTAGTCTGGAGGAGGCGATCGGCGACAAGGAGAAGCAGATGGCTCAGCTGCGGGAGCAACGCGACCGTGCCGAGCATGAAAAGCAGGAGGAACGCGAACTGCATGAACGTGAAATCGCTGATTACAAAATCAAAATGCGCGCCGTCGAAAGCGAAGTGGAGAAGCTGAACACCCGCCTGGAACGCGCTGTAACCGAACGCGAGCGACTGGAAATCAAGTTGGAGGCGTCACAGAGTGAATTGGGCAAGTCGAAGGCCGAGCTGGAGAAGGCCACCTGCGAGATGGGCCGCAGCAACGCCGACTGGGAATCGACGAAACAGCGTATCGCCCGCTTGGAGCTGGAGAATGAGCGCCTGAAACACGATCTGGAACGTTCGCAGGTACTCGTGCATTATGACCAATTTGTCACGCCCTTTCCTATCTACATATCTTGTTTTCTTTATAAATATATGTGTCGATTATGCCAAACATGTATCTACAACTATCTAACTATATATATATTTACTATATGCATTGCTGCTACTATTTACTTGTACACATAACTACTACCTACCTAAATATCTACTACCTTCAACTACTACTATTCTACTACCCACCTATCACATCACATTAGATGCAGCTAGATGAACAGACCACACTCCATAAAGTAAGCGCCTACTTTAATCCACGTATTCAAAATAGTCACTAATTAATTAGGAAATATGTACCATTTTCCAGCAGGGAATTTTTGCATTTCGATTATTCGGCAACATCTTAAGAAATAAAGTCATATCAACAAGTTTCATCTTATAATAAATACGATTGGGAATGTCAAAAATCGTCTGAAATCTGATTAGTGATTTCTATCATGAAAATCTATCGTCGATAAATAAAATCGATTGAATTAAAGTGTCGTCTAGGATTTAGTGGTGGATTATTAAAGTCGATTATCCTCACATCTTCGGATCAATGAAGTGTATACTCCATTGATATATAAACAGTAATATAGTCTATTTTTATAACATTCAAAAGAAACATACTGTAAATCAGTATCGATTATTTGACATCCTCAATATGGGTATGATCCAATCTATTTAATGACTTTGTTTCTTTTGGCTATATTGCACCATAAACATCAGACCAAAATAATTTTAATGTTCGAAATAGCTAAAAAATCGGTAAAAGAATAACAAAAGCATTATTCGCACATCTAATCTATTGGCTAAACTTGAGTTCTGAGGTCGTTATATGGATCTTATATTTACGGGAATCTTCAAAATTAATTCATTGAAACATGAAACATGGCATCTATTGTAGATTTTCGCACACAGTTTCGCACAACGTAGAGAGTTTTAGCTTAGCACTCATTTTAATCACAAGCTACACAACATTTGAATTCGCATAATTTTATAATAATATAATTTGTAAGCTATTATAATTTGTAATAAATTTGTCCGAATAAAATATGTAAATGTATGTACATAAAAGTAAATCACAAAACTAAGATTGCTTCAAAATGAAGAGACAATAAAAGGTATAAAAACGAACATATAAAAAAATATCCCACAAACCAGCTAACAATCGCCAGCATTGCTTAACATTTTAGTAACACTTTAAATAAAAAAACAACCAAAATTATTATCCTTTCTTACGTTAAATATAAAGTAATGTATTGAAAAATACACGATACAATAAATATCTTATCTACAGTATCATGTAAAAATAGAAACATACATACATACATATAAACCACTGCCTACTATTTATGTATTTCAGTCTGTACAAAAGTTAATGTTTGAGTCTGGCCAAATAGCGGTAAGTCCGATTTAAGTAGGACAACAAGAATTATATATACCTTCTATATAGTAAAAGATTAGCTTAAGTCTAAAATAACAGAAAGTAAAAGAGTGACATCTTCTGAGTGACATCAAAAGCACAACAAAATAAATATCTCTCAGAGCAAAAATAGAGTGTACTACAATAGAAATAGAAACATCGTAATATATATACGCCTTGCACCACCTCCCCCTCTCCCCCTCTCCCCCTCTTCCCCTCTGGTTGTACCAGGATGTAGTCCCACCATGTAGTTCCATAACAGAATAAAAAATATTGTATTATAGGAGGAAATGTAAGAAAATATAGATATATTTAGCTTCTAATTTATCTAACATCAACAAATAACAAATTTATCAATAGGATAATTTCTCTTAATTAGAAATAGTTAAAAGCTGGCTTTAGGAATATCCTTTTATATAAATATTCCATTAGATTATACGTTCAAATAGATTTTTGTAGGAGTTCCGGCTCAGATAATTTAAATTCGATATAAAGAGAGCACAGAAAATTATAATATTGTCGAGTTAAATGTTGTTCGATAGAATATTGGTTACTGTAACACAAAACAAATTGAATTTCAGTAACCAGGCCACTGGAAGATAAGAGATAAGAATAGCGAATCACTTTCGATAACTTATCTACTATATTTTGATAAACATACTGTTCTAACAACCTAGCGTTTCTACAACCATTCTACCAAAAAAAATAGAAAAAAATGTTCTTTTAGAAACAAAATTAATAGAATAGGCTATATATAGTACACAGTATCGCCTTTGATACGCTATCCTATAGCTGTATACTATATTTACATAATTATCCGAATTGTTTAAGAGTAAAAATACGATTGTCTAGTTTGTTGGGATTCATGTCAAGCGCAAAATGCACTCATTACTGTAAAAACTCAATTCAACATTAAAAATTCAAAATACAGTCAATCGATCACTCATCATCATTATTGCACACAGAATATCTTTCATATCTGCTGCTCTTTTTACTTATTTATTACTTGTGCTCACTGAATGTGGTGAGTTTGTAGAGAGAAAGTATTGAAAATTAACTAAAATTTGACAAATGTGCTTATTTATTCATGTTGTATAAAAAAAATGTATAATTCAATTCATTCATTTCTCATTAAATGGTCTGCATTAAACAAAAATTGGTAACCGATTTTTTCCGAAATACAAACTCGCCATAATAATTGTTTTAGTTTCCTGCTGGGCATGTTTTTTCTTGTAATAGTTTTTCGCCCTTGCCAGTTGTACCATTTAACTAATGCTTAACTTTTGTACCCGGCAACAGACCACATTTGGACGGACCACGTTGACCACATCACAAGAGTTGGATCGTGCTCAGGAACGCGCTGATAAAGCCGCCGCTGAGCTCAGACGCACTCAAGCAGAGCTCAGAGTTACGCAGGTAAATTAAAATCTAATAATCAATCTTTAGTGAGTAGTGATTTTCTTTTTTTGAGAATTTATATCGTTTAATTTCTATCCTTATGTTTCTGAAAGAAGAATGAACTCGAATATGCTCAAAATTAAGAAAACAATTTGATTTGATTCTTGCATAAAAGTGATGCGTTTATGATATTATAATTTCTTGGTTGTAAATTCGAAATGCTTCTTGTTTTTATTTTCAATAGATTTTTAAATCTATATAAAACTTAAAAAGTAAGACATATAAATAAGTGAAGAGTCATCCAATTTTATCTTTAGTTTTTTATGCTAAGACACTTGATGTTTAAGAATTTCCCATTTCGAATGAGAAAGGAAAAACGTACTAAGAGAGCCACTTAAAAATCATACAATTCGCGATATTCGCACTCGGTATTCGGACTCGTAATCTAAAATATAATCGTTTATCGTAGAAATTATAAGCATAAAATGGAAATTTCATAGATAAAATTGGATCGCTCTTTAGTTAAACGCAAGAATTTTCAGTGAATGGATACCATCAAAGAACCCACAAAATTTTAAACACGTTCACACAGATACACCCCAATACACACACACACACACACACACACAGCTTCTGTCAAATCTCACCGACAATTGAGTGGTAGTGTTTTTTATTTCCGTCTTAAAGTATCAAATAATTTTGGTTTCTTCTTGGTTTATGTACGATAGCGATATACGTTACGGTGATAGTTTATTTAGTGATTACATACTTATTTTATAGCATTTTTGACAAAAGCTGTTTTTCGGTATTAAATTTCTGTCATTATCTTTGTAGTATTAATAGAAAAATTAATCGAATTTTCATCATAATATCTCTATGCTTATTTATGTATAACCTCTTTTTTAATGGTAAAAACTAAAACTACCGATTTACTTACATATACTCGTATGCTACCATTAATTCTTGTAGGGCGAAAGAGAGACAAGTTTTGTGAGTAATTATTTCCAAAATCCCAGGAGAAACCTAAGGTTTTTCCATTTATTCAAACATACAATAATTTATTTTTTTTATAAATACATAGTCTATTTTTTATTTTATTCGTTTTATACCTAATACAATACAATAGATACTCATACATATGTACATACATCGACAAAATGTTCCGCCCTCTTTCATGGCTAAAAACGCTGCCTTCTTTCATTTCAGGAACCATTGAATATTACGCAATATATTTTAATTTACCGAAAAGAAACTTTTGTGTTTTTTTTATTTCATGTGGGACCCTTTAAAAGAAGATTAGATTTTTGAATTTGGTCATTTGTTATTGTTCTCGTATATAACAGCTCCATGTCAATCGAAGCTATGAATTTACCATCTATATAGTAGAAGTTTCTGTGTCTGAATGTTTGTTACCTCATACAATCTTCTCAGATGTTCAAATTATTTGATTAAATTAAATTAGACTATACAGATAGAGATTTAGACTACATAGTCTATAACAGCCTTCTAGTTGCCTTAAATATACGTATTTACTACATACATAGTATTTTAAATCTTCATAAAAGTCAAGTCCCTCGATTAACTAAACTGTCTGCCGATTAAGCAATCATTCTATCCATCCCTCTATGTTACTCTAGTCTCAATTAAATTACTGTCCAACTGTCTATGATAAAATCAAGATTTTTAAATAAATCATTCCTTTCTTTGGAAATTAATTTCTGGAAAATCTTTTTATTTCGTATTATTTGGAATATTGGGAAAATAAAAATGTTATTGCTAATTTTTTTGTTCAGCATAATCGTGTACTCTAGCATTTATAAAAAATAATGATTTAAACCTAAGAATCAGAGTGCAATCATATGTTTATGAATTTCATTCGCGAGCCTCTTGCTATATTTCTATGCATTTATATTTCTACCTTTTACCTTTTTTATTATAATATGAACATCTTAGTCACTCCGATCTCACTTTCAAACAAATTTATCACCAGTTTTTAGAATTCTTCAAATGTAATTTTCATTATTCGAGAATTGCATATGTTTTTCTTATTTGTTTCCTTTAATAGAATCCTTTAATAATCGCTAGATGATTTTTCTGTTATCGCAGTAGTTTTAAAGCTCCGCAAATGTTGTTGAAAAATGTTCTTCGGTACACGCATATTTTCTGCGCCTCGACTAACTTTACCTCTATTAATGGCACATTTCAGTCGGATGCTGAACGAGCACGTGAAGAAGCAGCCGCACTACAGGAGAAGTTGGAGAAGAGCCAAGGTGAAGTGTATCGTCTGAAGGCGAAACTCGAAAATGCACAAGGTGAACAGGAGAGTCTGCGCCAGGAGCTGGAGAAGGCACAAGGAAGTGTAGCTCGCATTCATGCCGATCGCGACAGGGTAGGTTAACAAAGAATGAATAACTCCTTCGAATAAGTATTTTAACTTAAGGATCTATCAACTTAAGAGTGTTTCTGCTTATCTTTAGTGGGTCGTATATTATTATTTTCTTAAGACTGGAAATTTCTCATCATTCACAAGAAATATAGAATTATTTTTTATTGTGGTAATCCAATTTATATTCTAAAAAGGCTTTCTCGGAGGTCGATAAGATCAAGGAGGAAATGGAACGTACACAGGCCACCTTGGGCAAAGCCCAGTTGCAACAAGAGAAACTACAGAACCAACTCGATAAGGCCCAGAATGAAGTCGATCATTTGCAAGAGAAAAATGATAAATCCAGCACGGAGAACCGACGGCTGGTGCTCGAAAAGGAGAAGATGACTTACGACTACGATAATCTGCAGTCTCAGTTGGACAAGGCGCTCGGTCAAGCAGCACGTATGCAAAAGGAACGCGAAACTCTCGCTCTAGACACCGACAGGATTCGCGAAAAACTGGAGAAAACTCAGGTAACCCATATTAATAAGTAGGTTCTGTGCTATGTAGTTGTTGGATTGTTTAGACGTTGTGCACAGTGTCTGTTCAAAGGTCAATCGAACTTCATACTCGTACGTATGTATTTTCATACACACACAAACTCATTCACTCATACACTCATACTATACATATACATAGAGACTTCTTGATTTGTTCTTAATACATAAGGATCTGAAACTTAACACATAAACAAAAACAAATTAATGTATAATAGATACAACTTGCGCGAGTACAAAAAGAACGTGACCAATTTTCCGATGAACTGGAGACCCTCAAAGAGCGTTCCGAGTCCTCGCAGACTCTGCTAATGAAGGCCGCACGCGACCGAGAAGCCATGCAAACCGACTTGGAAGTGCTCAAGGAACGCTACGAGAAATCGCACACCACATATCAAAAACTGCAGGTAATTGATTAGAAAAGCCTGGCGCATTGGACGCGCTTCGCAGGCATGAATTGGAACTAAAGAATTGGCTGTGTGTAAATTGTGGAAGCTGCAAAATTTTTAATTGCCCAAAAATTTCACGATAATAATATCGTAGCTTTCGAACAAATGATGATAAAAACCTATTCTTTTAGATGGAACGCGACGATGCGGTTACTGAAGTCGAGATACTCAAGGAGAAACTGGATAAGGCGCTCTACGCCAGCCAGAAACTCATCGACGAGAAGGACACCTCCAACAAGGAGTTCGAGAAGATGCTCGAGAAGTACGATCGTGCGCAGAACGAAATCTACCGCCTGCAGTCTCGTTGCGATACAGCGGAGGCGGATCGCGCCCGCTTGGAAGTCGAAGCGGAACGATCCGCTCTGGCCGCCTCAAAGGCGCGCGACGATCTGCGCAAGTTGCAGGAGGAGAGCACGCGCCTGCAAGAGGCCTGCGATCGTGCTGCGCTCCAACTCAGCCGATCCAAGGAGTGCGAGGACAACGCACGCGTTGAACTGGAGCACAATCGCGAACGCTTCGACAAACTTCAGACCGATTTGCGTCGCGCTCAGGGCGAGAAGGAGCACTTGCAGTCCGAACTCGAACGAGTGACGTACGAGTTGGAGCGCGCGCATGCTGCCCAGAGCAAAGCGAGCGCCAGCGTTGAAGCCGCCAAAGACGAAGCCGCTCATTACGCCGTCGAGATGGAGAAGATTCGCGATCGCTACGAAAAGTGCCAGGTTGAGTTGCGTAAATTACAGGACACAGACACGTACGGACGCGAGACTCGCCGCCTGAAAGAGGAGAACGAACGACTGCGAGAGAAACTGGACAAAACACTCATGGAACTCGAGACCATACGCGGAAAGTCTCAGTACGAATCGGAGTCCTTCGAGAAGTACAAGGACAAGTACGAGAAGATCGAAAACGAAATCCAGAACATGGAGTCGAAGCTGCACGAAACCACTCTACAGCTGGAGTTATCGAAGGGTGAGGTTGCCAAGCTGCTCGCCAATCAGGAGAAGCAACGCAGCGAGCTCGAGCGGGCCCACATCGAACGCGAAAAAGCGCGTGACAAACACGAGAAGCTACTCAAGGAGGTTGACCGACTTCGCCTGCAACAACAAACATCTGCTGTCAGTCCCGCCGATTCGGGGCGCATGTCCTCGATGTCTGCCGGCGAACGACAGGAAATCGATCGGTTGCGCGATCGTCTCGAAAAAGCTCTGCAGTCACGCGATGCCACCGAGCTGGAAGCTGGCCGACTCGCAAAGGAGCTGGAAAAGGCCCAAATGCATTTGGCGAAGCAGCAAGAGACCAACGAATCGACGCGCATTGAATTCGAACGCATGTCCGCTGAGCTGGGTCGCCTGCACGATCGCCTCGAGAAGGCCGAAGCGGAGAAGGAGACTCTGCGGCAATCGAGTCGGAACGGTGTCGACAAATCGCACCAGCAGCAACTCGAGAAGCACATGTCGAAGTTGGAAGCAGACTGCAAGCAGCTGTCCGTGGAGCGCGAGCAGCTGGTGTTGCAACTGGAGAAGAGTCAGGAGATCCTCATGAATTTCCAGAAGGAGCTGCAAAACGCCGAGGCTGAACTGCAGAAGGCACGCGATGAGAACCGCAAACTGCGCAACGGACAGTCCGTTCCGCCAGCACCAGCAGCAGAGATCCAGGCCATGCAGAAGGAGATACAAACGCTGCAACAGAAACTGCAGGAGTCTGAGAAGGCGCTGGCGGCAGCTGGTCCAGCAGGGGCGGCTGGAGGAGGAGCATCGCGCGAGGAGCTCGAGCAGTGGCGGAAGGTGATAGAGGCTGAGAAGGCGCGAGCCGATATGGCAGAGAAAGCGGCACAGGAGATGCACAAACGTCTTCAGGTAAGTGTGGCTGTTAGCGGTGCCTCAACTGATGCGTTTAACCACCCTTGTTTGGTGCAGATGATGGACCAACACATTAAGGATCAGCACCAACAAATGCAGAAGATGCAGCAACAAATGGCCCAACAGGCACAGCAGGCCCAGGCCCAGGCCCAAGCCCAGGCACAAGCACAACCCACAAACGCGCAAGACAACACTAAGGAACTGGAGAAGGTCAGAGGCGAGCTGCAAGCGGCGTGCATGGAGCGCGATCGGTTCCAGCAGCAGCTGGAATTATTGGTGCAGGAGCTCGAGAAGAGTCAGGTAAGCGTAGTGCTTGGATGAAATACAGTAAATAGATACACTTACACCCCATTTCAGCTCGCAAACCAGGAACAGGGTAAGCAGTTGCAAGCGGCGCAGCAGCAATGCCAGCAAATGCAGCAACAAATCCAAACGTTGCAACAGCAGATGCAACAACTCCAGCAAGCCGGCACCAGTGGCGCTGCCGCCACCGAGGTTCAACGCCAGCAGCTCGAACAGCAACAGAAACAACTGGAAGAAGTGCGCAAGCAAATTGAGAACCAAGCCAAAGCTACGGAGGGCGAACGCAAGATTATTGAAGAGCAACGCAAGCAGATCGACGCCAAGCGAAAAGACATCGAGGAGAAGGAGAAGAAGATGGCCGAGTTCGACGTGCAACTGAGGAAACGAAAGGAGCAAGTCGACCAGCTGGAGAAGTCGCTGCAAACTCAGGGCGGTGGTGCGGCAGCAGCGGGCGAACTCAATAAGAAGCTGATGGAGACGCAGCGACAATTGGAAGCGTAAGTATCATTGTTCTATCAAGGAAAGTGACGAAGGATTCCGATTCACTTGAATTTTTATCAATATAGTTAGAAATGAATGCCTGAAAATCATGTTTGTTTCGTTGCAGTTGCATCAAAGAGTTGCAGAACACCAAAGAGGAGCACAAGAAAGCCGCCACTGAGACGGAGCGTCTGCTGCAGTTGGTGCAAATGTCCCAGGAGGAACAGAACGCGAAGGAGAAAACAATCATGGACTTGCAACAGTATGTTTAACAAACCATAATACCTCGCATAGAACCTTTCCAGTTGTTAATCGACTTTATAACTCCTTTTCAGGGCCTTAAAAATCGCTCAAGCAAAAGTAAAACAAGCACAAACACAGCAGCAGCAGCAACAAGATGTAAGTTGATAGTATACAAGTTGCAATGAAAGCCCACAATGATGTCATAATTTCTAAACCTCATAACGATTTCTTACAGGCCGGTCCAGCTGGCTTCTTGAAGAGCTTCTTCTAAGTTGTTGGTTAAGCCCACTCAGAACTACATCTACAAAAACAATACGAAAACTTGGAATGAAAAACCGTCGCACCATTTTTTCTTCCATTCTGCATGGAAGCAGAGACGACATCAACCAGGCCAGTTATAAATTCCCACCACAACCTACAGAACGGCACGGAACGGGACGGGATCCCCAAACATCGGGCGTTTTTGCAGCTTGACATGGCCTGAAAATACGGGTTACTCATACAATATATATACATATACTGACATTAATATATCGAAACTAACTGATAGCTGTACACGTGGCAACTAACGTGACGCACATTTTATCCGTAAGACGGGAAGAGTGGAAGAGGGAGTGAGAAAGAAAGTGAAAGTGAAAGAGAAAGAGAGAGAGGGAGAGAGAGGCAAAGCCTTAGCTCGGGCTGCAAATAATTCTCGTAGTATTTTACGGACTGCCTTTGTTTTGAATTAATGTGAAATGAAACTAAATTAAATATTAAAATTTCTTTTACTGGATTGAAATAAAGCGCAATTTTGTTACGATTTGAAAGAAAGAAAACGGTTCAAGAAGAATTTGCATTTGTGATGTCTTAGATATTAATTGAACTCATGAATTATAGAGAAAGAAAAATACAAAAAAAATTCAATAAATTTCACTTGCGTTGTATTGATACTTAATTAGATGACTAATAAATATAATAATAATAACTATTATAATAGAGATCGGTTGATGCATAAAATAGTTACAAATTAAAAAACAAAAATTCAAAACTAAATCAATTTATCACAGTTATAATAGTTAGTGAAGATTATAGTAAAAGCAAAAAAGTTAGTGTAAATATTAGATTGAAATTGAAACCTAAACAAAAAAGAATGTAAGAGTAAAATGAATGAATATCTAAACAAAGCATTTAATATTAGAGAGAACAAGAAACTCAATAATAACACTAAGGAATTATCATAATATTAATCATAACATAATGTATTGTATTAATAAATTCACAAATGCAACTAACTACAATACAAAAAAATTGTAACGATAACCGAGGAAGCACTTTCTGACGGTAATCCTGAGAAACCTATTCATTTCTTCTTCTTCTTCTAGCTTTTTTCACTTAATCTAAACTCACTTGTTAACTAAGCCAACTTTGAACAAACAAACAAAAAGAAAAAATCACAAACCAAAAAAATTATAAATATAATGAAAAACATTTCTTTCTAAAACAATATTGGAAAAACATAATTTTCTAAAATTCCAAAAAATTCATATCGTATAAACAAAATAATTGTTCTTTTGATTTTATTGAATTGATTTGTAAATTTTTAGAAAATACCAAATCGTTGTGGGGTTTTATTTTACTTTTACTTGTTTCCTTAGATTTTTTTTAAATGTTTCTGTTTGTTTTTCTTTTATGAATATTTCAAAATCCGAATTTTAAAGCAAAGCAATCTCTAGTTACTATAGCTGATGTTTTATGAAAAAAACAACAATAGTTACGTATGCAGGACATTTCAATTGAAAGAAATTGACTTCAAATATACATATATTATATTTATATATGAGTTTAGTTTAATTTTAAATAGTTATCAATTCGTTGCTTGAACGAGGTTTTTATTTTGTCTCAAAGAAAGTTTGACCTGTTACATGCATATAGTTTATCACACACATTACATCATAATCAACTACACTGAATTAAGTACTTAAGCTTAAGTACTCCTCCTCCTCCTCTTTGCTTTAAGCTTCTAGCAAGAATTTAGTATTAGCAAGTCTAATCTTAAACCCTGGCTATAAAAAATAAAAAATAACTCTTTACCATATCATTTAGCTTTATATCAATAGCGAACGACGAGAGATGCGAAAGGGAGGAAAAATTAGAGAAAAAACCCGGGTAACTCTTAGAAACGAGAAGAAGAATAAGAAGAGGAAACAAACAACAAAAAATTATTACAAAAACGAAATACTTAGCTTAAGTTTAACTGAATAAAATAGGTGATTATTTGTTGAGCAACAACACTTCTTTAGTTGTTGTAATTAAAGCAGGTGATACCATAAAAATAGGCTGGATGAAGATGGCACTAAATAATACTCACACACACACACACACTGTCACATTTACACAATCTATAAGCCATACAAACACATTTAAAATTTATGAAAAGCCTTAGAATAATTATTATATCAGAAACCAAAGGAAACACATTCAAATACAAAACTACAACAATAAATAAATACATAAAAACATACATTTATCTGGGGTTTAGTTAATACATACATAGCAATACATAACGGCACTCAATACACACGCAAAGACGAAAAGAAAGAAGCTTCTGATTTTCAAAGAAGGAAGAAAAACTTTCGATATAAAAATACACAAACACTGTACACTATTTTCTGCACATAATTTACACTATTCTCTGCCTTAAACACTTGACTAGACTTAATACAAACAACTCTGAATCACAACTTGCATAAAATCGACATAGCTGATTAAATCTTAAGACCTAATAATAGACTAACAACTACAACAGCTAAATTAATTAATGAAATGGTTCTCCCTTTCCAATGTTTTTTCGCTTTTAATTTGTTCCTTTTACGAATTTTGTGTGTTCGCATTCTTACATAGAAATAAAAGAAAACCAAATAAAATTTCAGAAATTCAATGAATAAATAAAAGAGAAACATTGTAAAGAAAAGAAAAGTGATGGCTATATAAACTACAATAATTCACCTGCGTCAACACTAAATGAGCAAACAAAAATATATTAAAAGAAGTGCAACGTGTGCACTTATCTGCGATGAGAGTATATTCGACCAATTGTAGTAAGCTGAATTAAAAGGATTTAAATTACAATACTGTATGCTGTAAACCCTAAAAAAGATGATGTTTCTATTAAGATTAACAATTTTTCCGAAACCTCGATTGCGTTCTTTATGTGCTACTCTCTTCTCTCGGTGTTAGTTCGATCTTCAAATTTCACCAACATACCTACTATCGTATATAATACTTTTGTCTATAATTCTATTCGATTTCCAAACGACTCTTTGAAAACCTGACCGAATGGAATGAAATGCGGGCATTATTTATGCATCATATATGTATGCAATGCAAGGTTTGTAAGAGAAAAATTAGGCAAATGAGAAAAAAGAAAATCAAAAAAAAAACAAATTAAATAAAAAAATTATACAAAAATAATAGTATTATTATTAACTATAAATATAAATTTACATACATACTGTACAAAGTTATCATTACGATTATAAAAACAGCAACAAAATTATGTCTCATATATTATACATACATATACATACATACATACATTGATAAATATAACGGTTCGGAATTTATACAAAAAATATTTAACTATGCTCTTTTTTAAAATTTAAAACTAAAACTAAGAAAGAAGGACAACAGAAAGAAGAAAAACCGAAATTAAAAGCTCCCAAACTGTAGACATTTCATAAGCGATGACAATATAGCACACATTTTATACAACAACAACAACAACAACAACTGATGGAACACATGCATTTTTGGAAAAAGAAGTCGAGATCAATCGGGAAAGTAGAAGTACTCAAGTTATTTTTCAAAGTCAAGGTACACAAACAAAGAGAATGCCTACAAGAATATAGACGCTAGAGTGCGATAGACACGATAGAAGAAGTGTCTGTGTAGTCAGTAATCAGCTAGAAAAATTAGCAGAAAAATTAATTCACTCTGATTTAGAAATAATCCAAATAATATCTTAAAATATTTAAAAATTACTTTATGGATTATTTTTAGGATTGATAGCAAGATTTTTAGAAAGATTGATAATTTTTGAAGTACTTTTAAAGATTTCATTAAATTTACATTAAAGAAGGTAAAATAATTATATTTCAACAAAATTAAGTTCAATACTCATATATTACTTGGCCTTCTTTCATTTCAATACATGTACAAAAATTACATAAATATACATACATATATACACACACACACTAAGCTACATCGTTATTGGCTATTGCAGGAGTTGGCAACAAAATACATTTAATCTAACATCAATTAATTTAACTTAATTACCTTTAATATACAATACATAGATAAATTATTACAAACTAATTAATCGGACATGAAGAATCATATAATCCCCGCCGCCGTATATCCTTAATAACAACAACAACAACAATAATAATAATAATAATGCTATCATTGTTCAATGGAAGCAGAAGCAAAAGAAATTATTTAGTCAAGAAATAAATGCTAATAAATTCTTTACAATTCTACAGACTGGGAGTGGAAAATTTTCCAATTATTCAAATAAAATTAATATCAAATTATTTTTAGAAGATACTGCAATTCATTCAAATATTTGGCATTATCTTCAACTACAAAATATACATACAATGCAAAGGATATACATATAAATATTAAAAAAAAATTAAATAATAAATAATTTCTAGAAATAATATCATAAATATAATATATGTATTATATATATATTATACTCTTAGCTTATGAGTTTTGTAATAACAATATTTAGTCTTTAGTTTTTATACTAAGTTCAATTATTTTTATATTTTTATGCTTTAACAAACATTCTTTAAATAACAAATATTGCAATTTTGTAAAATAAATAATTTAAATCTTTTTCAAATTCATTGGCAACAAACAAAACTGTTGGCATTTGCAACAACAAGCAAACCATACAAATAGTAAAGCAATTCAATTGAACAATATAATTATGAAATGAAATAAACCTATTATTAAGCATAGCATAACATCATTTCTGTAATCTATTATGTACCTCTATGTACATAGCCCATTAACATACATAATATAAAGTATTAAATACATTCAATAAATACATATTGAAAACCAACAAAATAAATATAAAATAAACATAAATAATAGTTAATAATAATTTTACCAACACTTTTCTGTAAACATTTTTTAACAAATTTTGGTGATCTATATAAATAAATAACGTTAGTAAAAAAAGGAAAATTACGTTATACTATATACATGCATAAATACATACATATACATATATATATACATGAATATACGGTATAGAAGACAAAGAGGAAGACATTAGAATTTTTATTTTGTTTTGCTTTTAGTAAAATCGAAGGTATATAATATTTATACTACGAATTAATTTGAAATTGCAACAAAATAAAAAATAACGTTGAAGAATAAAGTAATAATAAAACATAACAACATCAAAATGAATATTTAACATGTTTATTATATATATATATATAAATGTCATTAAAATGTTCTTCAAAACTGCCTACAAATAAAATATATTTCAAATAATTATAACGGACTTTATTTCTCCAGAATCAGAAAAGAAAATATAGAATACAGAAGGACGTATAAATAATATAGAAAGCTCGCACTTACATTATATAACGGTGATGATAAAAAAGTCATCCGCTGAGGATATTTGATCTGAATCATATTCTTCTTAGTTCAAATTTTATTATTGGTTTAACTGACAGATGGACAGACTAATCGCAAAAAACGGGAATGATAAAACATAAGATTACGCCGATCGAAGTAAAAAAGTGGGTTCGTTCTGCGCATCTGCATCACTTCTGCTATTAAAAAGCATTACGGTCACCACACGATGCAAACTTTAGAAACGGTTTACAAACGGATTGAGAATAAGTAAAATTTTACTCATTGAACAAACTAATATTTTAATCATTGAAATAATATTATACTTTTAAACATTAAAAAGAAGTAATGTTTGAATAACTGAAAACAGTTGTAAAATGTTATTAGGGGGCCGTTGTGTTCATCTTTAGTTTTTTAAAATATATTTTCGGTTACTTCTGCATTTAATTTTCCAATTTTAAAATGCATCCTGGCTCGAAAAAACAGTCTTTTCAATTGTTTGCTACATTGGATATGCTTGGCTCTGTCCATGTGCATTTTCATATAATTATCTGTGATCAGAAGGCCATCTTCGTTTATCTCATCGAATATTTTGTGAAGTTCAGCCATCTGATCCATCGCTTCGGCAGATGGTTTGGATATGTCATCCTCACTTATGTAAGTCACCCCACCAGAATATGTGTGGTCGGTGCCTTGTCTCGCAATTATTTTTACAGTTTCCTCCGGTAACTTGTGGCATATATAATTCACGACAGTCTCCAGCTCATCAGACTCCAGAGATTCCAATTCCAGCTCCTCCTTGTCGTCATTGTCTTCAGAACGGGTACCGATCGAGCTAAATATTGCACCTATCCATGCATATATGGTAAATAAATTGCATTAAATAAAGTCTGTATACCAAATTTCGTACATTTTATTACCAGTTAGAGAAGGTTGCGACTTCTTATCAGTTTTCGTGTTATCGTCAGCTGAAATGTCATCATCTGTTACATTTTCGACGGTGGATATAATGTCTTTATTGCGTCCAAGGATATAAGCGTTGAAGCGATTCTTGAATACCTGCCGATCTGGATGATCGAAGATTCCGTCTTTAGTTCTCATCACTCCAAAAAAGTTTTCCAAGATATTTTGATTTAAGTGATCGGTCAATATGTACTTTATACTAAATCGACTTTGGAAATCAAGAAACATGAGCTTCAGAGCATATATAGACTGTATAATTCCTGAGAGAAAATATTGTTATACAATTTTAGAAACGCGTTGCGAATCTACATGTTTACCTTTTTGAAATGGAAGCAACTCCCGCTTTCCTATCACTCTCATATGTTGAATCATTTCGGTCATTTTGTCTAGAGCTTCGTCCTGGGAATCAAGATCCAGACCATAAGCACTACATCGACTTTTTTTATCTGCTCGAGGTACACAGGAACTCATGACATCGAACCAGTCGTTAGTCTTAAATTATGTACATGCATATATTCATATATTTATGGCAATGTTTATAGCATTTAAAATTTTACCACTTTAAATAGGTGATTACATTCTTCCCAATTTTTGTCATTTAAATAACCCAGAATAGCAGCTCTTCTGATGGCTTTCGCGATGGCATTTGAAAAGAGTTTTGTTGCCATTTTTATTTTATGCCTTTGCTCTCCGCTGACGCTAAGATGACTAGCTGATATTTCGTGAGCTATACTCGGGTCATTCGACGTGCACTTTAGCAGTTCAAAAATAATATCAGTCTTCACCTGTTTCCCATTAATAATAAAACCATGATCAAGAAAATGATTTCTCTGTAGTTTTATTAAATGAGGAACGTCGGCAAACACGAAAATTTTCTCGTTGTTGAACAGAAACCTGAAAAACAGTTGTAGAATCAATGAGGATATGTACTAATATATTGAATATATTGAACTCTACACTATATATATTTATAGTTTACTATAATATATATATATATATATTAAATACATATTATGAAAAAATAGGTTAAACATGCAAGATCATACCATGGTTTGTCTTCGTTTACTTCCAGTTCATTATACAACGCCCGATTACTCTCCCCTAAGCCGCCTACTATAGCAGCAACAGTGCATCCACTACTCGTCGTCCTTCGCAGAATATATTTCAAAAGATCACCGGTCATTTTGCAGTCGAATTCATAAAAAATCGGTTGTGTCCAATTCGACATCAGCCCTAATGGTGTAGAGTAAGTTATCTATACTGCAAGAGTAGGTAATGATATGGTTTGAATGGTGTAAACGTACCTCTTAGCATAGCTACTTGTACATAATTAGCAGGAGCCAATGTTGAGTCGGATGATGCGCAATATGAATATGACTTTTGAACTTTCATTTTACCAAAACTTAGTACACACAATTTCTGAATTGTAGTCATATGTTTCGACGCAGATAAGACTTGAAATGCCGAATCAATTATTCCTGAGGATATGTTGATTCGTTTGGCCCGATCTTGTAGCGTGCGTATACCCGGAAGGGGGAAACCCCGGTTGTATAGCAGTTTATAAGCTTTGGCACCTGTAGCGTAAAGCGTTATCGCATGTGCGATGTCTTCCTCTGTCCATTTAGGTCTTTTCGCAGCATTCTGTATCTGCTTTACTTGGCCTTCTGTGAATATGGTTTTGAGCTTGCATTCCATGGTTTCTCTAGCATATTCGATTTTTCGAAAGCGCCTTTCCATCGTTCTTACATCTTTCTCTAGTTTTGTCCTAGCTAGCGCAGATGTTTCCTTCAGTTTACGAATTTCCTTCAAAGAAGAATTCTGTGTCTTTCGTAGTAATCTAATTTGTCTGCTTAGCAGTTTACTGTGTTATATTAAAATTTAGAAAGAAATATATACTAAGTTTATAGCATTTAAGAATTAAATATACTGACTTACATTTTCCTTTGTAAATTATTTGTTTGAATACTTGACTCGTCTGGTGCCACAGTATTTAACGGATCTCTCAATTCGTCCTCGAAATGTTGAATTTTAGCATCAATGAGGCTCAAATCTATAAAGTCATTTCTCTGGTATTCGTCCTCTGTAACGCAGTAGACGAAATGATTTCAACCAAATCCACTTTTACATCTGAACTGTAATCTTACCGTCATGAGTACTTATGCTCTCACCTTCCGGCTGCCTTGATGCCGCTTGTGTTGAGAATTTCGTTGGAACACTCCCAGGCTTCAGTATTCTATTTCGAGCATAACCTGATTTTGTAAACATTCATATAAATTCAGAGTTAAACTATAATGAATTTACTTACCCAGTTTAAATTTCACCTCATTTTCAATGCAATTTGCATCAAAATGTTCCATACAGATGCAGGCATTGCTTGTTTTAAATTCCTTGTCTCGTTGACAAAACTCTACCCAAACTTCCGCCAATTTCTGATTTGCTGGGAACCGGAAAAAGCTCAGATTACTATTTTTCTCTCCATAATTATTGCAGAATTTAACTGAGCACTTCATAACTAATATGCATTCACAAATAGTTCCTCTAGAAGCGATATCTATAAGCGATGTGTAGGCACCGTAAGGAACGCTGTGACGATTACTGAAACTAAAATGGGTTACAGGCCTGCGCAATGCGTAATTTTGTGCTATATCCTTCTTACTCAAAAAGTACTGCAAACCAAGATTCTTTCGATTTTCCGACAGCTGACAGGTCACAAAAAAAAAAACAATGCAGGAACGAAATGAAATAGAAACGTTGACGTTTTGTCTCAATCACATAGCTAGAGTTGGAAAAAGTTAATTAACGAACTAGTTCAATTGAACTGATCACTAACGTGAAACCATTTCCAGTTCATACTTATTTAGTATTACGTCCTCGAAGGACTGCTTTATTTCGCAATTAACTAATTAGCTTGAAGAATGAATGATGCACTGAGTGAAAAGAAGATAGCGCCAATCGACACAAAAACGTGGCTACGTTTCGCGCATGTCGTCACTTCAAAACACAAAAACATTGGGTCATAACACACGAAGTAAAAGTGAGACTTGGTGTGCTGTGGTGTGCTGCCTTTAATGACTGTCAATAAATATTTCCTTTGAAGTCATTTCAATTATAAGCGTCTTTCATCAATTCACTTGCACACAAGTTTCTTAAACGTATTGTAACACATGTTAATTACAATTGCTTTATTAATACTGACATTTTAACACTAATTAATAAATACTATATTTTCTTAATTTTAGTATTGTATTTCGTATATTGCCATATTTTAAAAATTTTAATAGAATAAGAATTAATGGAAACCATAAACGGATGAAAAGGTCAAAATGAAGGTTTTAAGGGAGTAAAATAGCATTTAATATAAGAGCACTTGCAGCACTGTTCCGTACTTGTTTTACAATGAATCTATTACAATTACTCGAACCCAATGCTGCCAATAGCTGAATATAGAAGTTTAATTATAGCTAACGAATGTCAAGACAACAAGGAACAAGAAGAAAGCGCAACAAACGAGCAAATAACGAACGAAAAGTGGAATTCTCGTTTCTAAATCGCGCTGACGAAAAAAACGAAGATATTTCCATTCAGTAAACTTTTATTTATATTAAGTTCAGTTATATAAGATTTTACATTGTTTATAAGACGCAGGCAAGAACAGGAATAAAGTAACGCGCACTCAAAGCGCTAGGCAGCAGTAGTGCATTTTTAGTGCACTCGCAAAAAAGGCTTCAGCAGTTGAGTGGCACAAAAAATTATGGACCACAAAAAGTCGCCAGTCAGAAGACAAAAGCGACAATCGAAAGCAATAGAAGAAAATTTCTGGGACTGTAGCGTTTGCACCTACAGGAACACCGCGGAAGCTTTTAAATGTCGGATGTGTGACGTGCGAAAAGGTGAGTGACCAGCAGATTTCCGTCGTCTCATAGTTTGTGTGTTTATAAGTGCGTGTGTGTGTGTGTGTGTGTCCGTCCACACCTGAGGAATATCGTTCCTCTGAAACTGCGATTGCGAAATTCCTCCAGTCTGTAAGCTAAAGTGCACTTTGTTCGGTGCGTAACCCAAAGCGATCAGCGACCGCGCCTCAGTGTTGTTGTTTTTGAGCGCACACTTGGCCAAGTGAACGAAAGAAAGCTCAAAGCAAAACAAGGGAAAACACAAAAGGCCAGAAGAGGGCAAAGCATACCACGAATCAGTCAAGTTTTTACGTTGCTACGTCTGCTGTTCTAAAATCTGCTGTCTATTTTGTCTGGGGGGAAAAAGTAGTTCTTATCTGCCGTTTAAAGCTGAATTTAGTTATTAAATCAATTCGAAAGAGTTGTAGTTGCTATAAAAATGTGTGCGTTCCAATAACTTTACAGTTGCTTCTGTAATGACTCAAACTGCTGTCGAATTTCGTTAACGTAACCAGTTGACATGTCATCAAAACGAGACGACTTGATGAGTTTCATAGAACCGAAAATATTCGCCGCTAAGAACTCGAAAACTAATCGGACTACAAAAGCTAATAACAAGCCACACAAAGGTTAACAAATACGTTTTGCCAAATCAATTGAAATCCCATCCAAATTTAATTAGTTAATTAGTCTCATTTCAATGTATTAATTATCATCTTTATAATACGAATGAATTTGTAGCTAATTGTCACAAGCTTGTCTTCGTTTCCTCCGATCACAGGTACATCAACACGCAAGCCACGCCTTAACTCTGCGCTAGTCGCTCAACAAGCCGCCACCCTGCCAGGTGCATCGGGCACCATGCCGAACGGTAATAATAAATCCGCCTCCAGCTCTCGACACGGCGCCGGACACGAGAAACAGAAACACAAAAAGTATCCGGCTCGTCTAAAGAACGTCGATCGATCCACGGCGCAGACGCGCGAGGTTACTGTGAATTCGGTAACCGTTTTCATAACCGAATACAAGCCGAAGCCGGTGGGAAGCCGGAGGGAATCGAGCGAGCAGAGCTTCAGCGAAAGCAATGACTCGCGCAGTTAAGTGCAAAGCAAACAAAAAGAAGGGAAGAACAACTAAATTTTAGTTATTAAATAATTAAAACACACACACAGATAAGAACTTATTATATACTTGAGGAGGAAACGTAATGAACAACAAACATACACAAGACGCTGCTTCCTTTGCGATGCATTATGATTAAGTTTAAACTAGAGACGTAGAAATACATATATTAAGCCATGGCACAGAAAGGTAACCGTAACCGTAATCGTAATCGCTTTTATATTATCCACCAACAATAATACAACAACTGTAATGAGACGAATTATAAAGCAGCATAGTTTTCCAATTAAGAATAATCGATAGCAAAAGCAGCAACAACATTAGCAAATGTATACACTTACATTAACTTAACATATAAAATTTCATACAGAACGCAGCTAGACGAAAAACACTGCCATCAGTTGTTACCAGTTATTTACACAAATCTAGCGAATTTGCAAACCCGAACCAAGGAAATTCAATATACATATTTATAAATGCAGAAAAAAACAGCTGCTTCGGAGTTGCTGCTAACAGCAACAATGCGAGATTTCGTTTTGTTTGTTCTCCTTGACTCAACAACGTAATCAAACTAAGATGTTAAGTTACGCAATTCAATAAATCAATTTAGTTAAAGTGTTGAACATTCATTGTTTTTGTTGTACTCGTCGTAGTAACTTGAGATTAAGTTTTTGTTAAAAAATGTCTATACCTTCAATTATAATTTATATAATAATACATGATAATGCATCCACATTTACTGTAAATGGATTTAAATGTAGAATTAGTTTGTAAAAATAATTCAAATCCTCGTCGAAACACTGAAATTTTAATGCTGTAAAATGTTTGTACATAAACTAAATATACAAGAATATTCTGAATTTTTGTTTTATTCTCTGTTTGCTATTCTTATAAAAATATTTATTTTTAATTTAATATTTTAACTCATATCTAATTTAAGTTCAATCTTTTTTATTTGTTTGCAAAATTTTCGACATGTTTCTTTTCTTCTGCGGACTCAAAGATTGAAGATTCTTTTAGTATACCACGAATAATAACAATAATTGCAACAACAACATCTACAACAAAGCAAATTTTATATATAAAAAAATTAAATAAAAGACTGAATGTTATTAAAAGGAAAAATTAACTAAATTGTTTATTTAGGACAAAGACAAATTATTTATGGTTTTATGATTTCCAAATTTAAATTGTTTTAAACTAAAAATCACATTAACATGTTTTATTTTACGTTGTTTTTATTCTTATAATTTCTTGTGATTAACAACAAAATCCTTGAATTAGTTAGTAATTTTGTACAGCTAATGAAATTCTAATAAATTAGCGAAGCAGAGTCTCGTGCGTATGAATGTAGTAATTATTTAAATTCGGCTCCTTCCGGGCTCGTCATTGTGTTTTTTTTTGTATTTTTTCCAATTAATGTGCAACTACGCGTGTCAGAAAATGAGTGACACGATTCACAAAATTAATCACTGCTTCGCTCACTTTAAAACAATTATAATTAAGTATTTAATTTAAAAGTTTGTCGATGTTATGTTACGCAATTGAAGAAACCAACAACAGCAACAAAAATAAGAAAATAGAAACAACAACGAAACGAATTTTTGTAAGATTTTGTATAATATTTGATATAAATAATTGATGTAAGCAAACTTTTGTAAGTTGAACACAGTTCGCCTTAAATTTGTAGAGTTTGAGTGGTATTTTTTGGTTTTAAGAAAACATAAAAGTACACAGAAAACATTTCAAATACTTCCAAATTAAAATCTCCAATATTTGCAAATTTGTATAATGAATGAATTATTCTTATTAGCTATTATTATTAACTATTATTATTAACTACTATTATTAGTTATTATTATTATTAGCTATTATTATTAACTATTATTATTTATTATTATTAATATTATTAGATACATCATTAAATCCAGAAAATTAATTAATGCATGCATTGGAAAATATAAAGTATATTAATATATAAAAAAATATAAATATTTCTGATAAACATTTTTAAATAAATATTTAATATAAAATATATTTAATATAATCTACTTTAAACTAAGTTTCACATAACAACTTGAAATATAAACAATAAACAACAAAAACGAAACAGAATTAAAAACAATCCAAGTTATTTACATCCAAATTAAAGTTTATACTAAATAAATAAAATAACTCTTTCGAAAACTAGTGGAAAAATTTTAATAAAAAACAAATAATCATAAAATTATTATTCTGATCTTAAAGCCGATCTATTGTATTTGTTGTAGATGTCACTTTAGTGGTTGTTTTGTGTTTTTTATTATTAAAAATAAAAGGAAACCAAAATCAAACCTTATAATAATAATGAGCATGAGATAAAAGTAAAAATATACCCCATTATATACACCATAAAATCCGAGTTCAAAATCGTATTTAAATGAAATTAAAAGTTAGACAGCAGATCACGAAAGAGTTTTAAGGAAAAGAATGTCGTAATAAAATTGTTTTTTGAAATAAATAAAAATTCACAGAAAATCTATAAAGGAAACTAAATGCAATAGGTTTTTCTTGGTAATCTATCAACAATGGGCTTAACGTTTAAGAAACAGACGGATGTGAAGCTTCTGCTCCAGTGTATTCGTTCTACTAAGTGGGTCAAAGGTTGCAGCGGTTGGAGTGTACAAGTTACTGAAGTTTATTCAAGCCCCAGACTGGATCTCGGATTTCTGACCCACGGAAAGAATACCACGCCGGTCAAGAGGACGATTTCTGTGCTGAAACAACTTCCAAAACTAGTCCAGTAATCGATATCTTAACTCGATATGGTACTTCAGGATAAGTTTTCTCCCCAGGATTTTCACCTGAAGATTATACAAGCCACACTTAATTCATCCTCAGAGAATAGATTTAGTTACGAATCATTTTCGAGGTGATAAAAATTGATCGAATCGCAGTTGAATGGTCTCTGAACTCATTCTACAAACCCGCAGAAAAAACGCAAAACTTCTGCATTACGTTGAATCGTTTAAGCGTTTAAAAATTGCTACTCGCACTCAATTTAAATGCGGCAGTTAAATTTTATGCAAACTCGCATAACATTCAACATGAAAGTACTTAAAATTAAGCATTGAAATGATTTATCAAAGAATTTTCAGTTTTAATCTTTTATTTCCCATTTCAACCCATTCAGGGTCGTTGATGGGAGGGAAGGAAGGAAGGGGAAAGGAGACAGAGTGAAACTTTTCGACGCTTCCACGTTCGCAAAGCGCCATGAAGCGGCTGAAGGTTGCAAGTGTTTCATTTTATTGCTGGGAAAAATCACCAAAGCTGAATTTAAGCAGTTGCTCTCTCTCTCTCTCTCTCTCTGTCTCTCCTTTTTAGGGACTTTATTGAAAATTAAAGCACTTCCATGCGATGTGATGTGAAAGCGTTTAAATGCGTTTAAAGTTGCTTTGTGCTGCTATGCATCGTATACAGATTCGAAAGCGCGTGTGGGTGTGTGCATAATTATATACATTTGCATATATGAATACGTGCGTGTGTGTGTGTGTTCGTATATATGTATTATAGATTACAAATTTGTTTCGTTTCCTGTTCATCCTGCCTCTGCTCCGTCTCTCTCTCTCGTGCTTCTTCCGCTGCTGTTGTTGTCTTCCTCTTTCTTCGCTCCACATGGAAAACAAGTGCGAAATAATATGAAACGTTTGTAAGCCCACATTCCTGGCGTTGTTGTTGTTGCATTTGTCCCCACGCTGCCGGCTTTGTGAACAACGTGGCTCGTCTTCGGCCCCTTCTTCGTCGTCGTTCTCTCCTTCCATCAAACAACCCTCTCTAACATGCTGCTAGAGCATTCGTTATAACTGTTGTTGTTGTTGTTGTTGTTCCTGCTTTAGTTATTCTTAATGTTGTTGTTGTTGTTGTTGCTTTCGCTATTTTAGACATCGTCGTCGTCGTCGTCGTCGTCGTCGTCGTCGTCGTCGTCGAAAATGTTAAAATTTTCCTTGTGTCATTGTTGTTGTTATTCTAGTACCGACTTGTCGTTGTACTTGTTGTTGTAGTCGTTGTTTTTAGTGTTATTGTTGTTGTTGTTGTTGTTGCAATAGTTGTTGTTGTTGTTGTTGTTGTAGTTCTTGTATTCTTGGTCCTTGATGTGTATTCGTTGTTTCTGTTCTTATAGACGATGATGTTTGTTTTTGCTCTTCTTCTTGTTGTTGTTGTTGTTTTATTACAGTATGTATATTCTTGCCATTTTAGTCATCGGCGAATTTCTCTAAAATTCTAAATTCATCCGTCTCTTGTGCGCCCCTTCCGCCGCGCTCTCCCCCCCCCCCCCCCCCTCCACCCAGCCAACAGCCGCCCACGCTATGCTCATCGTTAGTTCTTATCTTCATGTTCGTTCATTTGTTTGCACAATCGTTCGTTGCTCTACCCTTCGTCCTTCCCATTCAGAGTTCTCTTTAGTCCTTTGCACGGCTGCCCCCTCCCCCTCCCCCCCCGTGCGAGGGGCCTGCGTTGAATCTTTAGTAGTAGTTTCGCTCCATGGCTCCATGTTGGTTCCATGCGGATGCTTTTCGGCCCCAAGCAGTTCGGAGGAAAAACATTCTTCCGCAAACTTTGCACATAAAATTTGACGAGTTTAAATTTTATTAAAGAAGCAAACAAAAAACTGTTACTCGATTCTCATTCCGGCTCCACAACAACAATGCAATAAAACAACAACAGCAAATGGTTTAAAAATTTCTTAAATAGTCTCCTTTAAACGTGCTTCACTTCAGGCAGAGCTTCCTTGCTTTCTACTCTTTTTCGCGCTCTCTCATTGGCTCCCTCTCTTCCTCTCTCTCCGTCTCACCCGCTCTCTCTCTCCGGTGAACCTCCTTGCCAGAGTCTGAGGCAAGCTTGATAAAGGAACCGAAGAATAGAAGAAAAGGATTTCGAAGTTTTCAAATTAAGAAGATTACCGAAAATTAAGAAGCAAAGCGAACCCGTTATCAATGGCTTTCAGATTCGCATGTCGATAAGTCGACTTTGCAACCTTTTCTTCATTTCGCAAAATTGCTTGGATTAACTGGGATCAAAGCAATCCTTAAGTGCTCCATGAAAGCAGTCCTTAATTTTAAGTTCAGTTCGAAATCGATTAAACGAATGAAACTCTTCAGTTTCACATTCTATTTGAGCAATAAAAACTATTAAAACTCTCAATTTAAGAAGTAAAAATAAAATATTGGAAAATAAAGAAGCTTAGAAGAAGAAGCAAACAGAAAACATCTCGTTTTAAGGATCCTTTGAGAAGCTTAAAGCATTTCGACGACTTTAAGAAGGACCTCAAAAGTCTTGTTTTAAATATTATTTACAATTACTTAAATTAAGAAACCTGAACGAGATTTTAAAGAACTTTAAATGACTTTAAGCAGTGCGATGGTCTTTTCTGAAAGCTGGAAAGGACTTAAGAGGCGTTGATAACTTTAAGGACTCAAGAGACAGCTTTGGAAAGCTTGCACCATGATTTAAAGATTCATTTACTTAAATTATTCAGTTGAGTTTTAAAGGATCTCTATAAAACCCTAGAAATCCGTTGTTCCGAACGGTTTAAAGAATTTTAAATGATTTCAGGAATCTCGCTATCTTTAAAGAACCTCGGGAACTTTTGTGATTTATACGTAAATATCACGTTTTTGCAGCCAGGGCAGCACACAGACATGCACACACACACATACACTCCCGTACTAACACTTAAGCACAGAGCTCAACTCTAAAGCAAGTCTCACAAGGACGCATTCTACTGGTCCTGCCTCGTATCCTGCTGCTGCTCCTGCTCCCCCCCTCCTCCTGCTCCTCCCCTCCTCCTGCTCCTGACTCCACAAGCTGCACGTATTCTATTTCTTCCCCAACAAAAACTCGAATACGTCGTCCATGCGTCCAAAACTTTTGCTATTCTAATAAAAAACGTACAAAAGTTTTATAAAAAAAGAGAATAAAATAAGTATAAAAAATTGCAGCAAATAAATGAAGGCAAAAAATGTACGTAGCCGCTTCGTAGCTGTCGTAGCTGAAGTCGAAAGGCAACAAGAGTGGAAAAAGTGGGAAAACTCAAAACTGAACACAGGACTCTGAGTCCTTAGCATCAGCTGCAGGAGCAGGACCAACAACAACAACAACAACAACAACAACAACAGCAGCAACAACAACAACAACAGCAGCGGCAACATCAGCCGAACGGTAACAAGAATGAGCATTAAAAATGAGAAAAAAACGAAAGCAAAACGACAAAAAACGACAAAAAAAGAAATTACAAAAAGATGCTAAAGCAGTCGTTGCAAAGAGTTACACAGCTCCTTGTTACCGACGACCATCCAGCGAACGAAGAAACGAACGAATGAACGGACGAACAACCGAACGAACAACCGAACGAACGAACGAACGACTGAGCTACAGCCATCTCTCTCTCGCACACTCTTGACTGAGCTGCTTGACATGTTTTTCTCAATATTAAAGTCAGATAGCCAACTTTAAGAATTTCACTTCACTTTAAGAGTTTAAAGGAACTTAAAAATGTTCCTCATGATGAAACAATGTTGAATATGATGGACTCGTAGATGCTACGGATTTATTTATGTAAGGAGTTTTATTAAAAAATAAATTTTAAGATAACTTTAAGAATAAATTCAGTAGAATTTCCTTTTTGCTCGAGAATTTTTGGTGTTTTTCTTTTGTTTTTCGGTTCGGTTCACCTGCAATACCAGACCAAAGCAGCAAAAACTAGAAGAAGAAGAAAAGAAAGAAGAAGAAGAAGAAAATATCAGTCTCTAAAACTGAAACAAGCAAACACACACACAGGCACATGCACACAGGTAAACCACACACCTTCAACGTCCAATCAACAACAAAAACAAGTGCTCGTTGCTCACCTCGTCGTCCCTCCTCCCCCCCCCCCCCCCCCAAATTTATTCATATCGCATTCCACTCCCTCACCGAATGTTGCTTCTTCGTTCCCCAAGGAGCCAAAAGTACTATTTGCAAAAAAACGTAACAAACAAAAACAAAAACAGGCGCCTGACCCGTGATGGCAAACGTATAAAGCAACAACAAGTACACAGGCCGCACATGAAGAACAACAACAACAACAACAGCAATACCAAGAACAATTACAATAACAACAGCAATACCAAGAACAATTACAATAACAACAACAATAGCAAGAACAATTACAATAACAACAACAGTAACGACAAGTTACAAGAAATAATAATAACAACAACAACAACAACGCATCCACCGAGAAGAGAACACAACAACTACGACGAGTAGAGTACAGTAACAAAAACAACAACAACGACAACGTTACTCAAAACAACGGCAAGTGAACGAATGAGTTCGTGCTGAGCCGAACGGGTGGGTTGCGTGGTGGTCGTGTGTTGCTGGGGTTGCTATTGTTGTTGTTGTTGCTTTGTTGTTGTTGTTGTTGTTGTTTTTGTTTTGTTCTAATGATAGCGCCTTTGTTCTTGTATTTAAACAAGATTTCATGTGCTTTTGAAATTAAAGGAATAATATTCAAATCAAACTCAACAAAATGCTGAAAAAAATTTTAGGCATTGTTCTTAAAAAATATAAATACAAATTATATTATAGAGAAAACATAGAAAACTTCGGTAAAGAAAATTAAATAAAATTCTTGAGAGCGATTCACGAACGAAGTCGGTAGTTCGTTTTTTCGGCCTCCGACACAAAAAGGTTTGTGTCTATGCTTCTGCTTGTTGTAATGTGATCGTAGTTGTTGTTGTTTTAAACAACATTTGCATTTCGTTGATTTGCTTTGCCTTTCGTCTCCCGTTACTGTTGTTGTTATCGTAGTTGTTGTTGTTACTGTTACTGTTGTTGTTGTTACTGTTGTTGGTGTAGTAGTTGTTGTTGTTGTTGTTGTTCTTGCAGCTATCGTCTGTTGGCAGCAGCTAAAATGTTGCGCGAGTGCCTCCTTTTTTTTAGTCTGATTTTTTGTTTTGCATTTTTATTTATTTTTGTCATTTTTATTCCATTCACTTGGCTACAATTTCTTTCCTTCTTCCTTCGATGATGATGGTGAAAATAAAATTACAAAAAACTGTCTCTATCGTTCTTCCTTCCTTCCTTCCTTCCTTCCTGCCATCGGCATCGGCTTCGGCTTTGCGTTTCTTCGTCTGCAGCCCAAAGAACAGTACTTTTGTGGGTGGTCTTCTCTAACAAACGGGTTAAAAACGGTCTTAAATTCTATTGATAAGTTGCTGTCGTTCCGATAAGAAATAGGAAAGGCTCGCACATAAACACAAACACACACACACAAACACACACATACACACATACATATACTACATAACTACACTCTCCCCCTCCGACTCACATTCTCAACCTCTGAAAATCAGCAGAATCTCGCTGGTGTCAGTGTGTCCGTCCATCGTGCTCATTCATGCATGCTTCTTGCTTGGCGCGCTGCTGAGATGCTGACGTTGATGATGTTGCTGTTGTTGTTGCTGCTGTTGTTGTTGCTGTTGTTGTTGGTGTTGTTGAGCCACAGCCGAAGTCGAAGCCGAAGTTGCAGTCGGGGAGCAGGAGATGATGTTGGAGCTGCCGTTGCTGCTGCTTCTTCTGCTTCTTCTACTACTGTTATTGCTACTGTTTCTGAGAGTTGTTGTTGTTGTTGTTGTCGTTGTTGTTGTTTTACTGTTGTTGTTGCTCTTACTTCTACTGTGTTGAGTGCGGGGTTGGTTAAATAATCAACTTTAAAGCTTTAAAGTTCTCTGGATGAAAGGATTTTGTGTGCACGTTGAATTTGTTATTGTTTCGTATTGTAAGTCTTCTTCTTCTTCTTTTCCTCCTTGTTGTTGTTGTTCGCTGTTCGCTGAGCATTAGTTAGGCTTCGCATGGATGGCTTCCATCCTCTTCGCTGCTGGCAGATTCGGGCAGCTGCCGCTGTTGGAATTTAAATTTAAATCGTTGTTGCTGTCGTTGTTGTTGTTGTTGTTGCTGATCAAAAGGTTTTCGTGCATTTTTTTTGCTTTAACAGCCGGAAATGATTGAGTTGAAAGCGATGAGTCGTCATTTTTGGTTGTTGTAATTAGAATTTACTATTCATTAAAGTTCAGTGAGGTTTCGCTTATTCCTTTTGTTGTTGTTGTTGTTGTTTCATTACGATTGTCTGCCCACAACAGAGATCAGGCGTGGTTTTCGAAAGGGTTCAAAGGTTAAATAAAGCGATTGGAGTATAGTGAGCAGCGAGAGAGAGGGAGAGAGGGAGAGAGGGAGAGAGTGAGCAGGTGGCGCTATTAAAACAAGTGACACTCTTGTCCTCTCTTCACCCCAATTTTTTAGTGACTGCGATAGAATTTCGATTTCTTTGCATTTAAAATTTGGGCGGAATTTCATTCGAATTCTTTTCGTCGTTCGAATCTCCGAGTATGTTTCCAGAATTCGAAATTTATTAAAATCAGACTTCAAATCAATCGATGAAATATTCCTTATTTTTTAATTTATGTATATTAAGAATTTTTATTTCCTTATTCTCAGCTGTTTGTACATAACTTGAAAAATATGAATTTTAATTTCCACCAGAAACCAAAAACAATCTGAAAAAAATTATGTTCAGGTCCCGAACTCACACACACACACACAAACACTCACACACAAACACTCACATCGCCCTCGCGTACGCATTCCATCATCCTCATACTCACCCTCCCCTCCCCGCCCTCACCCCTTCCCAGTGTCGACCCCGTCATCAATCATTTCTGTCCCATTCGTAAAGCATTCGAAAAACGTTGATAAACGCTGTTGTTGTTGTTGTTGTTGTTGTTGTTGTTGGCTTTTTTTCCTCCGATAAGCTTCCAGAATCTGATAAGCGACAGACTCCGGCGCTGTTGATTGCGGCGACGTGCGTATCCAGTGACGGCGGCATGCATTACGAGAGGGAGGGACGCACGGACGGACGGACGCACGGATGAACGGACGGACGGACGGACGCACGGACGGATGGATGGCCAACATGTCTGGCGACTGAATTCATGGATGGATTTTATTAAGCGTGTTAAAGGGCGGCGTTGAGAGTCGACTTTTTGGGGCAAACGGGGCGGGGGAGGGGATTGTTTAGGAAATACTGCACGTGATGGTTTTTATTGTTGTTGTTGTTGTTGTTGCTGTTGTTATTCGTGGTTTTTCGCCAACAAAAACGTGTGCGTGTGTGTACACGGTCACTTCTGTCACTGTATATATTCTAAATGTAAAGTTTTTCAATACACTAAAATTTAAATCGAGTTTTATCTAAGATTTTCTTCTTCTTCTCCTTCTTATACTCTTCCTTCTTCTTCTTCGAATCTTTCTTCTTCTCCTTCTGTTGCTTCTTTGTCCACTTTTTCCTTTCGTTTCTTTTATTTGTAGCATTAATTGAGCCATTTCGAATGACAGTCTTCCCCTCAACTCCCCTCCTTCCCCCTTCCTCCTTCCTCCTTCCCGCTGATGTGATTGATTACATTGTTGTTGTGAAACCAAACCGAATCCAGTCTCTCAGTTCTCTCAGGACACACGGATTGAGTTTTCTTTTATGGCCCCTTCTTCAGTCCATTCTTCAAGATCTCTGTTTTTACTATTTGTACTGTATTAAAGTCAATTTATTTAGAGAAATGCTGTAATTAAATTTAATTTAACGAAAATACCACCTTTTCACCGATTTGACCCCTCCATTCGCTTGACTGGCTGACCTAAACGGGACGAGTCTAACGCACCCTCGAACTCAACTTCACCATCACACAAACTCACCACCCTCACAAGCTACCATATTACAACAACTCGTACTGCAGCCGGTGTTCTTCTTTTCATCCTTCTAACCTTCTACACTCACTGTCTCTGTCTCCCTCTCACTCTCGTTCTGTCTCCCTCTCGCTCTCTCTCTCTCTCCCTCTCGCCCTCTCCACGTCATTAATGTCTAAACTGCGAGCTTCTTGTGCGTAGATGCGTATTGAAGTATGTAACAAAATGTGTGTATATGTGTGTGTGTGTGTGCATATAAATGAGGAGGGAGGGAGCGTAAAATGCGTGTGCGTGTGCGTGTGTGCAGTCGAATGCATTCCATGCAGCATTTGATGCATGCACAAGTACATTAAATGCAACGAAACACTTCATGAACGAGTTTGATTGCGATATAATAAAATTTGTTAATGCATTTACAAAGCTACACATACAAACACACCTACACACATAGGCATCTATGTTTGTATAGTATATATTCGTATATTCAGATACTTACGAGCATCGAGTGTATGCATCTGTGTTTCATGCGTGGACGGACATCAACTGGACTCTACAAACTCTACAACATCTCTACTCTACAAACATACAAACACATACATAGGTAACGACGTACATATGTACATACGTTTATATACTTATACATACAAGTGTATATAATATTATTTCCAGGTTGGGCGCTTATTTCATGTGCAACGTAATGCATTTACAGCAAATAATACGAATGCACAAGCTTAACTATGGTATGTATATATGTATGCTTGTAGGTGTGTGTGTGTGTGTGTGTGTGTGTGTGTTTATAAAGCCCATCTACCAGCTGCATAAGTTTGTATATTTATATATAGACTATATATCGGATTTTGCTATCTTTAAGTATGGACAAACAAAAGTTATGCTCTGGAAAATTACGTGTAAATGTAATGAAAACGTACAGATGTGTGTGTGTGTATGTCTGTGGATATGCAAGTAGTATAGATAATTATTCGTATATATTCACGCACATAATGAAAAATATGATGTATTCAAAAAGAAACCAGCCGATGGCCCACCCTTTATTTATACAGATTTTGTTCTACAATATTTTCCAGGTCGATGGCTTTATTTTTAAGCAACTCCTGAATGAAAGACTATCCTGTTTTTTATTATTCGAATAGTTAATTTAATAATAATGCAAATATTATATCGGAATCGAATTAAAAGAAATGCATTCAATTTAATTTCCGATTTTGTGGTGAATTTAGTCCGGCAACGTTTTGTGACGTTTTTCCGGTAAAATATACACTACAAAGTTATGAAAATGATTTGAAAAGTTCAACATTTAAACACCGGATCTTTCTGTAAAAAAACACCCAAAAGATTCGAGTTTACACACGATGACAGGTGATTTTTGCTGGCCTCAAGAGTTGTGTTCAAAGCGCTTCTGTGCGGTTGTTCAGGAATAAAGTACTCCTTGCATCATCGCTTGAGGAATTCGTCAATACTGCTTTGATACTGTAAAGCAGTGCTTCTCAACCTTGTTTGGTTGACGGCACACCTGATTATGAACGATGTAAAACCTGTATGATACAAAAATATTAGCAAAAATGTTTGAGAAACCGTGCGCTAGAGGGAGACACCCAGCCCCTCAGTAGCCGTCAATCCGCTCTTCAATGGTCGCAGTGGACTCGTGCGGACTCGTGTGGCTTCGGTTGTGTATGTTTATAAAGATGGGTGTTCGTTTGTTCGTTTATAAGCTTCGATTGGAGCCATGCTAAGCTCCATGGTCACGAGCTGACGTTTAAAGTGTTCACTGTTAGTGCTTCTGTTGTTGTTGCTGTTGTTGTTGTTCGCCCATCGCACTGTGGTTCCAAAATAAGTTTAGATTTGATAAAAAGCGAACTTCATATCGAATGCCATTTTTATGTAGTGAAGAATACGTGTTGAATCACTGTGCGTCATAATCATCGACGGACGAGGCTGTTGACGACGTCATCCTCTGTCGGTTTTATTTTATAGTTGTAGTTGTTGTTGTTCTCCCAGAGCATTTGTCTCTGCCTCGTTTTTTGCCGTCTTTTTTTTCTATTCAGTAATTTTTTATTATTGTATCCATTGAAGCTCCTCCATTGTTTTGGATGTTGTTATTGTTGCTGTTGCTGTTGTTTTTGTAGTTGGAGTTCTGTTTTCTGCTTGTTTTTTTTTGTTTTTTGCCACAGCTGTAAACACAAGACAAAGCATGCAATGAAATATGTTTTAACGACTTTAAAGGCCGTTCGTCGTAAGTTAGACGCTTTTGCTTTTTAACAGACGCCAAAAAAAACAACGCTTTTTATCGTTATTGTTGTTGTTGTCGTTGTTGTTGTTGTTGTTGTTGTTGTTGACCATGAAACTCAACAACAGGCGCAGTGAACGCTTTCTTGAATGTGTTAAAAATTGCCAGCGACAGGGTGAAGAAGTCACTCAAAATTAAGTCACCTCATTAAGTCAGTCAGTTGGTCTGTCCGTCGGTCGCTAGATTAGTTTTAGACGCTAGGGTGGGACTCAGTCACGTTTCGAGGTCAGCGCATTTTGTTGGCATATTGTAATTATTTCCCATTTTTTAGGCCAGAGACGGGAACTCGATTCAACCTGCTGCAGCTGTGGTGACGGCGCTGCTGCTGCGCCGGCTTTCTTCAAATCAAACGAAATCCCCATGGAGCAATTTTTCATTCTCGATGATGTGGAATGCACTAAAAGTAACAACAACAACAACGTACAGTAAAAAATCATAATGACTAAAACAAACACAACAACAACAACTACTGAGAAATTGCTCGAGTAACAGCCAGACAACAAAAACAAGGGGAGTGTTTCAACGAACGAAAAACAGTGCGTGTGAACGTGTTTGTTTGTGTTTCTACGGGCTCACTTGTTGTTGTTGTTGTCAATATTTGTGTGGGTCCTGGGTGTTTTTTTCCTTCGTTTCACCTCGGAATCGCAACCTTTTGGGAATTCGAAAAACTACGAGTGCAGTTTTTGTTCCCTTCATTTTGTTTCGTTGGGTAAAAGTTTTGGGGAAACTGTGAAAAATACAACAACAACTTAGAACGTGAAAGAAACACAAAACAAACTGAATAAAGCTCAAAAATGAAAACTTTTCAAAAGTTTACTAATAAAACAAACTATCAAACTATTGTGAATGGTCCGGATACAATACACAGAAACTAACGTGAGCACTTGTTAGCCTTTAAAGGGTTAAGGAATCCTCCCCCTACCCCCCCCCCCCCCTCTTCAACCGCATTCAAAGAAACCGATTAAATTCGGATTCTTCACGAAATTCCCGAAAAATTCTTCACTCATTAAAATAAGTAACGAAAAAAATGTCCATAAAAAGAGAAACCCGATTCCTGAACTTCGAAGAAGGAAGGGAAAAACAACAACAACAACAAGACGAATGGTACTACTATTAAAGCAACAAAAATACCAGCCTCCCGACTTTGAAATTGAATATTTTAATTGAGTGCAGAAGCATTGAGAGAGAAACTAAAAAAAAAGAAGCAAGAAACGCATCACTTTTTCACACCAAGAAAAGAAAACCGGCGAGTTTAAAAACTAAAATTAATTATCTGTTAATCGTTTTCGAAGAATCACTCACTCTGTCTGTCGATGCAATTAATCATTATTTTAAGCATGATGGCAACGCCGTGCATGTGCTTGCCAAGTGTAACGAAATTCCAATTGTCCCATCTTCGGACGTCGTCCCTGGCATCGGAAATCCTGGCTCTTGAAGTGGACACGAAATTACACTTGAAATTTTTCACTGGAAATTCTAAAGAGACTTCGGAGAAAAAACAACGAACCGGTCAAGATTTCCGTCTTCAGCGACGAGGGTTGAGGGAGGTTTTTGTCGAGAATTTCAAGGATTCTCATCAGAACTACAACAGGAAAAAAGAACAAAAAAACACTAAAAAGGAATCCTGAAGCCTGCGTATCCTGCCTTCTTTCGAGTGTCCTTTTTGAGAGCTGCTTCTGATGCTACGCTATACTAAATGCACTACAAATGCAATATGTTGTGCTTGTGTTATTTGTACAAAGGATGAATAGAGCAACAACAACAGGAACAACATCAAAGCAACATGCTTCTTTCTAAAGGATCGCTTTATTATTTGTACCTAAGCAAGGATCATGAAACTGCTTTGTGTTTCATTCTTTACATCATATCAGTTGTTCTTTACATCATATCAGTTGTATAGAGTATATTACATATGAATAAATGTGTATACATTTGTATATATGTGTGTATGTGTATATATGTATGTGTGTGTGTGTGCATGAATGCTTGACTGTATTTCGAGTTTGTTTACGGATCAATGTGAACAACTCCATGAGCATTCATCTATCATTTGTATAAAAGAGAGATCCTTTGTTGCCTCATCTGCCTGGAAAGGAAGCTGAATTTAGACACACATTCAACAAATACAACCTTAATAACTTCAATATACTATATTGTACTTTTAAATAGATTTACATATCTATTAAAAAGGAGCTCGGTACAAGTCGAAGTTGAAAAAGAAATAAGTTGTAACAAAAAACTCAAGGAAATCGATATTCAATATTTCTAAAGAAATAAAATAACTAACATCAAGTTTAATAAAACGAAAACTAAACTAAAAACTTGCTTGGAATAAACACAAAATAATCAGTTCTAAGAATCAGTTCTTTTCTTAAATATATTAACATTTCTTTATGTACAGATATCGTATTTTAAAGAAATACTCATTACATCCAAAATATCCAGTTAAACCGGGTTGACCAGAAATCAGCGATCGCAAATCAAAAGAGCTGGCATGCAATTTTTCTTCGTGATCACTTCGGAGTTTCGAGAAAATGACAGTTGAAATTGATGAGGGTCAACATATCCAGTCAAGCATGTTTTTTGTATAAAACAGAAGAGTATGTATGTGTGTGTGTATATATTTCAATACCATCCCTCTTGAAGTGCGAGTATATTTTTTAATGTATGGAAATACATTTCGAGTTAAGGTTCTCAAATATGTTATCGTGCAGGACAAACGACTGAGATTACGGCCATAGTATGTATGGACAAAATACTCCCAGTAAAAAGCCCTATAAAGTGTAGGAACAAGAAAACTATGTCCGATCCACCATTTTTGAGATATAAACTACCAAGAAGCGAATGTAACTCTTGATGATGTCATCATCATCGGAAGAAATTCGGGAAAAAATAACCATCTAAACGGTTACGAATTTAATGCAACTTTAAGATGAGAAAAATAAGAGTTTATAAAACAACTGGCAACACTAAATAACGGGTTCTAAATTAATGTGTTTACCAGATCCAATGGAATTTTGTTGAGATTGTATTTTCAAAGCTTCAGGTGTAGGAAAATCTAACAGAATGGTACATGGTACGGTGAGGGAGGGGGGGGGCGGACAGAAGTCGACATCGGCAGAAAATCCTGAGCAAAAAATTCTTGCTGACTCACAGATTCTGGATGACAGACATTTGTTGAGCCATAAGAACTCCAGATATTCAAAAATATGCTCTAAAATTGAAGAACGCACGCATACACACACACACTTAATTCGATTGTCTGTCTGTGTGTGTGTACATGGGAGTATTTGTGTGTGTATATTTATGAATGGCTGCCTCTGTGTGTGTCTGGATGTAAGTTTGACTTGCTTCTTGGTTTTCTGCAGAATGGCTGACTGGTTGACGGTCTATCTGACTGTCTGTCCTGAGATCTGTCCCTCTATTTGCATGTCTCCCTCTCCCTCTGTTTGCATGTCTGTCTGTCTCTCTGTTTGCATGTCTGTCTGTCTGTTTGCTTGACTTTCTGCTTGTAGCCCCATTTCTTGCTTGTAGAGCTGCGTCTGCTGTTGCTTCAATGCAAAAATACGCCCGAAAGTTCGTTCGTACAGGAAAAACGCAAAGAATTCGAAACGACGTCGAAATGACGTCGACGCCGTCTTCAGAAACAGCGAGTGAGTTGAAATGAAACACTGAAAACTGAATCGACAGCGAACAGAGCGAACGCAGTGAAGAAGGACGGACGTGCAACATACAATAGACACACCTTATATACATACATATGTACATATATATAGCTACATAATTGCGAACCGTCAGACAACAGACGGACGGATTGATGGGGGGTGGAGGGGGCAGGTGGTTCTGGACAGACGGAGAGATTGAAAGACAGACGAAAGTACGAAGCGATACAAAAGCTAGAGACGCTAGAAAACGCTGTTTGTATAAATCGTCAGATGCAGATAGATAGACAGACGGACATACATTTATAAATTATGTAGATAGCTGAATATATAGTTTAGTACATAGCGGTATATAGATACATACAGATATATAGATCCACATAGATTTCTACTAACGTGAAGGAAGCAGCTGGATTTGGATGGGGTCTTTGGCCCCACCATGGATTATATCTGGAGAAATCCATTGTTTTTATTGAAATTTTATATTCTGGGTTATATATATACATGTATGTCTTTCGTTTTGTTTAAACTTGTCCATTTAATTAGAAGTCCCTATCTCAATTATTCATAATTAAATATATAGACTATTAGGGACTAATAAAATACTATAAACAATTATGGAGTACATATATACTGTTATCGAGTATAAACTATTGTGGACTACTATGCAGGATAGGCCATCAGAGACTATAGACTAATTTCGGAAATAGGCTATCATGGACTATGGACTATTATAGCCGCTGAACTTTCAAATGTCAACAGAGCTCAGAGATTGTTCGGTCTGAATTAAGAGGTTTGATTTAAGAGAGAATCCGATTCTAGATAAGTTTGTACTAATCTTTTAACATAATCTGCAGAGGATGTCGATATTCCAATTTATAGCTTTCGGAATCTAAACTATTGTCAGCAGTATTGAATATTGTAATACTGTAGAAAAAACACTGTCCATTTTATGTGCTTTAATTTGTTATATATTAATTTTATTCAATTGATTAATTAATAAAATTGAGAGTATATAATAATAAATAAATGGATATTTGAATTTTACGAATCTCAACTTAAGTGATTAACTTCCAATTGGATTCAAAGTCCAATCTGTGTATGTATGTAAATATATATGTGCCTATGCATGTGTGTATGTTTGTTCAAATGTGTGCATGTACTCACAGACGCCATTCAAGAGCAATTAACTGTGTGCTCTGAATGACTCAGCAAACCAACAGAAAAAACATTACTACAGTCTTTTTAAAAAAAACCCCGCTTAAATCAGCAATCGTAATTTTTAATTTGGTGTTTCTTTTGCTGATTTGTAATCACACATACGCAATGTCATTTCGTCTTTTTTACAATACGATTTTATTACAATGTTCTGAGTGTTTGTTCAGACAGACTCTGAGTTATGGCCCTTTAAAGTTTGAAAACTTCATACCTATATCTCCTAAACTTTAGAAGACACCGCCATGTTATTAACGTCGTTGGAAAGGTCCTTTAATTATCTATCATTTATGTTATTAAAGTTTCAACGACAAATTTTTACTTTTCACGAAAATCTAAATTTTAGGTTTTTTAAGGCATTTTTCTTCATTCTTTGTACAATATATGTAAAGAATATAACAACATAAAAAGTAAAATAAAAATTAAATAAATATAATGAAGAATTAACTCAACATTAAATGTAAATAAAATTAATTAAAATACCACAATAAATAAAAATTAAATGAAATACTACAAAAAAGGCAAATATAAAGTATATTATATATTAATAAAATATAAATTAAATACGAGTATGAATAAAAATTTTAATTCATCGCTTTTCTGATCATTTAAACGTTTAAATGCACAAAATTATTCGTAGCTTTAAAGCGAAATTTTTATCGATTTATGATAATATTGAAAGTTTTTGATTACGAATATTAAATAAAATTTTAAAATTTATAGCGATTGAAGGAAATTTCTAGAAATTTTAAAATTTATTAAAATCTTTTGTTATTGTCACATATTTTAAATGAATTATGAACACGAGTTTGTTGTTGTTGTTGTTGTTATTGTTGTAGTTATTGTTGTAGTTCAGTGTAAACTAGTCTCTGCGTAAAGTCAACATACAGACTCAAGTATAGATGAATGTTTGTATGTAGATGACATGTCCGTCTGTCTGTCTGTCCGTCCGTATGTCATCTCCTTATATGAACGCATATCTTACACAATCTCCTGCCAACATTCTGCCAAACATCTCCGGTTGCAGTATCTTAAAGCTTTAAAAGCATTCTCTACGATGCCGAGTGTTTTCTTTAGCTTGGCTCCCTGCATCCCCGCACCCCCCACCTAATTTATCATTCTATCCCCTGCTTCTTCCATTCAACATAACCTTCCCATGCTCCCCCCGCCCCTCCTGCGGCTCCAGCTCCAATACTTGCTATACCAGTGTGACATATACGAGCGCTCTGCTGTACACCAGAGCCAGCGACTGCCGGGCACAAAAGTCGTCTCTGCCAAGCGAGCCTGCCGCACAAGCACTGGATCGACTTTACACTCGGCGCACCATCAAGTATCGCATTCGTCGCATACGCGCTGCGAATGCACACATTCTCAATACTTACTGCCTCGATCTCTGTCCCCCTTTCAATGCGCCATAAAGTATGGAATTCGTCTGTACACTCGCCCGAATCTGACATTTCTCGAAACTTGCTGGCGCGCCGCTCCAGTAGAAATCGAGTTTCTGATGCCGGACGTTTTGCTAGCACAGAAACACGCTACTTCATGGTGGAGGGCGCACCATAAAGTATCAGGAATCTCGTGCTATTTGAACAGTGGCGGAAAAATACGAACCCTGATGGTGAGCGCCGCACCATGAAGTATCGAAGCAAGCGTCTGTAGCAGGATGTGTTGCTGATTGTGATACTTTCTGGTGCGCCCATGTTGTTTATGGGGCCGTCGAAGGGAGCAGGGGGACGACGTGAAGAAGGTAGTTTTTATTCAACAGAAAAAACATTTCGTATTCTGCCCTGTGAGTGGGTGCTGCTGCTGAGCGGCATGGAGCACAGCAGAGTGTAGTCGAGTTGTGTGAGAGAGCTGTTGGGAGCAGCGGTTCTCAAAGTGGGTGGAGCGGCACCTTGAGGTTACTCGAGTGCCACTTTGAGGGGGAAACAGACTCAACTTCCCATAAATATTAAAGAAATCATGAGAAGTACATCGTTTTTTAACTCGCCAAGGGTGCCACGGCTAGAAAAGTTTCGGGACGCCTGGTTCCAGAGAGGCCAGTATCTCTGAGCGTTTTCCTGCGTGTGTGTGCCTAGCATCCGTGTGTTGGTTGCTTGTTTGGGAGTGTGTTTTGTGTGTGTGTGCGTGTGTGTGCGTGTATCGCGTGGAAGTGCGTCCGTGTGCGTGTGCAAGTGCGCTTGGGTCGGTCCATGAAGAAGACTCTCGGATGCCATTGCAAGAATTTAAATTTCGGTAGTAAAAAACACATTCTTACGGAGGCCGAAGTGATTTCTTATTACTAAAGAATTCTAACTGACAGCGTCTGCATCCACTCGATGCAAACTGCTACGACATTTAAAAATCTACACGAAAATAATAAAGATTATAAAAAGAAACCAAACAAAATTTAAATACAATAATTTTTGGAATTTTTTCTTCAAATTCCTCAGATTCTATGGAAACGAAATAAGAATGTGAGACCTTAAATTCACTTTAGTTGAATATAAATTATATGCGACTAGTTTTCCATAAATATATTTTAAATGCATTCAGTTTTCGAGTAAATTCAAAGCATATCTTCCTCAACTCTTTCAAAAGGTAGGAGACTCGAAGATTCCGTAAGATTCTGTCACTACTCTCAGTTGGTCGCTCTTTCCTCGCTACGCCACTCTCGCTACGTTGAATCGTTGAACTCTCTGCTATCAAGTTTCTTCCGAGAGAGATTCAGCAATGCCTTCAATGCAGAGAGAGAGATACCAAATGAGAGGGCTTCTTTGGTGGGATGATGAGGCTTATCTGTGTGTGTGTGAGTGAGAGGTCTTATGCTGAAGAGGGATGTCGAGGTTTCTTAGATCCCTGATGAGTTGATGTTTCTTAGATCCTCGAGTTTCTTTCAAATCCATGACGATCGTATCCAAAGCCGTGGTCGATGCAATGGTTATCCTTACTTCTTTAACATGGCGTTTATATTCATTCTGTATATGTACTTTATTTAGTGTATATTGACTTCCAACAAACTTCCTTCTATTTCTATTTAAATACTTCCAAAGGATTATATAGTACATCCATATCGTATATAATCTTCATAAAATCTTTTCTAGTTTACAGTTTTTCTACTTTCTTTATTAAAGTCTTCATTTATAATAACCAAAATAATGAAAGTGAAAATGCACTTGTTTCAACTTCGATTTGATGAGTTAGAGGGCCTTTTCTAGAACCTTCGACATGTCCTGCCGTCGTCTATGATATCTGGAATTCATGTACAAACATGTTCGTATTCCGTGTATGTTTGTGTTATCTGTATATTGATGGATTCTATCGGATTTAAGATACCCTTTACGTGTGATCTTTCATTCCAATCCGGGGTTGAATAACATTCATGGAATAATGATAATAATAGTGATTTTCGACTGGTTGCTTTGTGTTGTTGTTGCTGTAGTTGCTGTTGTTGTTGTGCTAATCTATTGTGTTTGGTTGCAAACGATTTTCTTGTCGATATCCTTGGAATTCGACACTGACACTTCGATGAATTCGGTGATTCAATTGAAAACAAAACACTGAAAATAGAGAGGACCAGAAACTGGAAAAAGGACCAGAAACGACCAGAAACTGAAAAAAGAAGGGATCGAAAAAGAAAGGATGAAAAAGCAAGATCGATGATCGGTGACGGGTTCGGAAACTTTGATTTTTCCCCCTGTACAAATGATTGTTGCTTGCTACTCATAGAAGATTTAAATTTTTGCTTTTTCTTTTTTTTTGTATAACAATGGGAACTCATTTCTTTATGTTCCTTGCTCAGGACAGAACAAAGGTGCACCTTGAAGGAAGATTATTTTCCCTTTTTTTCTTTTCAATTGTGTTGCTATTGTGTGTGTGTGTATGGTTCTTTTTTTGTGCTAGATTATAACGTACACAGGCTGGTTGATTGCATTGTTGTAGAAACGTCGGTCGGCTGGTTGCTTGCTTTAGAAGCCAGGCTACCGGAGCAGGTAGCAGACATCGCGCGGGGCGTCGAGAGGAAGACACACACACGATTTATGGGCGTCCGCCCGCCCGCTCGGGCGATGTGTCTAAAATGTGTGATTATATAAAAAACCGTATCGCTGCTGACCATCTCGAAAAAGGGTCAATCAAGCGTGGAGTGTGCGGTGCGGAGAAGCGGGGAAGAAGAGGAGAGAAGCGAAGAAAAATTCCGGGATTTCAAATTAATTTTTCGGCCAAAGCAACCGAAATCATCAACGCCTATTTTTGGTTACGCTGCATTTACTATGCGATGGAAGAAGAAGAAGAAGAGGACGGGGAAGAAGAAGACGACGAAAAGGAAGAAGAAGAGGAAGGCACCGACGACGAACGCTACGAAGAAGAAGAAGAAACATTTGTACATTGCTTTGAGTTGCCGGAAAATTTAATTTCAGTGCGGTTTTCTGTTCAGTCTGTCTAGCTCTCTCCTTCTTGCTCTCCCCCTCTCCCTCTCTCCTACACTCTCTTCTCGTTTTTCCTATTTTTCCTCAAGTCACGCAAATTTTCATTTTCAGATTAACGTAAAGTGAAATTTACGCCATTCTTTCGCTCATTCCGTTTCGAATAAACTCAAAGCATTTCGTAGCATAATTTTTAAAAAAAAGTACGGAATTCGAAATTAGTTGCCTTTGTTTTGGCGAAGGGGAACGCGAAAGAGCGAGAGAGAGGGACAGACGCGAAGAACGAGGAGTGAGCGAGAGAGCAACGACGAGTTGGTGCAGTCGTGGAAGGGTTGCTTGCGTGTTTCGACCCACCGACGACCCGAAGACAGCCGCACGCAAAACATTGAAGGACGCTGCTGGCAAACTGAGAGACTGACTGACTGACTGACTGACTGACTGGTTGACGGACTGAACGGACCCACCACGCAAGGCGTCAGAGCGGCAAGCAAACGAAAGCCGCCGAATCGATTTCAACATTCGTTTCGTTGTGTGTGAGAAACTCTGATAAATTCGACACCCCGGTCAACCTGCCCTCCCCCTCCCCCTCCAGCGACCGACGATTCGGGGTAGTTGTTTCCATGAATAGCAAAACAGCTACGAGCAGCAGCAGCAGAGCAGCGACGGCGACGACAGACGGGTGCAAAGTGAAAGCGACACAAGCGATTTTCGTACGAGCGACGCGCTTCCTTCCTCCTTCGAGACCGCTGAACTCTGCTGCATTATCGGGAAAACGCTCACAACAACAACAACTCGAATACTTGAATATTTTGTATGTACTGTAAAAAGCGGCATCGGCCAACAAAAACAACAACGACACCGTTTAAGCAGCAACGTATGAATGCAAATACAATCGCTTCGCAGCGTATCGGGGGGCAAACGCACACGTTTACCGTTACAGAGATCGGCTTACTTCGCATGCACTGATAAGATAAGCGAAGTCAGTGCTTCGGCCCCGAAAAAAGGCGACAAACAAAGCGGTACAAAGCGAAGCCCACACCGAGGCAAACACCGCCGACGCTGCGTTGGTCGTCGCTGCCGGCTGCACTCAGTGCTGTTTTGGACTAACAGAAAAACACGCTGCTTTTTTGAGAATGCAGACAAGAAACACAACAACGGACACGATAAACATACGTAAGTACGATGCAATTACACATACAAACATACATATACCGCTCATACTCAAGTTAAATTTAAAAAAAACTGGATACTTTTTCTTAGTAGCCGGGGGGAAAAACTCCGTAGCTTGGCCTCTTTTCCAACACGACTGACACGTAAGATTACAACAACAACCCGAAAATTTAAATAAAATTAAAAAAAAATTAAAAAGAGCCGATTTAAATCGGAAAAACCGAATGAAAAATGTATATTTTAAAGTGCTTAAGAATTTAACTATTCCAGGCACACTTAACGACGGTCGCAATGACGCTAATCTGTGCATTCACAATGATTGCTCATTCATGAATGCTTTAGTTAAGATTCCCAAAGTTCAGTTAATCGAGTTTCCTTCCAAGCAAGAATTCAGAACGAGTATATAATGTATAATTTGGTGAATATTGTAATACGTATGAATGCAAGTGTGACCAAGTCACGTTTATTTTTAAAACCATGGACGGAGTGTGTTTGGGGAGGGGGGCCATCGATAATTCACCCCTCCCCCCTTCCACGTCTTAGCCCACTGGTTAGAATAACATTAAATTAGAACAGTGAAGCCACACTCTCCATCCGACTAAAAATGGAGCAGATTATGTAAGAAAGCATCAAAAACAACAGCAGCAGGAGCTCGAATTTCATTCAGTCGTTTTATATTATGTTTTCTTATTCCTCTTCGTCCCTCTTCCCTCTTCATCGTTACATAATATATACGGATATATTACAAGGAGTACTTGTAACTTCATGTAGAAAATTGGCACACATTTCGGGCCCCGCTACCGAAAAATGTACTGCTATCGGATGCACAAACCAGATATCTGTGCCGAAAGTCATCTGCTAAGCTTTGCGGGTGGTACACTTGCACTTTCACCTCGATACCGGTGAAGCCCTCTTTTCGGAAGCCAACCAACGTCCAGCATAAGCAACCAACATGAGTTGACCAGCTCCAAGAACATTCGTTCGAGCTCCATACTAAAAACGCTTTAATTATTATTGAACTCAGAGCAACTAACCGAAAAAATGCACAAAAATTGTAGCTTTCAGGGAGTAAACAATATTCACAGAGATCTTGGACGAGAGCAGACCTTCTTAAGACCCTTAATAGACCATGGTCAGGTTTTAAAGAGAGGTCTTTGAAGATACTGGATCAAATAAAAGTCATTGATACCGACATTGATGGAAATTAGTTGGCTCCCGATAGAATCCGGGAATTTGGACAAATCGAATTTATTTGAAACGACATCTTGTGAAGAGATCATCATCGCCTAAAGATGCGAAGAAGATGATGATGATGAAAACGAAAAAATGCGACAGAGTAAAGAAAATAATCGCTTTATAGAAAAACAAAAGAAGACGCTCTGAAGTAAATTCATCCTGTTTTTGAACCCTTTTTTCTCAATTATCGCTTAATAACTACTTGAATACTTTCAATCTTATTAATTCTAAAGAAATGTCTTTCGATCCGAAGCAGAATAAATATTTAGCTGGTTATTTTAAGTGCTTCCGTTTAAAATTCCGACGTTTGAAAGCAAACGGCGAGGCGGAAGGATAAAAAACCATTCAGAAACCTTAAAAAATCACATCTGTGCCTGGCAAACACACGGAAAAGAAGATCCAAAAGACAGACAGACAGACATACAGACAGAGCGACAGACATACTAACACACACTCATATACACACATGAAGTAAATAAGGAGGGTATTAAAAAAATGTGTGCAAAAATAAAGACAAACTTGCCGTTAAAGAAATTGGACGAAGAGGGGGAAAAAACTTTATTATTATATTTATTTTTAAAATCGATGAATCATCGTCGTCATTGATTACCAAAGCAAGGAGAAAAGTAAGCAAAGAAAAACAATGACAGCGACTGAAGACGATCGACATCTGAGTTGGAGAATTAAACTCACCACGAGGGGGAGACGGGGCGGGGCGGGGCGGGGCGGAGACAATCTAAAAGGTGAATAAAGAAGGTGGAATAAAGTAAACGAAAGACAGAAGTAAAAAAGCAACGCAAGAAGACGAAGAAAAGCGGAGTAAGAATAACAAAGAGGAAAATAAGAATAATAATAAGAATATCTTGTATAATAAGCATCCATAATAAGAATATCTTGTATAATAAGAATCTATAATAACACTATAATAAGAATATATAATAAAAATATGTATATAATATGTGAACAATGAGAATAAAATTATTAAAGCATAAACACTGAACATCGTCTTTGTCGCTCTGACGTAGTCTAAGGCGGAAATTACAACAATAATAACAACTACAATAATAACAACTACAATAATAACAACAACAACAACATAGAATAATAACAACAACAACGGTGACAACATGCGAAAGAGAGACGTATGTATGTCTATTGTTCTTATTCTTGTTGTTATTCTTGTTGTTATTCTTGCTGTTATTGTTGTTGTTGTTGCTATTACTATTATTATTGTTGTTGGTGTTGTTTGAAGCAGCATGCATGACATAAGCTCGTGATGTTAACTCATGAGATGTCAGTTGAAAACAACGTACAATGTGTAGAAAAACCAGCAGATGAAGGAAAAAACACCAGCAAAAAATGCTAGCAACAACAACAGCGACAATAAAACAACCAATTAAAATACAACGCAAAAAAGAATATTTAATAATTGACGGCAACAACAACTGAGAGTAACAATTGACTACAACAACAATTGACTAAAATAACAACTGACAACAACAATTGACTACAATTTATTATATCACAAAAAACTCCATGAATTGCAGAATTTAAAGACGAATTAATAGAAAAGCAATTTAAAGAAAATCGAACGTGTTTTTGTACGCTGTTTTCCCTTTTTTCGCTGTTGTTGTTGTTCTAAACAGCGAAAGTATGACAAAGTATACGTTCTGTTGTCATAGTGATGTGATGTGTTTAGTGGAGCGATCGCAGGGTACACAAAAAACAGGGGACCGGAAATACTTTTATTATTTTTGTTGCGTCAAGCGTTTTTCGACTTTTGAGAAATGTATTAAAGTGGGTAAAGCAGTACAAGTAGCAAAAAACGTTCAGAGCCCCCGAGCGAGGAATTTTATTTGTGTTGTGGTTGTGTTTCGCTGTCTGGCAAAATATCGTGAACTATATAATTACAAGAAATATAATTTTTAGTTTGCATTCCTGGAAGCGAACCCGAGCGAAGACACGAACAAACAAACGCACATGCCCGGAAAGACGACGACATACGATGCAGGAGGGAGCTTAATTTTCGTACTCGGGTGTTCAAAGGCGAACAACAACAACAAATAGCAACATCAAATACCAACAACAACAACTAACACAAAACCCAAAAAAAAAACAAAAGACAAAAAAAGACCAACTACATAAATCCCAAACAATAACGCAAAACGAAAAACGAAAACGAAAACGAATAAAAAATAATGATAGCTTTGAGAATTGTTCTTTTGCACATTCACTTCATTTCGTATACTTAATTTTCGTGTCTGCTGCCGCGTTCCTGTTCGTTCCATTTCATTTCATCTCATCGCATTTCACTCACTTCGGCCGACGATACGAATTTTCATTTTCATACAATATATTCACCTTGCATAATGGCGCCCAACAACAGCAACAGCAACAACAACAACAGCAACAGCAACAGCAACAACACACACTCAGCATGAATGCGTCGACATCGTCAACATGGGACGTGGACGTCGAGGCTGGCGCTGGCAGCGACGCCGCCTGGTTTTGTGCTACATGCAGAGCGGCGCAGAGCAGAGCAGCGCAGTGCAGTTCCGACGTAGCAGCGACAGCAACAACAAAAAATCAATACAATTAATTTTTTTTTATTTCCTTCACTGCATCTTCATTTCATTTCCTTTTTTATGGGTTCTTTTCTATAACAAAAAAAAAGAATACATAAACAAATAAAAACAAAAGTTGGAAGAAGAAGAAAGATTGTTATTCATGAAAATGACGACGACGACGTCCACGAAAGATTCTCCAAAGCACACGAATGCACTCTGAAAGACAGAGAGAGAAAAATAAACAGACAGAGAGGCAGATAAACAGCCGAACAGACAGACAATCAGAAGGATAGACAGACAATCAGACACACACACCGACAGGTTGAACGGCATCCAACGAAGTCACTCGGCTTAACGACACTTCTGATGAGCTGCGTTAAGTTTTGAGTTTTCGTTAAGTCACCATCCCCGGTTTCTTGTTCCCACCCAGCAACCGAACCAAGAAGACCAAAATTATCGACCATCCTGATCCAAAAAGAGTCTCGAACAGGACTTGAATGGGTTAAACACTCTTTCAGTTGTTAGAAAACATGGCAAATCAAAGAAATTCGTGAGCTTAAGCAAGGTTTTTGGTGTTTAAGATTGAAATATTTAAGAAACTGCAATACAGTAGCAGTTAATTAGTTAATTAATTAGTTAATTAATTCAGGTAGACTCTTAAGACATCTTGGATGCCACATCGTCTGTATATAGGGTGGGCCATCGCCTGGTTTCTTTTTGATTTTAGCTTTAAATGAAGTTACATTTTTTTCGATTCACCTTCAAATTAAATCCAAAAAGAAAGCACTTGATGGTCGTCCTATATAGGGTGGGCCATGGGCTAGTTTCGGTGTTTTCACTCAATTTCAAATTGAATCCAAAAAGAAACCAAAAAAAGGTGTATCGTCTAAAGTTTTAACTTGAAAAAGCAGAAACCGTGTAGAAGAAAAAAAGCATTGCATCGGGTTAGTTGCGTGTTCGAAACTATCTCTATCTCTCTCTTTCTCTCTCTCTCTTTCTCTCTCTCTCTCTGTTTCTCAACTCGCATGTGATCAAAAACATTTTTTAAATTCAACCAAGTTTCAGCGAAAACAGCAAAGAAGAAAAATAAAATTAAAATAAAACAACAATAAAAAACTACAAAATAAACAACGAGGCGAATTAATTCTTTTTTTTTCTCCTTAGACTTGTATATAGTTTTATTTTTTATTATTCAAAACCTGGTATCGAAACCGTGTCTTGGATCAGCGAGCGATGATATTAAACAAGAAAAAAAAATAAAATTTAAAGAAAAACCTGAAAAAAGAATTAAATAAAAACACGAACTCGAAACAAGTTCGAGCTGCTGCTGAGTCGCAGTTTTGAAGGAGAGAAAAAAATGTGTAGTAAAACAAAGTAAAAAAAAATGGAAACAACGATGGAGAACAACAACAACAACAATCAAGCGAACAGCAACAATAGTCGAGCATACACGAAACACAACAACAATCGAGCGTACAACAACAACAACAACAATCAAGCGAACAACATCAACAACAATGAAACGAACAGCAACAACATCAACTACAACAACACTCAAACGACTACAAAGAACGACCGAACAAACAAACGAAAAACGCAGCAAGTCGAACGAGCTACAAACAAAAGACAGACTACGGACAGCCAGACAGACGGATAGATGGACAGACAGACAGACAGACAGGAGGACGGACGACGAATAAACAAATCTAAAGGCAGATACTATGCTGTGTCTATGTTTGGATCGTAGCTATACTATGCTATACCATCTACAGAGGTATTTAGATATGTGAGTATAATGTATGCACGGTATGTATGTATGCATGCATGTATGTACGTATGTCTGAATGTATGCATGTGTGTTTGTTTGCATGTATGTTGGAATGTACGAATGTAAGCTGGATATTTAGATACGGATACGCTTTGCTTGGCTTTCAAGTTTTTGTCTTGTGTTTTGCTTTTGTTATTGTTATTGTTCTTTGTTTTTTTTTTTTTTGTTGCTTTGCTTTTTGCTTCTTTTCGCTAGTGTTTTTCTCCATTTACTGTTCGTTATTCGTTGTTTTTGTACTAAAAGTAAAAAAGAAGCCCAAATGTGTGGCTTCGGCATCTTATAGACACTATAGTTGTGTGTGTGTGTATGTATGTATGTATGTATGACTAACACTCTTGTACATACACGCATACATACATACATACTATTCGTAGAGATACAACAAGTATTTATTTGCACTCGTATTTCTTCGTGTTACTGCGTTTCTTTCTTCGTTTCGTTGCGTTTCTTCGTGTTTGCTGTATTTGTTCTTCTCGCAGCTGCGACGACGGATGGCGACGATGCTTCATATACGAAACAACGCGACACACGACGTTCTTTGATAAAAACCAACAACAACAACAACAACAACAACAACAACAACAAACAGCCAGCTACAAAGTATCCAAACTGCACAAAAGACGCAGTTTAGAAGCGAACTCAACTGAGCTCCAATATGCATGGTTGCATGCTTCGTTTATATCTTAGAGTCTTTTCTTTCACTCTCTCCCTTTATCACTCTCACTCTCTCTTTCTCTCTCTTGGATTTCAGTATCATTGCTTCTAAGTATCTCATTCTTAATACTCGGGCGTCGTCATCGTCATCGTCATCGTCGGACGCTTCATCGCTCGTTCGTCCGTCGCTCAGCCATCGTTCGCTTCCAAGTTCGTTAATTTCGTTCACTCGATTCGTGTGGGACAAATTCTGGGTTTTCTTTCATGTCTTTTTATTTGATTTCTTTGTTCTTTTTTTTATACGTAAATGTAAATCATCCGAACGTTTCGAAGTACGTGAAAAAATTTAAATGCACTTCAGTGCAGCAACAAAAGAAGAAGACGAAGAAATAAGAGACCTCTGTGTCTCCCTTTGTCTCTGACTCTGCTTCTTCATCTTCCTTTTCCCCTGCTCCCACTCCCACTCCCACCGCCGACACTGCTTCTTCCTTTGACTCGGTTTCAGATCAGTTTCCAGCCTTAGGCATTCATTTGCCCTCGCCGCTTGTGGGCGGGAGAGACGCGCGGCTGCTTTGCGTGCGTTATAAAGTATCGCAAACGTTGAAGTTTGTGGCTTCGCAGCCATCCAGCGAGCCACCTGCAAGTCGTCGAATGCATGGCAGCCTGTTTTACGGGTTGATTTCGGAACCGACTCGTTCGACCACCGCCAACAGCCCCCTCCGCCCCTCCGCCCCCACCACCCTGCAGCGTTCGCTGTGGCGCGTCCATCGCGCGTCGTCGTCGTCGTCGTCGTCGCCGTTCTGTTTAGTTTTCAGTTTCTTTTAATTTATATTTTTTTTTCTTTTTAATTTTTTTTTTTTTTCTTTTAATTTTCTTATCATATTCGAGGTTTTCTTATTCCTTTGTTTTATTTTTTCTTTCATTGTGTTTTATATGAAATTTTGTTTTATTTCATTTTATTTTTAAGGTTTTTCTGTTTGCTGCTGCTGCTATTGTGTTGCTCTTTAAATTGTTGTTGTTGTTGTTGTTGTTGTTGTTATTGCTGCTGTTGTTGTTATTGCTGCTGCTGTTGTTGTTGTTGTTGTTTTTATTGTTACACTTTTTGTTACGTTGGTTTCTTGTCTTCTTGCGGTTCACGTTGTTGGTCCTGACGTCGATGATGGAGATGGTTTGTCTACGTTGTTGTTGTTGGTGTTGTTGTTGTTGGTGTTGTTGTTGTTGATTCCTTATTGTCGGTTTGTTGGTGTTGTTGTCGGTTTCTTGTTTCTTTCCGTTGCTGCTTTTGTACACTCGGTTTCTGCTTTTTTTCTATACAAACGTATGGAAGTTTTTATTATTAATTCTGTTGGTTTTTTCCACTTTTTTATTATTTATTTTTGCAGCTCTGTTTGCATTGCAAAATAAGTTATTTTAATAGAGAGTGTTTAAGAAGTTATAAGAAATTAAATAAACATAAAGAGCGAAAAAAATTCGTAAATAATATCCTATGAAACTGAAATAAAAATTAATTAATACAAACAATCAAAATAAACAACGGAAACGAGAGTAATTCTATATAAATTCGTATTAATTACTAAAATAATTTTTAAAGTCTAACAAAAATGAAATGAAAACAACCACAAAATAAGAATTAAATTCTTTTTCCCCTTTTTTCTTTCTTTCCTTCTGCAAAAGTCATTAATTTTTCGCCCCCTTGAAATTGAATTATTGTTAATATTTTATTTATAAACGAACTTCAATTAAATTTTCAAGATTCGCATATTGTTGTTGTAATTAAACAACACTATTAACTGCACTCTACATATGATAAGTAGGCAATAAAAAAGAATACACGAACTTGTATACAAAATAAATGAGTAAAAAGATAACAAAAAAACTCTGCTTGGAAAATCATGTGTTTTTTTTGCACAAGTGGAATAAAACGAAATAATAATCCACAGAAATAATAATATGCATTTTTTTATTTAATTTTATGTCTTTTATCAAATACTCGTTGGGAGATAATGATTATTTTTGTTGTTGTATTTTATTTAAAACCACAGGGGAATTTTTTTTTATCTTTTTGTTTTAATGCGAAACTATGCGTTAATATGGTTTTATATATTTATGTTATTGTGTGTGTATATGTTTGTGTGTCTGTATGTGTTTTTATGCTTTTGTATTCGTTCTACATGCGTGTTCACGTTTAAATTGCATATTTTTGCAAGGATTTCATTAAAAATTGAATAAAAAGGGAAGCCAAATGAAATAAATACAAATAAAAATAAAATACATGTAAAAAAAATAAAATATTAAATGAAAAAATATTGTAAAGAAGACAAAAAACACTCCAATAATTCTTCCTTTGTTTCTCATCGAATTACTATATTCTACATACACAAAAAACACACATAAATTCAGGCATACATGAGAACATTCACATATGAACACATACACATATATATACATACATACATACTTATAGTAGAGCCCTATACAGCCTCTGTAATATTTAATATCTAGAAATAATAATTAAAACAGAAAAAAGAGCCTGCATTTAAATATTTTATTTAAAATTTCTGCTACAACTGAGTGTGTGTTATAAGGGAGTGTGTTTGTCTGTGTGTGTGCGCCTGTATGTGTGTGTGTTTGTGTATGTGTTTGTGTATGTGTTTGTGTATGTGTGTATATAAAATAATATAAATAAAATAAAATTGTGCGTGCCTGGATGGCGGCTTGTAGTGTTGAATGGAACAAAAATTACGATAATTTTATTCAACGCACAGTTGAACAAAAAGCAGGCCAGATCAAAGCAGAGCAGAGTAGAGTAGAGCAGAGCAGAACAGAGCAGAGAAGCGCAGAGAAGTTGAACAACAGCAGGGCACCAGAACAGCCCGGAGGACCGGCAGATGGACGGACAAACAGAGAGACGGACGAGCGGATGCCTGAAAATTGATATGGATGTGAAAAGTTCGTGCGGATACGCAACAATCATACGCACTGGAAGTGCATGTGCAACTACACAGACACACACACACATACATACACATACACTGTGCTTTATTATTATTATTTTATATCATTATATAAAATAAATAAATTGAAGTAGGTTGGGGGGGGAAAAAACACACAACTCAAAATATTTGTATGAAATATATTTTAAAAAGGTTTCAACACATATTTTCAACGTGTTTAAAGAAAGAAAAACGAAGATATGCCGTGGTAACAACAGAAAATGGACGGAAAAACAACAGAAAGAAGACGGAAAAGCAACAGAAAGTAGACGGAAAATCTAAGTTAACATTGAAACGCAAATGATTTGTTGACAACATTGACTGCTGACAGGCGGCTCATCATGATGCGCGCATCACTCACTGTGAATGGTTGGCACATGTCACAGGCAACGAGTCACCTAATCAGCGAGAGTGATGCTCGCATCGTGATGGTAACATCTGACACAAGCCATTAACATCGAATCACGATTTAACTAACAATTCTTCAGAATCTCGATTATATGAAATAATACGCTCATTCATAAATGAATAAATAAACGAAATAATATCGATTGTTTATAAACGAATTGAATTTGTTGGGAAAGGATCAAATTTCATCATCAAATCGGACATGAATGGGTACATATATGATCTGAAATAACTCACAAAATGGTGGGTATCAAATAAACCAAGTCTATATTACAATTATCATCATTTAATAACTTAATATTTCTGTTGTAATATTTTTGGTTTTTGTTGAATTTTGATAGGAATTGCATTTTGAATTAATTTCTGATATTTTTATGGTATTTGTAAGTTTTTGTTTCGTATTTTGTTCCTTATTCTGTTTCTTTCAAATTTATTCTCTTTAATTTATTGATTTTAAGTAGTAATTTTATGATAAAAAATGCTGAAATTTCTAAAAATCCTGACGGCACTCTGTGGGTGTGTTTCAAAGGACATTTGATCAAACAAACAGTCGTGCGTTTTGCATAATATCTCTACGTACTTCCGTCTATGTTAACATTGCATACGATAGCAAACGAGTGACTTTGTGTGTGAGTGTGCGTATGCGTGTGTGTGTGTGTATGTTTATGCTCTGGAGTGTGTGTGTGTGTGCTTTTAAGCGTGTGTTTGGGCGTTTTTGCACATTAATGTGGCAGCTCTGGCCATAAATTTATGCGTTCTTTAATATTAAACTTCAGTTGATATGCAGCAGCAGAAATGCTGCATATAAATTTAATGCATCAGTATATAAATGTGTTTATGCATGTGTGTGTGTGTGTGTGTGTGTGTGTGCGTATGACTGTATAACTGTGTGTAAAATAGCTTTTGTATGCGTGTGCATTAATTTAAAATTTATATCAGAGTGATAAATGTAACAGAAACAAAAACAAAAAAACAAACAAAAACGAACAAAAAACCAACATTAACGAAAAATAAAGATAAATAAAAATAGCAACAACAACAACAACACTCACACAATCAGCAAATGTGAAGGATTTAAATTTACAATTTATATTTAAGCTTACGCACTGTTTTTGTTCTCATGAATAAACTTTAATTTGTTTATAAAACAACAAATGATAAATAAAAATTAATTTCTTGTCGTTGTTGTTGTTATCAAACATGTTGGCTAAAAAAATTGAGTAAAAATAAAGCCCTCGCTTTAAACGCTGTGAAATATGAGCTGCAGTTTCTTTTTTTTGGTTTTTTTTTTTACTTTTTTGCGCGTTTCATTGTTTTTATAACCGCTTTTTAACCCCTCACGCACACGCATTTGTTCACACATACACACACACCCACAAATGGATATGTCGATGTGTGTGTTTATATATCTATGCACTTGTATGTATGTTTACAGTTTATTGTTGTTGCTGTTGTGCTTGCTGATGCTAGTGTTGTTTTTATTGTTGTTGCTTTTGGTTTTCTGCTATTAAATTATGCATGTTGGCAGAATAAAACTTTAGCTTCATCATTCATCTTTCCTCCTGAATTACTTTAAACGTTCGAAAATGCTCCAAACTTTAAGTTTTTTAAAGTCATTACTTCGTCTGCAATCTTTTGCACGTTTCGTCTTTAATATGCAAGCAAAAGAAAAGATTGCTTTGACTTTATTTGCTTTTTGATTTTAATAAACTTGACGCACGAACTCAGAGAGGCTAAGAAACGAAGAAGAAGAAGGAGATAACAGAAAACCTTCTTATTTTGTTATACTAAAATTAAAATTAATATATTTTTTCTCTTTTAACGAAGAATAAAGTTTAATGGATACCCGCACTTTCCAATCACAAAAATATTGCCGGAGGACGAACAGATTATTTATAATTTAAACCTGCTTCAGATCTTCAGAATCACTCATGGAGTCACTCAATCATGAAGTCACTCACTCATAGAGTTACTCACTCATGGAGAGTAAACTGTTAAAAACTGTTCAACTACTAACAGTCACCGAGTCTGTTCAAAACACTTATCAAGGCAGCTAAGAAAAAGTCGATCATAAAAACAGTGACTCAATTGATCACTAAAAGAGTGACTGAATAAAGAGTCACTTGAATAACCAGCCATTAAAAAAGTCTCAAAAATAGTAACTAAATCAGTTACTGAAACATCATCAATACAACATTCATTGACAGTCAGTCACTAAATCAAAACAGTCACCAAACCAGTTTAAGAACAATCACTAAATCAATTCAAAATAGGCACCAAAATACGACACCCAAACAGTCATCAAAATAGTGATCAAAACAGTCATTAAAACATCACCATCACATCAACAACACCATCATCGTCAACACCACCATCATCACCACCGTCACCATCACCACCATCATCAACACCACCATCATCATCATCATCACCTCCATCATCCTTCTCAATCCTCTTAGAGTCATGTTTCTGTTCCTATACGCCTGCCTTTTTTCACTTTATTCACTCAACTCATCTGGAAAGTTGAGCCAACAACTAAACATGTTCAGCCCTCAGATTGTCCGAAGTCATCTTGCCAGATGGCGGATGCTTTCTAGCTCCAAAGTGAGCTTCGGAACCAATCTTCAAGAGAAATGAATTGATGCAAATCTGATGAACCACGGCGGCTGTGGTACATGTTTCGGATTTGAGGTGTTTTTTTTGTGTTTTTGTTTTTGCTATCAACGGTTTCGATGGTGTCCCAGCGCTGTCCCAACGCATCACCGATCACAATGTAGATCTTATCTAATTCCTTCGTCTCTCCGCACGGATGCAGCAACATCTGGCCGACGCGTCAGAATGAAAGGAGGCGAAAGCTTGAATAACCTAACAATTGTGAGCCAGTGAAGCGAAAGAGAAAGCTTCCTTTACGCACACACACTCAGTGAAAACCACGGTGTCTGTATTGACGTCGAGGCGGCCGTCAAACGCTTCACAAAGGCGCCTGCGATTGAGATGGATTACCAAGCATGAAGTTTTAAGGTTGGGTTTGTGCGATCCACGTGCGCTTCATCCACTCGCGTCTTGCGTTGACGAACGCTCGTCACAGAGCAGGACACTTGGATGAGTTTGCGTGTCTTGCTGCCGTTCCAGCCGATCGCTTTCGTGTCCTCCACACTACGTAATCCATCTGCGTAACCATCTGGTCGACGTGGTGCGGCAATCGTACAAACAGGATGCGTCAATCGTAGTTAAATGCTGCTAAACGCTTGATAGCCGATTATAATTGGAGGTCAACAGCAAATGGATCGAGTTGGAGAACGTGATCAACTGCAATCAACAGTGCACTCATTCATTCATTCAATCCATTCCTATGCTTATATGCGTCCATGATACGAGTATATGTAAAGTACGAAAGTATTGCAGTATGTCACGTTTTCTGGAAGCTTTTGTCATGTCGTCGCCTCACTCACTGCGGTGCACGAGTTCGAAAGCTGACTGTACTTGGTAACTCTATTACTACTCATTGTTATATCGTACTCCATGATACATTCTACTCCATGATATATTCTACTCCATGATATGTTGTACATAAATTAAAACTTACGAATTCGTGCTCTTCGAAAATATCTCAGAAATTCTCTGCCAATTCTTGTAGAAACTCGTCTTTTATTGGATTTCATTGTACGCTCTCCGAACTTCCTTCAAATCAAACACCTTCTGTGGCGCCACAGTAAAATTCTTAGACTGGCAACCAACTGAATACCATCTAAAAATAGTGTTGTATGAACTCGCTGGATTCTGGCAACGCTTGGAGTAGATCGGGTTTTGTTTCGTTTTTTGTTGTTGCTTACCTACTTCATAGACGGTGGCCATACAGTGGAGCTATCGTAGTGAATCGTAGCGCACCTCATTACGTGAACTCAGAACCGCCACCGAACCTCAAAAATGGCGCCACTTGCGAGGGAAAACAATTCGCAAAGTAAAGCATTTGAGCCGTTTGTCTGAAGGGTGACCAGATGAAAGCTATTCCTAGACCCAGTTTTTGAGTTTATTTTCAAAAGGAGAAGAACTGAAAAAACGAAAAACTTATTTTTTGACGTTCTTTGAATTCGTGAAGTTAAAAAACAGAGAAGTTGAGGTAAAAAATGCAGACTGTATACTGTATTTGCTTTGTAAATAAACAGTAGTTGATTTATGTATTAGTTTTCATTAAAATTCCCACAATTTTGCAGCCATCTTTAGTACCAGGGATTTGTACCCATGTTCCTGTGTTCGATATTCTTGCAGCTGCTCCTGAGTCGATGGAACCGAGTTTGTTACGCCGAAGATGTCGCCACCGTCAATAATCCGGTTCGTTCCACAGAAGTTGCAATAGAATTACAATACTTTTGTTCAATACTTTTGTTCAATGGATCGAAAATATTTTTGTAAATATTTTTGAAAAATTAAAGGGAAAACCGAGATAAATTAGAACAAGAAAAATCCTTAAATTGGTTTTAAAATTTGTTTGAATAAAACATCCTTAATTCTTTCCAACCCTAATAAAATATGAAGATCCTTTAATAAAACACATTTTTTAATATTTTTATATTTTTCATTTGGTTTATTTGTTTTCTTCTCTGTTCTCATCACTCGCCTTCCTTCTCTTCACACGCCTCTTCACCCATCAGCATGCGTTTTCTAAATATTTACTGTCATCATTTTTAATATTTTTAATATTTTACTTAAAAATGTTTTCCGTGTTTTGTGTTGTTTATTTGCTTTTTTCATAACAAAGAGAGTATAAAAGACGAACTTAAAAAATATGCAATAAAATAACCATAAACTAGAACAATCGTGTTTGTGTATAGAATAATGATGCAAAAGAAAAAATCAACTGCTTTTATATTTAATACGACGATAGAAGAACAAATTAAGGCAAATATACATACTATAAGTTGAATGTATGTATTTTTATTAATAGAAGCTAAAATGGAACAACGAATTTATCTAAATGAAATCATGAAACAGCACGAAATCGAAGCACACAAAATGGAAGTTTTTTCTGATTTAATCAACGAAACGATTACGATGATAAATCAAGAGATTTGTTTAAAGAAAAAACTTCTTTCTTTCGTTTTTAATCTACAATAATTTTGAATTTAGCTAAATTTCTAGTTTTACGTACCAATTTTCGAATTTCATGTGGGTTATTCTTTTATTTTTCATTACATGTACTCGTAATAATCGTGTTTTTAATTTATAATTTTTATTTGCATAGCTTATTAAATAAAATTTAATATGTATTTTATTATGTAGTTACATTTATGGGTTGTATGTATATATATCGTGTATATATTTATATAGTATTATATCACAATAGAAAAGAATTGGTTTTTATCGCTTAATTTGCAGTAAATTTTATACCTAAATAAAAATTAAAATGATACAAACTTTAAAATAGTTTACAAGTTCAGAGAGAAAGAAAGAAGGAAAGAGACAGAGTGAGAGAGGGCGAGATATCGATTTTGCTGTGGACACCGAAGTTCCTGAAGCCAGGATTCTTTTATTTTTAACTACTTTCTCTCCACCCTTCTTCGGGTTTCTTCTTTTCCCTTCCTTCTCTTTATCTTGCTCTTTAAACAATTATAGCAAATGAATTCATTAACTGTTAATAATATTTTATAAAAGAAAAACCTCGAACTACGCTTAAAACACGTGCTTTGAAGCCATTGCAAAACAAACACCTGTCCGCCCAAAGAATTCTGTAACAACGACCTAAAAGACCCGATCCTAAAAAACCTGTAGACGGCTCTTCAGCAAGCTGTTGTGTATATAATACAGATTTTGTGTTGCAGAAGCAGCTGCACGCAGTTCAAAATGCAGAAAATTCTGTAGACAGCTCCTAAACTTCGCAGGCTTAACGGCAGGTCTAAATATCGCTGTAGACGAGGCCTAAGCTAGACAGGTCGATTGCGGCAGCAGTTCGACTTTTGACGTAATGCAATGCAAAAAATGCAAATAAATAAATTAACTATTTAAATGTAGTTGTTGCGACTGCTGCTATTTTTGTTGTTGTGTTGTTTTCGCTTCTAACCGCCTGTTTTTCAGAAACTCATTATATACTCTGCCAGTATACGAGTATAGCGTCTGGCTCAGTGCATGTAGCCGAGCGTCGTTCTCAATGCATGTGTTTTAAATTTAGTTCGACGTTTTGTATGGCAAACGAAAGCTATACGTTGTTTTATTTTGTCTTTGTTCCTTTTTTCTGCTTTTTCTCTTTTGTTTCAAATAACCTACGTTCGTGTTCTCTATAGCTGTGTGTGTGTGTGTGTGTGTGTGTGTGTGTGTGTGTGTGTGTATGCATGGATAATTATAGGTTTCCGTCTGAAGTCTGTAGGTTCGTTCCGTGGGTCCGGCTCACCCGAACTCAGCGTTGCACGCAGGTAGGCGCGTTGGTACCGCCGCGTGTACGTCTCAAAGGCGATCTCAGCCGGAGGCCGAACGAAAGCGAGCAAAAGCAAACACGAAACGAAATGAAACACAGACCGAACATGAACCCAGCTCATTCTCGCACCCTGTCGCGCTCGTCGCCTCGGGTGCCGTCGAGTTGTTTGCATTGTCAGTTCGGTCGGTCTCAAACAAAAGTCCTTGATCTCAATTTCCGGTCTCTACTGCGATTCGCTTGCCTGTCAATCTTTTGCGCGCCTCTGTTGGTCTTCGGCCGCGCTGCCCTACTGCGACGCCTCTACGTCAGTCGTGCCTTTTTCATGCTTCTTATCGCTCCCGCTTCTACCCACCGCCCCATACAGTTGCAGCGACTCTTGCGCCAGCGTCCACGACTGGCGCCTTTCTCCTCCACCCCTACCTTGACTGCTGCTTGCTCTGGTGTTTCGCGCTGGTCGCATCATCTTACAAGCCACAATCCGAGATTCAGTTTCAGCAGCTTCGGCAGCTTCATGATCACGTCGATGCCCTTGGAAGACAGCTGCGTGCAGCCGTACAGATCGATGGTCTTCAGATTCGTCAGATCCTCGGCTAGCGTCTGCAGGCCGACGTCGGTGATGCGGCTGCACTGGCCGATGTTGAGGTTCTCCAGCTCGTGCAGCGACTTGGCGATCTTCAGCATTCCCTGGTCAGTGATTTGGCACTGGTTGAGGCTGAGCGATCGCAGCCGGTAGAGGCCATGCGCTATGTGCATGAGCGCCTGATCGCTGATCTTGTCGCAGAAACTCACGTCCAACGACGTGATGCCGCTGCCGCCTTCCGTCAGATAGGCCATGCCGATGTCGGAAATGTTGTCGCAGGAACGCAGATTCAGTTCCTCCAGCGCGGGCATGCGCGCCAAATGCTTCAAGCCGCTGTCCGTGATCGAGACGCAGAAGCTGAGGTTGATGGACTTTAGTGACGTCAGACCTTGTGCTATATGCCCGAGCGCTTCGTCGCTCAGGCGCTGGCAGTCCTGCAGACCCAGATACTGCAGCTCCGGATTGCCCTCGGCCGTCTCCTTGCTGAGCCCCGCCAGATGACCGATGCCCTGGTCGCTAATGTGCCAGCATGAGCGCAGATTCAGATTCCGGAGCTTCTTCAGGCCCCACGCGATCAGCAGCAGGCCGGTGTTCGTGATGTTGCAACAGCCGCCCAGCTCCAGGGTCTCAAGGTTCTTCAGATGCGTTGCAATGCGGCCCATGCTGGTGTCCGTGATCTGTTTGCACAGCGATAGATCGAGCACCTTCAAGTTTGGCAAATCGACGGAGAAGGCGTGGCTCAGATTGACGTCGGCCACGTTGAAGCAGCCGCTCAGGTTCAGCGACACCAGCGCCGGCACGCCCAGCACCATATCCTTGAGCGAGCGCCGCAACGACAGTATTTGCACCTTTTTGATGCCGCGCCGGACCAGTGAATTGAAGAGACTAGGATTGGAACGCTTCAAATGCAGCTTGGCATCGACTCCCTTCCAGACGCTCTTCGCGTAGGCGGCGTCACGCCAGGCGGTGCATACTTGAGCGGCGCGTCCCAGATCGCGCACCGTCAGCTTCTGGAAGATCATCTCGAGTATTTCGGGGAAGAGGTTGCTGATGTGTGTGCCCTCGATGGGCGGCGGACTCTCGGGCGAGGCGGGACGATGCTGGTGGTGGTGGTGATGGTGCGCGTGGTGTTGCGCATGTGCTGCCGCCGCAGCAGCAGCAGCAGCCGCGGCGTGCTGCAGATACAACGCGGGTGGAATGGTCTGCAGTTGGGGCCGATGGTGCAGCGCGTACGGCGTGAAGCGCAGCAAGTGATGTGCGCCACGCGTGAGGCCGGGCAGTTCAGTCTGTTGGTAGAGATGGTCGTCCATGCTGTTCCAAGCGGCGGCTGCCAGTTGTGTGGCCGTTGGTAAACCGTTACCGCCTCCACCACCGCTTCCACTTCCGCCGCCGCCGCCACCCCCGTGATAATTCGTGAGTGCAGCTGCAGTCTGCAGCGAGATGGTGGTCTGATGATGGAACGGTAGAATCTCTGCATTTGTGGTCATTTTGTTAGCTTTGCTCTTCTTCTTGCTGTTGTCTTTTAGTTTATTCAATGCTATGAGCTCTTTATTCTTCGCACTGGGAATTTCGTTAAAATTCCGGGTTATTGTTTCACGTTGAGACTCTATTGGGCTAAGTTCAGAGTTCGTTTTATTGTTCAGTTCAAATGAAGCGCGGAACGTTGACTCGTAACGTAAATTTAACACTCGGCACTGATAAACGTTTTACACTCTACGTGACAATCGCTCAGCTAGCGATAGCGATAGAACAGCTTAATAATTCCTCGCGCTGCGATCGTGTGAATGCGAACGTGTTTCACTCACACTTTCCGATATTATTCCGATTTAAATTCGAAATAAAAACCGAGTAGTTTAAAGCGACTTTTGCTGTTGTTGTATTTGAAAACTCTCAGAGTCACCACATCCGTATATCGTATGAGGAACTCAACAACACCGCACGAGTCGACAACGTTTCACAAACTAGACTCGAATTCGGTTCGTTTGGGTTTTATAACCAAAAGATTGACAGTATCGCGGAACGATATACGGCTCTCTCCGTCTCTCTCTGCTCACACACAGCCAACTACACAGCCCGTTCGTGTAGCACAGAGAGAGGCACACAGATGCCAAGAAAGAGAGAGAGCGACTGAAAGAGAGTGAGAGAGTGAGTTGGACCGTGTGGGTTTCTTTACGGAATTCAGCTATGGTTAAGTTCGTGGTTGATGGTGTGTGTGGGTAGCTGAATTGAGTATCTGTGTGTGGAGTATCTGTGTGTTTCAATGAAGAATAAAGAGCGACTGACTGAGTGCTCGTTGTTAGTCAGTCGATGGGCAAAAATGTCCGAAGGCTGTGCTAAAGTCGGGTGCTTCAGTCAGTAGATTTCACCAAAATTTAGCGTAATCCGTGAATATATTTTTCGACTTTTTCTAACACTACTTTTCACCCAACAGCCACTAGAATCGCGTACTCCGTCAGGAGATAATTGAAAAAATCTCACAAGCCCGAGTTTTTTACAAGTATGTAATTATTTAAAAATATCTCAAATGTATTAAACACCCTTTCAACTTTTAGACTTAATGTTGAGAGTAACAAAAATATATCGGGGTCTAATATGCTTCTTCATTTGCTAGGTTTCTGAAGAGGCTATACTGCTCCTGGGTTCAATAATATTCCCTAGTAACGATATTAAATCAACTTAAAGTTTGATTCTTCTTCGACTAAATTTTTGGTGAAGCATGACTATCGATTTGTCCCATCGTATCGGCTGCGTTGTTGGTGGCCTTTGAAGCCGATGACCCAGCAGAAAATATCCCAAAAAAAAAAAGAAAAGAATGTATAATATGAATGTCACTTTGATGTATTTGGTATGTTTTTTTAGGATCACTTTTCGGTTCGTTTTTCTTTTTTAGGGTTCATATAATAAAAACCATAAATAATTGATTAACTTCTTCCCGATCAGCGTCTTGATTATTTAGCCTACATTCTGTGGGAAAATACTTTTAGGTGTGAAATTATTTGAAGTTTTTTAGTGATACACGGACACCAATTCGAGTCCTTCTATCTTCAGTAGGATGGCTATTATTGACCTGTCAAATTCATCACTTTTTCAACGTTTACCAAACAAGTTATACTCGTAAATGACACTTCCTATAACCGCTATAATGAGAGTAATGCCACAAACTATCAATGAGGTGTTATATACGTATATATTAGATTACGAAAACCTGAAGTCGAAAGCCTGTGGGATTAACCTAATCTATACCAAAGTCATTCAGATAACGCTTTGAGATGAAAGTGTATCTATGAGAGATCTTCAATACATTCGAGTATATATACCTAAATTAGTAGAGATTATATTCAGATATGGACTATATTTAGAGAGTATATAATATAGATAGCCCACATAAAGGTCAGTAGATCTACAGTATTATCGTTCTAATCTGATCTTCGTTGATCAGTAGACATTTTATTCGAAAGATTGTGTACATAAAATACAAGGAGCGTATATAAGGATAGATAAGAGGTCGCTATATCCGTAGATACCATAACCATAAGATTATATAGAGTGTCAATTAAATTACAGTATATCTGTAGAAAGCAAATTCTATTGAATTCCTTTTCCTTAAAGTGTCTTTTAATTATTTCGCTATTTTAGGTTCTCTTAAATACTTCCAATTTTTCTGCCCTCTTTAGTGATTAAGAATTCACAGAACACACAATCCAGCATCCTCCAAAGTTTTTGCCTGTTTCGTTAGAGAACCTGTTGCTATCCTGCTTTCGCTTTATCACTACAACTTCTATCGTCAATGATTGCAGTGATTTCCTGCTGGGTTAAATGACATCAGCCATGGCCGCGATACAACACACACACGCACACACACTCACATACACGCCCATCCGCTGTCAGAGACCTTTTTTATGTGTGTTTTGTTTACCCTGATTCCAAGAAATTTGTACCAAGGTGCCGCTATACTAGCGTTGTTGTTGTTGTAGGTTTGTCGCTCTTCGCCATGTTATTGATATGCACAAAGTTAAAAAAGCAACAAAAAAAACGAGAATGACAAGAAAGGCACAAAAGACAAGTCAGACAGACAAAAATCTCGAAAGATAGTCGCTTCCATGATGATGACGATGATGATCACAGTTTTGAAATTTCTTTAAAAAAATTTGTCTAAGGGATTCTTTTTAGTTTAGTTTAGTTTCTACCTGCTCTCCTCTCTGACTTCCTTAGAGAAGGCAGAGAAGTCTTCTTAATAGTTGTTGCTATCGTTGCTGCTTTATAGTTTCCTAGCCTAATCATGGACTCAACATGGACACCGACTTCTCGGCTCGGATTAATTTTCATGGCCCCTTTCTTGGGCACCTTTTTTGTTACTACCTGTAAAGCAGGTTTATTTTCCCTCCTGGGATTTCGTTAACGGAAATCCATCGAGGAAAACAAAGTATGTAGGTAAGCAAATTTTAAACTGGAAAAATAATAACATGTATTTTCTATGGAAAAATGCTAGCGCAGGAAAGATCGCTGAGCAGATAGATAATCATCGGTCCAGAGCGATGCGCGTTGCGTGCCGAATACTTGAGAGGTTCGCCGGTCTGACAGTGGGCCAAATCGATGAGTTGGCACATAATAATGATAAGAAAGCATACTCTATAATCGATGACACACTTTCAGATGGAGTTCATGTGGCTGTGTGTGTGTTTTTCTGTGAAAAATCTGTCCTCTACGGTTAAACTATTCGTTTTCTAAGATTTTAAAGTCGCCGACTTCTTCTTTCTCTGCTCAGCTCAGTTTCCACTTCTTGCATTTGCATATTTTGCACTTTCGGGCAATAAAATGCTAATAAAAGATTTAAAAAAACTTCCTGCTGTTATTGTTGTTGTTGGAGGCTAACTTAACAGGTAACAATAAACGTTTAACTCACGTTTAACTAATATCGGCGTTTTTACCTCTCTTATACACAGTAATCATTTCGTCGTCGTTGTTGTTGTTACTAATTTAAATAAATTTGTTAGTATTTTTGGTTACTTAATTCCAAGAAATTTCAAAAAAACCCTGAACCCGACGGGTACCTGAATATACGATTTAAAAAAAGAAGAGATTGGAAAAGGTTTTTAGTAAATCACTATTTAATAGTTGCTTATTTTTAAGCAGTTGAATTTGCCAACGTATTTTATGGAGCTTGTTTTTGAACATACGAGTATTTTCTGGGAATAATATTTCTCCATTTTATTGTTTTATTATTTTTGTTCTGTTGGTGTTTCTTTTTCTTGTTTGTTCTCTGAAGGATAATGAGGAGAGTTTTCCAACATTACATTTTTATCAAGGATCTTCTTCTCCTGCTTTATGTGGTTTATGATCATCTTTTAAAAGGAGTTTAAAATGATTTCTAAATTGAAATCTATTTATTATTAATCTCAATCAGTTTCATATTTATTCTTAATTTCTCTTTAATCAATAATAAACATAAAACATAAATAAATATATAATTTAGGTTAGTTTTTAATAATAATAAATATAGATTTGGTACTAAATTGTTTTAAAAGATATTGAAATCGAAGAGGACATTTTTAAATACGTATAATATAAGGTGAATTATGCATTTATTCTGAGAAATGCTAATAATTCTTGATATAAACTTGTTACATGTAATAAAAATATTTGTTAATAATTATAAAGATAAATACGAGTAGATGTGTATATAAACATGGGTTTAGTATATACATGCATATATTATAGATTTGAATTAAAAATAAAGTCCTCTTTTGAATACGTTCAAAACAGTTCTTCGTTGTATTCAAGATTTCTTCAGAAATTTACTTGATATACGTTGGATTGGCAACTCCAACAGCAGGACCATTAAAAACGCCGCTGCCATCGACAACACAATGACGGCGAGGAAGTCGACAGCCGAGCCCACCTCATTGAAGGTGGTCGCTTGCAGGCGCAACCCGAACAAGGCGAACACCATCACCGGCGCGATCATGTAAATACTATAGCAGAACTTATTCAGAAACAAGAAAGGACGAGCACTCAGCAGCGAGTTGAACACGCCGCCGTGCTTCCAGGCGCACATCACAATCGCTCCACCGACGAACAGGGCAAACAGCAGCTTGCCCAAGGACATGATAGTAGCCACCAGCGCCGATGGTGCCGATCGCCAGTAAGTCATGAAATTCGTCACCAGGTACAAGCAGCTGAAGCAGAGCCAAAAAGTTGTGGTCCATCGTGCTCTGAGAGGCTGATGATGATCCTTGTGCCGGTGGAGCAGCCAGCCAGCCGAGGCGCCTCCCAGGTACGGAGTGATGCGTATCCATGGCTTCACGTACAGCTGATTCAATGTCGAGTAGACGATGTCGATTCTGTGGATAGCCAGGGAAACATTTGAGAGGAAACTCAAAAGATAGTCCTTTAGGAGGAACTCGCAAGACTTACTGAAATGTTATGTTGTTGTAATAATTGCAGAGGAAACTGACAACCACGCATCCAGCAGCCAAAAGGACGAACATCGTTTTGGCCACTTGTTCATTTCTAGCGTAGAAGAAGAGCAGCGCCGTAAAGAGGACGAAGAACTGCATCTCACAGCCGAGGTACCAAGTCCAGGAACAGCAGATGTTTCGCATGTCCAGGAAATTCTGCACGTAAAGCAGGTTGTACCACCAGCAACTGCAAAAGAATGAAATTACGTCAGCTAAACACTTAAAACAGTTATAAAAAGTGTTGATCCTAAAATTATAACTTTAAAAATAATTAAAACATTTTGTTTGGTTCTTATACAAATGCAAATCTTTATAACAGAAGTTTGCGAAAGTCATTAAAACGAATTTCGAATTCATTTCCTGGAGAAACTGATTTTGCAATATGATTAAATAGAGATGAGACAGACTTTTAATTTATGAAAGAAGCTTTTCCGACAGACATCATTTCGATGACGATATCAAAGAAATTCAAAACAGTTTGATTAAGAAAACTTAGTTTATTGTTGTAAAGAGCGCAGTTTTTTGTTGATACAGTTTTCAATTTCAGTATAAAATTCAACCTAATAGAAAATCCATCTTCTAAAGAAGCTTAAAAATTTCGAATTGAAAAAAAAGATGTTCTTCAAAACCCTGCTTCAGACCCGCATATTTATTTGTATGTCATACAAAGCATGAAAAGAATATTTTAATGAACTCCTTCAATTAATCAGTCATTTAAATTGATTGTGACGAATTGACAGAAGTTATCGCTACTTGAATCTCACATTGTGTATATCATCGCATAGGAATGGCGATCGAATTTCCATGAGAAATTCCATTCCATTCGAATACAAACGAAATGAAATCCGACATAAAGATGCAGACATTGTTTTTTATGCATTCACTTAACATACACACAAGTTGCCCGTATGGTAAAATTTCACTAATGGCCATGTTAACTCGCTGCAATGTAATGTTCAAAAAACACAATACGAATGGATGTTTAGTGAGCGAATTACTCACTTCTTGCAATAGATGCCGCTGTGAATGTCGAGGCGAAAGGGTGAATACATGTTGAGGAAGTCGAAGACCATGTCGGCCAGCAACATTGTGATCACCAAGACAGGCGTCAGTCTGTCGAATAAATCAAAATCAACAGTCAATTACGCAACCGATCGGAAGCTGATTAATGATAGTGTGATGAGCCAACCAACCGCAAGTACCGATGAAAGATCGCCTTCAGAAATAGCCTCAAATTCGCCGTGCAGGAGTTCTGTTTAATGCTGCGCATCTGATTTTCATTGGAGAGGAAGTTGTACACCAGCAGAAATGCACTGAAAACCAAAAAACCGAGAAAAAGAAAATATAAGTTAGACAAATCAAACCTACATACAGTCTTCTCACGCCTCACCTCATCACAAAGAACACATCCACGTAGAAGCAGGACTGCATCACCGGCTGTAGCGCCAAGTACTCCAGCTTGGCGAATATCATCGGCGTGTTGGTCATGGCGAACAACGAATAATAGTAGACATGGAAGACGGTTACCCACAGACAAATAACAGTTCGCATACCCGCGATTACCGTTAGGAAGTTACGTCTATCGTCCAGGTGCAAGCAGCGCTCGTAGTTCTCACGCAAGCGAAAGCACAGTAAAGCTTCTTCTATGGCGGAGCTTTTGACTGAAGCGCCAGCTGTGACGGCGGCGGCAGCTTCTGGCGTCGTTGCGCTTGTCTTCCGGTGCAACTGCGACTGCAGTTTTAAATTCAATTTTGACTTGTGCACCGCTTCAGCTACGAAAGCGAAAAATAGCACCAGCAGAAGAATCGAACTGCAAAGAAATTGTATTCGAAGTTATTGAATAATAATAATGATTGATGTACACTAATTAAATACTGATAACCTCATTACAATGAATTTGAAATCTTATTTGAATCAATTTTAAGTATTTTCAGTTCAGATAATTCATCAATTTTATTTCTATTTTATTTTCATAAATTTTAACGTTTTGCAACACTTAAACATTTTAATTATCTCTCTCATTTCAAGTCATCAGAGATATCAACTTGATGAGTTGTCTTTATGTCAGTTTTTGTAAACCAAATCGATAACGAAAAAAACAAATAATTGGCAATTCTAAGATCTTCGTTTGAGAGAGCGAAAAACGTAAACAATTCACTTTTAAACGCATACAAACAAAAAGACTCTCATTTAAAAACATTCAAGTTGTTGTTGATTTGTTGTTGCTTTCGTACTCACATGAAAATAATACTTCCGCTTTGCTTGAAGAAGCTCCACTTGAATTCCGGTATTTTAATGTCGACAGCATTCATTTGCAGCTGAAAATGGCGCTGAGTTTCGAAAGTTTTGTTTTTGAAATACAGATCTGAATACTGGAAGATGTCGGCAGAACTGCAGGACCGCGGCAAGCACAAACCCACGTGAATGAAATGCTGTAAACCGAGAGTAAGCAAATTGAGATGAGTTGAGACCTCCAGATGTGGCCAAGTGTGCAGTCACCTCAAACGGCAGCTTCAAGTCGATGTAGTGCGGAGTCGCGAACCTGAAGTAAACCATCCAGAGGCGAAGCGGAAACGCGCCGGTGACATTGAACAGTCTGGTCGAGCGTCGAAGGTCGGAGAAGCTGATGTGGAAGGGTGCGTTCAGATCGTCGCACAGCTCCCGGGCTGAGAACCAGAGATAGTTGCCCCAACTGAAGGTATTCGGAGCCGAACCAAAGGAATCGATAACTGCAGAGAAACAAGACGAAATATAAACCGAATGCGACGTAGAGGTGGTGATTTGCTGGCTTCCAAAAACCTTTCAAGCTCCAAAACTCCTCTTCATCGATGGCCTTCAAAAGCATTTCAAGTTCTTGGCCACACTGAGTGCCATTGGCTTGATGCACGCCAACACTGGCCACTCCGACAAGGAAGTTCGTACGCGCCAGCTGACTCACGGGAGCGAAGTACAATCCCTGCTGTGTTGCACCTGAACGATCCTGCTCTATGCTGCTCTCACACACCACCATCTCCATTACCACCGTCAGCAGGAGCAGCGAAGTTGTTGTCCATGATGCCGACATGTTGTTGCCAATTTGAAGCACGTCACACAACTGAATGTGTGCAGAGTGATTCGCGATGGTTTTTAGTCGTTGTTACAACGGCGACCGCGGACCGACTACGAGCTTTTCCACAGCACCACAGAGAAAGGCGTCTCCGCTTTGGCGAAGGGACCGAACGGATCGCGAACGATTCTGAGCCGTGCGGTTGGTGTATGTTTCTCTCTCACTCTCTCTTGGCTCTTATATAATCCTTTCTCATTTTAATTAATTTCTGCAATTTTCAGTGCATTCATATTAAGAGCCTGGGCTATAATTTTTGCACTGCAGAAATGCCAACTGGTTTCGTTAATCAGCTCTTTCAGATACATCGAGGCATCGAGACCTGTCCGTGTTTCTTTGTTGATGATAAAATAAACGTCAGGTTATCAGGTTTCTGTCTTTTTTTGCCCCAACTTGATTGGAAACCAATCGTTAAAAACTGAGATCTTAAAAGTGAGAAGCAAAAACTGAGCAAAATCTTTTTAATTACCATGTTTTTAATCAGGTTGCTTAATGGGTTTGAAAGTAGGTTAAATGGAAGGAAAGGTCATGATTGCAGTATTGTTTATTTATCGAATTGCCATAAAAATCCGGGCACCGTGCAGCAAAAGCAACGGGTTTTGAAAGAAATTCTGGAAAGGAAAACTTTTTCATGTGGTTTCCTTTTTAATGAATAAAGTAATTATGTATAAGGATATATGACATATCCATCTTGAGTTAAAAACCTACAATATAAGAGAGACATGTCTTTATTTAGAAAGACTTAAAATTACGCTTAAAACTTATTTCCATGAAATCATCACATTTCCTGTCTATACACCTAGATTTACATATATATCCTAGACATATAGTATGTATACTTAGACTTCTATTACAAAGATATATAAATAAATTAACTGATACTTCTGTCAAAAACTTGTACTTGCAAACTGTTGATAATAGAAATTAAGAGTACAGTTGACAATAGAGTTTTCTTCATCGCTCAACAGATTCGAAAATAACTCCAAGGATCGGATATCTCCTAAACTAGTTTTTGGGTCTTTCTTCGTTTCAACATCAAACTGGACCAGTTACAGTAGGGCATTTCGAAGGCCAACGAGAACACGATGGAGGCGAGGTACACAATAACCGCGAAACCACTGGCGAGTACACACTGAAAAAAATTAGACAGAAATTCAGTTAAATTCAAACTCTCCTCACTCTCCCTCGAAGAACTCACCAACATCAGTGGATCCACGTGGGTACTCCGCTCTGCCATGCCAAAGAACAACGCTATTATAAAAGGATTCAGTAAATAGATGGCGTACGTCAATCGATTGACGTGTTGGAAGAGGCGCGCCTCCAGAATGCGAGACCACCAGCTGCCACGCCCCGTCGCACTGCCAATGATCATCCAACAGACTGCCAACGAGAAGAGCAGGCGTCCGATGGTGAACAGCGAAATGGAGGAGAAGTACGAAATATCGCGCCGAAAGGTTGAGTAGATGCAGCTGAAGAAAATTACGATCGCCAGATTCCACAAGCACTTCTCCCTGAGCGGACTGAGTGCGTCGATAACGCTGTGGCGCCGCTCTATGAAGTACCAGCCGGCTATGGTGCCCATGATGTAGGGCAGAATACGTACGAAAGGGTTGATGTAGATCTGAGTCCCCGTCGCAAAGGTGACATCGAAGGAGAGCTGAAACTTCGCCGCCATACCGCTGATGAAGGACCAAGAAATGGTCGAGGTCAGAGCGGTGAGAACGGTTAACTTAACCACACCAGGATGTCTGGAAGAAGAGTTCGATTAACTGGCATCTATTCCCAAATTAAAGAGCACCATCTGCACTTCAGTCACTCTCTGCGTGGGCACAACCATTTCCATTCATCATACTAACTTGGCATAAACGAATAGCAAGATTGTGGCCAAAATGAAGAACTGCATCTCGCAAGCCAGCGACCAGGTCCAATTGACGCACATGTCCTCGTGGTTGAAGAGATTCTGTATGAAGATCACGTTGCGCCACCAGTACTGCGAGCAGATCTCATCGAAGCGGTCGTGTATGTGGAAAACGGACACATCGTGAATGTAGGCGGAGAGCAGGTCGACCACGCCCATCATGACAAAATACAATGGCGCCAATCTTCAGCCGCAGAGATGTTGTATAGCATTGTAGAAGGTCAATTATTGTACTTAGTTTGTGATAATACGATATCGCTAGATACTAGTACCTCAAATAGCGATGAAGAAGGATCTTGAAGAAATGTCGCACGTTCTGCTCCAAGCTGTTGCTGCGTATTCGCTCCATGAGCTGAGTGTTTCGCATGAAGTTGTAAGTCTGCAGGAAACCACTGCAAATGGAAGAGGCTCGCTTGAAGACTTGGAAGGAGGAAAAGACTTACTTGCGTCAGTCGCGTTACCTGATGGTAAAGAAGACATCGACCAAAAGTGGCGCCGAGCTGACGTACTGGAAGAAGACGCGCTCTGCGTGGGAGATCAGGAATGGCTTGTTGTCGACCGTGAAGTACATGTACCAGAGAACGTGGAAAAGCATGATCCACAAGGCGGATATGGACCGTAGTCCATTGATGACGGGTATCTCACTGGCCGCATGCTGTCGCGTGGCAAAGAGTCGCGTGCAATTCGCGCTCACATCGTAGCAACGTATGAAGTTCTTCAAATTATAAGAACTGTCATCATGAGTAGATTTCAAGAACTGACGTTGAGCTTCATCCGATTCAAGCTTCGAGCTTTCCACTTCCGTGTGTGAGTCTTTTTGCCTCAACTGCTTGTCTCCCACTGCTGCTGCTGATGCCGGCTTCACTCGCAAGATCGACGCACTCAACATCATCGCACACGTGAAGGTCATGAAAGCTACAAACAACTTCAAGCTTCTTTTCTGATAAAAGCTCTCGTTGAGCTTCAGATTTTTCATGTAAAGCACGTGCGCGTGCGCATCATAGACGTCGGTCAGGTCCACGAACCTGCGCTGCTGCACGCACTCCTGAGCGAGTTGCTGTATTTCGGAGGCGCGACAGGCAGTCGGCAGACAGAGACCAATGTGTATGATGCGCTCCGACATGAGCTTTATTTCCACCTGCCAGGGCGAATTGTGGCGCAGGTAGAGTACAAAGTAGTCGGTGTCGAACGGCGCCAGATCCTCGATGAGGCCGCGGTTCATGTTGCGCTGATAATTTTTGGAGAGCGTTATGCCGATGGGTTTGCTGACGGCACCGCATGCTTCACGACTGCCCAGCCAAAAGTTCTGGCCAAAAATGAAGCCAGACGGTTTGGTACCAGACGCGTCCAACACTGTGAATGAGAGAGCACACAAGAGAGCGAGAGATAGAGTAAAAACTGTTATGATTTCCCTCGCTTTGCCGAGCAAAAGACTCACCCTTCATGGCCCACGGTTCGCGCTCTAAGGTGCTGCGTTCGATGTGCCGCAGCGCAGCATAGCAACTGGGATTTAAGAGACTCGCATTGGCCACTTTTACCAAAGCGAAAACAATGGAAGTTTCCTCCAGATGGCGCTCAAAGGCCTCTGAGGCTTTTCGCGGAAACACGTGTTGCTGCTGATCCGACGCGACCTTCACACTGCGACCGAAGTGCTCAATTTGCCGCTCTGACGCACTGCGAGTGCGAGTGCGAATGCGGTGGGTACAATTCGGCGGGTTGAGAAGGGTATCTGCAGTGACACTGTTGTTGTTGTTGTTGTCGTTTTTGTTGTGATTATTTCTGTTGTTACGGATGCTTGCATAATGTCGCGTTGTGTTCGTCAAATAATACGTTGTTTTGTTGTTGTTTCCTGTGCCGCCGGCAGCTTCGGTGACTGATTGATGCTGGTTGATGACGGCAATAATGATGATACTGGTGACGGTAATAATTAGCATTCTCCACATGGTTAAGCAACAAGCAAAAGTGACGCGCTTGCCTCAGTCGCTGTATCACTCTTTCGCTCCTCCGCTGATGCCGGTGTTGAAGCGGTGTTTGATGACGTCGTAAAGATAACACCTCAGTTGATTGCTGGAATTTGTCAGCGAAATTGTCGATAAAAGCTGTGGGGAAAGCATACAAAAATACAATAATACAATATATAGTCGTATATGTTTCAAAAATATAACGAAATGTGTAAAAAACAATATTTCGAATGGGCTTTCGTAGCATTCGAACAAAGAATTCATACATATTTTCAATGCCTTCAAATTCATTTTTGTTCATTTGCTTCCCGGTGAATTCCCGGTGAAACAACAACAAGTAACACTAAATTCCACAGTCCTACTTCGCAATACATAATTTGTCACTACTCATTACAATAAAAACAACAACAACGACAGCGATAGACGGTTAAATTTGGCCTGAACAAATCTCTTAAAAAACACCGAATTAAGAAGCAGTCAATCACCTTTAAATAATGCTTTAAGATGGCGATAGTACTCTACTAGCCACAACACGAACAACAACATCCATAAGTGGCCAGAAATCTACTCCATACTTCATTAATATGCAAAACCAATAAATAATGTACTCGTAGGAATCTAAAATTTATGGTACTCGAACACTTAATAAGAAGGTACCACGGAGAGCTACGTAATAAGAAAATATAATATTCTGACAAAAATGTACAAAAATGTTTGTCTCTTCAAAAAAAACTATGAAAAAATTTTGGAAATTCGAAGTTTTATAGTCTAAAAGAGATGGTAAAAAGATGGTTTATTATTTTGGGTCTTTCGACATGAAGTGCTCGCTTTTATATACTCTATAAAAGATTTTTGTTTATGTGAATCCAGATCTGACTTCTTTTGCAATAGAGTGCAGATTGTTTTATAGAGAGTGTAGGGTATATAAGCTTCGATCAAGTTCAAAACTAATACTTATTTTTCTGGTTTTATTTCCTGTCAACCTTTTCAATCAATTCACTTCCACAATAACTACAAATACTGAAGAAACTACCCAAAGGAAACTACATAATTCCGGGTCTCGTTAATTAATATGCACAATTTTTACATGAATTCAATTAAATTCATTGCAAATAATTAATTATTACTAATAGTTTTACTATTAGTTTTATAATTGTTATCATTATTATTATTATCATTAGTTTAGTTTCTATTATTGTAAACTAGGGTCGATCGTGGTCGAAATTTCATTGATATATAATAATAAATGAATAATAAATAACTGAAAATATTGTATAATGTAAAATATATTCGTAGCAGGTTATTTAAGTTGCATTACGTTTTTCCTTTACGCATTACGTTCTTCCTTTACGCATTACGTGTTATCTTAACCCTTTCGAGAGCAACTTCGCAGTGAACTCATGCAAGGTTTTTCAGATGGTTGCATTTCCGGTAATAAATTTTTACCGTTAAGAGAACAAGCCGAAAACAAATTGTGAAATAATTTATCACAGCGTTTCTTAAACCTTTTTAAACACAATATTATTGAGCTGAAACTCGTTTCGAAACCGAAACAAATAACAACCAACAACAAGGAAAAAAGCACAAATATATTGTATTTATAGTGTTAATTGGGCGAGGCGAACGAAGCTGTTAGTAGGAAACGATTAGGTTGGGTGACTTTTAATTTTATAACAGTAAATAACACTTCCAACAAGACTGCTTTTTCTGCCGTTTTCACGCATCGTTTTCATTGTTGTTGCTCCCTTGAAGAGTACATAAGAGATGCCTTTTTGTTGTAGTTTTTATGTTTCTCTTCACATCAGCGGGTTGTTTCTCTTTTATTTTTCATTTTATGATGGTTTTTAATTTTTATGTTGTTGCATATACGCAGGAGCACAATTTTATGGTACATAGCAAGGTTAATTAAGGTCTCCCTCCCCAGAGATGCTCCGAATGCGGTTTATTATCGGTTAGCGGCGTTGGTTAACCTTTAACAACTACCGCAATAATAACAACAACAACAACACTAATAATAATAACAACAACTGTGCATCAACTTTCGACTTCATTACAGAGATTATGCAAGCTTAAAATCTTCAATTTTCATGTTTCGAATTTTTGCTTTTTTGATCCCAGTTTTCTTTATTTTTGGTTTGTTTTCGTTTTGAGTGCTTTTGATTCACTGGTTCAATAACCGACTTTTAAATTGGATGAGATCACTTCAAGAAAATATATACGAGTACCATTTCTTGGTGCCTTTTTGGCTTCATGTCCCAATGAAAGTGAAGGTGAAAAACTTGCTGAATTTCGTACTCTCTTGTATTTTCTTCGAATCTAGCAAAAAATCCTATCAAATTTGAATAAATACTACTGTTTTGATCTATTGTTTGTTTAACGATTGATTGAATTTGATTTCTCCAAATTATAAATGCGGTTATTCAAATCTCTTTAGATTTCAGGGACAGCCTCGACTTTTCGGGGTCTACGATTGTTTTTAAGCTACCTCTTTAATATTTTATTTTAATCGTTGTTGTTGTTATTGTTTGCTGCTACTACGTCCACAATCTTTACCTCATTTGGTCTTTGTGCAAGGTCAACATCACATATCTATCTGACATTTGAGAGACCCTCCCTTTTTTTGTTGAATTTTTAATTGATCAACACTTCTGTCATTGATGTAGATTTTGATTGATTTAAATTCGGCATTTGTGAGGTTAGAGAGAGTGTGTGAGCGAGAGAGAAAGACCCATTCGAGTTACGTAGGTGAATAGGTTGTTCACCTTATTGGAAGTTCACCTTATTGAATCTTTACTAGTTTGCTGATTCATATGAATGTTGTTGTTGTTGCTCTTGTTCACTAGTTTGTTTAGTTTTTTTTTTATAAATGTCGTAACTTCATTAACGCAGCTACTCTAATTTATGCTCTTATAAATCAGGGCGTTTGCAGTAAAGCAACAACAACAAAAAACGTCAACAATAAAAAAACCCACAGACATTTCGTGGTTGTTGAGTTAAAAGTGTTGTAAATTATACAGTATTCGCTGTTGTTATCTGAAGTTTTATTTCGTTATGAAATAATATGTATGTATATAAAGAAGAAAGTGCATTCATTTGAAGCTGAAGGTCGAATCTGCATAACTTAATTTGGGTTCAGTTTCAAATGAATGCTCAAAAAAAAAGAAAAGCCACAAAGACAACAAAAATAATATGGTAGCAAAGACAACAACAACAACTTGAACATGTTCCATTCATAATAATATTTGTTGTTATCACCAAATTCATCATTCAATTCAACATCTTCAACGCTACTTTTTCTTATAATATCTCTGTCTCCCTTTCTCTATCTCTCTCTCTCTCTCTATCACCTTTCTGACTCTCTCTCCTCCTCCCCTCTCTTCCACTCAACCTGCGCAATAAAATCGTGAATTTTTTGCTCACAACTCTGGACATTACTTTTGATGGAAAAGTTCGCCAAACGGAAAGAAGAGAAAAAAACTACTCCAAAAATACAACAAAAAACAAAATCTCGTTCATATGTTATTTAAGAGGTTGTGCTGCTTGTTGTTGTTGTTTGAGTTTATAACTCCACATGAGATGAAGAAGCATCGACTGTCGTTTGTATTTCGCGTGAAGAGAGCAGTAAAAGAAGGGAAGGGTTACAGCAACACCAACAACAACACGAAAAAAAGCCGACTGATTCAACCGATTCAACTGAAAACAAAAGCGAAAACTATGTTAGTACGTCGACGATGTGATTTCGTCGAAAAATCTTGTTGTTGTTGCTTTTTTTGCGTTGCGTTAACGAGATATTATTTAATAATAGCTTCGTCTAAATGGTTATACTACTCATCGTTTGTTGTTCCTTTATAATGTTTGTTTGTCAATTGTCCGTTTGCTGTCCCGTCCACAACAACAACAACAACAACATCATGACCGCTTCTATCACTGAGCTCCATCTTTTTCACCGATACGCTTGCTTAACTGGTTTTCTTAGTTTTTGCTATTATTCGATGATCAATATTGATTTCAAATATACATACATACACACCTACATATACATAGGTACATAAGTAGGTATATAGTAGTTTCAAAACATTAACATCTACAACGATTAATATAATAATTTGTATTTAATTTATTTATAACTTGCTTTGGTTGACCCAAATTTAGACCAGCTTTAAACAAATACAAAAAACTACTGAACTATAGGGAAAAATTAAGAAAACTCATTTTTATAATGTGTTTGAATAGTTTTTTTTTCTAAATCAGAAATAAAAACTCGTAATCTACTTGAAAATCTACCAAGAAACAAAAATATCGAAACCTAAGTAAGAATCTAAACCTGATCTGCATTTGATTATAAATCTAGGAATATATTTAAATCTACATATTAATTGAAACTCTTTAATCATTAATTCTTCCATTTCAAAGTCATTGAAGATCGTTTGACAAAACAATTTGAAAGAACATTTAAAAGTCAGAATTTTGCGTAAAATATCATGTGCTATAAATCATTATTCATTATAACAACGACAAGTTGTTATAACTACACAATAACACTTTTTTGAATCATTTTTAAAAACCTTACAATTGCGGATTTTTTTTTAGAAACGTGCCTCTTAGAATCTATTTGGTTTTTTTTTCATTCATTATATTGTTTCGTTTCCTCAAAAAAAATTGCTACAGATATGAAAAATCTTGAAGTTTTTTGAAGACTCCGACAGAGAATCTATCGAAAGTCAAACATGCATTATTTGCACGTATGACAACCGTCAACAACAAAGCACACACACAAAAACCCATGTAAAGCAAGTGGTCGAAAAAAAAAATTGGTCGAAAAATCACTGGTCGAAAAATAACTGGTCGAAAAGTAATGAATCAGGTAGAAGAAACTATTTAGTCTTAATGTACTTAAGATACAATCTTCAGATTTAGAAAATCTTTAGAAGATTTCGGATTCTAGTGGATTTCATTATGGATCACTGCAGATCATTTATTTATACAATAGATTTTTCGATACCAAGCAAGCTATAATCGACTTTGTGTCAGTGTTAAGTACTCTACTCTTTTATGGGCGTGGTCCGCCCAGTTTCTCCTAATAAATTCTACATAAATATAAGTTGAACAGATCCCAGTGAGTTGCAAACACAACAGTGATCATCATTACATTTACATTAATGATGTACATTTATTATTAATGTTATCCACTCTGAAAGGAGTGGGCGTGGACAGCCCACTTTCACTCAATTTAATACTTTTTTGTTGTTGATTTTATATAATTTTTCATGTTGTTTTCTTTTCTTTAATTTTTTTGTGTCGTTTTACTTATTTATTTATTTTTTGCTTCTTTATTAAAATACCGTTTTTCTTACATTGACGAATCTTTTATCTTTCTTTCCACTCACTTCACTTTCGAACTTTTTTTTTATATCTTTTTTACCCTTTTTTCCGGAATCAGAGGAGCAACCGACCGATTGACGACTTCGGACAGTTTTTTAACGTATGACCGGCATCTCGACTTGGCTTCAACTTTTATTAACTTTGACCGTTTTAAATTCCTCCAAATTCGTTTTCATTTCATTCGCCCCAAAAAAAAATGGCTCGAAGAAGCAGCATATCGCAGCTTGAGCTTAAAAACAAAAACAAAACCAAGCTCCATGTTGGAGTTACTTTGAAGGCGAGCACGCTTTCTGGAAGCTTTTCAAAAATGCGTGAGCGTGAATATGATAAATCAACAGAAATAATAACGATAACAATAACAACAACCACGACAAAAACGTTTTGACAAATAAGAGAGCAACAACGACGACAACAACAACAACAGCATTGTTAAAAAATTGTACACCCGGAAAAGTGATTGAAGCTGATGATTTAACGATCATCATCATTTAATTGGTGCTGTAAAATAAAAAATCATTGATTAGGACAATAAAAGGACAGGTCGATAAAAGGTCAGGTCAATAAAAGGTCAGGTCAACAAATAATGAATTTGATGTTCAATCAGTTCTTTAGTTCGAAAATAGTTCAGGCCAGGAAAACTTCTAATCCAAGCTCTCCTCTGGTTAGAATAAAAACAGTACATTTACTCCCATCGACAATCTGAACAGCTGACTTGTCATTGATACGAATAACTCGAACATCGTTATACATGAAGATGTAACCCATGCGTGCGTTTCTCTAGAAGAAAATGTAGTGAACAGAAAAAAATTAATGACAAAACAGAATACAATAGAAACCAAAGTTGAACATGCTCATCATTCATTTGGTCAAGGGCAAACCTTGTAATATCTACACTCTGAGAATCCGGAAGAGTTTCTTCCGGAGAAGTACATTTATTTAAATCCTCTAATATTTTCATTAACAGCACCCGAGTCACTTTTAAAACTATAACTTCTTATTATTTAATATTCTTATAATACTTTATATTTTGAGATTTATATCGTCGCTTTAAACTTTCAGACCAGTTCGAGTACGGTACTTCAAAAGCCAGCGAAAATATTATAGAAGCCAGATAAACTATTATTCCATAACCGCAACAGTTCAAAATCTAAAAGTTAGAAGAAAAAGGAGAGAAAGAACGAAAGGAAGAAAGAAAGAAAGAAAGAAAGAAATATAAATATAGGAAAATAAAGAGAAAGTGACAACGAAAGAAAGAGAAAAATATTTTTAAATTCAGGACAATAAAGTCACTAAAGAAAGAAAGATATCACACTACATACTCGTATATTATCACAATATATAAGATCTGAAATATAGATATATATGTGTGAATGTTTATACTCATATATGTAGATAATATATAGAGAGAAAATCATATACAATCTCTAAAGATTTAAGAAACTGATTGTTACAAAAAACTCAAAGGACGTACGTACCTGTGACCCGATCTCAGGTTGTGTACTCGCCTCACTCATACTAGCGAAATAAGTGATAATAACGGGATTTAATAAGTATATCGCATACGTCAATCGATTGATATGCTGAAATATGGAAGCCTCTAAGATTCGGGACCACCAACAGCGGCGCCCCATCGCACTGGCCATTATAATCCAACAAACAACCAGCGTCATCATCAAGCGTCCCAATAAATATACAGAAATAGATTCCAAGTAGCTCAGATCGCGCCAGTACATGGTATACGCGCTACCGACAAAAAGTACCGACGCTAGATTCCACAAGTTTCTCTCCAGAGTACAACTGATATTCAGGTCATTCTTATGCTGCACAAGGCACCAAGCAGCCATGCTGCCCAGTATATACGGCATGACGCGCACCAACGGATCGATATATAACTCATCCAGGGTCAGATAAGCTGTTTCAAAGCCGAATTGAAACTTTTGCGTTATGCCCCGAAATACTGACCAACCGATATTCGAGGCCAGCAATGCTAGAACACAACTTTTGATGAACTGCGGATGTCTGGACAAAGTAAAGCAGAGCAAAGAAGATGTTTTGAGTTGAAGATTTGCATATAATTACTCACTTGACATATGCGAAGAGCAACATGGTGCCCAAGATGAAGTACTGCATTTCACAGGACAGCGACCAGCTCCAAGTTGGGCACAGTTCGTCGTGCGAAAAATAGCTCTGTATGAAGAGCACGTGACGCCACCAGTACTTAGAACAAACTTCATTATATCGATCGTAGATGTGAAACAATGAGACTTCATTAATGTAAGCGGTAAGCAGATCCACCACGCCCACTAACACGAAATACAATGGAGCCAGTCTGGAAATTAACGAGTGAAAGAGCGATGTGTAAATGAGGCAATGAGGTTATCCTTCAAATGCAACGGAGGGACATTAAATGGTTCAATCATTTCAAGATCTGCTCGTTTGAAGATTATAACTTATCTTGACAATATTGCTTTGAAGATTAATGGTTTAACTTCTATCTCTTTAAACGTGTCATTGATGGGATTAATTTTCTAGCAAAAACTTACCTCAGATAACGCTGAAGCAAGTTTACCAGAAGTCGTTGTATATTTTTTATAACAGGATTTCTTCGAATCGTTTTCATTCCCTTGACGTCTCTTAAAAAGTGAAAAGTCTGCAGGAAACCGCTGAAGAGAATTAAAAGTCTTTACGTCATCTCTTAAGCAAAATCAAACACTTCACCTGATTGTAAAGAAAACATCCACAAGATAAATCGTTATATTCTGCAATTGAGCCGAATTCATTTCCAGTTGGTTCAGCAGATGTGGTACATTATGCACCGTGTGTAGATTATAGAAACCAGCATGCATGGAGAGGATACCGAAAGCGGACACGGATCGTAGACCGTTTATGGCAGGAATGTCATTGATCGTGTACTTCGAGGTAGAGAACAGTTTCTGGCAGTTCTTTCGAAAGTCAAAACATTCAATGAACTCGGTCACTCTTCCTGCTAAACTACCCGATTGATCCCGACGGACCCCTTTCGACTTTATGTCACGCCCATTTTCATCCACACGGGATTCAGTCCTTTCCGATAGAGACACGATATAGAAAGCACATAACATCATCGCTCCCGTGAGTAACACCAAAGCGATAACCATTTTAAAGCTTTTCCTCTCATAGAAATCCTTCTTAAGCTTTAAATCCTTTACATAGAGCACTTCGGCATGGAACTCGTACAGATCGGCCGGTATAAAGCTCTGACGGTGCATTAAATCCTGCATGAGTCCTTGAATTTCGATGGAACTACAAGACGCTGGCAGACAGAGACCCACGTGAAGGACAGGCTTCGTCATAAGTGTCAGTTCCATCTGCCACGGCGAATGGTGCTTCATGTAGACAACACGAAAATCTACATCAAAAGGTGCCACATCCTCAGCGATGCCAGGTTTCATGTTGCGCTTGATGAACTGATTCAACGTGATGTGCAGCGGCTCTCGCGCAGCTGTACAAGTCTCCCGACTTCCAAGCCAAAAGTTATGCTGAAACATAAAACCCGACGGTTTGGATGCCGATGCATCGAGTACTTTAGGGAATGGATGCTTTTGTTTGTAGAGTTACATATATTTTACTACAAGAACTCACTTTTCATTGCCCAGGGTCTTTTCAGCAAAACATTCCGTTGAATCTGTCTGAGTTCTTTGAGACAAACTTCAGTTACCAGACTGTCATTGGCCACTTTAGTTAATCCGTAGATTATTGAAAAACCTTCCAAATTACTTTCGAAAACGTTCACTCCTACTTCGCTAATACTTTTGTTCCTTGTGGGACTGAGAAGAAGTGCTGAAGTTTGTTCTTCTAATTTACATCCAACTTCAAACGGTTTTCCATGATTCGTCAAACACACTTGATGGACTTTATTATCACTTAAGCCCTTACTTCTAGTGAAGCCGAAATGAGATGTGATGATTACAAGGATCCAAACAACGTTATCCATGGAATAGAACATCATGCTGCCACTGATTATTATAGAAATTTCTTTACTATTTCTTGATTTGACTTCACTTCATTTATTCTTGACTGGAAATAGAATTATCTTGGCTTAACTATAAGACTCTAGAATACTTTTGTATCGCATTACGTTTGCAAGATGTGAACGATTCTCTAAGACCGACTCCAAAGTCAGACTCTATCTGAAAGATTTTATAGATGCTCAGTAGATACCATTAGTTAGTTTTTAGTTGCTTGCACTTTGTTCCATGGCATACAAATACAATCTTTTATTATTATGTGCTCTAAATGACTATATCTTAATATACTCCGAGGTAAGATTTTAAATTTTGCTTTTTATTATTTATTTTAATTAAAATAAATCCATTTAATATTTGGAAGTTTCTTATTTTATGTTATAATTTTTACTAAATAAGATTGCTTGAATACAGAGCTGCTGCAACAAATATTTTGCCCTCTTGAACTTTCCACAAATACACAGAATGCTGAGCATTTGAAGCAGTAAAAACACAACACAAAAAAAGCGCGCGTTGGCAACTCCAAAATGCAATGTTTTTGTTTGCGTAACTCGTAAAAGAAAAAGAAAACGTAACCAAAAGATTACAGTGCTTGAATTTTTAATTCAATTGACGGAACGCGAATATATTTAATAAAACCTCTAAAAATCTCCAAAAAGGCAAAAAATGGTATTAAATTTAATAAAGGTAAAAAAGTGGTAAATAAGGTGTGTTAAAAATATGCTTATGTTGTTACTAGAAATCAACTACATCCTTTTTCATCTCAATAAAGGAATTAAAATATTAAATACACGATCAGGAACCAGATTATTCACTGATTATTTATACTATTAAATTTCAGCACCTAAATTTTAAAGAAATAAAACCAGTTTAATAACTATTTATTCTATAAACCTTTTGCTTTATTTCGTTTCGTCATTTTTCTATACAAATTTGAGTAGGGAACCTCGAAAGCAAGCGAGAATCCAATGGAAGCCAGATACACTATAACCGAAAACCCGCAACCGTACACAATCTAAAAAATATTTTAGAGAAAATCAAATTAGAGAGAATCATATGATGTACAAGTAATAATATTCGTATAATACAATAAAACAAATGGAAAAAGAACTTATAGGTACTTACAAGCATAATTAAATCCGCATGTAGACTTGTATCAGACAAGCTCACTAAAAGTACGAGAAGAGCCGGATTCAGTAAGTAAATCGCATACGTCAAACGATGGACATGTTGAAATACAGAAGCTTCCAGGATTCGTGACCACCAAGTGCCACGCCCCGTTGCGCTGCCAACGACAAGCCAACAAACAGCGAGTGACATCGCCACACGACCAAGTAAATAAACACACATCGAAGCGAAATAACTCAAATCTCGCCAATACATCGTAAATGCACAACTGAACATAAGCAGAGGAGTAAAGTTCCAAAGCCATCTCTCCAGAGCAGGACTGATGTTCAATTGACGTTTCTTCTCCATGAAATACCATGCCGATATGCTGCCTAAAATGTATGGTATACCGCGCACTAATGGATTGATGTAGGTCGCATTGATTGAAGCGTATGTTGCTTCAAAACTAAACTGAAACTGGTGGGTTATGCCTCTATATAGTATGAAGCCAACATTGCAAGGGAGAATTGCTACAACGATGTATTTGACAAGCTTCGGATGTCTAGAGGGGGAGGGAGAGAAATATATTTAAATTCAGATATCATCTACTCGTAGATTCGAAGTACTCACTTGACATATGTGAAGAGCAACATTGAGCATAAGATGAAGTACTGCATTTCACAGGAGAGTGACCAGGTCCAATTAGCACACAAATCCTCGGCGTGAAAGAATCCTTGTATGAAAAAGAGGTTTCGCCACCAGTACTTCGAACAGAGTTCATCGTAACGAACGTAGATGTGAAACACAGAGACATCATTGATGAATGCCGAAATCAGGTCAACCGAAGCCAATGTAACGAAATACAAAGGGGCCAGCCTAAAATACATATTTTTAATGAAAGAAATAACAAGAAATGAAAAGAAAACCAGTAAGAGTGCTATATTCGGCCCGGCCGAATCTTAGATACCCTACACCTAAAAGTTTTGAAAAAATAATACTCTATACCCAGGAATGAAATTTTGTTGTCATAACTCAAAAGCGAACATTGGTATAACATTTCTAATAAAATATAGGCGTGGTCGTTGACGGATTTTGACCCATTTTCAATACCAACCTTCACACCATAAGAAAGAATATTAATACAAAACTTCATTATGATATCTTCACTGTGGTCGTAATTCCAACAGACAGACAGAGAAACAGATGGAAATGGCTGAATCAAGGAGGAGGTGACGCTGATCAAGAATATATTTACTTTTCTATATCTATCTTCTCTATTTCTATGCGTTACACATTTCGTGACAAAGTGAATATACCCTCAACCTTAAGGTGTAGGGTATAAACAAAGGTATATTATATAGCATGGTATCACCTTATATAACGATGAAATAAGTGGTAGAACCATCGCCTCACATTCTGCATTAAAGAATTTCCACGAATAGTTTCCATTCCTTTCGTATCCAGGAAGAATTGGAAGGTCTGCAAGAAGCCACTATAGAAACATTGAATATATCTATAATATGTACTTTGGTATGCATAGATTGAGTCTACATGATCCTATAAAGTACCCTACCTGATTGTAAGGAAAGCATCGACGAGATAAAACGGAATAGTCAACACCTGATACGGCTTCAGTTCAAGTTGGGCCAGTATAAGAGGCACGTTATTCAGTGTGTTAAAAAGGTAGACCAAAACATGTACAATCAGCACAGCAAAAGCCGATATGGAGCGAAAACCGTTAATGACAGGGATGTCATTACTCATGGACACCGAGGATGCAAATATTTGTTGGTAATTCTTGCGGATATCAAAACATTGAATAACACTTGTCAACATGTCTTCTGATCGTTCTGCCTTTGATACGGTTCCATTTCCTGCTTTTGTATTATAAACATCGCTTTTCTTTTCCGATGTTTCTGATGCTGCTGACATGGTATTGTTATTGATATAAAAAGCACCCAACATCATTACACCGGTGAAGATCACCAAAGCAGTTAGCATCCTAAAACTACTCCTTTCAAAAAACTCTGCTTTGAGTTTGAGATCCTTCACGTAGAGTACATCCGCATTAAATTCATAGAGATCGGCCGGAACAAAGGTTTTCCGCTGTATCAACTCTTGTGTGAGTTGCTTCACCTCTGCGGAACTACAGGATGCTGGAAGACACAAGCCCACATGCAAAATAGATTTCGTGAAGAATAGTAGCGGAAGCTGCCACGGAGAATTCAGCTTCAAGTAGACAACGCGGAATTCCACATCAAATGGGGCGACTTCCTCGACAAGGCCAGGTTTCATGTTGCGCGTGATCATTTTGTACAAAGTAAGTCCCAGTGGATCCTTAGCCGTTGCACATGTTGCCCGACTTCCAAGCCAAAAGTTATGCTGGTACATAAATCCAGCTGTTTTAGATGCCGACGCGTCGAGTACTTTAGAATGGATCTTGATGTTATTCGATGGTGCTTTGCTATAACAACAAAAACTCACCTTTCATTGCCCAGGGTTTCTTCAGCAAAACACTCCGTCGAATCTGTTTGAGTTCTTTGAGACACACTTGAGTTACCAAATTTTCATTGGCCACTTTACTTAAGCCGTAGAGTATTGAAGATCCTTCCAAGTGACTTTCGAAACCCATTGACTGTGTATCGGACACATTTTTTTGGTTTATTAAAAGATGTTTATGTTTATATGAACCATTATTTTTATTTTCAATACCGTCGCTCCTGCTACATGCTGCTAGATTGACCAAAATGGCTCCTCTGACCGCTTCACTTCTCACAATGCTGTGGAAATGGATAGTCAACACTACGAGGACGAAGAAACAGTATACGCAACGAATCATTGTTATCACGAATTAAGGCGACTTTCTATTGACTCCGTTTCTACTCGGACACCTTTATAGCACTTATTATATCTTGTTACTTCTTTCACATTTAATAGTTTCACGGTTTAAACTGCATATGGAAAAATTACGCGCTATTGTTAAAAAAAATTCCGAATTTTTTCCGGATTCGAACGACCAACTTTTATCGATTATAACAACTAACTGGAAGTGAAATTATTTACTCCAAAGTTTTTATAAGATAAAATGGAAGTGTAGTAGTGGAAGTAGTTGAAATTAGCATTTATTAGTTCCTGTATTTTATTATTATTTTCCCCCAATATTATTTAATTAAAATAATTTTACACTAGATTCTAAAACTGGTTTTCTAATATGAAGAGAATGTTGTTCATAATTAAACTATTACTTAATTTAAGCTCTAATACATATACCCTACAATAGATGAGAACGCGGGTTAATTTAGCGAGGTAGGACGATGAGAATAATAAAGGTTGTTTAAAGCTACTTACTATCTTCATTTGACTAAGTAAACAATAATTCATTTAGAGAATTTATAGATATATACTTTACTATATGATATCTATTGATACAGATTTTACATATAGTATTTCGGTTGTTTAAAATCGTAAATCGGTTGTTGAATCTATTCTAAAAATACCACCTTAAACCTGTAGACTTCGTGTAGGGTGCTTTAGACAAAAGCTCCTCGGCTTTCATTGAAAATAATTTTAATTTAATTACAATTTCTATATACTTATATGTATGTGCATTCATATACTAGATATATCAGGGGTCATAAACATAGTCTATAAAAGCAATAATTTATAGACCCTGAAGATTACTATATGTAAATATAAATAATAAAAAAAATCTTAATTAAAAGCGTTATTTATTGAACAGTATTTATAAATCAATTAATTGATTACGGTTTCATTTACGTTTTAATCGTTAGACGTAAAGATAAATAGGGCAGAAAAGTCATGAATTACTGAAGAAGCTCTAACAATGAGGAGTATGTTAATTCCATTCAACATATCATGTGTGAATGACCTACCGTCCTAAACAGCAATGATACGACGCTCCTAATCATGGGGGCAGGGGTCGTCCAGGTTATATTCAGAGCGCACCACGTGAGTAACAGATAAGGTACGTCTCACGCTGTGTCTTTCGGTTCTTTAGCCCACGAACTCCCCCTTGCAGGCAATAATAATGGGCCACATGAAATTACAAGTGAACGTGGTGGCTTTCTTGTTGTAATCACCACCCACCGCCTTCTTAACCTAACTTTATGGTCTAATTAAAGACTAGTAAATAATATAGAAGCCAAATAGATGTTTATTCATATTTTCGCTTATAACGCCTTAACATCTTCTTAGACCAATTACAGTAAGGAACTTCAAAGGCTAATGAGAATCCGATTGATACCAGGTACACGATAACCGAAAACCCACAAACGTACAGGACCTACAAAGGACACAACGACGCAAGATGAGTTTCAATAGTGACGATCATCTTCCCTTCTTCTTCCCTTGTTCTCAAGAGTTAAGGTTACATATGTATAGTATAATCTTTCACTTACAAACACAACCAAATCCACTCGAATACTCGATTCTGACAAGCTCGTAGATAGTATTATAATCAAAGGATTTACTAAGTAAATCGCGTATGTCAAACGACTGACTGGCTGGAAAATTTGAGCCTCTAGAATCCGCGACCACCAACTGCCACGACCTGTTGCACTTGCGAGTATAATCCAGCAGACTGTAAGCGACATCGCAGCACGTCCCAAGAGATACAAAGAGATGGATTCAATATAGTCTAAATCTCGCCAATACATGCTATAGACACAACCGAAAATAAAGAGAGCTGCCAGGTGCCACAGGCATTTTTCATGAGCAGGACTGATGTTCAGGTGACGCTTTTGTTCCATGAAATGCCAAGCAGCCATACTGCCCAGGATGTACGGCACTCCGCGAAGAAATGGATTAATATAGAGCTCGCCGGCTGTGAGATAAGTTGCTTCAAAGCCAAATTGAAATCTCTCAGTCGTTCCTTTAAAAAGAATCCAAACGACTTTAAGTGGTAGCAAACCGACGACGATATATTTGACAAGCTTCGGATGTCTGATAGACGGTGTAAAGTTGAATTAATGAATTCCTTACAAGTGTTACTCACTTAACATAGGTATGGAGCAGCACAGATCCCAAGATGAAATACTGCATTTCACAGGATAACGTCCAGGTCCAATTTAGGCACAACTCATCCATTGAAAAATAATTTTGTATGAAGAGAATATTTCGCCACCAGAACTTGCCACAATTTTGATCATTTCGATCGTAGATGTGAAACAGTGAGACATCATTAACAAACGCCGTCACAAGATCAACCACGCCCATAGTTACGAAGTATAGAGGAGCCAGTCTAAGAGATGTTTCATGTGAAAACCGGTTGGTTTTGGTCATATTTCTATATGAAATTTTACCTCAAATAACGATGAAATAAATGTACAAAGAATCGTCTCACGTTCTGTATAAACGAATTTCCACGTATAGCCTCCATGCCTTTGGTATCCTGGAAGAATTGGAAGGTCTGCAGAAATCCACTGCAGTGACATTCAATATATGATTATATTACAACATTATATATATCATGATTCTATCTATAAATTTCACTCAACCTGATTGTTAGGAAAGCATCCACGAGGTAGAATGGAATGTTATGTACTTGGAATGGCTTCCTTTCAAGATACCCCAGCACAACTGGTAAATTATTCACGGTATGAACCATGTAGAACATAATGTGTACATTCATTATAGCAAAAGCCGCCACGGCACGTAATCCATTGATTGCAGGGATCTCATTACTCGTACTCTTCGTGGTCGAAAACATTTGCTGGTAATTCTCTCGGACATCAAAATATTTAACAAAATTCTTTAGCACACTCTTTGAGCCATCAGATCGGCCGTCCTTTTCGGTTACTTCATGTCTGTCCTTAGTTGCCAATACTTCCTTCCCTTCCACTGCAGAAAGCTTTGAGCTATCAGGGATTGCATTGGTTTTATTAATATAATGAGCACCCAACATCATTGAACAGGTGAAGATCACCAAAGCGATAAGGATTCTAAAGCTGCTCCTTTGAAAAAACTCTGCTTTGAGTTTGAGGTCCTTTACGTAGAGTACATTGGCATTAAATTCATAGAGATCGGCCGGAACAAAGGTTTTCCGCTGTATCAACTCCTGTGTGAGTTGCTTCACCTCTACGGAACTACAGGATGTTGGAAGACACAAGCCCACATGCAAAATAGATTTCGTGGAGAATACTAGTGGAAGCTGCCACGGAGAATGCAGCTTCAAGTAGACAACGCGGAATTCCACATCAAATGGGGCGACTTCCTCCACGAGGCCAGGTTTCATGTTGCGCGTGATCATTTTGTACAAAGTAAGTCCCAGTGGATCCTTAGCCGTTGCACAAGTTGCCCGACTTCCAAGCCAAAAGTTATGCTGGTACATAAATCCAGCTGTTTTAGATGCCGACGCGTCGAGTACTTTAAAATGGATCATAATGTTAGTTACTGATGTTTTGCTATAAGAACAACAACTCACCTTTCATTGCCCAGGGTTTCTTGAGCAAAACACTCTGTCGAATGAGTTTGAGTTCTTTGAGACACACTTGAGTTACCAGATTTTTATTGGCCACTTTACTTAAGCCGTAGAGTATTGAAGATCCTTCCAAGTGGTTTTCGAAAGCCGTTGACGGTATATCGGAGACATTTCTTTGGTTTATTAATTCTGTTAGATGTGGCGAAATGACTTCATTGGTCACAGCTTCACTTCTCACGAGGCTGTAGAAGTGCATGAGTACTACAAGGACCAGGCGTGAATGAACCGATTGGAGCATCTTCATCACTAAATTTTTCGGTTTACTTCGATGAATTATTTTAAAAACGTGGTTCGCTTTCACAGGAAATTAAGAATCCCACTCGAACTCAGATCGCTTGGAAGACCTGCCAACACCGCCAGCGACAACATCTGCATAAGACTAAACATATTAATTAAATTCCTAAGCGATTTATAAGGCTTCAAGCCACTATACTTAAGACGACTACACTGTTTACATCAATGTTTGAAGTTTATCCAGAAGCATTATTTAAACCATTTGTCTTAAAGAGTTTTTATTGTTTAATTTTTGTACTATAATAAGTTGTATCTTTCATTAAATTTTATCAGTCATCATAAAGCAACTGCTATAAAGAGTTCAAAGTGCACCTGTTTTATGCATCATTTTGATTGTCACATACGATTGTTATTCTATTCTAGATATTCTAGATACTAGATAATATAATATACATTCAAAAATTAAATTACTTAAAATTGATTACAATATAAGCTTATAATTGTTTATATTTAATTATTTATAAAAAAATTTATGAGAATATTATAAGCGATTAAAAAAATCGGATGATCTTTTTTCTCTATCTTTTTTATTATTTTATATTTTCAGTAAATTTTTGAACTATTTTTTACTATAAAAATATATTTAAATTTTAGCTACTTTAATTTAAATTTATAACTATAAATACGACTTTTGAATCGATTTATTTTTAATTTAACAATTTAAAGATATTTAAGAATAAGAATTTAACAATATAACTATATCAGTCAGTCAATATTATAAATTGAAATTGAAAAGAATTCTAGTTTATTAACAATTTTTTTATTATAAATATTATTTATATTGTATGTATTATTAATTAAATTAAGCAAATTTGTATTTTTTTAATTTTTTGCAATATGTCGGGTTTTTCACAAATAAATAAACCCCGGGTTTACAGCTGTGGTATTATAGCGGTTACTATTATAAATTTTATTATAGCATTAAGCTAATACACAATCCATATAAAACTACTTTCATTTGAACACATTGGAAATAATGTCGCTGCCATCGTTCCCACGGATGCGTTCAGATTGTGCAGAAGTGTTATTTGGTTATTCGTTGTTTTATATCAGAGAATCAAGTCAATAATCAAATATGGCGGCTTATGTCAAGTGCGTTTTTCTCGCTCAGCTCCGCTCGGTCTGCTGAAAATTGTAAAAACTCTGAAGAAATAAAGGAAATTAATTGGTAAAAACATGCACATAATCTAAATAAGAAAGCGTTGCAAAGTGTGGCACATAAAGAAAACACAAGCAAATACAATTCAACGAGAAAATTGCACATAAAATATATTGGAAAAAGCCAAGCAACAAAAAATCGATTCTGCGAGGAAGTAAAAAAAGTCAATCAAGCAGAAGAATCAGCAGTGGAAGTGAAGTGTTGTTTTTTTGATTTGCGAAAATTGTTGGTTCAAAAATGCAATTCGATGCAAATTTTGCGTCAAGAACTCCAACCACTGTATTAATTTATTAATATTACTAAACTCAGTGTTGTGCCCCGTTTGTTAATAATTGTGTCTGTATATAACAAATCCTAGTAATCAAATAATGTGACACTAATTAAAGCATACAGAGAAGGCAAATAAAAATAAATAATTAAAGTGAAGCTAAACTAAACAACATAAATAACAATTAACAACAAAACAAACAGCAGAGTAGGTGACGTTTATCTAATAAAACAGACAAAGCTGGCAGAGTGTAAGAAAGAAGGAGAGAAAACATGCCCGCTGCGTCAGTAGAAGAGACAATACTTTGAGCGGAAGTATAACCAAACAAATATCGATCTCATTCAATCAGAAATCACGCAGAACGCAATCAACAACGTAAACGTCATTCATTGCATTAAAGTGCAATCAATGTCAGTCACTGTCGACGAAGCACGTACTACTCGGCTCTCCTCAGCTGCGTTGTAATTGTACCCATGGCCGGACCTTGTTAGCATTCAAGTCCAGTACATTTATACTGCCCGCCGATTCGCTTGCAGTAGTTGTGCGTGTAGCGCCGCCGTTGCTTCTGTTGTAATAAATTCGTGTTACCTCTTCATTAAGCGGTCTCCTGAGTCATCAGCACACACATCCTACTTCGTCGTAATCAGCCGCCGTTGTAGTGGGTGGGTGTAAATGTGTGTGTCGCTGAATTCGTTCATAAATATCGTGCAAAGAAATCCCGAATCAAAAATATTCCATTGATGATAACAACGAAAGAAAACCACACAGCAAAAAAATAACAAACTAAGCTGGAAGATTACGATAAAAGTAGTGAAAAGCTCAGAACTGAACTTTTGTGCTGTCAACAGCGAAAAAAAACAATAAAACCGAACTCGTTGTGTTGGAGGATAAAAACCACAACACAACCACCCACACAGCCTGAAGTATTCGTTATTGTGTTGTAAGAAGTCACTCCCCCCAGCATAAAACACAAAATGTCCACCGATAAAATCAAAGTGGCTGTCAGGGTGCGACCCTTCAATAGACGTGGTAAGTTTAAAAAGCTTGACAAGGAATGGGTTTCCAACATTTTGATGTTAATTCAAATCTTTGTTTATTAAAAATCTACGAAAACGTATCTACTTAGTTAAGACTATAGCTAATTATATGTATACCTTGTGTGTACGAGTAGTAAGACTCGTGATGATTCGAAATTTCATGATTTTACACGTAAATAGAAATACTCGTATACAGTACATATATAAAAATAACTACCTACATTAACACAAATTGGATTAATATAAGGAGTAGTTAAAACCGGAAACAGCTATTAAAACCTTGTAGACCTCGAAATATTTATTATTGATCAGTAGAAATACATGTGTATTGTATATACGTATCACATATAAATGTACGTATACAAATTAAACAGTGTCTTTATTAACATATGCTTAATTCTACATTTAGTAATGTTTTTACTGATTTTTTTCTCTATTTGGCCGTAAAATATCCTATATGTACATATACATATGTATGGTGGGCCATCGACTGGTTTCTTTTTAAAATTGCCCTTCCTTAAAGAAAGAAATTGTATACGCAATTTTGAATTTTATCCTAAAAGGAAACTATCCGATGGCCCACGTCATATTTCTAAATTTGTTTTGTTATAACATTAGAGAGAAAATAATTCCGAATTCGAAAGGAACTCAACTGCAGATTAGTTCGTCTTTTCGAAGGTGCACAGGTCAATCATTTTGACCTCGTTTACACATGTATGTGTGTGTGTGTGTGTGTGTATGTTAGCACAGCACGAGACTTTTTCCTAAACTGCAGAGAACCTTTTTTTTCTTTTTGTTTTTTTTTACCGTAAAGGTTATTTTGCGACCTTCGAATCTGATTTCAAAAATAACTACGATTTCAGGTCTCACTCTCACTCTGACTCTGCCAGTTTCAGTTAATGAATTCAATGACAATCATAACCTTCATCTAGTCTAACCTCAATTTATAACAAATTATTAATTACTTCTGTTTTAAGAGTTTTAAAATATTTTTTACTTTGAATAGGAATATTTATAATACTAATATAATAACTTGTGATCAAAATATTCAGTTTAACTTGTAAATACTAAAGAATTACATATTCTATTGTGTTGTTATTAAAACTAGCTTTACATCTCTCCCATTTATAATCTCTGCATTTTACATCAAATGTCAAGTGTATTTTCTAAATAACTCAAAGACTAACTAAGTTACATAAGCCAGAGACTAACTAAGTAACTGTTTTACTGAAGTTAAACTTGTTGACCGCTATTTGTTGTTGTTTTTAGTGGAGCTTTGTACCTGTAGCAATCCATCACATCACATCGTGTAGATAGAAGTACTTTTTATAATGCAGCTGACGATAAAAATTGTACTCAGCGAATTCCATTCATTTTTGCTATTCTTACGCGTTGGCCTTTGTTTCCTTTCCATTAAAAAAGACGACAAAAATGTCTTCTATTGCTAACAAACACACACACTTATGCACTCTCACACATATACACATACTTATATCATATGTGTGTGTGTGTGTTTGTATCTTCAGTTGAAAAGGAACTTACTTCATTATTGTAGTTATGACAAATTCCATCCAACGCAGTGTGAAGCCTGTCTGCAAACAAGACTTTTCCTCTGGTCCTTCCTTGTCCCTTCCCTTAACCCCTCCCTTGTCAAAACATTTCGTTATTGTCAAAACATTCATAGAATTTTGCATTTTTACGGACAATAAAAAAGGTAACAAGCACTGCAACGTCGTTTCTTTACTCTTACTTCTAATTTAGTTTTTTCAGCTCGTTTTTAACTTTCCTCTTTTTTACGGCTTTAATTTTTATATTTGTTGTGTCTTCCCTCGTTTTAATTTTGTTGCTACTGAAGTTTATTATCTAACTATGTATATATAAATACGTATATAGTATATATACTCTATATCTATTTTATCTCTTATGTCGTAAGGAACAAATGAGATAATTATACGAGTATAAAAAGTATTTTCTCTTTTTTCTTATTTTTTCTGCTTTTTTTTCAAAAGATGTTTTGTAAGAAATGAAATCTTGTTGCTATGTACTTAACTTAACCATAACATTACTTAACACTATTACCCAAGTGGAAGTGCTTACTTTTGCTTCTTTTTGGAGAGATTTGCAGCCACTTTTCTTGATTACTTTTTGATGTTTTATGAACCGGTTTTTTTGAAAAAGTCCTAAGTCCATTGTCTAAAAAAATCAATCTAGCTATTTTAATATTTACATTTCTACATTATCTTTTCATTTTAATTAAAATTGTTAATAATATTTTTAAAACCACTAAGATTTTGTACAATTAATATTTGCTGGTTAATAAAACGGTAAAGATGTTTATTTGAAAGACTGATGGAGATATTTAAGAGATATGGAGATTATTTTTACGAGAACACAGCTTTATGTTCTATTATTAAAGAAGTATTCTTTCAGTCCATTAAATATATAGTTTTAATAAGATATAATAAGAAATCTGGACTGTTAGAGTGCAAAAAAGACTGACAGAGAATGCATAGATTGGTTAAAAATATGTTGGATGAGATATTTGCGATCTGAACATTTTAAAATTATCTATAAAACAACAATGAGGATTTATTATACAACTCTGTAGTACGTGTATTACTTGAAGTTTAATTTTCTTTTACTTGATATATTGCATTGTATGTACATGCACTAAGTATACTACACTATACAAGTATTACACTACAAAATATATGCACATGATACCTTTTTATTGCATATATCTTTTTCCCACTGTGTTTACTTACGTATAAGTGCTTATGTTCACCAAGTTTCTTCATTTTAATTCCTACATCCTTGAAGTTAATAACTAACTACTTATTTTAGCCTCAGCAGTATGAAGAACAGCGATTGTCTTGAATTTAGTTTTTATTTTTACAGCCGCAACGAATTTGTCGATTCATGCTTGTGCTGTTGTTATTGTTTTCTGTTGCTGTGTCTATCTATCTATATATCTGTCTGCCTGTTTCTCCTTTAAGTTGGAAAGTTTCAATGGATTTCCATGGATAGGTTTTAGATTCACATTTTTGTTTCTTTGCTTATGAATCTCTTTTAATTGATTGAATAATTCAATTGCATTGAATTGGTGACTCATTGCGAAAACTGGTGACTGAATTACGAAATATTGCGATCGTTTCTTCAGAGAACTCGTGCCAAACTCGGATCTGATACTTGTCGAGTCGGTGTCGTAGTTTTTTGTTATTTCTACCCGTTGGCGCTATTTTTCACATGCCTCACATGCTTTGCTCTATTTGATAATAGCTTCATTGACAGAGTATTCGATGCGGTGCGATATGATGCGGTGTAGCGTGTGAGGTATACTCCCAAGGTTGTTAAATATTTTATTTTATTTTGCTTTTTACTGTATACTAAATATGTCGAGTCATATATATATAACTAATCGAATATACTCGTAAATATCTAACCTGTACAATTTCAAGCAACTAAAGAAATCAAACAAGGGAGCGCTAAAGAGAGAGAAGGCGAAAAAGAGAGGCAGAGCACAAGATATGAGTACAATGACAATATTTATCATTGAACCTTTTAAAATTGAGTATATATTTTTATTGTATAATATTTTGTTATTTATCATTAAACAGCTGATTCCTATCAAGTTTTTCTTGCTCACTTTGTTATTAATAGAGAGAGGAACACAGTAACTTTTTAGTTAAATTACGGTTTCCTCTAATTAACAAACTGTATTCTGGTTCTTGATTAGATAAGAATTTTTTCAAGGGAAAAATAAATGAGAACTAATACTTAATCAATGAGAAACATTTTGAAAAAATCTTCATGACAGTTATAAATAAATTTAGTATTCTAATCTAAAATTAAACTTCAGATAGAGAGAATTTCCTACCCAACTGTTAAAAGCCTTTGAATACAGGACTCATTATGGTTTCGAAAATTTCACCATTTCGAAATAACTAAAAATATCAATGTGAAGCCATTTATTTAAGTAACATTTAAGTATTCGTTATTAAATCACATGTTTAAATAGAAAATGAGCTCAGTTTATGACTAAGCAACCGCTCTTCAATTTAGTTAACCTGTTTTGTATATAATTTTTTTTGTGCTTCTTCGTTTAACCAGCGAAAAAAAGGCAAAATCTAAAAAGATTTTACAGATAACTTAACATAACACACAATAAAACTTACTTTTATTACACTTTCAGCTAAGTTAGTGGTGAATATTAAGCATGTTGCCACATTTTCTTTTTGTTTGTTTTATGGATATCATAAAAAATACTTTTATCAAATCAGAAATTAAATTAACTAAGATAGCCCCGGATGTGGAAAGAGATTTTTTTCTTAAAAAAGAGATAGTTTATAGTTTCATTAATGAAAGCTCATGTGTAATTATTGTTATTTACTGTTATGGACGCGCGTGTGTGTGTGTGTGTACTTTTTGCGTGATGTGCGTTTTCTTTTTATTATTATCTTTCTTGTTGACCTTTGAGTGTCACTCGAGGGTGAATTTGTTGATGACATGCTACATGGTCATCAATGTTGTCGTCTAGCAGAATATTTTTGGATCTACTTTTATACTTTCTTTTCTCTTGTGTTTATTATTCTTATTAATATTCATGAATTCAGAGTTCTTCAGTTGTTCAGAGTTGTGGTTGAATATTTTCTGGCTTTTCTTTTTCATTTTACTAAAATTGAGTTGTATTTTTTATGCAACTCAAAGCTTTTCGATTTTTTGCCAAATCAAGCATTTTATTTTAGCAGTTTTAGTATTTTAAACGGAGATTGTTTTCCTAGACACTTCATGATCATTTCTTTCCTGATTTGTTTAGTTTGATCAAATTTCTCTTTAAACTCTTATTTTTAATTTTAACATATCAAATACGTCGCACAATAAAAACTTCTTAGCTCTGAGCCATCAAAGACATACGATAGATAAGTAGATTTAAATTCGCCTATTTTTCTATCTTTTTCTTTTGTTTTCTGCTGACTCTTGACTTTTTTGCTTCTTATCACTTTCGGTTGGAAATAAATTTAAATGAAAAATTTTCAACAACTCAAATAAAAACTGATTATAAAAAATATGCATTTACGGATCTCTTCCTCCCTCAGTTTTCTCACGACGTCTAATTACAGATTTTATTCCTCTAATACAATGTATAATAATAACCATTCAATTTTAAGATACTGTCCAAAATTTTAAGAGCATTATTTCAGAACTTGAATGCTTGTAAATTAATAAAAACTTTTCCTTACAATTCGAATTCAGTTCTATTTATAGATATACACCCATATTCTTTTCTAATATAATTCTATTCTAATAATAATAATTAAATTAATCAATAATATGAATTGAAGGAATTAACTGTGAATCAACTATTATTTTCTTTTCTCCATCATCGTAGAAATCGAACTCGATACAAAATGCATCGTAGAAATGGATAAGCAACAGACAGTTCTGCAAAATCCACCCTCGCTCGACAAAATGGAAAGGTAAAAATTAATTCATTTATCTAAAAGTAACCATCAACTTAGCTGTTTCATCATTTATTTTGCCTTCTTCCAGAAAACCTCCAAAAACGTTTGCATTCGATCATTGCTTCTTCTCCATAAATGCTGACGATTCTAATTTCGCCTCCCAAGAGACTGTCTTCAATTGTGTGGGACGTGATATTCTCGACAACGCATTCCAAGGCTACAACGCCTGTATTTTCGCTTACGGCCAAACAGGATCTGGCAAATCCTTCACCATGATGGGCTCCCAGGAGTGCAAAGGCATCATTCCACGTCTCTGCGATGAACTGTTTTCCGCAATTGCTAATAAAACAACCCAAGATCTCATGTACAAGGTTGAAGTGTCCTATATGGAAATCTATAATGAAAAAGTTCACGATTTGCTCGATCCGAAACCGAATAAGCAATCGTTAAAAGTCCGGGAACATAATGTTCTTGGACCCTATGTTGATGGATTGTCACAGCTGGCTGTTGCATCCTACAAGGTAAAGCGAAAAATAGACCTACTAATAGATATTTCCTATTATAACGGAATATTTTTTGCTCTGTCTTGGTAAAAATTTCCAGGACATTGACAATTTAATGACCGAGGGGAACAAATCTCGCACAGTTGCGGCCACAAATATGAACGCTGAATCATCCCGCTCCCATGCGGTTTTCTCTGTGGTTCTAACGCAAATACTTACCGATCAGGCCACCGGAGTAAGCGGTGAGAAGGTCTCCCGAATGTCGCTGGTCGATTTGGCTGGTTCCGAACGCGCTGTGAAGACTGGAGCTGTCGGTGATCGTTTGAAAGAAGGCTCCAACATCAACAAGTACGAACGTGTTTGTGTAGTAGAAAGACGGATACAATATGATAACGCAATTTTATGCACTCTCTATCTCCCTTTATTATTATTCAGATCTCTCACTACCCTCGGTCTCGTGATATCAAAACTTGCCGATCAGTCTAGTGGTAAAAAAGCGGGCAACGACAAATTTGTTCCTTACCGCGACTCAGTGCTTACTTGGCTGTTGAAAGACAATCTGGGTGGCAATTCAAAAACCGTTATGGTGGCCACCATCTCCCCCTCGGCCGATAATTACGAGGAAACTTTATCCACTCTTCGTTATGCCGATCGCGCCAAACGCATTGTCAATCATGCTGTCGTCAATGAAGATCCAAATGCACGCATTATTCGCGAGCTGAGACACGAAGTGGAAGCACTGCGGAACATGTTGAAACACGCAACGGTAACTAAAGCTTTTACCATAAATTTAACTTCTCAAATAACGCAGTTATTATAACCTATTCTCCCCTCATTTAAAGGGATCCCCTGTTGGCGACGTTCAACGCGTGGACATCCACGATAAACTGGCAGAGAGCGAAAATCTAATGAAACAGATTTCGCAAACCTGGGAAGAGAAACTCGTCAAAACCGAACGCATTCAGAATGAACGCCAACAAGCTTTGGAGAAAATGGGAATTAGCGTGCAGGCAAGCGGCATCAAAGTAGAGAAAAACAAATATTATTTGGTGAACTTAAATGCGGATCCATCTCTCAATGAGCTGCTAGTTTACTATCTCAAGGTAAAAAAAAAAATAAGTTCAATAACTCAAAGAAGTCTTAAAAATTATTACTTAACTGGAAGTAACACAATTGTATCTTTTCATAAATTTCAGGAACGCACTTTAATTGGTGGACACACTCTCGCCGGCCAACAGGCAGATATACAACTTTCGGGACTTGGAATCCAGCCGGAGCACTGCGTTATTACCATCGAGAATGGCGGCCTCTTCATGGAACCCATTCAAGGAGCTCGCTGCTTTGTCAATGGCTCTGCGGCTCTGGAGAAAACTCCTCTACATAACGGCGATCGCATTCTCTGGGGTAATCATCACTTCTTCAGAGTGAACTGCCCAAAATGTGCCAACGCTACGTTGAACTCGGAGCCACAAACACCGGCTCAGTTGATCGATTATAATTTTGCACGTGATGAAATTATGCAAAATGAGCTCAGCAATGATCCCATTCAAACGGCAATTGCGCGCCTGGAAAGACAACACGAAGAAGACAAACAAGTGGCTCTGGAAAAGCAGCGACAGGTATAAAAATAAACTGGGAACATTCATTGAATACATGAGAGGTTGTATATGATTGTTTTTTGCAGGAATACGAACGACAGTTTCAACAGCTGCGAAATATATTGTCTCCAAGTACTCCATACGCTCCATATGCGCCTTATGATCCTCTACGTTTGGGCAAAATAACGCCGAATACACCAACTTCTCAAATGCGTGTTGAAAAATGGGCTCAGGTTAAATAATTTGCTTTCCTTTTTCAATCATTTTTCATACATAGCATAAAATTGGGTAATAATTATCTTTATCCTTCTCTGTAACAGGAAAGGGATGAAATGTTTAAGCGTTCATTGGGCCAACTGAAAACTGACATCATGCGCGCTAATGCTTTGGTACAGGAAGCCAATTTCCTAGCCGAAGAAATGGAAAAGAATACCAAATTTTCGGTGACCTTACAGATTCCGCCAGCAAATCTAAGTCCAAACAGACGGGTACATTAACAAGAAAAAAAGCAAATAATAAAATTAACATTTTTTATCTTAACCTCGATTCATTATGTATTTCATAATATAGCGAGGTGCTTTTGTGAGCGAGCCAGCAATTTTGGTGAAACGTTTAAATTCTGGTAGTCAAATTTGGACCATGGAAAAGTTGGAAAATAAATTAATCGACATGCGTGAAATGTATCAGGAGCACAAGGAACGCCTTATGAATGGACTGGTGAGTGTCGCACGGTTTCGATTATCATTCACTTTAGTTTGACGCTATCAATGTTACTCTAAACACGATTAAGTTTAATTTTTCATTTACTAACAATATTCACTTGTTGATCGAATCTTTTACCATGCATTCCAATTAAAAAGCCTCTTATTGAGACTTGCTCCGATGATGAGGATTGCACAGAGGTAAATTATATTAGATTATAGTTCAACTTCAAATTCATTTCAGTTTAGAATTTCCCATCATAACCCTTTAAATGTTTCATTTCGTTTTTAGGATGGCGAGAACTCCAAACCAGTTGATCCATTCTACGAATCGCAAGAGAATCACAATCTCATCGGAGTGGCTAACATTTTCCTGGAGGTGCTCTTCCACGACGTGAAACTCGACTACCACACACCCATCATCAGTCAACAGGGTGAAGTTGCTGGGCGACTTCAAGTCGAAGTTCAACGCACTGCTGGTCAACTGCCACAAGATCGCATGTGTGAGTCCGCCTCCGAGTCGTCATCGAACGACTCGCGCGATGAATACGAAGACGCTCCGGATCCGATGGCCAATCAAATTACCTGCCGCGTCTCCATTAAATGCGCCTCCGGTTTGCCTCTGACCCTATCCAACTTCGTTTTTTGTCAGTACACATTCTGGGGCCACCAGGAAACCGTTGTGCCCGTCATCAACGCTGAAGCACAAGTTCACGATCAAAACAAAGTCTTCAAGTTCGAGCACAGCAAAGATTTCACTGTCACAATCAACGAAGAATTCCTTGAGCACTGCATCGAGGGAGCTCTATCCATCGAGGTGTGGGGTCATCGCAGCGCCGGATTCTCCAAGACGAAGGGATGGGAAGTGGAGCAGCAGCAAGCCAAAGCGCGGTCTCTGGTAGATCGTTGGGCTGAGCTATCTCGCAAAATAGAATTGTGGGTGGAGATCCACGAATTGAACGACAACGGCGAATATTCACCTGTCGACGTGACCAACCGCACCGAAGTGCTTACGGGCGGCATCTATCAGCTACGTCATGGGCAGCAACGACGCATCCATGTGCGTGTTAAGCCGGTGCAAAATTCGGGTACTCTACCTATTATATGCCAGTCGATTGTGAACATCGCCGTTGGTAGTGTGACAGTACGTTCGCGTTTGCAACGTGCCCTGGACTCCTATCAGGAGGAGGATCTGACAGTGCTGCGCGAAAAGTGGAGTGAAGCTTTGGGACGCCGACGTCAGTATCTGGATCAACAAATCCAGAAGCTCATAAAGAAAGAGGAGAAAAGTGAAGAAGAACGCGAACGTGAACTTAGTTTAGTGCATCAGTGGGTCTCCTTGACCGAAGAACGTAATGCTGTGCTAGTACCCGCACCAGGCTCTGGTATACCTGGTGCTCCAGCCTCTTGGGATCCACCGGCAGGCATGGAGCCTCACGTTCCCGTCCTCTTTCTCAATCTCAACGCCGACGATCTCTCTGCCCAGAACACTAACGACGAATTTTCCATAGCGGGACTTAATTCCATCCTCTCCAAGGAACACGGGCACAAATTCTACACGTTACAAATACTGCAACACTTGGACAAGGATGTCTGCTCCATTGCTAGCTGGGATTCGTCGATGCACGACAGCCAGGCGCTGAACCGCGTCACAGAGGCCACTGAACGCGTCTATTTGATCTTACGCACAACAGTGCGTCTATCGCATCCCGCACCTATGGATTTAGTGCTGCGCAAGCGACTCAGTATTAATATTAAGAAGGGACAAAGTATAACAGACCGGCTCAAGAAGTTCCGCCTGGTGCGCGGCGAGAATGCGATCTCACAGACAGGTGTCACGTACGAAGTGGTGTCGAACATACCGAAAGCTTCGGAAGAGCTGGAAGACCGCGAGTCACTAGCGCAACTGGCCGCCAGCGGTGATGATTGCTCAGCAAGCGATGGAGAAACATACATTGGTAAGGAATGACGATAATTTTTTTGTTAATTTAACTAATCTAATGAAATAAATACTCACCAAAACAATCCTACTTCTTATTAGAAAAATATACGCGGGGTGTCTCTGCGGTGGAGAGCATTTTAACATTGGATCGACTGCGTCAAAATGTGGCCGTCAAAGAGTTGGAAACAGCACACGGCCAGCCACTGTCAATGCGCAAGACAGTCAGCGTTCCAAACTTCTCTCAGGTAATGAACACATCATTGATTCAAACACACACACTTTGTAGTTGCTTATTACTGCTAAAGACTGCAGTTTGTTTCTTTTTGTAATGGTTTACATTCTACCTTTTTACTTTTTTATTTTCTATGCAATTTTAACTCACCGAGTAACAATGTTATATCTATTTTGAAAACCATCTTTGATTCGATTCAAGAACTAACTAAATTCTAAAAAAAATTGTATTTCTTCTCTCACTTTTTGCGCTTTCACCCACCTGATTATTGTGTGTTTGTCCTCACTGCTCTCAACTAATCTAATGAAACCTATATTATATGTTTCACTAACTTAAATACGAACAAAAAAAAACTATTCGCATTCAAATCTGGTCACTGATAAATTGTTATCGCTGACCACCCACAATGTTTGCAGACGGTTAGAGAAACACCAAATACGGGAAGTGTAAGTATAGCAACAACAAACACAGAATGAAGAGCAAACTAAGTGAATTATTTAATTTAGCAACTTAGCCAAGAAACAATATCAACTATTCACTCTTTAATTATAATGGATTTAAATAATAATTAATTTGAAATTATAAATTATGAAATTATAAAGAAATAATAATTAATTTGAAATTATAAAGAAAACTAAAATTTTATTATAAGACTGAAATGTACTTTGTTTGGTCCTCACTAAAAAGGTATACTCTGTGCTTCTATGTACTCGAATATATTAATCTGAAAACTAGTTTTTTTCATTAACTGTTTACTAAATCGTATTGTAGTAGATGCTGTATTAGTGGCTATTATCTGTTTTTAACTTCTTAGCACCTCAAATTTATTCATAAATTTAATATTATAATTCCAATAACTCACAGATTATGCGTTTCGATGCTTCAATGGAGTCCTTATTGAATGTTGGTCGCTCCGAATCCTTTGTGGATTTAAACAACTCGGACTTTTCTCGCCAATCACTTGGTTCGAAATATCTTTCACAACCAGGTATAAATTAATATATTTTCCACTAGCTAACAACTCAACCACTCAACATTAAACATTGTTCTCTATTCCTCCCTAGTTCAACAAGGAATGCGTGACTTTGGAGTGCGCACTCGCCACAGTTTTGGCGGCAAGGGAAGCAACAATGATGATTCACCTGGAAAACCTTTTGGCATTGGTAAGAAACAAATTTCTTTAGTTGCTAGAATTGTTTAAATGCAAAAAAAAGTTTATACATTTTTATTTTGTTTCATTTTCCTCTATAAAAAAAAAGAAAAGACTTTTCCGAAATGTTAATAAATAAAATGTTTTCAAGCCTCAACATTACATATATTATAATCAATAGAGCAAAGTAATTTTGTGTCACCTTTTTAAGATTTGGCTTTGATGATCCTAAGAAAATCACCATCCTATCACAAGTTAAAGCAACCTTGTTGTTGTTTGTTTTAAAATGTGCAAGATAATAAAACCAAGTGCCAGAGATATATTTAAACACGTGTATTTCCAAGAATACAGTTCTGTCTAATTTAAAGCATTTTATTAAAACAAATTTTAATTTTGTTTAATTTAATTTAATAAAATACCTAAAACGTCGACAGAGAATACGAAATGTTTTACAAATAAATATTAGCGTATAAATAGCGAACTAGCATTATAAATTAGAATTAGTGAACAGTTTTTCCAGCAGCATTTAAATAATTCAAAATTAGTCGAACAGTTTCCTTATGAAAAGTTAAATTAATTCGTAGGTTTTATATTTCATTTATTGCTGTAAGTTTTTGTAAATTCTTTTGTTTTTCTCTCTGGTACTCGTATAAAATGCTTAAGCTTTAAACAGCAACACATGAATGTAGCTAAGTTTTTGCTGAAGAAAAAAAAACCATGTTCACTTAAATTTAAAAAATTAATAACCCGCCACAATCATCGTTTCGTGCAGCTTTTATGGTTAACATTTCTATCAGTGTTCGAATTATTTTTAATCAATCAATCAGTCAATCTGCAAATCATTAAGTCCGCAATTTCAATCCATCTCAGTTTTGCTTTCTGCTCTTCTGTTGACTAATTAAGATCAATCAAATTGAGAACTGATCCAGTGCGCTTTTCAGAAAAGATCTAAAGAAAGGAAATTAAAGGAAAAAAAGAGAAACGTATACAAAATGATATCCTTGATTCTTTACGGGTCGTTTTTAATTAATTGGAAATTTTGTCATCATGAAATTTGATTGATCTTTAAATCATTTTTGAAAATGATTGCAATTGCTCATAGACATCATTGATTAAACAAACGGATTCCTTTATTATGAAATTAATTCACCAAAAATTCAAATAATAATAAAAACAAATATTTAATCGGCCATTTCTTCTCTTCTTCTATTAATTTGAACGCTCTACTCATTACGCCAAATAAACCATAAATCTTTCAATTCACCGAACAAACAAATCAATCAATCAACAATTGGTTATAATAACGGAAAAACTTCTACTATTTCTTCAAACGTCCATGTTCACATAACGATCGCTTATGTCCATCCATCCATCCATCTATCCACCTATTGATCCATCCATTCAACCGATTCTTTCCATACTTCGTTCGTACTACGTTATTTATTATTTTCTCTGTCTTCGTACGTACTTCGTTCTATGTCTCGACTCTTATGTCACAAGGCTCAATTCTGTCAGGTAAAAATTAAATGCACACAAAATAACCAACTTTTCCTACATTGATTTTGTAAATTACTTGTTTTATGAAACAACCTTAAGTTTACTTGTTGTTTTCCAAACATTCAAACATGTCAGCAAGCATACTCGTAAACTTCTTGTCCATTCCAACTGAATTGTACGTCATTTTATACACGTTTAGTTGTACAAAATACATACATATCGCATTATTTTAACAAAAACGAACACAGAAACTCATCAACTTTTGAGAAACAATCACACTCTCATTCAGGGTTTTTACAGTTACACAGAACAGTACAGGTTTCGGTGTCTGTCCGGTATACTGCAGTTCGTATCAAAGGGTGGGCCAGCGGCTGGTTTCTTTTTGAATGAAATAATTCATTAAACAATTCAAAATATCATATATTCCCTATATTTAAATCAAATTCTTAAACCGGATGACCTCATTATTAAGGAAAAAAATTAAAACTGATAAACTAAATTAGAAACTTATAGTAAATATTAATTTTTGATTATTAGTAATATTCGAATATTAGTAATACAGTTAAATTTATTTTATTATTTCAAAACATTTAAAAATTTCCGCAAGTTAGGAAAAATTAGTGATAAAGTTAGATAAACAATCCAAATAACAAGTAATAAACTACGTAGTTATTAGCTTCGAAGTGTAGACGAAATACATGTTTATTTGTCACTCTCACACAAACACTCTCACCATAACAAATAATCCTACGGAAGGTCACGTAAATTGACATCATTGCCTACAATCATCATACAGTTCAAATCATACAACAAATATTAAAATCTCAACAACAAGAAAATCAAACAAAAAACGAAAACAAAATAATATTGTAAATGTGTTTTATATTAATTAAATGATTTAACTTCTACTCGTATATATATTTTAGAGCTGTTATTGTTGTTGTTGCTGTTGCTGTTACGTTATACGAACTTCTTTTTCTATCTTAGTTATTTTAAATGTTAGTGCGTTACTCTTATTATTATTTAATAATTCATTTACTCTATTAATTATTTCATTATAACACGAAGAATTCAATAAACTAGATACTTAAATGTTGAATTGCGGAGTATGCAACGGAAAAAGCATCCATCCAACGAGTTCATTCATCCAAGCATTTAATCGTTCATTCATTCAACCATTAAAGGCTCATTCATTCAACCATTCAACCGCTCATTCACCCAAGCATTTAACCGTTCATTCATACAACCACCTATCCATCCATTTTTCATGCCATCCTAGTTAGTTATCTGTTCCTAGCAGTAAACATTATCGCAACATAACATTAGCTGCTCAACTTTGCAATCACTGTCACTGAGTTCGTCATTATTTGCATTCGTGTCCAAAATTGGACAATCTTTATCATCATCGCCACTTCCGTTTTGGGTCACTTGATCTACGCTTTTGCCATCCATCTTCATATACGTATTTCTCTATAGTTTCTAGCGTTTAGTTTGCTTGCTCTCCTACCTCTGTCTCATATCTGCTGTCATCCATACCTAATTATAGTCTATAGTCTGTAGCCATATGGCCATAGCCATAGCCTAGCGTCAGTTACTGTGTTTATGTTAGCAACCAGTTGTTTTGGTTTAATTCTACGAACACCCCGACCCCGATTAGTTTCTTCTCTCTTCTCTAAACTTTTATTATTTCGAGCTTTTCTTGTGTTTGTTTTACCAATCACACCACCGCACAAAACAAACAGTTTTCTTTTCTCTCATTTTAGTATTTTATTACGTTTTTTTTAATATAATCATTATTCTTCTCCTCCCGCTGCTCATGCTTACACTTGGGAAAAAACAGCTCGTCCAACCTTTTTGAATCTCAATTTGAATTTAAATTCATTGAGAGCTCAACCAACGAAACGTAGGTGGAATGATCAATGCAAAGAAATCATTGAATTTATCGCCATTTAAATTTAAACATTTAACATGTTATAACTTACCACTTCTTCTATTCATCTTTGGTTAATCCACCAAATAGCATCTCCAGCTACGGGCAAATTGATGGGTCTTCGTATGACCACTCTGCATGAGGAGCCACTAGGAGGTCATCGCTCGTTAGCTGAGGAGCCCGAGGACAGTTTGAGTGATTCGGAATACGTTGCGACAGACTACGAAAATGAGAAGAACCAACGAAATAACATGAGCGCCAGATCGCGTCTTACTTCGTCCAAAACAATGGATTCCTTTATGGATGTCAGCACTCATTCGAACCACAACAACAGCTGCCTGAGCTATACATCGGGTGCCAACACGAATCTCAAACATTTGGCCGGTCTAGCAACTCCGAGTATGAGTTCTTCCACATCGAGTGGCTATGGATCTCAGGTGGTAACAGTAACAATTTGATTGACCTTGTTTCACAATTGAAATTGTATTGTATTTGAATTGTAGGCGGTTTCATGCAGCAATTTAACCAACGATGACATCGTCTCGATGCGTTCAATGAGCATTGATGAGACACCAGGTAAGATACCATAATATACCAGATTCTGGCTCTGTAATCAGTAGACTTGAGCTCAATGACTTTATTATCTATTAACCAGATTTTGAGCGTATTAACTCGCACTCACCGCCCAATAACGGACTCAACTCTAACGCAAATCGTCAGGCAAGATTTAATCCTTTCTTAAAAGATATGCCAAAATCCAACAACCAACAAAACCAGTCAATGAACGCACAGCCAAAAACGGGTCAGGAGGCAATGGAACAAAATATGGAGCCGCCGCCACCAACAACAACACTCACAACACTGGAAACAACGTCCAAACCAGAGCTAAACAACGAACAACATCAACAACCACAAAATTACGCTCTCGCTCAACACAATCACCACGCAATTTCCAGCGGAACTACAGCTGCTTACAATATGGATTCCGATCATCTGCTATATCAATCAGAAAAACATCCATTAGTTGATGAAGTGGCATTGAAAAACAACAACAATTTGAGCCACGACAGTAGCTCAGGGCATGTCATGACTGCAATGGCCAATCAACAAAATGGGAACAATGAAATGAGTGTCGACACCACAAAAATCACCATTGAAAAGGGAGGAGAGGAGTTTGTCGAAGACGGCTTGGGTATCGTAAAGACACAGCTTCCACCCGGTAAAGTGGTGCGCCGGAAAAAGACTCCACCCGCTGCTGGTGGAGACAACATCATGTCAAGTAGCGCCATAGCAGCAAACTCAGTCAACAATAATTCAGCAACAACAACCACACGTCCAAATGCTCTACAGCGCACTTCTCTAGCTAAAATGGAAGGTTTAGCCATTTCAAATGATCGCTTAGATGTTTCCATGACGAACAGCCTGGAAATCGAAGGTCCGTAAACAAAAAAGGAAAACAAAGAAAGCCCTTAATAAAGACGAAAATCATCTCATCAGATCATTTGTTCCTTCTCATTTCAGACGAAAGCAAAGACATCGAAATTTCTCTACCCGATTGGGTTGTCGTAGGTGAGTCCGTGCTCATTCGTCCCTACAACACCAGCGGTGTCATTAGTTATATCGGAACAACGCACTTCCAAGCTGGGCCCTGGATAGGCGTTGAGCTGGACACACCAACCGGAAAGAACGATGGTAGCGTCCAGGGCATTCAATATTTCCAGTGTAAGCCAAAACATGGCATTTTCGTGCGTTACGATAAACTTCTCCTGGATAAGCGCGGCAAAGCGATGCGCGCCTACAAAGCAGAGAAACATATTAAAGGTGCAAAACCATTTATTTTGCTTTCTTTCAGTAATATATCTGTTGTAATATTCATTCAGCTCAAGATGGATCAATGACACGATCCAAGAGCCGCAACGACACTCTGAATACCCTGGGTACAGCGCGCAAATGATTGTATCCGCAATGTTCGCATCAGTTGCGTAGCAGCAGCAGCTGGGCGAACTGTAAACATTCAGGGGCAGTGACGATGACGACAACAGCGATGACCACAATCACCCCTACAACGGGCACCCCTACAAGAACATGCACAAAATTATCACGACCAACAGTCACCACGCAAGCGAACAACAAAAACAACTCGACACGAACCCAGAATCGTCGTTCAACCGCTTTTTAGAAGAATGTATTTAAAATTCCGAACGCGAACCCTTTCGAATTTCTTAAAGATTGATGAATGGATACAATTTTATGCCAAAAAAAATTGCCGGCCACCCTCTTGCATAAGAGATCCATGAAAGAAAAAACCACAAAATACTAACGTAATCCTAGTAGAATATCCAAAGTAGTTGTAAATCTACTTTAAAGTATTTACTTATCAACTGAACGGCTGCATTTTTAACTGAATGAGGTTCTAAAGAAACCAATAGGAAACGAAAAACGAACGACGAACGATGCGAGTTTGTTTTTACTTAACTATATTCAGTAAACACAATCTCTCCTTTAAAATCAATTTTAGTTGTTCACGCAATAAACAAGCAACTAACGCTGCTCAAATAAACAGCGCTTTGAAAAGTAAGCAAAATAATTTCTAAGGCTAACATAAATTGGACGTATATAAATAAACTCTCAATATTATAAACTTGATACTAAAAAACTGCACGCAAACTTTAGTTATGTTTAGTTAATGATAACTTATAATCATCAAGTTCCATAATTGTATTATTTTGTGCTTTATTCATTTAGAGAGAGCTTTTGCTTAATCTTTATATTATTTTATATTTATAGATTCTATTTTAATAGTACATAATAAATTATAAATATTATTATAATAGTTATTATTATAATTATTATTAGTCATTATTACGTATACAAATTAAGTTTAAGCTTGATGATTAACTGATGTGTTAAAATTTATTGATTCCATTTTAGAAGATGTATAATTTTTTTATCATCAACAGAAATTTAGAAATTGTAAACTTTATTTGTAGAATATTTGTTCCTGTCTAATAGTTTTTATTATTAAAGACGGTACATAAGAAAGTCTATGCTTTTTCTTGACCGAATATTATACTTTTCCTTGATCAATTGTGATGCTTTTTTACAACCAACATTTTATTGTTGGTTACATATGACGAACATTTGCTATTTTTATATAATTGAATGTATTTCCGTTCACATTTAAATTTAAATTAAATACATATCTATATATATATGTATATACATATATAAATATATATTTAATCCGTATATTTGTTTATTTTCACCCAACAATAAGTTTTGTATTATATAAACAACTTTATTTACATTTGTATTTTATGTATGTATGTATAAAATAATAGCTCATTTATTATTATGTCCCTAATTATAAAATACGTTCTTGCAATTTTATTTCGCATTAAATAAAATCAAAAATTATGTATTTTGTGATGTACAACGTAAAACTTCAACGATTTAAGTATTAGAATTAGAAAAATGAAGCAGGTCGAATGTGTATAAAATCGACAAATCAGTTTGTTTTTCGAAATATTGAAATATTGATTTACAATCGTGATTGAAATTTCTTTTTATTAGCATTCAATTCCAAGGTTGATTATGTCAAATATATAATAAATTATCAACTTCAAAGCGATGCGCCGCGTTTCTTTCTGTACGTTCACTTTAAAGTTTTCACTCTTGCTTAACATTTTTCTAGTTTCATTGCTAAATTTATTTTTCTTTCACTTTTATTTTATTAGGTTTGTGATTGTATTTATTTAAACCTTTGCTTGCCTTCAAAATTATATTTAATAAACACTTAAATATAAATGTGTACTATGTACATCTAAATTATGGTTTGAGTTATTGATTTGAAAACAAAATCTTTTGTTTTACTTTACTTTTCAGTGCAATAACGACAAAAAGACAAGACTTCTATTATTATTAATAATGCATAAATTAATTTAACACTATTTCTATAAACTCGAAAGAAGATAGTCAAAAAATAAAATAATTTCAACTCGTATCGTCTAGATTGTAGAACACTTACATAGATTAGAGCGTTGTTATAATAAAAAAAACGTTGTGAGTGCAGTCTTGTAGCTTTTTTCAACTCAAACTACATTTTAACATCTGAAGGAAACAAATTAACTTGCTTAAAATAATCAGTTTCGGTTGTGATTCTTTCTCAGTCGTGATGAACGACTGTTAACTTTAACAGTGGCAATATAATATTTTAGCATAACGTTTTAACATAGTATATTAAGTAACAGCTACAATTTTCTCTCTTCGTTAACAGAATGTTAACAACGTTAACGAATATTTTTATTCGAATTGTTTATTGGAATTTATTTGTATTAATTTAGTTTTGTGTAATTTAATAAAATCTAAAATATTAGATATTGTTACATTATTTTTAGAATTTATTAAACCAACATTGAAGACTATATTGAGTTTATTAATGTTTCAAATCGTATTTAACTTTCATTTAACTGCCATCACCTTTAATTGCAATAACTACTGAGACGAGTCACTACCAATAAAAAATATCTTCCAATTGAAATTCATTAGCATTTCTTTTAAACGTTGTTCATTCGATGTTCTTTTAATAAAAACTAATAAACTAACTTAACTTAGCACTTTATTATGTAGCAAAAAGAAAGCAATAACTGCACTTAGTTTAGACGTGTCTAGAATGCAATTAGAATGTAGTGTATATTGTAAAAACCTTGTTATGTGGAGGAGGAGGAACCGTATACAAAACCAATGAAAATACAATAGATACAGCAAAACAGGAAGAAAACGAAAACAAAGGAAAGAAAGGAGAATAGAAGCAACTAGATTCAAAGTTAAAGTTTATTCTAATTATTAAAATAACCAGAAAAAAGAAACAACAAACACTTCAAAGAAAGCCAACAATTAAATCCGACCTGAAACGAATTACATGCATGCGACATTCTACGGGTGACGTGCATCTCTACACATACATCCAAACATATACTATATACATACATATACTATATACATATACATATATACTACTTAAAGTTACAACAACAAAACAAGCAACCAAATTTACGTAAGTTCTCCATCCAAAATTATGTCTGAGATAATTGCAAATTACAACAATAACTAACTTATTGCAAATTTACACGAATTACAACAAATTCAACAAAGAAGCGAATTCAACAAAAAAGAAAACCAAAAAACACACAACCTTATTATGTGTAAAAAGTTAAGAAAACTACGATTTCTGAAAAATTTAAGTACGATAAAATTTTCTTGAAATTTCTTAAAACTCACAAAAATACCCGAAAAAGGTTAACAAAGAAACAAGAAAGAAAACTAAAGAATGTTGTATTTATTATGTACTACTCTATATTTTTGAAATAAGTTTTATTCCAGTATTCATTTGATTTTTCGAAATGATTGCATGAAGAATGCGACACAAAAACGTCCAAAATTCATATTAAAAAACGTATTAAAATGAAAAACGATTAAAATAAACACATTTTAATAATTTTATATTTATACATACTACATTCTTATATACAAGAATCTTATTACAAAAAAAAAAACTTACAATTCTTATATACAAAAATAACAAAAAACAACCGCAACAGCTACAAAAAGTAGCAATCGATAAATTACATTATTATTACAACAACAACACGAAATAAACTTCAAACTCTATTTAACATCTTAATTTAACAAAAATTAAAAAGGTTTTTGAAAGCGTAAAAAAATACTGCAGCAATTTTTGTTACAGTCCAATAAAAAAGCGAGATGTTTTGACCACTTTTTTAAAGGCTTCATTAGAGCACAACTAAAAAACAAAAACAACACACTGCACTTTAGAAAAGCTGAACTTTACTAAATAATCATGGCTTAAAAACGTTGTTAGTACGTATCGGAAGTTAGCAACACTAACAACAAAAACCAGTAACCAATAACAACAAGAGCTAATCACAAGATACTTTATCGAAAGAAGAGAATATAAATAATAATAGAAACCAGAATATAATAATAAAAAATGTATGGAAAATATTGCATTTAGAAGAAAAAAGACAAAAAAGAACTAAAGAAAATATATTAAATAATAAAACTTAATCTTTAATATTTATTAAAGAATCATCAGTCATGAGCTTCTTAAGATTGAGTAAATAACAAATAAAATATACAAAAATTAGCATTGCATGATATACTAAATTAAAACAAAAACCAAACGAAAAAACACCTTAAAACTCAACAACAACAACAAATACAGCCACTGCAAATCGTGCTCAAAGCCCACACAGGAAATACACACTCGCACCGTTAACCTATATTTTAACCCGTTAGCGTATGCGAAGTTTTTTCTGAGTTTTTTCTCTTCTTAATGTTCCAGAATTCGTAACTTCGCCGACGACTAAGGGTTAAACAAAGCGAATAACAAGTGAGCGAGTCCAGAAAACAAATAAACAAACAATCCGAATAAAATCTCCAGCAAAATCGTAGCTGGCACGTAAAAAAAAGCGTACCTTAAAAAATTACATGAAACTTATTACAGAAAATTGAAGAACAGCAGAAAAAAAAATACGAATTACAAAAAATAAACATCAAGTAAAAGAGATTATCTATATTTATTCGTGGTTAATGTAAAGAAAAAGCTGCAAAACGAAGTTTTTAAAACTATTCATCTTGAAAAACTATCCGTTGTTTTAGAGAAAAACTGATTAGTTGCTGCCATTTCTAGACTTTATCTAAAGCGAAATGTTAAGCAAAAACAAAGCTAGACTCTTCAAAACACACACAAAGAGCTACACAACATTTAACAACAACAACAGCTCGAAAGTTGCATGCAATATATTTTCCGTCGATTAAAGCAGATATTTCGTGCTTTTCAAAAAGCTTACAACTCATAAAATGTACCACAGAACATGGAGAAGGAAAGCTTCCAAATATTATTTTAAATAATTTTCCTCTTTTTATTTTTTTACCTTTTTTTTATTCGTTTTTTTATTTTTGTACATTTTTTGAAAACCTTACCTTGTTAAAAAATAAATAAATAAGTTTTAAATTTTTTTATTTTTTTTAAAAAATTTTAAAATGCCTTTTATTCTGTATTCCTTTTCTTAGTTTTTTACATTTAAAACATTTCTTTAAAGTCGAGTCAAGTAAATCAACTTCGAAAACAAAGAAATTTGAAAGAATTTTGAGCAAAAGATCTTGAAGCTTCTGGCAATCTGTTGTTGTTGTTTTCGGGATTAAATGATGACATTAAATAATAAAAGTTCTATACTGACAAACAGATTCATTTAAATATATAATTTTAGAGTAACTTTGAAGCCGACTTTCAGCTACACTCTGTTCCACAATGTAACCTCGCACACATACACACACTCACACTCTCATATACGAGTATATCACCCTCAGCTCCCAATTGCAATAGCAACTTTTTGGCAATTTTAAGCTTTTCTTTATACTAAATAATAATTAAGTGTAAAAAAAGGAATAAATTATTACTTAAATAAAATTAAAAAATACAAAGAAACAAACAAACAAGTATTAAATGAATTATAATATTGCAATAATTAATATATATATACATACATCTATGTATATGTATATATACACATACATACAAAACATATATTAGAAAGAAACTAACAACATAAACAATCTTTAAAGAGAAAACAATTTATTAAACTCCAATTTTGATGTCTTAAAAAGAAGAAATGCAAAAAAAACAAAATAAGAAACATTTAATTGTACTAAAAAAAGAAATAAACTAAATAAATAAAAGTATTAATTATACAAGTATAAGCTGTTGTTTATTACATTATATATACCTATTTATAAATTGGACTTACTGGGTAAAGACATCAAATAAGAACAGATGAGCTGAAATAGTTTAACAGATTTCAATACAAAGACCAGACCACTTTCACTCTAGGAATAAAAATGAGCCACCAGGAATTCCGTCCTAGGATCATTAATCTTAGAGGAACTTCTATCTACTTTTTGCAGGATCGTTAATTTTGGGCTGCTTTCTAGATTAGCATGTCATTTTGACAGTTTTATATAACTCCCACAAAATATTCGCCTAATGCAGTGTATAATATCTGAAAATGGTTATTTATTGGTCATCTACTGAGATATTACACAACATCTAGACGGTATTACCTGGTAGTAGTCCCTTCAAATGCTTCTGTTTATTCTCGAGAAAAGCAAAGTAAAATTTTGCTTTGACTTTGTAAATTGTTTTTATTTTACGATAATACAAAGAAAATAGCACTATGAGTTGATACAAACTGAAAGGTCATTCAAGTGTTAAACTTCTAATCAACTTCTACTCTCTTCTTACAAAAGAACAAATATACAAATTAAATTTATTAAGGTCAGTCTTACAAATTAAAAAAATAGTATAATAATAGTAATATTATTCATATACAAAAAGTGACACTGAGTTTTTATTCAAAGGTTTTTGCAATACTTTTTATTATTTAAAATTTCCAGGGTACAAAATTTAAGTACGAAGATTTTACAGACAACAATAAATTGTATTTGTTTATATTAAAGTATTTATTATACAAAATATTAGCTATTTAATTAAACGTTAGTGTCTTTATATACATTCTTCCATCATACAATCCTCCGTTCTATAAAAATATAAGGAGCAGTTTTCTTTTTTTACAAAATTTATGCATGAGATTAATATTAGTGATGTTGTCGTTATTATTATGCACATAAATATTTGTATATGTATATATAAAGGTATTTGTGTATATTATTGTATATAAAATATTTATCATATATGTATGCATATGTGTATATATATTTGTGATCATCAATATACATAAATGATGAATATGCAAAACAAAACAAAAGCAATATAGTACACATGACTGAATATCGTAGTTTATAAAACACCTATTTAATTTTTACATTAATTTATAATGATGTGTATTATGACGATGTGCAGAGAGTTCTTCCGTTATAAATATTTATTTAAATAGATTGAAATTTATATATAATAGGAAATTTAATATAGGAATATGAAATTTAGCCAAAATATATTAATTCATTGAGTTCATTATGTCATCGTTCTTCATCATTATATGAAAATATATTAATTATTTCGAGTTACATATGTTTATTTACTTTAGCTAGAAACAAATAGATCCTAGTGTTTCCTACAATATTCTATAAAACAATATTGATAAAAATATAGCAAATTATTTTACAAATAAGTAAATCATTTTTATTAAATAAAAATTGTTTACACAAATCTAACGACCTAAAGATTCAATCAATAAAATTAGAATAACGAAGAAAAGAATGAAATTAAATCGCCTTAGCAAGTTTTTAGCTAAGTTTTCTTCCTAAGAATTCTCATTATTTTAAATATAATTGACTAAAATTTGCTGTTTTCTAAAAAATAGCTTTTTCAACTCTTCAATATGACTAAATAGCAATAAAAGTAACCTTAAATAAGATAAGATAGATGTTCCAGAGCCAAACCATTTACAAACGATTTACGAGCGATTTGCAGTTTCGAAATCTTTAAATGTATAACGCTATGGAGTCGAACTCATACCACCAGAAATAGAGTCGAGTTTAGGATTCGTGTTTCGTTTTATAACCGTGTTTGTAAATGGTTTGGCTTTAGGTGCTGTTTTATGTCCGAAACAAAAAGTTTACTCTTGCCGTTTACTCTTGCCTATAATGCTCTGGAACATCTATACGATCTTCGCAATTTTGGAGAACACTGTGACGACTGTTTGGACACTTTACCAGCTGGAAGTACCCTTCCTTATGTACGCATCAGTGTTTGCTGTCGCCTTGTTCACTGTTATTATGCAAACTAAACTCATCTTGAATGTATTTTGTTTCTACGATTATTTGTGCTATGCCGTATAGTAACGCGACGGTACAAGCGAGCAATTAAAAGAAATAAACCGACCGTTAAAAAAAAAAAAAAAAAAAAAAAAAAAAAAAAGAAACTTTGTTTACAGTTTGAACCAAAAACATTAACAAGTCAAACAATTCATTTTCACTTTATAAGTAGAATTAAACTAGGCATAGAAAACAATATAAATCTGTATAAATATATATGTATAGAATGCTAAAGCATTGTATATCTTAAAGAAATATACATATATTTACGTCTTGAAACATAAATTTTTAGTGTAAAAGTAATGTTATCTACTAATTTTGATTAAGGTTTGTATGCTTGTATTGCAGTAAAATAAGAGTCTAGTCAAGTAAGGAAATTGTTAGATGTATCAGCAGTTCGTTTTATCAGACGTTTTTATCTGATATTTTTTATCAGAAGTTTTATCAAAGGTTTTATTGAAAGTTTTATCAGGCGTGATCTGAGGTGTTTCGTGGAAATTATCGAATAATTTTAATGTAAATGATCGTTTACATGGCAGCGATGACAACGATGACGCATCGGTTCTGTTCAATCGTGTTCAATCTTCCAGCGCTGAGTTTCGCTGTCCTGATGACACGTAGTAACAACAACATCATCCATATTCTTAAGGCCTCGATGATCCAAGCAGAGACCTGAATTCACGTGTACAAATCGCTCATTCTCGTAGTTCCACTGTTCGTTGTAGTCATCGTTATCGAGACACGCAACCATCACCACAACGTGCGGTGGCGCGGAATCGCTTTGCTGGACTGTGGCACAGCTTAGCTCGTTGCGTAGCACTTGACTGTTGGTGAAGGAGAAGAACTGTGACTTAGATAAGGGCTTCCCACAATTATAGAGGCCCAAATTATATGGCTTCTCGTTGTTTTGAAGTAAGTCGTCAAGGCACAAATTGCTGTCGACAGCTTTTATTCTATCGTTCGGAAAAAGCGTTTGTTTATTAAGTCAGTTCAGTTACTCTAATTCACTAAAACAAACCTGCCGTAGTTGATGACGTTTTTCGTGGGTACAAATTTCTCAGGGTAAATATTTTTCAAATACCAATCGAAACTCTTGCAGCGTAGCTTCTTGCGCAACATTACGCGATGCGTTACGTCGCCAATATCGGGATGGAACTTCAGATCGGGACGATTCAAGAAGAAAATGTTGACATAATCATCCATCCAGACGAGTGCCATTCGTGCTGTGTTGATGCCATGCGTATCGCGATCGTTAGGAAACCTGAATTAAATTTAACAAAATCAATTAAATGCGCCATTCAATTAAATTCGCCCAGATTATTCATTCGACATACTTGTAAGGATGGAAATCTCGAAACACATGTCCAACTCTCGAACAAGGCATGGTTTCGATGGTTCCACCGCACTGCCAGATTCGAAAGGACATCTCCAAGTTCTCACCACCCCAGCCATCCATCTGTACAAAGTTAACATATATTTAGGGATTAATTCAATTGGTTAAATGAAGCAAATGCTCGATTAACTGACCTGTTCATCATAGCTGCCAATTTCCCAGAAGTAGTGGCGATCGATAGCAAACAATCCACCAGCCATGGTTGGACTATACGCAGGGCAGGTTTCGCGAACGTGTTTGCATTCCTTCTGCTGGCGTTTCTTTTCGCGTTTCGATATATTGATCCAGTCAAAGTGTCCGCTCCACTGAAAACCTCCCACCTGGAAGGATTTGTAGCCATTCGTGCTGTACTGGAAGTCCTTCGAATCGATGACATCAATAATGGGCACTAAGACACTGGTGCGGGACTCTCGTATGCGATCCAGCAATGGCTCACACCAACCTATATTCGCCTCGCAATGAGCGTCCAGGAAAATAAGGACATCGCCGGTAGCGATGCGAGCGCCAGCCAAACGGGCGCGTATCAAACCCAATCTGTATTTCGAACAAAACAAATGTTAATAAACAGGAGAACACAAAATGGATATAAAATCTGGCAATTTTCCTTTATCACTTACCGGCTTTCCAACCGCAATACTTGCACCTTGCCATTGGTAATGCGTGTCTTAATGTAATAATCGAGCTTGTCACCGAGCTCCACGTTCGTGCTGCCGTCATCGACCAAAATAATCTCCTTCAAAACGCGTTGATTGCAGGTGTTTAGTGTGCTATGAACGGTGCGCAACAACACGGAGTACGGCTCGTTGTAAAATATTATGATGACGCTGGTTGTCGGCAACGCTGCTACATCGTAGCGCTGTTTCAAACACAGCGGATGGCGGGAATCGGGCACAGTGCGATTATACGAAAGGCGCTCGCTTAACACCTCATTAAGGGCAATCTTCTTATAAATAGCGTCGGCAAGTTCCTTGTCCGTGCCATGCAAATGGACGGCTTTGCCCTCATTGCCCAGGCCAGGCTGTTGTTTCTTCAAGTCAAGAAGTATAGACAACTCATTCAGCTCGCTGTTATCCTGTGCCGTCTGCGGAACATTTGGTGCTGGGATCTCGTTGTCTTCCAGATCTTCAACTTGGTTGTCCTCCACCTCCTCCCCAGCCGTTAACAACACGTTCTCCTGTGGTAGCTTATTGGAGCCTTCCCAGTTATCATTCGTTTTTCTGCTTGTTTTCAGCGCTTGATTGCGTGAATGAATTCCAAGCGGACGTTGCTGTTGGCTTTTACTTGCATTCAATGCATCGTCTACGTTCAGCACTTTTATATAGAGCGTAAGGCAGAGTGCCACAATGGCAAAAATTATAAGTTTCCCATAAAAGGAGCGGAACCTTGGCAGCATTTTGTTTTTCTAGGAAGTTTTCTCAATGAAATGGTGCAAAGTCGTGCGACTGCAGCGTCAATGTTCGAATTATTCGTTCTTGGATTAACTTTTATCATTAGCTTAATTATACGTTTAACAACAGTATAGATGAACAACACTTGGCACTAGTTCTAGTCGTTCTATGTATGGCACAGAGTTAGTTCGATGACCGCACTGCCACTAACTGAGTTAGTGATGTGGCTAAAATCTAAATTTTGGTTCTTCTTCATTCCAGAATCAGGCAATCGCTGCCGCTTATGTTTGATGTTGCTCTGACTTTCATCTAGTTTTTAATTAGATGGGATTTTTAGTATTCGGAAAAATAAGCTCTCTTCTTCATCAACATCTCTTTTTTCAAACAACACACTAATTTTCCAGTTCAGTCACAAAAACAACAAGCTAATCAAGTCAAAAATTCCGTTATTTGCCCGTCGAGCAGGTTGGTTGCTTGGTCTTCGGCTATCTGTTGCTGTTAGTTTCACGCTTCATACAGCTCTCGTGACACTAGTTGCTGTTAGCTGCTTTTTCTATTATTGTGTTACTGCGACTATTTATCCACATTTTTTTAATTTACAGATTGTTTTATAAAGGCTAGCGCGCTCTTAATCATAGTTGTCTCACTTTTCTACGCTGGTTCAATCTGAGCTGCGTGCCAACACAAAACTATACACTCTCTTTCAAAACGAGTTATTTTATTATTTCCAATATTATTGGCCAAGTGAATGAAATAAAGATTAACGTCAGAAGTTTTGTTGTTGTCGGAAAAGGCAGGAATCATAGAAAACAAGATACTAATATCGTTAAGGTGATTACACATCGCTTGTTGCTATAACATCTATGACCTTTTGCCATCTTCCTGGTAACTAACAGCCTTATAATGGAATACGTAATTTACTTTTTTCAAGCGTTTTTTTTTGCATTTATGCTCTTTCGTAGTTTTTTTAATTTTTGACGTTACTAACAAACAAAATACGATTATATGGCTTTTAATTATTCCCCGTTCATAAAACTTCTCGTTTTTACCAGCAGAGAACTCACTCAAGTTCTAGTTGAGGCATTTCCGTTCTGTTAAGCTATCAGTACCATAAACTCCACATATCTCTCTGTGAGCCTCAGCCGCTCTCTTGCTTTTACGCACATACAAAGTAAAATCTCTTGAATATGTTGATTTTTGTACTCCATATTCAAATCGACACTAATTTCAGCTGTAAATAAAAATACCCGGAATTTGGTTTAGCAGCAAAAAGCAAGTGAGTCAAATCCCAAAGAAAAAAAAAAGACTGACAGAAGAGTAACAAAACGAACATGACGCTATCTACTTGTGAAAACCGAAATTACTTTCTTGCCAACCCAATATATCACGCAAACTCTAAAAACGCTGCATTAATATCCGTCTAAATTTGTACTCATCACTTTATTAATAAAAAAAAACGATGTATATATATCTTAAATTATAAATAAATTATATTTATTTTAAATTTTAATTTATATTAATTCAATTAAATGAAAATAAATTTCACCAAAAAACATTGCTCTCTTCACTTAATGTACAGCGCGGTTATTTCTATTCGGCAGTAATGCAGTGCACGTTAAACCGATACTACAGTGCAGTAGATTTAAGCTGAAAGTGGTCCCAAATTTATTGGAAATATAATTCAGAAAAATATTTTTGGAAACAAACTTTATTTTAAAGTTTTTATTAAACAAAACCATATCACAATAACAAATGTAAAATGAATAATGTGAAAATTGTTGCTTGTCAAGAAAGACAAGTACCGTTAGTTTGCATCAGGTGGTTGTAATTTGTCCCAATAGGAAGCAAAATTTGACAATACTTTTTTAACCTCGGAGTATTTTCAAGTATTTGATGAAATTTTGAAGTTTGATTTTATAACTAATTGGAATGCAATTATTATTGTACAACTATTATGATTATTATCATATTATTACAATTATATTTAATAACTGAATTTATGAAATTATTTCTACATTTTTTTAAAATCAAAGTAGTAAAAACAAATCAAACGGACATAATAAGGGCACACATTTTGGGGATTCCTATTTTACTCTGATTTGAAATAAACTACAACCGAATACATTTTGTGTTGTTGTTTTTGTGACTTTTGGCTATTATTGCTATGCAATTTCGGGCCACATGCTGTGAAGTGGGTTGAGCCCAACAATTCTGACGCCATGCATTCGACGTCATCACTTTTCAACGCTATAAAATCGCCCACTCAGGCCAAAACAGACCCAAAGCTTTGGGGGGGATTACAATTATAGTTAATGTACCGATGTATGTGTGTGTGTGTGTGTCTGTGTTTGTGTATTTGTTTGTGACTATGTGTAACGTATGCTGTGGGTAGGCGAATGGTAACAACATAACTTAAATGGGGAAAATATGGCTTTATGACGATCCGGACGCCTTGTGAACAAAATTAATTCATAGCAATTCCTGGACTTCGAGCACTTGTGGGAGGGTGGAGACCCGCAGAACAAGCGTATAATGCGTGGTGAATAAAAAAGCCGCAGTCCGGAAATCAGTGGGTGGAACTGGAGCAGTCAACGCACGCTGCAAGGAGTTGGAGATGACAACGCTACCAGCTAAGTACTTGCTCCTTGCTTTTTTTTACACTCATTTTCTGCGTAGTCACTAAATTGCTCTCAATAATGTTATCATGGGCGTATAGCCGGATACACTTCGAGCGACCACAATGACCGACCGACCGTGGATGAGTTTTTTAGTGTGCTTTTTTAGATAATGTTTTTGCTGATTGTGTTGAGAACTCGGAGAAGAGCGAAGGGAACATTTGCTTGGTGTGTGTGCGTGTTTCAATTGAGCATCAGCAAACACAGCAGGGTGTATAAGCGAGTACGTGTTTATTTGTGTGCATGTGTGTGCATTTCTCCACATTCTTACAAGATTACTACTTCCGACGCGGAGTAGAACAAGAAGAAGAAGAAGAAACACGCTGTGTAAATTTATTATGTTGGCCGCTTAATGCACGCAATGAATTTTAAATCGTTACTCAATCGTTACTTAAATCGTTACCCTTACCTTCTTCTGCGTCTCCTTGTTATCCTCGCTTGCATCGTTTAAATCATTTAGCTGCTGATTAGATTCTGTGATAAGAAGTTGTCACTTGAACTCGTCTCAAATGATTTGTAATGTGAAGCGGGTGGCTTCCCTTCTCATCGGTATACGAAGAGCGACGAATAATCACCGATGACACCTGACTGAGTTCGTGTGAGTTGTTCGTGTACCTTGCCTATTGTTGTTGTTGTTGTTGTTGTTGTTTCCGAACTCGTAAAGTATAAATTGTGATGGCCACACACAGAGTGTGTTACACAGCGTGCAACTCTACGTGCGAGTTTTTGTGGCCAGGATATTAGAGTGGATTTCAGTTAATGACTGGAAGTCCTTCTTTATAACTGTTAAACGAATACGCTATCCTTTCCCAAAACTAGAAACGGAAAGACATTGAATGTGACACATCGGCTGCCTTAAGATGAGTCTAACGCGGTGAAAATAATTCTCCTGGTGTGTCTCCTGCCGCGTCAGGTTGGTAAAATTATTTTGTAAACTTACGAATTTTTGCGATTTATTATGACTTCCTTAATTCACATTTTGAACAAAGATGTCGGCAATGTCGACACTTCCTCAGTGCAGCCGCAATATAATATTTTCGTTGCAAGCATCAAAATATGGCCAGACATCCGGACACCCGTTTTTGATTTTCAACAATTTACTTGCGTGCACTCGTCACTATATTATTAGCTTTAATTACTGCGCACCATTCAAAAGTGACAAATTTTGATGAATGGCTTCCTTAACATTCGAAAAAAACCCCGACTTACGCAAGTGGTTCCATCAGATATGAAATTCGAAATCGTATCCTACGTTAGAAGAAACTCAATGATTTTGAGAGGTAAACAGAAAACAATTAAATGCCGCCAATGAAAAAAAAAAAATTTGTGTAAAATTTGACAGGCGAGCGGCGGCTGATCAGACAGAAAACGCAACTCGACTTGAATGATTATCAATAATAATATTTTTATTGTCTCTAATATCGTTGTCCCTCTTTCTCCCTCTCTCTATCTCTCTTTTTTCGGTGGATTATGTTTTCTTACTCGAGAAAACCGAACGACAGACAAAGAATTAAGACATTAAATCGTTTAACGAAATCAATTTGTATACAAATTAAAAATATGATGAGTTCTACGTGCTCATGCGGCATGGGAAATCGGAGAAATGCACCCATGCACCCGAACCGATTGTGCATTTATTCCCATTATTATCTTTGCTAATGAAGGAATCCAGAATTAATTAATTCATAACGAGGTGGATCGACAGTTCGTAAGACGGCGATCGTGGATATTCTCTGCAGTGCACGCTTCAGTGTCGCAGACAGCGGCTGATTAGCGATTCAGGTGCAGTCTGCATTTTTCGGATTTCTCTGGAAACCATGCTAAATACCAGACTGTGGGCGGATTGTGGCCAACAGACGCAGCCGACTGGCAGACCGACTGGATGGCAGGACGACTGTCTGGCGGACGGGCGGCCAGTAACCATCTGTCTCTCCTAATCTGTGTCCCACAAGTGTCCGGCTGCACCGACAAAGCACTGCCTCGATTTAGGCGCACTGGCTGTCGTTTCTATTCAGCGTTTCGTGCCAATATTCTCCGTATTCCTTCAATAGACATCACCACCGCTCATCTATTCACCGGCATTCGGGTAAGGAGGGATTCGGTGGATACCACAAGCTTAACTTGTCTTTCATGCCCATCACTCATGCACATGTCAATGATATTAACTCTGTAATATGTTTAAATGCGATAAACACGATCGCCAACATGCATTTCACGATTAAAAATGCACTTGATTTGCATATGAACGACGATGCATGCGTTATCGAGAATTTCAAGCGAACTACGTTTGCTTTAATGACTCAATTCGGCTTTCTTTTGACTTTGTGGAAACCGCCCGAAGAACTGATTAAAGAAGACTTTTACCGATTCATTCCAGGATTTGTTTGTTCTTTCTCCAGAGAAATGTGCCACCTCGTAAAGCCAGTTTATGCAACTTGTACATGATGTACATTTCTTTGATATCAAATTAAACATTAAAGGAGTCGAAAGCTTCATTTTCAGAAGAATCAGGAACAACATCATCCCAGCGTTGTAGCAGTGCATCCGCATCCGCATTCGTCATCACACATATTCTAAATCGTATCGTATATAAACTTAAATGTTCACTATATTTTCAATATGGAAATAACGATAATAATTTCCAATAATCAGCAGACAGCGGATTTCTAAACATATGTCAATGCAAAACCGGTTCAAATTTTAGTTGCTTTTAAAAAGTTGCAATATGTTGCGTTTGCTGTGACAGAGGAGGGCGTTACCACGCCTTATGACAAATTATGACAGCCCGCAATTCGTAATGATTTACGAGGTACTTTGTCGTTCCTAAAGTCTACACACGACGTCGATACACCGACAGACATCCTTTCATGTCGATGGACGAACATTTTAAATAGTGTTCCATAAAACTTTTAATAAAACGTAAAGAATATCGTAATTCTATTTGAAAATACCGAAAGTCTACAGCAGAAGCAATGCAGACCTTCCTCGGAAGGGGTGGGAAAACGTTAAGAAATCACTGATAATGCATATAAACCCTGAATTAAGCATGCAATTAAACCTCACATTTGTAAAAGCGTAATTAATGGTAAAGCAATGTTAGTCGTCAAGTGATCGTGGTGGGGGACGGAGGAGGAATGGAAAAGCGGCCGCAAAATCTATTTTAAATTTCCCACAAAATCACACACACAGCATCCTCGGAAACGGTTAGTGAGCAACAGCAGCAGAATCGGAAGCAAGGGTCGCTCGAGAACGATTGCTTCGTTCTCCCTGTTTTCGTAGAGTTGTTATGCTAAAGCAACAAAGTGCAAAGTATTTACGAAAAAAAACTGACTTGGAGGCGTGTCTCGACATAAAACTAAACAGCGCACAAAAGATTGCTCGCTTTTAGGGGTTGGAACGGCAACGCTGACGGATGCCGGATAAAATTGCAGCTTGTTAGTTCGGTGCAAATTGTTCACTTCCAGCACGCATCGCTTACAACTACTAAGTATCCGCTGTCTACAAGCGGCGACGAGTGACACTTAAAGGGATCGGGCGGGCGCATCGAGTCAGCCTAAAAGTGATTAAAAATGTTCTGTCAATGAATCAGTGAAGCCTTCCTCGATCCTTCCAACAATACTCTGTCTATGCAGCAGCTAATAAGTCAACCTCAGGTTCGACGGGCCGAGGAAGAGGCTCACATCGAACTGAGCCCCTCTAATGTGTTTAATTTAGCTGAATGGGCGTGACGCATACGACACCTGGAATGATTGTTTGTCGCTGTGAATGGCACTCATTCGTTCGTTCTCGCTCGGTTGCTTCGTCCCTTCGGTCGCATGTGCCTCCATTCGTCCTGCTGTTTGTTTGTTTGAATGAATGAATGCTCTTTTTTGACAAACTCGTTTTTATTTTCCTTGATTTCGTTGCTGTTGTTCTTGCTGCTGCTGTTGACTTTTGCTGCTGCGTTAAATTGTCGCAATTTGGTGCGTTAAATTGGACAATTCGTTATGGACGCGAAGTGCAGTTGACTCGCTTGGATTCGGATTGAAGAACACTCTAGTCTCAAGTGAAACGCTTGCAAATGCTTCAGCTGAAGATCAGCGCCATTTCACAGGCCATTCAGATGTTGCGAACGTGGTCAATTGAGTAAATGGTCAATTAGTTTGATTAATTGCATATAACATTATCGAGATCTGGTTACTTCTCTTGGAATAAAGGTTATTGAGGTAAAGCAAAGAGTATGCCGAACTTCTCACTCTCACTTTCCTCACATTTCACTAAAATCATTCTTCCCTCCTTCCTAAATAGATCTCAAACGAATTTGTGAGCCCTCTTCTATTAAAATTGCTAGTTAACATTGGAATGTAGAAAATATAACCATCGAAATGTTGCCGCTTTCGACTTCGGGGTCGCTTTACTACGACGAAGCTTTACTAAAGAGGTTTCCTTTGAATCCTATTATTATAATTATGAGCCCATGATTGTATCTTAATTGAAGAATGAATATATACCCAGGTATGGTACATATTCATATATCAATATATTTTTCTGTAAGTACATATAACCACAAATGTAAGTTTTACATCATCAAATTTTATTATAATATAACTTTCTTTTGGTTTTTTTTTTGTTTTTTTTCCTAATTCTGTTATATACATGAGTTTTTTTTCTTACATTTAATTTACTAATAAATATTTCGTGCTAATGCTAGAGCTGAGCCCACTGTAACTGAATTCGCTGTTGCTGCTGCAGTCGCCGCTGCTGCCATCAAAACAGCCGATGAACTGTGATGGCCACTGTTAATGTTAATATTGTTATGGTTGTTGTTATTATTATTGTTGTTGTTGTTGAGGTTACTGCTGCTTATGCTGATGCTGTTACTGTTAATCACACTCTGCCCATTGAACTTCTCGAAGCCACTGAGATCGGCAGCGATTTTCTTCCTAAGATCGGGCTTAGGTCCACTGAGGCACATTTTCTCCAGCTGCTGGTGTTGTGAACGCACCGCAAAGCGGTTCACATGCACTGGAATGGGGACGACTATTTTCGTTCCCCCACCGGAACCATTTCGGCCGAGGCCATGTGACGTCAGACCGGCTTTCACCCGTTTCCATTTGGCTCGACGATTTTGAAACCATATTTTAACCTGTAATTGAACATGTTATTGAAAAAACTTTCATCAAAACGTTTTTACACTTAATCAAATACTGAATAAAATAGTCTATAATTTTGTTAGTAGGTCTCTAAATTATTCTTACCTGAACTTCACTTAATTTCAAGCTTGTTGCGATCTGACTTCTCTCGGTGAGACTGAGATATTTCTTGGCATGGAATTCACGCTCCAACTCCAACAACTGCTCCGATGTAAACGCTGTACGTCTGCGACGCGACTTGGAATTCCCATTGCCACCGCCCTCGTTGGCGTTGTCTTTGCTGGACTCATTATGTGCCGAGTTGCCATCATCATCCGAGCTCTCGTCACTCTCTGAATGTGTATATCCTGAAAATGAAGGAAAAGTATTCAATATTGTGTCCCTTTTTTAGCGCAACTCCTAAATGGAAAAACGATTTAAGCACCGATTTAGGTACCTTACATTGCCATATATCATATATTAAAATTAACCGGACTGAATATTCATGTGTACGAGAATAGACTCCAAGAGACTATAAAAAGCTGACTTCATGAAATGTATGTACAGAAACCTTCGGGTTATTGACGATTCTCCCAACCATTTATAAGAAATGATGAACTAAGAAAATTATATCTTATTTTGAATACTGTCAAATGCATCCGAAGTCCATGATTTCCTGTCACTCTGCTGTGCCAGGAATTCACTGAATTAAGGAGAACATTTTTTTGCAGTATTTAATGGACTGCAGCAAAACTTGTGGCAAAACGCAACAAAGCCAACATAACAATCTCATGGACTGATATTAAATAAATCCGTTTGGAGTCTGAGTTCTTTTGCCATTTGATACTTCTTGTTATCAACGGAGCGTGGAAGCCAAATGGCTCATGGATGGCCTGAAAATCAAATGGACCGACCGAAGAGAAGTCGGTGCCTGTCGTCACCACAACCACTACAACAACAAGAAAAACCAGCATCCGCGAAGGAGGGAAGAGTGGAGAAACAACCCTCCGGGCAAATTCAATTGTACGCAAGTAAAAAACTCCCCTTCATAAGTTGCTGATTATAAGTTGGAGATGATACGATTTATATTTACAGATGAATGCTTTTTTAACACTTACACGCTCGAATTGAAAGTCAACTGATTTATTTATGACACAACAACAACTCATCATGAAACGCATGTCATTTTAGTCGAAGGTCCACAAAACAGATGACTGTAGAAATGCATTTAGAGTTGTATTCGTCGTTCACTTACAGAGTATACCCACTCCCACCCCCACCCACACCCCCACCAAATATACTATAATATATGGTTAACAACAACAACAACAATAACAACAACTGTTGCGGTAGAAAAACGACACTGAAAGCCAGTTCTCAGTTCTCCTTGTCGGACGTTGAGGCAGTTATGAATATTTAATTCGTTTCGCCTCTCTGCTGGCATTACAACACTGCAACAACAACAATATTAAAGGCAGTAGCTTTGATAATAATAATAATGCCTACAAATTGAATTATTATGCGTTGATAAATTGTGCTGCCGAGAAGAAGAAGAATGAGGGAAGACCGAGGAGGTAGCAACAGTATAAGCTAGAATCCTGTTGGCCGTCAAAGTCCGTTGTTGTTGTTGTCTGAATTCATGGTATACATCGCTAATTCATGAATGAAGTCTTTGAAAGCAGTCGTTGAACAGTTTAATTTTACCCTCCCCCTCCCACACACACACACAGTCTTAAACACACACACACACACACAGAAGAAGTGTCAAACCGTCAGAAAATATCAAAAGCAGTGCAAGAGTTGAGAATTTTGATTGACGTTTAACACTGGGACTTAAATGCTTTTATTCAAATCATCATAAATGTGAAAATCAACTTGGACACAGTTAATTTTGAAAAATCCGGAACGAATCCGCATGTTCTTTAATTCTGCAAGAAAAATCAGTGATATTTAATGATGATTTCAAATGGAAGCCGTCAATGGCCGCTATTAACTAATAAGTTTAGCTTGTTTTCGATTTGAGGATGTGGTGAAAAGAAGACGTCATTCATAGAGAAGAAGGGGAAGGAGGAGGATAAGAAGGAGGAGTAGGAGTTAGAGTAGAGTCCAGGTTGAAGATCTCCCTTAAAGCTTTTTTTAGTTTATTGTTAATATTCAGTATTTTTCAGATTTTTCATAACAGTTCCTACATGCAATTAAGAAGTTTTACACTAAAAACACGTTGGAAATCAGTTTTCTATGGCTTACAAATACAGTCAGTCAAGAATGAGTTTACACATTGAAAATAAACTCCATATTTAAAAATTCTTTTAGCAAACCAGAACTTTTTGGTTCTTTATAGGATTTTCGTTTATCAATTACCTTAAGTTGCAGTACTTACAACAGTTTAATGAAAAAAAAGCCAAATTTAATGCACAATCTACGAAATATGCAACAAAAATCATGATTACTCAGTTTTTTAACTGTCAAGTAACTCTTTTCACAACTCTTTTGTTGATTTAATACGTGTTGCTTTTACCATTATTTAGGCATTGATTTGAATTTTTTTCTGTTGGTATGTCAATTACTTATGCATTGTTGCTTTGCGAATACAAAAAGTTGAAAAATCGTGTTTTGTGGGGCTTTTTTTTTAACATAACGTTTTCTTAAAATGTCAGACAAAAGGTTATGTTTTGAAGTGATTCAGTTGGTTTATTGCAATGTACAAATGGGTAAAAGTGTGCCAGAGTTATCCGAAATGTTATCTGTAACACGAAAGACAATATATAATATTTTATAGTGTGAAGAAAACGAGGGAAGACTAGAACTGAAGTATGGAGGCGGCCGTAATCCTGAGTGAACTGAACGTGCAGAGCGCGTTATGACGAGGAAAATATACCAAACCCTCAAGGTTTCCACCAAAACGCTTGCACATCATCTCAAAGAAGAGTGTGGTGTGGTGTTTACCTAAATAATGGTAAAAGCAACGCATATTAAATCAACAAAAGAGTTGTGAAAAGTTACTTGACAGTTAAAAAACTGAATAATCATGATTTTTTATGCATATTTCGTAGATTGTGCATTAAATTTGGATTTTTTTCATTAAACTGTTGTAAGTACTGCAACTTAAGGTAATTGATAAACGAAAACCCTTTAAAGAACCAAAGAGTAGTACATATTGTTTTGCTAAACAAATATAAAAATGGAATTTATTTTCAATGTGTAAACTCATTCTTGACAGACTGTAGAATATGATTCCATTGTCATTTAAATTTCACAATTTTAAAGATTCTTTAACAATTCGAATTAAAAATTTTGTTTGGAAATTTGTAACGCCGCACAGTGGCCGGTTTTTCAACTTAGCGGCCAAAAGTAATCTTTTTCGATGTCACCGATTTCAAAATGGGTTAGGTCATATGAAAGTAGAAACCTGAGAACCTAGGGAGCCAAAAAATTACAGCTTTATCTTGATTATTTCATTAGTAACTATGCAATAAAAAACAGCTCTTTTTATTTTCAACTGAAATAAACACATTTTTTCAACTTTTCCCAGATTTAGATATCCATATCTCTGTCAATATTTCAGATATTAAGTTCCGGTTTTTTTTATTAAATTCTTGTTACAATTATTGTTACAATTGAGTAAAACTGTGGTATATTTATTACGTAACAAGAATTCCAGAAATGCTCCAAATTTGATTAAATTTCGTCGTATTTTGGAGCAGGACTTTTGTGCTCCAAAATGCTCCAAAACGAATTTTACACCATTGTAAAGCTGAAAGTTTTCGCTAACAGCCCATACCCATTTTGTTTGCATCGGTTTGCCCCACCGGGCGCTAGAGCCCATTATATGAGTCAAAGTCACACACTGCAAACGTTTTTAACATGTTTTCCGTTATTTTTTCTTCGTTAGTGTTATACTTTGCTTTCAAATTATATGTATATTTCAAAGTATGGAAAGGTACTGGGATAGTTTGCAGTAATTAGGTTTTTTTTACTTATCAGGTAATTAGCTCTTACTGCATATGTACTGTAAATGTGAACAGATTATTGCTTTCATTGGAAGAGAATTATGTGAAAAGTCTTGGCCTTTGTAAGTGATGTGATAAAAGATGTGATAACCGAAGAAGTTAGTAAAATTAGGAGGCAAATTGATGAACTTCAGCTCACCATGATTGATGGAAAAGTCGGACAAGCCTTAACTGATACTAAGGCATCCTCTAGCTGTATTATATACCAGCAAACCGCGAGTACACTAAGCCAAGAACCAGCAGATGCCAATTAGTCTGAGGAGGCATACGAATTCGGATTGTCGCCTCTTCACAATAGAATTCGTTTCTTGGAACATATACTGAAATTGGGCTATGATTTAGAATTCGGAGCAACAGGAACGGTTAGAGAAAATACAGTGAATAAGGAGAAACGGAAACTGAAAAACAGCCAAATACAGGAACAATATCGTGAAATAGAGCTAATAATTGATCAGCCAAAACAAGGACAGGGAAATGCAAATGATGGAAACACCGCTAGAAGATTTTTCTCAGATCCTGAGACGGCAGCTTTCATTACAGGAGTGGACGTTGAATTAATTAAGCGATTCAAAATAATAATAAAAGTTATAACATGCAGCAGAATGATTGATGCCAAAAAATTTACAACGAAATATATCCCTGGAGGAATATGCCATCAACCATTCATAAAATTCTTGAAATTATGAAAAATAGTATAAATTGAAATTATTGAAAATAGTATACTTCCATTTGGTGATCTTTCTGAAAAGGCACAAGAAAAAAAAAGGATTACAGATTCTTTCGTTAACACAACACAAGGAAAATTTCAAGATATTGTACCAATGAGGATCTACTTGCAGTTTTGCTGTGCACATCGGATCCATATATTTCAAATATCCGCCAAAAATGGAAATCTAGCTCAATCGAGTTAGATAGTGATGCACAAAATTTACTACTAGATGAGCGGAATTCTATCAATAAATGTTTTAAAAAAATTGTTTAATTTGCTTTACTTCCTTATTTATTACCTTATTTTTATTAATGTATTTTATTAATATGTTCGTTATTGATAATAAAAAGTCTTTAATCATTAAATAAGAGGAAACATATTATTTTTATAATCACTTTTTTGAGGATTTTAAGAAAATTAAGAAATAGTACGTACCCTGATTGAAACTCTCATATTTCTGGTTTTCACATTAAAGGTTAAGATAAGAAGAATCCAACAAAAAAACCCGCAATAAAATATTCCAAGAGGGTCAAAAGATATGGATTTTTGACCGCTAAGTTGAAAAACCGGCCACTGTGCGCCGTCGTTAGAGCGGATTGGGCAAGTGCGATAAGACTAACGCGACTAACACGATCTATGCGACAGTCGTTCAGAATGAGATTCGTGTTGTTAATGAATTCGAGGGCTACCGAAGTAAGCACGAGTAAGTGCAATGCGATTAGTTGTGTTAAATGATGCATGGGGTAATTTTTCAAAAACTTTTCTTTTAGTCGTTCGTTCATTCGCATGCGATTAACAGTGAAAGCTTATATTAATTCAATCTTTGTCAATTATATTGACAAAATTCATTGCCATCATTTCTCAATTGGGGATTCATGAAATTCAAGAATTGATGTTGGGTGAACTCTTCATATGTTCATACATATATTTTTATATGGCCACATTGCGGTGTTTTCACCAACGGTGGGACATTTTCTGTGATAGACAAACAAAGACGGCTAAAATATATGGAAATGTAAATAGAAGAAATCAAAACCAATCTGACATGACTAAGAATTTTTCTAATTCAAGACTCTTCAACTATTTCACCTTTTTCTAGATTACTAGAACACCACAAATTTGCACTTTTATGGACTTTTCGTTCTAGACGACAGCGTTTTCTCTTCGATCCGATTTTACTATAAGGATCGCACGACGGTGACTATTCATGATTCAAAAATGCGTAACAAAGTCTGTAAAGCATGTGGAAATACCACATAAAAATCGTTCATTTTGGTTTCTGCTTTTTCTTTAGCAATTTGGAAATGAACCACCAGAGCGTCAATTTAACGGAAAAACGCCGAAAACCATAAAACAAAATTAGCGTTAAAAACATACGAATCGTTCGAGGTCCATGATAAGGCTCTAAAACGTCCTGAAAGATTTAAGTTTCATCTCTGCGGGTTTTTTCGATACTGAAGTTTAATAACACAGAATAAATAGTATACTATTTAATAGTATACTGTGGTAATAACTAAAGCCTGTCTTTCCATGACTTCAAGAGAGCTCAATGACTGCAAAATGGCCAGTTTCTTTTAAATAACAGCAAATAAAAGTGCAGAAAGGTTAAAAGTTTCTCGATGTTACCTGTGTTCTTAGTATCCATATCCGTGCTATAGTTCTGCGGTGACATCGTCAAACTGATGTCGCTGCAAGAGTCACCACTGCAATCGAAGTCTTCATCGACACCAACATCAACGGCCGACTCGGGACTTTGCGGCCCCCGCCCCCGATTGATGGAAGGTCCGCAGTTATTTAAAAAGGCACCATCAACAGCATTCGAACCATTTGGCAGATTCAGCACCGATTTGGTCACGTTGTGTAGTCGCGCGTGGAGACTTAAATTCTGAACGTATTCACTGTTCATAAAGTCGGCCAGACGTTGACGTGGACCATGATCTGTGACAAGATTAGAGTGCGTGTGCGGTGGCGGTGGTGGCGCCGGCGGATTGTTGTCGGCCGTGAGCGGAACCGAGCCAATGTTGGGTAACAACAGTTTTTCGCGATAGTTATGATCCGCTGTCGGGTTGAATAGGAAACGCGGATGTATCTGGGGCTCGAATGGGTTCGGCATGCTTCTGGCGACATCATCGTCAATTAGCATTCCATGCGCCGACTTGACCGACGTCGGAACCGACGGAGCGCCCGCTACAACCGCACTTGCTTCCTTGGCGAAATTCGTTAAATATCCGCCGCTCGAAATCAGCTGCGACAATCGATCGTGGTTCTGTGCAAAGTAACCATGAATCCAAGGGTTGTAGAGTGAAGGAAAGTGACTGAGATCCAGAGCGGATGCAGATGTGGCGTCCATGGCGCGCGCGTTTAACTCCCTTTCGTCAGGCGGCGAGATTTCGAGGGCTTTCGAAGCATTTTGATTCGCGATCAAGCTTTCGATGGAGAAAGGAGTGGAGAACTTTGAGAATTTGGTGGCTGCACTGGTGGTGGTCGAGGAGCTGCTCTCCATTCTGAGGTGACGTGACACACGCGTTATTAATCGCTAATTGAGCGAGTACACACACTAACAATGACAACAACACGAAGCAGTACGTGAAATTAGATGCGTGGTAGTTCAAATGAAAGAAGTCAATAAAATCGAGCTGCTGCCAGCCGAACCGTTGCAACATCTGCGATGAACTAAAGTGGCACTCACCACGAAACCCGCAGCTGAGTCCGGCAACTCATCACGTAGCCATGACGTCGCAACACGCACGTCTCCACAAGAAAATCAACCAACCAACCACCAATGGTACACACCCGGATGGCTCCGCCTCCGGTCACATGAATCCAATATGGCGCATGCCAATGGGACAACACCAAACAGGGTTGCATTGAGGCACAACAGCACCTCGCATTGGTTGCACTCGCACACTTTCGTAAGGCACAATAAGAAAAAAAACGGTTAAATGTGTCTAATCAGCAAAAGTGTTGTTGGTATGTGTTGGTGCTTATATATTTTTCTTTGTGTGTGTGTTGTTGTTGTTGTTGTTGTTGCACTGACTGGCTAATTGCGTTCTGCTTGAATTGTGTTATAATGGGAAATGTCCAAATATAACACGCCCACTCATTAATGAGCGACAACGACAACGTTTAGATAAGTGACCAATTTGCAGGCACTCAACGTCTTTTGAGCATGTGTGTGTGTGTGTGTGTAGTTGGTGTTAGTAAGTGTGTGTGGACATACCTTAAGTCTCGCTAACTCGCCGGATATCATCGGTTACACATCGTTAGCCTCATGTTTCGCTAGCTAAATTTTTAATTTCTTATAAATTTTACGCTCAGATTCATGCTGCTTCACATCTGAGCGCATAATTTTCATAACTAATTATGTAAATAGCTCACATACACACACAGAAACATGCAAAAGCACATCCAGGACGCTGCGACGACTTCGTTGTGCCCCTCTCACTTGTGGGTTGCCATCCTTGTGGAGCGAAACGTGGAAATTAAATCATAATTAGTGCGGACATTCCAAAGCTTCCTCTTGATGCCTAAGTTCTATTGAATTGACGTCGCATGTTATGTTATCCGCATACGCTTGTATATGGATACAATCTTATAAGGCGTGGAAGTGTAAATATTGGAGCGACAACTCCAACTTTTAGAGTAGACAACTAACGAACACCCTACACTGTGTTTTAAGACGGGAAAGGATGAAAAATACACCGAAACTCGACTAACCATGATAATAACTGTTGTCAATTCATATAATCGAGAAGTTCATATAGCTAATTTAAAGGTATTGTGAAAAGAAGGTATTAAATTGTGAAGTTTCTATTTCCGATGGTATATTTAGGACTTTACTTACCCCCAAAGGTCGGTGCTTATTCGGGCGTCTATTATCCAATAATGAAAATTCGATTACTAATTTTTGATGGTATAGCGAATTGTGCATTCAGTATGTCGATTATGCCGACCATTAGTTGTTCTTAGAAATACTTTTTTCGTACAGCGCTGGATTACAGTCGTAATGCAGTTGAATAAATTGTAGACCATTTTCACGTTCCAGAATGTCAAGTATTTCTTTAACAAAAGTGGTATTAATAGAGTTTGCATGCAGTTCACAATGCCGACTAATATTAATTATATTCATAATTTATCGTACTCGTAGGTGCAAATTTTGAAGCTAATAATAAAGTGTATAAAGACAAAACACAAGTATGACAACGACGAGAGTCGGAAAGGAAAAAACAACAACTAACATGAAGCGATTGATGTATTTTCGCATTCAGCCAACGTTTCAGACGTGTTATTATAGCAACACATCGGTTTTGCCCAATTGATTAGCAGATCTTTTTTATTTGCACCTAATTAAGCATAATTAAAAATTAAATTTTAAATGCTAACGATGTGCGATTACATATTTCATAAATTCACACGTGTTCACACTCACGCTTGGATGTTTATTTTCGTAAGTTATTAATATGTAAGCAATGTAAAAACACGGTCTACGAGCATTATTATGTATCCAAAAATATTTATACCTTTAATTATTCACAATTACACAATCAAGGGAAATGCTGTTATGGCTTCATTTAATTGTTTCATTTTAATCGATCACGAGGAACACAGTTACTACATTTAAATATATTTTAAATCAAATCGATTTGTAACAAGATGATTTCGTTTGTTTTTCGTATTCTTTTGAAGGAATCCTGTTCTAAAGATTGATCCAGACATCATCGTTCGGGTGCATTCTCATGCGTTTGGCTTCGTGACAATTTTTGAAGACACGCAATTAAAATGCTGGCCGACAACAATACAAACTGCAGTTAAATTCTTTTCGATAAATGCATGAAGTTTCAAGAAAACAGAAACCTGTGTCTGTAGCAACTAAACTAAAGACCACAATAATGACGGCCAAGAACAGACACTTGCCGCAGCCAGTCTGCAGACATCATCACATCAGCTTTATCAACATCTGCAACACCAACAAAATCAGGAACGTAAAAAACTGAAATTAACAAAAATCATTGAAGCATTTCATATTCTGAAATAAATCAGAACATTGTTGACATTCGGGTGTCGCCGCACAATAGATCTTTCTCTCTCCTCCCCCTCCACTGAAAACACTTAATTATAACCAACAACACTAGAGCAGTTTCGCTTTCAAAGGCAAACGTCACCGAGTAAAATGATGCGCGTGAGTTTGAGGAGAGTGCATCCGTCCGTCGTGTGCATGTGTGTTGAAGCGTCTTGAATTTCTTGAATTTCAAATGTTCGAAAACAAAGGATTTACATTTAAAGAACAGCACAAACTTACGGACGAGGCGTTACTTTCTGACAAATTGTTTTAAATATTTGGAATACTTTTACAACTCATGCGAAAAATAAAATACTTCTACATATACACATACGCATGACTTCTGTAAATCAAGCAAAAGAAACAAATTCAACACACATGAAAGTAATTCTTAAATAAACTAAAATTTCGGTTATGTTAACCGCCGTTTTTATGAATTATTCCAACACAATAATACTTTAATAATATTTGGAAAAATAAGCATTAAAAGAATATAAACTGTAAACTGAAATCATTAGTTCACAAAATCACAAGCTCGTTGCATCTTGAGTGAACAACTTCTTTACTGTTTCAATAGTTTTTCATCTTCCAAGAATTTTAATATTTAAAATGTTGCATTGTTTTTCATTAAGACTTCTATGAAATCCTTAGTTTTATATTATAATGCAACTTAATTGCAATTCTTTATGTTTCACAGGCAATTTAAATATTATATTGTCCTGTGAAAAACTTCACATGGCACTCAAATTTGTGAAAGCTGCTCGTTATTGTTTAACCACCAATCAGACCGCCCACCTTACATAAAAACCGAAACACCGCGACTCCGGTACTCGGTGGAAGGGAAGGGGGGGAGGGGGTTGGTGTTGAGAATATGTTGTTGGTCGATACTGTTTGGTCAATAAACGTGTCATTCCGTCGCATCCCTTCGCCAGCACGGACAACTTCCAGCAGCAAGTTAGCTCATGCGCCAACCCTTTCGGCTCAAAGGGTAAGCATGTTAAATGAATTTTAATTCGCATCCGTATAATGAATAGAAAAGCAATTGTTTACATAATAAAATTGATAGCTAATTATATAGCTGTCAATTCCAATCTATAATTGTAATGACTACCTTCGACCTGGACATGAACATGAATGATTATAATTGGCCTCTGCAGCAAACTTGAGGACTTGAGGAACTTGCGTTCATAATTTAGTTCAAACCGTTAAAAGTCAACAAGATAAAATGTTTGCTGATTACTAGTTTGTGGTTACATTAAATATTGTAGTTATTATTGACAAAGTTTTTGGATATCCATATAAAATTAGCAATTTAATAATTCAAGTCAGTAGATAAAACAAAAAGACACTGAAAGCCAGCTAATAAAAATTGATACACCACTATATCATTATATTATTACTATTATTACTATTAATTACGGAATCCGATTCATTTATTTACAGCGTATTAAATCTCTCGAGGACATTACGTTGTGAAGATTGTCATAGAATTTTTAATCAATGCATATGTAAACAATATTTATTTTCCTTCCTTATTCAACAGTCGGTAAGGCAGTGACACTCAACGTTAAAAACTCGTATTTGCGAACCATCAGTACAATCGTACTTGCAATGAAATCAGCTGATATTAAAATGAGTCACAAGAGCCAATTTACATTCAGCGATTTTAACGGGGTAACATTTCTTTTGTCTTTTTCCAAGGAAATTGGTAGAAAAATAGGAAAATAAACTCTGTTTCATGTCTTGAAAATGCATCCAATCACATGCAGCGACTAAAAGAACCCTGAGGGTTTCTCATCACCATAAAATAAATAGTATGGACGGTTGGGATTTAGTTCGAATGCATTTTCGTAAAGGTTACTACACATTCACCCAAAACAGACTAAGGCAACAGCAAGACCTCCTAGCATGGAAAAACAAAATGTCTAAGGTCTCGTTTCTGTCACTTTTCTCGAACAATTGTCTCGTTTGACGTCATAGTGACGTCATCTACCAACCCAATTCTTTCTAAATGGCAATTTAGCTAGTGAATTGTTGAGTACGTTCAGTGATTCTGTGAAAATGGCTGGCGTCACTTGCATTCGAGTATTTCTAAAACGGATTTACAGAATCGGACTATGACTCAATTCTAATTAGAAAAACCGTAGTAATGCGACTTCGAATTTTTATAAAAAATATGAATACTAAAAATTATTCCAATTTAACAAGAAAATCACATTTATTTTTTAAGAGATGACAAAGAAATCTCAAGTTCTGTACTTTTAGTGGTTTTTGTATTTACTTGACATTCAAATGAAATTAAAAATTTTTTTAAATAATTGAACTAAGCTTATTTTCAAAAGTCCCTTTTTTGTGAAGTTGAAAATACATTTTCAAATAGTTGAAATTGGGAAAAGATAGTACAGACGAGTAAGAAGTTTCGCAAGTGGTAACCCTGCTACTAAATGCACAACAAACAAGTTTTCTACTGCAGAGAGTCTATTAGATATTTTGAATTTTATACCACAAAATAAAACAAATATAAAATAAACGTGAGTAAATCTTATAGAAAGCACTAAAGCTTAAATTTGGTTAAATTATTCGTAGATCTTAATTCTTCGATTTACTGAAACGCATTTGTTGCCACCCAAGTTTTCACCACTTTTGAAGGAACGGGAGAAACTACTGCTCAGTCAGTTTCCATGGGTAACAACATCACCTATGAATTGGATGATGATGATGACGAATTCATCCAAGACGACCGCAACAACGAATTAATATTTGATCTGGACTCAGACCAATACATCTCAAATGCTCTTGGCCGCATGGTGAGCAATATTATTGGAGCATTTCCACAACCAAGAACTGATATGCCTGTGATACGTAAAAAACCTGATCTGCGAACGTTTCGTGTAAGTTGCTGAAAATTATGAATCTGTTTAACTTTTTTCGGAACGTGTATTCCATAAACAGCATACAATGTTATATAAAGAAATTAAAGCGCGTTGCGGCTGGCCTGCAAATAGCAAACGACCGAGTGAGCGTTGGTCCCTTCAGCAGGGTTTATCCAAGCGGGAGAACGGTTTAGTGGGTTATCCGCCGGGCTCCTTTACGGCCAACCAGCAGCGCAGGGTCGCGAATTTATTTGTGCCTAACAAGAAAGAAGAGCGTCTGATGTCGCTGGAATCCAAAGTGTTCATTAGCAAATTTAATAAAGATGGTACCAAATTAATTACTGCATGTCAAGGTAAGTAAACTTCCTTTCGTAAAGGAAATTCGCAAAAGATATCTAATAACAAAGACAATTTTTATAATTTTCAAAGACGCTATCGTGCGTATATTCGACTCTTCAAAAGGAACATATCATCGCATTAATCGCATCAAAGCAAGAGATGTACACTGTATAATGGATATTGATTTCAGTCCTTGTGGTCAGTATTTCGCATACTCCACGTGGTCGGATTATTGTGAGTAAATGAATAACTTCATAAAGCCAGATATTATTGACTTATATATATGTATGGACTAAATGAAAAAATTCTTGCATGCGAATAGTCTTTGTTGTACCTGTCACTGGGTCAGAAGAATTGCAATGGATTGACCTCAACACGAATCTAAATCGTGCTGGCTTCTTTTCAATTCGATTTTCACCGAGCGGCTCAACATTAATCGGTGGCTGTAATGATTCATGCGTGTACATGTGTGACAGAGAAACTCGCAATAAAACTACAATTAAGGTGACGGGAGCAGTGTTAATCTCTAAAGAAGTAAATAAAATGCCGAAATGAACATAATGTATTATTTTACAGACTCAGCGTCATCAATGTGTGGATATAAATGCTGTGAGCTACGTGACCGACCAAAATTCAGATGTATTTGTTTCTGGTTGTAACAATGGCATGATCAAACTGTGGGATGTACGTTGTTTAGGCACATATAAAAATTCACCAGTCGGTGTATTCATTGGCCATCTGGATGCAATCACTTACATTGATCCACGCAATGATGGCAACTATTTGCTGACGAATTCCAAGGATCAAAGCATTAAAATTTGGGACTTGCGCAAAGTAACGCCTTCGAATAAGATAAGAAAACACACTAATTCGCCTTACTTGAATTGGGACTATCGTTGGGATACAGTTCCCCGAGAATGTAAGTAAATAATTTCTAACAACAAGAAACTAATTATTCTTGTGGACCGAAGAGATTAACTTTGAGAAGAAGCACACATTGATATCGAGATATTCCACAGATTACAATCCTACAACTACTCTGGAAGGCGATGTCAGCATTATGACTTATCGCGGTCATCGGGTTACCAAGAGTTTGCTACGCGCTAAATTCTCGCCTTTGCATCAAACAGGACAACGTTATATATACACGGGGTGCGGTACGGGACGAATAATAAGTAAGATTAAGAAAAATTTGTTAAATGACTACATATATTTCTTTAAAATGTTTGTATCTCAATATATTTTTCTCTCACGAAAGTTTACGATGCTTTAACTGGAAACATTAAAGAGGCTATTGAGGGTCATAAGGATATCGTACGTGACTTGGACTGGCACCCGGTGCGATCAGAAATCGTATCCAGTTCTTGGGATACGCATGTTAATTTAAATACTTTTAAACGCAATCTGTTGCTAAAACGCCCCCACTCTGAATGGAATCCTGGACCACTTCGACGTTCCCGCCGAATTGCACATCAAAACGGCGAATTGTACGATGAGGATGATGGAGAAGATGAAGTGAGGGTGAGGAAATCCAACAATAATAATAAGAATTTTAATGTTTATAAATATATCTCTTGCAGCACAATCACTGGTAGCATACGTCGCACAATAAAAAGCTGAGAATGGCACCTAAAAACCCACAATATAAAATGAGCTTTTTTTGTACATAAAATTATTTGGTTAACTTTATAAATATCCTTAAATATTTAGTAAAAGAGAAATATTTATTCTAAGTACAAAATCTTTTTTAAAATACTCTAGTTTTCTATACCAAGGATATAATCCTCACATCACTTTGCAAAGGATAGCAAACTATAGTGAATTATAATAATTTGTTTTTAAAATTTAATTTATTTATTATATTTAGGCTATTAAAACAAAATTTAAGCTATCTATATAATTTACTTTTTTAGATCCTATTAAAAACCAGTAAAAACATGTTTGCGTTTCAATGATTTCACATGCAAACGTGGAATCTTTTTCTTAGTTCTGCGGGCCGTATACGCCTCTTTAATGTATTTTTTATATATTTGCTTTGGATTTGCATCTTTGTACTTGTTAATGCTGCAATTCCAAAGATGGTTAATACGTTCCTCATCGCGTTTAGCAACTTTCACGTCCAGTTTAAGTTCATCACTTAAACCATATCCAACTATTTGCTGTAAATTCGATCCAACATAACAGTCTAGATCGGCGTAGCTGAATTTTTCTGCGCTAAATGAAGAAATGGTATAAATATTGTAAGACTCACGTTTGGCAATTAAGTCTTCCAAACTACAGTTTTCTTTAGGAGCATCTTCATTTTCAGAAATAATTGATTGATCGGTTGTTTCACTGGCGTCGTTTAGAATTCTGCTTGATTCATTTTTGATTATTGCATCCCTTACCGCAGGGGCTAAGAACATATCGTTAGTAACCTGATCAGAAGCTATTGTTTGACAACTTGATCCATTATTTATTAACGAATTTGTTTCACTTTCAATAATTTTGGACTTATTCGCAGACTCCAGCAGTTCAGCTTTTCTTTTCTTCTGAGATTTTTTACTCTTCTTTTTTTGCACTTTTATATTGTCATTATCTGTAGTTTCAATAGATTGGGTTTTTTTCGGAGCGTCAACATTTTCAAAGCTTCCTTGTATTAAAAATACATCGTCCTCTTTTTTCCTTTTTTTACATATCTTCTTGGACGATTCCTCGGCTTCTCCGTTGGATCTTTTTTGTTTCTTTTTCTTGGTTTTTTCTTCGACCGCCAACTTCGATGACAACTCTGGCTTTTCTTCTTCTACTAGTTGTAGAACAGGATTTTCTACAACTAATCTCTGTTCTTCTTCTGCTTCTATTGCTTCGGCTTCATTTGATTTCTTAGTTTTATTTTTTTTCTTTTTGATTGATTGCAAAAAGGACTGGGATTTTTTCCCAAATTCATTTATTTTCGCATCATTCCCTTCTAAGCGATCATTTTGAATGGTATATCGAGATTCGATTGGTTCACCTGATGTCACATTTTCATCTTTATTACATATTTTCAGCTGCTTTGTACTCTTTTCTGCTTCCACATTTTCTGTACTTCTCTCCTCTACGTCTTCACAAAACTGAGTAGCTTCAGCTTCTACTGAATATTCTCCTCCTGTTAACTGCGTTTTGTTATTTTCATCAATACTTTTAAGTGGCTTATGTGCTTCACCAACATCTACACTTTCTCTTTTCAATCGTTTTTCCTTCTTAAGTTTACTTTTTTTTGTTTTTGGGGATGAGAACCCAAGAGTCTCATTTTTCTCGCATATCTCTGGATCTTCATCAACTAATCGGGTTTCTTCGTGGTCAAAAGTACCTCGCATTTTCTTTTTGATTGCGTTCATCTTTTGTTTAAAATAATCGACCGATGATCCTGCCTTTATCGTTAGAACTCCAGCAAACTTTGTTTGTATTTCACATTCCTCCCCCTCTTTTGCTATGCAATAGTTATCCGGCAACTGATATCCATCACTAATTGCATTCATCGTTTCTTCTTCTACTTTTTTGCCAAATATATTTGCTAAATCCTTTTCACTATATTGCGCGATATCCTTGCCCTTCGTAAACTTCTTGTAATGCACGCGCACTTTACTATTTTTGGATTTTTCCTCTAAGGATTCACCACTAACTTTTTCTCGTAGTTTTCCTTTAATTTTTTTAACTTCGTTTTGGAAGCCAAAACCAACCGTTGTACTTGCTTCGACATCAGTATTCTGCATATTATTTTCATCACCCTGCAAACTTTGGAGCAGTCCATTGAACTTGTTCTCATGCTCTGTCCACTGATCGTCGCGAGCCGTATAACCGATGCCAAGAGCATCGTTTTTGTAGTTAACTCTCACGAAATCTGTGGCACCATGTTCGTTTCTGCCAAGGCCATTTCCTTTGGTCCAACCCATTTTTTCCAGCAATTTCGTTCCAACATTATTTTCATCTATTAAAAGAAGAGTAAAGGAACTAACTCAGCATAAAACGTTTGCTTTTCTTCACCTTCATAAAGAGCCTTTCCCCGAGGCGTCAAATTGTAAAGTTTCCGTCTGCGAGGACCTGCTAGCATCGCCATTTTAATTTCTTTTAATGGTTTTTACTTCGTTTGTTTGTTGTAGTGGTTCCAACCGATAGGTTATCGTTGAAATACTTGAAATTAAAGTAACCAAATAAATTAAATATAAATTAACCAAATAAATTAAATGTAAATTAACCAAATAAATCCATACCCAATCAACCAAGAATAAACTCAAACATCAAACTTGACACACACGTGTCACCGGGCGAATACGAATGGCCTTAGCTAGAAGTACTTGCTTTTGACACCGTTCCTCATCTTCTTCCTCTTCTTTAAACAATCTTGGTCACACGTCGTTTTACGATGGCTGTCAGAAATCGTAACCATGTGATGCCTAAATGTGTGTGTGAAATTTATTGAATATCCAAATATTGTTGGCCAGAGCGAGATAAAATATAAACCCCCTCCATCCTCCCTTTACAATGATTACTATGCATAAACTATTTACGAATACTCTTATTTTCATCAATTATTGTTTGTAGAACTAATAAGAAACGATAGTAAATATCATACCGTAGCGTAGGAGAGTAAATTCATACATTAAAAAATACACGTGTGACTAAATTGATGACATGATAACATTTAACACAAAAATATTGGGCTTAAATATACCGTTGTGGACTAATCTTATTTCGTTGTTGTTCTTTTAGTTTTTTATGCTGATTACAACAACAACTTTTTTCTCTCGTCTAAAATTTCACCACGAAATTTTTCATAAAAATGTTTCGCCTGCACTTTCCTAAAAAGGAAAAATTTTTTCGCGCAATTTTTCATAAAAATCTAATTTTCGATATGATGGGCATGGCTCGATTAACCAGACCATCATATGAGCCGTTTATTTTGAAAGTGGCATAAGTCACTTTGTTTTTAATTTTTAAAATTTTTTAAAAATGAAAAGATACCGTTCAATTGTATTTAGTGTTGCCATTAACTCGATTTTTTTTTAAAAGTGACTTATGCCACTTTCAAAATAAACGTGTCATATGTTATCGTTATCAGACGTTATTTCAAAAGCAACCACGTATAACCGAGGCCATCAGCTGTTCTAAAAATTCAACGTTTTACAGGGCTATCAGTCCTTTTGTTTTTATTTTTAATCTTGGTTTTATAAAAAATTTCTACTGAATTTCAAACAATTTAATGGCATCCTCTGGTAAAGCAGAAGAAATAATTGCGAAAGCAAGTCAGTGGACTTTCGAAGACGATAATTCGTTGCTAGTGTGGATGGAAGCAATTGGAAAGGTTAGTCTCGTAATTAAGCTCAGTATCGATAATTTTGCTTCATTGTAAACTTCATTGAAAATTTTTGTCATTGTAAACATACAATAACTTTATTTTGATCAGAACTTAGAGGAACATGTAATAGCAACAAATGGAAAATTCAATCAACTCTCAGCGAACTTCAACAGCACCAGCATTGAGCTGGACAACGTCAGCAACAGTTTGTCCCTCTTGCAATATACAAACTTTGTGGAAAACCGATGCCTTGACGATGACGAAACTATTCCAAATGTGGCGGAAGTTCCGAAACCTAAATCAAATGTTTGTTATTCATAACCGATTTATAACTGTAAATACAATAAATTGCTTAATATTTCAGCAAAATGATCAACCAGAAGAAATGACTAGCGAAGAATTCGAGCGGAAGTTTTTGAAGAAAAATTTGGATATTATGCGCAATTATTTTGAAAAATGCCCAGTTAACCCTCAAGATTCTAAAGAGAAGAATACTACAAATGAGTATGATTTTGTTAAAGAATTTCTAAAACTAATCACAAGAATATTTGATACTTAACGAAATTCTTCCTAATATAACAGCAATAATATAAATAATATAACAGGAATTTGAAATATCATTAATGTTTTTGCTAATAAATTTATTAATCTTTTAATTATTATTATTATAGCTTCATATACAAACCAAAAAATCCGTACAACCAACGTCCCTTGCCACACATCTATGGCACGAAATTGTGGAAGGAACAGTGGCACGTTGGTCTGCTCGAAGACAGTAATACCAGTTCAGACGATCAAATTTCCAAAGGCTTTTCTGACACATTCTCATCACAAGCACAGGACAAAGAATCATTGATCAGTACATCTGCTAATCCTTCAGAATCGGTTTCCACAAAAATTAATGAGCTGTGTCAAAAGGAAGAAGATAAACATCATAAACAAATTAAAAATGCTTCATTGTCACCAGAAAACTCTACAGCTATCAGAGGAGTTGCTGCCGGCAGCAACGATACGAGATCCACAAAAGCTCCGGTTAAACAGTTCGATAATCGCTATGATTTATTTGCATCCACACAGGACAGCCCACCGCCAATATCAATTCCATCATCATCGCCAGTTCCGCCGAAACCGCCACCTCCTCCGCCACCGCAGCAGCAACATCAGCCGTTTCCCAGCTCTATACCAACGAATACGCTCGAAATTACTAAATCGCCCGCTACAACTACTTCTGATGCCGATGAAGTACGACGTCGACCGAATAAACTCTTCGATGATAATAATTTTGCTTCACTACTATCGGAAATTGTAGAGAAGGCCAATAGAAAAAAAACAACTCTGCCTGCCGCTGCTGTACATTCCAATGCTCCAACGGAACGCTCGGCAAAAATAAATACAAAGAAAAAGGAAACAGTTGAAGCTCCTTTAAATCTATTCGATGATAGCGAAAACAACGCAATGGTTTATGCACCAAAGAGTTCTGAGATGGCGCCAGAAATGAACGAGCCTTCAACTAGCAAGAGTAATAAGCCACCAACACTAAATTTATTCGATAGTTCTGATTCAAGTCCTCCGAAGGACGATTTATTCGCTACGGTTGATGCACTGTTTGACGATAGCCGAAATTCACGACCTCTACTCAAACACCAACTAAGCACTAAAACAATTTTCGACGATGATGAAGATGATGACGATGATTTTCTAAACATTTTCGCTGCTAAAAATAAAAACATTCCTAAGACATTTGGCAAAACTCTGCTCTTTGATGATGATGACTGGGAAACAGAGGACAAGGATTACAACGAACATGACGAGAGAAAAACTTTAAACAAAACAGAAGACATACAGAAGCTGGATAAAAATAGAAGCTTATCTGACGATGGTGCTTGGGGAACTTCAAAGAAGATAATTTTGCCAAAAGTAGATTTATTTGGTGATTTAACTGAAGAAGAAAACATTTTCTATCAACAGCAAAAAGTTCACGATCAAGAGCCAACTTCTGTTGATCAGAAAGTTTTGGTGAGAAAAAAGCAAGTAGAGATTACGAGTGATATTATTATTGGAGAAGATAAAGATAATGATTTATTCCAAAGTTTAAACAAGCGTGTGGAAGGCGGATACCTTTCAAGCCCCGTTCATAAATCCTTAACTGACTATGATGATTTATTTACATCAAAGCAACAGGGTAAAAAAGCGGATGAACACATTATAGAACAAAAAGAAGACGTATTTTTAGATGATGAAATAATAAAAAGCAATAAAGAACTCCACGATACAAATCTGAAGGAGAAATCTTATGGTAATTCTCAACATATTGAGAGCTTAGGTCAACAGCTTTTCAATACTGAAACTAAACAAATTTCTTCTTCACCTGGTATTAACAGCCATCCTGACCTGCAAGAGGCTCCCCGAAACGATGAGAACTTTACAGCTGCATCCAGCACTAATGATAAAATTACAAATTCAAATCTAAACGTGAATTCCAATGCTGTTTCTAATAGTTTTGAAACTTCAGATCGTCCAAGTGAAGCAGCGAAAATTGAGAAAAGCAACATGTTATCGAAGGACGAAAAATCCAGTCTTAATAAATATTCAAGTTTATTTTTAGAGGATGAACCGCCAGAAGATGATGATGCTTTCTTTCAAACCCTCGATAGCAGTGCTGTAGCAAAATCAATGGCGAACGATGTGGAGCACGAGTTCTATCAGTCTGCGCAGCCAACAACAGACAGCAGTGCAGCCGCAACAAGCGGATTGTATGCAAGCAGCGCTTACGGAAATTTAGGTTTATACAGTGAAATACCGCCCGAAGATGATGATGATGATAGTTTCCAGCAGAATGTCATCAACAGCACGAGCAGTCAAAGTAATGAAGCGAAGCGTAGCATTTTCTATGATGATTTCGATGAAACTATTGCAGCTGTAAACACACAAAAGACATTCGAAAGCACCAGAACTGTACATGGAATTTTTGATGATGAACCTCCTTTGGATGATTTCCAAGCACTGATACGAATTACTGCCAAGAACGAGCAGACTGTTGACAATTTCGGTGACGAAGAAGTGAATATACCAGCATCCCACGAAGATTTGGCAAAGATTTTAGGTCCCCAAACTGTTGTAGAAACTGAAAAACCATCTGGTGTTTATAATAAAAGTACTTTAAAATCCTTTGAAAATACAGAAATCTCTAAGTTAGATACGTCCAAATTACCAACCATCAATGTTAAAGCCTTGCTCCCCACAGCTGTTGCTCCAAAACAACAGCAAATGGCTGCCAAAATAGAACCAACCAAAGAACAAATAACAACTTCTCAGGAAGACGTTTCACTGATCACAGACTCCAATTCCACTGATTATCCATTCAACAAGAACCCGGCAAACCCTAAGGACAACCTTTTAGTAAATGCATGCAAGGATCGGGTACGTGCCTCATCCAAACGACGTCCATCTACTCGACGAGCGAGACAGGAGAATTATAGAAAGTCTTTACTATCGGAGCAGCCTGAGGACTTGGTGGCGAAACTAGAACACGAAGCCGGAAGACGAGAACCTATAGAAATAGAATCTCTCGGAGAAGCACTGAAAACAGCAGGTGAGTTTAAAAGCGAAACATCGAAATCAAAGCAGGAGCACGAATACGACACCAACAACACTGCTGATCAAGTGAAGAAACAGGATTTCGGTGAACGCAAATCAGTTTCTGACAACGCAAATCAGCGTTTCAAGTTTGAGGACAATTTTAGTATAAACGAAAGCGAATCAATAAGTTTTCCAAGTAGCAACACGAAGCTAACAACAAAAACCTCAAGTGGATCTTTGTTTGATGATAGCGACGATGATATGAATGATCTATTTTCTCCACATAAAACTAAAAGGAATTCTCAGAACACTTTCATATCAAGTGAAGCAACAGTAAGAGCAACAGCAACAGCAGCTGCTACCAAATCAATAGCGTCTGAAGCTTATAGTAAAAAGTACAAAAATCCAAGTGACGAAATTAATTCAATTAAAAGTACATCTCGTTCGGAGAATAAAAATCTTCCCGTCAACCCTTCGAACTTATTTTCTAAATCCCAAGAAAATGAGAGCAAGAAAGCCAGTTCAAATTTATTTGGTGATGATGACAACGATGATGATGATCTGTTTGGTGGCTCTCTTTCAAATAGAACAAACAATTCCATCCAAGCTTTATCTCAAATTAGTGAAGCAACAAACGTACCTACAACTGCTGCAGCTGCTGCTTTGATAGCTAACAAAAAGTCATCCACAGCTGAAAATGTACAGCAAAGCAAGTTATTCACATCAACTAAAGTGAAATCATTGTTTGAAAGTGATGAAGATGAAGGCGATGATGGTATGGCATTTCTAAAGACTACGCAACCACCAACAACGCAAAAGTTTCGGTCGCTGCAAAAAACCCCTTCAAAATCGGTGGATAAAACAGCCTTATTTAGCGATACAGATGACGACAACGAAGATCTCTTCAGTAGCAGAAGCTCAAAAGGTACAAAGAAAATTTATTTCTATTTATTTACCAATAAATATAACACATTTTTTTAATTAAACATTCATTTTGTAGCTGCTCGTGGCACTGTGAGTTCTGTTGATGCTATCGTTTCTCAAACTAACAAACCTACAGCAACAAAAACAACGACAACGAAATCAACTACAACAAATCCTGATAATCCTTTAGCTGATTTATTAAATAATTGATTAATATTATTAGCTCATTTAATCAGATAATTACCAGAATCTTTTAGAATATTAAAAATAGAAAACATGAAATCATGAAATTTTGGTAAGTAAATCAATAAATTGTATTTGTAAAGTAAATCAATAAATTTGTAATTGTATTTAAAAGAAATAACGAAATCCCTAACAAAACCGAAAGCTATGAATTAAAAGGACTTTTAGTAATTCTAAATCTTCAGGCCTATTGTTAAGGAAATAAGTACATATTTTTTACACTTGAAGCCCTATTTTGTGCTTACAGAAGTTGATAATTTTATAGAGAAACATTTTTAATTGTTACTAAAATGAATTTTTTTAATATTAATAAATTTTTCAATAAACAAAAACTTACGAAACCTTTCTTCAATCATTTCAGTTAAAAAATATTCTCTCTCAAAATGCGAAAATCATAAAAAAAGAAGACGAAGACGAACGTGATGATTTTTGTAAAAACAATAAATATTTATTAAGAATGTACATCAAGTTAGTTTTAATAATAGTTTTTTTAAATAATGAAATTAGCGTAGTTTTTAGATAACATTATATCGTTGTTTAAAAATTATTTGAGCATTATTTTCAGCTTAATAACTCTGTGATTTTTGTGAAAAAATTAGGATTCTTTGAGTAGTTCGCAAAAGTTGAGTTAGATAATTCTTTGGTCGTTGATAATTTTTTGTTTGCTCATTTCTCGGAGTCTTTCTCCTTCATGTAGGAGAATGTATTTTTAGTTAATGTTAAATTGATTAGACGTCCCCTCCGTGGCCCAACAAAATAACAACATGGCTCAAAAACACTTACATAAAAAGTATGCATAAATAAATCATGTACTACAATGCAACATCACGATATTTTCGATAATCATCGGACTCATTTCCCAGCGATAATTTACTGTTAGCCGTTATGTAAGGATTCGTGTAGTTGGCATAACCGAAACCTCCGTAATACTGCAACTGTTGTGAGTTGCGTCGTTGCATTTGAGGAGCCAGCGCTGCCCCTGGATAACCACCTCCATTTCCACCCACACTGAAACCAGATCCTAAGGAGGGGCGCCGATAACCACTAAGAGCACTTTGCTGCGCCGGACTAACATAGCCGCTGAGCATAGCCAAGTAGTATTGTTGTTGCAAAGTATAATTCTGCAACAGATTGTGTCCATAGGCAGCAAGATCGTTTTGAACTTTAGCGATGCCGTCCAGGTTTTCCAAAGAGATGCATTTGCGCTCGAACTTCTGAGCGCTGTGTTTGGATTGCTTGTATTTTTGTTGTTGCGATTGCTGCGAAGGTGGCTGGTGTTGCTGCAGCTGCTGTTGCTCATAGCCTGATGTTGACTGAGTTGTTGGCTCGATTGAACAATAAATTGGGTCATTCACGGAGCCAATAATGGAAGGCGTTTGATGCGAGTCCTGCAAGTTATGCTTTAGATCGTCGATGGTTATATTGAAATATTTGCCATTCTTATCCTCGGTATCTAGGACATATCGAGGATTGTACATGCCAGGCAGCGTACAACGTAAGTCCATCAGTGACTGTGCGCGATTAGCTGTTGGTGTTGAGGGGAAGAAAATAATTGAAAGATAGACAACATCGAATAGTTGTATCGTTGATCCTTACCATTTCGTCCAGCCAACAAATTCACATTCTGTGCATATGGCCCGGCAAATACACTTGCATTGAATTCATTCTGCGAACCGAACAGAGCACCTGCATTGTTGCTGCTGTTGCATATACTCATGCTCTGCAGCTGTGATGGTGATGACGTTTCGCAAATTTGAAAGCCGGCATTCTCGAAAGCTGTCTGACTGAGCATCCGCAGACTGGACCGGCGAGAATCCGCTGTTGTCATTGGAACGCTGGGCGGCGGTGTTTGCAGCTGCAGACGCGTTGCTAAATCTTGAAGTTGCGTGAGTACTTGGGACTCACGACGCCATCTACAAGGTGAAAAGAGAAGAAAGAGGATATACTATACACGTAATAATAATAAATAAATTCAAGAGAATATACGTGTATACATCATAATATCGATTACATGAACTGATGATTGATGTTATTGTCAATGCATGTAGGGTGCCAACCCTAGACGCATCATTATACTGGAAGAGACGCTTTTTAAAATAAACGAACACAGTAGTTCTCGATCATTCGAGAAAACTAAACAAAATGGGCCATTACAAAGTGTACCGTATGAACAAAAAGAAAGAGACAGAGAGTTTGAGTATTTCTAGAGTTGGAGCGATCAGTCGGGCCTTTTAAATGATCGTCGGAAGTTTCAGTGTCGCAGATATAAAGTTCTGAATCAAGATACGAATATTGGAGTATTTATAAGTATAAGTACGGGTAAAAGCCCACTGGTGACAAAAACCACGATTAGAAGAGAATTTATGAACCAGTTTTAATATTTGTTGTAATTTTAATGAATTAAAATATTATTATTTATTTATTCCCGCATTCAAAACACAGAAGTATTTGAAACATTATTTTAACACACTTTCTGGCTTATTTATAATTTTTTACCCGTCTTAAAGATTTGTTATTATTATTATTATTTAAAAAGCTAACAATTTTAATAGATTACTTTGTTAGCAGTCTGCTTTCTATTGCATTCATAGTAGACAGTTACTCACCTCAGTCCAGTTGGTATCACGCAAATCAAAGCGAAACAATTGATCACCAAGCGAATGAGATATGAAATCAGTTCACTTAAACCGTGTATCGACTGTAGACCCTGAAAATTGTAACAAAGCGTTTTCCATTCGACTCTTGTACACACTCCCCTCCATCCTCGTACTCACCCAATGTTGTGTAGTCATGATCATGACGAACACCAGCTCAGGAATGGACAGCAAGCCGATCACCACTGACCAGGCGAACAAACCCCAGGCCAGGCCAGTCACCAGGCCATGTATCAAAATCGTAGTAGCCACGAACACTATAAAAAACTGTGTGCATAGAATGTATGCAGAAAATGGTAAATCGCCGCGTGCCTCAAGCAGCCACGAGACCTCGCAGGAAAAAGCACCCAAATAAACAATCTGCCGAAGAGAACAGAAAGAAATGGCATAATAATGGGGTTATAGACAAAAAGAAGCGGTTATTAACTGTTACAACTGTTGAAACAACTAAATACGAATATAAATACAATAATTTTCAATTGATTAAGATTTCCAATATGCAAAAGTTTTCATAAATACTAAGCTAAAATGGGAAACTAAAACGGAAAGTTGCACATCTTTTAAATACATGTCAATATTCTCTTTTTTGAAATATCGACGTTTTTCCTGTCGTTTTGTATGTCTACTTGATGGACGTTTTATTTGTCTGATTGGCGCTTATTATTTTCCAATTAAAGTATATTATTTTATTAGTTTCCATTTCATTTTCACTTTAATGACTGACACACAAGCAGCAAGAAAAAAGCCGTTCATAATTTAGCAAAAAAGAAAATCGTTCAACGTTGAATAAACTTACCAACAGCAGACCCGCCGCCACACAGCAGATCATGAATAAGTTGGCTTTTATAAATTTGGCCATTATTCGGTCATTCCAAATGCTCTGGATGCTGTTCTGCTTCTGTGTTTTACCAGTTTTTTCACAATTCATTTTGTTGTTAGTTGCGTTGTTCGGCAAAGTAAAATAATAATAATCAAGAAACTCTGTTACTTGAACCAGACACAATTCTTCAAAACTTGACTTGTTGCTACTATCGTTGTTGTTGTTGTTCTTCGATGTTGTTTATCGATGATGCTTCTGTTAAATTTTAACAAAGTTTCTTTTGTGATATTTTAAGAAATTGTGTCATTTTTTAATTTAAATTCTTCATAACGGTGCGATGATGAGATGATAAGGATGCATGGAAAATTTCCGTGCATTGTTATTCTTGCTGTTGCTGTTGACTTATTTTTTATAAACACTTTAGATGAGTTTAGAACTACAAATGAAATAGAAACGTTCATTAACATAAATGAAAGAAAGAAAACGTATTCTCTTATTATTATTTATTCCACTTAATGTATGCTAATGTTTATGTTAATGAAAAGCATTTTAAGAAGAATAAAGAAAGAGTAAAGAAAATTCAAAGATTAGAAAATTTTAAATATCTAAAAGAGGCCTATAATACGTTGAAAATACTTTGAGAAACCGTTATTATAGGTCAATATTTTCTTCCAGTAACTGTAAAGATTGTCAAATAGCTGTATAAAGCCATGTAAGGGTCGGGAATAGTTTGCTAAGGCCAATTATAGGAGGTCAATATAGAGCAATGCTTCCTCGAGGTAAATCTAGAAGTTACAAGGAAAACAGATAGGAAAAAAGACAGATAAAAGCATACGGATTCTTTAAGGATAGCCAGAGATCTGACAACGATTCCAATAGTTGGATCTAATCTATAATGGGGATATATTAAAGCATTTCCAAAACAATCAGAATTCGTAACATTAACTTAAAGATTTCGTACCGAGAAAGTCAAATACTGCAATTGAATCTATCTTCAACATAAATTTAAATGTGACATCTTCTCATCTACGCATTAAGAAGTCCATCACAATTAATTCGTCAAAATATCACTGCACCAACCTTGAAGTTAAAAAATTAATTATTCAAGACTTCATTCCAAACTCATCTTGAGACAAGCGCACCTATCAACCCACTTATGTTAGTTATGATCCATCATTAAATCCGATTTTGTTAAAAAATATTACAAAAATTACGACAAACCTTCGAGTGCATGTAAACCCACACAAATGAAGCGATATACTATGAGAAATCAGCGACTAAGTTAAACACAGTAGATTTCAATGTTTATCTAGTAGCAAATTATGTCAGAAGACATCTGAACACTACAAATCCAAACACTGACTAACACACACACACTTCGTACATATGCAAACTAATCAAATAACCGTACAAATGACGCCTAAACAAATTCACTTAACCACTTCAGTAGTTCGCCAACATGCCATCGGTTTTCTTTACTTGGCCAATTGACGCTTCATACACCCGTTGTTGTTGTTTTTAGTGTGCCGTTGATGTGATGGAGTAAGCGTCGAGGTGTTTACAATGGATGCCTCTTCATTTTTCTGGCCAGCACCGGAAACAGGTTACCTGAAATGGTGAGGTTCTATGCTAAGCATTTGTGTTTGTTTTTGTTCTTTCTTCCTTTACTAAGTTTGACTTTCTTCATATATGGAATCATCGAATATGATATACAATAAAAATCAACTGTTTTTGAAATGTTTCTGAATGGAATGAATAATTTGTGCCAATGGCCAAACAAAAGAAAGAACTGTTAATGCTTAAATCAACTTACATACGATATGTAAATACATATATATGAGTGTGTGTGTCAATGGTTGCATATGTTTTTTGTCCACTTCCTTCCTTTTACACAGCAAACATATCAATCATGATTTAATTGCTTTAATATTCGATTTCTTCACTCTGTTAACAATTGTTTCTTTAATGAAATACTAAAAGTATAATAATAAACACAGATTAATAACAATAAAGACATTAATAATAATAAAGATTTTAACAAGCGCTTTTCTCTTTTTAATTGTATTTTTGATCTCTTAGTAAATTTTATAGAATTGTTGAGGAAATCAAAACCCAAATACATTCCAAAAATCTTATTTCATTGCATTCCAACGTTTCTTAAAGAAAAATTTGCACATCTACATTTAATGATAACATTCATGAACTAAAATTGAAAAGAAATACACCAGAATTACAATTATTGTGTGATTATTTACTTTCGCTTTCGTTAAAAAAGAAGCTAAACTGTTTACATGAGTAGATTCAATGATTTGTGCAGTGATATGATGATGATGGTGCATATTATTAAGCTGACGTACATTATTAAGCCGTTAATTATGAGTACAAACGAATATAATCGTCAATAAAACAACTCGAAGTACGAATAAACTACAAATTTTCAAGAGGATAAAAACTAACATATTATATTTGAAGAGTGTTTTATTTATTATTGCGTCTACATATAAGTAAAAAAAGCCAGCCAACTTTCCAATGGAATTGTAGATTGTTTTTGGGTCTTTTATTATTTCGATGTTTAATGGAGTCTATGTTTATGTTACTTCATTTTTTAAGCAACCATTTTATACTGAAGTTCCTTTAATAGAAGAGAAAATGTTAATTCAGCATATTTTTCAAAGTTTAAAAAAAAAGACAACAATGCTTGCAGATAATAAGATCTCGTAACTTTCGAATAGTGCGATTATGTATATTTTTTTGTTTTTCTTTGTCTAAAAATGATAGTAAAATTATTGCTTTTCTGAATTCGATTTTACAAACAAAACACACAGCGCAAAAGCTCGACTCACACACAAAAAGCAGCGTTCAATAGCGATTCAAAAACTAAGCAATTTAATGCAAATAAAACACAATCAATTATGCAAATAATTCAAACATAAGAAATGCCATTGTTAGGCTTTGTATATTCATTGAGCCAACAAGAAACAAGAAAAAAATTAACTAAATTTTATCATTAACATAAACAGAAATTTGAGTTTGCTATTGTTGATGTTAATGTTGTTGTTGCTGCATTTGTTTTAAATGCAAACTGTTTTCACTATTTTAAATGTCATAAAAAGAGCAAAAAATACGGTCAAGCAACCTTTCACTTTCGATGGATGGATGAACGGATGGTTATTCATCATTAAAAGCGTATACAATGTGTATTCATTTACTTAATCTTTAGTAAATGAATATGAGAGGAGTTTCAATTGTCATCCAAAGCACCTAACTAGACTTTTAATTTATTTACCGTTGACTTTCAATTAATCGTCGTTGCTAATTGACAACTGCATTAACGTTTACATATAAAAATGTAGCAGAAATTCGCACTCAAGCAGAAAGCAACAAAAAAACATGCCGCAAAAAATGTACAGGAAAAAACCGCAATACAGAAAATATGAAAAAAATCTTGATCCAAAGACTGAAGGCGCAATACAAAAAGAGGAAGAAGGCAGCGATGTACTGTTTAAGTTATTCGGTTGTCGTTGTTGTTGATAATACTGATGAGCGTAAAAATTGTTTACCTGTTAGTCATACGGTTTAGCTACAACAACAATAAAGTCGTGTTCACAAACATACAGACTGCGTAAAGAGTCACGTAAATTCTTCTATGTACATACTTGTAGATATATATTAATTAAAACAGTATTTAGTAGGCATTTACTGGACATTTACTTATTGTATATCAGTTGTATAAAAAGAACAAAACACCGAAAAACAAACACAGTCGCCGGAAAAGCGAAATCAAAGTTTTAATTGCTATTTAATTCTTGTCATAGGTTTGTAACACAATAGAACACCAACAAATTGACAGTCAGTTAAGTGAACTTTGTAGCTGTAAATTATATGTATTCCCCAAGAAATTTAAACGAATGTTTTCTTTATATGAAATTGTATTAAAATTATAGAAAATTATAACAGCGCCGCAGTGGCAAAGAAACAAACAAGAGAGAAAAAAGTGAAAACAAAAGACTTCGTCAGCGAACTCGACTCCACTCGAGCAACACTAAACACGCAGTCTGTACGCGAGAACAACTGAGCCACAACTGAATGAGTTGAAAAGTTGGTTAAATTGTGTTGGCCCATTATGTGTGCGTTTATGTTAGATTGCTGACACTACTGCTGTTAATATTGCTTTCGTTGTTTTTGTTGTTGTTGTTACTGCTGCTGTTGCTGTTGGTGCTCAGGAGTAGCTTTCTTCCTCTCCCGCTTAAAATGTTTAATTTCTTCATTACTAGGATTTTTGCATTACAATCGTGTGAGAAACTGTAAATTTAAAAACGTGAATAACATTTTTGTGGTTTTTTTTTTACTTGTATTTATTTAGTTCAGACAAGTTTTTTTCCAGCAGCTATTAAAGTTGAACTAGTTACAAAGTTCTTTTAGTGTGTTAAGCAGCAGCAGTTAAAATTAATTGATGGTATAATTAAAATTAATTTATTCATTTGGCATTTTAAAATTGTAAATTGTGAGAATTTATTTACAAAGAGAAAAAACAAACTCCCTGCAGAATGAAAAATGAGTCTTATTTTCGGCGACTTTTGAGCGTAGCAAATCAATTTAGTGAACCGAAAGTGAATCCGCTAAAATAAAATGTAATTTGAAATAGCAAAATAAAAAGAAATCTTTTAGATATTTAAAGTATATTAAATTAAATGAATATATCCTCGTAAACCACGTAAATCATCCAATAAAACCATTTAGTGATCCGAATTATATCTCATCTTTTTTTATTTGAAGGCTTGGACATTGGATAAAATTAAAAAGAAAACTTAAATAATTTCAAAAATTTAGTTAATTCGATTGTTACCGGTTATTTTAGCTCTAAGTCGATTAAATTCAATTTTAATGTCATAAATAAAAATATTTTATATTATTATGACTTTATTAGATACTTAAATTAATCTTAAAAAGTATTCGCAAAGAAATTAACAGAAACGTTGTTCAGTCTCCAAATTAAATATTTCACTATCACAAAAAAGTTTTCAGTTTTTAAATTAAATTCATTTAAATTCTTTTGGCTGCTTCGTACTTCGATACTTGTATATAAAAAGTTAGAAAAAGAAAAAAAATACTGATTATACAGCCTTCAAATTTGTCTTAGGCTTAAGTAACCCAAGAGCTCTCTCCACATCCGGTTGCATGTTACGTACTTTCGATAAAATATCGTATGCTCGATCGAGCTTACCAGAGAGCACGCAACTACGAGAAAAGGAAAGAAAAACAAAAATAGCATAATTCTAGTCTTAAGAACAAACAGTAGAGTTATCAAAAACCTACATAAAAGCGGCACCTTCCAAATTTCCCGAAAAATCCAAATAAGATACCCATTTGTCGGGTATGGAATCCATGAGTGGATCATCTGGTTGCAGATAAAGACGAGCGATCAATAACGCCTCCTTAAAATAGTTTTTCTCCAGGAGCATTAAAATGGCTTCGTTATGATGATGCAAAGCAATCATATATGTAGCGGCCTGCAAAGCATATCCTTGCTCCAGCAACTGTTCGGCAAACGCTTGGCAGCACTTCTGCCAAAAACTGTAGGATTAGAAATGAATGTAAATGAAGTGTTTGAATTTATTACAAAAGACTTGAATTGAATGCAAAATACGTACTTGTAGGAAACACTGGGGGCCATGGAAACATGCCATTCGGTCAGCTGTCTGTTCTGTATGCATTTTAAAATCTCATCTTTATAATTGTACTGCAATTGAGGAATTAAAAGATTGGCGATGCCCTTGCCTTGTGAAACTGTAAGATTTTTTACTGGAAAGGAGACAAATGGGATAAATTGCTAAAAAAAGGATTAATTTCGTTCTTATTCACATAGTATTGCATAAATAAATTATTGATAATTTATTATTTTTAATTTATATTTTATACATGTTTGATAATTTATCTTCTACTGACTCACATTCCTCTTCCAGCAGATCTTTGACATCAGTTTTCTTGCTAAAGAGTTTAGCTGTTACGATTGATTTCGTCAGTTTTTGTTTCTTGCGGTCATTGGACTCTAATATATATATAAGTTTTCTCAACGCATCTTTATTTATCTCTTTTGATGTCAAATACATTAGAGTTATGGGATTCTATAATATGTTAGTCAAATATTGAATTTTTTCATTGTAAAATACATCAAATATGAATTCATTTACAACCAATCGTATTTTCGTACCTTCATAAAAACAGAACCGACCATAACTTCTGCCGGTTTGGAATTTCCCTCATCTTTTTCAGCCTTGACAATTTTTAAATTATTCATCATGTTTAAAATGTCGTCTTTTTGTTCTTCAATGACTGACCTTCCAGTCGAAATGTTTTCGTCATTTTTAAGCACAGTACTCACTGCTCCGTTGGTATGCTGCTCCGGTTTATTATCTTGCTCCGGTTTGTTATCTTGCTCCGGTTTGTTATCTTGCTCCGGTTTATTATCTTGCTCCGGTTTGTTATCTTGCTCCGGTTTATTATCTAGCTCCGGTTTGTTATCCTGCTCCGGTTTGTTATCTTGCTCCGGTTTGTTATCCTGCTGCTCTGGCTGCTTTGGCTGTTGTTCCACCTCCGTCTTACATCTGGCCTTCTTTTGACGACGTTTCTCTCCTGCTGTGAAATAGGTATCAGGCATTTTTAACGCCCACTGAACATGCTCTAAAGTATTGGAATTCAATTGCAACCACTTCGACTGTGAGTAAACCTCAGACTTTTCCGTCTTCATATTGAAGAACTCAATCGATGTTGATTTTCCGGCACAAACTACAATATCCTCATCGGTGGGCAGGAAGAGGCCACACGTCATCGGACAGTGAAACTGTTTGAGGAACTTCTCATCGTCACTGTTGCAGCTTAAGTCCCAAACACGAATGGCGCCATCGGAGCTACACGTAAGGAATTTATTCGCATTACTGTTGCTCCATTTGAGGCATGCGTTGGTAGTTTTCGGATTCTTTATTTCAATTGTACGCACTGGCATGTCCGCCGGAGAGGTTTCATTGAAGTTCAAAATATTGATCTTATTTGCCATTGAAGTGACGGCAAACTGGTCGGTGGCTATGGGGCTCCAAGCGATTTCGGTGATGTAACGTGGTGCCAAATTGAGATCCTGTATTAAATCGAAGACGTTTTTTTGCTGTGGCTTACGACGATACACTTTCAGATGTCCGCGTTGGGTACCAACAAAGAGAAACCCTTTGCGCACTGAGATGGCAGAAATACTTTTAATGGAATTTATAACTTCAGCATCTGAAGGGGGGGGAAGTGAGAGAAAAGAATATACAAATTGATTAATAATGTAATTAAATATATAATACTTCTTGCAAGAATCTAGAATTCAGTTTTACTCATTTACAACTCTCATGATTTTTTTTTTTTTGTTTAATCAATAAAAATCTATCAACCAATACAGCAGTCAGTCACATATTTGTTTTTACTCGAAAAGCACACATTCTAATATTTCAGTTCAGTGCTCGAATCGAAATTAGCACCACAATATGGAAGAAGCGAAAATTTCGTGTACATTTTTAGAGCAATTTATCGAAGGATGCCGCCAAAGTAATCTTGAGATCGACATAAATTTCGCACGATACTGCATAAAACTTCTGGCACGTGACGCTGGAGATGGTTTAAATATGCATCAATTGAATGCTTGCAACGTCCAAAAATTTCTAGATAATATACTGAAAAAATATGCAAATCCTTTGGATGCCACAATGTGCAACTTGAGGCTCTGCTATTTCTATAAAAATTGTCACCATCTTCTAAAGATCGATGCAGTTAAGGAAAAATACGATTTGGAATTTCAAACGAAACTAAAGACCCTCATAGACGATATACTACAGTATCCAGAAACCTCAAATGCTAAACAAATTGAGGCTCTGTTTGGGAAAATGCAAATTTTTATTATTGCATGTTACAATCTTGGATGCCCGAAAAATCATGTGGTTTGTTTTAATAACTTAAAAATGAGAATTAATTATAAACAAAAAGCTTCAATAAATTAATTTTAGCTACTAAAACAAACCAGACAGTGTTTAAACAGTGTTTTAGGACCTGAAGATCTGAAGAGTTATGTGCTCAGAAAGAAACATCATCGTTTGGAGTTTCTGCAACGTCTAAGTGCTATTGTTTGTGGTAATTTAATCTATATCAATCTTAGTCCAGAAGGAGACCAGGAAAATATGCGCGACAGTGAGTTTTTAAATACTTGAAAATCAATATAATGTTTTAATATGTTCAAAGATGATTTCGATGAACGATGAAAAAAGTAGAAAGAAATATTTTAATCCTGTTAAAACTTCTTCCAAAATAATGGCTATATATTTTGAGAATCTATAAGTATATATAGTCAAACTATTCCATCTAAATTTTAGTCCGCGTCGACTTGGTCATGGCTCACAAGAACACAGAAAAAGCTTTTGAGAGTTTGCTTAAAAGTGTCATTGAAATCAAAGATCTAGGCATACACTCAATTAATACTTTAATAGAAATTAACGTGAAGCAGGCAAAGATTCTCTGTCATTGTTCCATGGAAGATATACGTGAAATAAATAAGTTCGTGGTACTCTATTTCCGATATGAGAACTTCTTGAAAGATTTAAAAAATACCTTTGAGAAGACAGCGTATATAATCAGTGTTGATTTAGAAAAATTAAAGTGCGTATTCAAGAAAATCGACGAAGTGTTAAAATATCGAACTACAATCAATTCAGAAGTCATATTTGTAAGTTAAGAATATACTCCAAAATGTATAAACAGCACTTTAACTACAATTATATTAATTCTGCATTATATTATTTAGCCTCATTTTGTTTACTTGTCCGAATTATGGCAGAGGCTTTTGTTGTATTTAAATCATTTTGTGGAAATCAATAAAACTCGTGATATCCTGGAATCCCACGTTACGAATGCAATTGAAGATCGCTTCATCCAAAATGTAAACAGAGTTAAGGAAAAAAGTTCAATGACGAAAAATCCAACTGAACGCAAGTTCAAAGCTCTTGCGGAGCAAATAAGTAAAATGGAACCCATAGATTCCGATTTTCTTAAAATTGTAAGTAAAATAAATTCGCAAAAAACAAAAATTATTGAAGTAGTTATCTTTTCTGTTTAAGACTAAAATTTGGTAAATTATTATATTTTTGTATACGAATTTGCACACATCACTCGTACAAATTGAGATGAGTAAACAAACTAGTTTCGGCGATTTGCCATATTCAGTGTCTGTCTGAGTTAAATTAATTTCTAGCTAAAAATTTTCCTATAATTTACAGAAAAATTACACTTCTGACTTTTGTACGCTTACAATAGCAATAACAAATGGCTTGCTTGTGCCTGCAGGCTTACAAAAAGAACTCTGCAACAATCTGAGGAGGAAATTTGGTTTTCGTAATTTCGAACTCGCTAAATATGCGGAACTTCATGTAGGAGATTATTTGAAAACATTTAGGGATGCAGTCTTTACTTCTGTGGATTTGATTTTACTATTCAATTTGGATGAGGAAATTTGCAGATCTAACGACCACAATGCAAATCTGACGTCAAAAAGTAATGAAAAAGGAACCCAAACGGAAATGGTAGTCGTTGGTGATTTATCGGTGCCAAATAGAATTAATATAACTTGGAATAAATGGGATTTCCATCGAGAAACCATACGTCTTGCAAATATGGTGCGATGCCAAACACATTCAACACAGACTCATAACTCGTTTGCACAGCGAAATGCTCAGAACCAAGCTTACAATACTAAACGACATATTTGATGATATTTTAAATAATAATAAATTTCCTGTTATACACATATGACTTGAAACTAATTTTTAAGAATATCATATGTTACATACTTAAACATTTCAATATAATACATTTCATCAGCTTACTTAATGAATTTATAATTAACCATAAAAAATCATATGTTATTAGAGCCTTTAAGAACTCGACTTGGAATAGTCATTTTTCAGTAGTTTGTGAATTGCTTGATTATAATCTGTTAATCAGTTGGTTATAAACTGTTAGGAACACTAAACTATAATCTAAATCTAGAATCTAACTATTCTATTCTTTTCATCGTGCTAAATATTTGGTAAAAGTTGTACGATTTCCCATTCTTTTTTATAGTATATTTGCACAAAATTTTTATTTTCGTCATACTCTTACCTTTACTGGCACTACTCTCATCGTACACCCCCAACTTCTCATTGCACACTACGTAAATGTAGTTTTCTTGCCAATCCATCGAGTAAATCGGTTTCCCACAGAAAGGATGATACGTACGAGGTTGCAGTTTTGGATTCTGAATATTAATAATACCAACCTAAAAAAAATAATGGTAAGTACAGTTGATTTATATATGTATTTTGTTTTTAAAAAGTCATTACACTTCCTTCACTGGTTCCAAAGGACAACCTTTTACTATCCGGACTCCATACCAGTGACAATATTTGAGATTCAATGCGTGATGTATAGTTTTCAATCGATATATTCGTAGGGCTTAAATCAGATATATCTATAATTCCGATACGTTTATCGGAGAATCCCAGAGCAATTCTGAAAATATGATGACATAACTATAGTGACAATGATAAAACAATATAGCCTTACTTGTTCATATCATCTGGACACTCGCGCATGATTGATACATTGATGGAAGAACAGCTGTATTTGGCTATTATTTTTTGCAATTGTATGTTTTCGCAAGATATTATACGATGCGACGAAATTGTCCATATGATTTCGTTGTCTGGGCAAATACTGAAATTTACAACATCACTCTGCATGAACTGACGCTTGTCCTCCTTGAATTTGTATCGCATACATTTTTTGTCACGTTTATCTGGCAACAGATTCCATAAAATCATTTCACCCGACCGACTTGTTGCAAGAAATGATGTGGACTTCAGCCACATAATTTCAATGTGATTATCTTAAAAAGAATAAAAATAAAAACAATAACTACTCAAAATACATGTTTATAATAAACAAATAAAATACTTTTCCCCTGACCAGATCCGCGTGCACGCTGATGATCACAAGCACCGCCCGTTTCAGTGTTCCAAATCCAAAATGTCGCATCGTTACTAGCGCTGGCCAACAGTACATGTTGGCTTTCATTACCATCTGTTTCTTCTCTGTTTACCGTTTTCTCATCGTAATGTTCTGATGATTCCGTAGCACGCACTATCTTCTCCTGCGTCAGCGTTTCATTACCTGAATCAGCCGCTGCCGGATGCGGTTCTACCACCTGCCTTGAATGGACTTCAGCTGTGTGCACGATTTGTTGCGCCTTCGGAACCAATCTATTTGTCAGGCAAGTGTCTGTAGTCTTCGGTTCTGATCCATCTATATTTACGTCTTCATCCGAGCTTCTAGAAAAGTTCAAAGTACCTTGTGTGGAATCCTCCTCATCACATGAAGAGGACAAATTTGCCTCATTCTCAACTTGTTGACAATCCTTCAAAGTAACTTCGTTGTGCCCTGGTTCCTCATCACTAAATTGCTGCTTAGCCACAATTTCTTCTTTGAGATTTTCGCACGCTTCGACAAAATCAAAATTGATCGATGTACCTGAAGCAACTGGTTTTTCGAGACCCACAAATTCAGAAAGTTCACCTTTTGATTTCTCTTCAGTGGTTGGAGCACCAAACTCATTGTCTAAATAATTGTAATCGTAGATATCGAAAATGTCATCGCCAACAGAAGCATTTTTAATCGCTGTGTCCGAATTCTTTCGCAGGCATTCAAGTTTCTTGTCTGTAACATCTCTATCTTCAAACTGAGACTGTTTCAGCGGAGACAACGGGACTTGTTTTTGAACTGCTGTCCAAGATAAAGCTGTGATTGGTGCTTCGTGTCCACGCAATGTATAAATTATACGCATCTGATGCAAATCGCCTACTAGCACCAAACCTCGACTCGTACCCACGGCAAAAATGTTTTCATTGTACGGCGAACAACGCAGAACCGTCAGTGTCTGGTTGCGCGTTGATAAAAACGTCGTCTTGCGACAGTAACTGTTGGATGCAACGCAATAAATAGCCATTTCGCTGGAGCCCAAGGATAAGACGTTACGATTGCACATATAGCTGAGCAGCACCGTCTCGTGTGTGCGCGCCCCTTTACCCTCTGTGGATTGTTTGGTGATATGCGCCTTGTGAGCGCATACAACAGAACAGTTATCAAAATCCCAAACCTGTACGGTGCCATCTTGTACAACCACAGCAAAATATTTGTTTTGAGTTGTAGCGCAGCAGTTGACAATCCACGCGGGATCCAGAGCCAGACCAAAGACTTGTTGGCGAATATGAAATACTTTCATTATTGGTTGGCATCCGTCATCCTTTACTTTTGAGATGTAGTTTATTGTTTTGGAACCAATGTAGAGGAAGCCACCATCAGGTGTCGCCACACAACTATTCGGTAGATTCCAATGAGGAACGATTGGCACTCTTGCCAAAGCCATTTTTGTGGTTTGGAATCGACTCTGGCACGATAAAGCGTGATTAAATTTTCTGGCGGAAAAGGATCGGCGTTAGTTATCTTTTGACATGACGCAACATGGAAATCATATGGTCAGTTTTCTTTAAGTTGCTTACACATCGTTTTTTTGCAAAATAATATATTTTATATATAGATTCTTTTTCGAAAGATAACTTGTGTTATCTAGGTTATAGGAAAATTTTAGGCATAAATGCAGAATAGCTGCCAAGCTTAGATTTTGTTCATCTTTTTTTTACCGTTAGATAGGGCCATCAGGAACGGAAGTGGCTGGTTTTTATCGGGGGCTGGTCAGTCATCTTGGATTTATGACCGTTTGAAGGACAAATTAATGGTTTAATGAAAGTCATTTATCTCATAAACTAAGAGAGCTAGCGGAACTAGCGATGTACTGGTGGAAAGGTATTTTTAATGCGTTTCATTTATGTAATACACATTTTTGTCCATAACATGGCTGTGAAGGAATTATATTGATTTTTATAAAAATGTGACAAGTTGACCTTGAAACAATTTATTTCTTCCAAACGGACACATTAAGATATAAAACAAATTACAGTTATGGAAAGATTGTTCTTTTACTTTTAAAATGGTATATAATACGTTATACTTACTATTGTATTACATTACTTTAGCTTTATTTTTCTCTAAACGAACAAGTGTAAACACAGAAAAAACATTTGAAATTAAAAAGTTTTTATGAAAAATTACAATATTTATTGTATTTTATATTGTATATAACTTCTGGTTATAACGGTCTTAAATAACGGTAAAAAAAAAGAGAAAAAAATCTGAGCTCGGCAGCTGATCTTCATATGTTCCGAAATATATTGTGAAAGCAAATGTGTTTGCCAACACTGCTGCAGTTAAAAGTCTATTTGAAAATCAGAAACGTCAAGTTTAATTCCCAAAAAAATCGAACAAACCTTTCTTAGATAAGTTGTTTTTCTTTAAAATTATTTCATTTTTTTTAGCCAAAATAAACGAAATGGAATATTTGTTTTTTTTAGATAAATTTTAAATAAAAATATATTTGATGAGATTTTAACCAGGATCCTGTTGACATTTTTCTTTAAAGAGCCATTGCAAAAGGTTAAAGTCAAGGAAGAGGTCAGGCAGCAACCGCATCTCCAGACTATGACTACTATGCGGAAAGTTATTAAATCGGTAGTGATAGGAATTCCTATTGGGATTACTCTGGTCGACTGCGTTGGTTATGTAGCAAGAGTTGACGGTAAGAAGCAAGAATCTCGAAAATTTTATTGATATGATTGTCAATTCTATGCATAGGAATTTCAATGCAACCATCTTTAAATCCAGATGTCACGAAAGCTGATTATGTGTTTCTATCACGTTGGCCTGTCCACAGGGGTACTGTCGAACGCGGTGATATTGTCTCCTTGATTTCACCAAAGGATCCTAAACAAAAAATTATAAAACGAGTAGTAGGAATGCAGGGCGACGTGGTTTCTACGCTAGGATATAAACACGAAATTGTGCGCATTCCTGATGGTCACTGTTGGGTGGAAGGCGACCATACAGGACACTCGCTCGATAGCAATACATTTGGACCTATTGCTTTGGGGTTGATGACAGCGCGAGCGACATACATCGTGTGGCCTCCAGAACGGTGGCGAAGCTTACCCAACGAATTACCCCGTAGGAGGAGGCCCATACAAATAGCCAGGTCCAACTACTACAATCCATAGTGCGATAGAAACTTGTGAAAGGTTCATAGCGACGATGACGTTTGGTTTAAGCGAGAAAATGAAAGTGTAACCGATTTAATAATGCAGCATTGATAGAACCGAATATTGTATATATTAATTTTATTAAAAACCATAATTCGTTAAGAAATATTTTTAGCAAAACATCTTAATTGCAAAATTCCAGAATGTGTTCATTGGTAAGCCGTTCGATGTTGAAAATAAAATGTGCTAAACATTTGCAATGGAAAGAAATAACATATATTATTCTCATCAGCGGAATACATTTTTATGCTCTTACAGCTCTATGTAGACAACCGTAACTACCTCTTCAAATAATAAACACCTCTGTTAACGTTACTGCTTTTAGAATTTGTGGACACGTAAAAAATAACCCAAATTCAATTTCTTCAAATTTAAAAAATAAAGCATAAATTTTTAGAAATTCAATTTTCGAAGTTTTATTTCAACTATTTTTTTATTTTATTCCAATAAAATCTTGTACTCTACTGATGCTATAATGAAGAAACATTTTAACTGCTTAAACGCCTCAGGCCGAATTCTTCCATTACCTGTAAAGTACGTTTTAATGCAACACCTGGTCGCAATATTGTATATCTGCCAGGGGTGGCCAAATCAACGACCGTCGAAGCAGACCGACACTCTTCGGTTAGTCCAATCTGTCCAGCATCAACAACACTACCAAGCTGTGACCACAAATGCGCGAACTCCTGCACATTGAGACTGCTGCACTCAGCAGAACGATTTGCACTCGTCAAAGCCAAAGGATGTTCATCACAGAATGCACACAGCTGCTGTATAAATTGCAGCTTAGGAATACGAATGCCAATCTTTTTCGTACTGGGATTAAGGAAGCGATTGCTCAGCTGGCTGGAACGTTCGATGACAATCGTTATGGGACCGGGAAGCAAACGTTCTAGTAAGGCATCGTTTAAATGTTCAGCATTGCCATAACGCCGTAATGCAGGAAAATCTTTCACACAAATGGCTACCGGTTTATTAGAATTACGTCCTTTAATTTGATACAACTTCTGTATTGCCTGCTCATTGTTGGCATCGCAAGCTAATCCATACACTGTGTCTGTGGGTATAGCAATAACTTCGCCCCCCAATAAGAAGCCACGTAGTATTTTAAGTGTATTTGGCTGGTCTACAGAAATAATTCTTTGTTTCTCTACAGTTAGAATTTCTTCAGCGTGTTGATCTAATGTTGGCAGCATTGTGGCTAAGGAATTCCTTTGAACTTGTAAGTGAAGATCTTTTTTTGATAAATGTAGAAGCAGGTTTCGTAACGAATTCATTTGTTTCGTTTAATTTTAAATTTAATCGACTAAATTTAATCTCTCCAGTTATGGCCGCACAGTTGATTGCAGCATTTATAAAATGTGGTCATAGGTTCATCCGCAGAGCGTGTTTGCATCTGCATAAAATAAGCTTGTTTGTGAGCACAAGCCGGGCAAACAGCATCCGTTGAGTCTACGTTCTCCCATGCAGCTGCGCCACCCATAACATTATCCACTTCCTATGTATTAAAATGTTTTGAAAACTTTTATGAATTTTAAGTGAATAAATTTCTAACCTTCAATCGTGGATAAGTACGTGTTGTAATTTTTCTATTTATATTGCAAATATATGGACAAGTATTACACGAGAAACGGTGACTGGCGGTATCTTCTTCGACCATTAAAATATTACCACATGTCGGACAGAACAAGAGCATTCTATATGAGAACTTTTTTCTGCAAAAAAATCTCCTTCCTAAATTAGTTTCACAATTTTCTTCAAAATGAACACAGCTCTCGTTAAATCAGGGTTTCAATTCTATTTCTTCATTTGTGCAACTATAAAACACGAACCGTTGTTGACGTGAGCAACAGAGCTAATAAATCGGATTCCGGGCGGTTTCTCTAACTTTGTTGTTTTTATTGTCGTTGTTGTAGTTTTTAACGCCCATTATTGTTTTTGTAATCACTGTTAAAATCACAACAAAAACATTGGAGAAACCGTGTCGAACCCGTGCGGAACAAATGCAGAACAGCTGCCAAGCTCAGATTTTTTTTTCTTTTCTTTTACCGTTATTTGAGACCGTTATAAGCGGAAGTGGTCATGTTTTTTCGGGGGCTGGTCAGGCATCTTGGATTTATGACCGTTTGAAGGTCAAATAAATGGTACTAATAAAAGGCACTTATCTGATAGACTAAGTAAACTAGCGGAACAAAAGAAGGAAAGAAAACTGTTGGAAAGGTATTTTTAATACCTTTCATTTATATCATATACATTTTTTTCCATATGACGGCAGTTACGGAGCTATATTGATTTTTAGAAAAATGTGACAAGTTGACGTCGAAACAACACTTTTTTTCTTCGAAATTAAATTAAACACACTTCGACACATTAAGCTATACAACAAATTACAGTTAAGGAAAGCTTGTTTTTTTAAATTCTTAAAAGTTCTTTAAAATGGTATATAATATGTTATACTTACTATTGTAACGGGTCCGCCATCTAACGTTTTTTTTTCAACTAGTGCTTATTTCGTGAATGGTAACATGTCTGATTTGACAGATAATTAGTTTTATCCTTCCGCTGAACGAATATGATTGTGTATACGCTTGAACAACGCTGGGAACAACGCCTGCGATCGACTTACAGAACATGCCGATTTTGCCAAAAAAATCATCTTTTCAGATGAAGCTCATTTTGATCTTGGCGGGTATGTAAACAAGCAAAATTGTCACATTTGGAGCACAGAAAACCCGCACGCATACATTGAAAAGCCGGTGCACCCAAAACGAGTCACTGTTTGGTGCGGATTTTGGTCCAGAGGCATAATTGGGCCATTTTTCTTCGAAAATGAGCATGTGGCCGTTACAGTCAATGGCGATCATTATCGGGCCAGGTTGAACGAATTTTTGTTCACAAAAATTGAAGAGGAGGATATTGGCAACATTTGGTTTCAACAGGACGGCGCTACGTGCCACACAGCCGAAGCTACACTCGATGTTTTCGAGCATTTAAAAAAAAAAAGTTATTTGGCGGACTCTATATTACATTATTTTAGCTTTACTTTACTTTTCAAAATTTCAATTACAATGTTGCCTGCGCCGCTCTAATGGAAAACATTTAACATTAAAAAATTTTTATGAAAAATCGCGTAAAATTTTTTTGTTAAGTTAGAGCGCCGCTGGCAAAATATTTTGTAATTTCAAACGTTCTTTCTGTGTTTACACTTGTTTGTTTACAGAAAAGTAAAGCTAAATTAATGTAATACAATGGTACATATAACATATTATATACCATTTTATAGCCTGTTTCCATAAAAATATTTAATCCGGTTAAGGGGTTCGAAAATCGATCAGCTGATCTAGTGTTTCCATACATAATTCGGTCCGGGCTGTGAAACCGAAAAGAAGAAATAAACATCTGTTGTTTTGTGTTTGTATATTTACGCAGCTATTTTTAAAATTGTGCATCGCTTTAATTTATAATACAATGAATAAAATAACAATAATATTCAAAATTGTTGAAATGGACCATATCCGCCGCCATCTCCATATATATATGGACATTTTTGCGAAGTCCGCGCAGGCTGTCAATGTTTTCTTGCCAGAGGTCCAGCAGCATTAATTCCGCCCCATCGACCACAAAGTTCTCTCTGTTGATTTCTGCATCTGAAGTAGTTAAATTTTTGTCATTTATTAGATATTATACTTTTTTTTTTGAGATGTGGCTCCCAGTGATGAGAGCTTTATTTGGTTGGCCGGTCTTGCAAAGCAATGGCCATCAATAATTGTTGAAACACCGTTTCTTGTTCGCCTTAGGTGCTTTGGTCTTTGTTGTTTTGGTTGCTGTCTAAAATTTTAATTTTGTGCAAATAAACTTTGTTATAAGTGAAGCCAGAGAAAAGTCTGTTTAGTAATTTTATGTCGTAACTGTCCATTGCTGAGCCTTTGAACCACAGTTTCGAGGGGAGAATTGGGAAGGTTTCCGCATAAGTGCCCCCGCAGCTTGCTAGTTTCACACTGTATTTTTGTTTCCATTGATCTAGGAGGATGTTATAAGTTTTTCTACAGGCCTCTCTTACCGTGTATCTGATACTAATACAATTTTATCAATTCTTTAGCCGTTAGGTACTCAGATCTCTCTATGGGTGGAAGTGTAACTGATAGACCATAGATAGCATGAACTGGGGCCATAGGAGTCAGTCCGAGGCATCTTCTTAAAAGATTACTTTGAAACGTTGTAATCTTGTTAGAAATGTACTTGGGCATGTGATCCATTGACGTTGTCGCATATTCAATTTTTGAAAAGACTAAAGAGTTTCATCATCAGTGCAGTTTTCGGGTTTAACCCCCCCTTGACCACAGTAACCATTTTTATTTCGTTGACCGCCCTGTAAGACTCTAGTAAGGCTGATGTGTTCCTTAACCGTTTGACTATTTTTGATTATTCGTCCTATGAATTTCAGAGTTTTGCAATTAGCGATTTTTTTATTGTTAATATGAATTATTGGTGTTTTCCTTGCCCCTTTGGCCATATAGTTGATCAAACAGTTGTTGTGGTTGATTTCCAGGTTCAGGGATTTTAAGATTCTATTAAAGGAGTTAAGTTTGCTGTTCAGTATATCAACTGCAGTTTCATATTCCCTGTGATGGGACATGATTAAAAAGTCATCTGCAAATTGGAAGATTTTTAAGTTGTCATTTTTTAATGCGTAGGTCTTTTGTGTATAGGTTGAATAGTATTGGGCTGAGAGAACTGCCTTGCGGAAGCCCGTTATGAATTGTTATATTTTCGTTTCCTAGACGCAGTCTTCTTTTTCTGAGGAATTCTATAATCCATTCCCTGATATTTGCAGGTGTGTTAATTTTGTAAAGCAGAGTGTCAGGCGAAGTGAGATTTACGCAGTCATAAGCTTTGGAAATGTCAATTACCGCAATGATTACCTTTTCCTTGTTACTCTTTGCATTGACAATATTGTGTAGTATGTCATTGAGGCATATGTTCGTTGATAGTCCTTTTCTGTAGGCGTACGATCTGTTCGGAAGTATGTTATTGTTTTCTATGAAGTCAACCAGTCTTGTTTTGATCATTTGATTAATCAGTTTAAGAAATACGGAGATTAGGGCAATGGGCCTGAAGTTCTTTAGATTCGTGGTATCCTTCGTTCGCTTGGGAATTGGGCAGATCTTAATGACTCTCCACTCCGGAGGGAGTTTGCAACTGTTCCACTAGCTATTGAAGACTTTGAGTATGGTTTTTAGTGGAACGGGAGATAGGGCTTTAATCATTTCATACGTTACTCGGTCCAGCCCTCCAGCAGAAGATTTCTGTTTTGCATCCAGAACTGCTTCGAGCTCATCCATTGAGAAGAGTTTGGGTGGGGTTGTGGCTTTGGTACTTTTGATTAATATGCTACTATTTTCTGGTCTTGATTCTTTAGATGTCTTAGAGAATTGGCATTGTTTTCTTCGACCCAGGATGACGTTTTGCTTTCAAAACCTGCATTTTTGAAGCCTTTGATGAATTTAAAAAGAAGGTGTATGTTGGGCTTGTCAGTAAAAGATTTAATTTTCTAGTTGAAGTAATTTTTTTGGCTTGTTTCATTTGTTTGGATTGCCTTCTTCAGGTTGTTTTTGGCACTGATCAGGTTTATAGCATCTTCAAACGATTTTGTTTTGTTATATCTGTTTTGGGACGCCGTCTTTAAACGGAATAATTTGGATATGTCATCATTCCTCCATCTTTTTGGGAGTGTTCTGTCGCTTTCCGTTATCCTTACTACAGCATTTTTAATGGTTTCCCTAAACCCCTCATGGATTGCGCCAATTGAATCCCCTAGCTGAAGTTGGCCTTAGTGCTCTGGTTAGTTTATTTTTTGATAGAAAGTTTATTGTTCCTTTGTCTAAATTGTTGATTTCAACTGTGATTGGAAAGTGATGGCTTCCACCTAAGGTATCATCCAGCACAGACCATTTGGTTGTAAGGTCAATTAAATAATTGTCTTTGAAACGTGTGTTTTTTGTTCTTCAGAGTTACGAAGTTAGAGGCTGAGAGTAGTTAGAGGCTAAAACTCTTTGGCAGTTTTGTCAGAAAAAATTAGTTGGGAAATCACAGCGTTAAAATTGTTTACGGAGAGGTCGAGTAGGGTGATCCCCGTTTGGGATTGTTCAGTGCCCGACATTTGTTTTGTAGGTTTGGTGGGCGGGAAGGCTAGGTCAGAAGGTTGGAAATTGTTTGAGTGGACATTCGTGTCCACTATTATGTCCTGCCAAGCTTGCAGGGTGAAGTTTGTCGTGTTGCCTTCAGTTTTTTTGCTTTGTTTAAGATTGCTGTTTGACTTGAGGACCGTAGAGTACGGCTGTTTGGTTCGTTGCAGATCAGCTGCCATGTATGTGTTGTCCAGGAATTTGTTGTTAGACTGTTTGGTTGTGAGGTTGGGGAAATGGTTTGAATCTTGTATATCGGCGAGGGTTGCAAACTTGTTAGAGAAAATGGCTGGGTATTTAGATTTAGCCTCATTACTCGAGAGATTTTCCAGTGTCATTATTTTTTTTAACGCAAACGCTTTTTCCCTTGCTGGGCAATCCTTGCTAGTGAGGGGGTGATTTCCCTTACAGTTTGTGCAATGTTTCAAAGAGCACTGATCTGCTACGTCGTGAAGTTGGTAGCATTTTGGGCAATTTTTTCCTTTTTGTTTGCACTGTTGTGCAAAGTGATTGAATTTAAAACAGTTATAACACTGACTGAAAGCAATAAAATGACTGACTTTTATTTTCGTATAGTTGTACATTGTTATTTCTTTGGGAATTTGTTGTCCTTTAAAAAATAGTTTCACCCTTGTGCCTGGTACACGTTCATTTGTGGATTTGTCTTTTACAAATATTCTCTGAACCTTGATAATCGGCATTGTCGTCAATTTTTGTCGGAATTCCGAAGATTAAGCCCACCTTGGATACAAAATGGGGAAAAATAATCGCTTTGTACGTGCGCTATTTTAGTTCTACATTGATTTGATGCTATTTGCTGCGAGGGCACTTGAAAAAGTTACCTTGTACCTATTAAAGCTAATTTTAGAAATCTCTTTGATTTGTTTGATTGTTAAACGTTTGGTGAATGCAATCGAATTGATCGGTTTGTTGGAATCTTGGTTTTCAATGTATACTATATAAGCGATATTATCGACGAGCTCGTATTGGCATGTTCTGTCTACGTTTGCATTGAGCGCTTTTAGCTTTTTATATTGACTATTCTCTGTTTCACTTATAGCTGAGGGGGGTTCTTCCTCCTCAGCGACCATTTTACATTTGCTTGACAACACCTTTCGGTGTGCACTTCGTACTTTTGTACTTTTCTTGTTTTCACCCTAACCACACTTTAATTTTAATGTACGCAACTAAATAGAAAAGCGAACTGTGAAACTTACCCCGAGTTCCAAAATCACACGAACACGTTTATAGCAGAGTTTAAAGATGAAATTCTTCAATTTTCCACACTGAGCTTTCGTTACAAAAGTTATTCTCTCCAATAAAAATCACAAAATTTGTTTGATGTAGAAGGAAGATGGCGGATTCGATACTAGGACCACACGGCAAAACGATGCGTTCAGTTCAAAAGGCCAGCAAAAAGTGGAAAACAAAATCTGTAACCATTTAACAACAATGGCTACGTTTGGCTACGGAGCAACAACTCGCACAGAAGTACGGAGTGACTTTAAAGAAATCATATAACGATACCAAAAAAGGGAACAGTTAATAATAACAAGAAAATAATTTTTTAAATTAAGGCTTTAAACTATAGTAGGGCAAGCAGCATTACTCAGCCCAATATTTCTGGTGATGTAATCGATCTTTCCTTTGATAAAGATGAAGATGATCAGGAATTGGTAAATTTCTTTCTGATTAATAATTAATACATACATTAAACATTCATAGACATTGTTAATTGTAATATCTAGTAAATTCTGAAAGATATTGTACTTATTTAAATAAACATATTACTTACGACATAAAGCATTTGTTTTGACATTTTTCAGAATAGTTTGGTGGTACTTTCTCTTTATCTCTTTCTAACTTATTGGCACTAGAAAAGGAGAAAGATAGTATTTCTGCAATTCCGAACTTCGAAACAGACTTGCAAACTAAAAACTGAGGCTAAAAACCAAAAGCATTTTGGTTTAGCGCTGGAATCAACAATGAAACAACAATTTCAAGGGAGTTAAAACAGTTTACGAGTGGTTTTGGGGCTTAAAACAGTTTATTCCGAATTCCTGGAAAAACCATTTTATGGAAACACCATATAACGGTAAAAAAAAGATGAACAACATCTAAGCTTGGCAGCTATTTTGCATTTATGCCCACATACACGGTATTATGTTGCTGGATTGTTAATGTCTGTCCTACATTTTCCCCGTTAGATCAGTTTCATGGTGGTGATTCTTAACCCTTTCAGACATAGCAACAACAATAAAATTTCTATCACTAAACCTAATTTTTTTCGCAAGTCTTCATCCGCCCCCTTCTTCATCGTCACGCCCCCATCTGTCAGCCTTGGTTTAGCCCGACATGGTGACTTGCGGGATACAATGAATACAAGTATTTTTACAATTAATAACTCCACCAGCATTTCTATTGACAATAACACAATTTTCTTGTCGCTTTTCTAACGACTTTCTTACATTCTTTGAATTAACAAATATTATAATATCTTCATGATATTCTTAATTAACGTCTCTTATTAATATTATATTTTTGAATTATTCAAACATGGTATCATTGTTACTTTACTCGGGGTACATGATATACGGACTTAATCTAAGGTAAGTAAATTCGTTTTCATTTTGTATCTTACATTAAATTTCTTTTCTTATTGTGCCGACAACCATACATTTGACATACATATACTATTATACATTTATTCTAACAATACCTATACTTTTTCTAGATTCTACTCATCTACCTCTTGTATCCTGGTCGCTCCTGGGCGCCGAAACACGGTGCCATGGACAACATGGATGCTCGGTAGATGATATGCAATGCAGTTTTCTGTATTTTTCCTTCCTTGCTCTCTGTTCCAAAACTGAGCTTCTTAATTATTGACCGTTTTAAACACGGGTATTGCAAAGCGATAATTTCGACTATATGTATGTATGAATTTGTTTGTTGGTTGGCCGTTTATGCTAATCAGTCGGTACCGCTATTGCTACGTAACGGCTTTTTATGCCGTACGACGGCTTCACAGAATTAACGGTTCCGGTCGAACCAAAAGTTTATATATTTTTTTTGATATTCACCGCACCGAATTATATATTTCTTGCTTTACAGGTTTTCAGCACACTTTAACAGTCTTTTCTCTTAAATCTTTCTTTTTCTTAAGAGTTTGCAAAACAAACTTTAGACTTTCTTATTCGGCGCGTATATACATCACTATCTAGTTTTGCACGTTTCAGTTTGTTTCAGGAAAGAAAAAACAGTTGTTTTAATCGCTTTAGTCTTTATATTTTTAACAACCTTTCAGCCCGGCAGCCTTTACTAGAATACCCAACTTATTTTTCTAATCGTTCGATCTACCTTCGGCCTTCCAATTTTTCCGTTATTACGAAATTCTAGAAACTTCTATTTCTATATCATTTTCCTCCTCTAACCTCGTCTCCTGTCCCTGTCCTTCTTTCGCACCTTGTCTTATTCCCTTACCCATTTAACCTTCATCTCTTCTATTTTCTTAACAGATCCTTTTGAACTCTCTCTAAGCTCAGACCAATAGCTGAGATTCACACCTTGTAAATGTTGCTTTAGTTTATAGCACAATAACTTTACCCATCTCTAAAGTACTTGTTATTATGTGACGCTTCTTTACTGTTTTGACAGGTCACTTGTTGTGGTTTACAGGATGACAAGATAAGTACGCAGGTTTCCTACTATTTCTATTTTAATTTATTTTTAGGAAATTTTTTGTGGATTTTCGAAACGGACATCTCTCTTATTGAGAGACGGACATTTATACAAACTGGTTAGCATTCTGACATATGTATTAATTTGTCTTTTGATTCCAGCTTCTCACGCTACAACGGTAAAAAACTTTTTGATGTCTCAATCAGCCCAAAATCAACCACAACATTGGGAAGAATGTACGCTGCTTTATCTGCTCCCTAACTCATAAACTATAGAATAAGCGATTTTTATTAAAACATGAGTACCACAACGTTTGTTGTTGTAAGATGTGTTCAGTGGTAAAGGCTTGTTTAGATGGAGTGAGAGTTGTCTGAAGTTGTTGCAATTTCCCTCCAAAATCGAAATCTTAGCATCTTTAAACCTTTCAAATGGCTGGAAAGCAACAACTGGGAACAACTGACCCTCCATTTCACTTGCACGACGCATTTAGTTACATGTATTTGACAAGCTCCCACTAAGCCTAACTACTATTTATATTTGTATATTATAACTCCGTCCATGTTAAGTACCGTTTTGTTATACTTACTATCGATGGGCAAAATAAATATTTTTTGTAACAGTACCCAATAACGGTACTGTATCTTCAAAATTAATGAAGATGGTCTCATAATTATTGTCATCGAACGTTCAAACCAATCCATCGATTTCTCAATCCCAATACGAGAAAGATTTAATCGTAATTTAATTTTATTAGAATTTTTTATATTTTCACAAAAATTTTGTTACATTTATTGCATAAAAACTCAATTCTTGTTCATAAAAATCGCCATTATAATAAAAAAAGAAACACATTTCTGTAGAAAATGTAGAGTAGAGACGATAATTACAAAAAGGTGAAACTTTTGTAGCAAATATATATGTAATGATCTGTTTAATGTTGAATGTAATAAATATATATATTATATGAGTAGTTTGAGAGGCCTTGTATAGTTTTTCCAACTTAAAAAATTTGAACCTTTGTTTTAGTGGAAAACCAGAAAAATTATTTATTTGTTTCATTTTTGGATAAATCCAAATTAGAGTTCTGATATCCTTCACAGCTTACCCTTCAAGGTAGTATAGGATTCTAAAACACAACTCCTATCTATGGTTTTTGAGAGACCTCATCATTAGGATGTGCTAGCTGTTGAAGCAAGGATATATACCAATCGGGCAGGAATGAATGTTCTGTTTTTCCTTTAAGGCACTCGTAGGTGATTCGCGATGTATTCGAATTGAAATAAAATTCACATACTGTGTACGGACAATTCTCTATAGCCATAACTTCTTTAAGTACCGTAAGCAACTGTTTAAGAAAATTGGCACAAGCTGTGGCCGACCAATTCTAAAATTTGTGGAAACAAAAGGTTAAAATTGGAAACCACGTTCATTGTACTTACCAATCCTTGCTTGGGTAACGTACGCACATCGACATGCTTAATCCTCTTTACCAATCCTTTATCATTGCATATGCCCACGTGTAAGTCCTCAATACCCACTAGGAACGATTGACACCACCAGTTGCGGGTCTTATAACAATTGTAAGACTCTTGTTGTCGCGCATTCAAATCAATTCAACAAACTTCAAATTCTGTAAACTATTACTATTTTCATCACTGAAAAAAAGATATGTGATGAGAATGAAAGAGAAGCGGATTTGACCATATACAGTTCCACCGGCTGATCACTTATTATTCCGTCCATTTCTGCGCCGTATAAAATTTCCATACAATTCACTTTTGTCTTAAAAACACAAGCGAACTCTGCACATTCCTCCACAGGTGCACTTATGTTAGGCTCTATAAAAGGCGAATCTGTAAAGATGGGAATAGAATCAAATGTATATAATGATGAGATAAAAATCATAAATCAGAAAATATAAAACAATAAAGGAAACAAAACAATAATGTTAGTTCAAGGTGCAAACTATCACCTGATTATATGTACGTCACTTTCCTATTACCTGATAAACAATGCTGTTCATATTTAAATTCCCATCCCGCCATTTTTTTCTCTTCCGCAGTCTGATTGATAAGTTGGAGTTTATCGTATTCCGTATCACGTTTGCACAAGTAAAAGGTATCCATGTATTTGGTGACATGTATGCACCAATCTTGACGGATCTCATACGGCGTACACATTAGCTGACTCAGCAACCCACTCCAACATATAAATTCAGCCGCAATCCCCGGTTTGATCGTCTGTTCAGCAGATTTCAGATGATCTTTGTGATCATAAATAAACTTTAACAAATTGTCAAGGCGTTCGTCGTAGACAGAATCTGGCTTCTTAATGGCCATTGGCACATCAATATCAAGATCAAATGGAAAACTCTTTGGAGCTTTGTAGTAACGAAGATTACGCGCTGTTGGCTTATAGTCGCGTTCGGCCGTCACACTAAAGAATCCCAAAGCAGTAGGTTTTTCAAATTTTGGAAAAGGAAGTTCGTCGTCGCGATATTGATCTGCACGCAGTCCAGTGTCCAATTTATAGTTTTGCTGTATTTGGTTCATTTTTTAGAAGTACCGCACTTTTGTTTAAAAATTATAGCCAAGTCCTAACAATTCAAATACAAGTTAGCGAGTTATCAGGGTTGCAAATTTTGTTTCTAACTTTTATTTGTTTATTTTCATTAATTACGAAGGCATAAATATACTCTTAATAAACTAGCATATTAGCGCCGAAATTTTTTCCTTCAGATATGTAGAAGCGCGAGAAAATCCTAATGGTATACAAAAAAACTGATCGGGAATTTGAACGTGAGGGGGACTTGAAATCTAAAATCGCGATACGTACATATATCTATTATATACAAAACTACTATATAAAGAACGATTCTACATATTTGAGAAAAATGGGCTCCAATGGGCTGAAGTAGATTTGTTCCGTTGTTGTCTTTCATGGCGACCCAACAACAACAACATTTTTTTGTTCTCGTCTAGTTTCCAAGTTATGGCCCTCAAACATATGACTCAGTGAGCTACCCATTCAATATTTCTTCGACTTCCATTGCACTGCCTACAATTGATATACACATAGTCTTACAAGTCCTGAAGGCTATTAAATGTAATTATAAACCTGGACCGGATGGAATACCGTCTTGTGTTCTAAAAGTTTGAGCTAATGAATTGGCATCGCCTATATCGGCACTCTTTGAATATTCGCTACGTTTGGACTATTTTCCGAATGCATGGAAGTCCTCCTCTATTATTCCTTTGCATAAGTCTGGAAATAGATGCAATATAAGTAATTATCGCGGTATTGCTAAACTTAGCGCGCTGCCCAAACTATTGGAGAAGATAATGGTTTCTCATGTCTCATGGAGTGTTAATTCCTCAATTTCACCGTATCAACATGGTTTCTGTACCGGAAAGTCTACTACTACGAATTTGTTAGAGTTTGTCTCGAAAACTATGAAAAATTTTTCTGTTGCGAAACAAACTGATGTAATATATACCGATTTCAGCAAGGCTTTCGATACAGTTAATCATAAGCTACTAATTTTGAAGCTATAACTTTTTGGATTTTGCGATAATCTGATAAAATTAATTGCCTCTTATCTACCTACCGTACACAAATGGTGTTGTTTAAAGGTGTGAAATGTAATGGATTTCGGGTTACATCTGGAGTTCCAAAAGGCAGCCACTTAGGGCCGCTACTGTATCTAGTATTCATAAATGATTTGCCAACAGTGGTCAAAAATGAAAATGATGTTTGCGGACGATGTTAAACTGTTTCTATCTTTTAAAAATGAATCTGAAGGCAAACTTCTTCAAATCGACGTTGACTCTTTGACAAATTGGTGTAATGTAAATTGCATGAAACTAAATCTAAATAAGTGCAAACAGATGACATTTTCTCGTTCAAGCCCACTTTTATTTAATTATAATATTGCCAATTACAACTTGGATCGATTGGAAACTGTAAATGATCTCGATGATCTCGATCAGCCACATAACCAACAGGGTCAGCAGAGTTCAATGATCCCTATACCACCAAAATTTTATACTCATCGCTTGTTCGTCCCATTTCGGAGTATGCTTCACCAGTCTGGAGTCCTCGCTTCAGCTGTTATATCTCTGGAATAGAATCCGTGCAAAAGCTGTTCCTACTTTTTTGTCTACGAAATCTTCGCTGGGATCCATCTTTACGTTTGCCACCATACGAATCCCGACTTAGGCTGATAAATCTATCCTCACTAGCTGACTGAAGGATTATGCTGAATGCGGTTTTTATCTTGAACTTGTTGTATGGCGTCACTGACTCTACATACCTATTAAGCAATATTGATATCAGCAAACCTCGTCGCACCTCGAGAAGTTGTGAACTCCTCCACTTCTGCTTCTGCAGGTCAACATACCTTCAACATGAACCGCTTAGGAGTGCCTGCACAAATTTTAATTTTGTTTACCAAGCCATTAACTTGACTGACCCCGTCTATTTAGCTAAAAAGAAAATCTTAAACTTACTTTTGAATTGTTAATTTTGAATTGTTATTGAATTGAATATAATTCAACTCTTTATTTATATATCTAATATAATCTATAAAGCCTCAACGGCTTAGTTTAAGGTTAAAAGAAAATAAAATAAAATAAAAGTTCAAACTGTACAGGATACCGACATGTTATAGGTTCCTGTACCAACATGTTATAGGTATAGTTGGAAAGGAATTTGCAATATCTCTCATTTATGTAATAATTAATAATAATTATAATAATATTAATGGAAAAACTGCATAGTTTTGGAGAAAAATTAAATTGAAAATTCTTAATAACATTTTTTCCATTCATTAATTTTTGTGTAATGCATATATTGCGCTATGAACATTGTTTGTCCTCGATAAACCATTTCCGCTCTTTCGCAAAATTTTGTTTGGTATTGTGGTATTTGGTTACACATACACGTTACAAAATTTTTAGTGGCCTTAATCAGCCCAAATACAACAACATTGGGGAGAATGTCATCTACTTTATCTGCTCCCTAACTCATAAACCATAGAATAAGCGATTTTTATTAAAACATGAGTACCACAACGTTTGTTACTATTTTTGATAGGTGGTACCTGAACATTGGTAAAGCTTTGTTTAGATGGAGTGACAATTGTCTGAAGTCGTTGCCGTTTCCCACCAAAATCCAAACATTAACTTTTTAAAATTTTTCAATTGGCTGGAAAGCAACAAGAAAGTGGGCACAACTGACCCTTGATTTCACTTGCACGGCGCATTTAGTTACATGTATTTGACAGGCTCCCACTAAGCCTAACTACTATTTATATATGTATATTATAACTCCGACCATGTCCAGTACCATTTTCTTATACTTACTATCGATGGGCAAAATAAATATTTTTGGTTACAGTACCCAACACGGTAACTATCTTCAAAATTAACGAAGATGGTCTCATAATTATTGTCATCGAACGTTCAAACCTATTGATTTATCAATTTCTCAATCCCAATATGAGAAAGATTTGCATCCGTAATTTAATTTTATTATAATACAAATTTTTATATTTTCACAAAGATTTTGTTACATTTATTGCATAAAAACCTTCATTTAACTGCATGTAAACCTTAATTTAAGTTGTAACAAAGAAAAAACCTTTGGCATGGTGATATACCAATCGGGCAGGAATGAATGTTCTGTTTTTCCTTTAAGGCACTCGTAGGTGACTCGCGATGTATTCGGATTGAAATAAAATTCATATACTGTGTACGGACAATTCTCTATAGCTACAACTTCTTTAAAGACCGTAAGGAACTGTTTAAGAAAATTGGCACAAGCTGTGGGAGTTCAATAATTCTAAAATGTGTGGAAATGAAAGGTTAAAATTGGAAACCACCAAAATTTAAAATTGGAGGAACATATTTTGCTAATAGATAGACACACGACTCAGGGATTTTATTATATATGTAAATAATAATTAATGTTTCTCGTAGTGTGTACATATGTAAGTCATTTACTTTAATACGTTATTTAAAAAAGAAAAAACGAAAAACCTTTTCCATAATACTGAAAAAGAAAAAACAAAATATTAAAATACAATATTATACCAAAAAGAAAAATACAATGACTAAAACAAGGAAATAAAAAAATCAATAAGAAAAGTACTTAAAATATTAAATTAAATTAAAATACAAATAATCGCCAAATTTATCTGTTGATATACTCATTATTTATTATTACACAATGTACCTACTTAGTACTATATTCTCGTCAATCATAGCATGCGATGCGCTATTTTAATAATATATACATAGTTATTTTCTATCATCGTTTGCTTAACAATGCTCTACGCATACTCGAAGGACCGCAACTAAACTAAACTGGTGTATATAGCTTATAAAACATTTTGTAATTGTTTGGTAAATACTATAATAAAAGTACCACCAATTTGAAAATTATAGACAATGAAAGTTGCCTACCAATTTACATAAATATAGCATAAGTATAAATATCAGCAGTGTGGCCATTTCAGACTTTTCGGCTGGCTTTTTTTCTTACTATTAGCAAAGAACATACAATATTGAATACAAAATATCATTATATACAATATTATATTAGCCTTTGAAATTTGGGTTTATATTGGATAGTCACGGGGCTCCAATGTTGTTGCTGTAGTTTGTTAGCGCTGACCATAAAAAGAACAAGAATTCATCCTGGACTCCAATGGGGCGAATTGAAATTTGAAATTTAACGCCAACATCTCTTAAAGTATAACAGATATCCGAATGATGTTAGTACCGTTGTACAGGTATTAACCTGCACCGTTGTAATCCTACACCGACTCCGGTGAAATAAATTCCCATATAAAGCTAAGGATCTCTACTTTCTTAATACTAAGATATTTTATATGATACATTTTACTAAGAAAAAAATTAATGAATAGAAAAAATGGTACTAAAAATGTTAGATTGTGTTTCTCTTCGGAAGTGATGGGTGTTCGACAAATTATTACTTTACATAAATGAAAGATATTATTAATACCTGTAAGAACCAAACGAAGGCTAAGGTAACATTAACAATAATACACTACTTTGGCCAGCTTTACTGTACACCAACCAAATACACTAAAAATACTACGCAGCTTCTTATTGGCAAGAATACCCATAGATACTGTTTATGGATTAGCGACGTCAATAATAAAAGGTAATAAATTGAAGGATGTAATTGTAATAAATCTGTATCTGTTTATTTAGAAAAAACGACGTTATTGTCATACTGAACATTTACATTACAACATCATATATACATATGCATTATGTATTGTCTCTGTGGAAATAAATCGAGATGAGTCTTCATAGCTTAGCCTTCAATGTAATGTAATATGACTCTAAAACACAACTCCTATCTACGGTTTTTGAGAGAACTCCTCACTTGGATGTGCTAGCTGTTGAATCATGGATATATACCAATCGGGCAGGAATGAATATTGTGTTTTTCCTTTAAGGCATTCGTAGGTGACTCGCGATGTATTCGAATTGAAATAAAATTCATATACTGTGTACGGACAATTCTCTGTAGCCATAACTTCTTTAAGGACTGTAAAGAACTGTACAAGAAAATTGGCGCAAGCTGTGGGCGTCCAATAATTCTAAAATGTGTGGAAACAAAAGGTTAAAATTGGAAACCACGTTCATTGTACTTACCAATCCTTGCTTGGGTAACGTACGCACATCGACATGCTCAATCTTCTTTACCAATCCTTTATCCGTGCGAATGCCAACGTATAAGTCCTTAATGCCTACGAGGAACGATTGACACCACCAGTTGCGGGTCTTATAACGATTGTAAGACTGTTGTTGCCGCGCATTTAAATCACCCTGACGCACTTTCAATTCAACAAACTTCAAGTTCTGTAAATTGTTACTATTGTCATCACTGAAAATTGATAAATGATGAGAATGAAAGAGCAGTAAATTTGACCACATACAGTTGCACCGGCTGAGCACTGATTATTCCATCCATTTCTGCGCCGTATAAAATTTCCATATTATTCACTTTTGTTTTAAAAACACAATAGAACTCTAAACATTCCTCAACAGGTGCACTTATGTTAGGCTCTATAAAAGGCGAATCTGTAAAGATGGGAATAGAATCAAATGTATGTAATGTTGACATAAGAATCATAAATCGGAAAAGATAAAACAATAAAGGAAACAATACAATGATGTTAGTTCAAGCTGCGAACTATCTGCCGTCACCTGATTATATGTACTTTAGTTTCGTATTACCTAATAAACAGTGCTGTTCAAATTTAAATCCCCATGCTGTCATTTTTTTCTGTTCGTCAGTCTCATTGCTGCGTTGGAATTTATCATACTCAGAATCGTGTTTGCACAAGTAAAAGGTGTCCATGTATTTGGTGACATGTAGGCACCAATCTTGACGGAACTCATACGGCGTACACATTAGCTGACGTAGAAATCCTCTGAAACATACAAATTCGGCCGCAATTCCCGGTTTGGTTGTCTGTGCGGCAGACTTGAGTTCTTCTTTGTGTTCACAAATAAACGTTAACAAATGTTTACTGCGTTCATCAAAAAAAGAGTCTGGTTTACTAATGACTTCACCACCAATGTTAAGATCAAATGGAAAACTCTTTGGAGCTTTGTAGTAACGAAGATTACGCGCTGTTGGCTCATAGTCGCGTTCGGCCGTCACACTGAAGAATCCCAAAGCAGTAGGTTTTTCAAATTTTGGAAAAGGAAGTTTGTCGTCGCGATATGGACGTGCACGTAGTCCAGTGTCCATTTTATATTTATGGTTTTGTTATGATTGAAGTATTTTTTAGAAGTGAGATCTGTTGATACAGATTATATTATCAGTTTGTAATTGTTTGGTATGATAAAAGTACCGCCAATTTGAAAATTATAGACAATGAATGTTGCCTGTTAATTTACATAAATATGTAGCATCAGCAGTGTGGCCATTTCAGCCTTTTCGAGGCTGAATGTGGCTTTTTTTTACTATTAGCAAAGAGCATACAATATTCAATATACAATATTGTATACATTGTATCAATATGTAACAATATAGTATTCTATACAATTTTATCCCGGACTCCATTGCGGCCCTTTGAAATTTGAAATTTAAACGCCAATATCTTTTCAATTTTAACAGATATCCGAATGATCGCTGTACAGGTGTTAACCTGTACCGTTGTAATATACAATACCGTAATTATAATACGGTAATATATAATAATACCAATATGTATATATACCAAATGTAATATATAATACCAATACCGATTCAGGTGAAAGAAATTCCAATAGAAAGTTAAGTATCTCTAATTTCTTAATACCGAGATATTTATATGGCTTAATTATACATTTTTCTAAGAAAAAAATGAATAGAAAAAAGGAATAATAAAAATGTTAAATTGTGTTTCTCTTCGAAAGTAATGATTTTTCGACAAATAATTATTTACATAAATAAATAATACGTGTTCAACAGTACTAACATCATTCGGATATCTATTATAGTTTAGGAGATATTGACGGTTAAATTTCAAAGGGCTATAACTCAGTCCCAATGGAGTCCTGGATCAATTGTTGTTGTTGTTGGGGTCAGCGCTAACAAACTTAAACTAGAACCACTACAATAAAATTAGAATTTCGTGCCTATCGTAAATATAAGCCCAAATTCTTCCTTTCCTGATTTCTTTTTAGTTTATTTTAGATTTTGCTTTCTTTATGATCCGGCAACACTGGTTGTGAAATTCGTTTTTTCTCTCAATTTTGTTTGTAATGGTTGAATTGGAGCGTTGCACTATTTTGAAAAAAAATACTTCTAAATATTTATTTGATAATTTCATGAAGAACAAAAGAATTTCCGGCATAAATATACTTTAGCCCATTAGTCCCGATTTTTTTTTTTTCCTCCCAGATATGTAGACTCGCAAGGAAATACGAATGGTGAAAAACTTGCCTGGAATGGATGCGGTCGTGAGGGGATGTTAAGAACTAAAATCGGGATATGTATATGGACGTGTATACAAAACTACTATATTACCAGTACGAGAGGTATATTGGGCCTGGCCGAATTTTAGATACCCTACACCTAAAAGTTTTGAAAAAATTTAATTGAACTAAATGGTGTCATTTATTTAAATTTTTAGTTTATTTCGATTTTTCATAGCAGAACAACAACATTATAGAGTGAAATACAAACTGAAACTAGAAGAAATATGTGGTTATAAAAACCTACCTTATAATCACATTTAATCACAGACGGTTATAAATACAGTGGCGCAGCTAGGAGGCCGGGGATGGCAGTCCGCCCGCGGCGGCACAATTTCGGGGCGGCAGTTTTGGAAATCAAGTACTGACTTATTGAATTCTACGAATTTTTGAGGCTGCAAGTTGAGTAACCGTCCCGGGCTCCGTTAGTCCTAGCTACGCCTCTGTATAAATAGTAGGCGTGGTCGTTACTTTTTTTCAAATAAAAATAACTAGCTTAGATGTTTTATTATTGTGTTCAAATTTACACTTTATTTCCGTGGTAATAAATTTGTTTTCATGAGCTATACTGTACAATATACTATATATATTGTAAAAGTGGGCGGACGGCGCACAGGTTTGCTGTTATAACGTTTTATTGGAAAATAAGTTCTTATGTAAAGTTTTATTCAGGATATGTTTAACAATATAACCATTTGAGACCCTCTTTTGCCTGTGTAACCTAAAAGTGCTAACCTAAAAAACTATATTTTAATATATATAAAACTATTAAAATTATATTATATCAACGGATAATGCTACTCTATACCCAGAAATAAAATTTTGTTGTCATAACTAAGAAACGAACGCTGATATCACATGTCTAATAAAAAATAGGCGTGGTCGTTGACCGATTTTGCCCATTTTCAATACCAGCTTGCACACCACGAGAAACAATATCGTGATTTCAACAGACAGACAGACGGACGGACGGACGGACATGGCTAAATCAACTCAGGAGGTCACGCTGATCAAGAATGTATATACTTTTCTATACCTATCGTCTCTATTTTTATACGTTACACATTTCGTGACAAAGTGAATATACCCTTAACCTTAAGGTGTAGGGTATAAAAATCGATTCTACATATCTGGAAAAAAAAATCGACGCTAATGGGCTAAAGAAGATTTGTTCCATTGTGGTTTTTCATGGAGACTCTAACAACAACAATACGTTTTGTTCACGCCAGTTTTCGAGTTAGAGCCCTCCGAAGTTAAAAAAGGGCAGGCCTATATCCTCTGAATTGTACAGGATACTGACATGTTATTGGTATAGTTGTAAAGCTATTAAAAATATCTCTCGTTTATGTAATAATTAATAATAATTATAATAATACTAGTCTTTCTTCGCCAGAAAGTTATTATTTTTTATTTATTTCGTAAAAAAAATTGTGAAGCGTTTTGGAATTTCTCACCTTATTATTGAGAAATTACACTATTATGACAAATTATTCATTATTTAAATTAAATTTTTCATAATAAAATCTGACAAATTAATCAGCACAATCTAGGAAAAAAGTTATAAATATCCTACCAATCGGATTTATTGCAAAAAAATGGCGAAGCCGTTTGGATTTTTGCAATTTTCTATGAAAAAATGCAGGTTTCTAAGTGATGTGGAAGTCCTGGACATATTTTGCTAACAGAAGATACAGGGATTTTAATATATATATAGTATAGATTATATCAAAAAGCGTGTAGTAGACAAATTAATCAGCACAATCTAGGAAAAAAGTTATAAATATCCTACCAATCGGATTTATTGCAAGAAAATGGCGAGGCTGTTTGGATTTTTGCAATTTTCTGTGAAAAAATGCAGGTTTCTAAGTGATGTGGAAGTCCTGGACATATTTTGCTAACAGAAGATACAGGGATTTTAAAATATATATATTATAGATTATATCAAAAAGCGTGTAGTTTTGGAGAAAAATTAAATTTAAAATCTTGAGTAAAATTTTTTTTATTCATTAATGTTCTAAGTAAAATGTGTAATAAACCTACATCCTTATCTCAGTATTAAAAATTCAGTCCCTTAGTTTTCTATGGATATATAACTCATCAGGATCGGTGCAAGATTTCAGGTGAAAAAGCATTTATAAACTTACAATCACGTAAGTGCAACAGATTCCTGAATATGCCAATGATGTTTACTATTGTACGATATATAGAAAATAAAAGGCAACGAAAAAGGAAATTATGTAGATTTCTTTACTTGGTGAAAAACGATTTTAAAACATAAAAATTAATGTTTTTGATGTGAACATGTGGCGTTCGAATAGTTTTTTACTAAATTTTTATTATTTATTTATTTAATCATTTATTTATTAACTAACAAAAATGATTTTAATGAAAATCAAGATTAATTACTTTGCCAAACAAGCACCAACCAATGGTTGCCCCACCAATACTCTTTACTCCATAAAAGAAGCATGTAGGAGAAGCATGTGTACAATTCACTAAAAACAAGTTGGGCAGAACAATACAACAATATTTGTTTTATTTTTGGAAGATAAATCAAAATTAGTCTTCTGATATCCTTCACAGTTTAACCTTCATTATAGTGTAAGATTGTCAAACACAACTCTATCTATGTTTTTTGGGAGACCTCCTCATTAGGTTGAAGCATGGAGATGTACCAATCAGGCAGGAATGAATTTTTTGTTTTTCCTTTAAGGCTCTCATAGTTGACTCGACATGTATTCGAATCGAAATAAAATGCATAAACTGTGTACGGACAATTTTCTATAGCCATCACTTCTTTAAGGACCGTAAAGAACTGTATAAGAAAATTTGCACAAACCGTGGGCGTCCAATAATTCTAAAATGTGTGGAAATGATAGGTTAAAAATGAAAAATAATCAAAGCACAAAGTATTTGAGGATTTTCATTTAACTTACAATTCCTTGCTTGGGTAAAGTATGCAATTCGACATGCTCAATCCTCTTTACCAATCCTTTATCCGTGCGCCTGCCCACGTATAAGTCTTGAACGCCCACCAGGAACGATTGACACCACCAGTTGCGGGTCTTAAAACGTTTGTAAAACTGTTGTTGTCGCCGATTCAAATCAGCCTGACGTACTTTCAGCTCAACAAACTTTAAATTTTGTAAATTGTTATTATTTTCGTTACTGAAACATGATAGAGGTGAAAGAATGATACAGCAGCGAATTTCATCACATACAATTGCACCGGCTTATCACTAATGATACCTTCCATTTTTGAGCCATATAAAATCTCCATGCCTTTTACTTTGGACTTGAAAACACAACAGAACTCGGCACATTCATCAACAGGTGCACTTGCGTTTGGCTCTATAAGGGGTGAATCTGTAAAGACGAAAATTGAATCAAATAGAAGGTAGTTATAGAAAAATGCAAATGTACCACAATGTTGAGAGTATCGTAAAACATAAAACAATAAAAAAATAAATATTGGTTAAAGCTGCTGTTAGTTTAATCTGTCTGTCGTTCTCTGATTACAATTTAGTTTCCTATTACCTGATAAACAGTACTGCTCAAATTTATGTCCCCAGGCTTTCATTCTCTTTTGCTCTACATTCACCTTCCTGAGTTGGTGTTGATCGTTCTTCGAATCACGTTTGCACAAATAAAAGGTGTCGAAGTATTTGGTGACATGAATACACCAATCTTTACGCAACTCATACGGCGTGCACATTAGCAGACGCAGCAATCCACTCCAACATATAAATTCGGCCGCGATCCCTGGTTTAGTGGTTTGGTCGGCAGGCCTGAGAAATTGTGCTTTGTAATCAGAAATAAACGTTAACAAATGGTTTATGTCTTCATCATAAAAAGAGCCTGGTTTCTTGATGGCCAACGGTGCACCAATATTAAGATCAAATGGAAAACTCGTTGGAGCTTTGTAGTAACGCAGATTACGCGCTGTTGGCTCATAGTTGCGTTCAGGCGTCACACTAAAGAATCCCAAAGTAGTAGGTTTCTCAAAATTTGGAAACGAAAGATTGTCTTCGTGATATGGACTCGCACGCAATCCAGTGTCTATTTTATAGTTTTCCTGTGTTTGGCAAAACATTCTGTACAAGTGAGGTCCCGTGCTTTATCGTAGAAATAGAAAATTTGTTCAAAATAAATTATTATAAAAATCTTCAGTTCGAAAGAATAACGTCAAATTTGTTTAAAAATTCGGTACTAAAAGTTGCCAAACAATTTAAGTGTCAGTTTGCAGGGTTGCTATTTCCTTTTGACAATTTTCTATCATAGTTTAATGGCGTTTCTATTCTGAAAGAACGGTTATGCAAGATGCCTTAAACACATTCTGGGTCGCAAGATGCAGATTCAAGTTAGGGACGCAAGAAATGGCTCGGATTTTAACCAAATAGCAGAGAAGCATTTTCGGGAAGCAGAAGTATAATATGTCAAAAATTTGACAGTACAGAACAATAGATTCATTCTAACCAAACTTCTCGAAGTTTATTCCAAGTTTATTTATTTTTATCTATGTTGAAATATATTTAAAATACATTTAAATAATATATTATACAGAATAATAATAAAAAAACCAACAGAAAAACACTCATATAATTTTACAGCAGCTGAAATAGAAAAAGGAATGAAATGTAAACAAACACAAACAAATAAGAACAAGAACGCTTTTGCATCCGTCAAAATTAGAATTAGCTCGGATGCGAGATGCAATTTCCGGCAGCAAAGTAGGGAAGCAAAATGGAAAGTAAACTTTTTCTGGATCTCCATAAGAGCCCGTGTAATTTTGACAGTTAAGAAATGAATCTTCGTCTTGCGTCCCTGATTGTGTTTATGGTAAGAGGTAACGTGATATTTCATATAGTCCAATCCAAGGTTTATAGAATAGAAGGTTGCGCCAGTAAACAAAGAAAAGTGGTCCGTTCCTCACATCTACGTCAATAAGTATTTCTGAAATCACTAGGGTCACGACACACGGTACAAATGCCAAACTGGAAAAGTGGCATGAAGAAGAGTTAGAACAGGTTAAATGTTACTCGAACGCTCCGATTTTGTTGTTGCTTTTTTGTTGTTGTAGTTTTATGCGGTACTTCACTTTATTATTCATTATTGGAATAATAATTCACACAGTAATTCTCTTCAAACATTCAAATTAAAAATTCACAAGAAGCATAAAGGACATTCCGCTTTAACAGATAATCAACAGAATTTTGTGCCGATTTGGCGCAGAATTCCGCTTTAACAGAGAACCGAATTATGTTTTCTGGCTCCGAATTCCGCTTTAACACATGATCGATCCCACCTTCAGTTGTAAATTATGCGGCGGAGTTCCTGGTACATCAAGGGAGTTCAAAAATTCGTTCGCTAACCAGTGGCCAGGGTGCAAATAACTGCTTTAGTTTTCAATGACCTGCTGAACGAGACTCCGTTAAACCATCCCGATCACCAGCCGCTGCGGCAGGCTCACAAGAAGATTCACATGTTTCTGAAGCAATTCAATGTGGTCAACCAGCGCATATCGACGGAATCCAATAAGAACCTTAGGCGCATGGTGAAGAATTCATTTATCGTAGAACTTGTTGATGGCCATCGAAAATTGAGGCATTTATTTCTGTTTAATGATGTGATTGCTTGCGCTTAGTATAAAGCTTCAGGAAAAGATCGCATAGAATATGAACTCAAGTGGTTTATACCACTGAAGGATGTATGGGTGTCTGAAGACAATGAAAATGCGACCGATCTTAAAGAATGTAGTCCTACTTCAACTAAAGACACAAGCTTGCACAGTACGTGATCAATTGTTGCTCGAGGAGAAAGACGAGAAGGCAAAGAAGGCGAATGGTTTGCGAGTGGGAGAGAAATATCGCAGAATTTGTGAGAAAAAAAATTTGATTAAGAAAATATTAAAAAAAATAATTGAAAAAATAGAAAAATATCTTAATATCTTTTAAATATCTTTAAAATAATGAAAAAAATTTTAATAATCACTTCAATAAATACTTAAGAAGTCCTAATAAAAAAAAATAAGTGCATAATAAAGTGCAAAAAACCAATTTAAAAAAAAAAATACTTAAGAAAAAGTGCAACAAAAAAACCAACAAAAAAGAAAAAAAATAAGTGTATAAAAAAGTGCAAAGTGCAAAAAACCAATTTAAAAAAAAAAAAAAATAAAGAAAAAGTGCAACAAAAAAACAACAAAAAAAAAATAAGTGCATAAAAAAGTGCAAAGTGCAAAAAACCAATTGTAAAAAAAAAAAAAAAATTCATAAGAAAAAGTGCAACAAAAAACAAAAAATATCATTAAAAAACAATTCAACCTGCCAAAAAAAAGAGAAAGGTGAGTAAGACTGACGCTATGCCACGTTTTAGATGATATTTGATTAGCTTCACTACCGATTCTCATGTGTGGTGCGCTGGGCGGGTTAAAATGCCATGTAATATGATGGTCTATAAAAAACGTTTGTTTTCTGTAATCTTCGATACAATTTCGAAGCATTAATTTGAGTGTCCTTTCAGCGCCATTAACAGAGTGCATGTGTAGACAATAGCCTTCGCGACTTAGGAACCGCTTGAAGGCGTTGAGAAACGAAGTGGACGTCAGGTCTCCCAAGAATTTCAAATGCATTGCTCCGGTGACCATGCATAGAAAAACGACGACATATCCCTTTATAGACTTTATCTATATATCATATAACGAGAAGAGCAATCCGATTAGAATTTCAACAAAATAAATGTCTTGAGTGTGAATTATTTGAGGGAAGAGATAAATAATATCTCATCATATATTTGAACCAAATGACGTGTAGCAGGCAATAGAACCAAAACGCGTTTTGAAAGCTACTGGAACACTAGTCCAACTGAATTTCGAACTTCAGCAAAGTCCCATTGAATCAAATTTCGAACTTCAGCAAAGTCTCATTGAATCAAATTTCGAACTTGAGCAAAGTCCCGATAAATTCTTATCGAAAATGAATTATTTAATTAATGCTATATTTGTAATAAATTTGAAACTATTAGAAATAGACTCAAACTATTTTAAATTTAAATTTATATAATGGAACGGATGTATTTGCAAGTGTTAAAGTCCGAGATTGATTCTGTAAAATCACTGAAGGTTGCGCAAAGTCTAAGTCAACGTATAACGCCATCTATCGGATTTTGGCTGAGAACTTTCTATTTTTTCATTTTAAAAGCCATTAAGGAATAATTTCACACAAAATTTCATACAAAAACTCGATTTTCGATTTTTCCAATTTTTCGACTTTTCCGGAGGGATTACTTCCGTAAAAACATTCTCCTCGAAAATACGAACAACTGACAAAAAATTTTACAGAAATCGGCCCAGCCGTTCTCATTTTATGAATTACTATACATTTTTTACACAATTTTTATATATATAGATTAGTAAACAAAATAACAATATAAACTCACGTATCTATCCATATCTTGAAACACATTAAAATTTAAAGCCTCTAAATTCTCCACAGAAGCTGGAAACTCTGGGGTTTTACCAGCTTCAACATTTTTTTAATCATTCGATTTAAAATTGATAGGACTTTAGAATGTACCACACTATTCTCCGCTATATATAAACAATAATTAGTGCATGTTGTATTGATAAGAAATTTATACTTACATTTAATTGTCTCTAATTCTTCGCCAATTTTTCTTTGCGTTGTTTTTTTGATTTTTTTCGATGACTTCTAGTTTATTTAGGATCTGGTTTGTACTGCTTCGAGCGAATTCACCTCCACCGAAAAACGTTCGTGCAATTTTTCTTTGTTCCATTTTCTTATGAGGATTTATTTTAAATATATAAAACAGTTCACGAAAATTCCCGAAGCGTGTAAAAGATGGCACGAATTTAAAACTGTGCATATTGCCTCTACATTCCCTTTTCATTACATTGTAAGCGGAGGTTGTAAGTACATACTTACATTTTCGTATAACTTCCCGTTTACATTTTAAGTACTTTGAATTTATGCACAGCGTCATCATGCACTCATCGATGCTTTTCAAATTATTTTAGATTTTTTACCACTGGTAGAAAATAGAAGAGAATTAGATTTGGTGAAGAAAAGTGGAAAGCTTCAATTTAAATTTTCCTTCGTTGACAGTACCTCTAAACTTTGCGGGGAGTGAGTTCCATAGCCTGACTGCGGCCACAAAGAACTGCCTTCCAGACGCAAGGTTAGTAAAACTTGGCATTATCAAGGTTAGTGACCTCTGAAAGCGCGAAAAGATGAGCTCATCGGACAAGTATTCCGGCTGCTTTGAATGAATTATCATGTGAAGAACTTTCATCACCCTTGACTTTAACAAATTAGCAGGCGTGCAATTAAAGATAGAATAGGACAACCTAGAAATAGGTTCTCCTAATTTGATAGTCCAAATAAATCGTACAATATTGCTAAAGACTACTTTGAACTTATTTAAGATTGCCGAGTCAAGATCATGAAAAATTTCACATCCATACGTTAAAATAGAAAAAAAGCTTCGTTGGCGGTAGTAGATAGCGCTGAGTTTGCATTAAAAGCCGTAACTAAACTTTACCTGTGTATGTTAGCATTTACATGGCAGAACCATGAAAGCGTACCATTGAAATCCACCCCTAGGTTCTTTGATGATATTACATATTCAATTTCTTCGCTCCCAATACATACTTTAGGCAGAGTATGCAACGCTAGGCTCTTTTTATATATTGGTAATACCTTCTATTTAGAAGAATTTAGGGTTAAACCATTTCGATATGCCCACGTACCTACAGAAGCAAGGCCACAAGTGAGTAGATGAATTGAGCTTTCAATTTTATTAATAGGGCAACTAAAGAAGAGCTGCGCATCATCAGCATACAAATGTAGAAAACTACACTTAACCACTTGCACAAGGTCATTCACATATAGCAAAACAAGAAGTGGGCCCATAATCCAACCTCGGGGAACGACTGAAAGAACTGGCAGAAAGGAGATAAGGTATAGATAATAGATAGATAGATATTAGATAAGGTAATATTGAAATATGGCGAAGATCATGGGTGTTATTACCTTTTGGAATAGGAATAACTTTCGAATATTTCCACGTCATAGAATAATCCGAAGTCGTTATAATGGAATTGAAAATATACTTCAAATATTTTATAGTAAAAGGTAATGTTAGCTTAACGATTTTTGGGTAGATAACCTCAAGACCAACAGCATTCGACCTAATGGAGAGAAAAGCATTTAAGACATCACTCTCATTAACACAAGATAGAGAAAATTGATCTGCTCATCAATAATAAATGTATGTTCATCAGGTCAATAAAACGAGCTAAAAATTTAAAAGGCAAGCATTAATCTCATCGCAGTCTAAATCCTTTGGTAATGCGCGGCATTGTTTGCTAATCCCAATATATCTCAACTTATTCCAATAGGATTTCGTCAACTGAGGTTGACCAAATTTCGTTCCAAAATAATGAGCTTTGGAGATTCTTATCTTGGTAATAACTTGATTACGCAGGCGTCGAAAGCCGACGAGATATTCGGTAAGTGTAAACCGCTTCCATAACTTATAGGATGCATCACGCTTGCTCATTAGTGAAAAATTATCTGGGGTTAACCAACCGGGACTACTGTGTGTGGTAATTTTGCTAATTATAGGGACATTTGACAAGGATTTGACATTCTTCGTTATAAATTCAAGCTGATCATATACCAAAAGCATATGGTAGATACTTTCCCCAATTAATCCTTTCTAAATCATGCCGTAATAATAAATGGTTAACACGAGCGTAGCTTCTAAACTAAATCTTCTCAATAGAAACATCCGTATTAAAGGTGTACGTCATGAGTAAAAGATCATGCAAAGAATACCCTGGAGCATCCAACTGCTGGTATAACTGAACATTTTTCATGTGGCTTACAAACACGAGATTAATAAGACTACTGGATCGACGTGAGTAGTGTGTGGGTGTATTTTTATTAGTTACAATGGGATTCCTGAAGTCATAGATTGAATAAAATTAGCTGATTCCCCGTAGTTTAATACGTTGCCGTTGAAGTCACCACAGACTATGATTTCGGCCGTGTTGCAAGACAGACCTTCAAGAGCAGTTAAAAAGGGCTGAAAATAAATACGTTTGCTTGGTCTGTAAACCGTACATAGCATAACTTTCCGATTTACTTGTAGTATTTCAAGAATAATATATTCGAGCTGCCAATCATTATCCGATATAGCAATAAATATACAGCTCATTTCGCTCTTAAAATAGATAGCAACCCCTCCCCAAACACGTCATACCGAAAAATTTTATACCGATTTAACCTGTAAAACTTATTAGGGATTTTTGGCACAATCCAAGTTTCCGATACACAGATAACACCAATGCCAGAGGTCGTGAATACCTGCCTGAACTCATCAATCTTATAGGCCAGACTAATTGTTGAAATTACCATTATGGAACACCCAAAAGAGCATCGAGTTAACATCAACAAAGGGAAAACAAATTGTCAGAGCTTGAAATAAAACATATACAGGAAACAGAAAGCAAAGACATAAAGCACTGAAAAGTATAAGAGCAGAAAAAAGAAATAAAAAATTTGCTGAGATATAGAAGAGGAGAAGACAAATTAAGAGAATATACAAATTAAGATTAGAAAATAAAATTATGGAAACTAAGTGCATTCAACTATTTAAGTAAGACTATTTAAAAGTAAATAAAATTTTAAAGTAAATAAATATAAATTTTAAATAAAAGTCATGAAAGGTTTAAATGCTGATAGTCGCGTTCTTTTTGTTTTCTTCAATCACTACTGAGTTCTCAAATATAACAGTATTTAGATCTCAGTACTTTTAATTGGTAAGCCATTTCTATTTTCAGTCAATTGGAAAATTGACTGAAGCTGATCAAGGCTGCAAAAATTTCTTTTCTCTTCTATAGATTTGTCTCCTTAAGAGAAGCTCGCGGTTCCTTTTGGTGAGACTTTCGTTAAAAACAAATTCAATTGAGAAGATAGACCGATATCAGTAAGACGGAGAGTACGATTTTTTTCCTTTCGAAAATTTGCTGCAGCTTTCAAAAACCGATTTCGCTCATGAGAATGTAGGAAGTTGAGAATAACTGGCTGCGAAGCTAGTGGGCGAGTAGCACCTTGAACGGATTTCACACTACTACCGGCACGAATAATTCGATTCACCCCATCGATTCACCTGGAACTTATTACACCCAATACTTGGGCACAATTTATCATAAATGCTATTGAATCCTCTCTATCTAGCACGGGAACTCCAAAGAGCACAGCATCTTTCAAGAGATCTCTACGTTCTAAAAAATCGATCCGATCCAGAACTTCATCAATAAAGGCCTAACCATGCAATGCATATGCATGGTACTGACGAAAAGAGAGAAACTAGGAATACACTGAATACCATTTGATCACCCATACTATGCACCAAAGACTAGTCTTTGCTATGCACATGCACGGTTTCGTCAAGTTCGTACTCTCTTTTCTTGCATAGCTTGAATAAGAATATGCGGTCTGGATCGTACTGCCCATAACAAGCAACGGAAAAAGAGTTACCATTCCTATACAACTTTGCAACCTAAAATTTTATTATTTTTATTTAGTGCTTTCCTATTGAAATGTCCCAGAAAACTACTAAAAGTTATAAAAATAGTACTACATGACCCCCTTTAAAGATTTTAATATCTTTTTTGTAACATTAAATAATTTTTTCAGTTTCGAGGACGCGTACTCAGCGATTCTCAACTTTTCTTGTGAAGCTTGGCATCCCTTAAAAGCAGAAGGAAAGTATGGAGTATGTAGTATGGAGGAAGAGTCGTTGATGCTCGTGACGGAGTGTCGTTCGCAGAGACTGCAGCCGTGGACTTTGATCTCAGATTATGTGTATTAAAAATAGTTCTTTAAAGATTATATTAACTAAAGACTAATTAATCAATTTAAGGAACGACCTCAGTGGTGAGATACCCAAGAGAAAAATTAAATAAGAAAAATTATATTAGAATTTTAATAGACTGAGGAAATAGAAAACCGCGTAAACTATCACTGTTATTGGAGCGCACAGAAAACACGTCTATTCTTCACAACACATAGAATAGAAGTCTTGGCTATAATTCCTAAACAAATGTGCGGTACTTTTAAAAAATGAACCAAACACAGCAAAACCATAAATATAAATTGGACACTGGACTGCGTGCACGTTCATATCGCGACGACAATCTTCCTTTTCCAAAATTTGGAACACCTACTGCTTTGGGATTCTTCAGTATGACGGCTGAACGCGACTATGAGCCAACAGCGCGTAATCTTCGTTACTACAAAGCTCCAAAAAGTTTTCCATTTGATCTTAACATTGGTGCGGTCATTAAGAAACCAAACTCATATTTTGATGAACGCATTAACCATTTGTTAACGTTTATTTGTGATCACAAAGAAGAACTCAAGTCTGCCGCACACATGACCAAACCGGGAATTGCGGCCGAATTTGTATGTTACAGAGGATTTCTACGTCAGCTAATGTGTACGCCGTATGAGTTACGTCAAGATTGGTGCCTACATGTCACCAAATACATGGACACCTTTTACTTGTGCAAACACGATTCTGAGTACGATAAATTCCAACGCAGCAATGCGACTAACAAACAGAAAAAAATGATAGCATGGGGATTTAAATTTGAACAGAATTGTTTATCAGGTAATACGAAACTAAAGTACATATAATCAGGTGACGGCAGATAGTTCGCAGCTTTAACTAACATCATTGTTTGGTTTCCTTTATTGTTTTATCATTTCCGATTTATGATTTTTATCTCAACATTACATACATTTGATATGTACATACATGTATGTACATACATTTGGTTCTATTTCCATCTTTACAGATTCGCCTTTTATAGAGCATAGCACAAGTGCATCTGCTGACAAATGTGAAGACTTCTATTGTGTTTTTAAGACAAAAATGAATAGTATGGATATGGATATTTAATATGGATATTTAAAAGTAAATAAAATTTTAAAGTAAATAAATATAAATTTTAAATAAAAGTCATGAAAGGTTTAAATGCTGATAGTCGCGTTCTTTTTGTTTTCTTCAATCACTACTGAGTTCTCAAATATAACAGTATTTAGATCTCAGTACTTTTAATTGGTAAGCCATTTCTATTTTCAGTCAATTGGAAAATTGACTGAAGCTGATCAAGGCTGCAAAAATTTCTTTTCTCTTCTATAGATTTGTCTCCTTAAGAGAAGCTCGCGGTTCCTTTTGGTGAGACTTTCGTTAAAAACAAATTCAATTGAGAAGATAGACCGATATCAGTAAGACGGAGAGTACGATTTTTTTCCTTTCGAAAATTTGCTGCAGCTTTCAAAAACCGATTTCGCTCATGAGAATGTAGGAAGTTGAGAATAACTGGCTGCGAAGCTAGTGGGCGAGTAGCACCTTGAACGGATTTCACACTACTACCGGCACGAATAATTCGATTCACCCCATCGATTCACCTGGAACTTATTACACCCAATACTTGGGCACAATTTATCATAAATGCTATTGAATCCTCTCTATCTAGCACGGGAACTCCAAAGAGCACAGCATCTTTCAAGAGATCTCTACGTTCTAAAAAATCGATCCGATCCAGAACTTCATCAATAAAGGCCTAACCATGCAATGCATATGCATGGTACTGACGAAAAGAGAGAAACTAGGAATACACTGAATACCATTTGATCACCCATACTATGCACCAAAGACTAGTCTTTGCTATGCACATGCACGGTTTCGTCAAGTTCGTACTCTCTTTTCTTGCATAGCTTGAATAAGAATATGCGGTCTGGATCGTACTGCCCATAACAAGCAACGGAAAAAGAGTTACCATTCCTATACAACTTTGCAACCTAAAATTTTATTATTTTTATTTAGTGCTTTCCTATTGAAATGTCCCAGAAAACTACTAAAAGTTATAAAAATAGTACTACATGACCCCCTTTAAAGATTTTAATATCTTTTTTGTAACATTAAATAATTTTTTCAGTTTCGAGGACGCGTACTCAGCGATTCTCAACTTTTCTTGTGAAGCTTGGCATCCCTTAAAAGCAGAAGGAAAGTATGGAGTATGTAGTATGGAGGAAGAGTCGTTGATGCTCGTGACGGAGTGTCGTTCGCAGAGACTGCAGCCGTGGACTTTGATCTCAGATTATGTGTATTAAAAATAGTTCTTTAAAGATTATATTAACTAAAGACTAATTAATCAATTTAAGGAACGACCTCAGTGGTGAGATACCCAAGAGAAAAATTAAATAAGAAAAATTATATTAGAATTTTAATAGACTGAGGAAATAGAAAACCGCGTAAACTATCACTGTTATTGGAGCGCACAGAAAACACGTCTATTCTTCACAACACATAGAATAGAAGTCTTGGCTATAATTCCTAAACAAATGTGCGGTACTTTTAAAAAATGAACCAAACACAGCAAAACCATAAATATAAATTGGACACTGGACTGCGTGCACGTTCATATCGCGACGACAATCTTCCTTTTCCAAAATTTGGAACACCTACTGCTTTGGGATTCTTCAGTATGACGGCTGAACGCGACTATGAGCCAACAGCGCGTAATCTTCGTTACTACAAAGCTCCAAAAAGTTTTCCATTTGATCTTAACATTGGTGCGGTCATTAAGAAACCAAACTCATATTTTGATGAACGCATTAACCATTTGTTAACGTTTATTTGTGATCACAAAGAAGAACTCAAGTCTGCCGCACACATGACCAAACCGGGAATTGCGGCCGAATTTGTATGTTACAGAGGATTTCTACGTCAGCTAATGTGTACGCCGTATGAGTTACGTCAAGATTGGTGCCTACATGTCACCAAATACATGGACACCTTTTACTTGTGCAAACACGATTCTGAGTACGATAAATTCCAACGCAGCAATGCGACTAACAAACAGAAAAAAATGATAGCATGGGGATTTAAATTTGAACAGAATTGTTTATCAGGTAATACGAAACTAAAGTACATATAATCAGGTGACGGCAGATAGTTCGCAGCTTTAACTAACATCATTGTTTGGTTTCCTTTATTGTTTTATCATTTCCGATTTATGATTTTTATCTCAACATTACATACATTTGATATGTACATACATGTATGTACATACATTTGGTTCTATTTCCATCTTTACAGATTCGCCTTTTATAGAGCATAGCACAAGTGCATCTGCTGACAAATGTGAAGACTTCTATTGTGTTTTTAAGACAAAAATGAATAGTATGGATATGGATATTTAATATGGATATTTAAAAGTAAATAAAATTTTAAAGTAAATAAATATAAATTTTAAATAAAAGTCATGAAAGGTTTAAATGCTGATAGTCGCGTTCTTTTTGTTTTCTTCAATCACTACTGAGTTCTCAAATATAACAGTATTTAGATCTCAGTACTTTTAATTGGTAAGCCATTTCTATTTTCAGTCAATTGGAAAATTGACTGAAGCTGATCAAGGCTGCAAAAATTTCTTTTCTCTTCTATAGATTTGTCTCCTTAAGAGAAGCTCGCGGTTCCTTTTGGTGAGACTTTCGTTAAAAACAAATTCAATTGAGAAGATAGACCGATATCAGTAAGACGGAGAGTACGATTTTTTTCCTTTCGAAAATTTGCTGCAGCTTTCAAAAACCGATTTCGCTCATGAGAATGTAGGAAGTTGAGAATAACTGGCTGCGAAGCTAGTGGGCGAGTAGCACCTTGAACGGATTTCACACTACTACCGGCACGAATAATTCGATTCACCCCATCGATTCACCTGGAACTTATTACACCCAATACTTGGGCACAATTTATCATAAATGCTATTGAATCCTCTCTATCTAGCACGGGAACTCCAAAGAGCACAGCATCTTTCAAGAGATCTCTACGTTCTAAAAAATCGATCCGATCCAGAACTTCATCAATAAAGGCCTAACCATGCAATGCATATGCATGGTACTGACGAAAAGAGAGAAACTAGGAATACACTGAATACCATTTGATCACCCATACTATGCACCAAAGACTAGTCTTTGCTATGCACATGCACGGTTTCGTCAAGTTCGTACTCTCTTTTCTTGCATAGCTTGAATAAGAATATGCGGTCTGGATCGTACTGCCCATAACAAGCAACGGAAAAAGAGTTACCATTCCTATACAACTTTGCAACCTAAAATTTTATTATTTTTATTTAGTGCTTTCCTATTGAAATGTCCCAGAAAACTACTAAAAGTTATAAAAATAGTACTACATGACCCCCTTTAAAGATTTTAATATCTTTTTTGTAACATTAAATAATTTTTTCAGTTTCGAGGACGCGTACTCAGCGATTCTCAACTTTTCTTGTGAAGCTTGGCATCCCTTAAAAGCAGAAGGAAAGTATGGAGTATGTAGTATGGAGGAAGAGTCGTTGATGCTCGTGACGGAGTGTCGTTCGCAGAGACTGCAGCCGTGGACTTTGATCTCAGATTATGTGTATTAAAAATAGTTCTTTAAAGATTATATTAACTAAAGACTAATTAATCAATTTAAGGAACGACCTCAGTGGTGAGATACCCAAGAGAAAAATTAAATAAGAAAAATTATATTAGAATTTTAATAGACTGAGGAAATAGAAAACCGCGTAAACTATCACTGTTATTGGAGCGCACAGAAAACACGTCTATTCTTCACAACACATAGAATAGAAGTCTTGGCTATAATTCCTAAACAAATGTGCGGTACTTTTAAAAAATGAACCAAACACAGCAAAACCATAAATATAAATTGGACACTGGACTGCGTGCACGTTCATATCGCGACGACAATCTTCCTTTTCCAAAATTTGGAACACCTACTGCTTTGGGATTCTTCAGTATGACGGCTGAACGCGACTATGAGCCAACAGCGCGTAATCTTCGTTACTACAAAGCTCCAAAAAGTTTTCCATTTGATCTTAACATTGGTGCGGTCATTAAGAAACCAAACTCATATTTTGATGAACGCATTAACCATTTGTTAACGTTTATTTGTGATCACAAAGAAGAACTCAAGTCTGCCGCACACATGACCAAACCGGGAATTGCGGCCGAATTTGTATGTTACAGAGGATTTCTACGTCAGCTAATGTGTACGCCGTATGAGTTACGTCAAGATTGGTGCCTACATGTCACCAAATACATGGACACCTTTTACTTGTGCAAACACGATTCTGAGTACGATAAATTCCAACGCAGCAATGCGACTAACAAACAGAAAAAAATGATAGCATGGGGATTTAAATTTGAACAGAATTGTTTATCAGGTAATACGAAACTAAAGTACATATAATCAGGTGACGGCAGATAGTTCGCAGCTTTAACTAACATCATTGTTTGGTTTCCTTTATTGTTTTATCATTTCCGATTTATGATTTTTATCTCAACATTACATACATTTGATATGTACATACATGTATGTACATACATTTGGTTCTATTTCCATCTTTACAGATTCGCCTTTTATAGAGCATAGCACAAGTGCATCTGCTGACAAATGTGAAGACTTCTATTGTGTTTTTAAGACAAAAATGAATAGTATGGATATTTTATTCGGCGCAGAAATGGACGGCATAATTAGTGATCAGCCGGTGCAACTGTATATGGTCAAATCCACTTCTTTTTCATTCTCATCACATATCTATTTTCAGTGATGACAATAGTAACAATTTACAGAACTTGAAGTTTGTTGAATTGAAAGTGCGTCAGGGTGATTTAAATGCGTGGCAACAACAGTCTTACAATCGTTATAAGACCCTCAACTGGTGGTGTCAATCGTTCCTCGTAGGCATTAAGGACTTATACGTTGGCATTCGCACGGATAAAGGATTGGTAAAGAAGATTGAGCATGTCGATGTGCGTACGTTACCCAAGCAAGGATTGGTAAGTACAATGAACGTGGTTTCTAATTTTAACCTTTCATTTCCACACATTTTAGAATTATTGGACTCCCACAGCTTGTGCCAATTTTCTTATACAATTCCTTACGAAACTTAAAGAAGTTATGGCTATAGAAAATTGTCCGTACACAGTATACGAATTTTATTTCAATCCGAATACATCGCGAGTTACCTACGAGTGCCTTAAAGGAAAAACAGAACATTCATTCCTGCCCGATTGGTATATCTCCATGCTTCAACAGCTAGCACATCCAAGTGAGGAGTTCTCTCAAATACCACAGATATGAGTTGTGTTTTAGAGTCCTATACTACATTGAAGGGTAAACTGTGAAGGATATCAGAAGACTAACTTTGATTTATCCAAAAATAAAACAAATACATAATTTTTCTGGTTTTCCACTAAAACAAAGTTTAAAATTTTTGAAGTTGGAAAAACTATACACGGCCTCTCAAACTACTCATATAATATACATATTTATTACATTCAACATTAAACAGATACATACATATATGTACATTTGCTACAAAAATTGCACCTTTTTGCAATTATCGTCTCTACACAACATTTTCTACAGAAATATGTTTCTTTTTTTGTTACAATTTAAATGAATAAAATTAAATGTTTTTATGCAATAAATGTAACAAAATTGTTGTGAAACTATAAAAATTTGTATTGTAATAAAATTAACTTACGGTTAAATCTTTCTCGTATTAGGATTGAGAAATCGATGGATCAATTAGTTTGAACGTTCGATGACAATAATTATGAGACCATCTTCGTTAATTTTGAAGATACAGTTACTTTGTTGGGTACTGTAAGTAAAAAAATTTTGGCCATCGATAGTAAGCATAACAAAACGGAACTTGAACATGGTCGGAGTTATAATATATGTACATATACAGGCATTTTCACTTTTCTCGGAAACTACAAAACATATATCCTTCGGGTTTGAAGCACTTTCTATAGAATTGTTTAGAGAACTTTATGGTCGGGAAAAAATTTATACTTAAAACCGTAATTTTAAAAAGGATTAATTTGTCAAATACATGTAACTAAATGCGTCGTGCAAGTGAAATGGAGGTTCAGTTGTGCCCACTTTCTTGTTGTTTTGCAGCCGTTTGAAAAATTTAAAGAAGTTAAAGCTTCGATTTTGTTAGGAAGTGGCCACAACTTCAGACAACTATCACTTCATCTAAACAAGCCACTTAAATCTTAATCCAACAAATCTTAAAGACGATGTTAAATTAGGACCTGTTCAGGTAGCACCTGTCAAAAATAGTAACTCTGGCGCCTAAATAAGTAATTACAAGCTTTCCATAACTGTAATTTATTTTATGCCTTAATGTGTCCGTTTGGATGAAAAATTGTTGTTTCAAGGTCAACTTGTCACATTTTTCTAAAAATCAATTTAACTCCTTCACAGCCATGTTATGGATAAAAATGTGTATCACATAAATGAAAGGTATTAAAAATACCTTTCCAACAGTAGTTCGTTTGTTCCGCTATATTACTTAGTTTATGAAATAAGTGCCTTTTATTAGTACCATTTATTTGACCTTCGAAGGGTCATAAATCCAAAATGGCTGACCAACCCCCGGAAAAACATGCCCACTTCCGGTTATAACGGTCTCAAATAACGGTAAAAAAAAAGAAAAAAAAATCTGAGCTTGGCAGCTGTTCTGCATTTGTTCCGCGGCAGATGTCAAATAAAGGTTCATGCGTGTGTGAATGTTGAAAAACTTTTTGTCAAAACATATGTTGACGGAACACTGTTATTTCTGTACAGCGCAGCGTCGTTTCTAAGGCGCAGTGATAAACGCAACGCACGACGCACTTATTTATGGACTACAGTAACAAACGTCGTGGTACTCATGTTTTAATTAAAATCGTTTATTAAAATATATTATTATAATTATTATTAATTATTACATAAATGAGAGATATTGCAAATACCTTTCCAATGATACGTATAACATGTCGGTATCCTGTACAGTTTACGAGATGTAGGCCTGTAATTTTTGAACTTTGGAGAGCTATAATTCGGAAACTAGACGAGATCAACAAAAAATGTTGTTGTTGTTGGAGTCGCCATGAAAGATAACAACGGAACAAATCTACTTTAGCCCATTGGAGCCCATTTTTCTCTAATATGTAGAATCGTTCTTTATATAGTAGTTTTGTATATAATAGATATATGTACGTATCGCGATTTTAGATTTCAAGACCTAACCATATTTGTATACCATTGCGGGGTGTCACACTAGGCATCTTAACGCCAGACTCACACGCCCTGATTGGTTGATTGCAAAAAGTGGAACAGCTTTCGATCCACGTTCGCCTCATTGTTAGCACTAAAATTTTAGCTGCCTTACGACCGTTAAACACTAACACATGTGTACAAACTCGAAGCCAGAGATTAAACAGGCTAAACAGGTTCAACAGGCTTCAGCTACTATAAAAGAAGTTGGATTATTATTTTATTTATTATTTATTTATTAATACAACTTATGCACTAAGACAAGGTCTTTTATAGCAATTAGATTGAAACAATACAAGTTAATTATAAAAGTAAATAATTAGACTAACTAAAATATACCAGTAATTTGTTCTTAGAAGTTAGAGAAGAATGAGTACAGATTAAGGAAAAATAGGAAATGGAGAATTATAACACCTAGCTCATGTATTCGAATCAAGGAAATGCCCCCCTACCAGACGCCTGAATGCATTCTCACCTGCCGTGGTTTTCATCCTGCTTGGCAAAGTGTTCCAGAGCCTGATAGTGCTGATGAAAAACAGCCTCCCCGTGTTAAGAAAAGAAAACGGGGGAATTATAAGATTTCGTGTTCGAGTCGAAGTACCAAAATCTAATTTAGAGTACAGATAACTTGGTATGCCAGTAGTTATCAACTTAAACAAAAATAAACAATTTCTGTAATTCAAGAAATCAGAAAAGTCACCACCAAGAAGTTAGTGTCGCCGCTCTCCGATATGATCATATCGCTTCAAACCATAAACAAATCTAGTCATATTAACACCATAATTTTATAAGAAGATATGGAGTCCAGTTTTCAGTAGATAAGTTCACCATATGTAATAACAGGGAGAATAAGTGTCAAGACCAGTTTCCTCCGAGTTTCAGTTGGAAGATATTCCGCAGCATAACGCAAGTTACGCAGCACACAGTAGGCTTTGCTCACCACTGTATTAATTTGGTCAGTGCATGTTAGTGTAGAGTTGACCAAAAAACCAAGATTAGTTGCTTTGGAAACAAATTTAAGCACCGTATCACCAATGAATAAGGGTGGCAAAGCAGCAAAATTTGGAACATTATTAAATATCGGTATAACAAACGATTTAGTGACATTTAATTTTAAATAATTCGTATTTGACCATAAGGCAATGTTTTTAAAGTCATCATTAATTTTCCTACATAACTCATCTATGGACTTAACTGGGCTCGACAAATACACTTGCACATCATCAGCATAGGCATGTATGGTAACTTTCTGTACAACATTAAACAAATCATTTAAGAACATAGTAAACAACAAAGGACCCAACACCGACCCCTGGGGTACTCCTACTTCAACCCTTCTAAAATCAGAGAACGAATTTCCGACCTTCACTCTTTGAAACCGATTAGATAGAAAAACTTGATAAGGTTAGCAGCACTAGGGGAGAAAAGAAAATTTTTATTCAGCTTATTACATAGAAGTAAATTGTCAACACTATCGAAAGCATTAGAGAAGTCTAAGAGACAAAGAAGCGTAATTTTCCGTTGATCTAAGGCTATTCAAATGTCATCAGTAATCTTCAGCATCGCCGTAGTGCAACTATGCCCAGGTCGGAAACCTGACTGTAGAGGGTTGAGCAAACTCTTATTTGCAATATGACTGTAGATTTGTGATGCTATAAGAGCTTCAGTCACTTTCGATATGACCGACAAAATACTTATTGGTCGATAGTCCGCAAGTTCACAGGCAGTGGACTTCTTTGGTATCGGTAAAACTGTTGCTAATTTCCATAAGGATGGAAAACAAGAAGTTGTTAGTATATGATTAATGATCTCCGTAAGTGGTGAAATTATCAGAGGTAATATAATTTTAATAAATTTTATCGGAATTCTGTCAAACCCCACAGCAGAAGATTTTACTGACATAATTTTCTTGACAACATCAACCTCGTATACGCTAGAAAAATAAAACATTTCTGCGCTAGTCGAATCACAACTAAATGCATCAAGAGAGGTAACATTCTGCTGCTTTGACATAAAGTGTTCATTGAGATCACATGGACTAAGTTTGACTGTTGTAGACTTTTGCCTTCCAATTCCAAGATCCTTTAATCTCCTCCAGAGTTGATTGGAAGATAAATTAGGCTTAAATCTAGAAGCAAAAAATCTCTTCTTAGATTTCCTTATCAAGTCGGTAGCAAAGTTGCGTGCTCTTTTGAAAGCAACCCAATTTGGTTCAGATGGATGTCTTTTAAATTGAATGAAGTAAATTTTTATGTTGGATTGCCATTTTAACATGCTCAGAGTACCACGGACAAGAGCCATTGCGAGCAGTGACAGTACGTATAGGTACAAAAGAGTCAAACAGGTATTGGACAGCACTAACAAAGATTGACACCTTTTCATCAATAAAAACAGCGCTCCACAAAGGGGCCCAATCAATCAAATCACCAACACGAAACAGTTCATCAACATTTAAGGAATTATAGTCAAAGTAAGAAAACGTTAGCGACGAAGACAAAGGACTCAGATTAATGTCAAGTGCTAAAAAGATTAAGTCATGGTCAGATATAAAACTTATTTGTGTAATTAATAATACTAAAGTAGAGTCGGAAACGACGAAGTAGTCGAGTAAGCTAGGTTGCACGTTATTCCCAAAACGAGTCGGAAATGAGTCATTGACAATGGATAGGCCAGCCATGAAAAAGGAATCCCGAATCTTTGTAGAAGTAGAGTCAGTTACCAATAGGTTTATATTGAAATCACCACAGACGATTATGTAATTGAAACTTAGCATATGGTTGTTTAGGGTATTAAAAAAAGGATCAAGAGCACTATTTTTGGTAGGATTATATACACAAGATACAAGTAAACGGGACATGGAGTCAGCAATCGAGACACTCAAATATTCAGCGTCAGAACAGACAGACCTAAATTCGACTCGAGAAGAGTAAACAGACTTTACATAGATAGCAACTCCACCACCCCTTCGTCCAACTCTATCACAGCGGTAGAGATTATAGTTTTTAATACTAAGAATATAGTCACTAAGGTCAGCAGCAAACCAAGTTTCCGTAATACAGATAACATCCGCGTACGAAATTTCAAATAAGTGCCTAATATAATCTAATTTGTCTCCATTCAAACTGCGAGCATTAAAATTAATAACATTAAGACCATTATGTTGTTTACATAGTATATCAATCACTGTTTTATGATTACTATCAGCACCAACAGGCACGTTAGACACGCTCATTACGAAGCAGTGGACACAGCAGAGAGAACAAAAGCAAACCAGACAATCAAGGTGCGCATTTCACTGAACTTCCATGAATACATGCAACTAAGACTGGCGAGAGAGACATTAGGAGAGAGTAAGAACAAATTACAATCTGATAAAGAAAAGTGGACAGGTAGATAAAGATAAGAGAGAGAACAGTTTATGAGGTAGAAAAAATATAGAGAGAAAATAAGTATATCACAATAATATAGAGTGAGAGTATATAGCATAACTAATAATTGAAACAATGCGTATTAAAATTATGACTACTCTTTAACGGCAGCAATGCTATATAGCTTATCCAAATGATCAACAAAGGTTGGAAGACTGCTGGCAGCAGTTTTGATGAAGATTCTTCCTCCCCGCGAGCAAAGACTACAAGACTGGAAACTCTTTTTTTGCTTTGAATGTGTTGGTGAAATCAGGCTTGGGTGGCGTAGATTACAAAAACAAAACGCATGTAATTTTGACAGTTCGGGAACGAATTTTGGCAGTCCGGGAATTTGTTTACAAAATATTTTGAGAGAGGAATGCAACTCTTGTTCTTCTTCACAGCAATAAGCCAGAAATATGATTTTTCAAATACGTAAAAAAGACCAAGGAGCCAGTTTTAAAAGCAGCACACGCTTCTAGAAATATACATGAAACCTTTTTTAAGTCTTATAGTTGCACAATATTGAATATTTTGCAAGTAAAACGAAGTTAAAATTCATAAAAATTACTCATTTCACAAATTTAGTCAGCTGTTTTTAACCTACCACGCGTATTTTTAACCGAAAGAGATGCCAACGTATTCAACATGTTTTGTTGAATATTGATCTGTGATTTAGTTTAATATTTACTGAATTGTGATTTTAGTTCTTTTGGTCTTTAATTTAAACGGATTTAATTTTAAATGCATGAATTGAGAATTTGTTTATGTTTAATTAATTTTAATTTAAATAAATGAATTGTAAATTTATTTGTGTTAACACATTTTAATTTAAATAAAAGAGAAATGAAAAATTACAAAAATAAATAAGTTTACATTACTTTTTAATATTTCCAAACAGCTTAGAAATCGTCAAAACCTCGAGAACTTATAAATGGAAAGTAGTTTTTCTATTAATGTTTACTTAAAAACCAAGAAAATAATTAGTAATAAAGTTGTGTCATTGGTATCCCTGCCACTAACTCATCCCATCATTTTGTGGCGGTGTGGTAACAAAGCAAAACGGTTTACCTTTTCATATATCATGCTTTGTGATAGCCTGTTTTAGCTTGTAACAAGTCGACAATTTCACCATCAAATTCACATACACTGTATGTGAACACGCGGACGGACATTTTTTTGAGCTCTCTCACGAAATAAGAGGAGTTTCCAGTCTTGTAGTCTTTGCCCGCGAGTAAGCAGCAAAGATCTTCTTGTCTCGCTTTAGTTTAACGGCTTGTTGTAATATGTCAAGGTTACATTTACTCAAACTTGCATGCACATGAAACTTCTTTTCACTAATTCCAATGCCAATGTCACCAAGGTTCAATGACCTTCGACTTTCACGACAGAAGTGTGATACAGACCTCATAAAACTAGATCTCGCATGCGCAGATTTCATCTTGACAACTAATGTTTCAGTAAGTACCTTCTTACTATTTCTGCTCTTCTTCACCCGAAAAACATCACGTACCAGTAGAGAGTTGTCAACTCCAACAGTGTTGCAAACTTTTCCGAAGATTTCTTCCAAATTTTCATTATCGACAGGCGGAATACCGGTGATTAAGATGTCAGCAGCCACCGCCTGACCCTCGATGTTAGATAGTGCAACTTTAAGATCTGCTATATCCATCTTCATTGCCTCAATAGCAGCCGTCCCGTTCTCCAGTAAATTAACACGTGATATTACGGCATTCAAGCCAGCTTTCATATTAGCAACTTCAGCAGTTAATTCACCAAATCGTTGTAAGATTCGTTCCTCGGAGTTAGAAATATCATCACGGATCAACTTTACAACACTGTCTCGGAGCTTCGCTAACTTATCATCAAACGAATCGAGAGAAAGAGCAGGAGCACAAGGAGAGCTACTTTTCGAACGATTGTCTAACGGGCTCTCCAGTGAGACATACTTGTTGCGAAGTGCTCTTTGCTTTCCACCTCTCACTTCACATTCAGCAGCCTTCTCTTTAATGCCGGACATTTTTCAATAATATTTTATATTATATTATAAATTATAATTGAAATTTCCAAAGACTTCGAGACAAGTAACGGCTAAGATGTAGTTTATGGGACTGGCTCAGTTCAGTCCCTTAAACTACACCTTAGCTCGCCTTCTTGTCCTGAATCTAACCATGTAAAAATTTTTTGGGGCGTGGCCTTAGTTTAGGATTTATGGGCGTTTGAATGTTAAAAAATCTCAAATTTCAAATAGCGATATCTCCTAAACTATAAGGTTTACCGGTAAAAAATTGATAGCGTTCGAAAGGTCCTAGCAAGGTCGATATTTTAAGTCATAATCCTTTTTTGATTTTAACAAGTATTTATGGAGATAATTTAGTTTTAAGAAAAAATAGTGGAGGTTGTATTACAAAATATTTTTTTTTCACTTCTTTGATAATTAAGGTATATATTAAATTCAGGTTTCTTAGACCTCTCCTCTTCTTATAACCTCCCCTTTTCAACGGTATATAATATGATAGGATATCTCCCACAGTTTCGACCACTTTTAATGAAATATTCAAAATTAGTGTTCGGTGGATATCCGAACACGCATCTTAGACTTGACTACAGGAAACTTTTGTACCTTAGCGCGTATTGTTCAGTATTTAATATTTAATATTTAAAATGGAAAAATTTTTATGAAAAATCGCGCGATTTCTAACACTCCATGCCTCAATATTACAGAAAGAAATCGCACTTCAACGGATTTCTTGCGAAATTTGTGATGTTGAGGCAATTTAAGGAGAGAACTTCGGACGTTCTGTTAGAGTTCTTGCGGACAGCTGGCCGTATATATAACCCACTAATGCCAAAATCACATATAGAAGATGATCCAGAAGAAGAAGATTACGAAATTTATGTCGAGGATTTAGAGGATTAAGTCTTTGTGCATGTATATACAATTTTAATGAAATCTGACCACTGATGATTTTTACTTTATATCGGTTTTACATTACAAATACAATAAGTGAGTATGGCATGTTATATACCATTTTAAAGGTAAGACAATAGGCTTTCACGATATATATTTTTTGTGGTACATTAATGTATCCATTTCCGAGAAACATCTCTGTTTCACGAGCACAAATTCATAATTACATAAAAATACGTATAACTTCTAAACTGTTGAAGTTTTATGAAAACTATGTATAGCAAATAAAGACAATAACAATACCTTTCCAATGGTACCACTGGCGGTACTATAGGTTATCTACTTTAGGAGTTATTGACCTTTCATTAGGTCATCTTTCGTGAACTTCAAACGTCCATAAATCCAAAATGGCTGCCTAGCCCCGGAAAAAAAGAAACTGAAAAAAATCGGAGAAAGTCCCGTAAACTGCATTTGTTCCCGTTTTCGCTAGCATCCTTTTTTAGAGGAATTTCTATTTATTTTAGGAATTGATATTTTAAGTAATTTTTCTTAAATAGGAATGCCGCATATTTTCATATTTCAGAAATAAATTGCTTGTAATAATAATAATAAAAATCGCGTTAAATATTAACTTAAATAAATTGGCGTTAAGATGCCTAGTGTGACACCCCACAATGCAAATTGTCAAATTTTGCATGACAGAACGTCAACAAACACACCGAAGAAGAACAAGAATAATTCTGTTGCTGTCAAAATTAGAAATAACCCGAAGACAAGATACAGAATGGAAAGGAAATCAGAGCAACAATTTGGAAAGCGATGCTTATAACATTAAAAACAATCGGAACAACAGGATACAAGATACATTTTCAACTGTCAAATTTACATGGGCTCTTATGGAGATCGAGAAAAAAATTTGGTTTCCATTTTGTTGCTCTGCTTTGCAGTCCAGTCTTGTCTCCGGGCTAATTCTGATTGTGACCAACAAAATATTCTTGTCCACCGGTGTGTTTGTTTACATTCTGTAATGTAAAATTTGACAATTTGCATTGTGTGGGTGTCACACTAGGCTTCTTAATGCCAATTTATTTAAGTTAATATTTAACGTAATTTTTATTATAATTATTATTCAAGCAATTTATTTCTGAAATATGAAAATATTCTGCATTCTTATTTAAGGAATAAGTCTCAAGAAAGAATAAACGCAGCTTTTTCAACTGGAGGGATCGAAATATTTGAAGATAAGAATTTTTTTTATCCCAAATGATAGTTTTGTTGGAAAAACGAAATTCTATTGAACGTGAGCGATATGAATTTTTTTTTTAACTTAAATGAAAAAATAAAAATCGCTCATGAGTCAAAACGTTTTTTTGTGAGGGATATAAATAAAGTTTGAGGGATATATTCCGAACCCCGCTTTTGAGTCGTATACACGTTCCTAATGTTAAACTTTACAAGCAGTGTGTAGAAGTAATAGAAACTGTTAGCAACCAGCGATGTGTATTCAGCTTAATGATGCTGTCAATTTTTTAATCTGCTGTCGTCATTTGGAACGAAAAACAAAACGGACTTGCGCAATGCGTAATAATGCATTCTATCATGCTGACTGCATTACCATTAATTTATTTTTTCTTACGGTCAAACAGTTCATTAAAAAACTCAGCTAAAATTTCGCGATATGTCTTGTATATTCATTCATTTAAAAACTCTTGTCTGAACTAAATGCTGAATCACAATATATTGTAATGCTGAATCATATATATTGCATTGTAATTAAAAATTTCTGGCTAGGGGTCTCGATTAGTAAAATCGATTTAGATGATAAAGCAGCGCACTTCCAACAAGGTTTGACAACACAAAAATTTCCAATTGGTAATACTGCAACTTCTTTCCAATTAGATTTTTTGCCATTTTTGTCATTCTAGTTTGTGTGTGTATTGCTTGTCATATCGAGCGATTCGTGGGGAAGTAATATTTGTGTAAAAAATATTTGGCAAAGGAATTATTCCTTTAACCATGAAAAATATTTGAGCAATTCTAATTTATACTAAGAACAAAGCTACAAATTTACAATCAACCAGTTTTTAAAATAACAACAAATTTAACAAAGTGAAAACTAAATTTAAAAGAAGCAATATAAAGTTTAATTGATATATTTTCTCGAAGTGACTATAATACAAAAAGCGAAAATGGTAAATTATACATGTTCTTAATAGTGTAATAATAAAAAACAGAAATTATTATTTATTTTGAGTAAAATAAGGAAATACGTTTAAAATATTATTAAGTATAAAATTCACAGTGTTATAAGGTGAAATAGTGGATAGGTGAAATAGTTTTTTTTTCTCAACTATGTAACATTTCTTTTAATATTCTTGTCGAAAGAATTTTCATTTTCTGTGCAATAGAAATAAAACAATTCGAGCGAAAATTGTAGATACAGCATACATACAGTGTATACGTGAAAATAATGAAACAGTAAAATAATGTATTTTGGGGCGGGAAGAAAGGTCGTGTTTAAATACCTGTAAGAAAAATGAACCATTCCGCCTTTGGAAGCCATCCCAGTCCATGATCATTGGTGATGTGTCAAGTATGGATCGGTCCAACTGTTCAATCTCTATATTAAGTCCTTGTTTTCAAGGCTTATGTATAAAACACAACGCAGCTTCAGCTTTTTCGACGGCTTTTTTGAAGTCGGAACAAAATGAAAAGCTTCAGCTTCAGGCATCAGAAGCTGTTATTACTTATTTACGTTTACAAAAATCAAAATAAATTAGAAATTTTATGCACAGAAAAATAAAAATATCTAAAAATGATTGACAAACTACTTATAATTAGAGCCCCATAACATATTATGGGGCTTGTTTTAATTGAAAATGGACATGGGTCCACGAATTTTTTATTAATTTTTTTTCAAGTTCATTATTTTGCCTGCTGAAATATAATAAAAATGTTTGAACTAAAAAAATTTATTTGCTGTCAAACTCATATTGTTTTTGTTGGAATTTTTGAAAGGAAACATATTTTTATGATAAAACATAGACAACAGTTTTGAGGGGAAATTTTTGAAGCCATACGAAAATCTATTTTGAGGCCGCCTCAGGCTTTTTTTTGTTCTCATAAGATTTTGCTTGTGTTCGTTCTTGAAGCTGAAGCTGAAGCCGCATTGTGTTTTATACATAATTTGTAAATACTCTCCATTTAAATCTTAATCAACCAAGAGTTATTACTCATATTTTTGTTACATGTAGCAAATTTTTGTGATTTTTAATTTGTCTCAAATAAACGCATTTACTTCTTTTATAATAATATAGAATTCCTTCTGTTTTCTCTTCAGGGTAATGAAACATCTTTGCCCATGGAAATGTGTTCCAACTGTAAGTATGTCACGTCTTCTTAAAAGAAACCTAATACATATGTATATTTCTAATTTTACGCATTTTAATATGTAACAACATTTAATTTATTTATTATGTATAAATAAATATGATTAATATTGTATACAATTATTGTCAACAACAATAAATTAAATATAATAATAAAAGTGAAATAACAAAGAAGATTTTGGCCTTTAAATGTCGACAATAAAGTTTTAGTAGAAAGACAAAAGATTGAAATGTAAATTTGATTTAAACTGTCTAAATCTAATAACATATCTCAACAACAAATGTTGAAGCAGCCAGCAAGCGAAAATATAGAATTTATGCATATACTAATGTATTTATATATAACGTTATAACATTTGTGTAAGTTTATTAAATCTTTTCACTCTGGCTGTTTCTAATGTGTTGTTATAGTATTGTTACTCCTACCAAGCCGTGATAATATGTATTAGATTTCATAGAAGAAAATAAAAACTTATTCATCACTCGTCCGTATTCACGCCCGTATAAACGTCTGCCTGTTTGTCTCACTTTGTAGACGTACAGAATGTTATTTTCGAATTTAAACAGTATTTGTTTTTATAAATTCTCTGCTTTTATAAATAGACCGTCACCAAATTGACAAGCAAGAAGAATCACACAAAAATCACAAGATAAAATTAATTTTTATAGCAAATTGTACAAGATAATATGATATGTAATTTGTTTCTAATGTTTTTAAATGAAATTTGGTTCACATATCAGGGGTAATTAAATAATTTAAATACATTATCACAAATTACAAATAGAATAATAAACATCATTTAATGGTATATGGTTATTTGGTCTGGTATGGTTAAATTTCAGTAATTTATACGTTATGTCCTTGCAAAACAGAAACAAAATAACCTAAGAAGTTGTTCATTTTTCCTTATACAAACATGAATAGTACGTAGTAATTATTTTCATATAAATATCCAGATATTCAAGTTGGCTTTGGTGATTTCTAAGAAAATAAACAAGGAATGGAATCATTTTTCAATTTTCACATGTTTGGTTTTAGTATTTTATCTACGAGTATTTTTTAAATTTATTTTTAGTTGTTCATTTTTCTATTACATGCAAGAATGATAGATTATTGTATATCATATCAAAAATTGTCATATTTTATTTTCATTTTTTAATCTCATATATTTTTTTCATTTTTATTTTTGTAAACTTTGATGTGACAGCAAACAACTGCTGTAAACTGTTTTTTTCTAATATTTTTTACTGAAGTTTTAGTTCCATACAAATTAAAAATACAAATTATCGACTTTTCCGATCGAGTTTTCCAAAATTTTCTTTCATACAAACCTTGTCCTAACAATTACGAACACAACAAAATAACAATCAGTCAAATCGGTCCAGCCGTTCTCAAGTGCTGGCGGGACATACATGGCCATTTCATTTTTATATATATAGATTTTTTCCACATCAAAAATACAAAATTTTAATTCGATTTTTTATGCATTCAAAAATATTCTTCCTTCTTTTTACTAAAATTTATAGGCTGTAATTAAACACATTAAACAATAATTAGATTTGGTAAAAAGTGTATATATGTTTGTATGTGAGATGTCTGATCTTTAATCTGTGTCTGCATTTCTTTCACTTTGAAGAGCTAAATAAATATTTAATAAAAATTGTCTACATAAATATTTAAACTTTTAAATGACTGCTAAGTAATGAACTGTTTTCAGGCTTGAACTTTAATGTAAAATATGTTTGTCACAGGAACATTAACATCAACCGCAACCGAAACTAAAATGAAAACCTAAAACAACAAGAATAACAAAATATAACTCAGTGGAATCAGCCCAAAGTATAGAGTCTTAACAGCCTCTCAGCACTTGTTGGATAGGATATTATTTAAAACCTGTCCCTTTTGACCACCTTCTGTATCGTGGCCTGCATTCATTTTACTCAAAATAGAAAAACTAAAAAGAAGAGCAGACTTCTTTTTAGGAACTTATAAAAAGTAAAATAGAACTGCTTTTCTAGACACTTTTATTAATGTTGGTGGCAGCAAATAGAATCGTATATGTAAATATATTAATGAAAGCGAAATAATGAAAGTTGCTTTCCACTTAGAAATAATGTTTATATGATTCGCTCATTTAGTGATCCAATTAAGGCTTGATATTTTTAATTAGTGCTTTTAATTGTTTCATTACAACTGCGAGTATATAACGTATATTAATTTTGAATTTTATACTGTAACGTTTAACTAATATGATTCCCCTCTTTTCTTATTTCTTTGTATAATTTCAGTTGATGCCGACGAGATACGTCGTTTGGGAAAACGTTTTCGAAAGCTTGACCTCGATAACTCCGGCGCTCTGAGTGTAGATGAGTTTATGTCGTTACCTGAATTACAACAAAATCCGCTGGTGCAACGTGTCATCGATATATTTGACGCCGATGGTAACGGCGAAGTGGATTTCAAAGAGTTCATCCAAGGTGTTTCACAGTTCAGTGTTAAAGGTGATAAGCTATCGAAATTACGTTTTGCATTTCGCATTTATGACATGGATAACGATGGCTATATATCAAATGGTGAATTGTTTCAGGTAAATTTTCACAGGAATATTTCATAGCTTCAATTAATTGGTAAAGGATGTTCAGAGAGGAAGAGAAACAAAAGCATTCGCATTTGCCATAAACCATTTTATCAGTCTATTTTGATAGCCTACAACCGATGGGGAAGGTGTATATTTAGTTTATCTTTATGTCTGCCTGTCTTTTGAAATCCGCCTGTCTGTAGATTGAGAAAAATCCAGAAGAGAGATTGCAAATTAACGAAACCGATTTTATATAAAAATTTAATACTAAATCAAACAAACTTTTTATACTAAAACAAGGCACAGAAGTAACCTAAAGCTGAAGGAGAAGGGATATAAAGAAGTGAATCCTTCCGAAGAGACGAATTATAATTACGTTACGTCTCCTTTCTATGCAAGTGATCTTACAGATAACCAACATAAAGTTTTCTATTCTTCTAACAAGTAAATGTATTAAAATTGATTCAGAGTACAGGGTGGTGCCTTGGGCCACTACGTGAGTGATAGATTCGACGGGTCATACGCCGTCGACTCTTTAGCCCACGAATACAGGCAATCGCAATGGATCATATGAGTCTCTGAGTAGATGTGGTGGCTCTTTTCGAAAGCTGCACCACAAGCTTTCTTTACCTAACCTAACATAACTTAATATAACACAACCTTGCCTGGCCCAACTAGCCCAATCTAACTTAGCTAACCTAACCGTACAGGAAACTATTTATATAAAGAACTCTTTTTGTTTTATGTTGTACATTTTTAATTGTCTGTAAATACCCTTTTTAATTTTATTTTTAACTGTATTGCATATAATTTTTCTGTTTTAATCTTTCAGGTGCTGAAAATGATGGTAGGCAACAATCTTAAGGATACACAATTACAACAAATTGTAGACAAAACTATATGCTTTGCTGATAAGGATGAAGATGGCAAAATATCGTTCGATGAATTTTGTTCGGTTGTTGGTAATACGGATATCCACAAAAAGATGGTTGTCGATGTTTAATTTAATATACAAAAATGATAAAATCTATCCACCACGTTTAAATTGTATCTATATTTTTTATATTACTTTTCTATCAGCTTTATATTTTTAATTTTTTTTTTAATTTTTATATATGTTAAATATTTGCAACATTTAAAAAGAAAATACAATCTATATTTAAATATCTAATGATAAGTCGAAAAAGAAAAAATCACTTTTAAACTCAATTTACAAAAAAAATCGCAATACTTCAAAAATTAATAAGGAAATATTACGAATGAATTAATTATGCAATTATGGGAAAAGAAACAAGAAGAAAAACACACAATAAAGAATAACGTTGATCGTATTTCACCACCAAAATATAAACTGTATTCAAAAATTAAATCGAATTTGGATAAGATGATTATGATGATGAAGGAAGGAGAAAGTAGAGTTTAAAATATGTAATCATTAGTTACCACTTGAAGTTAAATGAAAACGTTGTTTTTAATTCTTTGCACATATAAAATCACGGATTTACATATGTATATACATTATAAAACCATAAATTGTAAAAATATAATGAATCGAATCAAATTGAATAAAATTTTTTTTATTACAAATATTAAATATACAATTATGAAAATTGTTTTATGTATTAAAATTTCAAGAAATTTCATGTAATTAAAAGGTTTAACTTTAATTAGAAATGAATGTAAAATTGTTCATGAAATTAATATTGTGTTCAATGACTTCTTTTATAAAATCCATTGATTGAAGAAGAGGTGAATTGCTCTACATTACTATGAACCAGAAACAAGTTGATTAAATTTAAAGACCAACTTGAAATTTCTATCTATGTTATGAAGAAAATATTGTCTTCCAATACGATTATACAAATTCTATTCTGAGAAGAATATACAAGATACTATTTTGAGTTATGAGTGAAACAGTTTTTAAAATTCACGAATTCCTTAAAAATATTTCAGATTCCTTGAATATATAGAATTTTGAAATATATAGAAAAATATATAAATTTGTATTCAGTTTGATTAGTTTCGATTCAGTGGCGTCAATTGTACGAGTTTAGTGTCATTAAGGATCAAGTAAAATGCTCGATTTGCCTTTTGTCATATATACAAGAATGCAAATTTTTAAGATTCTTTTAAGCGATTTCTTAATTTTACTTATCGTCTTACTTAATTTTACTCATCATCTTACTTAATCTTACTTATCCAAGTTCGACTTAAATTTAAACAGAAAATTATGTTGTCTGTTGTAAAAATGTTTTTATTTCCAGCAGAGATATGAACAAATTTCGAAGCCATTGAAAAAAATACTTAAGCATCATTGAGTTAAACACTTATCTGTTTGTAGTTAGTAGAAAGTTCCGAGGAAGCTCTAACTTTAAAATCAAATGAAAAGCTAAAAGATCTCTTTCTCTCTCTCTCTCTCTCTTTCTCTCTCTCTTTTTCTCTCGCTTTTTCTCTCCCTCTCTCTCTATATCAATCTCTCTCTGCCATACTCCCTATTGCTTCACCTTCTTTCTCCTTACATCTTTTATATTATCTCTTTTTTTTATATTTAACTAAGAACTAAACTACACAGTTTTACAGGGAATTATTTTGTGAATATAACTAACATCATTTGTAACATAATTAAACCAATTTAATTCATTCTTATTTTTTGAGATATCATCATTTATATAGTTATATACAAATATAAATGCTGACATTTTCTACTGCTATAGATTTTATACTTATTCTTCAAAAAAATATAAAAAGAAAAGCAAAATTTGCCTTAAGCTTAAGTAAAATAATTAAAAAAACGATTTCAAATTTTTTGTCTTGAATTGTAAAATGATTCGTTAGCTGAAACACTAACCAAAAAAAAGAAAAAGGCTACAAATAATAATTTTTAATGATTTCTCTTTGAAAAAGCGTACTTAACAACTAAAGTTTTTTAAATTTACAATTTGAAACCAGATGCATCACTTTTTAACCATTTTTTTATATGTATTTAATTTTTATTATGTTTATATTTTTTATATAAATAAAATACCAAAACGTCTTTAAAACTCTAGGTAAAAAAATTTATAATCTTAAAAAAGCGAAATTAATACATTTTACAAGCTACTCTAAATCTTTAATTATATTAATTAAAATTAACGCTATTTAATAACAAACAACAAATTATGAAAACAAAAAATTTCATGTATATAAAAACCATTATAACATGTTCTTTATTTCTAAAGAACTTATTGATTTAATAATTAAATAAAATATTTAATAATTAAATAACAAATCTAATATTTAAATATAATAAAATCACTGCAATAAATACTTAATAATTTCTTAAAACAAATCGAATAAAAACATCTTTATTAAGTTGATTCTTTCTTTTGAGATTATATAACTATATAAATTCTTTTTTAATTGTGTGTATACGATACATGATCCATCGTAAATCTGGAAACGAAACTTGTTATTAGAAAGAGCAAAGAACTGTCCCAAAACGTTTAGTTTTTTAAGTAATTCTTCATAGCGCACAGAGCTTTAACTTCGCCTATGGTGTTTTGTCTATATCTCTATAATTCCCCTAACCACTTTAAAAATTCAAACTTCACAATTTCAAATTCAAAACTTAGACAACAGAAATAAAAATAATGCTGGCAAAAGATTAATATTAATAATTAATAATAAAATAATATAAAAAGAATTATGTTGATGTCTTAAAATCTGTTTATTTATTAAATCACAAATATATTTAAACATTTTATTTTTCATTTATTTAAAAAGAAGTATTTATTTAGAAAATATAAAAAATGCTTTTGCTGTTGTTGAACAATTGTAAAAATTGGTAAGAAATGGAAATAATAATTGAATGAAATTGTTGTCAATATCATCAGTTATTTTAAAATTTACCACATACAACACTGTACACTATTATTGTAATCATACATACTATATATCGATTTTCAACTGTAGTAGAATGAAGTATTTTAAATTTTAAACTTTTTCAAACTTCGATATTCAACTTTGTCTCAGAACTTTCTTCATCCATCAGTTGAATTTATGAAATTAAAATTTATCTGTATTAAACATCTTACTAAACTGCCGCTTTCTTTTTAATTATAAAATTAACAGAACAGTGGTTTAGGTACATACATATATACTTTAAAATCTGAAAAAAACAACACAGAAGATCATCAAATGAATTTTTAAATGCATCAAACTGCTGACAAAATAACAGATTTAGGCTCTGAAATATTCATTTTGTATAAATCTATTTTTGAAGTATTGGTTTTTATCCTTTAAAAAATTTTAATTTAATTTTAAAATTAATTGATATGACGTGACATTCATATGGCGTTAGGAAAGCAAATTCATATGAAATATGAAAATACATTAATTAGTTCTGCACTAATAATGAACCAACAAACAAAATTTAGATTTATAAATACTATATTATATTATAAAAGCACCATCAAACATCAAATACAATAACATCAAATTCAAACAGAAAAAAATTGGTTTTTAATAAATTAACTTTATTTATTTAAAAAAGCAAATAAATAAATTAATAATAAACTAATTAAATTTTTAATAAATAACATTACATTTGAATTGCCATTTTATTACATTACTTTAATAAATTTAAAATTATTTTCAACTTTAACGATATATTTTAAAAAGATGAACTGAATTATAAATTTTTAAAATGTGGTTCTCTTTAGTGCAAAATATTTTTTGATATCTAAAATATAACATAAAACACAATTTTTCTAAAGCTTTTTTCTGTTTCTTAACTGTTATTTATTTGTTATTTTTTATTATTTTGTAATATTAAATTAAATTAAATATTATTTACGTAACACAAATAATATAGATATAAAAGCCATTGCTTTAACTGTTTATTCTAACTAAATTTGCAAAACGTTTAACAAGTAAATTGTTTAAAATTTTATAAAGGAATTATTTTCAAAGATCCTTAATTGTTGTGGCAACTAAACAAATATTTAACTTCAAATTTAATAAATAAAATACAAACATTTCAAACCATAGGAAGTGAAAATAAGTACTGCTTTTTTAATAAAATGTTCTTTTATATTTGACATTTATATACATATATTACATTTTATAATTTAATGAATTATTAATTAAAAGCTGGGTTTTTAATGAGCTGTATACTTCTTCCCCATACAAGTGGAACTTGTGGAACTTTAAGATTTCCCTCTTTGTTGAATGTAAGCAACAAAGACTACAAGACTGGAAACTCCTCTTATTTCGTGAGAGAGCTCAAAAAAATGTCCGTCCGCGTGTTCACATCAAAGACTACAAGACTGGAAACTCTTTTTTCGCTTTGAATGTGTTGGTGAAATCAGGCTTGGGTGTCGTAGATTACAAAAACAAAACGCATGTAATTTTGACAGTTCGGGAACAAATTTTGACAGTCCGGGAATTTGTTTACAAAATATTTTGAGAGAGGAATGCCACTCTTGTTCTTCTTCACAGCAATAAGCCAGAAATATGATTTTTCAAATACGTAAAAAAGACCAAGGAGCCAGTTTGAAAAGCAACGCACGCTTCTAGAAATGTACATGAAACCTTTCTAAGTCTTATAGTTGCACAATATTGAATATTTTGCAAGTAAAACGAAGTTAAAATTCATAAAATTTACTCATTTCACAAATTTAGTCAGCTGTTTTTAACCTACCACGCGTATTTTTAGCCGAAAGAGATGCCAACGTATTCAACATGTTTTGTTGAATATTGATCTTTGATTTAGTTTAATATTTACTGAATTGTGACTTTAGTTCTTTTGGTCTTTAATTTAAACGAATTTAATTTTAAATGCATGAATTGAGAATGTGTTTATGTTTAATTAATTTTAATTTAAATAAATGAATTGTAAATTTATTTGTGTTAACACATTTTAATTTAAATAAAAGAGAAATGAAAAATTACAAAAATAAATAAGTTTACATTACTTCTTAATATTTCCAAACAGCTTAGAAATCGTCAAAACCTCTAGAACTTATAAATGGAAAGTAGTTTTTCTATTAATGTTTACTTAAAAACCAAAAAAATAATTAGTAATAAAGCTGTGTCATTAGTATCCCTGCCACTAACTCACCCCATCATTTTGTGGTGGTGTGGTAACAAAGCAAAACGGTTTGCCTTTTCAGATATCATGCTTTGTGATAGCCTGTTTTAGCTTGTAACAAGTCGACAATTTCACCATCAAATTCACATACACTGTATGTGAACACGCGGACGGACATTTTTTTGAGCTCTCTCACGAAATAAGAGGAGTTTCCAGTCTTGTAGCTTTGGTTCACATACAGTGTATGTGAATTTTATGGTGAAATTGCCGACTTGTTACAAGCTAAAACAGGCTATCACAAAGCATGATATCTGAAAAGGCAAACCGTTTTGCTTTGTTACCACACCACCACAAAATGATGGGGTGAGTTAGTGGCAGGGATACCAATGACACAGCTTTATTACTAATTATTTTTTTGGTTTTTAAGTAAACATTAATAGAAAAACTACTTTCCATTTATAAGTTCTAGAGGTTTTGACGATTTCTAAGCTGTTTGGAAATATTAAGAAGTAATGTAAACTTATTTATTTTTGTAATTTTTCATTTCTCTTTTATTTAAATTAAAATGTGTTAACACAAATAAATTTACAATTCATTTATTTAAATTAAAATTAATTAAACATAAACACATTCTCAATTCATGCATTTAAAATTAAATTCGTTTAAATTAAAGACCAAAAGAACTAAAGTCACAATTCAGTAAATATTAAACTAAATCAAAGATCAATATTCAACAAAACATGTTGAATACGTTGGCATCTCTTTCGGCTAAAAATACGCGTGGTAGGTTAAAAACAGCTGACTAAATTTGTGAAATGAGTAAATTTTATGAATTTTAACTTCGTTTTACTTGCAAAATATTCAATATTGTGCAACTATAAGACTTAGAAAGGTTTCATGTACATTTCTAGAAGCGTGCGTTGCTTTTCAAACTGGCTCCTTGGTCTTTTTTACGTATTTGAAAAATCATATTTCTGGCTTATTGCTGTGAAGAAGAACAAGAGTGGCATTCCTCTCTCAAAATATTTTGTAAACAAATTCCCGGACTGTCAAAATTTGTTCCCGAACTGTCAAAATTACATGCGTTTTGTTTTTGTAATCTACGACACCCAAGCCTGATTTCACCAACACATTCAAAGCGAAAAAAGAGTTTCCAGTCTTGTAGTCTTTGGTAAGCAACTTCATGCATTCCGAAAAACGTCAAAAAATAAAATTGAAAGACAACTTTGTATGGACAACCTGTATAGTTCATTAAATGAACGACGAGAGAAATTTTGCTAAAGTCGAAACCGCGCCTAACTTCATTGTATAATCATTCACACGTAATATTAATCGCGTTTTTTAATGAACTACACAGGTCTGCATATAAAATAGCTTTTCAGTTTAATTTTTTGTTTTCTGAATGCGTGAAGTTGGCTGCATTTTTAAAAAGGGGGAAATCTTAAAATTTCCCTATAACCTAAGTATAACCACGTATAACCTAAAGATAGATAGGGAATAAAGTTCATTAAAAATCAGCTTATGAAAAGCAATTCTTATACATATTAATAAATCAAACATATAGTGTTGGCCAAAGAATTAGCACATTTAAAACTTTTTAAAACAAGTAGTTTTTTTTATAAACCTATCTGTTCAATATAACCTATTTATTTAAAAAACATGATCAATTATTTAACAGCTTAAAAACAAACAATAATTTGAAGAACAGAAAATTATTTATTAATATTTTTTCATATTTTAGACTACAAGTCGATTTTCTTACGGACACCCCACACTTTAAAAATAATATAATTTAATGGCCGCATTTAACAGTTTTCATCAATATTTTGTTGGATATCCTTTTTGCCTTATAACGGCTTGTAATCTTCGAGGCAAACTCTCAACCAAGTTTTTGCAACGGCTTCGGGAAATGGAATTCCATCCATCTTGAATGGCCCGCCAAAGCTCAGAGGAATTTTTAAGTTTTTTTGGTTGCACCGCTTTTTCCACATCATTCCACAGATTCTCAATTGCTTTGAGATCTGGACTTTGTGCCGGCCATGGTAAAATATTTATTTTTCTATCGTTAAGGTACTGCTTTACGAGTCGTGCAGTATGCTTTGGATCATTTTAATGCATGAATGTCCACCTTAATGGCAAGTTTTCATCTGCGAAAGGTTCCATGTGGTTCTCCAAAATCCCTTTGTAAATATGCTGATCCATTCTTGTGTCATTCTTAACAATTAGACCTTCGCCATCCCATGAGAAAGCAGCCCAAACCATTATACTCCCGCCACCATGTTTCACAGTTTATGGTGTACCGTGGGTTCAGTTGGTTATGCGGTGGAGGCCATACATGACGCCTACCATCAGACCCAAGTCGTTTAAATTTGGACTCATCGCTCCAAAGAACATTTTTAAAAAATTATAATGGCTTGTTACCGTATAATCTTGCAAACTTCAGTCTTGCTTCAATATTTTTCTTCGACACAAATGGTTTCTTTTGTGCAACATATCCAAACAAATGTGCCTCATTTAACCTTCTTCGGATGGTCCACTGCTAATTGCTATCTGGTGATCCCGGGCTATATTTTCTTTTATTTCGCGTGAAGTTATAAACGGATTTTTCTTTGCTTGAACCGTAATTAGTCTGTCCTCAGCATCAGATGTCTTTCTTGGAGGCACTCTTCTTTTTACGGGTTCGGAACTTTTATAATTTTCATAATGCTGTAAAGCATTATAAACCATTTTTCTTGACCGTCCAATATTATTTGCTATTTCTCCAATACTTTTATCGTTTTTTTCATGAAAATTATTATTTTTCTCTGCTCTGGAGTACACGACATCTTACGACCCATCTAGTGTAAATTATTTAAAAAAGTTTTAAACTACAGATAAATAAAGTTGTATAAATACTTACTGCGTTTAAAAGTTATCACTATTGCTCGAATTAAAGAAAAAATCACTTCATTTACCCATAAAAATATCCACGTGCTAATTCTATGTCCACCTCACTTAAGCCAATGTAAGAAATTTTTTGCAATAATTAACGAACTACTCATATTTCTAACGGTAATTTCCGTTCTATACAAGATTATACGTTCAAGGTTAAAATAAAACCACAGAAAATTGTGGCAGCTATAACAATTAGGATATTTGGTGTTTTAATTTCTCATAATGCATTGTGTGCTAATTCTTTGACCACCACTGTACCTCAGAATATCAGCTGATAGATGTTATCTCGGATGAACATCAGGTGGTAATGTAATTAAAAACAAGTAAAAATTGAAAAATGGGGAAAAGATAATTTAATAAATTTTGCACCTACAAATATATTCATTTGGTTAAATTATAATTTAAAGATAACATAACACTGAAATTGTGCAATATTAATATTTAGTGAATATCAATTAAGACGGATTTTTGCTGACTATTTGCACTCAAAATGTATTCGTGACAGAATACAAATTTAGAAGGCATCGCATATTTTGCTATATTTTTTAAATTACGTGTAATTTTGAAATGAAAGTTGAAACAGAAATTGAGCAATTTGATGAGTTTTATCAGACTTAACCAAAACTAAACAAGCGTAAACGTAGTCATAAGTCGACTTCTCTTTTCACCACGGGAACATTCAATGAAAGCAATTCCAAATAAATTAATTAGTCCTACAGTGCAGTCATCTTTATAAATGGGATGACTCACGGCATACCGTCTACATTAATTGTTAGGAAGAATTTTTCGTGATTACGTCTACAATATTAACTGCTACACGCTTGTAGAGTTTTCTCATTTATACTAATTTCAGTTCAAACAAAAGCATGGCAGATTTTAATTTACAGTTCGCTCGTGATGGTTTTGAGCTGACTATGGATCTTCTCCTGAACCTGGCCTCTGGTACCATCAATAAAAGTATCGTCTTCTCACCACTTTCTGTGCAGATATGCGTTGCTTTGGCATTTGCTGGAGCAGAGGGTGAGACCGCCGAAGAAATTGTGCAAGGCATGAAATTCGTTTCAAGAGAACCATCCGAAGTGGCCGCTTTTTTTCGGGACGTATTGGAACAGTATAAAACAAGGGAGATTTTAAAAATCGCCAACAAGGTGTATGTGCATAATATTTGCAAAATGAAGCCAGAGTATGAACTCTCCCTAAAGGAAAACTATTTCACCGAAACGGAAGTTGTAAATTTTGGCGACAAAATGACTGCTGCCCGAGTAATCAATTCTTGGGTAGAACAGGAAACTGCTGGCAAGATTACCGATCTTATTCCTAGGAATTGCCTCGGTGACGACACTCGTCTGGTTTTGCTCAATGCAATCTACTTTAAAGGTGACTGGAAGAATAAGTTCGATGTAAAACTAACAAAAGAAAACGATTTCTGGATTAATCAAGTAGAATCAGTGAAAGTAACATACATGTATCAGAAGGCAAAATTTGGTTTCGGGTACTTTGAAAACTTAAATTGCACGGCACTGGAGATGCCTTACTCAGATCCTGAACTGTCCATGTTGATATTGTTGCCTGATAATCGTGATGGCTTACAAAATCTGGTTGAAAATCTAAGAACAGTGAATCTGATCGAGCTGATTGACAAAATGTTCACAAAAGAGGTTATGGTTAAATTCCCCAAATTTAAGATTGACTTTTCGGTGGACTTACAAGATACATTGCGAAAGGTATTTATAGTACATATGTATATGCATATATACACCACAATACTCTTTTGTCCGAAACCGTTAATTATGAATCAGGTTGTAGTGTTGTACAAAACATTTTGAGATTCTTTTTTGTTGGTTGGAAATTATTATTAGCTAAAAAATATAATATAATGCTATAATATAATATAATGCATTATATTAATTAAGCTAAGCTCAACATTTATTATTATGAGTCAGATTTAACAACCTTGGGCTATAATTATTTCTAAAATGTATAGAAAAGGACGTTGCTACTGTTACAGAGATTTTTGCGAATCCGACGTTTTAATATTATCATATACATATAATAATATGTGAATGTAATATGAAATGTAATATGAATGAAATAATAATATGAAAATTAAAGAAAGTGTGAAAGTGTTTAATAAAAAATTATAAAAGACCAAAAACATTAAAGAAGACCCAAAAATTTACACTTTATGGTTCGCGCGACAAGTTACACGACACGTAAGGGTAAAAACATTATTTGAAACCGTCTTAATATAATTACAATAAATGATCATATCATGAGATATTGTTACGTGAAAAAATAGATATATGCGCAAAGAATATGTAATAATAAGCTGTGGAAAAATTATCAATCACTTGTTGCCTTTCAGATGGGTGTTAATAAAATGTTCGATGGTGATGCCGAATTCTACAACATGTTGGAACATCCTGAAATTATTTATGTGTCCAATGTTATTCACAAGGCCTGCATTGAAGTAAATGAGGAAGGCACTGAAACTGTAGCTGCAACAGGTAAACTTTACCAACAAACAAAAAATAGTGTTTTGTTAAATGCCAATTTATTTTTCACTTTTAAAAGGCATGGTTATGAGGCTTAGCTCAGTGCCTTACAATGATAAGGAATGTGAAATTGATCATCCCTTCCTGTATATGATATGGAATCGAAAGAAAAATGTGTTATTCGTGGGCACTTTTACCAATAATGTCGAAGCCGGTTAAGGATGAAAACAAAACAAAAATCGAATACGTTCATCTAAAGCAGTATTATAATGCAGTGACATATCAAAAATACAAGAAATGTCTTGTGCCGAAATATGTATGTTTTTTTTCTGATAACCTATTGTTTTTATGAAATATTTACTGCCGATGTATTAAAAATATTGAATTGTTCTAGCTTATCCAGTTATTAATATATTAAAAAATACTTCAATTAATTATTTTTATCTTATTAAATTGTGTTTATTATAGTTTATTAAACTTAGTATAGTTTATAAATGAAGTATAGTTATAGTAATAAGTATATATAGCAATAAGTATAGTTTTTTAATACTTATTTCAAGTTTAGAATTAATAACATAGCAAAAAACACAGAAGGTGTCATCACTGAAATCGGTTTGTCCGCAAACCTAATTTAATGGGCTAAAGCTCGTTCCAAGAGCATCATTGGAGCCCAGCGGAAAAACCAACTTAAGATATTTATAAATACAAATTCTACTATATGCTGATCATTCAATGCAAAATCTTACAAATACAAAATTTTTAAATAGAATATTTTGTTTCATTTATTTCGTTCTACTATTCAGTGTACTAGTATCTTGTAAGCTTTCAGTAGACATATTAATACATGCACATATTTACATACTTTTTTATCGAAAAACTCAATGAAATTTTTTTTTACATTTGCAGCTGGGCATCAAGAAAATGTTCACCAATGTTGCCGATTTCAAAAACATGTTGGAATGTTCCGAAAACATTTATGTGTCCAAAATTGTTCACAAAGCCAGCATTGAAGTAAATGAGGAAGGCTCTGAAGCTGCAGCTGCTACAGGTAAATTTATATGAATACAAAATAAACTAGAAAATAAAGAAATTAATTTTTCTTTCCGTGTTTTAAGGAATGCTAATGTTTGCACGCATGAGGGATTTTTCAGAGGAATTTGAGGCTGACCATCCTTTCCTGTATTTTATATGGAATCGGAAGAAGAATATTTTGTTTGTGGGCTCTTTTGTTAACGCGGAGTAATGCTGAACACAAGTCTTAGGCTTCGTTTTGTATACTCCTACAAATGCATTTATTTAATATATGTGCATACCTATGTACATGAACACATATGATATACTAATACTATTGTATATACTACTAATGTAAATTGTTTACTATATTACTATTTACTTTTACTATTTACTATTTACTATTACTATATTACTATTATTATATAGCAGTCTGCTATTTTGTTTAATTTATTTATATGTCCGGAAAAATTACTGCCCTCAAAATTAGTGAGTTAGAGTATTAAAGTTTTAAAGCTAACTTTACTCAGGCCGGTATATTTTATTTTTTAATACATTTAATACAACGAAGTTTAAAGTGTTCTTTCGAATTATGCTTCAGTCAAAAGTTACTCTAGTTAAAGTGAATCTTTTTATGGGACTGTATACGCCATTGTACTTACAGGATTATTCTGTTTATTTCAAATATAATACTGTTTTCTAAATGTGTGTATTTCCTTTTTATGTCGTTGATAATCCGATACTATCACAATAAATTCAAATGTTTTATTATATGATTTTTATTGAAATATAAAATTAGAAATACTAGTATGTAGTAGATTAGAGTACAAATTAACAATGCCATAGTCTAGCCTTTTTTGAAGCGTTTAACTTTTCGTTGTTCCCTATTTTCTGGTATACATATATCCGCCTTTTGCACGGATTATTACATGCAAATGTAAAACAAAGAATCATATGTTGCACGGAGGTCAGTTTGGACAATTTTCCTCCTATCCCGAAAAAATGTTGACTTTACGCGTTACACCCTTTTGTATTTGCTAATTTCTACCTTGATGTGCAAAATAGTCCAGTTCATGTCCATGGATTTGATAAAAGAAGAATTATCGATCGAAGTTCCATATGAGCTGAATTCTGGCATTTTTTCTATCGTATAATGCTTGAGTTCAAGCTAATTAGTGTTTATATTTGTTGAATACTCTAACGAGGCAATGATTTCTGCATCCATTTCATTAGTACTGATGTTCGGGTTTCCCATGATTGTCTTTATTTTTTGGAAACTTTTTATATTACTTCGCCTATCTGTTCACATCCAAATGATGTGCACAATAGATCATAAACATTAATGACTGTTCGAAACTCCGATTCGAACCGACTGTTCGAACCGATTTAGCAGTTTAATTATGATTTGCATAAGATTTTGATTAAGATCAAAATACTAATATTTTGCTGCTAAATATGCAGAAATCACATAATTACGCTTATTATGCTTTAGTGTACCGATATTGGAAATCCTTAGTATCCTTATAAAGAAAGTCGTATTTATAAATGGTGTTGTCAAACTGGATCTTCTGATCCATAGCAGCTGATATGAAGAATAAAAAGCAGAACAACCTTGGGCATCCCAAGAATAGAAAAATGACAAATTGACAGCAATAGTTAAAATGTTTATCAAAAGATAATATTATAAATATTGTGTCTCAAATATTTTTATTTGTTAAAATTATAATTTAAACGTTGTCTTATCTGTTATTTTAGTCAGTATTGATATGCACTGAAAACCTATTATTTTAAATCGATTAAGACGAGTTTTAACGTTTTGCTTGGCAGAATACAACGACCAGATCTACTTTAGCCCATTAGCCATGATTTTTTTCAGATATGTTTGTAGAATTGCGAGGGAAGTCGAATGGTGACAAAATAGTTGCTTGCCATGGAAGTGGGCGTGATAGGGTGTTGAAATCTCTAAAATCGGGATACGTAGATATATTTATATACTACTGCGTGTAACCCCGGGTTATGGGGAGTATTAAAAGAAAGGTTTGTGACGAATACAAATTTAAAAGGCAGCACATTTTTTCCTATATTTTATAATATATAATTTTGGAATTGAAGTTTGAACACAAATTATATCAGTCCAATAAACGTCTCACTTTTGTCATAAGTCTAACTTCTCTTATCAAATAATACTAAACATTCAATGTTAAAAAGCGTAGATAAATAATGAGATGTATATGTGTATATGATATAAACAACAAAATTGAATCGGAAAGTGCCGTCATGTTTTCGTATGGGGTGAGTCATGGAAATCGTCGATAATATTAACAAAAATTTCTCTTCATTACGCCTTCGATAGTACTGACTGCTGCATGTTCGCAGAGTTCTTGAATAATTATTTATACTAATTCAGTTAAAACAATTAAAAAGATGGAAGATTTGAATTCGAAATTTGCTCGCAATGGTGTTGAGATGACTGTGGATCTTCTACTGAATCTTGCCTCTGGTTTCAATAAGAATATCGTCTTTTCCCCACTTTCTGTGCAGACTTGCCTTGCTTTGGCATTTGCTGGAGCAGAAGGTGAGACCGCTGAAGAAATTGTGAAAGGCATGAAATTCGTTTCAAGAGAACCATCTAAAGTGGCCGCTTGTTTTCGGAAAGTGTTGGAGCAGTATAAAACAAGTGAGATTTTAAAAATCGCTAACAAAGTGTATATGCACAATATTTGCAAAATTAAGCCCGCGTATGAACTCGCCCTAAAGGAAAACTATTTGACCGAAACGGAAGTTGTAAATTTTGCGGAAAATGTGAGGGCTGCCCAAGTAATCAATTCCTGGGTGGAACAGAAGACTGCTGGCAAGATTACCGACCTTATTCCTAGTGATTGCCTCGATGACGACACTCGTCTGGTTTTGCTCAATGCAATCCACTTTAAAGGTGATTGGAAGAGTAAGTTTGATGCGAAGCGAACGGAAGAAGGGGATTTCTGGGTTAATAAAACAGAATCAGTGAAAGTAAAATACATGCATCAGAAGGCAAAATTTGGTTTCGTGTACTTCGAAAAATTAAATTGCACGGCACTGGAGATGCCTTACTCAGATTCCGAACTGTCCATGTTGGTATTGTTGCCTGATGATCGCGAAGGCTTACAAAATCTGGCTGAAAAGCTTAAAACGATGAATCTGATCGATTTGGTTGACAAAATGGCAACAAAAGAGGTTATAGTTAAATTTCCTCAATTTAAAATTGACTTTTCGGTGGAGCTGAAAGAGACATTGCAAAAGGTATTTAAAGTACATATACGAGTATACATATGTCTTTATGTACTATATATTTATTCTTTACACCTGAAGTGAATATAAAGTGTGATTACAAAACATACATATATGTATACATAAACATGTATGTATCTCTGCTAGCATTGAAGACAATTTTCGAAGTCACCTTTTTAATATCGCAATAGAATGTGTATCTAAACACTTATTTAGTACGTTGTTAAATAATTCTTACGTTTTGTGATCGACTTTCAAGAAGACCCAAAATATGTTATCCTACGAGCGGGAAGTCGTAAGACCTGTAAAGGTTTACCGGTTAAACGGTTTAAAGGCTTTAAAGGTTAAAGGTAAACACAATTATGTGAAACCGTTTTAATTTAATAGTAATTTGAATGAAACTAACAGATATTTTCACGTAAAATATAGATATATGAGTTAATATTATTCCATACTAAACTGTGGAGAAATTACAAATCTATCGTTGCTTTGCAGATGGGTGTTAATAAAATGTTCAATGATGCCGAATTCAACAACATTTGCTCTGACAAAATTTGTGTTTCAAAGGTTTTTCACAAGGCCTGCATTGAAGTAAATGAAGAAGGCACTGAAGCTGCAGCTGCAACAGGTAAACTTTAACACCGAACAAAAAATAGTGTTTCATTTTGTGAAATTTTATTTTTAAAGGCATGGTCATGATGTTGCGCTGCGCCATGCCTCTCGAGGAAAATTATTTTGAGGCTGATCACCCTTTTCTCTATTTTATATGGAATCGGAAGAAAAATGTGTTATTCGCTGGCACCTTCGTAAATTGTTAATTATTCCAAACGCATGATGCAGAGAACAACTTTTGATCCGGTTGCGGAATCTTACAAAAATAAGCTTTGTTTCTTTAAATAAAAATATAAAATAATAAATTATGAAATACTTTAAACTTACTACACTTCTTGAAAAGTATGATTTTTCTGCGAAATGCGTATAATAATGGAGTAACATTTTACTTACATCTGTGTTATTCTCATTAGAATTACAAAAATTCACCTGCCTCTGTCAGTTGCATAAACTGCTTGACAGTGCTGCCGGTGTGAAGCTTGTAATTTTTATAATATATTCAGCTCCCAGTAAATTTTGATTAGTGATTATTTAAGAAATTTATAATTAAAAATTATCGTATTTTGCAAGACGTTTGAAATCAAGAAAAATCTTTTTCTAAGGTACGTGAAAGGTAATGAAAGAATCTTCTAACTTCAATACAAAATTGGATATCTTTTCATTAGGTACTGCAGGCAGTATTTTATTGCGTCACTCCCGCCCGGTATCCGTGTCGCTTCCAAAGCATTTTCAAAACCAAACATTAGCTCAGTATCTATTTTCGTTTCTTATTTTGCTTTTTGAAAAACGACCTCATTTAAATATTCTCAAAGAGTAATTGAGAATAACTATGGAAAGCAGAATACTAAAAACTAGAATTAACCGAAGTTGAAGAGTGAGAAGGGAAAAGCATGGCACTCTAATGCAAAGTAGAAACCAGTTGATAAAATCAATTCAACGCGAGTAGTTGGTTATTTACAACGCTTTTGGTTGGTTATATAAAACGCCGGTCAGCTATTATTTTTAATATTGCCAAATTCACTAAAAAATACAACTCCGAAAAACGTGACCAAAACCTCCCAGAGTTCAGTTTGTGTGAAATAAAAATAAAAATGCTCAAGGTTCTGATATAGCAACGAGTTACTTTATAGAATACATATAAGATTTTAATGAGCCGTCAGTTGGAACAGTGAGCAAGATAATGGTCGTTGAAACCAATAAAACACAAAAGAAAACATTTTGACTAACTAAAGCAGTAGAACATATAATATTTAGTAGTAACTTATTGAACTGTTCTGTTCGTACTGTTCAACTTATTAAAATCGATAATACAAATTTTTTCGGCTGGTTAAATGCGCGTTTCAACCCTTTAACAAGCTGTTATACGGTCAAAAGTGTAGATAGTTTCAGGAAAATCTCCAAATATAATTTCTTTTCATGTGCTTTGTACATACTGTTTTCTAAATTAACAAAAAGGAGAAAAACTAGTCAGTCAGCTGTGTAGTTTCTTCCCTCTCACTAAAGTAGTCTAACTTAGGGGTGGAATGGAACGAATATCTCATCGATAGAACAATATATATATATATATCTATATATGTAGATAAAGAATAAAAACTAATCGTTCCTCCTTGTTCAGAATAGAATCAATAATGAAGTTGAAATAGAAATAATACAGTTTGTTGTAGATGTAAACTATGCGAATGTAATTTTTCCTGGCCAAAATATGGCCAGAAACTATTGTTTTATGGCAGCGAATAAAACTAATCGAAATATTTTTGGAAATAATACACGTGCTCTCTCTCATTCCCAAAAGTGTATTGCTCAGGTCCGCACAGCTAAAAAAAAAAAAAAACTCGTCGTGATTATCGACCAAACTTCGCTCTCCTAAAATAGGGTACCGGTATGGTCTGCTTTTGCCAGTTGTAGGAAAACAAACGAGAAAAACTTCATCGAAAAACAAGAAACATTGTGCAGGTACACACAAAATAGAAGGAAAAAGCCGCAGTAGGAAAACATTTTCCATAAAAATATAATAGAAGAGTGGTGTGTTAAATGAAAAAATTAGTTATCGTGATTAAAAGAAAGATAAATAAAAAAGGTTACTTTTAAAGGTTTGCTTCAAGTAGAACTATTAAAGAAATAGTTTATGGAATTTCTTTATATTTATGAAAAAGTGTGAGATGGATGACTTCCAAATGATTTAAATCCATCTGATGTACAAGTGTGCATTGTATTCGGATCTCAAGAAGTTTTATATTGTGTTTATACATATATACATATGCATCTGTTTGTCAAAATTTCTTGAAATGATGTAGGATTGCTTCTGGTTTAGCATAAGAGATGAAGAAAAACATGAAGAATAGAAACTACATAAATATCGTGTCATTGACATGGTCATGCATTTAATAATTAATGTATGCATTCACATGCATATATTTGTAAAAACTGTGTTTGCATATAAATTGTACAATATGTATGTACATATGTATGTGTATCAATATAAATGCTATGGTACTTGCTCTGGCATTCATACAGCAATAAAAATTTTTTATATTTAATCTAAAGTTTTTGAGTACAATTAGTTTTTCCCTCATGAATTTTTCCGTAGTTACAACTAAAATAACAGTTGAAGGCCTCTTACATTTCACTCCCTTCGATTGCTTCTTGAAATGTGCATGTTTTTCCATTTCATTTTCATTTCTACGAAGTACGAATGAAAAGCAAAGCAACCGGGAAAACTATGTATGTACAAACATCACTATATACATATGTACATAGGTACATTTATACTTAATGTAGTTATCGTCATTTCTTCTTTACTATTCATAATTTATGTACATACTATATTTTAGAATTTTCATTTACATATTTGTGTTTTTGTTTTTCTGAACTGGTTCGTTTCAAAAATTAAAATTATGTCGTCCTTCATAAAACCGGCAAACCGGTGTTAATACACAGAGTTGTTATATTCTATACTTTACAGAATTCATATACCCTTATACTCTATACCCTTTACGATTTAACTAAAGAAGGTTGCTATAAATTAGAATATAGGATAGGATACGATACGAAATAAATAAATAAACTTCAGATTTACAGGATCGTATTAGACAAAGTTAAAAAGAGTTAATTGATATAATGAGATGAAATGGTCTACTCGTAAGAACGCCCCTGGTTTTAACGTGTTTGTTTCACAAGTTGATTTTAATTAGCTTTTCAATGGAACGTAAATGAATCCTAATATGGGGAATATGATTCCTTTAAAAATATAGAATTACTTTTATACTAATTTCTCTTATCTTTTCTGGATTTTAGCGGTAACAATAAAACAAATTAAAAAAAACAAAGAAAAGCACAAGATTGTAGTAAACATTTATTTATATGACATAATAAGACGTGTTTCAATTGCTGAAAATAATCATAAAATTCCTGAAATTATTGAAAATTTCTGACATCAACTTTCCAACGCATTGGCACCAGTTAAAGAGCTACCACGAATCGCGTACAAAAATAGTTTCCAGTGCGTCTCAAGTAAAAGTTACACACTGTGTAAAAGCTAAAATCGTGTTGTTTCTTGAGACATGTCCGCGAACACTTCCTCGGTGCGTAATAAACATTCGAATTTTCAAACAAACGCGAACGAAGATCCGCGCTCCATTGATATAACGAAAGACGAGTTTTCACGCATCAGTGACGCTCTCAAAAACGCAGAGTTTCGTAAACTTTTCTTAGATTACTGTGAAGAGATTCAAGATCCGGTCAATCGACAAAAGTACGAAGACGAAATCAAACAGTTTGAAGCCGAACGCGGTGTTGAGGTGCGTTTTATAAAACCGGAACCCGGTTTCGTGGTGAAAACGTCCGTCGATGGCACAAAAAAATGTTTTGTGAATGTGGCAAAAAGTGAAGAGGTCGCAAAACCTACAAGTGAGGCTACCGTCAATGCCAGCACTGGCATACGCGGACTAAACTGGGCCATACCGTTGGCGCAAGCTCCGCCACGTGAAGACTTGGATGCTCATGGCAACCTTTGTCGTGTCTTTGATGTCATTTTTCATCCAGATGCGCTCTACTTGGCTGGACGTAATTCAGCGTTTCGCAAGTGTTTGATCGACACAGCGCTGGATGCTGTGGAACGAGAGTACAAGGTAAACACCAAACTATATAGTAGTGAAGTCGACACTGTATTTCTCTTCTATAACACGTATTACACGTATAACACGTAGGTTAATTTGGATCGCACCAATTTAAAGTTTCCCAAGATGCAATTCAAAGGAGTTGCCCGCCCTACTGTGATACGAAGACTGGCTAAAGACCCGCCTGCAGAAGCTAATGAACCACACCCGTTTGACCAAATATATCCACCGAAACCCACTGCCGATAGCGCGGAGCCGAAGGTGATACCACAGAAGACTGCGCCAACAGAGCGCCCCGAATTCACCACACCGAAGTTTATAATCAAACATCGACGTGATGTAGATCTCGCCGAGTTCACAAATGAGCTCGATGCTAAACTCAGTGTGACTGTTCCACGTGAGCTGATCGTAGAGATTGAGCTGCCGATGCTTAAATCTACAGCCGAGTGTCAATTGGATGTGACCACAAAGTCACTTTACTTGCTCAGCGAAAAGCCAGGGGCACGATATCGTTTGAAATTAGATTTACCACACAGCGTCAACGACAAGGAAGGCACAGCTCGCTTCGATGCCGACAAGCGATGTCTCTGCATTACATTGCCAGTGCTGCAACAGAGTGCAGATGAGCAACGTATCATGCACGAGACGCTCATACATTTAAATCGTGAGGACAGCGGAGTCGATAGCGATGTGCGCGACGAACTGAACTCAAATTCGGGCGAGGATAGCCTAAGCGACGCTCTGGAAGAAAAGGAAGCTGAAGTGTCTGAGGCCAGGAACGAGGGCGACACTGACGGTGAGAAATGTAAGTGAATGTAATGCACGGTGTAATGCCAATTTGAGATTAATACCATGGTTTATTCACTGCCATTACAGCTACTTTTCCAAATTCAACCGTCACTGTGACTCCGACTACATTCCTAAAATCATCCATTCACTACCACTTTCCTTCTAAATTCGATTGCAACGTGCTGGACAATGTTATGTCTTTGGTACTGCATGTAAGGAACGTGGATCCTGCATCGATTGCCACTCTGGAAACTGAGAAGACTGCCCACGTGCAGTTCGCCTCTATTGGTGCTGGCTTTTACCCCACGCATTATGCATTTTTTCTGAAACTACCTACTGAATCGGACTTTAAAATTCATTCACTCTCCGCGGAAGCCTGTGAGAATAACGTGGTGCTCAATTTAAATTTGGCAGCCACCAGCGAAAATCTTCACAACTACTTTGCGGGGCTTGATAGCAATGATCTTAAGCCGTATACGGTGCAGGCCAAATTCCAAGTTTTGCACGGTTCCAGGCAACGCAAGAAATCGCCACCGGTCGCTATTTCGTCTTCGCTGGACATTTCTGTGGAGCGTTCCGATTTCGAGAAATCTATTGAAATTGAAATCAAACCAAGAGGCGAACAAGTTTCCTCCGTATGTACCGCAAACAATACAATCGAAGATGAGGAGATGCTGCAGCAGAAACGAAAGAAAGCTAACAAGAAACAAAAGAAGAAGAACAAGAATCGCCGGTCACTATCAGAAACAGCTTATGACGATATCAAAGCATATCATAAGAATCAGCAGGAGCTGGCAAAACAGCACCAGCAAACAAAATGTTGCAAAAGTGGAGCTCCAGCTGATCATAAAACATCAGCAAATGAGGAAGAATCCAAAAGTGCGGCGGAATCAAAACTATCTGCATCTATGGCGGTTCCTGTGAACGTTCAACAGCGCGTTAAACAGCGCAGCTACTCTGAGTCAAGGGACAGTGTTGCCAGTAGTGGCGCTGGGAGGTCTTCTTTTAAGGGAATTTTAAAGCATTACAGCCGTTATGATCCGCGCCCATCCATATCGGGCAGCAACTCCTCCATCGACGACTGTTCCTCATATTCATGTTCAACAGATGCAGGCGTCGCCGGTTCTTTGAGATTTTCGCAGTCATTTAGCGATATTCCAGAGGAAAACGTAAACGCCGATCTGTCGGAAAGTTGCAAAAAGACTGTTCGATTCAATGAGGTTATTAAGAAACAGATTTTCAGGTGAGCATCGGCGACAAGTGTAGATGCTGAGTTGCTTCGATTTACATTAAAGAATGTTTTTCCAAACACTATTTAATAAATATACATTTGGAATGGTCTATATATTCTATCAGCAGCAATATTATCGTTTAATCTGTTTGTGTTCATTAAACAACCTATTCAATTGATTTGAGTTTTAAATTAGTGCTCTACTTATTTTTTCTTTCTTTCGTTTAGAATTGATTCTAGCATCTTGGGTCAACGTAAAAAGAATCAAAAACGTCGCAACCAAAGGCAGCGTGCCTTGCATCGTCGCCTTAGTGAGGGTGATTCGGCGGACTACGAGCATATCAAGGTAAGCATGCAAATATTCACCCAGTTCTTGAGTTCAGTTTACGTATCTATCGCTAAGAATCTACGCACACGATGTAGTTATTTCAATTTAGAATAATAAGCAAATATTAATTGCAATGTTGTGTAGTCTATTTAATAGTTTGTAGTTTAATAACCTCAATTGCGTATTTCTGTTCTTCTCAGTTGCAGATTGTGTTCTTTTCATATATCTTTCATTTTCAGTATTTCTTATTATTGTTTATTTACATATTGTGATCGGTATATTTGAAGTCTTGCCTGATTCTTTATACAATCATTGTTTCTTTGTTTTGTGTTTATAAAATGGCACTTCGCCAGCCGGAAAAATAAATAAACACATTCTTAAGTTGTTTTTATACTCTAATTTCGTTTATTTTTCCAAGAAGATATTATTTAATCGGTTGCCAAATGTTTTAATACATGGTCAGGTCAGGTCAGAATTAATACAAAAATTGGTGATAGTATTTGATGTTCAGGGGCCAATAGATTTGTTTTCGCTATCATTTTTATAAAAAAGATTGTTTTATTTATCAATTATTTATATCTTTTGAAGTAGGTAGAAAAACTGAACTTTTTTTAATAAAAACAAGATTACACTTAATATAATATATTAATAAACATTTAAAATTTTAAATATATTTTAAAATTTAATACATATGAATTAATTTTACTAATGTTTCCGTGTTTGACTGAAAACACTTGTGGATTACAGACTAGAACACAACTTACTAAAAAATTGTTTTTGATTGTCTTTGCAGCATGTTTCACCGAATGCAAATGCAATGAATTATTTCAATCAGAAGGACCAAGAACATAAGAATAACAACAATAACTTCAATAATCAAATAATTAAATCATCTCAGCACGATAGCGGTTTAGATCTATCAAGTGGCAAAGATTTCCAGCAGACATCGAACAAACGTGTATCACGTCCTCGTTTAGCGTCCGAATCATCCTCCGATATTGATACCAATAAGAATTCCATGATGTTTGAAATGGATATGTAAACATATCTTATCTACTTCGTACGTAAACTTTAAAAAAATTAATTTAAATCTATTAATGAGAAATATGTATGCAAGAAACACGTTTATATACCGAAATATGAAATTTATACAAGTACAAGATTTATATCTATGTATCTATTGAAAACATGTAAATCGTCTTAAAAAAAATCTATATTTTAAAGAAACTTGTGCATTTTAAGAAGTTGTTATTTACTGAATGATTTTTGCCTTAAAAAAAATTTTTCCCGTTTTACTGAAAAATTATTGTAGTTTTATGCAGTACAAAAATAACTGATTATAACATATAGTCTTTCAACATTTCCCCTTTTTAACATTACTTCAATTTAAATATATTTCGAATTTTGTAAATAAAAACTGAAATCTACATATTTCATCATAATTCATAAATTTGTTCGCTGTGTTTTAATTTCCAAATTTTAATCATAAACTATACGCCACAAAATTTTATATTTATTGTTACAAATTGATTAAAATTATACAAATTGCAATTGTTACAAATTCAATGACGAAACGATTAGTTAACGAATAAAGACTAGTAATTTAAATTAACATATGATTGATATCAGTTTTAATATTTAACAATATTTCATAAAATTTCTACATAATATAACAAGGGTGGCCAAAGTGTGGGTCTTTGGACGACTTGGCCACCCTTGTAATATAGACATGAAACCCAGACCTATACAAATTATACAGAAAAATATTAAAATGCAAGACCGAAAAACTTTGTAGTAAATTTTGTTAGTAGTAAGATAATCAAACTAAATATATAAATAAATATATTCCAATAAAATTTTTAAATTTTTGGAATTTCAAATTCAATTCAGAATTCCGTTAATTTTCTGCAGTTTCATTAAAATTCTCTTATCCAGTTAAATGTATCCAAGCCTTAACGGGTTACACCACCTTGAAATTTTAAAAAAATTGATGTTTTTGTTTTATGCTAGATGAATTGTAATGTGCAACAATAGATGATGATGTGTGATAGATGACGTACATGAGTACGGTCCAGGAATCGCAGATTGAAGGTCATTTAAAAAAATATTTTGGTTTGAAGACGCTGACGTCGTACTATTTTTTCTTTTACGTTTTTCTCGAAACTACTTTTTTCAAACGGGTGTACACCATATCTCAAGATCTACTTAACCGATTTGTTTAAAATTTACAACACTTATTTCTTATAATACTATCTAAAATGTGACGTAGGATTTTTGTGATTAGGTGTCATGTTCAAATATTATAAATTTTTTAAGTTCAAAATTTCGATGCAAATTCGAGTTTTTTTTTGAAACAGCTGTCATTTCTACAAAAAATATTTCAACATTTTTTCCCTACGTCAAATTTTAGCTATTACATTTTTAAATAAGAAAAAAATATTTTTTATGTTTTAGGCGATGCCATCAAGTCATCAAAATCAAGTACACCAGCAGGGATTTTCAAAAGAGGGTCCTACTTATCGGCTTATATCTCCGCCATTTTTTTTATTTTTATAATCGTTAATATTGTAACGTAATATAACAATGTAATATTGTTCATAAAACTACAATATATATGTATGTACATATGTGTAAAATAAAGATCATTTTACAGACTTAATGGCAGCGTCAAAAAAAATGTTTATTTTTATACCAATTTTTTCGAGCGCCAAGGTGGTGTAACCCCTTAATGCTGATCTTCGATTAATCGTTGCTTTGCTGCTCTCTTTATTCTTTGTTCAATATATCTGCCACTAAAAAAATTGTTATTGATTTGATGGTATGAATTGAAACTTTAAATAAATCTCCAGGAATGTAAGAAAAACCGGCGAGGGCGATGAATATCTGATATGTAAAAAAGACGGCTATTCTTCTAAATACATAAAAAACAAACTTTTAATAAAGGTAAAATTTATATTATACTATTTACAATTATATAAGAAAATTATTTAATATTTATTTAAATTTACATCAATAAATGCAACAAAATTTTAACATCTAGAATATATTTCATGCATTTTTAAATTAAAACTTCTCTTCCAACAAGTTTTGAATGTGAACAATTTGTTGCAGTTCTCTGCGTTTTACTTCGAGAACATACAGAACTGGACAATCCAGAGAGCCACATTTGATGTCACCAATACGTCCACAACAAGCTTGACAAATCTGCTGTGTTAAATGAAAGCCACGTTCAATTTTCCACATTTTATTATACAAAACAAAGCACGATTTTGTTGCATCCTGTTCGCAAACGCTGCAGATACTGTTTTTTGTGTGCCGCCCACAGTCAATGAGGCAGTTGGTGGCGGAGAAATATTGTGAAATTGTACTTTTTTTCGCTTGCAGCGACATCATAGCGCTGGGAATCACTTCGTTTGAGGTGGAGAGTGTAGGCAAGGCAAGGATTTTGCGAGGCAGTTTTGTGAACCTTACGTATATAATAATGATGGATAAGGATATTTCAATATAATAATAATAAGGTACCGAAGAATTTCTTTGAAGACATAGAAAACATACCATTCGTTTACATCAGCTCCGATTAACAGTAAACAACGATTTAAGGGTGGAATAATTGCTTTAGTGATGTAGTAAATAGCGTTTATTTTGAGGCCTTCGTCTGCCAACACTTGATGGGGAGTGCGAACGAGACGGATGAGCGGCAATCCCGGTGGACCGTTGACGATAATGAAAGGTACGCGTTCGCCACGTCTTGGAATGCGTCTAGGATCAGTTTGGATCCATTTTCTGTAGAAATCCATTTTCTATATAAAGCATGTCTGTCTGTTATATTCGACATGAAATGAGCAACGCACCGTGTTATCTCCAAAGCGGGCACACATGCGGTGGGTTTGTAACCATTTAAGCCGCGGAACTCCTTGGCAAAAATCAAGTCCTGCAAATTAGCTCTGCCCGAAAGTATTTTGGTAAATTGTCGACAAACATAGTTCTTCACTTGACTTACGTCGGCAGTTTCAAAAAGGATGCGTAACACTTTTTCCAACAGCTTAAAAGAACAAGAAGGAAATTGTATTACAGTTCTATTAGAATATTTTATAGTCAACTACAAGTTTCTAAATAACTAAAAGCAAACCTTTGCGGTGGCTGGACAACCATCTCGACGTACAGTCTCAATCCCTTTAGCTTCGTAAATGGGCTGGTTTTGATCTGGTGTTTCATACATGTAACCAACATAACGTTTTTTTGTCTGTATGATTGAGAAGAAATTAAGAATTTCAGTGTACTATAAATAAATGACTTGGCTCTACCTGCAGGATGCATGGCTGGTATACTTTCTCCAGTTTCAATTTAACCGGCTGTGGATTTATTTTGGTTACAGCTTCTGCAATTTCGGAGCCAATTTCAAAAGCCTTCGCTCGAGTACGTCCCGGCACTTGTACAAACATAGAGTCTGTATCTCCATAAACGACTCGAACATTCCATCGTTCATTGGCTTCTACCAGTTTAATAGCACGCTCAAGGGTCTCACGTCCTTTCGAGACCACCGAGTCACCGACTTCCACCGAAGGCATGCGACCACTGAAGTTGGCAGCTGTATAACCGTAGGTAACGTTCGCCATTAACTTTAGACCCAGCTGACGCGAGTGCAGAATTCGTTGAAGTGCCGTATTGGATTTATGAAGCTTCATCGATTGCTTCACCATTTGACGGGTGTCTAAAATTTCGGTCAGCATGCGTGGCAGGATACCTTCACGTATTTCGGGCTTAACAAACACCACTCCACAAGGAGAAATGTTTAAGAGATCCTCGTCTAACAAACGACGTAGCATGGTTGGGGAGACGCGCAGCTGTGAGGTACCAAACTCGAAGGCAGACGATCTATAAAGTAGAAGAAAAAAGTGTATACAAAGAAATGTAGTTAAACTAACTGTAGCATCAACTCACTGGCCCAAGTGTTCGACGCGACCCAAACATGTGGAGAAGCAATAGTTGTAAGCAATAATCATGCTCGGATATAAACTCTGGAAATCCAATACTATTACCGGATCGGCATAAAATCGAGACAGTGGTTCCATTATTAAGGCTAGATATTCTGGAGCACGCATATGAGCTCTCTGTTGAACGCTGGGCGAGAGTGGAACTAAGTTTTTGGGCTTTGCTATTCTAGAAAGGACAGATATCATCACAATTGGGAGTGTTGAGTATTGAGTAGCTAGGTTGGCTAGCTTCGTTGGAGGCTTTATAAAACATAATTTATTTATCGAAAGAGAATGATACATTTAACATGAATTAATTTTAATCGTGCACTTAAAATTGGTGATATGGTAGGGTGAATCTCCGAACGTCATACAGAACGTGTGACCTCCTTCACCCTTCTCTCTCCCAACTAATACAAGAAACCATTATACCTCATTATTAAAAGACATAGATTCAACAATTCTGTGCTTTTCAAAGTCTAGATACTTAGGTTGTGTTGAATTAGAGGAGTTTAAAATAGAGGGTCAGTTTACTGGAATTGTTTTTTAGTTACATCCGTGAAGACTTGACTTAATCAAACTCATTTAAACTAACTGGATCTAATGAGTCCTAATGATAAGCAGAATAATTTGTATATTGAATTTATTATTATATATATAATAATTGCATTAAAATCAAGTAATCGAGCCATCGATTTTTTTCTTTCTTAAAATTACCCTATCAAATATACTACCAACCTTAACATCATGCTTTCAACGCGAAATTGTGAACCTCTCGAGAGCACCTCGTAAAATTGTATACCAATTAATTTGGCCATTTCACTTGTTCGTCCAATTAAATCCAACTGATCCAAAAGGGCCAAAGTACCCCGAACTCTTTCCAAATAATATTCGATGACAATCCAACGAGAGCAAGGCGATCCAAACCATGCGGTTAAATCACGATAGCTATGCCAAGGACAACGTCTATGCATTATGTGGTACATAACATTTTCAAAGGTGTACGAAGTGAGTGCTATTTCAGAACGCATTAAACGCCAGACGTCCAGAAGAATGCGTCCACAAAGCTTCATCTGATTGAAGGGAAAGGAAAACGATTACTTTAATAATACTCGCATTTTCACCAGGGCCACTAAGGCATGTAGAATCAGATGTTCATACTGATCTGCCATTCCTCAGGCCTGACCTCTACTTACTTCTATATCTAAGTCCGTGAATTGATCGCGATCTTCATCTACAAAATCGCGAACTTTTTGTGTGGGAATGCGTGAAAGCATCGCACTCATATTTAAATTAAAAAATTTCGCTCGCTCCATGACATAGCCCCATGAAGCCATCTCAATTTCATAACCAGCATAAATATCCGGATCCCATAGAGTGCACAAATCAATCAAAGCCTGCATTGCTTGTGCTTCTGTCTCAACAACTTGTACTTTTACGTCCCCATCGATGCCGTGTCTTTTACCTTCCTTCTCATTGATGATATCATTAAAATCATTAACAATTATGTAGCCACATGACTTTGCGGTTAATTTCTGGCCATCTGGCACATCCCCGGTATTCTGTCCGGGGATGCTGTTTTCAATAGCGTAAAATATACAACGTATTCCATCGAACGCCGGATCTGGATAGAGTTCACCGCGGGTGGATACGAAAACTTCCAGCATAATTGTAGTAAGGTAGCTGAACTGTGGTTTCGTAGATGTATTTAGTAGAGTACCAATTATGATTTTCTTACTTTAGATACATTAACGGTAAACTACCTCAATGTCTGCTTTGGCTTCTTGTAGGTTTTCCAAGTTCACCTTAAAACCGAATGTGTTATTCAATGAAGCACTTGAAAGACCAAAACTAAGCTCATGTTGGAACTGCTTCGTTAATTTTACATTTTTCATAAATGAAGAACGTTCCAGCTGCACTCTAACCTTTAAATAATTAATAATAATACAATATTTTATTAACAAATGAATGTATTATAAATAAATAACTTTTACGAAGAACTGACAGAAGTTTGCAAGTGATAAAAACGACTTACCTCGGGACTGGTTATACTATACGAATTACTACTAGACTGCGAATCCTTGTGATTATCACGACTCATCTTCTCATTAATGGCATCAAGACAGTCACCGCTTTTCAATATATTCTCAGTGAAAACGCTTTTAGGCATTTGTAATAAAGAATCTTCAGATTCTTGTGAATGGTCGGCATTTCTTTCTAAAGAGTCTCTTAACTTGTTCAATAAAGATTTTCTGGCACGCCTTCGTTTAGTAGACACGACGACATAATTTTTTAAGTGTATTCCTGTCGATGGTGTTTCGCTATTACATGAACGGTTATCGGCGTTCCGACCATCAGCTTGTGAATTATAAATGCTGGCTGGCGTCATTGGCGTAAGCGTCAAACTACACCCTGAACAGTTCATTTCTGCATCAACGTCATCTGTTGCATCATCGCCTTCATTCTGCAGCATCATTGTTACTTTTTTTCGGGTTATCTTGATCGGACTGTCGTCATCTGCAGTGAAAGGTTTTAGATTCGATTTTTCTCTACTCATTAACTCTCTCGCCTTGACCCACAACATCGCTTCGTGTTTGGTGGGAGCTATCATTTGGGGGGTGATGTAAACTCTGACACATTCGCTGGCACAATATTCGCGAACTTTTTGGGAAGTTCGATAGCGCGTCAACATTGCAGGTCCTCCAATTCTAAGGAGTTGCTGTTTGCGCCACTGGTTAATACCTTTCAATTCAGTACCAAGAACACTTTGAAATTCTGAGCAATCGTTGAGTTTGTTACACGGTATGGATAACACTGTGGCGCCAATTTCTTTTTTCTGTGTTGCATCTGCTGGGTTGCTATAGAAAGGCTGTTGAAATTCATGAGCGGGAATATCGAATTTTCTACAGCCATCTAAGACCTCAGCGTATGTTGGTGGTAAGTCAAGAGGTGTCAGAATAACTGCTGAAGATGATGTTGTGATGGGTAATATGCTGTCCGTAGCTAATGGCGTGGCAATTGGTGGGGAGTGTTCTGTTGATGGCAGAATCGGACTTGTCACAGAAGGCTCACTAAACATTGATGGACTGTTGAGTACAGTTGATTTATAGTAGACAGGGTTCTGTACATGAAGATCATGGAACTGTTCTGAATCTTCTCTGCAAATTCGATTCTCTTGGAATAAATCACCACCTGGTATTGTTGTTGGTGTTGCTACTTGATTATCTAATTTTATCGTGTTTCGTAGTTGATGATCATTTTGGGATTTTGTTCCACGCAAGCTTCTCCGTAGAGTTCTTAAATTTGATGCTTTTCGAGACATTTTAACTGAACTATTCAATTCAGTGTCGGATCCAATTATTTCCTCTTCATCAGTAAAATTATTTTTATCAATTATATTGTAGTTAATTTTAACAGAAGAGCTAACTGAACTATCACCCATTATTATTTCCTCGATATTTGTTTCTTTAGTTTCAATTTCTGGTTTGTTCAATTTTAACAATTCCTTGTGTTGTCCATGTTTTAATTCCGACTTCTCATTCTCAGCCGTTTTTTCTGTGCTTCTTTTCATTACTGCGGCATTCAAATTTGAGATACCGTTTTCTAATATAACTTCTCTATCGCTGCCTTCCCTTTGGACTTCCTTAAAACTCGGAATTTCCAATATTTTCTCGCGATTTTCTATTTTATACACTTTAAGCTTTCTCTCAGTAGATCGAGATGGAGTAAGTGCACATGTAACATGTGTCTTATCCAAATCTTTAATACGTTCTGAACGACGTTTGGATTTTCTGAAATGATTATATAAATTATATTAGAAAAGATTCTTACGGAGAAAATAACACACTATGATTATTCTTTATTTTAACTTCAGCTAAATTTGAAATTATGAAACTTGTTTTCTACTTTAATTGAAGTACACCTGAAAAATGCGAATAATTAACTGAAAATCTACTAAGTTCATAAAATAAATCTGGTACACCAAAAATATACTGCTTACTTTATATTTTCAGTAGCTGTTGTTGGTGGTGGTATCATTTCTCCGTCACTCATCGAATTCTGCGCAATAGAAATACTCTTTCTACGCAATTCATGTAAAGCAACCTGCTTGTGCAGTGAGTTTGAAGACCTACAATATCAATTTGTTTAACTTGTTGTATATTATCAACAGAAAATCATACTTTTTTCTTGTTGTTGAACGAAATATGGGAGATTCTACCCTCCTTGTATTATTTAAATCTGGAATACGATTAACTTTCATAATTAAAAAATGAATAATTTTATCAGAAAACAAACCTCTTTGTGATTTATTTGTTATAAATATCGGCAGAGGTGCATATTTGGCTGACGCTGTCGATTTTGCGGTACGAGGTGACCGCGCTGGCGAGCTTACAGATTGACGCCGTCTTTTGCTGGAAGCTTTATTAGGTGTTCGTGGTGGCGTTTTCTGCAGCTTAGTATTGCTTAAAGTTTGCCTTTTCTTAATCATTGATTTGCTAGGCGACCGCAGCGGGTCATCACTGCCGTCTATTTGTGGAACACATTCATTTGTAGTAAGTGTTGCGGTTCGTTGGGTTTGCGTAAGTTTTGTTAGAAGTTCATCAATATCATCCATAACTATGGTAAAGTCATGCAAATTTTCATCGTATTGATTTTCCGATTCTGAATCCTTATCGTCAGAGAGATTGGCAACAAGAGATGCTGTACCTTTAGCAAATATTTTGGTATACAGAATCGATAACTCCCAATAAAGCCTGAAGCCTTCAATCATAATTCTTACAGTTATTATCATTTTGTGTTAGGGGCGCTAGGGAACTGTCCAAGTCGATGTGATCTCCGTTCATGTTTACCTCTTCCAATTGCTCGAGTACATCAAGTAATTGAAAGTCTTCCTCTCGTACTGCAACATTAAGACAAAAATAATCATTATTATTTTAAATACTCTATCTATACATACAGCTAGCATTCAAGGGCACATGTTGTTGTTGTTGTGTTAAGCTTAAAACTAGCTCTTCATCGACAACTGTATCATTCAGAAAAACATCGCCAACACCATTCGCATTTGAGTGATTTGGCTTATCACGTATTGATGTTTGAAATACATGTTCATTGGATAAATGATTCTCTACAAATGAAGCATTCGTTAATATATCATCTTGAGTGTATTCTTCAGGATAAACGGCATTCGCCAGTATTTTTTTTAAGTTAAATGCGCGTTTCTACAAATGAATACATAATGAAATTTATTTCATAAAATTTAATTAATTCCGTTGAACCTGCTCTTTGTTGCTTAAATTTGTAATATTTGCGAAATCAATGTTTGTAGTATTCGACTGTACAGTGATATTTGTATCTTGTTCGCTATTTAATAAACACGATGCTTCTATTGTTTGAAGCTTGGATAATAGGGCGCTGCGGTAAAACAATTCACTTTCTGTTGATTGCACACCTGGACGCTCTTGAGTGGCTGGCACTTCAAGCGGGGGTACCTGTGAGAATTATTGTATTTACTGTTTTATGTAATTTAATTTATGCTGTAATTAGTTGTTGGAAGAATTAATATAAGAACTTGTATAATCATCTATTTTTAGTTCAGAACTTTAAATCCTCCCTGCTCATTTTTAAGGTTTAAAAAACGTTAAACTGTTCAAGAGGCGTATTATTATTCAGTATGGAATGTACATTTTTTATATATACCTGCAATTTTTCATCTACATCATCTGCCACACTCAATACCAATTTCTTACGTCGCACTTGCTCGTCACGCCATATCGATTCAATGCCAGGATTTGAATGCAAGCTATTGCTTTTCGTAACCAATTGAAAGCGATTCAGTATGAAGTTGGCACTTATATCGATCTCTAAAGTGGTGCTTGATTGCTTCTTCGCAAGCGTAATGCTTAATATTTGCCCACTATGTACACCCGTATAGTTGATATCTGCGATAAGATTTATAATTATCTACTATTTTTGTTGACAAATACGAAAAACTTTATAATACACCTTCTTCTTGATTAGTTCGACGAAATTTAACGATTTCTAAAGGAACATGCAATAAACTCATCCCATACAAATTGAAGTCAATCATGAACTGCAATATGTAGGGCACGTGTGACTCGTGTGGATGAAAAACTTTGCCCAGTATTGTGCCATTTTGTAGAAGACTCGCTGCACGTCGCACAAACCGTGGATTGAACATGTAAATCTTTAGGAATTGATGCTCAGTGCGGTGATAACCGTAGAAGGGTCTATAAATAATATTGTTTAAGGAAAAATGTGTGTTACAACCTAAATTTAATTTATTTTTCGTTAGTCTCCTACATTCCTTTCACCAGCTGCACTTTGAACACATGTTGAGCTCCCGAGCTTGCCTGACCCAAAGAAATATTTATTGCTTTGTCTACATTGATGGCAATCTGGTAGAAAGCTTGGTTGAGGGATTCAAAATCTTTTCGTTCGAAGGGTATATAAAAGTACGGAAAAACACCATGTATGTGCATGCAAGTTTTCTGCCCGTTTTCGTTCGAGCCAAATATGCGTATGATGGGCACCTTTTTAAAAACAAATATCATTCCAAGGACTTGAGAAAAATCTATAATTTGTACACACTCGTTTAATTTCTTTTCCACGGAACTCAGAATAGCATGGATCCAAGCTTAAGGTTGGCTTATCCATGTAAAAATCTGCTATAACCAGTCGCAGAGAGAAAATCCCTTCAATTTTTGCCATGACGTTCCAACCAACTGACTTTGTTTGCGATTTCGTTTTTTACACGTGATTTTAATACAATTTTTTTTTAATTTTACGTTGTCTTCCTTTTTTCTAATATTCCGTTGTTCTAATCTTGAATTTCAATCCTTACATTAAACAAATTCTAAGCAAATCTTTGTTTATATTCTTCTTCTTGTTGCTAAATGTTATTCACAATGCTGTTGTTTTCTGAAGTACACTCATGGTTGTAATACAACCGTTGCCTTAACTTATCGACAATGAAAAGGTAATAAGGTATGAACTTTATAATTTTACGCAACAAAACTCAAAACTATAAAAATACTCATCTTTACAATGAAATAAATTGGAAGCCCGAAAACTCCAATCTTGTTGTTGTTTTTAATGTTGTTGTTCCTTGTGATGCAGGCCCCAACAACAAAAAAACAATCATCTGCCCTCGTCACCGCCCCTGGTTTCCTAGATTTGGCCATATGAAATTTAAAATTATTTTCCCTATATCTCCTTAACCATACCAAGTTTCGAGTTGGCATATATGTATACCTCTCAAAAGCAACAACAACAAAAGAACAACGACGATTAGTTTCCGGGCGGAACGCTATCTGTTCCTTAATTTATTTTTTACTTTATCATATTTTAATATGATATGAATATATGATGAATATGATGAATTTTTAAAAACGTTCGAGGAAAAATCACCACCATGAATCTTACAGCCTTAAAATAAATATTTTGCGAACCAAAAAAATTAACTAATTGCACTAATTTGTGCAAAAATGTTACAGGTTATATAACATTATAAAGATCAAATCATGGTCCATTAAATAATAATAATTTCAATTGACACCTTCATAAAATAAAGTATATGCCTTTTTTCAGAGCCTGAAAATAACTGATATTTTTGTTGAGACTTATTTTTTGAATGTCATGGAAAAACGGTTTTTGATGACTTTTTGAAATAAAAGTCTTTTGAAGAAAAAGTGCACTGTGACAAACTGTGTAGAACATGAATACATACATATATCGCTAGAAAGACTTAAAAACAAAAGCCTAAATAAAATTTATTGTGTGACTTTTGTTTTTAAAAGCCATTGATAACAGTTATTCAAAAGAGTTTTTTGATAAAGTTTAAACGTCTGCTTTTTTTTTATTTCCTTAAATTATTTAAGTAGTTACAAACAATTATGCCCACAAAAGGATGCCCTTACGATGGGCTTCCAAATGGAATAAATTTTCTGACGTTATCTCAATTGAACTAAACGATATAGTTTGTCAAATTATGTAAATGTTTGACATTTAAAGACCTATAAATATTAAACTGAAAGAGACCGTGAAAGTTTATGCATTGTTGGAATTGTGAGGGCAAGGAATAATACTGGTAAAAAAACAAAAAATCGGAGAGTTGGACCTAAACTTTATGTAAGCCCAAAAAAATTAATCTCTTTAATAAAATAAATTCTTTTATTTCTGTTTTAGTTTTATTTCGTATTCTTTCTAGGAGTTGATTTTAACTTATAGTATTGGTTAATTATATAATTTCTTTTTAATGAACTTCATAGTACTTTTAGTATATAAAAACATCAACCCAGAATTCGCAACATCTTTGTGTATAAACTTGATATAAAAGACGTGCTGGGTACAAATAAATATACCCTGTTGATAATTTGGTCACAAAATTAAAAATGAGTGTTTTAATGCAAAATCCCGAATATTTTAAACCAAATTCAAATTACACAAAGTTTCAAAAGTGTGGTGAAATAACAACTTCTGCAGACGGAAAAGACTTTGGCCTTAATTGTATCTTCTGCCAATCAATTTTTCTTTACTTGGACGTATTTATCGAACACATTCAGGCAAATCATCTTATTGAAGTGGCGCTTTTTGCAGAGAAATTTGTGTCCGAAACCGTTTTACCAATCGAACCCAAATCTGAAGGATTCGATGAAATCACAGTAGCGTCTGACTTAGTAAGCTCTGTAATTGAAACTCGTAAAGCGGAGGATCCATTAGCGGAATATTTAGAAAATTATATTATTAAGAATATTAAGGAAGAGGGGTATTCTCTAGAATGTGATACTGGTGAAATAGCGCTGAAAAAAGAAAATACATCGGATACGGAACGGAAGTCTTCTGATGGTGAATGTAATACAGATACTGATTCCCTGGTAAGAATTATATGCTTCCAATCTGGAAAAGTTTTTATTTGTATAACTACTTTAGGACAGCGATACGATTAGTAATACTGATTTGTTAAACCTAAAAAATCGAGAAATCCTAAAATATGTTATTGAAACCTACAGAAATCAACCAATTCTTTGGAATCCAGAAGATTTGGAATTTATGTACATCAAGAAAAAACGGCGTATTCTTGTAGACTTGTCTAATAAACTGAAGCAAATTTTCAATGTGACCATTGATCAGTCTAACATACGCAAGCAGTTTTTAAAGTTACGACGGCTCCACCAGGAAGAAATGCGCAAGTTTCGCCAATGTAATAATCAACATGATTACGTTGCAGAATTGTGGTGCTTCGAAAAATTAAGTTTTCTTAATGATCGGCAGACGATTGTAAGCTAATTAAATTTTGTGTTATTGTTATTTGAATTAAAAATTTAATTGTTTTTGATACCTGTGTTATTAAAGACAAAGGAGAAATCTTCCATTACTGCGGTGAGCGATGAACAACTGAGAGAAATTGCTGAAACATATAAGCAACATCCTTGTTTATGGGACTTCGATCACGAAGATAATGGAGATAAGTCACGAAAGATTGAAGCCAAGGGTCAGATGCTGCAGCAGGTGTCTGAGAAACTTAATATTAAACTCACACTAACAGATTTACAGATTTATATATCTCGCCTAAGAAAGATGTATGCTTCAGAAAAGCGATTTCGTTTGCAGGCTGAAAAGATGAAGACGTCTTTTAAGCCTAGCAGCGAATTTTATAATCTGATGCAATTCTTAGAGCATTCGATTGGTCCGTACAAATGTGAAAAATGCGCACAGTCCTTTCCTTCACATGACAAATTTCGTGTCCACTTGGCAGAACATGATGGCGAGATGCCCTTCAAGTGCAAGATATGCAACAAAGGTATAAGAAAACTCGGAAATCTACGTGTTCACTTGCGCCGGCATTATCGTAAAGCAGAATTTCTTTGCACCGAATGTGGGAAGGGATTTCCTACATCCTCCGATTTAAACAAACATCTGAATACACATTCCGAAGCCTGTGAATTTTCATGTAACCAATGTGGAAAAGCGTTCAGCAGACTGTCGTTTCTTAATCGTCACAAGGCTAATCACGATTCGAGTAAAGCACATAAGTGCACCATATGCTCCAAAGCTTTTTACAAAATGTATAAATACAAAGAACATATGAATTCGCATTTAAACCAACGTAGTTGCATATGTGAGGTGTGTGACAAGGGGTTTTTCTCGAGAAAGACTCTCGCCCAGCATAGAAAAACCCATGCCCAAAAAAAGGAGTACACATGCCCCATTTGTAGAAAAGATTACGCACGGCCTGCTTCTTTTTACAGCCACATGAAGGTGCAGCATTCTATAGAAAAGAAGGAGTATAAAATTAATAATTTTGTATGTCAATAAACGTATAGTGATAAATATTATTTAGTTAATATTATTATTAATAAAATTTAGTAATTAATGTCAATAATCCCCTTAAATTGTCGTAAAGTTATTATTTATTATTATATAATATTATAGTATATTATAAAAATATAAAATATTTATATTATCTATATATAAATATGACACTTGAAAAGGGTTCCATCCCTCTAGTCTATGTTCCGTTTATTCAATTTCAATAAAACACCAATTTGTAGGTATTTTTCTTTTCTACTGCGAAAAACCGAAATTTTATCTGCACTAAAAGATATCGAGCATTACGTCCCTTTTTCTAAACGGTAAATTCTGTTGCTGGGATTTCTCGTGTGCTTACGAAGACGATCGGTTGATTGAGACAGAAAAGAAGGTGCATTATAAAATAAAATAATTAGTTAATTAAAAATGGGAATTGGTCGAAATTTCGACCACTAGTATATATAATCTATATATATAAAATCCCTATGCGTGTCTGTTAGCAAAATATGTCCGGGACTTTTTTTTGGACTTCTATGGTATTAGGGCTTTTTTCACACGAGTTGAATCACCTGGCATATGTCGGGTGTTAAGCAAGTTGAAATGTTTGTTTTATTTATAGAGATATGAAAATTTATTCAGTAACGTTGATGTGTGGTGGTATTCACGAATCCCTAGAAAATTTTCAGAGCATAGCAAAATTACCAAATTCCTTATGAAAATTAAAAAAGCAAATTGTGTCATAAGGGCTATAAATTGTTATTAATTTTTCTGTTGTAGTGATTGTTTATTTTAAAAGTTAGTAGTTTTAAAGTAGTTTTCTTAGCCTGGAAGACCAGTTACGCGGCTGTTTTGTCGTGTATGGGGCCCGTAAACTCCCTAAAAAATACGTTCCATCCACTAACATTTACGTGTAAACCATCCACATCGTTGCCAACTATTGATGCTGTCGCACACACGTCTACAACAACAATACTAGTCTAATGACATTAGTTTTTCTTCTTCGTTGGCGACGGGATTTGTTTTCAATTTACTTTATATACAATAAAATAGTTTTGTATTTTATATGAAATAAAATAGTTTGTCTATATTTTAAGAACTACAACGTTAACCAGTTAAGAAGCAGAGGCTCCCACGAGTGTCAGTGGCGTTAATTTCCAGCAAACAAAAATGCGTGGAATTGAAGGAAAAGTAGTTGTTCTTGGTTCACGGGGTAAGTGGTTAAGTTTATAAATGTAAACGTCCAAAATAGTCTAACATAAACAATAAAAATCTCAGATAACATATCAATTTGCGAATCAGAACAAATATTGAACCAATGAGCAATAACCATTTAAATGCGCATTTTCTTAGTAAAGACGTGTAAATGCAATTGGATATAAAAGCACAGTTACATATTTCGTATCAGACTTGAGAACAACAACAATAATAATCGAAATGAAAATAAATAAATAATTGAAACCAATCATTCTTGGATTAAAACTACTGAAATGATGTGAATAGTAAATGCTTTATCTCAGTTTTTGCAACATTACATTTTTTCAATAGAAGAATTGAGAATTTGTAGGGCAAAAATGAGTCGATAACTGATACGAGAACTTGGATACGGCAGCCAAGAAATTATTGTGGATTAGAAACTTTTATGGATTAGAAACCTTTAGGCGAATTATGCTTTTTACAGTTTTTTGTAGGTATTGTAATTCATTCGCTAAGAACTTAATTGATTTAAAAGATTTCGGAAACTTAGTTCTGCGTAAATAAAGTGAATCCATTGAATAGGGATTGTAATTAAATGTTTGCTGTAAAGTCGGGAGGCTGTTCTGAACTGAAATGAAATTAACATGGAAAGGAAAGAAATATTAAAAGAAGACAACTTATGTGTTAATATGACTTTAAAATATCTTTTATATATAGTTATTTGTTAAACTATTGTTTCCTTTTAGGTGTTGGAAAAACTTGTCTTGTCACAAAATATATAAAAAACACCATCAATAAAGATGTTGGACCAACGATAGCGGCGTCATTTTTCACATGCACAGTTATGCTTGATGAGGTGAAAATAAAATTACAAGTAAGTGAAAGAGTGTATATAATTTTACTTTAAATTTATTTATTCGTATTAAGATTGTTATTTTCAATGAATTTATTGCGTTTACATTTCATTTAATAATATTTTCCCTGCAGATTTGGGATACAGCTGGCCAGGAACGGTTCAAAGCAGTCGCTCCCATGTATTATCGTAACGCAAATGCTGCCATCTTAGTTTTTGATCTTTCACAGCATAAAACCTTCACCGAAATTAAATCCTGGATCAAGGAACTACATCGCAATGTTCAGGATCCGATGATTTTTACTTTGGTTGGCAATAAATTAGATCTGCAATCGGAACGATCTGTGTCTCGTGATGAAGCGTATTTGTTCGCTTCGTCGATTGGTGCCAGTTATTTTGAGACATCAGCCAAAGCTGATCAGGGTCTAGAGCAGGTTTTTCTCGCCACAGCTTTAGGGTTGGTGCGTTTGGCTGACGGTGGTAAAAGCCGGTCATTGCGCCAGTTCGATTCGTGTGACTCCATATCTGCCTATTCCAGCAACAACACCGCCATCAACTACTCCCCACCTGAAGCGATGGCCAACAACGGTATAGCATTTCGCCTGCCTTCCGTACACATTGGTATACCAGTGGAAGGTAACGTGAAAGCGAATGCGGTGGGACGTCTTGAAATGCCTTCATGGAGTATCGAGCACATTGCATTCGGAGAGGAGGAGCCCGTCGGATGGTGCTGTTTTTAGAAACTAGTCCCCACATCAAGACCAAACCATCACAGTAGAGCTATTAAGACAAAGATGTGATTTCATATTTCATATTTCATGTAAATATGAAGCAATCTGCGAAGATATTAAATATCTTCTAATCTCATAAGTGCGATCGATCGCAAAGACTTCTCTACGATTTGAAGGTGTTAATAGAATTAAGCACAGGACAAAAGCATAACCAAGAATGCGTAACTTATGATTATTTTATTTACAACAAATTCAAAGCCGTTTTAAGACTATCAAGGTTCTTTTTTCAAATGGACGCTGCATTTCTAGTGTTTACGAGTCTCATAAAATTTATAGCAATCAAATCAAAGAAATCTTATAACTTTTTTGAATTTATAAATGCTCGAAAATTTACGTTTAATTTAAAAATATTTTTAATAAAACTGTTTTAACAATACTTTAAATAATATAGTCTTAGTATAAATAATAATGCGTTATAATTTTTGTATCGTATTTAAGCAAAGTGTTACCAAATTTAAATAAGTGTGTGAAGAGTAACAGAAATGAAGTTATTTTTTGAGTATTGTACTTTTGTCACATTAATTTTATAGACGACACATCAGAAGGGTGGTTTTTGTTATGAACAAACTACTGTATATATGATTTTGAAATAAATAGTGAACTAAGAAATTAACTTTGAAATAAAATGGAATATTAATGTTGACTAATTAAGTCTTTTTTATATAATGTAATTATATTGTTTCCTTGATTATATACTACAAACAGAGTTTAGAATAGGAAACGTATAATAAAGCCAATAGCAAAAGTATTGAAGTATAATCTTAATCTGTAGCAGTCTGCAAGAATTATTGGGAATATGTCCTGCTTTGGGGCCGATGTAACAACTAGTGTAGAACCCAATAAGAATTTTAGTTGACGTAATCAGTGATCACTTCATCATTGACGAATTCGTTAAAATAACGGGTTAGGAATATGGGTGTCAGGGACAGAGAATGTTAGGTTGTTTAACGTGGGGGAAGGTAAGGGGAAAAAGTATTTGAGAGCTCCTTGTTTTAGTTTGAGCTCTTAATTTGTTTAACAAGTATCAGTATCAGTATTAAATCTTGATCGAACTCCACAAGAAAAAACCGATTTCCGTCCAAAAGGTTTACAAGTGTGATTAGCCGTATAAAAGACGAAATCGAGTAGGAAGCACCTCAAGGTATTACTTTCAAATTGACATCATGACCAACCTTAGACTTGCTTTAATTTTCTGATTGAGCTTAATTGTGTCACTGTAGAAAAGCTTTCCTTTGAGTTTTCATTTATGATATTTAAAATAACATGAATTCAACGATCTCACCAAATTTACAGAACTCTCAGAAGATGAACAAGTAAAGTAATAAAGAAAATTAAGAAAATAGAAAACCACCATTTAAAGTAATCACCGCACCAAGTAAGCAAAGAATCATAATAAATGAATGAAAAATTTTGGAAAGAAAATAGATAGCGAGAGAGATAGGAAGGGAGAGAGAGAGGGGGAGAGGGAGGGAGAGAAAACAACAGCATTTAAAAAGGATTCTAGTGACATTTTTGGTTTAAACCAGGGTCACGACATAAAAAAAATCTGTATAAAAACAAAACATGAAAACAACAAGAAATAAATACATACATAGATAGATATCTATAATAATATCCTTGCTAAAAGAATGTTTCAATGCTTCCGTGTGTAAGCTGGTTTAAGCGAAAATAAAAAGGAATTTAATCATGTCTTAAAATGGTTCAAATGATACCATTTTATACGTTCTTAAATGGACACTGGAAGTTGATGTGAGGAAAAGATTTCGAATTGGCTTTAAAACGATGCTCGCAAATCTCGTTAAATGGTCAGTTTATCGCACAGACGCTTCCTTGGCTTGATGATGATGAGGACCTTTTTTTTAAACATCCACCCATTAACGGGATGTTGTTGGACGGGATGTTGTCGGAATAATTTGGATCTAAATGGCGATCAATACTAATAAGTTCTTTCTTAAGAACGAAATACGAATACAAAATAAAATATTATAGCTTTCCTTGAGACTAGATCTAGAAAAATCTGAATAATTTGTTCTACAATATATTTAATTTTTAGAATACTAAAACCAACGTAAATGATATTATTTTTGGTTTTAAAATTGGATTTGTAAATATAATGAAAAGATATCATGTAGCGACTCTAAAAGTACGTTAACACCGACGAAATTTCAAATCAAAAGCGAATTTGTGATGATGCATGCACCGTTTACAACGTTTTTATCGCCATTATGTTTGGCAGAACTCCTTTACCGGCATTATGATTGACAGAACTTCTTTATCGGCATTATGATTGACAGAACGACTTTATCGGCATTATGTTTGTTTAAAGCTTTTAAGTGCATTTAAAATGGATCAGATGCCCCGTTTAAACTTAGATGTTAAATAATAATGATGCTGGGTTTGTTATGCTTCTCCTTTTTATTTTACTTCTTCTCCGAACATTAAAAACAACATTATGGTGCATAAGCGTCAAGAGAACTATCGCGCTCAGCAACAACAACGAAAGACAACAGTGCCAACAACAAACATCAACAACAACAATGCCTCAATGAAACTAGCATATCTAGACTAAAGTAGTATCTAACAATTGCATGCAGCACTCAATAGATGGGACCAACAGCAAAACGAAGGCGAGCAGGGACACTTTTCAGAGCTGTATAGAAATTTTATGCAAAATACCGAAGCCAGTCGAGGACGATAATAAGCAGCAGGAGCAGAAACACTGCAACTATAGCGCTAGCAATGGTGAAACAAGAAACAACATCAACATCGACAATAGCAACGAAACTAACAAAGCAGTAATATTTATATTTGGTTTGCTAGATGAATAAGAAAATAATTTCAACAGCCTTTAAAAAGCTACCATTTGAGATCCTAAACAACGGATTCTCTCAACAATATTCAGAACTTTTAGAACAAACATTTCCGCAAATTTTTTGTGAGTGTTTTCTTATTTTTTTGCAGCGTATTCTTTCATAAGAGAAAAAAATCTATAAACACGAACAGCTTTTCCGTTGCAGGATATTTTTTGCCTCTTCGCCTCTTGCGTTTTTATGAGCACCTCTTTTTATGGATGCCGCATTTTTGACCACCCCGAACTTTCGTCCGCTTAATTTTAAATAAATGACAATTTTTAACTTCAATAAATAAACAGAGGATGCATTGAATCCAGTCCATGGAGCGACTTGAAGCGCAAAACATGCACGAATTTCATTCATAAAACCTTGATGAAGAATAATAAATTTTAAATAATGGTCCTTGTTTAGAATATTATGTGAACGAAAAACAAAAACTGCAAATATAACAATTAAGAGTTGGTTGCTAAATGAATCCGCAGTGTGTAGAGCAACATTTGTTCCCACATTTTAATGTACAATATAAACGCGTGAATATCAAATTCTCTATAAAATCGAGTTCCTCAAATTATTCCTTGATTAACCGCATCCCTCTCGGGGATTATTAGAGAGTAGCATCGACTTCTAAGAAAGAAATGAAGAATAAGCAGCAGCACCATCACATCCTAATATCGTCCATCATCCTTTAGCCTGTTGCGCCAAACGCCGCTTTCTACTTCAACCTCGACACATTCGTACACAGCGCTTTTGTTGTATTCTCCTTCTCTTGAAGAACCTCTCAACTTCTCGTCTTGTGGTTCACAACAGTGATATTAAGTATCACTGAATTTCGAACTTCTTTTAGCTAGTAGGCAGTCACGCAGCTTCGCAGTCAAATCGAAGGAATAGAATTTAATTCTGTTTTAATTGAGTATCAAAGTGAATTGCCGCTGGGACTTCGCGCAGCTTGACGAAACGTCCGCTTGGCTGTCAGCAGGACCTTCAGACAAACACACCAACCAAGACGTGCAATTCACACGCATAGATATCGCGTAGGATCGGGCGGATCGTAACGGTTGCGTCGTTGTCATTCACTAACGGTTTCACTGACGTTTTGCGCTGAAGGTTGCGGCGTCGTCAGCGTCAGCGACAGCGACAGAATTGCTACTGAAACCAATACTTTTTTAACAGTTTAGTAGAAACTGTATGAAAAACAGCAAGAAATTCGCAAAGGAGCCTTTTAAGTCACGTTTTAAAGTTAAAGTCGATGGAATTCATTTGGAGCAGCTGCTGCAACGAATACACACACACATAATCTATTGTATGGATGTACGATAGAATTTCAATTCGTCTTCTTTCCAATTTAATTTCCAATGGAATGGAATATTTCATTAATTTTCTTGTCTCTTTTACTTCAATTTTTTTCTTTTCTTTCTACCGTCAACAACTATTGTCGCCTTAAAAGAATTTATCTCTAGTTTTCCGGCTGCTGAGATGAAATCTATCGCCATCGCTTGAAGAAATGAGAAAATAAACTCAATTATGCGGCTACAAACTATAATGCAACTGAATTTGAATAAAATGTTGAACGAGTTTATTGCTAAGAACCAGAAACAAGGAATTTCTTGTTCGTGTTACAGATAAGAAGTTGGAGGAGTGTTTAAGACATTTCATAGACTTAACCAACAATTTATATGTACATATCGTATATAAATGCAATTAAAGATGTCTTAATGATTTATTAAAATTTTTTACAATTAGAATTGACTAAAATGAACTGATTTGAAAATGTTTATAAGCTTATATATGTACATAAATGTTTATGCAATAGTTGACTATATAAAAATATTTAAAAGTCCGATAAATTTCAACTTAACTTAAATGCACAGATTATAATTCATAACTTACAATATATTTATAATGTTTATTATACTATAATTAATACTAATTTACTATATTATATTATATTGTTTAATATTATGATAACTAATCACTAAATTCTATGATACACACTGCAACTTCTACGCTACGCGAATGTAAATAATAGAATATAACGAAAAAGCAATAAAAAAACTTGATTGCGCTCATTGCCGTGTTGTTGTTATTGTAGTTGCTATTATCAGACATTCGTTTGTTCTCTCCACTGTTGATGCCGGAACTCATTAACACCCAGACACACATACACATACACACTCTACGGATTGCATTTACTTTACGGTAGATTCTGCTAACATTCGATTCCTTCAGTTGTATAAAACTTCGAATTAATTTAATTTAATTGCGGCTGTTGTTGTTGCTCCTGCGGTTGCGGTGTTGGTTCTTGAATGCAAGCAGGTTGGTTGTGTCCACAACAACAACAACAACAACAACAACATTTAACAGCAATTAATTTCTATGCAGATGGTCGCCAAATCACGTTGGTTGCTACGAGTGCCAGTGTTGCCAACTAAGCGATAGAACATCGATTGACCGTGATAGTGTGTGTGTGAGGGGATGGATTTCTTTGATTCGCACGGTGAGGGACGGGCGGGGTTGGAGTGGGGTGGGGTGTGAGATAAGTAATGTTTGTTTGTGTGTGTCAAATTGATGATTTATATGCGGTGGATGTGAGATATCGAAGCTTTTTATTGCTGAAATCTGAAATGCAAATGAATCGTTTTGTGCCATCAACCCGAAAATGGAAGCGGTCCTGGAAGTGGATGTGAATGTGAATGTTGGACAAAGTTTTATATGAAAGCAAGTTTTATTTTATTATATTTTTCGTGTTTGAAACTTTGATGTAGAATTTCAATGGAAAAACGTTCGCATTCGCCTCGCAGAAGAATGTTTATGTTTCTGGATGTTATTATGACGAAAAGAGATGCATTCATACATACATACACACATATATACATACATACCTCGACTTCCAACAAGAATGCCAGCATTTCTTATCCTGGAACAACTGTAAAAACTGATTTTCAAATGAATTCCAAATGAATTTCAAGTGAATTTCAAGTGAATTCCAAATGAATTTCGTATTAAAAACAGATTTGTTGGTTTAATTATATTTGATGAGCTTTGGTTCTTTTTTTGTTGTTGGTGTTGGTGTCGGCACCTGTGTTTGTTTCCGTGAGTGGTAAAAGTTTTCTCAGTTTTGTTCGTTTGAAGGTAATCGAAATTCAAACAGGATTCGGTTCAGCGAAAACTAACACGAATTTCAAACAAGGAACAACAACAGCAACATCTGCTTCAGCGTGGTACGGCAGCAGAGCGTACACAGCATAAGAAAACAAACAACAACATCGTGCTTTCTTCTTAATCGTGCTGTGGTTGTTGTTTTAATGGTGCAACACACACGCGCACACTAATACAAGCGATGCATCAATTTATTCGTAGTTGATGTATACTTTGTTCTTGCTTTCGTTGGCTGTTGCTGTTTGGATTTTCTTTCGGTTTCATTCAAAATCAAAATGGTGAACATGAAGTTTGAGCGAACTATATTTATATATTGTATATTTTAAAGAGCTCTTAAAAGTGATCACTGATGACTTTATTTAATTTCAACGTTATTGGAGAAAACAGCAGGTTTTTTGTTAATTATTGTTACGTGGCCATACAAAAGTTTCTTCAAAGGGTGCTTCAAATCTTCTCTGAAAACGGTTCTGAAATACTGAAGTACAAATTCCGATCTGGAATTCGTTGCAACTTCTTCTTTTCTTTTTGCTAACTTTTATCTCTTTTCAGTACCTCCCCCTCCCTCTCCGCGCTTGTTTCTTTTTCTTCAAAGAAGTTACATAGTAAAATTCAACGGAGTTTGCTTCTTTTAAAATGCAGATTTATTAAGGAACCAAGTCAAGCAATCAACCAGATCGGCTCCACGTTAAACTCGTGGTCCCCAGGAGATGACCTTCGACAGCAACATAACCTGCGGCACAACATCGATGCCGTTCCTGCGAAGGGTGCGCAAGGGGCCGGACATTTCCGGAGCGCTCTAAATGAGATCAAAGCACTCGAATTATTACTCGTATCACGTTCGACGGTGCCTTGAAAATACTTACCATTGATTTGACTACCAACCGACGGAAGTTTTTGTGGCTAACGGCGGCGTAGAGCTTCGCGAATTGCTCGCTCTCTTGCATCTTCTCCTCCACCATCTGGCGGAATCCTTGCCGCGGGATGGCGTGGACGATGTCGCTTAAGAAATACTGCAAAGAACGGCTTTCGATGGTGTCTCCGCGTGCTGCTGCAGCTTCTTCTCCAACTTCAGCTTCAACTTCACCTTCAGCTTCACCTTCAACTCCACCTTCTGCTGGAATCAACAGCTTCTCAACCCAAGCAGAGATGCTGCCGCCAAAACTGTCCACGACAACGCCGGCGTCCTCCAGATACTGCAGAATATTCTGCCAGCACGCGCTGTCTTCCAGCCGCTCGACGACTTCCTTGAAGTCCGGAGTTTGGACGTACTTCGTGACGTATGCGAATTGAGCGTCGTTGTTGTAATGCTTGCTGACGATGGCTTCCAAATTATTTGGTGGAATCAGTGTCAGGAAGTCCTTTAGGATGACGCTTAAATTCTCAGCTTCGCCTGAAGCGCGTTGTTGCTGGCTGCAGGCGGTGAGAACAGTCAGAGCCACAGCTGCGATTGTGGTGAAGGATTTCATTGTCATGGAAAACTATTGTAGTTCAGTTAAAATTCCGTTGCGGTTTCTTCAGTGCTTCAGCGGTTGTGTGTTGCTGCATTCGAAGTGGCTGTCTTAAATACGTTGCGAACTTGAAATCTTCTGTCCTCCAGACGCATCACTGCTTTCAAGTGGTTCATTCAAGTGGGTCTTTCAAGTGTTCAACGTCTTCGAAGAGACAAGACTTTAATTTCTTTATCTACACCGTAGCAAGATTCGAGAAATAGAACATAATTCTTCAATGCAATCGAATTCTCCTTCGAAAGAATAGAAAAAGAAAAGGGAACTCTTTGCCGTGTTTGCAAAAATTTATCATGGAGATTGTAATATTTGCATTGGCAACAACATCTACAAAAGAACGAAGTACATTCAAATCAAAGTTTTGTTGTTGTACTTGTACTCAGTATCTAATGGATTGTAATAGAAAATAATAATTGCAATAAATTGTTACGTGATAAAATGTTACTCAAGTGTTGGCGGTTGTTGTTGTTGTTATTGCTTCTTCTGGTGTTCAATCATGTTGCTTCTTCTTCTTCTTTTCTGAATGAAACACTCTTGAGGGTCATTCGAGTCCTCGTTGAGACACGTAAATATTTTAATTTTAGACTAGTTAATTAATGAGAAATAATGAGTGTTTACTGTTGTTGCTTTTGCTGTTATTTCGATTAGATAAGCTATGTTGTTTTGTTGTTGTTGTAACAACTAAGCTTTTTACTATAATATTTTTATTATTGCGGCAGTCGTTGGTTTGATGTTTACGTTACGAGATTCTTATTTTTTAATTAAATAAGTTTAAACGTTTTGTTGTTCATTGAAAGTTTGAGTAACAAATTCGAAATCATTGAAACAAACCTTGAAGCAATAAGTTAGCTGCGTCAACATTACATCACATTACATCACCAACACCGTCATGTCATCATGCTTCCTCGCCATGCGTCGTTACTTCGGGTGAATCTTCCTAAAATACAATACATATCCACATCCACATCCATGGTTCCACACATGGATGGTTCATTTATGATTTTCGCCTGGCCGCCTATAAAGTTTGGAGAGCGTTTAATAGAATTAACTCCTGTTAATTCCGTTCTCCTGGAACTCAAGTGTTGTTCTTGTTTGGCTTTGTTATTGTTCTTGTTGTTGTAGTAGTAGTAGTGGTTATTGTTGTTGTAATTGTTGTAATTGTTGTTGTGTCCTGGTTGCCTTCACGACGTTATAATTATTCAAATTGTGGTCTTGTCCTGGTGGTCGATGGATCGGCCATTTTGTATGACTGGTAACGGTACTTGGAATTTGCATTTTTACGAGAACAACGATAATAACAATAATAATAATAATACATGGTCATAATATACAATCTAATATTGGTTATGTTTTTCTGTTCTGTTTTTTTGTTCTTATAATTGTTTCTTTTTGGTTTATATGATTTCTTATTCTTGAACTAGATTTCGTTTTTGTGCTTTCTTTTGTTGTCTGTGATGAAAGGAGGGTATAATGAGTGAAAGAGAAGAAGGGGTGGTAAAGGGGGAGCTTCAAACAACGAGTGTGAAACTGGATTCGAGTATATGCTGCCAATATTTAAAGCAATTTCTCTAATTATGGCCGACAATATTTCCTAGAATATTATACCAGTCGTCATTGTAAGTGTGCCGAATAAGCCAAGACAGCTACATAGAATAAAAGACAGTATTATACTGTATATTAGTATATACAGAATTATAGAATGAGCTTTATACTCCACTGGAAGTCATCTGTTGAAAAACTTCAAGTTATCTAAAGTTGAAGAGTGATCAATGAGTTAATGATTATATAAAAACACAGAAGAAAAACAGAGAGAACAGGAGAGAAAAAAAGGCAGACAGAGTTCAAAATAGTTGAATGATGAGCACACTTAAAGGTACATACTTGATTAAGAAGAAGAGAGAAAGAGGATAGATTTAAGAGTCTAATTAAATGATAATACAAGGAAAAGCTACTAAAAAAGTACCCAATTACAACTTTCATTAGTAGACTTTACATCTAGACTTTCTTATTATATGCAATGAGACGAAATCGAAATGAAACATAGAAATAAGAAAGAAAAACAAAAAGGGAGAAGAAAAGATGATTTAATCAAAATTATTTACACATATGTATTTAAAGAAAAACATAACTAAACCATAAAAAAAGAAAATGTTATATAACATTGTTTTTATAACAAAACAAACGAAATACAAACCGAAATTAGAAATAAAATGTCTCGTAGTTGTTCATAGGATTCATTAGATATACAAATTCACTGTTTATGTGATATCCAATATAATCAATGAATATCTTAATAATGGGTGTGGATCTCTCTAGATACAATAAACACGTCTTCTCTGCAGTCATGCAGTGAAAACATGTTTGGAATCCCCACTCAGCTCTCGATTATTTATTTATTTTATTATTCCATAAAGTTGGGGAGTCTCAGACAAAATAAATAAAGACGACAATAAAATAAAATGTGAAAAAAATAAGAAAAACAAACAATACATATATAAACAAAACTGTACACAATCGAGTAAAATTTTCCTTAAATAATCTAAACTATTTAAGGATCTTTTAAAGGATTAAGGATCAAAAAAATTATTTTGTCAATTGAATAAATAATAAATAAAGAATTTTCATTGATTCTGATGAAGAAAGTATTAATTTTGTTTAAAACGATTTGGAAAATTTGCTTCAAAAATGCTTTGGAAGCTTTGCTTTAATTTCATTTCATTCAGATTTCAACTGAGATAAAAGAAAAAGGATAATAAAAGAAAAAGGATAATAAAAGAAAAAAGAAACACAATAACTACAAACAACAACCAAAAAGAGAGAAAAAATAATTGGAAAAAGCTTTCGAAATAAAGGAGCATGTATTTTATTTTTATTTTTAATAGTAACAATAATATATACTAATAAAACTACAGAATTGTATGCAATTTACTCAATAAATCGAGGCGTTTAAAGCTTTTAGTAGAATTGATAACCAGCATGTTAATTAAACAAACAATAAAACTGTGAATAAAGGTGCTGATAAAACTAGCAATAAAATGACAATAAAACTACCAATAAAATTGCCAATAAAACTATCAATAAAGCTGCGAATAGAAATGATAGTAAAGCTGCTAATTAGACTACCTAAAAATATCAATGAAGCTGCGAATAAGATTACCACTGAAATTAACACTAAATATGTCAGTAAAATAGACAGTAGAACTTGACAATCAAATTATTAGTACAACTAGGAGAAAAAATAATTCAATTTAAAGAAGGATTTCCAAGGATCCTTCGCTTCGCTTTATTGGAAGAACATTCAGACGAAGCACAATAAGCTGGCTTCCGAAATGAAGCAAAAAAAATAAAAAAAACAAGATTAAGTGTTGGTCAACGTGAGAAACATATTGATTTTCGACTTTGATTCATGTCAACGAGGTGAAGGATGAAGAAGGGGGAAAACGTTTGCTGACAGGCTGCAGATTGACAGAGTGAAGCGGATTAACTGAAGATTACATCCAACAAATGAAAAATTATATTGTTCTGGATTTAGAGAGCATCATGTTCACAAAATCGAATGAACACACAGACAAAACATAAAGAAACAGGGAGAGAGATATAAAAACAAGAAAACGATATCTTTTTAATTTGATTTGATTCAATAAACTGCGTTGAACAGATTTATAAAAGAGGTTCCTGTAAAACGTTAGAATGATAATAGTTTGGAATTAATCAGCTTCTACGGAGGGTTTCTAAGAGGAGAAAGAGTAGAATCAGTTTCTGAAAGATTTAGAAGAATTTGATTGGTTTATTGCTTCAAATGATAATCATTCTTTGTATTAATCCTTTACACTAAAAAGTTTATAGACAAAAGACTTAAAAAAAACTCTATCGGTATCTCTCTTAGATTAAAATAATCATCTTATTTGAATTTGAATATGAAGGAAACATAAGAATACATGACATAAATAATGGGATTGTTTAGCAGGGGAGGGAAGCAACGAGAGGGGTATACGTGTATTACTTATGCACATCTCGGGTGTGCGGTTTATGAATGTGTGCGGTCATGTTGTTGTTGTTGTTTTTTCTTTCAAACAGATTAATTGTTCATTTATAGATAAATTGGAAAATATCAAAAAAAAGTTTATTTCTATTATAAATATATGCTAAAAAAGAAGAATTTTTTAGAAGCTTAGAAAAAAATCGTGCAAAGTCATTTGGAGATTGAATTATTGTTGCTAGGATTCACTGATGAAATCTTAAAAGCTCACAAAAATGTTTGAATTTTCATATTTTTTTATGTGTCCAAATCCAAGGAGATCTATGAAAATATCAACTTAAAACATTTTGAATACAGAAGAACTGAATAGAAGAAATTTTTTGCCTGCTTCTTTATTTATTTGAGGTCACCAATTAGCGTAAATGATTAAATATCAAATGATTAATCAAATTTGATTACAAACAAATCTATTGTTGTTTCATTGCCGACTTTGTCATCGCACTTTGTTACCGGTTTGGTGCCGCGAAGAACAGAAACGCACTGAATACAGCGATTTTATTTTCATAAAAATTAATAGTGAACTTCTTATTGGAAAACTGAAATAAATGTCTGCATTTCGATTGATCCCATGTCATACAGATTTATTAGCAATTTTAAATAAAGGTAGTCGTGGCTAATTTTGATTTTGAAGTAATAATAATATGAATATATTTTTAAGAATTTTTTCAATACTTGAACTAACGCATCCTTGGGTTCAATGAATGGACAATTAGTTGTGGCTTCCAAACTAAATCTTAGGATTCACAGTAATTAACTATATTTATTGACTTAATAGTCATTAAAAATTTGGAAAATTGTCGAATTCAGGTAATTCAACAAGCGAAAAATGCCCAAATTAGTCAAATTTGAACAAGAAAAAAAGATGGAACATTTATAAGGCGATCAGATAGCTTTATAGTACTTGACTTGTTGGTGCAAAATAAGAAAAACAAAGTCCTCAGATCTCCAACCCTTCACACTCATCAACGGATTTAATTGCTTTTGTTTGGTAGATCTTCCGATGTTAATAATAAATTATTATTGAAATTATTAAAAGTTACTATTATACGAGTATGTAATAATATATGTATATTTTCAGTAGCTAATAATCATGTTAAATTTCAATTTATAAATTATTTATTTAATTGCACATTTACTGCGTGGAGTGCATTTATTTATTCGTCATTGGTTACACTTCACAGGTGTGTGTCTGAGCAAATGTGTAGATGGCCCATATCAGACTAAGACTCTTGAGCCCAGACTCACTCGCTCGGAGTGGTTGATTTAGAAATGTGAAACAACATTCGATCCACGTTGATCTCAAATTTAAAGCAAAAATGTAGGCCACCAAACGCAAACACATGCACACAATTCAAAACAGGGTCTAAACAATTTTCTTATCTCTTCTGTTAGCTACACCAAGCCAAATCAAGTAATTCAGTTTAATTTTTTTTTGTTTATGTAAGACAAGATATGTATTGCCAAAATATAGCAATACCCACAGCCTTTCTTGGAAAATATAGTATAGGGAAAATATAGTATAGGGAAGAAATATTTTTTAGAATTATAAATGAAGAATAATAAAATTCAACTTATTCCTGTAAAAGAGGAAGCTGACCAAAAGGAAAAAACACAGAAGGGATTTAAACGAAACAATGGCAATTACAATTAATAAATTAACTCATGCACGTCATGTGGATTCAAATGAAAAAATGATTACAAGGAAAGCGCTGCTACTGCCGAGAGAAAGTACATACTTACTTGTTTGAGAAAATAATTTCTAAAAGTTTGGTAGGCAAAACACAAATTATAAGGACGCACAATTACACTAAACGCCAGCCTTTTTGCTTCCGTCTGGTTTAACAATTTTTTCTCCGGAAATCTCTCATCCATTATACCTCGTCGCGTAACAAAAGCTGCGAAGCATGCGCAAATACCAACAACAAACGTGTTTTGCGCGTGGTGCATTTCATTCGTCATCTGTTATACTCCGTCTGTCAAAACAACGAAAAATTACCAAAAGCACAAAACAAAACGCATGTAAAACGGAAAAAGAGTTTATCGTTTATAAGGGCATAAAACTGAAACAAGTGACAATAATAAATTCTGAGAAAAACACATCAAGAAGTACAGAAAAACAAAGAAAACAGGAGCGACAACGGGTTTGGTTAGTTTTTTATTTTTTGAACAAATTTTTGTTGTATTTGGTCATTAGTAATTGCAATGAAAATTTAACCATAATTTAAATAAAGTATTGAAGTAAATATAAACTCTGTAAAATTAAATATAAAAATAAGAATACTAAAAATACGGGACAAGTAATATTAGTAAAGGAAATATTGTAAAAACATTACGATTATATATACAAATAGAGCAAAAATAAACTACTTACAGGTGCAAGGACCTGCTTGGTGGCGCCATCATCAGGATTCCGTAATCTGGTGAGTAAAACCTGAAAGAAAAGAGAACAAATGAATATATATTAATACTAATAAATAATAAAACAAATGTGTATATAAATACCATTTCTTTGCTTTCCTTTTTTAATAGTATCTAACATATAATATTTTTTATTGTTGTTAACTTATATAGTGAAAACATGTAAATTTGAATCCACATAAAAGTTGTTAGACATAAGGAAATTATAATTAAAGACAATACAAAAAAATTTCAATAAAATATTTTTTTATTTATTTATTTTAAAGAAAATGCGTAAAAATTTGTATGGAATTAAAAAATGCTTGAGCTCCAAAAACAAAAAAACATTGTATTATACATTCATTGAATGCTTATTCTTACAAATTAAATTACAAATTATTAAATTACAAATTTTTGGATAGAATTTATTACACATATGTATCTATATCTATAACTATATCTAACTGATTACCTAAGAACCTCAGAATTGACAATGTTTCTGGGTTTTCCATTTGGAGCATAATCAAAAATATTATCAGGATTACCCACATCTGAACATCCATTTTATAGCTGTCCATGCCAAAAGCAAGGTTGTTCCATTTGTAATTCCACAACCTTTAATGTTTGACCTTGTGATTTATTAATAGTCATAGGAAACTGAAGCCTTGAAAATTGAAAGGGCGTATCCGTCGCAATTATACCTATAATTCGTGGAATAAAAACATTTTCATCCTTGCCACTTCCGGAGAGAATGGTTGCTTCAATTACGTAAGGTATAAGCTTTTCAACAACCAATCTTGTTCCGTTGCAGAAAAGTGGGGGGCTTAAATTCCTTAGCAGCCACTTCCTTAGCTGTTACAATCTTTAAAGAGAGATAATATGCCGGAGTACCTGGAGGCTGAAGAGAATCGGTACCTCGACGGAGATACAGAGGGGGAATTTGCAAAATTTGACAAATGTTGAAGATTCCGCAACAACACTAGATAGAAGATCGAATATTTATTGAAGGCTGCACTTGATCTTTTTCAACTTTGCTTCACTACGGGCGCAAGGAACACAAAATAATCACAGTGAGTAACTCCAGATCAGTGAAGTCTTTAGCCAGCCACCGACCACATCTAATTCGAAAAATACGAAACTTTTGCAATGCGGCTTCTATGACATTGTATATTCTTTGATATAAACTCTTTCCACAGTGTTTAATTTAATTATGATTATTTTGATATATTATAAAAGAAATGCGTTCGGTTCATAATTTTTTTTCTTTGCAAATTTCTTGTTACTTGCCAAAATTATCAGCAGTTTTCATTATCTGCATCTTTGCTTTAAATAGACGAGTATTTTTCAACTTGTTTGGATGGATGTTCAACAAGACCCCTAAAATAGAAAAGGAACAAAAAACGAATCCAAGGAAGAGCAGAACAGATAGCGGTGGCACGACGAAATGTGATAGAGAGGGGTGGGGATGTATACAACGTGTCCTACTCGTATATTTGTCTGCATAACATATCAACTCGTGTTCCTCGAGCATTCGGACCATCAGGACGTCCACAAGCTGAGCTGACCGAGTCTCTGGAATTCGTGTCTGTTTTCAATTTCACTCTGCTCTCGGGTTTTTGTGGCTGTGGCTGCAAGTGTGGATGAGTCTGTGACTGCTGAAACACAAACGAAATCCTTGAAAGTACATGCATTGAAAAACAACAGAAACGAAAACGAAGTTTAAACAAACAAGTTCAAAAATAACATAAAACTGAAAATATTTAAATAAAATAATAAGTACTATAAAACTTAAAGTAAAAACGAAAATAGTTTGCCAGAAAATATGTTTCCTTTTTTCTTCTTTACTACTTCTTTTCGTTGCAGATTTCATAGAATTTTTAAGCTCAAAGGAGTTTACCAACTGTTTAAGAATTTTTAAGGTAAAAAAATATGTGTTTGTGTGCTTTAGTAAAACGGCAAATAAAACGTAAAGAGAGGGAGGGATAATAAAGAAACAATAGAGAGGAAATAAAAAAACATTAAATAAAGAAAGTGTAAATTTAAATAAATATAAAATCGAATGAATACTTAAATAAAAAAATACAGCTTTTGATAAATAGCTTTGAAAGCCACGTCTGATTTTCTGCTTCTTTGATTCCTTTCTCTCCTTCCTGTTCTTCTTTTCCTTCGTCCCGTTTAAACGTGCGGAGTTCTAACAAAAAATATTTAAATTTTATTTATTTAAAAAAAAAACAACAACAAATTTATTTGACTCCAACTGGCAGATTTTTATTTATTTTATTTTTATTAAAATTTATTATTTTATTTAAATTTATTTTTTTTAAAATAAATACAACAAGATTTGTTGTTTTATATGCATATTTTATATGCAGAAGACGTAATGTTTTCAAATTGACCTCGAGCCTAAACAATTCTAATTCTTATACAATTAAAGGTCGACTAAACAAATAATAAGTCAAATTATTATTAAAAATTACAATAATAAATAATAATAAATATGTTATTTCAAATTTGTATTTATGGGTGTGTCTATTTGTATTTATATGCATTTCTCAGTCGAATGCAATTGCATTAATTTGCTAAGCTACAAATTCAATTAAGTTTCAACATTCAGAAGAGCAACATGAACACACGCACTCCCACAATCCCAGAATCTAATAATCTTGAAATTTGTAAGTCCACTCAATGAGCTCCACTTCATTTCAGAAGCTTGTCCATTCGTCTTGTCTACTTAAATGACGCATTTGGAATAATAATACTCCTCGTGTGGATTCATTTGTTGTTGTTGTTTCTATTGTCTTAGCTGCCATGTTAGTTGCTAATCCGAGGAAAGACACTTCGGCGACGACGACGAAATTCGATTTCCATTGCCGATGTCCTTCTCTGTGGCTCGCTTGATTACAATTTTAATTGAGTGCCTCGAAAGATTTGTTTGGCGATCATTAAATTAAGACTGTCAACGACAGCTTAGAGACATGCGTAGTTAACAATTTCTACACAGAGAGCAATGATTGTGTAAGATTAATCAAATAAATCAAAGAAAGATTAAGAAAGTCAATCATGATTTATATTATGATTTTGAATTGAATCATGATTTTCTTGTATTTTATATAATTTTTATTTCATAATGTCTTTTATTAAATTTTAATTTTAAGGATGTCAATATCTATATTTCAAAAATTCTTCAACGGATCAACTTATACTCTAAAAATAGAAGATTTATCTATCGTATTCGCTTTAGAATTTATGCAAATCATTGCGAGTTTTCCTTCACAAAACGTATTTTAGACAATGATATATAGAACTAGGATGTGGTAAATGCTTCTTTTTCTTATTCTTGCTTCTTCTTATTGTGCGAAGTTGCTTGAAGTTTTTCGGGAAGTGTTTTTGGGCCGATCCGTGCATAATTTTGCTCTCATCACCACAAAAGTTCTGGCTGCCAACAACAGAAATAAATGTGTTCCATGTATAAAGTTTGTTTTACATACACACACACTCACATACTCACATATACATACATATGTATATATACAATATTTATATATCTACACCATTTCCGTCTCTCTCTCTCTTATCTATGTATCTTCGGGCTTTTCTTCTTTTCTTTCGTTGTTATTTTCATGTGCATGCATGAAAATGTTTCTGTATTTTTATTTGTGTTTCTCAACTTAATACTTGGGCGTCGTTTTTGAAACTTCACTTCTGTATTGTGCTACTGTTGATGTTGACCACTTTAACACTTGTTTTCTGTTCTCATTAAGAATCCTTTTATTTATTTTGTTTTTTTCTCTTATTTTGGCTCCTTTACGTAGATTTTATACATTCCTTAGCGTAATGTTGTTTTTTAGGTTTTGGTTCGTATAAGAAGGAGTTTTAGTTCTCTTTTCTCGTATATCCTAATTTTCTTCTCTTTTTTTCTTCTTTTAGTTTTGATGGCTTTGAGGCTTTCGTATAGTTGAAGAAATTGTACGGTGTCTGTGGTCTCTCTTATAGAAGCTTATATTTCAAGTTTATATTTATTTAGAAAACTTTATTTAAAAGCTTTATGATATAACTTAATTTATATTTAAACGTTTTAATTTTAATAAACTTAATATGAATATTGATTACACAATATTATAATATATAATCTCATGTCCATCCGTTCGTCCATCTGTCTGCAGTGATGATAAACTCATTCAAGGTCGACATCGAGGACATCGAAGGCGAGGACGGAAGGAGGAACTACAACTAGCTGCAGTCTTCCGTTCGAGCGACGTGTGTGACTCAAACGACAAACCGTGGAAGGATAATATTCATGGATTTATTGTTGTATAAGTAGGCGGATCACGCTCCCGAATAACTATAAATAGCAACTGGAGTAACCTGTAGTCAAGAAGTGACATGAGCTCCACTCGGATCAGGTGGCTCTCATGATCTCTATTGCGTAACCAGAACACAGTGTTCGAGTTAAGTGTATTTCAGCTTCTGCCAGGCCGAAGATAACACTATTTATAGTTCTCTTTTTCTATATTTTTACCTTAATCTGACCTCCTCACCTCGTTTTTATTTATTTAGATTTTTAGATTTATATTTATTGGAAATAAAAGTTTAATTCTGGAAAAAATTCAAAAGCATAAAAATTGCATCTTTCGAAAACCATATACATATAATCTCAAAACTCTCGGAAGAAATTACATACAGATATATATTAATGAGTATAAAATAGATACATCGTTTTTAATTATAATAAATCTTTAAAATTTAAGTAAAAATTTATTGTTTATCATATTCTTCGGGAGAAATGACCGACCGTCGTTAAATTTACGCCAGTTTCGTGTAGGATACGCTTTTGTTGATGTCGATGCCGGAGAGTGACTCCTGCAGAGACCTTAAAATGCCGATGGGAATCTGCGGAAGAAGCACATTTTCGAGAAGGAAAGAAAAAGGGAGACACTGTCAAGATTCTTTAAATTCTTTCATATGAGATCGAGGATCACTCACATTTAACACGTTGCCCACAAGTCCAGTGTTCGCACGAATTCCTACGGTTTCGTTTTCGTATCCAACCCCTGATGAAGCGGACTGATGATGCGGATGTGGATGCGAATGTAGGCTGTGTTGCGGTGATGTCCCGAGGTTGTCCTGCGACACCAACGTCGAGCCGGATGGGAGACGAATTTCTTTGTACACTGATTTAACGACTTGTTTGGAATGGGCAGCAGCGGCACCTGATTTAGTCTCCTGGAAAGTCGTGAAGCAGAGAGGGGAAAACGATGAAATGTGAGGTCAGGTCAAAACAACACACTTTTCATTGGTAGTGTCTCCAGAAAAGATTATACATTCCACAGAATAAAAGCAGACGAAGTGTAGATAAACTGTTACTTTGCATGCAAATTATACGGAACGTTTTATGTTTTAATAGAGCTGTTAAAGTAAAGTCGGCAAAAGTACATGACCTGTGTTAATATTTGCACCCTTCAATATTTGTTGTGATTAATTGTAGTTGAAGTATTATTTGCAGCTTTTATAAATTTAAAAAATAACTTTTAACTTGTATTATTATTTTTAACCATTTTCCATGAATTCTTTTCACTACCGTTATTTAGATTATATTTTTATTAATTTCTTTTAATAAATAAGCAGGATTTTTATATGTAAGTATTGGATTTCTTATTTTTTCGATGATTCCTATAAAAGACAAAAAACATATATTTCTAATATCATTCCTTGATCTTTTAAACATCGTAATTTTCTAATTTAATGAATGATTATTATGTGAAAATGTTAATGTAAATGATTATTATGTGAAATTTACTATAATTAAAAATACCGCTAATTAAAAAACCTGGTAAGTTCAATCACATTAAATTAATCATTGAAATCTCAATTTCTGACTTCTTGTAATTATTTTAATAGAAGCTTTGTGACTACTATTTCCCTTTTACTGTTATTTCGTATTTCTTACTCGTATTTCTTACTCTCCTTTTAATCTTTTATTTTCTTAAATTGTTTATCATAAACACTTCGCTCGTAATACTTAAACCCATTCAAGTATCCAGAAGCTACTTCATGGAACTTGAATTGGGGCTGTCAAGCTTTTGCAAATATATATCGTATTTGCATAATAAACTGCAAAACTGGCGGTGGCATAAATTTGCAATTTAAACATTGGAATATCCTACTCTAGGATAAAAGAGCAGAAAGCGTGCGCCACGAACAGAAACGCGTGCAGTCAAGTGCAACAATTGTAACAGCCGCAACGACAACGGCAACAGCAGTGGCAACACAAACACCAACAACAATGCTACCGTAAAGTCGTAGCGCAACAATGTCACTGAAATAGAAACCGCAACATTCAGCGCCAACTCCACGAAAAATAACAACGACAGTAACAAAAAATTATATAAACTACATGCGAATCAGTAAGTTACCAACATCGCCAACAACAACAAAGCCACCACCGTCATCACCAGAGAGGGGAAGTAATAGAAAGCAAAAGAAAGGGGGAAAAATGATTCGGTAAAAGCAACCCTGAGAGAGAACTGAGCCTCATGCAACGTCACCAACAAAACACTGCCAACGGTCGCGGCGATTGCAACTGCGACCGCTGCAGAGTTTTCTGCTCGCACCACGTATAAGGGCTTTGCTTGTATAATAGTTTTATTTTATTCTGTTGTATTCGTAGTTGATCTATTTATTTATTCTCTGTCATTCGCGTTGTTGATTTGTACCTCTGCGCCCCCTGAATGTCCCACCGACAACAATGTTGTTGACGTTGACGGCGCTGACAGGGCAACTCTGTTGGGCTCCACCGATTGCGACGAGGTGATGACTTTTGTGCGCTGCACGTTATGCGTGCGCCACTTAGTCTGCGCCAGGCGTCGACGTTGGTGATGAAGCTTATGCTTGCGCTCGCGATGCCGTTGGCGGTTGGCAGTTATTACTTCGGCAATATTTTGTTCCTCGGCAGGACCGACGGCTGCAGCTGAACTTACTGCTGTCGTTATCGTTGTTGTTGTTGTTGTTCTTGGTGTAAGGTTGTTTGAGGTGCGGCTGACTGCAACTGTTGCTGCATCGAGGTTCGAATCAACAGTTGAAATGTTGGTATCGTTGTAATTCTCGTCGTTGTGAACTTCATCACTTGGCTTGTGGTCGACGTTGCTATGTAGAATCTCCTGCCAGGGTTTCAGATGTTTTTTGTGAGGGAAAAAATGGTTTATCGTATGAATAAAATGGGGAAGAAATATGAAAGTAGAAAATAATTACAAGAAAAAACAACACAGACAGACAGTCAGACAGATAGGCAGACAGATATAAGAATGCATGAACGAATGAAAACAGCGAAGTATGTTTGTATTGTAATAGGAAGAATTCAATTAAGCTTTGATTTTAAAAAAGACTACAAATAATATCTTTTTCGCTTTTAGTTACCCAAGAAAAAATACGGGGCGGCCTTACCTCGGTTTTTATTAAATGGTATTTTTTATGTGGCTTGATTTTCTGCACGCTTTTAAAGTGCACCTTCTGGACACCGTGGTCTGGCTCTGGCCCGTCAGTGGCTTCGGTCTCCCCTCCAACGGCGCCGGCAACGATGCCGTGAGTCTTTACCGCCGTCTTTCCGTTCGAGTGAGCTTCAGCGCCGGAGAACCCGCTATGGCCCTCACCTACAGACCCACCGATTATAGAACTGGCACCAACCTGGGAATTCAGTTGAGCGCCGGCGTAAGCTGCACCACCGGCACGTCCTGCACGTTGAATGAAAGAAAACAAAAGAAAAGAAAGGAAGAGAGAGAGAGAGAGAGTGAGTTGGAGGAGAAAACATTTAAAGGTCTCAAATTTGTGAAAAGGTTCACAAGCTAAAAAAGGATATAAAATAGTTGTAATTAAATCAGAATTCAAAAATGTTACTATAATGATTATAATAACATAATAACTGAATATAATTATAATGAATGCATACCTATATATAATAAACTGATTTAATCTCATTGACAGATTTGCTAACATTAAACTTTGGTGGCGGTGAAATTTCATTGTTTATTTTTAATTAGTTCTAAATTTAGTTCCTGGGTCAAGTTTCAGTTCAAGGTAATTAAGTTTCATGCAGATAATGTAAACGAACCGTACGCACCGTCCAGAGCGCCATTTAAGCCAGCTGCTGCCTTTGGGCCCCACGGGGTACCAGCCGATGCCCTCAAGCCACCGTGAGCAGCGTTGCCAGTCAAAAGTGCACCGAGACCAGCTTCAGCATGATAACCACCGAAATTGACACCAACTTTGCCGTCTTTGAAGGTAACAAACTGCAAAATAGATTGAACAACATAATTAGAATAATAATAAAAAATGTCGTCTACTTAAGTAGTGTGTATATGGCGGTTCTGGAACAACGTAGCGACTGCGCTGCCCGTGAGGTGCTATGGATATGTGAGAGTGAGCGAGAGGGCGATAGTTTGAAGGGAAGGGGAGGGTGGAAGGGGAGGGGAGGGATTTTGGGGAGGGGAGGGAGGGCAGGGAGAAGAGGGAGGAAGGGGAGGGGAGGGGAGGGAGGGAGGAGAGGAGGGAGGAAGGGGAGGGACAGACGGACATATAGACGGACATACATACATACATACATACATATACACCGACAGACAGACATATAGACGCACATACATAGCTCGGCGTGCTGACTGTTGCGAGTGTGGTGTGCCTCTCTGCCTTGTTCTCTGCCCGCTTGTGTATCATGTTGTTGTTCTGAATATGCGTAGCGTTGTTGTTGGAAAATAATTTTTTTATTGCATTAATTTAATTGCTTTTCGTCATTTTGCTATGTGGTTGTTGTAGATTTAGTAAATGAGTTATGGGTATTTCAAGTGGTCGATTCGCTCGCGATCACACTAATTGAATGCACATACTATATATTAATACAATTATTTCAATCTCGGAATTGGAGTTGACATTTTCGGTACTTCTGTTTACAAATATTTCTCGGAATAAAAAGTCGTAAATTAGAATCATAATGGGAATAATCGGCTGGAGAATATGGGATACTCGAAATACTTTTAATAAGAGTATTGTTTATGTTCAGTACAGATGGGTGGTGGATGCAAATGCAGATGGTTGGGTAGTAGTTTTGCTATGTCGTTGTTGTTGTTCTTTTTCTTCATCTCAACGGACTTTTAGAATTTTTGTTCTTGCACAAAATCATAATGTAAACAAACGCAAGTGGTCATTTAGAATATGGACGAATTTGTTTGTATATTGAACTTTGAGTGGATGCAGATGGTTGGATATAGAGTCGTTGTTGTTGTTCTTTTTTTAATAGGCAAATAATTTATTGTGGTTGGGGTCTCTGCAGCTCGATCCACGAGCATAAAATTAGCTCCAGCGAGAAGAAAGAATCAATTGTAAAAGTGTCGTCAAAGTGTAAAGATCTAATTTTTAATATAAAAGAAAAAGTGTTCTAAAAGTTGCAGTTGTAAAAAGTTGTAAAAGAAAAGTTGCTCATTTTTTTCTGAAAAAGTAAAAGTGAAAAGTTAAATATAGTACTTAAAACGTTAATAAAATATAAACAAATTCAACAACAATTAAAAGAAACTGAAGAATATTATTTATTATTTACAAACAAGTGACAATTCGGGGGAAGTAAAGTGAAAAGCTAAATAAACTAAACAAATTCAACAACAATTAAAAGAAACTGAAGAATATTATTTAAAATCAAGTGACAATTCGGGAAGCAAAGTGAAAAGCTAAATAAACTATTAAATAACTGATTAAAATATAAACAAATTCAACAACAATTAAAAGAAACTGAACAATATACTATTTTTTAAAAGTAAAGCAAGTGAAATATTTTTAACAAAAATAAAAATGAAGAGCTTCATATGCAATGTTTGTGGGCAGGAGTTCACTGCAATGCGCAGCCTCAAAAGGCATGTGCAAGGGCAACAGTTAAAATTGGTACTAGTGGTAGAAAACCTCCTACTTTGGGAATAGGTATAACACGTGGAATATCTATCATGGATTTTTTACGCCCAAAAGACTTTTTGATTACACCTTGTGCCATTTTAATAGCATTGGCGATATCTTCTCGTTTTCGTTGCTTGATAATTTTCAATGCATTTTTAACAGTTTTTGAAAAAATTTTCTTTGTACAGCATCTTTTCACCTTTTTCTTTATTTTCTTAAGGTTCTTATTTAGCTTGTTCCCCATACCGAATTTGACTTTAGCTTTCATTGCTTTGGCTACTAACCATGCGTTTATTCGCTCACTGTATTTACTATCGTTTGATTTCGCTCTTTGCCACGCCTTTTCAGCTAATATTTTATCTGCTTCGTGACGCTCATCCAAGTTCTGCGTTTTGCTATAAGCAATGTCGTGCTCTCTACATGCAGGGTCCAGTGGATTGATTCCTTTATCACCTCTTTCTAAGCGTTCTTTTAGTTTAGTTCCTGGACCACAAAATTGATAGCCTGGTAAATGAAGTTCAACTGGTAGAGAATTTATAGCTTTATTTAAAAGACCTCTTCCAATTACTGGTTGATATAGACTGAAATTATTTTTATAAAGGATGACCATTTTATATAACTCTCCAATTGAACCGTTTCAATATAAATGAATATAAAGATGTGATTATTGCTTATTTATATCATAAGCTAAAATGCGGTTCGTCAAGCAAGACAAAAATATTACTGTGAAAAATATGGATCTTGTTACTAATAATGCAACGAAACTCAGGCACAGTTCCCTTCTGCCGAATTCAATTAGATGTCTTATTGTGGGACCTTCAAACTGTGGAAAGACGAATGTCATGTTGAGTTTAATAGAAAGTCCAAATGGCCTAAAGTTTGCAAACATATATTTGTACTCAAAATCATTATATCAACCTAAATATGAATACCTAAAGCGTTTAATAAAACCAATTCAAAATATGGGATTTTCTACGTTTTCCGAGAACGAAGAAGTGCTCAAGCCGAATGAAGCAAAAACCAACTCAATAATGATATTCGATGACGTAGCTTGTGAGAAGCAAAACAACATTCGAGAATACTTTTGTATGGGCAGACACAAATCTATTGATTGCTTTTACTTATGCCAAACATATACACGAATCCCCAAGCATTTGGTGCGCGATAATTCCAACATGATTATTATGTTTAAGCAAGATGAGATGAACATGAAGCACATATACAATGATCATGTCGGAACAGATATGGCTTATAAAAAATTTATTGATATATGCGCAGAATGTTGGAAAGATAAATATGGATTTCTTGTAATAAGCAAAGACGATCCAATTGATGGTGGACGTTACAGAAAGGGATTTGATACATATATTCACCTATAATATGGATGGTTACCATTATATTAATATTAGTATGCTACTTAGCTTTCAACTGATAACATTGATATAACTAAACTGTTCAAAAGCTGTTCAGATCTGTTCAAAAGGTGTTCCAAAAGCTGTTCAAAAGGTGTTCAGAGCTGTTCAAAAGGTGTTCAAAGCTGTTCAAAAGCTGTTCAACAGGTGTTCAGAGCTGTTCAAAAGGTGTTCAGAGCTGTTCAAAAGGTGTTCAAAAGGTGTTCAAAGGTGTTCAAAGCTGTTCAAAAGCTGTTCAGAGCTGTTCCAAAAGGTGTTCAGAGCTGTTCAAAAGGTGTTCATAGCTGTTCAAAAGGTGTTCAGAGCTGTTCAAAAGCTGTTCAAAAGCTGATCTGATATATTGTATGTTATTGCTAAAATGGATGACAAAATATTAAAAGACCTGATCAAAACTAGACGCATATTAAAACAGAAATTTAAAAATATAAAATTAGGAAAAGCAGATTTAGAGAATGAATTAGAAAAGACATTTAGCCACATCACAAAACCTCTAAAAGAAATAGTCAAGCACTCCAATACAAATTCTAATAAGGATAAGCATAACATTAAAAACAATAAGGTACCACTAAAAGTAAAAACAAGTACTCCAGCTAAAGCACGAAAAGTCGATTTCTCAAACGAAACTCTTATCAATAGTAATGACGATGAAGACGACGACTTTTTCTCTCAAATAGAAGATGCTGAAGATATAGTGAATGAATCAAGCGAAACAAAATTATTCTCTGACCTCGATACTACAAGCGACAATCAAAAATCTACTGAATCAATTCTCTATTCCGAATTAGAACAACAGAATCAGTTGGATACCACATATGGACCATACAAGGGATCTGATGGCAAATGGCGAATCGGTAATAGCCCTTTCTCATTACGCGATGATAAAATAATAATATCCGATAATAGTTGGAACTTTACACCTGGATTGCAACAATTATTATTCAGGAAAGAACCATCAAATTATGACGATAAAGATCTGCAAGCTTACAAAAGCATTTTAATAAATACTAGTGCTCACAAACTTAATTTTAACAGCACTGGACGAGCAAAGGGAAGTAGAGCTCTCAAATATACCGACATCATAAAGCCATTATTCAGTGAGATAACTCCATTGACTACCTCACAAAATCAAACTAAGGGAAGCGGTTTAATGAGTGTTAACAAGCAAAAGCCAAACTATATATATTGGGATGATCCAAATGAGTTGGTAGATAGGTTAAGGCTATTAGTATCATCACAATCTGCAGGACACACCAATCACAACAACGAAATAGTTTCAATACTCGAAGAACTTAGGGAAGCTAATATAATTGCGTAATTATCATATAAATAACCACAATTTCCATAAATACATATAATTGTAAAATGAGCGTCGACAAGTTCGGTCATTATTCCATAGAGAAGTCATTAACCAATAAATTAAAAAGAAATTTTACAAGAGCCTTGGGATTGAATTTGGACAATGATAAAAACTTGGATCTCCATTGGAAACGCTTAAGGAATATTAATGCTCCTGTCGAAGACAATGATGCAGTAACAAAATCATTTGTTGTAGATAGTATGAATCGAATCAAAGTGGAATTTCAAAGAGAAAACAATTTACTAAAGCAAAATATTTACAAAGAAATCAAACAGACTCACATGCAAATTCAAGCAGAGAACTCATTGGTAAAGGAAAAAATAGATAAAGACATTGAAAAAGTTAACAAAAATCATCAATTACTTGTTGCAGATAGTATTAAACAGATAAAGGTTGAATTTAAGGAAGAAAACGATATACTAAGGGAAAAAATAGACAACGACATTAAGCAAGTCATACAAAATCTTCGGTCAATTGTTGAAAATAGTACTACTCAGATAAGGGATTATTTTAAAAACGAAATCCATATACTAAGTGATAGAATACTTAGAGTCGTTACAATAATATATGTAAAATTCCGAAACAAGAACCAAAACGTCGACAGTAATAACAAGAATTATGTAGATGATATAAGCGAAGGGCTTGAGCGGTTTACAAGTATCGTAAATGAAGAACTAAATAAAGGAAAGTCAATAGCTGAAATAGAAAAGAAAGTTGGCTATTTAATCTTAAATTTAGCAGAAAATGAAGAGAAGTTTAGTAGAGGAGCTTCACAGACAAGCTCGTAAGAACTTTAAGCGAAGGCGAGTAATAACCAAGGGAATAGATGACCTCTGGCAATCAGATTTAGTGGAAATGGGTAGTTATTCTACACATAATGATGGATACCGCTTTCTTCTAACTGTAATAGACACATTCTCGAAATATGGCTGGATTGTACCCTTAAAATCTAAAAAACGCTGTTGATGTTACTAAAGCCATGAAATCCATACTCGATTTAAGAAGAAAACCAAGCAATTTACAAACCGATGACGGCAAAGAATTCTTCAACGGAAAATTTCAAAATTTAATGAAAAAATATAACATCAACCATTATTCTTCATACAGTGTTTTGAAGGCGTCAATTGTTGAACGTTTTAATAGAACGTTAAAGCAGATGATGTGGAAGGAATTTAGCTATCATGGATCATATCGATGGATTGACAAGTACCAAAGTTTGATCAACGAATACAATCACAAAAAGCATCGAACCATAAATATGGCTCCATCTGAAGTGAATCGAGCCAATGAAAAGTTATTATTAAATACTGCCTACAACAACTTGAAAATATTTAGAAAGCCAAAGTTCCGGGTAGGAGATTATGTACGCATAAGTAAATATAAACACATTTTTGAGAAAGGCTATACACCGAACTGGACAACAGAAATATTCAAAATTAAAAATATAAGAATTACAAGGTGGTTTTATAATAAAGTTTTGATATTCACTAAAGCTGAAGGTTACTGCCAACTCTTTAACTATAAACTCATTCAAATTTCCTTTGAAGCCCTGCACATCCAATGTTACAAATTTGCGGTGATCCATTTCACTTAGACAACTTTTTTAATTTCGCCAGTCACTGGAGTGTATTCAATCAACTTATCGTGTATAAGTATGCAATAAGCTGATGTATTGGCTGGAATATTCTTTGCCGTTTTAAATTCAATTCGAATATCAATTGGTCCAGTTTTTATCGCTTCGTTTTGATGAGTTACATCCACCACTATTATCGGAGCTGTATCTTTAAAGTCTTCAGGCAGCAACAGAGGTTGGGAATCGCGCGCAAAGTAATTTTGTTGAAATTTCAAATACATATCATAAAGCAGAGCATAACGATCACGGTCAAAATTCAGATTGAGATCATCATAGGGATAATATCAGAATTTAGGTGTACTTTTACATCGGTTAAATGGCAATGTTGAAACTTTTGATCTCGTCGAAAGGCAATAAGTATGAAGCGTGGTCTTTCATTCTGCGGTGATAATTTTACATTCCACAGATGATTGTTGCCTTGAGTGAGTACCGGATTGAAATGACAATCCCAACTACGGAATGCCATTAATAAAGGTTTTCCACTTTGGATCGTGTGAAAGAGTTGTAGTTTTGCAAAATCAGCCAATTGTACATGGGGAATTTTCCATGTGATATTACTTATAGTTAATTTTATATTTTCGGTGGCAACAGTTGAATAAACAGCATTTTCATCGGATTTCGATCTCAGTAGTATAAGTTCATGTTTAGAATTGAAAATAATTTTGTTAAAGTCTTCAGCAAATCCCAATAGCATTTTCAATGGTATACAGAAATTAAAATATCCGTTCTTTATTTCAAGTTCATTCTTTGAAAACCATCCAGCATTTTTGAGCATGTTACTTTGAATCGAATTTAACGAGACATAATTTTTTACTGTTGTAGTTACACCCAAGTGACGCGTTCGATCGATCTCTAATCCATTAACTTCATAGCGAATTTCATCAAACATGAATGCAACACAATTGTTTTTTAATTTTACATTGGCTGTTGCACCTCCATTTTCTAAGGTAACTGCACCTTCAATGTAAATTAAACTCTCACTGGGTAGAAGGTAAAGATCTTGATTTTGAACGGCTATCCGTATCTCGTCATTGCTGTTATATGATTGTAAATATGGTGAATAGCTATGGTATTCCTTTTTAATAATACTGTCATCGTAGAGCGGCGTTTGTAGAACATCAAGTATTTGACTCATTTTAATTTCAGTTTATCTTTAGTTTTAAACCCAAAGATTTTAGAAACTCTTTATTTTCAAATGACAGCTTTTTACTTTGTAGAAAGTTTTGAGTTGTTTGTGACTTTGACGACCTTGTCAGTTCAGATGGTAAAGAAGAAGTGAATGTAGATGCACCTGGGTATGCGCTTTTATTATACACAATCATTGCTCTTGCGGTTTTAGGTGAAGTCTGAGTGTTATGGTTTCTCCACAAAAATTAATTAGATTACCGTTTTGGTCAACGATTTTCACAGTAATTGAACTTATCTGTCTGATGTTTACTGGCAAATAGATTACATTTTTAGGGATCTCGTCTATTTTATAGCCAGGACTAACATTTAATGCAAACAAATGAATTGTATGGGCTGGTATGTTGTTAATGTAGGCGCCGCTAATTATGTCGCACTCAATGTGTATTGCGTTTATTTTCGTTATATACACGGGTAAGTCGGATGTATGTAGTTTTCCTGCTTCCAATACTTTTTTACTAAAACCCAATAGTGAACCAATGGTGCGTTCCTTATTAAAGAAAATGTTATTTTTACTGGATCCTACGACTGCTTGCAGTGTATTGGGGTTGGCGAATATTTCCAGGTTCTCATGTGGATCTATACTAACATATTTATTTTGAATAAATTCAGCAATGTCGTCAAGTTCGTATGAACCGACAGGAATCTCAATGATACGATCGCCAATGTGAAATAAATTATTTTCGTAATCAACATTCGGTATAGTGTGATAAGTATGAAAGTCTACGAGACCACACACATACTTTCCCTCTAAATCTATGGGTGGAAAATAATTAGCCGATAAAATGGATTTATTTCCACTTAAAGTAAGAGTTATTGACATCTTGAAAGTTGGTTGAGTAATGAAATGAAAAGTCAGATGCAATCTTTTTTATTTAGAATTTTTTTTAATAATAATAATAATGTTATTACTATATGAACAATATACATATTTAAAAAATATATTTATTACAATTTTATAAAATTTCATTTTTATCGATCCAAGAATTATGATCATTGCTAAATCCTAGCCACTTGACAAAAATTTCCCTTCCTTTAGTTTTAAGAACTTTTTCCACCAGATATATGCTGGGATACTTTGTTTTCAGTAGTTCACTTTCGTAGAATCCTCCTCTAATTGTATTCCCCTGATAGTCTTCAAGAATGTACGTTGTTGGGTTTGTAATTCTTATATTTTTAATTTTGAATATTTCTGTTGTCCAGTTCGGTGTATAGCCTTTCTCAAAAATGTGTTTATATTTACTTATGCGTACATAATCTCCTACCCGGAACTTTGGCTTTCTAAATATTTTCAAGTTGTTGTAGGCAGTATTTAATAATAACTTTTCATTGGCTCGATTCACTTCAGATGGAGCCATATTTATGGTTCGATGCTTTTTGTGATTGTATTCGTTGATCAAACTTTGGTACTTGTCAATCCATCGATATGATCCATGATAGCTAAATTCCTTCCACATCATCTGCTTTAACGTTCTATTAAAACGTTCAACAATTGACGCCTTCAAAACACTGTATGAAGAATAATGGTTGATGTTATATTTTTTCATTAAATTTTGAAATTTTCCGTTGAAGAATTCTTTGCCGTCATCGGTTTGTAAATTGCTTGGTTTTCTTCTTAAATCGAGTATGGATTTCATGGCTTTAGTAACATCAACAGCGTTTTTTAGATTTTAAGGGTACAATCCAGCCATATTTCGAGAATGTGTCTATTACAGTTAGAAGAAAGCGGTATCCATCATTATGTGTAGAATAACTACCCATTTCCACTAAATCTGCTTGCCAGAGGTCATCTATTCCCTTGGTTATTACTCGCCTTCGCTTAAAGTTCTTACGAGCTTGTCTGTGAAGCTCCTCTACTAAACTTCTCTTCATTTTCTGCTAAATTTAAGATTAAATAGCCAACTTTCTTTTCTATTTCAGCTATTGACTTTCCTTTATTTAGTTCTTCATTTACGATACTTGTAAACCGCTCAAGCCCTTCGCTTATATCATCTACATAATTCCTGTTATTACTGTCGACGTTTTGGTTCTTGTTTCGGAATTTTACATATATTATTGTAACGACTCTAAGTATTCTATCACTTAGTATATGGATTTCGTTTTTAAAATAATCCCTTATCTGAGTAGTACTATTTTCAACAATTGACCGAAGATTTTGTATGACTTGCTTAATGTCGTTGTCTATTTTTTCCCTTAGTATATCGTTTTCTTCCTTAAATTCAACCTTTATCTGTTTAATACTATCTGCAACAAGTAATTGATGATTTTTGTTAACTTTTTCAATGTCTTTATCTATTTTTTCCTTTACCAATGAGTTCTCTGCTTGAATTTGCATGTGAGTCTGTTTGATTTCTTTGTAAATATTTTGCTTTAGTAAATTGTTTTCTCTTTGAAATTCCACTTTGATTCGATTCATACTATCTACAACAAATGATTTTGTTACTGCATCATTGTCTTCGACAGGAGCATTAATATTCCTTAAGCGTTTCCAATGGAGATCCAAGTTTTTATCATTGTCCAAATTCAATCCCAAGGCTCTTGTAAAATTTCTTTTTAATTTATTGGTTAATGACTTCTCTATGGAATAATGACCGAACTTGTCGACGCTCATTTTACAATTATATGTATTTATGGAAATTGTGGTTATTTATATGATAATTACGCAATTATATTAGCTTCCCTAAGTTCTTCGAGTATTGAAACTATTTCGTTGTTGTGATTGGTGTGTCCTGCAGATTGTGATGATACTAATAGCCTTAACCTATCTACCAACTCATTTGGATCATCCCAATATATATAGTTTGGCTTTTGCTTGTTAACACTCATTAAACCGCTTCCCTTAGTTTGATTTTGTGAGGTAGTCAATGGAGTTATCTCACTGAATAATGGCTTTATGATGTCGGTATATTTGAGAGCTCTACTTCCCTTTGCTCGTCCAGTGCTGTTAAAATTAAGTTTGTGAGCACTAGTATTTATTAAAATGCTTTTGTAAGCTTGCAGATCTTTATCGTCATAATTTGATGGTTCTTTCCTGAATAATAATTGTTGCAATCCAGGTGTAAAGTTCCAACTATTATCGGATATTATTATTTTATCATCGCGTAATGAGAAAGGGCTATTACCGATTCGCCATTTGCCATCAGATCCCTTGTATGGTCCATATGTGGTATCCAACTGATTCTGTTGTTCTAATTCGGAATAGAGAATTGATTCAGTAGATTTTTGATTGTCGCTTGTAGTATCGAGGTCAGAGAATAATTTTGTTTCGCTTGATTCATTCACTATATCTTCAGCATCTTCTATTTGAGAGAAAAAGTCGTCGTCTTCATCGTCATTACTATTGATAAGAGTTTCGTTTGAGAAATCGACTTTTCGTGCTTTAGCTGGAGTACTTGTTTTTACTTTTAGTGGTACCTTATTGTTTTTAATGTTATGCTTATCCTTATTAGAATTTGTATTGGAGTGCTTGACTATTTCTTTTAGAGGTTTTGTGATGTGGCTAAATGTCTTTTCTAATTCATTCTCTAAATCTGCTTTTCCTAATTTTATATTTTTAAATTTCTGTTTTAATATGCGTCTAGTTTTGATCAGGTCTTTTAATATTTTGTCATCCATTTTAGCAATAACATACAATATATCAGATCAGCTTTTGAACAGCTTTTGAACAGCTCTGAACACCTTTTGAACAGCTATGAACACCTTTTGAACAGCTCTGAACACCTTTTGGAACAGCTCTGAACAGCTTTTGAACAGCTTTGAACACCTTTGAACACCTTTTGAACACCTTTTGAACAGCTCTGAACACCTTTTGAACAGCTCTGAACACCTTTTGAACAGCTTTTGAACAGCTTTTGAACAGCTTTGAACACCTTTTGAACACCTCTGAACACCTTTTGAACAGCTTTTGGAACACCTTTTGAACAGATCTGAACAGCTTTTGAACAGTTTAGTTATATCAATGTTATCAGTTGAAAGCTAAGTAGCATACTAATATTAATATAATGGTAACCATCCATATTATAGGTGAATATATGTATCAAATCCCTTTCTATAACGTCCACCATCAATTGGATCGTCTTTGCTTATTACAAGAAATCCATATTTATCTTTCCAACATTCTCCGCATATATCAATAAATTTTTTATAAGCCATATCTGTTCCGACATGATCATTGTATATGTGCTTCATGTTCATCTCATCTTGCTTAAACATAATAATCATGTTGGAATTATCGCGCACCAAATGCTTGGGGATTCGTGTATATGTTTGGCATAAGTAAAAGCAATCAATAGATTTGTGTCTGCCCATACAAAAGTATTCTCGAATGTTGTTTTGCTTCTCACAAGCTACGTCATCGAATATCATTATTGAGTTGGTTTTTGCTTCATTCGGCTTGAGCACTTCTTCGTTCTCGGAAAACGTAGAAAATCCCATATTTTGAATTGGTTTTATTAAACGCTTTAGGTATTCATATTTAGGTTGATATAATGATTTTGAGTACAAATATATGTTTGCAAACTTTAGGCCATTTGGACTTTCTATTAAACTCAACATGACATTCGTCTTTCCACAGTTTGAAGGTCCCACAATAAGACATCTAATTGAATTCGGCAGAAGGGAACTGTGCCTGAGTTTCGTTGCATTATTAGTAACAAGATCCATATTTTTCACAGTAATATTTTTGTCTTGCTTGACGAACCGCATTTTAGCTTATGATATAAATAAGCAATAATCACATCTTTATATTCATTTATATTGAAACGGTTCAATTGGAGAGTTATATAAAATGGTCATCCTTTATAAAAATAATTTCAGTCTATATCAACCAGTAATTGGAAGAGGTCTTTTAAATAAAGCTATAAATTCTCTACCAGTTGAACTTCATTTACCAGGCTATCAATTTTGTGGTCCAGGAACTAAACTAAAAGAACGCTTAGAAAGAGGTGATAAAGGAATCAATCCACTGGACGCTGCATGTAGAGAGCACGACATTGCTTATAGCAAAACGCAGAACTTGGATGAGCGTCACGAAGCAGATAAAATATTAGCTGAAAAGGCGTGGCAAAGAGCGAAATCAAACGATAGTAAATACAGTGAGCGAATAAACGCATGGTTAGTAGCCAAAGCAATGAAAGCTAAAGTCAAATTCGGTATGGGGAACAAGCTAAATAAGAACCTTAAGAAAATAAAGAAAAAGGTGAAAAGATGCTGTACAAAGAAAATTTTTTCAAAAACTGTTAAAAATGCATTGAAAATTATCAAGCAACGAAAACCAGAAGATATCGCCAATGCTATTAAAATGGCACAAGGTGTAATCAAAAAGTCTTTTGGGCGTAAAAAATCCATGATAGATATTCCACGTGTTATACCTATTCCCAAAGTAGGAGGTTTTCTACCACTAGTACCAATTTTAACTGTTGCCCTTGCACATGCCTTTTGAGGCTGCGCATTGCAGTGAACTCCTGCCCACAAACATTGCATATGAAGCTCTTCATTTTTATTTTTGTTAAAAATATTTCACTTGCTTTACTTTTAAAAAATAGTATATTGTTCAGTTTCTTTTAATTGTTGTTGAATTTGTTTATATTTTAATCAGTTATTTAATAGTTTATTTAGCTTTTCACTTTGCTTCCCGAATTGTCACTTGATTTTAAATAATATTCTTCAGTTTCTTTTAATTGTTGTTGAATTTGTTTAGTTTATTTAGCTTTTCACTTTACTTCCCCCGAATTGTCACTTGTTTGTAAATAATAAATAATTTTCTTCAGTTTCTTTTAATTGTTGTTGAATTGGTTTATATTTTATTAACGTTTTAAGTACTGTATTTAACTTTTCACTTTTACTTTTTCAGAAAAAAATGAGCAACTTTTCTTTTACAACTTTTTACAACTGCAACTTTTAGAACACTTTTTCTTTTATATTAAAAATTAGATCTTTACACTTTGACGACACTTTTACAATTGATTCTTTCTTCTCGCTGGAGCTAATTTTATGCTCGTGGATCGAGCTGCAGAGACCCCAACCACAATAAATTATTTGCCTATTAAAAAAAGAACAACAACAACGACTCTATATCCAACCATCTGCATCCACTCAAAGTTCAATATACAAACAAATTCGTCCATATTCTAAATGACCACTTGCGTTTGTTTACATTATGATTTTGTGCAAGAACAAAAATTCTAAAAGTCCGTTGAGATGAAGAAAAAGAACAACAACAACGACATAGCAAAACTACTACCCAACCATCTGCATTTGCATCCACCACCCATCTGTACTGAACATAAACAATACTCTTATTAAAAGTATTTCGAGTATCCCATATTCTCCAGCCGATTATTCCCATTATGATTCTAATTTACGACTTTTTATTCCGAGAAATATTTGTAAACAGAAGTACCGAAAATGTCAACTCCAATTCCGAGATTGAAATAATTGTATTAATATATAGTATGTGCATTCAATTAGTGTGATCGCGAGCGAATCGACCACTTGAAATACCCATAACTCATTTACTAAATCTACAACAACCACATAGCAAAATGACGAAAAGCAATTAAATTAAAGCAATAAAAAAATTATTTTCCAACAACAACGCTACGCATATTCAGAACAACAACATGATACACAAGCGGGCAGAGAACAAGGCAGAGAGGCACACCACACTCGCAACAGTCAGCACGCCGAGCTATGTATGTGCGTCTATATGTCTGTCTGTCGGTGTATATGTATGTATGTATGTATGTATGTCCGTCTATATGTCCGTCTGTCCCTCCCCTTCCTCCCTCCTCTCCACCCTCCCTCCCCTCCCCTTCCTCCCTCTTCTCCCTGCCCTCCCTCCCCTCCCCAAAATCCCTCCCCTCCCCTTCCACCCACCCCTTCCCTTCAAACTATCGCCCTCTCGCTCACTCTCACATATCCATAGCACCTCACGGGCAGCGCAGTCGCTACCATAGCACCTCACGGGCAGCGCAGTCGCTACCATAGCACCTCACGGGCAGCGCAGTCGCTACCATAGCACCTCACGGGCAGCGCAGTCGCTACCATAGCACCTCACGGGCAGCGCAGTCGCTACGTTGTTCCAGAACCGCCATATACACACTACTTACTTAATAAAAAAAGCTACCATATAAACTTTGATATACATTATAGACGTTGGTATAGATTGTTGGTATAGATAGAAGTTGAAAAAGAATATTAAATTCTTAGAAATTGTAAGAATAAATTGACATTTATCGATTTCTAACACTATAAACACTTCACCAAACATGCATTCCCTTTAATCCGAGTAGATTTTATAGATATACAATATTATTGTGTATTTTATAGAATTGTAATATAGTACACATATCATATTATAATATATATTATAAAGAATGTGATAAGATGGTATAGATTGAAGTTGAAAAAGAATATTAAATTCTTAGAAATTGTAAGAATAAATTGACATTTATCGATTTCTAACACTATAAACACTTCACCAAACATGCATTCCCTTTAATCCGAGTAGATTTTATAGATATACAATATTATTGTGTATTTTATAGAATTGTAATATAGTACACATATCATATTATAATATATATTATAAAGAATGTGATAAGATTACTAAGAAGAAAGAAAATAGAACATGAGAAATTCGATGGCGAAAAAGAACAAGATAATTGATATACGACTTGATATAATGATATAGTGACATAGTTTATATATGCATATATTTCTTTACTATATTAATTCGTATAAATTTTTTTTTGCTGTTCTTTGTTTGTATAACGGAATGAGTTTCGTTTTTTGCGTTATCAACAAGTAAGTGATATAAAATATGACACCTAAAAAAATAATGTAAGTGATTTAAGCAATATGAGCGACAGATAATAATTTAGGGAATAGTTAAAATGTTTTTTAAAGTATAAAATACACGAACAATAATGAACATGAACGAACAAATAATCTAGAAAAATAATGGATAACTAAAAAATATAGACAATATTTACCAATAATAAATAAGTCCCACAAGTATGGATGAGTTCCACAAAAAAATTTCGGAAATTGTTAGGAAAAAAAATGGAGTAATTAATGATTTACCAGATCATATATTCATCTAATTTATAATGAGTAAGATTTGGTAAATCTTAAGAAGGAAGTACAAAAAAATATGTATCAAAAATATATGCTTATAATAAGTTTTCTGTCCTCTGCCCCTTTTTTCCCCCCATTTTCCTTTCGCTTTTCTAAGCGGTGCTGTAGTCTTGTGACTTGTGTGGTGCCGGTGCTGCGCTACGAATACTTATCTTTAAGAGCCTCAACTGATAATTGTCTTTATCGGCTTAATAATTGTTTTTATCTTAGAAAATTTTGAGGTATTGTGTTTGTTTTGTATGCATGTATGTATGTAAATTGTACATGTACTGTTTTATTTACCTTTTCATTTTAATTAAAATATTTGATAATAATATTTATTAACCAAGTCGATTGAGTTACTTTATATTATATTTGTGAATTCTGTTGTTATTTAATGTGCATTTGTGTCGTTAAAATTAGCTTGATTTGATTATTTTTGTGTTTGTTCGGCTGCAGTATTCAAGGAGTATGGCAACTCTTCGGCCTCATTTTTTATATCGCTTGCTGGTGGTTTTGTTCGTTGCTGAGGTTGATCGAGTGCAGAGCATATCGCATGCTTGGGGTGTCCCGACTAAATACGCTTCCGCCCCCGTCTACGATGTGGAAATAAAACACGCCGCATCGTCATTCGGTGAGGAGGTTCGATGGATCGATGTCAGTTATCCGGATCGAAAATTGGTAAGATATTCTATAAGAATTATTGTAATTCTTTTGTTGCATTTCTTTTAATATTGGCAGACATTATTTGAACGTATTTTCTCATATTTACAGGGTGATTTGAATGGCAATCATACTATAATAGCCATGTATGCCTTCGATATGCTTTCCGCAGAGCAGAGTGGCCAAGTTTCGTTGTTGTCTGGTGGCGTTAACTTCACCGAAGCCGAGCTGCGATTTGTGCCCTGTTCTGGATGTGATCTCCATTTCCAGTTTACTGTCTACGGTTTGGAGTTGTAGAATGTAATGTACAGCATACAAAAATTACAAACAAGTAACCAGCGATGTTTCTAAGTATTTGTTTAATAAACTGTTTATACAACCAAATAATAAAAATTGCAATATGTGAATAATTATTTGTTTAGATTTCACCGAACGAATTATTTTTGATCTGTTGATTCGTGTTTGACTCATTTTCGACTCGATTTCGATTACATTTGATTTCATTCCGTTCTTACTCTGGTTGAGTCTGTTGATATATTATAGTTTGAAATTTATTTGATTCGTTATAATAGCTTTTATCGCATTTTATCGATTAAGAATCGTACCCAAATCATCATTATTATTATTAGGTTAGGTCAATCTACTATTAGGTCTTCAATGAGGTTTCTTGAACAGATTTTCTGGACATATTAAGTTACACCTTCACACCTTCACTTCACTTCGCTGCTTGGTTTTATTAAAGAGAGTTGAAAGTTATAAAATTTATGAGACTCATAAAAAGAAAACGAAAAGGAAAAATAAAATGAATGAATAAAACGAAAAGAAACTCGGTGTTAATTAACTTTTAGAGATCTCAATTTGTGACAATTTTATAGTCATAGCTAAAAATTCGTAGTCACATATTTTCTGGAAGTTGAATTTTTCTCCGAAAAAGTGACATTAAAAGAATGGAAAACATTTTCACGTATGAACGGAGCTCGTTACACGCACGTTACACGTTACACGCTAACATAACAACAGCCAAAGTGTTGAAGCTGTTGATGTTCAGCACTCGCTCGCGTTCACAAAAACAACCCAAATCCGTCCTTGGATTTTCTAAACAACAGTTTTATGTGCGAAACGCGTGCCAACGATGACGACGACGGCGACGATGAGGAGGTGGGGAGGATCAACGGGTGCAGGATTCCCTTGTGACGTTACTAATGGCGTTAAGCTTAGAAAGGAGTTTAAACTCAAAGGTAAACAGAGTGTACAATAAACAACAGCAATAGTAACAACAACAACAGTGAACACAGCCAGTGAACACAACCAGCGGAAACACGTCGCATCGGAAGTGCACACAAATCTGGCCGCTGTTTTTGTTTTTACTTGCAGCCAGATGAAAACTTGTTAGAAGAGTGACGTGACGTGACGTGGCTCTAATTTCAGGAATTGACCGAATTAAAAGAATAGAGAGAGTGAGATGAAAAGGAGTGTTTGTTTGTTGGGTTTTAATCCGGGCTCATGGTAATTTCAAGGTTAATTGAACACTCAATCGTTGTGAACTTTATCTTTAGTCAGGTCTCTAACGTTATCCTTCTTCAGATAACCTTTTCTGGGTGCAATTTTGAGGTGTTTCACGGGTCATTATGCTATTGTTGTTGTAATGATATTTCACTGAAATAAACAAAATTCTGCCATTCTGATCACTCTAGCATTAGAGCTAGTTTAGGGTTAATTTTACTTTTGGATTTAGTTTTTACTTTTTCTGTCAGCTTTAAAGATAAGGAATTCAGGATGTAAGATTTTTCACTTCATTTATTTAAATTTACTTTAATTTACTCTGATTTAGTTTGATTACTTATTCCCTCATCTTTTGTGGACTTTTTCTTATACTTGGGGCTTTGAATCGTGAGTCTCTTAAGTTTTTCTTCGTCATTTTTAACGTATTTAAAGCTGTTCGAGTAAATAAGAGAACGAAGTTTGTGGAAAATTATGAGGTGCTAATTTAAGGTTTAGTTGGTTTAGAGAAGAAATCTTAATCGTAACATAAAGGAGAAAGTGAACGCTATCATCTGCTTATTTAAAAGTGAGAGATTTCCTTAAAATCCATATTAATTAAAAAAAAAACGATCCAAATTTTGAGTTTGTTTTAGTTTTAGTTTAGTTCGTTTATTCTGAAAATTATTGAAAATCATTTGTTGAAACTCTATTTCTAAATTATTTTTTTAAGATATTTAATTCTAGTATTATTTAATAATTTAATTGTTTTAATAATTTAATAATTTTTATAGTAATATTATTTATTTTATTGATTTTATTTAATGTATTTAATAGCTAAATCTTCTAATTAATTATTAGATATGTAACGATAAGTAACGATTTTTGTCTATAATTTTGCAAGTTTTTTTCAATTCTCTTTGATTTTTTACAATTATTTTGAGTGAGAGTTGAATAATAATTCTATCCGAAAATGAAAGATGATTAATCGCACCGTATACAGTCGAAGACAAGAGCAAATGGATAGAATAATCGCGCTTTCGGAGCCATACAAAGCGAAGCTTCCTCCATTTTTGTCTGGACGCATTGCAGGAATTTGCTCAGCTTGACGAGCGACGGCGACGAGCGTCGAGAGCCCTGATGAACCTCATTCAATTATAAATTCGCAGCACACATGAAAGCAGATTCTACCGAATTGAACGGAGAATGAAACATCCATCAACATGTTCACTCGGGGGACCGATAAATCTTCCGACTTCAGATTCGAAGCTTTTCTACAGTAGCAAGAAGTTGCTGCTGCTTTTTCTGATGAGGTGATGAAAATATTCAAACAGAAAATGTAATTCTTTGTAATTAGTTATTCGATCTTCTAAGATCTCCCTGGAATTCGCGTGCAGTAAAAACCTATGAGAATCTTATAGTTAAACACCAGAGCATTTCAATTTAACTTAATTTAATCTGTATAAACCCTAGACTTTTAAATGAATTCGTTTAAAGTATTATTCAAATAAATATTAACAAAAATCCTAATTATTAATTGAGTAATAAATGAAAATAGTAAAGATTCAGTGAAATTCCACACTTGGCAACATTAAAAAGTTAGCTTTGGGAGCTTTCTTAGAATAAAGAAATCAGGATTAATAAACAACACGAAGTGAATCTTTTCGAAAGATTCATAGTCATAAATTCGAAGTTAAGAACTAAAATATTTATATTGAAAACCACAACGTAGCGTACACATTACAGGCTGCCGTTTGATTGCTTATTGGTTTTTGAATAATTTACTTTGTGAATGCATGATTTTATAGTATCACGTATATATTGTATTTCGATTTGCATAATAAAATCGCATACGCAATTGCTCACCTGGAACCTGGCGACAGATTTGAATTTATTGATACACACGAGTTCATATAAATCGGAATTTAATGCAAAGTGTTTCAGAGGTTTTTCCACACTTACGATTCTTTCGATATCTGGACGAGTTTGCATGTAAAATGTTTTCTCATGAAAAATAAGAGGACGTGGACTATTTGGAAGCCTTCGACTAAAATATTTAAGAATTAAGAAGATTATAAATGTAATTAATACCAGAAATTTCAATTATTGTCTACTTAAATTTCATTATTAGTCTTTTATTCAGACTATACATTCTTTAAACTTGTAGCCATGAAATCTTAATATAACAATAAAATTGTAGAAGTCTCTATTAAATGTTAATGAAAATAAATAATTCCTATTGTTCTACAATAGATATAGTTTAATATTAGCGATGCTATAGTATCTAATCATTGATTTAATTATCTAACGAGCCTGTTATATACGAAGTTTCCAATTGTAAGCAATTAAATAAAGAAAATGTACATTTATATTTGCACTTTAATCCATTGCACTTTCATTTAATGATTAAAAATTTCATTAACAGATTAAAAGTTGAATAAGTTTTTATTTCATGTGCTTATTGTCGTTTTTATTGTTTTCTTTTTGCTGCATTTTATATTGTCTTTGTCCTTGTTAATTTATTATTAATTGCAAATTTAATAAACCAACCATCTGAGGTGCTGGGAGGAAAATCTGGCATATGCAACAACAATGATTAAGGCAGCAATAATAACCAAAGCAACAACAACAATCGTGACCCGAACGTCAGCAATGGTGCCAAGTCAAACCGCAATAAATACCGTCAAACCGGCATACAGCAACGTCAATATGGCAGCACTATTAACACACAAATGTAATTTAATTACCACACATATTCCTATATATATAAGTGTGTGTGTGTAGGTATGTATACGTATTATATACATATGGGGTAAGTTAATTAATTAACTTAAGAATAATTAAATTAAATAATTAATTCAACCATAATTAAATAATTGAATACAAACCAACCGATGGCCCACCTTTATATTTTATGTACAATATATGAACCCAAAACTTAATGAATACTTTTCAACCATGTGAGTTGTAACTTAAGAATTTTTTAAAATTGATATTAAATTGAAATTAAGGAATTTTTCCAAGTGAGTAACTAAGAAATAGTTACAGGCTCATATGGCAATTTACCTTTGATTATATTGACATAACGCAATTCATACACAAACGATTATTATGCTTTAGCCTTGGCAGCCACTAGAAGATGTCTTAATGATAGTTAAAATAGTCAGATTTAACTTTAGATAATCTGCGGTTGTTCATGCGTTCAAGGTTGACCACAATGTGGGCAACACCCACCCGGGTCGGTGAAATTTTCTATAGAATTACTTATATTGTGGTGTTATAAATGCTTTTGATCCGTGTAACGCCGGAATCTTAGACGGTTGCAAGTCTAGAACTTTGTACTTAAGTTTTTACATCGTAAAAATATGTAAAGATCGCTGTTTCTACGATTAACGTGATAGATAACAATAACAATAGAATCGATAGATATGTACATATGAATCAACGAGTGTCGATTTCTACGAATAAAGAGATTACAAGGGGCATAGTTGCTAGCAACATTTCTCTATCATTCCTGTATACATGAATGTATCCTCATTTATACCGTCGTCATGTTGATACGATGACCGTTGGTGTAATTTTATCCAATTTAAATGCCGTTTATAGAGTACAGTACTCGTTTGTGGAAAACTATAAACGGCTGATAATTAAACATTATTTAAGTTTCCGAAGCTTGTTTATAAATTTTAGACCGCTTTTATACGTATTACGTTCAAGTAAATAATCCGATTACGATACAATTTCATTTGATTTAAGCATGGTTGAAGTTGAAACTCTGATCGAAATCAATTGTGAATTGGTGCGGAATCAGATGCCAACAATTCAAGTGCTGTTCAATTCAAAACAAGTGGATTGTCAGGTTGGATGTTTGGCTTGGTTCGATGTTGACGATTTCATTGCGATTGCTATAGCATTGTGATTAAAAATGATGTCGCTGTCGTTAATGCAGTTTTTGTTGATGTTGTTTTTACTTTAATTGTTGTTGCTTTACTAGTTGTCAATCGCTAGCATCAATTAACGTAACGATAAAGAGTGTGCAGACATTAAATTTGCCTGATATCGATATTATTTAACGGTATTTTAATAATCACATTCAAATGTCAAAAGCAGGAGCAGAAATAATTAAATTCCAAATAAATTGAAGGAAGGAAAAATATATTCCAATTTTACTGCTTATATTTTTTATTTACTGCTTTAGTTACTAGTTATTTTTTTATTTAATATTTATTTTATTAATTATTTTTTTTACTTAATATTTACATATTATTTATTTAGTACTTTTAGTACTTTATTTATTATTTATTGTAATTATTATTTATTTTATTAAATATTTATTATATTTAATATTTATTTTATTTATTATTTATTTTATTTTTTATTTATTGTATTTATTATTATTATTTATATTATTCGATAAATTTAATTTTTTATATTTTTTTAATGGCGGAATCTTGTTATTGCGTTCATGTTTTGTTTAACATTGCATTGCGTTACGTTTAACAGACACAAAACATGTTCTTAACAGAGGAAACAGTTTAGCAGAGAAAAGCTCCTTAACAGTTTACAGAATAACACAGGAAAGATTAACAGAGATTAACAGAGTCTGTTTTCAATGATTTTGTTCGCTTTTCTTTAATTTATTTTAATTACTCAATACATATTAAAGTAAAGTTGGTAATTTTAATTGATGTGGCATTAAAACCAGTATCGTGAATCAGATCAGAATCAGATTCATGCTTCAGATGCTGCGTTCACTCAGAAGCTGCATTACGTGTTAAAGAGTTTCATGTAAAGAGTTTTAAAAGTTGACAAAACTTGACGATGCAAATCAAGATTGTTCGAAACATTGTTTAATCCCGGATTTTTTGTTGCTTTTTGGCCAAAACATGATTATTTATTTATAAATTGTTTTAATAAAAACGTTTGAATAACAACAAGAACGATGATAAAAATGCGATGATGGAATTATGCAAAAAAGTAAAAAATTCGGCTTCTTTAACCCACCTGTGGTGCCGCCAGCGCCATCTGAAGAACACACGACAAAGCAATCAAGTGACGAAACATTCCGCTGCTGCTGCTTGAAGAATAATAATTTTTATTATATTTAGCACCGGCTTAAAACAGAAGCTGGTAGAAATCTTTAATATGTAAATTTTTCTTATTCAAAAACTTGCACAATTTCTCGATAAAATGCGCTCATAAATAAAATATTCGTCCAAATTATTAGAAATTTTAAACTAAACTTTTTTGTGGTTGTTATTTAGTTCTGATTTTTGTTTCGTTTCTGATTCTTTTTGTATTTTTTGTTTGTTTATTTGGTTAACTTCGTTTGTATGCTTGACCACGCTTCGTCTAATAATTTTGGCTTAAAGCTTAGATTGGTTTTTATCGTAATTGTTGTTGTTTTTATTGAGATGTTGTCTGCATTCTGAATTTAAAAATATTTTCGGAAACGCTTCTTTCTTTTGGTTCAGTGATTAAATAAAATGCGAAAACTTTACGAATTGTTATTTTGTGTGTCGCGTTTTTATTACCTAAAAAGTTGAAGTGACTTAAAAGTGACGATGTTCCTTTCGAATTCTTCGCAATTCCTGCACGTTCGACTACTCACTCTGCCAACTCAAGTCGCACTGATCGCCTGGCTGATTCGCTGGCCTACAAGACAACAAGATTTGTCGGAGTCGGCGCGCTTTTAAGCCGCAATTATCGCCAGAGGAAGTTTTTAAGCTTTTGTTTCACATGAGATAAAAGTATTTTCTTGATTTTTCCTTTTTCTGTATGTCATTTAATCAGTTTTTACAGTTTAATCATGCTGATCGGAGAAGCGGAGCGACGAGGAGCGAAGCGTTGAATTTCTCAATCGCAGGAAAATCCGCTGACAGCTGAAAGCGCTTTGATTAAGCTTAATGATCACACTAGTAGTTGACATTGCGTTTTCCTGTTTCGATGTAGTTAGCTGATACTTGCGACCTTTGACCGATCGATCGACCCTCTTTTCTGAGTCATCTTTGATCAGGTTTTTCTTGAAAGTTCTCGGAATCTTGCGGTGCGAATAACGAATCTTTTCTTAGTTGATACATCATACGTGATGCGGAAAATGGTACCGAGTGGCTTTTAATCGATCTCCTTCTACGATATCCCGAATTCGAACCCGAAATTATTATATTATATTATTTCTCCATATTAATTATAGTTTTTAATTGATTGGAATTGAAATTCTTTTAAAAACCCTTCCAAAAGCTTGTCCTTAAACATGAAAGGAAGGGCGAATGTTTTAATTATTTTGTTCATGTCTTTACTGCTGTTTTTATTGAGTTCCTGTGCTTCTGAGTAACCGGCTTTTTCTTTATTGCTTTAGTTCGATTTTCTGTCTTTTCTCAACTGTAAATTCTCAACTGTTTTCGCTCAAACTGTAAATAAAAACGAAAAAATTCCTTAAACCTGTTCTTTCACCTTGGAATTTTAGAATCGAAGCTTTCATAACTTTAAAGTCGGTATTTAAATTGGACCCGCACTCGGTAGAAAGTAAAAGTTACACATTAAACAAGTGATATTTGAGTTGATTAAAACTTAAGGCCGAAAGCCGAAAAGTAGCTCAAAATTTTTAACAAAACTAAGTTTCACGTAGCAATTAATTCTCTTAAAACTAATGTTCATAAAATGGCCTTAAAAAGAGCGCAATTTTTATTACGATACCGATTAAAAACTGACCTTTTCTGTGATATGAATAAAGAATTACATGTGAAATAATCTCATTTCTCGTTTCGGTTCAACTTCCAACATTTTCAACATTTTCGACACTTTGCAGTTAAGCGGTTTCGCAACTGATTAGCAACCTTTTTTCTAGGCTTCATACACTGATGAAAAAGCGAGAAAAGCGGTGCAGACAAAGAATTCTTTGTCAAAATATTAAGAGTTATTTTTAGTGCGTTTTCAGCCCCTCCTCCCCTATTAACAACGCAGGGGAGTAACTAACTCTATAAAAGGGAATAAATTTCATAGAAGAGTTTGATTTGTGCAGTGTTTTACCGGTTTTTCTTCATGTGATTAAAAGAAAAAACAAACTAACCGTCAACCAACAAAGCGACCGACTGACTGTCAGATTAATAAACACGTTTAAACACTTTTAGTTTTAAGTGTTAAGTAAGCTTTTGTGTGTATTGTACATACATACATACATATGCATATAATTCTGCATTTATTTCTACAACCAACCGACATCATTGCAGCAGCACCAACAACAACACAGGCTGCTTATTACGGCTTGCTGTTTAAGTTTTATTAACAGGTGTTGAAGAAGGGGAAGAAGAGGAGCTTGCAACAATGCAAACATTTGAGGGGAGCAGAGGAGGATGGGGGGGGGGAGGTGGAGGCGAATAAACAAGAAAACGGTTCTGCAAACCAGCGTCCGTCCTTCATCAATACTTAAACACAAAAATAAAAGCAGCAAGCTTCAAAGCGTCTTACTTAATCGATGCTACGGTAATCAGTTGAAAAAATTTAAGTTTTTCCTCTGCAAATAGAGATAAAAATGAGAGTGAAAACAATTCAAGATTTGTTGGTTTTTAAATTTAATTTAAATTAATTCGATTTTATTTCGTTTTGTCTGTTTTTACTTTATTTTTTGTTATTGTATTTTATTAAATTTTCTACAATAATTTGAATATTTTAATGTTTTCTTTTTCCCATTTTATTATATTTTTTTAGCCTATAAATTCATGGCCTGAAAGCTTTAACAGTATTTTTCATAGATTTGCAATTTTTTATTACATCAATTTTTCTTGCGTTTTTTTATATTACATGATTTTCAGTGATTTTAATGCTAACTAAGGACTAATTTATGAATGTTTTTTATTAACAAATATTACTATGAACGTTTCTTCAAAACCAAAAAATATTTTCTATAATTATTTAATCGTTTGAATGGAATCGTTGAAATGAATCGTTTAATGAGGTTATTCACGTTGGTTTCTTCTGATTTGAAGAACGCCAAAACAACATTATCTTTAATTTCGTTTTTTGTATTATATTTTATATACATATGTACATTATATACATATGTACAAATATGATTGATTGTTTCTACAAAAAGTTAATGAACTGAACATTTTTTTAACTTTATTTAAACTCATACTTAAACATTTAATCATTGCGTGTTTTAGAGATCACCATTTAAAAAAAATTTTAATAAAAATTCTTGTCTATTAAATTTAATAAAATCCAAATCCAAGATTTTATATACATATATATGTAACTGTATATATCTAACTGTAACAATTTGACTCATTCCATTTACCATAAGAAGAAAAAATGAAATACAAGCCTAAAAGTAGACTTAAGTTTTGATGAAAATGAAAAACATCTGCAAAGAAAGATTTTCGGAAAGTTGCAATAGTTTCCAATGCATAGTTTTAGGCTCAGTTTTGATTATATTTCAAATTTAAATACAACAATGAAGTTAAGAATAAAAGCAAAATTAATTTAAAATCTGTTTACAATTTTTACATATCTAATTTAAATTTATTATAAATTTTTATTTTGTCGACATAAAATAAATAATAATAATAAATAAGTAACTAAATAAAATTGTCAAAATCATTATTATTATAAAGCAATAAATATTAAAATTTATAAATACTGAAACAAGTTCTAATGAATTTCGCAAATAATGCAAGGAAAAGAAATAATCTGATAAGATCAGTAAAGTAGAATAAATTGTAAGACCGTAAAAAATGTATATAAATCTACAAATTAGATGAATGCGAAGAAAGTTTATATGAAAAAATGAAAATCAATGAATAATATAAATCACTTTGCCCTATATTTTATTTTTAATATCAATTAATATATGAATATCAATATAAAAAAAATATTGTCAATTTAATGCTCAAAGAAAATTTTCTTATCTAAGAGTTTCGGTGAAGAATAATTAATGCTTTAAGAACAACAATTGATTAAATATACATAAATATTTATTTAAGAATAATCGAATGGAATATCGAAGTTAATAATATTAAGTAAATGAAAATAATCAAAAAAATTGAATAATTCAATTACTATGTGAGTTTCTAAATAAAAATATCGAAATACTGCTTTAAAAAAGTATATGGTAAATAACATATAAGAGTTTTACGAGTATATATAATAATAATGTATTTAATATAAGTAGATAATAATGTAGTTTCATTACATAATAAATTCTGAAATAATAGTTTTAGTAGAAATTCAAGAAAAATATAGATTTAATAAATTATGATTCTTTTACGTGTACTTACTTTATTGTTTTCTTCTTATAAATAAAGGAAATACCCCAAAAATATTGTAATTTATTTTCGAATTTATTGTTTATTTATTTATTGTTGCAAAAAATTTCTTGCTTTAATGATTGATTTAGTCACAAAACGTTTCTAAACTCTAAACTAAAACTAGTAAATGATTAAATGCTTAAAACGCTAACAACAAAGATAATAAATTGAATTGAAGTTGTCTAAAAATTAATATCACAAGTAACACTAAACAAGGAAGGAAATCAAAATAAAGGATTTTATGTAAATACGAAATGTTAACCGACGCCACTTTTAGAGGCTGGGAAGAAAGGCGGGAGGTTTCATGAAAAACTCGATTACAAAAATCAAACTTCAGAACAAGTTTTTAAAAGGAGCAAAAGGACGAAAGACTTCTCCAAAGACTTCTCGAAAGACCTCCAAAAGACTTCTTTGTTTTCAAATCAATAGGAAGCCTCTTCTTCCTTCCTCGACTTAAACTTCGACAAATCGTATCGAAGAACGGAAGTCGAATTTGCAATAAATTAATTGTCTCGTGATGCGGACGGGGGGGGGGGGGGGCATTCTACGCGCTACGTTCGCGCAGCAGCGGTTTACGCATCGTCATGGTGGATGCCAACGACGATGCCAACGACGATGCCGCTGCTGCTGCCGATTTTGCTGCTTTTTTCCGAGTTTTCTCCGAGCCGTCACTAGAGTCCGTCACTTGCTGTTGTTGTTCTTGCTGCTGGTTACTCGCGAGCCGGCCGAGCAAATTGTGGACAGCGTGAAGCGTTGACGTCGGCAGCTACGGGTGAAAAAATCGGGAAGCAAGAAGAATTTTCCGAATTTAGAGCGAAGGGAGGCGAAATATTCTTTGGAAACTGTTTTTGTTTCTTTCATCGAACACAACAGAACGGAATTAAATTCCAGGCTCACCTTAAAAACGCTGTCGATGAGAGGACGAACACTAAAGGAAATTCCGTGCTCGTTGTTGTTGTTCTGGTCGATAGTTTCACCTTCGTTCTGGTTTTTGTTGCTGTAGTCCAATTTTTCGTACAAATCAGGGTCCTGGGCGGGGAAACGGATTGAATTTTCCACATTTATTGGAACGATGAGTGACTGGAAAACAGGGTGCAGGAAGGACATGAAATGAATTCAAAAATAGAGAAATATACATAAATATAAAAACAGTTGATGGGCCATTGGATGTTTTCTTTTTAAAATTGCTCTTACACATATTAAAATTCTAAAAATGTTAGACTTAAAACGAAATTTTGTTTTATTCATTTGAAAAGAAACCATCCCATGTAAAAACTTACTGGAATACTGAAATTCCTTAACACTCTATATACTGCATACTTAAATACTTAAGAGTACAGAAATCAGTCTACTAACCTAAATTTTACTCTTAATCAAGTACAACTCACTTAAAAAGTACAACTCACGTCATTCGCTGCGTTTACATCCTTGCGATTGGCTCTGTTGTGGCCGGTGACGCGTGTCAGTTCGGTCACCAGGTGAGTGGTGACGACCAGAAGGACGAACCAAACAAAACGGTCCATGGCAGTGATAATGATCTGCAAGAAACAATCGAGGACACCAAAAAAAGCGTTGAAAAAGTTGCAAATCATGTAAATAAATAAAATGCGAAATCATTGATGAATTTTTTTCGGATTTTGCGAATAAAAAACAGAGTTCGGTACGCACGTCGTTGTTGAAACTCATCGCTTCGCTTGTGTTCGTTCGTTCGTTCGCTTGCATGCAAATGCAACACTGGCAGCGAAGTGAGAATAAAACAACAGCAACTGGCGCGAAAAACAATTACAACAACGACAAGTCAAGCAAAAAAGGTAGGACGCATTGATCTTGGTTCGAACTTCGAATGCCAGAGAAACACTCGAGCGACCGGCCGACAGCAGCAACGCAAAGTCAAGCGCAACAACCAGCCAACACACTGCGATCACCGACAGATCGATGCAAAGACGAAAAACAAAACTGAAAGGAAAACAATAACAACAACAACCGAAAAGAAAATCGAAAAGCGAGGGCAACGCGTTCGGGCGAAAAACAACTCGACGGCGCGATGGACGAAAACGTTCTGCGGCGATCGATCGCGCGAGTATGAAGTACGTGGAGTGTTTGAAAAGCGTCTGCGAGAAGACTTGATTATGTTGTTGTTGTTGTTATGTTTTTCTTGCGACGTTGTTGTTGCTACTTCTCCTGGAGATGTGGTGCTGCTGTTACCTTTACTAACAACAACGAAGCAACAATCTAACCACAAGATTAGCTGAGAGTGGCCACAATTCGCACCGATGAAAAAACTGAATAAACTGGAAAATCAGTAAGAGCAAACGAACAAAAAAAAAAAAAAATACCCACATAAATACATAAACCAAATAATTTGACAAAAAACACAGCAATCCATTAACTCCACTGTAAATTCTAAGTACAGTAGGACCTCGCTAGACCGGCCGCATGCAGTTTCGGCTGTATTCGGTTCACTGGAATTTCGGGATCGTAGAATTCTAAATGAAATACTTGTTGTGTTCGAAGATTTTATTAAACTTCAAATGGTTGCTTAGATTTCTTTCAAAGTCAGCCGAGTCAATAACATTGAATAACGGATAAACTCTTCCGTTAGAATTTAACGACGAAACCAAGTTTCAAACCTGTCTGGGCTGCAGAGTGAAATTTAAGCTCCCCGAATCGAAGAGCTGATCGGATGACTGAATAGTTCGGCGCGGAGTAGCGAGTGTCCGGGCGAGCGAAGTATTACTGTAGTCTTTAAGGCTGCTACAAGGTCGGCCGCCGAATTGACTGACAGATCGGCCAACCGACCTCATGTACCAGAGTAACCAGTTTTTAGATATCGCAGTCGTGATCGAAATCTGATGTAATTAAATGTTCTAAACTTCTATGGAAGCGGGGAGGGCCAGGGAGACTCAAAGAGTGCCGCAGTGTTAAGAGTTAAAAAGTGATCAGTTAAGAATGGAGAAGGAGAGGGCGGGGAGGGGTGGGTGGGTGAGTTCAACTGAAGCTAATCTAAGTTAATGATGTCATGATTCAATATCTTCAACGTTCGTTTACTTTCCTGATCGAGTGACCACTAAAAGTGACTTTTAGAGTGGGTCACCAACGCGAAACCTTGTGAATTTTGCTTTTTAGTGTGTTTCCCCTCAACAGTAATATTATTTTCTCTTGTTTAGTGTTAATTTCGTTTTATTTTTATTATTATTATGTCTTATTTATATATCTTGCAATGTTTCAAAGTCATTTCGAAGCTTATTTCAAAAACTAACCTTTCATTTTCCTCCGAACCTAACCGAACCGAAACGAGCCGCACCGAACCGAACTAAACCTTTCCAAAACCTTGCTGTGGTCGGTCCGTAATCCGCACTCGACGGCAATGCGTTTTCCTCCCCATCGGAACCACCAACTCTGCACACTCGGCGCAGGTTTTCCCAACAATCGTTGTTGTTGAGTTCATTAAAAGAGAAATAAAACCGTAACTCTGATGGTTCTCAGCGGCGAACCGATTCGGCGACCGAAAACCTGCGTTTGAGCAGCCAAGCGTCCAGCTGGCGGAATTGGATTGGATTGCGGCAGGTCAACCGAGTGTACTCATGAATAAAACAACAACAACTCATAATCTGTGTCTTTCTTGTTGCCTTGTAAACTTGGATATAACTCATGATACGCTTCTTGATTTCTTGATGGATTTCTTTGATGGTTGGTGCTTTAATACTGTTAAAACTTAATGTTAGCTACTAAAGCAACTTTAATGTTAACTACTAAAGCAACTTTAATGTTCACTACAATACAATGCGTCAGATTTTATTATTATTATTATTTGTCTTTTATATTCGCATCTTCAAACGCGGTGGCAATTATTTTGTCTAGCTTTCAAAGCCTGGTTCTTCATTAATTGTGTTGTTGTTACTTTTTATAAGCCGTCGTTACGAATGATTTCTAGTAAAAATGATGACGGATTTCTCGTATTATTATCTTTACTCTTCTGTGAGAACGCAAATAAAATTGTTTGCGAAGAATTTGATTTGATTGTTTGTGGGATGTTGTTTTGTGATTTAATTATTTTTTGATTAATTGATGTGAAAATGAATGACTGAAAATAAATACAATAGACTCGTGTTGAAGCAAATTCGGGTTTATTTTTAGGATTAAGATTTATATTCGTGGGACTATTTGTGGATGTTTGAGTGACTGTTAAATTCATGGAATTATTTTTATTTCGATTTTTATATATTTTCGTAGAGTTATTAATTTTTTTTTAATTTTCTCACTTTTTTTAAGTTTACAATCGAAACTTTTATGGCGTGAGTGAAACGATTAATTAGATAAAAAAATGTAAAAGAAAGAAGAAAAACTTGTGGAATTATTATTAGGATTAAAATAAATGTTCTCTTTGCGATTTAAAGATTACACGATTCATTAACGATAATTTTGTAATTTTATAAAAATAAATTTAAATAAGAACTTTAAAATCTTAACTCTCAAAATTTAGGAGATTTCAAAAAGTAGTCATTATAAATCAATAATAAGTTGCTATTAAAAATTGTGTAAAAGCCTGATGAATTTTTAATAATTACTTAATTAGTTAAACGTTTTTAATTAATGAGTTTTTAAAAAATTCTTATATTAATTATTTTGTGATTGAATGCTTAATTAATGTCATTAATATTAATCTTCATTTTCAAAAATTTAAAAAACATAAATTCGAATCCTTCGAAGTTAAAAAAAAATATTATTTTTGTTGTTTTAGCAGTAATCTTCACCGTGTTCATGATCGGAAAACCTTCGTTGCCCTTTTTTGCCTCCTTGCTTTCTCCCAACTTCTATATTCTATGTTTTTCCAACTCTATGTATGGAGTTTGTGTCCAGAGTGTTTTCAGAATGTGATCATCTGTTTATGGGTTTGTGTGTGTGTGTGTTTGTTCAAAAATTTACACGTTATATAATTGGTAAAATCAGTGCTATGAAGATTGTAGCAGTTCTTAGTTCTTCTTCTTGTTTACAGTCAGGTTCTTGATGCTCCCTTTACCATTCCTCATCAATCCTTCCCTCTCAGACACTCTCTCTCTAACAGATTGAATTCTATATAATTCTGGTTGATTTCAAGTATTTCTTGATTAAAAAAGCAGCGAAGTTCTGTTGAAAGCTATATAACACTATACAAAAGATAATTAAAAGAAGCATCGAGTTATTAAACTAAACCCACTACATCTCGCGGAAGTACTTCTGACATTGCTTTTTATTGCTTCAATTTTCTGCTGGGACTCTCTCACACAAGCACACACTCGCACACACTCTCACACATTCTCACATTTCAGCCTTCTTGCATCCACGATCATCATCATCTTGTTACTTCTACGTTTGTTGTTTTAGCATTAAAAGTGCAAAAGTTTTTGAGGTCATTGAAAGCAACTATTTTGAAGAATGTATTTTTTGTACTCATACTTTTGTTGTTTTACGACTTGTTTAGAACCCAAGAGTACAGAGAACTCTCGCATAAAATAGCTGATCGCTCATAAAATAAGATATGTTATGTGTGTGCAAGTATTAATGTGTATACGTGTGTGTGTTGGTGTGCAAAATTGGCATGAAATCACCAGCCGGCAACGAGTTGTTTTTACGTGTAACTTCTTAGTTTAAATTTATTTGATTTACAGTCAACTCGCGAAAAGGCAATCATAATCTCGTTGCTGTTGTATTCTGAAAGCCACTGAAGACGTTCATTTGGAACTTTTTATTCTGTTTTTACCACAATTGATCCATAACTTGAAAGCGTAGAGTATATACTATGCTTCGGCTAGACCCGGAAGAACCCGGAAAGAACATTTTTGAAATTGTATGTGTTAAAAATTTGAATTTGTTTGGCTTCCGTGGTTGTTGTTTATAATGATAATGGTGATGATTCATCATCATTACTATTGTTTTTCGTTTTCTATGTTATTCGAGTTTTCAATACATTTTCTATTCAATATGTTAATCTAATCTAATCTAACCTAATCTCATCTAATCAAATCGAATATAATTAATCTAAATTAATGTATTTTGTCAGCTTTTCAGTTAGTTTTCTCTTCTTTCTCTTTAAGTCCAAATTAGCTCAAAGCTTTCATATTTCACTCTCTCTTCTCTTTAGTGTATAATTTCAGCCGGTTGAATTTTTAGTTTATTACCATTTAATTGCCAATGATTGTGGAATGAAAAGAAAATGCTGAAAACGAAAGTGATTTCTGTTCAAAATCTTACCTCTTTTTATAGTCTTTCTCCCTATCAATTTGAATAAAGCCAAAAATGTTCGAGTATGCAAATTGTTGTTCGATTATATAACTAATAAAAAGCGTATACAAAATTAACTGGTTTGCGAATATTATCGAATATAGTTGGACGATTATTGGACACAATTTGGCGATGTATTTCTGGGTTTCGCTGCTTTGGTTTTACTCACGAAGAGATAATTAATGAATTTAATCGTTGTTGTTGTTGCTTCTGTTGTTGTCATTAGAGTTTCTTCTCTTCAGGTCTTAAGTATTGTCGTATATATTGTATAACAATAGTTTTGTCAAAGAAGTTTTGCGGAAATATGTTCGTTGTTGTTTGTACACAGTTACTCAGCTTAGTTTCTCGTTCAGTCATTCGGTCGTGCTTCTTATTAAAGACTAAACCATTAATAATTATAAAATGTGAGGTTCTTTTGACCAGAAGATAATTAACTTGATTTCAAGAAGAGTTATTTGTTTTATTGGTATGAAGAATATATTGTATATATGTATGTATATGTATGAATATATATGTTTTTATCTCTTCCTAGATGATTAAAATTTCGTAACCTTGAAATTCAATGCATCAGTTAAAGTTTATGATTTTGATTTCGACGAAAAACTTCTTCAAATAGAGAAATATATAAAAAGAAACAAACAAAAAACACAACAAGAACAACAGCAGCACACGAACACACACACACACACACGCACACATACAAATACAAAATAATAACAGCTGAATCTTTAGAAGGTGCTTCAAATTTAATGGCCGCCAATTACCGTTAATTGTTTGCCAGCTGACACTGCTCAACGCTCTTCCAGTTCGCTGGAAGCGATCGTTGACTGTTGGCTGTCATCTCCGTTGGACGATAAGGCAACAGTGACAATAACAATAACAACAACAACAACAACAACAACACTAACAACAACACTAACAACATTAAAATGATGTGTTTTTTTGTTTCATCGCGTCTTATTTTTTAAGGTTTAACGATTTGTCGAGTTGAGTTCAGCATCGTTTTCTTCTTCTTTTCCTTTCCTTGTCCTTTTTATGAACTTTTAATGATCTTCTAAAGATATTGCTATGGGAGTTTTCTCAATGCAGTCCATTATCATAGAGAAAAGTGGTATACAGTTAATTTGAACCCTTTAAAGACTCTTAAAACATAGCGCTGTTTCAAAGCACTTGAATTTACTGTAAAGTAGATCAACTGAGATGTGCTATGAAGCTATCGCTAAACAACTCCAAGTTATGTAACATGTTTCCAGAACCTTGACCTAGAATTGCCAAGAACAGATATTTTCTCGTTACGAGCAACTCGTTTCGAGCGGATTTTTAATTCAATGTTAAATAATTAATGAATCCTGAGATATTTTTGCTTTTTTCCCCAATTACTTTAGCAATGAAAAATATTGTTTCATTTTGAAGTTCAGAGACTGTATGAATTTGTATTTAATTGACTGTTGCAGTAACCTCGGCTCTCGGGGACTGTAATTTAACTTGCTCACACCAACAACAACAACAACAGGCTGAGTAACAACAGCAGTCCCATTAACAACAACAGGAAAGGAAGAAAAAGAAACAAGGAAGCTCTCTTATCCCAAAAAATAAAAAAATTAAAACTGAAAACAACAACAACATCGCAGAAACAGTGACGGCGCAGCGCCAGTGACAACAACCGCATTTCCATCGGAACTTCCTTGAACTCGAAACGGATTTAAGTGCAAATAATAAATAAAAGTGTTGTTGCTTTTTTTCCATCTATAAAAGCTATATCAACAGTTTACAATACGAAATTACAACAAAATATGCAGTAAACGCAGTGATAAATTACTGAGAAGAGAGATACTATAATAAAGAGAGAAAGCAGTGAGAGAGAGTGAGTGAGTGAAGTGATGGAGAGAGAAAAGTAAAAACACAACAGCTTGGAGCGCTTCTGGTAAGCATCACTGTCAGTTTGGCAACAGAATAAAATCCGGTCCAGTGGTTAAAAAACAAAAACAAAAAAATGAAAAGGATAATTAAAAATGATAACAACAACAAACCTTAACCAAAGCTTAAAAAATTAAATTCTTGTGTGTTTTTCGTTGTTTGCTTTTTCGTTTTCGTTTTCTTTTTCATTTTAGTTTTTATTGATTGTTTTTCCCATTATTTTTCGTATACTTTCATTCTTAGTTTTTGATTATGCTGCGTATTGTTTCCCGGCTCTCCTCCGCGAAGTTCCTTGTAGGAAGCGCCAAGAAGAGTGCTCAGTTTTGATATAAAGTCTGGAGTATTGGTTGAATCAATGCAGATAAATGCAACTGAAATGAATTCGCCACGAGGGTTTTGTTCATAGTTATGTTTACTATTTTTATTATTATTATCCATTAAACTTGGCTTTGTTCAACTTGAAATAAGATCTCGAAACTAAGAAGGTAATTTAAAATAATATTGTTGTTAATATTTTGTATTTTATTAAGTATGCTATGTATAACATTAATAATAATAAAGTGATAATAAAATATTTAATAATAATAGTTGATAACCTTAGTTGCGCGTCTCTTTTTTTAACTTTATTTAGTAATTTATACTTACTTCGTAAATTATAATAAATTATTTATAATAATACTAATAATAACAACAATAATAATTACTATACTAAAAATATCAACAATAATAAGAATTCTGGTAACATTACATTATGTTTGTACATTAACTCATTTTATTTTAAAAATCTGAGAAAATTGAGAATGTGATCAAGTGTGACATTGAAAGCAGCAACTGTTGTTGGTTTAGTTGTGTTTTTTCTTATTATTGTTGCTTTTGATTCTCACATACTTTGAATTATTAAACTAAAGAATTCAAACAGTAGTAATTAACATTTTTTTAATCTGATTCTTTCTGAATTGATTTGATTAATTTAAATTCTATTTTTCAATATTAAGTTTCAGCCGGAAGAGAAGACTAAGAAACAAGAATATTTACGAAGTTCTTCTGTTTTAAAAAAAAAATAACAATAAATTGTTTCAAATTGTATAATCTTCTAAAAAACTGTATTGTATAAAATGTTATCAAATTAAAAGACAACCGGAAACTAATTCAAATTTTAGTTACTTTTAAAGACAATAATTAAAAAAGAAAACAGAAAAAATCCACATAAATGAAGTGAATTTAATACAATTTTAAACTTATTGGTATTTTAATAAAGTTTCAAACAACTTTAAGTTTTCAGAGCTGAAATGTTGAAAAAATTGTATCGATTTTCGTTTTTGTTTGAGTTTCTATTAAGTTTAAATACGATATCTATTTATAGACTTTGGATATCTACGGATGCATACCTTTCTACATAGAGCCGAAACGACGAGAAACACCGAGATAACAAAAAGCACTACCACTCCACTATCAACAATAGCAACAACAACAGCAACAGCAGCTCCCACTCAGTCCGCTCTGCTTCTGTTGTTGACGAGTGGATAGCAAATAAATGTTGAATGAATGAACGTTGTTGACCCTAAACTTGAACCACTTCACTGAACCCAGCGGGAAATGTGAGCATATGAGTGTAAAGTATGTTGCTTCGACCAACGCAAGAGAGACCCAACATCAACAGCAACATCGCTTGGCTACTGGAAATCTTATTTGACTGCCGATTTTTTCAGTTTCGTTGGTTCGCTTGGCGCTGTTGCCAGTCATCGTCGTCATCGTCGTCGTCGTCGTCGTCGTTTAACGGAAGCGCAGCCCTGACATTGTTCAAGGTCAACGCTTAACACAACATCACTCAGTCTACACAAATTATCAACTTCACAGCTTTCGTTGTTGTTCTTGTAAAATTGTTGTTATAGTTTTTGTTTATTTATTTGTTGCCGTAATTTTCGGTTGTTATGTTTTTAAAAATACGTCACATACACGATTTGGCCCTCAGGTGAGCCACTGAAGCCGGCGCTAAGCGTTGATTGCTTTTTCTGTTAACGTGCTTCGGCATTCAAAAGCTTTAGCTTTGAACTGTTTTTGTTCGCTTTTTGCGTTTTAATTTATGCTGTTTAGTTTTTTAGACGATTATAATGTTATTTGCGTGGATATTTGCAAATATATATTTATTTATATTTATTACTTTATTATATTATTTTATATTATTATTTAATTATTGATATGATGTGGTAATGACATAGAATAGCCTGGAATACAGGACATAAATGTCGTTTCTACCTTCTATAATTTTTACATTATATTAATTAATCGCTTATTGGAATGGCTTATTTACGAGTATAAAGTAAACACTTCAAAAATTAATTATTATGAATGGATAATATGGTCACCAAAGTTCTGTATTTAAATGAAAATATCAATAACAAAACAAAGTACGTACTCAAAACCGTATCAAATCGAATATTAATAGAATCAACCTTGATTCTCTGGTTGACTTGAGTGTGTTTAATGAACCGAACCGAAGAATTGTAAGCTGATTCCAAGCAATGCAAGCAGTGAGTGTAACATCAACAGCATGTTTCAATAGTGTGATCAACACTTGAAGAGACACTCTTATGATTCAGTGACAGTGCTTGATTTTGGAGAATTTTAATGAAATACAATATTTCGTGCACTCGACACGCTTTCATTGAGCTGCATATCTTCAGCACCAATAAAAAGGCATTTAAAGCTGTCTGTGGGTGTGTTTATGAGGAATTCAATGGGTATAAGCAATGTATTTGGGAGTAATGAGTTTACTCTAAAGTACTCATTTCTATGTCTAATATTTACAGTCATTTGTACGAGTATACAGTAATTTGTATCATATATATTCATAATTATCTATGTATTGTATATTGTATTATAGATATCTATTTATATTTTAGATATTTATTTTTATAACTTCTAAATGATTCCTTAGTTTTTTATAAAGGAAAATAATAAAATCATGATTAGGTGAATGCAGTGAGAGAATTTGCATTATAATCATGTGATCAATTAGAATCACGTTTTAGACACACGTCTATAGACAGTCCCCGTCTATCCATGGGTCTCTATATATACTTAGTCTATCGCTCCTAACTGTTTGTTTCATCTGTCAATACTTTTCATGGTTGCGATTGCATTGTTTCCAAATAAAAACCAATCTCAATCATATCATTAATCCAAACACTGATTTGAATAGCATTTGTTTTTATTCTAAAATAAATAATTAAATCAGACAACAAAATCGTGACTCATTACTGGTCACGTGCAGACGGTTGACAAGCGAGGATGATGGTGATGTTTTCTCCATCATTTTAATTGTGATTGACTGAGCAGATTATCTGCAAGATAATGAAACCGAAGCTGTCTCTTTTAAACTCACTATTTGCGGTGTAGTTTCTGAGTTTTTGGAAGAAAATCACGGTATCCGGTCGAGCTGTCGAATAGTTTTTTTGAAAGTGGATTTTCGAACAGACGATCATTTAATTTAGCAACACTTTTAGCTTTTTCGTTCGTTTTTTGGCGTTTTTCTCTTCAAGCAGCTTGTTTTTCTGTAGTGTTTTTTCACTGTTCGACATAATTTTTGAGTGTTGCCAAGCGCTTAAGTGCTTAAAACACGCACAACGCAGACTCAGAGATCGACTTCGAATGATTCACGTACATTTTAGTGAGCGATGCATGCGTTCTATTTACAAAAGAAGCTGTTGTCGTTGTTGTTGTCATGATTGTCGTTGTTGTTGCGGCATTAAAACCCGTTCCTGTTTGGCGGGTCGACTGAAGCATCCGTTACTTGAGTTTAATTTTTCTCCACTTTTCAGAACTCGACTTACGTTATTCCGGTCACGTCGAGCGTAAAAAATTATTACAAGCAGCGAGTACGAATTCAAATGTATTTCTGCTTTTTTGCTATTTATACAATTTTTGTCGTTTTTATTACAACAATTTTACGAGCATTTTTGAAACCCTTTGAAACGGGAAATTTTAGACGGATCCTTAAATTGGATAAGAATTTGAAGTTCCTTTTTCAGGTTGTTAGTTAAATTTTTAAATTTCTTAAAATTTTGTTGTTGATTTAAATTGATAGAAAAAAATTGCCAGCTACTTTATTTGTCAATTTTTCGTAATTATTATCGCTTGACTAAACTTAAGTTTTTCCTCGCGGTTTCCTTTCCATTCCGTGCTTTTTTTGGTTTTCTGTAACATAAAATTTATGCAATTTTTTCTCTTGAGTGTAGTTTTTGACTTGTAGCAGTGACTACAAAATAGCAGCCGTTTAATTGTTTTCCTAATTGCTGCAAACTCAAAAGATTACAGGAAATATCTTAATGAGAAAAGATAACATTTTTAATGTCCTTTTTTACGAGCAGTTTTAATTAAGCTCAGATAATTGAACATCATTCACTGGAGAAAGCATTAAAAGTGACTGAATTAAGTTCAGAAACACTGTAATTACGATTGTTCCATAGTCTATTTTATGAATAAAAGAAGGCGTGGCACTGCCCCACTCCAACAACTTAATATTTTTTTTATACACAACTTTGACCTGAATAAACGCTTGAAAAATTCCTCTGACGTACTTCATTATTATTAATAACAATCTAATGATTATTCTATTAATGAATCCACAACAACAACAACAATCTTACGTACTTAGATGAAGATTCTAAGCTACTTAATCACTTGTCTGTGGTTTCGATTTAGGATTTCATAATTAAATGTTGATTAAGACATTAATTTGGAGAGAATTTTCACTGAAATGGTTTACTAAGTTATTGCATTTAAATTCAATTTAAATTGGTTTTTAATTTATGTTTGTTTGCATGATGTTTATTTTTTTAACATTTCAATGTAATGTTCAATGCAATGCTATTAAATAAAAACATTAACATTTCAATAACTTTAATTTTGAGTTCATTCAATTAGTTTCACTTTAAATCGAGATGTTTTAAGTGATTTAAATGGAATATTTGTGGTTAATTGAAGAGAATATTTTGGACAAACTGAAAAACACAAGTTTTCTGATTGCCAAAAAATTTGCAACAAAACCTGAAGATGGTCAACACATCGTCAAGGGTCACCGAATGATGTGCGCATCGCCGCCTCCGCCATCACCACCCAGAAAAGTAGCCTTTACACCCCTTTACACCAACCTTATCGATGTGCCTCCTCATACTTGTTGTTGGCTTCGGCAAAGATAACGGAACAACTGTTTTTTGCCGTGAACGAAACTCGAGAGCAAGCCAAATAAAGTGATGACTTGAAAACGGGTTGTTGACGTTGATGCCGGTGACGATAATGATGATGATGATGATGATGATGATGATGTACTCTGCACACAACTGAATATTTTGCGGTTTTTCAGATTAATCGTATCTGAATTCCTGCATTCAGTTACTAAACCGAATTGAATGCTTTTTTTTAAGTTTATTTGCAGTTATTCGAACAGAAACGAAGATTTAATTAATTAATTAATTAGGGTTTAATAATTATACTATATAGGAACCACTGTTATGATGATGGACGATTAACACTCGCTTTAAAAGTTAAAAACATAAAAAATATAAAATAAAATATGAAATCAAAACGATTTCATAATCTGACAAAAGCAACCGCCGCGCATTGATTCAAACTTGCAACTGAACAAACGAGGAACAACGCTGAGCTGTTTAAGCTTAATAAAAAAAATAAAACAACAGAACAACAACAAAAACGATGATGGTCATGATGATGGTTGATGATATTAATAACAGCTGCTCCCGCATCAGCTTCGAATTTTTTGATGCGACGATTTCAGATCACAAGTTAAGATTCGGCGATGAAACCTCATTGAAGTCAATTCAAATCAAATCAATCAACAGTGGATGAAGAGAAGAAGATCTTCGTGTGAAAGTGAAATGAGTACACAATGAGCGACCAAAAAAGGCAGAGAGAGAGAGAGAGAGAGAGAGCGTGTGTAGGTAGGGTTGCCATCTTGTCTTTTTAAAAGCAATTACAATCATGTTAAAACTGTTTATAACGACAAATCGTATATGAAGAGAATATTATTGTATAAAAGTATTACTGAATATTTCGATATTATAAATACAAATAAAATTATTAAAAAAAGTGTCGGCGCAATGTTGCTTTGCAATCCGCTGCACAAATACGAATACCCAAGGACAGTTTTCTGGGCCACTTCATTCAATTCGCCCTTTAAAACCAGTAACCAGTAACCAGAAGTGATCAGGTTGTTTCCGTTATATTTTGAGATTTTATCCGTTTATCTTTCTTGTCTGTCTTTACTCAACCAACACGTTCTAGCTTTTTGATGGTTCTTATGCTATTCACACTTTATAATAGATAAATATATATGTACATAAGTATTAATCCATATTAAAATTACACTTTCTTTGTTAAATACGTATATTTACATACATAAATACATAACGACATACATTATATACATTTAATTTAATTCAAATAGTTTATTAATTACTAGATTTATATTATAAAGTAATTTCTCAACATTTCTGACACCCCTCGTATAGTAAATCTTTCATTTTTATGCTTCCAACAATTTAAGCTTTTCGCAAATTTAGGAAAAGGAACTCTTATGGAACATCAATATAACTCTTATATAATTTTATGTTATACTGAATACTTTAATTAAGAGATTCCTAATGAATGATTTTCTATGAATAATGAAGATGTATTTTATGACGATTTGAATTTCGGGGTTTCTCCTTTTCGCACTCGTAGATGAAAACTTGGCATCTCTCTTTATTAAAATTAATGACAAAAAACAAACCGGAAAAAACTGCTGTCTACTAAAAGTTCTCAGCTGGTTTTTGAGGTTGATCAGCTGGTTTTTAAGAAAGACAACCAACGAAAAAACACCACAATTAACAGAGATAACACTTTATATGAATATCTAAAAATAGTTTATCAATCTTTCAGCATTGACTGGAGGAATCCAACTCGATTTTCATTTCGATCGTCACGAACATTTTATTTACGTGTAGATAGAACTGAATCCGGAACATGATTTTCCGGTTGATCCCGACTCTGCTCTTAAAAGGAATTTAAGAGGTCTTTACAATGTAGACCTCGATATTTTATCTCCATGTTGTCCGTAATGAAAAAATTACAGGTTTCAGATATCATCGTCATCATCATAGTCACTGTTCTTAGTTTCGAACCCAGTTCTGTGTCCCCTCTCTCTCACCCTCCCTCTCTCTCTCTATCGCTCTGCCAACCTCTTAAATGTTTCCTTACGTAATTTCATACGTTGTTTATTTTTATCGTATAACAAAATAACAAGGTAATAATTTCAGCTGCACTGTTATCGGATCAATCGGTCGAATCTGTGGCCCAATCGGTTTGCACTCGCTGGCACGTACCACTTTCTCAGTTATGTCTGAAGCACTTTATTTGGGACACGTCAACGTGTGACTTTCTTTTCCGCATTCGAAACAAATGGCGACTTCAGTGAAGCTGAACGAGAGCCAGTTGCAATTTCTCACAAATGAAAAGAAGACGATGAAAAGAAGATGAAGAAGAGGATGGTGAAGAGGAAGACGAAGTATATGAAGAGGAAGAGGAAGACGATATATGAGAAATTATCCAATTGAAACGTTTTGATATTGTTTTTGTTGTTGTTATTGTTGTCCATTGCGGGGAACCGAAATGTGATTTCAGAGAGCAGCCGATTACGTTGTTAGCCGTAAAAAAACCAGTCAACCAACAGAAAAAAAAGTTCAAAAATCAAATCAACAGCGATCGCAATTCGCTTCAAACACAACTTGAGCGAAAATCGCAAACTCGTTTCCAGAGCGAATCGGTTGGTTGGAGTCTTCGGTGAACAGTGCTGTAGTGATGCAAAGTTTTAAAGGGAGACGATGAGTGAGAGGAATTTCTTATAACTTATTTATATGTATAAATTGTAAATGTTTAAAAGTTGAAAATAGAAATACATGAAAAGCATTTGGCAAGGTCACTAGATACCAACAACAACAACACCAACTTCAACAACACCAACAACAAGAACGCAACAAATAACAATATCCAAATCAATTAACTTCTGATATTTTTTTATCGCATGACATAAACCATTTATCGCATGATCGAAACGAACCGGCTGACGACAAGAACGAAAAAAAATATATGATAACACAGATTGATGAAGCGAGGAAAGTTAAGAAAAGAAACAAAATAATTATAGAAAAAACCAAACAAAAAGCAAATGAAGGCAAAATAATATATTAATAATATTGTATAATAGAATATAATTACTATTATTATTTTTATATAATTAGAATATAATAAAATATTATTAAATGTTATAGTAATAATAATTATTAACTATATTACTGAAAACCAAACAAAAACACAAATAAAAGCATAATAATTCGGCCTAAAAAAAGGATTTAAAGTTTTTCTTTTTTGAGGATAACTGATATTAAAAAGTATAATAAATTCGTGAGTTCCTTAAATTCTCATCAAAATAAATGCCTCTAGTATTCGATTGTGCGGATTTCCCCCCGTTTTTATTTCGACTCTTCATTTCGGACGTTTAACCTCGAGCCATAGTGAAACTCTGCTCCAATGAAATTCCGTTGATGGAGCTTTTAGAGGGGCTTCCGTGGGCAGCTTGCGTGTGTTTCTGTGGCTGTGTTTGTGTGTGTTACTTGTTGTTATTTGCGGTTTCGGTTTGGTTTTGCTGTAAATAAATTCTTCGAACACCGGATGCATAACTAATCATTGGTTATACGTATGTCTTGTTGCTGGCGCACATAATTGCGTTAAACTCAGAGAACACGCTCGCACATGCACATTCGCACACACACACACACACACACGCACACGAGTATTTGTACTCTTTAAAAACCTCCTTGGCACAACCAACACGTCTGCCGCAATCGCCATCACCATCACCATGGACACCGTATCCGTGTCCGTATCGACAACATCCTGTCTTCATTCGGTCCGGTTTGGACTGTTGTCCAAGCCAACACGCCGCAAATCAATCGAATAGAATGAATTGTAAACGTCACTTTTTATGTACGAGTGGTGGAACGAAGAATCGGACGGACGGTGCGGGGACGAAATCACGTACAAACATCCAATTATTACGGCTGAGGATGATGAAGTTTACAAAGGTAGTGATGGCGATGATCATGTCTATTGTAACGATGTTTCCAAGGATAACGTTCGTAGTGATTGACTCAAGCCCGACGAAAGGGTTCGAAATAATCGTTGTAAATCATGGAAACTGAACAGGGAACCCACACAAAAAGGATGAACTTTGGCAGTATTTCTGAGCATCTATGAAAATTTCAAAACTCATCTATGAAATGGTCTAAATTAAAGAAAAGTAGAATATAACAAAGAAGAAGAAAGAGGTTCAGAGATGGATGTAGTGATGTGTCTATAATGTTGAAAGAGGTTCAGAATAATGTTCAAAAGATAATAATATTGAGAAGGTTTATAAAATTTACTACAGGCTCTAAAAAAGCGATGAAAAAACGTTAGAAAGATCTGCAGAAAATTGTCGAGGAAATAACCAAGATATGATCTGTAATACGATTTAGGAAAATAAGTTACGAAACAAGTCGAAAAGTCTAATAATCTTTCTAGCAAACCGTCGGAAAAACGATACAAAATATTAGAGAAAAATACTGCGGGAAAAATTCCGGGAGGTCTTCAAAATTGTATGAGAGAGGTTTTGGGTTTTGGGACAAGTTGTAGAAAGTATTTTGAAGAGAAAAAACTTTAGACTTCAAAAACACAGCAAGAAAAAGCAAGACTTCGATTTTTATTCTTTTCCTTGTATTATGTCAGTCTAAAAGATCATTTAATTGTTGATAATTAGAAAAACAATTCGATTCTTTGATAATAAAAAATAACAATGTGTTTAGTATTGGTCCTTATTCACTTAGTCGTTTATCCTTTATATTATACCTTAATAAAGGAACCGAAGGAATCCACCGAATAAGGATAAAATTTACAGGAGGAAGAGACAAAATAATCTGAAAAGCGCGAGTTACGTAACACCGCGTATCGACTTCATGATGAAATTTTAAGCAGCAATTAAATGAAAATATATAAAACAAAGCGACGTTCATTCAAATTGATCCACCGAAGAATCAGAGCTGAAATTGAATTTTCAACAAGTGCCTGAAGTTGGCAGTGGTGACTGCGGCTGCGGTTGCGTCTACTGCGGCATGGGCTGAAGTACTACAACAATGAATACCGTTAATTAATATCGTCCGCAAGCCAGAGAACATGACGTTGTCGTTGTTGTTGTTGTTGTTATGGTACCACGTGAATCTCTGAATGCAATGATGTTGCAAAACAAAACAAAGAAACAGTTTTTCAAAAAAATATTCGTTAAACAATGAAAAGGAAGCAGCTAAAGTAAGTGATGAGAAAAGTGAATGAAGGATGGATCAATAATGAGCATTGGGTTGTTGTCGCTTTTGTTGCTGTTGATTTCCCTAAAATAGTGTAATTCCATTCGCATTCGTGGAGTGCATTTATTTATAAATGTGGAAACGTTTCCTGTTCACTAAAAGCATGTTTTGCTTTAGAAGCTGCACTTCCGTTTCCCAGCGGAAGAGGAACTCTCATTCATAAGAGTATCGTGCATGGAATGTATAGTTAATTAAATTGAAAATCATGGCGTTTACACGGTTCGGTATTTTATACCGTTGTTCATCGCTTTTCGGTGAAAATTAATAATTTGCAACCAAACACAAAAAATCGATTTCATTTTTCCACTTTTTGCTAACTCAGTAAAAAAAAAATGTAAATTTTAAAATGTAAAACAAAATAATTAAGAGGAAAAACCAATTGAACCAATGAAATTCTGAATGATTTTTGTTTAGTTGAATTCATCGTGGGATTTGTTTTCGAATTTAATGGATTTTTTAAAGAAAACTTATTAAAAATATTTTATTTTATTATTAGAAATCTTTTTTTTATTTTAAGAATTATTTTTTCATGTTTTTCACTACATTTTGAAACCATAAAACGGAAAGAACTTTTATATTATTGTTGCTTTTTACAAATTATTATCTTAGTTAATAATTTCTTTATGCATTTATTAAAAAAATTATTATTTATTATAAAATTTAATGCTTACAAAAACTTCATCAAGTTTGTTAAAAACCACAACAAAATTAGCTTCTATTTAATGTCAGCGTTATTAATTTTGAGTGAGAGCACAATTGAATTTAATGCATTTTGCTTTTATCTCGAGTAGAAAAGAAATACAACAGCAACAACAACAAAACAATAATGATAACAACAACAACTACTCTATTTTATAAATTTATGAGTTCCGCAAAACCCGCAAAAACCAACCAACCGAGCGAACCACCGACCAGCTCTCAATTCTTCATTTTAATTCAAAATATTTTGATTTATTATTCTAAAATATGCGTTGTCCCTCTCTCTCGGTCTCCCTCTCTGTCCTATTTGTTTCTCTATCTGTATCTCTTTTTCTCTACGATCTCTCTCTTTCACTCAGATGCTTCCTTGTGCACCTTCACACTTCAACATCGACCACCGTCGCTCGTCCTTCGTAGAGTTCAGAGAAAAACATTCGATATCGATTGGATGCTGCACGAAACTGAAGATATTCGGACAAGTTCAGCTTTCTATACGTTCTGTTTTGAGTTCAGTTCTTGTTTTTTTCTCATATATTTTCACAAAATTTAGAATCTGGAGCAGCGATTAACAAAGTCAGCTTTGGATTTATTTAAATTTCGTTTTTCTTTTGGTTTTTAATGTGCTTCATAATTTCGCATCTCTCATAAATTTACATAATTTTATGCATTTCGACGCATTTTCTTAAAGCATTGTTGTCAACGAATTCAATGATTTTTATCTCCTTTGAAAGTTTACAGCTTATAATTTGAAAATACATCATATTGGAAACTGTCTGAAATTCACGGAAATAAACTTATCATTGAAATGTTCTTTCTTTTTACTTTATATACAAATAATCTCAATATTTCAGACCTGTTAGAGACCTGTTAGTAAATTATTAAAGTTTTGAACATTATAAAAATTAAATTAATGTGCAAATTGAACATTGTTGAGGATGAATTTTGTTTGGCCCACGCCCTCTTTGGTGGGCTGGAGTGGGTTGCATTAGTTACCTCCTCGTCTGATGCAAGAAATTCTACTAATTAAAAGTTCCTGATTACGACTTTTGTATTCATTTAAGTTCTGTCTGCAAACGACGAGTCAGCAAAAGAGATTCCTTTTTCAAATCTACGAAACACGAGTATTATTTAAAACATTACTGTTTTCTTGTCCTTGTCAAAGCGTTTGCTGGATGTGTATTTTACTATAACTTCGCCAAAACGTTTTTCATTACTGACATCATCGGATTTTAGTAGATTCCCAGATGGAGTCAATTTACATTTCTAAGCAATCACAATTCTTTTTATTATGATTTTTTGCGTTTCGTTATTTAACTAATGAGCCTTTATTTCAATAATCAATTAATTAAGTCGAGTAACAACGTTTAGAAACGTTTAGAATTAGAAGGGTTTGATGAAGAACAAGTGAATATTTAAAGGATGTTCGAGTTAACGAATTAACGTTAAAGCAAACTTGTATAAAATTCCAATAGCACTTCCCCTAAATTTCCAATATAAGGTCCCAATGTCCCCACTTGAGCACTTCCTTCTAAAGGTTCGCCGTTAAAACTTTTCATCAGAGGTCATTAGAATGTAGGGTTACTCAGATTCGGTCAGTCCGACCTCTTTCTGGTTTCATTGGTTCTTTTATATGATTAACATGTAACATGAATCATGCAGCCTCTATCGGAAGAGTTTTTCTTATTATCATTAGTATTAAAATGTTCCCCAAAACCCGAAAAATTATAAGCTTTATCAACCTCATCAACATATAAAATACTTTGTCTATTTTGTATAAAATTATAATAAAATCAAAATTCATTGAGAAATTTCGAGCATTTCCGGAAATTATTCAGTTTATATTTACAAGTTTGTAAACATAAAATAATCTCGTCAACTAATCAAATCTTACGGTTTAGCATCTTCGTACCGTAATTGAAGTGAAGCTTTTGTAGAGTATTAAAATACAACAAGAAGATGCTATCAACATTTTTAAAATTTTTTAACTAGAAAATTCTCGAAATTCTCGAAATCCAAAAAATTTCTCACAACTTAATTAAAATTCAATGTATGCAGAGAGTTGAAGTTGCTTCGATCCATTTTAAAACATGTCAAGGAATAAAAAAAAAAAGAAAAATTCCATTCCTTAGAATCCGGGTGAGAAATTAAATTCAAATGAGTTCCGTGATGATAGACGCAACCGTATTGTTTGCTATGAATTGATATTAAGTATTAAGATGCACATCAAAGAGAAGTGGAGAAGAAGAAGAATAAATAGAAAAGAGGAAGAAGAGAAGGAAGTGCTGAACAAATATTTTGTGTTGTTGATTTTGCACACGTTCAACTGTGAATTGAGGGAATTCCTTATTCAAATATTAAGCTTTCCTTCCCATCATCTGCCTTCGCTTCCTTTACCTTTCCTCGCTTCCCTTCCCTTCCCATGCCTTTCCTTCCCTTTCCTTCCCTTTCCTTCCCTTTCAAGCTTTCATCGTTTCCTTCTCCTCAAGACAATCAAAAGCGGTCTAATTGTCGTTCATGCAACGCTTTAACTTGGTTGCTGTACGCTTGAACTACTATCGGCTTGTTGAATATGTTTGTATGAATAGTTGTTGGATAGGGCAGGGAGGGAGGAAGGGGAAAGGCGGATGGATTGAGATGAATGAAGGTAGGAATGTTTAGTAGTACATACCACATATTTTAAGGATCGAACCTGGGAAGGTGCACAGGTGCACTCGTACAAAGATTATGTTTTTAGAGAAGTATTTCTTGATGAGTCCTCACTATAAAAATGGCGATGATAGTGATGATGGTGATGGATAAAAAAACGACACTCTACACTGGGAGAAATAAAATACTCTAAACAAACTCTTATTTCTTCCTTCTTTCAGTAGCATAAACAATTAACTGTATTGATAAAAGTAAAGCACTTCATTGAAGGCTATTAAGTCCGATATAAATGAGGTTAAGTTACGTAAATTGGTTCGGTTGGTCCAATGATACTAATGACGCCATTGTGATACAGCAAGGAACATCCTCCTCCAGTCCTCACACTGCCTTGAAAAATATTTAGTTCTAAAGTATGTAAAGATAAATTACAATGTTATAGTAGTCACTTGAGTAAAATGTTCTACTTATCTACATTTAATGCAAGGCTTTTGTAGAACCTTTTTAAGGATTTAGTCTATGCACGAACAATTTTTTATAATTTGAAATTTCTGTACAGATCTCAAATGCTACATGAGAATGAGATGTGGATGTGACTCGCTTTGTCAGTTACTTTCTTTATACGTAAGATGAAACGCTCTTTACAATATTCGACAAAAATCTAGGCGATAATTTATGCTGTATGCTTAACAGTGATTTGCGATATGCAACAGGACTCAACTGTTGGAAACACTGTCTGTTAGCACAATAGAAATAATCGCAAAGATTTTCGATAAAGGTAATTAATGATTCCACAGTCATGGCGACGACAATGATGAAGATGATCATGTTGCATATGATGTTATTTAACTAAATAAATAGTACAAAATAATCAGATTTAACAGAAAGTAGTTCAACAGAAAATGTTATTTAATACAAGAGAATTCAATTTCTTAGTGTAGTTATGATGATGATGACGATGGAGAGGATTTAAAAAAAATGAGCATTTTACTGATTACTATAATGGAGACAATGATGATGATGATGATGGCGAATGTTGACTTGATGAACTGCTTAATGATGGTGATGATGTTCTTAGTGATAATAATATTCATATGTATATAAGTTGTTGCCGAACGACCTGCTTTCTGAGTCGTTTATAATATCGTTTTGTCGTTTATGATAACGATTTGGGTGAAGATGCTGACGAAATATCGTAACAATAGTCACATAGATGATGATTTTGAAATTAACATTAAAATGACTTTCTAATCATGCATTCGCGACTGATGCAAAATAACTCATTAGATGTTGTTTGAAATATTATCTTCTGTTGATAGAAAACCGTTTATGGAATCATCATTAAATTTCATTCAAAGAGAAACGCGACATTCAACACACAAATAATAAAATAATAAAATGATAAAATGACAAAAGTACGACTTTTACGACTTTAAAACTTTAATGAAGCAGTCAGACGGGTACTCAGACTATCCTGTCTCTCTTTCTCCTTCTGCGAGGTTTGTTGTCTGCTCCTTTTAATGGTTTATTAATTGAAACTTCCACCACGAAAAGCTGACCACAATCAGTGTTGCTTATTTAGCATTGCTACAAATTGCCACACTCTGTCAACAACAATAACAACAAAAACAGCTGTTCAAACAACTCTCGGAAGCACTTGTTCGCCAATAATTCGCCCCACTCAATCATCCACTTCGAGGGAAGACAACGAATCAATCTATCACCCTACCAAGAGAAAGATAAAATGAGAGAGAGAGAGACGGGGTTAGAGAGACAGCGAAAGAGAGAGTGAGATGAAGATAGAGAGATGACGGAACATAGAGAACTCCCTCTCGTGTCGCTCAGAATGAGCTAACGTGACACTTCGGAATTCCGGTCGGTCAATCGTTCGGTCGGTTCGCCGGATCAAACTCTGGATTGACTACACAACTTATCGTGTATGCGGCGAGAGGCTTCCGAACCGAAATCCGTTTTGCTTCATCACCTTCAGTTGTGGGCTCAGGTGCAAAAGCAACCACAACAACAATGCAGCGATTCGAATTGAAGTTGCATGATGAGGTTGAATTGATCGCTGAATAATTGGCTTCAGCTCTGAATAACAATATAAACAAGCTGCTTCCCTGAGCTTCACCCCACGCGATGGTTGCTTGTTTCTGATCGGAAAGTGGTTGATGGTCCGGGGGGTGGGTGGAGGGTGAGGAGTTGTTGGCGCATTGTTTTCAGTTCTCAGGCTGTGTCGACGTGAGTATCTTCGAGCTGTTGGATCCATATTCGATCCTATTGTTTTGTTGTTGTTGCTATGCTTCCATAAGTGTCTATATCTGTCTGCTGAGGAAATAACTATACAATCTTAAGAAACACAGATAAAAGACCTAATTTTCTTTACTTAGGTAGATGAAACTCTTGAACGTTGCTCGTTCTTCGGGAGTTGAAGCTCGTAGAAGCTCAGAATCATGTCAATCAGTTGATCATTAGTAACTATCGACTCTCCGTACAGACTTTCTTCCATTGATGAAGAACGCTTTAAAGTGTGAGACAGAAACTAAATCTGAAGCACGACGTTCTTCACGTTAGAAGAAATTCACGAGATGACGGATGCATACGATTGCCAATTAAGTAAATCCTAATGATTTTGTCCTCAAATCAATTTAATCAATCAACCAATCAAAAAGTTTTGAAAATTCAATCTTCGCAAAAGGAAAGAACATGAAACTAGAAGCTCTCAATCTCTCGCATTATCTCTCTGGGTCTCACACACTCTCTCTCTCTCTCGCAAAGAAGCATATAATTTGAAGCGATAAATAGAGAATATCCTATCGTTCCGTTTCGCCCCTTCCCTTTCTTTCGTCCTTTCACTTCTCTTTTTCATTTCTTTCATTTTGTGCTGGAAACTTTTATGCAGGAGCTTCGCTTTTGTTCTCTTCTAATCGACTTAACTGCTTCGACACACAACTTAAAGGACTTAAGAGTATTACACCCACACATACGCCCATACACACACACACACACACACACACACACACACACACACACACAGATATGAACATTAAGGGAATAAACACATAAACACACACGCACATCCTCCCGATATCCTTCGAGGAAGCCTTTTATCGGAAGTCAATAAATAAATATAAACAGACGGTTTTTCACAACCCGCTATTTGCGGGATTTTCTTGTGCTGCACGGATTCGATTTTATTGTGGAAATCCGAAGCTCAACATTTCGAGCTTGCTTCAGATTATTAAAGTGAAAAAGAACTTTCCTGATTAAAGACTAAGAGTTTTTCGCAAGATTTTTAATCAAGAAATCATCAATTCGTCATGATTGAGAGTGAAACCTTTTTGCAGTATTTACGAATATTATTTTAGACGAATGAAATGAAGTGAATGAATTTGTATTTAAATACTTTCGAGATTCAAGTTGAAAAAACGTTCGAAAAATTTTATCGATAGATTTTTCCTTTCTTTTAATGATTTCTAATGATTTCGTTCTTTTCTTAGATTTAAAAAATGATCGATAGACACTTTCTACATTTCTATTTTATTAAAAGTTTGTTAGAATTAAGTATTTCGATAACTTTTCGAATTGCGATGTATCGAATTTCGGAGTTTGGAGGTTTTTTCATCATCATGGTCATATTTTTTCGAATGTTCATTTGCTCATTCTTCAAACATTTCTAGGGTATTTTCTTAGATTGGATACAAAAAGGTTCTCCACTGTAATTAGTAGGTGTCATTTCGTTCCCTCTCCCCACTGTAATTTTCCACCCACTGTTCCAAAGTATACTCGATGAATTGCTGCATCCACTCGAATTCATTCTTTGTGTTTTCATTAAATCATTTATTCAAATTTCATTAAATCAAATTAACCCGTTGCTCCTGCTTCTGTTTTTACTACTCTACTCTCTCTTTGCTCTCCCTCTCTCTCCCCTCATTAATTTCTCGTTTCCCACTCATTCTTAATGACCTGTGGCATTCTAATTTAGATTCCGAAATCAAATATGCGGACATAATCGAATTGCGTAAATTGCTGCTGGACTCGGGACCTTAAGATTCTTGCAGACTTGCATTGCTTGATTCTCCGCAGAAGTGGATCGAATCTGCTGTCTACTTTTATGCGAGTATACAGCATTATCCGCGTATGCTCATCATGGTTCATTAATAATTGCATCTTCGTCCTCTGTCCCTCATCCCCGGGCGCCATTCGTCCGGTCGTTTACAGACCATAAAGGTAAGTACCTGGATGCGTACCACGACCACATTCACGGCAGTCAAGTACGTTTTTAATTAGCCAGCTTTTAATTTGTGTTGCACTCTTTACGTTTCCCCTCCTTCCTTTTCCGCTCCCACTCCTCACTCCCTACTTTTCTCCTACTTTTCCATTCCAGATTGTAAATCAAATAAGTTTGGTTCCCTTTGTTATTTTCTCCCTTCCTTCTTTCTGTCAATCTTTCGGGCTTTTGAGGAGGACGTTGATTGTTTAAATCGTTATTGTTAACCGATTAAAGACTGGAAGCGGCTTTTTAAAAAACTATTCGACCATTTTAATCAAACACCCCAACGTTTTTATGACGCCTTCTTTCTTTTTCTGTTTTTTTTTCAATTTCTGTTTCCAGCACTTTTAATTTTGTTTCTTGCAGAACTCTTTTTTCAAACGTTTTATTTTCTGTTCATTTTGTTGCACTATATTTTTTAATAAGAGCGTTGAAATGAGTGATTATAAAATCAGTGAATCGTAATTAACGGATGTTCTGTAGCATTTATTGATGCGTCTACGGTGAGGGTTTGCTTGGCGGCTGGGGGGTTGGGCTGGAGGGTATTAAGAGCTACTCAACTACAACCGCCTCATTCAATAAACCACATAGTTGTTGTTTTGTTGTCGTGTTATAGTTTTTGTTGTTGTTGTTGACGCCCCACTCTGCTCGATTGTGAAGCGGTGATGCGTTGCTGCGAAAATCGTGCTTCAAAGGATGTCAAATTTGTGGCACTTTTGTTATCATCGTTTTTTTTTCTTTAGCAGTAATTTTTTGCGAATCAAAGAACAACAAATCAATCGAAAGCCTTCAGAAACTTCTCACGTTCCGATTACTTATTCGCCTCAGTTTCTATGATGATGATTACGACGATTATGATGTTCTTGATAACTTAAAGAGCCTATTTAAAGAGCTCATCATCACTTTGACATAAAATTACATCCGAAATCATAGATTGTCATTGTGTCGACAAACGAGTGATTAGCAAACAAAAGAATGAATTTTACAGAGTTTCGCTAGAATCTCATCTAGAATATAAATAATGACATATAGTTGCATAATAATTGTAAAAGTTGACAAATAATGCATAAGTTTGTAGAGAGAAGAAGAAGAAGAAGCAGAAGGGGGCGACCCTAACAACTGTAACGACTCTCTACAACACCGTTATTTTTGTTTTTAATTCGTTTTTTCTTTAATTGTTTTTTCTGGAGTTCTCTTTCCATTTGTTCTTTCGGTTCCTATGTTTATAACTTTTTTCTCTGATATTTTTAGTCTGCATCATTTAAATAAATTGGGAAAAAGCAAAGAATAGTTTGTCTATTTTGAAAAACAATATGAAAGGAAATTAAAGTTGTAATTAAAAGTTGTAAAAGAAATAATAATATAAAAAATCGAATTCATGGTTAATCAGTTTTTATTTCAAATGATTGTATTGTAGTTTACTTCAATTTAGTTGCATTATATTGAAAATATATTTAATTCAACTATAAAACTTCCTCTTCTTTATTCTAGTTTTTTATTATAAATATTTAGATATATTATTGTAATGGTTTTCTTCTATTTTGTTAGTTCATTAAAGAAATCATTTCATCAGCAGCAACAGGAGTATAGAAGAAGAAGAAGAAGAAGAAGAAGAAGAAGAAGAAGAAGAAGAAGAGGAGCTGCTTTGATGTAGTGCAGCGAACCACATGTTGCGGGTTGCAAATTTTAGCGCTTGAAATACGAGTTCCTCCAATTAAGTTGATTGCTTTAATTAGTTAAACGCTGGCTGCAGCTATTTTTTGTATCTTTTTTAATCGCTGTTTCTAGTAGATGCCAAAATAATTGAAAAAAAGGGACAAGAAATGACCATGAAGAAATAAACAAGTGTCTATACAATAAAATATAAAATAATAAATAAAATGTAAAAATAGAAAGTAAGAAAAGTAAGAAATATTAAATTATTTTTGGGATGTATTGGATATGATAACCAGCTACAACAGTGATGATTAATTTTGTGATTATTAAATTATGATGATTAGTTTTAAGTGTTTTATGGGGAATTTCTCACCACGTCTCATCCACGCTTTTATGCACTCGCTGCTCTCTGCCATCATACAACAACGCGCAGAGGCGACGCTCAGATGCAGTCGCCGAAGTCGAAACACGTGGTTTTCATAGCTTATCACTTCTTCTTATCAGTGGCTGTTGTTGTTGTTGCTATTGTTATTTATGTTGATGTTTTTACTGCGGTTCTGGCACAAAAGAGAGAGAGAGTAATCCGGTGAAAGTCTTCTCTCGTGGTAAGTTTTGCACTAGAGAAAGTACACTTTTAGGCGCATGCACTGGAATTCTATGTTTTGTTGGCTAGTGCAACTCTAAAGTGGACCCTTAAAAGATACTCAGCTACGTTAAAAACTTTCATATCCAATCGGTTTGTTTTCGCGGTTGGTTCAAGAAACGATGAATGTTTTATGCCGTAGATTTAATCGTTGATATTCAATTAAAAGAATAAAGTTTACCCCTTAAAAAAAATATACCGATAAAAACAATTTGTTAAATTTTTAAAAATGTTACAAATTTAATTGTAAATAATTTTAAAATTTCATTCATAAAATTTAAAAACTTCTAATGATAAAATTTTCATAATATATTCAAAACTGCTTGCTTAAATATTTTATAATAAAACTGAGGTTTTTAAACTTTTCTTTAAAAAAACTAAAATTTTAAAAGTTGTAAATTAAACTCAGAAAAAAACATTTTTAAAAAGAAACCAGCTGATGGCTCAGCCTATAGCATAAAAACTAACAAATTTTACATATTAAAGACCTAAGAAGCGGCTTAAATTTGTTATCAATGGAAAACATAGAATTCTTGCAAACAAATGTACCCTCTCTTTTCGCTCTCTCTGCGCTCCCCTCCAAATTCCTCTCTTTGTATCCATCTCCTTTCTCCTCCTCTTCGCAAACGGTTGTATTTGTAGAAACGAGTCCAAAAGAGGTTACTTAATCTGTATTTAGTCTGGATTACGACGGAAAGTCAGTCACTGGAGCATTTTTCGTCTGCGTCCCACAGACACAGAAACGAACGATAGTGAGTGAAATCTCACCACAGGTGGCAAGAAACTCGCATCGCTCTGTGGTGAATTTGAGTGACAGTGTTGTGGGTGTGCGAAATGGGTTTCCTTTTTGCCAAATATACTTCACGGACGCTTCTCGGAATCCAGTCAGTCAGTCGAAGATGGAGCCGCCAAAAGGTTGAACGTTTCAAACGGTAACGGTAACGGTAAATCCAAAAGTCCAAAATCCACAACAAATAAATAAAAAAAAAATCACTGAAGTGATTAAATTTTTCTGCAAATTCTTAATGTTATATAAGTAAAGCTTCCGCAAAATTCTGATGAAGTGAAGCAACAACAAAAACAAAAACAAAAAAATAAGAAATAAAAAAAAAATTTACTTTGAAATTCTTTAAAAACATGTTAATAAAAACTTAGATTTGCAATTCTATACAAAATGAGGAAAACAGGAAAATGTGAAATTTAGAAAAAAGAATAAAACTGGAAAAAATTAAAGTTTTGTTTTAATCTGTGTACATAATAAAATAACATAAGAGATTTTATTTGTAATAAAAAAGTGAACATTTTAATATATTAATTTACTTTACAATAATAAAATATTGTGGAAAAAAATTATTTGAAAAAGAAAATTATTCCCTTGGGAAAAAAAATTATAATAATAACAATGATATCTGAGATATAATATAACATAACAAAATAGTATTATAAGTAAATACAAATTATAATGAGTCAACTTATTTATTAAAGTCTTAAGTACCTAAAGAAGCAGAACTATTAAAGTAAATGAATTGTATTTGAAAGGAGCTTAAAATTGGATTTAAAGAACCTCAAAAACTGGTAAATAAATATTTCTGACAAAATCAAACGCATTAAATTAAATATTAGTTAAGTTTAAGAACTTTAACGTAGAGCTTCAGCTAACCTTAAATAAGGATTCCTTTCATTTTTTCCTGATGCCCAAACAACGATAAACATATTAGCTGTGTACTAGAGCGTAGTATTAAAGTTTCGGTATCTGTGGTAACGTTCGTCCTTGTATTCCTTTCTATATAAACACATCGAAAAATGATGCTTCAAAGTTTTATTTAATGTAGCAAACAAACAAAAATCGGCGATGATTTTCCAAGCATTTCTAAGTTTCAGAAACTTGTTGATACCTTCTTCGTATTATTCTTTTATTCTATTTAATCTCTCTGTCTTTATCAGTGATTGAAGATGTCTCTCCCTTTTCTGGTTATTCGTTCCTCCTCCCACACCCACCACACACACACAAAAGTATTGCCCACGCTCCATCCTCGCCTTGAGTGAGTATCTGTTTACTATGAAGCACACATTCGAAGTTGTTTCTCACTCTCATTAATTAAATTACATCAACGAATCCATAATAAAGTTTCTCTTTTCTGATCTGCTCCCGGAGGTGATTCGTTATGGATATCTTGGGTTAAGGCATGAGACTGTGTGGCCTCCAAGAGGTCGCTCTATGATGTGGATATATTATATTGATACTACTTATAAAAAGAAATTAACAATGTATCACTTCATTAATTTCATCATTTCATTAATTTCGTTGATTAGGAATAAAAATCCAATACTTAATTAGTAACATCGTGTAATGAAAAATAAAAGTAAATATCACAGAACTTAATTCATTAAATCTAATCCATCATTCGCAGCAGTTCAGTGGAAAAAATTTACTTGAAATAATTGGCTAAAAATAGTATCAGTAAAAAGAAATCAGTACAAAATAAAATTAGTCCATCTTTCTTCTTCTTCCTCTCAGCCCTGTCTAAAGACTCCCAAATCGTCTTTAAATTCTAGTCCTTGTTCAAAAATCTAGCCTTCAATTGAGACCTTTTTATATAGAAATCTTATTACATGATTCCGACAAACTGATTCCTTAAATTTTGTTTCGTTTAATTTATGATATTACATCTTTAGTATGTATTTCAAGGACTCTCTCATAAAGTTTCGCACGGGCCGAGCCATTCTGTTTAACACGACCAAGCTTATCCTCGTGAAAACCAACCACTTTTTCTTAAGCTAGATAGAGAACAGCAACAATTAATGATTTCAAGCAATAACTTTATTCCTTGGTTTACAAGTCGAATCTCGTTCTTTGCATTTTCCTTTCTACATTCTACACTATTCAAGGAACATAATAAATGACAGCCAACCATACATACATGGATGCTTTTTTAATTCAATTAAGGAAGTGTTCAAAAACGTTAAGTAGTAAAAGTAACAAATAAAGTGAGAAGGTAGTATAAGTGCGAAGTACTGTAGTAAAGTTATACTAAATGAAATAAGACAAAAGTTGGAATGGGTTCCCGTTACAACCGTTATTAATATTTCTAAGAATATTCAACATCAAAATTTAATAGAATATGAAATATATACATAAGTATATATAAAGAATATTAAATTTGTATTTGAACAGAAAACAACAATTCCGAATCTTGTGAATGAATATCTCATGTTTAAACTTCTACAAGTGCTGATTATTTTATTCTTGTCTCTTATAAAGATTCTGTAAAATCCGTATCGTAAAATCGTTATTTGCATTTTTTTTAGTGACCTGATCTAAATTAAAACTCAGTGCTCAGTACTCAGTACTCAATCTAAAGTAGAGTAGCTTCGCAAAGTAGAAAAAAATAAGCGCATTAAAATTAAAACGAATGCAAAATAAAATAAAATTCAATTAAATTGAAAAGAGTTCCAATGCTTAAATACTGTATAATTGGATTTTCTGCTAGATGTGTATTTATTTAAAAGTATGTTAAAAACTTCTAATTTCCATTTACTTAAAACATATACACATACACACACATACATAGGGTGGTCCTTACAAATGCAACAGAGAAAGACACAAACACAGAGTGAGAGAGAGAGAGAAGAAAGAGTTGCTTGTGTGTACCGTCTGATTCAACCTCTGAACGAAACTTTAAACAAATAAAGTAACAAAATTGGGATAAAAGAAAAGAAACAAAAAATACTACAAACAGTATTTTTTAATTGTGTACTTCATTCCAATAATGTTATTGTTTTTATTGTTGTTATTGTTAAAGAATGTTGTACATAAATGAAATGAAATTCAAATTTGTCGCCGTTTCTTAATAAAAAATTATAATAAAAATTATATCAATATTAAGACATGATTTAATTCAATTCAATTTTCAATCAATTCCAAGATTTTTATTTGAAAAACTTGAATGTAATTGAAAATGAATTTTATTAGAGCTCCTATATTGAAGACATAACAAATCATCATTAATAATAAAAAAATATGTAAAAATAATAATATATAAAAATATTAAAAACACAGATCTTAAAAAAATGTGGGAAAAATTTCAGAAAAACTCATAGAAAATGTTTATTTTCTTATTTTAAGTTTTATTAATAAAAATTGATTTAGAGAATAGTTTTAATAGAATAACTACTCGTCTTATGATTCATATTTTTTGTATTTCAGTAATAAAAACCGCAGAACTTTTATCAATTTGAAACGGTAAAATTTTCCTCCTTTTCAGCAAAATAAAAATACAGACACACTACAAACTTTTGCAATTTTAGAAGGAAAACCCATCAAAATTGTTATTTAATCTTTTATTCCTGATATTTAGATTTAAGAACAACAAACAATAAATACACAGAACAGCTAACTAAATGAAAAGCAACAATAATAAAGAGACAGTAATCAACAAACGAATGAACTAATAAAAACAATGACAGCTGTAACAACAACAATAACAACAACAGCAATAACTAACAATAGTTTCGTCCCAAACAATTTAAAATAATTGATAAAATTTGATGTTGATTAAAGTTGGGCACCATTTTAGTCAACGTCAACTTTTAATTTGAACAACTTTTTTGTGGAAAAGAAGTCAATTGTTGTTGTTGTTGTTGTTGTTGTTATCCTTTCGTTTTCGTTATTGTGGTCTCGTTGTTGTTGTCGTTGTTTTTGTTGCTTTTTGTTTCTATTTTTTGTGCTATTGCGTTCATCGTTATTCTCATTTTATTTCACTCATTTTGAAATAGATTTTAATTTAATTTGCTAAATATATTTAATTCCGAAAATTGTCACCGCGGTCAGAGACCATTTTCCCCGTTATGTAGTCCGTTATTTTCACAATAAAATAAATATTCTTCTTTCCTTTAAAGTTACTAAATTAATTGAAAGCTTTTGCGATTCTTCTGTTAACGTTTTTTATCCTTAGATTTTTAGAATTATTTGAATATTGCAATGTTTTACGTTTAAGTAACGACTTTTGGCTTGAGTTAGTTTAGTCAAAAGCTGAAGTTCCTAAAAACGGGGAGTTCAACATAAAAAGGGAAGGGAATATTTCAGTTAAAGAAAAATTACGGGACACAACAATAAACATTTCTTAAAGCCAAAAGGATTAAATATAAAAACAATAATAATTATGATTAATCAATCAATTAATTATTATGCTATAATTTATTCGATTTAAATACTTCTTATTTACTGTTTATGGTTTTTATTAAATGGAATATTTTTTATTGGTATTTTTTACAAAGAGTTTTTGAACTGAAATTTATTTATTGTCACTCAATGCAAATACAATACAAACACAAAAAAAGAAAATATAATAAATGTCCCTTTTACTTCACCTTTTACCTTTTTATCTTTCTTTTGTTTTAAACAATAGATGAAAAATTGAATTAAATTGTTGTTTGTTTTCCATTATGTTTTGATTGATGTAAAAGCAACAATCATTTGTTTTTCGATTGATGTAAAAAACAACATCGGAGCGTTTTGTTTGCTTATTTGTTGTTGTTTTTGGCGTTTTTCCTGCTTTTATTAAAGAAAAACATTTAACTACATATTTTTTTTGTTTTCTAGAGAGAGAGAAGGAGAGTTCTTGTGTTGTTGTTATTTGAAAGTGAAAAAGAAAGTTAAATGGGAACTATATTCAAATTTAAGTAGTTTTCGATTTCATTTTATGTGAGACAAAAATAATACTATAGCATTTATAAACAGAGGGAGAGAGAAAAGAGAAAGAGGAAGGGAGAGAGAGAGAGTGAAATTGATTTATTTTTCTGAACATATTTTCTGATAGCAACAGAGTTAATTTTGACAGAAGCCATTAAATAATCGTTGTAATAAAATGTACACGTTACGAGGCATCATATCACGCATACAGGCACCATATCTGAACCAAACTAGGAATACAGGGTGCGTAATATGGTGTTCGTTTAGCACTACGCCACTAAATGAATGTACGCCTGGGATTAAAAGCCTTTCTACTCATACGAACACTATTTTTGCTAAAGTATGCATGAGAGTGTGAAAGAGGAAGAGGAAGATATGAAGGGAGGGAGGGAGAGTGAGGGACATCCTACCAGAGCGAATCCTACATCAGATAGAACAGCGGTCACTGGTCAATCCTCTTCGATGAATGGTGTTGTTTTTGCTGGCTTTTGCCGTTTATTATTGTTTGTGACCGTGTATGTGATTGTTGTTTGTTGTTGTATTTATTAAATTGTTGTATTTGCCCTGCAGCAGTGTTTATGTTTATCGTTTATCTGTTTTTACTTGAGCATCAGAACTACATTCGCAGTTACGTTGGTGTAATGAATGGTTTTTGTATAGAAGGATAGCAATTAATTTTAAGATCCTGTAGCATATTTTTAGGCTCATCGTTTCTAGTCTGGATTCCAAAATTCAGGATAATAAATTCAGGGTGACAGTTTTAAGATATTTAAAGAGTATTCGGAGTACTTGGGAGCTAATAAAATTATTATTGCTTAATATGTGTGTCTTAATTGCTGGTTGTTTAGTGCCATGAGTTTACTTAGTTCAAAGATAACTCTTAAATAATATTAATTTTATACTTTTTCATTTAAACAATCAATAAATAAGCTCCTACATGAGTTCATTCTGTTCATTATTCATTCCAGTTCGTTATCATGATCATATCAAAAAACATCTGACATCATTAATTCCTTCAAATAAATCAAATCATTTCAACAGTTTGCAGTTTTTTGCTTTTGTAACTGAGTCAAATTTCTTAGGAGATTTCCACAATTTGTCTATAAAAGTGTTTGACATGACATGACATCGCATTCCGAGTCTACGAGGATTGTTTTGAGATGATTCAGCTTCAGCAGTGGCGCATTCAGAAGTACGTAGTTCCAGTAATGATCATTAAATCACGTTGATTCCGTGAGCCACATTTTTGCAACTTTTCCAATTTATTTTCTAACCTGCAAAGTTGTACAAATAAAGATACAGATAGATAAACGTAGTCTAGGATCGTTTTTCTTTTTCATGGAGCCAAGACAGTGATGACTCTTAAGATGACTTAAAAAAGTCATCAAAGTCATCCAACTTGTTTCACTTGACAGCGATGACAGCTGAGCGCAGAGTTGTTTTTTATGCCGTTCATTTTTTCGCACTGCGTTTCTTTCCATTTTATTTCTTTTGCTGTTCTGTCACTTGTTTGTAAGCTGGAGAAAATGAGTTTTTAAAAGTTAATGTAAAAAAAAGTTGATGATATGTAATGACTTTTATCGCTATTTCATTATTTATTAATTCCTTTTTCAATGATCTACTTTTATGGTTATACTTTAAATTCTTTGACGAAAATTGAAATTCTTTAATTTGTATAGTATATCAAATACTTAGTTTGCATAATTTTATCATTTATGGTTTCCTATGTACTTATGTATACAATACATATTTTCACATGTACATTATTTGCTATTGTATAAAACTATAAAATATATTTATTAAGTTTTTTGTATATTAGTTCTTTCTACTCTTTTAGAAGTGTTTTCATTAATTTATTCCATTCCACATAATTTTTTTTCAATAATAATTCAGTGAAAACGCTTGGTTTTGTTGTTGCGTTTTACTGCCATCCTTTTTGTTCCCTTTTTATACCTTCTCTGATTGATTGAAATTCTGACGTATTTGAGGTATTTATAATATTTTTTCTTCCATTATTTTCTGATATTCTTGCCGTTTTCCTCCCTTCCGTCCTTCATATTTTGTATTGAGCATGTATGGATATATACAATTTTTTCATTATAAAAATTGACCCTTCGCTTTCCTTTTTTGCATAAGTCTTTCTTGTTGTTTTAACAATTTTTTCAGATCTTCTGATGGCAAGTAAAAATATTTTCCCACTGATATTCTTGCTATAATATTATATTTTCTTTATCCTATCAAGGAATCGAATAGAGAAGTGATGTTTTATCGAGTTGGCTGGTATTGATGCAGAGAAAAAGAAGATGAAGAGGAAGAATAGAAGAAGAGTTTCCGTTGTTTCGTAAATGATGATGAATTCTGCTTTTTATTGCCTGGAGTTAAATTAATTTTTAAAAATGAGAGAAACCAGTAAAATATGAATAAAAGTTGTTCATGTGAAACTACATAAAAAGAAAAATCGAACGAAAAAGAATGTATTGCATACAAAAAATATACAAAGTAAAAGGAAAATAAAACCATTATATTTCACAAAATATGAAATGGAGAACTATTATAATGAAAATGATTTAATCTTCACTTAAATGTTATAATAAAAGATCACTAAAATTATAATACATTGTAGAGAAGTATTGATCACATCAATATCAAATATCATCGCAACAAAAAGAGAAGGAATAACATGAAATAATCTTCAGATATGATAAAATTTGTCAACAAAAGACAGAAAGAATGTAAAACAAGAAGCATCTGAAGCTTCATTAAACTTTGACATGACTTTAGTACAAATTTAATAAATTAAATTACACCAAAAATCATAACGGAAATATATTTCGTAAGCTAAAAAAATCTGATGTGCGTCTGATTTGATTTTCGGAAAAGCATCTGAAGTACCATCATTTTAATGATCGTTGAATACAACAAAAGTGCTTGCCTGGTTGTCGTTGTTGTTGCTTGCATTTTTTGCACTCTACACCTGACCTGATTTTTTTAACGCTGGAAGCGTGCTTCGTAGACATCGTAGAAAACATGCAAAATAAACCATGAATTGTTTCGTTGCATGGAGAACAGAGACGATGACGATGATGAGTGTGCAGAGAGGAGGGAGAAGGGAGGAAGTGGGAGCGACAGTGGAGGAGAGAAGAGAGAGCAGCGGAGAAGAGTTGAGCGCAAGGATTTGTCACTTCAAGAGGCAGAATCTCTGAGATATTGTATAGGTTAACAAGTCATCGTATGTCTGTGTGTGTGTGTGTGTGTTTGCACTTTCAACGATTTGTCGCGTAAATCCTTTGTTCGTATCACTTCACTTCTTCACTTGAGAGCAACAATTTTTCTGACATTTAAGCTGAAGTCATGCGTTCTGAACGCATCATCATCATCAACAGGCACCTCCTCCGCTCATCCTCTCCTCTCCTTCCGACCCGTCCCAATGCAATTCTTTCTCGTTCGTTTTTGTTTGTGCTTTTATGCTGTCGCATTTGTTTTGTATTCGTTTCTATTTATAAAGTATCGTGAATTTGTGAATATTTTTTATGCGACTGAAAGCTTCTGCGGTTATCTTGAGCGAAAGGAGAAAAAGCGACAACAAAATACAGCGATGATGTCCTCCATTCTTTCTGGCACTTGATGATTTAAGGACTTGTTCACAATTGCACACGAAACACGCACGTTCACACATTCAGAGATTCCGCTAAATTCTGTGCATCGCTGTTGCTGCACGCACACACACACACATTTACACAATACATACATACATATAGACGTACGAATGATGAGTTTAGTAATGCGAAGAGCAAACAATCACTGCAACAACAACGAACACAACAACGACAATAATAATAATAACAAGAATCATAGAAAACGCTTCACAATGAATCGCTCGAAACTCAACAACAACGAAAACGAGAGTATAAATAATGAAAAATCATCTGAAGGACGATTTGTTTTTATTCACAATGACGACTACGAGGGAGGGGGGGGGAGGGAGCGGTGCAGGGCGGAATGCGATTGAGATGCTTACAGATGATGAATAACCGCCTCGGCTTCGTGCTGAGAGCTCTCGCTGCTCTGGATTGAGTCAACTGAACGTCTGAGGAACCTCCGCTTTTTATTTACTTATTTATTTAAGAGCATCGAACAATATTTGCGACCTCACGATGACGATAAATTTAAAGTGAAAGTGTTGCGAGCGTCAAAACACAGAACGAGGGCAGCTTCTGGATTACTTTTTCTGTTTTCTTATAGAGTTTTTTCAAAATGTTTAAATCTAACAAAGCCACTTTCCGTAATAAAATTGTCCAAGTTCTCAGAGAAAATCAGAGAAGTCGGAGAAAATCTTTTCCTTTAGAAAATTTAAAGAAATTTGAAAGTCTTCCTCGAGTACGTATTTATTAAACCGTAAACGCTTAAAAACGTCTTAGAATTTAATAAAATTTTAACAAAGGAGTTGCTTCGAGAAAAAAAGCCCCAGAAGTTTTAAAGAAGTCAATTGGAAAAACATAAAAATTGAATTTAGTTAAATCTTTATACTTCGCTTGACTAGAAAGAAATTTTTGATAAAAATCACATGCTCTTTAGCATCGCCATCAGATTGTAACTGGGTGGGCAGCAAAGAAGATTATAAGACACAAATTTACTATACAAGGGCATTAATATATATTACGTGCAACACTGCGTATGAGTAACCAACGATTTGTGAATCAATCTTAATTTACGAAAAATCCACTTAATTTTGAAAAAATATTCCAATTAATCATACGATATTCTTATTATATACTCACGTATACAATCTTTTATATACTCATTTGTATACTCATTTATATACTCATTTATACTCATTTGTATACCATTCAATATATTCATTGAATTCTGTACTCAACTCACTAAATGAATGTTTTCTTATATGTGTATCGTCAGTCAGTCATTTATTCAGTCTTGTTATATAGACAAACACGCATATTATCACAATTTTACTTCACTGAGACTCTGAGCAATTAAAAGAAGATAAAAGAAGAAATTTTTTGTGCTTTCCTTATTTTTGTTGGACTATGAATATGAATATTTTATTAAATGTAATTAAATATCCTTTGTTAATTTTCAGAACTTCTCATTTAAAGACGGATCAGTCAGTAGTTGCGCAAAATTGCCAAATTCAAAAGCTGCTGAATTATTTTTAGTTTTCCTGTCTTTATTATTTAAAATCCAGAGATTTACGTAATCCGCAATACAATGTTATGAAAATTCACTGTTTCAATGAAAAAAATTAGTTAATATTTCGTTGAAGAACTTCACAGTTGAATCTGAATTTGAAGTTCTGCTTCAGTGTTTATTTAGTGTAGCTTGAAGAAAAGTTTATGGCATCAGCTGCCAGAAACATCCAAATTTAATTGCCAAAGAACTGCAGAGTGATAAATCAATCCATCGCTCAATCAATCACATGACCCAATCAATTTATCACTCTGCTGTTATGCTAAAAATGTAACATAAAATATGTATTTCGTAGAAATGCTAGACTCTTCCAATTTAAAATAAAAAAAGATACACTCACACACACGCACAGCACATGTGTGTATGTATACATGCATGCACTCAAACAAACACACTCTCCCAGCCAGCTGAGCAAATTGTTGACTTTGTCACTTCGCCGGATCCTGAAACGTGTGCCACTTGTTGACACTTCTTCTCTATGTTCGTGTAGTGGTTTGCGCATGTATGCGTGAACTCGGAGTGGTGATTTTTATTTACCAACACACACACGTACACCACCGACAACTGGACAAACAACTGAATAAACAACTAAAAAAAGTGAAAAGTGACTTAAATTTAACTTCTTCTTTTTTTTAAATGTCGTATTTGGTCCCGAATATTTTCGGCTGCACCCACTTTTTACTACAAATGTTAGTGTTCAAACTTAATCAACGTTGTTTAAATGCAGAGATTTTAGAGATTTCTGTTAATCAATCATTGAATGGTTTATGAATTTGTACATAAATAAATGCGTAGCTAAATAAGCATATAAATGAGTATATAAGTTAGTGTATAAGTGAGCATATAAGTGAGTTTATATATTAGAATATAAAAAATTCACTCTTTTAGGATTTTTCGCCATTCGAATTGATGCATCAATCGCTGGTTACTCATACGCAGTGTTGTACGCCATAAAATCTATTTTTCGTATAGTTAATTCGTCTCTTGCAAGCTTTATTGCTGTTTTTCATTCATTCTAATCTGATGGCGACGCTAAGAATTCATGTGATTTTTATAAAAGAAAATCATTCGAAATTCCCCGAAGTATAATGAATTAAATTAAATTTTCCTGCACTTGTTTAAATACTATAAATTTACAAGGATTTTTTCTCGAGATGTCTTCATTGTTAATATTTGATTGAATTCGATGCCATTCTTTGAATCTGTGCTTTTCTCGTGGAATTTGATGACAACGCGAATTTGAACGCAAGAGGATTTCGAGTTCTGCGGTGACAAAAGCTATCACAGCAATGAGAATCACGGCTTGAAAGGATGTTTTATTTGTTGTGGATTTAGTTGACTCTATGATGATGTTTTTCGTCGTGCTGTTGGTTTTGTTCTCGTTTGTCGTATTGACTTTAGAGGGAGAGAGCCGCACAGAGAGCGAATTATTTTTCACAAAATTATTTATTTTGATTTACTTTTGCTGTGATTTACAGCAGCACCAGTAATAATAACAACTATTATAACAACATCATGCTGCATAATTTTAAGTTACTTGCTATTTTCTATCGATTCTTATGAATCAATTAAATGGCTTCCAAAAAGCGTGTAAATTAAATGATTGACACATTTTGCAACTGGTTTATTTTAATATTTTAAAGTGTTTTTCATGTGTGTCACGTTAGTGTGCATGTGTTTATGTATGCGTGTGTATTTAAGTCGCCATGAAATATTTTCTGTCGTCTATAAATTGCAGTTTTTTTTTGCTTTGTGTAAAATAGCTTTATTTATGCATTTTACGTCATCGTGGTTACGTTATGATTTTGTTATGTTGTGAATTGTATCTTGTAAAGTAAAAGAAATTTAATTGAGAAACATGTTTTCTATTCTCGCTGAATCTTTCAAAGTTATCCTAATCCTGTTACTGTGAGAATCATAAAATAATGCAAAAAATGCATCGAATACTTCATTTAATCATTCAATTAATTTTACTCTATTAAGTGTAGCTCAAAAAATACTTTGTTCATGATTTGCTGAATTGTTTCTCGTATTTTCCCAGTGTTATTTTTATTTACGAAAAACTATTCAAGGCTTGAATATAGACTAAGCCAGGAATCATTGAGGCGAGGCTCCAACTTTTTTGGCAATTAAATTCTATACGATTAGATTTCCGTTGCTAAGCATTTAAAATTAAATCAATTGTCTGGTATAAAAACTGGGTTGTTGTCCTCTTTTTAGATTCCGAACTGGTCAATTTTAGTGGCACTCGAATTGACCAAGAGTGAAACTCTTCAATTTTATGGACTGCTGATTTTTATTTATCACGCAAATCAATTTGTGGCCTAAAAGCAACCGAGAATAAACACGAACCGATAAAAAATCGATAGAAAACTTCTTCTGCTTCAATGTTTCTTTTCATATTGTTTTTGTTGTTGTTGTTGTTGTTGTGGGGTTTTTCATGCTTACAGAACTTCGCTGGTCGGCGTTGCTTGCGTGCACGATGATGAGTGTTTCTGTTTCTTTGGTTTTTAGAGCTTTATTGGTGCGGCCTGCGTTTTTCAGATGATTGCGTTGATTTAGTTTTCCTTTTTATGTATTTTGTTGATGTGTGCATTGGTTTTTCTTTAATTTCATTCGTTTTAATTTGTGATTGCTTTGGCTTCATTTTCAAAAATACTGAAGAATGTCAGTAAATGAAGACGCAGTGGGTTAGTTATAATGGGCCTTTTTTCGGTATTTGATTATTTTCTCTTTCGTTGTATTTCAATTTAGTCTGTAAAATTGTGAGATTTTCTTCAAACGTTGTCTAAATAAAAGAGCTTTAAAATGAATTATAGTAAGTTACTTAATTATCAGCCACTCTCTGACTTGTTCTCTTCATAAATACTCATGAGTTGTTTCAGTCACGAATTCTTCTGGTTGCTGTAGGCATGAAACCGGGTCTAAAAAGCCGTTAAATTAAACCTATCAAAAATTAGCCACCATAAGAAATCCACAACCGAAAACAATGAGCTATAAAAGCTAAAAGGCGAATAAATCTGCACCGTTGTGCCACGAGGTGTTCAAAATGTGCGGCTTCCTTACGGAAGTCTTTTTACTCTGTTCTCTGTCATTCCCTTTCTACGTCTTCTTCTTTCTCTTCGTAGACATCCCACTTAAACCCTTCTTCAATGAGCAGAACGTTAATTTTTATTACTTTTCATCAGAAATAAACGAATTTGAATAAATAGTATTTTGAGATAAGGTAATAAAAAAGAGGAATGAAACAGGAGGAGCTTGAGGGGGGGCAACCCAGGGAAAACCCCTGTATTAACCGTCTCTAATGAAACAGTATTCATATCTGTTTATTTACGTAAAAAACGCGTTTCGTTGAGTAGACTCGAGTACGCCAGAAGGATGGACGTTATGGGGCCTCACTTACCTACATATAGTAATTCCTGGAAAAGGTTTTCATCTTGAGATTTGATCTGGCAGCGAGCTATGAATGTCAGTTGGGTGTGGTTCGCCCCTTTTTTCGTTTGTCTTGCAGATCAAGAAGGAATTCGTTCACCATTGAAGCTCTCCCACTCTATCTGGTTCTTTTGAAACGCTTTCCTCTCATGTGAGCAACGAAATGAGATCGTATGCTTCATAGATAAAGTAAGGCACCTTTGTTGTTGTTGTTTTAATTTTCTTCTCTCCCCTGCAGTTGTTAAGGGAACACTTAACAAAACTTATTCTTGTTATTGTTGTTGTTGTTTTGTTATTGTTTAAGTTGATTCTGCTTTTATTTTGTGTTCTTTATAAAGTTCTCAATCTGATTCTATTCTTGTTCCAAGTTTAAAAGATTTCTTGTAGAATTGACGACTACTTGAATACAACAACATTGTGGTGTCTGTTCTCTTTTTGTGAATTTTGTGGTGTGTTGAATTGCTTTTTGACTTTTATTACTGCAGAAAACCACAAACTGCTGTCATCAATACTGACATCGATTGAGTTGCTGCATTCTACAATACAATAAAACTTCATGCGAAAAGCTTCAGAAATAAACACACAGCAGATTTAAAGAATTATTATTTGAAATTTCAATTAGATTGAAATAGCTACATTTTTAATTAAAGTCATAAAAACAAATATAATAAGAAAAATTATCGATTAAATATAAAAAGAAAAGCTGAAGGAATGAGAATAGAAGCTTCACCTATATTAAAGCTTTTAAGCAAGCGAATAATCATGACAAAACAAGTTAAATTCTAATTTAAGGGAGCGAGGAAAGAAAATCTATAAAAGCAATCGTAGGACTGAGTTAGGAAAAGACAGAAACAAAAGAATAACAAACCGGAAAAAGAAAAAGCGAACGAAATCACTTTATCAGTTCAGTGTTCACCGCAAAAACCACTAAAAGAATTTAAGATATAGCAAAATAACAAGAAAGACAACAACAATAATAAGAACAACAACAACACGAAGAAAAACACTCTTGCGTATGTAGATTAAAGATGAAATGAAATGATAAACTGTTGGGGGGGGGAGGAGGAAAGGTTCAGTAGTACCAATATGCTTACGCATAAATATTGTACAATTATAGGGGAATTTTTCGCTTTCGGGAAGGAGAAGAAGAACGCGAGGAAGAACGAGAAAAAGAGGACACGAAGCAAAGAGACGCGACGAATTTCGAAGGGCTTTCAAAGGAGATCAGCGTTGAAAGCGTTGACGTCTCATTTCTGCGTATGAAAAAGTTATGTCAATCAAGTTTTATTTTCGCGCCGGAGGCTGAATATAAAAGCAGGGGAAGAAGAGGTCATGAGAGGTCTCCGCAAAATAAGCCGGAGCAAATGTAGTAAATAAATAAACTTTGTTTTTGTTTTCTATGTTTAATTTCTTAAATAAGCGCCAGTAAAGAAAAAATACTCAGAAATCCTCATACGAACTTCTAAAGAAAAATCAGAGAAACAGCAAGAACAAAGTTGGGAATATTGTATACAAGGCACACAATACTTCTTTACTCTTCGAACACGTGTACAAATGAGAAGATTTCTTTTACCAACAAACAAACAATTCAACGAAAGCAATCCTTGAAATACGCATTCTTAACCACGCAAGCGGATGTCGAAATGAGGATGAAGGAAACACATCTTATTTCCGCATTTCAAGCATAAAGACACACAAATTACAGGAGCAGATAAAAATTCACTAAATTCAGTGATAATAAAATCGTTAATGAAATAGAAAAGGCCACAACAACTACAACAACATCAGCAATAATACGAGAATCAAGTATTCCCAGTGAGGACACACTCGCCAAATAAGAAGTGTAAAGCTCTGTAAAGCATTTCTAAAGTAAGTGTTTCATGGTCATGAGTGTAAATGGAAAAGTGTTCGAATGTGCGCTCTCTATCATTCTCATTCCCATTCTCACTTCCATTCTCATCCTTTAACCCCGTCCCTCTTATTCACCATCCATCAGCATTTATGTATGCAACAAAATTGTTATAAAAATGTATTATAAAATTCTACAACTGATTTCCATATTATAACCACTGGATATTTTGATAGGTTATGTTATGTGGATGAAGTGAGCCACTCCACTTTCCTCTCCCTTTTCCTCTTTATAGTGGCAAACCAGTGGACTACCTCTCCCTCTCTCTCTCTAGCTCTCTCTCTCCCTCTCTCTCTCTCTCTCTCCCTCTCTCTCTCTCTCTCTCTCTCGTTCCAGTGACAGAAGTTTCCTTCCTCTTGTTTCCCGTATTAAATTACAGAACAAATAAAAATAATGACCGTTTAAACTTCAAAAGATGTTTACAATTTGGAGGGCAAGAAATGGGATGGGTAACAGTTTTAGGCATAAAATTCCTACAGATTCGGCTGTCGTCCTTTACAGGGATGCTTGTATTTTATGTCCTTATTACGTCGTTGTTGTTGTTCTTCATCATGCTGCTGGCTGTCATCGGCAGTTCAATCAACCGATAAAAGGGCAGACACCAGCCAATGCTTTAAAGTATTCCTTCCGGCTCTTTCTTCCTCCATCCCTTCATCTCTTCCTCCCATCCTTCCCCTTCCGGTAGACAAAGCTTCGAACTTACAAGCTGGCATTTTTTGTGAAATTTTATACCTAATTTTCGGCGTTGGTATAAAATTCCTCCATCAAAACACGTTCCTTTACTCTCATAACTTACAATTTTGTGCGTGGATCATATTGTGAAGTGAGCTTGAATTGGGAATGGGGGGGTTTCATGGGAGAGGGAGAGTCAATATTTAGTATTTGGATTGCTTTACGATTTCCGATTTCATCACTTCAAACGGATGCGGTTTTTTTTGCATTTCTTTTTTGCAAAGTTTTTCTAATGTGCAAAGTTTATCACTCAATTTAAATGTCGATTCATCTGTGTGTCTGTCTGTCTGTTTATTCGTTGAACTCATGATTTAATGAATCCTCTCATTGCAGTTCAAGGTTTCAGTAGCTTCCGAAACCGCATTCTTCGATTCATTTGTTATTAAATGTATGTATATATGTATATCAAATCACATTCACACACATAATTGTTACTCTATTAGCTCTTCTAATTTAAACGTTTATTCTTTGAACTATAGATTGGTATAGAAATGTTTTCGGTTTTCTGTGTGTACTCTTTTGAAAGCTACACCGACACAAACTCTACTTTGGATTGCTTTTATTTCTCTGTATAACCTCCACTCTACCCTTTCTTCCAAATACAATATTTTACTGCATCAGTTCAAGTATATTCCGAAAGTAGTAGAAGAATTGAGATTATTTCAGCAGTTTTTAGTATCAGTTTTACAAGAATTTATTCAGAATTCTGTGGTTTTCTGTCTGGCAAATTCTAGATTATAGACATTAGATTACAGACATCGTAATTTCTCCATAGATTACAATAACAGTTCGGGTTACATGTGCCACTTAATTGATATTTACTCACTTTTCTTCACCGGTTTACTTTATTTTATCTGAAGTAAGTAAGTCTAATTATTTCTGTTTTCCATTTTCAGTACTTCCTCAGACCTTCTTTCATCGTTACAACTGATGCGAAATGTTTCTGGTAACAATCGTTAAATACTCATACTCAGTCTATAATCAAAATGATGGCGTTGTATAGAAGTAAGAGAAAAAAGAAAGAATAACAACAAACAGAACAACAACATACATTAGAGAATTTTTCCAAGCAACTCAGAACCAACACAAAAACATCGCAACTTCAACAAGCAACAATGCACCGCACACGAATCCAGAACATCGACGTTGATAGTGAGAACAGCGAAAAACCCCACATCAAAGACCACAAACCCAACAACAACAACAGCAATAATAAGGACAACATTAAAGGCAATAATTACAATAACAACCAGAGCAACATCCGTAGCCACAAAAGCAATGATCCGAACCCGAACAAACATCCGATATCCATCTTGCATTTGCTGCTGGCGGCATGCTGCGTTCAAATGATCAGCGTGCAAGTCGCAGCACAAACAGAAGCAGCGGACGCCGACAGCAGAAACATAAACATCATCAGCAACAGCAACAGCAACAGCAAAATAACACACACAGATTTCGACAAAGACATCTACAACATCCGACACGGACGGTCGCGAGTACGACATTCCAACGAGCTGCGTTGGAACTTGCAAGCTGCCTTCAATAATTTGACACATGACAGCGACGATGACAAGTCCACGGCCACCGGAAAGAGAAATGGAAATGGCAATCTAGTCGGAAACGATAACGAATTTTTGGATGCGGATACGGAAGCAGATCATGGTCAGCTACTTAATGAAGAATATTGGCGGAACACAGACGCTAACGCAACTCTTCCCCAGCGACAAGCGGCTTTGTCGCAGGTCGCCGCAGATCGTCGCAGTTCGATAGCCACGACAGCCCGACCTCCGATTATACATCGAATACGTAAGCTCCACAAGAAGAAGATCATGGAGAGCATCCGCAGGAGCGAGGAGGAGCAGGGAGTGAAGCTGCCCAAAAATCACCGCAGCCTGTCCAAAGCTGAACATATGCAAGGCAGACACCGAGCGGCTGCAGACGAAAGGGAGCCAGAACAGTGGGAGAAGAAGCAGACAAAGGAGCCGGATATGGATGATGAGGACGATGTAAAGGAAATGGATGAGAACGACTATCAAAATGACGTCCTTCTGAGTACAGCGACATCGCTGATGACGACAATCGAGTCAAAATTTGACCCGTACGCATCCGAATTTGACGAGAAGCTAGCAGAAGCAGGGGAAGAATTGGACGAGCAAACTTTTGTCACGAGTCTTCAAAGTGAAATCGTAACAATAACTGAAGCAACGCAGCCAGATGAGCTGCAACAAAGACTGGGTGTTGTTGGAACGAGTCTTAAAGCCTCAAACAACAACAACACCAATCAGACTTCAGTTGGAAAAACATACGAAGAGCAGAAGCAAGACATACAAAATGTCTCTGAGATGCACTCGTCTCATGCGATGCTGGAAGCCGCCACTAAACCGCTCCCGGGGGCCGAGGAAGTTGAGCCAATCTCGCTCACAATAAACAAAGAACGTATACTAAACTCGGCAGATGTTGATAATTATCTCGATTCCGAGACGTCTACAGAGCAGAATCTTAGCGAAACTTCGAGTGAACCGGCCCCCTTCAGGAATGCGGTGGACCACGAAGCCATCGACTCTGAGTCAAACGATTACGACTCCTTCTTGCGTGATACAACCGTCTCCCCCGTTATTCAGCCTCAGTACCTCACCGCCAGCAGCTCTACCGGCAACTCTTTGGATCGCTCTATCGAACTGAAGGAACTTAATTTCAATGGCGTCGATGATGTCGATGTGGTCGAAGCTCAGAAGAACTCCAAAGAGACGCCGGAGGATCCTATGGATGAGAGTCGTCCCGTTGGGGCCGATGAGTTTTCGGTGAGTTCCGACGATGCCGCTGTCACCACGGCCGATGATGGCGACGGTGATGGTGAAGACGACGTGTACGAGACTAACAAGTTTCTCGAAGGCGTCGTGGATGCGGCCAACGAGGACGAAATCTACGATTGGGATGAAATCTCGCGAAACAATCGTCGCAATTTGATGCGCGGTCGCGATGTGGTCACGAAATTCCTGCAAATTGTCGAGACGCAACATTCGTTGGGGTCGAATTGCGAGGCGGGCACGTCGCTGAATTTGGGCGAGGGCGTGGTCGATCGTTACGCTCAGGATCGCTTCCGCGTCGAAGCCGAAGTCGCCGTCAATCGAGCCAACATGCTGACGAGGTGAGTGATTATTAATGATATACGTGCTATTTTTTAAATTATAGAAGAATTATTACCGTTATTAATATTTAATAATAAAATTAGTATTAGTATAGAAATTTAAATATTTTTTAAAGTTTTACGTATGTTTAAATCTCTATAAAAACCTATAATTGTTTCGAACTAATTCTTTAGCTTAGCTATTAAGTGACCCAGTTTGGCCTTAGTTAGTTTACTGATTTAGACTTGACTTTTCTACCAGCAAATTTTCTGATATGTTTTGTTGTTTCTTTTTATGGTACATCTTCTCTCAGCATCGACGAAACCGTGTATTTTTCTGACCCAGAGAGAGTCAGAAATACTGGCAAATCTACACATAAGCACACACGCATATATACACTCAAACCTATATAAGTCGGTATTGAAACTCCGACCGGACGAACGACTGAACTCGGTTGGACAACACAATATTGACTACTGCACTTCTAAAGATGTGTCCAGGCCAAAGGGAATACAAGTTGTTGCTGTTATTATTATTTTTGATATTCCTTCTCATCCTCTTCTACTTGTTGGATTTATTGTAGAATTGTTGTTATTGTTGTTGCAGCAGGGATCAGCTGTAAAACTTTGAAACTTTTGCCGCCCAAATAATTTTCCAACAAATGAGAGTTGGGTCTGTTCTTGTTTCTTGTATTGTTGACTTCTTTTGAATTATCCTGGCCAATCGACCACCCGACCGACCGACCCACCGAACGACTAACCGACTGACCCTTATTTTAATGGTTCCTTGATCCTTTACTGTTTTCTTTTATAAATTTTTTATGGTTTTCAGTTTTGTTGATTATTATGAAGAAATTTTCCGTTCAAATATTGGAATATGTATTCCTTATCTAAAAAGGGAACAGTTACATTACGTTACGAAAAAAGGGAAAAAATATTTATAGCTTAAAACTTTTAAAAATTATTTTGCGAATTCCTACTCTCTAAAAAAGCCAACTATTTAAGGAAGCGTCTCTAATATCCTGAGGGAGGAAACAAATTTACTGAATCTAAGATGTTAGTTTGTCACGGAAGCTTAATTAGTTGTTTAGTACGCCATAAATGACAAAACAATAAGTAATCCAGAAAGAAAAAAAGAAATCTTCAACCTGGACGAACCATAAATACCCTAGATCTTCAAGATTTGAATGATATACGGGAAAAGTAGCAAACCTTTCATTGGATGAGTATTTATATTGATCCCAGATATCAAAATATTCAATTATTCTACGTAACTCACTTCCAAAAGTATATACACGAAAATCTGTTAGTATATTTTTGAATTTTGCCCATAATTTTTTGGGTAAACAAAATATTTAAAATATGGGACGAAACACTCTCCACTTTTAAAAAGCATTCTTTGTCATTAATGATGGACAAAAACTTGACGTAAATTTAGAATATGGATTTAGGCAAATGCTTTTAGGGATTAATTAAAGAGATGAATTTTTTGGATGAAAAGTAATCAAAAACCTTTTAGAAACTGAATTAAGTTCAGTTTCAACTGTATAACAACTTAATTTCTATTCTAAAACAAAACCAAGGAATAAAACTAAATCTAAACGACGATAGCACATTGCAGTTTAACTTGTTTTATTAATTTTTTTGTCACGGAAATTTACTTGTGTTGCTTGAGTGTGCTTGAATCTGATTATGACAACTTCTCTGCTACTTCAGAGGATCTTCTTCAGAAAACAATGTACAAATATATGTACAAGTATGTATGTAAATCTGTTTCTGTTCATAAATTATTTTCATCTCTATTTCTTTTGGTATAAAGCCTTTGTTGTTAATAACAACTTGTTATGTAACAAGACATGCAAACATGAGGCACTGTCTTTGAAGGCAAAAGTAATAAATATAATATAAATAAGAATATATTAATTAATCCCTTACAAATGAGAAGAAGAACCGTATTAATACTTTATTTACCGATTTATACACAGTTCTCTATAGTAATGGTTCTGATGGGATGGTAGTAATAGGAGAATGGTGATGATTCTCCTTTTCATTATTTCCTTCTTAATTAACTACACGAATTAAGCTTAATAAAGCTTCTTTCGATAGCTCAACAAATAATATTTCCTAATATTCAATAAAGCGATATTCAGCTCTTCATAGAAATTAAGAAGTAAGAAATTAAAGTAGCTAAGGATAAAAGAAAATTAGTAGCTCCTCGTATCGTATTTAATTGGATGAAATCACTTGAAAACAACGAAATTATCAACAAGCATCTATTTTTTACGTAATTCCTATCTGCTGAAATATCGAAACAGCAAAATACAAAAAGAAAAGAAAGTAATTGAATGAATGAGAAAAAGAAATCGAGATCCTTTGAATGACACTAGGGTCATCACTCAAGTGAAGATTTTCATCACTGCTTTGACACTGATTAACTTTAGTTCAATTAAAAATAATCGTCCGCAAAATATAATACATTAATTGTTTGTAAATTAAGCTTCTACAAATAGCAAATAACAAAATTTGAACAAATTGAATAATAAATTAATTACTTAAAATTTTTATGTTAATTTTTTGTTCTTTCAAGTGGGATATCCGAATCCGGTCCGTCTTCCGAGAAATAGTTTTCCGTACTTTTTTGCATTTATTTTCCTTCATTTATCCCGTTTAACGATTAAAAACTCTGATTAAAAGAGAGAGAGAGCAGAAGAGAGGAAAGCTGAAGCTTTGACAAGTTCGATCGATGAATTATGGTTGTCCACCTTTTCATTGAATCCACGAAAAGCAACCCTGCAACAATTGATTATCTATGGACGAGTACTCGTTGTACGTACCTCACTCTTGGTTCTTGGCCCCATAACACCCCGATGTAGCTTCTGACGGCAAAAACTAATGAATAGAGATGAAAATCTTTCACATTTGAAATGCTCTCTAATATTCAAGTAAGTGTACAAAAGTTAAAACAAATTCATTCCGTAGGTTTTGGGAAATCGTCTCGGAAATATAAAGAACTGTCCTGAATATTTTCCTGTATTTAATTACAACATAAACCTACATTAATTTCGGTGAGATTACAATAAAAATTTAAGGGATTCATAAAAACATATAAGGGAATATCGTTCATTAATAAAAGCAGAAACCGTTTATTATTGCAAAAAAATGAGAGCAGAGAGTGAGAGAGATTAGGAAAGGGTCTCAGGAATGTGAGAGAAGAAGGAAAGAGCTAAGGATGTAGGACCATTTCGTAACGGTCTCATCCTGTCAAGACCGTAATTGAATCTTGACGTCCTTCCCTAATAATGACGTCCTTCCCTGGATGGTGCTCTATATTCTCTATTTATTTTGTCCCTTCTCTGTGACGGATTAATAAGAAGCAGAAGAATCGAGATGGAGTTGGAATCATCCACAAAATAATCAAAGAAATGTGTCTGCCTCCCCTTTAACTCTTCTCCTCCCCTCGTCGTGTAGCTTTAATATTTTTCCCTATGGCAGAACTACGAATTCCCAATCCTGAAATGTTTCCAGTTCAACGGAGAAGCAGTGAAAAGAAGGAAAGAGATAAAGGCAATAATAATAATAAAAGTAACAAAAAAGTTTTGCTTTATTTACCATGCCAAAGGAATACCACAGAAATAAACCGCCAGAAAAAAGATAGCGAAACCTTAAAAGCCTTTAAATAAATTCAAAAAAATGTAAAAAATGTTAACCAACAAAAAATATTAAGGGCAAGTTTTGAAAAGAGCAGGACGACATTACTGTTTGCTGAATTAATCAGCACAGAAGAAGGGGGGACGCGGTAAGGGAACCAACCAAGCGCTGCTCTCCTTTCAGCGCTCTTCTTAACACTTGAAAAGTGTGAAGATGTTGAGAAAAGATTCAAGTTCCGAGTTGTTGATATTTCTTAATTGAAGTAATGTTGCTTGAATTGATGTTGTTGTTTTTGCTGCCAGCAATAAAAGTTCTATAAAAGATTTGGCCATAAAATTTAATTAAAAGGATCACTCCTTTAATCAAGTTTTTTAAGGACCTTCAAAAATTACCTTTTTTACCAGAGATTTAACCTAAGAATAAGATTACGCATTTAATACGAAAAGTTCGTTTATGAAAGGATCATGAAAGGCTTTCAAGAGGCTGAAATTGAAGACTTTCACTTTTTTATCGCGTTAATAAAGTCATAAAAATGCTTTTAAAAATCTGTATAGCACGTAAAGTAACAATACGATGTACGAGATCCCTCATTAAATTTATCAAAGGCTTCAAGAGTAATTTAAAGCTTAGTTCAGTGGATGAAAACCTGCGAAACATTACAAATCATATGCAAACCTTTAAAAATATTTTACTAAATTCATGTAAAAGATATCAAAATGGTGTGAGAAACGATATTGAAGCTTTTAAAAAGTTTTCACCGAAACGATGAAGATCCCGTAAACCTCCACATTGTATCCTGGAATAAGAATTTAAAGCTTCTATAAATCAAGAAATCAATGAAGCTTCACTGATTTTATAAAAGGCTTCATATTTTATTAGTGAAATTACGATGTCATAAGATTTGTCCTATCCACATCCAGTTCGAGTCGAATTTACTACTCAATGAAGTCTTTCTTTCCAAAAAGGAACCAGAGGACATGAATTCAGGTCCAGCGCAGCGCTTTGATGGAATTTGTAACAAAAGTTCAGAAGTACAAAGATATGCGTTTTATTTACCGCAGCGATTTGAACTGCGAAAACTTTTTCTTTTTTAGACAGAAAACTTCAAAGCGATGACACAAGAAAGGCTGCAGAAAAGAGGAAGAGGGCGGAAGAGAGAGGAAGGGAGAACGCGGAAGAGAGCAGCAACAACAAAGGCTTAATTCTGGTGGATGGCTGAAAGCGCGTCTTTCTTTTTGCTTTCTGTTGTCGTCGCTTTTCGCCTCCGAATCATCTACACCAACAAATACACCAAAAAAGCCTACTAAAGGAACAAATTAAAAGCATGAAAATCAAGCAGAAAATCCAGTTCTTTTATGAAGTTTCAAAAGATATCGCAAAGCTTGTCTGTTCGCTGTAATGAGGATTTATGCCGAAAAACTGGCACGAAGCCGTTTTCGCAAATGTTGTTGTGCTCTTTATTTTAAAACCTACTTATTGCAGTCACTACAGTTGCTTTAGTTGTTCTCGTTGTTGTTGCTATTGTTAGTGTTTTAAAATCATCCACTGTGAAGGCGTTTCTCAATCTGACTGCGGCCAGTCAATCGTTTTTTCAAAGTTTTAAGGTTGGATATCGTGGCGTATGAGTAACGCTTAATTTCAATTTACTGGGATTTTCGAGTTCCGAGAAAATATCGCCCATGACAGGGAAGCAATTCATATAACTTAGTCATCTTAAAAGGAAATAAGCACGCTTTTTTCTATCTTCTATTTACTTTTCCTTCTGACGAAGTAGAACCACAAAAATATGCTAATAAATGCATGGCACAAGATGAAATAATAATCTTCGCTAAAACTGTGGGAAGTGCTTTGCTTCTAAAGAGCGCAATGAAAGGAGAATTCTACAAAAACAACAATAAACGAACCTTCTGTGAAGACAAGAAACAATTTTCACAAAGTGTAAAATGTTAAGTAAACAAATTTTAATCAAAGAATTCGGACAAACGAGTGATTATGGAAATTAATTATGTAATGAATTGACGAACATTTCTACTTCTTTTCATTATTTTACTTTTGTTTTTAAAAGTTTTGTGATCAGACTCGTCTTTATTTAGCTTTGTAATTTTTATGTTATTGTGATATAATTTCCATTACTTTTTTATGTTTGTTTTTGCATTATTTATCGTTTAACGTATTCACATATCATATCTGACGATCTGCTGTAGCGATAAAATTTTATCTTTAATCATAACAACCATAAAAGAATTAAACGAGACAGCATCCTGTCGTTCGGAGTTATTTTTGTCTCCGTCATTTAAAGTTGACATACATGAAAATGTGTTGCTTTTGTATGTTATTCTGCTATTGTTGTTCTGCCAAAGTTCTGTCTGAATTTTTTGCATTTGCTGACAAAGTTCAACAACAGCTGTTTAGCAATAAATAAAAATCGATGACGAATTTTCCAGAAACTGAAACAGCAGCAATAAACAATAAAAATAATAACATCAACAACAACAGAAATAATAACAACAACAACTCCAGAGAACAGATGCAACAGCAAGAAAGTTATGAACTTTCTTTTCTAAAAAGTCTAAAAGTTGAAGTTACTTTTGCTTTGTATCAGCAAGGTCAAAGTTTACATGTGAGTATACAGCGGATATAACTCGAAGATAAGTGTATTTATACAGATGTGTGTGTGTGTGTGTGTGTGTGCGTGTGTGTGTGTTTCTATACTACTTCATACGCCAGAGTAACAACGAGCCACGGCAAGCGTGACAGCTTCGCTAACGGCTTGAAATTCTGGAAAGCGTCATAAATCTGGGTAATAAATTTTGTGCAAATTATATGCTATAATTTCGGCGTCTCTGGATATCGAAATGCATAACGATTTAAAGTATATTCGGCAACTTATCGCACAATACAAAAATAGAGGAGCTAAAATTATGGGTTTTATTTTATTTATTAGATGTTGCATGGCGCACGAACAGAAATCTGAATAAAAGTCGGAAATCAGGATAATACTCGTACCTACTATTGTATATATGTACATAGAGTACATATGTATATGTATACATACAGTATACGCGAACTTTTCCTTAGATGCTTTTATTTAACATCCTTTTTTAAGATAAAATTTTACGTACTCGTCACTAGATTTCGCCTCTCGCGATGTCCTTGAAAAGCACTAGTATTTCCTTTTCTTTTGAAGTTTAACTTTGCTACACATAAAACTAGAAGAGTTCGTCTTGTTTTCTTGTGAATCGCAAAGCGCGAAAATTCAACTATTTATGCAAATTCAACATCGCTTTAATTAGGTGTAAAATTGGCTCACTTCCACTTTATTGCTGATCTAATCATTATGTTCGCGTCGCTTTCAGAAATATTTAATTAATTTGAAGTTGTCTGCTTCCCGTTTTCCCCCTCCCTCTTCTACCACTCTCTCTGTCCCTCTTTCTTGCTGTATGGAGAGCGAAATTTGTTCATTAAAACTCCAGTCTATTGTTCGAGAGGATTTACAACTAGCAGAGCAGAAAATGTTTCAACTGAAATGTTTTCTAGCAGACGTTGCTGCTTTGTCCCATCTTCCATCGTCTTCTTCACAATTCATTTCAGTTCTCCAACTCGTTGAGGCTAGAAATCCCTCCATTCGATTCACTCGCGACATCCACGCGACGCCAAACAACGCGGTTGTCGCGTTGCCACAACAACAAATCCTCACTACGGACCACCCACAATAATTTGAAAACCAACGAATTTCTGGTCTCAAGGCGTCGCTTTGGAAACTTTAAGCTTGTTAACCTGGAAGAAAAACAAACAAAGAGTTTAAAAGAAAAGCGTTTAAAAGAACTAACAAATGAAGAAAAACTTCTTATTTGTCATGCTACGTCCTTGGCAACGATGATTACGATGAGGACGATGATGTTATTGTTGTTGCTATTTTATGATATTAAATGATCTGTTCCACTTAATTTCCTTCCTAATTTGTTTGAGATCCAAGAAGCGAGGACAGCAAACAAACCAAACAGAAGCAGCATTCCGAATAATTGACGCTTAAAAGCATTAAAAGGACCTGACATCGACTGGAAAGCGCGTGCAGCTCCATCCAATTGACGAGGGGAAGTGAGAAGAAGAAGGAAAAAGCGAAGACAGGATGTGATTAGAATGGGAGCGAATCAAAGACGGTTACAGCAGGAAATGAACCGGAATTCATATGAGTCAGAGTAAAGAATGTGAGAAAAACACATAAAGTTTATTTTTTAGAGACACGCAATGAAATGGCGAAAAAACAGACAGATAGAAAGACAGACAGTCAGGCAGATAGACAGACAGAGAGAGTTAATGAACCAGATGCTGAAGACTGCATTTTTTATGCACTTTTGTTTATTGTAATATTCTTTCATTTTCTTAGATACTCGCTATAAACTATTAATTCATTAATTTCAATTCTTTGTTTATTTCTATTATTATTTATTCATTTTCATTAACTTTTTTACGCAAGACTTACTTTAAATGCTGCGAAACTTTGTCATTGTGAAGGAATTTTAGTCAGGAGTACTTTTCTAATATTCTTTAATATTCTTGAGACTTTTAACAGGTTGACTTCGCTTGTTTCCATTTAATTAAACTTGGAAAGAAGAATTTCTCTTCTAAGACCATCAGCTCACAAAGGTAGCCCACTATTCCCCACCCTACCCTATCCCACTCCATCCCGTTTCATCCGGCACGGAATCACTTTAATTTCGTGCTTCTCTTCAGCTTTTTCAGCTTCTCTTTTTCCGCTCGTTTCTTTCCGTTCCCAGCTTTTATTCTTTTGTTCCAGGCTGTCCTTTTTTAAAAATTTACTTATTGCCCCGAAGTCTTGAAAGTGTCCATCATTAGAGCAGCCAATTAAGAGACCAGCCAACTGATGTCATTTTTCCTGCTGCTCTCCTCGATGACTGCTTCAATAACTTTTAGAAACTTCTTTCAATAACTTTTCCACACTCAGCTTTTCGGTGAACTACTTTTCAGATCAAATTGTCTACATCGCTTTCTTCGCTTCGATTTCTACTTCTTGGCTTTGAATGTGATAAATTAAAGCTAAGTTCAACATGCTTCGAAACTTTGTTAAGTTTCCTGATTGCTGTTGTTGTTGGTGTTTTTCTTTGCCGAAGTTCGATTGTTTCAAAGCTTAAGGCATCGATGACAGGTTCTAGATTTCAACTCGTAGAGAGATTAAAGGAGACCAGCAACAACAACAACAACACTATACCGACAACATTCAATGATGTCGGTATATTCAACGGTACACCGAGCGCAAACTGCACACAAAACCAGCACAAGTTTTTGCCTTGTATTGAAAGTACTTAAGAACACTTACGATGCACAAAATTATTCCTTCAACTTTCCGTTTACCCCTCCCTCTCCTCCATCGCTCTACGATACCCACATTAGACTAGAGTGTTGCACTTTCTGTGGCATGGATACTTTACAACAGGCAGCTGCTGCCAGCGTCTGTTGTTTTCAGTTTGTTACGGGTTTCATTCGCGCGTTTCATGTTTCCATCTTCTTCCTCATCTTCTTCCTTTCTGCTTCCATTTAAATTATATTGTTGCAGTTTTCCAGGCAACAGAAACCGACAGCAGGCACAGAAACTTTTGCGGCTCGCACGCTTTCGTGGTTTCTTTGTATTTTATTCAGTTGGTGGCACTGCGGTTGTGATGCCTGCTGCTGATGCTGCTTCCACATCATAGAACTCCGAAACAAGAAATTAAAAGCATCATCCTGTTGAAAGTAATGAAAACATCTGAAAAACCCGAACAAGCAGAGTGAAAAGTTGACTTAATTTTTATGCACTCGTTGGCCCTTTGAGAAGGTTGCTACGCCGGTGTTATTGGAAGAATCTGCAGGGGGGGGGAGGGGTTAGTGCGTGTGGTAAACAGAACCTCTTTTCGCTTTATTTAATAATAAGCAAAATAAATAAATGCATCCAATATGAGATCGGGAATGAAATGTAATATCTTTTTGACCTACACTCGAAAGTGAAAGAGTATACATTAAGTATAATAACGCGCTCCATTTGCAACACACGGAATAATACCTCATGACGGTGTAGGGTACTTCATCTTCGGCCAGGCGGAAGCGGATTTCGCATTTTCCGATTTTAAGTCACAAACGAAGAAATGAATGCAAAACTGCTGTAAAAACTTTTTAATAAAATTGAAAAACTTATCGACAAACTATGTGAAAACGATGTCAACCGCACATGTAAATTAATTATTACGCAGAAAGTTTTACGAGGTTATATGCACAGATTCACAAACACACACACAGTTAAATAATAGTCACTCGGACACTCAGTTTTCGCACACATCCTTGTAAAATACTCTGAAATGGATGCTATGCCGAGTATTCTCCAGGCTCAAGCGACTGACTGGAGTATTTTTATCACGTACGAGTATATGGACATACATATAAACAATTATGTGTGTGTGAGTGTGTTTATTTGTCAGTAAACATGTGTGTATGTATGCGTCTGTGTGTGTGCTCATGTTCGTTTGCTTGGCCGCTGCTGTCCTTTCCTCATACGAGCTGCTGAACGGTGAGTGCGAGTGGCTTCGAAGTTGACAATAAGTGGTCTTGTAATTGATGGGAAGACGGAAAAGGAGGGCGGGTGATGGTGATAATCGAGGAAGGAAAAGGAGCGGAACATGAAGAGCCGTTTAGGTTAATGTTTTAACGGAAGATAGTTAAGAGAACACATACTCATAATACACATACCCATACACGTGCAAACACATATATGTAAAAACATATATAATATAAACTAGAATAGTTTCCAGTATTCTTTTCTTTAAATGATTTAACTACAATGATTTAACTACAGATTTAACTACGATGAATGCAAGGAATGAGTGAGAGATTGGGCGAAAGAGAGAGAGAGAGAGAAAGATAGAGCGACCTTCTTGCTTATTTAAGGAAAGAATAAGAAAGTCAGAATGTTAAACTTTGCGGTTTTCTTTCATGTACAAGCAATTATATGAACCCAACCTTGAAAGCGACACTCATACGCCGTGTTGGCCCTGCTTTTCCTTCGTCCTTTAGCCACCTCGAACCGCACACGCCCCCGCTCTCCTGGTGCTCGCCACAGCTGAGTGCCAGACAATCTTGCATTCCATTGAACTCATGACACCGACAGACAAACATGACGACGACGGCCACGTTACATTTGAAGCACTCCCCTTCAACACCCTTCATCCCTTCTTCTTCCCTTTTTCTTCACTCTCTCACTCGCTCTTCTGCACTCTCTCACTCGCTCCCATGCTTCACTAAGTGTTTGCTCTGGTTTTCTTGCCAGCAGCCACTTCAGAATTTAATTTTCTTCATTTGCAACAAAGACTCGCTTGGGAAAACATGTTGAAGCATGCTTCTGGCCTAAAGAACCTTAATAAGAGCGCCAGTCAAGCACGCACTCGAATTAAGTTTTCCTCAGTTTCGGTATCTGTGTCTCGTATCTCCAACAACAGCATCAACGTCACCAGAATATCAGCATCAGCATCAACATCAGCCGCTTGTTAATCGCCTTCTTCTGCTTCTGGTTCTACTGGAATGAAACTCTACTTGAAACAACAACAACAGCAACGATGAGGATATCACGATATTCTATTCGTTTCTATGCCTTCCACAAGAATAAAAGTAATAATTTTTTTAGTGAGTGAGTGAGCCAACGAGTGAGCATTTCGTTCTTTTTTTCAGTCTGTGATGCGGCTCACTCGTTACTCACGGTGAGGTTTTCTTTTATTTTATTTAATTTCATGCTAAACTAATTCAATTGTTTTGCAAAAAAAAGCTGCTGAAGCTGACGAGAATAGAAAAAAATACACAACTCAAGGCACTAAAATTAGCTTCATTAGTAAGCAAGACCACAGGATTAAAGGACTAGAGGACCGCAGGACAGCATCACGACGCCAGAAAACACAAATCGTTTAACTAATCAGATCTGCATGTTAAGCAGATTAGCGCGAATCTAAACACAATTGTTTGGCATTTTTAATGGAGAGTCTTTAAATCGGAAAAACGGATCAGGGTCAGGTGATTAAGATCACCTCCTGAGTCCATTTGGACCAGTCTATTCGTTCGTCTCTCTGCAGATTTTCTGTGGCAGTACATTACGCAGAATAATTGAATATCCTTGCATCTAGGATCACTATTATTAGTATTATACTCATCCAAAGACAGTAGCTGTGGCCAGCCTACTTTCCCAAGTGCCATACTAATCATGAGAGTGTAGGCTATCTGAGCGTCGGTCATGCCGAAGATAGCATTCTTTGGATTGAATTCTCTTGTGGATTATTTTATTAACGCTCAGCTGTAAACAAGTAAACTGAGGAAAACTTTTAATAATTTTAATTTGAAAATCACAAAAGAAAACCAACAACAAATTGTACAGTTACAACAACAACAATAATAACAACAACAACAAAAATAACCAAATAATAAACTATACCCAAATATTACTGGGTAATGCTAACGAGTCTTTACGAACTGAACGACTGCAGTTCATAGAAAGGAATTCATAGAAAAAAAGAGGACAAAGAAAAGAAACCGAATATATTTATATTCAACTTAAAAGCATACAGGAAAAGCGAATTAAAGAGTAATAAGAGTGAGAGTGGTTTTGTGTTGAGTGGATTTTCCATAAAAATGTTGAGCAGAAAACACAACTTTAAAGCGCGCAGAATTCAAATTATAAACAATAAATCTATACAACAAGTGAGCACTGAATTCATGTTCATTACAGTTAGAAGCCCTTTAGGAATTTTGTCAACTACTTTTAAAGCTGTTTAATTATTTTACTTACTTGAAGTAAAAATTGTTGAACTGTTTCTTAAAATCGTATTCCTAATTTTTGTTTCCTCTTCCCCCAGGATTTTTAAAATGACATCCGCCGCCGTCCAGGCTTCGGTGAACCTGCTGCACACGTCGGTGCTCTCGATGGTCGAGTTTGATGATGATATTTTCGCAGCTGGAAACTGTTTCGACTGGAATCAGCACCCATCGCAGCCGGGACTCTTCTGTCCCTTTGCCTACCGTCTGCCGCCGCCTCATCTGGGTGCCATCTTCGCCAAGGATCTCGCTACCGAGTATCATTACCTGGGCAACACGTCGGAGTGGTTTTTTCAGGCGCGCAAAAATGCCGAAAAAGTAATCGCACGCAGTGAACAATATTTAAAAGGTAAGTGAGAAGGTGAAAGCGTGAGAGAAGATAAAAAACCGGAAAACTCAGAAAAAATATCATCGAATTCACTTGCTAAGGAACAGAAATTAATCTAAAAATTTAATTAAAGTTACGTCGAGTAGCTGAATGTGAATTCTCACCAACTCTACGGTTATTCAACTTTAACCATTTTCTTTTACACCATTGTTTAGTGTTATGATTAAGTGTTCATTTTACTCCGGCCGTCAGCACGTTCGCACTGAAATGCGTTGCGCTCACGTGTTTCCACAGCTTGACTAATTGAAGACGTGATGTTGATCAGAGAATTAACGAGGTTAAGGAATCTCCGTCAATTAAGTGACAATTACATCTCCACTGACCCTCGTTCCGCATTTGAACAACACGTGACACGCTAACAACAGACAGACAGAACGGGGGGCTGTCATCTTTGCAGAGGCACGAGGAATGATGAACAAGTATTCTATTTTTCAAGAAGGATCAAGAACAAAAATTAAATTAGAACTAAATAAAAATTAATTTAGATTAAGATTAGCTTAGTATATCTTTTTGGCATTATCTAGAAGCCAATTAATTCGTGAATGTCATAAGAATGAGAAAAAAATCTAAACTTCACCATCGAAATTTTCAAGTTCTCAACTACTATCAAACTCAACAAACAAATATTAAAACATATAAGCAATGCAGCAAAATTTATAAATTTTATGTGGTTTCCCTTGATATTTCATTTTAAACACTAATATTAATTAATTCCGACCATAAACTAACTAAAATTGGAAAACTCTATAATATTTATATCTTTATTGTATTCGTTGTCGTTCTCCTGTTCTATCTAATTTAATTTTAATAATTACGATACAAAACGTAATAAATTTCGAGTATCAACTTTGTTCCCAGCAACTTTCTTGTGAATATAAACACATTTTGCGTCGAAAACTAATATTATTGAAGTTTAATAATAATAAGGAATAACAAAAGTTTAATATAATTGATAAAGTTTAAAAAATATTGTACTCCCTCCTGGACTTCATGAAGTTCAGGGCAAAAGTTCAAAGCAACACTTAGTTATAAATTAATTCAATGAAAACCAAACAAACTTACCACAGAGCAGTTTATCGTAGATTAAGAAGGGAAATTAAGGTGCAGAGGGACCCCGGACAAGGTGAATGTCCTCGTTCTCTAGGGTACTACTAGACTAATAAAGAAGGCAAGTTGACTCCTCTTGACTTTAACTATCAAGTGCAAAATGTTCCACACACACACACGGAGGTCCTTAAAAGTCGGTCATATTTTGACAGAAACTCAAAAAATATGAGAACGTATGAGAAAAAATGATTTTATTAAGAAAGGAAAGGGAGATATAAAGAGGGAGGGGGCGAAGGTAGTGTGTTTATATACGAATCCTGACATGATCCCATGCTTCGCCGAAAAAAGGAAAATGGTTCATTGTTAATTCAACTATTATAATACATTGAATAATATGAGGACCATGCAATATGGACACTTTTACAATTACAAAATCGGCACATACATACCCATAGAAATACACACACAGCCGGTTGGTAGACAGAATAGCATTAAGAGCAACAACTACAAATATTCTTTCATTTTGTCGTAAAATTGAGTATTCAGTTCGATGGAACATTCCACGAGGAATTTTTACAAATTAGTTCCACCGGAACTAAAAATAGTAACCGGAAGAAAGGGATTAAGTTTTAAGGCCTAAGTAACCCTTCAGCAATAAACGGGGGTTGGTGGAGAATCATCAAAAGCCACAAAGAATCATCTCTCTACAGCTATCGGTTTGTAAACCTAAAAGTTAATATTCTATTGCATTTAAATGCATCATAAAGGGGCTACATGCTCTACATCGCAGTCAAAAGCAAGTACCATTCAGTGTCACCACAAACAAACGACGAGTTCCTGTCAACTCAGTGACCGCCATTCGTCCAAGCATATCAGAGGTTGTCTCGAATTGCTGGATGAGTAGGTGGCGGAGGAGGGTGATGTGAGCGTTAACATCATCAGTAACTGAAGGCAACTCATTGCTGTACTGCTGTTGCTTTCTCTTTCCTCAATTTCCACTCTTTCCTTATGAAAAGTTAAGAAACTTTGCATTAAAAAAGAAGACCTCGAAAGTTCGCAGCGAAGCAAAACTATCAGAAAATCATCAATAACTTTGTCTGTTCAAATTCTGTTCGAATTCTCCAAGTTCTGTTCAAATTCAGAGATAAACGCGAAGTTTCCAACTATTAACGAGTTTTTGAATTTCCATTCCATGTCAGTCGAGTCGCTCGTTTCTTCAATCAACCAACTTTGAAAATTATTTTGATGAACTCGAAGTAGAAAATATTAACATCGAAGCTGGAATTTTGGAAAATAATTTTTTTCAAATTAGACATTCAGATACTGAGTTGCAGATAAAAAGAAATTTGAAAGAAGTATTGAGTCAATCCTCTAAAAGTTGATAAGTTAAATCATAAGTAAAGACGTCTGAAAGTTATAAAGTCACCTCTGGAAGTCCTTTGATGGTTACTAAGGAAGGTCTTCGAAGGATTTTAATACAGAGATCATCGATTTATCATAGATTTTTAGTAGTTAAATCATACTGTTAAAGACAGTTTAAAGATAGTTAAATAGTAAATACAATTATTCAGACATTTAATTAGAAATCCTTATTTCCATGTACTCTGTTTAATTAATGTGAGATTAAAAAATACAATCTACTGGATACAACGCTTGAAGTGTTCGATCCACTTATTATTAACCTTTGGCTACCAACTAAATTCATCTGAAATACATACAAATCAGGCAGTGACACGTTTCTGTAAACATATACGAGGCAATATTTGCCTCTGCTGTTCGAGCCGTAATTGAAATGAGCTAATAACTTCGCCAGATTATAGCGCAACTAGAAATGGTGTGGATAAAATCGACCAAATATTGGAACTCATTAATTTCAATGGCCTTTCAATAAGCTGCACCACTAACATCAGAGGTTATAAAAACATGTTGTTGTTGAAATTATTGCTATTGTACGGTTTGCAGTTTTTTTTATTATTAAATTAATTGAAATAAATATAAGTAATTAAATGAAATATGCATTTCCGTAACTGTTACTTTAAAGACAAAGAAGTCAATACGAATTATAATTTAAATACATATAAGCAAAAAAGCAAATCTGACTATAGTAATTCTGAAGATAGAGCATTATAATTACTATATGTGCAATTTTTTTATAGAATATTTATATCAACGACAATCAGATTCAACGGCAACAAAAATAATAATAATTAGGCTATATATTGAGTATACAAGTGACATTTTTTCATAATTTGAAATTGAATTTGAAATTTGAAATTCTATGTACGCTCTCAATTTAGAACACACATCATCAGCAATAAAAACAACAATGATAATAACACTATTAAAACTCGACAATTAAATAAACAGCTTTAATTTAGGTTCGTTTATTTGTTTTGCTAAAATATTGTGTTTCAGACGTAGAGCCAGTTATTCAAAGTGGTTGTTGTTGTTTTTGTTTGTATTTTTATGTCCGTCTCTAAATTAAAAGCGAATATATTCTATAAATGATATTTTAATGCGAAATACATTAATTTTAAGACTGAACACAGTGTTTAATATGTAAACGAGTTCAACGCAAACTGAATACAAATTAAAAATTGAATTAAAGCAACAACAATAACAGTTTTTCATCTACAAAAATGAAACATATTTAATGTATTTCACTTGCATGCATTTGCTCTTTATTATTTTGCGGAATTTATGATAGGAAGCATTTCAGCAACTCGCAATCATAGTTTTAATAGAGAGAAGAAAATTTTAATTTCAAAATAAATAGAAAAATAATTATAGAGAAACTAACAAAAAATTTATATTCAAATGTATTGATCTGAAATTAATGGATTTTAAACTGAGTAAATTAAAAATGATCATTTGCTTAAGTGAAGATTTCAAAACATATACCAAATATTAAAAATAGCTAACTAAATGAGAAAAATGATAAATATACAGAAATAAACAGAAATAAATTAATGTATTATAGAAGTGAGAACAATTGCAATAAGAATATTAATTTAATATATCATTAGCAAAAAGGTTTAAAGGATAAATAAAGTTGAAGAATTCATAACAAACATTAAATTCAATTTTTAAAAATTAAAGAAATTGAAAACAATTACTAGAAAGCTTCATTGAACCGCAAACATTGTATGGTTTGAGTAACACGAGGTTGTTTCCAGGAGGTTGTCCTTCTTCTCAACCAGACGTTATATACAAATATTCATAAATGTTATTATTTTTATTGATTTTTAACAAGAACATGTGAAATTGCAGCTATAAACACACATATGTACCAGATATCTTATTCTATTTCATAAAATTAATTTGTTTAGATAGTCTTTGCAGCTGCGTCTTTCTGTCTTTTATATTTAGCTCCTGATTGTTCCTTGAGTTCCTTGTCTTTGATCCTTAATTACTCTCAAGTGTGACAGTGCGACTGTTAAATGAACCGATTTAAATTTTAAAGTAACACCATGACTCCGATTGATGTCAGAACTGAGCTGAGTAATTTTAAAGACATCGCAGCCGATGTAGAAAAATGCGTGGGGATTTTTTTATAATACCTCCCTCTGAGATGATAAAGCATGCACTTCTGAGCTAAAAATCTGATCTAAACACTGGCGACTCGTGCATCTCAGGTTATGCAACCAGCCAACGCGAAAACAGACACACCAGCGAATTTCGATGCATTTCTCTACGAATGACACTCGAGGGACAGTTTGTGTGTGTGTTCATGTGTATTCAAGCTGAAGCTTCCCAACTGTAAAAGAGTTTGGGCGGGGGGCGGTTCTTCAGCGCTGGAAATAAAACAGCAGCAACTATTTAATACTCAAGATAATAAATCTATTTCAAGGTTATCGATTCCGTTTCATTCGAATGAATTGCATTTCATTATTTTTTCAATTTAAGCCTTGACGAATTCCAATTTAATGCTACAATTTTTCTACTTCAACCTCTCTCTGTTCTTTTTCGCTTCTCGTTTACTCTCTCCTTCGTTTTTTTCAGCTTTTCATCTCTACTCGAACAAAACCGAAGAACGTATCGAGGAAATCACGTTGGCCGTAAAGTACGAGGATGGAAGATGGTCGAAACCGTACTACGATTGCGGCGGCGGGAATATTTGGATGCTAACTTATACGGTACCCTTTTTCGGCTACGAGAATGGATCCTACTTTTTCAAGTAAGTTTTTCTCAAAAACGGAAAAGAAAAGAAAAGAAAAGAAAAGAAAGAAAACCGGGGAAGTCTAAGCTATCAAATTTATACAACTTTTGCGACGTTAAATTGCAAAAATTGTACGTACGAATAATAAACGATGAATAAGACTTCAAACTAGAACCTTAAAATAATATTCGACAATATACTTTAAAGCATGAATAACGATCTCGTCTTATTTAATTAACGCCCCGATCCTTTTATATAGTGTAATTATAATTTAATTAATGCTTTGCCGCCGCCATACTTAATTGATTTTCCTCTGCACACCAAAAATTGCATTAATATCCCTGCAGCAGAAATACTTTTTGCATGTGTTGGTTTTGAAGCGGTAGAGCTGGTGAAAATGTGTTGAAATTCCATGAAGATAGCTGGTTAGCGACCCTCCAAGCTCTTCAGAGGGTGGTCCCAGAAATACTTGGCAACGTAGCGTCGTCAAACTTCGAATATGCTTGATAGTAATTTCGACTATATTCATTTTTCAAACAACAACCGCCTTCCATACGTCAAGGCTGGGTACTTCTGAGACCACCCTCGTAGAGCAAAGAAAAACCACAAGAAGCTAAACACAGAGTTTAATTGCGAAACCTGAACCGCATTATTAACGCAGTTCAACAGAAAATGGTTACCAAGCAGTGCAGATAGCTGTAAAGGACGCACTAGCCGAGGGGAGGGCGGGAGAAGGGAGTGCTTTACACTTTACAGAAACTCCTCTAACAACACACAACATTCAGTCCGCATTTCGTGCAAATGCAATATCATTGAGCGTGTGTGCGTGCGTGAGTGTGATTCTCTCGAATGCGTGTCTATGAGTTTCTGAATCTCGGTGTTTGCTTTGTTTTACTAAACTCGTAAAAAGTTCTCATTTTTAATGCTTTCTTGACTCCGTGTAAAGACTCGTGAAAACGTACATCCTGGACTCAGCTCAGCGCAGTTTTGCGGCGTTTAATTTTTAGCATTCAAATGCTTTACATGCAATTTAACGCCCTGAAACTGCTTTTAATTAAGCAAAAATTAATTAAATATGGGTACATATTTCTTTAGCCTTGCCTCTGCTTAATGGTTGTTTGTGTTCGAATGAGTTTTCATTAAATTCGTAAAGCATGTATTCCATTCAACTCTTTCTTTCGTTCAGTTCAGAGATGCAAACAAAGGTTCGAGTATAAAGTAGTAAAGTAAAATATGTATAAAGAAAAACCTCTCAAAAGGACTACAAAGAAAGGCCGAAGGTTGAAATAATCCTTAAATGAGTTTGCATTTACGGACACTAACTCAAGTGTTGAACTTTCTACGAACTCTCGTGGCTATAATTTGCTCACCTTTTAATGAAAAAAGGACAAATAGCTCATGGGTACAAATGTATGCAAATCTCATGAACACAAATATTGAAAACCCGCATTTTTTAAATTAAATTACCGCCCTCGTCGTTTTTTATAACTTTACATAAACTTTCCATCAATTTAAGATCGAAAGGTTGAATTTGCTCTTCGGCCAGGGCGAATATTCTGATTGTTATTTCACTTTTATCATAGAACTTATTATGAATTATTATTTTATTTTATTACTTTTATTAATTAACTTTTATTACCACTTCAGATCCAAATTATATTTTATTTGGAACCCAAATCAGATGATTTTGTTTGTACTTTAAATTGAACATCATATTTGAACATCCGAATAGATCAAAATTATTTCAGTTCACACCAAATTAATTTCAGATTATTTCTTTTAAATGATAACAAATTTTCAGGAATATCAAACTCATTTCAGGTAACTTCATATTTTTGAGTAAGTATTTCATTTGTTCTGCAAAAATTTTAAAGCAGTTTGTTTCAAGAAAGATCTACAAATTTTCGAACAGAAATTATTACTTTCTAACATCCTCTCCCCCGTTCTCTCTCTCTCTCTCTCTCTCTGTCTCTCTCTCTCTCTCTCTCTCTCTCTGGAAATATAATGTTCTTTTATTCTTGTAATAAAATTTATTTGCTCCTTGGGTGCTATGAGTTTATTTCACTCTTTATTTCTTTTTAACATGGAATCAGATATTCGTTTCTTTGAATATTTTGTTTCATAAATCTTTTATTTCCTTGTCATCAGCCCTTTCTTCCGAAGACAAAGAACACCCACCCTCCTTTGTGTATCCTCCGCCTGCTCTCTTGATGGTGATTCAACTGCTTATCAAATTTTATACACATCATTTGAGCGAAGATTGAGTGCCTTCAGAAAAGACGGAATTCATTGATTGTGACATTGTTTTTGGAGGGATTTCTCAACTTTTTCTGCGAATACAAAATACAATTTTCTAGTTTTATACAATTCGTCGAAAAACGCAGCTTAAATTTTATTTGTTCTCAAATAGAAAGACATCGTAAATACATCGTAAAGTACACATGTAAAAAGTAGACTTTACACGTTTGCCGAGTGAGTGTATAAGACTGTATGTTGTTATATACAAGGGAATTTTAGGTCTGTACCCCTCTCTCCCTCTCTCGCTGTCTCTCTTTCTCTTTCTGCAGTAAAAACTAAAAGAAAAAAAAAGTTCTTTCCTTCTGCAGAAACTATTTTCTTCGATGCTAAACAGAGAATTCAATGTGTGAGTACAATAAACAAAACAAGCTGAGAGCTGAGTTCCAGGTTATGTTCACTGACATCTTTTGTAGTTTACAGAGAAGAAAAACTGAGAAGGATGTCGAAGAAATGATAAGAATAACAATAAGAATGTTCTTCACATTTATAACCTCAAGTGTTTTGTATTTATTCAAAAGCAGTTTTTCCTTCATCAGGGAATACGTACTCCTTTATTCTCTTAACATCAACTCTATTCTTATCTTTCATACCCGGTCAACTTTAATGTGTCTGCTGCTTGTTTCATGTTTCCTTTCATTCCCCGATCTGAGCTCAGTTTGTGTCTTAAGCTAATCTGACACCTCAGGCAACGTCTCTTCCAATACCCTCCTCTCCCCCACACCTTTTATTTTTTAGAGAACATCAGCCTGCTTCACATAAAATTCTGTTGACCGACCCAACTTACAAACCGACCGGACGAGGTGAGAAACCGAGCTGATAAACCGACCCACCGAGCTGAGAAACCAAGTTGATAAACTGACCCACTAAGCTGACAACCCAACCGAGTTGACAAACCGACCGACCCACCCAGTTCACGAACCGACCCACCAAGCTGCTGACTGAGCTGAGAAACCACCAAACCAACCGACCGATAGACCGACCGACTAGCTTCGTCATCTCACTAAAATTATGACAGCTGAAAGACCAATCCACTGACATCCCCTGTTGAGTGGCCTTCAAAGTGGTCGGATTTATAATCAAGAATTTCAAAGAGCTGCGAGAAAATTCTGTTAGTTTCAAATAATTTGTAATCTCTGTCTTTCTTCTATAAGATGTTGACAGTCAAAGAAGAAGAAAATCTTAATTTTCTGTTTCTAAGCATTACTGAAATATTCGTTGAGCTGACAGATTAAAAGAGTCGGTCTGGCGATAATTTTAGGTGTGATTTTTTTCAGGCAGATTAAGTGGTGAAAAGTGTGATAAAGCAAAGAGGAAAAGTTGATACAGTGTCAAATTACTTAGGCATAAATAATGATTGTTTGCAATTATACACAAAGGAATACTACCACATATTCTTAGATTTAAAGGGGAAAGAAATAGCTGTACATTACTTTTACTTACACCCCTCCCCGCTCCCCTTAGTTTTGCTTCACTTTCTTGCGTTTCCGTGTGCCGGGTGGTACCAACGGTCCGGGCATAAGCCACACTAGCTTTTCCATCGTGACTGAACGAAACCTTTAATTTGATTTTAAATTTAGACATTAATTTAGACTACAAGCCAATTAGCTAGCTAATTTTAAAATATTGCACTGATACAGAAACCAAGACGATGAAGCATTCAACGCGAAAATTTGGTGTGTGTGGTGAATGCGGTTTCGTAGGTTGTTACTTGAAGACACTCGATTTAATTAGTTCAATAAATCACTATTAGAACGGAACCGGGAATCACAAAACTAACAGAGGACCATGGAAGTTATAGAATATTATGATGTTATTAGAATATTTCCTTAATTTTAATATGATTAAAAAATATTGAACTTAAGGAATATATACATACATTCCTAAAGAGTTCCTCCGAAACCTGATAAAAGTGTCTGAGAAACTTGTTAAAATATTTCTTTAAAAATACGAGTGGCTATAAAAAAGAGCTATAAAACGGAGCGATAAAAATTCCGAACAAAATCTAAACAAAAGCAACATTTCTTCATCCTTTCTTCTTGAATAAGGAGAGAGTGGAACACTTTTTACTACTTTTACACCTTTTTTCCATCATTCGCTCATAAAAGCGCATTTCAACTTTCACCGAAAAAGCTTAAATAAGAGAAGAAATAAAGGAGAACAAAAGATTTTGCCGTCATTAAAAGTACGAATACATACAAATATATTTTAATTCTAATTACTCAAAGCAAAGATTGTAAAATTAAGAATTAAGAAAGGTATAGAATTCTTTTATATACTTCGTAGTTGTTGATGTTGATTTAAAGCATCACTTTTTATCCCTGTACTCAGAGGAATCCATTCTCAAGATTCATTGAATGTACAGTATAAACCTTGAAAATAACAATTTTTTAATACACAAGTAAGTAAATATAATCGGTTGGTTTCAAAATTAATTAACATCCACTAGAATATAACAGAAATTTAGATGAGTTTTATCAGCTCAGTCTTTAAGATGCTTTAAAAATATTCGGAAATGGCTGTATTTGTCGAAAGTACTTCATAGTTAATAGATCACTTTTGATAATTCAGTAGAAATACTATGTATTGTAGTAGTATGTCGCCGGAAGATTGTGAAACTGATAGAAGAAGTAGAATTACTCTATGAGAAAAAGAACCAAGTACCATAGTTGAACCTGTTACGTGGAAAAATTAACTCATTCATGCCATCATATCATTTTGTATATTGACATCAAGTTTAGTTTGCAGATCAAACCGGATTACAGATTGAATTCTGTAAAAATAATGTGGACAACACAAAACAATATCAAGAAGATGAAACTATTAGGAAAGCTGTGGGAGTAAATACGGCTTCAGTATGTAGTATTGTAAATACAAACGCTAGAATTCAGTTTCAGATGAGTCTTTTTATGAGGTTCTTTCAAATACCTTTTAAATCCTTTAGCCTTACAATGTACACAACAGGAAATAGAAGAATAATAGACAAAAGGCAAAAGATTTCTAGAGATACGATATTAAACATCTGACAAAAGAATTTCTTTTCTTTCAACTTACGAAAATGAAAATGTTCTTCTGTGGGTATTTGGGTCAAACCAGTCATAAGTTGCAGCTTCTGAGCCTAGTAAAACTTCTAGGATGGGGGGAGGGGTGTAAGAAATGTAACATAAATGTAACTGCCAATTTATTGTCATGTTTGGGATCGAACGGGTTACACATTCAAATAAACGGATGAATGAATGGAAGGCTGAATGGATGAAGAAGAAAAGACTGGAGATTTTATTTTCGTCATTTTATTTATTGTAATCCATGGATAAGAATCCTTTTTACATGAATCTATAAGACGCATGTGGCCTCGGAAATACATATGTACATACAAAAGTTCCAGTATTCCTGTGTCCGAGTTTATATTCGAATAAATCCAGAGCGAGTTTCGATTTCACCACTGAGAAAGGGGTTTATAGGGTAAGAATGGTAAATGTGTAAAGAAAACGATTTATTTGCTTTTAATCCTGAGCTTTGACTTATTGTAGCTCTACAGATATTTACAAAGTTTTAATTAATTTTCTTTATCAGCCCAAATTGACTAAATAGGCAGAAAAGACCAAAGTGACAAAATATTTCATTGTACATATTTTACATATCTAAAACTATAAAGCCTCTATATACATATATTCAACAATAATACGATATTCAATTCTCATCAGTGTTAAACTCGCAGACTATTTATGATCCGTGCATGGCCAGGTACTAAATTATTGAAAACCGTGACATGTATACAAATGTACTTATAGTATATCTATGGAAAGGTTAGAAACGTTTTCATTTTCTTTAGATTCTCTAAACACAACGTGAAGTATCACGTACCAAGTACTCAACTTACAAGATTATTTGAGTTTGAACTGAACGTGAAAATTATTCAGGTTTGTATTTTCTGCTTTTATATCCCACACCCGAACGACCAGCTTAATATACCATTTCCCCGGTATATTGAGTTGGTCCATCTATTGTAACTCACAGAAAGAAATGCGATCCAGGTATAGAATATTCTTGATCAGTCCCACCTCCTTTGACAATTTTTTTTTATTTTATTGTTTTTTTCGGTCCGTTTGTCTGTCTTTCAATCTGTTCGTCTACCTGTCTGCCCATCTGCACGTATCACGATTGAGAGGACATTAACAGGGTTGTAACGTATCTCAGCTTCGGTCAGACTGAATAAAGAACCAATCTTTCCAAGAGAATTTAAAACGCACAGGAAACGCAAAATATTCAAGGATTCAGAGCTTCAGGAAACATAAGCACCAAAAAATGCAAGAATTCTGCGAGTTGGATACGGATTATATTCCAATTTAATTTGACAGGAATGGGTGAATGAACATACAAGGACTCTTTACTGGCACAAAAAAGAGAATCATCAGATCGAAAGAAAGAATTAGAAAGAAATAACGTAACGAAGCGGACAAATAAAATAGAATTGAATGAAGTGTTCAAGTATTAAGTCTCTCGAATGAAAGAAAAATGAAGAATTGGTGATTCGGTGAAGAATTAAATCTTTATTCGTGTAACATTCCATTGAATTCTTTTATTCCAGAAGCAATTGTAGTATTTTTTAAATTCCTTATTCTATTGGAATCTTTTCTCACCTCACGTCAAACTGAGTGTGGCGATTATTCTCGTTCTGGTTCTTCCTCGTCCCATCATTCTTCCTCACATTCAGTTGTTGTTAATTCTCACCTTCCGAGCGAGTATTCTCAATGCTCATTCTCCCACTCTCTCTCTCTCTCTCTGTATCTGTGTTCATTCAATCATTCACTTACTCGTTTATTTCTCGCAACGATTTAAACTTATTTTAAGAAATTTGCAATTCAATGCATTCTTATTATGTACGCAACGCATTCCTCAACTCAGATGGACGACAAGGAAACCATTAAGAACCCAACTAACTGTTCATTCTTTCTACCAAAACGATGTTCTCCCACCTCCCGATGTCCTTCTCACTGACGAGCCTGGCTCAAGATGACTATCACTGAGTTGCAAGAAATTGAAAATTCACTGAAGCATTCCTAAAGATGGGCGGAGAGATCAGCGGAAGACAACAACGAAGAAGATGACGATGAACTGCATCCTTTAGCCATTTCGCCCTGCATTCAGCGTCCGCTACACGACGTCTCTTGAATAATTTTGCTACATAACGACCACCGGAACCGATGTGGCCGATGCGCTCAGCGTCACATCTTCCGTTGAGGAGACGGAAGCGAACTGCTATAAAATGGCCACTAGTCGATGTAGTTTCCGGTTCATTATGTTGCACTTAGTTGATGTGAATTCGAAAGTGGCTATGAAGCGCGATGGAAGATAGGGGAGGGCGGGGGGTAGATGAAAACCCATAAACTAGTCGAGTTTAAAGAGAATTTAATTCAGTGATATTAGAATGCAAACATTAAAGATTTAGTGATTTACTGTGCACAATCTGTATAGAGTTTTTATCTATATAAATCTTCAATTTATCTAGTATTTAAGATACAACAGCGATACAAAGAGTTTCTTCTAATTGGTTGCATGTACCACTTTATTGGTACGAGGGTAGTCCCAGAAGTTTCCGATCTTGACGTATAAATGTTGATGATTTTTGTTGTTCGGTTGAATTGCTGTCGCTCTAAAATATTATATGCAATATAGTCATCAAACAAAAAAAATATAAATATTTTCGGGTCTTTTTTTTGGTTTTTTCTGGTTAATCTAACTTATGGAATTTGTTGTTCCAATTCTTTTTCAATCACAATAAAAGTAATGAAGCAAAAATAACTTCTAAAAGAAATCCATGAATGAACGCTTGCAAAAGCCATGCAACAATTCAGAAGAGTGTTCATAGGGTGTGAACATTGCAAGTGTGTGCAAGAGAACACACACACACACATAACGGATTGTATGCATGCATGTTGTATTTGTATTTGCGTATGTCCTCTTGTGATTTTGATTGCATTCGTTGTATGTGCATGGATTCATTTTACGTACTGTATGCGGAATATTGTAACTTAACGAGGTTGCATGAATGTTTATGATAATTACACAGTATTTGTATGTATATGACTGTGTGTGTCTGTGGGTGAGTGTTTATTAGTACGTCAGTATTTGCTATGCATATAATGCCACAGCAAAGAAGCAAAATCTAATGAAACTCACGTACCCACAACCGTATATTTAACAGCAACAATAATAACAACATCAATAACCCAAACACAATTAAAACAACGTGTTAATGCAAGAGTATGTGTGTGTTTTTATTCCGTGTATGTGCATATTTGGTTGTGTACGTGAACACTGCCATCTGCATACATATTTACTTCCACACTTCATATAAACAACCCCGAGTTCCACTTCAACAGTAATAATAGACTTTAGCAAAACAGGGGTCGTGGAGCAGTAGGGGAGGTGAGAGAGAGAGACGTATACTTTGTATTGTTCACTGAAAATAAATCGAACTGAAAATACGGATTTAATCAAGTCACTGACAGGATTTGATAGTAAAACTGAAGATGATACAAACTCGCTGTTAAATCTAATTGAAGAATCTGCTGCACGGTGTGCATTACGTAACATTATCGTGACGTTGAGTATGTTTGCTTCCGTAGTTAACTGTTATTTCTTGCCTGTTTAAAGGAAGTTTAAAATACGTGTCTGCATCCGAAAGTGGGAAAGAGAGAGGGGATGAAGAAGAAAAGAAATTAAAAAATAAAGACAAATGAGCTGTAAAAACGTGACGAGCGAATGTGATCCGTGGATGCTTACGTGGGTGTGTGAGTGTAACATAACCTTGTAGACTTTCTTTCTTTTTTGAGTTTTCTTCCTTTGACAGCTAATCAAAGAAACAGCTCTTTAATTTACATAATTAAGGCTCTTTAAATCATCGCAAGTTGTATGGATTCTATGTAAACACTTTCTGAAAGACTTAAATACCGAAAGAGCGAAAATTTCTCACAAATTACGGAAGATTTGTGATTATGTTTAGTCTGGTGTGTAATACGTACAATATATTGTATATGTACATACATACATACATATGCTGCATCATAGACAACAGCTTTATGGACCACATTAGACACTATACAGTAGTATTAAGAGTAGCAACAACGTAACTGCAACTGTGAAAGAGGGATGGTTGAACGGTTGACTGGACCATCAGTCATCATTCATTACTGACCATTGAAAAGGTACGAACTGCTTCGAGGGAGAGTTACAGGGAGAGAGGAGGGGAGGAAGGAGCTAACGAGCGACCCACTGATAACAAATACGATGTCTTAAATATTGTGTGGTGATGTCTGAAGTCATGACGACATAATAAATGATTCTGTTGATCAACAAAATCATAAATCTTCGGAGTGCACTAGCAACACTTCACATAATTTGTTACTTTTATAGTTCCACTTTTAAGGAGTGGCGGAAAGTGAGGGGAACAGTACAATGTTGTATCTGTAACTCACCGAATCCACTAAGCTTCTAGATAAACAAAATGGATGTAGCTTTTGAGATTATTTTGTTGACATCAACATCTTTCGAACAAGGAAATCTTCGAGTAAATTACGAGTATCTTCGAATAACTGTTATTAGTTTCTAGAGTTCATTTGGAAGGAGTGAATTAGAGAGGAGTACTTTTATGTTGAGTTTATTTTCGAAAGAGCACATCGTCGATTATCTTCTAGTACTTCAGTCTTTATAAGTTTATCACTACGGAAGCAAAATCACTGAGCAGCTTAACGTCGAGCTTATAATCTTTAAATAATCTTTAAATATGTACATATAGTATGTATTGTACTTAAATAAAAGTATATGTATGTGAAATGGAATGAACCTCTTAAGGAATGTCTTTATTTGTCTTATTTCTTCAACAATGTTTTTTATTTCTTTAAGAAGAACTTCACAATAATTTTTAAGGAGAAAAAGATTACCTTCACTTCAGATGAGTCACTTCTACGCAAAACACGTAACACAAAGCGTAACACGAATTTATTATCCAATAAAATTGTCTGGTTTCAACGCTGCTCCACAAATTTAAAGCGTTCTCATTTCTTATTATTGCCATTGTTGTTGTAGAATCATAAACTTGATTTATTGACTTTGAACGTTCAGCCGACAGAGTGGCTGAAATTATGACTGTCATTTGCTTTAGTTGTCGGAAATGAATCAATGAGAGTGGGCCAAAATGTAAGGAAATTCGTTTACTTATTTGGAAAAAACAAAATGTTGACTTCGAACTCGAACTCTCGATTTTTTCAGGGGGTTAATATTTAGGTCCTTCCTTTTTTTTCGCTTTCCTGTTGTCGTCATAAAGCTTTTCTGTAGAAAGTGTATAAAAAGTAAAACATGAAGTAAGACAACTGAATTTAAATAGAGGGAATATAAAAAATGTGTAAAACAAAAACAATAAATATCCTGATCCTGATCTAGAAGATTTTTTCCATTACATAACCGCAGAAAGATATTCAAATTCGTTGTTTCGAGTATGATTGCGAAGATTTGGTGAAAAGTTTTGATGTTGATTTTCTCCACCTCTTCACATTTAATCTAGTTGTAATTCCTATATTTAAGGGCCTAGCTTTAAGATTTTGTTTTAGTCAGATTTATTCTTTCAGATTTATTCAGAAATCTTCTTATCTCCTAATCTGGCATTCATTTCTATAACAAATTCTTGGCTGTTATAAGCATTTATGCATTGTATATTAATAGTAAAGTAGAAGAACACGAAGAAGAAGCGAAATTATATTGAAAACATTTCCCCTATATTTATTTAGTTTTTTTGTTAAATCAACAACTAAGTATGAGATATAAGAATATTCAGCTAACATTAAAGTAAAAGTATAAAGCAGAAATACAAAAAAATAACAAAATTCAGGGGTAAAGATTCATAAGGGGCCTTGTCTTTATTTATTATCAAAGAACCAATGAGTCTACATACATATATAAATTCAAAAGCACGCAGAGATATAGTAGAGAGAGAAAAAGACAGAGAGAGTGTGTAGAATTGAGCATGAATGACTTAATTCCTAGTCCAATTCTAATAAAGCAAAGGAAAGCAGGCAATTGCATTTAAATAACACGAGTTCAGGAAAAGCGTGGAAAACTATTATGTTTATATATGTACGTAACATCTACATACATATCTGTATTTGTTTATGTTTATATGCATATGCACTCTCTGTACATACTCTGTAGAGTGTCCTAACTGACTGTTAAACTATTTGAGAGCAATGATTAATAGCAGCTTATAGCATTTCAGTATTTCTGCCTCTTCTACAATAAATTAAATCCCAAGCTTATCTTTATACGTTTTTTTATATCCCAAGCATTTAGTTTTATTTATATTTCTATTATATATATAACACGACTTATAATAAGTAAATGTACATAACTATATTATATAGATACGGTTACTGACACAGGAGACAAATTTAAATACTCTTTAAGATCTCTTTTAGATAACATTTCAACCAAACTAAATCTTCTTTCTTTTTCCCTCCCAATTTTTTTTTCTCCGTTTTTTATCCCTTCAATATGTTTCCATAAATTGCAACAATAATGACTACAATAACAACAACACTTGAATTGGGTTTTCTTCCCAAAAACGTTCGCATCGCAATGTTCATCGCATCTGAAAAATTGAAAACTAACAATAACAATATTGAACAACGTTTCAACAACAACAATAACAAAAATATGGATGATAACCATTGGTAAATTTGAAATCCGTCTCCATTCGCAGAGGAACTTCTGGCATTGATATCGACCTCCGTCGCGTGGACATCGACCAGTGTCCGCAGAGAAACACTCCCGGAACCACGCAGCCGTTGAACATTTTTGCCGGAACTGATAAGTGTAAGCAGCGTACAACAATGGTAAGTGATAGAAGGGGAGGGGAGGTAGAGGGTGATAGAATTCAATTAAAACATCTTATGGAATGAAGAAGTAACGCAGATACGATAGGAAACATATACCTGTGTATGTTTTAATAACAACCACTAGTAATCGGTAACTTAAAGAAACTCATAGAAAGAATTCAAAGGGATTATCTAGAATACATCCACCTCGCAAAATCCACTTCGAAGGATTTCAAAATAGTTGCAGAATGTTTAAAAATTTATTATTTATTTATTGAATTTAATTTCTCATTCTTCTTCACAGTGCGAAGCTTTAAAAGGTTTGGGATTTCGTCGCGGCTCCTACAAATGTGTCTGTCGTAAGGGTTACTATTTTCCCGATACTGTATCGTTGCATAAGTTCTTCAACGGTAGCTGGTTGGAAGAGGAATACGAAAAACTGATGTTGGTAAGTGTGAGCATGGCACTTGAACAAATCTCAATTCAAAACATACTCGAACAAACACAACAACTGCGGGAAAAATTTAAGTCGCAGAACTTGACGTTTCTTAAATTCAATTTTAACAATATTTCGAGCCTATAATAATCCCAGAATTTGACTTATCTAAAAAGCGAAGGAAACTAAAATTTTGAAGCAAAATCGGCCAACAGCCAAGCGCACTTTTTATACAAAGATTGACTGAGGATTGGATTGAAGATCGAAGAGAAGGATTGAATGAAAACGATTGAACGAACCGTTTTTTGGAAACATAAAATAATTTAGTTATTATTAGCTCTGTATTCAAAGTACAAATTAATTACTTGGTTGTTTATAATTACCATTCAAAGCCATCATCATTTATGTTGTTGCCTTTGAAGATGGCGATTACTATCCCAGGTTACTTGACTTCAAAGACATGGCTTAACATGGCTTAACATTTTTCCCCTTCTTTATTGAATAAAATAAGCAAACGAAAACAACAACAAAGTAGAGAAAAGTATAAGTTATAAGCTCTGCAGATATATTCTCCGATCGTTTGGGGTGAGTCTTGAGTCAAAGCTTGTTTGTAGGTATTCAAAGTCGTATGCAAATACAACATACAGAAGAGTGGGAGGAAGGGCCGGGTAGGGGAGAGAAGAGAATACCAAACTAGACAAGCATTAATTTGTTTACATAAAAATACATAAAAGAGGAAATCTGAATCAAAGTAAATCTTTTGACTCCCTATTCAATATTCTTAATTTATATTTTAATTAACGGATTAACCTATACTATACCTAGTATAATATATAATATTCTTCTTGTGTAATATACATAAAGAATTGTTTATATTTATTTATATATATAAAACCCTTATACCGCGTAGGGCACGAATTCCACCTACAACATTGTTGCTGAGTACGAGTGCTTGCCATGTGCCGAAGGTTGTGACTCCTGCGAGGATGGCTCTCCCTGTATAGCGGCTCTTAATTGGCCAATGAGGACCAGCATTTTGGTGCTCGCCTGCACCGTCATCGGATTGTTGCCGCCCGCTGCGTGGTTCACCTTCCGCTATCAACAAGTGAAGGTGAGTTAAGAGTCCACGCGAGAATACGTGGCATGTCATAAGGGTCACGGACGAGGTTAAATAAAAATAACACACATTTGACACACACACACATTCGAGACATTTCGAAAGAAAGCCAGCGGACGTGATAAAAATTAAATTTTTTTAAATGTATGTCAAATTTCAGTCTTACAGAAAAACTAGTCAAGTTCCAAAAAAAACTTCACATCTCAATTTCCAGAGTTTGACTTAAAGCTAAATATTTAATGCTGCTGGTTATGTTTGGTAACTTCATCTACTTGTACAGGATTTTTGTTCTAATACCCTTTACTGCAGTCCAGCTTTTGTCCTGCTTTCTATATGTGTGTGTGTGTCTGTATATTTATGTATATGTACGAATCTGTGAATATCTGTGGACCGATGCGGTCTATTACCCTATGCAGCAAAAGATATTCACACTTTTTGGCTAAAATATATAATATATTTTCTTTCCTAGAACATTTACGAGTGCGAGCTTGTTATCGAATGTCGAACATACTCGTAGTGTTGGTTTTTGGGGAGTGGGCTGAGAGGTGTCCCATCGTCCTTAAATATTTTATGGTTCAAATACCTTTAATGTGCTTTACTAGATTTGACAATATATAAAATTCTTTGGAATGTTCGATTTATTCGAGAACAGGTCAATCTGCTCTGTTGAGCATCCATTTCTGGCCTATCTTCAAAGAGTTTAGTCTGGGTTGCTTTGGTTTCTACGGGTGGTATTAGATGAAGTCTCTCTTTATATTTCCTTTGTGTTTGCTTCATTCTTACAGGTTGTACGAGCTGCCAGTCCGGCCCTGTTGCGTGTGATTGCTTTAGGAGCCTTCTTCATCTATTGTACGGTGAGTTTTCCAAAAATTTATCGAATTAAAAAATTGGTGGTAAAATTCAACTTAAATAAAATCAAATAAGTATACATGCGGGCATAGGGAACTTCAGTTCCAATTTTTGAATATATCGCATTTACAAATCCATTGAGTTTTACTATACATTAGGCCTTAAAATATTATCAATCTTTAGGAACGAAAGCTTTGTAACCGTAAACAGCTCTTTTTAAGTTGTTTACTTTTATAGTATTCATATTTTCAGGTATTGTTTACGTATTACGTATATTGACTCTGACTTTCTAAATCATGAAGTTCTGATTTTTTTACTAGTGCGAGGTTTTTCAGTTTCATCGTCTCCCATCCTAACCCATTAAAAATGCCAAAAAATAATACAAAAATCTAGCAAAAAACAAGCAAAATACACAAAAATTTATAAGCAAAATCACAGTCAACCGGAAGTTTTGTTGGTATAAAGATGGCTTTAATGGCTGTCAAAAAATATTAAGCAACGTAGCGTCTTCAAACTTAAGCTTTATAGGGATTGTAGAATACACCTGGCACTACCCTCGCTGTACCTCTGATATCAATACTACTCGCAAAGCTTTTTTAAAATACAACCTCTTCATTAAACCGGAATCCATCGAGTAGAGATCCATCATAATTTAGGATCAAATTCAGGATACGAGCATTTCAGGGAAAATAAAAGTTTGTAATGAAGATTTTACACACTAGAAACACACACGAAATAGTAAAAGCCAGAAAAAGTGCTTTTTCAGCCTGGCCGAAGCTGAAATAGCTTACGTTCTCGCGACCTCTGACTCAGAAGCTGACTCTGATCAAGTATATGTATATACTTTGCACTCTGTTGAATTCTCTACAAAATTCAACTTTCAACTATTAAGTTTTATACTAAAAATTCTGTTTTACCTTTTTGTCATCATGGAAATCGTGTAAAACAGCAGGTACACCGAATGACACAGTGCGCTGTGGGAGTTCTGATGACGGGAACTCTGTGGGAACTTCTCTGTGGGAACTTTCATCAGTTGACGACTTGTTTTCCGTTTCGTTTAAAGTGCATCCGTCTGCCACCGTTTCCAGTATTTTATGTCATTTCAGTCAAAGAGAGGAAATCGAAAAAAACAAAAACATTTAAAACTTTTACATAAACAGCAAAAAATTAGATTGCGGTACTCAGGTACCCATGTTTTAGAGAGGCGTAAACAACGTTTGATGCCTCAGGATGTTTCACTAACTCCTCTTTATTGTGCTCTGAATTACTTTTCAACCCTACTGTTTTTTGTTTTTTCTGTTATTTTTGTTTGTGACCCAAACCACTTATCATGAAAGTGGTTTCTAAATAAGTTTTATTCAAATATTAACTTTCGAAAGAAGAAAAAAGGACTAGCAAAGAAAACCTAATGGGCACAAAAACATTCATTTTGACGGATTAAAACGTTTGTTGGATGATGCATACTTATATGTACATAATACATTATGTACTTATATGTACATATTATGTAGCTATGAAAAATTTAGATTGAACTCATGATCTTTGTGCAATCCTTTTACTGCATGTATCCAGATGTCCCGCAGAAACAGAGATCAAAGAACTGGAAAACCCTACTGAGTCCCTAATATATTCGATAGTGTGAATATTTCTAGAACCTGACAACCAACTAAGTCAAGTCGAGGTAGTACATAAAGTCAAGAAACCAGGAACGTATACTACTCACCATTTACGAGACCTTGATAGGGATTGTAGAATACACTTGGTACTAGCCTCGCATGTACCTCGTATATCAATACTACTCGCAAACCTTTTTTAAATACAACCTCTTACAATTAAACCGGGATCCATCGAGTAGAGATCCGTCCTAATTTAGGATCAAGCAGGATACGAACATATCAGGGAAAATAAAAGTTTTTAATGAAGATTTTAAAGTCCCAGAGAAATGATGGGAATGTGAATTGTTTGTCGATAGAAACAATGAAAGAGAAGTCAAAACTATTGTAATTTCATTCAACATTCTTCTTCATTTTGATTTCAGTTACTATATAGTCTCGTATTATTAAAATTAAATGGAAGTGTTTCTTCTTTCTTTCAGGGTGTTCTTTCACCCAACGACTCTTTTCTTCTCGTTTACAATAGAAGCAGCAGCAGCATTTTTATATTTTACTCCACTGAAGTTAAATTCAGTAATATTTTTTTGTAACATTTGGCATTAATACGGATTTTCTTCCTCTCTTTTATGTTTTCCGATCCTTCCTGCAGACGATTGTGATGTATCCGAACCCGAATCTATACACGTGCACCGCCCGTATCTGGCTGCGTGAAATCGGATTTTCCTTGACGTATGGAGCATTGATGTTGAAAACTTGGAGGTAGGCTAAAAACACCTCTAATGATTTTTTTTGTTTGTTTGTTGGTTGGTAACCAAAAGATAAGCATAGAAAAGAGAAATATTGAAAGGAGGATGTTGATGAGGAGGAAGAGAAGGAGAGGTGGGTGGATTATGTCAAAGAACGAGGGCGAGAGAAAGAGTAAACAGACACATCACGAAAACACCGACCCGTGTCATTATTCGCATATTAGAACATGCATGCTAACAATACAATCATCCTCACGGAGCATCATGTGACCCATGAATTTGCATAGATAGGGAGCTGTTATTTATTTAAATACATTTAATGTTTGCAAAAAAAGGTCAAACAACAACAACAGCATTCACACAGTAACAAAAGCCACCAAAGCAAAATCCTATGCTCAAAGTTCGAGGTTCACTTAAGTGACAGACAGAGACTGAGCAGGGGGGGAGGGGGCGGGCGAAGAGTCCCCATTCACTTTCGTGATGTTGAACCATTTTAATGTCACCTTAAGCAGCAACCATCCTGTTTACCTTTTCTTATCCTTATCAATTTGTTGCCACTTCTACAAATCTACATACAATCGTTCTACGTTCTGATTATTCGAAATTCTTTCAGGATTTTTTGAAATTCTTCGAAATCCCACCACTTTTTCTATTTTCTTGATTGTTATCGTTCTTCTATTTTCTTTTTTGGATATTTTTAATGGATATTTTTTTCATTTTTCACTCTTTCCCCGACAGGATTTCCGTCATTTTCCGTGTGCGCTCAGCTAAAGCCGTTAAAATCACCGATGCAGCTCTCCTGAAGCGTTTAGGAATTATTTGCGGCGTAATTGGAACGTGTTTGTTGGTGCGCACTTTGGTCTCGCCGCCAGATGTCGTCGTTGGTCGAACTGCAGACGATCTGAAAGCCTTTTTGTGCAAAACCGATTGGTGGGACTACACATTCACTTCGAGTGAGTATCACGAGAGAAAGAAAGAGAGAGAGTGGGATAGAAGGGGAAAGTAGGGTAGGGGAGGGGTAGAGCAAATGGCAAACACATTTTTAGTCATTTCCTCCCCAGCATGAGGTATCTTTTTCGCCCCTCATCAAAGAGTTGAAGTGGATTTATGGCGAAAGTCGTCGGTAGCAGGCAACTTAGCACAAGGTATACCATGTCAAAGCTATTCGAATGTGACTGTGAATGTGTATAAATCTATGAATAGATGTGTAGATGTTGATCTATGTGTGTAGATGTTTGTGCCTGAGAGTTTGAAGTGTAGAGTGTGTGAGATTGGAATGTGTATTTTTTTCGGAAGACTCTTCATCATGGTTATCATCATCAATAAAATGGTACGTGAGTTGTAGCTGCATATAAATTAAAACTCCTTCTTATTCATTGACCTTTAATAAGCTATGCTGGACTGTTCTCGCATCTCTCTATACGGCGAGTAGTTATTTTTAACTGTTGAACCCTCTTTTAGCCTTGATGGCCTTCAAAATATTAGTGGAGGGCCAATATTCATAAAACAGGTAATGATGCGAAGAAATTCACACAGAATCGAATAGAATGAATTCCACAGAAGAAAACAATTGATAAAAGTGGGTAAATAATATATAAACATCGAATGGAAGTTTTACCAAACTAACTCTTATATTTTATGTATAAATGTATGAGTAAATTCTCAGCCCTCTTCCACTGTAATCATTCATTGAAAACTGTAATCTTGCAAAGTGTAAGAGAAGCAAAATGCAAAAACCAAAAGAAAAATTTAAAAAAAATACTTAACCACGCTTGTTTGCAGATGCAAGCAGCGTACTAAATAGAAAAATTGGCTGAAATTAAAGGGTTGCACAAACTTAGATAAGTTCAGAGTACGAGAGGACCAGAACAGGCCGATGCGAGCGTGGGGAGAGCAAGAGACATCGGACATGAGGAACATGTTTCTTCCTTTCTAACAAGCAGAGTGTCTCAACAAACACTGTGCTCAGAGCGCCAGACTGGCTACCAGAGGACAGGAGTTGTAGTCGTCATCATCACCTTCAGCATCTTCATCGTCTTCGTCATGGTTTGGTGCAGCATCATTGTTTTTAAAGTCCGTCTAACATCCTGTTAAAATATGCAGCACTGAAAGAACACACATACAGACTGTCCGCACACTAATCCTTGGACATTTTTGCTAGCTGCATGACATTCATGAGTGGCGGCAATAACAACAGCAAAAACTACATGAAGTCCTGTTGCAAGGACATGCATTTGATAAATATTTGTTTTCGCCTTTTTTCTGTTCGTTTTGCTCTGCTTAAATTTCTGGAAAATTTTACAGAGTGTCTCTCCGAAAACAGATGGAAAAGGAAAAAAATGCTACTCAAGCTCCTTTACTTTGGCATATACGATATGTATGCATGTACATATGTATGTATGCATATACGCCAACCGTGTGTATGTATGTACGTCCAACGTGTGTGTGGACATAAGTTTCCTTCCTTTTCCGATGCTTTTATCACGCTGAGGTGCAGTTTTTTCTGCCTTTCTCTTTCACTTCTGTCCCTTTTATTCTGTTTTTGTTTTCGGTTTTGTTGCTTTTGTTTGTTCATTCTCATGCAACATGTGCATTCCTTGAATGCCGCATGTGCTGACTGTGCCTCGAAGTTGGTTTTCTGTTTTAAATTCCAAAAGTGAATTAAGAATTTTTCCACTTTTTAACTCTCAAGCTTACCGAGCCAAGCGCCGAGCCAATTGTGCACTCATCTCGCTAAATATTGCAGACTTCTCGTATTTTCTTTCCCATCTATCTCTTCCTCTTACTCTCTTCTCTCTTCTCCCTTCTTCTCTTCTGTCTTCAGCCATCGCACTACTTTGTCGTCTCTCCTCGACGTACACGTAATTTAATTTAAACGTACTCTAGTATTTCAGCTCCAAATAATCCAATCTCTTATATAACCCAACAGATAGTATCCAAGCTCATTCATGTATGACATGCACAATTTCATTCCGAAGTGTAATATTCACTCTTTTGTATACACACTCTTATATTTAAAAATTTCTTAGAGTTAAAAAAGTCTTTGTATCTCTTTGTTACTCTTTTATGTTATGTAAAAGTTAACCACCTCCTAAAATTTGTCACTAGAAGAAAGAGAAGTAGAGAGGAAAGGCGATTATTGTTGTAAAGATTTCCGGAGTAGATATATTATTTCATTTTAATAATTAATGTTGATGGTACAATTGGATTATCTATAATTTAATAACAGTCGTTTATATAGTTGACAATCGACGGTTGACGGTTGGGCTTCACTTTTACACACTTAATAAATTCCATTAACTTTGGAATAACTTTAATTAATTAATTAATTAATTTGTTTTATCCTTTGTTCAATAGAAAAAAGTAATTAAAAACAGCAATACCGTCATGCCACATAAAATGCCATCATAATAATCCAAGCTTTACTGAAGTTTAAAATTTTGTTTGCTCTTTTTTCCTTTTGTTTCTTTTTCCTTTCTTTTTCTCTCGTTTTATTCTTGCCTTTTGTTTCTATAGTGGAGGTCCTTTTTCTGGCCTGGGGAGTGAGACTGTGCATCATGGTGCGGAAAGCGCCATCGGAGTTCAACGAAAGCCGCTTTATATCGATGGCCATCTACAACGAGTTCCTGCTGACCTGTTTCCTGAATGTGTCCATGTAAGTGTAGAATGGGTAGTGCACGTTGGTGAGTGCGAGTGCGAAGACCGCATGATTCATTTATACTCATTCATTTCAGGCTCTTCTTGCAGTCACCGGCCAACCCGGACTTATTGTACATCATCTTTTTCTGTCATACGCAGCTGACGGTTACCCTGCTCTTGGGTTTAATTTTTGGCAGCAAAGTGAGTAACATTTACATACGACCTCTCACACACAGGCATACACACTACATATTCCTCCATACATTTACACGTTCTCCTTCACATTTGTTCCTGAAAAAAAAATGTTCACAAAAAGACGAGTCTATGATCAACAGCAACTCTCTCTGTTGCACTCTGTTCCTCTCTTTTGACCAGGTTTACATCGTTTTACGCAGTGGCAAATCTCATCAGGATAGCATCGGCCTGGGTGCCAAATCATCCGGCACGAAGTTCAACTTTCGTCCACAAGTGCGCACCTTCGCTAATCCCAGCTCGGTCACCACGTCCACGGCTCCAGCGGGTGGCGTTACCACATCAGCAGGTAAATCATATTTTCTCTTCAATATTGTTGGTCCTTTCCTTCTACTTATCATCTCCCGTCACTTCTCCACCTCTTTTGTAAAACTCTACACGTGTCTCCCTCTCAATCATTGTTCTCTCGTTCGTCTTTTTAAACTTCTACCTATATATTTTCAACTTAAGCCGCTTTTTATAAGCTGATTTTGATTTGACATTTTGACAAAATTCTACTGTTGAACGGTTTATTTTTACAGCAATATTATTTCGTGTATAATTTATACTTCTCATAGAAGATTTTCTATTCTTCTTGTTATTCGTACTTAAAAACTATGATGATAAATAAATAGATTTTCACTGACCGATTTATAACAAGGACAAGTGGGATAAATGGCATAAATGGGTTCCTCTTATCTTATTCTTCATTTTTCATTTATTTTTATTTTCATTTTTAGTGAATAGTCTTTTGATTTGACTTTAAATTGCAAAGTTTAATTCTTGGAAATGGATTAAATCGCATATTTATAATAATATTGATTGTCACTAAATATAAACAACAAATAATTTCCTTTAAAAAGAAATATTGAAATATTCTTTACTAATTGAAGAATATTGCCGTAGCATATTCCGTTATTTGTTGCATCCCAAAATTCCCGGACGAGCTTCGCGATATCGTAAAATTATTGTTTTCCGAAAATAAAGAAAGTCAACCTAAAATAATGGAATATAAAAATGGAATCCGAATGGTTTCCGAAATATAACAATTTAACTGAAGCTAACCCATTCTTCGATTCGACAATCACATCTTGGCTGATCTTCAGGTTATAAATCTTGCATAAAGAAGATCTATTTTAGCCTGAAGACCCTAGTTGATAATTAATTGCATAAGAACATCCGAATTTTAATATGGATATCCAAGTTTGAGGTTTCTAGCGACGTATCGTTCAAACGAAATGGACTTGCATCATACTGACCGAATTTAATCGGGATTAAATTCCACTTTAACATTCACGAATCCCTACACCAAAATATTTACAGCGACTTTATCCCAAACGGATTCATTAAAAGGGACACAGAGTAAACAATAAATAAAGGAAAATTCCCCATTTATATTCTTCACATATTTGAGAACACTTCCTCTAAATTACATTAAGTTTAAAATTCTTGTAACATTTTCAATAACTGCGAATAACTACAAAAGTTACATGAAGAATGGTTCGCAATTAATTAATTGCTTTGAGGGTGTGAAAAAGGCATAACGTATTCAGAGAAGTATTAGAATTTCCGCAGGAATTTTTGGAGCCTAAAAGAATTTCATCTGCCATCGCGGTACATCGACATTCTTCGGACTAAAAATCGGATCCATCCAAACTAGAAAACTTTTAACATGTAATTTATAATGCTTTCCTTCTAATAGCAATAAAATTAGAAGCAACGAAATGAATGCACAAAAAATAGGGACATAAATTATATCAACAGAAGCAGAAGATTACGCAGAAGGAAGGACATTTTATACTACGAGATGGAGGTTGACTATAAAAAGCACCACAAATTAATTTGTATATAAGAGATTTACATGCATACAAACATACATATGTATGTATATAAATTATGTTGATGTGTGTACATTGTACACTAATAAATTATGTGTATATTAATATTTCTACGAAAACTATTTCTATACTGTTATAGAATAAATTTCAGGACTCACCTCAGATTCGTCTGCTATTAAAACTCGATAAAAAGTAGCAAGCGTTTATTGTTCATCCCCCAACGTTTGAGTAGTGTGTCCCTTCCCCACACCTCTCCATCGCGCTCCATCTATTTACTTCCTCCTTCCATTCCCTTCCGTGTTTACTTATTTACTAATCCCACTCTATTTACGTGGTTTGTTTTGCTATAGAAACCAAGCTTTCCGACCAGGAAGCTCTGGAGGAGATCCGTCAACTAAGCGTGCGACTGCAAAGGATTCAGGACATGGCGCCGCCGAAGGGAGTCGCCGTGATGACTATATCCAGCTTGTTGGATGGCCTCAAAACACCAAGCGGCATAATGATGGTCGCAGCAGCTGCTGGTAGTGCTGGCACACTAAAACAACAACAACAACCACAACCACAGCCTACATCACTGCCGCTGTTTTCGTTGAATAACGATTTAAATGCCTACAACCAGGCGCATGTGCAAAATAACAACAACAAAAGGATCGGAGGAACCACAGCGGCTTACTCCCAGTCCGGCGTGGCAACAAAACTAACAACAACAACAACAACAACAGCAACAGCACTAGCTGCCGACCGCTTGGAAAAGTCGGTGAACACAACGTTGACAGGTGAAAATTTTCAAAGCGACCTTCTGCAGGCGCATATGATCTGCGAAAGCTGCCTGGAGAGCTGCAAAGTGCATTCCAGAAGCACTGCCGTAAACCGTAAGCCATCCACACCAACGCTCTGTCAGCAGCTCGGTTCGCCGCAACCCGAGGGCAGCATCAGTTTCTCAAACATCAAATTGGACTGCATGTGTTCGCAGCCAGACGATTTGGACCGGCGATCCAGTTCGGCAGCAACGCCAAAGAGCAGGCGTCTGCATCAGCGCACCGCTGCCACCAATACGCCGCCTTCTATTTATCGGCGGCGAAGCAAAACGAAAGCCAGCAGCAGCAGCATGCGGTCAACATTCGAGAGTAGCTGCAGTCTTCTCGAGGCACATAAATCGCCCATCGCCACCACCGCGTCCTGCGACAAACAGCTCCAGGCCAGCGAAAGCGGCGAATTCTGTCGAATAATTTGTGATAACTGTAAAAATAAACTCAGTGGTGGAAGCCGTAGCAGTAATGCGAAAAAATTTAACAAAATGACAGCAAACCAAAAAGCATGCAAATCAAATACAACGAATTCGAGATCAGGTGTGAGGCAGCAAGTCGCAGCAGCAGCCGCAGCGGTTAGGATCAGTCAAACGCTTAGTAGCGATCCGCTGGACCGACTAAGGACCAACTGCGGCGACTCCGACAAGAAGAAGATGCGTTCTACCGACGACGTCGCCTTCTACACCACCACCGACAACGACGACGACGACGATAGCGCAGACAGCAGCGACAGGAACGAATCCTCTGCAATAGACACCACTTTTATTCGAAGTCATCGTTATTCACCTCACGAACTCATCTCTCAGTCCACCTCGGCGTTGGGTAACAGCTTCGCTTTGGCTTGTTTAGCGGACTTCGCAGACCCTTCAACTTCGTCATCAACGGCGACTGGTTTAAGTGCAGCCCACGCCACTGATGCGCACGACGTTGTTGTTGCCGAAGGAGGAGGACGAGGAGCTCCATCGCATTCAGAGGGCAACCTCTCGACGAACTCCATCGGCAGCCCCAACGGCAAAGCGGCCCAATCGAATGGGCGGCGTGCTAAGCGTCCGGATAAACTGATGCTGGATTTAAACGATCGCTCTAAGTTCACCAAAGAAGTGTCGGTGTGAAAGTAGGTAAGGAGAGGGTGGGGAACGTATTTTATGAAATGTTTGAAGTTTTCGAAATTTTTAACATTTGGGTACACGTATTTCATTAATTATTAAATAATAAATTACAACTCAATTAATTAAAGTGCTTTAATTTTAGTAGCTAAATCTATTAACTAATTTTAGTGTTAGCAATTTCAGTAACACATTATTATCTACTTTTTAGTAAAACCTAACATCTATTGAATTTATTTATTGATTCAAAAGTATTATAATTGGAATTAGAAACACTTTCTTACAACAAAAACTCAAAGTAATTTGAAGTCGATAAGTTAATATTTGTTATTTCATCGAACGCTTTCTAACATTTTTCGAAGACCTCAAAATGATCGTTAATGAAATCACATTTTTCAGGGTCATTAAAGTGGAAAATCCTTCAGAGTTTTGCAATTGAAATGAGCCCCGATTTGCAAAATTTCGTTGGAACTCCAAAAAAAAAAACCATCAAGTTTTTGTTGTAATTGAAGTGTTACTTGACTAAACTTGAACACACGTTTATTTTCTATAATTCTATAATATAAAATAAAACTAGTTTAAAATAACACCAAAGAACGATTAAAAATAAAAAGTATAATAATTTTCACACTAAACAAAATTAATAATAATAGTAATAAACTACAAAACAAAACTTAAGAAAAGAGAAAAGAAAAAAGAGTAAACAGATGAACAAATTATTTACATATCTAAGTCCAAAAAGAAAGAGAGAAAGAACATAAAGAAATCCAAAAAACAGAAAGAGAAAAGAAAGTAAAAATAAAATAGGAGGTATAATAAAATAATAATAATCCATACAAATTCGATTCTTGTAAATATGATTTCTTTCTGAATGAATACGAACTGAAATGTAATTAACTCATTTTTTCTAAAAATCAATCTTATTCAATAGTTAATTATTAGTTTTAAGACACAACTGCAGTATTACGTATATAACGACTTAGATAGTCTAGACAACATAATTATTGTTATTAGTATAAATATCTATTAAAAATATTATGTTAAAACTTCAACCAGGAATAATTAATTAAATGAGCAAAATATTAGCTAAATTAGCTAGATTGAAAAGTTATGGAGTACTTTATACGTGATTTATAACCGTCAGTCACTAAAAAGTCAGTTAATAATTGTTAGCTAGACTTTTAAGTGGTACATAAATATTTCTAGAATAGTGAAAGTAACGAGTTACGAGTTAATCATCAAAAGACGCTGTATTATTAACTATAAATACTGGTATAACAACAAATAATAGTAATAACAATAATATGATAACACTTTTATGATAATTATGATAATATTAATAATATAAAGATAATAAAATTAACAATATTATTAATAATAATAATAATTATAGTCATAATAATATTAAGTGAATATATTTTAAAAATACGAATACTTCCATGTAACGTAGAGTAATCAAAGTAGTTTTAATTTTTTAATTGTAATTGGTTTTGAGCTACTAAATTGTAAATATTACTTTATATAATATTAGTACATTAATAACGAACATTAAACTATCTTATAATAAATACATAAATTGTGATTCAAAACTTATTTTTATTTCAGTGAAACCTTTGATAAAAATTAAAGATGATTAAAACAATGACCCAGATTTATTGGATTGGATTAATGATATTAAAACCTTTTAATAAATTCCTTTAATTGAAAAAATTAATTTAAATATATATTATATCTACAATACAACCAAAAAAATATTTGAAATTACCATTTTTTAAAGCAAGCAAGTAGAATATATCGAACGAACCGCGCCCGCCCCCTCACCCACTCACCCACACTCAGTCAGGCATCGAAATGCCACTCAACGATTAAAAAAGATCAGCGGTTTCACGGGCGTCACTTTTTTCGCATTTCATTTAAATACTGTCAACCTTCGGAATCAATTCTGAAGCCATGTATTTTAAATTGAATCAGATGCAATAAAAGTAGCTTAAAGTTGGTTTTTTCGTTCGTTGTATCCATTCTTTGCTTATATTCTCTTCTAATTACATTTTTATCCGGGTTCCCGCATCATAAAAATCTAAAATACCAAAAAATGTCATCACACAAAAATGCAAATCCGAGAGCTTCTCTTGAGAGGTATCAATTGTAGATTACTTCAAGCTGAAAAACGAGATGGTTTATCTTGAAATGGAAAACTAGAAAAACCTTTATAGATACATATACATATGCATGTGCATACATACATACACACAAAAACCTACACACATACAAGTGTAAATACATTTTTTCGATTTCATTTCGGTTTGTTTTTTTATTGCCACAAAGCTGTAAATCTCAGAATTACGATTTCATTAACGACGTCACGTGTCGCTTCTACATTGAAATTGTTGCTTTCACTTTATCTTGAGTTGAATTCAATTTCAATTTTAAGAAAGAAACAAACAAGATGTGATTTTATAAGGTTTTTATATATGATTGGAAAAGAGAACAACAAATGATTGCTTATCTGAGAGCTTTAATATTGAAAATTTTTTTTTGTAGTGATTTTAAAAACTTTATATTTTATCGTATATCAAAAACGTATTCGATTGTTCATGAATTAATGAGAACATTTAATAAATTTTCACATATACACATTCACAAACGAACACAGCGAACCGTTTTAAATGAAGTCAGACTGTCTACGAAATTGCGTCATTACATTTAAAAAGATCACGTTGAAGACGGGTTGAAATGGGTTAAGTGGGTACATAAACATCACCATTAAAGGCTGCCAATGTTGCCGCACTTACTACATATGGTATATAGCAGTACATATGTATGTATAGTATATATGTATATCTGTATGTCTCGAATATGAGTTCTTCTTTCATTGTAAGCAGTTTCACTTTAAAGCCTACGGAAGGATTCTGTTGTATGTAGATGTGTTTAGAACGGAATGTTTTGCTTTTCCTTGTTTGTTCAGTCTTGTGTGGTGGGTTACTTAATAAAAACACATTCACCCACACAATCGGTCTCTACGGACCCACAGGATAAACAGTTCTGGGATCAGATATCAGATACATCAGACACCATACTCGTATTTTAAATGGCGAGAAAACGTTGAAAAGACCACAAAAAGTTATGTCTTCATTTTGCTCCTTTTTCCAGGGTTTTCTGTCCGTTTGATGCCCGTGGAAACCTTGAAGTTGGTTTATGTTATGTCTTTGAAAATCCTTTATTGGAAGTCGTATAAAAACTATCGTTTTAGGGTTCGGATTTGGATGCGTTTTGATTCTGGTTCTCGGAGTTGTCTGAGTAACACTGTTCAACAATAAATTTATATTAAATAACTTTACGATTACTGAATCTCTCTTTAATTGGATTTTTCGTAAAAAGACGTGACAAAAACAGCTGTAAATAAAGTACATTAATAGTAATGTAGAAGTCTAGAATATTATCTGTACCAAAAACAGGAATTATAATAAATTAGGATACAGATACAAGGATAGTATGGGATAAAAAAACCTTCATTTAAAAATAAAATAGATCCGAATGCGATTACAATCTATTCGACTTCCTTTTAGGATTTAGAATCTTCCAAGGATTCCGGATCCAAGAACTAATCTTGGAAGTTTAAGGATTCATTAAGGTTTTCTCTCGTTTTTTTATACAATACATAATCATAATTTATTCATTACATGAATTCAGTCTTCAGTGTGAACTTTAAATTCTTTTGGTCTGTATACAGTACATCACAAAATTATTCAAGAATCTTTTTTTATAATTTTTTAAAGACAAATATTAGTTTTAATAATCACATGAGTATATTATAATTATTTTTCATCAGAAATGAATAATGAAACGTCTTGTCTTCACTCAATGGCGATGGCATCCACGAAATAGTACCGTTATAATAAATCAATTTCCTTAGTTGTTGCTGTTTCTGTTCCACTAATTTTCTCTTAATTGCTTGTGTTCTACTAATATTCTAATTACGTTCATCGCATGGTTTAATTTCGCATGGCTTCTCATTAAGTGGCAGCATTGCGGCCCTAAATTATGCCAACCAGGCCATTAAGAAGAATTACATTTACAAGCTAAAAAAACGTCAAAAATGTCAACGATTCTAGGAATTTATTATCTACGAGTATGTAAGCAAAAGAAAGAAAAAAGCCAAAAAACAAAAGAACAAAAACAACACAACAGAGAACACATTTCATGGCCAATTGAAAATAACCGTTGTTTTTGTTTGAACTGACACTTTAATGGCTGAACATTAAAGAAGAAGTTGAGAAACAACAACATCAAGAATACTAATAAAAACAAAAACGAAGACGAAAGAAAATAGAAGTAAAAACTTTTCCTCGCACCTAAGAAATTACGACTCGCTTTACAACCAGAATCTTTTAAGGATCTTCTGTATGAACTCATATCCTCAAACACACACTCACAGAGTTACGCAAATACATGTTTCCTGTGTGTATGGAATGGAAATGAACACAGAATATCTTGGCAAAGATACTTAGACAAAAGCAATACATTTGAATGACGTCTCAGCTTTTTAACAACGAGAACATGCGTCGCCATTCCATCATTCCATCAATATTGTAAGTCGTTCCGTTCTGCCCGTCTTCAATTCAGTCCATTAGGCAGACGAAGCAGCATCAAATTCACTTTACTTTTACTGTCAATTACCATGACACTGACGATTGTAACGGCAACACATTTAGGCGTGCATATTTTTTGATGGGTTTGCTTACAATTCGAATCAAAACACAATACATACGAGAGGACGACATACATAAAATAACACCTCAGCAACAACAAAGCGCAAACAGAAATGAAGTACTACAACAAGCACAGCAAATAAAAGAGCACTACAACCGAATAACAAACGATTTTATTTCGTGTCAAGTAATGCTTCCGGAGGAAATTATTTGTTGTTGATGACATCACCGAAGCCATTTTTTAATCTCTTTCTCCTTTCTTTGTAGTATGTAGATGACATATTTATATGCCAATGCAATATATTTTAATGTTGCACAGGAGATACTCGTACAAAGTTTAGACATATTGAATATACACCCTTATTCGATGTATTGTGCGACTATTATGCAATACTATTGTGTATATTACGATTATATAGCAATAATATTCTACGATTATTGTGCAATATTTACTTACAATATCATTTATTTGTGTTTTAGCATTATTGTAAATTGTATTGTAAAATACTCAGTGACCTGGCCAGTTAGAATTCCTCTCTAAAGGTTCCCAATTAAAAGGGCTTTCATCAGAGGTCACGAGGGTGTAGGGTGTCTCAGCTTCGGCCAGGTTAAAAATAGCACCCTTTCTGGTTTTAATTTTATTTTAAGAATATTGCCCAATAATATTGCATAACACTCTGCAGCAGCTCCCTTAGCTCCCTTAGGCTGAAGTTAATAAAGTGGTCCGAAAAGGCCACTACTTACTTTTTTAAGGTCCTATTAAAAGCAAGTATTTTAAACGTTTGATGACATGTAGTCTTAAGTTTCAAACATAACTTATACGATATACATGCAAACACACACAGAAGCACACACAGAAGCACGCAGAGGAATGTATGTAAGATAAGCAACGATTTACTGCTGTGAACCAGTAAGAAAACCGTTATCGAGGAGGGCGTTTATGGAAGCATCGAGGGACTCGACTTGTCTATACGCGCTACAAGTACAAAAGCAATTTACCAACACATTAAAGTGAAACAAATGACGCAATCAAGCTCTCTGGGCAAAAGTCTTTTAGACGAAAAAAGCAGAGAAACGTTTACAGAAAAGAAGCAGAATTTTACGGACAAAAACTTATTTTCGGACACATATCAGAATCACATAAAAAAGCAAAACGAAAAGATACTAAAAATACCTCATAATCACAATAAAGACACACGTTAAGTAAAATATTCGTTAAAAAATAATAAAATAAATACTTTTAAACGTTTATAGTTAACATTTATACTTAAGTATTGTATATATCATCAATATTATGATCCCCGCTAAGTTCTGGGAGATAATGATTTCCTCGAGACAAATGAAAGTGTTTTACATTCACAAAGTAGAAACACAAGCAACTACAACCTCAAGAATTATAAGGAGCCTTTCATTAAACCTTCCTTAAACATTAGAAAGACTGAGAGATCTATAGTACACTCGTATATTGTATATACGTATGTAAAGTACATATATGTATAAAGAACTCGAATGGTTCACAGCACGCGTACCGAAAGGTCGAAAGTGCTCCAGTCGGGTCAGTAAAAAGTCATTAGAAATTAAGTGAATCGATGAAGCTATCAAAAATGTTGTTCCTCTTTGACTGAATTTTGGTTGGAGCTCTCTCTCAACTTCTTTGGTTTCTCGTAGTTACGAGTCACTGTAGAGCTTTTCGTAAATTGATGTGGTTGATTGACGGACAGGCACAGACCGCCTAGCCCCATGCTATTCCTGGGTAACGAACACTATATCCCCAAGTCAGATACCCCCCCCCCCCCCCCCGCCCTCTCTCACTCAACGACCATCTTTGAACATAGATATCGCTTTTACCTGTCCACTTAAGTAATGTAATGTAATTTTAGTAATGTAAGATTCGTTTTAGCCCTCTAAAGGCAATCACAATGGATTAGAATGAGTTTAGAGCCGACGTGACGGTTTTTCTAATCGGGACAACCACAACCTAACTCAATCTTTGTTTCTGATATTTTAATTCGATAGTTTAAATCCCTAAATAACTCATGACTCAAAGTATCTCATATATTTACAAGTTTCATTCCTTTTCGAAACTAATTTCATATGAGTGCATATCTCATGTAATTCTAAAACTTTTGAAATAAACAAAATTTAAACTTACCTTCAAAGAAATGAAAATAAAGAACTCACCATAGCTGGAAATCCTCCTCCTCTGCATCAATCCTCAACACCTCATCATCATCTGTCGCTTATCCATCCTCTCGCTGCTCTAACGATAGAAGTTAAGCTAAAGTTCACCCGTAAACTTGATGCTTTAATTAGAAAAACTGTTCACAGTGAATGGAAAATAAAACGGATCACGTTTATAGGAATTGGTAACCAGGAAGAAAATAAGAAAGAAAAGAAGAAAGGAAGCAAGGAGGGAACAACTAACTTCATTTCGAATGCATTCATTCATTCATTTTGGTTAATTCTTTAGTAATAACTCCAGAATTATGCGCAGTCAAAACACTGAACACGTCACAATTTCAATGACAATGGTTCGCCCATTTCTGGCTCACAGCAACAACAACAAACGTCAACGTATTAATTAGTATGCGACAGACAGAATTTGTTCCGTCAACAAAGCGGTTGAAAGATCAAACTAACATGCAGAGCAGAAGATTGCATTTAATTACAAACAGGCAACACACTTCAATAATGTCATGTATGCATATTTAGTAACTCCCACAGGATCCACTACCAACTGTTAAATAATTAACATCTATTATCCCACTTTGAAAACTCTTGGTTGCAGTCTGCTTGCTTATTAATTATTGTCTGTTGTAACAGTGCTGTAACTCCTATTAATCACAATGCTTTGTCACGAAGCTCAGCTAGAAATTATATCATGCATGACGAGCTGTTTACCGGTTTTTCATGGCTGACCGCAGGAGCAATTCTCCGGTCATCGGTGAAGCAAAACTTTAACACAGCGCTCCTTAATTACGTACCACACACGAATCATTTATAATCATTCAGTAAGCTTCCTTTTACGTTTCCTTTCAGTAAGTTCCTTTTACAGTTGTTATTCAAGTTTAAAAAGAAAGGTTGCAGGATATACATACATGTATGTATGTACGAGTATACATATACATATACGATATTTAGGTAAAAATATCGAATAATTATAAAAATCTATGTACGAGTATTTAAGAGTCTCGAGAATGATTTACTTATCGTTATAATAAAAAGGACGAACCCTAAAATCTTCAACATTTCTATCATGATTATGATCATATAAAGCTAAAAATTTATTGCCTGCGATCATAATCTAACATAATAAAATTATATATTATTAATATTGATATAACATACGAGTATGTATATTATTATACTAAAAACCACTTCTTATTAATATTAAGTATTTTTCTTTAATTTTTTCATGAATTTCTGAATAAATTCAGTATTTTATCTTGAGGAATAATGTTTTTAATCTCGTTGCTAGAAGAAACATTTTATAAAATGTTCCTTAACTACGCTCTGTTCCTTTTTCATACCCTACACCTTAAGGTAAGGGTTTAGTATATTCATTTTGTAACGAAATGTGTAACGCATAGAAATAGAGACGATAGTATATATATTCTACGAACACGCCTTTTTTTTATTAAAAATGTGATATCAGCGTTCGTTTTTGAGCTATTACAACAAAATTACAAAATACAACAAAAATATTACAAAAATTCATTCCTGGGTATAGAGTAGCATTATCCGTGAATGTGCCAAATATGGGCGTGATCCGCCCACTTTTAGGTTACACAGGCAAAATATGGTTATATTGTTAAATATATAATCTTCCTGAGTAAAACTTTAGATGACAACTTGTTTTCCAAAAAAACATTTTTACATCAAAACTGGGTGCGGTCCGCCCACTTTTACACTACATATACAGTATAGCAGTATGAAAATAAGTTTATTACCACGGAAATAAAGTTTAAATGAACACAATTATAAAACAACTAAGCTACTTATTTTGTTTTGAAAAAGGTAATGACCACGCCTACTATTTATACAGAGGCGTATCTAGGTCTCATGGAACCCGGGACGGTTAATCAACTTGTAGCCCCAAAAATGCCTAGAATTCAATAAGTCCTTACTTGATTTCCACAACTGCCGCCCCCGACATTGTGCCGCCCAGAGTGGACCGCCACCCCCGCCCCGCCCTAGCTTCGGCACTTTTTTCAAAACTTTTAGGTGTAGGGTATCTAAGATTCGGCCAGGCCGAATATAGCTTTCTTACTGGTTATGTTTTAATTCTATCGAATAATAATTAATTTTACAAAAACAATGAAAAAATTACCATCACTCCACCGTTTGGAATGACGGTACAGTTGGGTGTTGTCCTGGTTTCTATTATTTTTGATACTCTTTTTCAAACTTCTGAAAATTACATCCAGCTAAAAAAACGGATGTTTGTTTTTGTTTTCATTGTTTTCTCTCATGTATAAAAAGTGAGTAGTGAAAATTCCGAAATTTACGTATTCTCGAAATACTATCAATGGATTCGTCACTTTGATTTGCACATTTAATTTCCTATTTTAATATGAAGTTAAATTAAATAGATACTGAATATAAATTCGAATAATGTTATTGTTATTAAATCTAACTGCAGATTGTCGAATATAATTTGTTTTATTGTTGTTCGTTTTATATTTATTTTCCACACATATTTGAAGACTATAAGAATTTTTATTATAATCTATAAAAAGCATTATACATAAAAGACTATAATCTTCTACGAATACATAATAATGCGAAGAATCCTTAAGAATCTAAAAATACTATCCCAGAAACCTTTAGATAGGTGAATAGCAGAACTCTTAAAAAATAACCCTTAATCCAGATTGAAAATGTACCCAAAGCTTTAAAGAAATGTAGTTTGCCTGTCTATAAATACGAGTATATCTAAAAGCCACGAAAAACGTATTAAAAGCGATACTTAGTTTCTCTGCAAGCACGGAAGTCACACAGAAATCACTTAAAAGTAATAGAAAAGTGCTCACTGCAATCACGAAATCCATTTCTCGGATGACGCCAACGAAACGCATACATTGCGTGACAATCATCGGATTGTCAGAAACTGAACCAGATAAGTATGAGGATAACTCAATCTGTGTGTGTGAGATAGAGAGTAGCTCGCTTTGAGTCAATGTGATTTGTGTTAAAGAGCTTTACAACTCACTTGGTTAGTGACCAAACAGCATAAATTTCGGAACTCAAAAAAACGCCAACTCGAAGTTATTCCAACTTCTTTCTGTCCTTCGGTTCATCACGTTCTCAAACATGTGCAATGTATTCTCAGCTACGCTAACTCCGCTCCGAAAGGATGAAAGAACTACATAATTCGTTTATATGTATGTTTTTCTTATTTTCTTCTGCTTCCTTTAGTTTTTGATACTGTTTTCAGTAATTAATAAACACAGATTATTTTTATTGACTCTATAAAAGAAACAAAAGAATATAAATTCACAAAAAATCAAAGGAATTATAGTTTATATATTTATTTCGGAACTCATTTTTCACAACAATTCAAGAATTTAAGACCAAGACGAGGTACATCAGGTTTTGATATTATTCAATATTGATTGATTCAAAAACAATCTAAGAGTAAAAAAAATAAAAAGAGCTCTGAAAATAGACGTGTTGCTACACACACACAAACGCAAACCCTGTGTTGTTGAGGCATGAGTTGAATTTAACTTGTTGTTGACACCAAAAACAAAACAATCTTCACTCATGTATGTATGTATGTCCCACGTGTACGAAAATGGAGGTATGTGAGTGAGTCATCCCAATCACTGTTTCCATGTTTTAGAAAACAAGTTATTTTTCAACTAAATTCTATTCACAACAATTAGAGAAAAACATATCCAATTCTTGGTATTTTTAAAAGAATATTAAATATAAAACTCATGCTGTGTTGTGTTGTTTTCCGCTTTTATTCAGTTTCGATACAAATACTTTTTGTTTATTAACTAGTCTTCACCTATCTAGGCTGTCTTGAACTAGACCCACTTGAAGTAGTCCCACTTATGTACTGTTATTTACCGAATAGAGCACTTTCTAACCTTACTTACCCACTTTTCAGTACTCGTTCTGACTTTAATTCCATGATATGAGAATATACGAATATATAAACTTTAAATTTATATTAAATTTTAAGTTATGGTTTTCATTTGACCACAAATTTGATATCCTTGCACAAGGATGTTGGTTAAAATATCAAACATCAACCTGGAGCAAAGATGTTCTACACAAAAGAGAAATATATTTGGATTGATGGATTAAAGGATTCAGAAACGTACTTCGAACTGAAATTCATGTATATACAATATTAAATAATATAAGTAGGCAATAGAAAATTATTTCCCTGAATTCTATTTGAGGTATAAAATATTAAAATATATATATATGTATATGTATATTAAACTAAATAATAAATTAAGCATCAGCGTCATGAAAGAAATTAACCGAATATGCTTGCATGTATGTGTGGTACTATTATTAATATTTAAAATTATTTACGTAGTTATTATGATCTGCGACCATAGAACTTACATAAGCTTTAATCCAGAAAGAGTGCTATCTTCGGCCTGGCCAAAGCTTAAATACCCTACACTCTCAGAATCTATACCGTAGAGTATTGATATCAGGTGTAAATATTTTAAATTTGTCTTCTTATCTCATTTCCAGAACAAATCTACATGAAAATCTTTTTTAATAGAAGGCGTAATATTAGGTGTATCATGCCCACTCTTGATAGGAGGGATACTCTTGATACTCTCACTGCAATTTGTTCAACGAAATTACTTTTGTGGGCTAATAATAATAAACCATATAAAAATAATAATTACATTCAAATTAAAAGTCTAAAAAAATAAATATTTAATTAATTTTTATTTTTGTCGTATTTATTTTGTATTAAATGAATATTGTAGTTATTATTAATTATTATTATACCATAAATACGAGTAAACTGAAATAAGTTTCTTTTTCACTGTCTGTCCATTTTTTAATAAAAAGTTTTTATTGAGTTTTATACCATTCTGTATTGGTTTTTATGGTTATATTTTTTTTTAATCCATTCCATCTCTGTTTTTCTATACGATTTTCGATACAATTTCCTGCCTCCGTCCAGGGTTCATGTGGTTCTGTGATGTGGCAATAAATTTGGCCAGCGGTCTTAATCAAGTTTTCATACCTGCTCACATACATTCACAGGTTAGGACTTAATTTTTAATGCATCGTCCAAATATATACATATGTATGTAATTTTCGAAAATTCCGAAAAACCCGTAAAAATTCCACCCAGTCTAAAAACCATATGAACACTATTTAAAAACAACAAAAATTATGGTCAGTGGATCTATCTAGAAAATAAAGAAATCTACTGTATGTACAATGTACATATATGGACAGAGAAGATCAATTAAATGCACTATAAAGCAGATACCAAAAAATCTGACAGTTTAAACAAAACACACGCGATAATTTATACTTAAAGTGAGAAATAAAATTCTAAAGAAACTGTTGAATAACAGCAACATTTCTGCAGAATATGTTAATAACAAAACTGATACGTTAATGGAAAAAATGTTTCAAAAAATAAAATAGGAATATAAAAAAAGAGTACATAAAGCATAGAATTCAAAAGTGAAAACTCTGTTGATAGTACAGAAATATTATGATTTCTCCTGTTTAATAAATTGTAGATTATTAAATTGGTTGTTTGTTTTGCATAAGTTTTCATGCAAACACAACAACAACAAATATTTGTTGGGTATATGAACATATACATATGCAAATAAATTGCGTATGTCTGTGTTAAAATTGATTTAAATTATTTCTTTTATTTTGTTGTATAAATTATACAGCAGTATTTGTATATGTACAGTTTTTATTCTGTAGGTTTTTTAAGTACATACTTTAGTGAATTTCGCAGTTGAAAGAAACAATATAATGGGTAATAAAAGAGTTAAATTATTAAAATTGTCGACATTCGATTTGACAAAGCGGGCAATTTTAAGTGGCTTCCTGCTGTGAAAATTGTGTGAAGTGAATATTGACTTGCAAAAAAAACCTAGGGCGAGCAATGCAACTTCCGTTTCCGGTTCATGTCTTTCATTTAATGCATTCATAAAAAAGCGTGTATATAAATGTACGTATTCACACAGATAAACACACAAAAATATAGACACAGACGCTCGTATGCATGTACACACAGATAAACACACACATTCAGTCGCTGACACATTTCAACACTCACAAACTGTTGACCGGAAATTAATTACTCTTATAAAAGGCCTCCGGGTAGCAGTGGAAACAACACTTACAGGAATGATGACAGCCCCGACACCAGCGGCAGTATTTTTGACAGCACTGAAAACGTTTGGCATGCAGGAGATGCCGCAAAATCAAACAACCCATCGATCGCATTCACCATTCGCTTGAAGTTCAAACGTAAGTAGAAACTTTTTTAAAACTGACTTCAAAACTGATTCATACATGTTGTTATATATGTATATATGTATATGTATATACGGGTATATGTACAATATATGTACCCTGAAATATGAAAGGTACTTCTGAGACTTCCCTCGTCTATGTATTTGTATATTATATGTGACCAGAGAACTTAATTAGGAAATTTTTATCTTCACAGAGATGCAAACAAAAATGACATATTGTATAATAAATTTATTAAAATTTGATTATTAAATACTACATAAGACATTACTTTATTATTTTCTATTACACAGTCTAAGTTGATCACAGAAACAAATAGAAATTTAAATTTCCAAAGAAAATTTTGAATACTCGCAAATTAAATTTAATTCTCTGAATCGGCTTACGCAAATTTTTCACGCTTTTGTAGCGTTGTAATTCAATACAGAGAAACACATCATATATACATAAATAATAACGTATTAACATACATATGAACATATGTTTGCTTGAAATCACAGAGTAACATCTCGTTGTTTTCATTTCATTTCAATTTTAATCCTTTATACGCTTTCGAACAACATCCGAATTAAGTTATAATTCATAAGAAGCTGTTCGTGTTGTTCCCGATATTCGTGACTCTCGTGGAAGAAAGAAGCTTTTGATTTGAATAACTTTTCAACGCAAACGATAAATAAACCGAAATGGAAATGGATGGATATTCAGACATGTGCAAGATATACGCAGGATTAAGCACAGTTAAATACTCGTAATTTTTTGATTAGAAAACAAATTAAAGTAACCATAAAATGGGGTTGCTTCAGGATTCACACAAAGGTTTTCACAAGGATTAACAAAGGTTAGCGAAAAGAATTTTCCTTACTCAGAGCTTTATAATTACACCGTAGGTGTTTATACAGGAAACATTTTCATTGCAAATAAACGATCTCTCGCGTTTTTAAAAATCTACATAAAATAAATTTGAGTGTCTTCTTTCTCTCTCTTTTTAATAAAAATTATCGTCCTTCCTCATCTGCGTTCATCCATTTCGGTATTATTGGGTATATTATTAGAGTTGACATCTAATAGTTCTCAATTTCTCACTTCTGAACAATTTGGGTAAATTCCCAATCTATTTATTTCTCATTCTATTGAAGTTCTCTCTCATTCAGATATTTGGAGATGTGATGAAATCTCTTGTAATCCCAGTAAGTCCCTCTCAAAGTCTATCACTAGTCACTTCGAAACTTCGAAGCTTTAGCTTTATTTAAGAAATCATTTACGATATAACATTTTCACTCTGATAGCTTCTATAATACACAAAAATATGTTCCATTAACTTTCGCAATCTCATCGCCAAAGGAATAGTCTCAAAAAAGTGAATACAAGTCAAGGGGAAAACTGGCGTATGTTTTCGGTGAAGATATTGAAATCAGCTTATGTATGGCCAGAGAGTTTACATGTCAGATAGACATGTCAGAGCGGCTTGTTCCACATATTGACCACGTTCAGCTTCCATCAAAACAATACGATACACAATATGATCACAATACAATGAAAAAGCAACAGCACGGAATGAATGATAGATAGATATATCAAAATAACTCGTGTACAACTCTTAAGCTGTATAAACACCAAAATATAATACGGAAATAAAAGAAAATTTTGTTCTTTCAAAGAAAAAGAATGGAAGCAGTTAAGTACTGACTTCAATAAATACGAATAACAGCAGGCGACATTGAAGTCAGGGAGAATCAATAAAAGGACGAATTAAGCGGAAGAAGTTCGAGTATTAACATTGGTTTTATCTGTTATCGCAGAATAAGCAAGAAAGGGAGAAACATAAATGGAACTAGAAATGAAAATGATGACGATGACGAGGATAACGAGAATAACGATGATAACGAGGATAACGGTGGTAACGATGATGACGATGAAGTGATTTTAATAGTGACTGATGATGTTACTCGTACCCTCTGCTAGTGTTACTCTCTTTGGCATAAGGGATTTCCTTTTCTTCTTCTTTCAAAACATATTTCAAACGGTGATCAAAAGTTTTTGATGAATAATTAAAAATGTTGCTCTCTCACTTCCCCTTCTCTTAAAAATTTTCAATAACAGGAGACGCAGTAATCTATGCAAACTTTCTGCAGTGTTGCCGTTTGTACACATATTTTTCTGATTTGAAACATCAAAAGTGGACACAAGAACATATTTATTTGTATAGAACTCTGCAAGAAAATTTCTTAATACAAAGATAACTGAACACATTTTTAAATCATTTTATGAATATGCTTTATGTATGACTTTTTGTTCCTTGTTTACAAATAAACTTTTTAAATAATCTTTTTTATGAACAACATTTAATTGTAAACGTGGACACATTTATTTCTTAATAGACACATTTTTCAGAAGTAAAGGACATAATTTAATTTTATGTTAAAGGCAACACTACTTCTGAGTCGTTGAAGAACTGAAAGTTAATAATTTGCAGCCTTCGGATAGATGATGTTCTTGAAGTTGTCAAAATTGTGAATTTTGCAAAAAGTTAAATTGCACTGTATGATTTACTTCAATTGACAGATCATTAAATGAGTGGAAGAGCAAAAACAAATTCCTGCATTAGCAAGAGATAATGAAAATATGTATAAAATAAATTTCAAGTTGAGCAAACTTAACATAATCTTATTTTCAAACTTTTAGCAACCTTTCACGTAACATTAGAGATTTCTTTAAGTCTTTTTAATGATTGCTATGATTCCCAGAAAATATCTATAAAATCGAGTCTGAAATAGAAAACTCTATTAATACATTCTAGAAAGGTTCTACTGGTTCTACCTTTCAAGGTCTCCTAAGTTCATTGAATATTAATTTGCTTCCCACTCAAGACTCATGAATATTGAACAGCTTTCTGTTTTACAGAAAAGTGTATATTGGAATAGACATCCTTTTAAATCCTAGGCACATCATTTAACCCCTCTTTTGAGCCCTTTTAAGCGTCATTTTATAAATCCTCATTCTCCTCTGCTACAAATAAAAAATTAATTATGCCTCTTCAGAGTGGATAAGTAATGGAAGAAACAAGGAAGAAAGGTTGAATGCTTATCTATCCTAAAAATTAAAGTTTTGTACATGTTCATATTATAGATTTTAACTCACACTTTCACCCTATTCATAGAGCAACAACATAGTTTTATTTACGACGTTTCCCATGATTTTATTCTATTCTATTCTTATTTCAGTAAAAACGCTCCCGTTTAAATATTCATTTCAGAAGTCAGCAAATTGGAATACGATTTCTTCAATATTTTTAAAATTAGTTTTGAAATGAAATAAGATTTAGAAGTAGCCAACCAGGACAAGGACCACAAGGACCACTTAAAACACTTCAGATAACCCAACGAGAAACCAATATTGAAATAAACGAAACAGTTAGTGAAAGCAATATAAACAACCTATGTATACAACTAAGAAACTATTTAGAGAACCCAGAGACACTGGCAACAACCAGGAGCAAAGTAAGCCGCACAAACAACAACAGAAATCGAGGTGCCGCAGGTCAGCAAAAAGAAAACACATTGAAATTACATCAAACGTAGTACGATGTACCCTGTCCAAATGTTCTTTGATGTACTTCTTCAGATTTTCAATTTAACTTTGCCCCAAAACACAATTCTTCATCATTAAAATTTTCACGTTGCAACCGTTACTCTGTAATGGATTATATAATTAATTATACAATAAATCTAATTAAAATTGGTTTACTCTGAACAAATCCTCCCCACATAACACTAGTTGTAGTTGTTTTTGTCGATAACCGTTAAACTCCACTGCTGCTTACCGAGTTGGTCATAAAGCGTTTAATGGTCGTCCCTTGCTGCCTCCTTAAAAATGGCTCCCAACATAAATAAGACGAGACCTTTTACACCACCAAATTTATATCCCACTTAGATGGTCCTTTAACGTGCCCTTAAGTTTACGAATGCGTTTGTGGCAGCACTTAGGTAAGAACAATTCCGTTCAATTCACGAAAAATAAATACATAGTTCCGAAAATAGAAAATGTTAAATGTGAACACTGAAAATGGCTGAGCTTCTTAATGAGCACACAAAGACCTCATACGTACATATGTGTCTGGTTTTGGGTTTATAGTTTCAGGACTACGAGTGCACCAGATATTATGTAGGATGGTGACCAACGTGAGCACAACGCATCCGCATCGACATCCGACTACATCCTCACGCTTCCGTTAGAAAGGAGCGGAGATTAAAAGTCTCGCAGAGTGCAGATGTTCGAGTACATGAAGTTGAGTGAGTTGCAAAGCGTTTTATGAAGGACAGTTTTTATCAGAGATGTTCTTTTATTAGAGTCGGTTTTTTACGACTGTAGTTATTTTTTGTTTAAAACTCTACTGCGATGTTTCCCTATGGGGTTCTCCGATATTTCTTTGGTCACTATAACGACTTCGATGGCTTCAGGGATTTTAACGCGAAAATACGAACATTTAAAGACAAAAATTACCAAGTACATAATTAAAACAAACTTGAGTAAGATGAAATTCATTTCCTTGCAATAGTGGTTTCCAAAGACAGACACATATACTATATACTTTGCTGTACCTGACACGTCTAAGTCTGTTCGTTATAAACAGACTTTTGATCTTCGGTTGAAGGGTATGAAATTCGAACACGTCATCAAATTTGGCCACTTTGATTCCAATCCCTATGAAATGTCGGTGCAACTGAAACCAATGATGTGGAACGAATGTGAAATGGTATCTGGTTAAACTTGGTATAAATTCACAAAGGCACTTTCGCCATCTGCTTCAACATATAAATGCTCAATCCTCTTTTTAATTTATCCTGAAAGCCATTTGGAATCCTAAATGGAAACTTAAACGCTTCATGGATTTACATTTTGTGTTTCTTTATGTCTTTGCGTTGGTTTACCTTTTCGTATGCATTCATGCCAAAGCTTAAAGATTTTCGTGTCGAATACCGACCGGAATTCGACTTGAAATGTTTTCGTATTAAGTTATCCAAAAACATAGATGGATAGCAGGAGATGGAGAAAATAGTAGATGGAACCACAATCCAGAGAGAATGAATAGGGTAGAGAGAGAGAAAAAAAATACTGGATCTTAGTTCCACATCTCATATTCAGAAGACAAGTTTTATCATCATAGTTTAGATTCATTCATTTACATTATTTACTTTCGTTCATGAAAATATTTTCAAACTAACTTTCAAGCATGTTGCAATTAGAAATGAGCCATAAATCGAGATCTCAGGTGCACAAGAACCATTTAAACGTTAAGAATTAATAACTTTCGTTGTGAAGAAAGAGAGAGAGGAAAAAGAATTATGAAAAGAAAAAATGCATAAACGAAATGATTTTGGTCTTTACTTATGGTATAAAAAAACAAACTTGTTTTAAAACAAATTTACGATGTACGCGAACATTTTTTCCCACAAGTGTTTGTTTCCACTTAATGTTGAAGTGTTTCAAGTTTAATAAGAAATTTCTGAAACAAAACAAGAGCTCAGAAGAACTAAGACGATAAAAAAATAGATTTTTACTTTTGGAACAAATTATTGTTTGCCTTTTACTTAAAACCTTTACTAAGTACTTACATACATACATATACGTCAATTATTCACGTCAATTATATACATACACAAACACATACAAAGTCTCTACAAAATGAGAGTAGTCCATCCACCGCGATTAAGAACAGAAAATAAGATGCTACACAAGATATGCCGACATGTTTAATTATGTCGGCTGCCAGGAAGTGTAACTCTAAGGCAAGAGAAAACCTGCATTCGTTTAATTGACGCATTTATTGACTGTACTCTACACGTTAGGATCCACCAGAGATGTTTCCACAGCCAGTAGATCTTGGTTACTACAAAATATACAAATGTTGAGCTACTGCAGTCTTTGTAGTTGAACATTACAGCCTGTCTAATCGCATTTGCTTTCAGTAGCGAATTTAAAACTTTGGTAATTCCGTAATTTGACTTCATAGTCCTGGAGGACACGGATATTCCCCAAACAAAGATATTTTCCGTCAGAGACTTTCTCAATTTTCCCGTAAAATTTTAGTACCAACGTTTCATTGGTACGGGTTCTTCCTTATCAATCCTGGATCTCAATTTAAAAATCATATTACGATCGTTATCACAGGTATGAAACATATTGATTAAATTTTTTGCCCATACTCGAATTTGAAATTAAGACCACACTATCGTCAGGGTGTTAAATAAGAAGGAGCCAGTTCAGACATCTTTGCCGAAATATAGCTGGCATTAGATGCATTTTTTACATCTCTACATCGTGTGCCTTTGGCTCCAGTAGGTTGATATTGATGGAGTCTACATAATTTTTAGCTAAACTTATTATGGTGGTGTATAACCATTTATTATTATTACGGTAATTGGTTTGCTTTGCAATCGCGTCTGCACACTGCATCTCATTGTCTTCAGAATTTGTTTCTCTCATGACGCAGCCGTTCACAATTTTGCGACTACTTACTTTAAGCCAATCAATAACGCTGGCTATGATTCGCGTTTTGGAGTCAATGAAATATCTACCGAATTCGATATTTATAAATTCCATTAAAAAAAAATGAATTTTTCCAGACCATTTAATTTTGACTTTCAATAAAAAATGTATTGATAATGTATGTACCCCTGAATTGTGTTGTATTTTCTTTGTAGGCAGAAAGAGATAACAAGTGAAGTCACTCTTAAAATGGAGAAATTCATCTAAATTTTTGCTAAACTATTGCCACCTTACGGAAGTTTCGTTTTCCAATGTGGGCATAAATTAAAGTGATGTGGGTATTTTTAACTTACTGTAGAATCTTGTATCAACATACGTTAATACAAGAAATATTGCTGTAAACACAAGAACGGAAACGACCTGCTGTTGGCAAAAAAAAAAGAAAAATTAAAATTCTGTAAATTTTTACAAAAATTATAATTCGATAATTTATAGGTTAATTATAGATGTTATTAACATTTAATTTAACATTTTTATAAACATCTTATTTATAAAGATTTTATAAATTAAATTAATAATGTAACTGAATTTAATTATATGTACGTATCTACATATATTATATACATATAATTTCAATGTGAGATCTAACAAAAGAGTAGAATAATTCTGAATTTTCAGAAATGAAGCTACCTTTTCAATGACCCTAACAATTGAGACCCTTACGAAGCCTTAACAAATTCAATGAAGGCCTTAAATAATTCTTAAAAGTCTTAAATAAGGTTTTAAAGGCTTTTTTTAAGGCTAAGGAAAAAAAGGAAAAGTTTTAAAGCAGTTATTAGCACGGTCTTTTCGTAAAGATTTTACACAATTTAAATTTGAAATTTCTACAACTTCATTTTAAAACCTTTCCTGGATTTAAACTAAAAATAAGTTAATTTTTTTAAAAAAAAATTTTCTTTCTTTCCGAGCTTCCGAATAAATTTTTAAAGGCAAGAAAGGGTTCGGTTCTTAATTGCATTCAAATAAATTTCGTTTTTTTAAATTAAAAAAAAATTAATTAATTAAAATATGGTACTTTTAGCGAATACTAAAAATTCAATTCAATGTTATGTAATTAATGTTGTTTCAAATCATCAAAATTTTGTCTATTGTGTCACGTTTATGTCGCCGCAGAAAGTTTAGTTTTTTGAAAAACCTTCACACCTTTTTTTTTTAAAGATAATTAATTAAAAAGTAACTGTAATTAAAAAAATAGAAAAATGCATTAAACTTTTAAATTTTTATAATGTTAACATTGAACAACGAAGAAAATTAAATTCATTTTGCGCGATTTGAACCAGCACCATTAGTTATAACAGATAAAAACAGCAGTTTAACGCTATCGGCCACACACCTCACATAAAAAAAAGAAATTTCTGGCTGTTTTATATTCCGTGTATAATAATAAAAATAATTTATTTTTAACCGGAACCGGAACCGGTGAATTTTTTCATTTCCGGTCAAGTTAATACTCCGAGTAGCTAGATTTTCGCCTTCGCCATCTAGCGGGTGCTAGTCGAAAGCAGAGAATCCCAGAAGAAGAAAGAAGAAAAGGAAGTCAGACGGATGACTATCAGCGAACAGCTGACGGGCAGACTCTGACATGGAGCTGGCGTTTCAGTCGCCAAGGTCGCCACATTTGGTATTCTACTTGCGCCATCTATAGGTTCACCACTAAACTAAAGGTGTTACATCAGCGCTATCTATGTATCAAATAACGAGCAGCGCAATCCCAATCGCAATTGCTTTAAACTTCATTTACATGCTGCACTTAGCTAGGTGGTCAAAGGGCTGGTCATTAATTAATCGCAATCAAACGCTGCTTTCTGAAACTATACTAATGATTTTTTATGATAATAGTTATTCAAAAGACTTTTTTGATAAAAGTTATAAAAGTGAGTGAAACTCTTTCAAAAGCAAATACGTGTAGCCAAGCCCAATCGATATAAAGTGTCACAATCAGCTGATTTACACTGTTTCTTTGGTTTTCCGTTTTGTTTTGGTCGCCATGCCGTGCTGTTTATTTTCTTGTTATTATAAAAGTTAACATATTCGTATTTGAACTAACCAACTTTTAGACCTGCGCCGTTAGAAATTAAAATCAGAACTAGCTAACAAAGGAAAAAATATTTTACGCTGGCACCTTTTTCACTTGAGTTGTGACAACGATTGGACACAGTTGATTTTCTACCAAGATTTATATAAAGTTTCGTATTTTTAGCATTTGGAATGGATGAATTCAAAGCTGTTACAAAGACAACATCTGTGGTCAAGATTTCTTCTTGTCTTGAAAAAATTTACGGTAAAATTTGCGAAAGTCGTGAGAAGAAAATCGCCGAACACAACATCAAAGAAATCGAGTTCTTGAAAGCTCAATGCAGATCGGACAGTGTGCAGCTCAGTCTCATGAGCTGCCAAACTTTTGTGCGTCTAGCGGAAGCCGATGTACTGGAAGTAACGAACGTGTTGAACATGCTGATTTCAATGCTGCCCAACTCCAAGTAAGCAATGCAATGTGCGTATCCTGCGTGAGCAGCAAACTGAACAGTTTTGCTTACTCGCGCATTAATTAGCAGCGTAAAAAAGCGATGTGGTGCGCTGCTTTTCTTCCTCTTTTAAGGAAGTAAGAGTTGCCTGTTATCTACCACAAATGATCTATTTCCGTTCAAACGCTTGGTGTACGCTGCTGTTTATCGGTTGCATTTCCGTTGCGGCTACCACTGTTTCTGCCACCTACTACACCTGTTTCATGTCACGGCATGGTATGAACAGTGGCACAGTTTGCATCGCTTCGCTTGTTGTGGTTAGCCACAGTTGATTGCTTTAAACTTCATTTACATGCTGCACTTAGCTAGCGCGTCGAAGGGCCGGCCATTAATTATTCGTAATCAACTGCTGCTTTCTGAAACTATACTAGTGATTCTTTTGTAAGAGCACAAATCTGTTCTTGTTCTTCTGCCACTTTTACTTCCCGGAAGTAGATAGGGTTTTTTCGCTGAAATTCCTTCCATAAATTTAAAGCTAACCTTGATAGTTTGCAAATACATTGCATTTTGTAGATCTGTATTTTGTTAAAGAAATTAAATCATTTAAACTTGAATCGTCCTATTCCATTCACCTGCTCTACATTCAGTAGATTCGAAACCCATTTTTCACTTCATAATTACATATTTCTTTTATTCTTTACTTGTCGTGTAGGTTTTTATATGTTACACTTAGATTGCGTGCTGTAAACAACATTTGAAAATTTTCTTCCTTCCTCAATTAATACTCGAGTGAGCGCGGTGTTAATTAATTTCCTTAAAATCACGCTTTTTAATTCTAGGTCGTAGTAGCTAGTAATATCATAGCTGCCAACAAGTTCGATTATGGCTTTCAACTTTATGATTAATATACCGCCTCCACCTTCTGCAATAAGAAGCTTTCTTGTAATATTTATGTGAAAATAATCCCTGTTCTAATTACAGAAATGAATGTGGAAAAACAGAGATTTTAAAAAACAACTAAACATGCAAATTAATTCCTTTTGGGAATCACGACACATTAAATTAAGTTCATGGCTTTCGATTCTACATAAACAATTTTTAGGACATTTACACTTAAATGGAATTTATGGCTCTTACATGGTACAAAAGAACTCCCTCAACGAGCTCATAAAACTTGCATTAAGAATCAAGGTCACCTGCTATTGGGGACATTAACTGCCGTTGCTACTTTAATTACTGTTATATGATGTGTTTCTAATGCGGTCACATCAATCCGAACATAAATTATTGCTTTCTGACAATGCTTTCTCAAATTTATTGTACTTTTTCATACATTATTTATAATTGCTATTTATTTATTTCATTTATTTCTTATAGTCAAGTACAGTACACTACCATTACCGAGGGCGTCGTGAGTCTGCTGTTGCTTATTTTAAAACGCAAAGTGGCCACCTTGGCAAACAATGAAACCTTCCAATGTCAATATGGTCTGAAGACACAGCAACATCCTCTGATTACGTTACTACAAAATCCCGCCGTTAATATGAATGACATTGCAAACAAGATCAGCGGAATTTGCAATCATCATGATAAACAGTAAAGTCATAAATAATTTCATAAATGAAATATAAAAACCATTTGTTTGTCACACAACGAATTCCAGAATCAGTGAACATAGCGTTGAATATTTGCGTCCCGTTTTTCTGTACATTCTTTGTAATCCACAAACTCTCTCGGATGCGAAAACTATATGGACGGGACTACTGGCGTTGACGAAATCAAAACCTCATGCGAAACTTCTTATACAGGAGGTTATTTTATGGAGCAAGGTACCCATAATTTCAATCGTTGTAGATGAATTCTAATTTTCTTCTCTGTCCCTCTTTCAATTTTATATCAATTCTAAGATAACCTCTTCTTCGACTTGCCTATTTACCAGCATTCTGCTGATCGAGGCCATCGATTATTATTTAATACAAAAGGATATCAAATTATCGATCGACTTGGTACTCTTCCAAGCTGTGGTTGTCAACAACTTGGTCAAATTTGGCATTGATCCACGGCCCAGTCTGCATTGTATGCTGCGTGTACTTCAGACTGCGCGCGATGGTCTCGTTCCCAACTTCTACAATGTGCTGCTCGTGTTGCTCGCCGAAAGCCTGCATCTGCTTTCGCCCGTTTACTTGCCCAATTTATTGCGCATTTTGGCTTTCATAGCGGTGCAGCAGAACTGTGGGAATCAATACATTCTGAACATGTGCCTCGATGGTATCATCCAGTGGATGTCTCAGACTGCATTCATACCTGCAGAAGGCGTTGCGCTGGCGCACCAAATTGTGCACAAGATTTTAGCAAACGCCAAGGAAGAGGCGACCGAGAAGGTATCGACCAAGGATTTTGATGCTTCTTCCATACGTAACTGTCACCCAGACATTGCTGTGGCCTTTGACATCGCGAAGTTGGTGGAGAGTTTCGATGAGTCTGAGTTCAGGGATGTGTTCACTTTTGTCGACTCGCTCAACTTTAAAGCTAACTCGTCTTTTTGCCAGCGCCTGCATCTCTTTTTGCGAGCGTTATTTCTGTCGCGTGAACCTTCAGTAGATTGTTGGTTTAAGATTTATGAAGTCATCTTGGAAATTATAAAAGTAAACAGCGGAGTAGCATACGACTTCCTTATGACATATATATTTAAATTGGCTGGCGAGCACAATCCAGAAATTCAAATGGAACTTTTACGGGGTCTACCAAGCTTCGCTGTAGCAAAGGTAGGTTTTCTTTTTATTTTTCGACATGAAAAGTCTTAAACCTAATTAATTACTAGGACAACGTTCCCATGATTCTCAATACCATACGTAACCTCACGGTCGAAAATCCTACTTTTTGTATGGATTTATATCTGCGTTTGTGGCGAGTAGAGGCGCGCACGTATCCCTTTCTAAGCAAAATTTTGTCTCAGCCTTATAAAGTTAAATCCGGTCCAAAGTTCTGGGAGTTCGAAGTGGCCAAAACGTACACTATACGTGAAATTTGCTACGAGAAGTACTTCAGTCTTCCTCAATGTGGGTAATTAATTAATTAAACTCTTTGCTACTCTATAGACCCACACAACATGGTTCCGACCTCGTTGCTCACCTCTCCAACACTCTAAACCTCTGTACCGATGAGAATGGCGATCTAGCCACTTCTTTGGCTCTTGATGCCATTGTGACGCTATGCGATAATCATACAGTCAACATCACTTCCACTTGGCGTACACTCAGCAGTAGGTTTCGTAACGAACAACGGCCTCGCGCTCTCAAGTCGCTCTTTAACTTCTTTGCTCACGTGCCGCAACTGCAAATTCCCACCTTGGAATACGATCAACTGGTGGATGACGCTCTAGGTCAGCTCTGGATGGCCATCTGTCACTCAGATGATGCTGAGTTGATACGCATAGCGCTAAACTCTCTGAAGCACTACGAGATCGGCACACTGCTCACCTTGCAGCATATTCCAGCCCCATTCAGACACGATATACATAGTGATCGCGAGGGGTTAGATTTACCAGGCGAATGCTGGGTGCAATTATTGCAGAAAATACGTCCCGATTGTGGTGCCGCTGCATCCGACTTAATAGCTCATCACGTTTATGCCGAAATCAACAGTTTTCGTAGTGGGGTCTATAAGCTACCGGAAGGTAAGCCGGAGCCGCGCCATTTACAAGGCCTTTTTTCGCGGAGTGTGCTTCGTGCGGTAATCAACTATCTGGTGAGTCAGTCGCGTTATGGTCACATCAATGAGCCGCATGCAGTGACGAATGCTCTCCGCGTGCTGTCACGAAAATTCCCCAAGCCTATTCCTCCGCTCGATTGGTGCTTTCTGCATAGCTTCTTCCATCTGTCCTTCGAGGCGCGAAAGTATTGCATTTTAGTCGCTAAAAATCAAGTCCTCCACTCGGGCACTGCCAGGCGGCTACTGGAGAACTTCCTAATCGAGTTCGAGCCGAATTGTTTTGAGGAAGATTTGCTACTCCTTTTCAATTTGTTGCCAGAGATTTCCAACGGTGTTAGCTTGCAAATCCTTAAAAACTTTGCTGAGAAGATTTCAATCTATTGTTTCAAGGAATCGCAGCTGGGCGGTTTTGCTGAAGGTAAAGTATACAAAAAAAGAACTAGAAATGCTTATTATATTAAGCAAAGAACAAAACTAGTCGCCAGATTTTATTTAACTTTGCAGGCTGTCTCTTTGAAAAGTTTCTAGACAGCGTAAAATCAATCTTTACCGGTAAGTGCGACATTCCAGAAGTGTTGGACATTTTCACGCTAATCGTAGAGCGATACATGGATTCTATGGATGTAGACTCAAGAGTATAGTACTTTGTAATTGTGAATGGAATACATTTTATAGCATGTGCTTTTCCTCTTTTCAAGCAGCTCTTTGAACGGTATACCGAAGTAGTTGCAGTACTTCACACCACCTCTATCGATGGTCTTACATCGCCAGCCAACTGGTGGGAAACCCCCATTAACAAGCTTAAAAAGGCCACAATTATTCGCTGCTATTTGGTGCTATACAGCAAACAACTGGCCAATCCGCTTAAGTGGCTCTCGCCCATTATTGACGCCTTCGTAACGAAACGCGAAGAGCACAAGTTTTTCTTTCGGCATCTAGCGGTCACTCTATACGCCTTTCACAGCGACGAGCATAGCTGTGATTGGAGCATGGAACTATTTCTTCAAATACAAGCCCTTCTGGCCGAGTCTTCAAACAAAGAGAAGCTGGAAAAGGCGCTCTATCTTTTGGATGTATTTATCTTGGCAGTAGATGTTTTGTCCGGTTGCGCGGTCCTGCTTGGTAATTTAGATATAGTAACCACACGCAGCGAACGTTTTGAAATATTTCCAGAGAGCTTGCAATTACTGTGTGACCATGTCTTTTGGAAGGATCAAGAATCGAAGGTGTGTTTCTTGTTAATATTTCGTGTGGGTTTCTCGCTCACTATCCCAAAATCTCTTTTCCAGATATATGAATTTCTCTTCAACTTGTATAGAAACTCTGCAATTCCCGCTTCATATTGCGTAGTATTCAAGGACGCAATCATTTGTTCGCGCAATAAACCGTACTTTGACAACAGAGGAATCTGGACAAAATATGTGGGAATGAGGAGAAAATAAAAATCTCTCTAGTGACTTATTGAACTAAAAGATCATAAAAATATACAAATACTTAAGCACATTTTGAAAGTTAGCGGGTTAAACTTTCTAAGAGAAGTACAACACAGAAGCAAATGGTCTTTTTTACTAGTAATTGTTTTTTAATGCATTTAATTAAGTAAAAACTTATCATTTTAAGTTATTAATGGTTAATTCTTCAATTCATATCCTGTGTATTCTTCAATTCATATCTTTGTATTTTTGAAAAATGTTCTTTATAATTTTTTATATCGAATTTGTTTTGTTATTGTACAGAATAAAGTAACTAGGTTTTGATAACATAACGGTGTTTATTTTAATTTGCATAAAAATTTAAATATTTAATTATGTGCAATCATTTGTAAAGTTCTGAAGAAGAATGTTCAAAGTTATTAAATAGTAAACATGTTATTAAATTTATGAAATGGTGTTCAAGTCAAACATGCAGGCTTCCAACAGCTATCTAGCGCCAGTGATTCCCAACATCAATATATCAAGAAATAGATGCCACTGCACTACGTCCAGACCATGCTTACTTTGTATGTATATATTATAATTTTATTAATTTTTAGACAGTCGAGGCTATTAGCTTTCTAAGAGTGTTTGTTTAATCAGGATTGGTTCAGCATTTTACGAGATAAATAATTTTAATACCCAAAAGAAAATGAGTACAAACCACTTTCGTAAATATTGAGTGCATCCATGACTAGTACTAACTACTTGTGTTGTACCTTATTGAGATTTCTAGGAGTAAAAAAATTTATAACTCAAACTTTTTATCATGAAACTTTATAGAATTTATATAATACTAGTATATAAGCCTTTCTTCGCCAGGAAATCAATATTTTTCATTTATTTCGTATAAAAATGGCGAAGCCTTTTTGACTTTCTCACCTTACTATTGAGAAATTACACTATTATGAAAAATTATTAATTTTTTAAATTATTAAATTTTTTAAATAAAATCTGACATATTAATCAGCACAATCTAGGAAAAAATATAAATTTCCTCCCAATCGGATTTATATCAAAAAAAAGGGCCAAGCCATTTGGATTTTTGAAATTTTTCTCATCATTAGATGCCCAGGAACATCTGTGAAAAAATTCAGGTTTCTAAGTGATGTGGAAGTCCAAAAAAAAGTTCCAGACATATTTTCCTAACAGACAGACACAGGGATTTTATATATATAGATATTCCTAAAATCATATTTACGTTCCACCCAGCAAGGATAATATATAAACCACCCTAACTTTCGTTGCTATTTTTACAAACACGTTGTTGTTGTTACTTGTTGACGTTTCGCATTTTTGATGTTGTGTTTTTGTCTTCGCTTTTCACCGTCTCTGCCTCCTTATCTTTTAACAAAGTTAATTGGTTACTGAAAGCATAAATTACTGCAAAAATACAAATTTCAAGAAATTAGAAAAACTATTAAAAGCAAAATGTTAAGTGTTTTAAGTTAATTAAAAGTTGTTCCAACAAAAACTAACTCTAGCTTAAATAGTTTAAAAGAAAAAAATATAAATTGTATGAGTGACTACTTAGTAAAACAATTAAAATTGCTAAAATCAGACTTTAATTAATCCTTCGACTTAGCGAAAAGTCACGAGTCCAAACAGAATGGACGACATCAAATTAGCCAAGGTGAGTGGAGTATTAAAATGGAAAATCAATGGACATCCATACGGCAAATTCTTGTGTGCAGAAAGTGCTAACTAACTACGACCCTTAGAATGATTATACTTTGAAAATAAAAACATTTATTGCTAAATTAGAGTTTCCTACTTTAGTTTAATGAGTTTAATTTATCAATTAGAATGTCAATATGCATGCATACCTGATGATGACAATCTAAGTCATAAAGCTTCTGAGTATGATCAACATAAATAAGCATTTAAATAAAATTTAAAAATTCTCGAAAAATCTATAAATACATAAAATAAACTACATACATAAATAAAACCGAAATAAGAAATCCTTCTTAAAATTTGTTTGCATCATATGACATGACGAATGACTTACTGTAATTTTCAAGGACACGAAACAGTCAACCAGAACTCTTGTCCTTGGATGCAAACAACTTACTTCAATGCTTTTATAATGTCTGCGTTTTTAAGAAAAGAATCTCTACAACTGACATAAACTTTAAGGTTTTAAACATTTGAGGAAACAATATGTATAGGTATAAAATAAATATATATGTGTGTGAAAATTTTATTTAAATATGTACATAACTTTTGTACCATAAATAAATAAACATCAAATATATTATATACATGATAGATATCCGGTGTTTTGTACCAGTCGATCTCCATTTTTATCTATTTATTCTATATCTGCCTCAAGTCCTAACCCAATACAAAATTAATATCCAAACTAAATATTTTGTGTATCAATTAAATAACACGTCCGTTAATCCTCTGTGTGTTTACTCTGGGTTTATTACCCTTAATTTTCTCTCGGAGAAAGCTGTTTATTTCCAGTGTCCTCAGCGCAGGTGCATATAAATATTAATATACAATGTATACTAGCGCTACACCTCACCATTGTGGTTCAACCGATTTAGTGTATTTATTTATTCCACTCCAGTTAAAAATATGAAAACTTATATTATATTATATTGATATAAACGAAATGATTTCATTAAAGAAAATTTCTGTTCCAAATGCTTATATTATAGCAAATACTCAGAACTTTTCATAATTCTCAGTACAATAGAAGGTATTCAGGACAAGCTGTATAATGGAAGGACTGTTGCTGTAATCACTGCAGTACATCTATTCTGTATTTCTAGTAAAAGGTATACGATTTTATTCTACCTTTAGATCTATCAGAATGACTTCAGTACATCTTCCCTGTATCACGTCTAGATATAGTTATACGTTTTGATTGTATCGTTAGATCACTAAGATTGCGACGTTTGACTTTTGGTATCTCCAATTCATATGGTTAAAGAATTTCACAATTTTCTTTATCTAAAATGGACTTGCTCTTTAAATTAATTTTCTTAACAGCACGAACCTAAACAGGTATAATTACATGATTAAAAGGTACACACCTATATCTATTGTATTAATAACCTCTTAAGATAGCATCTAACATTAGCTGTAAACACAATTTGGTACTGAAATGCAAAAAAAAAGAAAGAATGGTTGTAAAACCGAACAACTTTAAATATAGTTTAAGGACCTTTTAACGAAATGAATTGGTGAGCCAACGGCAACCCTTCGAAAAAGGGGAAACGAATTTTCCAATCAGAACGTTCTCATTACTGGAAGCTTTAGTTATCTGCTTGGTGAACATATTAAGTTCATTGCTAATTCTCGGAGTATAAGTTAACTGCCGTTCGCATAGACCAGTTCGTCACAGTTATAGGCTCTGAATGGTACAAATATTTTACGACGTGGTAAAAATATTCTGTAACTAACATATACATAATACATGTACATACATACATATATACTCCGTCGTATATTGGGTATTATAGGAGTTACTCCTCAGTTCGTTAACAAAAAGGTTTGTCAAGTGATTAACGGGTGCGAAGAGTGAAAAGTTTCTCTTGTGGTCGGTGGTATTTATACTGATGATCGCTTTCCGGGAGCAGATTCAAAATCGACAGGGATAAATGATAAAGTGCTCGTTAACATGTTTACGTGATTAAATTACGAAATTAAGGCGAAATCAATAATGTGAGTAACATAATAGGTGTCAGTGTGTTTGTGTGTTTTATGGTGTAAATTTACAGTAGCTATAAAGGAATAATAATATCTTCCATCAGTATAATATTACCTTTAGCAACATGATGGATTTAACCAAATTCATAAATAAATTCAATGAAATCGAACGCCAGTTATCACCAACATCGGCCCTTCGTTTAAGTTTTGATAATATTTCACCGGAAACAGAGGATCCCGAGCCAAATAAACGGATCTGGGGTGTTCCGGTGCCTCCGTTCGTATCGGAAAAAGTCGTATCTTGGATCGAAGAGGAATTTAATGAAGCTCCAGTTTACTTCCAGGGCAAAAATGTGCTAAAAAAGGTTTGTTTGGTTTTAAATTGATTGCAGAGTTGAGATCGTTTAATGTACAATAAAAAATAAATATACAGAAAAATACCGTAGTAAATACCGAAAACTCTATAAGTAGTTAATTTTATTTAGTATTTCATTTTAAAATTTAGTTGATTTTTTGTCTCTGACATGTTTAGCATTGTGTATAGTAAATTAAATCGATTTTTATACTGAATTTTGTTTTTGTAGCTCATCCTGAACGCATGCATTTGTTATCCCATCCACATGCAATCTGTATAAAGAAAAAATGATAAAGTTGGATAACCACGCCGAATGTTCCTATAGATCTTCAAATATTTTTATAAGAACTCTTACCTGTATCGTTACATTAAATTCTGAACACTTTTTCCTTTAAGTTTCATTCTCATTCATTCACCTTTCATTCATACAGACTTTTTAGACATTCATATGTACGTACATATATATTATACATTATAATTTTATGTTTTAATTACCTACGCCCGGCTTTGTTTTATCATCATCATACTCATTAGCACCATCTTTTTTTAATTAGGTCAAAACTACTAAAAAACCTAAACTCTCGTCACCCAGTCAGTCAGTTTTTTTTTGTTGATGCTTTAATTGTAAGTTAAAATTTATTCGCTTTAACGAACACCGCAAAAAAGTGTACTCGAAAAGCTCTCGGTTAGAATTCGCTGATGGATTTTGTATGTTTGAACATTTCATTCCACTGCACTCGGCGTTACATTAGGTTACTTGACAAAGTCTCATTCTCAATTTTCACTTTACACAACCACACTTCATACGCTCTTTTTCTGTGTCTCTCTGTCTTGAAAAATTAACTTTTCTTTAAATTATTATTTCTTTAACTTATAATTTAACCTGTTTGAATTCTAAATATCATTCTTCTTTCGAAGGTTCTGGTGACGGATTACTCACAGATTATGGATATCGAAGAATAGTTATTCTTACAGTTCTTCCAGCATTATCTTTGCATACAAATATTCCTAGCGCAAGATGTATCTTATCTTCTAGTCATGTGTTAGATTCGAGAACCATCTTCCACTCTGAATAAATTTCAGTAACCCATATAAACTCTCACTAACTCAAAACAATGTAACTCTCATCTAGGTGAGAAGACTCCCAGATTAGGTACAAAGCGAAATGAGATAACGAATTCTGCTAGTGTCAGCTATCTATTTTTGTGGGCCATTTTGTAAAGAGGCCATTTTAGATGATTTTCGAATTTGAATTATTTTACCTGGTTTTTAATTTTCAATTCTTTAATATACGAATCGAAGCACAAAATAGGTTCCAATGAAATATGAGATTCTGAAAATATTCGAAATTAACAAATTATTATAAAAATTTCTAAATTATATAAAAATTTCATTAAAACTATATATTGTAATATACGGTTAATATATTTTAATTCTATTTTCTCTTTTATTTCAGGTTGAAAATGTTCGAATGATAGATCGGTACAACACAAAAAATCCAATCACTGGAACGTTATATTTGACAGCAACACATTTAATATTCGTAGAGCCAGACACCAACAAGGAAACATGGGTGAGTCAGCCGAATAGACATCGTTGCTAAGGCATGAAAGAATGACCATGTTTATAAATATGGTTTTCAGTTTCACTTGTCTTTAAATGTCTTCCTCAATATCTTATTTTACTGAATGCATTCAGAATGTCGATTGCATATTTTTATTGCATGATACTTGTTCAAAATAAATTCTTCAATTGTTTGTTATTCATACTATAAAATATCATAAAACTAAATTAGTTTTGTTCAATCAAATTAACTGAATCATTCGATTAGATATAAGTAAAACTTTATGCAAATACGAATACATATTTTCAAGGGTTAGAGAAAATCCAAGAAAATTTGTCCTTTTCCATACTATAACTGAAAAACATAACTAAGAGATTATTGATTTCTTTAGAAGCGTTATTAAAAATGTATTTTTTGCTGTCGATTTTTTTCAAACACTTTCTAACTTACACAAGTTGTTATTTAAACATAGTCCTCGTATGTACTCGTACATACTCGTATGTAAATAAATATAAACAATGGTAATAAAAACACTTTATTATTAACATTGCTTATGTTTTACTTTTAATTGTGACAATAAAGAAATCTTCGCCTGTTTCCCATATCAACCCAACAACTCATTGCACAATCAACATGAATACAAATGTACATATGTATGTATGTATGAATACTGGTATAACTGAACTTAAGTTCCATGTACCTACTTTACACACTCCTTACACTACATAACGATTACGAGTAGAGCAACCATACTCGTAAGTTGAATATTTTTTCGCAAGTTTTTTTCTATGCCCGAACTGTTTTCATTTCCAATTCCATCCGATTGTTTGCAGTTTTAAAATCTGTTTCGTTTTCTAACCTGAACATGAGTGTTGTCCCGTTGTTTTGTTTACATAAATTTGTAGCCACAAACCCAGTTATGACGAAAATCAGTTAATGCTGATTTCAATCTGATTTCAATATTCTTATAATTTTTAATTATTTATTCAAAATATCTGTGTAACGATTTAAGAAATATTTATGATGTTTTTACTATTTTTTTTTTTAATATGTAAAAAGTCGAACCTGGAAACTACACTGCAATGGGTTGAAACGCTGTCCTCAAATGAAAATCTCTTATGGGATATTTTAGTTATCTGTTAAATATAATTATACCCTACATCCGAACGGATAGGACTTTGTTATTCCGTTTGCAACGCATTAAAGGGAGGAGTAGTAGATATTGAAAAGTTATACAAATATGTATTCTTGATCATCCGTTTGTGGAATTCACGATTTTACTTTCTACGCGTATTTTTCATAGCTAATATGAAATGATCCATGTTTATAGTTCAATTTCTGAGATTGTAGAGTGTATTTTGAGATGAAATAGAATTCCCGAGTCCACCGTCTCATATTAAAATATTCGTCCAAAAATTGATCAGCCCACTGGTGGCGAAAATCTAGTAACATTTCCAGGAGAATGAGTAAAAGCATCGTCATGAAATTCGGCACGAATATTCTATTTCATGTAGGGATTTAATGTCGAACATCGGAACACTTCACGAACTACTTTTAAAGTAAGTATTAATGCCTCCGATTTGAGAGTGGAATTTCTCAACCAATATTCCATTCCATAGAAATAAATTTCCACGGCTTTTCCGCTATCCTCATAATTTCGCAGTGAAAATTTATGTTTGATGGTCTGCAAAGGCGTGGGTTCACACAAGTAGAAAGTTCAGTTGGTAGTCTGGCTCCAGTTTTTGCCAGAGTCTTTCATTTACCATGATCTACGATTAATATATAATTTGTTGTAATAATAATTTAGGTATTTTATAATAATTATTATTATTATAAGTAAGTAAGTAATAAGTAAAAGAAATACATAGCATACAACTTAAATTTCTGTCACTAGGTTAGAGTTTGCTTTATGACTCACTTTTCAAGACTTCACAAGAAGAATTTTGTGTTGATTGCTTTTTGGACTGATTCCAAATCGAGTGGCCATGATTGAAAAATGTAACCTTTGTCCATACAAATAATTTTAATTTAAAGCAATTGAATAAATTTAAAAAATAACTTTTAAACTCGACAATTTTGGCGTATTTAGTTTATTAGAAAACAATCCTTAAAATACCTAAACAGGGAATAATATAATACATTGTCCTGTATAAAAAGTAAAATAATGTGATCTGAAAAAATACGATTTCTATAAGGAATCCTATAACTTATTTTTTAATGTGTATATGTATGTACATATTATATATTTTTAATGCTCTATTAAGTATTATATAAAAAATGTATCACTTGCGTTTTAATTGCAAAAAAACTGATTCAAGTTCACAAATTTATAAAATTCGCTTCGCTTATTTTTATATCCATCTCATTACAGATCCTTCACATGCACATCGCCAGTATTGAGAAACTTCCATTGACCACAACCGGTTCACCGCTTCTTATGCGATGCAAAACTTTCCTCTCTGTTACATTTGTAATTCCCAAAGATTCCGAGTGCCATGATGTATATACGTCATTAATGAAGCTCTTTCAACCAGGTGAGAAAATCATACGAACCGCTATACAACTCTACACGGTTACATGCTTTAATATTAAAAATGAATTCATCACCTTCTCGTTCTTTTTTTATTCCTTCATTCTATCCTCTCAGTTGCCATAGACAAATTATACTGTTTCAATTATTCTCCGGTTAAGGATGATTTTCCCAAAACTTCGGGATGGGATTTTTTCAAACTAGACAATGAATTCAAACGTATGCGTGTCCCGAGTGATATCTGGACCCTGTGTACACTCAACACCAACTACGAGCTATGTGACACGTATCCGCGACAGATTTATGTACCACAGGAAGCCAACACCGCCATGTTAATTGGCAGTTCGCGTTTTCGTTCCAAGGGACGATTGCCAGCATTGACCTACTTACATTCGAACAAGGCAAGTAAAATATTGATATATTCATAGAACTCCCTTTACAGCAAAGCATTTCTATAAGTTTTAGGACCACAATAGTATTAAAATACCTAAATTTGTTTTGTCAACAAAGAGATAATAATATCCTCGGACCTTCTTTTGCCTCGGTCTTCTATCCTTTCGTCAAACATACTTAATGTTTACATATTAAGATTCTCAAAAATTAAGTACCCTCTCCCTTTCTCCAACACAACATATACCGCCCTGCACCCTCCCCTTGTACCCCTACCACATATGACAAAGAAGCCAACCGATTACAAACTGCTTTAGCTTTGTGCTAAAATCTATTTCCTTTCCTTTAATTAATCCCTCTTAATTCCTCTGAAAAAAATTACTTACTTACATTATGTATTTTTCTTTCTAACCTTTCTCTCTCTGTTTCTCTCAGGCATCTATTTGTCGTTGCAGTCAACCATTGTCAGGATTTAGTGCACGCTGCTTGGAGGATGAACAAATGCTGGAAGCGATACGTAAAACCAATCCAAACACCGATTACATGTATGTTGTGGATACAAGGCCCCGGGTAAGTGTTAAGTGAATTCATTGATTGGGATGGAAGTAAATCGAACAAATATATATTATATGGGTTGGTAATTAAATTTAATATTACAAAACATGTGAATATGGATGTGTAACAACCGCAACTACAATTACAATTTTAAAGGAATTTATTATCCTCTCAGATTAATGCAATGGCCAATCGGGCTGCTGGTAAAGGTTACGAAAATGAAGCTTTCTACGAAAATATTAAATTTCATTTCCTCGGAATCGAGAACATTCATGTGCAACGCACGAGCTTGCAAAAATTGATTGAAGCCTGTGAGCAGAAAGCACCAACAATGAGTGGGTTTTTAAGTTCTTTGGAGTCTTCGGGTTGGCTAAAAAATATCCGTTCAATATTGGATGCTTCCAGGTTAGTATCTAGTACTAAATATATTATTCCGAAAACTTCTTTCATAAATTTATGTATTGGCTTATCTATAGAAGTTTTTAGTAATTCTCATCCAATCCTTTTCCAATTTTTTAATGATAAATTGCTAACTTATATCCATTTCCTTCAAGCTTCATTGCAAATGCGGTTGACAAGGGCGTCTCTGTGGTAGTTCACTGCTCCGACGGTTGGGATCGTACTGCTCAAGTTTGTTCTCTGGCTGCTTTAATGTTGGATCCTTATTACCGAACAATTAAAGGATTCCAGGTACATTTTCAACTGAAAAAGAAACTGATGATCGTAGAAACAACTTCATTGAATTAAAATGTGTTTAATAAGGCTCTCATCGAAAAAGACTGGTTGGCTTTTGGCCACAAGTTTAGTGAACGTTGCGGTCACATTCAAACCGATCAGCGTGAAGTTTCCCCGATATTTACCCAATTCCTGGATTGTGCTTGGCAACTCATGAACCAGCGTAATGATGCTTTTGAATTCAATGAACGATTCCTGCTGATACTGCACGATCATGTGCACTCCTGTCAATTCGGTACCTTCATCGGTAACTGCGAAAAGGATCGTCTTGATTTAAAGCTTTGCGAACGCACCTTTTCACTATGGGGCTTCATGTCAAATCATCTGAACGAGTACATCAATCCTCTGTACAGGCCGGATGTAGATGAGACTATCAAAGCAAATTTGGCACCGCAGTGTATCAAGTGAGTGGTTGTAGAAATGCCGAAGCATTCGTAGTACATGTTAACATTTTCTGAGCCATTTCTATTTTTCATTTTTCTATTTTTCATAATATAGATTTTGGCGTGGTATGTACAGCCGTTTCGAGAGTGGTGTGCATCCCAGAGAACCTTTGAGTGATTTACTGCTGGTTAGTAAGGATCACTGTAGCTCCTTGGAGGATCATGTTAATCATTTGACAAAGGTAACCACCATCACTATTTTTGGTGGTTTGCTATTTCTGTACTACTCTTTTATAATAAATTACATGACCAATTTCATAGCGTATTGCAAGTTTCAAGAACTACATTTCGAAATCAGCTAAGAAACTACAAGATGCTACCACAAAAACATCCAAGGAATCAGCGACAACAACGGAGATCAATGACAACAAGTAGGTGGTACTTACATATAAGTTACATTAGAATTACATTAAGAGATTAATTTTTGTATCACATGTTTTACGTAGGTACAATTACGACAAAAAAATGAGTGAGCTTTCATCGGCAGATGATGATCATCCATTGAAGCCAAGCGAATTAACTTTCTCAAATCTTTCAGTAAGTATCAGAAGATATCTCAATGTATATGCAAAGGTTAAATGTAGACAGAAGGTTTGTAATTATGATGTGTTTAATCAATCATTTTTGCAGCTGCATGAATACACGGATTCCAATCATCTAAACGAAGAAATCAATTCGGTTGCAGTTGATTGGAAATCGCTGCGTAACATTTCTGCCTGCTCCTGTTCCACCCCTTTCGATCAGTTTAGCAAAAAGGTTAAATAAAAATTTCCATTTCATTCAGTAAATTAATTAAAAATTTAAATTTCTATTCAAACCAAACTTTACAATTTGATTTGTTCAGACTCACTGTTGGAAATGCGGCGATATATTTTGTGAACGCTGCATTGATAAAAACATTCCGTTGCCGGGAATGGACAGCGGCAAACCGGTGCCAGTGTGTCGCACCTGCTTCCGTGTAGTTTTAAAAAATAGCCCATAATTGATTATCGACCTAAGCGTACTATACATGAAGCTATGAAAAGTATGATTGTGTGTACGTTTTTACACATCAATCGTCGAAACCAAGAACTGTAAAATTTGAATGACAAAAAAGCAATCTCCGAATCTGTTTTAATCTGAAAAAGAGGACAGAACGAAATCAAAAATTAATATCCATTTCACTAGTTTCAGAGAAACGAGATACCTATTTTTTGCTGTATTTTAACACACGCAATAGACGCGTATTGGAAAGTTAAAACATATATGAGTATTTTTAGGCATATAAAATAATACATATATATATATTTGATGTTGCTTCCTTGTTAGAATTAATGCAACTCACACAAAAAGTTGGCAGTGTTATACATAATTAGTTAAGTAAAATTTATTTTAAATGCAGCTTAAATGAATTATTTTTATCATTTCATTTTCATTAAAAATATTGCATTTGTTATCTAAATATAAGAAATATATATATTTCTTTTATGCCAACGCAAATGTTTGTAATATACTTTTAGCACAATTAATAATTTGTTATTTTTATTAGAATGAAAATAGAAATACAATTCATGAATGTATAATAACACAGTCTTTAATAGAAATCGTTAGGAGTAAAGTCATTAAGTTAATGACTTTAATAATAATTATAAGTTCAATGTAAGATATTCTTGTTCCTAAGCTCTATCAAATCTTATCTCACAACTTAATCAATTTAGTGATTTATGATATGAAAAAAGTAATTAAAGAAAATAAATGTCTAAGGCTTCATTGAACGATTTAGTTTTATATATAACAAAATGGTGGATTGATGGGAAAATGCAACTGTTGACCTCACTAGACAAGAATTTCCTGTAAGAGTAGAAATTTAAACCATCGACATGATTTCAATATTGCAGCCAAGCATTTGCTATATATTACTTGTTTGTACTTGGAATTTCTCCTATCTATTTGAATAACTCGATTCGTGCTTCCGAATTACGTACTTAGTGGAACTTCATTAATTTCAACTAATGAAACAAATTTTGGAAAATTATTGATAAACACCAGAGTGAAAAACCACAAAAAAAATGAAACGAATTTATTTAACATAAAGTAAAAACAACTTGATAGACCCTCCTGTGCGAATTGAAGAACAATGCAAGTCCCTGTATAAGGTTCTTCAAAATTTTCTTTTCATTTGAGTTTCTTACCGAACAATATTCAAAGACGTTCCTGAAAAATTTAAGATTTGATGGATATTGCATATTTATACGACTGTGTTTTTGACCTTTGTCTTTATTCAACTTTTGCTACAAGCACATAATAACCTCGGTAGGCAAGGTTATTATTATTTCATCACAAATTGTTTTAACAACGTTTTTTATATACTGTATGAAATTAAAAACAATAGAAACAATTAAGAAACAATTTCCTTAATTTTGAATGGATTTAGCCATGTCACTGTAAAGGATAATTTACCTTAATTTATAGTAATATTTAATTATAATAACCAATTTCAGTTGGTTTAATACGCAAAATAACTGGTACACTTGTGCATGGGAGGATGGAGACTTCTGTCACTACAGCCGTGACCAGTTCGGGTGGAGTTACATCGTAGTTTAAATTCAAGGGAGACATTTTATGCTTTCCCTGCCAATTAGTTAGGCAACACTTATCACTCATAATCAAATCATTCGGATCGCCCAACTCGTTGTAGACGATGGCATCCGTTTGAAAGCGTTCGCTAAATTTGTGTGTCTCACAGCAAACAAGAACTGGTACGTTAAAGGAGCGTCCGACCAGCGCTACTTGTGCCGTGCCCGTGCGTGCCATGACATAACCGTTAGAAAGTAACGCATGAGCTCCCAGAAGTATTTTCGTCACTTCAGGCATTACAAAACTCACTGCGTTAATGAGTACATAAGTGCAAGGTATTTCTTTGGCACAGAGACGACGTAACAGTTCCTGGCCCTCACAGAATGGACGTGAATCGACAACAATAACCCGAAAGTCAACATGACGACGATGTGCTTCTTCGAAGATATAATTTATTAAAGACGAGCTGTGAAAGAGATTAAATGAGACCTTTATTAAACCCCTCCAAAGTACATATTTTATTTCTTCTCACCAACTGAAAGTTAGTATAACATCCCCATTCGAAATTTTCTCTTGCATTGAATAACTGATAGCAAGAGCAGCTTTTCCAATTTGGTTTTCAAGGTATGTGCCAATGAAATGGCATAAGTTTTCTTTAAGCTAGAATAAGCAACAAATAGGAGTGTTCAAAAACCTCTTGATTTAAGGACTTTAACTGTAAGTACTTTTGACTAACTCAAGAGTTAAATCTCGAGTTGGTACGATCAAGTTGGTTCAATGTGTTAATAAAATAAAGCCAAACTTTTAATACTTAGCAGTATTTGAATAGATTTAAATTAAATCGGGTGTTAAACAATTTGATCTTAAAATACTTTTGTTACTAGTTCTGTTGAAGTCATCGATTAAGTTTAAAACTAAAAGTTTATTTCGCATTCAGTTGTTTTGAACAATGCTTGTTTAAAGAAGTAATAAAAATACCAATCAAAATATACACTTACTTCTGACTCTGGTTTATCTGTTGGCAGCTGAGTTAAAATATGTTTAATGTGTTTATATGCATTGCTAACAGAAACTGCTAACGGACGACATTTGTTCAAATGATCAACACAGTTTTTAGTAAATGCTTCTAAGCTGCGAGCGAATTCCTTCTTAGGTGGTGTTTCAAAATCTTGAATTACCTTCAATAATAATTAAAAATACTTTCAAATAGTATATAAATAAAAAACTCAGCGGATATTTTAATGGATTGCTTGAAAACTTACAATTTTCAGAGCATTAAGAAAGGCAATGCATCTAGAATTAGATCCGACAACAGTGCGTTTCGCATACTGTTCACCCAAGCGCGCTATGATTGGATGAATTTGCGGATTGTTTACAAAAAGATTGATGTCTTTTTGTGCTCGCACAAGATGATTGAAAAGTTTAACATTGCAATCAGGTGCTTTTAGAGCTTTGGTAGGGGCTGCTGATCTCTTGGCAGGCAATGCCGATGTTCTTGTTACCTCTGAGTCGGTTATTTTAGATGTTTTCTTAACCAAGGTGGTGACTGGGGAAGCTGATGTGGTGTTAGATTTAAGTTTTTGTGAGAGGGAATTAGATTTAGATGCTCGTTGAGCTTCTTGAATGGCGCGTCTCTCAGCTTTTGTCAAAGTAGGCTTCGTCTGCAAAGAAAGATTTCGTTATACAAATTCAATAACGTTATTGCTTTCTACCTTTTGATTTTCTGTGGATGATGACGTTGGCTTAGTTTCGTTTGCAACTTTAATATTTACCATTTGTTGTGTTAACTCTGCAGTACTGTTAACATCTCCAACATCAGCGGAAATATTCAATTTAGCCGCTTTAGTTGCCTGTTTAGCGAGCTTTTTTGCCTCTCTTTCTGCTTTAATTTGTTCGCGTGATTTTTCCACAGATTTCGTAGTGATCGGTGTCGCTGCAGGGTTCGTAGAAACTTCTTCAGTTGCGTCTTTTACAGGTGATTTTTTTTTATTCGTAGATACTACTTCGGAAGAAATTTGCGTTGTGTTTACATTATTCAGCGTGTTTATATTATTTTGACCTGCAGCATCAGCAGTGGCACCAGGAGCATCGGACTTTTTTAGTTTTTTTGCTTGCTTAGCCAGTTTATTAGCCTCCCTCTGTGCCAATATCTGTTGGCGAGATATGTCACATTGACCACTTAAAGGTGAATCTTGTGGTTGTTTCATTTCAATATGCTTTTGAGTTTTTATAATGCCACGTAGTGGTTTGGTAATCTCAGATGGCTCTTGGATTTGTGGCAGTTCACGAACTTCAAAGATTGGTTCTATCGTGGCAGTAAGTGGTTCATTTTCCAGTGCAGTGCTAGAAGGGGTGATCGGATTAGTATCGTCCGATTTCTTTACAGAACCCTTATTTCTATTACGGTTTCGTACACGATTCTTTTTTTTCTTTTTTGTAGGTCCTCCTAGATCAACGGCCTGAAATATTTAATAGATTAAGTAGCATTCAACCTGTGAACACACACAAAAAGAAATAATATTCCAAATAATCTGTAAAAGCAAATAAAATTCTATAAAAGCTGCTGTAAATAAAAACCGCCTCATGCAAATACCTTGGATCCAGCATTTTGAACATTTGGCATTTTGATTGTTGATTCTGTAGTGAATGATTTATTTCAAGGAGAAAAGAATTAAAGATTAATTACTTTTATTTAAGGCATTAATATTTCTAGCTCTTCTATGTTTGAATCCTATATCTATTATGAGCCTGAAATCTGTTCATATTTTAAATTTACAATTTACCTTCACTGAAAGAAATATATAAATTAATCACGAAAAATTCACGAAAACAGGGAACTCCTCATAACTATTTAATGTCAAACTTTAGCGGACTTAAAGCCAATTTACATTGAGGAGACTATAATGGCGGAAAGTTGGGAACATGATAAGGACGTTTTCAGATTATCGACTTTGGTATAAATGTAGTTTACGGGACTGGCTCAGTTCAGTCCCCTAAACTACACCTTAGCTCGCCTTCTCGTCCTGAATCTAACCATGTAAAAAATTTTTGGGGCGCGGCCTTAGTTTAGGATTTATGAGCGTTTGAATGTAAAAAAATCTCAAATTTCAAATAGCGATATTTCCTAAACTATAAGGTTTACCAGTAAAAAATTAGCGTTCGAAAGGTCCTAGCAAAGTCGATATTTTATGTCATAATCCTTTTTTGATTTTACCAAGTATTTATGGAGATAATTTAGTTTTAAGAAAAAATAGTGGAGGTTGTATTACAAAATATTTTTTTTTCTCTTCTTTGATAATTAAGGTATATATTAAATTCAGGGTTCTTAGAGCCCATAACCTCCCCTTTTCAACGGTATATAACATGATAGGGTATCTCCCACAGTTTCGACCACTTTTAATGAAATATTCAAAATTAGTGTTCGGTGAATATCCGAACACGCATCTTAGACTTGACTACAGGAAATCTTTGTACCTTAGCGCGTATTGTTCAGTATTTAATATTTAAAATTGAAAAATTTTTTAACACAAATAAAGACAATAACAATACCTTTCCAATGGTACCACTGGCGGTACTATAAGTTACCTACTTTAGGAGTTATTGACCTTTTATTAGGTCATCTTTCGTAAACTTCAAACGCCAATAAATCCAAAATGGCTGCCTAGCCCCGGAAATAAAGTACACACTTCCGGTCCTAACGGTAAAATCTAACGTTAAAAAAAAACTGAAAAAAATCGGAGAAGGTCCCGTAAACTGCATTTGTTCCTCGACTTTTATTTTTTTGTGTTTCAGGGCTTTCTCCGCAAGCCCTCCGAACCTAAACCAACTAATTCAGGATTTTTTCAGAAAAATTTTTTCAGAGAAAAGCATTCTAAATCCTTAAAAAATATTTAATTTCATTTTTCTGGAAAAATATTAGTTTTCCAATAAAATATTGTTAACATAAATGTTAGATAATTTAAATACCCTTCCAAGGGTTATATGTTATGTGGATACAAAAGCCTCAAGTCTATTTGGCTTTCTGCATGCCATGAAACACAAAATGAGACAAATATATTTTCCTTCCCCAATGTAAATTGCTCTTTGCAATAGGATACAGAGAGCAAGGCACCAGAGTTGTTAATTTTTGTTCTTAAAATATAAAAAAATAATAACTAATTTGGTAATCCAATCCTCTTTAAGAATCACAGATAATAAAAGATGCTTAAAATTAAGGGAACAGATAAAGCGCTTGTCGACCCCACCGATGTTGTTGTTGTTGTTGCTGCAGTTGTTATTTTTCGTGCTGACCCCAACAACAACAACAACTTTTGTTGATCTCTTGTCGTTCCAGAGTTATAGCCCTTTAAAGTTGAAAAAGATCAGGCCTGTATCTCCTAAACCTTACAAGGTACCTGTATGTTACTGGTATTGCTGGAAAGGTAATTGAATTATCTGTCATTTATGTAAAATAATATTTTGTCGAAAACCGTTCAGTTTTGAAAAATCGCGCGATTTTTCATAAAAATTTTTCACTTTTATGAGAGTACCTGATTGCAATTATCAAATATGCGTTTTCTCCTGAGATCCTACACTGATTCCAAAGATATATACGTCTATAAAAAGGTAAATCTGTACTTTCTTATTATTGGCATAATTATGTGGGTTAGTTATACATTATACTTAGAAAAAAATTAATGAATGGAAAAAATAGTATGAAAAATCTAAATTTTCATTTTTCTCCAAAACTGAACGGTGTTCGACAAAATATTATTTTACATAAATGACAGATAATTCAATTACCTTTCCAGCAATACCAATAACATACAGGTACCTTGTAAGGTTTAGGAGATACAGGCCTGATCTTTTTCAACTTTAAAGGGCTATAACTATGGAACGACAAGAGATCAACAAAAGTTGTTTTTGTTGTTGGGGTCAGCACGAAAAATAAAAACTGCAGCAACAACAACAACAACATTGGTGGGGTCGACAGGCGCTTTATTTAAGCCAAATTAAGTATTCTTTTTCTTACCATATTAATACTCAAATTATTGTACAAATACATTTTTTTGTACAGAAATATTCTGTGGCAACATGTTCATCTTTTACAATTATTTATGTCAACAAAACAAACGAACTGATCAGATGTTAACTTTTACTTGGCGAAACGTTGTTTTTAATATTCTTTTATAATATTTATATGAGCTCGAATTTGCATTGCTTTACATTTAAAAAACCAAATGGCTTTTGAACGGAAATTGAATCTTCGGCTCCTTAGGTGTCTTTTGTTGTTTGTTTTTGTGTCATTTAGTTATGGCCAGAAAGCTATACAAACGGGTTTAAAAAAATCTCCCACAAACAGCACAATAGTAGTAACAGAAGTTTTCTTGCAAAAAGCTGAAAATCTACCAGCAAGGAATGTTGTTACTATAGAAGAGAAACCTCACAGTACCAAAATAGCCCCAACAACACTCATTGCCGCAGATGGTCAAGTGCAAGTGGAAGAATCCGACTATAAAAAAAAGGTCTACCATACTGATGATGATATTCCAGATTCCTTTAGAACTACCTTCTATTTCTTCGTTGGGTTAAGCACTACAGCAGTACTTTTCATTTTGTTTAAAGTCTACAGGTAATGGCATAAAATTTAAACTACTCTCATCTCCGGTTTTGTTTCTGTACATAGACTGCGTCTGTCACGCGCTGAAAGAAAATATGGTGTACAGGGTGACCGGACTACCCAAGAGCTGACTCCTCTTCCGACATCAATTGAGGACGGTAACAGCGACGAAGACGATCAGACACTGTTCGAAGTAAATCGGCAGCAAATACGAATTTTATGAGTGCTTGCTTTATGGAATAATACTGTCTTCAACCGGATGATTCCGTTATTCAAGTCTTGATTTTCCAAGAAATACTGTTACTGTTGGAATGGAAGAAACAGCATGACTTCGAATTCTTGCGCATTTGATATTTTACATCACTTCCATAATACGTAAGAGATCTGTATAGTTTATATATATAGAGTATTTCTTTTTTATAAACACTTAAATGAAATTAAATTTCAAACGAATCCTTTACTTTGCATTGGAACAAATATGTGATAATTAAAACATCATTTAATCTGTATAAACCTTAAAATACTAAACTGTAAAATTCTTAAATTGCATTCATCCTAATCATAATGGAATAAAAATATAAATTTTTAAAAAACCTTTGCTTCTCAAAATATGGACAATTGACGGATTTATTGAATCTGTATTAAATAAGTTAACGCTGTAAATGCATTTATTTTAATGTTTCTTTTAAAACCTACATTATTCTCCAAGGGAGTTGAACTATAGGAATTTGTACACAAGGAAATGCGTAAATCACATGAACTAACAATCGTTTTCTAAAAAGGTGGCAACTGCACTTATTCAGTAAGTGTTAGAAAAGGACAGCTACCTACATTTTTATTTGTAGTGAAAAGGAGCACACAAGTTGATAATTGTACGGAAATTTCACTCTTTTGTCACAGCTCAATTCGTGTTTGGTTGTGGTCGCCGTTGAATAGGAAGAAAAAATTTTCTTCACTTATTTGTAATTTTGTCGTGTTCAGTTATTTGAGAAATTTAATATAGAACTATTGTCTAAATTTGCAGTGAACTAATTTGTTAAAAGGTAATTTAAGTAGTTAATTAAAAGCCATCTACAATATCATAGATGCAACAAAAAATACCCATCGAAATGTATAAATAGAATGTCTGCAAATTGTAGCAATAAATACTTTATTCATTTTTAAAATATAATTGGTTTTTGGAAGTGGGAATACTAGAGTAAGTAATAGCATGCATACACAAAAAATTGGTAATTCCTCCATATTTCTTTCCAAATCAAGTTGAATTATTGTGTAAAGTTACTTCGTCGATATTCGTGAAAAAATCAACGCCACCTTTGTTTGAAAGCTAAAGTGGTTTGACAGGTGTGTTTGTGCTAGTCGTTCATAAGTGCGAACGAGTTAGCATGAGTTTTTCCTAATAAACTGGAATTGAAGGTTACGTTAAACAAAATTAAATTTGTACATATTGAACAATTCAAAAGAATGTAATATTGTTTTTACTTTAATGAAAAAACATACATCATGAATCCAGGAAGCAATTCTTCAGAATTATCGGATGCAGGTTTGCTTGGTTTTCTGCTTAATTAACTGTAATACCAGTTTTCTACTCGTAACGGAATGTTTAAAGGGGATATTTTGTTTACGGATGTGATATCTTAACTAACTTGGGAAAGATTTGGAATCTGTTACCTCTAAAATTAAGTTGAATTTTTGAAATATAAACTAATAAAAGGTCACAAGAAAATGACCTGAATAATTGTCCACTTAACTCGGAAAATACAAATTATTTGGCTTATCAATACATTATTATGAACTGTCTTTGGTAAATGTATATTGTATTTCACGATAACAGGTTTTTATAGTGAAAAAATCCAATATATTCAAGAAAGTGTATATTATCTAACTGTTTTTGAAAGTTGAGATTAAACTTATTACTACAACGAAATAAATATTTAATTAACCCCGCGATTTTTCTGCTTTTCGGATTAGTTCTATTCTTTATATCCAAGGTATTCTATAACTGTCAACTGTTTCACATGAAATGTAAACCGAAGTTAATCGTAATATCGCGCCCAAAAATTACGTACAAAATTACTTGCTACATTCATGTTACTTTCATTAAAATTATCGTATTATATCGTAATTGTTACTCTACATTAAAGATTAATGTTTTCCAATTGACATTGAATGTTATTTCACTTTCTACTGATTGATAATGAAATAAAAATACTTTTGAAAATGAATTCATATGCTTTTCAGTTCAGTATTCCATTCCATCCGTCGTTATATTTTTAATCGTAAAAATAAAACCAACCAAGCGACCAGCAAACTCGAACAGACGCAGGCACCTCAGTAAAATGCAACGTCAAAGTTCCCACGGAACTTCAACAGTACTGAAACATACCAATCTGGAGGAAATATGGACCGATTTAGAGAAGGGAATTATACAAGTATTCCAGCCTGAACAATCGCTTACGAAGGTGCGCTACATGCAGCTGTACACTTACGTTTACGACTACTGTACAAGCGTGAATACCACACAAAACAATCGCTCCTCGAACAAATCGGGAGGTGCGCAATTAGTAGGAAAGAAGCTATACGATCGCTTAAAGGAATTCCTTAAGAATTATCTAAATCAGCTGCTTCAGAATTTCGTATCTATCAAAGGCGAAGAGGTGCTACTCTCGCATTATACCAAGCAATGGGTTGCCTATCAGTTTTCGAGTACCGTTTTGAACGGCATCTGTTCCTATTTGAATCGCCATTGGGTTAAACGCGAATGCGAAGAAGGCCAGAAGGGCATCTATGAAATTTATCGCTTGGCTTTGGTGACATGGAAGGAGCATCTGTTCAAAATCCTTAATGAACCCGTTACCAATGCAGTGCTAAAGTCGATCGAGGAGGAACGCAACGGAAAAAGCATTAATCGTTCTCTAGTTCGGAGCGTAATAAACTGCTATGTCGAGCTGGGCTTTAACGAAGAGGATTCTGATCCAAAAGAGCAAAAATTGGCTGTATACAACGAGAATTTCGAAAAGAAATTTATTGCAGAAACAGCAACATTTTACGAGCACGAATCGGATGCTTATCTAAGTAACAACACAGTCACGGAATACATGAAGCATGTAGAACAACGCTTAGATGAAGAGCGTAAGCGAGTGGATCGTGGCGATTTGAATTGTGTTCTGACGTCATATCTGCACGAAAGCACACATGACCTCCTGGTCAACACATGTGAACAGGTCAGTTTTAGTTATGTTGGTAAATGATTTTGTGTTTTCTTCTATTCGACTTGTGTTTAATGTTATTCGTGATATTTTTACTTCAAGGTTCTGATTGAAAAGCATTTGGACATATTTCGAGCAGAATTTCAAAATCTGCTTAACACTGACAAGAACATAGATTTGAAGCGGATGTATTCTTTGGTTGCTCGTATTCCGAAAAATCTCGCCGAATTGAAGACAATACTTGAGGAACACATTCTCCAGCAAGGAACGCAAGCTATTGAAAAGTGTGGAAACACTGAAGCAGCCAACGATCCTAAGATTTACGTTCAAACCATTTTGGAGGTGCACAAGAAATACAACGCTCTTGTTTTGACTTCCTTTAACAATGACAACGGCTTTGTTGCGGCCCTGGACAAAGCGTGCGGCAAGTTCATTAACTCAAACGTGGTCACACAGGCGAATTCCGCTAGTAAATCTCCTGAATTGCTTGCGAAATACTGCGATCTTCTATTGAAGAAGTCCTCGAAGAACCCAGAGGAGAAGGAACTCGAGGATAATCTTAATCAAGTTATGGTAGTGTTCAAATATATTGAAGACAAGGATGTTTTTCAAAAATTCTACTCGAAAATGCTTGCCAAACGACTGGTCAATCACACATCGGCCTCCGATGATGCTGAAGCAGTAATGATTTCCAAACTGAAGCAGACCTGCGGCTACGAATACACGATTAAATTGCAGCGCATGTTCCAAGACATCGGTGTTTCAAAGGATCTAAATAATCAGTTTAAGAAACACTTGCATTCGTCTAACATCCCACAAGAAATTGATTTTAGTATTGAAGTACTCTCCTCCGGCAGCTGGCCTTTCAATCAGAGCAGCAACTTTTTGCTTCCGTCCGAGCTGGAGAGGTCAGTGCAGCGCTTCAATAACTTCTACGCCACCAGACATTCAGGGCGCAAACTTAACTGGCTATACCACATGTGCAAAGGCGAACTTGTGACGAATTGTTTCAAGAATAAGTACACGCTGCAGGCCAGCACATTCCAGATGGCGGTGCTGTTGCAGTTTAATGACCAGACAAAGTTTACAGTGCAGCAGCTAGGCGACAATACGCAAATTCAACAAGAGAATCTTATACAGGTAGAAAATAAAATGACATGTATGCGTGAGCATATTGAGTGATTATTATATATGTTTTAGGTGCTGCAAATATTGCTTAAGGCGAAACTGCTAACCAGCCCGGACGACGAGGCTTCTCTAAATGCAAACTCTGTGATGGAATTGTTCTTGGGTTACAAGAACAAGAAGCTACGCATTAACATTAATCAACCTCTAAAGACTGAACTTAAGGTCGAACAGGAAGCGGTTCAGAAGCACATCGAAGACGATCGTAAACTACTCATTCAGGCTGCCATCGTGCGCATAATGAAAATGCGCAAAAAGCTTAACCATACTCAACTGATCAGTGAAGTGCTGAATCAACTGTCGACACGTTTCAAACCCAAGGTCCCGGTGATTAAGAAGTGCATCGATATCCTTATTGAGAAGGAATACCTTGAAAGGATGGAAGGACAGAAGGACACTTATAGCTATTTGGCTTAAATCGCCGTTAATTTATGTTTAATTCAATGTAAGAAGGGTGGGAGGGGAGACGAGAAGCGAGCGCTTTGTGTGCAATTTAACATTATGCAATTTTGTTTCGATATCTTGAATTGATTTTCTGTATAAATCTACCGTGCATTAATAAGGTAAACAAAGAAATCATTATGATCATCATGAAATCATCTCTGACATCCTGCTGAGTTGTCCAGTCAGCAGTGAAGCAAGAAATATGCACACAGACACGCGCTATTAGCGTTTTTAATTATTCATCAATTAAATATTCTATTTAAATAACATGACTAGATGTTAAAATTCATTTTTATTTCATAGCCTTCTATTTTCCTTAGTTCGCTGAAAGAAATTTAATTATTTTACTTTAGAACAAGATCGTAATTGGAAATGAAGAAGTACAACATAAACATTTGTATAAATGTGTTAAAATTATAAAAAAAAACGTTCCGTAATAGAAATATAGACATATATACGTATGTTTATAGATATAAAGAAGGATCATCGTTCTACTAATGATCGCACATTAGTTAGCTTGAAGTACTTGTATTGTTTTCTCTATGACAAACTGCTTAAATCTATTTGTTGTCTAACTTTAATTGCCAGAAGTGGAACGCATAACTCAACAAAAGTAAATACGTAGCTCAATAAAAGTAAATGTATTCAATATGTTTTCAGCTTCTGAATTTAATATATTTTAAAATATAAGTTTTTGTCTATAAAGTAAAATGTTTCAAATTAATGAGTCGCCTAGTTGTTGGTTCTGTAAGGAAAGAAAGTCCTTGTGGAAACTTAATCTATTATTAGTACATTAAAGATTTGACCATTCGTTGGAAGAAACAAATTGATTTTTCTCGTTCGAATCTTTAACTGATAACGCAACTGAAAAGATGCTCAAAATAAGGGTGAAAAGAATTAAAACGCTTTATCAACCCTAGTTGTGTGAATTCAGTTAGCACAGGTTCGTCTGGCGCCATGACGTCATCACGCGACCGGTGTTCCTAATTCACCGATGCCAATAACGAAGACAATCTAACATTCGAGTTTCGCATACTGAAGGACAATAAAATACTTCCAAAATAAGAAAATTTACAAGAAATCCAAAGATTTCCTACCTCAGTTATCTTTTTCCGATGCTAACGCGATTTCCTTTCCTATGTATTTCATAACGATGACATCGAGTCATCTACACTGTTCTAAATAATACACAATCATTTCGTAGATTGGTTTTATTGCTTATATATGCAAAATTTGGCAAATATAGTTTGTATGTGAAATCATAGACGGCAGCATATATACTTGCAATTGCCAAATATGTATATGAATTTTATACTTATGCAATTAAAAGTTCAAATAAAAACTAGTGATAAATCTAGTGATAATCAGGATGCTCCAGATTCCCAATATTTTTCTTTATGATTGTAGAAGAATGCTTAGATTTTAAAGGAATATATAACATAAATAAGTTTTAAATTATTTTACTTGTGAAATAAAATGTATGCGTATTCCTTTCTTGACAAATCAACATGTACAATAATATATTGCGATAATACACTAAAAAACTAAAATTATAGTAAACTAGTTTAAAAGATAATTGATAGTTAACTTAATATATTGTGAGACCCTATGTCCTTCAGTTCACAATCATTCTTCGTCATCGAGTGTGATTGCTTTTGTTTGAAAACGCATACGCTTTGTATTCTTAATAATGCCATTTGTAAGCAAGTTTTTCCCATCTTTTTCGCACGGTAGGTCATGCCATAAACGCTTTAAACGCACCACCGCAATCGCATTGAAGTCGAAGTTCTTGGTTTCTGAATCAATTTTTGTGAGCACAACTTTTGGTATCTTCGCGAGGCTGCTGGTGTCCCCGCGTACCATTATTGCAGAACAACCGCGCTTTTGGACTGTGATTTTATTCAATTTCGCTTTGTTGTTATTAGCTGAGGTAGAATTTTGAGATACAACGGACTCACCAGATTCGGAATACTTTCTATATTTATATACAAAACGAAAATTGAAATGAAATGCAAAATAAAGCTGAAGTTGGCACCAACCTTTTGGGGTAAAAATATTTATTTATTGTTGGCGCGGGAGCAGCATATATTTTGCCAGGATCTTCAGGATGACAACCAAGGTCAGCGCCGTTCAACCAGGCTTCATATCGTTCAGGTTGAAAGCGTTTCACGAAGGTCTCCATTGATATTTTCACCATGTCCTTACGGCAATGACAAATACTAGCTCGCTTGCCATACTCAATCCATCGCTTTGTGGCAAAATTTGTAGATTCGGCACCATTAAAGCCATGATTGAAACCAGCATGATATCCAAATGGGAAGGTAATCATTATCTCTCCCGACTCCTGTGTGACTTTGTTGAAAGGTATTTTGTTTTGGCGAAGAACCTGCGGACTGATTAATGTCATTTTATGCCGGAGGTGTGCGCTGCAGTTCTGATAATTTTCGTAAAATATGCGGTTAGCTAGTTTCTCGAAACGCTTGCCGTAAGCTGGTGGAATGGCATACCAAGTCTTCGGTGCACCAAAGTGCAAATAGTTGATAGAATATAGATCCATATCCTCTGTGTGCCACGCAAAAGTACTCTTCCACATGCCAAAGTACAAGTAGGCAGTATTCACACCATCGATTTCAATGCCATAATCTTTATTAACGTAGTCTAGAATCGTATCGAGGCGGTCAATATTCCATACATCCAAATCGGGATCACTTAAAGATCCTTTCACATCGGCCGCATACCATGGCGCAATGTAGGTAACATTCTTCCAAAACTTACGTTCCAGATCTTCATAATCAAAATGCCGTGGAGTCTGGTAGCGTTCAGATTCGGCCAAATCCTTGAATTGCCGTAATGTCAATGAACGTTTCATCACATTAATTTGTTGATATTCGCCTTGTTTTCCTATAAAAGCGTTCGAAGCAAAAACATAATCATGATCAAAGTAGTCTTCGAATCATAGATGTAAATAATTACTTACCTGAAACGACCTGGCAGATTGGAGCAGGAATCGTCATGTTGATCTCATCTATGGAGTATCCCGATTTGCGTGCCACCCACTCTGCTGGCGGTATCACTTTCGCTAGACCAGCACGATGTGCTCCTCTGGACTCCATATGATCCACGTATTGTGAGAAGTTCTTGAATTCATCGTATGTTGGACGGAAAGTCATAATACGAGGAACTTTGTTACGATCATCGTCGTTGTTTGCAGACTTTGCCGACATTTCTGGTGTAAAGTTGGTAAATAAAACAACTATTTAACCAATCTTTTGAAGAAAACAATAATGAATAGTTTGCACAAATCGGAATGTATGGAATTGTTTTTTTACGGAACTTTGACGTTTGACGGCCGATGTATTATTTTCAGGGTGGTTAACGAAAAATATGGCGATGCCATCCTACGGTTCTACTTCTGTATCAAGTACTACTTCTGTTCTAGCTGCGTTCCTTTTTCTTCGGATTATAACAGTTTCCATATAAATTTCCTAATCGTACTTTCGACTAGGATTAGAAATTCTAAACGAATTGGGCTTTTTAATTATCTTTCATTTATGTTTAATAATATTCTTTTTATACTATACAATTTTCGTAAAAAGCGGAAATAAAAATTATTTATATTATTTTTTCTAACTCAAATGTATAATTAACCTAATTATTGGTACAGTTATATAGGCTTTTTAACTATCTTAAGATAAAATTTAGCATCGTGATTGCTTCTATATTGTAGAGGTGAGCCTTTCCCACGAAAGGTGGGAAGTTCCGCCCGTGAAATAGGACGTTGCTGGCTTTTCAATTTCAGTTCAGGTATTTGATAATCTATATATATAAAAATGAAATGGCCATGTATGTATGTAACGCCATCACTTGAAAACGGCTGGACCGATTTCGTTCGTATGTTCGATGTTCGTAAATGTCAGGACAAGATTTGTATGAAAGAAAATTTTGGGAAACTCGATCGGAAAGGTCGAAAATTTGTATTTTTAATTTGTATGAAACTAAAACTTCAGTAAAAAAATATTAGAAAAAAACCGTTTATATCAGTTGTTTGCTGTCACATCAAAGTTTAGAAAAATAAAAATGAATTAAAAATAAAAATATATGAGATTAAAAAAAACAATAAAATATGACAATTTTTGATATGATATACAATAATGATAGTAATCTATCTTTCTTGCATACATAGTATATTGAAAAAAGTTGATCATTATTATCAGTGATGAATGCGTGATAGTTTTTGTTTACTGTGGTCATATACATATGTACATAAGTTCGTGATAATTTAATATTTTGATTTTTGGTTTGAGATTTGAGATTTGCGCTTTAAAATGCCACCAGTTAGACGTTCGACAAACGCGTAACTCAGCTCGAATAAGTAACCATCGTGTGAATGAGAAGGATGAAGAACACAGACACTGTTTGGAAGAAAATCGTGTAAGAATTTAGTGATCGATTATGACCTGGAACAACCTATTCAATCAAGTTTGACTCGATTGACTAAAAAAGACGGCCAGCCGACACAATCTTTAACGAACGTTTGGCGTTTAGGAACGATCCAACAGTCGATTACGCAGCGGATATGGCCAACTTCGGTACAATGAGCACTGTTTGTCAATATTGCAATGCTTTGAGGTTCCGACAGGAACCACCAGGAATATGTTGTGCGAGCGGAAAGGGTAAATTACCACAATTGACACCGCCACCAGAGCCATTTCTGGTGAAGATACTCGATCGAAGCATTTCTTGGACAACATACAAAAGTATAACAGTTTCTTCCAAATGACTTCATTTGGGGCGAATATTATCAAAACACGAGGCTTTTTTAACTTTTAAGGTAAATTCTTTTTTGAATGCAAATATTTTAGATTTACGAAAGAACTTCAACGAAGGAAAACATCACACAAACTCAGGAAATTGTATTTGATTATATAGATTCAAGGACAAATTCACCATCGCGCAGGAGCATTGTTGCCCGCCGTGAATGCTGATCATAAATTTATTTCCTTGGAAATTCTGATGATGAAATTAATCGGCGTTGTGAGTTAAGATGCATTGTATTTAATTTAATAAAGTCATGATCGTATTAAAATTTTTCAATTCAGATATTATTATATTTGGGCGAGACGAAGTTCGTCGGGTCAGCTAGTTATTTTATAATAATAATTTATATCATTAATTTTTATTAATAGCTCTAACAAGGTAATGAACTAAAATGGATGTAACATACAAATATTATTTTGCTTATCAATACAGTAGACGCTCGCAAATTAGAACCGCTTTGTTTTTGAGGCAATTCTAATTTCTGAATTATTCTAATTTCTGGACTTTTTTTTTTATAAAAAATAAAAAATTGATGTATTTGATAAAAAGAAAAAAACAAAACGTAACAATTCAGTCCAATACATTAAATGTATTTTTTTAAATTAAAAATATGAATATAAAAAAAACACGCTCAGAAATTAGAATTTCAAATTCGAATTTTAGAGCGTTTAATGTATTGCAAACACTGATTCTAATTTCTGGACGTTCGAATTACTGAAAGCTCTAATTTGTGAGCGTCTACTGTATTATAAATAAAGGAAAACTAATATTAAAGAATTTCTAATAACTTTCTCTAAAGAATTTCTTAAAGAATAACTAATATTAATTAGTTATACATAATAGTAGAAGATTTAAATATATTTTATCTATTAATAACGTACATTCAAATATTCATACAGTCAGTGTAGTGTACTCTGAGTTTCACCAATTAATATGACTGAAACAATCTAGTTAAAACATTACTTCTTCTTCTTCCGTAATCGTCTTTCTAATCTACAATATAGACGAATGAAGTATTTGAGAATATTTAACTTTCATTAACGGGTAATCTTTAGGTAACTTTGGCTAACAAGGCTGGTATAACTTGCAGCGCTAGATAAAGGAATGATTACAGTATGCTTTCGGTGTTCCGTCGGAACGTACAGTAGGCGAAGATATATATAACATTTAGTAAAGAGTCGCGTTGTATGAAATATTCTGTTTTAGAATTTTGGTATTAACTAAAATTCTGAGGTAACATTTCAAGCATATAAAATGGAGTATAGAAAATCTGTTTCCAAACATGAAGATATTCATAAAAAACGTGAGAATATAATGTTATTAGGAATATACATCTGTGTCTATTCTTGGTATATGAAAAAGGTTTTAAGAATTAAATAATATCTCAATGTTGCGGTTAATCTTACAAAAAAATATGTCTAATAATGGCGAATAAAATTACAATGTTCATCAATGTTAGTTGAAAACAGTCTAGCAAAACATTTCAGTGAATTAATAGTGAACGTAATAATTATTTAATACAATTTTAAATTCTAACTCTTAAAAAGAATAGTTTTTCTTATTAAATTATCTACACAATTTTGATTTAAACAATTTATCATAATAAATCTCAACTATCAAGCTCAATTCAAATTAGATTTAATCGATAGCCCATTAATAAATTAATACATATGTATGTATGTACATATGTTTATGTATATGTATACATGTATATATCTATGCAAAGTACTCGTATTTGCAGGCGTAAATAATATTATTTATCTAATTTAACCTTTGTAAACCTAATCTCATACATATTTTTTCAAATTGTTCATTCACTTTTTCATTTAATATTATTAGACACATTTGTTATTACAGACACAGATTGAAATACATACTTTTTCTGGCTTTATGATTTTTTACTTCAACATAAAAAGTGTTTCTTCGACTAAAATTTGATCATGGATATAATTGTAAATTAAATTGGTAAAAGTTGCTAAATTATTCACAAGAAAGTTCTTGAGTAGTATCTTAACAATTCCAATAATTATTAAAACTATTGCCATTAATTGCGATGGAGATATGAGTGTCCTATCGTGTTTTATAAAAGGTACTATAATGCAACACACTATCAAAAACTTTTAAAATTATATAAAAGAAGATTTATATATAATTTTTCTTTATCTATCTCAAGTATGAACAATTTATTCATTTTATGATAAAATATGATAAAGATATGTAGAATTATTAAAGATATGTAGAATTATTAACTTGCGAGCTTCAAATTTGTAAAATATATTGATTCTGCTAATTAATTTCTATTGATGAAATAGAGACACAAAGTCATTCGAAACTCATCAAAATATATGTCATCAAAAATAATGAATATTTTTTTAAAAATATTATAATTTAAATTATAATATATTAATTTTTTTACAAATCTACTGATTTAATTTAAAAACGTTACTTTAACATCTTTTAATAACACATAATTAATAAAACCTAAAAAATATATTTATTATTTGTTTCTTTTCTATTTTTTATGAGATGTGATTGTAATAAAAGTATCGCTATCAATAATGTTGAATTAAAAACTACAATAAAACCTACAAAAATGCAAACAACAACCTCGATCACTCGAACCTTGAATACTCTGCAGAATGCAGCAATTGAAATCGAAATGAAAAACAATTTTGAAATCAGTTCGTTTTTAATATTTTATAGAACTGCTTTGAGCTCGAAGGTGCCAGTTGAGACACGGTTGAAATGGTATACTTAGTGATCAGTGAAAAATCACCTTTGTTATTTAAAAATGTCCAACACCAGAACAACTCGTACATCCATAGAACATGTAAAACAAATATTTTTACATCAAAAATGCTTACATTTACATTGTTCAGTTGTCATTAAATTAAAAAACTTATTATTTATTTCTCTTGTAATTAACAGCAAACATTATTGGCGTACGTCATGTTCAGGCGATACTTATGTTTGGCGGCATATGTTTCGGTTACTTTCTGCGTGTCAACATTTCGGCAGCTATTGTTCCCATGACGCAGCCTTCCATCGGGTCACCATCAACATTTTACGACTGGGATCCTTCGAAGAAATCGTTAATATTGAGCTCATTTTTCTGGGGTTATGTTGTGGCTCAGTTACCAGCCAGTTTATTGGCCAAACGTTATGGAGGCAGAATTGTGTTTGGAGGCGCAACCGTAATAGCATCCATTGCCACCTTACTTCATCCACTGGCAGCTGCTGAAGGTGGGTGGAAGTTGATCTGTGGTCTACGCGCTTTAATTGGCTTAACACAGGGGGTTGTGTATCCATGTGTCCACACCCTATTATCACAATGGGCACCGCGTACAGAGCGTGGCTTCTTAGCGACCTCTGTTTATTGCGGTGCACAATTTGGTACTGCCATAATTTTGGCGACAAGTGGGGCCATCTTCGACTCTTCCATGGGTTGGCCAGGTATATTCTATATATCTGGCGGTATAGCTTTTATCTGGTCTCTAATATTTTTAACATTTGGCGCTGACTCACCAGAAAAATCGAAAGTGATTTCGAAAGTAGAGCGAAAGTATATTGAAGAACTCAACGGTAGTGGATCCGAAAAGGAGGTAAGGAAATAAAGAATTACACCAAAGATAGACAAGTTTCTTTTCATTGATTGAACACATCTTTCTATATTTATATACTAGTATATAAGCCTTTCTTCGCCAGAAAGTTATTATTTTTTATTTATTTCGTAAAAAAATTGCGAAGCCTTTTGGACTTTCTCACCTTACTATTGAGAAAAATTATTAATTTTTTAAATTATTAAAATTTTTCAAAATACAATCTGACAAATTAATCAGCAAAATCTAGGAAAAAAAAAATATAAATTTCCTCCCAATCGGATTTAAAAAATGGGGAAGCCGTTTGGATTTTTGACATGTGTGATTTTTCTCAACAACATTAGATACCCAGGAACATCTGTGAAAAAATTCAGGTTTCTAAGTGATGTGGAAGTAAAAAAAAATGTCCCGGACATATTTTGCTAACAGACAGACACAGGCATAACAGACAGGGAGTTTATATATATACTCGCGCTCAAAAAAAAGCTGATTTCATTTTGTAATGTTATCACCACATAAAAATTAAATACATTATTCACTCAGGAGTTACATACATATTTGTTAAAATTCTGTTTTCTGTATAAGTGTCTAAAGAGATTTTTCAGGTGTATAATAAACATTATTATTTAAAAAAATTTCATTTTGAAGGAAATCAGTATATTCTATGAAATTCTTTCTTCAGTATTCAGTATATAAATTCAGTATATTCTTTTCGTATGCTAAAACTTTAATGTGAAAAGCAGAGGAAAAAACACATTTTTATGTGGAAACAAGGTTTCTTTAACTTTATTTATTTATTTTTTTTTTATTTTATTTCAGCCCTTATCCATTACAAAAATTATTGTTTTGTTTATAATAACGGGTTTGGCCGTTAAAAGAAATTAAAAAATTTTAAAAAAAATTATAATTTTCTTCATAATTCTGGTTTCATGCATGAATAATCTATTTAATTTTTGGCAAGGAATGTGGTGATAACATTACAAAATGAAATCGGCTTTTTTTTGAGCGCGATTGTAGAACTTCTATCTATTTATCATACAAATTTTGAATTTTTTATATTTTTTATTGTATTTTTATTGATGTGTTTTAATGTTCGACAACTATTTAAGTATTAAAACCTGTTTTATTTTTTTTTTCTATCAATAATTCAACCTCTTTCGTCAATAAATTTCTTCTAAGAAATTACTTTTATTTCTTCTTTTGCAGAATATGACTGTTCCCTGGAAGTCTTTGTTTACTTCCTTGCCTTTTTACGGCCTTATTGGAGCGCATTGCGGGTTTACTTGGGGTTTCTACACTCTGCTCACTGAAATACCGACCTACATGAGTAGGGTGCTACAATTAAACGTGAAGACGAATGCACTTCTCTCAGCTCTGCCATACTTTGCAATGGGAATACTTTGCCTTATTATCAGCCCTATTTCTGACTGGCTTATAAACCGTGGCTACGTAAACATCACCGCGTCAAGAAAGCTGTTCAACTCAATTGGGCAGTGGGTTCCGATGATCTGTTTGATTGTCCTCGGGTATATGAGTGCCGATGAAAAGAATTTGGCCATCACGTTGCTTACTATAGCTGTTGGTTTCAATGCTGCTTCCTCCTGTGGCTACTTGGTAAATCATATGGATCTCTCCCCCAATTTTGCCGGACCAATGATGGGCATTTCAAATGGTATTGCAAATCTTCTTTCGGCATGTGCGCCATTAGTGGTGGGTCTTATTGTAGTTGATGAGGTAATATAAAAAGCAAATTACTAAAATTTCTTAACAAAAATTGATTTCCCCAAAATTTTAAATCACAGGAAGATTCGAACCAGTGGCGCATCGTTTTCTTTATAACGGCTGCGGTGTATTTAAGTTGTAATGCTATATTTATTGTTTTCGGATCGGCTACTATACAAACTTGGAACTATCAGAGTGTCTCAAATAGCAGTACTGTGTTAGTTAATAGCACACTAAATATTTCAGGCGTTACTGTCCCAAATATAAATTCTAAGCAGCCAAAATAATGGTGCAGATTTACTACTTAACTACGCTGAATTATTATAAAATAGCGGATCGTTGTCCGCTGTTTAATAATAATAATTTCTGGTATTAATTATATTTAATATATATCTATTAGAAATTAATAATTATAATGGTAGGAGTGATAGTTAATAAACAAAAAGTTAATAAACTTTGAATTGCTGCTTCAACAGAACTTTGGTTGAAATTTTTTCATTGGTCATGGAACATTTTTTTCTATAAAAAAAAACAAACATTGAAGCCTGATTTCCATATATTGCCATGAATAATTTTTTATTTCATTCATTAAATAAATGCCAGTGCCTTACGTTTAACATAACGAGTTTTTATAGTCTGCAGACTCTAAAGGAGATAAGTTAAAATTTACTTTGAACAACGTTATCAAAAGTTAATTTATACTATGTTGAATTCCGCTTATAGCGTTGCATTGTTTTGTTATCATATAGGATACTTTATTTTAATCTTTTTTTAAAAAAAAGACATTTGTTTTTAAAAAGAGTAAATAATTGGCGAGTAAACATTTTAGAGTTCATTAAACAATTGTATAAATTCTGTTGCACTTCTTAGTATTGTAATAAAAAATTCTATACGGAGCATTTGCAACGTTTTGGAATCTTACTTAAATATTTACCTGGCGTAGAATACGGAAAATTATTTAAATTGAGAAACCCATAAGCTAACTGATACGTGAGAAAATGCACAGTGCCAATCTTATGAACAGATCAGAAATCATTTTGACATTGCGTTATAGTTACGACTGAAATTGCGTTAATACTCGTATGCATATATATGTACAAACATATGTTTAAAAATATATTATTGTATAAATCTATATTGGAATATAAAAATCTCGTGTCACGGTGTTTGTGTTCGAACTCCTCCAAAACGTCTTGACCGATTTTGATGAAATTTATTGTGTACTATTGGTAGGTGTGAGAATAGGTCGTAAAGTATATTTTACCCTCCATTACCATACCATTTACTTAATCACGATTTTAGTTTAACATTCGTATTTCAACTAAAACGAATTTAATTATGTTGCTGACAGCTGGCGCTACGCGTGCCTTATAAAACTTTCAAAATATTTACGAGAAGCTTTGCGACAGTTTGACGTGAAAAATTTTGTACGATTTATTTGAATTTATGTATATGAAATCTATTACGTGTTTTATGATTGTGGATGGTTGGTTGAACAAATACATTATCGACAAATATTATACCATCTGCAAACATTTGGACAATTTTAGGCTTTCTTATTGCAACGGCAATTGTTTGGCTACTTGCCTTAATGCCAACAGCTACATACAAGGCCCGATAAGAAAGCTATAAGACAGCAAACATTTTTTATTTTTCGAGTCGCTTTTTTATAGTCGGCGATCGAAAATATTTGCAGTTTTAATTTTTTTTATTTAACAACCAAAATATTCACTAAAAATAATTTATATGGCAGCGTAGCTTTTGCCGGTCAGCTAGTATTTATATAGTTTTATTAAGAAAAACTTGTTGCACAGCAACGTTTCGTAAGTATATTTAGTTAATTCATTTATGTTATAGCAAAAATGTCATTGGCTTGAATTGGATTGAAATTATTGACATAAATTTTCCGATTGATTGCATTGAAGATTTGTACGATTAGAATAAATTGAACTGAATTGATGATATTCAAGAATCACCAATCAGGATTAATTTGTTTTTAATTTATTTTGTTGTATTCGTTGCTCTTCTAGTCTCTGATTGATATGCTCCGGAACATGATGTGTTTTAAGAACAGTGTATAACGAAACGACCCAGCTAACCAAGATTGTCGCATATAGAATGGGAGGGAAAGCTTTCTCGTTTCCAACAGGAATCTTGGCCGTTAAGGGGGATTTTAATTGAATGTTTGCGTTAATGCGTTTCCATACACAATCATCGGCAGTTGCAGGGTTTTCTGAAGACTCTGTGAAGCTGCATAAATCCTCATTTAGACAATAGTTAACGTTGGGGTTAACTTTTAATTCAGTGTCACTCAAGTCATCTTCATCATCGGGACAACGCATATAAATATTCGGATTACTGATGTCCACGTCTACAAAAGAACTGGATAAAATTGTAAATAATAAGAATTCAGTTTTAAAAGCAAACAACATCATTTACCCGTCTTCGCGAGGTGTATGATAGCGAAAATGTATTGGTAGCTTAATACTGTCGGTAATCTTAGGGGTTCCTTTAAGAAGAACCGATAATGGTTGCGCTTTTTCCGTTGTTATTTCAATATCGACGAATTTCGGATAAACAGCATTGAACTGACCAATTCATTACATTTTATTGACCAATAAAAAATGTTAAAAAAGAAATATTTTAGATACCTTCTTCAAACGCTTCAGATCGTTCATCTCGTCCACACTTACATATACCGCAGCAGGAAGCAGTTGCTCAAGCACGTACTCACAGTCCTTGCCTGCTAACGGATAGTCAAATTGCACCGAATACAAGAGATCCCTGCAAATATGTTTTATTAGTGCCACAACTTTTCTGCTTCAATTCACCTGTGAAAACCAGACCGGGTCATCTCAATGTTTACTATGGGTGCTTGTATTAAATCACAGCCATAAAATGGCATTAAATAAATAGAAATTAGTAATGTAAATTTATTTCTCATTTCCTTTAATTTTTTGCCAACTTATTTGCTATTTTTTATTTATTTATATTCACCCTTAGTATTAAATACAAATTTATTTCGACTAGCTTTTTACTAGTTAACGATTGTTCTTATATTATACCAAAGGAAAGGCACAAATATAGTGACTGTGGCAATCGTGGATCAGTGTTGCCAGAACTTTTTTACAAAGCTACGGTGGTTATGCTCGATCTGCGCAACGAAACGCTGCCTACGTTGCGCTTCTGTTTTCGTTGCTCTTAAAACAGCATCTTCTAACTCTTACGATGAGGCCCGTTCAGCGAACTGGGCTTTACGTATTTTCCCTACTATTTGTATCTGGTGTACACAAAGTTGACATTCAGTCGCCTCTTTTATTCTTATGCATTCAAGAATTTGCAAAGCAAACAAGATCTGTGCACGAACTATAGAAACGTTGCCATTTAGCAAAAGCTTCTCAACGGCACACTGCTTGCGCTTCTGATGGTTGCAAAATACGCTTTTCTAACGTGTACATACGTGAGAAGGTGCAAACTGTTGTAAGGAAGAGAAATTCCGTTGATAAGTCCCTAAATCTAAAAAACATTGAAAAAGACTGAAAATAAATAAGGAAAAAAAGAGCTAAAATGTCTCCAAGCTTAAGACATCGTTAATATCTAAATAATACATAAAACAAAACAATGCGATGTGCGATTTCTAGCGTACAAGTTTTCTCATATTTTTAAAAATATAACAATAATATAATATATCATACATATAGGCTGCTTAATAATTAATGATTAAACTGACACGATACACAGCGTGTCCTAGATTCCCCGGTAGATGGAAACATATATTATTTTTATATATACATATATCATATTTACATATATTAAATGATTGAAACAGTTTTTTAATGGGTTTTATTATATTATAATAGTTATATGGTTCACTTAACATTTACTTTTTTTAACGTTCTACATTTTAAAAACATGAAAAAACACGCTAGAGGCCTCGAAAACGCTAAACTGACAACACCGCCATTTACAACAAAATATGACAGTTGAAATTGAAAAAGGGAACTAAAATTTGTTGAACTCCTATAACCATAGGTTCATGTTGAGTACTTCCTATAGTGTTGCTGTTTATATTAAAGTGTGAAATACACAGTCATTAGATTCAGTAAATTTTCAGGAAATCTCAGTAAGGTACAACAATACGTACTTAGTTCTAGCACTAATACCAGTGTGGTATAGTATACTATTTATTAATAATAGTAATAGTATACTATTTATTCTGTGGTACTAGTCATATAAGGAATACTATAAAATCTTTAGAGTTTATAAAGCAGAAATATATTTAGTTATGAAAAATGCAATTATTTCAAAAGCACATGTCTGTAAATTTCGGATCCTTCTCGTGCCAATTTATCAGCCATCTCGTTGCCCTTAATGCCCCTGTGAGCTTTCACGTAATTCTTGAAAAAATAATGAAATGTTAAATAATATAAAAAGCATGATGTATGCATTTTAATTTAATGCCACAAATCCTTACCCACTTGATTTCCATGCTATCGTCATTATAAAGTTTATCCAACACTTTAAAGTCATCTATATTTTTTACAGGATCCCCATTTTTAAGACGCCAATTACTACTCTTCCAGGCGGTCATCCAGGTGGTGATAGAATTGATGAGGAATTGGGAATCTGTACTTATGCACAATTTATCGATGCCTAAGTCTTTTGCAACTTTGATAGCATGAATAGTTGCCTGAATTTCGCCGGCATTATTAGTAACACGTCCGCGAACTGGTCTAGCTACATTTCTGGAAAATATTTATTTCAAATCATATTACTAATAAAATCGAACATTTATTGCGTAAATTACAAAGGATGATCATCTCCAAAATAGACGCCAAATCCTGCAACAGCATTAGCGCGCCCATTATTAATACAAGAACCATCTGTGTATACTATGACGAAACCCTCACTGTCAATTTGGAACTCATACGGACCGTACCTCTTTAAGCCGCAAGGTTCCCATACTTTCGAAGTATGTTTTAGTTGTTTTGATTTTATCGAGCTGCCGGGTTCATTCATCTTACGTTTTTTCCCTGTGCCTGCGGAGATACACGCAGCTGGTTGTTCTTGAAATCCCTCGACTTCATTTAAAGCTGATAGCTAAAATTTTAATTTATATATATGTAATTATAAATATTTACATAAATTATATATTGTATATGTGAATTATAAATATATTCCAAATAATATGAAATATTAATGTAATAATAATTCATAAATTAAGGATAAACAGCGTGATGCAACTACCAGTTCGGCTTCTACATTATTGTTTTCTCCAGAAAATCCATCCCCATCGTTTTCTGGCCAAAAATAATGTGCTGGAGGTTGTTCTCTTTCTGATTCTTTCCTGTTCGATGAAACTGTTCCAAGTGCAATTGCAATATCTGCTGGATTGAATTGTGATAATACTTTAGAAGTAGAGCTGCTCCCATTTTCGGTTTTTATAAAAAGCTCAGCTTCCCTGCGAGTTGGAAATTTCTTGTATTTGGCTCCTTTGAAATGTTTGACCTGCTCCTCACACTGGGACCTGGCAATCGAAGAGGAATACAGTTTTGACCGCGTCGGTTTGAAAACTTACCATGTGTCATAGATTCCTACCTTCCTGCCACACGCAACAGCATAATACAACATTTTTTGAAAAAAAATTAAAGACTGCAAAGAATTTGATAGCAATTTCATTTAAAGTCCTTAAAGCATCTAAAAAAAATAAAAAACAATTTCACAGCCAGAACTTATGGTATAAACCCAACACAATTTGCACGACTCGCCAAAGATTGGTATAAAATGGTGGGTGTCACACTTTACGTTGCACGCTGTCACACTACAAAAAATTGTGCGCGTCCACAAACTCGTGTACGTGCAAGCGTTTGAGATGTTTTTGTAAGAGCTTTCATTTCAACGAAAGCACTATGGAGTGATTGATTTGACGTGTCAGTAGCAACAGCAATGTTGTCCTTTACGTACTGTCGGTCTATACCTGCATTTATGAGTTCGCATTATTCGAAATTTTTTAATCGTATTTTCCATTATTTCTTGTAATAGCCTTCACCTGTTTTTTACTCTTTCGGCAGCCTCCTTTTTTCAGGAATTTCCAAGTTGTAAAAATTAACATGTTGAAATCTTGTATATGTCTCTTGTTTTTTATTTATATTTCTAAGAAATGTATCCTTTTTTTGTCTGAAAAATTTTCAGACCGTGCTTCGAGTTTGTATACATGTGTTAGTGTTTGAGAGTGTCAAAATTTTACCGCTAACATTGAGGCGAACATGGATCGAAAGTGGAGAGTGGATCTGTTCCACTCTTTGCAATCAACCAATCAGAGCGTGTGAGTCTGGCGTTAAGATGCCTAGTGTGACACCCCACAATAAGATTACGCCACGCTCAGGTCAGATATGTTTTTTCGTTTGAATTTTCTATCACGTCAAATGATATATGTAATAGCGTTCTGTTTGACAGGTTTCCTCGAGGTGCCTACACAACTCTGAAACCAGATAAATCCGTGTTCTTCGACTTACCGTGAACAACAACAACAATATTGAAGAGTTTGTTAATTAATTAATCCAAATGTACTTAATTTAAGCCAAATATACTTTTAACTTTTGAGTTGGGAAGTCGAGTTTACTTAGATTAGAATGATGAAATTAGAACATGTAGAACGTTACCCAATTTATTGTCAAATATAAAGACTGGTCTTCAAACTGTTTATACTTCAAGTTGATTTTAACTTATTTATTTAAGTTTAATATTAACTGTATTACGGAAAAATAATTCATAAAAACCGCCTACTGCCTAACTTCTTACTTTCTTCTGCCGATTATCAAAAACAACGAATGTACGAATCCTCCAAACAGGACAGTTCCTACTCTCCACCGCGCACGTACACAACAAAAACCACAAGAAAACAAAACAAATTTGAAAGAATAACTAATAAAAAATAAAAGAAAAAAAGTTTTAGTTTTATTCAAATAACCATTTCGAGCAATGTTTTAAATCTCTTCTAAGGAAAATTCGCAAGGTTTTTTAAAAAAAGTCGTAATCAAAATCAAAATCAAAGCTGCGGTCTGAATCCTTACTTGGATGTAATCTTAGATATTCATCATTTCCAATCCTAGCCAATTTACAAGCTTCAGTCATATTGGTGGGGACTTTAGCACAGTCTTGGAATTTTTTCTAAATTACATAAATTTTTATTTATAAAATAAATCTTAGATGAAAGATTTGAAATTTTGACTGTTATACCCATTTTACATCAAGAGTAGCATCTCTTAAAAGTGAATCCAAATTTTCGAGTTCCTTGCGGTTTTGAACAACACAGCCGGATTTTGTACGCCATCCTTGGCTTCGCCAGTAGTACAACCATGAGGAAAGGACGTTTATGAGAAACTCTGAAGTAGTATTTAAGCAGATCTTTTGAATGCCACTTGCTTTTGCATTATTTAGTGCTTTGACTGCTGCTTCGATATCACCAACATTTCGTGTTATGCGACCAGTGGCTGCCTCTGCGACATTCCTTCAAATATATCAAATTAGTTGGATTAAACTTAATTTTTTATAAACATACAAAGGATTTTGATGTCCAAAGAAAACACCAAATCCAGCAATACCATTCCAGGATCCAACATTTTTACAATTCCCCGCTATATATACATTAACGTAACCATCCTCATCAACTTCAAAATTATATAAAGTGTTCTGAAGAAAATTTGTAGTTGTTCGAATCGGACACCCTAATTTTTTACGATGGCATCTTTTCTTGCCCGTGAGATTCTGGGCATCATTTTCTAGATAATCCAAAGCAGATAAAGCGAGAAACTACAAAAAGATTTATTATGATTACAGCGAAAACCTTTACATTTATTATTATATGCACGCCAATGTTTTCAGAATTTACTAGATATTACAATTAACAATTGCTATGAATGTATGTATGTATTAATTATTAATCAGAAAGAAATTTACCAATTCCTGATCATCTTCATCTTTATCAAAGGAAAGATCGATTGCATCACCAGAAATATTGGGCTGAGTGATGCTGCTTGTTATTCTACTATAGTTTAAAGCCTTCATTTAAAAAATTATTTTCTAGTTAATATTAACTGTTACCTTTTTTTGGTATCGTTATATGATTTCTTTAAAGTCACTCCGTACTTCTGAGCGAGTTGTTGCTCCGTAGCCAAACAGCCATCTTCTTTCATGCTGGTTGTTAAATGGTTACAGATTTTGTTTTCTTCTTTTTTGGCATCAATGAAACATATTGCTTCTCGCCGTGTCTTAAATTTTTTAAACTGAGCCCCACGTTTAACCTGCGCTTCACACTGCTTCCTTTAAGTAATTATGATAATATTGTAAGATAAGAAATAAAATCGGCATTATTTACCAATTGTTAAATATGGAAGTCCAGCTTCCCTTTGGATTGGATTCTACTGCGTAGAATGGCATTTTTAAGTCCTTGCCTTGCGTTTATAGTTGGATATTTTTAGAAAATCTTCAATTCAGCTGCCGACGGAAATTATTCCATATTATATACAGTGCAACAAAGAGATCACCTAATATATTTATTTAAATACTTATTAGAATTTTTGAATTTCGACCGCATTAATTCCGAGCAATTACAGACTCAAGGCAACACAAACAATTCACAATAAAGAAATAATACATATACCAACTAATAAGAACACAATTTTAGTACTGACTAAATCCAGTGTCAACCGGCTGTTTTACTAACCAAAATATAGAAATTTGTAAAATTTATTTATTTTGATTATATGAAAGGCTGTTGTTATTTTTGTTTTTCTTATAGGTGCTGACCCCAACAACAACAACAACAACTTTGGTGGCTTTAATCTGGTTCCGGAGTTATAGTCCTTTAGAATTTGAATATCTGAATCCTATATCTCCTAAACCTTGCGAGATACCTCTATGTTGTTAGTATCGTTGGAAAGGTAATCTTGGAATTATCTTTCATTTATGTAAAATAACATTTTATAAAAAACCGCTCAATTAGGCCATGGTTAAGCTACCGTACAAGCTTGGCAAGTAGGACTTATTTTTTCTGATCTCAACATCACGTTCTCACTGTCGACGAGGAGAAAATTCTCTGAACAGTATGAAAAGTCAACTTTTGGTATTTTTAAATACTGCTATTTGGTTGTTCTATTCGTAACAACAACACCGAACAAAATTTTGTGACAGGGCAGAAATGGTTCACCGAGGACAAACAATGTTCGTGGTGTAATAATCGCATTATCAATTACACAAATCTCCGGTCCTTGCAAACTAATTTTTACTTGATTGCTCCTAATTTTACATCATAATCTATGCAGAAAGGAGAAGAATTTTTATTTGCGTTATGAACATTATTAAGGCGATAATGGAAATTGTTAATTACGAGTTAAGAATCTACAATTGTAAACCTTATTATACGGTTATTGTGAATCTCACAAGAAGAACCAGCTGTGGGTAGTTTTTTGCAAGAATGATAGACGACTAAACTATTCTATCATTTTTAGTTTTGTGCAAGGTTCAAGCAATTTATAGGGTAAAAATGTAAAAATCTTTATAAAGAAGTGAAATTAAAATGAGCTATCCGCCAACACAGCCTCCGTTACCCCAGTCTTTAGCACCACCACCGCCTGGTGTTGCAACACCAATCGAATTTAATCCATATGTGCCTCCGCCACATTCTATTCCGTCGAGTTTGTCGACAGCTATTCCAGCTTACAATCCTTATACTTCGCCATATGAAGCAACAACATACAGAACCCAACAGCAAATTATGCCACCAGAGACAACGCTATCTTCACAAGCAGTACATTCAAATTACTATTCGATTCCTTCTCCGCTCTCTCACGGCGAACGCTCGCCTGCAGGATACTACTCTTACAATCATACTGTACCTTCTGCGTCAGCACCACCTGGTGTTACTCCATATCAGTATGCCTATGAATACGGAGGTTATGATTATGGCTATGCTGATTATGGATACAACAGAAACTATACTAGAACTGGACCCGGGGAAAAGGTATATGGCACCGAAAACATTCGCTCCAGATCTCTCACTTCGCGTACTAGTCTAAATGTTCGAACGGGATCAAGCAATCGTAGTAGCAATGCTAAAGGTGGCACGACAACGACGAGTGCTAGAGATGACGAGAGGTTTGTATGGTTGAGCAAAAATAAGCTATAAATAACACTATTTCCTTTAGACATTCGTTAACATATACATGTTCCACACGTTCACACCGCGAACGTGATACGGTAGAACGACATAGACCGAAGGCAGAAACCGAACGCGATCGTTTACTAAAAAGTTGGCGAGCTCAGTATTGCGAAACCTCTGAGGACATCGCAAAGAAATTGGCAGAACTTGCCGATTTAAATAATGAGGACAAAGAAGTATGGGTTCGTTCTTCACCCGCTGATCTGTTTTACAAACGTACCGCTGTAGTTAACGAAGTTCAATCCACTGCTCGTTTAGATGCGTTATGCAATCTTTTTGATGTAGAGCTGATACAACTAGCAGACCGAGTGCGTGACACCTTAGAAGCATATGTGGAGCCTCCACGTAAACCAAGACGTCGTCTATGCAAGCACAAGTCAGAAGCGTGTTCTTCCTCATCTGACTCGTCTGATGATGAGTTCAAAATTGAACAGGATTGCTGTATGGAAGAGCTATCCCGTAAATTGCAACATCCATATCGAGTGCATGCAGACTTGTGGCACAACGATCCCGGTGAAATGAATGATGGACCACTCTGTCGCTGTTCGGCCAAATCACGTCGTTTTGGCATTAGGCACGGTATCTATCCAGGCGAAAATGGTTATCTGAAGTGCAACCCCAACTCAAATAATGCCACACGTTTGCATCATTACCGCATTGCAATCTCGCCACCAACGAATTTTCTGACTAAAACACCAACACTTATCAAACACGACGAACATGAATTCCTTTTCGAGGGGTTCTCTTTGTTGACGCACGCCCCATTGGGTGATTTGCCTACTTGCAAAGTAATCCGGTTCAACATAGAGTACACCATTTTGTATATACCAGAAAAAATGCCTGAGAATTTCACCATAAGAGAGCTGGATCTATTTAGTAAGTAATGTATAGAATGTGTTTTTCGTTAGTTCTCTAAATACTTCCTTCAGCTAAATATCTCTTCCACGAATTGCTGGAGTTAGTCGATTTCACGTTGCTGCCAAACATTGGTGTGGACTCTGAGAGTTCTTGCCCTGCATTTCATTTCCTTCCACGGTTTGTGCGCGATCTACCAGACAATGGCAAGGAATTTTTGGCCATGTGTGAAGTTTTAAAATACCTTCTAGACAATTCGATGGCTTTGGTGGAACGCCATCAATTGTTGCTCATGAACGAAATGAGTCAACACGATTGGCAGGATTACGTAGATTGCGTGAAAGGCATGCTAGTCACCAAGCCTGGATACAAGCCTTGCTCTGTGCGTGTCGATCAACTAGATCGCAATGTTTCTGATCTACCCGAGTGCATCGATGCAGAAGATGGTATCACGTACCCGGCCATCGTGCACTTTGGAATCCGTCCACCGCAACTAAGCTATGCCGGCAATCCGGAGTATCAACGCGCCTGGCGTGAGTATGTAAAATTCAGACATTTGATGGCAAATATGTCGAAACCATCGTATAAGGATAAACGTAAGTTGGAGGAAAAGGAAGCGCGGCTGCAGGAAATGCGTACACAAGGTCGTATGAAACGCAACATTACAGTGGCCGTTAGTTCAAAAGGATATCGGCGCACGGGTATAATGTGTGACATTGTCCAACATGCCATGTTAATTCCAGTGTTAACAGGGCATCTGCGATTTCACAAATCATTGAATTTTTTAGAGGAAAGAATTCAATATAAGTTTAGCAATAGGTAAGTCTGAGATATTTTAGAAATATATAAGAAGATTTTTCATCGAACTTACATAAATTATTCGATTATGTATAAATATTTTGTTTTAACTTGTGGTTCTATCTATTTGTTCTAGATATCTTCTTCAACTTGCTCTTACACATCCTTCGTACAAGGAAAACTATGGCACAAATCCCGATCATGCGCGCAACAGTCTCACCAATTGTGGTATACGGCAGCCAGAGTACGGCGATCGCAAGATTCATTACATGAATACTCGAAAACGAGGTATAAATACGCTAATCAACATTATGTCGCGCTTTGGGAAAGAGTATGAAACCATGTCGAATATAACGCATAACGAACGTTTAGAGTTCTTGGGTGATGCTGTTGTGGAGTTTCTCAGTTCAATACATTTATTTTTCATGTTTCCTGAGCTAGAAGAAGGTGGCTTAGCTACATATCGCGCTGCAATTGTACAGAACCAACACTTGGCTTTGTTGGCAAAGAAACTACATTTGGAAGAATATATGTTGTACGCTCATGGATCTGATCTCTGCCATGAATTGGAGCTGCGACACGCTATGGCCAATTGTTTTGAAGCTTTAATGGGTGCTTTATTATTGGACGGAGGCATTACAGTAGCTGATAATGTGTTTATGAATGCATTATTTATGGAAGATCAACAATTGAGAGAAATTTGGAAAAATTATCCAGAACATCCATTACAGGAACAAGAACCTTTAGGTAAGTGTATATTTAAATGTAGAATTTTTTATCAGAGGTAAAATGTGTTCCCGCAGTTTTCAATTCAATTAAATTCTCAGGGAATTCATCCGTATTTTGTTTGATCACTTCATATTGTTTAAGTGATCTAATATAATGGCAAATGCGTGTTAAAGTATATATACATTTATATTATTATATATTTTATGTTTATATTATTAGCTAATAACTAAAACCTGTTGCTTCCTTTATAGGAGATCGTGAGTGTATCGCTTCCTACCCAGTCCTTCTGGAGCTTACAAAGTTTGAAGATTCCATTGGAATTCAATTTAAACATATTCGCCTTTTGGCTCGCGCTTTCACAGATCGTTCGATTGGTTTTACACACTTGACACTTGGTTCAAATCAGCGTTTGGAATTTCTCGGTGATACTGTACTGCAGCTTATCTGTTCTGAATATTTGTATCGTCATTTTCCGGAACACCATGAGGGTCATTTGTCGCTGTTGCGTTCTTCCCTGGTTAACAATCGCACACAGGCGGTTGTTTGTGATGATTTGGGAATGACCAAATATGCTGTATATTCAAATCCAAAAGCTGACCTCAAGACCAAAGATCGCGCTGATTTACTTGAGGCATTTCTCGGAGCTCTGTACGTAGATAAGGGGCTTCTCTTTTGCGAACAGTTTTGTCATGTTTGTCTTTTCCCACGTCTGCAAATGTTTATTATGAATCAGGATTGGAATGATCCGAAATCGAAGCTCCAACAATGTTGTCTAACTCTGCGCACCATGGATGGTGGCGAACCTGATATCCCAATTTATAAAGTGATAGAATCAATTGGACCGACTAACACACGACGGTACACTGTAGCGGTGTACTTTCGTTCAAAGCGCTTGGCTACAGCTTCCGGACAATCTATACAACAAGCCGAAATGAACGCTGCCAAGCAGGCACTCGACAACTCACGTGATTTATTCCCTCAGTTGGATCATCAGAAACGCGTCATTGCGGAGAGTATAAAAAAACAAAGTGGAGGAGAATTAAAAGCAGACATGGTAAAGATACTCAAGGATCAGCACAATATACGATCGACAATGCCTAATGAGGACGAATCACATCTGCCAAAGCAATATCGTGCGCGTGAAGACATTTCCAGTGATGAGTTACCAGATGATGAGATAAACAAAAAGTGTGATGGTATATTGATATTTTGGTGATCTATTGCTTAATATTGTAATGCTATTTACTACACATTTGTAGGCTTTGGAGAGGAATCGAGTTCATCAAAACACGATAGTGAAAGTTCTGCGGGTACGACCAACATGTATTCAACTCCAAAACGCCAAAAAAGACGTAAATCTATTAAGTGCTCTGAGGAAACTACGTTACATAAGGCAAATAAAAATAAGAACTTCGATTCTAGCGACAACAAAAATTACAATAGAATTTGTGAGGAGGTAAGCAGTGACGAATACTTTGCCAGTGAAGATGACTCTAAATCCAAAAAAGTCGAAAGGGTAAACATGACTGAATTAAACGAGACTCCCACGAAAAGTGCTACTCCTGTGCTTGCTGACTTAAAAGATTTAGTTGAAGATGTTTCATCTACATCAGATTTAGAATCTGGTGAATTAAGCACCTAATGAGCTGGTCAAAAACTCTTTTCAAAAAATATACTGAAGGCACAAAGTTTATTACTCATGTTGTATATTTCTTAATTATTCATTCAACTTTGAAGATTTGATCTCTTCAATTTTCAATAAGATTTAAGATGGACTACTTTGCCAAATAATCAAGAATTAATTTTATACGAATGAGTTTGATAACAGTATATGTTATAAGCTTTAGTAAAGTTTTCGAAGTTCATTGTACTTGAACAAAGTATTTCAAATAATCTACATTTTCGTAGATACTTCTTGCAAATGTTAAACAATTAAATAGATTTTTATAGACAACTACAAATTTTGATATTAACATAACAAAATTATTAGCTTCTACTGCACGAATGATTTCTCGTGGAGATTTTTGAACCGATTCTAGGGTCCATCATATATTTGCTCCAATGAATTTTTATTTGTTTATTCACTAGCTTAACCGTTTCCTGATTTTGCTGAGCCGACTTCTGCGTTCCTTACACCCTTGCCATCTTCCCTCTTTCAAATGCCTTAGCATAGAAAATTCCTACTGCTTTATTTTCTGTACTTATTTTTACGTAATAAAATTATTATCCTAAAAAATTACGCTCTCTAGCCCGTGTGGTTTTAAAATTATAGTCGTTTTTGCCACGCCTTCTTGAACTATTTCTGGGAGTAATTTTCCAAAATCCGATTCTAGTACATCTTTGCTGTGTACGACAATAACCATGTAAAATTGAATTCCTAGTACTCATAGTTTCCAAATTATTGTCATTTTAAATCTTACCACGCCCATTTCTACCAGTTAGAGAGCGGATGTTTAAAAATACGTTTCTTCACCTCTTCAGGGTAAAACCATCAAGCAAAATTTCAACTTGCTTGTCCTCATAGTTTCTAAACTATGGCTATTTTAAATCTTTCCACCCCCATGTCGGACACTTAGTGGCAGATTTTTACAAAATCCGATCCTAGTGTACCTCGGCATTATAATGCTAATCACCATGCATTTTCAACTTCCTTGTCCTCATAGTTTCTAAACTATGGCCATTTAAGACATTGCCACGCTCCATTTTAACTTTTTTCTGGTTTTTTCATACGAACCTTCTGCGGACTGGTATTAATATATCTAAGAAAAACTATATCCCGGTATTTAAAAGATTCGTTACCACGACGCACCTGATAGCGTAGAAAATAAAAAATAAATACATGTTTGGATATCCCAAGGATCCAAAATTGGTCAAATGTCTCAAAAAAATCCCGGTCGCCTAGCATAAAATATTCTAGCAGCGATTTCGAGCCCCTCGCTACGTCAAAATGAGTGGGTAAGTCTCCATTAAAGACTAGTTCCAAATAGAATCCTTCGAAACAAAAAATTGATGATCTAAGACCCTCGGGGTCCAACAAGTTGGTATTAAAGTCAGCCATAATGATAATATCATTGTATTCCCCTAAAATTGTAGAAAGCACCTCTGATAGCGCACCTCTGAATTTATAAATCAAACTAGAATTGTAGTCCGACTTTTGCTCATGACTTTATTGAACAAATACTTAATACTATTATCAGTGGGCGAGCAACCACCCAATTTATACCGTTTGTTACATAAAAAGCTCGAGTTTGTCTGTCTTATCTAATTACGCTTTATACGCTGATTTCTATCAGCTCGTCCTTGATTCCTGCCGTTAGCCGAGTTTCTGAGACCCCCACTCCCCCCAAAACATTATGGTAGCACCCAAGGATGATGAATTTGCTTTCATCGAACTTCTTTTCGGCATTAAAGTGACCGACATTGAAACTGCGTCTCCAGCTCACCAAGACCTCACGATTGTTACTAGCCGCCCGCCCACGAAGATCAGCTAACATTGAGCACATCTGGCACTCGACACACGAAGCAAGCATTTCTCAATACTTGGAAAGGACGTAGACATGCAGAACTGGAGGACATGGGGTTGAATTTAATGTAACATTTTTGTTCGCAATGATTACTTCATCATTTTTATATTCTAAATATAATGTGATTTAGTTATGGTCTTGAAATGCAAATCGGAATGTTCTATTATTTTGTAGCATTGAGCAGTGAAACTCGTCGCGACTACGGCCTGATCATAGATTTCTAAACGAAGAAAAATCATTTTAAATATCTTCGCATAAACGCACATAAACCTCTCAGTTCCCAATGTTTATGATTGGGAATTACTTTATATTTTAGACAACGAAAAAAATTCTCTCAAGAACATCAATTCTTCGTCACAGCCCTCGTTTAAATTAAATTAAATCTCAGTTTCTGTTTATTATTCAATCAATTTCGAATTTATCGCAAAAAAATTTATGGAATTATATATTTAGTACTATTTATTCGTTGTAATTTTATGAGGTGTTTCCTTTCGAAATTGCTATTATTATTTGTTGTTTCAAGTAAGAGAACAAAACTATGTAATTTTTTACAAAGAAAGAGAAAATTTTAATTTCTTTTTAAATTAAAAAAATTAATCGGTGCCAGAAGGATACATCATGGTTATTTTTATTTTAAGTTGCTGTAAATATCTTTGTAAGCAGTTTTTGTTTTTTAATATACAGTGGTAGACAACACATGCAACTAAAATGGTGTGTGAAAATGGTTCCGCAGTCGCTAAACATTTTTGAAAAAGACGATTATATATACTCGACGATTATATATATAGACGATAATATACTATTTATTCTGTGGTTATACGTTTACGTGTTAATAAGGCACAAACCTTCCACTAAAAGTTTGTTTGATTAGATTAGATTATTATATTTGATTAGATTATATTATTATTATAACATTTTCATGAAAAAACTCAAAATCTTGCTAGACAACACAAATGCAACTCATGCAGAAATAAAGAAATTTTGCCGGTGTGACGGTAATTGTAATTTTATGTTTTAAATTGTAATGCTAGCCCTTGAATAGATTATTTTCTATTCATATTTTCGCGTAATCAGATCTTTTCAGTTGGCTTCTACAAATATTAACATTTGTTGTCAAATTTGTTAAGAAAGCGGATATTGAACGACTATTCTAGTGGAATATCGCAGAAACATATGTCTTTAAAATATAATATGCACAAATGTCCAGTTTCTCGCATCAGTGCTTGATTCCGTGCAAAAGACTATGTATCGGTTATTCATGCTGGCCAAAGCAGCCAGCGTCTAGAAAATTTAATAGTGCAATGTGTGAAAAAATCCATTTATTACTTTCTCACAACTTGTTAAAGATCTTCAGCCACCGATTTGTTCCACAACTGTTCGTAGACGCCATTACGAATCATTAAGATTTTAAGGACATACTTCAAAATGTCATGCTTCCGTTTGCTGGGTAGGAGTGCCAGTCTTGGATCTTGCAGCAAGACAATGATCCAAAACACACTTCGAAGCTTGCGAAGTTTTGGTTTAGAAGTGGTAAAGGTAAAGGTTATGAAGTGGATACCGCAGTTACCTGATCTAAACGCTATAGAAAATCTTTGGGAGATTGTTAAAGGGCGAATAAAAAAGAATACTTGAAAACTGCAGATAATTTCTTCTAGGAATTGGAGAAGGCGTGGTATGGAATGCCAATGTCCACAATTACTAATTTGATTAAATCGATTACACGACGGTGTAGGGAAATTATCAAAAAGAACGGATTCGTTACAAAATATTAGAAAAACAATTACTTTATTCTAAATACATTATAAGTTTCATTTGTTTTGTCCAGCAAGATTGAGTTTTATTAAAAATTTTAAAATAATAAAATCTAATTAATCAAACTTTTAGCGGAAAATGTGTTGTGCCTTAAATACGTTAGTGTATAAGCTAGTAATAAAACCCTTTTCAAAATTTGTTTTTTTCAAAAAAAGTCAATCAACGGACCTTTTGTCATACACACGATTTCAGTTGCTTTAACTAAGTTATTATTGCCGTATTTATTAAGATTTCTGAATCACACATCGAAGTTCATATGGTTTATTTAAAAATTAATTTTATTTTGTCAAACTGTTTGTTTCCTGTAGCTTTATCATTGTTTCAGGTTTAAATTATGCAATTAAAATTTAACTACGACTTAGACAAATGTTATTTGATTAGGGGCAGACAAAATTAAATGAAGATTTAATGATGTTTACAAGTAATTAAAAAAACTTAAATAAAATCAAATCATATTAATGAATTGTATTGAATTTGTCATGCTATAAATTTAAGTATTTCTCATCACTTCACTTAAAAAAGGACAACGTTCGACTTGCTGACCAACGACCACCGTTGCTAAGTGCACTCTGAATATCCTTCAGATCGGGCAACTTGGCAATATCGCCACGTGCTGCCACTGACGGCGGTGAGGAAAGTATTCGTTGTGCAACTCGCTGAATATCAGCTGATGTAATTTTCTCTGGAATGTGTATAAACATTTTTTGTGTGAAAAGCAATCAGCACTAAAAACTCAAGGAAACTAACCGATTTCATTTATAAAATACTCGGGTCTCTTGCGATGTCCTGTTGCCAACACCTGCCTGCCAACGTCTTCAAAGACAACTGGCCGAGCTTCTAAATTCATCAGCAACATAGATTGCAATTGAGTTTTGGCCCGATTCAGTTCTTCATTGTCGGGCTCTGAGGACATGTTATACACCTCTCTCGTAATGACTTCGACCATTTCGCGGACGTTGATCGGAGGAGAACTGGCGTGTATACAAAACAGACCAGTATCGGCGTAAGCGTGATTGTATGCAGTGGCGCTGTACATCCAATGGTAGCGATTTAGAACGTTAGTGTATAGTCGCGAGTACATTCCTTTGCCGGGTCCACCAGCTGAAAATGATCCGCCGCCGCCCATCATAATGTTAAGTACACAAATCGCCACAAAATCTGGATCCTGATGTGAACAACTTTCAAGTCCAATTACCACATGAGCCAGTTCCGGAAGACCAGCTGCTGCGTAAATCGGAATTTCACATTCTTCCTGTAGAAGTTTAAAATACATGCAAAATTTCCTCAATTCATTTAAACACAAAAGTAGTGTTTGAAAACTGTAGAGAAATTGAAAAAGTACAATTATAAAATGACAAACTAACCTTTTTTAAACCACCTGTGTACTGTGCGATAGATTTATCAGCTTCGTTTGCCCCGGTTACTGGTACCACTTCTTTCTCCCATATGGCTGAATCGGCAACAAAAAATCGTTCAACGTTACGCACGAGTTCGTCATGATCAACCTTATCAGATCACGTTAAATTATTTGAATGAATTATATTATAATGTAATGGCCTTTGAAATTCTTGGCCCACTTACGCCAACTCCTGCAACCACCATGCGTTCCGGTGTGTGGTGGTGTTTCAAATAGTTAAGCAGCAGACCGCGATTTATCAGATCCAAGTTTTTAGATGGACATAATTTAGGCAAACCCAAAGTGTTGTCTCGGAAAGCAGCCGCATGTATCATATCCATCAGAATCGGTTCCTGTTCGGGACGCATGCCCAAGGTTTCCAATTCGAACTGCACAGTGCGACGTGCTACCGCTACTTCTTCATCCTGTAACATGGGACGCAACGTTATATCTCCCAACAGCCGTGTGACCGATTCCACAGCACGGCTATCAATGCTAGTAGCATATATTAGAGTATCACGTGAACTTTGACAATCACAAATACCACCATTCTTTTCTAGTTCTTTTAGAATGGCATCCTTATTCGAAAAATTCAAAGTCGACTATATAAAAAAAAAAGATCAAGATACAAAATAAAAAATAAAGATAGCTGATATATCTATGTTAGGCTTACATTAAATGCCAGTTTTTCTAAGAAGTGCGAGACTCCGCTCGGGTACGTTACTTCGTAGCGTGGACCTGAATCAATAACTATACCAATGGTACAAAATTGACCGAAACGTTTCTCGGAAGCTACTCGAAGTCCATTTGGAAGTGTTGTTACATGTGCGACATTACTTTCGAGCATCGGTTTGGCATACTCAACATCCGGTAATCCAGTTAGAGATTCTGTTAGTGGTGGCAAGTTGGTCACCACTTTTTGGGATGGCTCATTAACACTCCCAGCGACATTGTTGTCACGCAAACGTCCAGTAATGTTTCCAATTCCGGTGCTGCCGACACTGATATCATTCTGTTCACCTGTGAGCGAAGATGGTTTAATGGCGAAGTTCCGATAAACTCTGAACGAAAACACAAAGTGAGGTTAACATCATAAGGTAGAAATGAAGCGAGAAACTTACTCTCGCCAGGAATTTCCTAATTGCTTCAACGTTCGTATATTCATTTTCTTGATTAATATTTATGTTTTCGTACTAATTGCTTATATTATGTTTCGGTTGTTTAATAAAGAAAATATTGTTATTCCGCTTAAAACATATTGCAAAACCTGTAGCAATTATGAACGACGATGTTTCAGCACACAGATGATTTTGAGTTCGCGGAAAGAAAAATCTGCCCATTCGTGCAGATAGCAACGAGAGTTAACAAGGATTTAGGGCGGCTTATACATAGCTTTTCTGAGTGAAACGCCGAATAAATTACATTATACTACGAAATACGGAACAAATTTAGCATTGTACAAACTTTCAAATACTGTTGCTGCTTTTGTTTGTCAACGGTAAATTCAAAAGCAACAAACGTTTTTGCGGCTCTTTTCTGGTTTCGAACTTACGCTTAAAACTGCCGTGGCGAATTGTCTCTAATTTTGTTGTTTTTGGTACTGATTACAACAAGCCAAAATGTCTTTCTGCCCATGCCAACTTTAGGAGTTATAGCTCCTTGAAATTTAATAGCCGAAGAGCGGCGGATTTTATAATATCCACCAACAGTGCCTGACCATCTAGGGGATTATTGGGATTACCTCTGTAACAAAACAACGTACGGTAATAATTTTTGTGAGCAAAAGTCAGGAAAAATATCCTTTTCAAGATAGCATAGATGTCATTTAGGTAGAAAATGCTTAAATATCAAGCTTTGTAAGTGCTTACGAGCTGTAGATAAATTTGCATTTTCTTTGCGCAGAGATTAGGAACTTAGAAGAAATTAGTGATGTTTCATGAAGTCATTGGTACGGACCGTCAATTCTTACGTTTCGAAGAGCATTTTCTCTTAAAATCCTGAAACAACAACGACAAAAAAATTGGAGTGGTTCCACAACGGTAAAGTTGTTCCATACATTTAATTAATTTTTGAATTGATTAAGTTGTACTCTGTAGTATTATATCGTAATATAATATACGTGTGTTTTACCTTACACCAACAACAATATAAAATTACCCTAAATTGTTGCTATCTTTCGGTGTTATTTGCAACGAGTATGTATCATAAAGATATTACAAAGGCGAATTCATCGCAGAGAATTTTTCAACATTAGCTACATCGATCAGGGACATACCGGTTGTTTGGACTCAAACTGCGTTTGATAATGTTTGATGCTTATAATGTTGTTGAATTCTGTATGACTTTGTATGTGAATATACGTAAGAAGAGTTAATCGATCGAGCACTCGCATGCCAGATAAAGTGTGAAAGAAAGAATCAAGGAATTTGTGGTGTAGTGCGGGCGATGAGAAGAACGGTGCAATTCGTCTTCGTTTTGTTCTTTCCCAATAACAATACATGTACAGCCGTCCGTCTGTCGAACAAACAGATTTGTTTTCAATTTTGCATATTATAGCTTTTGAATGAAATTTTGCTTTTTCTAGCTTCGTTCTGGTAGAGTTTCGGTGTCTAAGCTTTGTAAAGCGCTGGCACGATCTACGTTCCGAGCATAGCGTGCTGTTGAAGAATTTGTATAGGCAGAAAAATTTTTTATAGGCACCCTTATATCGCCCTTACCGTGTCGTGATCAGCGAATCTAATGTTTGACTTTTGATAGCGCCTAAAAGTGTACAAAATTTGAAAAACTTTCGTTTTCTCATGTAATTTTAATGTAATAAAAATGTTCGTTCCATTATAATTGAATTAATTATAATAGTACAATAATTATAATAATAAGATTAATAAGTTATTAATATATAATAATAATAATAATAGTTAATAATAGTTAATTATATTGTATTTTGATTGTTTTTATACCCTGCACACGAAGTGAGAGGGTATATTCACTTACTGCTTCCTTTTGTAACGCATTAAAGGAGGCGTGACAGGTATAGAAAAGTATATATATTCTTGATCAGCGTGACCTCCTGAGTCGATTAGCCATCATTACAAGAGAACGAATAGAGATATTATCATCAAACTTGGTACGAATATTGTCTATCATTAGAAACTCATCGCTATTGAAAATGGCCAAAATCGGACCATTACCACGCCTACTTTTTATAGTGAATATAAATTCATCCATGCTTATAGCTCAATTTCCCAGCTTGTAGAACGAATTTGCGGTTGAAATTTTGTCCAGAAGACCACTGTCTCTGGCCAAAGCAGATCACAAAAAATGGGCGTGGTCCGCCCAATAATTAAATAAAACTCGATTACAGGAGCACGAATAGAGACATCTTAATCAAATTTGGTACGAATATTGCTTAACATTTGAAACTCATTGGTATTGAAAATGGGCAAAATCGTACCATTACCACGCCTACTTTTTATGGTGAATATAAATTCATCCAGGCTTATAGCTCCACCAAAGAGCTCTGGAAGAAGAGCCAGTAGATCGGACGACATCCCATCCACAATCAAGGCTGCATCATCGCCCACAGGTAAGACCACTTACAGTGCGGTCTAGAAAAACGACCTCCACATAGCTCTCGTGGACAGCTTAACCCAAAGTGGAAGAAGGGTTCAGAAGAGGTGCGCGACATCGAGGCAAGGCTGAGCGAAATGATGAATGATTTCCTATTAAATGACCTGGATGAACCCGCTCCTGCTTCGATTCTTCTGACGTCTTCAGAGGGTGCCGGATCATAAAGAGCGAAGATAGGTTTTCCCTAGAATTCCTTACTCGAAGTGTGGTAGAGATCAGTCAGGCATGGGATGGGCTAAGTCTTCAGCTCATGCCAGCCAAGAACCCGCCGAATCGGTAGCACGAATATGGATCACTAACATAACCATCGACACAGAAAAGCTTCTTCAGTGTCCGAGGCTTCAAAACAGAAACCTGGATATGAAGGATTGGCATATCCAAACGGTTGCTCCTTCCTGTTTACATCCTCACACGAATCACTAGGCAAACTGAGAAGCAGAGTTCGATTTCGGTCACGTCAAGCTAAGGATCTTCTAAGCGAGGCGGAGATAGGGATTGAATAGTTGGACGCTGTCTTATCAAGCCCAACTCCCAACGTAACCTAAACTTTGATTTTCAGATGGTTTAATTTTAAATACTCGCAAAGTGCAACTTTAACCTAGGTGTTTTTCTCGCAAAAGAAAATCGACATGGCCATCATTAAGGAGCCGAACGCCCGTAGAGAGGCTACCTTTGCACATGTACCAAACTTACTACAGTCGAACTTCCCTATAGTGAATCTCCACGGGGACAGACAATTATTTCACTATATAGAAACTTCATTATACAGAAATATTTTTTTTTGTTTTTTATTTATTTAAAATAATCAGATATTTTTGTTTGAACTACATTTTTCCATTTTTCTTTATCAATAAAAGCTTCTTTGCTCGTTCGTTCGTTCGTTGCTCTCCATCTCCAAAAAAGTTCGTAGTACATCAAGTGAAGAGGAAACGTGTTCTAATGTAGGTGACGTTTTATCAATATTTGCCATTACTTCACCGCCCAATTCCTCTTCATCGTCATCTGATATAATCTGCTGTAATCCACGACTTTCTAAAAAACTGCTTAGAATATCTTCATCGGACTCGGTCAACTGATGTTCAAAGTCAAATCATTAACTGTCGTTTTCATTTTCATATTTTGGAATCCCAAAAATATTACTTATTTTCTTTATAAATAGTGTTACCAACAAGTGTAAAATGAAGCTGCTAAAAATAGTTCACTATATGGAGACAAAAACACACGTAAAATGTATTTTTGTTTCCAAAATTTTGTTCATTGTAAAATTCACTGTATGGAAATTCATTATACGGAGATCAAAATACATTGAAAGTGGAACGAAAAAGCTGTGTTCTTGATTTTAGTTCATAATAAGGAGAACTTCATTGTATAGAAGTTCACTATAAAGAAGTTCGACTGTATAAGGTAAATTGTGTGAAAGCACGTGCGTGTATTATCACAAAAAAAAAGTTTCTTTATTCTTTCTTTTTTTCCAACCTTAATTCTCCAGATCTGAGAGTTGTCAAGATAACGGACACAATCGGCAGATGAACTCTTGATGCATCAGCCTACAGTCGAAATGGTGACTGCCACATCGGAGGCAATAAGATATTTATATCTCTGCTAATTTATATCTGTTCTTCAAGTTTGCCCTATATAACAAATGATAGGGTTGCCCTCAAAATTTCAAAAAATACTACATACACACAGCATGTACTACATTAAAAAGTATTCAATTTCTTAGTTTATTTAAATTAATGGAACTTTAATTAATGAAGATACATTAATAAAGGGTTTTCCAATAAGAGGTGTAATTTTGAATAGCCCGCTGTTTCGGTAGTTGTTACTTTTGAAGCTGTTATTTTTGACATTTGACAAGTAGAAACTACGCCATTACTAAAAATGGAACGATACACGCTGCAACAACGCATTGAAATTATTAAAATTCACTACAAGAATTGTGAAAATTTTGCAGTCACAGTTCGCAAAATTAAAGCATTCTTGGGTCGTGGTGAAGCACCTTGTCGGACCGCAATACAGAAATTCGTGGAAAAATTCGAGCTGTTGGGACAAGTTAGTGATGTGAAGAATAAAACCCGTGCACGTCGCTCAAGAACACCTGAGAATATTGCTGCTGTAGCCAAAGTGTTAAGGATAACCCAGGTTTGTCCATTCCTCGTCGTTCTTTGGAATTGGGCATTCCACAAACGTCATTACACCGTATTTTGTATAAAGACTTGGGTCTTAAGGCTTATAAAGTTCAGTTAACACAAGAACTCAAGCCGGCCGATCATCAACAACGGGAAACGTTTCCTGACCGTGTTATCTCTCGAAGAGGTGATCACAATTGGCCACCGAGATCTTGTGATTTAACACCTTGCGACTTCTTCCTTTGGGGCCACGTGAAAGATAAGGTCTACGCCAACAGCCCAGCGTCGATTCAAGACCTCAAAGATGGAATTCGTGAGGCTATCGAGGACATAGGGCAGCCACTTTGCGATTTGGTTATGGAAAATTTCCTGAAAAGAATATGGTCCTGTAAGCATGGTCGTGTTGGCCATTTAGCTGATGTTGTTTTTCATTATTAACGGCATACCTTCCTCTTTATTACGAAATAAACATGCGATAATTTATCTCAAAAATGGCATTTTTCTTTGAATATCAAAATTACACCTCTTATTGGAAAACAATTTATATGTACATAACATAATAGCTTTAGCCGCTTAAAAATTCGTCGTCTTAAACGATTAGAAACATTAAAATGAGTAAAAATAAATTTTTAGAAAAAGAATTAATACATATTTTAAATAAATATAAATTTTAAATAAAATTTAAGTAAAAATAAATTTGATACATATTTTAATTTTTTATCTTTTAAATTCGTAATTATATGTATGTATAAGGAAGAAATTTACCTTTTGAACAGGAGAGCTGTCATATTTTATCAACATCAATGCAAGTTTTAAAAATGTTTTGATCTCGGAAAGGTTGACAAACACAGAGAGAGAGAGACAAAGAGTAATACCAACAAAAGAAATACCACAACAATAACATCAAGCAATGATACCAAAAAGCTAAGTTGCAAAGTTAGTTTAATTAGTACGTTGCAACAAATAGTTGTGTTTAAGCCAGAAGGTGAATCGGTTCGAGCGGGCAGATAAATAGTTGTATTAAATTATAACTCCATACCTTGACGTTTTTACGTAAAATTAAACAGAAATAATCAATTCATTTATCTTGTTAATAATACGCAATATATCAAAGAACATAATACAGCAGCACAACTAACCACCAATAATGTTAACGTGTCTCAAAGCTACGCTTTGCTTTGCTTTGCTCTGGCTAACGCAGTCGTGCTTTCGTTTTCGTTTCGTACTCGGCTACGATCCGAACGACACGAAAATAGGTTCTGTGCTTCCGCCAGAGGGCATGTTTGAGGCCTTTTATCCGCGTGAACTGGATGGAGTTCCGAACTCGAACTCGAGACCAGCTCATGCCCATGGTAGTTTTTTCAAGCATCGCAACCCGGCTCTGGTAGATACAAAAAATGCAGCTGCCTACGGATATCGTTTCGATGGAAAGAGGCGTTTCAACTTTGATTGATTCACTTTTCATCACTGGATGAATAATGATATAAACAACACAGAGATTATGATATTGTTTTTGCTACTTCAGTAAATAAATTTTTCATAAAAACAAGTATTAAAGAAATATTTTATTGCCTTTAAATCTCAATTACTCACTCAAGTGTGTTTAAATGAACGTTAATTTTATTTTTGTTTAAATTTCGAAGAGGTTCGGGGAGAATATTGAAAGCCTTCATATTGCTCTACCTTTTTTATTCTATGTTTGTTTATACATGTTTTTATAGTGTTTTCTTATATTCACAGATGTGCCCTTTAATAATATTTCTGTGTCCATGTTTTTTAATGTTTTTTATCACAAAAGTTCGGAGGATGTTTTCCAATAAGAGGCCAACGAGTTCCTAATGAGTGTGAGTTAACAAGGTTCTTTATGTCTTCTATTAGCTCATTAAGTATGGAATGTCCGATTTTCATAAGAGCTGAGTTTGAGAGTTGATATCTCTGACACTTGACTATAACGGTTTTTATGTTTTTTCTTATCATGAAGGTGCATCATTACTCTTTCAAAGTCATAGTGCAAATCACAGTTTCTTTTGAATCTTCTGATATAGAGTAGCTTTCATAAGACAATGGGTTATGAATGGAATATGAGTTTCGTCGCGCCACCACTGCATCGCAGGCAGCTTGAAACATCAATGAAGTGCTTAGGGAACGTGCAGCTAATCACTGCACCTTACGTCGTTGGTTTGATAAGTTTCGTTCTTATTGGACAATCGAAATTGTTCGTCACAATGGTTGGATAAAAAAGAGGCTCCGAAACAGAGCCCTAAACAAAACATTCATCAAAAAAAGTTTATGGTGTCTGTTTGGTGGTGGTCCTGAGCCGGAATTATCCATTACAGCTTTATGAGACCTGGTCAATTTATAACAGCATATGTCTACTGCAATCAGTTGGACGTGATGATAAGAGAGAGCTTTCCATTAAACAGCCTAGATTGGTCAATAGAAACCGTCCAATCCTCTTCAAGACACGACCACATGTCGCTGGAACAATGCGACTCAAATTACAGGAGCTAGGCTTGGAAACACTCTGTCACTCACCGTATTCACCAGACCTTGCACCAACGGACCATCACTTATTCCAAGCATTGGACCAGTTCTTACAAGTGAAATCCCTCAGTTCTCAAGAAGCTGTGAAAGATGCCTTTTTGGATTTCACTGCCTCTTGCCCCGCAGACTTCTTAGCTGCAGGCATAAAAAAGTTACCATTAAAATGACAAAGCACCGAGGATAGCTTAGTCGCATATTTTTAATAATCATATTACTAACTAAACTTTCGTTTCAAAATCGGACATTTGATACGTGTTTATAATAAATATAATATGTACGTGTTTTGAAATATTTATGTGTGTTAAAAGAATGTACTCGATTTCAAGAAAAAAACCAGATGTGTCCTTTATCCTTTACTAAAGATTCTTGGTTTAGATGGGTTTCTATGAAGGTTTCGAATTTTAAGAAGGCGTCGTGTTCTTTTTTTAAGGTTCTACATTTCTAATTCAGGTGTAGATTTGTAGGTATGTTACTTCAGAAAGCTTTCAGATGTGTCTTCATAACGTTTCAGCAAGTTTCAGTGTTTATTCAAATGATTCCGGATGCAGGTTTTTTATACAATATACGGTACATGTATCATGGCATGTATATATTCTTAGCGATCAAAATGTAAACTATGTAAAGTATATACCTATTCAAAGAGTTAGGTTTGTTTCCATTTCAATGTTTTCAGCCATTATTTCACTGTCCAGGTGTGTGTATGCTTATCTTCTAATAAGTGATTTTTAATAAACTTGGTTGATATTTTATTAAAAGACATAATTTCGATTTTGATATTTAATTATATTTTATATATAAACATAAACATGTTCTTCTTGGCTTTTCATACTTTGATAATCATATTACACAGCATTTAAGTAGTATATACTTATTTAAATATTATATTTAATAATTATCGCTAAAATATAATCACAAAAATTTTCCTTTTGTCGTTAGAAAAACATAATTTCAAGTAAAAATTAACAAATTATAACACAAAAATAAAATAACAGATAGAAACTTAATTAAGAAACACTCGCGTAATTAATATTTATTATTAAGGATAAATGATTCCATAAATTGTAACGTTTAAATCTATTTTATTACAATTTTTATTTTATAATTTAAAATGTCTGTTTTTATTTTTATCCAATCTTATCTTGAATTCTCTGTCGACTTGTCGTCGGATTAATTATAAGCATTATTTTTTCTGAAAATTGGTTTTAGCGACTTTTTATTTCGGTTTTGATAACTATTCTTCTTACGCATGAAGCTCCACTCTCGTTATTCTTCCGTGAAGGGGAAGGGGTGTTCTGAAGTTTCGCTACTGTTCCGGCGACGATTTTCTAAAATTTTGGTCGCTTGCTCGAGAGATTCTTTGTAGAAAAGCGTGTTGCTTTCGCTTTGCAGTGAATATTTGGTTTCATCTAGATTCCATGTCAAGCCCAAGACGATGTTGAAGGCCGACGTATCGTAGGCGTGGCAACCGGAATATCGGTACTGTGGCTTCTTGTTGTACTTGCAGCCATTCGATTGAGCACCTAAAAATAAAAGCAAAATCATCATAAACATTTTATTCGTAGTGGGTGCATCGCAATAACAAATCGATCACAAAATTCTAAACAAATAATTATAATATTCTGATATATGTACATATGTGCATATACATATATACGAGGAGATATTTACAGCTTAGTTTCAAAGCAAAATGGAAACATTTCTACATTATATATCATTGGTAGATTACTCGACTTAGCCGAACTTGAAATACCCTACACTTAGCCTCTTTTAAAATATACTTTAAGAGTCTTTAATCAGAAGTGCCAAAACGGGCATATCACTTAGACATTTCGTTTATTTTAGTTATTTCTTTCGATGGTCAGATATTCTTTAAAGAATTGTTTTTTACAGAGAATACAGTGGGCGGACCGCGCCCATTATTGGGAGAGTGGATAGTATTAATATAAAATATAAACAAGCGTTAGTTTTTTCCTTTGTGTTTCACACCAATTTATTCAACGCTGTTGTGTTAGAAACTGTTATATTGTTATATAAAATATACAATATAAAGTGGAAAAGTTCCCAGAATTGGAAGTACACTTACTTCCAATACATACTTATTTACACACATACTTATTGTTACTATTGGAAGTCTATACTAAATATTATATATAACATATAATCCTTTCACATCGATTAACACTTTGCGAAGTAATTAATATTAATGCTAGATGGAATTTAATTGTAGGAATTTCAAATTGATCGTAATTGCTTATTTAACTTTATCTGCAACATGGTCCTAAACAATGGTTACTCCGGTTTAGACAAGCAGACAGACAGATGACTGAATTGACACACAAATGGACAGATTGGACGGAATTGACTCGAAGAGGTTACGCTGATGAAGAATATAGATATATTCTTCATATATTTTATTTATATCTTCATATAGATTTATATTTAAACCTTTTGACGGTTTTATTCCGTTATTTTTATACCCTACACACGAAGTGATGAGGGTATATTCACTTACTGCTTCCGTTTGTAACGCATTAAAGGAGGCGTGACAGGTATAGAAAAGTATATATATTCTTGATCAGCGTGACCTCCTGAGTCGATTTAGCCATGTCCGTCCGTCTGTCTGTCTGTGGAAATCACGAGTACAAGAGAACGAATAGAGATATCTTCATCAAACTTGGCACGAATATTGTCTATCATTAGAAACTCATCGGTATTGAAAATGGGCAAAATCGGACCATTGCCACGCCTACTTTTTATAGTAAATATAAATTAATCCATGTTTATAGCCCAATTTCTCAGCTTGTAGAACGAATTTGCGGTTGAAATTTTGTCCAGAAGTCCACTCTCTCTGACCAAAACAGATCATCAAAAATGGGCGTGGTCCGCCAACTAATTAAATAAAACTCGATTACAGGAGAACGAATAGAGATATTTTCATCAAATTTGGCACGAATATTCTCTGTCATCACAGGATATTTGAGATTGAAAAGGAAAAAACTTAGACCATTGCCACGCCTAATTTTTAAGTAAACGTGTGTAGGCTATATGAACTTCGGCCAGGCCAAAGTTAACACTCTTTCTGGTTTACTTTCCGAATAGCATAAAGATTGGATCCTAAAAATCAAAAATATAAGCATAAGAAAACAAGAAGAAAACACACGTGTGTGTGTGTTTATACATATAAATTATGCATGCGTACGCGCAATATTCAAGACTGCGGCGCCAGGATGTCTGAATACACTGAAAGAGATGCCAACGAATGTCCACTTTTAGTAGCAATGCGGTAATTTTTCAATGAGTCTCTTTTGGAAGCTGTCGATGAGCAGTTTGTAGAAAAAAACAGCAAATACATACTATAGTTACAAGCAAAAACTAATCGAAATTATTAAAGGAATAAGTTTAAACCGGAAAAAATATACATTATAAAATATAAAAAGAAATTAAACAAACATGTATGAATACAATAACTCAGCCGGTGGATACAGCCAGCAGCCAAATTTTCAGATTCCGAACCAAACCGTGCCGAATGTTATGATGGACGACACTCAAGGTTATGGAGCTCAGTCAGGAGGTAATTTCTTTTAAACTGTGAATTCATCAGATGATTTTAAAACAATCCATTATCTCCATAGTGCATTAAATAAATTTCACTTCTTTCTGTGATTTCTTTCTTTCAATGATTTATTAATAATGTTTTCAAGCTGCTCTTGAATTCGGTCAGGTAACCGTGGTTCCAAATGGCACTACGGAAATACCAACGTACGTCGGCATGGAGCAGGAAACGCCTAAGTTCGATATACCGGATGCGGTGTTGCGTCGCACATTTGTTCGAAAATTATTCGCGATTTTGTTGGTAAGACTAATTTTTCTTTGGCATTAATAACGAATTCCGTAATTTGAACAACTGCATCATTGCATCACTGCACAACAAATAGATGCAGTATATTTTAGCTATACCTGTGGTCGAAATATTTTTATTATGCTTCGATGGCCCAATTGATGGAACAATTTATTTCTCCTTCTGGACCCTAAGGCTGATCCTTTATGCTCTCATGTATGTCTTTAGTGATTTTCGTCGTTATGCTCCGGTGAATAAGATTGTGCTGAGCTCTGTCACTATGATGCAGGCCATCGGTGAGGGAATCTATGCCAACGCTGTCGGTAATCAAACGGTTTGTATTTGCTACTGGTTTCTTTAGTTAAAAAGATTCGAGTAATTTTTGTACTTTGCTGTTGTTGCAGGCTGTTCTCTCACCGCTCGTAGTCATCTTTCAGCTAATCATACTCATGGCTTACTCCAAGCAGACCCGTTTTAAATTCGATAATTTTAATGCTGTTTCATTGATGCTGGTGATTTTTCTAATATGCGCTCTCATTTTTGAGCTCCTGCTTCCGATGTACGTGATTCACATTGGAATTACGAGTGCTGTGAGCACCTGTTACTTCGTCTATGACACACAACTGATGTTGACCGGTTTCCATGGGTACAATTTAAAGCCGGAGGAGCACGTGTTTGCAGCCATTAATATTTATGCCGACTTCCCGTATTTGCTGTGGCGCCTCTTTCGATATATCTTCATAGATAGTTTCATTCGAGTTTTCAACTTCTTGAGAAACTGTTGTTTCTCGGAAGTTTGTTAATTTTTAATTACAAACATGGCTATTGAAATTAATTATTGCTTCAAAATGTACACTTCATCGAAATTCACTTAGTTACAATTTGTATGCGATACGATATTATAAATACGGTTTATACTCGTACACATGCATTTTATTATCTTAATATATAACTTGTCTAAAACGTAATATTGAACAAAACTGAATTTAAAGCTAAATGTTAAATGCAATAATTAAAAAGAGAGCAAAAAAAAGAAGAATTCAATGAAAAAACTATCTCGGGTTTACTGATGCTGTCTTTAAGTTTATGGAAAATTTTATAATGTGTTCATAAAAAAATTATATAACGTTTTATTAATATTACGCAAACAAACAGTAAATAAAAAATAATGACATCATAATCAATAATCAAACTATTTGAAATCGGCTGAAACTGAGCCATATTAAAATTAGCAAATAGCAAAGATTATTCAAGTTGAATAGTTTAAGATTTACAATCATTCGTGACAATGTTTACATGTTAAAACTTACGCTCAATAAAGTTTCCGGCACAACATTTGACTTCATCGAATTCAAGGACTTTTGTGGATAGTTAAATTGTCTGACCCTTTTTTGTCGATAAAATGTTGTCGAGCAAAACATATCGTGACTACATGAAATTTAAATACTTTCGAAATTATAAAATTAAACTAAATCAAATTAAAGCATTGCTTCCTTTGTGAAGTAATGCAGAACAATTTGGAACAAGGAAAAATAGTTCAACTTTGTACAAAAATTAAAAATACAAAAAAAAAATTAATTTAATAATTTAACTGTTAATTTTCTTAGAATATCCGTAGTTTTAGAAATACGAAAGGTAATAATTTCATTGATTTAATTGATGAATTATAAAGAATATTTCTTTCTTATCTAATGTATTAATATATCGCGCTTTAAGCTAATGTATGTACATTTATTGTGCATAGTCGTGTGTGTATGTAAATCTATTCGAATAGAAATTTAATATTTTTGAACAGAACTCGCACATAACCATTTGGCACATCGTTTTATGTTACAAACTCAACTGCAAGCATGTCAGTCAACATGTGCAACGTGGGCTGATTTTTCCATCATATCAAATTGCTTTTGCGGCTTTTTGTCAATTTTATAGAAACTTAGGTTAAAAATGCTGTCTCAGTCCAGATAACAACACAAACAGCTTAATGAAGCATCTGACAAGAAGAACAGAACTTTACTTATATAAAACTAACTCTCACTTACCTATCGGATCGATGCACTCCATGGTCAGAGTACACTTAATCCAGGGCAGCAGAATCTTCTCCGTTACAAGGGAACTGTCCGAAAAGAACACAGTATCCAAGTCTACCATTCGCAGGAAGAAGAAGTCATCGGCATTTGTTTGAAAGTAATCAAACATCTTTGGATGTGTGCGCGTCGAAACCGCAGTGGGCGTGGTCCAGCCCAATACGCCCGACATGGCTTTACTCTGCAAATCGTATAGATCACGACTCGTGCCATTAATACGAATGTAGTTCTCGGTGAACAAAATATTTTTGGATCGCATGAGCGCATCCTTTATCACAATCGGACGATATGCATGCATACGGCGATACGAGACGTATGAGGGAAACACTGACAGATCATAACTGATCACTGAACACTTTGAACTGTTGCAGTAGGCGGTGAGAGCGCGCGCTTCATTTTCCGACATACCGAGATCGTAGATGAGCAGATTCTCATTCGGAAATTTGCTGGCGATGTTCTGCGACAGCAGAATGGCCGAAGGCGCCTGACCATCCTGAACGTAGGTGACGATGGTGAAATTGGCTTTGGTGCCGTTAAAAGGTGTTCTGGTTACATAAGGAGCAATATCACTGTGCGTTTCGGCTGACAATGATGACGGTGAATTCGATTGCGGATGAGTTGATTGAAGTGGCAGATGATGGATACTTTCGATATTCTGCTGCTGTTGTTGGTGGTGATTGTTGGTTTCTTGCATTTGCTGTGGTTGCTGAGGTGAGTCCTTTGATGGTAAAGTGAAGTCCTTTGAAGTAAAGCCCAATATGGCCAAATATTTGGGATCGATTTCAAGTTTCTTCTGTTCGGCGTCTCGTAGATGTTCCTACAAGAAAAGCGGGGAGAGAAAAGTGAGATAAAAGAGTTTAGAAGTGAGGAAAATGAATATTATTAATTTACTTAACAAAATATAATAGGTTTCAGTTTAGTAATCAGTTTTCTAGTATTAGTGGGTGGATGAGCCTCTATTATTCAGCTATATAAATAAATAAATTAAAATGTATACGATATATTTTACACATAAAAACTTGGTGAACACATCAAGTCGCAAGTGGTTATGCATTATTAGTGTCAAATGCATTATTACTCTTACATCTTTACTAATCTTGATGATGTTAAGTGGAATGTTTTCAAACATTTCAATTGCGATTATCTAGAGATCTAGAGCCAAAGAAAGAAAAATATAATAGAAATGATTGACATACTCGTTCACTTGTCCGTTCAAAACATATTTAAATTGTTTATTTAAGTTTAGCTACTGTACACGCTGCGTATGATAAGGAGATACACAAATTCATCCTGTTTTTAGGTATTATGTTAGGAAAATTAATCAGATATTGTTATTAAAGTGTTATTATATTGTTTAAAATTCCCTGTATAAGCACTCGTATATTTATTATATCTATAAATTAAATAGTAACAATACAAAAATGTAAATCAAATAACTGATTAATGGTTCAAACTTTCGATGTGAGGATTAATTTTCAATGAATCATTCAATATTGGTCCATATTTGAAAGTCGTTATTAAAATAAGAAATGAGCGAATCGTAACTAACACGACGTTAATTCTTTTTGCTAATTTTCCCATAGATATTAATAAATAGTCATTACAATAGTTATTTTATCAGGTGCTTCAAAAAATTCTGAAATTAATCACTATGTCTTTGTAATTAATTAACCTACATTTATCAACATTATTTAATTAATTGGACTTCTCTGAAATTCTTAGTACATTTTTTTAAATATAACAAATATTAAATATATAACAAATATAAAATAACAGGGTTATTATAAACGGTATTTTAAGATTTCTTTTTTCTATAAACATTATTAGTTCCTATATATTGTAATTACATCGGTTTTTGAAATATGTACATACATCCACGAGTGAGAAATAAAATAACCACATTTACACCACGTGCTTATAATTAACCACCAACACCCACCCAACAAGAAATGACAAATTATTGTTTTCTGTTTTTTGTTACAAAAGTAATAACCTTTAATAAATAAATATACCCTAAGCATTTTTTGAACAACCTACATATACAACAACATACAATAATAAATATCATTCTACTCTTTTAGTTCTTTCAGAATATCTACAGTGGTTAATCCACGTGCACCAAATTCCAACCTTTTATACAACGAAGTAATTTTATTGATTTAGCTAACTACTGAACTAGTTATCAATGTATGGTTATCTATACACTTACACATAATATTTACTAAGTTAGTGGCAAATAAGCAAGTACAATAACAAGACTGATCATTAAGACTATACAATAATTTAATATAGTACTATCGGAATTTTTTCCAGAATTTTTTTATTCCGGAGCATCTTGTAACACAGTAATAAGCTATAAGTATATAATTAAAATTAATTAATTATAATTAAAACTAAAAAACTTATGTAATGCTAATTAAAATGTTTTTAGATGATTATGGGAAGAATAGAATGAGGCTAATGAAAACTATTTGAAAACAAGCGTAGTGCGAAAGGCTACGAGAAAAAGACAAGATAAAAAAAGGGGTTTCTTTAATTTTAAGATACATTTTGTGATTTATGCTAAATATTTATTAAATAAAAAAACAAACTTTATACTGACAACTGCCGAACAAAAAAACGTCACTATTCGTATCGTCCCTATAAAAATCCGCTTTTTAATAACGTATGAAAGTAAATTAAATTTAGTAATAAATTAAATATGCCGTCAAGATTTACACTTCCGAATGAATGAGAAGCGTGACGCATATTAAGTGAATTGAGAGGCCGTTGATTGAGGAGATGACATGTTGACAAGAGTTTTGAATCTACAAGTAGAGATCCGCAGACATTTCTTCAGATCTCTGCCTCTCTCTTTCTTTCTGAAAAGTGGCCTTCGTTTTTCTCAAATCATTGTCACTTCAATACAACATACATACATTAATGACGCATACGTTTTTGTAACTTGTTTGTGAGCGGACTTCGGTGGTTTTTACCCTAATTTTTCCTTATTTTGGTTTTCTCTTCCGTTAGAAGCAGACATGACATATGTAAGTGTTGGGAATGAGTTCCTGACATGCAAACCACCCGTTGACTTGATACGACTGGGTGTGGCTTTAGTCTGAGGGACACTTTGATTTGCGGTAGATTTACCTCATCCTTAGCGATGAGGAATGATAATTACAATGTCTATAGTGCTCCGCTGAGAACACCGAATAGTTGGTGGATTGTGTAGAGACGTCCTTGTAGAGCGTTTTCATGAGCAGCGATGTCACTTTTTCTACTTTACTGTGTGACTCTTTAGTCCAATTTGGTTTCAAATAAAAAATGTAAGGGTTAATATTCATTCGAAAAACTTTCCTTGGGCTTTCCCTTCAATCAATTTAAATTATAAAAAGTACTGTAAAATAATCGATTGCCTTTGTAATATTAATGCTAATTCCTTATTGATTATTGATATTTGACCGTGTTGATTTGCATTTATACCAGGTTGTACTTTTGTTGGTTGTTGTTTTTGCTGATTATTTCTTATAAAGAGCTAACTATTTACTCGTTACTGTGAGTTACTTTACTACTCTAGGCTTAGCACCCTTACTATTCGTAAATATCTTACTAATGTAATGAATTTACATTTCTTGTGGAACTCATTATATAAAGATTTGGTGAAATCAAGAATCTTTTCCAATATTAAAACATCAGTCATTTTTAAACACAAAGGATCCATTATCTAATCTAACCTAATTATCTAACCTCTGATTGAAGAGGGTTCAGTAAACTGTACTATCATTAGTCACTAAATAGCTCATGCCATTCAGCTTGCTCATTATTTCTCGCCGTACCTTTGACGCTCCATATACGCTGTGTCTGTCTGCGTAAATGCCATTCAATAAATACTCTATCGTAGTTCCCTATTTGTATACTAGGCATTTTCATTTAAGACATTACTCATGACTCTGTCATTTTCAGTTTGATATCATTAGTTGGCTTTAATCATTCAACTTTGAACTCGATTCCAAAGTTATAAAGAAGTAGAAGAAGACGTATGAGCTCAAAATAGTTAGTGTTTGCTTTATAAACGACTATGAGTAGTGTTTCTCTCCTAAAGCCTCTGGCATACGAACAACTACATACATCTCACGATTTTGTCGCAACTCTTTCAAAAATATAGTTATTTGGCCACGCCTCCCTCTCCCGTCCACGCCATCTTTAATAAACTATGAACCATGACCTTTTTAAAGTGTTTGTTTTGCTTTCACATGAAACCATTTGGCGCATAATTAATGTTTACCTAACCTGACAAGGTTTGTTACAACACTCAAACAACATCTGCACACCGAGGACGACGCAAGTTGCATAGAGACTGAAGTATCTTTAGATTCATACATTAAATTTGCATTCACACAAGCAAACATATCATGATCAAGGATGCGGACACCTCTTGGAAGAATTTTCAATAGACAGTTGATCTAAGATGCAAATATATATAGACATACATACATGCATGCATACGAACCGACAAATACTAAGACCAACCCAGTAGGTATGGATAACTGTTTAAGGTACATTAAGCATTTGTAGATGCTTAGTTTAAGTGCATAAGTGACGTGCTTATAAAACGTACGAGTATTATTTACTTATTATAATGCCCTAAAGAAATATGACTTTCAAACAGTTGCCTTGTGTTGACTGACAATATCCCTAACTTTCGGAACTCATTGACATAAAACAATTATTTAAATTACTTATTTTTTAAAACTGCGTTTATAATAATCATTTCGCTTTATTTCATAATAATCATTTTCTTCTCTTCGTCTTTACGGTACCATCGGACGATTTCAAAGAATTGTTCATCAAAAGGAAGTTCATTGATTGCAAAATTTATTTCTGGGTAGAATGGGTTTAATGTATAAAACAGACCTGAGTGTCGCAGGCCAGTTTTGGTGCAACATTCGAGTAATTTGGGTAAAAGCAACAAAGTAAGCGAAGAAATATAATTTTCATACAATGACAGTTATATTATTATTAGATGATCCTATAAACGAGAGGAGTCGGATAACTCAGCGGAGACAGTAAACAATCTGGTATATACTATAAATGTTATTTTTAATCGTTGGCAATAATAAAAAGTAAACATTAATCGTCAAGTGGCTTGTTCTGCTTATTTGTTAGAGCATTGAAAGAAATTCTGTTAATTAGTCATACTAGAAAACAACTTTTCAAATGATAAGTTACAAAACAAATGTCTACTATGTATGAATAAAACCTTATTTCAAAATGCGGCTGGGAACATCTTGAATACATGTATCTTGATCGATAACATACATTTGTCTTGTTTACACATACAAGATTTAATAAACATTTAGATATTTATTCTGTAATTTGAGCTCGAAGAATGGAACTTTGTAAATAGTAGATGTCAACATGAAGAGAACATACATATGTCCACAAAATGTAAACATATCCACGTACATATCTGTTTGACTATGTGTTAAATCTGCTTAACACATTAAAATGGTTAATTCAATCGATGGCCACCATAAAATTTAATTAAACAGAAGGCAATCTGCTGCGGTGGCATTTTTGTAAATATTTATTTAGTCCATCACATCGATCTGATTTACTTGCTTAACAAAGACACGCCCTCGGGAACACACACGCACACGCACACGAATCACCAGTGTAGGAGGGACGCTTTCCTCGAGCATGTGAGTCTCTCTTCCATTGCTGAATTTCAATCCAATAAATATGGCATGTTTTTTAAGGATTTTAATTTTATGAACAAGCGAATTGCGCTCGGATGATCTGCGTTGGACGTGACATGTAGCGAATGCCGACACAGGCTCTCTTTAGTAGGTAGCGTCTTATGAAGTGATGGCTTCGGCCACAAGGACGAGTAGGTGGTAGTTATTTAAATACATGCAGTTCAGAGTGCTAAAGTTCTTCTGTAAATATTTATAAAGCTACATGAATACGGTAATAGTTTCCAGTACCGCAGTGAAGCCACTTATCTGTTAACATTAAAATATAGTTAACATTTTCAAGCTGCCTTTCAAAGGGTGGGTTGCAAGTGCGAAAGCGTAAATGAAGGTGAAACTTTATCAATTTTAACGAAGTAACGGGTTAAACTGATTTGAGCAACTCACACTGTAAGCTTTATCCCACTTTTGTAACTTTGGGATTAAGAACTTAATTTAATGTACTGATATACAGTAGCGGACATAAAAATCCGGACAGTTAGTGGGGATGCATTCAAAGGGTTGTAGTGCTCCCCAGGTACAAATGTCTGTAGGTAGGGCAATTATTTTGTATAAATGCATGCATTATGTGCATTTTTTTATCATTCTGTTGTTACTGGCATGACAAGTACCATGCAAATTTTAAAAAAAAACGAAAAAATGCCAAATTTTTAAAAAATGAGTTGCGCCGATAAAGCTCAGATTTTGGCATTGCGCGCGGAATAGCTGAGTCTCCGGGACATTAGTGGAAGAATTGGATTCAGTAAATCGTCCATCAGCGTTTTTTTAATAAAGCGTAATGAAACTGGATCTTTGCAGCGGAAACCAGGGTCAGGACGGGTCCGAAAGACCAATGCGGAAGAGGATCGCGTTTAAAAAAGCATAAGCTTGCAAAACCGCTTCAAAACGGCTGAGGATATTAGAAAAGAGTTTGAAGAAGACAGTGGAACCCAAATCAGCAAAAGAACTGTTCGTAGAAGACTCACAGAAGCCGGCTTATGCGCGCGCCTTCCTGACAAGAAGCATCTCTTGACAGCAAAAATGCGTCAAAAGCGTCTAAATTGGACCAAAGAACACCAGAATTGCACTGTGGTGAATTGGAGAGAAGTGATCTCTTCAGACGAATGCAAGTTTAAGTTGTTTGGAACCGATGGAATTTCGTACGTGAGGCGAAGAAAAGTCGAGCGTTAAAGCGACGCATGCATTAAACGTATCGTCAGGCACGGTGTTAAGCGAATGGTATGGGGATGTTTTTCCTACCATGGTGTTGTACAGCTGGTTCTTTTAGACCAAACAGTTAATGCTGTTATGTACCAGCGCATATTGGAAGAAAATTTAGTCCCCTCAGTGGAGCAACACTTTTCGCTACTAGACAACGTCATATTCCAGGATGATTCTGCGCCTTGTCACCGTGCAAAATTGGTAAGTAATAATATTTTATGGATGATTGTAGAATTGACGAATAATTACAAAAATTTTAATTTGTCAAATCGGTTTATTTCTGTGTAGGTAAAGGATTACTTATCAAAAGTCGGAATTTCGGCAATGCAGTGGCCTGGAAACAGCCCTGATCTCAACCCAATCGAGAACCTCTGGCACATTATAAAGGTAGAAGTTACAAAGACGAAGCCCAGGACTTTACCTGAATTAGACCGCATAATCGAAGAAGTCTGGTATGAGGGTATCACAGCACAGACACTACACAGTTTGATTGACTCAATGCCCGATAGCATTAATATGGTCATAAAAAACAAAGGAGGTTCCACGAAGTATTAAAGTAAAGTTTTTTAGAATCTTTAAGGTTATAATAATAATTTTGTATTTTTATTGAATGTAATAAAAAAGTTATGAAAATTCTTGTTAAAGGTTGTAAAACAACCAAAAATCCATTATAAACATTCTACCATTTTAAACAAAAAACAGGCTTTTTATTACATTGCTCATTATATGTTTCAGGTAGTCAAAGGACATACATATTCATGGGTAAAAGGTTTGTAATAAAATATTCACAGGTAAAAAAATAAATGGGAAATATAATAATTTTTTAGGTGTCCGGATTTTTATGTCCGCTACTGTACGTTAAGTTAATTGATCTAGAAGAAATATTTTATTTAGTTCAATTCAAGTTTTAAGAGATTTCAATATGATTTTATTGAGATCGTTTAGTTGAATTATGTAGTTGATAGACAATTTTAACTACAATACGTTTTTATTACAATTTGTAGCTAGCGCTCACTAAACTGTCACTGTAATACTAATAATTTATTATTGTATTTCCCTGATTAAATAAATAAATAAAAACATGACATAAGTCTTATATCTCTATAGCATATTATTATATCTATATATTTTATATAGCATATCTACTTGTTTACTTACATATCCCTAGTTTTAACACCTATCTTAAAAGCCTATCTGCTGTCTAGTAGTTAGATTGGTAATATATAAATTTACGTTTAATAACACACGACAAACCTAGAGTAATTAGGTACGTTTATCACTGATGGTGACTCATCGGAAAGCATTCAAAACAAGGAACGCATGTATGTACGTTTGTATATACATCTGAACAGAAAAAGCTCGCTGATAACAGCTCCGATTATAATTTTAAAGACTCGACCCGACTCCACGATAAGAAACATATTTTTAGAGATGACAAACACATCCAAACTACAGCAGCATACATACGTGATCAAACGGAATCATGTGTGTTTATGTGTGTTGAAATTTCAAGTAAAGATAATTACAGTTATTTATGCATCAAGAACAACCTTAGAACAGCTGTTGTTGTTTTCTTATAAATAAATCTGTGTTGAATGTGAGAAAATTTGAAGAAAGAAAATTTTTACTTGTTACAATATTCAGAAAATGAATACATTCACTCAATCCTTAAAGTGTTTGATGAGAGTTTTCTGAAAATTGTTTAACCTTGAGAAACAACTTTACAGTTTTGTAAATATAGAATAGAATGAATGAAAAAGTGAAAAATAGACTTTTTTATGGTTCTCTTCTTCCGACCTCTCATCAACATCTCTTCTTTTAAAAGTGAATGAATTTAATTGACTTTTTATAGTGCGTAATTAAAAATCCAACCTTGGATTTTTCTTTTTTTTAGAAATAAGCGCAGTAAAAATCGGTGTGAAAAGTGAAGCATTTTTTTATGCAATTTAATGAAATTTTATGATAAACTAATGAAATATTGATAATTGTAATACTTTCGGGGAAAAATTAACGTTTATTGATCAATTACAAACCTAGAATTGAATTAATTTTAAATTAATCATGTTAACTAAAAAAATTTATTTTATTTTAATTAAGCGCAATGAAAATTATTAAAGCGATTTATTTTAATATTCGACGTAAAAGTATATTTGAATGTACGCATGTGAGAATAAGATTTTCTTTTCAAAAAGTTATTGTTTCTTTTTAAATGTTTTTTTTTAATTTAATTAAAAAATTTATAGATTTAATTTTCTTAGAAGAAAAAAAAATATTTAGAAAGAACCAAATTTTAGGCCAAACCAAGGTATCGTGGACACCCTTTTGTATTGTAATGTAATTAAATAGTTATAGCAATCTACTTCTGTAGTTTTCACCCAAGTTAATTATTTATTAGTTTTTTAAATAATCATAAATCGTATATATAAGTAACGTATAACAAACAAATCGATAATTCAAGACTAGACTCATCTTCAAACTTCTGACTATAGTTCACAATATTCAGAAAAAGAAGAAGAACAACCTACTCAACGTTTTCATATCATTGAAATAAAGAAAGGAAAAGACTTGCAGAATGCAATGACCTCAACCAAGAAAAATTACATGCATAAATGGCGAAGCTTTGGCTCTGCCTTAATATGTTAAGAAAAAAAAAGAAAGCAGTTAAGGAGATGGAGAACAAGAATAAAAAACCTCATATTAAAGTGTATCCTTGTGGCCCATAGGATGGATGGAATGAATGGAAACTCAGAACATGTACACTGAACATATCAGGCAGAAGCTATATCAGCAGGATGAGTGCAGGGTGAGTTCAGTTTACGGAAGTTAGCAGAAGCAAGAAAAAAGAGCGTGAATCAGGCTAAACCGCTTCTAAGCATAGGCGTAGGCATATTTGCCTATTATTGGTTAGTTCCAGCATCCTTTTCTAGTCCCTTTTTTTTAGTTAATGTTTTGTCTTAGTTGTTTTGTTAATATCTGGGATATTTGGGGCTAAGAAACAAGTTTGACCGAAACTATGGCACTCAATTTCGAATTTATTTTTACTTAAAATTACAAATTATTTAGGAAACTTCTGTTCATCTTGGAGTACAAGCTGGAGAAACTGTTGATTTGAATCTTATCATCTGTTCGTGAACTGTCTGCAGTGTTTTTGTACCAGGCTTTCTATTGATGCTTATTGATTCGAATATTGATTACATACCTGGAATTTATTGAGCTGTTGATGTGTCTGTTTGACGATGCTCTTGAATGAATCGTTCGATTCACTTGTCGAATTTAATGCTATGTATATAACAGTCGTGGTCACCACACAACAAAGAATCAATAGGAAATTTTTTGCTCGCATTGCCGTAAATTTAGAAAGTTTGCGGAATCTTCTAAACTTGCCCTTAATATTGTTGCCTTTGAAATCGATTCGTTTGAACTCCACAATGATACCTTTTTGTCGGCTTGGCGTGATGATGTCTGGTATGTAGTCAATGATCAATACATATGAAGTTATAATATTTAAATATTGCAACGTTAAAAACTGGTTGCTATCTATACTTGCTGCTTAATTAGAGGTTTTATGCATTTATATATTATATATTTTTGAAATCATCAAGTTCTTTGAATTCTTATGCGTGGTTGTGGTTATTTGTTTATATTACAAGAATATAGTTTTTTTTTGTTTATTTTATAATGAAATTTTGTTGATTTTGAATCCAAATGTTTGTTTTTTATTTTGATTTTAAAGTTGTTTTGAAGTTTGTTTTGCTTTTCATGAAATTGTCGCCAGCCTTCTCGTTTATTTTGAATCGTTTTCATTTATTTTGAGTATTGATTGAATAGGTATGAGTCAGGCTTTGAATTTTAAATCTCGACAGGTCTTGCTTTAATAAAGTATTTATTGCTCTGAGTCTACTTCTTTACGTATAAAAGTTGCAATCTTATGGCAGCGACTGATACACTGGCGGAGATGAACGAAGCTCGGTAAATTGTATACTTTTTAATCTAGCAAAACATTGATAAACGTTTAGTTTTTGGTTTGGTAGCTGTTGTTTTTTGATTATGCAGTTGTTGTTTTTGTTGTTGGTGCATTTATATAGCGGCTTTGGATTCGTTCTGCAAAATCTAAAAAGTCAACAAAATTAGAGTGCTAAGGTATTTTTTAGTTATCATATAAAAACAGCAATATTTTAAAAGTCATTTATTTGCAGTTGTAATCAGTTAAAATTAAAAATGAAAGAACTGAAAAACGATCTCAAATTGTTTTGAATGTTTTCGAAGCATTCGAAATTTTTATGAAATAATTTGTTTTATGAATATTTAGCTTGGTTTAGTTTTAAGAAAAATTTATAAGAAAACAATTTTGAAACACATGAAGTCTAAAGAGTAATCAGTAATTCGTTAAGGCATTCCAATTTAACAATAGAAACAACAATAAAAAAATTTTTAAATTAAGAATCAACAATAAAAAAATTGTTCAAGTACCCCAATAAATAAAGCAATAAATTCAGAAAGTGGTGAATATTCATACATATGTACAATGTACATACATATTTGTATTTAAGCTGCTGTGAAATTGTACGATTATATTATTAGTATTATTAAAGTTAACATTTTTAAAATATTGCACTAAATTTGTTGATTTTCTTTGTTCGTCCCACTGTTGGCGCAGCAGATAAACAACAATACATAAACTATTAACTAAGCATACAATTCTGAAAAATAATACTATAGACAAACTGAAACTTTGAACTTACAGATTTTTCAGAGCGACATCAGAAAATAGCTTTCCCTGCATGGTATTACACACGAGCCGAGCCTTAAAGCTGAATCACGAGAGATTGATTTCTGTTTAATTCAAATGGAATTTGAAGTTCTGACTTGTTTTCGAAGCACAGATTTGCATATAATTTTTGTATTTATCTTTTTCATTTAAAATCGAATGATCAATTAATATTTACGCGAAGCAAGCGAGGAAAACAACGAAGTGATGAAAAAGAGCATCAATGACGGAGAACACAATAAATTAGCAAATAAGTACGACACTAAAAACAGGCAGTTTTTTTGGTTTTTTAGTTTGGTTTTTCATTAATGAAATATTTTTTGTGAATTACTTTTTCTAAAATGCCTTCCTTTTAAATTGTGCTTCGTTATCGTTAGAATCGTACAGGCAGAAGCCGGAGCAGAAATGCGATTTTGGCAACAATATATTGCATTCTTTTTTTAGTGCGCTGCAGCAATGCATATGTGTTTTTCACTTCCTATTTATTTGTAGCACGATTTATTACCGCAGCCTTGTTGAAATTTTCACTGCATACTGCAACAGCAGTACTTTGCGACTTCCACGAGTTTTCAGGACAATTTCTTACTTTTCTATCTGGCGTTTTCTGCTTTGACCGAATGAAATTTTTTTATTTTTATTTACTTTACTTTACCCGTATTTCTTCTGCAACAACTAAAAAAGTGGGAAAGAGATAAACATATAGATGTGTACAGAGCAGTGTTGCCAGTACTTCCCACGTCGATTCCCCGTACAAAGTTCTCTTTCCCGACGACTGATACTTAAAATTCACACACAATAAAAAATTGTGGTGAATATTGACATACAGCAATCACAAATTCCCACAAGGAATAAAAGCTGATTTTCTTAATGTAGTGAAGATTCAGTTCATTAAAAGAACGCAGCTCTTATTGCAGCTATAAGTTTGCTACATACAAAAACGGGGAAAATCTTAAACTTTCCCTACAACCCAGATAACCCAGACCTTGGTAAAATATGGGTAAGTGTCAGTTGTATGACGAAGAACTATACAGTTCATTAAAAAAACACAGGTAATATTCGAATTAACACTCCCAAAAAATCCCACATACTAAAGAAATCATTAGGGTTCTTTATACATGTAGTAAACGTGTATAATATAAATAATGTTATGGTAAAAAATTACAACTAGTGTGAAATATTCCGGAACAACTTTACCTTTGCGGAATCACTCTTTTTTAAGCTTTACATATTTACGCTGATAACAGATAGGGCGCTTATCGACCAATGTTGTTATGGTCATTGTTGTTGGTTTTGGCGGTGACCCCAACGACAACAACAAGTGGTATTGCTCTCATCTAATTTCGGAGTTATAGCCTTTTGAAATTTGAAAATTTAAGGCCTATATCTTCTAAACATTATGGGATATTTCTTTATTATTAGTATTGTTGAAAAGGTAATCGAATTATCTTTCATAGGTGTAAAAAATGTTTTGTCAAAACCATGCACTTTTGGACAGAAATATAAGCCTCAAGTTTTTAAACTTCAAAATGCTATAACTCTGGAATTCTATGAGATTAGTAAAAATTGTTGTTGTTGTTGTGGTCAGCGCCAAAAACATCAACAGCACCAAAAACAACAATATTGGTTAGGTCGACAAGCGCCCTATTTAAGCCACTGATTAAACAACTTTTTTCCTCGTATAGCTATCGAGTTCAGCTCTTCGAAAATTGAAATACCTATCCTTAATAGTTTAGAAGATATACGAGAGCAAAAGAAGCTGTTCTTGTTGTAATCAGCATAAAAAATAAAACAACAAAAACAATAAAATTGAAGTGATTCCGCCACGGTAAAGTTAAGCCAAAATTCCCAGCGAATTCGCATTTGTACGGTTAATTAAAAAAAACCAAGGTATTTCCCATTTCCCATATCATATTCCAAACATTGGAAATATTAATACAAATCTTGCAACTATGGCAAAGAAAGAACTGAGCAAAGAAATATAAAGTTTTCGAAGTGAAGTTAGCTGCTTTTAAAAGAAGAGTATAAAATTTTTGGTCGAGTGTGGACACAAACCATAGTATTATGACTGCAGAGGAAACAAGCATTGTTGTGTTGTTTTTTTACTGCAAGAGCAATTTGATGAATTTTTCCAATACGAACTGCAAACAATTGTTTCTGTTTACGTAAGATTTTTTGTTATTGCAAAAACAAGAAAAGATTGTAATTATAGCTACATATGTTGATTGTTTATTGTTCTTCTTTATGTCTTTCGTGTTGGCGTGTCTCTCTCTCTCTCTCTCACTTTCTCACTCAACTAAGTAATTTATCAACTTTTTACTTTGGCAACCTTTAAATTATGTTTACTTAGTTGTTATTTTTTCTTTTTAAATAAAATATCAATTTATTCAGTATTAGGAAAAAAAACGAATCCATGTTATGAGTTCGATGCTCTTTCAATTGATTCGTTCTTAGCGATGTTTTCAACAACGTGTGGCATTCCATTAATTTCTCTAACTAATTATAAATTATAATAATTATTTCAGCTTGATTAGATTTCATTGTGGCGACGCAGGTGATGTGAAGACCCTGAAGGCGCTGATTTTTAGGATGATTAACTGTGGCGTGTCCTTGAAAATAGCGGGAGTAACGAATGAGAAGTTTTTCCCCTCCTTCCCTGAAAACGATTTCGTTTAGTCGTCTAATCTTCTTTGTTGAGGCAGAGAGCATTATTTATATGTTAGTATTTGTTTTTAATATGCATTTTAATCTATTCATTTATTTATATACGAGTAGATATTTAATTTTCATTAATTTTCTTAAATTAAAATTACGACTTGAAGAATAATTGTTTTTGAAATAATCCTTTTATTAAATTAAGCCAAATTAAACAATATTCAATGAGATGTTATTGTTGGTGTTAAATAATAATATTAATTATTTTTCTGTTTAAAATTACTAGATATCGATTAAGATCTGTTTTATTTTTTTTTATTATTATAGTATTATGTGTAGGAATACTAAAATAGAATTACTTAATAATCTGATATTCATGAATGATTAATAGAGTCGATGATCATAATAAAAATAATTCGAATAAATGTCGGCATACTATACTTCAAAGTAATTCAAGCAGATCCTAACTACACGATAAACCGTTAGTGGTACTTATAAAAACATTATTAAATGAGATTTCTTTCCTATTTATTTAACAAAACGTTTCCATTTCGATTCATTTGATGCTAGTGAAAGCGTATCATAGGAAACGTTTAGCTTTTTGCTAATCATTCTATTGTTTTTGTTGAATTTTTGTAGAGATGGTGTTATAAAAGTCACGTTTTTATTATAGATGGGTACAAAATGGTCACAGTGATGAATTCATTGAATTGAATGCTAATCGGGTTAAAAGCGGAATGATTACGGGTTTTGTACTCTTAGTGAGTAATCGATCTTTCAGTAATTGCTTTCAGTAATTATGTATTTTCTGCATCCACTAAATCGAAAAATGATAGAATGATAAACAATTTAATTATTCAATTTGAAACTTTATTTTCTATATAAAATAATATGAAACAGTTTTTTATCAGTCTACACTTGATATTTGAGGTAAAATATTTAGATTATTTGAATGTATGCATACAAACATATATATTTTACATGTTGTAGATGTATTATCTTCGCATTGATTCAGTATCATCCGCATCATCATAAATACTTTGATATCTACAGAGCATGTTTATGATGACTAATAAAAAAGCATCCAAGAGGAAGAACACTCTAAACAAATGCGGAACTCATTCGTATCTGGCACTCTTTTCATGCGTTTTTGGTACCCGAATTCATTATTTGTCATTTCAATGGTTTCGTCAGTCAGTCAGTCAAACAATAAATACTTTACTGAAATGTTGCCTCGTTAAACATTAATTCGAATTGGATACGAAGGCGAATGTCACTTTAAATGACGTATTGTACTTGTACGAATCCAATGAAGATGCTCTGAAGATTTTGAAAAAAATCATAAAACCGAAAAAATCTTAAAACTGAAGCCGTTGTTCGATTTTGCTTGCGGTGAGCTTTTAATCACTTGACCTCAACATATTAATAACTTTTGTAACATTTTAAGCATTTTTCTGTTTTTCTCTCAAATACTTTTGTTTGCTACTTGATCGAGGTTGTGTTTTTTATTAATTTTGTTACTTAGTGGTTATTTTGTTTTAAGAAGAATAAAGTTAAATTAGTTTTGAAAAATAAGTAGCAAGCAGTGTTGGTTGAAGAAGAGAAGGTATGAAGAGGTGCTGATTGATGAAGAGAGTCGACCTCGTTTGCAGTTGATGATTGACAACCGCTTTTAGCTACCTACACATTAAAACATACTTCTTTATGTCCATGCGCGCTTCGTGTTGCTTCTGTTTGCGACACGATTACGATTATGATCATGCTCAGAGCTGAACAAATAGACTATTAAAAAAATACAATAGAGTATTTAGTAAAGTTTTGGGAAAAAATATTTCGTAAAGTTTCGGGAGAAACTTAAAGTTTCATGTCCTGTTTTTATTCTTCATGGCTTTACTTTTAACAATTGAGTTTTTAATAATGTGCCACCGGAAACTGTTGAATTTTTCACTAACATCGAAGCAGTTCGCCGAGTGTCTCCGAGTTCGAATTCGAATTTAAGTCTAGATGTTTGCAAATCATCGTGCAACCTTTTAATTTAATCTTCAATTCCAATCAATCTTTTGGAAGCTGTCGTCTTCTTAGCCTCTTTGAGCATTATTTAAAGTTGTGGCTATCTTCTTGCCTGTGTTGATGACGATAAACAAGAAACTTCTTCGATCTCCATAAAATTCTTAAGATTGCAGCAATTTTTCATACTTAAAATAATTGAATGTTAATACTTAAAAATATAAAAATTGATAATGATCGACAGAATTATATATTTATAAAATACATTGTCAAGTATCAATACCATTTGTAAGAATTAATGCCATACAAGTAATAACGAGTTTGTTGATATATCAATTAAGCGAAAAGTTCATCTAATAATCTAAAAATACACAAGTCCAATGAAGCAAACAAACATTTTTACAAGTTTAATAAACCTATAAATTGAAAACCGAATCTGTTTTGAGTTTAATTTTTAGTTATTGCGAAATGTTTTAATCTAAAACAAATGTCCGTGTTTTTTCTAAAGCACTAAAAAACAGCTCCATATCAAATGTCAAAAATAATAAAATAGAATGAAAAAAATAAAAGCCGCTGTTGTGCGTTCGTAACAACATGTTTTCAAGAATTTTAAAGCAAGTCATCTTCAACAAGCACACTCGCGTTGATCGTCTTCGTTGTTAGCGTCGCGAGGAAGGGGAGGAAGTATGGGCAAAGAACTACGAACTCCAAGGTGGCAAAACGGTAAAAAACCGCTTGTGTAAACGCGGCTTAAATGCAATGCATGCATTCCATGTAGACAAATTTTTCAACGTTCATCGATATGCGGAACGAGATAAATTATCTGGCTCTAAAATTACTTTATTAGATGCTGGCTGTTCGAATTCTGTACGGTGTCAGGATGGGAGAGGAGAGAGGAGACAGGTTCTGCGACTCTACGAATGTTAAACGTTTTTTCTGCTGATGTTGAGCTGCTGACAACTAGTTAAATTCGCGGCAGCTTGTATCCTCTGCGACTGTGGAAAATTCGAATGGGTCTGGCAACGACGAGCATAGCAAGAAATGTGTAGAAGTAAAGATTAGACGCACTTAAAAAGCGCATAGAAACCGAAAACTTGCCGACTGCATTGAAGTATTTAGTATATTTTCCTTAAAATTTTCCTTAAATTGTTCCTTTGTTGTTGGTTAACACTACTTGTAGTAATATATCGAATTAATAAAATCCAAACAAATTGGCGTGCATTTCGTGTAGTTCATTCAAATATATAATATATAGCAGAGTATTTAAAGGAGTGCTAAGGAAAACCTAGCAAAAAAGGCAAAGTTGAGGTCAAACTACTGGCTTCCTTGCAAATACCGGCGTCGGATACCGCACCGCATATCGCACCGTAGCGATGTGACTTCGCCTATAATATTTATAAATCCTTTTGTTTTTCTATTCGTACCTGGGATGCCTGGAATTTCCATTTCTTCAGTTTTATCCGGATGTAAATAAAACTGGTTTATTTTTTAAAAGTTCTTTCTTTTGATTTTTTGGGTTTTTACTTTTTATTTACTATCTGATTCGTATCTCAGGGAGAGTTTTAGAAGAACATCCTCATTTTGGTTTTCCAATTTTTGGCTTTTATTAAATTGTTAATAAAAAGCATGTATTGCGTAAAATTGGGGATGTTGTTGTTGTTTCACATCTGGTATACTTGCAAAAGGTTGTATTAAATGTCGTATACAATTAAATTTGCACATGTAAATTCAATGAACAGATAGCAACCCGTAATTTTTATCTGAGAGAGTGAGTGAGGCACTAAAAACGCCTCTTTTCCATTGTTACCAACGTTATTATTATCGACTAAATATAGAAAAAGAAGCTGCGTGACTTGATTTTGCGAAAAAAACTATTATTTCTTATAACGCGTGACTTGAACGCGGCAACAAAGCTTCTTTGCATTAAAAGCTTCTTTTGTGCGATGATCAGAGACTGATGGACGGATAGATTGATGGACGGATGAAAGAATAGAATGATGGACAGTCATCGAGATTCCTCCGATGGATAAACGTATGGAACAGATAGTTGAACAAACAGACAGACAGAAAGTTACCCACACAGCCAGACATGCAATTAGACAAACAGACAGATAGACGGATAGTCAACGTCAGACAGACAGACAGACGTTCAGAGAGGCAAGTAAAATCCTTTCATGTGTCACATTTTTGCTCGTTGTCTATGGATAAATTCTATTCTTTGATTTGCTTACTATTTGTCTATTCTGTCTGCTCATCTGTCTGTCCTTCTGTCTGTCTGTCAGCTTTCTGTATGTCTTACGGCTTGTCTGTTACTTCAACCGATTCTCATTCATTTTTGTTTCTACTTCGTCTTGCACATTGTTTTTAATTCATACTCCTTTTGTGATGCTTTTGAATTTTTGTTGTTGTAGGTTTTTCCACTCTGCATGATGCTCCATTAAATTTGATGCCACAATAGATCAAGATTAATAGATAAATTTTGGACTCAGAAGTTTTTTGCTGCTTGAGGACTTGAGTAGTTTTTGCGTAGATCGGAGGGGAGCAGAAAGAGTGACCCATAACAAGGGCAGAGAGGAGTAGCAGGGGAAAACGCCTTCTAAATTAAAACTTGAAGCCGGATGCCATCTCAGCGGGTATCCAACGCTTTAAGCTTTTGTTTTACTCTTACTTTTTTTTACTAAAGAGATTTTTATTACTAAAGTTGGTCAAAATTTAGTTAACAGGAATTTAAAGAGTCACACACACGCACACACACACACCGACACATTCAAAGTCAACTGCAAATTTCGAAATTTCGAAACGAATTTTTATTACCGCTTCGTTAGCGGTTTCTCGCTGTTGTTGTTGTTGCTTGCTGTGTGAGTACTTTGAAGCTCACGATTTTTTTAAAAGTTAGCACTTCGTTTACATAAAACTGGTTAAGTTAAGACTTAAATTAAATCAATTATAATTTTATGACCCAAATACTTGCCTTTTGTTGCTACAGATGGCTTAATCATAATAAAGCTAATTAAGGTAACCAAGTGCGAATGAAGGCAGTCCAACGAAAGAGAGAAAAAATCGATTCACAAGATCATAAAAGATTTCTATGTTTAAAATAATTATTTGTAAAATGCTGTAAATTTTAATCCAGCTTGTATTCAATACAATTCAGCTTGTATTCAGTTCAATTCAGCTTGTAATCAATACAGCTTCAATACAGATTTAACTCAATTAAATTTAGCTTGCATTCAGTTCAACTTGTATTCAATACAGCTTCAATATAAATAGTATTCAGTTCAATTCAGCTTGTATTCAGTCCAATTCAGCTTGCATTCGGTTCACTTCATCTTGCATTCAATTCAGTTTAACTCAATCTCTATCAAAGAATCTTAATCTTTAACTGAATTCAGCTAGCATTTAGTTAAACACAATACAAGAGATAAATACTTAAAGATGTGGCTTCCTCAGTTGAGTTCAGGTGCTATTCAGCTCAATCACCGCCCAACTGAGCGTAAGTCAGCCAAATCCTTAGTTCAATCCAGCAGGTATTCGGTCAATTAATTTGGTATTCAGCTCAATTTAGCAATCTCCGCTCGTAGCCACAAATGTCGCGCGTTGTTCTTTAAACGTGTTCGGTGATTTTAAGTGTAGGATCATGAAATTCAAGTGGATCGTAAATTAAACTTAACCAATTAAGACAACAAGCAAGAACAACTACAACAAAAAGCACCTCAGCAAGACAAGCAATTAATTTGGTCAAGTGGAAACGAAGTTGAAAAAAGCTCTCTGTCAGGTCACTTTTATTGGCAACATGGAAACATGGACCCGAGAAACGACCCGAGGAGGCAGGGCTGATGCGGGTGACGTGTGCGATGTTAATCACTTTAAAAAGGTCAGCGTCGGGATTCTTCTTCTCCACCAGTATTGTCACCTGCATCGTCTTCTGGTGTGAAATGTATAACAGCCACAATACTGAGAGTATTTAAAAATAAATGTGATCTTTTTTAGCAAAAAGGGTTTGTTTAACTGTGTTGTTGTTTGTCTTTTGATCGTCAGCTTGTCTGACTTGTCTGTCTGTCCGTCCGTTCCGTTTATACTATAGACTCTAAAGTAACCTGTGGCTTTTTAGTCTCTTGTAGTTTATTTTTAGGTGGAAATTGTGAAGGTCGAATGCCGAAGTGCTGCCACCGAATACGTTGGTAGTAAAACGGGGAGGGGGGGAGGGGATCGGTATGTTTAAACCCCTTCCATCGCCAACCAACCGCGTCCCCCTCTCAAAAATAATCCACTGTGGTTGGTGTTTTATGATGCTTGACTCTTATAATCTTCTTGGCCCGCCTCATCATCGCGAACCGCTTCATCATCATCATATTATCGACATCGTCTTCATCGTCTAATTGAAATATTTTTGCGCATGCGGCCCAGTTGATTGTTGAGGGGCCGCAGATAACAGCAACAACAGCACACCCCAACATGAGATGTTGTTGCTGCGAATTGTTGTTGACACGGTCGATGTTCATGTCATCGTCGTGGACAATGTCACTGCTGACCTGATGCTGTTGCTGTTGTTGTTGTTCTTGTTGCTGCATTCGTTGTCGCTACAATCTGAAGAGGCGCAAACAAATTAAAAACAATTTTTGTAAATTAATTTTCCATTTTGAAATGTGTCGTTGCTGTTGCGTTGTAGTAGTTCTTGTTATTGTTGTTGTTCTTCTTCTTCTTGGTGTTGTTCGCTCTCGTCTTATGTCAATAAAAGTGGAATCAATGTTTAAACTATGCTGGAGTCGTCGAAAAGCGGCTTTAGAGTATCGAAAAGTTTTTGGTTTTTTTTTTGTTTTGTGTTTTAATTATCGTCTTCATGAATCTATTACGAAATTCTTTGGAGCATATTTTTGTTTTGGATTTTTACGATTTTCGTTGGATTTTTTTATTATTATTTGGTTTTTCTTAGTTGCCCTTATTTTTAGTTACTTCTAGTTTCAGTGAAATTTTGCACTTTTTAATGATCTCATTTAAATCCCATTAAAAGTGGATTGAAAGCTCTTCACTCCGAGCTCAGTTCAGATCTTAGTTGATCGTGAATCCATGGCCGTCTCCGCAAAACATTTCTTCACTTTGTTCCATTTAAAGTAACAGTGTTTAAATGCTTCTTCTTATTACCACTCCTCCTCCTCCTCCTCTTTTGCATAATCGAGAGAAATAACATGCTGATGATGAACTTTTTTTCCCTGTTTTTTAAGGTAAGCCTTTTAACCTTAATAAATTATTTGGAAACCTCATAAAATTATTTTCATTACGCAAAAGAATTAACATCAAACGTAATGAATGCGTAAGCGAAAAATCACTTGAATTCACTTTCGGTGAATTAATAAGATAAAAAAAATATTGTATAAAAAATCATATAGAAAAGAAAAACAAGAGCAAAATTTAGGGTGGAATTGTATGAATCTTATTTTAGTTTCTATTTAATTAATTAATTCATTATATTATCAAATTTATTATAATATTATTAAGAAAAAATCTTTTATTAAACAATTTTTCATTTTGTAAAATAACAGCAAAAATAATACCCATATTTTTCATGCTATTTAATTATGTTGTACAAAAACCACTAACAAATCACACATCGCTTTTTTGTTGTTATAAAGAACTGTTTAAAATAATAACGTGTGTCAGTACCGTATGATTATCTGACTTCCTTTGTCTACTATTTTATATTTTCATTATTTTGTATTTCCATATTTCATTAATATTTGATAAATCAGCAAATGTACATAAAAAGCAATAGCATTTGCTTGTGTTCACGAGGAATGACATGTTGACCGCAAACAGATCTTTGAAATGTCGCTCCATCAGCTGAGAGAATGCATGATAAATGATGCTACATTTTTCATGGGTACTTTAAAAGGTGGCCACAGAATATTCGCACATACATACGTTTCGTCATTTGTTGCGACACACTTGCAGTTACAATGCAGTTGTTATGCAGTCGGCTGTGCAGTTAATGTTTTCATTTATATTGTAGAAGCACAGAAAACGGAATAATCCAAGTATTGTACATAGGAAAGCATAAAAGAACTACAATATTTGAATTAATAGTTACTAAAGAGACTACAAATGCTAATAAAGAAATAGAATAACAATAAGTAAAGAAATATGGACCGTATATTGGAGATAAGCAATAATATGAGAAGCATAATTAATATAAGAAAGCAAGCGAGAGTATTGGAGAGAGATACAAGCATTATGGGAACGTAAGACAAGCGACTTGGTGCAAGAAAGCTGTAGCATGGCACGTTGAGACTTGGATTCCTCGCCGATCTGCAGAAATTGTGTTTGACAAATAGAAGAAGTTATGGAGAAGTTTAGGAGAAGGAGATGTTTTCGTATAAGTTAGACTGAAAAGAAAGAAACCATTAACCTCCAGCCTTTGAGTAATTAAACAGACTACACCCCATCCCGTATCTTTGCTTGATACGCTCTTTCGTGTGTTCTATTTTTAGCACTCTCAAGAGATTAGCAACAATTAGCGCTCAGTGCTGAATAATAAAGTGAGAATTAATCTAAAAGTCAGCTTTACACTTCAGTTAAATGAAAGCAGTTAACATAAAAGTCAGGCATTTTGTCTCAATGACTCAATGACTCAACTATTCCGAATCCGGGTCGAAATGGATGGATTTCCCCAATTTTAGTTTTTGATATTTGTTGGTATTATTTATATATATCCATATGTATGTAAGTATGTGGATACAATAAATGAGATTATTTATTTTGTCCAGTTTTTAATGTATTTTCATTTTTCTCAACTATAAAAACTAAAAAAAACCTAATGAAAAAAGCGTTTAATACTTAAGAAGAAGATGTGAACTCGGTTGAGTGTTTAAAATAAGAAGAAGAGAAGGAATCATATATAAATTTATGACTGTCTAAAATATGCTCTTTACTACTTTTTTACTAAAGTCATCGTTATCCGCGTCATCATCCAGTTCATAAAAATCTGAATATATTTTTTCTGTTTTACTATCGGGCAGCTTTAACAAAAAAAAAACCAAAAAATTTCTCTGTTTTTCGATTCGAGTTTTAGTCTTTATCTTTATTGAGCGAGCAAAAACCTGAGTCTCCTATCTGATCCATCTATTTGAAGAATGAATGTCAAGTGATCAAATTTCTGACGAATTTGGCGACGGATGTGGGAGGGAAATGGAGCGATTATGATCTGTTGTTATACTCAAATCTAGGATGGAATTTCAATGATAAGATTAGTTCTTGAATAAAGCGCTCAGATCTGTTGTTGATTTAGACGTTTTATTTTTTCCTACGATAATTTTTTAGAACTGTTTTACCCACGGTTCATGTATTAAGAAATTAAACTCAGGTATATTTTTGGAACTCTTCGGATTCTGATCCCTGAACATTTAGAGCTTTGATATCTGGTTTCTTTTCAATCAATGGTTATATTATATAGAAATATCCTTGTGTTGTGATGCCAAGAGTCGTCTGAATCGAACCTTAAAAAGATTGTTTCATTTACAATTCTTATCTCCTGCTCTCATGTAGGTCAAAAGGTGAGCCGTCGCTTCGTAAATCGAACGCAAGATGCCAATAAATATGTTCAAAGAACTTTAAAGTTTATTGACATGAAATGACATGTTGACCGCAAACACATCTTTTAAATGTCCCTCCATCAGCTGGGAGAGTGCAAGAGAATACATGATAAATGATGATAAGTTTTTCATGGGTACTTCAGAAGGTGGTGGCCAGAGAAGAGGCCAGGGCTACGTGAGCGCGCCCCGCTCAAGTCCACCCATCGCGGGCAACTCTTGTCTCCCCTTCTCTTTGCGAGTAATCAAATAAATTGTCATCTAATTTGTGCGAGAATAAATAAATTCCTGTTATTTTATTTTTGACTCTGTTGCTGTTGCCACTTTTTGTTGACTGGTGGCCATAAATTGTGCTTCGTTCCTAATTGATGTGATTCTAATGAGAAACGACGTTGCGCCGTTGCGAAAATGGCAGTGGATTAGAGAAGTATTTATAGTTAATAGATGAATGTATTAAGTTAATGTTTTGGTGGAAGTTATTATTATTTTTTTGTCTTTTGGTTGCCTTATAATTCATTATGCTGGTGTTATTAATGAGATGCGCTTCAGTTGTTGCTGTTGGATTAGTATTTTGGAATTTGAAGAGATATAACGGTATATGAAACGGCCTTGAGTAACGAGTAAGCTACATTATTATTTAATAAATGATTTAACCAACATCAACTTCATTGACGGTTAAAAACGGAACGCTTTATATCGTTAATAAAGAGAGTTCACCTTAAGAAGCAACGAGTAAATTGCACTTGCACTCGTTTGTGTTGTTGGTTGGATTTTATATTACGAGTGCGTACGAAGGAAAAACACGACGGCGCGATGTACTTAAGCAGCTCGGCATAGCAGTTGTTTTTGCTACAGGTACTTTGTTGTTGTTTGCCTGCGAATGTTTTCATCCTCAATTTACCTTTAAACTTCCACAGCTTTTGCACTTGTATGATCGTTAGATTCTTCGTACGTTTTTACGTAACATTCATTAAGGGAAGTACCACGATTTCCATGCAGTCGGTAAGCAGTCCCGATGCGGTCGTAATGCAGTCATAATTCAATTGGCAGCATCAAAAAGAAAAAGCTTAACGATCGTATGTCATCACATTAAAATATCAAGAAAGAATTCGAAAATATGCTTGCATTTGTTTTATTTTGCCTAACTATGAGTTTGTTAATTACCGTGAATTAATCAACTTATTTTCGCAACAAATCTTTTCAATTTTCAGGTTTCAAATTTATTAAATTTAATGACTACTTTAAGTGTGTTAAATGTGGTTACGGTTTGTGGCCACAGATTTATTAGTACATTTTAAGAATGTTTAATGCACTTTTTGATTGATTTCTATATAACTATAATATCACACTAAAGCTATAATAACACACTAACAACAATCACATCAACAAAGCATCGCTGTTGACGTGCCCAGAATTAGAATCTCTCGAAGCCTCGTAATCCTGATGAGGCTCACTTTCAATCACAGGCGGCTTCATTGTGTTGCCGGCCTACTTTTTGAATAAATGCGTCCGAACCTTGAAATTCCATCACTTTAGCAATGAGAGATAACAATAAACTTAAGCGAGAGAGATAGAGAGAGCGGAGGAGGGAAAAAACACAGAGTAATCGCCCCTCTGATCAGATGATCGACGTGAAAATCTTGGATTTCGGCCAAGAGTTAAAAAACTTGGCGCTTGAAGTTTTTCTGTGTATTTGAATAGCGTTGAACTGACAGCTGACAATTGACATTGACAGCAATTGAATTAAATGACAGCATCGAACATCGTCGAAGAACGTCACCAACATTTTAATAAACTGTTGTTAATTTCACGAGTCAAGAAGAGTTAATACATATAATATTCCAATAGATTATTCAAAGATAGTAGATAATAATTAACATATTAGATTATTAAACGCCAGATTTAAGTAAATGATTAAATATTATTTTTGAACTAATACTTAAACATAACAAAGCGATGAAAGAAAATCATCGGAATTCGAAAATTCATCGAAGAATATTCATAATTAATTTAATGAGATCTACTTAAGCATCAATTAAAGTTTGAAGATGTTCAGGCGCCTCGAGTCGACCCGGCCCTGAATTGTTGTTGGCTGTTCTGTTCGTCTTTTGTTGTTGTTGCTTCAAATGTAATGCAGCCGCAACCCTGATTTAATTTGACGCACATTAAAAACGAATTAAAATGCTTTCATGGGGAACAAATCAAAAATCACCCGAAATATTAAAAAAGAATTTATTAATTTTTTTAAAATTCTAATTTGGCTGGAATTGATACTGCGTGGCTTAAGGGCATTGTTGCTAATGCTGTTGTTGTTCTTGCCGTTGTAATTGACTATTATTAACAATGCTACTGCTGCTGTTGTTGTTGTTGTTGCTTGTGCTTTAACCTCATCATTATTCAACGCATTCGTCGCAATTGAGTCTTAAGTCGTCTGTTCATCCGTGTGTCAGTCTGTCCGACTACCAGTCTGTCCGTGGAACCTTCTGCCGGTCTCACCACTTGTATTCCTGTCCGTCCAGCCGCTTGTCCGCTGCATTTGCTCTGTGTTGTTCACATTTCTGAGCAATCAACATAATTGTGCAAAAATTTGAGCCAACAACAACAACAACAACAACAACAACAACGAGAAAACGTCATCAAATTAAAGTAGAAAAAGAGAAACAATACAAAAAGATAAAAAATCACAACAACAACAACAACAACTAAGCGCCGCTTTTGAAATGCATACGAATTTCGTTAACGAGTTCAAGTGTTATTATTATTGTTGTTGCTGGTGTTGCTTTTGTTGTTATCGCTGCCAAATCTGCGGTGTTGTTGCATTCGTTGTTATTCTCTTCACCGTTCTTCCGTCTTCTTCTTCTCTTAACTTAAAATTATTTTAGTTGTATTTTCACTTTGATCCTTATTTTTATTATTTTATTTTATTTTCTTTCGGTTTTCATTTTATTTTTATAGCAATCATAAACCCGATGAAGAAACATTATAAAAAATCTTCATTAAAACTTGTCGTCATTCATTCATTCATTCAATTGATTCATTGAAAAGGCATTAAAAGCCTTTTTTGCCCAAGGAAATGCATCGGCATCGCTTGTTGAACGCTTACTCGGTAATGGAGTACATTTTTGATCATTTGTGACGTCGCGACGAAGTATGAAACTAGAAATTAAATTAAATTAAAGTAAATTAAATTGAAATGTTCACAATTTATAATCTCTTGAAGATCATTGAACAGATTTCATTTAATGTCATTATTATTTCTTTCCTCCTTCTCTCCTTCCGTCCTTGCTTCCTATTTTCTTTTCCCTGCTGTTCTTCTTTACACTTTTCCACACTCATTAAAAATGAGTTGCGTGCGTTTTCCTTTTTTTGCTTGTTAACACTTAATTAATGCATTTTAATTCATTAAAGAAATTACTTAAAAAACTAAATGAATCTGATTGTAGCTAAGATACGAATTAAGATTTCTTTGGGTTTAGTAGAATTTTACTATATTTTATTTTACTTTACTTTGTTTCATTTTATTTAATTTAATTTTATTTTACTTTATTTTACTTTATTTTGTTTTATTTTATTTTACTTTATTTTGTTTTATTGCATTTTATTATGTTTATTAGTTATGTTATTTTATTTTATTTTACTTTATTTGGTTATACTTTATTTTATACCTTTATTTTATTTTATTTGGTTATATTTATACCTACCCGGTCGGAAAACAAACACAATTTAAACATACTTTATTTTATTTATTTCATTTTATTTTATTTTATTTTATTATTTTTGTTTTTTATTATTATATTATTTTATTTTATTTTGCTTTATTTAAGTCCTAAATTAATATAATCGATTAAATAGGAATGAATTGTAGTAATTTTAATTGGAGTGAATTTAATTATTTGAATAACCATAATATTTAATCATTCATTCTTAGGTTATAAAACATTAAGGAAATATCAGCGAATGCTTTTAATAATATTCGGTTGTTAAATTAATGAATCTAACCTCGGTTTGAGCTCGAAGTCCGCTAGTGAAGTCGAAACACCAGTAAGATTAATGATTCAGTTAAGTACCCGATGGATTGCTTATCGATTTGTCTCATAAATTAAGCACCGGAAGCCGCCTCGTTTCCGGCGCTCTTGATGTACAAAAGTAGGTCAGGTAAATAAAATCTTAGGATTTAATTATTTCGTTACTCAATTAGTGTAGATTTAGTCGGGTAGCTGGTTAATCTTGAGAGAGCGGATCGGAGCATTTAAAAGCCTTAAGGAGTTTACTCGTTGATGACTAAATAAACAAATAAATACATTTGTTCAGCGCTTTCTTCTCCGGACCCGGGAATCGGACCCCGTGAGCCCCAGCCTGCTGCAGCTCTCAACGCGGCTAATTTATGTGCCTCGAAAAATATTATAAATTTAAATCACTTAAAACGAAACTAAACGCCAAAAAAGCGATTTAATTTAAACCGGAATCGCAATCAATTGGAATTCGTGACATTCAAAATTGATGACAGTCGGACTCAACGGATCCAACGGATGCACTCAGCGCAGCTCTCCGCGGAAGAGGGCCAACTTTTACGAGTGAGCAGATCAAAACAACAACAACAACAACAGCAGCAAATGAACAAAGACGACAAACTTCAAGTGGAGCCCGTCATCGGCATCGGCATCGTGATCATGAGTGTGAGCATCATTGGCAGCGGCTCGGCATCATTGGCCTCACCTTCGGCATCAAAACCCTGCTCGTCAGTGGTAACCAGAGAGCCATAAATTTTGGCGCACTTTAAGAAACATTTTAATTTAACAAAATACGCATTCAGCCGATACACGGTTCGCAATTGCATTTACGTACGTATCTATACGATGCAAAGTTATTGTAATGAGAATTTCTTGTCTTCGGTGGGGCTCAAATGGTTCGGCTGGTCGGTTGGTTGGCTCTTCTTTTGGGCCTCATAAATCGGAGCCAATTTGAATGGAATCGCCGTATTCAATGGTTACTATGGCCGCATTCCGGATCAATACAGTACAACAACAGCGAATCATCAGCACCCTCCGGTCGCAATAATAATAACAACAACAACAGCAACTGTAATTAAATGGAGCACTGATTGGGAAGCGATGTGGACCGTCGACCTGATCGCTGATTGAAATGCGATCACGATTTTCCATGAACAGCAGCAACAAACACAACAACAACAGCCACAACACTCAATCGTCTGGAACCTCGTCGTCGTCGCCATCGACGCCAGCCACACTACAGATTGAATGAATGCCATCCATTGAATTGGGTGTTGAAAGTTAATGCGTTGTTAATAAGACGAGAAAAACGAGCCAAACTCATAAATTAATTTTATTAGGCATTTCTTTGGGATCTCCGAATTCTGTGATTACCGAATTGATGAAGAAATTATCTGCGGAGAGGAGGGAGAGGTCGATGAGGAGGGATACAGGATAGAAACTGCTTATATTGCAATCGAGGTCGCTTTACGCACGCACATACAGAGACAGCGATACATATACTAGAAAGAGGAACAAACCCAGGGATGCAGACACATACAGATAGAGTTGTGTGAAACGGTTTTCAATATTCTATAGATTGCTAAGTTTATAAATACTTTTGGCTTAATTAAAATAATAATATTCAATTTAATTAAATAAACTAGATACAAAAAACTCATCGCTCTCATGAATGTATTGCGATTATTTAATTTATTTACATGTGTATGTAGTTAACTCTCCTATCGCCATGATCTAGTTCCAGCAGTTAAGGAAAGTGCTGTGTTCGGCCTGGCCGAAGCTCATATACCCTACATCGGCATGAAATGTATGGCACATGGAAAAGTGGGCGGGCCACACCCTTTTCTTGGGAGCAGTTAGTTATTAGAAACTTCCTTATTAGTTGGAAACTTCCCTCAGGCATTACAAAGAGGTTTTCCCTATGCAATACCAAACTGATCTACATACATAAATCAATACGTTTTCGCTCATTCGCGATTTCATCGGACAGACATCCAGAGAAGCAGATAGACATACAGATTGAAGGACAGGGCTTAGGGGTCACATATCAAGAACACCATATACTTGATTTATACTATATACAAAGCCGAACAGCAGGACAAACTTAATATACCTCACCTCTGTATACCGAATATATCTATATACATACATACATATGTAATATACCTCTTTCACCTTCGGGTGTAGGGTATAAAAAAGGTTTAATCATCTCTACTCTAGAATGATCAGCATTGACTAATACACAACAACACTGTAAACCACTAGAATAACTGATACAACGACATTCAAAGTTTAGTGAGGCTGAAAAAAACCGGTGCAAAGCTCCGAGTGTAGCAGCGACCAAACTTCAGCTGATTCGATTTTACGAGTCGTCGTACTTCTTCGTACCCAACCTCAGACAGGGTTTCATGTTCTAGATGTGTGCTTGTAATGCTGGTGCTGGTGATGGCGGGGGCTCAGAAGACATCAAAACTGAGGCTATTTTAAGAGCTATTTTTCATAGCTGTTTATTGAAAGATTCAAGCTGCTGTTTGCCACGATCTCGAAATGGTACACAAGAGCGAAGCCACGCATTCCTGCACTACGCATTCCTGCGTAGACCCAAAGACCTGTCCGTCGACGAACCAGAGACACATGCAGACAACACCAATAACACCAACAAGCAAAGATGACCTTCATCTCCGGTACGCGCGACATTGGTTCTTTTTTTATGGTTTGCGGTAAGAATGACAAACCGCCGCCGGTGGTGAAGGTCGTTTCTTTTCAAAGAACAAGCATCTCTAGAAGCAGCATGGAAAAACCCCAACCGATATCCACGGAATTCTAGCAGCCCCTCCACACTGCTAATCTTCCTCTTGTCGTCTGTGGTTCTCCTCTGATTCTCATCATCTACAATTCATCAGTCTTCGCTATTGACTCTTCACCCTTCTCTTGTTCTTTCTTTCTCTTTCTCTTTTTTGCAGTTCCAGTTTTTAATCTAAATTTCTGGCGCAACGGAATGCAGTTCGTCGTGTTGCCTTTTTTAATCTGCTACAATTAATTCGCGAATCAGAAGCGAAATCTATCCAGCTTCGATTCGACTCAGTTTTTCAGAGTGAATCTTTTCTCTGCGATTATTGAAAGTATCCAGAACACAGAGCATATAGATATTTAGAATATAGAATGCATAGTATAAAGTATAATATATAAAATATTTAAGGCTTGCTTTTCGAGTTCGTGAAAGATCGTGAAAAGAAGAAATGTTCCATTCTAATTTTTTCCCTCAGTCACTTTTATTGAAATCACTCAAATAATCTGTGAAATCAAATCGAATCTTTTTTGAATTTTTGTTATATTTAGAGACATTCTAAGAAATGACGATTTCGAAAGTCTTCTTTATGTGTGTGTCATTTACATTAAAATACAATCATAAAATAAAAGAAACAAACGAATATTTCTATTGATCTTAAAAAACCAAAACAAAAAATAAATAAATGTATTATAAATTTATATACTTATATAATAAAAAAATAAATAAAATTAGGTCACTATTAAATACATAAATTAAGGAAAGAAAACAAAAATGTGACCTTGCCGATTGGATGCCACGGGTTTATCAGGGGCGTTGCCACACTTTTCTTTGAGTATACCATTATAACGACTTCTGTGCCAACATCGACGAACCAAAGAAGTGATGATTTTTCTTTCTAATGTAGTTATTTTTTGTATTATTAGTAGTGTTTGTGTGTTGTTGTTATTTATTACGATATACTCGTGATACCCGTAATAATTGTAATATTGTTTTTGTAATTTTACATAACTGGTTTGCATTAATTTGTTTAAATTAATTTGCATCATTTTTTTAAATTCAATTATTTATTAGGATCAGTGTTTATTATGCGAGCATATTTATTTATAGATATTCATATTTTAAACATATATAATACAAATATAAAATACTATACAATATTCCAAAGTATAAGATGCAATATTCAAAAATATAATATGCAATATTGCCTTTTATATTTATTTATAAAATATATCTATAAATAAATGTGTATATGTCTATAAAAAAATGTAACAATATCTGCTTTCTGGTTTTTAAATCTTTTCTAGTGTGCATTTTTTAGTGAACTATTCATTTCTTCTCCTTTTTATTTTAATGAATACAAGACAACTTTGATTTATTTGATTTCCACAGACAAAAAGACAGATGGACAGAGAGAGAGCAAGACAGAGAGATATAGAGGGAGAGGGAGAAAGAAACATAAAGAAAGAGTGACTGGGATTCGATTTTGAGAGGAACTTAAAAAATCATCTATATTTTAGATAAATTTATATTGTTTAAAGTTCTAAGTTATGCATAAAAATGTTATATATAGAATAATGTATATAATTTTTTTATTTATAATTTTAAAAACAATTTTATATTATTTATAATTTTTATATTAAATTTCCTTTTTTTAAACGTATTAAAGACAAGATTTTTTGGAGATCTATGATCTTATACGAATGATTTTATACGAAGACTGAAGGAAGTTTTTTAAAACAGCAGTATTGAAAATTGGAGTATATATGACGATAAAATAAAGTGCTTAAATATTCTGTATCATGAAATTCTTCTATAATATATAGGCGTGGTCTGTAAAATATTTGCACTATGTTCACAAAACACAATCTTCGTTGAACTGATCGGAGTGAGTTTCAAAGACAACAATTTAAGAATAATGAGCACAATCTGTCATCATCCTGTATAATGCACCTTCAAAATTAAAGATTTACGTGTAGCTGGTAAATTTTCCTTAGTAAATTCATTATCTTTACATCTAGGATCATTATTATATACTCATCCAAAGGTAGGTTTGGTCCACTCTTCGATATGCCATATAAAATATATCATGATAGTTCGAGTTTTATTGTTTTCTTCAATTCTTTGAACTGCTTCTGTCCATTTATTTTGCCTCTTTTGATATAAATTCTTTATGACATGACATCTGTCACGTATATATTGTACACCCAGTGCCAAAAAAAAGCCGCACTTGAAAAAATTGCAAATTTTCCGATTTGCAGGTAAAAAATGTTTGGAAAGGGTTTCGACTGATAAAAAATTTTCTTTTTCCCTGTTTATATTTACATTTGTCTTTTGCTATAAAATGACACACTCTGTCAACAATTGTCCATTAACATTTGAGAAATCAGATCAGGACCATCCGACGTTGTTTTTTAGAACTTTTAAATATGGTATTAAGTGAAGAAGAAAAAGGCCGTATTGTAGCACTGAGTGGAGAAACCTATTCCAATAGACAAATTTCTCAAAGAATTGGGTGTAACGAAGGCACAGTGCGACGTTTTTTAAAAAAAAATTCAAGTAACCGGAAGCATACAGAGAAAAACCGGAAGTGGTAGACGCCTAAAGAATATGGGTCTTCCAGCTCGCCGACCTGCCAAAAAGCCGGGTTTAACAGCGGTTATGAAGAACGGTTAGAATGGGCAAAAAAATGGATAGCTTCTTGCATTCTAATGGTCATTGTGCATTCACAGGTAACACAATTAAAAGAAAATCTGGGGATTATCTATGTCCTGGCTAGGAAATAGCCCAGACCTTAATATCATTGAAAATTTGTGGGGAATTATGCAGCGAAAAATTCAAGAGATGTCTCCAAAATCCATCCAGGAGTTACAAATTATTATAAAGGAAGTGTGGTACGACGAAAAAACCAAGAACCAGGTCCAAAATCTCTATGATTCAATGTCCAGAAGAGTGGAAGCTGTTTTGAAGGCCAAAGGAGGATCAACGAAATAGAGAAAAAAAAATTTAAAGAAAAAAAAAAGAGTAGACAGAAAATTCTTGAATTCGAAGAATATTTGAACATAATAAAAATAACAGAAACCGAAAAAAAAAAAAATTTTTTATTTTATTACCCTTTTTTTAAAAAAGGTAAAAAAAATTAGATCTTGGGTTTTTCCACCTCGTTAGCGGAAATCGAGCTGCCGGCCAACCCTTTTCTTTTTTCTTAAAGATTTTTTTTCAGGTAGAGGCTATAGGGATCAAATAAAAAAAAAAATAAAAACTTGCAGGTAGCTTTCTTTTTTTATTAAATTTTGCATGAGTAATGAAATGCTACTAGTGCGTCTTTTTTTTGGCACGGGGTGTGCATGCATATACGAACAAAAGAGTTAAGAAAAGTTGAAAAAGTCTTCAAGTCTTCCAATAAAAGCTTCAACGCCTCATCATCACCGTGATGAGGATTCGTGATAAAAGAATGTGAGCAATTTGATTTGGAAAAAAAACAGAAAATCTGTGAAATTTATGGAATGTTTGGACCCAAATAAACTACAAAGTTAAGCAACTCAATCCCATGATTTCAATAGGAATAAAATTAAGTTTTTATACTGAAGTTTATTCAGTCTTTATATTGAAAAATCAATGCAAAATAAAATAATGAAGTGATAAAGGAACAATAATAATAATAACAATAGGATAAAAGCAAGAAATGTGATTTAAATACTAATTTAAATAATTTTTCTAGTTTGAGACGTTTTATATTAAAATCCATTTCTGCCTCTCTCTTCATCTCTTCATCTATCTATCTCTCTCCCTCTCTGTCCTGTCTCTTTCTCCTCTCTCTCATTCTCTTGTCTAGGCATCTTCTGTGTTTATCTCTTTCATAATTTTATAGCCAGCATAAATATTTATATACATAAGTCGTATACATTAAAGTTGATGAAAGCATTATTGAAAATTCATGAAATTTTCATTGGATTTTATGTTGTGTTTTTTAAAAAAAATGTGATTTTTTAATGCAAGTGATGGCGCCGATGGATGTTTAATCGGTTGATCGCTCATAAACAATTTGATGTACAACAGAGTGTTTGACAAGCGTATTAAAAGGTTTAAATGATGTCGTCATTGTTGTTGTTGTTGCGGTTTTTTTGGTTTTTTATTTGGTTTTTTTTAAAACTCGTTCGTGGCAAGAAACTGACGGACATACAGATAGAAAGCAGGATAGACAGGTGATATGACAGCTGATAGACAATGTTTCAATAATGAACTCTTAAAGTTAGAAAAATAGACAAGAGAAGTGACCTTGGGTGAGGTTGTGGTTTTCTGTAACAACAACAACAACAACAACAATAATAATAATAATAATTACTACTAGTGTTAATACCTTTTTTCCAATAATATTTTATTTGCTGCTATAGGCACTATTTTTCTACTATGTTGTACTACGATTTTCTACTATACTATACTATTATACTAATACTATTTTTACTTTGTTTTTTTTTCCTCGTTTTACGCCGCTTACAACTTTTTTAAAAAGCATTGTGTTGTATTCATTGCTTAAGTGAGTATTGAAATCGATTTATAAGTTAATTCCCTCCCTCCTCCCGTCCACTTAACCTTTAATTGCTTTTGTAATGTATTTTTTGTGTATTGATTAATTTTAAGATAATTTATTTTAAAAATTAAGTCAATTGATTTTAACCATGAGACACCCACATAATTCTCTCTGTCTCTCTCTGTCTTGGGCACTCTCTTTCTCATTCTCTCTCTCCTCCTCTCTGTTTGTCTATCAATCATTATGTCTCCCTTCTTCTAATTGGTGCTCTCTTCTTACACTTAACTTTCAAAGAACTTAAAAAAATTATTATTACTTCATAAATCATTATTAAAATGTTAAGGTTTTGTTTTGTGCCGGTGTCGTTCGTTCTTTTGATGGATTTTGATTGATTTGCATTCTTCTGGCGGAGTTTTTAGGACGCAATCAATGAGTTGTTCTGTGTTTTTTAATTGTTTTTAACATTTTTTTGGAAATATTTTTAAACTTTACGAAGTGTTGACAAAACAATTGCTTTTTTTCCTTCGATACGAATAGATTTGGAAATGAAAAATAATTAATATTTATGCGTTCGAGGTTAGTTTTTTGAGGTTTGGTTATACTTTTGTTTATAAATCACAACTTGACGCAAATCGTGATAAAGTAAGAATCTCAAATGACATTTGAGGAGAAACAATATTTTCAATACCTGTGAAAAGTTACCGAAAAATATAAATTACCCACAAAGAAATACAAACAAAATTAGATAAAAGTCAAGAGTTAACGAAAATTTTGCATGGCTCAAGAATTGTTTTTCAGTTTTAAAATCTAGTATTACAATAATTATGCATATCAAAATCAATATTTAATATATAATTAATATTTTGAAGATATATAAGATATTATTATGTATATAATAATATATTAAATCTATATGTATATCCATAAAAATTTTTAAAGTAGCATCAAAAACTATTATACCTGTCTTGAAAATCTTGTGATTAGGATTGATATATCGCATATATCGCTATATATTTATAGCGACTTATTAAGATAATGTTATCATTTATTAATAATAGTTTCTCAGAAAGTGATCAAACGTTTCTATAAACTTTTTATGAAATTATGAAGGTTTTCTTGTATGGTTGTTCTGTGGTTTTCTCAGGGGAAACCCTAGAAAGGTGGTTATATACCATGGTTTATATAAAAACGCTTCTATCAGCGAATCTTCGAAACTGGGTTTTTTAAAATGTTATTTGTTTCTTTTGCTTTTTAGGTTTTTTAGTATTTTTTTGTGGGGTTTTATAGTTGTCTTAAAAAAGCCTCATTCTATTTTTCTCCCTATTTTTTTATTAGTTATTAATACTTTTAGAGAAATTTATTGTTTAACTTTTAAATTACTTTTAATAAACATTTCTCACAAAACATAACTAAAAATATTGAAGGAATTTCCAAGAAATTAAATACAAATAAATATTTGAAAATATTGTTCACAAAAAAAAAATCTTAGCTTTTTGACGTGGAATTCCCATGCATTAAATCAATCTATAGACTCATTCGATTATATAAAAACCGGTTTTTATTTCTTTTTAATAAAGATTATAAATAATGTTGCCCAATTTATTGAAATCTTAATTGATTAAAACTGTATTTTATTTTATTAATTAAATATTTAATTTCACGTGACCACAAAAATGCAAGACTGAAATATTATTTAATCAACTGAATTAAGCATTTATAGAAAAGTAGCTATAAAAACAAGAATCAGTCACAGAAGCAGAAGCAGAAGAAGAAGCAAGAAGACAAGAAGAAGAAGAAAGAGCGAATAGAAAATTTAGAAATCCATCAGATTGTTTTTTCCTTCATCATTAATCAGAATTATAGTAGAGTAATAACAACTAATAATAATAATAACAATAATAATTTTTATAGTTATATTTAATTTATAATATATTTTATTTTTTATTTATATATTTTATATATTTATTTATAATTATTATAATACAATAATGTGTTATTTTGCCTCTATTATTATAATCTATTCAGTTATTTAGCTATATTTTAATTCAATTAAAAAATTATATTGTTTAGTTAATTAATGATATTTCGAATTTAAATTAATTTAAGTTAATCAATAGAATCAATCATGGCCAAACAAATAACGAATTCTTTTGTTTACAGTGTTTATACTAATTTATTCTCGTTAATCATTCTAATTAATTAATGATGATGAAAAACTAGTTTCGTATTTTTCTAATATAGATATAAATAATACGAACGTATAAATACTTAATGTAGATATATGTATGTATATAATATATTAGTAATAAATATTAATAAAATATAAATTCTATTTAAAAAAGTCCTTTAAATTTCTTGAAACTAAACTACAAAAAAATGAAATTAAATTAAAACATGAAACTTTTACTTTTATTTGTTTTTTAATTACTTCTCTATTGTTTTATCGATATTTAAGTAAAGAAATTTATTTAATTTAAATTTATTTGTTTTATGCATGTTCAAATATATATTCAGTTTAGATTTCGACCTTTAAAAATGGTAACGGATCCATGTGATTAGATGTGATTCTATTCTGAGAGACAGACAGACAGATATCACAATGAATCGATTAGATAAGAGTTTATAAGATGATGATGAAGATTTAAGGAATTTCAAGACAGCTTCGATCATGAGTCACTCACATGATTTGTTGTTGCTTATGATCGAACAATCGACAGCAGAAATCGATCTGCCAGCGAATCATTTTTTGCCAGTCCAGTGTTCGGTTTCTATCGATCATATTTTTAGATCTTTGAGTTCACATTTTAGACTCATTAATATTGAACATGGAACACCTACAGATTTCGTAAAAATCAATAGCGAAATAGAATAGTTAAGAATTGACTAAGTTCAGTTAGTGACTATAAATAGCTGATCATTAATTAAATGAATCACTGTAAATAGTAGAAGCAGATATTATATAAGAACGGTTGTTTATTTTATTATTAATGAGTACAAGTTTTAAGATTTATGCCAGAGATGTACAACGGATAAATCTTAAAGGTTAAAATCGTAAAGAAGCGGATCGGAGAGAAGTTATTGAAGTTTTGATTTTTGATAAACATTTAATCGCTTTTTAGCATCAAAATAAAAAAATAAAATATGCAAAAATAACTACAGAAATAAATGTTTATTGTTTGAAGTTACATTTAAAGTTTAATTTATTAGGTTTAAAATTGTGATTTAAGTTTTATTTAAAATCTTGTTCAAAGTTTCATTCATTATTTTATATGAACTTTTGTTTATTATTTTGCTTAAAGTTTTAATTTAGTTTTCCTTATTAATAAACTGATAGCAAGGCAAACCTTTGAACGGTGATTGATTTCATACGTTTGTATTCCAAATTTAATTTTTATAATATGTTTCTTTTTCTTCCTCTAAGTTCCTTCGCCATCATCTCGATTTTCAAGAATTTCTTCTGCTTTCCTCATGTTTCTGATTCGCTCCTTGTAGTATTGTGTGTGGGTTGCTTTGATGGTTCTCAAAATATTGTACATTCATAAAAAATACGCCGAATTATGCTTTAATTTATTTAAATAGAATATAAAAACATATTTAAAACTTGAAAATATTTCCGTTTTTTAATGGCTCATTTTATTCGTCTGGTGATCGAATAATAAAATGTTTTGGATGAATGCGGTGAAATCTTGATTCTTGATTAGCTAATTTATTAGCATCTAAAACCAACGTAAAACTCGATCGAAAGCGAATTCATCACCAGAATCGAGCATAGAAAAACCTCGTGAATCACAAACGAACGAAATCCATTCGATCATAATTTGAATTTCATGAGATATCCACATTTTTTGGAATGATATTTTGTTGGCGACCTTCTCGTGACCGATATCATGGACGTGAACCCGTGAATGACGTAAATAATCACTTTCAAAATAACCAATAAATAAATAATATTATTTATTCGATTTTATTATTGTTATTGTAGTAACCAGTAATAAATAAATTATAGGAAATAATTTATTATAATAAAAAAATGAAAATTGGTATGCACAAAACATATTCAAAATTCGAATGAAATTAAATTGAAGTATGAAAACAGAAATGAAATGAATACGAAAAAAATGAAAGAGTAATAAATAAATATGAAAGAGTATTAAATAAGTATTTAATTAAATTATTATGCTATAAAATAAGTAAACAAATCATATAAACGAGTAAACGAAAATTGAAATAGTAATTAAAAAGTAAGTTAAAACTTCAAAATAATAAAAGAAAAATTAATAATTGGATGAGTAAAAAGTAGGAAAATTACAAAAATAATAAAAAATAGAAATACGGAAAGCCAACAAAAATTAAAAGAAATTAAATAGAAATTTATTCATTGAAATGTGTTTTTTATAGTAATGAAAGTCTAAAAAAAGAAATTAAGAATTAAAAAAAAATCAGAAAGAAAAGCATACAAAGTGCTTTTTTATTATATAACTGTTTTATTTAGATTTATTTTAGAGTAGGTAACATACTTTTTTTTCCTTTTTATTATTGTTCTTCTTCTTCTTGTTTAAGTCTTTGTCTTGCATTTAGGCCAATCCACGCTTAACTGTAAGTACGAGTTAATGTAATGAACACACTGAGAGAAATGAAAATGAAATTTTAAAATTAAAGCATCAAATAAAATGTAAGTGCTTTAAAATAAATAAATAAATAAAGAGATTATTAACTCAAGTACGTAATTCTTTTTATAATAATTATATAACTGTAATAATTTTTAATTTACTATATTTGTGCATATTTTTTATATTGTGTCATCTTTTTGTGTAATAAAAGTGTCTACAAAATATAAAAATCAAATATGATAAAATGTTATTTTACAATATAATTTTACATAAAATTGTTCTGTTATTAATTTATTACTATTTATTATTATATTTATTTTTTGTTATTAAAATTTTTTTTACTAAATTCACTGATTCGGTTGCGATTGATTCATTCATTTTTTATTTTAAATATTAATACTTTTACTTAATTTTTATATTTAATCTCATTTCTCACGTGAGACATCGTTTAATGGATTTGGTTTATATATTAATCCAGATTAAAAATAAAATAAATAAAAAAAATTTTAAAATAAATAAATAAATAAAGAGATTATTAACTCAAGTACGTAATTCTTTTTATAATAATTATATAACTGTAATAATTTTTAATTTACTATATTTGTGCATATTTTTTATATTGTGTCATCTTTTTGTGTAATAAAAGTGTCTACAAAATATAAAAATCAAATATGATAAAATGTTATTTTACAATATAATTTTACATAAAATTGTTCTGTTATTAATTTATTACTATTTATTATTATATTTATTTTTTGTTATTAAAATTTTTTTTACTAAATTCACTGATTCGGTTGCGATTGATTCATTCATTTTTTATTTTAAATATTAATACTTTTACTTAATTTTTATATTTAATCTCATTTCTCACGTGAGACATCGTTTAATGGATTTGGTTTATATATTAATCCAGATTAATTCCATATTGTTTTCTACGATCGATCAGTTGATCGTTCTTTCTTTTGAAAACGAAATCAAGCAAGGTTGTGAATACTTGATATTATTATTTACAGTAACTATTTTGTATATAACATTGTTTCTTATATTGTATTAAATAAAAATTCTAAATAATCAATTTACCGGTAACCGGAATCAAAAATGTTGTGACTTTGTGATTTTTGAATTGAACTCTCTTAGATTTTATGTATTGTTTTTAATCCATTTCAATAAATTGAAATATCTTACTTCGCTAGGACTGAAAAGTAATCACAGTTTTCTTGCTGTTATATTTTTTTAGTGATATTCAATTGAAAATAAATTAATATTAAATAATTCAAAGAGGAACCAGCCGATGGCCCATTCTTTATATGTTTTTCAGATTCTAATTTTTGGCTTCTTTGCAGTGTAAACAATATAAAAAAATCTATAATTTTTGTCCATTCTACTTTTATTCGAGCCTATTTGCTGAGTAGTCACTGCAATCATCGTAGTCACCGAAATGCAAGTCATCTCATGAAATCATTCAAAGGTATTTAAAGCAGCATCACGATCGCGATTCCACAGTTTTTATGCGGTAAATCTTATGCTCATGAACGCAGCCATGAATTTCTGTTTTCTATTCAGGCCTTTCAGCGTTGCCACATAAAAAAATATGCTTGAAAGACCGAGACCAGTGACCAATAAAACCATCATCATCTTCATTTGTGGTTTGAATGAAGATGAGTGTTTTTTGAGTATCGAATTAGTTACTCATTTAATGCGATTACATGGCATAATTAGTCTTTCGAAAGATGGAAAGAGGGAAAGTAGTGATAGCAGAAGGGGGTGGGGGGGGGGGTGTGTTGCGTGAAGCGAGATCATTTCAATTGTGCTTGCTTTTATTTCAAAATAATTCGTTTTCGATTGAGCTTTCTGAGGAGCAAGGAAATCATTTTGGAAAAAGTAAAAGAAAATAATAGTAAATAAAAAAACGAAATAAAAATAAGATATAAAATTAAATAAATTACACGCATAAACACGCATTTCAAGGAAATATTGAAATAAATTGTACACAACCACTTTTGAAAATATTTATATTTTGAGTTAAATATCATTAAAGATTTTAATGTTTATATATTACATACTTTTTGTTTTATTTATTATATTATATTTTATTTTTCTAAATTGTCTTTTCTTGGTTTTGTATATCGAATTATAGTAAAGATTTTATTATTAACGAAATGTGTTCTGTAATAATTTATTTATAAATTATTATTTATTTCTCTGTAATATTTTTAATCAGTATTTAAACAAATATAAATATTTGCGTGGATATTTATTGCTGTTTTATAGTAAATGATTCAAGCTCATCGTTATATTTTGTGGTGCTGTTTTAATTGTTGATGCTGTTGTAAGCTTGCGTAATATATTGGCTCTAAAACGAATCTAAATATATATATTTGTATGTATAGATATGAGCATGTATTTCATGGCGGGTGTTCACTGGAAAACTATAAGTAAATAAGCTCTGTTAAAATTGAAGTAATAAAAAACATTTAATAGTTTTGAGCGTTAACTTAAAATTTATAATTCTTTGAAAAGTTATGTGAAAAGTGAATCCGGGATGAGTGACCAAGTCCAAAAAGTGCAAAACACACCTCTGCACAACTCACAACGTAAGCAAATAACGTAAAATCTTAACTAAATGGCGTAGCGTAAATCACCAAATCAAGTCGTAAAAGCAAACGTTGATTTTAATGTGTAGTTAAAAAGTTTATTTAAGTTATAAAAAAATAAGAAAAATTAAAAAAATGTTTAAATTGAGGATATATTTAAAGAAACATTTTAACACATCTTGTGTATTTTCAAGAGTTCGTTTCCTAAGTCTTTGGTATATTGTCGAGTTATTCACCTTCTATTCATGTAAATTAGTAGAATAAATTTATTATATATCAAGAGCCTATAAATAAATTTGAAATAAATAAATTAAATCTTCGAGTATATAAATCAAAAATTAAAAAAGCAATTTAATTAAGAAACTAAAAATAAAAAAGCGGAAAATCATATTTCTTGGATCGTTTCAATAGAATCAAAGATGTTTTGGAACCGGAAGATGTTAGAAGATGATTTATTCGAAAAGAATTTAATGCGGACAAATAAATCAAAATAAAAAAATAGCAACAAAAAAAGGAAAACAAGTTACATCCACACTATATCAAAACTAAAGCCAACTTAAACAAGTGAAGCGCATCGGAGAGAAGGAAGTCTGTATAGAAGCCTGAAAGTAAGCAAAAAAGAGAGTGAGAGGAAAGAGAAAGAATGGCTCACAGAAAGAGAGAGAATGAATGAGAGAGGTAAAAGAAGAGCACATTTGTATTGAGCTCGGTTCTGAGTATATTCTTCATTTGAAGTCGAGACCGACTGAGCTGCTTTTAGAACCGGCAATAAATTATTGAACACACAACAAACAACAGCAATAACGAGTATAACAATAAAAAAACTAACCGACAAAACAACAACAAAAGTAACTCAGCAGACATGAAAGCTGCTGATGTTACTGCTGCTGCTGCTTCAGTTGGTTCTGCTTCTGCTTTCTTTCCTCTGCTGTTGATTCTGCTGCTTCGGAGGCTGCTGCTGGTGGATTTTCTGATTCTCTCTCAGTTGCTCGCTGAGGTGCTGTTGTCTCTGCTGTTGCAGGTGCTCCCTAATCTGCTCTCTTTATTTCGTCGCTACTGCTTTATCGCCACTTCTTCTCTTTCTTCTTCTTCTTCTTATTCTTCTTCTTCTTCCTCTTCTTCCTCTTCTTCAACAGCTGATTCTGTTTCTCTTTCTGCGGTTTCTGTGTTGATGCTGCTGATTTTCTTGTTTCTGCTGTGTCAACTTCTCGCTTCTCTTGAAGACTCTTCTTTTGCTCTTTTTTTGCTTCTTATTTATTTGGGTTTGTTACTTATTCTTCTTCTTCTTCTTGTCTTTTGCTCACTGCCGCGTTCTGTCAGGTTTTTGCTACCACTTCAAGTTGCTGCTTTTCATGTCGTTGTTGTTTCTGTTACTACAACAATTCACTTGTTCGGTCGTTTGGTCGACCAACCCGACAACAATTTGTTGCTTTTTTTGTTATTAATAATATTATTATCATTACTGTTTTTATTGTTGCTATTATTGGTTTATTGTTGCTTTTGGTTTTTTTTGTTTCTTTTTAATTTTTGTTTTAATCGGTTTTGCTTTGTTTGGTTTTTGTTGTGTTCATTTGGCTGATTTTGTTGTTGTTATCTTTGAATTTTATGAATATTTTTCTCCCCTTTTTCGAGATTCTCGTGATGTCGTCGTCATCGTCGTCGTTGTCGTCGTCGTCGTCGTCGTCGTCATTGTTGACTGCTGCTGCGCTACGCTGCTCATCGAGCTTCGTATATAAAAGCAGATCTTAGCAAAAATTCACCATCATTTTGAAGTCATACGTTCGATCGTGTTGTAGGTAAATAAAATAAATTCTTTCTTAAGAAACATAACAAAAATAGTTTTCAATGTTAAATAATAGTTTTCAATAAATCTTAAATCGATAAACGAACACAAATCAAGAAAATAAAAATTAAATGAATGTGACTTTTGTTAAGAAGCTTAAAACAGTGATAAATAAAAGTAGGAAAAGGACTAAGAAACATTGCTCTTAAATTCATACGAAAACACAACCAACAAAAGTAATTTAGAAATAATTTAAAAACTAAGGCATTTGAGTTAAAACCAAATTTAGAAAAGACTGTGTTAAATAGTTAAAAGAGAACATTAAAACATTACAGAAAAAGAAACCTCTTCAAAAATGTGATCTAGAAAAGTGGTGCAATTTTTGTGGTTGTTGTTGTCGTTGATGTTATTTGTTTTTTTAGTGTTTCTGCAGTTGGTGTTGTTGGCGTTGCTCCCGTTTTTGCTGTTGTTATTATTTTCAGAGAGTTTTTCTCACCTCACAACTATTGCTCCACGTTGATGAACGGCAATGAGTTGTCTTTTGTTTGTGTCACGCCCCGCCAGCCCACTGAGTTTTCTTAGCCACTTATGGAACTTGGACTTTTAGTTCAGTTTTTCTTCTATTGTTTGAGTAGAATTTATTACATTTGCATAAGTGATCGATTGATTGATTGATTTGTGTTAACTGCCGAAGTTGAATTTATTATACAGCCGCCTATCGATTTTCTTTGGTTTGTGCAACTTTATTGCATCGTATTTGCGAAGCGAAGAGACAAAAGGACACATAAATTAAAAGCAGTTACGAAAGGAAGTCGGCAAACGCAAATAATACATAAAATATTGAAGTATAACTAAATTGATGGAAATAGAAAATAAATAAACACATCAGCATCAAGAATTTGCTTAAAAGTAATCATATTCTTCTACTCCGAATTTTATTGCATTTGCTGAACTCGAGTTTGGCGAAAATTTTCTTCATAGAAACAAAGAATGATGCAATGAACATGATCCCCATCATTGGTGATGCTAATAATGACCATCATGAGCTGGTGATGCTAATAATGACCAAGTTACTAAATTACCATGTCTTACATTTAGTCTGACATTTATTGATTACAATCTAATTAAAGAGTTTGTCTAAAGTGTGAAAAGTTGGTTAAGTTTGTGTCTTAAGTCTTTTATTCCATTTCAGTTCTGAGAATTTTTTAATTAAATCAACTATAATTGCATTATAATCTTCAAGTAAATTAAATTAAAACTTCATTATTTCGAAATGTAATTTATTTTTTATAAATACTTTCTCCTTATAAATTTAATGTTTTCTATAAATTTTCTTACAACGTTTTATAATTCATTAAAGTTTCTTGCTTCAAGAGTTTCGTTTTGTAAATACAATAAATAAAATTGATTTTGGATGATTGAATAAAACGTTAATAATGAAAATAATATTAAAATGATTTCTTAAGTGACTGCCGAAATAAGATTTAAGTAAGCACACTTTTTTAGATAAATCGAATAGCCTTAAAATCCTTATATGTGTATATAGAAACAAATGTTAGAAAGAGCATCTTAAAAAGAAACCACAAGAAACCAAAATAGTTTATAAATCTTTAAACAGCAGCTTAGAACATTTATAATTAATTCAAAACATCAATAAATTAAGAATTTTATTGTGTTTGTTCCTAACGAAATCATTAAAAATTCAAAATGGCCAAAATTGTTTAAAATAAAATCAAGAATCTCTCGGATCTCTAAAGCAACTGAAATAGAAAGTTTAAAGACTGTACAAAAGCAGAGACACACCAAAGTAAATGGAAAGGAATTCAGTATTTTTTTCTGACGAGTTCTGGGTTTTTTGATCAGCTAATTTAAAAGCTGTTTTATTCTATTCTTGTATAATTTGGTATAAGTTTTTTTATTATAAATACAACCGGATTCTTTTTTTCGTGTGGCTACTTTTGTTGTTGTTGTGGCTTTGGACTTTACACAATTAATACATGTAGAAATAAATCCTCGTTCTACAGTTTATTCCGCAAAACGAAAAAAAACATACTCTAAATATTTGAAGACCTTAAATCAATGTTATTTTTATCGAATTTTGAATGTTTTGTTGTTGGATTTGTTTGACGTTATGCCTTTTATGGACTGTGTTCCTTTTGCAGTATTTTATAAGTTTTTTTAGTTAGTTGAGTGTATTCATTACATATATTATTATTATCATTATGTATATGACATATTTACTTCATTTTAATTTGAAAATCTTTTAGTTTTTTAATATTATTCGATTTTTTAGGTTTGATATTTAAATTTTAATTTTTACTATTTAATTCTTTAGTTTTGTAGGTTTTTATTGTTGTGTATTTTTGTTGTCTTTTTTGGCTGCGGTTATTTTTTAATTTTTTTTAGATACGCGACCTTTAAATAAAATTTTTATTCAGAGAAATTGTGCAATCGTTAAAAACTAAAATTTAGAAGCTTGATTCGATTGTGTGTGGTTTTCAACACAACATTTTTCTTGTTTTTTGGATTTTTTCCATCAAATTAAGATTTTTTATTTTTCTTTAATATCGAAATTAATTTAGTTTCTTCGATTCTGCATTGATGCCAAATGAGTTTGTTTGCTGTCTGTTGTGCAGACTTCTGTTCTGTGCACATTTCGTGACCGAGGAGAAAGTATTTTAATAACAAATGACTTGCATTCATATTCAAATTCTTCACAATTTCTGCTGAGCTGTGAAAGAAAGAATCATCAATCACTCGCAGTAAACCTATCGAATCAAAAGACTTCGGAAACGAACCAGGAATCAATGATTTCATTTTCTTTCGTTTCTTTTTAGAAATCTTTGCAGTTTATTTTACTGTTGTTCTTTTTCATCGATTGATTGATGAATTGATTGATGTTTAAAGTGCACAGGGAAAGAGAGAGAAAGAGCAAAAATAATCCGAATTCTTTGCACTTCATTCGCCGTTTCCATCAATTTTTTCCTCTTCAAAACATGCGCGGCTGTCATCTTTGCGCCATTACGATAGTATTACTTAATTAAGCCGTTTTTTACGCTGCGCTTTACGTAATCTTTTAAGAATTTAATGCTGCTGTTTTGTTGTTGCTGCATCGCATCGCATCAAAGCAGCGCAGCATAGCAAAGCCAGGGCATCTGCTGCTCATCAAATAACAGCGAAACAGCCGAATTTTTGGAGGATTGATTTTAGCCAATCAAAAAACCATGAAAAAATGAAGTTAAACATCTAAGTTTTGATGACTTTTGCTAACGTTATGACTGCGTACTGCGTAACTTTTATTATTCAATGAACAAGTGTTTTCAGCTACTGAAGAAGCTGCTTCTGTGATGTTTGCCAAAAAGTTTGTCCGTTTTTATACTCCATAAAAGCCAAAATTTACAACACTTGAACACGATTTTCGACACTTAATCGTTGTCCAACATCAACATCAAAATTAACATGAGAGTCAACATCAAAACCCACGTTAGCAACCACATCCACGCCAGCCAACCAAAGCTGAAGTCTGATTCAGTAGTCGTCGTTGGCGTCACTGGCGTCGACGTCTTCTTCGCCTCCGTCACGTGCAAGGAACATGCCAACAGCTAATCGATCATTTATAGACATCTTCTTGCGACTGCTTATTCTTCTCCTTCTTCTTTTTGCTCTTCTACTGCTTGGTGATAAAAAAAAAAACACCTTCGAACTTCTACGCATTGTGAAAATGAATCGCTTCGTTGCTGCAGTAGGCTTTTATTATTTTTCTTTAACTTCTTTAGTTCCTTCTAATCCACTCCGTTCCATCGCTGCACCAGCATCACTCACGTCTCTCTATCTTGTGTGTAGGTCAGAGTATTAAAGTTAGTCGTTGTCTATCTGTGTATCTATTTGGCGATGACGACGGCGACACACCATTTAAGGAATCGCCGACGGAATCGCTGTTAGCCAACGTAGAGCAGCAAATGTTAGTGGATGGAAAAATTATGTCATTACAATTCAGTTGACAACGAGGTTGGCAGTTATGGCGATGACGCGCGTCACCTTGTTTTGGGTGCTTGAAGCTGAAAATCCTTCTGCGATTCATTCTACTCGAATTCCTTTAATTTGAAGACAACGAAAGGGTAAATTGTATTTATCCATTAAGAGAATTCTTTTCAATTGAGTTGATTCTTCTTGTCGACTTGTAGTGCTTCAAATGGTGAATATCGCCCACGTGCTTGCAGAAATTCCCCTTCCACGTGCGATTTACTTAATGAAAATTGGTTAATTGTAGGTTGAAAATTGTTCTGTTGTTCTAATTTATAATTCAATTTACCAAAGAAATCAAAAGACTCAAGAAACGAACTTCGATGTAGATTACAAAACAAAAATGACAAAGCTTTTTAAATTCATAAGAAATGGCTTAAAAAATATATTTTCAATTCAAGTGCACAGTTTTCTATAATTTATAATTAATTTTAATCTTATCATTTTTGCACTTTTCTTTCTTTTCAGTCATCGAATTGTGACGGTCTCGCGATCAACTAAATAAAACAAAAGTAATTAGATAAAAAGTATAGCAACAACCACAATAAGAACAGCATCCAATAATGTTGCGGTGTCGAAATCTCATTCTAAGTGTGATGGCGGCGGTCCTTCTCGGGGCACCGCATCGCAGCACCGCGTCGCAGTATTCCGCCAACATGTTTCTGAACGGCGAGTACCAGAACAGCATTAGCGCCCATCCCGAAGCCCAAGGATTCTCGATGCCGGCCAGCAACATTTTCCTCAATCATGCCATCATTAGCCGGCAGGCGTCGCCTTTCCAGGGGCCGACGTATCTGCCGCCGCCCGAATTCCTCAAGTGCGGCAGCGGCCAACAGTGCGTGCGTCAGAACCAATGCCAAGGCGGGTACTTTTCGCAGTTGCAGCCGAAGATACTGGTAAGTGATGGCGTGCGGGGCGGGGGGGGGGGGGGGGGTGGATCTGATGGTTAGAAGGAAAACGTGTTTGTTTATTTATGTAGTATTTAGAGTTCATTTAATGCGTTGTTGTTGTGATTATTAGTGACATCGTGTTTCAATATAATCTTCGATACAATTTGGAATCATTTGAAGTCGATTCGACTGCTCATCCGAAGGCAAATTCGCCTTTTAAATAATGCATTTTTCAAAATTCAAAAATCAGAAATGAAAAACTCAAGAAATTAAAACCACGAAAACAAATTAAAAAACCGGTTTTGTTGTTGTTTGGTTAATAAATTTAACGGTTTTGTATTCATTTTCATTACGTAAACAGAATTCCTGCGTTTCATTGACGGCGGATTTCCCCAAAAATGTCAGACATTCGGCTCAAAATACGGCGTCGTCTGGCGTCCGTTGTCGGGTTTGTTATCAGCGCCAGAAATTTCGCCAGCTTCACGAAACATAACATAAACAAAATAATTGAAGATGCTGCAGCGGCAGAGCAGAGGCCACAGCAGATGCGAGTAGCAGCAGCAGCAACAACAACAAACATACAATATGTAGATTAGCGTTGCCAACCAACCTACTAACCGACTAAGTGAAATTTGGTGTCTCTTTTGTTGCTGTTGATGGTTTTATAGTCGCTAGTCGCTGCTTCGTCGTCTTTGTGGGCTTTGTGGGCTTTGTTGTTATTGTTATAGTTGTTGTAGACGATAGTGCACGCTTTGTTTCACTTAATTTCCTGTTTGGACAAACAAACACAATTTTTGTTGTTGTTTTTATTGGTTTTTTTGTAAATATAGTGTCGTAATCTTTCGGAGGCATTTTTAAATTCGGAGACAAAAATGAAGAAATTAAATTAAACAACAACAAAAAAGACAAGGAAGAAAGACAGATAAAAATGCGCGCTAAAAATGTGGCTTCTTTTTAAAAAAGAGCTGATTTCATTTCAAATAATTTTTTAACATTAGCTCTTTAACTATTGATAATATCTGCATTAATAAAAATGTCATTAATAATCGTTGTAATCGATTGGAACATCCATCTGCCGTTTTTTAATTAAATTTGCTTGCTACTAACTTTTTTTGGTTAAAAAACGCATCAAGCATGTATGTATGTAAAGGAAAAAAGATTCTCCCTCTCTCTCAACAAGCATGCATGCGTGTCTTCAGTCCATCGAAATGATTCAATCCAATCGAATGACGTTTCATTTGCCGTTCGCCGTTTGCTGCTCTTTGCAACTCTGCTATTTGACCCGGTGACCACTTTTTCAAATCCCGCCAACACTTGAAAATACCAAAAGTTGGTGGACAACCAGCGACTGCTTGCTGCATCGGGTTTCATAACCACGGTTTCACAGCCAACGAGCAGGCGAGTGAGTATTCAAAACTCAACACGAAAGCGGCCACCACGTGCACCAACAGTGGCTGGTTGTGTGGCAACCTCTGGCTCGAGCTTGAGTTTTTTTAATATCCTATATAAAGCTGGAACCTGATACTCTTTCCTTCCTCTACTTCGTCCCTCACGCTCACCCTCTGTCGCTCTCTCCCTGTTTATATTTCGAATCTAAAGAATTATTTCTTTTACTAAATACTATCAAACAATTCTTATTAACACAAATTTATACAAAATGATTTAATGCATTTCGTGATATTAAGTGTCAATTTTGCTGTTTAATACATTTTTCGCATCTGTCATAAACGTCACTGTTGCGACATTTAAACCTTCGTTGTTCAAATTGAGGAAAAGATGAATTATAATAGAAAAAACTTGAAATTTGCGTTTGCATTTCTACTACTTCTTATATTTCTTGAACAGTGCATCGAAGTCCATTCATGACATTCATAGCCATCAAACTACTGCACAATATTATAATATTGTTTAATGAAATAATAATAAAAACTCGCTTCATATTCGACATTTTTTACGGTTTCCTTTGACGTTTTATGATGTTTCTTAGACAAACGAATGTCGGTGGTGATAAGTTATTAATGCCTAGTTAACACTCTGTTAATGTGAAACATATCAATTTAAGTGCTATTTTAAAATACAACAAACATTAAAACATGCATGCAAAAAACGGTTACACTTTAAAGAGCAAATCAATTAGAGAGAAATGTGTTTGTATGCAACGTTGAAATGGAGAGAGAGTGAGAAGAAGAGGGAGATGAAGAGAGAGCAATGAACTTGTCTGTCACGTTTTTAATTTGGATGCATCTCATTTTCATGCACAAGAAATAAATTTTTGCTCAATGATTCAATGAATAAAATTATAAAAGTTACATTGAACTATTAAATTAATGAATTAGTATTCAATTCAAAACTATTCTATTAACTGAATTCGGAATGGAAAATACTCATCAAAAATTCTAAAGACTTAAGAGACAAACTTGAATTCTTTTATTAAAGAGGCCAACTAAAAACTATTCCACAAATCACATTAATACGCTTAAAAAGAATGAAAAAAACATGAATGAAAACCTTTATAATTTAAAAAATTCATTTTTCAATAGTAATTTAATAATAATTACAATATTTTATTGGTATTTTTTAATCAAAAACAAGTAACAGAGATTTAATCGAATTGTTGTCAAACTATTTTCTCTTCTGATTCACTTCTTCATTGTTTATTCTTCATTTATTGATTATTCGACGGGTTTAATGGCGTTTATTGGCCTTTATTCACCCTTATTGCGCTTTCTTTCTCTTTTGTGAGTAAGAGATGGTGCTGGAGAGAGAGAGAGAGAGGAAAGACTAATTTCAATGAAAAATTATATATTTGGCTTCAATTAAAAATTCTCTTAGGAAGGAAACTAAAAGTTGCTAAAAGAAAGTAATAAAATGTTGAAATTACACTTAAATATTGCCCTGGAGAAAACTGAAAAAGTGAGAAGTTACGTTGTTTGATCTTTAAAACTTTGATTATTCTTTCCATTTGATGTTTTATTTTCTGTGCTTTTTTTGCTTGGAGTTGTTATTGTAAAATTGTTACTAGTGTTGTGACTATTATTCAATTCATTCGTTTCTTCGTACTTTTATTTCGTATTTAGTTCCAACCTCGAAAGAGATTGAATTCAATTGTTAAAATTGATTCGTTTCAAGCAAGCTTTAATAATAGACTTTTATGATTTTGTTTTATTATTATTACTATAGTACTAACATTATTATTTTCGCATTCAATTTTTTCATTATTCACTTTATTATTTTTTATTATGACCAAGTGCCAAGAGCAATAAAATAAAATAAAAAACGAGAAAACAAAACAATAGCAATAAACTTGACTTTGACACAGTAAACTGACTTCGTAAATAAAAACAACAACTAAAACAACAGCTACAAAGTAAGTCGCTGTTGTCTTGAAGCGAGATGCGGATGCGGATAATGATGGTGAGGATGATGATCGTCAATGATGATTGCTGTTGATGTTGTGGGAGTTGACAACTGTTTGTATGAATATGAATGCGTGTTAGTGTTCGAGCATCTATAAATATATATGCATATGTATGTGTATGCATACATATATGCATATGTATGTGCGTGGGCCTGTATGAGTGTTTCACTTTGTTTGCTTTTGTATAATTTTATTGCACTTCATTAAAACTCACTGATTACCAAGTGATTGTTACCACTTTTCGGTTCACACATAAAAAATGTGTGAACTTTTGTTTCTTTGCAAAGATTGTTGTTTAATCTCCTTTTTCCCTCCCTCCCGCCCTTCATCCCTCCCTCTTTTGAGTTTATTTAAATTAAGTTTTAAGATTTCTGTTCTATATTTTTTGTTATTTGCAAAACTTGTGTAGAAATTTCATTTATTTACAGTGAGAAATCATGATTTGCAGTGTTTCCATCAAATTCTTGATAATAAATTCAAAAATTAATACAATATTTATAATGATTCATATCATTTCCTTTTCTCATTAGCTGTGTTACCATTTCGCATTCATTTGAAGTGAGATTGCTTCAAACTATTGTTTCAAAGCCAAGCCTCGAATTGAGTATCATTTCAAGCGATGATCATTTCTCACCGAAAAATAGATTAAATACATAATTTGATAAGTTAATAGTCGATAGTAAAACATGTGTAATTCACACAAAAATATGAAACATCAAAATCATTAATAATCTGAGAGAATTCTGTGAGGTTTGATTTTTTTAACCATATCGAAAAAATTGTAAAAAATGATTCTTAAAATAGAAATGATGATACATTGGGAATTACAATATTAATTTACAGTTGTTGTTTTTGGATTTTGATTTCTGATCACTTGCCATTTAAATTATTTATTTATTATCTTATAAAACGCTTGGACTGTGAGAGTTTGTTTTTGCTTTTGTTTTTACAGTCCGCGTTGGAGGAAGAAACCTGAAACCGTTCAGACTAGATTTTTTCCCGAACTGCGTCATCGGTTTTAAAAATAACTCATTCACTCAAAAGCACACACACACACACAGGTCGCTCTTTTGATGATGGTGATAAATGACTCTTGATTTACGTACTTTTTCACCACATGTTATTTTCTAATTTTTTTGTTGTCGTTTCAAATGTCTGAGTGAGGGAAAAAATCCCCAAAAATGTTTCTGAATTATTACTAACAAATCGTGTTTCATGTGTCTTTTATTAACTCAAACTGATGACGGATAAGTGTGACGTTTGTTTGCCAACTAATTGGTTTCTAGACGTCTATAGATCTGAAAGGAAAGAGAAAAAAATTAGAAAGAAGCATTTAAAAATCAATGAAGCTTAACATTGATTTAGTGAAAAGAAAAACCACACAAGAGACGAGCGAGAAGAGTGGAGAAAATAAAACACAAATAAAAGCTCGTGTTAAAGAACAATTAGTTAACACCAACAACAAGAGTTAATTAGTTGATTTAGTTAAATTCCAATCCATAATTAAAGAGTTATTCATTCAATTTAATTTGAGTTTTCTGAAATTCGATTACGTTTGAAGTTTCAGTTATTGAAATGATTTAATTGTTTTGCTTTAGTTTCTTTAAATGAAAGAGAATTTTTTATATTTTATATTTGAGCAATACTTCATTTGAGATAATTTAAGATATTAAATTTATATATTATATGATATTATATATATGATATTAAGATATTAATTTCAATTACTTAATTTTATTGTGAGTTTTTTTTATGTTTCCTTTTTATTTAATTTATTTGTGGATTCTTCTACTGTGAAGAATTCAATCGCCTTACTTTCAAATGAATTTAATTGAAATCAAGATAATTTAATTTTTAATGAATTTGTTTAATTTTTGAATTCCTTTTTTTATTTATTAATTTCTCTATTATCTAAATAATATATAAGAAGAGAGATATTAATAAATATAACAAAAGATATATTAATAATAGAATTATTCTAAGTTCTTAATATCAATCATATTTATTATTTTTATTTGAATAATATCAATTATTTTTTATTTATATAATGTTTTATTGGTTTTATTCATTCACTATTATTATTCATCATTAATTTAACTCATCGTATTTATCATTAAATTATCATTAATTTATGTTATTAATTCTTATTTTAATAGTTAAATAATTTTTCATCTCTAATAATATGTAATATTTCATTCATACTGTGTATTTAATTTATGCAATTTTATTTTCAATTTATCAATTTATAAATATATTATTAAACGAATACAATTATTAATTACATACGAATATTTAATTTAATTATTTAAAAAATAATATTGCACGATTTTATTAAATTTTTATTATTCTTAATAAAAGGACTATTAAATTATGGAACTAAATTGATTATATTTATTATAGTTTACATATTTATATTATAGTTTATATTGTTTAAGTCTAGATTTGTTTAAAATTTAGTTATTTATATTTTAGAGGAATAGTATTTCTAATATTTTGATCTACGATAAAAACGAGATCGTAACAGTTTTTCAGGTTATCTTAAAGCGTTTGCAGAAGATTTTTTTTTGTGTGACTGGCATTTTTGTAGAGCGCGTTGCTCTCGTTTTTGATTGAAATCAAGTTCGTTGCTCAAGTCTTTCGTTGAAGTTCGTTTCTAAGCTTTGCTAAGCTGGTGCTGCTTCGTAACCATATATTAAAATAATAATAAAATCCGTCTCTCCGCTTCTGTTGCTTAACTTAGTTACGACTTTACGTGATCCTCCGTAAAAAGCAAGTTTTTTTTCTCCCTCAATAAAGTGGTTTTTAGCAAATTTTTTATAACCAAGTTTTTGTTGTTAGTACCACAGCAGAGCTTCTTCTTCTCCTTCTTCTGCTTCTTCTTCTTCTTTACAACTTCAAGTTTTTTTGTTTAGTTTGGTATTTTTTCGATTAGATTCGATGAATTTTCTTCGAGTCTAGAATTCGGTGTTAGACGAAAACGATACGAATTCTTTTTTCTCATCCAGCAGCAACGAATGCTGAAGAGTCTGCTTTAAACGCGTAATACTCTGGCTGCTGTTTGAGTACATAAATGTACGTATATATCTCTATAAGTCGTTGTTGAATTCTTCTCTTTGGGGTTTTTCAAAAGCAGGCTTTTCTAGTTTCGGGCCGAACACGTGTCCGTTAAGCACGCTGACATTCGAACGGCGAACGTGGTCGTTTTTATTCTTAGTTTCGTTCTTGTATCGAATCAATATTATCGCATGGGTATTTTTTGCTGTTGTTGGCCGGTCTTTTAAATTTAGAATTTGACACTGAAATTGACATTACATGTTTTTTATTAATTATGATAATTTGCCTGTCTGAACAGATGAAAAGATTGTTGCTGCATTATATTAGAAGAATTAATTGATTTGAAGTTATATAATTTTAATTATAATTTGAAGTTATATAGTTTTTTAAATTCTTTATTTATGTAAGAATAAATGTAAAAACAAAGAACATATTCAGACCAGGAAAAAAAAGAACACCCGGATGTTGGCTGAGCAACACTTCCATCAACGTCAATATGCAAATTTTAAATTGCCTAAATTTTAATTATTTAATTTATTTTATTATCTTTTTTTATTTGATTTAAATTCATTTATTTATTTATGGTTTTGTTTATTAATTTTTTTTATAGTTTTTGGGTTTTTTATCCAAGACAGAGGTGTTTCTTTAGATTTAGATATTTTTTCCTCTACTGTTGCTAATGAGTCAGAATGAATGCAACGTTGTTGCATATTCGAGAAGCCTCCTCCTCCAATTCTTATGGCCTCCTCCAGCATGTGATTGGCGATGTTTCCATAAGCGAAGGTCAGCCGCTACTGCTTCTTTTCGGATCGAATTTCATTACAACTCGATTCCATTCCATCTGCTTCATTTCAATGCAATTCATATCTCGATATAGCCAAATAAAGTTACCGAATAATAGACATCATAAAATAAGAATGACAAACGTTTGTGGATGTCCAGCCGCAACAGCAGTAACAGCAACAAAAGCCACAAAAAAAGAGTTGATATCGATATCGTATCATTAATTTAAGGCTAAACGCACAGCGATATCTCGAAGATCGAAGGAGTTCGAAAGAAAGAAGAAGGAACAAAAAAAGAAGAAATGAGAATTGACTGAAAATTAATAAAAACGATTTCAAAAATAAAAATAAAATGCAGTGATTGTAGTTGAAAATAAAATGTGTTTTTTATTAATTTTACTATAAAATTTTAAATTCAGTTATAAAATTGAAGTTTATATTAACAGTTAAATTTAACAACATCGAAAAATGAAGTGATTATATAAGTTTTGCATAACGGTAAAGCTGTGCGATTTTAATATACGATATAAAAAACCCCGGTAATTTATATTTTTTTAAAATTTTTTTTAAATTTCTCAACTTCTTGTTTTCTTCATGTATTTATTCAGGGAGTAAATAAATAATAATTTACGTTTTTCGTATTTAATTTTTTAACGAACAATAAGTTTTAATTCAATGAAGTTTGTTACTCATATCTTTTCTTTTTCTATGAACCTTCACGAAGCTTCAAATAGCAATAAAAATAACCAAAAAGGAATCACATAATTCGCAATTACAACAATAAAATAAAGTACACAACAATAAAAATCATCAACAACAACAACGATGATAACAGTAACAGCATCAGACACTCAAATGCAACTTAATCAATTAATCAATACTGACAAGAAATAAATTATTTTGTTAATCAATTTGTTCGGAGCTGTAAAAAGGAAATCATTAAAAGTTGCAGCCCAAATCGGCTACCGAACGCCAGATGGGCAGCAGCAGATAAAATTCCAGCAACAATATTATCAGCAACAGCAGCACAACAAGTACTTAAACAAAATCCAAAAACAACAACAAAAACATAATCAAAGAGGGAAACAGCACAAAAGAAAAACAAATTAAAGAATGAAAAAATGAAAGAAAAACAAAACAGATATGAAGAAAATAATGAAACTTGAAACAGCGACAGATGAAAGAACACTGGAAACAAAAAGAATCGAAAGCAACCGAAAGAAAAAACAATAAAGCGTTATTCAGATGACACGAATTATCACAATAACAATAAAATTATCAACGGCAAGAGTCGTAATAATATTAAGAAAACCAAATAAAAATAACAACGAAAATAACACTAGAACGATCGGAAATGTAAAAAATAACTCTAAAAAAACGTAGGCTAAGAACATAAAAATCGCATCTTCTCATGGAAAAACCAATATAAATTCTGCAATCCTTCTGATTGACCTTTGACCCGTCCAGTTTCTAAGCAGGTAGATTTTTTGAAACCAAACGCAAAATAATCCCACACAAAAAAGAAACCGTTGAAATTTTGTTAAAAAATAGAAAAACTTGAAGTAAGCTTGAAGGTGAATCCAAAAGTGACCAATGAACGATGTTGCTGCTGCTGCTACTATTGCTGTTGCTGTTGCTTCGTCTGTCTAAATATCGAATACATGCATGCTGTTCACTTGTCTTAGAAGCTGTTAGAATTTGTTTAAAACAAATGTTTTTTATCTGATCCGCTGACGCCTGCCAACGCCAACGTCATTAATTGCAAAACGTGCATTTAACGCAATCAAAATTATTCAGCGCACCATCGGTTGGTAGGTCGCCATCGAAGGCAGGTCAAAAGAACATCATATAAAAGAAAACATATGAAAAGGAGAAAAAAACCATCACAAAAAATGTAAAGTGATCAGAAACTGTGTCAAAAGCTTGTAAAAAATTAATTAAAAAGAAAAACCTAACGAAATGTTTACACATTCCATTTCAATAAAAGAATTTCGTAATAATTTTGGAAGACTTTTGTGTGTAAATAAACATATGTATGTCCTTACGTATATATTTTGTATTTTTGTATTTTTGCATTTTTGTAAATTTAACTTTGATCAACTTGAGTTTGATTGATGGTTGAGTTGCTGTTGCTGTGGCTGGTGCTGTTACTCCTTCGTCTTCCTCTTCTCCCACCCATTCAACGGTCACTTGTAAATGTTAATTGAATTAGCTACGAATTCTTAGCATGGTTCTCAAGCCGGGCGCGCACGTTCTCGCTTTTAAGATGTCTGCTTTGTTGTGATGTTTTTTGGTTGTTGGTTTTCTTGAAAATTAATGGTCTTGACTACTTTATAAATGATATTCGTATTTGAATTTTGATTTATCAGCGAGTATTTCGTGCCTAAATGCGACACCATCACCACCAACAGCAGCAGCAACGCGATAGTTTAGCCTACTAGCAACTGTTTGAGCACGAATACAAGCAACAAAGACAACACTAGCAACATCAACTTATAATTTTCTTGTATTTCAGTTTTTAATTTTTGGTTTTCTTAATTTTCTTGTTCTTCTTCTTTTGCAGAACTGTAGCCCTGAAACTGATATTTGCTGCACTTATCGCGCCCCGCCAACAACAACGACGACGACGACGACTACAACAACGACACCGAAACCTTTCGTTACGTGCGCCAGCGATTCTGATTGTGTTTCGACCGAATATTGTCGCAATGGAGAAATTGTTGCCGTGGACTATATCAAGAGTTCTTCGGTAAGTTTGAGACCAAACCACTAAGCCATTAAATTGAATATTTATCTATACAATAACAAGAATAAGACGGAAAACTACAACTAAAAAAATATTAACGTCTTAAAATAGGCAAAAAAATTGATTGCAATTTGAGTATAGTATAGTTTAGTGAATTGGCAAACAATTAAAATAGTACAACAGATCAGAACAGGCAGGCAGAAATAAAAAACAGCCGAAGATTTATAATTTTTATTTTTTATTATATTTATTTATTGTCAATAAGAATTATAAAATTAAAAATAAGCAATGACAAATTGCGGTTGTTATTGTTTTTGACTGTAAATACTAATAAATTCTCATCCATTCTGAAAAAATTATGGACATCGGACAAATGAATGAATTCTAAAGTAAAGCAAAATAACACGAAAGACTTAAGAAACAAACTCGAACTCGCACTTGCAGTTCGCTCAGCAGTTTTTCACTATAAATTCCGGTTTTATGACAGGAAAATCTAATAAATTCTTCAATTATTCGGCATGAGTTAGTGACTACTCGCTTTTAACTAGTTTAGACTAGTTAAAGAGTAGGTTAGTACATACGTTATGTAGAAAAAGCATTGCCAAAAGAATTGAAATTCAATTCATGAAAAAGTAATGTTTTCCGCGAAGTAATATTTTAAGTTTTTCTATATTGAAATTCATTAAATCTGCGAAATGCTTTTGATCAGTTTTGAATAACGTTCCCAGTTCGTTTCTTAAGCCTTCCGTTTATCGCAAAGTAATCAATCTTTTGGTAGGGGCATCGATTTTCACTTTCATGACAACCACTACAACAACACAGACGCATAAAGGGGAAACAATAAACCACCGTATAATGAAAAGGCAAAAAGTCAGAAGTCATTTACAATCAATTCTACGGGTTTCTGTTGTTTTCAGTACATATTTACGCAATAAAACTGATAACGGACAATAAAAAACACCTGCAACAATGCACAAAAACCAAAACAACAACAACAGCAACAGCACCATCAGTAAAAATGACACTTAACCGCAATTAAGAGTCATAATTAAACAAAAAAAAAAAATAAACAAACCTGGACGATGATAAGCGTGAAGCGCGATCCAAACATGAGCTTCAAAAGCATTCAATATTTTAATAAATCAGCTGTTGTTGTTGTGCCCTTTTATTTAAGTGAAATAAATATTGCAACAAAACACAGCTCTTGTAAACCATAATTGATCAGATACGCGCCACGCATCAAAGCAGGATCATCAGAGTTCCGTCATCAGCTGATAGCGGCAGCGGCGGCGACGGCGCAGACAATCATGTGCGATGGTGAAGGGAGAAGGGGGACGGGGTACTACTATAAGCGCATTTATTGCGGTTGCTGATGCTGCTGCTGCGGTTGTTGTTATTTGTTGTTGTTTTTTCCTGTACCAGCCGCCATCAGAGACGACCTTCCGTTGCATTTTTCGCATTCTTCATTGAAAGTATTTGTTATTGATTGATTTTTAGAAGGACTGTTTTGTTGTTGCTGTCATTACTATTGTTGTTGTTGTTTCCAAGTGAGTGATGAGTGAGTATAGAGTCCTGTTCGCTTTTGCTTGTTCGCACTCTTTTAAATGATGTCAAAGGTATTTTGATGATATTTAACTTTGCTGCATATTTTAAGACATTTCTGTGCGTAATTTCTCTATCCTCTCTTCTTCGTCATCTCCTTAATTCTCATCCTCTTATTTTTCTCTTGCATGCTGTGTTGTGTTTCTCCATCAAAAGCCGTTGTTGTTGTGTTTGGGGTAAAAAGAAATTATGCACGCGCCGTTTCAACGCTTTCAGCACTCTCCAGTTGAGGACAGCGTTTAAACAACATTTAAAAAATGTAAACAATTTTTTCTGCTGGACGCTGTTTTTAGCGGCAAAGAATTTGGGCAAAAACAAACATCTGAAAATATTTTAAATTGCCAAAATGCCTTCAACTCCTCGACCCAACACGAGTCGTTCATCCGCCCGAAACCGACTGACTGCGGGTTTTGAGTGTCTGCGTGTCTGCGGGCTTGGCCATCCTTCAGTTCATCCTCTGTCTGTCCAGTGATCATTTAATATGGCGTGGCGTCAATTTCTGCATAACTTTAACGAGTTAATGATGATGCCGGGCTCCGAACGTTACTTAAACCAAAGGGAAATTATGACAGGCCAAGAGATGGTTTTTTGTTGTTGCTTCTGTTTCTGTTTTAATGTCATTTGCAATTTCTCGTTGCAACAAACCTTTATAAAGAAATTATGCAATACAGAGATCGGTCATCAGACGGTGCAGCTTAAAATATGTGGATACAATTGAAAGTTACGAAGGAATGAAGAAGCTGTCGGCGGAGTAGACGAGAGACAGAGAAACAAGGAGGGAAGAAAAAAATCGATTTTGTGCTATATTTCGTGGAGTTTGAATTATGCGATTTATGCGTATATTATGTGTACTGAATTGAAAGGTTCTCGATCGACTCAACAAACAAGAAATCGCTCCTCAACAGCCGTTTCTTCATTCTTTGACTTGGACCAAATATTGATAAAAGAAAAGTGGGTGGATTTTATATACACCGATCTCTCATAAGTCGAAAAAACTTCTTAGGGATAAACTTTGTTCATCGAAATCGACTTTGATGACCGCATTGTTGAGTGTATTGTGTTGAAAAACATGATTCACTATGCTGATCGAGTTTGATTCCTTTCCATTTGATAGAAATAAGAATTTTTAATCCTTCTCATCTATTAAAAAACTACCAACAGTAAAAAATAAACAGAAACATTTTCCACTTTTTCATCACTCATTCATCATCTCTTTCATCGCCTCTTTCATCCTACTCGCTCCGCAAAAAGTGTGAACGTGTTTCTTTCTAGCAGAATGTCGGGGTTTTTTTGTTAGATCGTGCCTTGTATTGCCTAAGATTTCATGTCTACTCGACTAAACAAAGTCACGTGTGCAAATAACTCACTCATTTGTCATTTATTTATCCACTCCGTTTGTCTAAGCCATCGTGGTATTTGTTGTACTCGATGTTGTTGTTCTTGCTGTTGACTTTAATGATGTAGATTTTGAAAGCATAAAGAAACACTAACAGCCGCTTCGGTAGCTCTACCGAACAACAGCAGGAAGCTTGAGGCTCAAACAGTAGCTGATTCAAAGCCAACTTGTGCCCTGTGTTTGTTAAATGGTACGGGTTGGTATAACCGGTTGCAACCGGAAACAAAGTTAGCAGTTTTGAAGGGTTTTATGAGAATTGTAAAGATGAGTTACAAAATTCATATACTAAACGATAGAAGGGAAATGATAGTCCGATAATAGCTGGGGTCATTGAATGACCCTCGGTTTACACAAGTATTAAGCTGGCTGTATGTATTTCGAATTGGTCAATAGACGTACATACATAAATACAAATGTAGATACGATATGTTGGTATATATTCGATTTTTGATAATAATATGAATTCCGATGCATATGTTAATCTTCAGACTAACACCCTCAAGGTCAAGGTCAACCATTCCAACGTTTTCCCTCTCTAATCTTCCTGGTCAACTCTCGATTTCGTTCGGAGCAGCGTCACACCCAAGATAAGAATATGCTAATAGCAATAAAATAAATCACTAAATACCATCTCTAACCTTTTTCATTTCGGCGCATAATTAAGTGTTAAGGTCAGCATAGGAAATATTCATTAAAGAGGAAAACAAAACACGAAAAGAAAGATCGTTTTCATTCACATTCAACTGGCGTTCTTTGATTTCCTGATTTGAAGAACTTAAGGCAAGAAAATCCAATAAAATTGAATTAAATACAATTAAAATCATCTTAAATACAATGGAATTCAGATCAGACTTGTCTTTGATTTAGACGCTCGAATGGAAAGTGAGTTAAATTAAAATCAATGAACTTTAATCAAATCAAATTTAAATCAAATTAATGAAGAATGGAAATAAATTAAAGTTCCAAGCTTTAGTTCAACAAAATCAAATTCGAACTATGAAAGGGTTGATTTCGTTGATGGTGATGGACTGTGGTCTTGTGATGATGTTTATAATGATGAAGATGAGAAATCCGATGATTATCAAGATTGCTTTGGATTATTTTATTTATTATTGTACTTTGATTTTAATGATCGAGAATGCTTCTGATCATCAATAAAGTTCGGAATCATGGTTTGATTTGTGTCGAATTTGGGAATATGTTTAATGATCCTTTTCCTACTGTTATAATGGGTTATATTAAAGAGTTCGTATCTTAAGCATCTTTTGTTGCTGTTTATGTTTTTGTGAATAGATAATTCAAAATCTCATCATCTTCTTTGATCATCAAATAAATTGCAAAATTCAAAATAGTGTCAAATTTCAAATGAGATTCATATTTATTAGCATGTTGAATCAGCTCATCACAAAAGTTCGAATGCAATCCACGAAGAGAGAAGAGACTCTTTTAAGCTCCCAAACTAGTATCTGATCAAGTGTCTAAGCTGCTTCAGCTCATAAAATCTGATAAAGACCCTCCACGGACGACCCTGTTACCGAGTAATCAACCGGTCACCCCGTGGAGTCCGGTCTAGCCGACTCCATCTAGCCGCGGCAAAGAGGCGGTTGTAGGAATTTCCTCGGCATACGTTGGAAAAGCATAAACATAAATTTTATTAAAAGCCACAACAAGCCATCACAAATTTGTACCATTTAACAAAAACCACAGCAATAACAACGAAAGCAACAAACATTCACAGAGTCGATATCAATTTGCAATAATTTACAAAACTCATCAGATGTTAAAAGAAGAATCTACAGAATCCAAATAGTTGAATAATTTTCGGATTCTGCGGAGAGCGCTCAAGAAATTTATGTTGCAAATAAAAGTTTTTATGCAAACAGATTTAGGTTTTTGGTTTTTGTTTTGTCTCAAGTTTGAATCGTTTCTGAATATTTAAGTGCTGCTGAGTTCGGTTGCTGTTGCTGTTGCCGTTACGAGCAACATGTCGCTTGTTTGATGTGCTTCTGATTGACATTTCGGGGTTGGTTGCGGGTTGCTTTGTTCTTATTTTGATCATTTTTGCAATCAAAAAATCTATTCAGCGTTGGTTGCTTTTAAATGTTTGCTGTTTGTTCTTGTTTTCGGCTTCTTGCAACATGTTGCTGTTGTTGCTTTTGTGCTATGAAGTGGCTGAATATTGATAGTAATTAACATTTATGCAATTTTGGAATGTTTATCATTCTGAAAACATTTCAATTGTTTTTACCGTTTTGTGTAATATTTTATTTCTTGCTTTCTTATTGATTTAATACGAATTTTTAACGAATACTTAATTCAATTATTATTACTTTCGATTAATATTTCTCGACTCTACTATTAATATTTTTGCTTATTTATCTTCTGAAATATATTTAAATTAGTTAAAAATCCCCATAAAATATTTAAAATCCGGATTAAATAATTTAAATTAATTTGCGTGTTAAATTTTGAATATTTTTTAAAATTTGGAATATTTTTCTTTTATTTTTTCCTGTTCTTAATCTTTAATTTGTCAAAATAAACTACTGTTTCTCTGTCGAGTACTCAGCAAAGTGTGCACACCAACAACAACCGCCCACCCACCGCCCCCCAGCAAATACCAATCTATCGATGGTTTGTACACACTTTTAGGATTAAAGAATTGATTATCTACTAATACGTATGTAAATAAATATCCCCAATACTGTATACTTTTGCTATTCCGTAGTTGATGATGAAATCAGATAAAAAACCAGAATAAAAACTCAAATTGAGATTTAATCTTCACTTCTGGCTTAAGTTCGCTGCTGGCTGCTGTTTATATTAAAAGAAATATCTAAAAGTTCTCTTTAATTCGCATGTGAAACCTCTTTTGATTTATATTATTAATTATTAATTACTTTGGATTAATAAATTCAGATTAATGAATATGTACGGACAAGGTTACGATGGTTCTTTTATGTACTCGAAGATTACACTGTATGTTTAATTTATATAGTTAATTATCATAATTTATATATATATTTATACATATTTATTTATATACATATGTTTATAATAATTTATTATAAACGAGCGAATGGAAACACTAAAAATTTGCATTGAAACTTATTTATTTACACTTCGTTAATAATTTTCGGGGATTTCTATTTGAAATGATCACCATTGATTTTCCGTAAAGTACTGCTTCTAATTAAGTTTGTATTTTATTATTTTATTTCCATTTTAATGACTTCCTCAGCACTTCCTTTAGTTTCTGCTTCAGTCGATTTGTCAGCGAGTTCGTTTCTTAAGTCTTTCTTTTGCCCCTTTTATGTTTTTCGCATTTTTTAACCATTCAATTTACAAAACATGTTGTGACCAAATATTTGTCATTGTCATCTGTGTCAGAAGATGACAGCTTCTGTTGTTGCCACTGCTGCAGCTGCTCACTTCTGCTTCTGTAGCTGTACATCAGCAAGTCGTCACATGGCGTAAGAAGTTCTCGGTTTGCATAATTTTCACTTCATATTTTGTAAACAGACTTCCTTCAGAGTTGTGTGAGAGATTTTCGCACGCCATCGTTGAGTAGAAAAACATACTTTTTTCTTTATTTCTTTTTTAGTTATGATGCATGTTAACGACAAAAACTTCGCCAGCACCAGCATCAGTATTTTTACTATGTTTGTTTACTGAACTGGGGGCTGTGCTACTCAAGACTACAAAGTGTTATGCAAATAATTCTCACGAAGTTTAATACAAGTGGAAAAAAGCCCCAACAACAGTAGCAGCAACAAGCAGCAGTAGCAACAACCGTCGCTGTCGCCTGCCGGCGACAACCTTGTGTCTGTTGTTCTCTTTAATTTATCTCAAATTTCGCAGACGGACAGCGCATAACGGCTTCATTTATAATGTTCAGCGGGGAAGATGTTTTCGTCATTATTGCTAGCGATGTTGTTGTCATTCGTATTTTTTATTTGCGTTTATTGTCTTATTTTCCTTAAGGTGTTTGAAGTGGCTTTTGTTGTTGTGAAAATTTCCCAAACATCTGGTTCTCTGAATGACGATCTCCTTTTCTATGTTGTTGCTTCTTTTGACAGAAAGTTTAAGCTTTAAAAAATGATCAAATTTCATTGATGCTGCCGCTTAATTTAAGTGAATTTTCATGCCGTTCGACTATCAACACAGCCATCAACTCATCTTGGATCCATCCGCATCTGCTGAGTCCCCAATTCGGCGCCCATTATTTAGTGATTAAATAAATTAAACACGCCTCAATAGACGCATCCGCAGTACTCCGCTCGCGGCATCAATGAATGACACGCTTCATGTCACCGAAGAGTCAATGAAATTAAGTGCTCGCTGGTTACTATCAGCAACTTGCAGCAGCAGGAGCAACAAGTCTCTATCACACCCGCAGAGTGCACGATGATCCATCACTGAGCCGATAAAAAGAGGTCTGCGTTATGGTCAGCTTGCCTGCCAGCTTGTTTACTCGAAAATCACAAAAATAAGGCTTTTAATATGCAAACAGATTGTCTCGGCCGTGTAATTAGTTAATAGGGTAATTTATTTAAATGACATTGCGGTGTGACAAGCAGCAGAAGCATCGCCAGCGATATCCACAGCAGCTGCTCCCGGCAACCACAGAATGATAACAAATGTGGCTGGGAAATTATTTCTTGAGGGATTTTTCGCTAAAAGAATGCGGTCTTGTAGTTGCTTCTGCTGATGTTGCTATCTTGTTTGTTGTAATTTTGTGCCAGCAAACACTTAAATGACTTTATCTTAAGCTGCAGAGGCCGTTCTTGTTTTTGCTATTCAATTTTTGGTGTTCATTCATACATGTTGGCATTCTATATCTTCACTTAATGGTAATTAATAAGATTGTCAAATTCTTACTTGTCTATCCGTCTGTGTGCCTCTTTCTCAATCGCTTGTATTCACCTAACGATATCTTTCAGCAAAAACTTTGAATAAAGTTTGGCACCTCAGCATGGCTTTAATTATGCATCTAATCATGCCTGTTAATTATTCTTCGTTTAAAGAATTTCCCATTTTTACATGCACATCCACAACCGTCTGAACATCGTCGTTTTTATGTGCTTATTATTTGAGAAGTTTTATCATGATTGCGTGTTTAGAGTGGCTCTGTGAAGAGTTCTTGAAGTCGACTCTGATAACATGGCACCGACGAATAGAAGCACAAAAGACTTAAGCAACAAACCCGTTTGAAAAAGAAACCAATTTTTATTTTAGCATAAAGAAATTTAAATCGCTTTTATTTTAATTGTTTAACAGCTATTTTAGTCAATTATTATTCTAAAATCAAGTTCGTTATTAAAGCATTTCTGTTATCCAATCGCAATGCTCCATTTTTTCTGAATTGAAATAATGAACTCGTTTTATTATTACGAATGAGTCAATACAAAATGTCAGCATTAGCATAACAACAAAAACAAGAGCATTAAGATAAGGGGTATACAGGGTGCAGCTGAAAGTCCTTTAGTTAAAAAGATACACTTTTCTTTAGTTAAATTATTCAATTTGTTGTTTTCCAAAATTAACGACCGTTGGGATATTTTTAAATGCTATTCACCTCTTTACGATTTGTAAACCTTGAAATGATTTAATTTCAATGCTTCTTTTTTGCCTTCGCATTCGTATAAAGTTGTTATTCTCAATGTAACTGTAAATCTGAGATATTATGTAATTCAAAGCATAAATTGAATGTTGCACAAATAAAAATCAATAACAAGAATCACAACAGCAACAACATCAACAACACAATAACAAAGTATTCAAATTCTCGCATGCGCCGCGGGCAAGCTTTAGAATAACGTCTATAAAAAGAGACTTCAACTAAATCTTTCAACTTTTAAGCTGCTTACTGAAAATAATGATGGCCGGCTTACATGCTCGATAGGTGGAAATTTTTTGTAGGCTTTCTACTGACAGTAGGTTGCTGTATGAAGTCGTATTTCAACACACGTCCAGATTCCACAGCAGCATAGAAATCGCAGATAAATTAGAAGATTAAAAGAACGAATACAAAAAAAGAAACAAGAATTTTGAGTAGCAGTTACTTGTAATGTTGCAACAGATTTTGGTAATTATAATCGACATACAAAAAGTTAAGGCAGTCAAGACACTCGTATCAAATCACAAGATTATCGCTCGCTTGCCTTTATAATTGTATAGTTTTTTCGCGTTTAATGTCCCAAAATATTGCATTAATTCTCAAATTCGGTGCATTAGATTTCCATCCGAAGCAAGTAGAAGCTGTTTTGTCTTCTCTCTTAATAACCCAACAGTATCCGTTCCGGTTTAAAAGCAATAAAAAAATTAGCAGTCATTTAATGATGTCATGCTTATTGAGAGCTGAGATTCACTGCCGAACCAAAGGCGGCACGAAGTGAACCCACACCTCAAGTATGGAAGTTTTAAATAAATTTACTTGTATTTATGTGCATATGTTTTCTAATAATTTCATTTATATAACTAATATAATTTCAACAACTGGCGTTGGCTACAACCGGTCAAGAAGTTTAATTTTTGGCCAGTCTCAAGTCTCAAGTCAGTGAGCAGAGACTCATTAATTTCTCATACAGCTCCTTGGGTATCTGAATTTGTCTGTGTCATGAAATGACTGAATTTTCAAGTTGCCTTTTCTTCAAGAACTCACGAACACTCATAAATAAAGGAAAAGAAGCCTTTACACAGGTTAATTGTTTTATTTTATCGTGTTAGGGGTATGCCTCTCAGTTGGCGATATTTTAGCATATCTCCTCATCATCATCTTTCAAGCTTCACATCACTTTACCAGCTCTTAACAATCGGGGTCAAAATCCGAGTTCCAACTGTTCGAGAGGCATGAGTAAACACTTGTGTGCATAATTAAATGAATAAATAAAAATGTATGAACCACAATTATTCCGTCTTTATACAACACCTTCTCAAACTCAGTCTGCGTCCACTGAATACTAAAACTATTCTCTTTATATTTCAGACCAGCAGTTGCTACGCCCCCGATGTTTGCTGCCGCATGCCATCGACCACTTTAACCAGTGACGGTTACGTTCTACACAAGCCTGAAAAGTTGTTCCCATTGCCAACCAACCCCACTGTATTGGCGCAAGGCTCCACCCAACCCGCATATCGACCACAGCCAACGCAACCCGCTACATACCGCCCACAGCCCACAACACCATCGAACGAATACCTGCCACCGCAGACAACTGCAATTCGTCAAACACCACGCCCCCAACCCACTCAACCCGCTTATCGACCGCAACCAACACAAGCCCCCCCAGCGCCCTACCAACCACAGCCATCTCAAGCGCCGACATACCGCCCCAGGCCACCATCACCAACAGCGGAGTACTTGCCACCTCAGACACCGTCACGTCCACAGCCCACGCAACCCATCTACCAGCCACAACCTACTCAATCAGTCTATCGACCTCAGTCAGTGAAGCCTAACATCGAATATCTGCCACCTCAACCCACTGAAGCACGTCCATCGCCAACACGCCCGCAAGCCACTCAACCTGCCTACCGTCCTCAACCTACCCAAGCACCACGTCCTCAACCAACACAGCCCGCCTATCGTCCACAGCCCACGCAACCAACCTACCGTCCAAAACCTAGCCAACCACAACGTCCACAACCCGTTCAACCCTCCTACCGCCCTTACGTCAATCAATATCTGCCACCCGATTCCGTCAATGAGATCGATCGTCAACCGGAGCCGTCTAACGTCAACCCAGTGCAGCGCGGTGAAGATCAACTTTCGCCACGAATCTTCCCCACCCCCAAGACTCCTCCCAAGAGCTTCGCCAACTGTGCTTCAGCACTCGTGTGCACCGCTGAGAACTACTGCAACTCCATCGGGGTGATAAGCGAAAGCCCCGTAGAATTGACGTCACAGGAAGCAGCCTTCCGTGTACCTCTAACCGACTGCCTGATCGCCGACTCTGGAGCGCCCGGAAAGTGTTGCCGTGACCCGAACTATGTTGATCCATGGCCAGTCAATTTGGCGGGCGTTTGTGCCAGCAGAAATAAGGTGAGAATAGACAGAGACAAGAGCCAGGGAGGGATGAGTGTAACATATTTGTTTTTGTTTGCATAGAATACGAAACCCACCGGCATCAAGGATATCGATGCTAATTTCGCAGAGATTCCATGGCAAGCAATGGTGCTGAAAGAGTCCACTAAATCATTGCTCTGTGGAGGAGCCATTATCGGTGATGAGTTTGTGCTGACCACCGCCTCATGTGTTTCTGGGTAAGAAGAACACATCAGATATTAATATTTTTTTACATGCTTTCTTCTTCAGTGTCAGCGTTCCTGATGTTCGTGTCAAGGCCGGTGAATGGGAACTGGGCAGTACTACAGAACCGTTACCATTCCAGTTGGCGAGTGTTAAAACCATAGACCTGCATCCCCAATATAACCCTTCGACTGGAGCTAATGACATGGCCATTATTCGTCTGCAGAAACGTTTTGAGTTCGCGACGCACATTCAACCCATCTGCATTACCGATGAGGACCCAAAGCCCTCTGAAAAGTGTGTGACTACAGGATGGGGCAAACAGGCTCTTCAAAGTAAGTTAAAGTAAAGAGGAAAATTTTAAAAATTGGTGTCTAATTTTCCACGTCTTCCGTTCGTAGTTCACGAAGAGGGCGCCATTATGCATGTGACCAGCACCTCCCCCTTATCGCGCAGTGACTGTGGTGCCGATGATACCTCCGTGTGCAGCAGCACCAAGTTCGATTCCTGTGAATTCGATGCTGGTAGTGCTCTAGCTTGCGGCACCGGTTCGAATGTCCGCCTCAAGGGCATATTTAACACAGAGAATGCCTGCGGCGAGAATCAAGCCGTGCGCTTCAGCAAGCCGGACATCAAGTGGATCAACACAGCTTTCGTTGACAGAAACAAGCCCTTGCTTCTTAAGAGATTCTAAAGAGGTTCATTTCCATTGTTGTAATCTTAGCTTAAGAGAATATTAGAAAGTGGATGTTTCTTGTTGTTTTTACTTAAACTCTAAGAATAAAGCTGACCGAAAACTGAAACTACAATATGAGGAAAAACTATGAACCATTACTGACTATACCATAAATACTGAAAGAAGCTGTTACTGATCCAACCTATCATCCAGACATCAGTACCGTGTATATTTTTAAACGAGTACCCTACGCTTTTTTTTAACTCACTATTGTTAATTTAAACTTGTATTCATAAGTTATACCTCTCGATTATATTTTTTCTATTTATTTCTGTTTATATTTATATCAATCTAAAAGGCGAACAAATCATCAATCTTACAACTCGTATCTCTCTGAAATCGTCTATCTATCTACATCTTTCTCTTTGGAACTGTATTGCATTTCGTCATTATAATTTAGTACCTTTTTCTTATATCATAGGTTTAAACAAGAACTCTTGTGTAAAGTTTGTAATTAGCATTTTTTATATACATATATATTTAAGCTAAATGTTATTTTATTCATCTTGAGCATCTCACAACTCCTCTCTTCGAGATTAAATGCTTACTTTCTCTCCCACTTTCAAGGGTGAGTAATAAAAATTAACTTTTTTACTCGTCCTCTGCTGTAGCTGTCAAGGAAAACTGTTAAAAAATGTCTTTCCTCTCTTCTAATATGTTCCCTCCTGCCCAGTGAGCGCTACTTAATCCTGTTGAATTAAATCGATCGTTCTCAATACATAAATAATTTATGCATAAATCATGTTGTATAGTAAAAACGAAATAAATAAAACATTGAAAGTATATAAGATCAATAAATGTTACATTTCTTGCAAATGTGTTTAAATTTATATATTAATTTAATTTAAAATAAAATAAAGAAATAAACAAATTTTAAAAACAATCATTCAAAGTATTTTTTAAAATTTTTATATTACATATTAGTGGAAGACCTATGGCAGACTATAAGATGGATTAGCTCATTTTACTATAACGTCTAAAAGAGTTTTGCCATTTAAAGGGTGCCATTAAACTGAATATAGAAGAATTGCAATTAAGTTCAGGCAATGTTTGGCATGTTTGGAGACATGCCTTTTATAAGGTCAGTCACTATTTCACATAAGAGTGAGTATTTGTCATACCCACGCAATCTCGTCTTACTTGTGATACTTTGAGTCATTTCTAGAAGTTTTGTATGCTTTTGTATACCATGATTGCAATTGGTTTTGTTTTCTCTTCATTGAATAAGTCAGCAGTTTGTATTGTACGATAAAATGCATAAATTGTAAAAACTAGTTAACATCTAAAAGTCATTCTTCGCGAAATCAGAAGCTAACTCATTTTCTAGCTGTTTCGTAATTGTCATTAAACCACTGAACAGTTCTGGACACAGATGTCTCAAAGTCGGAGAACTGAAACTCCGGCAAGAATGAGCGCAATTTATGATTGGATGCTGTTTTCTTGTATTGTCCATCTGCCTTTGTACAGTCAAAAACTATTTTTCCCTGTAACAAATTTGAATGAACATTAAAACGAATTGCATTAAAGCGAATTGTTCCCATTTCACCTTAAAGCCAAATGCTTTTGCAACAGCTTCAGCAACTTGGGATATAGTCACCTCCTGTGACTCGTCTACAGATAAAATTATCGGCTCTACACTTTCATAGTTTCGCAATACCCAGATTATTAATTTGGCCAAATCTAGTGAATAAATAAACTGGCGCAGAGGCTTACCGCTGCCGTAGACGCTGAATATTTTTTCGCTTTCGTCCAACTCAGGATGTTCATCGTTTAGGAGTTTGTGCATTCGATAAATCATGCCGGGAATTACGTGACTCACATCGGGCTTGAAGTTATCGTGTGGGCCGAATATATTGCAAGGAATCACAGAAGTGAAAACGCAGCCATGCTTATCGTGGTATGCATGGTTCTGTACGTCGATCAGGCGCTTGGCATAAGAGTACCCATAGTTGGAGGGGTGCGGTGGCCCATTATGAACCATTGTCTCGTCGATGGGATACGTAGTTTTGTCCGGAAAGATGCACGTTGAGAGGCAAGACACAACCTTGTGGCATTTTTGCTCGCAAGCAGTTTGCAATACGTTATCATTAATTTGCAGATTTTTGCGCTAAGAAGCAGGAAGGCGAAATAAATACTGCCCGGAATGTGCGTTAAATAATATATCTTACAAAGAAGTCTAGGTTATTGTTCATATTGTGGAACAGACCACCCACCATGGCTGCCAGGTGAATGACGTGTGTCGGCTGCACTTTCACAAAGAGTTCTTTCGTCTCCTCGGCATTTCTAGGGAAGGCAGAGTGTAGTAAACAAAGGTGTTACTTTCTGAGCTGTTGCTTACGTTAGGTCAGCATTTGTGGAGCCTGCGAAAACCCACTCCTCATCTTGTGGCGGATCTTCGTTTATAATCGCCGCTAGAGCTTTACCTACGAGACCTGTTCCTCCGGTGACCAGAACTTTCATTTTCATGGTTGGCAAAAAAATAATGGGGAATCAGTTCCTTTTAATATTTGTTGATTTTTCGTGTGTGCAGAGAGCAACGAATGTTAGAACGAGTCTAGGGTGGTTTATATATGATCGTTGCTTGATGGAGCGTAAATATGCTGACTTTTTAGAAAAAGAATAACTTGGTTTTAGGGGGTAAGAAGCGATTTTGATGACCTTTTTCTAGCGTTATTCTTGGAAATAAACCTCCCTTTTTGGGGTGTGGCCGCAGGCGTTTGATTACGGTTCATTGTTGTAAAGGTTTACGAGCACTTTTTTTTTTTTTAAAGTGGGTTGGTTTTCTTGGAAATGGTATGGTAAGCATGGTAAATATTTTACTTTTTAAACGGTATATGTTATACTTTTTGCATTCATAATGTAAAGGAATGTGAAAACAAAATCGTTAGTTTAATATTTCGTTTAAATTTTAGTTACACCACAAATACATTATGTATGTATGTCTAAGGCTGGCTAAGCAGTAAAATAGTATTTCTAGGCCAATTTTTTGGTGTGTATGTGGACTTAGGCTTGCGGCTACAGCCGCTCTTTCTCAACATAACCCTTAGTATGTCTAACTAAAATAGTGTTTTTCGATAAATTTTTTGTGCGGCTTTTGATTATAACCCTTAGTGTGTTTATCGCCGCGAGCTGTTTTTCTCATACTTTAGGAGATATCGCTTTCAAAATCAGAAATTTTCGACATTTAAACGTCCGCTACTGCTAAACAAAAGCAACGCCTCCAAGGAGGGCGTTTAGTTAAACTAAACTTTGTTTTCTGTTGTTTTTGTTTGGTATAATAAGAGAGTAGGCATGGTTTGTATTGAGAGAACTTATATCAGAAAGAGGGCGGTTGCATGAAAATAATATATAATTAATACTACGGAAAGTATTTGACAGTTTGCTGTTCGATGTGTTATACAAATTTGACAACTTCGTACTAAAAACATAACACGTTGTTGTGAGCATGAATGCGACGTAAAACTAAAATCAGACGAAGCGTTCGGCTCGAAGGATGTCCTGATTTAGACGCAGTAATTTGAGACGACAGTGGCTGAGCAAGTCTTTTCAGAATCTGGTTTATTTTGTTGGACTGTTTGAACAAACAAACGTTTGGAATGTAATATGGGCCTTATCTGTAATATATCCAAACGAAATAAGATGTATCACGATCATTAATAAACCACACTAAATCGTCGTTAACTTTCGTTGCAAGTACGTAGGTGCAACTTGTAAATGCCACACGGTGTGTGTCTTACTGTTTTTTTGCTGCATCAAAATTTTACTATGTAATAGAATCTGGTTTGGTCGATGACGAAGCAACAACACGCAACAGCCGACATCTGTTGCAAAAAAAAAAAGCAAATATATTATATATTACATCTGCTGTTTAAGCTAGCTTGAAATTAGGGAAATCTTCGGGCTGTACCCAAATTTTAGTTGTAACAAAAAAAAAAATAATTAGAGAATATGAGATATCTTCAAATCTTATAAAATTCTATTATGGTTTATATATAAGGAAAAATATATATATTTAAATGTAGATGTTTATTTATATACATATGAGCCGTTTATTTTGAAAGTGGCATAAGTCACTTTGTTTCTAAGTCGAGATATTAATGAATTAATTAATTACCGTTAATTACCAACACTTCTCTCGAACAAATCTCAATAGTTCTCAACATGTTGATTGCAAATTTTTTAAAAATGAAAAGATACCGTTCAATTGTATTTAGTGTTGCTATTATTTCGATTGTTTTTAAAAAGTGACTTAAGCCACTTTCAAAATAAACGGCTCATATATAGCTGTATACCTTTAGTAATTCTGATTCATTCTAAAAGAAACAGGGTGATTCGCATAAGCGGGGACAAAAGACAGGCGTCTAGGTGAAGTTGAGATAAGAAAATATCGTATGGGAAATTTTCCGCATTTTAGACGAGAGGGACCATTTTCTAAATCGGAAAAAAAATTAAAACGGTATTAAATTTTTGAGAAAATTCTGAACTTTAAATTTTTAAAAAAAATTATAAACGAATTGTTTATAGCCATTTTTTATGTTGAAAAAATTAGAATACAATTTTTTTCTTGTCTCGATTCAACATACATGACCTAGTCCTTTCTCCTCTCTTAAGCGAAACACCCACTTATATACTAGGGTCGGTCGTGGTCGAAATTTCAATCAATAACAATTCCAAAAAGTTCAGCAACAAAATTTTGCGTTTAGATTCTTTTTTGTGCTTAGCAACATGCATATAGTATGTTGATAAACTATGTTTGTGTACTGGGACGTAATACCTGATATATTTTAATACAGCTAAAATTTCCTCTCCACTCATTTTTTGTGCAGTAGAGAAAACAAAATACCAGCAAATCGGTATAAGTTATACGGATAAGAGGGATGGAAACCTTTTCGTGTGGCGTATTTATACATAGATTATTTGCATATGTTTGTAATATCTATATTATTTGTATAAAAGTGTGTAAATATTATTTGTATGGTGGTTAAATACTTACGATGCACGAATGATGACATTTTTTCTATAATGCTTGCTGATGATGTAGATAGATAAAACATGAGAATTATTAGGCTATGAAAAATATTACTTCTATGCGCGAATAAATATGTGGGGGATTACTTAATAATATTTATATGAATCTATGTACTATATATATATATATGGATACAAATCCTTATTCTTGTCACTTTAACATGTTTTAATGCGTTGATACGGCTTCCTTTATTTATTTCCGATCTTAGCAGCTGCTTGTTGCCCTGTTCGATTGAACCCTTACCTTTCCATTTCCTTTTCCTTTTGTTTCATTCGTTGGGAGGATAGTGTTTGCTGATCACCCATATACCTTTCGGAATATTAGCGGAATATATTCGAGGTCGGCCTATTCTCCTTACTACTTCAAAGTCTCCAATCCACTTTTTAATTCGGCTTTTCGACTTTGGCATGAAACCTCTGTCCCTTACCTCTGTTCTTATTTTGGCCATGGAAATAGATTATGTACTTACGGATTTTATTAACCAAACCTACTGAACTTTCCCTTATATAAATATATATATATATATCATTTTCTATTGTTGGTAAACATTTTTTCTGTAAAATATGTTCTCGAATATTCTGCTCTAACTCATTTTACCCACGTAAATCTATTACCACAATTTACTTGTAAGATACCAGGTGATCTTGATTCGACGCTGCTTGCTACTTTTACGTAGTTTCTTCTTATTCTGCCCTGTTTCTGTTTTGGCTCTCTCATTGTTAATTCGTTGCTCCATTGCAAAATTAGTGTTAATATTGTTGTTCCGTATTTTGCAGCTGGCAGTTCCTTACGATAAGCTGCTATCTTCGTGACTGTACGAAAATGCGAAGAATGAGAGATTGCTCGTTTAACATCATGTCACAGTGTATAGTACGTATTTTGGCGTTTCGAACAGAAATTACTTCATCTATTAATTCATATATAATAATAACAAAATTAACATTTAAATGTTTTTTTCAGGTAATTGCTGTCCAGCTGAGCTGCATGCAACTAACATTTGCAAAGGCTGAACGATATGCAACAAATTTCTTCCTTAATTTAACTAAAATTTTCAGTAATTGAGTCGCACTTTAAATGAATTCTACTGAAAGTCAAACCATAATGAACATACTTGACATATTTTAAAATCATAACAAAGTTCAGACACCGTGTAAACAAAGCAAAGTTGCAAAATTGCTATTTTTGGCAAATTTTCTGTATTTCTAAAACAAGCATAAAAGAAATTAATTCTAAGCAAAAGTTTATGTTGAAGTCTATATCTTGTTGATTAACTTAACCGATAAAAGAGTATCTGTATATGTGATGAAACGATCCTTGGGAAGCACAAATTTCGGCGGTGGCCCTGGAAAACGGTTCGAGTCCAGACGCAAAATTCGAAAACAATTCCCCAACAATCAGCCGCACCATTTGAATCGCCAGCAGCACCAGCAACACCATCAACAACAGCAGCACTATCAACAACAGCAACACCATCAACAACCGCAACACCATCAACAACAGCAACACCATCAACATGCAGGAATGGCAAATAATCAGCAATACTTTTCCAACGTAGGCAACTCAGCCCCCGGAATAAGAAACATGATGCCCTTTCAAAGCTCAAATCTAAATGCAAACAGCTTCCCCTACAATCCATCAGTAGGTATGAATTCACGTATGTGGAAGTACAACATCCACCCGCCACCCGTGCCACCGTCGCATGGCTATGATGTGTGTGCACAACCACCATTGCCACCGGAGCCGCCGCAACCGATGACAAGGCCTCTGCCACCGCGAGATAACGACCAGTCACTGCAACACGAACCCATGCATAATACTTCGGTGCAGACGAACTCTTACCACATGAACTCGCCACTGAATGCTCAACCATATGACTCCCCGCCCGCATCAGATTTCAAAACATTGGTCCGCAAAAAATCCAAACGAAAATCCATTTCAAACCGCGTGGGTTTCCACAAGGTATGGAATCGCGAAGATGCCCTGAGAGCTATTGCGCTGGAAAAGGAGTTTGCCAAGAAAGAAACGAGTCAAATACTGTTGTTGCGCTTCCCTGATCCTGAGTTGAGTCGCGACATTGTAAATGGTTATTCTGACCAGATTGATTCGGTGCACTTTCAGCAAAACGCAACGCCTCGCAGCTGCTACGTGCACTTAAAAGAGGGCGCCAATGCGGACGAAGTGATTGATACTATTTCTAAAATACCCTTCGGCTCAGGATTCGTTTCCGCGCATCTGAAACAAACGACAAGCACGGAAGCAGTGCCGCCCGTCGTTCCGGAGGACGTCGATCCGTACACCCTCTACATTGGAAACTTGCCGACGACGATCTCTTCGCGAACTGTCAAGGAACACTTCCCTACTGCACATCGCATTGATATCGGATTTGCTCAGCGCATGAAGTACACGCGTTACGCTTTCGTGCGCTATCATTCGGCAGAAGAGGCGCTCGAAGGCTTCCGGAAGTCAATAAATACGTTGATAGACTCGCGCTCGGTCATCGTACGTTTCCGACGACAACGCGGAGAAGGTAGAGTTATGTTGTCATCCAGCGGCGCAGATAACCCACCGGCGACAGCGAACACTGGGAACGAAGCACAGCAATCGGCAGCAGGTCCGGAGGCCGGGGCTTCTGTACCTATGGTGACTGTTCACATAGGGCAGAAGAGTAACTCCGACGGAAGACATTCACTGGAGGAGCCTGAAGAAGTTGATTCGAAGGCAAACGTTATGCGTGAGGTGCAGCAGTTGCAGCGATCCATAAGCCCAACAAATAATCGGCGTCGCTGTTCAGTGGAGGAAATGTTTAAAGCGCTGGATCAAAGACAGCAGCTGTTGGAAAATGGTAAGAATATAATGATAATGAAATGAATAATGGCTATTTGAAGAGACGAACCTTATTTTTTGCTCTAACCGTGTAAACAGCCAAAACACCAACGAATGTTAAAATAAAAGAGGAAGTGGTTAACTACGATGAGCTCAGTGAAGAAGAAGAACCCATGAGTTTGCTTGGAGCGCGCTATAAAGACGGAGAATTAACAGTGAAACCCGATCCAGACCAGGATGTTGGCCATGATGAAATATTCAACGGCGATTCGGAATGTGACGAAGAGTATGACATGGGTGAGTGAGAAGAATCCTAATACATTTCAGAAATGAACATATTTGACGATATTTTTGAACTGAAACCGAATTTCTTTAGAACCGGAAGAGGAAGATGATGACTATTGGCCAGTTCCACCGTCGGCAGAGTCCAAAGACGAGGCGGCCAATAATGCTGCCGGTTCCATTTCTGCTGCCAAATGGTCGTCTATAGCAAAAGAAGAACCCGATGTAATTGAAACAAAGCCCTCACTGGAAGAGCTTAGAGACAACATGAACAATACAACAGCAGCAACAAATAGTGACCTCCCATTTCCATTTCCGAATCGGTCATCTGAGATCGAAAAGCTCTATGAGCAGCAGCGCAAATTCAGGGAGCAAGAGCGTGGCACACGCCCACCAGATGAATTGGATGATATGTTTGCACGTATGAATTCCGATGAGGAAGATGATGATTATTATTAAATGATTTGCGACGTTCTAATCTAAGATACGTAATTTAGTATTCATCCTAATTCTTTATTTACTAGTGTTTATGTAATAGTGTTTAGTGAATTTATTGATTTCAGCAATCCTGCTTTTAACCTTGTATCAGTGTTTATTATATATTAATTATTTCAAGATTTATATGCATTTGCATCCTTGGAACCTGTTACCATTCGATTACTTTATTTAACTTTTCAATTAAGTTGAACGCTCAAAAGACATTTTCAATCTGCATCAAAAAGAGCGAAGTGTGTCTTCAAACTTTATTCTTCTTATAAAAAGTCTCTTTAAAAAAGCTTGAATAGTCCCCATTTATTTCGGATATTAAAAGGTGTAGTAATATTTAAAAACTGTGTAGGTTCTCTAGAGTTTGACCATAAAGCTAAGTACACACACACATATATAGCACATATATGTATTTATGCCGTTAAACTATATTTTGACACAAAGTTTCAAATATACATGCATACATATTTTAATCTTGATTAAAAGAACAACAATAAATTCAAAGATGCATTTTTATTTATGAATTTATGGAATGTTATTGAATTTTCCTCATATTTTTGATATCGAATTGAATCAATTTCTGTTACCTAATCAATTAAAACCACATTTTGTCATCAATTACATTCACTAATTTTATTCTTTCACATGTGTATAAAACATAATTATCATCGTTTATTCAATATATTATCAATATATATGTACATATACATATATACGTATGTATATAGACACTTTACAATTGATTCAAATCCGTTATAGTAAAGAAAAGAAAAATTGTATCAATTAAAATAATATAATAAACGGAAATAAACTAAACCAAAGGGAAGTTTTTTAAGAAAGGAGAATAATAATAACATTATTTTTATAATATTCGGAGTTAAATATTAATTCCGACAAATATAGACTCCTCTTCTCTCGTCGTTAACATCTCACTTTTGTGCTTAACTCTTAATTAATCCTAATTAAAAAACTACAACAGTTAAATTGTTAAATAAACTATCTTACAAGATCGTTGAGCACTACGTTGAGCAACTACGAATAAATTAAACCTAGCTTTAAAATAGTTTTCACTTCAAATAATACATTCAGCTTGCATGAGAAACAAAACTGATTTTATTATAAAATTAAAAAAAAAAACAACAAAACATTTACAACAGTTTCTCACAATCAATCGATTAATTAATTAGTTTTAATTTTGTTTTCAATAATTTTTCATTTCTATTTCTTATAATTTTTAAAAGTCCAAATTTGATTTTATTTTTCAAAATTGAAATTCTTCTTAATTCGTTGAATGATATGGTTTTTGTTGCTTTGGAATGTTTTATGTATTAAAATTAAAGATTTCGAAATGCGATGCTTTCTTCTCACTTTCTTGCTCGATATGTTGTTGTTGCTTCTTAAATTCTAATTAAATTTCATTTTTGTTTACTATTTACATACATTAAAAAAGGCACTCTCAATAAATCCTTTAGAATTAGTTTCTTTGTCTACTAATTTATTATTTTGTGCTTATTTCAAAAGAGCAAGTATTTATCAAAAGAAAATAACTGAATAAAGTTTACTTTAATTTCTTTTATAATAAATAATTATTTTTGTGCGTTTTTTAAAAAGGAACGGAAACAAAATGGAACCGGCTCTGTTTTCTTTTTCATTCCAATATTTTACAATAGTTGTTTTTTTATTAATCTAAAGCAAAAGGAAAACGCTTCTAAACATAAAAACTTGAAGTTTTCCACTCGATGTTTTCTTGCTTCTGCTTTCCTTATCCTCTTGTTCCATGATCCGTGTAAAAGTCTCCTCGTCTTCATTCCTTTCCTTGTTCTTAATTTCGCTTTCGCTCTATCTTCGGTTCTGTGTTCGATGCTGATCCTTTTTTAGCTGGCGATCCATTTGGACACCACAAACATGATTAATGTTGTGAAAAGTGCTTCGAATATTGTTGCTGTGAATGTTGTTGTTGCTGTGAATGTTGTTGTTGCTGCAGCAGCGGATTTGGTTTGGCCCGATCTGTTCCAATCGGATGCTTCATCGTGGGCTTTATTATCGTCAGAGGCTGGTGATCGAAAATCGAAAAAGGTTCATAAAATAAATGAAAGAGAATACAATTAAAGAATAATAAATTTATAGAACCTTAGAAAAGTGTTAAACAATGTATACAATGTGTTTATATAGAATATGGAATAAAATGTGTAAAACTTTGTGCTTTGAAAGTTTAATGAATATAAAATAAGAAATAGAAATAATATTAATAAGAAAACGTTACAAAAATATACTAAAAATGGATTGTTTATCGTATTCATAAACGGGGAAAATTGAACAAAAACAAAAAAATATTAAAATTCAAGACTTTATAAAACACTGATCTATATATTTATTTATATATTGATTAAAATATTGTACAAGTAAGCATTAGCTTTCAAGTGTATGCAAACATTATTCATTAATAAAACAAAAAATTATATCCAATATTAATGAAATAATCGTTTCATTTTAATAAAAATTAAACAGAATATGAAAGAAGTAGATTGTTTATTAAAAAGAATATTGTTTCTAAGAATCGGGAGTCTAAAAAAAGTTTATAAAAGTTTAGAAGAAGGTTTTGTCGACCTTCTATTAAAGGTAAAAACTTCAAAAATATGCCGATATTTCATTCAAAGGGATTAAGTATTAATAAATTTTAATGAATTAATGATGAATAAATTAATGACTTTAAATCAGCCCGTGATTATTATTAAGTATAATCTAAGCCATTCCTTGCTTTCGCAATTCCATTTCTTTATAAGTTATAAAATTTCACAATCAAACAAAAAACCTAAATAATGCTTTTATAAGAGCATTATATATTTTATAAATATTTAAGTTTATAATAAAAAGATATTTTTTAATTTGCTCAAACTAAAGCCTTTAAATATGTCGAAACAAGAAATATGTATATGACTCAGACCACTTTCAAGATTATGGGCTCAAATATACATAAGAACTTCTGACCTGATATATTCGCACTTCGCGTAAAATCACACAGGGTTATCCAAAATAGACTATAGGAAGTTTTTTCTTTTTATGTTTACAAACAACAATTCGAAAATGAAAATTATCGATGACATTTTGGCGTATTTGCTCGTTTGATTCACCAATTTCATTTCTAATGTTGTTTTTTTGGGTTATTTATTGTTGCTGGTTTGCTGTCATCAACATTGCCAGATCAAGTGACCTCAAGCGAAGTCAGCTTCATCATGAACGGATCCAGTCTCATCAAATGCTTTAATCAAATTTCGAATTGTTTGCTGCGATTATGTAGTCCGAATAATTCATGTAATTTACGATGGGTATTTTTATTGAACACTGATTTTCAAAACAAGTTTAAATTACTTTAACACGCTCTGCAAACAATTCCATTGTTAAAGTTGTCTATCATCGTAGGTTAGAAACAAATGAAAGTCTCGAGAAACAAACATGGCATTTCGATAAACAAAGATATTCTCATATCCTTGAGATACCTTTTAAATCTTTTACTAGGTATTTCTTATCTTATTTATAAAGAACCGCAAAGAACAGGATTTCACAGTTTTTTATAATTTATACGATGAACAATACAATGAAATAAGTAATTGATTTTTCATTGACGTACATATTTTGAGAGGTTCTCATCTTTCTCTCTGCTTTCTCTCTTCTCTCCATTTCCTCCCTTTCCTAAAATTTTTGTAATTCAATGATAATTAATAATTATCCATAAAACTTTATACAATAAACACTAGGGACAGATAATGTAAAGAAACTCTTGAATTTGGAGAAACTTGAACAAAAATATAGAAACACCCTTAATTGCTCACTCCTCGTCTTAAAAACCATCTCTTGATATAAAATCACTGATGTGCGAGTATGCATGCATGATCTCGATGGAAGCAATCAAATCCGATTTTAGTATAGCTAATTTTCATGAAAGTCAATGAATTTTGGGAAGAACAAACTGGAAAATTGATTACGATGATTCTAAAACCATCGATAGAATAGAACTAAAAACTTTTTTGTGCAATTTTATTACTTTTATTTTAATATTTCTTTGAAAGGTTGACAGATATCGTTACAAGACGACAAGAGTTGAGTTATTGTTATTGTTTATAAGAACTGATTTATGGATATTGAAATAATTTACAGAAAGTGAGAAACGCAAAATCGAACCGATTCACTGATTTCTGAAACACCTGCAAAAATTACAATATATACATATAGCGTGATTAATATAGCGTGGTTAAGGGCACCTTGATGAATACTTGGTCTATAGCAGATGTTTAAAAGTTTTCTACATGTTGGGCTTTGAAATAAAGCTTGAATGTAATCAGTACAATGATGAGATGAAATGTTTAGATTAGTATTCATTTCAAACCCATTATTAAATATTAAAAAGTATTATCTTTTGTATTTTTTCAATTAATTGATGATTAATGATTTTTTTATAACTTTAATTAAATGATGATGTTGTGAATAAGTTTTGAACCCTTTTTTAAAGAACATGACAAGGAGTTAGATTTAATCGAACATAAAATTAAAAATTGAAGATTAAAAAAAAAGACGATAAACAATCCCATTTTACATATATACGAGTATATGCAAAGTATTTAAATACTTATGTGTATATACATATGTTTTTTTGGACGAGAATTTATGTATACACTACAATAAATTTGTTTGGTTTTTCTAAAAAACCATCTGTAAATAAAAGTAAAAAGAAATAAAAGAGAAAAAAAACGTACTTTTGAATTTCTGTGCGCTGCTTGGCTTTGACTTTTGTAGGTAGTTGGCAACGAGATGTGCTTGACACGCTTTGACACTGCCATTTGCCTGGGGCAACTATGAGCGTAGCGTGCACAGGCTGCCTTGAATGCGGGTCGCTAACTGAATGGAGATGCGCAGCGCGTGTGTGTCTGTATGTGAGTGATCTGTATACACATGGGTATGTGTGTGTGTAGGCGTATATAGCGCGATATTTTGGACACTGGACAAATGGGCGTGAACGATAGAACCACAGCGTTGCTTGTACCATGGTTTGTGTCGGCGGGTGGGCGGGCAGTCTTGATGAGCTTTTAGTTGAATGTGAAGCTAACAGCTGATTTAAACTTAACGGTATAAAAGTGGCGATGAGCAGATAGGACGATTTACGAAGAGCTTTTAAGCTTGTATTTTCCTTCACAACGCAAATACGACGTAAACGCGAGATCGTTTTTGCGAGCTTATAATGGCTAATGATGAACTTTTACAACAGCTTTAAATACTTCGAACTTTCTTTTCTATCGAGCTTTTATTACTATCGAACTTTCTGTTTCCGTAGGCTTTAAAACTACTATCGTACTTTCAAATCTCTGAAGCTTTAATTGCTACTCAATTTTCATTTATAACGAGCTTCAATTACTTTCCTTTGTGGATGAAGCTTTTATAACTTTCGAATGTCAACTTATTTAAAGCTTTAGTTACTGTCAAACATTCGCTTGTATAAAGCTTTCATTACTGTCCAACTCTAACATCTATAAAGCTTAATTGACTACAGACTTTTAACTTGTATGGAGCTTTATTTACAGTATAACTTACATTTTTATTAAAGCTTTAAATACTTTTGAATTATGACCGACTTTAAGTACTATGAAGCTTTTTTTAGTTTCGTTTTTGATTAAGGTGGGTACATCGATTGAACTAAACTTTTGACGTAGTTTTTATAAAAATCGTTTATTGTAAGCTTTTATAAATGTGCTATTTAATGTCAATGAAAAAGCTTTCCTTGTTTTTCGTTCTGGTTTCATTTTCCGATTTCATTGTTTTTTTTTGGAAATGCTCGACGTTAACCTCACTTGTAATCGTTTCGAGAAGCTTTTAAAAGACTGTTTTCGTTTATATGATTTTTTAGAAAAAGTTCCCCCCTAATCTCCACATCCAGCCGGGTATCGTTCGCGGTACCGTATTGACATCTGTTTATAATAGTTTTTGAATCGCAACCATTTTTCGATTTTTTTTTTTTTTAGTTTTGTTTGTTTTTATCGAAACGAAAAAAAAGAGAAAAAATTTAAACAATTTTTTAAACATTCTACAAATTTACTAACTACAAAAACAACTACGACAAAAAGGCGTGGCGTGCGTTCTACTCTACTATTTCTACAGGTGTACGTTTGTTGTATTTGTTCTCTATTTACACACACACAGCGAGCTCTGCAAAACTGACCGTATACACAAAAAGCTAACATACACTATTACGAACGAAGCTTTAAAGCGTGAGGATCTCGTTGCTGGGCTTTTGTCTCAGTGCAACTTATCCTCGTTTTCTGACGCCTGCAAATATACACAATACATATACACAATATATATTGAAGGTTTACACATTACTGTTTACAATGAATGAAAGAAAACTCTGTTGGAACGGAGAGCTTTGTCGTGTGTTCATGCTTAAGTGTGTTTGTGAGAATAGAGGAAATGGTGTTAAGATATATTATCAAGAACAAGAAGAAGAAGAAAAGGAACAGGTGCAAAATCGTGGTTACGACAGAGAGAACAGATTTTTTGTACACAGAGAAAGAAAGGAAGTACATAGAGAACACTTTTTTGTATACTGAAATTAATTTCTTACATTTTTTACATTTAATTAAAATTGCGAACCTCTTTTTTTTCAAAATCATGCATTATTTTCTTAGCTAAATTCATATGAATGCCATAAATAAATATAATTGCGAAAGCTGCTTTTAATGGGCGATGATTTGGTGTGTATTTAATGATTTTTTTGCCAAAAAATAAAGTGGAAAACTTTCAAACGAAACAGCTACAAAAATACAGCTCGATTATATAAATTAAATTAAAAGACTGAGTGAAAAAATTACACTTGACCGTGGAAAAGGCACCCGAATCGTGAGTGAGAGATTGTGGTCGGTGAAGAAAAGAGAAGTTTTGAAATTTTGAGAAGAGGATGGTTTTTGGGTAGAAAATAAATTAGAAACTATATTTTAATAACATTTAAATTGAAATTTAAGGAAAATTAAAATAAAAAACAATTACAATTCACATATATTATTATTAAATGCAGTGTTTAAATCAAAATCAAACTAAAATTGAATTTAAAATTAGTCTAAACATTTAAATAGAAATGTAACTTAAAATGAAACTGAAATTCAAAGTTGTGTATCTTTAAATTTAATTAAATGGAATGATGAAATAAATAAATTCAAACTTAATTAAAAATTAAATATATTAGTAAATTAATCAATTTAAAATATAAATAAATCTAAGTTAAAATTTATTTTTGCACAAATAAACCTAGAGGACGAAAATCTCTTAATTTTGAAGGGTGAAAAATCCAAGTTTGATTAACTTTTAAGGAGTGAGCGAGACAAGTTGTCGTGGTGCTTAAGATGCAACACTTTTAAGGTTGTGTTGAAGGCACCGAATTTCAAATCGATTTCAACTCTACTCAATTTTGGAGTTTTTGAGAGTGAGATTCGATTGTCGATTCAAGAAGATTGAATTTTTAAGGTTATGTTAGAGATTTTAATACTAAATTAAGAAAAAAAGAACAGATTAGTTACTACATAAAGAAATAACAGTAATCAGCAATTAATCAAAGGCTCATTTATTATTTATCTCAATTTAGTTTTTAATTTTGAAAACTTGATATATTTAATTTAAAAAAATTTGATTTAAAAGTCATTTTATTTTGTTATATTGTATATATTTTATTTAATTTAATTTTGTACTATTTTATTTTATTGAATTTAATTTTATTTAATTCTAATTTATTTTATATTGTTTAATTTTTTTAAAATTTTTTTTGTTCTATTTAATTACATTTAATTGATTTTATTTTAATTTTTTTAATATAATTTTATTTTTAAATTTAATTTTTTTTTAAAATTTCTCACCAAATAATTTGCCTTTGATCTTTAATGTTCTTGTTATTTAATTGTTAGTAAAACCAAAATACAAATATTGTTAGTTAAATCATGCAAACTGGGCGTTTAAAGTGGGCGTTCGTTTAATAATATGTTAATTGCAACTACAAAAAGTTTACTTAAAACTACGCTAAGTTTATATTAAAAAAGCATTTAAATATTATAAGAAATATCATCAGTTTATCTTGGCGATGTTTTGTATACGATGTGGTTAGTGAAACCGACCATTTTACCAATTTTTCAAGTTTACCAGACTTTAATTAATGTCAAAATTTGATTGTATGTGTTTTGAACTCTGAGTTAAACTGGAAGAAAATGTATATTATGTAATGTAAATGAGTACATATTTAAAAAAGTTATTGCTATATTTTCTGTAAAATATTCTTTAATCTATTGTATTATTTTATTCGAGTCTATAAAATATGCATTATATTTTGTTTATATCTCCTAGAAATGGTATGTTAATTTTTAGTTTCCAAAAATTAGAAAATCATGTGATCAGGAAAGCATTTAATAAAAGTACACCTAAAATAAGCAGGAGACGAAGAAAGAACACAAAATGTTAAAATTAAGTAAACAGCACAAGAAGCAAAAAGTTAGAATAAAGAATTGAAATTAAGTTAAATTAGAACGATTATTATTATGGATTAAAGAACAGTCTTCATTTTTGTAATTATAATGTAGTAAAAACATATGGTGAAGTGCTTTTGGTAAAGCTTTCTCTATCCGTAACATTGTTTTTTTTTAGTATTTAGTATTAAATTGATTAGAGAATTTGTTAACATCTAGCCGTTGATTCAGTGATGCATAAAGTAAGCACTTGATTGTACAGAGGTAATGATTACTTTAAGTTCTAAGAAGTTACCAAGTTAGGAGTAAAGTGTCACGAATTATTTACAATGTATGTGAGGTGATTTAGTTAAATAAAAATTAAATAGAATTTAAATAAAAATTCAATTCAATAAATACTTTTTATTAAAAAAAAAATCAGTTTTCAGATGCGAAAAAAGGAATTTGATTTTTAAAATTTTCTCTAACTTAAAATTTTATTGCAAAACTCGTAGATTTAAAAAAAGTCACGTTTAATTTTTTTTATTTTTTTTTATTAAATCTTTAAGCTATAAAGTGACTCCTTTGATTCGTCAGAGAAGTCTTCAGAAAATTATGCCTACGTTCATAATGCAGAGATTTGATTATGTACTTTCAATTAATTTTACATACTTTCTTAGCCTTTAAAGACGAAAGGTTAATGAATTTTAGTTAAAATAAATAAATAAAGTCTTGGAAATGACTAAAATTTTGACCGTTTTTTGTAAGGTTTTTCGAAATGAATCCCTGCACCATTTTCTCAGTGGGAAAAAAGTCCACTGAAACCATCACCAAAATCAGATTCGATAACGAAGAGCTTTTTATCATATGAAACACCACAACAACAGCAAGACTAATAATAAGGGGGGGGGGAGGGGAAATTTAAACAACACAAGAATGACAGACAAAATAAAAGTGCTTTGGAAATAATATAGAAAACATACGCTAAAAAGTTACTAAGAAGAGACACTAAAAAAATACTGCAAACGATACAATAAAATGATGCTTAGGATGATTTAAGATCAAGATTTAAAGAGAGAGAACATTTAATATTAGACTGTTTAATTTTACGATCACATTTTTAAAGAAAAGGAAAGAAACTTACCAATATACAAACTTATGCATAACTTTATTCTTAATGTAAAATGAAATAAAATTCATAATAGAAAAGTCGACAAACAAATACTATTACATTTAAAAGAGAATCATACAACAGCGAATGATTAAAACTTAAAATAACATACCATATTTTGTTAATCGATCGAATCGGATCGGAGAATCTAATATATCTTAATTATCTTTTTTTGTCTATATCTTTGGCATACTTTAAATCATTTCTGCGGAGAGTCTTGAACGCGAGTCATTGAAAAATGCTGAGTTCGCTCTTTGAATGGCTTAGAAAATGGCAACTATGAACCGATCAAGCGGCTTAGATTGGCGTCTCAGGTCGGTTCCACTCACCTGCATCGAATATCAAATCGTCGTCGTCACTGTCGCCGTCGTCGTTGCTGTACGACGACAGCAGTTGCGATTCCTCTGAGTTCTCCATTATATTACCTGTTGTCGAGGGGATGTTCTTGCAGGCGAACCACCAGTGGCCGGAGGGGCGGGGGAAGGGCGGATCCGCAGAGTCCACCTGCGTGGAAGAAAACATCGAATTAGTCGCCGGAAAGAAGTGGAGAGAGAGAGGGAAGGCGAATCATGTGGGAGAGAATTGGGAGAACCTACCGCGAACGTTCTATCGTTGAAGCGATAGTATTTGTCGCCCTTGAAGAAGTACGTGTAACCGTTGGTGTACTGAAGCGCGGCGTCCAGGTTGTTCGGCAGACCCTCCCAGTTGGAGATCGGTTTGGGGTAACTGGACTTCACCGGCGGCCGTTTCAGTGGGTCAAATCGCCAGAACTTGCTGCCCTTGTAGAAGTAGATTTTGCCGTTGCCGCCCCAGACCATGGCTGCGTCCAGGTGATCGGGCACCCCGGTGAAACCTTCGCTGATCTCCTTCGGGTAGTCGCCGTCCATGAGGCGTCCGTTGTAGCGCCAGTACTTGGTGCCCTTGAAGAAGTACGTTTTGCCGTTTTTATACGTGAAAGCAGCATCGATGTCGCCTGTGGAAAGAGAGAGAAATAGATTGTTTCATTAAAGTCTTCCTATTGGATCGAGTATTCACGGTTCGCTCACCTGGCAATCCCGGCCAACCCTCGGAAATCAGCTTCGGATAACCGTCGGCTACAGCGTTCACGGTCAACTTGTAGTATTTGTTGCCTTTGAGCGCATACGTCTGGCCGTCGGCGGAGTTGAATAGCGCATCGACTTTGGGGTCTCGGCAGATCTCGTCGTCACGCGGAGGCTTTGGTTGTGCGAAGATTGGCCGCTGAGTGGTGCGTGGATAGGCTCCACCGCCAGTGCCGCCAGCACCGATGCCGCCTCCTGTCGTCCGCTTGCCGTAAAGCGCTTGAATGGCGAGCACATCGTCCGAGTCCAGCTTGAAGACGGGCTCGAAGCCACGATAGAAAGGAGCCATCAAAGCCGAACGCACATCCGAGTGGGATAAGCCGAGTGAGTGGCCGAACTCGTGAGCGGCCACCTGGAAGAGGTTTGTGCCTCGTGGCGAACCGATCGTCCAGAGTTCGGCGTCGTCAAAGTGCGCATCGCCGCCGAAAACGGGGAAGAAAGCGTGTGCTAAAGTACCGCCGACACCATCAAAAGCATCACCGTCTCCGTGCTCGCTCTCAACGAACCTGGTTAAATGGATAAGATTAATAATATCCATAGAATTCATTCCCATGATTCGTTCATGAAAGAACTGTTTTTTAAGCCTACAAGCTGTTGTGTTTTTTTAGATGTCTCACCTGATTTCAATGTGAACAGGCCCACTCTCCTTAAGCGTAAATGTCAAATCGGTGTATTCACTCCATACGGCGAAAGCGCGTCCGATCTCTGCTTTGACGGCATCATGCTTCAGACGCTTAGGGAATTTGGAAATTTTGTAGGTCAAAGCTTTCACGCGCCAGCGGCTGCCTTGCAAAGCGTAACGCTTCGAACGACTGTTTTCCGAACCGAAGCCTATTTTGTCGCGCACGCCGCAACGTGGCAGTGACATCAGCTGCATGGTTTCGTCATCGAGATCGCCGGTGACATTCAAACCGGCAAAGCTTTGGAATTCCTGCACCGCTTTTGTCCAAGTGCTGGCATCGAGGAGGCCACCATTGGCGGGGTTGCGGGCGGCTGGTGGGAGGTAACCGAATTGAGACAGGTAAATCTGCAAAAGAGAAGAAGTAGATTAAAATTACTGAGCTTTCGGAGGATAAAAATAAAAAGGCAGAAATTCATTATCAAGAATATTGATTGATGGATCGAACAAATGATTGAATTATTGCTTGGTCTGTTGGTTGGTTGTTTGTTTGAGTTGTTGGCTGTCATAAGCTACGTGGCTCGAGTATTTTTATTTGTATAAGCTTCTCATTGATACTGAATTAATTTGCGTGATGAGTGAAACATGCGGAAGCCTCTGCAATGACTAATTATGGATGTCATTAATTATGGACGTCTCGGTATGGACCGGGCTTGCATTTAATTTCCTGGAAGATGCATATTTACACGTGATAGTAAAGGAGTCGTGTCATCGATCGGTCAGCTTTATTCTAACTATACTACTTTTTAAATAATTATTATAACTACGTTATACTTTTTTACTAACGACAAAAAAACATTTATATTTAAACTTCTTTACTGATGGTGTAACATTGTTCACATTCGAACTTGTGAGTTTCTTTAAGGTTTTTATTCGTTCTTTTTGCTTGTTTATTGTTTCATATGGTTTATTGTCACTTGGAGGTTTCCTTCAAGTGGCGAAAACAAAAGCATTCCGTTGATTTATGAAGGATCAGATAAACCGCATTCGCCACTCGGCATTCGGTTGGGGCGACGAGAGTGCGCCAAACATGAAGCAACACGGACCGAGTGTCCGTGTGTTTGAATACGTGGTGCGTTTTTGATGTGGCGCTCTGCGGGGCCAGATGCCAGTGCCGCCAAGCGACAAAAAGCATGAATACGTTGCGTTATTTATTGTTAGGCTCTCGACGATTTCTTTTTGCTTTGTTGCTTTTTTGTTGGTGTTGTTGTTACTATTGTTACTATTGTTGCTGTTGTACATTGTCTACTTTGTGTTTAGATCAAAGGCTTTTAGATTGCTTTGATTGCTGCTTCTTTCGTTTTTGGCCAAAGCAGATGATATACGTGGTTGGTAATGAAATACGTTCGTTTCTAGCTGCGGCTGCTCTGCGAAATCTTTACGTGATTTCAATAATGCATTCAAAATGTGCTAAAAGTAGCTTAACACAATACAAACAACAAAAATAAATACAAAAAATAAAACACAAAATAAAATAGTTATAAAAAAATTACAAATAGTAAAAGAATCTATACTAAAAAGTATTGAAATAAATAAAAATGTATATAAGTAAAATCAATAAAAAAATAAGAATACATAAAAGAAAACAAAGTAAGTAATTTACAAAAAATAGGAAAATAAAACAGATAAATAAAAAAATTTTAAATAAAAAAAATTTTAAGCTTTTCTCCGTTTTAAATCAATTCGAGTTGATAGGAAGTAATTTTATGTGTTTGGAGTGAGTGTTTGATTCCGTGTCATGTCTTCGTTGTTGTTGTTTAAGATTTTTTGTTTCATTTTTGTCCTTCTTTATTTAATTAAATCACAGAGTAAACGGCGACAGTGGGGAAAATAAAATAATTCAGATTTAATTGCAAGGAAGTGTTAATGAAGAATGAGTGACAGCGACGTGAAAGTTAAGTGTGAACTCGTTTTTGTTGTAAAAATGTTGACAGCATCCGAGAGAAATTGAAATGAATTTAGCATGTAAAGAAGCTGGCCAAAGGTCAAAGGTTAACGGTTAAAAGCAAACAAGCACTTTTATGCTGCTTTCAATGAAATCATTCGACTTTTTAAGAGTTGGTTGGTTTGTTTTTTTCCGTAATTAGTTATGTGTATCGTAGAAAATGTGTTAAAAGTTATGGAAGAGTTCAATTTTTATAAGTTTTATCAGTTATGAAAGAAAGAAATGACAACTTATGTTTAAATCTCAATCCATATTTCTTCAGAGTGTTTCTATGATCCGCCATTTTGAATCGATTAGTAGTACATATTTATAACTGTAACTGTATTTTATGAAGTTACCATAAAAGTGAGGAGTGAAGTAAGAAATCTTGAATAAGTGAGTTTAAAACATTCCAATTTTATAGCACGTTTCTTGAAACTTATCAGGTTTCTGCTTAATATCGAAATCGTTAACAATTGCAATGAAATTTATTTAAAAATGTATTCAACACAAGTTCTTTATGTATACTTTTATAGCTACACAAAAATCTGGTTACTCGATTATAAACTGAGAGTAGTTATTAAAGCACATTTAATAACTCGCTTAATGAAATGTTCTCAACAACTGTTTTCAGTCGTAAATGTATTCTAATATCGTTCATTATTCATAAACAACTATATGTATGTATTTATATATGTATACAGGGATTTCGCTCAATTCGCGAATGACATTTAAAAGAATAATCAACAATCGCAGTTGTTCATTAAACACAGCCACATGACTATGAAAAAACTGCAACAGAAACTGAAGCCATTCTTTAATAATAATTAAAGCTTCATCGTCATCTACTCAATTTTCTTGTTAATTGTATTTCTTATTCTTTCCTTTTTTACACGAGTTTGTTTTTAAATTATGTATTTTTTAATACTTAAAAACAGAAAAACGTTTGCTTCATTTATTGCTAGGATTCCTTGCTTCTTTTCTGTTATTTTGTCATTCAACATCGAGTTCATTTACCTTTTTTAAATTACTGTTGTGTGTGTGTGTTTTTCGATTTGTTTTTATTTCTTTTTCCACATCTGTTTTGAGATGTGCTTCCTTTTTATGTATTTCGATCACATTTCTCACCCATTTCTTACAATAAAAAATCCCTTCCTATATAAAAAGCGTTTCTGCAGTCGGCTCTTTTATCAAGCTTCTTTTGTTGTTGTTCTTGTGTTAAACACCAACTTTTTTAATGGTCAATTTAATGCAAATCTTTTGCCATAATATTGCCATAAAATTGTTGTGTTTGTGAAGTGTGAATGTTTGTGTGTGTGTGTCTCGACTTCTGGTTCTTTTCTTTGTTTTGTTTTTAATAGTAAAACATTTTGGTGTTCATTTATTTTTTCCGACACATCACAATTTTTGTCACGCTTGACAGATCGCGTGGTACATAGTAATGATGATAGTACGGTGTTGGTGTTGTTGTTGTTGTTGTTATTGTTGTTGGATGAATTGACTCGCTTAATGAGTTGAGACAACAAACTGGTTTATTGTTTAGAATTAATGCGATTATTAGGAATTTTAAAACATTATATAAGACACGTCTATAAGTGAAAAAAGAAACAAAAAAATAATAAAATGCCAAAAATGCCAACAATAGCGTGCATAAATTCTGTCCAGATCAGCACTAGACTATGTAGAAGCTGTACTTGAAAATCGGATGCAAAATTAGAGGTATTTAAGAGGTATTGAAAGTAGGTTCGATTACTCTAGACGACCGGGATATCGTGGAACCAATGTGAGAATATATCAAGGATTGCGCTATGCTGGTACCAGTTGGGAGATTCGTAAAGTGGAATTGGTTATTCTGAAGTTCAATGAGAATGTTTGGAACCAGGCTGGAAACATCTAATATAGTTGTGTTAGAGTTGGCTTGATCTTCCTTGGAAGCCATTTGGAAGCTTTGGAAACAGAATTGGTTCCAGGTGAATAGACTGAATATCTTAGAAACACATACCATTGAATATTTCATGCAACAAAGCAAAATAATTATATGCAAAAGTAAGAAAAACAGAAAAAACTCCGATAAGCATCTTGAAATGCATATTTGAAGCATGTGTTTCTGTATTATTAGAAAATTAGTTGTGACTACAATACAAATTCGCAGCTATAATTAATTAAGTCTGAAGTCTATTATTAAATTCAATTACTTAAAGGAATGCATTAAAACAACTAAAATAAATTAAATACAATTTTAGTTCTGACCGTTTTGTTGCTGCAAAAATATTATTTATTTGGATCATGTTTTCTCTTAAAACACTTATTAAAAAACGTCTAGCAAACAATCACAGTAATTGATAAGAATACAAAGCAAACTAAAATCTAAAAACAATAATTCTTCAGTTATCTTTTATTATGTATTCTTTTATCTTAACATATAAAATGAATGTTTATATTTATTATCTTTTAGAGTATTTTTCAATATTTATAAAAGACGATTCATAAACAATTTCCTTTAATTTGGCGTAAATAAGTTGGTTTTTTTCTTGATTACTTTTTATTGAATGTTTTTTCATTGAATTTATTGTTTTCACATCTGTTTGGTTATGTGACAAGTTCTGTCATGCGTCATTTTCGACAATATTGACACATGTCAATTGACGATTCTTTTGTCGTTGATTGGGTGATAATCGTTTCTTTTAAAAAAACAAAAATAGCGAAAGAGAGCTTAACAAAAACTTCATCATACGGTTTTATAATAATTCATACTAAATTTTATGAAATTTTGAGTAAATTTGAAATTTAATTGAATGGTTTTCTTAGTTAATTTTAAGTTCTAATTATTGTTCATATTATGCTTTTATAAATTCGTGTATTTATTTAATTATATGTGCTTATTATTTCATACTTATTATTATTATTATTTGTATTTATTTATATACTTCGTGATAGAATACAAAAAAGAATACAAATCGATTGACGTTTGTAATTTAGTCAATGTCGCAAAAGCTACCGAAAATGTATACACGCACACAGTCACAAACATCTCTATAAATACACACACACATACACAAGAGTACCACGTACAACAAAAAACACGACTGCAATAAAATGGATGGCGTTGGCAACTCGTTGACATTACGTTGAATTGAACTTGACATGTCCAGGAGTAGCTAATATCTAACTAAATACTAACAACTAATATTTTGTTGAAAAACATGCATACCAACAAGAAGAAGAAGAAGAAGGATAACAACAACAATAACAGCAATAAAAACATTTCTAACACAGACATTTCGCCTAGAAACAGTTTCCATGCAACGCCTCGCGCCTGTGATTCATATTCTTATGGCACGTTTCTCGAAGCACAAGAAGCAGAAGAAGAAGAAGATTAACAAGAAGGAGAGGAAGAAGCAGAAGAACAACAACAGCAATTCTTTGATATGCTTTGGCGGCAAAACTAACCTTAGGTGCAAAATGGAAAAGAAACCAACAGCAAAAAAAAAATCCAAGCGAGTCGAAGGAGAAAACGAAAACACAAGAAAACAACATAAACAACAACAAACACTAAACCAATCGTAACAACAAAAAGGACACAAAAATAAATGGCAAGAAATGCAACAAAACCATCAACAAATCACTTGTAGTGTATTAATTTGTTTTTGTTGTTATTTTTCCCCCTCTTAACTTTTTTCGGATCCTATCTTTGGTTGGCTTGATACTACGAAAAGGAACCATTTTTTTGTAGCCTTCATGTTTTTTTTATATTTACTTACTTTTCACCTGGCAACACCGTTGAACTCCTGCAAAAACAAGAAAAACCTAACAACAATAATACCATCCTTTTATCCATTCGTCCATCCCTCAAACAACTCCTTTTGTTCTACATTTAAAAACAAGCAACAGCGAAAAAATTAGAAAAAATGAGGTTATGTTTGATGTAAGCGTGTTAAAATATAATGTGGTTGCTTTGATTGTGTGACTGAAGGAGAGACAGAACGAACGATTCTGAGAATGTGTAAAAGAGGAGTGAGTAAACGAGGTTGGAGAGTAAAAAGAAAGTGGATAGAAAACTATATCCCTTTTCTCTTTTCTAAGGAATTCCTATTAAATTTATGAGGCCTAAAAGTATGCTGAAGTTTTGCATTTGAATAGTTGCATAAAATTCATTGTTAATTGAATTGCATCGAAATCTTCTTGAGGCTATTTTTTTTGTAGCAGTAAAATGTCTTAAGTAAACTAAATTGAGTACAAAATTGAAGACTATAATTCATAATATTCATAAAATGTTGCTGTTGTTTTTCTTTTAAATATTTTTTCACCCTAAAAATAGTTTTTATTTCTTGTCCTTAAATTCATAATTTTTGTTTTGTGTGGTTCTATTAATCAAGATCAAGGCCACTTTCTAAAGTCTATTTCGATCCCCTTCAAATGTTACCCAACCTTCAAATGTTTGATACAGTCTTTCATTAACAACCCTGACCGATGTTTGTCGGAATTCCTACCCAATTCTTCTCGGATCCTTCAATTAATATGTACGAGGGATTTTACGAATTTTAAAGCGTACAAATCTAATCGTGGTGCACCATTCGGTCGAGGAATTAACCACCTCACTTTGTTGGGTGCGGTCGAGTAGTTCAGCAGCTGGATATCTCTCTAATCAGGCAGTCCATTAGTCTGTCTGTTCGAGCCCTGTATGTGTGTGTGTCTGTCTGTTGACATGACTTCAACTTTATTGTTGCATGTTCGAGTTAATACAATATAATTCTTTGTCTGTAGCTCAGTAACGAAAATAAGGTCAACGTGTTAAGTAATATTTACAATAATATTTACAACAACAACAGCTAGATGAGTATGTTATTTATGTAAATATTATACATTTGTATATACACATATATATCATCTTTTGTTTCTTATTATCCAAGTAGTTTTATTTAAATAGTAGAAGAAAACAACGTAGTGTTTGTTCTCAATTAAATTTTGGAAAATCCCAAGCAACATGGATGACTGTCATACAAGCCGTCATGCTGTGCCATGTACTGTACTTATTCGTATATATTGTCTCTATCATGTAGTTAATATTATACACAAATTATGATATCTGAGTCATTTGTAAGTATCATAAAATTCCATTTTTTCAATTCATTGAATCGATCGATAAGAATTCTTTACAAAATCTATAAATCTATACAAAAATTCTGAGTGTTCATTAATTGGCTTTTTCAAAACCATGGAAACTCAGTTCACTGAACTTGAGCGAGGGTGAGAAAATTTAATGAGCTGCGTGTGACTACGAAAATAACTTAAATACATTTCAGGTTAAAAGAATTCCTTTTTTCTTGGTTCAAGTAAATGTTGAGTACCTCAGAATTGCCTCTGAATTACTTTCGTTTGCTCGAGCTGATTGATGATAAGAGGCCGAGGATATGAGTTGTGAAGAAGAGACCAGGATAAATAAGCAAACGTTCGATGAACTCTCCAAATAGAAGAAGAATGTAACCAAAAATAGTTCAATGTATGGTTTGGCGCTGTTTTCTAAATAAGAGCGTTTCTAAACTTCTCTTTAATCTCATTTCTCAACAGTTTTTACGTCTATTTAAATCTCAATTCTTCAGGCTTTGTTTTTCAAATTGCTGTTGAGTTTTCATAACTTAAATTTTCTTTCCCCCTCCAACATTGTTCTCTTCCTTCTTCTTTTATTACCATCCAGCCTCCGCTCTAATACTCATTTTCTAGCTCATTAACTATTTTTGTTGAGCATATTTTCGAGTTTTGTTGTCGCTATTATCATTACTATTATTGTTGTTGTTTCTGTCATTGCCACGTTTTTCGCTAAAATGCCGTCAAACTTTAATTTAAACGTTAACAAGTCGAACTTGTTTATTCATTGTTACGTCATTTGCTATGAACGTAAATAAAGCAAGCGATGTTGTTGTTTTGATTATTTTGTTGTGTTTTTTCGCTTTTTTCACGTGGTTTCTTTATTTTTTCAAAAAATATTTGCACGTTTAAAAATTATTATGTTTTCCAAGTTTTTTTAGATAATAATAGTAATAATAAAAAAATAGTAATTGTACATAACTCAATAATAATAAATAATAACAAATAATATAAATAATAATATTATTTTTACTACTAATATAACTTCAACTTATTCTTACTATATCTTCAGTTAATGTACTAAATAGAGTACAATTAAAAAAACACAAAAAATTCGAATATTTCGTTGACCTGATTTAAAAATTGGTTTTTGGACAATTTAACAGCTAGAATATAAGTCAACAAAAAAAGCAAAAAAAACACAAAAGAAGTGCGTAGTTAATGACATCTGTTAAAATAACCGCGCTATTATTTTATTATTAATTTTTTTTCGAACAATTATCGTAAATCTACTAAAGAATTGAATGAACCATTAAAAACACTAAAATTCAAGCAAAAATCGTTCACCATCATCATAAAAAAAGGCAGATCATATAATAAATTAATCTATAATTTCATTTGAAATCACATGCGAAACGGATGAGATGTCAATTAAATATTGTAAGTGATAATAAAACATCACATCGAATAAAAAATAAATAAAAAAAAAATTAAATAATAAAAAGATATAAAAACAAAAAAAAAAATGCAATAAACACGACTAAAAAATGAACAAATATAATATTAATATAAAAAAGCAACTGAAAATAATATTATAATAATAAGTATAAAAATGAAAATGAATACAAAATTAAAAAATAATAAAAAATTAAAAAAGAAATTTAGAGAGAAAATACAAAAACAACGAATTCAATACACTTTAAATGGATCTGAATGAAAGATTCGTGCAACACACCGATTTTTTGCTATTTTGTTAATGAGACATGCAATATTTTTGCATTCAATTCACATTTTTTCTAAACGTGAGTTTAAATCACATAACCAAATACAACACCTCCCCTCCCGCCCCGAACACCAGCCATTACATGGCCTTGCTTTTTCACTGCTGCACGAGCTGCATCTATGACATTTCTAACGGTTTTAAACGGAAAGGAAGCCGTTTGTAATGTTTTTGTGTGTGTGTAAAGAAGCAAAAAAAAATCAGATCAGTTTTTCCTCGTGTCGAAGGCGAGAAAATTTCGATTTACATAAACGAACTTTGTTAGAATCGGTTTTTAAAGGTTGCCAATGGTTGGTTTTATCGGATCTTCTTTTTTGTTCTCATGTACAACAAAAAACAAATGCAAATAAACAAAAAACACATACTTTTTTTTTATATATATATATATATATATACATATGTGCGTACTGTATATATACTCTTACATATCTACATACATTTTTTGCCTTGTAAATGGGTGAAATATTAAATAAAGCCAGTTTTAAATGCTCTTTCGGTATATATACAATGATATACTCTTTCGGTATATCATTGCATCTATAAATTATTGTATATATTTATGTATTTAACTGCAGGTATATAATAAGTGAAAAAACATCAAAAGATTTTTTATATTTTATAATTAACGATTTAACATTTGAGGGCTTAAAAACTTCAGCTTCAGGCAATCAAATGAGGTTATCTGATGGCGGTTTATTTTTTTCCTTTTTTATGGCACGACGGTTTTTTTTAACGACGAAATAAAATGCATGATTAAATAAATATTGAAAATAAATTTTTATGCTTCAGATTTTCGAAAAAAAAATCTTTGTTATATTATTATTGTGTAAAAAATTTGGAAATAAACTAAGAAATCCTTCACTAATCTCAGTCCTTCCAGCTGGATACTTTACTTTCTAAATTACAGTTCATAATCAGCTAATTATTATTTTATTTGTGTAATGTTTAAAAATATGGTTGTATATAAACCAAACTCGAAAATTCCTATCTTTTGGGTCCTTCGAGCTGAATATGAACCTCCTAAAATCTAAATAAAAAATACTTAAATGAAATGATATTGACTTTTATTAATGCTAATAAAAATAATATATAGTTGAAGGTTTTATTATATGAACCTATCAAAATAATTAATTGATCCTTCGAGCCAGATACGGAGAAATGTATGTATCTTTGGCTCGAAGGACTAATGAAAAATGTAATTAAAAACATGAAATTTATGACGAATTTCACACTTTTAAACTCGTTTTATTATTATTTACATTTCAATTCTTTGCTGACATTTAATGGCTTCCACAGAATTCAGAAACCGAGCAATGCTAGCAAACAAACAAAAAATCCGCGATGTAAATGATTCTTTGTGTTTCAATTTTAGTGTGTGAAGGAAACGTCTTATTTGTGTATTTTAGATATAAAAATTTTATTTTATTACTATTTATCTTATCTTTAAAAAACGGAAAATAAAAATGTAGTAAAATGACTCATGTGACCTGAGATTAGTAACTATTCTCAGAATTACTCATACTTCGTTCCATAAAATAAACTCAACAGTTGTTATTATTGTCAATGCAAGACGATTAACAAAAGAATGTAAAGTGACAATGCATAGTAACAAAGTCGTGAACGTCTCAATGTTTCCATGGTCTATCGATGAAGTGATGCAAATTAATGTTTTAATATAAGCATGTGACGCTTGCTGTATCGTAGCAGCTTAAAAACTGTTATCATTCCTACCTGAATATTGATAGCGATTGTGTTTTTATATTTATGTACATACAATATTATTTATATAACATTTACTGTATTATTATTATGTAAAATTTATGTATACATGACATCGAGGCAAAGAAAAACGTTTCCTTTGATTTTCGTCTTTCTTATTTCTCAGAATTTGCCGATTATGCAGTAATAAAGCTCATGATAAATCATATGAACAGAAGAAATCTTTTTGGAGAGTGTTATTATTCTAGGATTATATAATTAATATTTATTTATAAATCTCTTAAGAGATTTAAAGATAATATTTACAGTCTTCAATTATTTTGTAATTTTATTTATTAATTAATTTTATAAGTTGAAGTTCTGATAAACGAACCTCTTTTTTATTAATTTTAAAAACTACAATCGAACGAATATTTTTGCACTCGACTAAATAAGTAACAACAAAAACAAAACAGGAATAATAATAACAACAACAATAGGAATAATAATAACAACAAGAACCATAATTATAACAACAAAAACCAGAATAAGAAGAGTAGAGACGAGTATAAAATAACTAAACAAAGGAATGAGAAACAAAAACCAACCACAAAAAAATCGATTAACACGTTCAATTTAGCGGAAATACAACCTTGATGAAAATATTACACATTCTAAAGAAACAACAGATTTCGTTGAAAGAGTATAGAATTTGTTTCCCTTCTACACTTGAATTATTATGCTATGAACGCAATTTGAAGCAATACTGTTTTTTAAAAAAGTTATTAAAAGACGACTTTAAATAAATGTTAATTCCGTAAATTGTATAAATACATGTATAAATACAAACATGTATTTCATTCCATTTAAGTAGTTTTAAAAAGTTCATTAAAATATCAATTTAAACAAATCTCAACAAAAGAAGAGAATCTTTATATTAAACTCTTTACTAATATTTGAATTCTTTTAAATAAAATACATCTTTTAAACAAACAAAATATATATGTCCTTCGAACTCGTTATAAACGTGAAATTGTATCCCGCTCGAAGGACCGAAGATTTTCTAATTTAAACTGATTTGAATGCCTCTAATAATAATAATCAAAGAAATTGATATACGCTGTTCCTCCACGACATCAGACATCAGATCGTAAACCTACAAGAAAGAACATGGCTACTAACCACCAGCGAAGCGTCTACAAGACGTCACTACAATCGTCAATGTTGTTTGTGTATGTTTCTCGTCTTCGTCCTCGCTCAAGACAACACAACACAATAAAAGATTCCTCACAATAAACACACCTGATCGGCACCGATACAGCGTTGCCATACTGTATAATAAACTATTAATTGTCTGCGTTTGAAAGCAAATTTATTTCCTTCACAATTACATTTAATAAAACTTTTAATTTGCAACCCAGTAGATGCGTAGGTTTTAGTGAAAAAAATGTCTTTTCTATGGAAATAAGAAGACGAAGAACAAGAAGAAGAATAAAAAACACAGCCCCAGAAAAGAATTCTAAGCTATAGACAATAAGAAAGGAAGAGTGAGGGAGTGACATGGAGATGGTGATGGAGAACAACGTCACTAGTATTCACGACGCATGCGCTGCTAGACGAACGCCGCGGCCGATTTAGCTAATTATTATGTTGAACGCGCCGTGATTCCAATCGTTTGCGGCCGCGTTCAACATATTTTAAGCTGTGCGATCTGCGTGGCTACTAACTACTATTTAACTAACTTTATTTGCTGTGGCTCGGGTTATCTTGTGCGCATTTAAGTCTGGCTGGCTGACTGGCTGTCTGACTGACTGCGAGTTGAAGCTGCTTCCATGTTGACCAATTTTATCAGATTTTTCGCGTGTTTTTGTTTCCGTTTTTTGAAAAAAAATTATGTATTTAATTCCATTGTTTTATTTCCATGGTAACAATTTAATTGGATAGTTTTTGGTCACTGACTCCGTCTCGTGTCGCATTCTCTCTGTCTGCCTCTTACTCATTCTCTCTCTTTCTATCTCACTCTTTCTCTCTCTTTTCTCTTTCTCTCTCTTCTCTTTCTCTCTCTTCTCTTTCAACAGTTTCAATGTCATGCTTTGTGTTCTAAACTCAATTATTTTCTTTGTTATTCTTTTGTAATTTTAGTTACTGTTGTTGTTGTCTTTGTTGTTCTCTTTCGTTGTTGTTATTATAATAGTTGGAGGTTCCTGTTTATTTTTTTTTAGTTTTAGCTTTTATTTACATTGTTTTCCGATTTGTTGCGAATTTTTGTAGACTGTTTGTTTTTCATGGCAAGGAAATACAAATTTGAATTTGTTGCAAATTTGCTGAATGTCATTCGAATTGATGGTTCTTAATGATTATATTTTTAATAAATATTTTGAATATTTTAGAATACTTGATTTTCAGCAATTATGAGTAACTTTTTTAAAAGAATAAAAAATATAAGAAAACTAAATTTGAAAAATATGAAATAAATGAAATAAATACTAGAATCCTCTTAAATACAGTTTAAATATTCTGAAAATCGTACTTCGACATGTATTTATTAAAATGAGGGCTGTTTTAAACACAAATTTATAAATCTTTGAATCAAAGCAACCGAACTTTGAACTTTAGAAGCTCTCTCTTAACTACGAAATAAATCGATGATTCTACGACGTTGAAATCCACAGCAAATTGCAAGGAACGTGACAACGTTGTCGTGACTAACATTTGAACGATTGATCGACTGACTGACTGCCTGCATTAAAGCAGAGACAACAAAATAAATAATAACCATTATTTAAGTATAGAAATGAGCATCGAAAACTTTATAAAGATGGAGGGGGGAGGGGGTGGTTGGGATCACGGACTGCTTTACCAGTAGCGAGGTTTAATAGACGAGGTGTGACGATCACGTGCTCGATGAGGAAGAAGAAGCGAAGCAACTGCGGTAGTAGAGAATCCACACTAAAGCTCTATTAATTAATAATGCAAAAAGGAAAAAATTACCACACAAAGAAAAAACGATTGAAGCAAGATTTATTTAATAAATAATATTTAACATTAGTTAATGTATAAGTAAGTATTGTAGTGGATAAATTATTAAGTAGTGGATTGACAAATAAATAGTAGATGAATAAATAAGTGAAAAGTGAATAAATAAATAATGAAATAAGAAGCGATTAAATCCATTATTTAATGGATGATCAACTACTAAGTAAGAGATGAACAATTAAATAAACAATGAAAAAATAGTGGCTAATAGATAGCTAGCAAAATGCACAACTAATACGAGGAACATCAGAATAGAATAAGTTTTCTTTTTAGCCGTGTATTAAAACTTAATTTCCTCGCTTCATGAAGTCGAAGCTCGCTGAAGACTGAAGTCACTCGCTGGCGCCTGCTCCGTGACGCCAATCAGGCATGCAACCGACCCTCCTTGCCACCCTTGCAACCGCACCGCACGTGACTACCCCGCCCCAGAAATATTCCACTCGTTGTAATTTAATACCAAACGATTAAAGTTGAAGCTGCTTGGTTGCATGTTTGAATAATATTTTCATTGTTAACATAATTTTGCGAGTTGATTGGGAAGGAAACAAGTAAATAAAAATTATAGAAAAACTATCATGGATGACATTAAATTCCGAAGAAGAAGAAGCTGAAAATATTTCACTGTTCACTACGAACAAAAATTAGTAGTAAACAACGGTTTATTTGAAACTCGTACAAAAAAAAACAAGAAGTTTTTAAAAATTTGTTATTACATTTTTTAGGTTATTTTTTGTTATTAATTTAGTACTATCTTAGTAGAGTTTTAGTACTATTTTATAACTATTTATAGAGAAATTCATAGACCTTATTTTTGAACATCTTTTAGAGCTTATTTCAGAAAATTTTCGTACCATTTCTAGTGCACTACACTTTTGTCCTGATTTAATACCGTTTCAAGATCTTTAACTATAATGTTGGTACCGTTTTTTGTAGTTCTTTTAATATAAATTTTCGTACCATTTTCATACCAATATTATTTGCGTTTTATTAAAATTTCTCTGTTTTTATTAACATATTCATTAAATTAAATAACTGTTTTAACTGGTGTTATTTTCTTTCTTTTTCGTTTGTTTTTTACTATTTTTTACTGACATTTTATGTATTTTTATTTAAAAATGGAAATTAATAAACTAAGTGGTATTTTCTACTTCGCTTTATTACTTTTCTTACTACTTTTTTTAAGATTTATTCTATTCTAATTTATTGTTGCTTTGTACTTGTATTGTTAGTTTTGTTTTTGCTAAATGATTAAATTGAAGTGAGTACATTTTTTTAGAATTTGTACTCATCATTTTTATATTTTTGCTTACATTTTTAAACTTTGTAATTAATTTTCATTGCGTGATTAAATGAAGACACAATTTTTTTTTATCACATGATTGACAGCAGCATTTCTAGTTGCAATATTTGTTGTTGTAAAAATTATTGCACCGCTGTACGCCATCACAGAGTAAACACTCGATCTTGTTAACTAAATTTAATATTTCGTATATTAGTTATTTTAATGCAATCTTTTGAGTATTATTGTTGTTGTTTGGAGGAATAGAACGCTTATATGTATTGTTGTTATTTTTTTGTTATCTTATTTTTATTATTATGACTTTCTTGGTTATTACAGTTCTTGTTGTTGTTTTTAGTATTGCACGCTATTCAGGAAATACAATCAATTAAAATCGTATTGTAAATCAACAAATCAACTAAAACTCGCATTTATCATAATGCATTTAAAAGCGTAGAATTAAACATTAGCTCTGAATGGAAAAATATTATCGGTTTGTAGTTTTAGTTTCTTTGAAGTAAGTAACTTAATTTAAAATTTTAATTTTTATTTAAACGGTTGTGGAATTTTATGGAATTTGAAATGAGTATAAAAATTAGTCTCAGATTCTTTGTAATCAATCAGCGATTCACAGTAATCAATTAGCAAACACGAACTACTAAGTAATTATTTTTATCGAGCAATCAAAAGAAGAAGAAGAAAGAAAAAAGTAGCTACTCATCGATACAAATTCAATTCTTTTGAAATATTTAGGAATATTTAAAGGTTTCACTTAATTCATTGGAAGAAACAATTAACTTGTTTTTGGTGTGAAATTAAGCCATCTGTTATTTTATTTAATAGTCGAGATTTGAGAATTGATATTAATCTCAGTTAATCTTTCAATTGTTGTTCTTTTTAGTGGATAATTATTATCAATATCCATTCATTCGAGAAACTTCAAAAATGTTTAAACCTGAATAACTCAAAGATTTGTTCGGAAAAGTGATATATCCTTAAAAAGCTATTAATTGGTTTTTAAAGTAATTCAGTATAATTTTCGATATAGTCTAAAGTATACCGTTCCGACACTGTAATAAAGATAACAAATCATATTTAAAACGTTTTTTAATAGGGTTAAAAACAGTATTTATATCCAATCCCCACGTGATTATTCCACTTTACACACCTGTGAGTGAAAGTGGCTTCCATAGATCGGTCTTCATATATTGCATGGTATTTAAATCGTGTTTTAATCCACTCATTTTTCTTTTGATAAAGTTAATCGTTGGATTTCAGTTTAAAAATCTTTTCCTTTATTCATTATTTTGATTATTTATTTTACTCACTATAATTTTTCTGTTAATAAAGAATTCATAAGTTCTGGGACGGCTTAGAATCTTACGAAATTCTCCTTTTCCTAGCAAATTAGGTTTTTCTTATATTTCGTGTCATTTTTATATCATTTCATATCATCAAAATAACTCTATTCTTCAATCTGATTTCTATTATTACTATAATAATAGTAATCAGAGAGGGGTGAATAGATGTGAGTACAGTATATAGACAGATCTTAATCTGTCTCTTAAAGAGTTATAAATTTTAAGACCTCACCTCAGCTTGTGTTGTTGTCTGGACCGGGGAACTGTGGGTTAATCCGATTATGGTTAAAATGGTCGCTAATCCTATGAACGCATAATTTTGGCAGGAAAACATTCTCGTAGATGTGGCGGATGTTGCGGATGAGGAAGCGGATGCTGATGTTGAACTACATCGCCGTCTGGTTGTTGGTGGTAAATTTCTTGAGTTCAGCATCATGAGTTTGTGTTCAAAATTAAGCTCGATTTCGATTTGTTGTTGACTTTTAACTTAACTTAATTTTTTATTAACTCTCTCTCTTTTTATTTGTTTCCTTTTTGTTCTTCTTCTCTTATATTCATGCACAACTAACCCAGTTGATGTGATAACTTTGCGCTTTATTTATTGGAATCTGTAAAGAAAAAGAAATAAACAAAATTGTGTTTATTTATTATTTAGTCTTTCAGTGGAAATAACTTAATTTCAAGTTTCAAAACACTTTTCCGTGTTTTTCTCAAATATCACGTGATTAAGTAGCTTTATATTTCAATATCCATGCTATTTCCGCTCTTCTGAAGCTTGAGCGTGCAAGCAGCAGAAATGCATGAATTTTCACTGCATATTTTAAGGCGCGCAACAATCTACTTTTTCGTTGCTTTTCTTCTTTCTTCAACGGTTCCATGTTTTGGGGACTACAAACAGTGGCAAATAAACGAAAAATTATTACAAAATAAAAGGAAACAACTAGAAAGGGAGAGAGAGAGAGAGAGAGAGAGAGATGGAAATGGCCTCCTCATTTATAAATGCCAACAGGTTGATTTTTCGCTCGTATTTCGCTTGATTCGTGTTTCTTTTTCGCCGCAGCGTTTCGTCGCTTCGCTTCCTTTGAAATCTAAAAATGGCGCAGCGTCGAGTAGCGGAAGTGACGGACAATACGTCTGAACAGAGCTGGCAACGGAGCGGAAGGAATACGAAAACAGAACCGAAGCAGAACCTCGGGAGGATGGAGAAGCAGCGAAGTCCGACATTTAAATTTAAATGCGTGTTTGTGTGTCTCCGGAAGTTTTCTTGCTGCTGCTGTTGCTGCTTTTACCGTTACGAACACGCCTCCTGCTCAATAATTAACCTGCTCTATAATTTTTTCACTCTTCTTCGACTTGCTTTCTATATTTTTGTTTTCAATAAAGACTTCAAATATAGAATTTTAATTGTGTTGCTTGCAGTTTTTTTTGCTATTTTTATACCCGCAGTCCGCATAAAAATGGTTATTTTGTTATTTTTACGAAAGGTCTGCTTTTATTTTAAGAGCGATTCAATTCCTTAAAATTGATTTTAAGATTTAAAAATAAATCCGAATTAATTTATTTACTTTCATTTTTGGTTTATTTCATTTATTACACTTATTATTAGTACAAAATTAATATAAAAAGAAGTATATATCGAATCTGATGTATCGGTTGTACAATATATAGACTTCTTGAGTTCTGACCGATTTCTTAACTCAAACTTCTTTAATAAAGATTAAGTAATTCTTTTTTTTAATGCTTTTAATAAAGTTTTACTCTTAAATTGTTGACAACTGAAAATGATATGAATGAATGAATGATTTAAGTAAAATTTTAGTCAGTTTAAGTTTAATTTAGGTAAAGTTAAAGTTATGCTAAAATAAAGTTCAAGTTCAGTTTAAATTGGATTTAAGTTACATAAAAACAAGTTTAAATTAAACTAACATTTTTTATACATAAAGTTGATTTACGAATATCGATTATTGCTTAATTTTTATTTTACAATCTTCTCAATTTTACATCACTTTAGAGATGAGCTCTTTTGGTTGTTGTTTTAGTTTTTTTCTTTTTTTTTCAATGGAATCGATGAAAAATAAATCGAAAGCTAGAAATCAATTAGGCAAGAGAAATTTTTTGTATGTGCAAACAAATTTTACGAGGAAGTGATGATGATGAAGAAGATAATGATGATCATGAAGGTGATGGAGATGACGATGATAATGATGATGTCGAGATGATCAGCTCAACTTAACGAATTCTGTGAGTAGCTGTGAGCCACATTAATGACTCATTTTGACTGCCGCAATTTTGGTTTCTGCTTATTTCTTTCCTTTAATTATGTGTAGCTTCTTTTTTCTCGAATAAATGCTTATGATTAAACATATATAGTTTTTGTGTTATTGTTTTATTTTATAGTGTGTTTTTTTGGCGAACACAAACGTGAACAGAATGATTTCGAATAGATTTCAAAAGAGAAAAAGCACTGAAAGTTCCATGAAGTAAATAAAAGTTTTGCTACGAAAGGAATAGGAGAAAAAACGAAAACAATAAAAAATTATGTTTTCTTTTATTATTTATAAATTGAGATTGTTTTATTATTTATAAATTCAGAGAATTTCTATTCTTTTGGAATGCAAATTTTTGTGTAGGCTCATCGAACTGATGAATATCTCAAAAGCTTTCTGTCTTCCGGGTGGTTTTTTGCCCTCTCCTTTTAATCGGCTTCAAATGCAGTGAGTACGATTTTCTGTTTGTCGTTGTTGTTGTCTTTTAAATTAATTATAATTATCAAATCATCATACTATAATTATTATTATCGTTATCATTAAATTATTATCATTATCATTATTATCGTTAACAAAAAAAAAGAACTATCATAATAATTGTTCCATTGATGGAAAAAAAGCTAACAAAATATTATCAGCAAAACATTCAAACAGAAGAATCTTCGAGACACTGAAAATGAGAAAAAAAATTAAGTAAAAAAATTAAAAAAGAACCAACAAATTTTATGGATTGTGTCTCTCAAGTGTTTGGATTTTAAGTAAGTTTAAGAATTTTAATTTATTTTTTTGAATAGAACTACAATTGAAAAAATACAATTAAAATTCTTTCTTGTCAACTAATAAAATAAAATAAACAACACAAAAAAGCGAAAGAGAAGAGAGAAAGAAAGAGAGAATTTATATGCAAAAAATGCAAATACTAAAAAAAAATGCAAAAATAAACTAAAAATAAGAAATAAGACGGAAAAATATGGAAAGGAAGGAAAGGAAGAACGATAACATGTTTATTATTTTTGTATTGTTTTTAATTATATTTTTCAAGTTCCGTAAGTAAATTAATTTGATTTATATTTTCTAATTGTCATAAATTTTTATATTTCATATGTTTAATACAATTTTATGATTTATATACGTATTTATGTGAGTATTCTATTTTAAAAAATAAGTTTAAAAATTTATTGGGAAGTTTTTCATAGCATTGATTTCAATAGCATTGATTTTTTTATCCAAAAGATTCCGGGGATAAATATAAATTTTAATATATATTTATTCATTATGATTTTTACTTGTTATTTTTGTTTATTTTTGATTATTTTGATTATTATTAGTTTAAACAGTATTTCATATTTTGTATATTGCATAAGCTATATATTAATTATGATTTTCTTTATTTTCTTTATCTTGCAATTTTGAAGTAATTTTTATTAATACATAAATCAAAAAGGTTTTTAGTTATCTTTTTTGTTTTTAGTTAATTTTTTTTTTAGTTTTTATTTTTTATTTCTTTATAATTTTACATTTCATAAAATAATTAAATTTTGTGATTTCGGCATTGATTTCGTTTTTATTTTTGTTTGGGCGTTATTCAAATATTATTATAATTGAATTGTTTATTGTTTTTCGAATTACTTAATTTTGTTTCATTATTTTCTATATACATAATTTAGTATTTTTTTGGCATATTTATGCTTATATATTTTAACTAAACTTTTATAATATCAAGGTTTTTGTGGCTTGTAGTTTGTTTTTAAAGCCCTTTTTAATGATTCACACCATAATAAAGGCATTCACTTTATCAGTTGGCTTTGTTTTCTCTGTGATAAGATATGGAACTCAAACTGAAGCTTCTTGAAATTGTTGCGGTTTCTTTTTGGTTCGTCTGTTTTTTCTGCCTTTGTGCCTCTTTATTTAATATTAATAATAATGAAACTATAGTTTTTAGTACTTGGTTCGTATTAAGAACTTGACCTTAAAAGAAAATTATTTGTTTTAAATACATTGTTAATTTTTGGTGAGGCAATTTTTTTGTTGTTTCTGTTTGCTATTCCTATCTTAGAATTTATGAATGATAAGAAATCGATTGAGTTGAATCGATACATAAATCATTGTTTTTTTTGTTTCGGAAATCTTTGGGATGGGCAGTGAAGGGAGGAATGGGAAGGGCAGGGAACGGAAAATAGTTGGTGATTTCTTTAAATAAACTGTATTTTGTGACAATTCAAGTTCATTCTTCTCAATTTCAAAATATGTTTTGTCGTAACTTATTTGAAGTTTATTCTTATTATTTATTATTATTTATTACTATTCCCGTTACTCTTCTTCGTTTATGATTCTAGATATTTTAATTGAAAGCAATCAAACTTGAGCTCAGATGAGTCACTTCGAAATATAAAAACAATGTAAAAATCAGAAAACTTAAAATTCTCAATGATTGAATATATGAACTCGTGCATGGATTTTTGAATTTTTTGTTCATTTTATACAGATAAATTTTTGGATTTTTTGGGATATTTTGCTGGAATATTAAAATATGTCATTTAATTTTATTTGTTAATATTCATCATGATCACTCGCAGATCTTAATTAATTCATTGTAGTTTCCGTTTTAATCTTAAAATCTTAAAAAGTGTCGGACATTTTTTTCAATGCTTACATTTTTACTTTCAGGCCAAAATTCTTTCTAAGCATCGTCGAATTCTCGTGGATTCAAGTGGATCAATGAACTGTTTTTCGTGTCCGCCAAACGATCGCCGAAAAGCTTCCAGAAATGAATGAATGAATGAAGAATTGAATGAGTGAGAGGGTATCTTCGCCAGGATGTCTTAAGAGAGCACTGAAGTCACAGTAATAAGTCACTCGTTTTATTGTTTGTGGTTGTTGTTGTGGTTTCTGCTGTTGCTGTGGTTGGTTTTCATTGCTTCATCTTTTTTATCAATTAATTAGTCAGCGCTGAATGCGTTGAATTTTCAAAAAGAAGCAAGAACTAAATAAATTATTTTATATGCGTTCATGTGTTTGTGTGTGTGTGACAATCCTTTGATGACTTTTTGCGTTTCCTTTACTTTGTTTTAAGACGCGAATTAAAAACAAAAAAATGATCTTGTAATATTTTTCCGGGTTTATTATTCTCCTTTCCTTTCTCTCTCTTTTGCACTTTTTCCTCGCACTGTACACAAACGAAAAATACCAATATTCGTAACAACAGATGAACAATCTTTTTGTCACTTAAATAGTTCGAAAAAATTCCTAATTTTAAAAAGTTTTTTGTAATTATTCGTTCGATTAACAACTGGATCGCAAACAACGTTGCGTTTCGCTTTTATGAATGTCGCTGTTCGATATGCGACGTTATCTGTGTGTATAAGATATGGCCTTTGATGCTACTGTTGTTGTTGTTGTTACTATTGTCACTGTTTTGTGTCAGGCTGCCGGAGTCACCTCAACGTAGACAACCGCACAACGTTGCGAGCAAAATTCAACTGACTGCGTTGCGATCGCGTCGCTCGCAAATAATCTCTCCATTCAACGGATCGGCGAAAGCTTCCTTCATTCAGCAGTGGTTGCATAAATAAAAAGCTTTGCAAAGCGAACAAGAGGATGGATTCAAATCGAAAGCGTGGGTGAGTAAATTTAATTCTGTTTCGACTTCTTCTCGATCAGAGCTTTTTTCCATAGAAGCTTCGGATGCGTAGCTCATTGAGTGATTACTCACTCAAGTGAGTGAGTGAGAGAGAGCGATTGCCGGCGAGGGAGATGGACAGAGGAGAGGAAAGAGTTTTTAAGCCTTGTTTTTATCCATCTCTGACTTCTCACTGAATCCGTTCGATATCCTTTCTGTTTTAAACTCATTAATATCACTTTCAGTATTTATCATTTTTTCTCAGTCATTCTCACTCACCCACACTCTCTCTCTCTCACTCACTCTCTCCCTCTCTTCGTCCCTCTCTTCATCTCTTTCTCTGTCCTCCCTTTGCTCTCTCATTAACTTTCTCTCAACAACTTTTAGTCAGTTGCTCTTCGTATGTTTTAAGATTTTAGCAGCTTCTCATAAAAAACAGTCCGGTGATCTTGTAGAATCGCTGCCCTCTCTTCCCTCCCCCTTCGCCACGACTGCGCTAAGAGCCGGCTTGTGATTAATAAACGATTTCTTGGAACGCGAACTCTGTGTCATCGAGGTTTGCCTCTCCCATGCTTCGTCCGTCTGCGACGAGGGTGGTTCCTGCGGTCTCTCTGTCTGGTTGTTTGCTTGTCTGTATGTCAGTCGCTGGTCCGTCTGTCGCGCCGCTGATCGTCTGTCTGTCTGTCTGCTTAACTTCAAGTAAAGTTTATTTCAATGCCTTTGATTTTTCAAAGCGTTCACTTTAAAGCTTTTTTAGACTTTTGAACGCATCGATAATGTTCAACATTTGCCGGACCTGTATGGGTCTGTATATAGTCTCTCTTTTTCACTCTTTTCATAGATGTTTCTCCCTCTTTCTCACTCTCGGGTAACTTTTAACTTAAGCTTTTTCTATCCTCGGCTTTCATTTGATTGATATCAATTTAAACATTGAATTTCTTAGATTTGAAAGCTTTTTATTTATTTTTTTTCTAGCGAATCTTGGCGCATGCGTAACAATCTGTTAGCAAAGATTTCCTGGAATAATGAGTTAATATGGACTCTGTTATAGTTGTTGCTTTTCATCGCATATGCATTAATATCGTATACTATATAAGGTACATTTTTATATTCGATATATACTTATATTTATTTGCTTGTTGTGTGGTTGATTGCTTTTTAAAATGTTGCTGCTGTTGTTGTTATGATGACTCGCTTTTGCGGTTTTATTTAATGTCTTTTGTTGTTGTTGTTGTTGTTGTTGCTTTTTAAATTGTTGGCTACATTTTCGTTGCGGTTATTTTTTTCTTTTTCCTTTTTGTTGGTGTTGTTTTGGTTTTTCTTTGATTTGGTTGTATTTTAATGCACTCGTATTTTGTAGAAGCATGAATGAAACTTTGAAGATACGATTACAAACAACCGGCCGTATTTTTTTTGTGTTTACATTTTTTTTAAAGAAATATTTAATTTTTGCTGACGATCTGTGAATTTATTCTGTTTTTTATAATTCATTAAATTGAGATTGCTTTTTACAATAAATGAATCACACTTCAGAAGTTGATATTTCGGCAGAATTTCGAATATCTCACGTGTATCATATCTCTCTCTGTCTCCCTCTCTTTCTCTCTTTTTCTATCTTTCCGTATGGTGCATCTATTGAATTACATATATTGTTTATTCGCAAAAAAATAGTAAAAGTTATAGTTTAGTAGTTATATTTGTTGGTTTATGTTTTTGGGTAATTTTTTTAGGAAAATGCTCTGAGATGTCAAACTAACTGATTGACTGACTCACTTTCGTTCCGTGACTGACTGAAATCAAGTATCTGAACCATGTTTGAAGCCTTTAATATTTATTTATAACAACATAACAGAAAGTGAACGTGAATCTAGGCAAACAACTCAATGTGAGGCCGAGTATCTACATAATAAATGTCTGTATAGTCTACACACATATTTTTTATGACAATCGCGCTTTCACAGAGATTCACAAACGATCTCGTTCCACAACAGAGTGGAATATCTTTAAATAGATTGACAGAATACAGGCGATTTTTAAATGGAATTTATTGCATTTCATATTCGCTGTTACGCTTCCAGAGTGAAAGGAATTCAAAGCAACTGAAGAAACAGGCGCTGAGTCGGTGAACTGCTGAGTTGGTGAGTATCTGTTTCTGTCTAGTGATCCACAAAATCTAAAAATATATTAAAAAAATGTGCATCCACATTCTACTGTCATGTTCTAGATATTTGCTACTCGAATATCACATTGCAGTAGATTGAAAGTATCTGCATTTGTAAAACGCATATTATTTCAGTAAAAAACAATTTGCAACTCATCGAGAATGAAGGAAAACAGGGAATTTTAAAGAATTTTACGTTGAAGATACAAAAATACAGGATGCACTTTGAAAAGAACCATATTCAATTAAAAATGAGAAAGATATTAATAATATTGAAGATACAATATACAATAGATATATGTATACTTTTATAATATAAGATCAAATATCTCATCTGTTAAAGTAACGAAATTTTGCTTGAAGTAATGCAATAATATTTAATAAGTAACGATAATAAAGAGCCATTATTACAACAACAATAATATTTAGCAATATTAATAAGAGACGAAAAACACTCAATGAACCATTCAGCAACAGAGGCCAGAGATCTGCTACTCTCAGCTGATGGCTGAGTAAGAGTATCTGAGTAGAGTAGAGTAGGCTATGAAGCTATCTAAGCATCTATTGAATCAGCTCTCTTAGTTTCGCTTTTAATAAATAGAATAAAAATAAAAGCAAGCACAACAACGAAACGTATTTTATGCTAATTTGTCTCACTTTAGATACTTAACTTGGCTTTCACACGAACATGATTCACATGATTCGAATGTAGTTCTAAGAAATCGAGTATTGAAATTATTGCTGTTGTTGTTGCTTTTCTTACACGCTCCACAGATGTCGTCTGGAGGTTGAATTGACACATTTATGATTAACCGCTGGAGTGATTAATGTTTATATACTGTTTGAATAACTGTTCTTCAGTCTCCCGCAAAGGAGCTCCGTTGTGTAATGATAAATAATAAATAAATTATAACAATTTCTCCTATAATTAGCGAGAAATCTATCTATATATTGATATATTATATAGATAAAGAATGTACTTGTAGATAATGTATCTATACAATCAATAATCGATGGATATATCTTATAGATCGAATGCTCTTATATCAAAAGATAACCTTTAAAACAGAAGAGATCTAAAGAACCAGTTGAGTGACTGGCAAGGAAAAAATTTATGATAATGACCGAAACATCGCAGACACGACAAAACAAAAGCAATAACAACAACGTGAAACAGTAACAACAAAAGAACAACTATCCACAACAATTGAGTTAATAATTTGAATCACCATCCATGGCAATGACCTCTACCATTGCGGATACTTGTGTCTATGAGTGTTACGTGTAACTAGATGCCGTGCTCGGTCATAGATTATATAGGCGTACATCGACAGCTATTAAATACCTAGATACCTATAAATGCAGTGGATTCTGTTAGCGAAACAGACAGACTTTGATGAAGTTTTAAGTGACTTTCAAATGCGACACGTACAAGTCTGTTTAATGAACTTCCTAAATAGCACGGTGACATGCCATGCCTTTGAATTGGGTGACGGGAGAGGGTGTAAGAGGGAGTGAGAAAGAGAGTGATAGAGTAAGAGAGGAATATAGGGGTCATGCATGGCCAGACAGATGGCCCTAGTTTTCTGGTCGCTACGCAGAGCCAAACGTTATGAACACGAATTAAGATTTTGCAGGAATTCGGTTCCTGATTTGATCATTTAACGTGATACTGAGCATTTCTTTGGTGTTGTTTTTTTCTACACACTGAAAAACACACAGAAAAGGAAGCTAAAAGAGAGTGAAGAGGAATTTATAGTAAAAAGAAAGAGTTTACATTACTTTCTTTCTCTCTATAATTTTTTTAATATTTATTCTCCTATCTACTAATTACTCCTTTCCTCTCGAAAAAAATTCAAAACACTTTAAAAAATTATTATTTTTTTCCTAAGAAAGTCAAATATGCAATAAGCAACAACAAAAGCAATAAAAACAACTGTAGATGTTTTAAAACTTCATCACGTCACGTCACGGTCAGTGTCATTGTTGCTAGTCGATCATTCTGACATCGCGTCAGCAAACAAATCATTGGCACCAAAAAACACCGCATGTTTTGCGATGAAAATTATTACACGATCCCGAGAGGTCTCGAGAGATCCTCTCTCACTGCTCTCCGCTCACCTTCTCTCCCGCAACATCCTCCCTTTTCTCGTATATTTTAACTAACGAAACTATTTTGCTTTGAAGTACATATGAACAATTATTTAACAGTTTTTTGTTTGCATAATAAAATGAAAACTTGAATTTAATTCATTGCATTTAATTCATGGAATTTCAATTATCATCATCATCATTGTTATCATCATTACTATTGAAAAGTAATTACTAACTATTTGACTTTTTGTTGTTGTTGTTGCGATTGCTACATGATTATGGGATTAAATTTAGTAGAATTTAATTAGTATCTGAGTGAGTTGAAATTCTATTTAAATTGTCTAAATTATTGGCTAATTAAATAACCTTAAACTTTGTCCATATAACATTGAATTATTAGAAAATAATCATCGAGATATAATCCACGAACTATCTCTTAATGATCTTGTAGTTATTGATCATTATTGACAAAATACTTATTACTGATCGATTTTCGGATGATAAGGAAAATCTTTGAATGTGACGGAAAAAACGGTAATCTTTTGTTTTTCGATGCTATTCTTCGATCCTATTTCTCCAATCTTGAAACCTATTCTTCAAATCTATTCTTTGGTCTTGAAATCTATTATTCGATTTTTCGAATACTCTCTTTCGATTCTATTTTTGACCTTATTATTGGCCTATTCTTCTTTCTTATTGTTCGGTCCTATTTTGTTATGTATGTATTCGGTTGCAATTGAATTTTCTTAGTTTCTCAGTTTAAAAACAATTTTTTAATTGATTTTAGGTACTTTAAAGATGAAGTTAATTACAACAACGAAAGTAACAAAGGTTACAATAGAAATAGAAGGTGATCATCACTAAATGATGATGATGATGAATGAAATAATTAGTTTCATTGAACCGAATACTTACCAATTTAAGTGAAACCGTTGAGTTTGAGAAGCGATTCCATTAATTTTTAATTTTTATCTAATTTTAGTTTTTAATAAAGCAAAGAACTTTAATAGATCTTTTTTAAGAAAAATGCATGGAATGGATAGAAATAGCCACAGTTTCGGGTAATCAAAACGCCGATTCAGGTGTGCAATCTGAAGTAATCACAAGAATCACTCACTCTTGAGTAGTTTTTTTCTTTCTTTTGTTGATTAGATGAAGTATCGCGTTGATAAGATTACAGAAAGTCTTCAGTTTCGTGTAATTACTTAAAAGTTTATATGGATAGCCGCCGAAGTGGGCCAAGAAGTTGTCTCCAACATTAAGATAAGAAAAGCAGATGAGGGAGAAGAAGACGCGGCAGGGGAAGAAAAAGAAGAAGAAAACAAAAACGAAGGATTGCAAAATTAGATAAGAAATCAACGCGTGGAAGTTGACTTGAGTTCTTTTTTCATAGTTTATTGATTATACCTTTTTTATGTATATTTTTTATTTTTTTCATCAGTTTTAATATACGAAATACTGATTAATAATAATCTGAATGAATACTCGTCTTTCGTTAAGCGATTATGATGTTTTAATGGAATTTCTTAGAACCGTTTTACGTAATTTAACGAAAGTTTAATAATACGAATACGAACCGTTAATTGCACCTTTTTTCGAAGTTTAGGATTCCATTCTTTTCACAGCGTTGAACTTTTTTCGTTTTATATCCTTTCTTTTTTGATTGTTATTAGTTTTTTGTCTTAAATTTTACAGTAAATAAATTTTGCTTCATGTTGTCGTTATAATATTTGTAATTATTATTTTCAATGCTGTTGTTGTTTAATGATAGTTTTGTAGCTCACAACCGTCTTTGTTCGCGTTTCGCTTTCGACTCGCATTCGATTGCTTCAGTTCGCTTGTTAACTTGGCTGTATTTGCGATTTCTTTAGCGTTATTAAAAAGTACGTTCTTTCCTTCCTTTGCTTTTGGTTCTCTGTTTTATCTGTAGTTGTTTTGGTCTTTTTTTTGTTGGCTGGCTGGCGACGCTCTGCACTCGCTTGTGTCACGCGAATAACAAAGCTTCAAGCGCTCCGAAGTGGGTGCTGTTTATTCGTAGTCTTGGCCCATCGCGTTAGCAGACAGACGCGGACTCTTGTTATTGTTGTTTCTAAGTTCTTGTTGTTGTCGGTGCATAGTTACTCTCTGTCTCTCTCTCTGTCGGCGTTTCTAATGCTGTCTGCCACACCCACCCACTCCTTCAACTCCACTCCATCCGAAGGGTGTCGCTGTTGCCGACACCTGAAGTGACCAAGTCTAACCTTTTGTTGTTGTTGACCTCAGGCGGATTCAATGCACTGCTTATCGAGGGCAGACTGTATGTCGAATTCTATTTAGTTAACTTTAGCAGCGCGAAGTTTGATGAGGTGATGTTTAGAGAGCGAAGGGTAGAGAGTGGAAGAGGGTGGTAGAGAGAGAGTGTATGTATGTGTGTATGAGAGAACACGAACGGTTTTGCTAGCAGAGAGGTCAACTTTTGCTGTTGCGGCCCGCCTACTTATTTAAAGAACAGGCGGGCCGCAGCGAAATTTATTCTGTAATAATTCTGTTAAAGTAATTTGAAAAAATTTATATAAATTATATAATTTAATACAAAATGTGACAAAACAAAGTATAAATAAAAAATAAAAAAAGAATTAAAAAATAGGCAAATAAATGAGTAAATAAATAAATACAATAGATAAATTAAAAAATAAATAAATCAATCAATCAATTAATGAATAAATCAACCAATAATGAATAATCAAATTAATGAATAAATAGAAAATAGTTTATACATAAGAAATAAATACAGGAATTATGAAATATATTACATTCTTATATATTTATATAATAATAATAATTAATTAACAAATTATAAATAATAACACTCTAAATCCATTTAATAAAATAAAGAAGAAGTAAATATATACATAAATAACTAAACAAATAAATAAACAATAAATAAATAATAATAACATATTGAAACATACAAAATATTCTTGCATATAAAATGCAATACCAAATAAATTACATTAACCTGTCTTATATCGATACAAGAATCCATGCCCCGATGTAGAAAATTTCTACAGGGTAGGCTATTGGACAACAAATTAGAAGTTCTGCATACTCAGAAAAATTTTAAAAAAATATTTGTAGTGTGTTGCTTAAAGCAACGTTGGTAAGTAGATAGTACTGGTTTTATTAAAAGTACTTTATCAATACTGAATAAAGACTGATAACGATGCACACACAACTCAAAAAGCGTCTATTTTTATAACTACAGAATAGCGGTAAACCTTGTCACCTTCTCTACTCCTATTTGAAAATGTTTACAACTGCCAAAATAATTGAAGTTCTAGTTATTGACCGATGTTGCTTTAAAGCAAAAGCTTTCTTTATGCAATAAAAAAACTGATAAACACCTGAAAAACCTAATAGTCCTAGTCAGTTTTGTATAATTTCAAACATATATTTTAAGATTTAACATCAATAATATGGACAAATATTTTATTTGTACTTAGAAAAAATAATTTTAAAAAGGGCTAAAAAAGATGTAACTGGTTAACTCATTGCTAAACCAAGTAGAGGCGTAAAATTTTAAAAAAAATTGATGCAGTTTAATAATAAACAAACAAATGTATCAAAAAGCGCTAATCCTTTTTTTAGAAAAAGGAACAGTAAATTTAAGGAATTTTTTAAAGTTAGTGTTTCTTTAAAGAAACGGCGGTAAAAGACAGGTTAATAAATCCCTTTATAAATTAAACAAAATAAGTACATATAATAATAAATTTAAAATATAAAAAGATTAAATGAATAAAGTAAATATTTCATATTTAGTAAAAATAATGAAATGCTTGATGAATTTCATGAAAAATAATGAATTACTTGAATAAGTAAATAAAAGAAATAAAAAAGTATACTAAATAGTAATTAATAAATTATAATTTATTTTAATTTCTTGAAGAATTACCCTTACAATTTCCAATTAATTGCCAAATTAATAAATTAAATTAATAAATTACAAATTAATTAATAAATAAATTTAGTTTCTTAGTACAGGGTTATCACAAATAGATTATAGAAACTTTTTTCCAATAAAAAACACATCATTTCTTTTTATTTAATTTCTTTATTTAATTATCAGGTATTGTATGATGACAATTATGTTATGAGAAATGATTTCTGGTAAATGACCAGGACGACCACGTTTATAGATATCAATTCCACAGTAAAAATGTTCGATGACGTTTTAACATATTTGCTCGTTTAATTCACCAATTTTATTGTTTTCTAATGTTTTCCAGGCCATTTATTGTTGCTGGAATCAACTTTGAGCAATCAAATAACTCGGAACGTAAAATAAAATGAACGAGGTGGTCAATTCCCATCATTATTTCTTGAATAATCGACCATTTAATTTTGAACCAATAACCCGATGTTTTCACCTGTTGTGTGTCTTGTTGGAAATAAACATTTCAATGGCGATTCCAATCGATTTCAATCCTAAATAATCAATAATCGCTTCATTATAACGTGGCTCATTCACTGTAACTGAGTTTTTGTTCTCGTTTCCGAAAAAGAATGGACCATTTAAGGCGAAGTGAGCTTCATCGCTGAAGATGATGTTGCGTAAAAACGAATGCATCAATTTAACGTTCTTCTAACCACCATTCAGCGAAATTTCAGCATTGCAAATGGACGCATTCTGAAAGCATGCAAAAGCAAATCTTTATGCAAAATTCGGCACAAAGAATGGCACAAGAATGTCTCAATTCTTGAGAACTATGTAGAATTTAAGTTGATGGGTCATTAGGGGGACTATCACGAAAAGCATCAATGTTTTCATTCGACCGAACTGTCACACTTTAGTTGATCATGAAAATCCAGTTTCATCACATCTTGAACCAAATTTCGAATTGTTTGCTCGTATGAACGATTATTTGTGCCGAAATTTCATGTAATTTACGATGGGTATTTTATATAGAACACTGATATTAAAAATAAATTTGAATAACTTTAACCCGCCTGCAATCGGAAACGATTCCATTGTCAAAGTTGTCTATTATCGTAGGTTAGAAATAAAAGAAAGTATCGAGAAGCAAACATTGCATTTGACAGATATTCTCTTTACTCTTTATATGTACAATAATATTCAATTTGTTAATAGTTTTCAAGCTTCAAATTTTCATTTCAGTTTTAGTTTTTTGTCTGAATTTTCTCTATTTGAATTCTTATCATTAAATAATTGAAAATAAAAATTTCTAAACCTGGGACTTGTTAGTCACAAGATTGTGTGTGATTTGAAATATAAATAAAACAAAACTAGTGTTGAAGTTTGAAAAAAAACAATTGAAACAAACCAATTTTCAGTTAATTTTAACCAAAAGTTAGTTAATATTAGCAAAGTATTAGTTAAACTTAACCAGATATTGTAAGTGTTAACCTTATTTTTTGGTCAAATTTTAAAATTGTTAAAAGAATCTGGGAAACAATCTGCTTTAAGCAAAAAATATACATTATAAGAAAATAAAAAACAAACGCCAAGTATTCATTAAGGTTAAAAATTAGTTACGGTAGATCATTAGTGAAGCTGAAAATTTATTAAGAAACATTAAATAAAGAAATGAATGAGTTTCTCGTTGGCGATGCAAGTATATTTAATTTCATGTGATTTTCGCATCGCTTTTCGTGTATTTTCTTTCTCTTTCTAAGGTAGCCTAATGATTTAATGACTGGAATATGTATCGAGTTTTTTAAATATATTATTTAATGCATTGCTTGGGTTTGTAACTTTGATGTGTAGATATTTCGGCCGATGTTTGCTTATGTATTTAGGCCAACTTAATTCACCTCCTGCCCTGTGGAGGTCCTTAAGGAAGGACTGAATGAATGAATGACTCACCTTTCGGTTGATTTTCTTTTTGTTCTTCTCCGGAGTTCTCCAAATAAACTGTTGAGTCGGGAGCCGGAACGTCGAATCAGGAAACGCACTCAAAATTCGGCAGATTGGTGCGAGGTTGAAATGTATTCACTCTCGACACTCGAAGGCACACTCGAACCCCTCAAAAACCTTGACTGTGACTCAGACCTCAGCTTTTATGTTGGTGCTTCTTTTTCACGCACTCGTCGTAATCGCTGAACGCACTCAAAGTTCTGTGATGAGTTGGTAGTGGTTGAGATACAAATAAACAAGGAAAAGTAACCGAACCGGAAATAAACTGTATGAACTGAATTCCGTACACTTTTATTCTTCTTTTATTCGATTTCTTTGTTTAATTTTATTTTAATCTTTCTTTTATTTGATTTCCTTTCTTTTACTTGATTTCTCCTCTTTTACTTGATTTCTTTCTTTTCGTTTAACATTGATTCAACGACGAATCAAACTCGAAAAAAACAAAATGAAGAGAGAGCGCGGCGCCGACGAGTTCCTTGATTTTGTGAGCGCGATCGCTTCTAGACTGAACTGAGATGAGGATCGTTTAGATACTTTTATACCCGACAGATTATTTTGATTTGTTGTTTTTGGTGTTTTGTGTTGCTGAACATTGTGTTGCTCATTGAACAAAAAACGAAACAGAAACACAACAATTCTATGCATCTTCTGTGACACTGGCGGATATACAAAACATGATCATGATGATGATCATGGCGGTAATCGTGATGATGGTAGTGAGCAGTGTGAGTTCGTGTGTGTGTTTTGGTGTGTGTGTATTTGTGTGCATTGACACAAAATCTTCCTCATTGAATGCAGCACTCATCTCACCTCAGACACTCATATACTTCTCTAGATACACAAATGATTTCAAGCGAATATTGGTGAAAAAACAACAGTTTTTACATATTTGAGTATTACCAGAATTCAGCATTGTTTGTCCGTTTGATTGCAAACGTGACAAACGCGCGACAACAACAACAACAACAACAACAACAATAAAAATAACAACAATGCGAATGACATCTAATAGCATTTAATAATGTTGTTAGTTGCTGACATCTAAAGGATTAATTTACGAGAACGTCGAGTGTCACGAATCAATGACACATTAAGTAGTTGTTATTGTTGTTGTAGTCGTTATTAGCTTATATGTAGATATCATTCTATGCGAATCAGTTCCATTTTGTTGCCTTTTCTTTCCACTATCTGCGTATCTGTGGCTCGTGTTTCTTGTGTGAGTCAGAAAATATTTCCTTCAATTATTTTTTGCACACTTAAAATAAAAATAACAATAATAAGAGTATTAATATTAATATTAATAATACAATTATTCTTGTATTGTTTGAGGATTCATAATGACTTTTTAACAATGACACATTAAACCGTTAGTGCTTTCTTTATTTTCGTGGCGCCGAAGAGCTTCTTCGTTGTTTTTGGTCTCGATTATGAATCACAGTCTTCTTCTTTTTTTACCCGCTTCTTATTCAAAACAAACACGTTTGAGCCTTTTTCAAGTCTCCCTCAAGCTTGTTTCGAGCCTTTTTCAAGCCTTTGAAGCATCACATCAAGTATTTTCAAGTAAAGCTTTTTCAGGTATTTTGTAAGCTTTTTTGGAGTATATCTCAAGCTTTTATCAAGTGTTTGAAGTATTTTGAGACTTTTAAGCTTTTCAAGTCTTCTTCAAGTTTTTCAAGTAGTTGTAAAGCTTTTTTAAGCTTTTCTTCAAGTTGTTTTCTACTCTTTTCCTAGTGTTTTTCAGGACTTTTTTAAACATTTATCAAGTCTTATTCGACTCCTTTTAACATTTTTTTTAGAGTTTCATTTAAGTTTCGTTAAAGTTTTATTCAAGTTCTCTTCGAGTTTGCTTCAAGTCTTTTTCGAGTCTTTTTCAAGCCTTTTTAAGTCTTCGTCAAGCCTCTACGAATCGTCGGTAAAAAACTGATTCACGCGTATCTGAATCATTAATCGAGGACGATCAATTAATATTGTTGTTGTTTATTCAGACTTTTCTTTTGAATTGAGTCAAGTGAATCGTGGAACGTGTTGGAATTTCTTTAATGGAAAAACAGAAACAATAAGGTTCGGATTTCTTTGAATGTCTTCAAGGGAACGAGGAAGTTTTATTTCTACCGTGGAAGGGTGGGGAGTGTAGGTGAGGGGTGGAGTGGTGAGGAGTTGGTGCCGGGTGGAATGGAGATGGCAGGATGTCGATCGTGAACAGCCGAAAATGGAAAAATTTACGGGAATTTTTTGCTGTGAGTCTGACAAAAAAGCGATTTTAATTTCACACCTGAATAAAAACAGTTTCGGAATTTTTGATTTAAGGCTTTTGAAATAAAAATAAAAAACATAGTAAGAAATGTTGGTCGAATTAACGTGAGAGAACAGTGGCTCAGGAAATATTTGTAGATACTAAAAAGTTGTCAAATTGCTGACTGCATTGAATGAATTAATTGCTTTCTTTATTGCAACGAGGAAGACACAGAAACGAAAGCAGCTTAAATCTCCTTCTCAACGCTGTGCCATTCAGCGCTCATCCGCGGCACTCATCAAATGATTTGTATCCATGTTGGAGCTGCTATCGGATCGAACATCGCATCGAATCGATTCCACATCTCGTGGAATGTTCAATTAATTAGTTGCGCTTCGAAGTGGAGCTCATGCGAGCGATTTCATTCAATGCATTTATTAATTCAAGAAGAAGATTCTACACAGAAAGAAAAGATGGAGGGCGGAAGAGGGATAGAAGAAGAGAGAGAAGGAGAGAGAGAAAGAGAGGAAGATAAAAGAGTGAAAGAGAGTATATCTAGTGACCATTAAAGTTTAAGTATTATTTTGAGTCTTTATTTTTATATATCATTCAACTAACTGTAACTTAGTTAAGTCAGTAAAAAAGCAACTATTAAAGTTTATTAATTGTTGTTGTTGTTATTATTTTCTAAGTGCCACATACAGGAACAACAACAACAACAACAACAATAACAACAACATCAATCAGAATAAAGTGAATACTTTTAAGCAATGTTAATGAAAACAGCAACCACATTTGGTTGGTTGGTAGTCCATCAATCAATCAGCCAGTCAATCCATCAATTAATGTAACACATACGACAATCACACACACACAATGAAAAATGTGAACTGTTACGTATTTAAGCCAGTTCGATGAAACCGCAAAATATATTCGAGCAACACGGCAACAATTAAACTTTAATTGATTCGGCATTTTTAAGATTTATTAAAACAAAACAAATCCAACAACAACAATAATTCAAGTGTTCCTCGATTCTTAACGAATGAGAAATTTTCCACTTTTTATTTTTAATTAAATTCTTTTCAACCAGAAATGAGATGTTTTTTTTTAATATTTGTTTTCTTTCCATTGATTAAAATTAATTAGTTTGTTTCTATTCTTATTATCAATATTATTTTCTTATTTTTATTATTATTACTCTTCTCTCTTTAAAATGGTTATATTTTTCTGTTCTTTTTTAAATTTCTTTCTTTATTTTTACTTTTTTGAGTAGGATTTTTTTGGAAATTACCGCAAAGGGTTTTCGAACGCACCTCAACGACGCCGGTTGAATGGTAACTAAATCGTGGCTTGTGGCTTCATGGTAACCGCAGAAGTAACAAAGCGTTTCTGTACTCTGAAAACACTTTCCGGGTTACAAGAAGTGAGAAAAAGGAACCATGAACCAGAAATGAGGAAAAGCATAAACCAAATAACAACAACTATTATAATTCAGGAAACTCAGGAAGCTAACATTTTAAGGGTTGTTTTATACTCCATTAATTTTTTTCATTTTTTTTTGGTTTTTGGTTTTTCGCTTTTATTGCTTTTGATATTCAATGGTTTTCGCTCAGACGAGCGTTAATAACCACCATAAAAAGCTGTTAATTGACCCAAAAGCTGGAGTTGTGTTACTTTGTTTAACAATCGATTAAAATCTTTGACCACCAAAATGAAATTCCTTTCTGAGAAGGGACTACCGTCTCAAACTTAAAGGACAATATTATTCAATACTGTTTTAATTTTTGTTAAGATTTTTTTCCCTAAATTCAAAATCACATTAACATTTTTATTAAAATTTTTCCTTTACTGAAAATATAAATAGACAACGATAAACTACAGTTACAATAAATAACTGCAATCGATTCTTAACAAGGAAAAATATTGAAGAAATACATGAAAAAGTAAAGCGAAAAAAGTGCACGTTAAAAATACTTTGATATGCATCAGGAATGGAAATAAATTTAATGACCATCAAATGAATGAACGACTGACATTTTAATTACCTTATCTAAAACATCATCGCATTTACACTGCAATACGAAACGAGAAACGAGTTGTGAATATTATCGAGATTCGTATCCATGAATGTCATAGATACGAGAACATAATAAATAACGAGTCGATACAATTCAAAACTGTGTACAATATTAAGAATACTTAAATCATGCACCTGACAATAGTTTCAATTGTTATATAATATTTATACACATAAAATATATACATACCAAAAGGGATTTTTTTATAGTTTTTTTGGACATCTCGTTAGAATGATTACCGTTTTTATACCACCAAATAAGGAAAAGAAAGAAATAAATATTTACTATATATTTATTATATAGAAATAATAACTCTGTGAGGCATTTAATAAAGCGGGACTACTAAAGATGTACCCATGATTAAGTATTCGCTGTCACTTTGACGTTTCACGCGAGGACGCGTGTCACTCGAAAGCATAAATAGTCGATTATTATCGATAACTGCATGGAAACTCAAATGAAACGAAGCCGAATGCTTTAAAATCCGACTGCATGTAAAATGAGTACTGTAATAAAATTAGTTAAACGGTGTTTTGTTAATATTTAATTAATTGCGTTGCTTCTGTGATGATTATAAAATAGAATAACAACAACCATGATATTAATTTTTGTTGTGTCTTAGAATGTTGCATTTGAATTTCAAATGCTTCAGCCGATTCAATTTAAATACTGCTGTCAAAGCAGCTGTCAAAAAGCGAAAATTCTACGAAATGCAAACCAGGCGGGGGGAAAAGAACAACAATTAATCGTCAGCTCAGCTCAACGTCGACTAAATCACAAGTTCAGCTGCTGCCCGATCTGGCAACACGTTTGACATTCACCGTGAAAATTGATATCTAATTTGTTGTTGTTGTCGATGATGATGAAGTTATTAATACTGTTGTTGTTGTTGTTGTTATGATTGTAGCGCGCAACGCAGGCTAACTGACAGCTCCGGCCGGATGAGAGGGTCGTCTTTCGATTTGCATTTTATTCTTCTTCAATGTTCATTTTTTATTACTGAAGTTTTGTACAATCTTTTTAGTTTTTCGAATTAATATTGATACAGTTATTGTTGTTGTTGTTTTATCACTGATCTTCCGGTGAATTCTTCTTGGCATGAGTTCAGAAAAGTGAAAAATCAACAACAACAAGTGATCATATCATACGGAAGCTTTTGTCAAGATTCGAAGTGCATTGCGTACTTTATTCAATGCTTAAAATGTCTTCCTGCGTATAATTTATTGTTACGTAAAGAAAACAACAACGAAAAGGAGCGGCGACTAGTGACTAGTCTAGAACTCGTCTAGAGATGATAACGTGCCTAAAAATATGCATATTTGTTGTAGTAGATGCATTGAACTTGGTGAAAAATGTACCATCAATTCTCCGAAAGACTTACGTAACCAGTTCAAAACTCATTCAGAATATCCAATACCCAATGGGAGAAGCGCCTAAAACTATGCAGCATTTTGTTTACCATTTCCTTTCATGAATTTTTTGTGGCTTCAAAATTCGGCTATAATTTGAAGCTGTGTTTAAAAGCTTTTTGTAAGGTTTTGTAAGGTTGAAAGTCGAGTTTTTTTCGGTTGTAAAGAACAGAAAACTCTCTTAAAAACCATTAGATTAGAGGCACTATGAACAAAAGTGCCTAAAACGATGCAGAATTTCTTTATGGTTTAATAATTTTGTGACTATTTCTCGCCACGCATGTCGAACAAAAACAAAAAAAAGATTCTTATAGACTATTCTTTTAAATTGAAGATGCAATTTTTAATGTCTCTTTGTATTTTGAGTCCCTTCATCGATCATCCATCATTAATCATCAAGTGTGGTTAAACGAGAGCATGAATCATTCGAATCATCTCAAGTGTATCGAACGCATCCACTCACGGAAGCACTCAGCTCCGTCTGCTTTCAGTTTGCGGTTAATGAAATCTTCGTGGTTAGAAACAAAATAGTATTTTTTGTCTTCTTTAATAACCACATGGCACGGCTTCGATTTTCAACGCATGTCGCGAAGCGTTTTGTGCTTCGTCAGAATTGAGAATGATTCGAATTAAAAAAATCGGTGATGATGATAATAAAACAACGAATTAGTTTCTTGGAAGCAACTTTTCGAATTTCTATAAAGTTGTTTAACTATCAAAACAAAAATCAACTGAAAGATACCAATTAATTCGAGGAAAATTCCATCTTTGTGTGTTTTTAAACCTTTCTCTTAAAAATTGGTTGAGGATTTTAAAATTTGTGTGATGATTTTCTTCATGAGTCAGAGAAGCGAAGCAAAGCGTGAAGTGTTTTTATTGACTCGTTCGTGAATAAAAGAAAAATTAAGAATACTCGTATGTTTAAACACTCCGCAGCTACTCAAAAGCAGAGCAAACAACACACAGAAAAACCCAGAAGTGAACAAGAATCAACATCGTTAATAAACAATGACAGACACTCTTGCTTTCAGCTGCATCACTCGCACTCCGCGGGCCATTTTCAAGGTCATCGTGGAAGGTGTCAACTTGGCGCATTTCGTTGTTTACTCACCTGGAGCTGAGTGACATCTCTGGAGCGTGTTCCATGAAGATGCTCGTGCAACCAACCAACCATCGAGCAATCGATCCATCCATCTTCGGTAACAAGCTTCACAAATTAGCTAACGGACAGTTAACAGTTAACGACTGTGGACTGAACTCCTGCTAAAAGATCGTGTAAACATGGCTCGATCAAATTACAAGTTACTGACCACGAAATGTGAGGGCGGCATTCGGTTGGTCGATCGCTGGCTCGATCCGTAGGCAGGCATCAGAACGTGTCTCTCTGAGTTCATATACTGTACTGTGGGATTTCGGTTCGTTTACAACAACAATAACAACAACAACAGCATCACCAACCACAACAAAAATTATTCCAAGATAGGTAACCAAGATCAACCAGCCATTGATCGTACCAGCGAACTCTTTTTTCGTTATAGTATTTATTTGCTTACTGTATATAAGAACAACAAAAACCACTACTCCGTTGGTGTACCAAAAAAACCGACCTCTTTACATTACTTCCCCCTCCGTGCCTCCTTTCGGGCCATTCTTCTTTTATAACCAGCAACAGTTTTGCACGCAGTTTAGTTTTCTTTGTTAACTCATATGTACGTGACTCAGTTATAAGTTTGTGACTTGAATGTCGATTTTTAGGAAACTTTTTCTATATAAAAACTCTATTTTTTTCTTTCCTTTAACTCTATTTCCTTATGAATCGTGTTTTCTGTGATTTGTTTCTTAAGAGTTTGTTGTAATCTCACGCCACTTAAATGATTAACGTTACTTTAATATAACCACATGGAACCAAGGGACCAGGAAGCACCAAGCTATCTCGAAGGCACACTTAGGTGCCAAAATAGGTGGGGTATTGTCCTTGTCCAGAGCTGTCCGAATTGTTCTGTTATAAGCCGCACTAGCTATTAGATTAGCTGAGGATTAGTGTTCAAAAAGGATATCCTTCACGGGAGCTTCAGGTACATCGATAGCAATCAGGAATAATCGATTATATACTGGATCCATTAACAACTGCCTTGAACACTTATTCGGTTACTTTTGATAAATAATATGGGTCAAGTTTAGCATGGGTACAATAAATATTACAACCCAAGGAATTCAGTTATAACTCACTTAAACTCAAACACCGGGTCACCAATCAAAGTAAATCTTATAACTTAACCTGCGCACGTGAGCGGTTAGTTTAAAAGAAATGATTTTCGTGGTTGAAAAGTAAAAAATTATTTTATTTAAGAAATGAAGAAAAGAACAGCGAAAATACATACAAAATTAACTTTGTTCCAATCCGTCTAAAATTATAAAGGGTTATCCAAAAGTACCTTCATGTACTTGTGTGTTTGTTTGTCTTGGATGTGTTTGTTTCTCGATACTTTCTTTCATTTCTAACTTACGATGATAGACAACTTTATGACAGACAACAATGGAATTGTTTGCAATTGTAGAGCGTGCTAAAGTTATTAAAATTTATTTTTAAAGTCAGTAATTTACCCATCGTAAATTACATCTGGCAAGCCAAAAACCAATTCAGACAATAATTGAAGGAAAGCGATCATTTGCAACGCTGAAGTTTCGCTGATTGTTTGATGAAACATCGTTCAATAGATGCGTTGTTTTCCCGCAACATCATCTTCAGCGATGAAGTTAACACATAGAATGAGCCATTCTTTTTCGAAAACGAGAAGGAAGACGCAGTTACAGTGAATGGTGCACGTTATAAGGGAACGATAATTGATTATTGAGGATTGAGATCGAATGGAATCGACATAAGCAATGTTTATTTTCAACAAGACGGACGCCACACAAACGGGTGAAAACTTCACGTTATTGCGATCAAAATTCAATGGTCGATTAATTTCAAGAAATAACGATGTGAATTGGATGAGAAATTGAAATGAATGAACGGAGTGTTTGTTTGACTTTACCCATTTTTCTTCGGGGTCATTTGATTGGGCAAAGTTGATGCCAGCAACAATTTTTTCAAATACCCAATTAATGAAACATGCAATTGGTGAATTAAACGAGCAAATATTTCAAAATGTAATCGAGCACATTGGCTTTGAATATATTCTGATCTGCATTTGATTAATTATTAGATGGAAAAAATATATACATATTTATTATGTTACATTTAAAAAATTTCCATACATTTTAAACCACAATTTTTAATGTGAATGTAATTTTTTCCCCAATATTTTATGATTTAATCAATTTTATGGTGTGTCATTAAATAAGTTATTTTAAATGTTTATTAAAATGGAATTTTGTTTTGAACAAATTTTGCAAGCTTCAACTAAATTTAATGCATTTTAAATGAGATACTCAACAGCGAATAACAAAACTTTAAAGATCACGCTTAAGAACGATAAAGTTAAGTAACAACTGCAGAATTCCAAGGCTCTCGAAAGAAGAGAGGAGACGAGTAAAAAGAAGATAAAATTCACAGAAGGAGAAAGAGTCATCATCAAAAATTGTTGCAATGACATCGCCGGAATAATAATAATGTAATTCGGGCAGAGAAATGAGCCGAAAGTTGCACTTAATTGCAAGCGAAGTCCAAAGAAATGCAACCTGCGTGGCAACCACACCCATTTTGGGCAACAAAACAACACAAATAACAAGAACAGCAACAACAACATCGTTAACCAAAAAAATTATAATAAATGAACACAAAATTTCTGGTCAACTTCACTGAATATTGAATCTTTGTTGATTGTTTGAGGCGAGTACGAAACAATTGCAAGTTTCTTGAACTTGCGATTGAAAACAACAAATAAAAGTGCTTTAAAATGGATTTATTTGTTGGCATAACCAACAACAACAATAACAATGGCAGCAAAATCAAGCCAAATCACACATTCGAATGTGGCTCGAAATACAGAAGGGAAAGAAAATAAAATCAAATAAGAAGCAAAAGCGGCATATTTTATTAATATTATTATTCTTATTATTTAACAAATGCAAATACGAAGTTGGCGTTGTTATTGTTGCACTTTTTCCATTGCGGATTTGTTATTGATTTGCTTTTGCTGCGTTACTGTCCAAAATCTGTGGATCTTTGTATCTGCGAATTTGCTACCTGTTCTGCTTAACTTGAACGCGCCACACTCGGTACGTGAACGAATTTTTAATCCCCGATTAAGAAATTAATTCCTTTTGATTGTTTTTTACATATTTGTGTTCTTTTCAATTGAAAACTTTGGATTTATTGGCATTTTTTGTCGGTGGTCTGTTTAATGATTCAAATGAATCATAATCGAAGAATCCATTCTGTATGCAGCTGCGTGTAATTCATTCACTTCCATGTTGTTGTTGCTGTTGTTGGTGTCGTTTTCGCTGATTGAACGATTGAATTTCGTCGCAGTTGAATCGTTAAAAGAGTTGAGATCGTCTTAATTTTTTTGTGGTTTTCTTCTCCATTTTTTATTGATTTCTGTAGACACTTCGATCTGCAATTAACAATGGACTGGCCAACATCTGACAGCTTATAATAACTCTGAAGCTTTTGTGTAGACAAGAAAAAGCCAAAAAAAAAAACAAACAATAACGACAAAAATAAATCCCATTTTATCATTCGTTCATCGAAATCGTAAATCAAATTAATTGACAAACAGCCGAATTTTATTTCGCATTCCTCGATTCCAGAAGTTCATAAATTATTAACAAAAGGAATAATAATCAAAATAAAGTGCAAATGTTCTGCATTTCATTCGAATCGGTTGCATTTGATTTTCTGTTTGATTTCGTATGATTTACTGAATTTTTATTTGCTTTGCTTTACTATGATTTATTTGATTCACTCAATTTTATTTTTTATTTCTTTTATTTTATTTTATTTAATTTTATTTCTTGTTCTGTTTAAAAGGCTTTATTAAGATAAAAATAATCCCTTTTTTGGTTCCATTTTATTATTTCTAGTTCGATTATTGAAAGCGTGAATTTTAATGCAACGTTTCGTTGATGACAACAATGTTGACAACGACCTAAACAGAAGACTAACAAAGTTTTCCATAATAAGTTAATTGAAAACACAGCGCAAAAAGCGATCATAAAATTGAAAAATAATTGTTCATGAAAATGCGAATTTAATTTAATTAAATTGCAGTTTCAACGCTTTGGAACGGTTTTATGAATTACTTTGGTGCTCGATATGGATGTTTAAACGAGTACTTGTCAATGATCAGCCCTGAAAAGAGAGCGTGAGGAAGAGAGAGAGAGCGAGAGAGAGAGCGAGAGAGAGAGAGAGAGAGAATAAAGACAATACCTTTTACATGCATTTATTATTTTATATCCCATTATTTACACTTTTAATTAAGAGGAAAAAAAATCCATATTAGTAAAAAATATGCTAAAAAATGTGCTCAAAAATGTTCTTCCTTAAAATATGCAACATTATATGTAGTTTTATCTAATTAAAGGAGAATCCAAGCGAAAAATGGGCCGGAAATGTTAACTTTCCGGTGTTTTTTCACTTTTTACAACAACTAAATTATTTTATATGCAATTTTTAATTAAATTTCAAGCTACATTGAAGACAATGCACAAATGCACAACAACAATTTTTTAAGTTTTATTTGAGTAGTAATTTTTTGTTGTTTTTATTTACGTTCATTAAAATAGTTTTTTTAGAATTGTCGTTTATTTAATCATGATTAATTTAACTGCTTCAACTGTGAATCTGTTATTTATATTTAAAAACATTTGCGCCGCTTTGTAGATACTTAAAGAGCGTATGTTTAGAAGATAAGCACGCGCTCGAACAACAACAACAACAACAACAACATCGCCATGATTTGTCATTGAGGTTGTCATTTAAAGTGTCAGAATCTAAACTGGATGTGACTAGTTTCATGATCAGTAGCGAATAATTTCAAATAATTTGTATATAAATATATTAAGTTATTGTTTTAGAAAACAAAATTTGAGATTTTTTATGCGTCTATAAAATTCCAACATTATAACATCCAAAAATAAATAAAAAACATTTTAATTAAAATATAAAAACTCTAAAAATATAAATTGAAGAAATCCAAATTTTATAACTTTCAGAATTCAAACCAAAATATTCTAAAATTCATAGCAAATGCTATAGAAACGAGTAGTAAATGCTGTAATCTCTCCAGGAAGGAAGGAGACGCAGGGACCAGAGAGGGAGATGGAGAGAGGAAGAATGTTTTGCAAAGAATCCTAGAGTTGCCAAGTCATTCTAAAGATCAGCGTCATGCTTGAACTTGAACTTTCACTGGAAGCAAGCGAAAGTCAAGAGCACGCGTGATGAGCAATTTCTTAAAAATTATACAGGAAATAAATGAATCATGTTCATCATGAAAGCAGTTAAACTGAATGGCATCATCATTCATATTATCATCATCATCGTTTTCATCACACTCGCAATTCTCACCGACTACCGCCACATACATACATCGTCATATTCTGCATCGTATGTATGGTCAACATCCTCACTACACCATCACGATCATCTTCATCTCGCTCACGTTCACCTTCTTCACCATAAACAGGGTATAAAAACTGAATCATGTTTAATGTTTTCTTATTATTTACGAAACAATAACAGAAGACGTTTATATTTTTATTATATTACACTTTATTTTGCTTACTCTTTTATATTTTAATACTTTTAGTATTTCTTTCTTTCTTTTCTTTTTGATTTGATCTTGTTTTGCTTCTGTTGTTGTCGATTTTGTTGATTATACTTTTGAATTTTTTAACTTCCGTAATGAAGATGAAGATGCAAGCAACAGAGTAGCGTCGAGTAGCTGAAAATGTCGTCCTTTTGATGAAGTGTAGTTTTTGTTGTTGCTTTTGTTGTTTTAAAACGTTTCGTTCTCACATTCATGCTTCACAATTGTTTCTTCTTCTTACTTCTTAAAGAACAAAGAAATTGAATAGCTTTTAGTTTATTTATTTATAACAAATTCATGGACAGATTGATTGATTGGTAGACTGATGGACTAACAGACTGATTGATTGATAGATTGATTGCTTGATAAATTGATTAGTTGTTAGATTCTTTGATTGCAAATAATAGGAATTTCTCTTCAAATACTATTATTATCGATATCGTAATGATTCAGTTGAGTGCCGTGCTTTAGTGTCATCATCATCAGCGGCGATTCCCCTTTCGATTCAATAACCTAGGAAATTGAAGCCGCAGAGTAGTTTATCTGGACGCCGAATGCGCAAGAGGCCGAACTGAAAGACGGACATATCGTCGGCGATGTTCATGTCCAGCGCCATCAACTTCTCGGCAGCCAGCGGATGCCAAGCGCCGAATGTGCAAGCAGAATTCATCTGGCGAGAGATGCAGAGAGACCGCGAGAAACAGAGAGGGAGAGAGGGAGACAGAGAGGTGAAAATTAATTAAGCAGAAAACTTGAAACAACGAATTCGGGTCAAGAGGAGTCGAGTGGAATGGCGAGAGGATGGTGGGTGTGGCGGGGGCGATGTGTGAGCGCGCTACAAACCTCTTTGCTGTAGTAATGGCAGCGTCCATTTAAACGCGTCGATGGCATGTATTCGATGAAGTCCACGTAGGGACAGTGGGGCAGCAACAGAGCGAGGCCTGAGGGGACACGAAAAAAGCAATAAATAAATACAACTCATGCAAACGATTCTTTTCATATCTACAGCGATAGAAGTACCGTGAGCACCGAATAGTTTATGGATTGGTAGTTATTAAGCACAAGTTTAAATCGAACCCTGAATTATATGAATAGAACCATTTGGGAATCAAAAAAGTCTTGTTCCTCTCTCGTTACACTTCCTCACTCACCTATAAACCCTGAACTGGGCGGATTTTTACGTATCGATCGGTTGCCCGCAAACATCTGGAGACTCTGCCACAAACGCCACACCGAGTGGGGGTGTACGAGGAAGGCTCGCGATTTGGGATAGCGTCGTCTGTAGATCTCGTAGTTGGTGAACAAATCATAGTCGGCGCTGGTGAGCCAATCGCCAAGGGTGGCATTGTATTTGCCCGGGTCCCAGGCGGCGATGGTGATGTTCTGAAATATGGGCGCATGCGTGAATTCGAATTCGTCTTTGGTCACCACCTGTGTTTCCGTAAAGAGCAAACAAATGCATTATGAATACATGGAGATACTTATTAAGGAAGTGTCTCAGCACAACACCAAGTGATGAGTGCGGACAACAACAGCACAGAACACAGAAACACACTCGTATTTCCTGCATACGGCGCGACCTACTTGGGAATTCAGCACACGTATCGTTGTTTTGCTGCCCACATCCACTTCGAAGCCGCGCGTCGGTGCGTCGTTGAAGCGCATCACAATGTCATGACTATCTACAAAGATGACAGTCATTTAAATGGGGAACCAGAACAGTTGGTTATTGTTTTAGTAGAACATAAGTTAAGAGGGTGGGGAGCAGTTGTAGAGAGGATGAATGCAATTCGTTGACCCCGAAACCCGAATTCCGAACAGTGATTTCGACTTTACTTTGACTATAAATTCGCCTAAGTTTATGATTGCAGGACTTCCTCTTTCTTACCTATGAATCTGCCCATTTTGGAGCCGGCCAAAGACCCAGCACTCGAGACGATCGCACACGTCTTGATCGACTTCACATGACGAAAGAGTTTCTGCTTGGGGAAGAGTTTTCCGAACTCCAAGCGATTGAATGGAGCATCGCGACGTTTGAGGACTCGCAGGCCGGCCTCCATCACCAGACAAGCGGACGGATAGTATTGTTCCTCGAAGCTGTCGCCGAAAAGGGGCTTGAAGTCGACATGATAGAAGTTGGTCTCGTTGGCGGCTTCGCTGACCGACTTCTCGAACGTATCGACGATGTACTGACGGAAGGCGGCGGTTTTGTTGTGGCAACGATCCGAGAAGTGATCATGGCAGACGTACAGCTTCGGGCTGAGCGTCAGTTTCGTGATCTTCGATAGAGCCCAACGCGGGTGAGGCGACAGTTTGGAGTGATTGACTGCCGGCTTTTCGCGGCTCTCGACTACAAACTTCTCATTGGGATTCCAGCGCACATGGAAGACGCTGCGGCGCAGACGATTCGAGGCCACAGAATAGTAGATTTCTGGAAAGAAAAAAAGGGAGTGATGAGTGAGGGGAAAGAGTGAGAGAGAGTCAGAGAGAGAGAGAAAGATCACTCTTTCTAGATAGGAAGAGAGGGAAGATATTTTATATACTCGTATTATTATGTTACGCCAAACAATTATTTTAAAGGAACCTTCACGGACACTTTTGACACTTCGGCAGACAGCTGACATGTTGACAAAGAACAAGAACAGTTTTGACGTGAGCCCTATTTTAAATTTAATACAGATGAAAATTCCCGTCAGCGCGATTTCAACGGACCGACAGAAAGAAAGTTTTGTGAAGATCGTAGCTGCCTCGCCTTCTTCTGAGCGTTACAAGCTGAAGAACAAACTTGACATACCTGCTCTACATGTGTAGGGTGTGCAATATAACAATTCTGAAAAACCACTTGTTACCACGATGAATGGGTCATTGTTGTTGTGCTAAGAAATACTCACCATTGTTGTTTTTGTATCTACTGACAATGTTGCTGTCATTATTACTATTGCCATTGTTGTTGTTGGTCCTGTTATACAGCTCGATGAAACTCATTTTATTCCGCTCTCTGGATATATTCACCATCTCGCTGATTTCTCCATGTTCCTGCTTACCTAAGTCGTGTGGTTTGTGCCTCCACGGAGCTTTTTGGTGGATAATAGCGTCTGCTTTTCGTTGCTTCATCGGCAATTTGTTGAATGTGTTGAGTATCGTGATGGCGTTGGTGAATTCCTCATATGTTGTTCTTCTTGTTGTTGTTGCTGATGTCTTTCGGTTCGTCAACAATTGCTGAGTGCCTCTGCCTCTGCCTCTGCTGCTGCTGGCCGGAAGTGACGTATGCGCCGCTATTGTTTGGGCGCCCAAAACATTAACGCCTGCCCCACGCGAGTGAAGCATCACGAGGAATGTAAGCGAGGTGAGCAGAAGGTTGATTTGCGCCTGCTGCCAGAGTTTACGCATTTTAGCCGAGTGCGAGAGTTAATCGTCGAGTTCAGCGATGTGGCTGCAATAATTAGCTAAGAGCAGCGTTCGTTATGAAGCACACTGAATGAACTCAAAGCGAAGTGAGTTCTGTGCACGCGTCAACAGCGGCGGCGGCTTCTTTGACGAGCCTAATTTGTGGATTGCATGTCCCCAGGGGTTGCTGGAGGGGTTGCGGCGGGGGCACCTTCGTATGTGTCACTAATACTTGGCCAAAAATATCCGACACACGTTTGCTAACGCTTCTCTCGGTAAATTAAAGCTGATTCACTGGTGAAATTATACGAAAATATATGTTATTATTATATATTATATTATAAATCGAATTTTATATAGTATATATAGTTTATTTTATATAGTTTTATATAGTATGTAGTATATAGTATAGTATATATTATATGTATAGTTGGTTTTTCGCAAAAAGACTTTCTGTTAAAGAATTCAGTAACCCAGCGATTGAGTATCCGAGTGGTTGAGTGTATTAGTTACCACGCCATACACACAGGTTTCGACCTTTAATAGAGTCACCTCTCACCCCTCCTTCCCCCTTTTAACTCGGACCTTCGGAGCCAATCTAATTTCGAAAACAGTACACGCATTTGAATCATTAAATTTTCGGCCAAAATGTGATGTGATATTTAAAGAAATAAATTCAATCTGTTGTTTTAGCTTGTTTCTTTTACTTTTTTGTATTAATAATCAAAATTAAACGTTTTGTTTATTTAAATTTTTCCTTAATTTAATTCAATTTCAATTTTTATTTATTTTTATTTTTATTTTTATTTTATTTTAAATTATTCAATTTATATTGAAATTCCTTTTAATTATAATTTTTTTAGTTTAAATTCGGATTTGAAAATAATTGAATTTTGTATTTAATTTGGTTTTTATTTAAATACTCTTTTTATTTCAAAATTTTACATTTTAATTGAATTCTTATTTTTGTAATTTTAATATTTATTTTAAAATATCTAACTTTGCTTTAGTTTTATTTATCGTTGGTTTCTGTTTAACTCTTATTTTGTTATTTGTTAACTTGTGTTTAATTCTAATTTTATATCAACTTTATTTTTAAAATTTATATAATTTTATTGGAATTTTTAATGTATTTTAAATGATTTCTGTTTCCTTGATTTATTGTTGCTTTTTGTTTGTTTTATTTGCTTTTACTGTTATTTTATTCAGCTCATTTAATAACTAATTAATTAATTGAATTAATTTATTTTTATTTTTTATATAAAAAAAGCGTGCATTTGTACATAAAAGTAAATGTTATGCTTTTATTTTAAACTCTATTTTATTTTAATGCGAAATTATTAAAAAATTATTAATAAAAACTATTTAAACTATTGTATATTAGACCTCTTTCTCAAAGTGAAATGATTTAGAAATAAAATGAAACGCGAACATTATATAGAGAATTATATTTGAACTCTGATATTTGATATGTAAAGTGTATAAACTACGGTAAGGATTCATTAGCGAGAAACAAAAAACCTGAGAAATGTATTCAGAATTTCATTTAATATAATTAACAAAAATTAGCGACTCTTGTTTAACGATTTAAGTTGTGTTCCTTTTTTTTGTGATAAACGTCTTTCGGAACCTATTTTCACTGGTATAGATTTTATTTTGAGTATTTTTTCGCTTCTTATGACTGAGTTTTGGTTTTAAGTCTCTTTTCAGCTCGGACCAAGAATTTTCTTAATATTCTCCCTTGAAAATTTTCTTATATTAGGCACTTTTAATCACCTCACATCAGAGCGCCAATGAAAGAAAAACGCGGCGAAAGAGATCCACAACAACGACGGAATTGCTTTCTTCAAAGGAACACGTTTTTGCGCAAATTTGTTTAAATTATTCACTGCAACTTTTACTGGTCACGCTGACTTTCGACACGCGCGCCACGCCGCCCGCACCGCACCACAACCCACCGCTTTGCTCTTCACCGAAGGGTGCCCAATAAAGAAGCTTCACCGCTGTGCAAATATTTGGCTGGACAACGCTGCCTTCAACTCAGAGCACCTTCAACACAAGATTCAGCAGAAGATTGTTTAAGCTATAACAACGCTCGCTTCCGTGCTTCACTGCCACAGATTGGACAGTTACCGAGTTACCAAATCCCTCCTATCTGTAGGCTCCACGCGTGCCTCGTGCTTCGTGCAGATGGATTGCGTGCCAGTGAGAACTCTCGCTTTCGACGGCCGATTCGACTCTGAATCTTGGATGCGGAGTTTAGGTTGGCCAACTTCTGTTGTCACTCTTTCCGTTTGCCCTTCAACGGGGGTTGATTCTTGCCCTGAGGTAGGTTTGAACGCGAACAGCAATGTAAAAGAACAAGCAGCAGCAGCAGCACCTGAGCAGGGGTGAAAAGCTTTCGTGTTCTACAGCCGAGTTGTTGAAAAGCGTGGAAAATAGTTGTTTTTGTTGTTGTTGTTGCCGCTTTTGTTTTGAATGTTTCGTTGTTGTTGCTGTTGGCCATAAGCGCCTGTGGCAATGGCGACCAACGCTTTTTTAACTCACATCAGAGTGAAAGTGAAATTGAAAGTTTTTGTAGTGCGTTTTTAGGCGCTGTTTTAGAACGTTTTATTTGCTTACGTTGTTCAGAGTTGTTGTTGGTTGGGTTTTGTTTGTTGTTTGTTTTTTTGTCCTCCTTCTTTTCCTCCCCTTCATCCTCCCCCTCATCCATCGCTTGTTTTTAGATTAGGTTCTTTATTTTCATTTTTAGTTATTTTTTTCGCTTTTCTGTTTTATCGCTTTCTTTATCTTTCACTTGTTTTTGTGCTTGTTGTTTTACATCACATCAGCTGCTATTATTGTCGTTGTTATTGTTTTACTGCTTTTGTACTTCAGCCAACATGAAGTTTCTTGCGTTCATTCGGCTTCATAATCACTCAACTTGGCGAGGATCCGTTTGAGGCTGAGTTGAGGCGCTCATTCTCCGAATTTCTTATTCTTTCTTCCTTTCTCTACCTCTTTTCTTTCTTTTTCCCTTCCCGGCATTTAATGTAAATAGTTTTATCGCATGTCAGTCATGGTTTCTCTTAGTAAGAGGCGCTTAATTAGGTTTAAGTTGAGTTTAATTAGCAGTCGTTGATGTGGCGTTAAAAGAATGTTTTGTGGCGTAAGAGGAAAGTTATCAAGATTGATTTAAAATGTTTCGAAATGTTTGAAAGTAATTCAACCGAATCACAATTATTCTTAATGATTCAAAGGTATTTAAAATAAATAAAAAATGGAATTCATTACCTGGAAACGGCTTCGATAAGCGATTCTTTAAGTGTGAAAACTGGTCGGTCAGAAAGAAGGGCAAAAGGTCATAGCACAACATTCACCGCCAACTAGAAATGCAAAGGCTGATAAAAGAAACCTAAAGAAATCTTAGAAAATCCAACGAATTCTCAGCTTCTTCTTCTCACTCGTCTTCTTCTTTCCCCCTTCGTCTTGTATTATTTTCTTCTTCCTATTCTGCTTCTTTTCTTCTTCTTCTGCTTTCTATATTACTTTCTACACTGTCTTCTGTATTTTTCTCGTCTCCTTCTTCTGTGCTTCTTCTTATACTTTAATACCCCTTCTGCTTCCCCTCGAATAAACAAAGAATTCGTTTTTTGTATTTTTCTGAACAATAATTATTATTATTATCATTATTTTTATTTATAATCATTACTTATTATTCATTATAATAATTCATTATAATTATAATAATATTTTCTATACAAATACATTCAATAACAACAATTTTTTTATTTATTTAGATTTACTTTAATAATTTCTCTTTCGCTCCTTCTTTCTTTCCTTTCTATATTTCGTCCTTCCTTCGGATCGTTCTTCGTTAAATTTATTATTAGATTTTTATACAAATACAATAATTAATTATTTATCATCATCTTCACCTTTCTACTTAAAGTTCTGCTTGTTAATTATTTCATAATAATAATAATTCAAATGACTTTCTTTGATGATCATCGTCAGCTTTCCTTCTGTTTTGTATTTTCTTTTATTTTTTATATGAAATTTCTTTGTTTAATAATAGTTTCAACAATTAAGTTTTCATAGAAATGTTATTGGATGCATTTTGTTTGTTGTGTTGTTGTTGTTTTTCCTTTTAAATTACATTTGCGACTCTCTTTTTTATTAATCATATATTGTTTTTTATCTCGTAACACTTTTGGCATATTTTTTATTTATGTTCCTTTCTTCGGTTGTTGTTTTTAAGTTTCCTCAACTTTTGACGAATTTTCTTTTAATGCTAAATTTAAAATAAGGTTTCTATGCTTTTGTGACATTTGACAATTGTTATTATTATTTGTTGTTTTTGTTGCTGTTAATATTATTAAGTCGTAAAATTGAATTTCTTTATTCTTTTGTTTTTTTTCTTTATATTTGTATTCGCGATGATATTAAATAAAATCTGATGTTTTTTCTTCATTTATTATCTATTTTTATATATAAATCGAAATCGCTTACAATTCTTAAGTTAATTTAATTAAAATTTAATTAAATTTATTCTCAAGTTTAAATTTCAATTTTTATTTTTTGTAATATTTGTTCTTCCTTTATTGTTGTATTTTAGTTGAATTTCTGAAGTCAACGAATAAAACAGAAGAATAGTAAAAAATTTCAAAAAAATTACTCTTGCTAAAATATTTTTCGGTGAGACAAAGTTGTGTGTAGTACTTTTACAGTGTATTTTTATTTGAGTGCCAAATAGTTGTTGTATTTAAGTTACGTTAAAAAGTGAAAAATTATGAATGCTTTCAGACGAGAAATTGATTCCTCTCATTCATTCACTGATTCATGATTTCTAGTTTGAATTTGGATTTTGGTTTTTTTTCTTCTTTTCAAACATTTTGTAAATCTAATCTAAGTCTCAAATGTGGAAATGTTTAAATTAGACTCAGAATAGATATCAAAAATAGAGTTAAATAGAGAACAATTTAAATTAAAAAAAAGAAAAAAAAGCAAACTAAAATAAAATAAAGGAAAGAAAGTAAAATAAAAAAATTATATTCAAGTAAACTAAAACAAAATAAAGTAAATTTTTAAATGTAAATTAATATAAATGAAAGGAAATAAGAACAAACTGAAAATTAAAATGAAATAAAAACTAAATTATTTAATTGAAGTGATATAAATTCAATGTTGAGATACGCATAATTTTATTTATATTCATTTCGATTATTTTGTCAATTAATTTGAAAAATCGCGAAATTCGAATAAAATTTTAATTGCTTACGATGACATTTCAACGATTCTCGAAGTTCGAATATTTCGCTCGCTTTCTAATTTATTCTTTTCTCCAATTTCTCGTTTGGGGCCAACTAATTTCCATAATTTCTATTCAATTACATTATTATTATTATTGATCATCATCAATGATGTCGTCATTATATTTATCGTCATCATTATCATCATCATTATCTTTATCATCATCATTATCACTATCATTATCATTATACATATCATAAATGTATATCATTTGATTTACGTAGGTTTTCAGTTTCGGTTTTTATTTCTATGTGTTTTTCATTCGTATAATCTCCTTCTTCTGTCGCTTCTGCTTCTCGTCAGTTTATTATTTAAAATTAATTAAAATTTAATACATACTTTAAATTCAATTATATAGGCATCTATTCATGTTAACTATATTATATTAAAAGTTATACAAAAGTAATCGCTAACGATTTACGTAATTAGTTATTAATTATTAATTATTAACTAACAAGATTTGGTTTTAGTTTAATTACAAAAACTTGGTTTTCTACTTTTTTGGTGTGAATTACTAAGATTTCTTCTATTAAATTTCATTTTTCTCTCTTCTATAAAATTCTATATATTTCTAGGAAGTCAGCGATCTGGAAAAATATCGAGAATGTAAGAGAGAGTGACGGAGACGGAGTTCTTCTTTGCTTTTATTTGTTTAAGAAGAGGTCTCGAAGGTGGTCTTAAAAAGGGTCCTAAATACGTCTAAAAGAAAGATTTTAAAAGCTATTTTTAAAGATGTTTAAAATTTCTAAAAAGCAGTTCTTGAAAAATTTTTATTACATGGGATTTATATACTATTACTTTGAAGTATTGAAGTAAAGTACATTTAATGTAGATTATTTTTAACAAAAGTTTAAAGTTTTTAAAATTTCAACATTCTGAAATAAAAGAAAATACTAATTAAATAAACAAAAATTATGAATACAATTTTAAATAACAATTTAAATAACATTAAATAAATACAAAAATATAACTAACATTAAATATTGTACTACAAATAAAATTAAATTAAAATATTGAATAAATAACAAATAAACAATTAAATGGAATTATAAATTAAACATAAGAAATAAAATTAAAGAAATTAATTAAAAGTACAGTAAATTTATAAGATATTTAATAAATGTAATCTTTAATGATACATAAATAAAAACTATAATAAAATAAAGCTAAATATTTCAAATGAAATAATGTGAGAAATATTTTAATACTAGTCAAAAAATTTAATGATTTTAATAGCTTCAAAATCTAAACTATTTTAAATGAAACAAAATTGAAATAAAATTAAATTGAAATAGTTCTGACATTTTTAATAATAAGAAAATTCCTTTCTAAGAATCATTAAAATGCATAACATATTTTTTAAATGTTTTATTATAAGAAAAGTCTTTAGTTTGACTTTAAATGGAAATTCTTTCATAATGATCCATGATTAATTAATGACTAATAACAAAATTTTTTTGTTAACATAACATAAAAGCAAATAAATAAAAATAATTGAAAATGAAGAAAATGATTAAAATTTGCTTAGTTTTTAAAATAAGTTAAAGATCATTTTCAGCCCCAGATTATTTTTTCAATTCAATAATGAAAATAATATAATAATAACTGCAAAATCTAGTAAGTTTCTTTTCTTTATTCTTCTACTTTTTTTTCAATAGAATAGTAAACTATTATTTAAAAAAAAAAATAAAATTTAATTCTTAAAATAAAATAAAAGAATAAAAATAGATATACAATTTTTTTAAATCAGAAATCATCTACGTATGTAATTCATGAAAAATACTTTTTGCTTTCATAAATAATAATTTACTAAAAATTGAAATTTAATTATTTTAAATGTTTTAAATATAATAAATAATAATTTACTAAAAATTGAAATTTAATTATTTTAAAAGTTTTTTTTTTTTGTAAATGTTCTTTTTTTGTTAATTCGCTCCATAAGGAATTTGCTTTTGTATTTATTTTTGTTTCTTTGTTGAAGTTGCAATTTAATTATTGTGTTTGCAATTTCTTAATTATTGTAATATTATTTTCGGTTGTTGTATTTTTTTCAGCAATTTGTTTTCATGTTTTTGTTATTCTGATAATCAAATAACTAGAGTATTAAATTTGTTGTGGTTGCTTTTGTGTTGATTTTAAAAAATGCACTTATTTCGTATATAATCTGTATTTTTATGATTTTCTTTTCCTGTTTTGAAGAAAGTTTTGTGTGTGTGTGTGTTTATGCTTTATTTTTCTTCTTCTTATTTTTCATTTTATTATATTTTTTTACTAGTTTTTCTATTGTTTTAAATTTTATACATTTGGCTATAAATTTTATGCTATTTTCTTTACTTTTTCTCTAAAAGATTAAAATAAAAACTTTTGTTTTTCTGCGAGCTTCAAATCGTCTCTTTTTCCCTGCTTCACGCTTTTTTCTTTCCGTGCAGATTTTAAATGTATTTTTTATATTTTAAAAATGATTTAGTTTTTGGTATATCTTTAAAGAGTTTAATTTTTGTATTTTTTTAGAAATATTATTATTTTAACTTTTTTCATTTAAGTTTGTTTGTTTTGCTAAATACGAGTTTCTTTTCTTCGTCTCTCATCTTTCTGTAGTAAAGTAATTCGTCAGTTTTTAATCAGGCGTTTTTTATGTTTTGTTTTTGTCTTTATATTAGTATTTAATTTTAGTTCTGCTTTCGTCTAAAAGAAAGAAAAATTTAATGTATGTTAAAAAAGAACGATAGGTTTAAGGAGCAATAAATAATAAAAATTTAAATAAATTTAAATGTCAGTTGTTTTCTTAACCAAATATTAATTAATTGATTTCTGAAATAAATTAATAACAATTAATTGTTGTACATTTTTTTAGTTGTAAAATCAGAGGGTCAATAAATCAACGATTTTTGCTTAAGAGCTGCCAGCAGCTTTTATTTTTCGTGGATTTATTTCAAAATTTTCATGTTGCACAAAAAAATGCAAAATGTATAATTATTAAAAATAATAAGAATTCAGTAATTTAAAATATCATGTTTGAAGTCAGAGAAATACATTGAAAACTTTTAAAGAAAGAAATTTTAATTATTGGAGTATGATTTCCGCACACAGAATTCTAGGCTATAAAAAAGACGTACATAAAATATGTAGAAGCATTCCCAGCAACAACAATGCGTCAGTACACAACTTCTACTCTTCTTATTCAATCAAGCAGGTCGTCTTCGTATGCACACGAGCTTTTTTTTGTGCTTAGCAACATATGTTGATAAACAATGTTTATATACTGGGATATCTTGATATCTTCTAATGCAGATCAAATTTCGTCTCAATTTCCTATTCCGTAGAGAAGAAAAATCAGTATACAAATCGGTATTTATTGAAATGGTATATACGGAGAAGACGCTAGAGGTTTGGAACCCTTTTCGTGAGCCGTATTTGTAGTATAAAGAAAGAATAGATTATTCATGTCAGTTTTTTGGAGGTGAAACATATTCTTGAATTAAATGAATTTAATGAGTTTTTGAAATTTAATTTGAAAAGAGTTTTCTTCCTCCAAACAAAATCAAGTTACTCGATTTTTGAACTTGTATTCTTAATATTTTTTTATTATTATTATTTAGTATTATTTTTATATTATTATTATTTTTAATACTGTAAATATTAGTATTATTATTGTTATTATCATATTGTTATTGAATTTTTAGTATTGTTATTACTTTTATTATTGTATTATTATTATTATTGTTATCAATACCATTTGCTGTTGCTCTTTGGTTTTCTTTTGTTATTGTTTTCATTCGTAACAACTTCAAGAATCCATTAATTCGTCTAACGTTTTGGAAATTTGATTTTCCTTTAAAAGTAATTTAATATTATTTTATAATTAAATTTGTATTTTTTTAAGAAAACTTAAAAATTAGTTTTTAATATTAATGTTTTCTGTTTCGTTTTTCTGTTTCCTTGTGTTCGTTTTGGAGACACTTCCTTCGCTTATACAAAATTATTACTTTTTACACATTTAGTACTCTTAAAATAGGTTTTACTGTGCGCTTTAATTCTCTGTTCTGGGTTGAGTTGTTTGGAAAGTTGAACGTTCAAGTGTTTCTCTTGTATCTTAAGTTTTGTAAATATTAGTATAATTTTATTACAATTAATAAGAAAATATGAAAACTAACCATAAAATCGGACAAAAGGAACCAATAAGAATATTTAAAATAGTAATAATATTAAAAATAACAATAACAATAATAGTAATGATAATAATAATATTATTAATAGTAATTATAAGAATTTTCCTTGTGTTGTTCTTTTGTTATCCTTCTTACTATATTTTTGGCTCTTGTCTAAAGTTAATAATTTCATTTCTGTATACCTGTTTTTTATTATTTGTTCTTTTTATTAAACTATTTAAGAGTAGAGTTAATTAAGGTTGCCAAGTGTTGGTTGATGTTGTTGTTATTGTTGTTATAGGTATTCTTTCCAAGTATCTAAGTTTGGGAAAAATGTTGGTGGTTATTATTTTCTCTCCATTTTCGTTAATTTTTAAATTTCTATAATCAACTGTATTTAATAATGTTTGCTGTTCTAAATACTTACAGTTGGTTGTTTTTGTTGCAACCTTTTGTCTATAATGTAAACCTGTGGCAGTTTTTTTGGTTTTTTTATTAATAGTTTTTTCCATATTAAATTAAAATGAATCAAACATAAATCTTTTGTTTATATTTTTTCTTCTAATTGTAATAAAATATTCTAAACTATTTTGTCGACGAGTTTTTCTAATCCCACCGATTTTCTTCTTTCTTTTTTCTACGCTTCTTTTTCTTCTCTAACTTCGCTTCTGCTTTCTTTCCTTTTTCCTATATGTATTTCATTAACTTAAAAACTCGTATATTTTTTGTTCGTAAATCTATTAATTAACTTAATGACTTTAAGAGGACAATCGTTTTAAATTTGATTCTTGTGTATGTTCTAAATTAGTTGTTGTTTTATATTTCTTTTGTTTCCTTTTCTTTGTTAATCTATGTATGTTTGAAATGTGTTTTGTTTGTGTTCTGTTTTTTGTTTTGTTTCCTATTAAATTGTAACTTTTCTTAAATCTAAATTATTTTGGTTTTATTCTTAATTAACTCTGAAAACTTAAAACCTCTGGCGTCTTCGGAATGTCGCGTGTTTCGCGTCTCCTCTTCTCTGTTATCCTCCCGCAGCCCCCGCCATCACTATGACGAGGGCGGCCTCCGGGTCGCGTGGTTGCCGCGTATCCACCATCGACGCCACAAATCATTTATATTAAAATTATAAAAGTAGTGAAAGAAGTGATGATTTCTACTACAACTACTGCTCTTGTTACAACTAAGTTTAGTACTAATGTTACTACTAATTCTACGACTAATCCTACCGCATCTGCTGCGACATTGACTACAAATACAAGTTGCTGCTTGGCGAGTTCTACGCTTGACCACCTCTGCATCAGTATCGCCGCCGCTCTTGTTCTTCTTGTCTCCGTATTCTTTGCATGATTCATTTTTCACCTTGACAGCGTTCATCCTTCGGCTGCTCTGCTCTGGTCGTCGGCAGGCTTCACGCTCACTTTCTATGCAGCGCCTTCTCTGGATGCGCGACAGCGCTGCACTTGAATCCTGCTCTGCATTTGTGCTGCCGGAAGAATAGCAACAACAGCAACTCCCCGTCCTCCTCCTTCGCGTCGCACTGCTGCTGCTCCGTTGGTTCTTCCTCCCTCGTTGTTCGGCGCGTTCGAAGGCGCAGCAGTGGCGCCGCTCACCCCACGGGCACACCGCCGCAAAGGCAAAGCCGCTGTTCAGCAGACAGAACAAAGCGCTGAGGCACAGCATTAAAGCACGCATTGACGACGAGGCACTGCTTCTCGTCCGTCCCGCCGTCGCCGCCGCCGCCGACGCATAGTACGGGATGGTGCAGCGACTGCTCACCGACGGCACCGGCTGGCACGCGGGCAGCGGCTCGTGCGGCATCTCGTCGATGTCGTCGTAGTAGAAGGTGCCCGCGTAGTACGCGTAGTACGGCAGTCGCTCGGCTTGCTCGACGCCTGCGACGCTGGAGACATTCAGCAACGCGATCGAAACACTGCCCCTGCGTTGCTGTGTCGCCGATGACGCGCCGCCGAGTGTGATGTTGTGCACGTGTCTCGTTGGAGCGGCCGTGCGACCTGCGGTGGTATTTCTTGCTGTTGTTGTTGTGGAGTTGATCGCGTCACCACGGCGATCATGCAGATCGTCGCTCGACGTGTCGGCGAACTTGGTGCAGTAGGTGCAGAGGCCCTGCGTCGCTTGACCGCAGTATTGATAACAGCACTCAGGTGGACCGTTATTCGATTTGAGCCGCTGTTCGCCGGTTTCTTCGATATTGGGATCTGGTGGAAAAGAAACAAAAAAGATCGGGAAAAGACAAACGAGTGGTTAAGTGAGTGAGCCAGAGAGTCAGTCAGTCAGAGAGATGGGGGGGGGCCTACCTAAGCACAGGAACGTCGGCTCGCCTGCGTACTGCGTGGGCAGCGCCGGTGCTCGATCGGCCGGCAGCAGATACGGACACTTCTGCTCGACCGTCTGACAGACGCTCAGACAGGGCCGAATTCTGCGTCGTTTGCGGAACTCGACTTTTCTTTTCGATCTGCAAAGGATACGTTTTTAAAGCTCGTCTTTGCAGACAGGAAATCTTCTTCAATGTTTACCTTTTCAAGAGCTTCGATATCACCGGATACTCAGCGCGCGGATCCTCATTCGTCGCAGTGGATATGAGATTGTGTGCTCCACGTTGTTGTTGCTGCAACTGGTGGCCTCCTTCATTTGGGTTGCTTTGAGTCTTTCGTAGGCAGCGTCTATCCGTAACGCGTTCCCTTTTCGTGGGTGCGTCAAGGTTTCTTTCACTACTGCTGCTGCTGCTGCTGCTGCTGCTGCTGTTGTTGTCATTGTTGCTGCTGTTGCTGCTGTTGCTGATATAGCAGTCGATGACTTCGTGAAAAGTAGCTGCAATGCTGCGTTTATTACGTGGCACGCTGTATTCGCTGCGTTGATTTAAATCATCATTTAAATATTGAATTATATTATTTTTATTAGAGTCAGCTTGATTATAATGGTTGTCATTATTATGATTATGATTATTGTTGTGATTATTGTTGCGATTATTATTATTATTATGAATACTTTCGTTCGATTTAATTAAATTATTATTGTTTTCGATTTTATATAAATTCTCAATGTCATTGTTATTTATGAACTGTCTTCTATTATTGTTGTTGTTGTTGATATTATTTTCGGCTTGATTATTTATTTGTTTATTACTGTTAGTGGAATTCGATGTTGTTGTTGTTGTTGTTGCTGAGTTGTTGTCGGTATTATTATTATTGTTGTTATTATTGCTGTTGCTATTGTTAGCGTTGTTGTTGTTGTTGTTGCTGCTGCTGCTGCTCCTCGCGTTACGTACGCTGGTCTCGTTCTGCTCTGCGAAATACGGGATCAGCGTGCTGCAGACCCAACGACGGTAGGCTTCCTGTAATGAAAAGAGAAGGAAAAGAAATTTATAATAATATTATGGACACTGCTTTTGTGTGGAGTTCAAAGCTACATCAGAAGCAAGAGTAATGTTAGAAGTGATGAGAATAGAAGGGAAAACGTAATCAATAAACCACGAGTAATTTTCCTCGATTGATTTCAATGCAGTAGCAACGGCAGGGCGCAGTTCAATCAGTATAAAGAGCAATCAACGAGCATGTACCAATCTTAAGTTTGCACTTTGACACATACACGTAACACACACACATACATATATACCCACATACCTACTCTTGCTCTAGCTTACAAACAAATGTAATTTTCACCGTAACAGCAACTTGATTGAACTTCTGTTCAACAATTAAATTGCAATCAGAATTGCGATGCCCTACAATGATGGAACTTAAGTCCTCCTGCATATGTACATAGAATCATACTGACACGCACACACACACACACACACACACACACACATGCATCCATGCATTCATTCCATTTAAACACAGATGCAGTCATAATGCATAAACTATTAGTTGCTGTTGTGTGTGGGAGAACTTTTCAAGTCGAGTGTCAACCTGTTAATAAATCTTTCATGCAGACACTCGCTCGTTTTCTCTCTCTCTCCCTCTCGTTCTCTCTCTCTTTGTCGGTCACCCCGTCCGTCAGTCACTGAGTAACAGTTTCACTTATGATCTCATCGTATCCTCATTCCCTTGCTCCCTCGCTCCCTCCATCGCTCACTTATTAGCCTTCATTCGTTCATTCATAATGTACAGCCACACAAATCCGATTACTGATCAGGACCGAATCCACACAGAAAACTTATCGGAACCTCGGGCGCTTCCTTGACAATAGCTTCGAACGTGACGAGAAGTGAATCGTGATAGAAAAGGCTTCTGCTGTTCATGGTTCATCCACTCCACGTGGATGGCCCTTCATTTCACCGCACTCTTCATGCGTAGCTTTTGGCTAACCTCAAATAATTGCAGTTCAACCACACTGCAAGGGAACTCCGACAGACTGAAGGTACAAGCGACAGTTTCGTCAATCATCTTGAAGTTGGACGATTACACTACCGATCCTTCGATCCTTTTTTGTGGTACACTTAATGTCATCTGCTCTTAAAGTAGCTTCCAACCTTCATTTGAAGCTTAGATTGTTAGACACTAAAAGCATCCAAGTGCGTGACCTCGTGAATAGATCTGACATCATTAGCGAGATATCAAGAAGCACGATATTGACAAAGTTATTTTCCTAGAACTGGACTTTGATATTCTTTTAGAACTAGAACTCGATAAGATATAAAAGTTGAAGGTTGAAACATGCAACCTTTCGAATCATCAAAGCGTCGAGGAAGCAAATGAGTTAAATGAGTATATAAGAGTATAATGGCTTTGTATATTGTATATCGACGAACATCGTCTGAGATCTCGAGAAACCGCGAGAGAAGCTGCATGAATATACGAAATTTGAAAAACTTTTTGAACATGCGAATAACAAATATAATTTATAACTGCATTTTGGAACGATTGTCAGGAAAAATTAAAGTTAGGTCACTCCAGGAAAAGTCGGATGGTGCAAAAATGGTTATGGAAAAATGTTTCTAAACATTTGAGAACGATTTCTTAGAGGTGTCGATTTTTTTTTTTTAGATTAACGAAGAAGTAATACGATTCGATATACCTATATTACCAATTTCGATTACTCTATACTTTTGTCTCAATCTGGCATGAATTCCAACATGATTGAGTTTATAACAGGACACGATTCAGCTTCGAACAGAGCATCGATTAAATCGACAACAAAAGACAAGTGATGGCACTTGAACACTTGAGCAAAAGCACTCAATCAACAAGGAGATAGAGACACACATGCAGCGAGAGAGAGAGAGGGAGAGAGAGAGAGGGAGAGAGAGAGGGAGAGAGAGAAGGATAGGGACAAAGGTATGTATAAGTTCAGATACTCTTACAGAAATAAGTGCTTATTTATGCATGCACTGAAACGCATTGCTTTTCGCAGCCAACTGAAAACCTCAGCAGCAGAAGGAGATGCTGAGGAAGAGGAAGAAGATGGAGAAGAAACATCAGTAGAAGAAGAAGACCACAGTTCAAGGATCAAGCATCGTCTTTGAAAAACTTTGAGTCATTCAGTCACTAGAAGGCAGCGTGGAAGGCATGACATGGAAGCTGTTCGGAGTGCGGGAGAAGGAGAAGAACTGTGTGCCTGTATGTGTACATGTTGTTGTCTGTGTATATGTTTGTTTGCATCTCCTCTGCTTGTCTTCTGTTTCTTAGACAGATAAATGCAAATTTTGTGTTGCATATTTATGCATTCATGCAGATTGCTTTACTCAACTTTGCTGCGCCATTTTGAATTTTTGAATTAATATCATTGTATGCAGAAAGTTTGTATAACAACAAACGAGGCGAAGCCAACAACTACAATTGTAGTAATAAAATTAAGTAGTTGAAAGTTATTGAAAACTAAATGAAGTATAGTTTCACAGAGAAGTTAAGATATGTAGTTCATTTATGCTTGTTCTCGAGAAGGTGAGATGGTGTAAAGGAGATGATAAGTATATAAACACACACACATTGTTTTTATTTATTGTTTCCGGACTTTATTTTTATTTGCTTTGCTTAACCATACGACTTTCGTCGATTTCTCGATTTTAACTTTACTTCTGTTTCTGTTTACACACCCGGGTGAATATTTGCTTGTGTTGGTCTTCCTTGAGAATCTCTGTTGTGGTTCAAATGTGGTTACTGTGTGTGTGGTTGTTTAAATAAATAACCGTATTTAGTTCAAAGATCCTATTTAAAATGTAAAGTTTTTGTTTGATTTGGTTACAAGCAAATAGTTTTGCTGATGATGTGTTGTGGTTAAGGATTAGTAACAGTGTTGTGGTTATTGTATCTAAATAGTTATTAAATATAACTGTTTCTTTTCTCTACTGAAACAACGCGTCGTATGAGTGACATTTAAATTGAATTAACTGTTACTCATCCGCAGTGTGGGGCGGTTTATAAAAAGCATTTGAATTTAAGTAAGTTTATAATCTATTTATTGGCTAAAGTGATCATGATAAAAGACTTGCAATTTTTGTTGGTTCCGATTCACTGCCAAAAATATTTATTAATTTCATATCAATTTCATGGCGCAGAGATGACAACTACAACCACAGCAACAACAAAAACAGAAAAGCATTTAATCCAGCATCCAGCTAATAAAACCCTTCAGAGCCGAGAAAGAAAAAGTAAAGAAGACGAGAATGAAAAAAGAAAACGCGGAGCAACACAAAGTTTTCTAATGAAATACAACGGAACACGATAAGATACGAACATAAACACACAAATGAATTAATAAAAGTCAGCCAGTAACGTTTACACACACACGTGTATACAGATAAACAGACAAGACATGTAGTTATGTATGTGTGTATGTGTATATCCTGTGCAGCTGAGTGTATGAAGTGAAAAAGTCCCGTGAGATTCAGGTCGAATCGAAAAACGACTTCCCTCAGTTGTGTTAAAGTTTAACTTCACTGCTGGAGTACGTGTGTGTAAGACAATGTTTACGTGTGTGTGTGTCTGCTGTGTTTGTGTAGCGTTTCATTTTCATTTTATTTAATTTCATTTTTATTTATTAAGTTGTTCACTTTATATATTTTATTTCTTCTTTCGTTTATATAATCAGACACCCACATTTATATTATATTAGTGTGTATCACAGAAGTACCAGACACACACACTCACACAAACACATAACTTCATTGAAGTCACTCAACCTCCGAGCTCGTTGCTCCTTACTTGATGTCTCGTATAGTATTTCGTATTTCGGGTGCTGCTGGTGCTCGGTTAAGGACTCAGTTGTATCCTCAGGGTGTCGCAGCGTGATGTCCTGTTAATGAAAAATTCATTGTGTAATTAAATAATAATTTCCCCTTCCCTTTTCTGTCTCTGCGGTGGTCTGATAGAGGAGAGTCTTTTTCTGTTCTTGAGATGTGATGTTGAATTTTTCGGCTTCTGCTTCGCTTCAACCTTCGTCCTCCTCCCCTTCATTTTTCCCAAAGAGATATGAAATACACAAACACACACTTACGCCCTTACTTACGCTCATTCCTCTCATCCAACCAGCGTTTATCATTTACTGAAGAGTTCTTTTGCTATTTTTTTAAGTGGCTGCAGATTTTCTTTTGAGCCACTGAGTATCTTGAGTGCCATGAGTAAGCATAACTCAAGCTTTTGAGTTGTTAAATAATTAGTACACTTTGCAAGAAACTGCGTTGCGATTGCCATATAAATTAATATTGTAAAAAGATGTTCAAGTTTTCAATAGAAAGTTCAACGGTGCGAATGAGTGACATGGAAGCTAATTAAATGTTCCTCATACGACACGGATAACAACTTGAAGAGTTACAAGTTAAATAAAAAAAGAAGCAGTGAGAGGAAGAGGGGAAGAAGCAGCGGGAGAGGAAGATGAAGAAGCAGCAGCAGCAGCAGAAGAAGAAGCAGAAGACGCCCAGGTTGCATTTGATACCATTGTTAAACTGCTTAAAATACTGAAAAAAGGCCCGTCCTTTGAAAGTGCAAATTCAAAATAATCCTCAAAGTATGCAGCAATTTTTCTTCACTTAATGATTTAACATAATTCCTGCAGGTTTGACAAATGCGTTTCTCTGCTCAACGTTTGGATGTTCGGCGATAGCAGTCCGTTAGTCAGTCAATCAATGAAATCGATGTTATTACTTAGAGATGCAATCTTTCTTCTCCTTTTAGCAATGACAAGTGAAAAAATCCTTCAAAATCAAGCAAAATTATGCAAAAAGAAGTGTTCCGTGGTTCGTGTCCATTGAAACTATGACATCCATATTTAAAGCTGCAGAATCGTCTTCCGACCGACGGACGACTGACTTGCTTTTCTAGCCACCTACCCGATGTATCCCCTGCTCCCGCCTTCTCTCCTATCCACCACATCAAACGTCTTCGCTATTCTCGGGCGGGGGAGAGGGGGATGCTCGCCGATTCCGTTCGTCAGCCCGCCAGCAAGGTTCTTGCCACTCTCTCGAACGGGGTCATTCACAAGCAACGTGCCAACGTGAGTGACTCGGCATCGTCCGCCTCCGGGGAAACGTCTCAATTTTCAGTGTAACGGTTACATTGAGGGAGACTTCAATGTGAGCGGCAGGGAGAGAAAGAGAGGAGAAGGTTTTTCTTTCTGGAGATTCTGTGTAACTGTGTGTGTGTGTGTGTGTGTTCCTGTGTGCGGTTTTCGATGGATCGTGATGTGGATTTTTATTTATTCTTCCTTTGTTGTTGTTTCTTATTTTACAAAGTTATTGCAATTATTTCACATGTTGTTGTACGTGTGTTTTTACTGCTGGTGGTTTTGTTGTTCTTTTTGTTGTTGTTCTTGTATTGGAGTCATTCTGTTCGTCATATTTTTAACCCCACCCGCGAGGAAATGTCTTAAGATGATGATTAAGATGAGAAAAGATATCATGATTAGTAAATTTTTACTTATATTTTTACCGATTTCACTACCATTTACTACTACTATATTTACTACATTTTTATACCTTTATTTTCACTGATTTTTTATTAATATTTCTAACATTGGTTCCATTTATACTTGAGCTATTAATTTTGCGTCTATTCCTAAGGTTTCTAGTGCTATTTATACTACCAACTTTACCACCATTTCACTATGTTCTTTTACTACTGCGGTTGTTAAAAACTCCACTGTAGTTTCTACTACTACTTCTACTACTATAATCACTACAAACTTGTGGCTAGTATTATTGCTACTACTACTTTGCCTCGACATCCACCTTTTCTACCGTTATTTCCAATAATGTTCCTGTGAAATATCCACTACTGCATTTGATTATTTAGCTTAAGTTTTCCTACCATTTCCACTACTATTTCTGCCATCATTGTCACTACTTTTCTGCTACCATTTGCTGCGATTTATCTTTCCTCATATTAGTATAGTTTCCATGAATTCATTTGGCATTCTTTTAACTTCTGTCGAAGTTTGAATTCTTTCTTCGCCGAAAATGATGACCCACACATTTCACAATAAAATTGAAACTTATTATTGACAAAAACAAAATCTAAGCGACTCATTTCATTTTCTATATTTTTATTGTCATCTTAAGTTTGGTTCGGTTTCGGTCAGTTTTCGTTTGTTCAGTTTTTCATTTCCTTTAAAGTACTTTCGTTGACAAAACTTCAGAAAAACTCGACGAACTCGATTGTTGCAAATCCACTCTAGATGTCTGAGTTGAAAATCACTCAGAAAATCACCCCATCCGAATGATGTCCTCCCCCCCGCACTCTCCTTTTCACCCTCCCTCTTTTAACCATTCATGTTTCTTTCTTAAGTCCACGTGAATGTCAGCCGTCTTCCTTTTTTGCGGTCGTCAGTCTCTTCGCTTCATTTCACATGACGGAGATGTCCTCGTTCCTCAGGACACTCGCTCGTTCTCGTATCTGACATCACCCACTCGCTTGATTCCCTGAGGATGAGCAGGAGAAGGGAGAAGGAGGAGGACGAAAGGAATCAGAAGAATGTTTGTAATGGAGCTTTGAGAAAATTGCGAAAATTTTCAATTCTAGAAACAAACTTTTATCTATCTTCGGATACCCGGAATACGGAGTTGTGCGTGTATTAAACCCAAGTCGCTTTGTTTTTGCTTTTTTATTGTCTCTTTGTCTTCTTTATTTATTTTGTTGTTGTTGGTGTTGCTTTTGTGAAGTATCTACACTAATGCAATGCATATATACGAATTGTAGCCTTAAGTATCCGTTGGTTGCTTGATAACCATCTGAATTGCCGAAGTGTTGCAATGAAGTAATCACTTTAGTGCTCATCGCTGGATGATGGAAACTCATCACTCGATTGTGACAGGTCGATAAAGAATTCATCGGATCCATTGGCATTGATTCAGTTCATTGACCTGTTTAATTGATTAATGTTATTGCTACGATTCTGGTTTTATTTTGATATCAATCGTTAAGATTATACGATTCGTTACACAATATTAGGAGTTATTGTGTCCTTGCATACATACATACATACATACATACATACATACATACATACATAAATAGGATGTCAAATATTTCCCTTTAATTCTAAATATTTTGGACAGTTTGTTACGTTGAAAGCAAACTGATGATAATTATAAGACTCATAATAACAGTTATAATTCAGTATTATTCAATCATTAATTCAAATTTCGTTTCTAATATTTTTCTTCTCTTCTTTCTTCTTTTCTTCTTTCCTTTATTTGTGTTTATTTGTTTGTTTTGCTTTTATTGCCAACGCCGATTTATTTTCTTTTTTATGGACTCATTTTGCTTAATGATTAATTTTTTCTTTCTTCATGTGATTCTTTTCTTTCATCAACACGCAAGAAGTAAAGCAAATAACACATATACACCCACAGATATACACACACATACAAGAACACGATATAAACACCAACACTAATACAAACACCAACACAATACTTTCACACACACTTCTACAAACATATCATTACCATTTCCGGTTCATCAAATTGGTTGGCCAAATAAAAATAAAATAATCCAACTTCTTCGGAATTCCTTCCATTCTGCGTTCCTTTCTTTCTGCCTTCCTCCCTATCGCCCTCCTATTTAAAGAATTATTATGCTGAATTCACCGAAGTATGAGTTTGAAGTCTCAGTTGTCAGTTGTCAGTTGTTCTCTTTTGATGACATTCAAGGGTTTGGCGGCTGCGGGGAGATGAGGTCTGAGATGGGAGATCGGTTGAACGGACCCAATAACACTTAAAAGATGTAATAACAAGTTAAGCGTTACCCGGCATGTGGCAGCAGAATTTATGGCTTACGTAAGCGAACTTTGTTTCACGAACGAGCTGTCGTCGTCGTCGAAGATGATGTCGAATTCTTTGTGGAGGAAGGCAGGCAGGGGAGGCAAGCAGGCCAAGAGTATCAAGAGGGCCAAGATCAACAACACTACGCAACATAAACACATGTTACGCCAAGAAGGGAAAGAAAGAGAGAGAGAGAGAGAGAGAGAGAGAGAGAGAGAAACCTCCAACAACCATCGATTGCGAGTGATTTTTGGATTGAGAGTTAGTACAGAGCCAGTTCAGAGTCATTTCAGAGTCATTTCATTTACAGTGAGTTCGGAGTGGATTCGAAGCAAGTGTTTAGAGTCATGTCAGAATCAGTGTTCAGAGTGAATTTTTAGAATGAGTTTTTAGAATGAATCTTCGGAGTGAGTCTTTCAAATCAGTGTGCAGAGTGACTCTTTAGAATTCGTTTTCAGAGTGAGTCTTAAGTGCTCAAAATAAGTGTGCGTGTTCAGAGTTGAGTAGAGTTGATCTACTCCGATTCAGATATTATTGAGACATACTTTAGGGGACTTTAAATCCGTATTTTTTGTATTTTTTGCTTACAACAATCACAAGAATGGATCGAAATGACACCAAATTACTCCAAATTACTCCAAATAACTCCAAAGACTCGTAATTATTTGGCAATTAGAACTCGTTACATGTGTTAATTAGTTCCACCTTATGTCTTCCATACTACGAGTATTTCCTTATCTATCTACTTCCCTGTCTGTCTCTCTCTCTTCCTTTCCCCCTCTCTCTCTTCCACTCTGTTGCCGCACACTTCTGTGGCAGACATTGATTTTAATTTCATTTCTCTGAAAGTCATTGAAGCGCTCCTCTGCAACTCTGATCGAAAAGTTTTATTAACGCATTCGACAGCAGCCAAGCGGGGTTGCCGAGCGTTTCAATTAAATCGTTAAGTTTCTGCACAGTAGTCGAATTGCAAAGTTTTCGTCATTGAAGACTTTAACAAATAATTACGTTTACGTTGAGATTTACGTAAGGATAAAGTAAAGGAGAACGGAAAACCTGAAGCAGCAACAACAACGCGAGAGCGAATGAGTGCTTGTGCATTAAACGAGTGAGAGTAGGAGACGGCAAGTGGGAGGAGGGAGAGCGAGATAGCGAGAGGGGTGAAGAGCAATCTATGAAGCAGAGTGTACAGTGCAAAACAGACCTTTTTAAAGAGAATAAAGAATGTAAAAAAGCAATAAAAAACTTTTTACGAGTAGAAGCCGAAGTTTCAAGCGGAGCCACACCTACTAAGGAAGGAAGGAAGGAAGGAGGGAAGGAAGGAAGGAAGGAAGTTTAAAGACCTTAGCTGAACAGAGGGTTTCCATGTGTGTGTGTGTGTGTGTGCGTGTGGTACTGTTCAATATGTTTTTGTTTTATGTTTTTAATATCTTTTCTTTGGCAAAACTTGTTCATGTCCCTTTTCCGTATTCCCTCTCTCTCTCTCCTTCTCTTCTCTCCCTGCCTTCCCTTTTTTCCTTCCCTGCGATTATCTGTTGTTTCTCGAAACCATCGCAACGGTTCAACCACTGCGTAATGATTTCAAATGTTGGCCCACAGTGTGGAAGGCATGAAGAAGAAGATAACCACGAAGCCGAAGAAGACGAAGAAGCCGAAGAAGACGAAGAAGAACAAGGAGAAGGAGAAGGGAAATAAAAACGGTGTACTGCCGTTGCACGTGTCGCTCGCTGCTGGTCGTGCTGGCTAATAAAGTGGTCCAAGGATGAATTGTTTACAATCCTCTGCTTTGTTCCGTGCTGCTTCACTCTCGGCTGCGTTGTGCGCTCAACTTTGTGCTTGTCAGCAGTGGGCAGCAGTGGGTCACGTGGTAGCGCGCCTGTCGACGTTGCCGTCGCCGCCACAGCAGCATGCATGCGTAACGTGCGGCAGAAATGCTGCATAAGCGTAAGAAGCGGAGGCACGAGGATGTGGTTCTGCGTTGTTCGCTCAAAGTAAGAAGAAACCTTTTCTTTTTTCCTAACGATGATGAGATGAGAAGGGGAGGGCTGGAATGAGAAACGGAGGATGGTGATGGAATTGGAACTGCTTTCTATGAAAGAACTCGTCGGCCTGCAATGAATTCACTTTGAGTGCGAATTAAAATGACTTCAAAAGTTTTCTAAACTTATGCACACAAACGACGAAAGACAGACACACACACACACACACACACACACACACACACACACTATTCGAGAGATCCTTCAAATAAAGGAACGTGTACAGAGTGTATCACAAAATGTATACTAAAAATGTGTACTAAAAAATGTGTACTAAATTGTGTATGCACTAAAAGTGTGTACGGTAAATTGTTCTGAACTAAAGTCTGTTCTAAAAGTGGTGTACTAAAAAAAGGGGTACAAGAAAATCGTCAAAAAATTAAATATTAAATGAATAACATGTTTGATATAATCTCTCTTATTTATGCATTCCTACGAGTGTCTTAAAAATTCGAGTGATTTTTACAGGATTTCTTTCTAAGCATTTGTGTATGAATTATATAAGTTGTTATTTACGTTTCTTTAGCTATTCGAACGAATTATCCTTATAAACATCATTATTATCATAATCATAATCAGCATCATTCGTATGATTTCTTTATGATTATGATGAATCGTTGTAATAACTATCATAATCCTCATTATTATCTGCATCATCATTACTATGTATAACTATTATCATTAATATTGTTTTTCATTAAATCTTTTCTCTGCTAAAAAGTTTCCTTTCCATGTTGTTGTTGCACTTGTTCAGCTCAGTATTTATGTCTGTTCTGGTTATTGTAAAGAACTGATTTTAACATAATTTTCTGGTTCACTCGCGTCGTTCGTTCGGCGTTCGCCACATCAATTAATGAGTGCTTTCCGTTTGCAGTCGGTTTCAGTGGCTCGAACTGCGCTCTTGACTGCGACGGAATGCGTCGTGTAGCGACGTTCGTACTTGTTGTCAAGTGAGTGTCAGTGTGTGAGTGTGTGCGAGAGTGTTCATATGTACACACACATGTTTATGTGTGAGTGTATGCTTAATGCATTTGCTGCGGTTGCTGCTTGTTTAACCCACTTCTCTTAAACAAATTTTGTAAACGGTTTTGAGAGAGTGCAACAACAACAGCAACTAAAAATACTTGCTTTGAGGAAATGTTGCTGTCCTCTTCCTCATGTTCTTCTCCTGTCTCTCTCTCTCTTCTCTCGGCTCCTCCTTCGCTTTTCCATTTATGGTTCTTCATTTCTGCACATCTTCAATTTCATTTCAACATAATAAGAGCGACACTCGTTTAATATAAAGTAATTATACTGTTGGTTGTTGTTTTTTTTGTTGCTTTTCATGTATTTTGTTGTAGTTGTAGGTATTCTGTTCTCATATAAACTTCTGTTCGTTATCCATGCACTAACACATTTACAATAGTATGTGTGGCAGCAACATGAGGACTTTCATAGACACACACACACACACATGGCAGACTTATACACACATACGTATAGTATATCTACCCACTACAGCGACTTTTTCGCTTTTCTCATCAGTTCATCGCTGTAGTGCGATTTGTATTTGTCGCCTATTCAAATGTCGCGTATGTGTGAAGGAAGTAAGTATGTGTGTATGTTTGTATATGTGATCATATGTTGGTATATGCATCTAGTGAATTTTATCTGCAAGAAGCTAGTCAACGCAGTCACTAGCTTCACTTTGTTCGCTCTTTGTATAGTTTAACAGCGATGTTTTCGACGAACCACGACGCGAAGCTGAGCGAGGAGAGTGGAAAAGAGGTAGAACGAGGTGAAGAGCACAACATGGCGGAGGACGACGTACTTAGGTAGGGGACACGAAGAGGAAGAACGGTAGAAAACCCAGGAGGAAGACGTGTGAGAACAGTCAGTCCTATCTCCTCTATCTTCAACACTCCCCAATCTTCACTATACTCGTCTCCTCACTCTTCCTCATCCTTCATTCGCCTCGTTTCTCCCGCGCTTCTTCGCTCTTCAAGCCGGCGATTCCAACGACGTAACATGAGCGAAACAGTAAACTCGGAAATCTTCCATACAGAACGCAGTATAGTACACATGAAATAAACATTTCTATACAATGCATCTATACAAATATTACTACATACACAGTAAAAGTAAAGAATCGAAAGGAAAATTAAAATGTTCCACACCAACATTCGCACATTTTGAATACATACGTAAATAGAAGTACGTATGTGTGTTGGTGTATATAGACGTGTGTATATGTTTGTACGCATGTGATTGTATTATTTTCTTCATTGCGTTCTTTAATTGAAGGCCAGTGATTAGTTAATTGTAACAAAAAAGAAAGTTTAAATGATGATAAGCCTGAGAAACCATCTCAAAGATTTTATGAAAACATCCAATAATATTTGGTGTTAATTATGGCACAAAAGTGGTGATTTTGGGTCTGGGTTTTCAATTCAAAGCATGAGAGAGATGACAATAAGTAGCGATGTCCTTCGATAGAATTCGCGTGATCGTTTCCTGCCATACTTAAAATTTGTTCATTGCACTGAAATAATCATTAAACTGCTTAAGATTAAGATCAGATATGATATAAAGATGAAGGAGATTCGTAAAAAGAATTCATTTCAATAATTATTTAAGGGTACAGAAGTTTTTATTGTTATTGCTGTTTTCATTGTACTATTTTATGCTAAAAATAAAAACTTTAATAATACTTTAGAAATATAAGAATTTGTATTTATTTAGTTTATACTTTTTAAAGCACACAAATACACATACACACACATATTTACTATCGGATCTGTGTGTGTGAGCGAGTAAAAAAGTGAACTCGTCCCTTTGGCAGTGATTAAAATGGTCTTTCGAGCGCCATCTGCGTCAGTGACGCCGAAGCTTTGTAGTTGCATCATGTGTCTGTCTGTCCATCTGTCTGTCCTTCTGCCTGGCTGTCTATCTGTTCGTTCGTCTTGCTGTCAGCCTGTCAAACAAAGAAGATTTCCCAGATTTTCATAAAATGCATTGTAGTTGCTCTTCACCAACAACAACAACACACAACTCACACTCAAGTAAATGTTACAAGATTTATTATTGTGGTTGTTGTTCAGTTGGTTGTTGTATTTGTTAGTTCAACCATTCTTACTCTACTCGTTGTTGATGTTGTTTTTGTTGTTGTTGACAACGACTCCTTCATCGTCTTCATTTCTTTTTGCATGGGTGAAAAAATTCCAAAAAATTTACTTGTAGATTGAACTTTAGAGGGAAAAATATCCCTCTTTGTTGTTGTCGTTCTTCCTCCTTTTCTTGTTGGTTTTGTTGACTTAAATGTTGGATTTCCTTTTCCGTTTACTATAATGTGTGTATGTATGCATGTCTGCTTGTATGCATGCATTAATTTTTATATATTTATACGTTTATTCGCTTGTTTCTTTCTTCGTTTTTGTTGATATGCGTGCGTTTGTATGAATATCTTTTGAGTGAATTTCCGTGATCATTTAAAATATTCACCGGAAATAAAAGAACACGTGTGTGTTTCGGCAGCTGTTTCACACACGGTAACTCACTGTTTTAATATGAATGTGTGTGTGTATGTGTTTGTTTGGTTTTATGCCGAGTGTGTGAAAATACGTGAGAATTGCTTAATATTACATTGCATACACATTTTGATTGCATTTATATGCTTCGAAAGTAAATATTTATGACAGGAATTTCGAAAAATATGTTTCGGATTTTAATAAATATTAATATTATGAAATATAAAATTTAAAATTACCTTAAATCATTATACAGTATAACTATTCATGGATATATTATCCTCATATACTCCATAGCTATACATTGATACAAAATATATACTATGGTACTTCTATCTATTAAATCTATCCTATAATCTATCTACCCAAGCATACACACATGCATTTTAAAAAGGATTCAGCTGAACAGCACAATACTCAATGCAACCATGATAAACGAACACGGTGGAGAATAAGAAGAAGCTATTTCTCTTCCTCTCTCTCTCTTTCTCTCTTCCCCTTTCCTCTCTTCTCTATTTTCTCTCTGGCTTTCCTTTTTTCAGGTATTCCTTTATCGAGGTTTTACTCAGCATTTTTCGAACTTTCAGAACTTACTACAAAAACTTCTTTATTTCAACATTAAATGTTAAACTTTCCTCTTCTCGTTTTCCACATCTTGGAATATTCCTTTTTTTATTTTCTCCTTTTTCCAGCTTTCCTTCTCATTCTGTTTTCAATTCAAATGATTGGCAACAACTATAGTAATAATAATAATAATAATAATAATAATAATAATAATAAAAATAATAATAATATTAATAATTTCAAAGGAACCGGAAATTAAGTTAACGGTGCACATTTTATGTGTGTGTGTTTGTGTGCAGTTTTCTTTGTGTTGAGCATCTTCTTGCATTGTTTTTTTATATATTTGCTTCTATTGTTGTATTGTTGTTGTGGTTGTTATTGTTGTTGGTTTAGTTGAATTATCGACTCTATTAAAGCAGCGAACGACAACTTTTCTTTGAACAGCAATCACTCGGGTGCTGAGAGCCAAAGTTCTTTAATAGAACTACAAAAAGAGGTCGCATTAAAAGGTGCAACAAAAATAAGAACAACTACAACAAGTAATTAGAGTTACCTTTTTATAGAAATAAATGTACAATAGTTTGTGGCATGAATCACCGAAGAAAATTCACTTTTGATAGGAAGAAAATGTTTTAATTTCAATACTTCTATAATACGAATGAATTTTGTGGGTATTGAATTATTATAAATTTTGAAGGATTCCCTCTTCGTCGAATCTTAAATCATTCGTAACGATTGGGTTGAATTCATTTTCGTTTCATTATGTCTGAATGGCAACATGTTGAAAATCTTAGTTGTTTTACGAATAAGAGAACCTGTACAGCAAGATTATATTCACCCTAATCGAAATCTACTTGATATATACTCTATTCGATATCTGTTCTATGTACTTAATATTTACTCTATTTGATATCTAGTCCACTTGATGTCTACTCTACTTTATATCTATTCTATATGATATTTACTCCACTGGACAAGTACTCCACTCGATATCTATTATACTGTTATTATACACCAACTGTAGTCGATATATACTCTACTTGATATCTTTCTCTGGTAATTCAAGTATGATCTATGAAAGAGAGTAAGAGGGATATTCATCAAGGTTATACTATCATTTCCCTGCTCATTATTATTATTTTTATTTGTAGGTATACTTTTTGTTTCTCTAATTGCTATTATCTATTATTAATTATCTATTGTAATTGTTGTTGTTATTTCAGGATGCTTTCTTACTGATGTTGTTAAACGAACTCTTTTTCTGTTATTCCTCCACTTTTACTTCTCTGCTTTGCGTTGTTTTAATGTGCTCAATCACAAAATAGATAGACAGACACACAGACAGACAGGCAGACAGGACTCATAAGGAGACAGACCGATATACATACAGATGCACACGCACAAATAAAAACGAGGATATTTAAAAACATGCTCTGAAGCTCATTGAAACGATTTATCTTTGTCGGCAGTGGATTGTTTACTTGCTTAATAAAATATACATACTTCATAAAATGTGTGTCTGTGTGTGGCCGTCTCTGTGTGCGTGGCTTGGTGTTAGTGTTAGTGTTAGTGTTGGTGTATTCGGTCTGCATTTCCCTCAACTATTCACCTATAAGCAGAGTTATGTGTTTGTCGACAGCTTGCTCTGAATATAATGATGAATGGTTTTGGGTAAACATTGGATTCGGTCCACTCGGTCCACTTTGCACAGTCTGCGAGCGGTGGCATACTTCGGCATGGATTTAATGTATTTATTGTATTCCTTAAAGATACACTTTGAAATGAAAACAGTTGACAAAAGAGTGACTGACCTATGAAGACCCCGGGGGCCACCCTGGTATACAAGAAGAAGAATAAGAAGAGGCGGGAGAAGAAGAAGAAGAAATGAAACGAAATTAATTGAAATAGCTTCGAGAAAAGGACTTCGAAGGACACGTAATTTGGCACAATTGTGACGCAAATCGAGGTGGCCGGTTGAATGCACTCTTCGAGCCGCGCTGATCTCCTTCGTCCGGCGTTTGTAAGGACGAGCAGCAGCTTGTCCTTTTGGCACTCATCAAACTTACAATAACAACAACAAAAACAAAACAAACGACACGGTTCCTTTTTAATTTTATAATCAAATAAATCGACACTCAACACATAAGAAACACACACACACACACTGACAGAGAAACAAAAAACGGCCAAATGACGTTTGTTGAGCTCAAATCTATATACAATATATAATGATGATGATGATGATCACAAATGGAGAAGGAGAGGGGAAGGGAGACGGACACAAAATTAAAGAAGAGAGTGTAGCCAAGAGTGGGCGAAAGAGGGAGGTAAAAGAAGAAACTCAAAACGACACACATACAAATATTACAACGCAAATATTACAAATATTAAAGAAAATATATTTATGTAAGTATATATGATTGTATAAAGGATATTATAATAAAACTGAAAGATATAAAATCAACGTAATATTATGAAAAAAATACTGAAATGTGAAAAGAATCACAAAAAACAAACGACAAAAAGCATAACAACAGTAGAGGATAAAAGAAAATGAAAACATGGAAAATAAAGGAATAAAGAAGTTGAATATAATAAACAGACATGAAAAAAGTACAAAATCGCGAAACAAAAACACACACACATTTACATCTACGTAACCATGAAAAAATTATTCAAAAAGAAAGACAACAAAAAACCTTTGTACAGAATTGCAGATACTCATCATAGTTTAACAGAGAAATAGATAAAGAAGGGGTGAAAGCGGGAAAGGAGTAAACGGGGGAAGGAGAGAAGAAGAAAGGGAGAGAAAGAGAGAGTAAGAGAGTGACAACAAATGACTTAATAACTTAATATTAATAAATTAATTTTTGTCAATTTTATTGCCTCCTTAGCTCGTCCCTTCCGACACTTTTTTAGTTTATGTCTTTCCGGCATTAATTTAGTTCCAACAAATAGTTTGTTCCAATTAATTAGACCGCCAAGAGGGACAATAGTAAAAAACAACGACAACATCCACTACAAAATATCACACACCCACACTTAATACACACCACTACACCCATAAGCACATACACTCATATATACACGCATGAGTAGTGCTTTCGTTCTATTTCATCAGTATTTAAAAGATTTTCATTAACTCGATTTCCTAGCTTTGAAATGAACACAAATTTAATTTACTTTGATGGAATTTAGAGAACAGGTCATTCGGGACATCCTACGAACCCAGGCTAAAGTAGAGATGGAGCAAAACATGTGTGTGTGTGTGTGTGTGTGAGCGAGTTGTATTTGATTCTGTAGGTTGTAAATTTCTGAGCGCGTTGTCCAAAAGCACAACACACACATACACACACGATGCTGAAAACACCAGGAATAACGTGCTTGTATGCATGTGTGTGTGTACGCTAGAGTTTATTTGAAATAAGGCTGTATTTGGATTTGTTATAAAATTTTAATGCATAACTTAATTTGTTTGGAACGTTGAATGCGGTTGTTTTGGCCGTGTTTCGTTGTTGTTATTGTTTTAAATATCGATTTAAATTTAGTTTGTCTTCGATTCGTGTTTAAACCTGTTATCCTTATTTTTTGCAGTTTTTTACTGCTTGAAGTCTGTCGTTAGGGATTTTCATTTTCTGCATCTTATTTTATTCATATATATGTATATTAACTTCAATGGAAAAAATAATGAATTAAATAAAAATACAAAAAAAAAAGTAAAATTAATATGTACATATATATAATATATACAATATATATCTTATACGTATTTATTTCATAACTAAGTGATTTATGATTAATTTTATATTTTATATGTATTAAAAACTCTAAACGTTAAAAGTTAAATGTTATAGAAAAACTAAAGATTAATATTTGATTAATTTATCAATCTTCAGTTCAATTTTTAACGGGTCCATTTCAGTCCATTCCAACATTTGTATATTTCGTTTAGTATAACTTTACTTATTGCATTACTTTAGTACTTCGCATTTACTACCTTCTCACTTTATTTGTTACTTTTACTACTTAACATTTTGGAACACTTCCTTAATAGAACTAAAACAGCATCCGTGTAAGGTTGGCTGTCATTTTATTATGTTCGTTGATGTAAAACGTGTAATGTAAAACGTAGAAAGGAAGATGTAAAGAGCTTCGTTCCAATTGTGAACTCCATGGAATAAAGTTATTGTTTAAAATCATTACTTGTTGCTGTTCTCTCTCTAACTTAAGATAAAGTGGTTGGTTTTCGGCAGGACAAGCTTGGTCATGTGAAACTGACTGACACGGTCCTTGCGATCATTTAACAACCTCGGATTGTCAACGTAGCTGTTTATTTCGCAACCTGGCAACAAACTTATTGGCAACACGAGAACTGGCATAGAAATTGTATTGAAATTTGTATTGATTTCCATTTAAGATTAATTTGATGTTTTTAAAATTTGAATTTGAACTGAAATTAAGTGAAAACGGATCAAATACAAAGATTTTATAAACCAAAATTCAAGAAGAATCACCTAAAAAAGAAAAATAAGTCTTCTGTCATTAAAATCAACGGCTCGCAAAAAATATTAAAAAAGTGCTCTTCATAAATTAAGTGCAGAAATTAAAGCTGAATTCAACTCATGCGTGAATCACAGCTTACAAAGGAAGGCAGAAACGAGGTCCTTAGTTTTAGAGAACTCGATTCCGTTTCGTTGTAACAACAACAAACAATTTTTGCAGAGAAAAATGAAAGTAAGAAGAAGAACATAATCAAGTGCCGACTTGAGAACAGAGGCGAAGGATTTTCATATCAAACGCAAGCAGACGAGAGTCCGAGAAGTCGCAGCGCGAGAGAAAAAAAAAGAACGCAGGAGAGGAACGCAGAATTGAAAGAGAGAAAATAAGAACAATCGAAGATAAAGTCAAAGGGGAAGAGAAAGAATCAAATATTCGCTGTATTTAAGTTTTTCATCATTCAGAAAATTTAAAATAAAATAATAAAAGTATATATGTATGTAGAAAATACAAAATTTAAAAATTGTAAAAAAAAATTCCGAGATGGAGAGAAAGAGAGACAGCGAGAGAGACTGTATATCAGTTTTGAATGAAATAGTATCTGAATTTAAATGAAATTGTTATAGTTTTGAATTTTTTTAGAGTAAACAAATAATTATTTTTAAGGGTTATTTTAAGTTAAAACGTATTCTCTCTCTTTTTAATAGTTACAGAGAAAACGATGGCTAACATGTATTTCCAGCTGACGATTATTTGAACAGACGGTCTATTGTTTGGGTAGTTTTTCTAGAAATCTCTCTCAATCTCTTATCCTCTTAGCTTTTTCTCTCTCCAAATGAGAAAACTTTTTGCAAAAGAGAAATAGAGAGAGTGAAGGTTGAGAAAGTATGATAAACTTGAGAAAGAGAGAGAGAGACACTGAGTGTGGTTTAGAGAGAACGAGGGTGGGTGAAAAGCAAGGACATTTTAATGTGGACCGCAATGAATTTCAAACAGAATTTTGGCAAAAATATAACTGGAAAAAATAAAAAAAGAATAAGACCAGCAGAAACAGACAAGTGAGGGTGAGTGGAGAAGAGAGAGAGAAAGAGAGTCATAGTTATCTCAATATGTGAAGCAAAGTAAATAGTAGTTTTTACATTTCAGAATTTTATTCACTAATTGTAAATATGTCGTTCCTTATTTCAGTTTAAACTAAAAATCCTTAAAAATGGTACCGTTTTGCATAGCCTTGTAGTGGAAGATGTGGTGAATTGGTCGGTGGTGAGTTGATTGATGGTGAGTGCGTGGGTGGTGAATCTCAGCTCATCACTTCACTGGTTGTTGGGTAGTCGATTTCGAATTCGAAGAATAAATGAGCAAATAAAACATACTTACAACCATATGTATGAATAGAGAAGAATTGAAGGAAGAAGTAGACGGAGGAAAGAAGGAAAATGGAGCACATGGAAGATAAAAAAAGCAGCATTAAAATACCACGAAATAAGTATGTATGCGTGACTCGCAGTTGTTTTAGTGTATTGGTGTCTATGGTATATACATACATATACGTATATATACATTTTAGATTATACATATATATTTATGTACATATATACAATTTTATGTTCATACCGTTATACTATTATAATATCATTATCATTAATATCATGCATTAATTGCAATTAAGTCTAAAATTTGGAATTAAAAAAACTCCCCCTTTATCTTACTCTGAATGTGTCTCTCCGTATGTTTTGCTCTCTCTCTCTCTCCATCTACATATGTATGTATATTTCTCTGCGTATCCCGCTGTTCGATAGTCTGTCTGTCTGTCTGCCTCTCTTCGCTTTCATGTCGGATGCGCTGCGCTGTGCGAAAGGACGAATTATCGATTCGTCCCAATTTCCAGTTAATTTTTGTGTCCTTACATGTAACGGAATCGATGTAGAGCCAAGTGTGTTGTTGGCTCTGTCTGTAACTGCTTGTGTGTGTGTGTGTTTGAATGTGTGGGTGAAGTGTTTTTCGTTTCATTTTGCTTGCATGTCCCAGCTTTTGTCGTTGTGCTTAATTCGCTTTTATGCTGCTGCTGCTGCTGCTGCTGCTGTTGTTGTTGTTGCTTTCTTTTTGTCCCCCAGTAGAGAAACACGCATGAGAGTATAGACCAGTGCCAGGGTGTTGGCATGTGTGCGCGTGTGTTTGTGTTGGTGAGTTTGTTTGCATGCGTCCGCGTTCTACTTACGGCATTCATACTTTTCGAAACAGCTGCTGCTTTGCCATTCTGTTGTTGTTACTGGTTTTTGTTTTCAGTTTGCTTTGCTTCTTAAGGTACATTTATTTATACTTCTGTTTGCATTGCTGAGAGCGTATTTCCTTTCCGTCCTCGTTGCGCATTTGAATTTTTGTTATGTTGTGTGTGTTTTCCGTCTCTTACCTAACATCACCCATTCTCTGAATTTCACTCACTTTCTTATTCCTTCTCTGTTCCTTTTCCTCCCTGGTCGTTTCATTGACGATTTTGCTTTCTTTCATTTGAAATTCTGCCTACATCATTCATTGCATAAACATCTTGTATTCATTTTCGTCACTTTTCTCTCTCTCTCTCTCTCTCTCTCTCTCTCTCTCTGTCTCTCTCTAGAGGGCGCAAGCCTCTTGCTCACTTACTGTCACCTCAAATTTTTATTATACTTTATGCAACAACAATAACATCAGCAGAACACAAAACATCAGCCCCAGCGTGCAGGCTCATCAAAACACCCGTTAATGGGTGCAATTCACAATAACAATAACAACAACAACCACTCTTTTTCTCTTGTTACGTATGTTGGCAACATGTGTTTACATTCATCTGGCAGAAGCTTCGTGAAGGTGAAGTGTTGGTTGTTGTCGTGGTTGTTATTCTTAAATAACAACACTGATATCACCATCATTATCGTCATCATCAAAATCATCACTAAAGTCATTATGATAATCATCATCCTCCCCATCTTCCTCTTATCCTCATCCTTCACTCTCATTCACTGAATCATTCATGGTGTACTTTTTAAAGATTTCCTGTTACAGGCGTGGATTGAATAAGTAATTTGAAAACTTCACTCTTTACTCTGTTCTCATTTATTATAATTTTTTCTTCCCGAGTTGACTAAAGACGTTCACGAAAGCATCCTTCGAAGAAAAGCAATCTCGAGCAGCACCACAGAGATGGAGTCAGTTTGTGAGATCATAGAATGTCCGATGAGACAAAGAATTCACCCAACTGAATTGAATTGTAATTGAAGGGCATTACTACTGATATGCAAAATAACCTTGTTAACAATTAAAAACAGCTTCAGTACTGTCGTTTCCCCCTCTCTTTCGTTCTTCCTTACATTCTTCAAATTCTTCTTATGTAACTTGAACACTACTTAACTTTCTCTCTCTTTCTCTCTCTCTCTCTCTCTCTTTCTCTCCCAATTCTCTCACATCAAACACTTTATTGTGTGTATAACTTGCATGTATTCGCATGTACCAGGGCACATGATATCCCTAATAGCACGAGTAAATTCTAGAAACTACATACAACTTAGTTTAGTCTCTAAGCTACTAGCATAAATCCTTCCGGATTAGTTAAAATATTTGACCACGATAGCCGAATTATATGAGTAATTCCATCAATCAGCGGCAACTTCCATTGTATGCAACTAATACGCCGACTGATGTTTGTAAGCTGGAGTTCAAGACAATACAAAAGGTCACTCAAATTCACCGACAACATCAGTGAGAGGACAGCGAAGGGATACATGCCGGAAATGGGTAAATGGTTAGGTAGAAGTATTTAAGCAGACAAACAATTAAGTACTTAAACGAAGTTGAGAGACAATTACAGAATCGAGAGCGGCGGCAGAGGAAGAGAGAGAGAGAGAGAGAGTGATTAAACTTCCTTTAATATCCATGTAATCATTAACTAAAACTGGGATGTCAAATTTAAGGCTTATCACACAGAAATACATATTTACACTGAGTTACATAGTTGTCCAGAGTTTTCGGAACTGAAATTGGCATATTAACGGATAATGCTACTCTATACCCAGGAATGAAACGTTGTTATCATAACTCAAAAATGAACGCTGATACCACATTTATAGTAAAAAATAGGCGTGGTCGTTGACCGATCTGGCCCATTTTCAATACCAACCTGCACCTTATAAGAAACAATATTTCTGCAATTTTATCACGATATCTTCACCGGTTCTCCTGTGATCGTGATTTCAACAGATAGAGACAGACAAACAGACGGACGGACATGGCTAAATCGACTCAGGATGTGACGCTGATCAAGAATGTATATACTTTTCTATACCTATCGTCTCTATTTCTATGCGTTACACATTTCGTGACAAACAATATACTCTTAACCTGTAAGGTGTAGGGTATAAAAAAGCTTTCTACAAGCTAATTCACTGACTGAGACCCTTTCAAAGACTGAGTCAGTGACTGGTTCAGACTAATTCAGTATTTATTATTTGCTCATAACTTTAATATAACTTTAGCGAAATGAACCTCTGAATTACAAAACATTATCTTTGGATAAAATACTATATTATCTTCTAATCTTGATAAAATTTTTCAATATTCCTTCATCATCCATTGACAAGTCTATAATGTGGATGATAATGGATAATAATGTACAAGGCTATGTCTGGTAAATGTTACTGATGTTATTAATATTTAGTCTTTACGATAAATGATTTGAACTCTTTGAATAGTTGTTTGATTGCTTTGATAGACTATTTTGAATAAGTCACTCAAATGTCTATAAATATAGTCTATTAGTACCGGTATTATAACTTCTTTAAAGGGATATACTATAACATAAGATAGTCTAATAATAATAAATGATATCTTAATTTAGGCATCTTATTTATATTATTATCTTCAGCTTCTTCGGATCTTGGTTTGCTTGTCATTTGATCCGGCAATTTTTTTTGTGAGAAATTAATGACATAATTAGCTTAAACGTTTAACAGTATACAACAAAATTTAACCTTCGCACGATTTTTCACTTCTTACCACTTTAGAAAGAGCGAAAAAAGCATGACAAAAATTATAAATTAATGTGACAGATACTCGCAAATACACAAACACAACGAAGAAAAAAATAATGATAAAAATAAAAAAACCAGCTCCTCGGTCGCACGTCGCAAGGATTCTCTAAAGTTAAGTACGAAATTACCACAAATTAACCAGAAAAAGTAAAAACGGAGAACCGCAGATCCAGAGTTCTGTTGACTTTTCTGTGTGTGGCTAAAAGGAAGAGGACAACAATGAAGCCGACGGTGATGATGACGATGGTGGTTTGAGAGGTGGATAATATTGGGGCGAATGTATATTAAGTTCGTTCCGCCGGACGGGGGAGCGGCTCGAGAACGACAGCGACAAAGGCGACCACATTAATTATTAATGGGAAATCTGGCAGCTTCGCGGTGTTCCTCGTAAATACCGATGACAGCCACAAAAGCAAAAACTCAGAGCTACTGCAACTTTTCAATTGCGTTGTGGTGACAACAGTAGCACGGTCATGAGGTCCATGTTCGGGCCATACCTAAGCCATCTTTGGTTTGGCGAACTGTAATCGGGTATTAGCGGAAATTAACGATGGGCCTTAAAATAGTGACAGCTGTTGCGTTGAGACAAGATGGATGGAATGCCTTTAAATCCAACTTCACTGGGTCAAGCCAACAGAAGTGAAAGGGTTCTTTTGAGAAGTTTTTAAAGTTTCTTCCGTTTAATAACAAACCATAAGAAAAATGGATTTTATGAGTGTCATGTTTTTAATTTCCTTTTGATAGCCTCATTCTTCTCATTCAAACTGACCCGATTGCTTTGTACCTCTACCACTCTTTTTCTCTCACTGTCTCTCTCGCTCCTTCGACTTTGCAGCCGACATCTTTATGTTTCCCTGGTTTTTGACAAATACATTTCATGTAGCCTTGTCCCGTTTTTTCTCTTCTCTTTCTTGCTTCCTTTTCGCCGTCTTCCTCTTTAGTATTCTTTTTATTTCTGTGTCCTCCTAATGTTTGATAATTTTTCATGTTGAGGGTTGTCGCTGTCCCTGTGATATTTTTTCAGGTTCTCTTTTATTCGTCGCTGCTGTCATGTTATACTTGGTTGCTTGCCACTCCCGCCCTTCTTCCTCCCTTCCTACCATCTCCGATTTTTGCTTGAGAAATGAATTATGGGCCACAACTCCTTGAGTTGCGCTCCTCGAGTTTCTTGGCATTTTATGAAATGACCGTAAACATGCTGTGCCACAAGTAATTGACTCAAACCACTCTCTTGTTTGTATTTGTGTGTATAATAGGTTTGTGTGTGTCTAAACTCTGTCTGTTTAATGTTTAGCGAACGCATGTATCTCCGTCTCTCGTTTCGATGATTGAAGAACTATGAAAGCTCTCTCCAAGATGATTTCTTTAGAAAGGGGTTCATTAGACTAACAACTCAATTTGAATTTCAGAAATTTATATCGTTTTAATTTGTGATTGGAGACAGCACCAGAGGGAAATAGAAGAGTGGAGAGAAGTTGAAAGATGATTTATGTTCTCAAAGAGAGTATTTTCTCTCCGATTTTATTAGGAAAAGAAAAAGAAGAATCTTTTAAGTTAAAATGTGATTAATTAAAAGTCATGCAGCTTAAACGTTCGTGTTTTTTTCCCTTTACGTATTATAGTCACAATTTACTTTTTTCGTGAAAACAGAGACTTACACAGCGTTCGTAAGTATCTCATTCGAATTTTAGATTTCTTCCTAGGCTAGTAGTCAAGTAGGACCTTGAGCTTTACATAGGGTAAAGGAAAGAGAGCTCGGGCCAATGTCTGTGACTTTTTGAGCTCTCGGACCGAAGAGAGCATTACATTATTTGTATTTTGATGCAATTAAGCGATAATTATCAAAATCGGAGAATCCTTTTATGTGTTAATGTTGTTAAACATACTGTGAATTATATTTGTTCAATATGACAATTCAATATGACAGTTCAATTTGTGAAAATATGATTTCAGGACATTCTGCTTGTATACAACTGTATATATTAATAATAAACCAAACTAATTAATGTTGTTAATACTTATTTCGCACTCTTTCACTCTCTCGCTCTTTCTTACCTTGCAGTCGGTGCACTGATGTATCAACGAGTAGACTTGGCGGCAATCGAAGCGAAACAGGATCTCGGCCAATTCGCACGTGATGCGTGTGGCCAGGGAGTCGAGCTCCATGATGTCCGTTAGCACTCGCACACACTTCGCTCCCCCGCTCATGGTAGCATTCAGGGCGATCGTGTGCAGGGCGCTGAACACGTTTCGCTCGCAGCAGTGACGCAGACGCAGCGACCGCAGCTTATACGCCAAAGCACTCGGATCCTTTAATTGGCAGAGATGCAGAGGACTCGCTTCGTCGTTATCGCCCAGGTAATCAAGGCACTGTTGTTGTTCTTGGTGAATTTTCTTCTGCTTCATCTGTGTGTGTTGTGTGCTTCTATCACTAGCATCTTGTTGTTGCTGCTGCTGCTTGAACTGGTTGTAGTTGTTGTTGCTGCTGCTTCTGCTGCTTGGCTCCTGATCCAAGTTGTTGTTGCTGTTGTACTTCAGATCATAGTGACTCGAACTGACATGGTTCGGGTTTAACTTAACGATGTTGTTGTTATTTTGACTTTGTTGTTTATTATAGTTGTTGTTGTTATTATTGTTATTTGCATTGCTACCACGATAACGATGATGGCCAGTCATCGTCGTCGTTCCGTCAACAACATTAACCGAATCTGCAGCAACAAAGTTAGCATCATCCTGTTGATATTGTGGAGCCTCAACTTCAGTGGATGGTTCAGCCGTTGGTGTCTGCGTTTCTGTGCTTGGTGCTTTCTTGCTGTCACCATTGTTGTTGTTGTTGCTGTTTTCTGCCTCAGTAACACCTCTGCGATCTCTCACCATCAACATCTCATGATCCATCGCATTCATATTCATATTATTGTTGTTTACCAGTGGATTTAGCTTAATATTAATTGAGTTCTTATCTATTAAATATTTATTATCGTTTGTGTTTTTATTATTATTATTAGAATTAAGTGTATTTGTGTTACTTTCTAAACGTAGCTGTTCGCAAGACTTCGGACACGTCGGCGGTCCAGGGCCCTCATCCACCCATGCCACGGGCAGTGTCCCCGCTGTGCACTGTCCCTGTAAAGAAAAGAGCAACAAATCAGGAAGAAATCTTAAAAAAGAGCCTTTAAATGCTATCTCTAAAAATATATAGGCTTTAAACAATTCGAGAATATTTAAGGAATTACTTAAAAAATATTGATTGATAAAAATTCCGCTCGTTTCGTGCTTTATGTCATCAAATTTCATTCACGCATTTTAATTTTTCATTGCTTTGCAATTTCATCAAAATATTAAATTCGTGAATGCGTGGTAATATAAAAAATGGATGCGAGTGCATTAAGCAAATTTTATTAACCAAACAGCTCATAAATGCACCGATAGGACTCTTGCAGCAGGAAGTAATGCACGAAATTGAAAATCTCCATCCACACACACACAGGCACAGACACAAGCACAGCTATAAGACAGCTACAGACACAAATACTAAGCCATGCGTTGCCATGCGTTACGCGTGTATATAGTATATGAACCCAGACAGAGGAATATTAATCTGGCGTTTTTTATAAGGCAAAATGGAGAATAGCAAGCATCTAAACACTGCAAGTAAATGCATTGTGGTAATCGAATTAACGAGAAAAGGAATTCAAGCAACCAGCTTCCAACATCGTCAAGCTTCTCGTACGTTTCATGATCATGTTTGCCGTTTGTTAGATAGAACTCTTGAATGACCAAATGTAGGTCATCATCAATCGTCTAATGATTCAGTAAAATTAATAAAGAATACGACAGCAATGGAATCGATGTTGACATAAATAAACCATTCTTTCCGACTCTTTCCGATTGAGTTCACTCAATCTAATCTCACTTAAAATCACTCTTCTTTTATTTCATCGTCTCTTAAGACATCATTAAATGGATTCAATAAAGATGCGATCGATTTTTATTTACTCGTAACTCTTCCTTTCCGGGTTTTCTTCTGGGTGCCACGAATGATAGTTGAAAACATTTACGATGCATTTCGACGTCGTAAATTAAAAACGGTGCACGCAGCAGATCCACCAGCAGCAGCAACAGCATCTAACATAAGAAAAGGAGCAAAAAATACGCGAAAATGTCCGTACTTATTTATGTGGCTTATAGCTCAAAATGCATGCGAAGTTGCTGCCATTGGTTTTGTGGAAATAACGCAATTCAAAGACTTGAATAGAAATGAAATCTGCTTTCCTCTACGCTTAGAGAAGTTCGCCTCTTGGCGTTTCTGCGGACGGAATGCGACAATCTCACGAACTCGTTATCCTTCTGCTACTAAATTCATTACTTTTGCTGGTTTTTTCCTTGAGAAACTGTTTGAATTCTAAGAAAAGGTGCTTACTTTTAGCGCCCAATGAACAGTAGCTTTAATTTCCGAATAATTACATATTACGCTGCAGGATAAAGTGTATAAATGTTTCTCATACCCTGATATTCAAATGTGAAGTCATAAATACATATACAAATTCACTTTAAATACACACACAACCAAAGAAAACCCTTCTTATCTACTCAACACTGTTGTTGGTTAAAAATGTTGTTTGCGGTCACTTTTAATAACGAAAAATTCACCAAGCAAACCAAAAGTTTTCGTTTCGAGAAGTCAGAATTCTCGAGTGTTCAGCCAGAGTTTTTGTATCGTTGAACATACACACGGATAGACAAGTGCATATGTATTGTATACGTGTGTGAGCGTGTGTTTGTGTATGTGTGAATGGTTGCTTTTACTCTCGTACGGAAGTGGATAGCTTTTAATGCGTTTCTTGCTTTGGTTTTCTGTGTTTACTTCACTGTATTACAGAGAAAAACTTAATTATTTAAGTTAAATAAATTCAAATTATTTAATTATTTATGGAAGGATGGGAAGAAACGGAAGTTCATAGAAACAAGAGAAGAAACCTGCGGTTTTAGATTAAATGCTGAGGTTTTAAAGTCCGTTTTTGAAATGCTTTAGTTTGAGTTTTCATTTAAGACTCAAGTTTAAGGCAAAAAATATAAGAAACTTTTTTTTACATTTTAACATTTTTTACGTTATGCTTGTTGCGATTTAATTAAGTTTTTTATTTGATTTTAAGATTATAAAATTTAAGAAGAAGTAAAAGTTTGACGTTAAAAACATTCGCGGAAGCACAACATCTGGGATAAATAAAGTGCAAACATAACAACGTATAAAAGGAGAACAACAGCAACAACTTCGATGGTATTTTTTATTATCTTTATTTAGAAGCTTTAAGTGCTTGCAGCACGTATTTCTTCAGCAGTTTTCAGTCAGTAAAAATTTGAACACAAAAACGCCAAAAGAACAGAGAACGAGAAAGGGGCAAAAGGGGCAAAAGGGGCGTATTTCAGTCAACTCGGTTTAAACAAGCACACAATAAAATATCGCACACAACAGAATTTCGCACCGTCAGCAACACGGATCGAATAAACAGCCAAAGCAAATAAAAAACGAATGGGAAACAAAATACGACCACAACAGCAGCAGCGACAATAACAACAACAATACCACGAACTACAACAACAACCTTTTATATACTCTTAAATACAATAAAAAGGATTTAAAATCCGGCCAATTCAAGGAAATCGGAGCGAAAAAAGCAACGAACAAGAAGATGAAAACAATGATGATGAAGAAGAAAAGGATGAAGAAGAGAAGACTTCCGAACAAAAGGACTTTTGTTAGATTTGTTTGCAGTAAAAAGAGGCTGCGATCTTCTCTCCGGTCACCTCCTCTTCCTCTCACTTTCTTCTTTTATTATTGTATCAGTGACAACAGCAAAAATTTACAAAATTAAAAATCTTGAGAATATCCTGCTTTTAAGGACCAGAAATGCAAAAAAAGGAAAAAACAAGGGCAAAGATAAAACACTACAGCAACAACAGCAACAACAGCAACAAATGAAACAAATATATATCTTAAGTAAATGGAGAATCATTAACCATCGTAGAAGATCGTAGAAGAATAAGCAAAAGGACACGAGTACAAATGAGTTCCAGAAAAGAGTTGGATTGTGGCAGATTTGTTGCGAAAGAAAGAAGAAGCGCCAACAATAATGAGAAGAAGAGAAAAGTGTGGGAAGGGGAAAGAAACCCTTTGAATTAAAACCAATCTTCGTATCGTCGAACGAACCAAACTTTAGCTTTACTGCACTCGAATCCTGAATGAAAAATGAAAAGCCAACATACAGTGCAGTTCAAGGAAGCGTGACCATCACCGCCACCAGCACCATCATCAGCATTACCACGGGCACCATTGTCTGTGGTATAAGTGAATGTATGTATTGTATATAGTGTTAGTATGGAGAACATACATACATATGTATATCTTGCATTTTATTGTGGCTGTGTAAATAAATGTTCTATCTTATCAGTCAGTCTCTATCTCTCTCCAACTCTCTCTCTCCTTCTCATTCTCTCTCCCTAGAGTGGTTCTTTGTAATAGCTTTTTTTATATTCGGTTGAATTAATTGAAACTCACATGTCCGAGTGAGTGCTTGGAAATGCATCTCCGAACATCTCCCGCGGTACAGCATTCGACTCTATTCATTCTATTCCCGTGGAAGGTCATTCTATGCAATACTTAATGTCGTTTTAGTAATATAACTATGACGAAAGAGCTTTACTTAAAATGTAAAAAGTAAAATTTACAGTCCTTGCATTTTTAGCAACTTCATATAAGATGCTAGGAATCCAGGATTAATTTTAACAACGCCTGAGAGATATCACTTTAGTTTACCGAATTCGATTTCCATACTGTGAAAGCTACCTCCTGATTAACTATCGTGAAAAGCGGTCCTTCGTACATCATGCATTTAATCTTCTTCTCTTAAGTGCTGAAGTAGAGGTATACTAAAGTAGAGATCCCTTGATGATCTCAAACATTATTTGAAGTACCTTTCTTCCAAAAGTCTGCATGAAACAGAAATTTCGATGGATTGATTTATGACATGTCCATAAAATTGTGATATGAAGTCAATTATATATCAATGAGACTTCGATGAGATGTTGCTAAGGTGTTGTAATTGTTACCATTGCGAATTTTTCCAGCAATTCTAAATTAAAGAGTGACACTCTAAATTCTGAAACTCTAACAACAGTAGATGGCTTTTGAGTCCAAGTCCCAATCAGGACTCAAGCTCAGCAGCAGATTAATTAAAAAATCATTGTTCGATTGCGATCACAGCATCGATTTTTTTTGTTTTCATTTTTATTTTTCATTAGATACTTATTAAGCACTCAACCTACATGTCAAGTCAACATTCAATCGTCTACGTGTGGATAAGATGAAGAAGAAGAAAAGGAAGACGCATCGGATGGCGTACGTATTTGTAAAGAAAGACGTCAGCGTCTTGTGAAGAGGCAAGAAGGTGAAGAAGCATAAGCTGCAAAATTTGTTAAGCGTCACTCATGCGACATGTGAAGATTATTTGTACTTCATTCTAAGAATCTATTAACCCTAATGACACACACAGATACAAAATGTTTGAAGAGTAACGGGGAAGAGGAGGAGGGTGAAACGGAAATATAATATTATAACAGCAACAACAATATAGACGTGTATAGAACATGATGAATATGATGACGAGATGTCATGCTACATGCTGTTTACATACATATAGCTGTATATCTTGGGCTGTTTTGGGTCGCAAAGGGTTAAAGAGTTATGTTTGTATTTCAAAGTGTTTTTTATTTGTTTATCTGTGTTTATTTGTGTTTATTTGTATTTATTTGTGTTTGTTTGTGTTTGTTTGTGGCAGGTTGCGATGATTTTGATTTGAGTGTGTTAATGGTTGAGAACAAGCTTAAGTCAGTTCGTCTCTCAGGAATCTGTTTCGATCTGTGTGTTTTAATTGCAACACCAAGTTTTACTAAATCCCTTCTATTCTTTTACGATTTATTCTTCTTTCTATGTTTGTTTTTGCTTTTGTTTTTATACAATACTAAAAACTGTCGTAGAATGAAACAAGAAATATAAAAGAATCGCAACAGTCTGTCCGTCTGTCTGTTTCTGTGTATCCTTGCTATAGTCAAGGCGAGTTCGTTATTACGAATGTGTTCCCTTTTCTGCTGGTTCATAAAAGTTCTGTGGACTGTAAATTTATTTATGTATGCGTTGATAAAATGGCAGCAGATTCAGCGATACGAGTACAGAGGCAGATACTCATCGTGGTCCCATGCAAATAAAGACTTCTATACAGGAGTCTGGATGCAGTATTTGCATACGTTGGTCGCTGTATTGTGATGTAATAATTTTGCGTTTCTTGTAATCCTAGTTTAACCTTGAAAGCGTTAAAACATTCGTCAACATTTTGCATTTATAAGTATATGTACGTTATAAAAGTGAGGAAACATGAGTGATGAGGAAAGAAGCTTTACCGCTTCTTAAAGCGGTTTCATTATTATATTTCTACCGTCGTTTTTCTAAAATCCAAAAACCTAAAAAGGTTGGAATTATATATCGATTTTCGGGCACTTTCTCCTTGATCTGAACACATAAATAGTAAATACATTTTAATTAAGTTGAATGAAGTTTACACATAAATCTAAAATAAACTCTTTTTTCAGCCAGCTGCCACAGAGTCGGTCAATAGGTCAGTCAGTCAGTCAGTCAGTCAGTCAGTCAGTTAGTCAGTTAGTCAGTCAGTCAGTCATTCAATTCAGTCACTCAGTCAGCCTGACAGATTGTGACACGCGTTCGTGATGCTCGTTCCCCTTGTTGTCACCTTCACGCACTTAACCCTTGGTCGACAGTGATGAGTGCTTTTTCCCTACCGTGTGACAGTTTAGGGTAGTCGCTATTCTTCTCTATTAAAGAGTGCAGCAGCCGTATAAAGGGCAGAAGAAGAGGAGGCATCAGGACTCGTGTTACATTTGTTCGTTCATTGCAATGAGTCCTTTGTTGCTGCTATTATTTCTATATTGTTGGTGACGCTTTCGTTGTTGTTACACTTTGCATACTTGTGCTTGATGCTTGTGTGCAACAACAACGGCGCCAGCATCAAGTGAAACATGAGTGGCGGCTAAGTTTTTTGCGAGTTTTGTTAGGAATTTTCTTGAGTCTCGCTTCAGGGTTTCGAGAAGAACACTTTTTGGGCTCTCTTCGCTGTCGAGTGTTCTTATGACGTTCCACTGTTTGAGTTGTTGTTGTCGATGTTGTTGTTGTCACTGCTTGTGCCTTACTTCGCATTACTTGGAGTCGATTTTAAACGTCTTAAGTTCACTTCTTAAACGGTTGCTTTTTACGTAGCTTCTGCTCGTGTGACATTTCTTTATAGCTTGTCGCCTTAATAAATGCATCATGACATTTGAATCACATGTACACTTGAAAGTGAAAGCAGTGAAATATTATGTATGTTCTTTAAATGCACTGAAATAAGATTAAAATGTTGCTTATCGGTTATAAAGTAAATGAAAAGGAAGAAAATAAGAGGAAAACTTTTTAATGTTTCCATTAAATTTCTTTTTTAATTTTTTTGGTTAGCAGTTATTAGTATTGGTCAGTTGTTAGTGGGTAGTGGTTATTGTTTCCTATTCAAACGTTATTCAGAGACCCAAATCAATTTCAAGAAACCAACGAAGAATGAGCTTTTAATTTTATTTGCTCAACACGCAGCGATTAATAAATCATCAGTTCACACACACACACACACTCACACACACACACACACACACACACTCACACATCAATGATAAAAAAGTAATCGTTTGTTGTTGTTGTTTTCAAATTAGTACAGCAGACAAATGAATGTAAGAAATGCTTTTAGTTGAATTCACTGCTGTTAGTGTTGTTGTTGCTTTAAGTGTGAGTATGGACGATAGTCCGATGTGTGTGTGTGTGTGTGCATCTGTTAACATAGATGTATGTATGTAGATATGGATGTGAGCAGGTCCAGCGGTGAAGCGGGTCTCAGGGGTTCCTCCTGTATGCCGCTTAAGTATCGTGAGCCTCCAAGTCCTGCAAAATGTTCTCTCCGGCATCACTTACACTCACTCACAAGAGAAAGAAGCAGTAGAAGCTAACAGACTTCATTTATTTGCCTTTTTATCTGTTTTCCAATCTTTTTTACAGCCTTTTTACCTGCTTTTTTATTGCATTTGTGCAGCGTTTAAATTTTAAAGTTCATCGGCAATTTTATTGGCTTGAATCTTGATGCACTTTAGCAACAAGTCGCTCAATTTGCCCTCCCTGCTGCCCCCCCCCCCCCACAACACCGCACCGTTTTATTGGGTCTCTCGTTTAGCTTTTAAGGCGTCGTGGAGTTTTTTTGGTGAAATATATGTGTGTATGTATGTATGTAAAGCCGCCACAATGCATACATACGCAAACTCACACACACACATGCACATGCACATTTATGCAGCCCCTTTATTTATGACTTGAAGGGACAGACTTGACAGATGATGATGATGACTTTTTGCCCTGCATTTTTTATGCCTTGAATGTTTTACAACCTGCGATGTGCTATTCCGCTGTCGACAATGCTTTTGTAGAGTGCAACGTCTAAGTACTGTTGTTGTTATTGTAATCGTTGCCGTTGCCGTTACCGTTACCGCTGTCATTGTTGTTGTTGCTGTCCACCCTTTGAGCCCTGAGGACAGGAAGAGGATTTAACTTATGAAGTGCTTTCGTCAGCCTTCTGTACACAGAATTCAGCTCGTCGGAGCGAAATCAGGTCGCGAACAAGCGAATCGTTTAATTAAACCACGTTTGTGTTCAATTATAGGTTAAGCGTATAAACCGTTATGTCTACCTGGGCACAAGATACGGTTGAAAACTATGCGAGTTGATATAATGAAAATATTGACTCTTTCCAGTGCATACTGTTAGGCAATGTTGCACACGAAATAAATAATATATTGCACACTTTTGGGTGAAATAAAAATATTAAATTACTTCTCACAGGTTTACATAATTCGCAACTAGGTTACATAAAGGTATACTATTACAATAATAAGTCATCGATTGACGACAGGAACTCGAAGAACAAACATCGCAGTATTAAGTTTCCGCAGCATATCGTGTTCTCTCAACTCGCAGTATTAATTCACAACAACAACAACAACAACAACACGCTGAGGATATGCTATATTCCGAAAAAGTATTGTAATATTTGGCGAATAAACAAAATTGAAATCCGCCATATCAAGAACTGAGAATTGCGTGTCGAGACCGAAACCGAGACCGAGACTGAGGCCAACCTTGTTGGTCAACATGTGGTTGGTTGGCGTTGTTGGTTGATTTGAGTGCCCGTATTTTGAGGCTTTTTTAATGGACGGCGAGCGGGGGGCTGTTTGTACAACAACAACAAACAAACAACACGAAAATATTCTTCGTAATTGTTATTACTGTTTCTCTTGTTGTTGTAGTTGTTGTAACCGCACCCAGTCAAATTATTATACCCTCATCGTGAGGTTCATCGTCGGCATCAATTTCTCGACCCGATGCACACGGCGCTCGTATGTCAACAGCAACAACAACCAAATCAAAGGCTCTTCGGCTATAAAAAAAAAACAAAAAATACAATACATACATACAATACATAAGTACATACATATACACGTAAGTACATTATTTTTATCAACATTTAGCCAAGTGACATGTCATTTTTTATATGGTTGAGCTTTTGTTGTTGATGATATTGATGTTTTCTTTTTTTACCCCTTTTTTAGGCTTATCTAAAAATATCATATTTGTTTTTATTCCTTGTACTTTTAGAGTTTTATACTTTTTTGAGGTTATTATTTTACAGCACACTAAACAACATGGTTTTGGGAATTAAATTCGAGTTTTCAAATCAGAATGACGGAATCCGTTGTCGTGTCCGATGCGACGTTCCATGAGTTCGATCCAGTTAATCCAAAGTAAGCGACACTGATTGCATTGCTTTGGTGATTGGGCTTGGCTGGTGTCCTGCCCTACCCTGGACACCAGTCCTGCCAGTTACTCTGCCACGATGCCCTCGTCTTTCCTCCGTTCCATGGTTCATTGAGCTTTTTTTATAGAAAATACTTATTATATTCTGATGGCTTTGACGTGTATGATTTTCCGATGGAGAGGTCAGCCATCCATAAGAAATACCAGAAAACAAGGACGTCATCATCATCGATGATCATCATGAGGGTAATCTGTACGTGGTAAGATGTAAGAGGCAGGGGAGGGGGTTAAGCTGTTGCCAGTTCCAATCGTTATTTCGAGATTATATGCAAATGAATGAAACGAATGAACTCGAATAAGAAGTAAAAATTATTCATTCAGTAGTTCCGAAAACGGACCGAATCCAAATCCGAACTGATTATGCTGAGTGATGTGACATGATGTGTGATGTGTTGTATAATGTTGCCACTGTATTGTGTTGTTGGTTTCCTGTGTACCATGGAGCAGGTACACCCACCCGTTAGTTTGTTGAAAATGTTGTAAGCCGATGACATAACATCTACCGTAGCTGTGGCTTTCAAATTCAGTTGCATACTTTATGGCGAGAGAGCTGATTTAAAGACGTAGCCTCGTCTAGAGACCGTAGCCTCTCACGAATCGATAGCTATTCCAATGACCATCACCCCAGTGGGAATCACCGAGATCTGTGATGGTGTATCTATGTGATGGCATCGTCAACTCTAATTTCTAAGCTCTTGTCTCGACGCCTCGTAGATTGACCTCGACATTGACCTGTTAGAATCAATTTAGCGCCTGTTGAAGGACACTTTTATTATATGGTATTTAATAAATTGTGGATAATAGCATCTGCATTGATTCAGAGATCGAAACTCCATTAAAAATGTTTGACTGCTTTCTATTAAAGAACTATTTCAAGTCCGAATCAGTATATCAGTCCATTGCTATTCATTTGAAGTAACTTAACATCTCTCACTCTCTCCACTTCGTTCCATTTTACAGCATCAACTCATGGATCACCAAATGTAATATGTTCTGTCTGTTCTGTTCTGTTCTGGTCTGTTCTTCATGGGAAGAATATAGTACTCTTTAGCCTGACTCCACCAAAGAAATATCTAAGATCTTTAAAAACGTGACTTTGGAACTATATTTAATAAATAAGTAGAGTTTGCAACCGGGTTTTAGATTCGAGTTCCAACTGTCACTACTTGAAATCACTTTTTAATATGCCTTTCAAGTCGTATGATGTTTTCACCCAAGTGACACGTAACTTGCATATGAAAATCTATCTAATGTCACATCTATTTGTACAATCAAGCGACACCAATAGACAAAACCCATAAAATAACAAAACTACGCTCACTATTTCTTCATCCTTTCCTCCTCCCTGCCGCTCTGTCCGCGTCACTCTACACTCATGCGTTTTCTATCAACTCAACTGAACTCCGACACAAATCCTGCGGCATCTCCTGATCAATTAACATCAATGATTGAAATAAAATTGATTCAATGAAAATTAAAAGCGGAAAACATGTGCATCGCCAACAAATGAGCAGAGTCAACGCCAGAGGGCGCAGATGTTGTGGTGTGGTGAAACGTTGTTTTTATGGAAAACGACGAAGTGTCACTTATTTGTTTAACCAAACCGGACATTCAGCCAAAGTAATAAGAAACAAAAAAAGTATGGCACAACTAACAATCTTATTATGAATTGTGATGGGTTTGTAGAATTACTAGAAAGGAAGGTCGGTCTACGAACACGTTTGCAGCGGTATCTATCGCCATGTGCATCCAATACATCCACACCTACCTCAATATTATTTGCGGTTTGCGAATAAATTCATTAGCTAATGTAATGTGTTTAAATATGTATGTGTTTGAACTCTCGACCTCGACTGTGATGCAATTTCAACAAGATTCGAACTTTCGATGAGTGAACAATGAATAATGAACGAGATACTCATATAGATTGCATGTCAAAAGTTCACAGAGCACGAGATCGTGATTTTGAAACCAAAAGTAATTTCGGTGATTTCTAAATTCGTATTCTTTCAATTCGGTTATGGAGAATTTGATTGCATCAAATGAATTGCGGTTGCAATAAACATCCCACAACTACACGCCATTATACACAATTATTTAGAATTATTTCTGTTGTATGATAATTTTGTGAAATGTCTAAACATTGTATGAATTAAATTATAGAGTCTAATAATGGAATTTGAAAAGGTTCCTTGCGGTATTTATATTTCTGTCTCGTCCAAAGTCGAAAAGAGAAAAGTTGATGGTTGCTGATTAAATGATTTTTCAAAGGGTTAAACAAAATTATGTAATCACTCTTTTCTCTGGTTACAAATAATTAATTTTTAAGTATCCTTGACATAAATACTTGGAGTAAATAGACGACCATGTCTCTGAGTGGGCGTGGGTGAGGTGATGGTAAATGCTTCGGTGGTGAGTTCAACTCAATTTGAAAGTAGGTTCGAAAAGAATTCATCGGTACCTGTATACTCTATCTGAAGATCATACAAAATAACTTGCTAGATGGATGTATCTTAGTCTCTTCCTCTGTAGTTTGAATATTTAACTTTTAACATCATCTTAAGAAATATTCATACTCATCTATCAAATTAAAGGCCAAAATGACATTTTCATCTGCTATAAGAACCCATAAAAGCAATACTGTAGCGATACTATGTAGATAATCTAGATATACTTTGAAGATATTGTGGAAACACGCTGAGGTGTGGAAAAGACGGTCAAGAAGTCTTTAAATTGTCTATTTTTGAATACTGAAGCTGACGGATCGTTGATGGAGTGCCCACTAATAGACCAAATAGAGAGGCAATAGTAAAAAAAATAACAAGAAATTTATACAAATAATATATAACTATTTGTTTAAACATTTGTTTCTGAACGGAAACTCTTCTGTTGCCAATTTATGGATTGTAAACCTATTGAATGAACCATTAAATTGGCCAAACAAGTGAATTTGATTCACATGAAAAGCCGTTAATAAACAACACACTCTCCGGAATACTTTTCCAAGAACTCCCAGCAGCAGCGCACCTTTTGGAAAACGTCACAATCGCACTCAAGCAAAGAAACTGAAATCTAAATTCTAAAACTCGAAACCCACAAAAAATGGCGAAAGGCAGGGAATGAAAGAAATTGCTGCACAAAAAGAGAAATAATAGTACCAGAAAGCAAGAAAGCAGCACAGAAACTCAAAATGATGGATGATGTCAGTGTAGAACACAGGAAGAGATGAAAAGAGAGGGAGAGAGAGCTAAGAGCTGAAGAAGAAAGTCATTCAAAAATGAGATTGAGTGGCAGATGAGGACGAAATTGCCACAAATAAAAATGTAAATATTGGAGAGGTGAATCAAGTGGAACACCGGGTTGTGGGAAGAGAGGGAATGTGGTCGGATGAGGGATGGTGGGGGATTGGGCGAGACGGTGAGCAGAGTGCTCTATCAAGTCAAACACTTTGCATACAAAATCAGTGATAAATGGAGCAAAAATGAAGACAAGGTAAGAAAAGGAAAGGAGAATACCGGAGAGGCAACTCTTACATTTCGGGCACTTAAGAGATGAATTCATCAAATCAAAAAACAACAACAACAACAGCACTAATTTAATGCTTATAATAATGGAAACTGAAAAGCTCAAATAAAAATTGGAAAATTCGGCAATCTTCCTGCTTCTTTTGAAAATTCTCAGAATTACAGAAATTTCAGGTCAAAATACTTCTCTGTGATCAGCAAGTAAGAGCGTTGATTTAGTACGGTTGCTATCTGGTGGACCTCGCTGATCCTGCGGTAACACAATGTGTCTACCGCTAACGGTACCTCTAACGTTAATTTCTGTATTTACTGAACTCACCTGTAGATCTGGTGCTGTGCCCGGTTGCGCCAGATCGCAAGCTGAGAGCCACGGATTGATGCGTGTCAACGCACTTGTGCTATCGAAAACTGGACTATCCAGGCCAAGTTGCTTAAAATCGAGAGTAGCAGCGTCTTCTAGGTCCCGCTCGGCACTGTTAGCCGCACTGTCAGCCGCACTATCAACGAGGATGGCACCGTTGCTGCTGACTAAGTTCGCGACGTAACCATCAACAGTACCGAAGCTCTGCTCTTCCGCACCTCCACCAGCAGCCCCGAGAACGGCAGCTCCGTTTTCCTGAACTACGTCGGACGGTTGGCGTTCTTGCGGCCCTAAGTCGTTCGTACTATCTTCGTCGCCACCAACTTCACCGAATTCTCTACCGTAATCCTCCTCGTTGATGTAACCAATCTTGTCGTGCGTTAGCTTGGTCAGGCGGTCGAGGGATTCCTGCGACAGTAGATCGTCTTCGGAAACTAAGGCAAGTATGTCGTCCTCGTCGAAGGACGTAGAGGAATCGGCCGAATGTGAGGGAAATTGCACGGGTAACCCTTCGGCCGGACCAAGGTCGAAACTGTCGCTGCTTCTGCTGTTGTCGTCGTTGTAGTTGTCGTCGCCACCTTCAACAGGAGCGGAAATCTCGGTGTTGCGTGCCGTACTTCCAGTCTCTCGAGTGGTTCGTGAGGAGGAACCCGTCTGCGTGCGCGATTCTTTTCCGGCAGGTAGCGGGTCGTACTGAGGCCTCAAGTGCTCACTTTCAGGCTGCTTGGTGTGGTAGTTGTAGTTGTAGATGTAGTTGTGGTCGCTGGCTGACGCAGTGAATGCGATTGGCGTTGGAACACCGCCAGCGGCGAATACTGAAGATAACGCCGAAGACACACGGCTATTCGAAGACAACGACGAAGTGTAAGACGAGGAGGACGACGACAATGACGATGGCGTCGGCGACGGCGACGATGATGAGGTGTAGAAGGAAGACGTGAATGTCGGTGACAATGATGTTGTTTTTGAACTGGTGCTGGTGCTGCCACGCCGAGCCCCCGAAATAAACGCAAGCGCCATCACGACCAGCCCGGGTCCTGGCCGCATATTGACCTCGGGTTCGGCGGTGCTAGCATGGTGCAGGCCCGCTTGAGACGCGCGTGCGACTCCAATTCAAGTTGGGTAATAATGGGCTCATGGCCCCATCGTCATCACAAAAGGTTGTCGTAATTTACGCACACGTCTACCACTTTTCGTCTCTCCGCGCGCGTTGCCGTCAACTTTTGCCGTTGCTCTCAACTTTGAGATCGTATCTAATACAAAGCGAGCGGTTGCGATATCTACTTTCACATCTAATGTTATATGCACATTTAATATTGCGTCTTCTTTTGTTAGTCGGTGGTTTTAGTTGGTGTTTGATGTTAACTCGGTTTTGATAATCAGTTCTGAAACGAAAACAAAAAATATGCTTTAATATAATTCGAGTTAGAATACAAGAAGATAGCGTATACGGCTGAACTCCTTTTTCTCAGTTCTTTTACTCAGTTCTGCTAATACGGCTAAACTACTTTGACAGCTGACGTCACTATGATGCCAATTTTCGAACAGGAAACGAGAAAATCTTTCGAGGAAAGTCACAGAAAGAGAGAACAGGGGCCGATAAGTGATGACAAATATCATAAGAAAGGAGGTGAACCTACCGTTAATCAATTGAACGCTAACACGTTTTACGACAGGCAGTTATATCATATGAGGAAGAGAACAACCTTTTACAGTTTCTCGTTTTAAAGGAAATATGTTGAAAAAACTAGCAAAGACCCACAGAAGTACTGAACTATAGTTATGAGAACTAATATTACTAGAGCTTATCTAGAACAGTCCTGGACACTGGAACAATAACTATAGAGGCCATGAATTAGTTTATAGAGGCTTATCTTTGATAGCGAACAATCCACCCCTTTAAATAACCCGTCGAAGAGGTTCCAGATTCGGTGTCCGGATGCAAGGTTGGACTGTTGGGAACAGTTATTATTCACAGTTATGTACGGCGATTATTCGCAGTGGTATTTAACACATACTGAATAGTGGATTAGGTAAGGATTTGATTGTTGTATTTGGCGATTCCTGATTTTAATGTTATCATTTAAAGTTATCACCAGGAATTCAGTCTGTAAACATGAACGTGATTACTTTTCACTGCTATAGAGGTATGTATGTATATGTACCTATGAGTGCATGTATTTGTGTATCATTATTATAAGCACTCATTTTCATCTCTGTTGTGTGTGGGTGACCTAGTTTGATGATACTCTAAAACTGTTGACCTACTTCGCAGTCCAAGAAGAGTAAAATTCGTACCTTTTTTCCAATCGTGCAAATTAATGCGAAACGAATGTCGCCGGAAGTATCCAAAATTCAAAATTGTTTATCGTCTCACTTCTGTTACTTTCTAATTAAGCTAATTATTAATTATCTCACTTTTACGAATGAAGATGACGAAACGAAGAGCGTCAAATGAATTCGTTTCATTCAGATTTCATTTCACTTCTTTTGCAGTGTTCTCAGAGCCATTCACAGACAGAACCATTGGCGTTGCATGCTTTTAGGGACAATACACAAACACTCGCTCGACTGAGAGCTTTTCGAGGATTTACACAATGGAGCACATTTTTCATTTCACTTTCTGCGTAATCTTAATTTTTATGCATTTGTTAGCGGCTCTATATTCGTATTTGTATTTATATTTGAGAGCATATCCTGTTGTTGTTAAATGTTATGAGTGACACAATACACACAACGATGGATGTCGCGGTAGGTGGGGGTGGAGGGGTGATGGTGGTGTTGAAGTGGTCGCAGTGGTGGTGATACTGGTGCTGATGGCGGTTGAGGTATTCGAGACGGCGACGGCGGCGCTGGTTTGGGGTGTGAGTGAGTGCGAGTGTTTCCAATGCACTCAAGTTCCAATACAAACAGAATGAACACCAGAGCCCGAAGCAGTCAACAACAACAACGAAATAATTAGCGAGCAGGCTGGACGACTGCGGCGGCGACGAAGGCGGGGCCGGCAGTAGCGACGACGACGGCCAAAACAATGCGCACTCTAACGATTAATACTCGTATCGTATAATACTCGTTATTGTTGTTATTGTTGATACGGTGACAGTAGCAAAGTTGAAAGATTCAATTGTTTGTCACCTTGAGTTTAGATTAAAGTGTTTTAAAAAGAATCTATAAGCAAGAAGAACAAATAAGTGACAATCGGGAGCACTTTTAAACCGAAGTAACAATCACTGTTTGCAATTTTCTCGCAGAATTCTTGCTGTCACTTTGTGTGTCACTGTCACGAATTTTTCTAACTCGTTAATACTTTTTGTAAAATGTTAGGTGAAAAAACACGAATACGAGCAGATTAGAGTCGTTGAGTGCTTTGAATCTATGAATAAAACTTCTATACTCTACTTTCTGCTCTTCTCTCCTCTTGTCACGGTCTCTGTCACTCTCTCGTCAGCAGGCGCTTTCTCGCAATGTCTGCTCTACTCGCAAGCTGACCAGCTGTGTTTTTGCAGAATCGCTATTCTCTTTCCAATGCTTACAGACTTTCGGGAGATTCCCGAATTCCGTAGAAGTGAGGACGTTTAGGAGTGAGGACGAAAAACAATTTCGCTGCGTTCCTGCGAAGAACGAAGAGGTTGACAAGGAAGACGACGACGCGAACGCTACGAAGACGACAACAAAAGCATTCAGACGAACCCACGGACGAGTGGGCGAACCGAGTCCAGCCGAACCGAGTCGAACATACGTTGCGAACGACGAACGGACGAGTCAATAACGAACACGCGAGCGCACGAGGGCCAGCAGAGAGCGAAAGTTCGAAGGGAAAACTTATCGTATATTCACGAATTTTTATATAATCCTCGACGTCGAATTCGTCGTGGAGGATATCGCAGCAGTTGGTACGTAACAAGGCGAAAAATCGCATGTACGAGTATGTATTCCTCTATGTATGTGTGTACGTGTGTGTGTGGTGTGCGTTTGTATGTGCATCGGTAGGTGGGTCGACTGTTAGTTCATTCGAGGAACGAAGAAAGCGTTTTGTTTTTTGGCCACGATATTCCTTTTCTTTGCTATCTTCCTCTTTCACTTCTCACAGTTTTGTATTTTTTTTACTTGCTCCCTTTTCGACGACAGTTTGTTCTTTCGTTCACTCGTCGCAGAAGTCGTACCGTTTTGCTGCAAAATCGCTCGATGTGTATAACAGCGCTAGAAGTCGTCGCTGCCCCTTCGACGCCTCGGCGCTCCCCCTTTTCACTGCCCTTCTGGCTCGTAACGAAGTGTTTCCCGACAAAATTAGATTGCTTTTGCACACTCGCTTTTCTTTGCACATTAATTTTGCGAAATTGAGTCCAACTTATCTAAGAATTCAAGTATTAACTTTCGTTTTTCGTTGAATTGGATTTGAAGCGAGGCGAATCGTATCGAATCGAATCGGTTTGAAGGTTTAGCCTCGGATCATCAGCGGGACGGCTTAAGGCTCAAAATTACTCGTGCGTTGGCGGTGAGCCTTTTTTTGTGGCATGATGCCTTTTTTAAGGTTCACTACATATTTTCGAAAATGTCTAACTCGAAATCGAATCACTTCGAATCACATTTCAACCGTAGAAGCCAAGAAGTCGGACAAATTTGTGTACTGCGAAGAAAACACTTTTCACGTCATTATATAACACGCTGCTCTGTAATCAGCACTCGGAGCTCCTTCGGCCCGGACCTGATGTAAGTCCTGACGGGCTTCCGTTAGCAGAGTAAAAATCGCAAGTGCTTCAGTTGTTCGAACAGAGTCGCTTTCCGAATTTGTTTAAAACACATGGAGTTGGTTTTTTCCTCGAAATCGATTCTCAACACAGCTCCGAATTTCGAAAGTATTCGCTGGCACGCGTTTTCTACGAAACTCCCACAAAATTTCACCAGCTCGCCATGTTCACAGCTTTCTTTAGTTTACCTACACGAGTAGACACATGATTTTCTTGATTGGTTTGCTGGATGGTTGCTTTTCTGCTCTGACGTTTCGTTTTCTAACTGCGAGTACCTTTTCAACTTTCTTCAACTTTCTTCAACTGCCCTCACATTCGCATTCAAGTTACTTTGTGGTGTTAATTTTTTGATGTTCGAATTCAATTGGATTGTTTTTCAATTGGTTTTAGTTGCATGACCAAACGATTGCGCGTCGCAGGATTCACCGTGCTGTCCTGCTTCTAGTCTGATGGCCCCAAATGGCACTGAATACGCCACAATTGCAGATGGCGCTTAACTAGAGGAACGTCTGCAAGCCTGAGCGAGTGCTGCGAGCAAAGCTGATGAGTAGCTGAACTGCTGAACTCTGCGGCGAGAGTACAAAAGCTTGCGATGGAAGCGGGAGCTTGTGGGAAGCGCTTGGATAGCAACTGATAAACACCCACCCTGGAAAACATCCTTCGTTCATAGTGCGGCTGGCCACTCTAACAACTTTGAGAACAGGTTTTCGGAGAGCGCGCATTCACGCGTGCAGCTCAGCGTGAAGCTTTTTCGTGCGCATTTCACTCCAAAGCATTCCTCACACTCACACATACACACACACACACACACTCACACACACACATGTAAATACACAGAGGGTTCCATTACCTCGGGTTCCGCCACACGGACCCGTCTCGGTCGTGTCCGTCTGTCAATCCGTCCATCTATTTATTTATCTATTCGACTGTCTGCCGCTCTGCTTCTGGTAAACAAGCAACTCGATTGCTGGCAGTTAAAACGGTTTAATTGCATCAAGGCTGTGGGTGGTCCTGCCTGGAAAGGGACTGGAAAGTCCTTTCATTAATTCGACGAAATCACATGAAAGTGCGTTCACCTGCGTTTATTTCGCATTCTCGCCGAAACCATAACCAACGCTATTCTATTTCTTCTGTTATGGCTTTCATTATCATTGTTATCATCATCTCATCTCGCCATCGTCATCATCATTTGTTTCATTATTGTGGTGCTTATTATCACCATCCTGATCAACGTTTCTGTGCCCATCATCGACTGTCCTTAATGCATGTTAATCTCTTTTAATCTCAGTCCTCCTCTTTTTAGTTTTGGTTTTTATATTCTGCTGCTTTATTTCATGACTGTCGTTGTGTTGTTGTTGTTTTATTATAATTTGTTTTGTTTTATTTCGTCTCTGTTGTAGAAATTGTATCTCTATTGTAGACATGAGCTTAAAGAGTTACGTCTAAACTCGAGAACGATGGCAATGAACGAGCTGCATTTGCGTTTGCTTTGACTTAAGTTAAGTTTCCGTCGTTGGCAAAGTATTTGAAATTAGTTCGGTCCTTCAGACAGGACGAACTTGTGTCCAACATGTTTGTGTTCATCACCAACGACAATCTTGTGTGGGTGAGATTTTAACAAGAAGAAGGAAAGGAAGACATGAAGCAGAAAAATTATCAGAAGAATGGTCATTTTTAGTGAATTTATTAATAAAAATTATGAGAATTGCGAATGAAGGTGAATGACATCACAACAACAATGGGAGTGGTTGATCCTCCGACAGATTGGACGGTTAATGACAATATACAAATAAAATATAACAAAGAAAAACTTATAACATAACAATAAAAATATAATATTGTATAATGTTCTAATGAAACAATTTATAAGAACGCAAAGACAAAGAATGGTTCAAAGGTGAATTAAGTTAGATGTTGTGATATGGTTCGATTATATTCCTTGATTCGGTGGATAGTCGGTGGAAAAAATTTGCTGAAGATGGGGCATGATTTGATTTACGAAGTGTGCCTGTGCTACTGGAACTGGAAGCAGAAGCGAAGGGTTGTGGAAGGGAGACTTTTGAAGGGAGACTTTAGAGGCCGACTGGACAGAGCGGCAGACGCTCCGGGGGTGGATGGAGTGCACGAGTATTGTTGTTGTTGTGAGATTGGTGGCAACTTCCAACAACAGACGTGTTCCACAAAACAAGCAGGTCTACAAGCTAAACACCATCTACACGATTACAACGACAACAACACCAACAACAACAACAAAGAGGGCGACATAACGTTCCGTGACAAGAGCAGGGAATTCTAGTCACATAACGGTTACAAGGACAAAAGCAAGTCAGCAAACAAGAAGTGAGTCGAATGAAAACGCCAGCATTTCAAGTTGAGAGAGAGAAAGTGATGAAAAGAGGGTTAGAGAGAGAGAGAGAGAGAGTGAGAGAGGGGCAGAAAATGAAGAGTGCGCCTGCGTCTACGCGAAAATCACTCTCAAAAGTTGCAGCAAACGTTTTCCTCAACTTTTGTGAATGAAAGTGTGAAAAAAGCTTCACTGAAAAGTTATTCACTCCATGGATGAAGAACAGGAGAGACCACCACCAGAGAACAAGGACTGAGACAGGGACATAGAGAGAGAGAGACATAGAGAGAGAGAGAGAGAGAGAGAGAGAGAGAGAGAGAGAGAGAGAGAGAGAGAGAGAGAGAGAGAGAGAGAGAGAGAGAGCTCAATAAAACCTCAATTCTTCTCCGAGTTTGTAGAACGTTTCCAAAGCAACCCACAACGATTCTTGGAACGGTGACCCAGAGACGGTCATAACGGGAAAACCTGCCGCTACACGGGAGCTTTTTTACACTTTCGACGACTTTTCGAAAAACTAAATTCAGTGCAAGTATTAAAGAGGAAAAATCAAGCAAGCAGCTTTTTAGTACATCGCTGATCTTCGAGGAATGTCGCTGGTTGTGTTCAACGCCTGCGGGTCTCGTAGTATAGGGGCGGTGCGGGAAAGGGGCGCGGCGGGTGCTGTCCTTCGCTGGATTATGAGTATTTACATACATAATATAGTTTATAATGTACTTCTACACATGCACATGGAGGAGGGCGAAAAATGCATTCATATTTCATAAAGGAAATCATCGGCAGCTTGATTAATCTCTTTTCTGTCTCTTCTCCACCCCCCCACCCCACCCACCCCTCCTCCTGCGGAACTTCAGTGAGCTTTGCTTCTGTCCCTTCTGTGTTTTCTTTTACTTGAAAAGAAAAGCAGAACAAACAACAAACTTCCTCAGATTTATCGAAGTCGCAAGTTTTTTATTGCCATGTTATAGTGCTGGGGTTGGGGTGGATGCAAGGCAGAGGGGGACCATGTTTTTGTTGTTCCTTATTTTCTTCAATCCTTCGGTGCGTGTGGAAGAATCTCGCTTTCTAGAATAGAATAGCGAATTTTCGTTGTTTTGTCTTTAAGAGAAGATTTCTTTATCTTCTCCGTCTTATTAATTTTTTGCGTCTTCTTACGATTTTCTTAGTTGTCCTGCCTCTCCCCTGGACTCGATGGAACATGTGACTCGAGTCAGACGAAGCAGTGGACTCCAGCCAGTTCTTCTTCAGAATCAGACTGACTGATTGGCTGAATGCTTGACTAACTGACTCACCGACTGATTGACTGAATGGCTGGATGGATGTCCGACTTCGTCATCATCATCACTGGATTATAAGTCCATTTCGCCGGAACTAAAGATTATGATTTTTCCGAATGATTTTTCAGTGTTGTTGTGTGTTTTCGAATAAAGTATCTTTTAGGGAAACTACTCTTATCCTGCGATATCAATAAAGAAACAACAACAAGAACGGAAAGAAGAAGAAGAACAACCACAACAACAACAGTAAAAACAAATACTACGAGTCTTAAAAATCTATCCAAGCGAAACGCTGTGCGAATCTCTGTAAATTGAAGAAAAACAAAAATAAGGAGCAAAAGGAAGACAAACAAAAAAAAGGAAGAGGCGTAGATACGTGATGGGTGAGCAGGCGGTGGGCGAAAGTGACTCTAACTCATCCTACAACAACAACAACAACAAAAAACCGTTTTGTCTTCGTTTCGCCGCATTCCAAAAAAAAAAACACTGCCATTTATTTGCTCACGTCTCTCGCTTGTTATTCAAGAGTCTTTGTTGTTGTTGTTGTTGTTGTTGCTGTTGCTGTTGATGCTGTTGGTGATTTTATTGTTCTTGTTTTTATTGTTTCTTCTGTGTTCTTGTTGTTGTTGTTGTTGTTGTTGTTTTTATCACTGTTGGCCGCGCGCAAAATATTAGTTGAAGCATAAAAGTCCATCCAGCCACCAAAGCAAACACTTCACTTGATTACCCGCTCCCCCGCTCTCGCTCTCACTCTCACTCTGCACTCTTTCTCACTCCTTATCTAGCTCTCGCTCTCACTCTCACTCGCACTACACACAACACAGTTTGACCCTGACTGTGTGTGTGTGGAAGATTTAATTTCTGTTCTCGCCAATTTGCTTTGATTTGCGCTTCAGTTCCACCGCAAACCTGGTAATTTATTATTTTATTTCGATGCAGGTGGCACCACTTCACACTAAAGTATGCTTTCGTATGTGTGAGTGAGAGAGTGGAAGGAAGGGAGGAAGAAAGGAAGGCCGGAAGGGGGAAGGTAGGGGAATGTGTCTGTAAGTTCCATCAGCTGCCTAAAACTGAACCTAGATTTATTTTTTTTCTTGACGGAGGGAGGGGGGGGATGGAGTTCCGCCCATCTTTAATGTTTATCGGAATTCTCGCGTTTGGGTTTCTGTCCTTTTTCCTTATTTTTTTATAGCTACTCTTAACTTAACGACAGCGATTAATTAATTTTAGTGCGCTGATTTTAGAGGATGTATATATTTGCTCGTTTTATTCACTTCCTGTTCTTCTTTTTCTTCTTATTCCTCCTTCTTATTTATTCTTTCTTCCCCCGCCTTCTTGATTATAATCACTCATGTAATTAATGAAAAACTTAACTATATTTTCGACCACACCCTCATGATTTGTATGGCATTTGTATGGGAAAGTGGGCGGACCACGCCTATCTTTGGATGAGTGTAGAGGATATTATACTGTATTGTATTGTTTTGCATACTGTATAGTATTATTATATTGTTGCTAGATGTAAAGATTCAATTGCTCTCGTAACTCACTGCCGAAGGAATTCTACACACGATATCTTTTATAAGTCCGGGACACGCCCACATTTCCAGAACGGGTTACTGCCATAGTTCATGCCATGTCAGTTCTGGTCTTGGTATGCAATTTGCGGTCTTGGTATAAAAAGGAGGCGTGGCCGTAGATTGTAGGGTGTTGTGAAGAACGGGACGAAATGCAAAGCACTCATCCGTTGGCCCTGAAAATACGCAATGCCAATTATTTCACTACTTTTTTCGGACTGAATTCAAAGAATCCTGCAGTAGTTTCCCGGACGTTTCTAGTTTTGCGTTTTATTACTGTACAGTAGCTGGTAATTAATTCGTTGGGAAGTTGTCACGAGATTAACGTCAAGTTATTACAAGAATAACAACAACAACACTACGTGGAAACCTTGAATTCGTGGAAACAACCGGCTTCTCTCAGATACACGCTAGATACATCTTTTTTTTCTCTATGTCTCTATATCTCTCCTCCTCGCACTCACTCGCTTTGACTCACTCTACCGTCTCTCTCTCTCTCTCTCTCTCTCTCTCTCTCTCTCTCCTTCGTTCGCAATCTTATTTCCACAGACGCTTGACTACTTGGGAGCTTCTGAAACTACAAAAACACTCATCAAACACAACAAAAATGTTCTGATTTTCTTTTCATTTCGTACTGAGTGTTTGTTGGTGTTGTCTTTGCTGTTGTTGTTGTTTCCTTTACACTTAAAGTACGAGTATTTAATTCGCACCGATTCGAGGGCAGCGATTCTCAACTCTTTCGTGTCTTTTTCTTGTTTTATTTCAAATTACAAAAATCTCTTCCGGTGCTTTTCAATTATAACTCAGTTTTTCTCAATTTCGTAGTCATTCTTCTCCATTCTATCTTGAGTCGATTTCGATTAAATCTTTTTCAATCCGTTTCAACCTTTATTTAATCTCCTTCGAACTTCTTTAATCACCTGCAATCCGCTTCAATCTGTTTCAATCTTATTCAATGTTGATTCAATCTGTTGTTAATCAATATCATCCAATCTTTCTCAATCTTTACTAAATAATCTTCAATCGCTCTTCGATCTTCTTCAATGTTCCTGAATCTTCTTCAATCTCGATGCCATTCATGTCTCTATGGTGAGTATTTTGAGTTTGCAATATTTTAGTCCTTCATAATCAATGTTGAATTCACGTCACGTGTAGCTTAGGTTGGGATTCGCTGTTCTAAGTTCCCCTTTTCGGTATACATTCGTATATAAGTATATACTATATGTGTGAATGTGAAAATATATTGCGTATTTACGTACATATACGATTTTCTTGTTTACTTTTTATCTATTCTTCTTCTTCTTCTTCTGTGTTTTGGCTGTGTGGTTGTTGTTGTTTTTATTCTATAATGATAATGATATCCAATGATGATATTGTATTTTTTCGTGGATTATAATGACGATGATGATATTTTGTTTTTGTTGTTGCTATTTGGTGTTGTTTGTTTGTTTTTGTTCTTTTTTTTGTTTCGTGTTGGTTTTGATATGGTTTTCCTTTGCTTTTCTACTCATTTATCCATTTCAGTGAAGTATGTCAAGAAATCGATATTCTTATACAGGTCTCTCTCTCTGTGTGTGTGTGTGTGTGTGTGTGTGTGTGTGTCTACGTTGACTTCTTCTCCATCACTCCTACTTTATATGGTTATATATGTGCCTCTAATGTATATTTATGTGGAGAAAGTAGCCAATTTTGATTTAATCCACGAGCCAAAAGAAAGGCGATCGATTGGATGCCAATAACACGCCCTTCCGGTTGCAGTTCTCAGTTTCACACACACACACACACACACACATAGTTACTATCATTTCCGTGTGTCTGTGAGTAGTCAGCGTTATACTCAAAACACATTTATTCAGAATTTAGTCGATTTATTAGTTTATTTTTTTAATAAACTGAATTCCCCAAGATTTATAATAATCAATATTGTAGAAACTGTACTTCATACTCTTTATACGCTCTTTCTTCTCACTTCCTTGCCTTTCTTTTCTCTTCATTGTTTATTTTCTTTGGCAGTGTTTAAAGATACTCGAAGATATCATTCAATGTGATATAAATTCTAATTTCTGTGAGCTTCTGTTCGTCTCTTCCTCCATTTTGCAAACTTTTAATGATCTTCTTTGTTATCAAGTTTCTTATTATTGACCGCAAATAAGTTCTTCCAAGTTAATAATGAAAGTTATTATATTTGTGTATAAAATCGAATCAAGTAATTGCTTCCCGTTTGCTTTTGTTTTTGTTGTTGTTATTCCTATTGTTGCTATTATCCTTTTTTTGCAGCTATCATCCTTTAATTCGTTGACAAATAAAGATGAATGCGTAAAAAACGAGGTCGATTTAACGAGATCCTTTACAACAGCGACACCTGCTTCAATCTTGAATAAAAACAGCTCCAGGATCAAGACAGCGATAAGGATTTAGAGGGGGAGAGAAGAGGAAGAGTGAGAAACGATGAAGAAGAAGAAAATGTCGCGAAAAGTGCCGAATATATGAGAACCTTTAAAGTTAATTCATTGATGTTTCGCCCAAGGAGGCAAAAATGGAGCGTGAGATGCCGAAAGAAACACAACACACACACACACACACAACACACACACACACACATACACACACACTTCGGTACACTTTATCTACGAACTCAGAGCTTCGAACCCGATTAAGAAGCTCATTCTGCGTGCCATCCGTCTGCTGATTAGATGGATAGCAGGAATGAGAGTCCTGGAGAGGAATGAGGCCGGAGAGGAGGACGATAACGGTTGAGGGTGAGGGGAGGAAGCGCGAAAGAGTGTGTGAGGGAGAGAAGAGACAGCAGAGTCGATGTCGACTGAAAGTGCTTCTTAAGTGACGACGTCTTCAACGGTTATTCTCTACGCTTCTTCTAAACTGTTTAAACTGAAGATAGGCAGCACAAAGGCACCTCAAAGGAGAAACACAATCAAAACAACAACAAAAAATTACACCCAACTTAAACTCTGAACAAATGCAGGAAACATGTCACCCTACAGCAGGCATCTCAAAATTTGTCATAATATGATATTTAAATATCAGCATCAGAAACATTCATTCGTCCGAAATACCTTTCTGTCGTTCATTTCAAAAAAAGAGAAAAAAAATAAATAAAATTTGAATACAATGTAACTCACAAATTTTATACAAGGTAACTTATGTAATCATGATTTTGATATTTTCATTTTCTTTTTATATTTTAAAAAGAATACATTATAAATTGAATTAACTTAAGAAAAGAATCAATTTATTGTTTTAATATTTTGTAATTTTAATAATTTTTAATCATTTTTAATTCGATTTTCTATCATTTTTATATTTATATTGGCGATATCTAATATTTATAAATATCTACATAATGCATAATAAATATTTTATTTTGTGTTATACAAAAACTAAACAGATAATAAAGGAAAAAGCGAGCAAACCGTTTTACATTTATTTGAGAAGTACGAGAACGGTGCTCTTTTTACTCTTCCAGTCGATTTTTGATCGAATTACTTTTTCGATGAAATTTATTAATTTTAATCAATTGTGTTTCACATTTTTTCTAAGTTAGTTCTAATTTTTTTTTACTATAACAATTAGTAATATTATTAATAATACAATAAATACGAAAGATGTAATCACATTGGAATACAAAGTGTCTTCAAATCATAAATTCACCTTTTTGCTTGTTTCAATCTTGTTTTTAAACCCAGCTCGATAATGAGAACACAAACCTCAGCTATAAGCAATTCTTATCCATGCCGCCAAACCAATGACTAGTTGAGTTTGTAACCACTCAGATTTCAGTAAAGGCACGCACCGAAGGAATCGAGAGTCGAAAGACTCGAAGATTGAAGTGTTGAATTCCATTATACACCAGAGCAAAGTAGCTAAGACAGCAACCACTGCACGGTTATCACGAAGTTAGTTCGTCAATCGCCCGCCGTTGTTGGTCGCAAAAACTGCATTTGGTGAGCAACAACTCAGCTATAAACAATACAAAACAAGGAAATAAATTAATAAATAAAAATACTCCCTCTACATTTTTCAACTTTATTTAATCTTCGAATTAATTAAGTTTCTCGGTTAAATAATTAAGTTGTTTTGCTTTAATAAAATTTATAAAAATACTTTTAACTGAACAAGGAATTCAATTGACTGATTAATTGACGCGATCGCATTGCTTATCATCGTCTCTGGTATCAAGTGAATAACTACGCAGTGACTTATATTTTATTGCTTATTGTTTGTGTTGTTGTAGAAGATGGTGCTGATGCTGTTGTTGTTGTTGTTGTTGCGTTTGTTATACGCGACTGTAAAAGTCGGTGTTCAGAAAACAATTCGATTTTTTTTCGCTTATTCATAGTAATTCTTTCATTGATAGCGAACTTAGGAAATGACTAATTTTCCTTCGTTTCAATATTTATTTTTTATTGTTGATTGTTTTTTGTCATGATTTTTTATTTATCTATTATTATTTATTGTTTTTTTAAATGATTTATTATATATTTTTATTTGTAGATCATTCATTCAAGAAGATCAAAACTACGAACCAAATCAATGTCTTAATTTCGAGTCCTGTAAAACGTTTCATTGCGTTTCCTTTTTTAAATTAACAACAATAACAGTATGAAGCACAACAACAACATAAAATCGCATGCGTGACATTTTTAAAATAATTTCAATTCGTTCGTGGCGAATACAAATTGTGAAAAGCAACAACAACAACTACAACAACAACAACAACAACACTGGTTACAAAATGATTGACTCCTTTAAGATCATCACGTAGTCGTCTCTGGCGGTTGAATCAGAACGTGTGTGGGTTTTTTCCTCTGACTCTCTCGCTCTCTCTTTGGCCGCCCACTGTGTGTGTGTGTGTGTGTGTGTTCACGTGTGTGGTGAAAAATACAAAAAAAAGGACGAACGTGGAAAACATACAATGAAAAAAAGCGAGCAGCAAAACTGACGAAAAGGAATTCGCAACATGTTGCGCCAATAAAATGCAATGAAACGTGCGAAGCGGAGGGTCACAAGTATTATACAACAACAACAACAACAACTACAGCGACAATTACAACAATTACAACAACAACAACAACAACAAACAGCAGAACAAATAAGAAACAACAAAAACAAATAACAATAAAGGCAGCCGAATCTGCACCGGGAGGGAGGGGAGGGGGGAAAGTTACAACAACTGCGACTGTGAAAAAAATAAACCGAAAATAGACACAAAAATAAATCAATTTTATCTGAATGAATCTTTAATACAGTGAAATAAAAGTTTCCATAAAAATTGAAACCAGTTCAGAGTACATCTTAATTTTGCTTCTTCTTCTTCTTATCTTTCTTATTCCACTTATTCCTCTTTTTCTTCTTCTACTTATGCGTTTTTTCATATTAATTGCATTTCTTTTATTTTCATATTTCATCGCCTTTTTTATGTGTTTCCTTTCTTTATTTTATTCGAGTTATTTTTATTTTTGATTCTTACTTTTCATTTCTTTAGTTTTCTTGTATTTTTTCTTTTATATCGATCTAATATGTTATGTTCACTTATTCTCCTTCTTCTTCTTCATCTTCATCTTCATCAACATCTTCTTTTGCTTCATGCTAAAATACTTGTACTCAATTTACAGGTTTAATTTAAACAAAAATGCATATATTTTTGCTTTAAGCCTCGTTTATATTACATTTAAGTTGCCTTTAAGTGTCCGTCAATGCACATTTAATTATCCTTTAAGTGTCCTTCAGTGTCCTTCAGTATCTTGAAGCGTCTTTCAAGTTTCTCTTAATTGATCTTGAAAGGGTTTTTAGGATCCTGTAATTATTAAGTGAACCTCAAATAAATGTATTTTGAGCACAATTACTCTATTAATATTTTATTAATTTTCCATTCACAATCGATACACATTCGATTCATTTCCCATTCAAACTCGATTAATTTTTCAACTCACTCACAATCGATTCATTTTTGATTCATATTCGATTCTGTTTCTATTCACATTATGTATATTCATTTTCGAATTCACATTCGATTCCATTGCTATTTGATTGTTTTTCTCTTTCCGAGAAAGAGTACGATCGACAAGGATTAATAATAATGTAATAATAATAATAATCATATAATGACAAAAATATTATTGTTCCATATCATGCTTCAAACTTCTTCTTCGATGTTTTGAGACATTTTGTGTTGTTTTCGGTATCAATTCATCGATTAAAGAGAAGTCGAAATTTTTTATTTGAAGCTAAAGCTTACATGTATTGAGTGAAGTAAGGAGTAAAGTAAGAAGTGTAGTGAAATATTTTATTTTAGGGTAAAGTTTTTAAACATAAATTAATAAGGTTTTTCCTCTTCAGTAATTATTTCCGTCTAATTTCAGTATCTCAATATTTCAATAATTATTTAAATTTCATTAGCGATTTAAGGATTAAGAGTTTAAAATAATTTAAAAGCTAAACGAATGATTGACACCATTAATTTAAATGTTTGAACAATTAATTTATAGTTATTTATGTTTAATCATTTATTATTATAGCAGAAAAGAATTGTGCAAAAACTTATACGCATGAGAAGAATAAATTCCGTGTTTAGAGGTGAAATATTAACAACAACAACAACAACAACAACGACAACAACGACAACAACAACAACGACACTATAATCATGCACTCAGCCACTGACAACAACTTAAAACTTACTTTCGCAAAAAAATGCTGGCAAAGAAGACGATCGACACAACAACAAGAACAACAACAACAACAATAATACTGGGGATGCATTAAGTGCAACTCCACCAACAGCAAGAAGAATAAGCACAACAACAACAACGCCAACACTTGAAGAATGGTAAGAAGAACAAGAACTTCAAGAGTAGCACCGAAAAGAAACAACAAAATGAAGTTAAAAAGGGAAACAATTTAAGAGTAAAGAAAAGCAAAAGCAACAACAGCAACAACAACAACAACACAATAAAAAATTCGCTGAAGTCACCTAGATTATCAAGAAACTGGATGAACGAGTTTCCGAGGCCTAAATTTAGCAACAGCAACAGCAACAACAACAGCAACAGCAACAGCAACAGCAACAGCAACAACAACAGCAACAACAACAACAAGAACACCACCAGCAACAGCAAACATTTTTGTGGAATAAAAGAGCTTCTTTGCTTTTATTTGGTGGCTCGGTTCTTCTTTGAAATGTTTTATTTTAGTTGATTTCTTGTGGGTTTGTTTAAATTTTTTTTGTTATTCTTGAGGGGGGAAGAAGCGATGGAGGGTGGGTGAAGGTGGCCATTCACTTCATTCGTCTCGCTCTCTTCTCAGTGTTGATCAAAGTCGAACTTTGCACTGCTGCCAGATCAGCAGAAAGGAGATAACAAAACCATATGAACAAAAAACAACCATTATTCCTTAAACCATAATAATGCTGTTTATTCAATTAAATTCATTAACCAAAATATTCTTAAGAAATTAAACAAAACGTGGAAATATTTAATATATTTAAACACGTTTATTAAAACTTTAGTATAATATTTTGTTTAATTGAATATTTAGTGTGTTTATGTGTCCTTTTTTCTTTTTTAATTTCAGTATTTTTCTAATTTAGCTTCTGGTGTTTCGTGTTGTTATCAGACATGCTTTTCTTAATTATTTATTATTATCTAATCTTGAAGTTTTCTGGTTTGTGTTCTTCGCTCAGGAATTCAGTCTCTTTTGAGTGCTTCTCTCCAACATTACATACTCTGCTTCTAACTCTCTCTCTCTCTCTCTTTCTCCGCACTCTCTCCATCAGCTTCTCAAGTTCGAGTTCTGTTTTATATAAATCTGTGTACTTCTCTCATCGTTTGCTTCACTCACTCAGTCTCTCAATATTTTTACCTGTTTTGCTTTCAATTTCTATCTGCTCTCTTCTCCGGCCACCCACACTGAGAAATGAGCAACAGGTATTCAAAACACCTCAACCACTCACAGCTCAACTCTCTCACTTCTCATCAATAATTAAACAGGGGCGCAGTTTGAAGAATGTCGTGCAGGGCCCGCACCTTCTTTTTTGAATTTTGAATTTGGGGCGCTTTTCCAAAACTTCGCAGACTGATTTTGAACTTTATGCAGCTGTTGCATTCAAAGATTTCTCTCTTAAAAAGAGAAACGTATTTAGAACTGTCTATAATGGAATATATTGTATATACGACTATTATTGATATGATGTAGTTATTGAATCTCTCGTCGGTCTCTCCAAAGGTCATGGTGCTTGTTCTTGGGATTCTGATTGTTTCTGGAATGAGTGAAAAGAATCCTTCTTTTAACGTATTCTTATTTGCCAAAAGCGCGCCCACGTTTTCCAGGTATGTACCTTGTTCAATGCTCTGTCATAGCGATCCTGCCCTACTGATCGCCAAGAGAGCTGGCTGTCTCTCTCGCAACAGCAACGATCGGTTTTATTTTTGAATAAAAGCCAATTCGTTGCCATTGTTGCCACCAGTTTTTTGCCTCAATCAGCGTCGTTCGCATTCGTCGCGATCTGTTCGACGCATTCGCAGGTTTTTTCACTGTCCGCCGTCCAGCGTTCAAGAAATTCATTGTCGTGATTGTTTGTGTGTTTTTATTTATTTGTTTGCTTCACTAATTTGATTAAAGAATCTTGTCATTTAAGAAAAGTCAAATTTTACGAGCATTCTTTTTATTGCTCGCTGATCTTCAGAGAAAAAACGGTTATCAAAAGATTGTGAGTTCAAGACATTTCTTTTCTTTGGTTTGTTTGCTTCTTAGTTGTTAGTTTTGCTTGGCAGTTAAAAAAGATTTTTTTTAGAACAGAAAAAAACTATAAACATGATCCATGTTGATGATAAAATATTTTTAATCACAAAAATGTATCTACGAGTATTTAAAGCACTTTCTTGGACACTGGATACAAAATAACAATACAAAAAATGTATTTTGAGATCTCATCTAATCCTTTAATAAAAACATGAGTGCATTTTAATACAGAATTTGATCGCGCTGAACGTGGTATTAAAATTTAATAGTTTCGAGTGTTTCATAGAGAGGAATTCGGGAAGAAGAAGCATCATTATTCGAATCTTGTAAAGTGGATATGTTTGTGTATTCGGATTATTCGGAACATTTTTGAATGGAAAATTATTGGAATAAATCGGTGCATTTTCCTCCATTCGAAACGACTGCGATATCTGAACAAAGACGGGCTAATTTTGCTTTATGATTGTTCAAAATGTTCTTATATTTCTGTAATATAATCTACGATATGTGTCATTTATATCGTAAATATATCGCGAATAGTGTAATAGATCTACATGTGTATCTACTTCTGTATCTACGTACATATATCTGCATATATTTTTTCCACATTTTGATACATTTTTATGCTCAAAAGATGTTGGATTCATTTAGTTACAATCGTAATGCTGACGATCGATTTGAATCTGAATCATTATCGGTATAAAAAAACGTGTCGAAATAAAATCTCTCTCAGATAATGGATCATAATCGTGCATGTGGCCCATTATATTGTATTACATCAACACAACACAGCGACCTGTAGTCGAACCAAAGAACTTGTACGAGTATCTCCACAAACTTCGTTCTCAGATCGTTATTTTGTGGCTAACTAAAGTTGGCCAATAATAAGAGTAGAAGGAGTACCCGGGAAAATGATTACAAGCTCATGTATTGTAGATACAGATCCATACGGACGTGTGGATAGAACCATGTGTAGATGTGTAGAAACCACACGAATAAATTATTGAATGAATTGTATTTTATTACCGTTTCTAACCGCAATACAACCGATTTGGTTAGCAACAAAAATAAAAGTAAGGACAGAGCAAAGCAATTACAACGCGGGAACTCATTGCAATCAGTTGTAAAAAAACGGAATTTTAAACCTAAAAAACAGTAACAATTAACAGCACAAAAGGAAATCAGATATAAAAATTCAACAAAAACGATAATAATTAAAAGTTTACAAAAACCCGGTCTGCTTTTTTGCGAAAAATACCTCTTTTATTCCGATCTTTATCGTGATTTTTAAGTTTTAAATCTTTGATGATCTCTCTAGAAAAGATGTTAAAAAGACTTTAGAGTAAAAAATACACATGCAAAAGAAGCCCCATCTCCAGTTACTGGTTACTCATGTCTTAATGATTATTAATTAACCAACAACCATGCAAAAAATGCCGATGATCATGATTACGGGCATCATGAAAAATCTTTGCAAATCTTTCTCAACGTTGTTTCAAGCAGATTCGAATGCCTGATGACAGAAACTAAATCATCATTAGTATTTTAGCAACGTTTAACTCATTAGTATCTGAAAGTTAGACGAGGTGATCCTCGTGGTTCCGTTCAGCTTCCTTCCAGAGACAAATGAATCGAATCGAATTGTCGAATAATCGAACAGCTTTTTGTGTCTTTTCCAACAAGTTCGATGAGTAGCTAGCTAATGATGTTTTTGCTTTATATTTTGTGGTTGTAGTTGTTGTTGCTGTTTTTATTGTTAATTAATAGTGAAGATTATACTAAGTCTACTCATGGTTGACCTACATTCAAGTACAACCTTCTTTTTGCAACAATTTTAATGGCCATTTAAAAAATGTTAAAATTAAAACCGTCTTTCCATAAATGATTATGTGTTATAATTTTTTTTTGAACTATTTTTGGTTTAAGTTACAAAAATGTGAAATATTTTCATTATTCTAAAACATAAAATTGTTGAATTTTATAAATGAATTAAATTAATAATTTTGTCCATAATAATGCACATTTTTGTATACCCTAGAATAGGTTTTCATTAAATAGTGAAATTGCTAAATATTTTCAATTAAAAGGGGGAAATACCTTAACTAAATATTTTATTTAATGTTTGGCATTCTCTCAAGAATTTGATGAGTTTCATAATTTTTCATTCGAATCTAGTGGATGCCTCGACGATGGCCTTGATTGAGTAGAGAGGCCGCTCTTGTCACAAGGTTATTCAGTCTGAAGTACCACAGAGTAAACGGTGCCCTAAGCAAGCAAAAGCGAGAACCGAAGTAAAAGCATAACAGCAACAAAGTTTTCGTAGTATTTTCCTCAAAAGAATATTTCACTCAGATAATCAATATTATGGTTGATAGAACTTGAATGTGGTCATTGAAATACTTAAATATAGAAACATATTAGCATATATTATATTATGCTATGTTATGTAGAATTAATTTATAAATCAGTGAAGAAAAGTTTGCTTGACGGAATGGATTCACTGTTCAATCAATTCAACTAAAAGAATCTGTAGTAATTCAACGACTGTCTTTCGTTCTTTCTTTTTCTGCGTGACACTCTTCCTCTCCTTCTCTCTCTCTCTCTCTCTCTTTCTCTGTCTCTTTCTCTGTGTCTCTCACCCTCTGAGGCCTGAATTGAGTCCACTTTACTTTATTATTATTAAAATAAAGAACATTTTTATCAGTGTCACTTAAATAAAACTGAGGATCACTTAAAGATAGCTTTTTATTATTTACATTTTATTGAACTTCAGATTGATTTTAATGGAGAAACAATAGCTTTCATTGTGTTTTCATTCCGAATAAAATGTGATCCAGTCTTGATGCCATTTAAGTTAAAAATCACGATGCACGCTTTTAACTTCTAATATTCAATATACTGTATTGAATTGTATATAGACTATTTGTAATTATGAATTTATATTAGACACAAATATATTCAAATAATAAATAAATCAGCTACATAAATCGTGATCATGTTTTACAAAATAAAGGAAACAAACCATCATCATGATCACGATAGTCGTCATCATTCGATGCCACTTTATGAAGATAATTTTTTAGTGGTTTGTATCGAGAGGTTCATTTTTCGTGTTCCTTTTCTTCAGGTTTTTGCTCTAGATGTTTTTATGAGTAGTATTTGGGTCAAAGAGAGTCGGAAAGAGGGGGAGGCAGACAGGGGGAGACAGAGATTGAAAGAGTGGGTGTGAAAGAGAGACACAGAGAGAGAATTCTAAGTAATGACAGGAATTGCATGAAGTGCAAGATCAGTAACGAAAAACAAGTAAAAGCATAAAAACAACAACACCAACAAAAACAAAGCCAAATGTTTTAAGGACGGAGCTTTAAAAAAATTCGGTAACAAAGGAAGGGGGTGAAAAATGATGGAATGAAAAGACTTCGAAGTCAGGCAGACAAGCGAAGAAAACGAAAGCGAATGAAATGGATGGAAAAATGGACGATTGGAGAGATAGGATTGGAGAGATAGATGGACAGATGGATGGAAGGAACGAAGGATGGAGTGATGGTGGGATGGATGGATAAATAGATGGGTGGATGGATGAATGAGGAGCGATTGTTGAACGTAGAACAGAACAGAGTAGATGTTGATTTGGATCGTGTAGCTTTTGAACTAGAAACGAGACAGAGACGAACAGAATCACTTTACCCATACATACATATGTACACACATAAACACACAAACACACACACTCACTCACTCATACTCACACTCACTCAAACTCACACTCATAGAATGTTATTTGAAAAGCTACGTGTTGAACAGAAACCACGACAACAACAACGACGACGACGGCGACGATGAACGTGAAGTGAACGAATATTTTCACGATAATTTTCATGAATTTTCTTTAGTTGAGAGAAAATCGTCGCTTAGTTCACGTCACTTCGAACAGAAAAGTCGAACAGAAATCCATTCGATACTATTGGAAAATCAACCCAAAAAAAGACACTTCTTTTGTGTTGAAATCGAAACGAGTTGAGAAAAACAGAGAAAACGAAAGAAAGAACGAAAGAACGAAACGTAGAAATAAAAGTGTGTGGGAATTCAAAAAAATATACCGTTATTTAGCGCTTTAAACGTTAGAATATACTCGAGATACAGACAACCTTCTAAACCCTTTGAACTGCAAAATTAGCATGCAATTTTTCTTTTCTGTTGCTTACTTAAATTGAAAATAATAGAAAACTACATTTTTTAATTAAAAATTTATTTGCAATTTTTTCATGGTTTTTCCTTTCTTTCTTTCTTTGTAGAAAGTAAGATAAACAAACTTGTGACTGTGTTTGTGAATATTTGTGAAGTTGGAGTTGAAGTTGAGTTGAAATTCAAACTCAATCGATTCGAGAAGGAGCAAAAAGTTTCGAGCTGAAAGCGAATTCGTGGATTTGGATGGTTTTTTGAGATTGTGTGGGAAGAAATTTGAAAAGTTTTGTGCTCCGAAGAAAATCACTGGATATCTTCAAGTATCTGAGAGTAAAGTGCGATAGATACCACTAAAAGAAGATAGACGAGCAGCAGCAACATCTTCAAAATCCGTAACGAACGAAAAAAGTATCTGAAACTTTTCAAGGTGAGTTTATTTTTAGCGGATACGATTTTAGCTGTGCGCAGATTTTGTTCCGAATTTTCACAGGTTTTTTTTTGTTTTTTGCGCGTTTTTATAGTGTTTCTTTTTCAAATGGTTTTTGAGCTAACATTTTTATAGAGAAGAATGTGTTGGATGCGCGTGTGTGTGTGTGTGAGACTGTGTTTGTATGCATGCATCTGTATAAGACACATATACGTGTCTATGTGTCTGTGTATCGTAGTGTGTGCGTGTGTGCGTGTGTGTGTCGAGTGCTAAATGGGTGACAAATTACGAAAGTCGTACGTTGTTGTTGTTCTCCTTCTGCCGATCTGCAGCCAAAGCGAATCCGTGCGTTGCGAATTCTTGCACACCAAAAAATATCTATAAAGAAATATTTTCTTTCATAATAAAAATAAACGCATCATTTTGGCCAATTTTTAAGGTCGTTCAACATTTAAGAGAAGCAGTGAGAGAGAGAGAGAGAGAGAGAGAGAAGGAGCACAGTATTGTTTGTGGATATGTTTTACAATACATATTATAATTATATGTACATAATTTTCTTTAAGAAAGAGCCGCTTTTTGTTTAGCCTCACCTCTCTCTCTCTCTCTCTCTTTCTCTCTCCCTCTCCATCTCCCTCTAATTGCTTTCACCCATCACTCCGTCCATCTGCTTGTTCTATTTTAAGCTGAACGAATTCTCAACTGAAAAACCAAATCAAAAACAATGAAAAAAAGAGGCGAATTGTTTTCGGTAGTTTTTCAATGTTGTTGTTGTTATTGTTATTGTTGTTGTTGTATTAGAATCTACAACATGATGTAATGATGTACGTGTTTATAAATTGAAGATTTATAACAACAGCCACGAGTGAAGAATAGCAAAAAATACGGATGAAAGGAACACAGCGAGAAGAGAGATTTTCTTAAAGATTTCTGCAGCTATACTGAAACTATTTCAAAAACAAGAACAAGAACAGTAATAAGAAGAACAGAAACTATGAATAAAACACTTTGTCTGATATCTGAATTCAACTACTCGATACACACACTCGGACACACAGACACACACACGTACGAATGTGTGTGTGATTGTAGACAATACACGGAACACAGATACAACCATAGAAAAGCCACGTAAAAGCAGCAACAAGTATTTAGATCGTGAAAAGTGTCCACATTTCGATGCTTTTCAAAATAAATCCGCGAAAATCGGGGTATCGTTTTTCTTCTTGCTCCACGCTGCTGAATTCTTCGCTGAATTCGGCTTTTTTTGTCCTCTTATTTTTGTAGATTTTTAGATGCAAAATAAAATAAGAAAAATCAGAGAGAGGCTGCAAAATCATCGACTAATACACAGAAAAACAAATTAAAACACAAGAAAAACTTAATGAAAATGTAATAAAAACGGTAAAAAATTCATCGGAAAAAAATACATATAGCAAAAATTTAAAAAAGAAATTGACAACAACGATCTTAAAAAAAGCCACAAAAATCGAAAACTAAAAGAAAGAAAAACGAATCTCGATAAATTTAAATAAAACACAAGAACTTTGTTCTTGGAGGAGGGAGAAAGGGGGCGGGGGAGAATGTCAACCGCTGAAACTTGAGGATTCATCGACGATTTGTTTTTATTAATTAACGTTTCTTTCCTCGTCATTCGTTGGATGTTAAGTCTTCTCTCTCACTCTGTACATACTCCTCATTCTGTCTCTCTCTCTCTCGCGCTCTCTCTTTTCTTCTCCTCCTTCTCTTCTTGTTGTGCTTTTTGTATAGTAAATACGTATACGATATAATAATATATATCATAATATAATATATACATTTCTAAAACTTTTTCTGAATTTTGTTGTTGGTCGAATTTTTTATTTACTAAAATTTTCATTCGCCGCTGCTTGAAATTTTGCGAGTTCGAACTTTTGAGTAGGTTGATGAATGATTTTAATAGATTTCAAGTTTTCTGTTTCGTGGAAAGCTTTTCAACGTCTGTGTTTCGTTTTCTTTTTCTACTCTTAGACTGTCATCGCCTTGTTGTTCTTTTAGTTGTTGTTGCTGTTGTTGGTTTTATTGTAGTTTCTTTCATTTGATATTCTTTTAAGAACATTTTCTAAAAGTGTTTAAAAATGTGTGTGGTTATTTCTTTCTTTCTTCTTCTTCTTTTCGAGGTTAATGCGTGGTTGTTAGATTTTTCCACCTCTTCAAATTTTAGATACTTCTTAAATTAATATCTTTTGTTCAAGAAATGTTGTTGTTGGTCTTTTTCAACAATTCAACTCTTAGCAATTCCTAAAAATGAAATCTATTTATTCTTCTTGTACTCTTTAAGCGTTCCAATTGGTTTTTGAATCCGATTTCATCCAATTATAATATATTATAAGGTGAGCCATCGGCTGGTTTCTTTTAAAAATTGCTACAAATTGAAAAATGTTGCAAAAATAATAAAAAAAACCATGCGACACTAACCCACTAGTTCCGTATTTCTACTCAAATTTCATATACTTTGACAGCTTTTGGAAGGTGGTTTTTATCAGCAAGTTTAAAAAGAAACCAGCCGATGGCTCACCTAATGTGATCTATAAACATTAAATTGGATTAAATTGTGGATGAAATTTTACACACAAAAGTCACTGCGACTTAAATCTGATTTGATCAACTCTACTGCAAACTGAACTTTTGACCTTTTCTTCACTCTTGCGTTGAGTATTCTTTGGAACGCGTTAATAAGCAAAAAAATCATGTGATGAGTCTGAGAATCGTGAAGAATCAAGAAGAATTCTCCACAAACGCAAGAAACAGAAGACCCTCCTTCGTCCTCCGCCCATCTACCCTCCCTCCCTCCCTCCCTTCCTCCCCTCCTTGCTAAATGATACAAGTTAATCACATTAATTATGCCAGACAAAAGAATGCATTCAGCTTGTTGTTGTTGTTGCTGTTGTTGCTGTTCGTGCTCTATTTTTGCGGTGCATAATTTTTCACTTAGCATCGCCATCAGAAAACAAGCATTTCTATAAAATCATTTAAATCTCAGAATCAGAAGGAAAGAAAAGAAAAAGAAGAAGAGAAAAAGAAGAAGAAGAAGAGGAAGACAAGAAAACAAATAAATGTGTTGCAATTTTCAGAGCATATAAATTAATTAGCGTTTTTTTTTTCAACAACAACAACAACAACAACACCAACTATAATGGAACGAAAAATGACAACAGCAAGCACAACAACAATAAGAACGGCAATTATAACAACAACAACAACAACAGGAATATTAATAAATGCAATGAAACACGCAAGTTTAACTGCACGAACGAAATCGCCGAACGTTTTAAACGAAGCGTCGCAGTCGACCAGCGATAAGACGAAGAAAGAAGGGAAGAAACAGGCAAAAACAAAAAACCCCCCAAAGAAACCTTAATAAAATGCAAAGTGAAGGAAAACGAGAAAAATTAAAGCATCAAAATGACCTCAAGCAATGAAAAAATTTATTCAAAGACACAAAAAATCGACTTTTAATGAGCGCATCATCAGCAACGACGACGTCACTCAGTGGAACCAATTCTATCTGAGCAGGCGGACTGACAGACAGACGGACCAGCGAAAAAGCGAACCTGCTCAGTCAGTCAACCAACCATCCATTCATCCAACCATCCATCCATCCATCCATACGTAGCAGTGTATTCTGAGCGTGTCGTGTCGTGTCGTGTCAGAGTGTCTGTTAGTCATTCAGTAAGTCTTTGGCGCTGTTCAGAGCTGCAAAACAGTCTTAAAGCCCCCCTCCCCCCCCATCAACCCCCCATCAGTGCTTAAGTACTGACAAACGGAGGACGCAGCGTAGAATTTTTTGTTCTGTTGCTTTTCTGTATTGATTTTTTTATTCATTGATATGTTTTTTGTTGTTGTTCTTCTTGCTGTTGTTGTTGTTATGGTTTTCAACTGCATTTAAATGCACGCATTCGCCATCACTATCATCATACGTCAACTTAAGCATGCAAAATGTTTATAAAAGCATCGCCCCGCCCCGCACCGCCCTCTCATGCTGTCCGTATCCATCCACACTAAACGGCCCAAAGAGTGATGTTATTTCTTAAGGATACGACGATGACGACGTCACGATGTCGTTTCGTTTTGTGGCATCCGACAAACTGCGATAAATGCAAATTATTATTTAAAAGTCTCTCAGCACTGAGACAGACAGGAGTGTCTGTCCATGTTGTACGTCTGTCTGTCCTTCCATCCTTCTGTGTGTCTATTCTTTCGGTGTGCTTATGATTTTAATCACTTCTGTTGTATATACAAACATTCTAGAGACATGTAAATCATCTGCTTGTTTGGTTGTCATTCGGTCACGTGTGATTACTTCAAAAGTTGGTGAAGATTAAGTAAGTAAAGCTTTGCCCAATCTAAGTAATGTAGTGAATACAGTCACCTTCACTTCTCTGCTTAATACTCTTGGTTTGGTACTAAAGTTAGTGATCAATTTAGTACTCGTTTCAATACTGATTTCAATGCCAAGTTTAGAAGAACTCAATTTAATACTGAGTTTAAATGTGCATCAGTACTTCATTTAGTATTTTAGTTTAGACTCAATTAGAAACTATATTCAATACTCATTCCATAAGTTAGTTCTTCTTCAGTAGTATGTTTAGTATTGAGTTTAGTACACAGTTTAGTATTCAGTATTCAATACCCAATCACTCAGTTCAATTCTTAGTTTAGTACTCGGCTCAGTTCTCTTTCAGCTTTTCTCAATTCTTATCAATTCTCCTTCAATTCTATTCTCAGTTGAATATACATATATTCAGTTCTCAGTTCCTTTCGTTGGAATGAATCTACATTATTGGCTCTTTATTCCTTTCCTTATTCGTGGATCCTTTGACTATTTTTGATTCTAGTCATTCGATTAACTACAAATTCGGATACGAATTTCTTCACTCGTCTCAACTTCCGTAGCTCAAGTAAAACCTCAAATTGAACATCTAATTCTCATTACGTTTAGAACTTCTCGAGGTCGATTCATTCAGTAAATGATTGGAGCTTCTTACTGATTACGAATGGTTTGTTTTTCCTCTTATATATTTTATATATTTTATAATATTTGTTTATACAGTATACCCTGATATCTGAAACAAATTCCATAGGAAATACTCGTATATAACGCATAATCATTGTAGTATATTTTTAATGTGAACTCGTTTATAAGGAATCGAGAATAAGTTGTGCATCGAGAGCTTCACGCTTCAAAAAACACGTTCAGCGAACGTCGAATTCTGCATCGAAGTAAACGGAAATCCGCTTGAGTTAAGATAATTATTATTATTTTGAACTCAGAGTTTTACGAGTACATTAAAACTGTTGAAGAATATAATAACTAAAAATAAATTAGAAGAAAGTAGTAATTAAATTCTTAAATAAAATGGATAAGTATATAAAATCAATTAGAAATTTAATTGTAATGATTTCCGCCTTTTCTTTCCATTATTTTAAAGATCTGTTTAAATATATCTTAAATTATCTTAGAATTATAAAAATTCATTCCATATAAATTAATATATCGTTGTATCTTATTACATATCAATTATATATTATAGAATATTTCATATAAATTGAGTTTATTGCGCTTTATATTGAACAGACGAGCTTCGATCGATTAAGACTTTAAGATTACTCATTCTTGTGTAGAAGTAAGTATATTGTGTCTATATGTTGTATTCGATCGATATCTCGCACCAATCTCATGAATTTATACACAGTTTTTGTTTTATTAATATAATAATAAATAAATATATAATAGTATAATAAAATAATATACTATATGCACATATACAATACATCTATGTACATACATATATTGTTGGATTCAATTATGGTATGTTCTTTTATTCTTTCTTTTCTTATCAAAATATTTGTATTTGTTAATCAGAATAATAATAATATAATATAACAGAATAATAATAACGATGATAATAATAATAATAACAATGATAATAACAATAGTAATAATAGAAATCATAATATTATTAGGAAGTAAGAAATAACTTATTAAAGAGAAATGAAAGAAAAACAGTCAAAAGATGACCTGAAGAATTTGTTGAAGATTCGTCAGATTTGGGACGCTTTCTGTCTGTCAAAAAGCAATATCTGTCAGTCCGGCGTTCGGATGACGGTGGGTTATCAACTACAATGATTTCCATTGATTGACGGATAGATTGATTGATACGTCGTAGCTGACCAACGGTTCTTCACGTCGCTGGATTGATTGATATGCGGCGTGAAGAAGTTTAACGACGTCTCCATGCTCCTCCATCACCCAGCGAAGTGGAATATCAGTCGACGCAGAGACTCGAAGATTCGACGCAGATACGAAAGTAAAAACGACTATCGTTAAGTTGAAAGTTTATTTTCGTGTTTGTTTGTCTTTTTTTGTATTATTCAACAGTTTTTGTTATTTGTTTTTCGTTTTTGGTATTTATTTTTGTGCTTTTTTCTAGTTGAAGCATTAAAGTGAAATCTTTTCATTGGATTTGTTTATAAATCGTTTAAAATTTATGCTGGTCAGCTGTTAAGTAGAAAAGATAAACTCCACTTTTGGAACTCTTCGTACTTCATTTTTTTACTATTTTTTTTTTACATTCGTTTTTTTTATGTTTTATTTTCTTTTATGATTTATTGTTGTTTTTATGATGATGTCGAATTTACAATGTTTGTTGCATAAGATTTGAGGAAATATATTCAAATATTTTTTTAGTTTTTACGTTTATTTATTTTTTACAAATTTGTTTGCTAAGAAATTCCGTTAAGTTGGATTTGGCATCCGTTATTCGATGTTCGGTAGATGTTTGGTAATAAAAACTCTTAATTGCATTTTAATATGAGAAAGAAAACAGAGAGAGCGAGAGAGTAACAGTGAGAGGAAGAGAGTGAGATCATCAACTACGAGAAAGTTCACAGAAGAGTCAACATCACCTCATAATCATCATAAGCATCATCATGTTTATCGTCAGTATCACCACCTTCATCGCAATAACCATTATAATCATCATCATTCATTAATCAAACAATGAATCAATTAAAGAAAATTACTATAACAATGTTTTCATCAATTATATTATGCATCAATATATTAATTTATCTATTATTCGAAAATAACGCGACTCGGAGGCTGTTCAAATAAACTGAACCAAACATTTTGGAATCCCGACTTCCGGTGGATTTCGGTGAACAAATTTATTATTTTTCCGACTTAAAAAAAAGAAAAAAAACCCCCCCAAAAAAGACCCAATATAATCCAAAGCAACGCATTTAAAAATCTCTCCTCGTTAAAAATCTTCGAGAAAACATTTTAATTGAGATAAATAAAAAAACCAACATCGGAGGAAACTAAAAATCACCCATACCAAACCGTGTACCGTGTGGTGTTGGGAGGGGGGGGGAGTGGTGAGGTGTTGGGGTTAAAGGAAAAACAACAAAGACAAAAACACGTTCGTACGAGTTGCTCTCAATTTTGTGACTGAATTTATTTCGAAATCCCCTCCCCCTTCACCCATCCCTTCCCCTCACTAAGTCACACCCCCTTCTTCCGCCTTCTAACGGTGGCTAATCTTTTTACGTACTCTAATTAATTTGGACTTCGCTGTTCGCTGTTCGCTGTTGACGTTGCTGCTGCTGTCAGCGTTTCGATCTCAATGTTTCATTTCGAGACTGTGATCTATTAATTTTTTAATAGCTTTATTTGTAGCCGCAAAACGTGGAAGAAAAAGACAAAAATAAGAGAAAAAGAAAAATATAAAAGAGGAAGATGAGAGAAGAGAGGGGGAGACAGAGACGAAGACCGAATCGCTGAGTATCAGAAACGTTGTGTTTCTTTAAACTGCTTCATAGATCAACTTTTTTGAACATTTTCCCGGCATTGTATATTTGTTGTTGTTGTTGCTGATTCGCTGTCCTCGTTGTCCTCTTCTTCTTCTTGCTTTCGTCGTTGTTGTTGTTGTTGTTGTTGTTGTTGTTGTTGCTGATCGCAGTCTGTTCGCATATCGTGTCTCTAGCATGTGGCATCATTAAACATTAGCGAACGATTTAAAATTAATGCAATGGTTTATGTTTGTCTCTGATTTTTATTTCAATAATTTTACTGCGTCTCCCCCTCGTCCCCCCTACTTGTCCAGCTTTCCTCCCACTGCATTAGAACGTGCAGTGGTTCTTCTTTTCTTCTTTTCTTCGTTCTTCTCGTCTTCTTTTCACTGCGAGTCGTCGCTTTCATTCGACCTCATTTCGTAAAATTCAAATGATTTTGCTTGAATGAGGGCGATAATTGTCGATGCATGTCCGTCGGTGGAGAGGGGAGGGCGATGAGGGGGATGCATGGATGACAGAGGTGGCGCTCTATCGAGTTGAGGGTCACGAAAGAGGCGCCAAGATGGCGACACCGCATGAAACAACAAACAAACAGATTTGCGAATTTTTTGTTTTTTAGTTTTTTTCATTACCGTTATTATATTATTATGTGTTATAAGATTATATAAAGTGCGCTCATCATCATCATCACTCACTCTCGATGCTGGTGATAAGCGCCTTGAGAGAGGTGAAAAAACCCCGTGTGGGTGATGAAGTGGTGAGGAGGGTTGATGAGGGGTCTGCTCCTCCTTCTCTTGTTTGCTTGCTTCTTCACAGAGGCGTTTAATTTATGTTAAACGCGCCCACATTTGATTAGCATTAATAAATGGTGCTGCCTGCCTAGCAACGTCCCCCCTCAGCACCACCAACTTCCACATCCCCCCCCCCCCCCATCCACTTTGTTGGACTTTATCCCATATTATCCAGCTGTCAAGTGAATATTTTCAACGAGTCAGTTTGACTTCGCTTCGCAAACACTTTTTCAACTCTTCAACGTTTTTCATTCCTCGGTTTTTCGTTGATGTTTCTTCGCAGTTGCTTTTATTGAGATACAAATTGGCATCATTTAATTATGCCACCGAAATTTCTGATTTCATTTCATTCGATTAAATTTTTTGGTTTATTTTTGGTGCTTTTTCTTTTAATTAGCGTTCTTCTTAGGCAATAAAATTCGTTCAATGCCAACAAAAGTCTTGAGCAATTAAAATAAATGTTTGTTGTTATTTCGAAATCTATACAAACAACTACAACAACAAGAAAGTTTATGAAATTCTCAAAACTAAAAATAATCCGGGGTTTTTTGATTTTTAATCATTTTTCGAATCGATTTCTAATTTCGTTGTGATCCAGTTTTCAATAAAACATTATGAAAAAATACTTCAAATTGAAAACCTTGGTTTCTAAAAAGAAATAAATAAAATCAAAGAAAAAATAAATGTTAAAAATAAATTAAAAAAATAATTAAATAAACAAAAATAATTAAATATATAAAGAAAGAAAAATTGAGATACAAAAAATATTTAAATACATTTTACATAATATTATAATAAATAACAAAATAAGAGAAAATATTAAGAAAATATATAAAAATAAAAACATTTTCTTTTAGTACTACATTGAAAATGTTGTTATATTTTGAAATATTTCAACATATCAACCAACACTTAAACCATTAAGAAAGCAAGGACGGAATTCTTCCCTAAAGCAACAAAAATAACAAGGATAATTTAAACAATAATTTAAAGTAAATAAGAATGAAATTTAGACGTGAAACTTTCTTAAAAATAACAATAAAATGCTCATTTACTTGGACAACAAACAAATTTTTCTACAAAATATTTACAATTATGAAACGAATAAAAAGTAACAAGCGAAGAAAAACATTATAAGAAAAAAATTACTAAATATTAAAAAATAAAAAAATTAAAAATTAAAAAAATTTAAGAGAGAACAAAAGAATTCAAAGCACCTCGCTTCTGTCAATTTTTTAACTTCTTTATCTTCTTTTTAAACAATTTATTTTATTTTTGAATTCTTTGTTTGAACTCTTCGGATCTTTTAGTGTGTATCGAAACAATGAATATTTTATTTATTTTGCATGCGATCGATCGCCGCTTCGAACTTCGACTTGAGAGAAACTGGTTGTGGTTCTTCTCAATCGATGATGAAAGAATTGCAACCGAAAGAGCAGAACTACTAAAAGAAATAACAGAAAATAAAAATATTGCATTTAGTATAGAAACCGAAGGAACCACTGGAAAGATTCCAGATCACATCAGTACTTTAGGGAATTAAAAAACATTATATTATAATAATAATATTGTCATTATTAACATTATTATTAAAATTTGTGGAATGTTTAATACTTGTATTATATTTTTATTATTTTTGTAGCAAAATTTAAGGAGTATTTTAATAGACTCGAATATGATTTACATCTTCGGATGATCTCAACCACTCAAAAGTCTACAGTATCGTAGTGAATGAAAATGAGGAAGATTTTTAAAAAACTTTTGTGGGTTTTATGATGATACTTTATGACACTTAATTTCCGTAATCACGCCCAACAGACACTCCATTCATTGCACTTTACTTCAACTGTTCATGAAAAATTCATTCGTAAATTTTAAATAAGATTTAAAGCTCAATGAAAATAAAAGTGATCGTTTTTATGTCGAAACACATGTAGAATATTAAATAATCACATAGAAGCGAGATACTGTGGTGTATATCTGCGTTGTTATTTCCATATCATGAACTCGTTACATATTCATAGCCATTTAAATTCATCATTTGCAATATATTCATCATGATCATCATGGTTACTACTTATAGTTTAATGAAATCGTATTCATCATCATTTAAGTTCAAAATATGTTTCATCACTATTATTCTTTATATTTATTTCATTACATTAATCATTGTGTGTTTACTGAAACTATGCTGTTTTTCACTGAAATTCATTATCATTTAAATTCATTATTTACATCATATAATCACATTCATCACCACTTAAATTCATAGGCTCCAATGTACGCATACTCGTACATTATCACTATGAAACCGATGCCATCACTAATGACAGTCTCACTTCATTTATCGTCTCTTAAATATTCATCATCGCTAGTATCATTAACGTAGCATTAGCATTGCCATTAACATTAATTATCACTTCAAGTTATATGAATCTACGTGTGACATCTACCACTATAAATCATTAACATAATGATTTTAAAAATTTCAGTAAAATTCCAAAAATTTACGAGGTAAAACTCATCGTATTCTTCTTCCTCATTCTTTTCGTTCTCCATCTATTCATGGTTTTTCTCTTCATCTTTTTTCTCTTCATCTTTTTTCTCTTCATCTTTTTCCTCTTCTTCTTTCCTGAGTATGTCAGATTTTAAGAAATTTTGCTGTGAAAATACATTTTGTCAACAACAACAAATCACATCTCTGTCACAATAACAACAGCAGCGACAGCTTTCTAACAACAGAACGACAGGAACAATGACAACGATAATGACAACAACAATGACAACAACCATGATAATATTGTAATAATAATTTTTGTTTAGAAAACATACAACAATCTGACTGACATCATTTACGCGTACACTCACTATAATCAGTCACTCTCACTCTGTAGATCACCATCTCGAGAATATGAGGATTATATCTTCCTTCTCCCTCTCCTCTCCTTTTCTATCTCTCTTCCTCATCCTTCTCTCTTTCTTTCTATCTCTATCCTTCCCTTTCGGTCTTTTTAAAACACGGAATATCATTTGTCCTGGTTTTTTTTGGTTTTTGGTTTCGAAATTGAATTTAGTTGGTGGAAGTTTCTTTTTCTTCTTCTTTTATATAATTCACAATTGTAAATTTTTAATGTCATTATTTTTAATTTAATCCATGTAACAACACTCGCAACACAGCACGTAATCCCACAGGCGAGCATCATTTAATGTAGAATTTCTGGTTTCCCAGAAATGTCAAGATTTATTTCGAACTTAAAAATAGATCTACTGTATTTAGTGAGTGCGAGTATTTAGGTGGTTGTTGTTGTTGCTGTCATTGGTTTTGACATGTTGATCTATGATGCATGATTCTGTAAGGAATTTTTATGGGCTGTCGTCGTCGTTTCTCGCTTCTCGCTTCTCGCCTTTGATTTCGATCAAAACTTTTACTTCAAATGCGAGAGTGTAGACGGGTTAGTAAAGGATGTCGTTGTTGTTGCCATTTAAACACCATTTAAAAGATTTTAGATAAATTTCATTTAGACTGAGATAATTGTGAAACAATTAGATTTCTCTCTCTCTCTCTCTCTCTCTCTGTTTGCCTCGCTCTGCCCTTCTCTCTCTCGACCATGATTTACAACTCTTTTACATAAATTTTAGAATACAAATTAAAGGAAGACATTTTTTATTACAGAGAAATTAATAATAGAATTGTAATTAAAATGTTCACTTCATCAAGTTTTCTTTTAATAAATCCGCTTTTATACATTTAATTATGAGCTTTAATATCTTCAAATTACTTATTTTTTTCTTCTTTTTTCTTTTTAGGTAAACATTTGCACAGACGTTTATCGGGTTTTATCTAAAATTGGAGAGTAAGATTTTAATTTAAATTAATTTTAAAGCAAAATAATTAAATTTGAACCTCCATATAACCACAATAAATGTGATTCATTCAAGAGCTGTTCCGGGAGAGCTTCGGGCGAAAGTCGAACCCTTCTTAACTCTTGCCCATCTCTCCCTCTTCCTCTTTCTCTCTTGCTATCGCTCTCACTTCTTATAACTTCAATACTTTCTCAGTCTTTTTTCTGGTTTTTGATTTTATTAACCTTCTTTTTTCTTTCCTTTTGGTACTCATCTTTCACTTAACCACGCTCTTTTAATGTTTGAGCAACGACATGTTGATTCACTTGTTGCTCGAGTAATATTACACGCATCTCTTTGAATCCTCCTTCCAGCTTCTCTACATCACTTTACACATTCGTGCATCAAACTCACTCACTGAGTCACTCACCCGCCCACTTGATCGGTTCGCATTCGTTTCCCACTCACTCAATCGTGTCACGGGTTTTTAAATGCGGAAAATTTCAGTGCATCACACAGCAAATAAAAATATTTGCTCTCGATGTGACACTTACAAAGCACAGCAATTAAAATGACAAACTGCTTGTTGCAAGCAAATTTTATGCGTTACGTTTTACGAATTTTTATGAGCTTCTATGAGTTATGTTGGTATATGAATGTGTGTGCACCTAAGAACCCCGGAGGAAATTCGAACCTAGTGAAAGATCGGAATCGTTTCGTGATCTTTTATCATTGATGATGTGAACTTCTTAGAAAAAAGGCATTCTTCCATTTGTTGTGGATCAGATTGACTGTAGATACGATTGACCAGATCATATATGATTGTAGTATGATTCTTAAACCATTACTTTTGATTATCATCAAATGAAATCATATTTTTCTTGATTGTGTGATCGTGATTTTTATTTTATTCGATTCTACTGATTTTGATGACACAAAGAATCAAAACAATTCTTTCAATTCTTTTAAACTTAATTTTTTGTTTCATTACTTGATTATGGTTTATAACTCAACTTCAAGTTTCTTGATTTTTAATCACTGACGCTGGATTTCCTGCTGACACATTTGTGTCATGTTCCGCGATTTGCAAGGAGACGAGTTGTTTATGTGTGTTCGTGTGTGTTAGTGTGTCTGTGTGCTGTCACATCGCTTAGCGCCGCCATTCATTGTACAAGTGTCACACATTCGTTCTCAATTGAAAGCCTGCTTGAAAAACACGGCTTCGAAGCTTGCTGATTTGAGGCGTTGATGGAAGGTTCTTAATTCCGCAGAACGTGCCACGCGACCGACGCAGAACTTAATTGATATATTAAGACAATAAATTCTAATTCATGGTAGAGTTGTATGGCGTGATTTATGCATATGACGTGGTTGCAAAATGACGCAAATATTAGAAAAGATTTCTAAGAATAGAGAACGAGGAGAGAGAGAAGGGCGCGGAGAGGGGAGGAAGAGGAAATGGAAGGTGAGGAGAGGGAGAGAGTGCAGATATAGAGTATTACTTTTTTTCTATCACAAATGCTACGCTGGAAATTGAACTCTAAAGTGTATGTATAAATCGCAAATTGATTCAATTTTCAGCGCAGAGTCTGGCCTCACCTCAAAGCAAGTCGCGATAACATCAGCAACGGAGACAAATCGGCGCCAACTCGATTTAGAAACACGGCTTTGAAAGCGAAAAAATGATGTAGAGTGTAAAAGCTTTAAAAGCAATTCTTCAGTTGATTTGGACTCGTAAAGAGCCACAGACACAGACGGATAAATAGACAAGTAGACAGACAGACAGATGGATTGAGAAAACGAACAGAAAGAACGGATAGAAAGAAAGAGAAAGCTGACACACGTAAGACACTCAACAGAATACAACACAACAAAGCTGTAGATGCGAAAAGATGACTATAAAAAGAACAAGATGTCGTAGTTCTCTTGTCTGTCTGTCTGGCGCAGAGAAAAACCAGCTAAAGATGGATATACAGAGCCGATGACAGAGTGACAAAACAAGTTATGCAAAAAATCTAAGATGGTGTTGCAATCGGCATCATCAGCGAATGGCAGACATCAGCAGAATGTCTCAGAAACCTCACCGTAGCTTCACTAATCATCAATTAAGAACTCCTTAATCAATCGTTATGCACAGAGCACAACGATCATTATTCACATTTGAACACCACCAGCCACGGATTCGTTCAAAAAGTCCTCGATTTCTTGCTGTCCGCCGAGGAGACTTGATTCTCGACGAAGATTTCGACGTGACACGACATCGCCATCGAGAGGCGATTCGGTCACGTTTCACATGTTCTCTTTATGCTCACAGATGCCATAAAGATTAAGAGTCACAGATTAGAAATGATTTACGAAATTAGGTGCCGTTATTAAGTTGCAGATAACATTCACGCAATGGATTTCTGAAAATACTTACAACGAAACAAAATTACAGATAAAAGATATAAATAGGAAAATGTTTGAAAATTAAATTTAATTGATTCGATTGATATTGATTTTTATTTGAATAGACTTTTATTTTTATTTGGTTTTGCGCTTATGTGCTTTAATTCATTTTTAGATTTATTTAATGTGGTTTTATTTTATTATAAACTTTGAAGCGCTTTAAGAATTAAGTTTTATTTATATTATTAGTCATTCAATTTCAGAGTCGGGCGTCAATATTTGCAAATCGCAGAACAACTCGATTTAAAATTAACACATAAATAATAAAGCACATAAAAATTAAATGGAATTTATTTCATTCAAAGAGGAATAAATGACTTGTCCAGCGACCGACAAACAAACAACAAACATTAGTCACATGTTATTTAAACAAAAAAAGTTGTGTGAAGTGGATGTGGGGGTATGTGTGAGTGTGTGAATGTATGAGTTTGAATGTGATTGTGTCTTTATGTGCATGTGTGTGAATTTGCGTCTATGATTCCTTTATATACACTTAAAGAAACAGAAGTGTTTCATTCAACAAGGATTCGGTTGTTGAGTCTTAAAAATGATCACTAAACTAAATCCACTTTTTTGAAAATAATGTGACTATAGTGAGAGAAAAACGTTCCTATTTTTTTTAAAGATAACCTGCTGTATATTACAATCAGATTTCTTTAGCTTCTTTTAGTTTCTATTCTTTAGATTTAGTAAGAGTTTTGATTTAATACTTTAATCGCTGGATATACTTTTTCTTAATTTAAAACTTAACACAGATTTCTGATGACTAATTTAAAAATATTATAAGATTTCAAGTATTTTTATGAATAAATGTTGTTTTTATTCTTTTTCGTTTTTTTTTACATTTTAAGCTTAAAGCTGGCTACTGGTTTTTGTTGTTGCTGCTGTTGTATGTTGTCACAGCTGCTGTTTTCAAAATTCTTCTCTTCATTGCTTGAGCCGTTGTCTTGGAATCTTATTTAATTTAATTTATTTTCTCTTCTTGCTGAGTACTTTAAAAAATACTGAATTTACTCAGTTTATTTTCCAGTGTTTTTATTCAGAAAATTCGAACACAATGCGATATACGACATTTAGCAATACACATCACCTTAAGCAATATAAAAGAATTTTGAAGTCAAATAATTGGCTGAGTTTTCATTGGTTCGCTGAATTTAATTTTTATTTAATTTCGTTTTCAACAGCAATAAAACTAGCGCTAAAATTGTTAGATCCACAGCACTTGATAGCATAAATTTTCAATGGTTTATAATTTATAATAGTTTTTCAAATTAAATAAACGTTGCGTGGAGAAGGGACAGGTTTTTAGGTGAAATTGAATTTTTATGCTCTCTAACAGTATATATAATGCTTAATATACAATAATAAATTAAATAATAATTATAAATGTAACAATAATAATTAAATTGTGGTAAATAAATAAAAATTTAACTCTACTCACAGCAGATGCTTAGTATTAATTAATTTTTCAATTTAATTTAATTAAGTAATTTAAGTGATTATTAAAAATTGATATTAAATTGCATTATTTTTATTAATTTTTTATTAATGACAGAGATCAGTCTTCAAAATAAAAGCGAACTTTTGACTTCTTATTGCAGATCTTTTATTGGATCTCAACTAAAGTTCTATCGTAGTTATTGAAAGACTCATTTAACTAAATTAACAACAGTTTTTGCATGGGACAAAAATTGACATTTCCGCTAAATACTCGACAATCCATAGAGACAAAAACAAGCAGACAGACAGACGGATATTTAGACTGATTTTTTATTTTAATTACTTGGCCTGAATTAATTTGATGAGTTGCCAAACTTGAAACTGAACCACTTTCACGTTGTTGTATTTCCGCTTAAAGAAAGAGAGAGGGAGGGGGAGAGAGAGAGAGGGAGAAAGAGAGAGAGAGATAGAGGGAGAGAGATGGAAAGATGAAGCTACAGATGGTGAAGAGTAAAGAAGCAGAAATATAAAGTAAAAAGAATACAAACTAAAATAAATACAAAATAATTTGAGCCAAAAACTTTAACACAACAAATAAAAGGACAAATAAAATGAAAAATAAAATGAAAATCGAAATAAAAACTAAAGCGAGGTATGTTAAGTAAAAATAAAGTAATTAAGCGAACTAATAAAAACTAAACCAACAACATGAATAAAGCAATAAGAAACCGAAACGACAAAATCAACTACTAAAAGAACCAAAAAAGAAAAAAAACCAAGGACAAGAACAACAACAGTAACAACAACAACAGCAACAATTCAACGTCTGGCTTGTTAACAAGCGAAAATCTATTAAAACAAATGATGAGGAAAACGTGGAACGAGTGAATCGAGACGCGATGGAGGAGAATGAAAACGGAGACTAAATGAAGAGATGTAAAAAACGGATAAAAAAAAGGGTTGAGAGGGGGGAATGAGGGAGAAGTGAAATAGACAAATAGTCAAAGAAACAGCATGCAAAGAAAATAAGAAGATTTTTCAGAATCATACTTTTCAGAATGTAATGAAAAATAATACTTAACCCTAAGAATTGTATATTCATAAAGTAATATAAATCTTTTGAAAATATTGACAAATTGCCAGATTAACAAAAAAAAAACGTGAATCTTTTCTGATTCTTAAGATGAGAAAATAAGAACAAAATTCTTTAGAATTTAATGCGAACGCTTTTGAAGATATGATTTATTCATTTTTTTGCTTCTAAAATTTGTTTAGTTTTAAAGTTAATTTGACTCTTGCATTAGAACATCAAAATAGAAATTTTCGCCATCAAGTTATTATATAAAGAAAGTAACGAATATATAAATAAATAAATGGAATATATAGTAAATAAATAAATAAAAAAGAGTGGAACTCAGACAAGCGTGTGATGAGATTTTATTACCGCAGCGGAACGTGAATTCGAGGACACAGAATTTTGAGCAGTGAAAAGTAACGAAACAAAAACAAAATCAAGCGGAAGAAACTCAAAACCAGAATAAATTAAAATAATATGCATTTCAATCATAAAAAAGAAAAACTTTAACTTTGAAAAGCAGAGTAACATAAACAATGGAATTTTTTCGCAAATTAAAAAATTCTTATAAAGATTGAGTAATAAAAACATTATTAAAATTTAATCTAAAGTTTTATAATACAACAGATGCAAAATTCGTTTGTGTTAATATTTCGATTTTTATATTTTTAATTTCAAAGCTTTTACGATGGTCCTTTAAGCCAGATTAAACCAGATTAGGTTAAGTTAAATAATATTACAAGCAAATTTATAGAGAAACAGACAAAATGGATTTTCAAGTAATTGGTTAAAAAAGTTAAAGGAATTTAATACTATTGTTCTATTGTTAATGACTATAATTCGTTGTTAAAGTTTTTTGGTTTGCTCAAATAACAGTTAGTACTAAATATTTGTTAATTAAAATTTAATGTCAAATATATATTTAAATTTACTCGTAAAAGAAACGATTTAAAGGAAAATATTTTTAACGCTGGTCCTTCGAGCCACATCAAAAGAGGCAGATTAAAAAATATACAGATAAATATAACAATAATTCAAAATTCGGAAAACAAATTTTTAAAGCTTATGTTATTTATGTGAGAGATATAATCAAATAATAGAAGAAAATAAATAAATGCATACAAAATAAAATTGCATACATAATTAAAATAAATAATTGCTTACAAAAGACAATAAAAGAAATTTAATAAATAGCTCATGTATTTGCAAGTTATTCATTTTGCGAATGACTTATAAATAAATAAATAAATAAATAAATAATTGCAGGAAACAAAAACCATGTTTAAACAAGTTTGACTAAAAATCAATGTAAACATTTTGCACTCAACACCAAAAATCGAATGTAAATATTGATGACTTTCTGTTTAACGCTGAAAAAGAAGGAAATTTCCAACAAATAGCATTGAATAAATAAATCATCGAGTTACTGAAATTTAATGAAATAACAAACAAACAATATAAGAAATATTTACACAATAATATTTAAAAACAACAAAATTAAATATTGATTTTGTTATATTTAATATGGTTAAAAAAATAAATAAAATAAAAGTTAAAAAAGAAGATTTTTTTAAGAAGTTATTTAACAAATTTCAATTTATTTTAAAATAATGAAAAAGGCTTTATTAAAAGTATTCTTTTATCTTTATCGGCAACAAAAATTAATAATCGAATGAAAAATTAAACTAAAGAATTGAACTGAAGTCATTTATTACAGCTGTGTATTGATAATGATTGTTTTGAAGAGAAAAGCAACATTGTGATTACGATATGCTTTACTACTCGGAGATGGTTTTACGCTGAGTACACTGAAAAAAATATAGAAAAATGTTCAGAGTTAGAATTCTTTTCGTCATGGTTTGGAAGCTTTTCAGCCCCCTCGTGATTTAAAAAATAACGTTATTGTGTCACAAATTCATCACAAATTTGTGCTTAAAATTACAAGAGTTCGCATTCGATATCATTCAAGTAATACTGATCAGTAAATGGATGTGAAGTTATCCTAAAACACACAAATAACAGATTATTTAATACAAAAATTTTATTTCTTCTTTATCGTGTATCTACTATACTAAGAATTTATAGAATAAAGAATAGTGAAGAATAGACTACGATTTCATTTTGAAAGACAAACAAAACGAAGAACTGAGATAACAAAATAATAATGCTCACTTGTAAAGGGTTAAAAAAATCAATTAGTTATTATTATCTATTAAAAGGTGTTTTGGAGTTTCGATGCCACAAGCGTGAAATTTCAGTTGTTATCTTTTTCTGTCATAAGAATTCGTTACAAGAGATGGTAAAAAAGGTTAAAAGAAAAAAATTACAGTTAACGATAATGTAAAAACACAAAATAACTGACATCATCTTTATACAAAGACAAAAGGAAACAAAAAAATTTAAAAGATAGAAGGTTGAAAAATCGATGTATTGTACGAGTAACGGAGGTAATTTTGCAGGTCATAAAAATATGCTCTTTGTTTTTCTTTAATTATTTTTAAAAGTTAATTTTATACTCATTAAAAGCTCTTTTGTTCCATGAGCAATGTTTCGTAATTCTGAAAAGCCATATTTAGGTCTAAAGTCATGAACTTTGCAAGGTTATTGTGACTGTAATTAATAAGATGGTGGTGTAGCCAGAGAGGTTGGGGATAGAGGGGTGCTGTCAGGGGGAAGGTTGTTGGGCCCGCAGTTGCCTCCTCTACTTTGAGAGGTCAAATAAGAGGCTTTAACACATAACGATTGACACATACTTATACGTATTCATATTTATATTATAAAATATTGAGCCTATAGTGTATCTCCATTCAACTATCTCAGTATCTGTGTCAATCTATCTCTCAAATTTATTCATTTCTGGCTTCTTATAATTTATAATATTGATGATTCCCTTAGTATGTATTTAAATTAATATATATTACTTTTCTTTGTATTAAAAGACAGATCCATAGAGATCACTAGCAGATCGTTTTGATCGCATATTCTATTTCTATGATGCTCTCTAACTTTGCACTCCTCATACACTTCATTTTATTGGCATGACAAAGACGAGTGACACTCTTGCGCTTGTTGCGGCATTCTTTTGTAACCAATCATTATAGAATTCAATTATTGCATACATCCACTCTATTCTTTTGTATTGAATTATGGTATATTACCCTGTAACCTGAATATCTGTCTGTCTGTCGGACAGTCTGTCTGTTTTATTTGCATGCAAAATAAGGTTTGGGTTCGAGTAAAATTTTGCTGTCCAGTTCCTTCAGTTTTCTGGAAGCATTCATCAAAGAAATTCATGTTTTCTCGACGTGACTGCAATCGTAAGCAAATCGCGTTTGGTACCAGGAACGTGTCGCTGCTGTCCGGCCAACACCTTGGATTTAATTGCAAGTGGAAGTGCATGGAACGTGCATGTTACGAGTATAAAGCGATGACATCGATTCAAAGTTGATGACGAAATCGGAAGAAGCTGCTATTCGGTTGCGCAAAAAATATATTATAATAATAAATAATAATTAAACAGGGTATGGTTAAGGTGGGGCGGAGTGGGTGGAGGGGGGAGGGAGGAACATATGTTTGCTTCTTAATCCTCTTTTTGTTTTGTTGTGATTTGTGCTCGCGTTGTTGTTCTTCTGCTCCTTTATTCAGGTGCTTCTGTTAGACACTTTCTGCAAAACATCTGCAAAAACTGTATCTTTTCTACTTTGCGCTAGAAGTGAAACAGTTTTTCTACTGTTTTTCTTTCCCCGCACCCTCTTCTTTGCGTCCTCGTCCCCTCCGTCCTCCTGCTCCCTCTTTTTTATTGATTAAGTGCGGGTGTCTCTTTTCAGTTGCTTTAAAAACTTAAAAACTATTTTCTTACTTCTACCACATGGTTATATTTTATGCATCTAAAGCATTTCGAGTCGCTATCCGATGCTACTTCAGTGTTTCAGCTGGCGCTCTTGGAACCACGGCGTGTATCCGTGTAACCTGAGTGAAAAAACTCACCATCTGCATCTGCACCAATTTAGCTAAAAAAGTCCATTCAGTTGCATGTGCTCATGTGCTCATGTGTCTGGTTCCCCCTCCCTCTCACTCTGTCCCTCTTCGCAAGATCCCGCTCACGTTTCCTCGCTAGCTTCCTCACTTCCCGATGTGAGTGCCACATTCACGCCTCTCCACACCCCCCTCCATTATTCCCCCATATTTTTCACTGCTCATTTTTTTGTGTCACTCGCCAACCTAGAAATGCTCTTAATGGGACCCACATTTTGTATGCCGAAGTGTGCTTGAGCTAAAATTTATTTACCTCGAGGAGTGCGCGTTGCCACATGATCGCGCACATGAGTGTGGCCAGATTGTGGATTGCAGCGGCAGCGACAACACCTGAGCTGAAGCTGCGTGAGTTGCAGTTGGTGTTTTTTGCTAATGCTGTTGTTGTTGCTGATGGTATTCTGGTTTCTGTAGCTGATATTCTCCCATTTGCTACCATTTTAGGGACTCTTTATTAGTCACAAAATGGTAACCAAGAGAGAGATAGTGTAATGAGGAGGGGGGGGGGAGGAGGGAGGGAGGTTAGTTCTTCATCCATCCTGACCACATCACGGGCGATAACAGCTGCTACCTGGCCAAAGATAATGTCTAAATTTGCATTGCAAATAAAAAATGCTGCCTCACGAATTCAACGTCGCGATGCTGTGCATGTTTTCTATCTTTCCCTCACTCTCTTTCCATCTCTCCCGCTCACGCTTCTCACACTCTCGCTATTTTTCGAGAGACGATTGTTAAATATTGTAATTAGTCTCTAAACGAGTCCAGCAACGAAGCTCTTTTTATAAATCTTTTTTATAAATCTTGTGTCTAATTAAAAATGCAGCCAACACTTTAAAGATCCTCTTTTTTCGGCTGCTCTTCTGTTCTGTTTTACTAAAACTTCTCCCATTTAAGTGAATCTAATTTTGAATCTCTTTTTCAGTTAAATCAAGGAGCCGCTTAAAGATGTCTCAACCACAAATGATTCAAGTTAAATTGTCGCGCTTCGATGCGCAACCCTGGGGCTTTCGTCTACAAGGCGGAGTCGATTTTGCCGCACCACTCTTGGTCCAAAAGGTAAGAAAAGTTCATAAATTTGCAGAAAACTGTGAATATTCTAGTCTTTAAGGTGTAGAATTTAAATTTTAGAAGTGACAACTATGGAAACTTTCAATAAAAATTAATGATCTTTAAGTTTTCTTCATTTATTAAAAATCATTCATCTCTAAGAATCTTTTTTATTTATATCCCTTCAGAAATTAATTAAAAATTTTACTACAAATCATATTTACTATACATATTAAATACCATTAAATATTCCATTAAAGATTCTGCTTGAAGATTTTCTTAAAACTCTGCGAAAAAATATTAATTTTCATTGAAGTTCAGCAAAGCAAGTGTTTGGTTTTCTTTTTTTTGGCCTTCTTCTTGCTGTTCTTATTTATTTTTTGGAATACACGTTTTTTATTATAAAGAAATTCCCTCGTTTGCTGTTTTTCCTTCTTTAATTTGTTGTTCTTGGCAACAATTCCTCGACTTTTAAAGCGTTTTTTTATTATGATCAAAAGTATATTCGTCTGTAATGCTTTTTGTTGTTTAAACATTTTTTGTTGTGTTCTAAAAATTAATAATTTTTACTGCTTATGCGTTTTTTTTATTTTTTTCACAACTTTTTTATTTTTGCGCACGTCGCGCATAAATGAATAGTAATAATAATAAAAATAATAATTATGATTTTCTTAAAAATAGGCCACATCTAAAATGAATGCTGGATGTAATAATTACCATTTATTATTCTAGCAACATCATTTATTATCCCGCTTCAACTCATCTCATCATCTAGAAACGATTTAGAATAACAAATTTAAAAAAATATTCAGAATTTTAAAGTCAACCCAAATAAAAAAATAATAAAATAAAATAAAAAAAAAGAAATGTTCTTCAATTTGTCACATGAAAAAGTTTTCTCGCTTGATTTTAAAATATTTCTTCGAAAAGTCATTAGTTTGTGGTTAATTTTTTTGGTTTTTGGGTTTTTTAAGCAGCTTAAAATTACTACCAAAAAATTGTTAGAAAACAGAAGAAACACGAAGCGATTTCGAGCAGGGAAAATGTGCCCCGGAAGAGGGTCGGTTGGATCGGAGGTATCATTGTACGGCGAAGCTGCTAATAATTTGAATGCTCACTTATTTCTCCATCGCAATCCATCCACTCATTCGAGCGTATGAATCATCATGATTTCCATGTAAAAGCGATGAAAAACAGCAAAAGAAGGAAATAAAAACGTTGGTCATTCAGTCACTCACTCACTCACTCACTCACTCACTCACTCACTTTGTTCAGAAGCAGGCTACGCAAATCATGCAAAATATTGATTGGTGAGAGAAAATAAATTACAAAGAAAACATTAATAATAAGCAATAATAAAGTATGTACTATAAAAGTTGAAAACGATCGAAAATGTTGAATCATCGTTAACAATAAAATTTGTTGTTGTATCTCATTGTTGTTGCTTTCTGCTGCTGTTCTTTTCGCCATTTGAATATTTGCGCCCATTAAAAGTGAGAATTTAAGCTTGTTTCAAGTTGTAAACAAAACAAAAAACTCGTGCACAAAATTAAGCGTTAGTAATAAGAAAAAATGGAGAAAATCGAACAACCGAATCGATCCACTGGACCGAAAGGCCAACGATCGGAAGTCAGGCCAATCGGTCAATCATGCAATCAGTCAGTCGATTGCGAAATAAAATTGATTTCTTCTTGATTTTATTGATTTCATATTTATTGATTATTTTGCGAATATTTTCTTGTATTTGCGTTTTAATTTATTGTTTACTATATTTTATTTTAAATTGATTTTATTGCATTTTATTGAACCAGATGTCCTCTAAAGTATCACACACACACAGCCTCAGCGATAGTGTCCTATTCACTTAACGAGGTTTTTTATATACGTGATTATATGAAAATGCAATCCAATTAATTGTAGAAGCCGTCGTAATTTTTGTTGTTTTTGCATTGGAAAAAGAGCTGCTTAAATGGCGAAATGGCGAAATGGCGATTCACACAACTTCAAATGCTTTATGCAGGGTTCAGCAGCATAATTTACGAACCACAAACGTCGCCGATAATTAGTCTCTGGACAATCGAACAATGTTGCAATAATTGTTAACAGCAACAACAGCAACAACAGCAGCAACAGAAGCAACAACAACAACGACAACAAGCGACATTAACAGCAACTACAACAATCCAGCCAACGAAAATGCTTCCATTCGGGCAACATAAACAACGAGTAGCGAGGTGAAAACTTGTACAGTGTAAAAAAATACACACACCGTAATGAAATCGTGAAAATAACAAATGAATTATAAAACTGTAAGAAAGCTTTAAATAAAACTAAAGTAAATAATAAATTTAAAGTGTTAAATAACAAATAATTTATGAATATTAAAATGTAATAAACAAAGACTTATATAATTTATCATTTAAATTAGAATGGAATAATATAATAACACTAAGAATTCGAGCACGAGTAATTATAAATAACTAATAAGTATAATAATAATAATAATAATAATAATATATACGATAACAGGAATAAATAAAAGAATATACTTCTATAATGTTGTAGTTATTATTATAGTATCGTAACTTACGTTTCTGTATTAAAATATTTTAACAATCTTGAAATACTATCATAATTTTCAACTGTAATTTTATATAGTTCAAAACAGCAGAACATTCGTTTTCAAGTGTTTGTATAATATTGAAGATGGGACATTTTTGCAGTGTAATGCAATTAAATAAAAATGCACACTGTAGACACCAGAATAGCCAATAATATCGAAACAATGGCACACGCATTGACGGTTCACAATAGTGCCTGGGCTGCTATTGTGAATGGTTCGGATTCATTATTTCTGTTCGAAAGTGAACCCAAAGGGTCTGAGTTCCAGATCGAGTTCGGGTTGGGTTCAGGATCAGGCTCAGTTTCGGTTCGGTTGGGTTCAGTTTCTGTTGCACAATAATACAGTCTTCACATAATAGCATCTCTTCAAGATTAAATTAAATAAAAGTACTACACCCATTTGAAAAAATTAAAGAAAATATGAGAGGATTTGTATGAGGGAAGAGAGAGAGAAAGAGAGAGTGAGAGAGAGAGAGAGGGACAGTGAGAGAGCGAGAGAATTAAACATCACTCAAAAGGAAGTTTCAATGATGGAAATAAACTGTTTGCAATAAAAATAGATGGAAATAGTAATAAAAAATAATAAAAATAAAGGAATTAAGAAATTAAAGAGTGCAAATAAATTGCATTTAATTTGAACCCAGCGAAAGCAACAATTTTGGTTTTTTCTTAAAGCTGCGTTTAAACAGCGATCGCTGAAGTCATTAAAACCAATCACTCGTTGTTGTTGTTTATTGCGTTGTTATTGTCTACAAAAGAAATGATGGGATTTTCCTCTTGATTACAGTCATTTTATAGTAATTTTACACAAAGACGTTTTAATATTTGTAATAAATTGTATAACGAAGTGGAAAAAACACTGAAAGAAAGCGCAAGAAAAAAATCAGGAAACTTGATCTGTTTGAATGCGTTTGTTTGTCGTCGTTTCGAGATATCGCGATACCGTAAAAACTGTTTCGCCACCCCTGCCCTCCCCGCCCCTTCCGGTTGTTGTTTTATCAAATAATAGGACACGCAATGAAATTAACAGCAACAACAAAAGTAACAAAAACATTCGATACTTTTACACATCTACAAGAAAACAAAAAATACAAAACCAAAACAAAACCGAATAAAAACTAAATAAAACAAGGATCCAAAAAAACGAAAAACTAAAAAAAGAGCCACACAATACAAAAACAACAAGAACAATAAACAACATAAATACATTCCATTTAAGAGCTGATTGTTAAATACGAATTGCAATCAATTCAGCGTCTACTGCTTCTTCTTCTTCCTCCTCCTCCTTCCGTCCTCCTTCTCTTCCCCTCCAACCTATTAACTTTTCTTTTGTAACAACAACAACAACAGCAACACAGAACAGCTGCATTTTCTGAAATCAAAGCTAAGCTAAGTTTTGCATGCTTCAAGTTGAACGCGTGGTGCTTCGAGTGCGTCGAGGATGCACGTACAATTGTTGTTGTTGTTGTTGTTGTCATTGTTTTTAGGTCTTTCAATTGTATTTTTAAGATTTTTTATAGTGTTTTTATGGTGTTTTGGGTTGCTGTTGATGGACCAAAAACTTTCCCCTCCTTCAACAACTAAACAACAACAACAAGAACCACGCAGCTGACGTTAAATGAAGCCTATTGTTTGCTTACTTGTTGTTGTTGTTGTTATTTCTGTATTGTTGTGTTTTCGTTTTAGTTGTTAATTTAGTTGCTGTCGTTGTTGTTGTTGTATTTATTTTCTTAAGATCTCATAAAAACGGAAAGCGGAAAATGCAAATAAAAAAACTGACCCTAACAAAAGCAACAAAAGCAACAGCAACAACGACTATGGTTCAAGTCTTCCATCAGCTTCGTTAATTTTTTGAAACGATGCATCGTCGTTTTCAGCGATTCAGCTGGCGACTTTTGCGACTTCGCTTTAAAAATATCCTTGAAGAAGTTCATTCATTCATTCTTTCATTCGTTCCGTTGCTTTGTGGTGGTGGTTCTACTTTCTTCTTCTTCTTCGTCGTCTTCTTCGTCTTCTCCTTCTTCGCATTGTTGTTTTTAACTGAATACTTCGCTGCTTGTTACTGATGCATAACGTTGCCATTGGCAACCTTTTAATTCAATCATTAATTTTTTCTGTACTTTCTTGTTGCTTGTTGTTGAAGCCTTGTTTGTTAGTGTTGTTGTTGTTGTAATTGTTGTAATTTTGTGTTGTATCCGTGGCATTTTAGCACCTCATAAATGTGATTTAGGAGTTACTGTGCTCTGCAGAGAGACGCAATGCTGCGTTTTTTCGTCGCTCGATTTTCGACCTCACAAAATTTCACTTCGACTGTGAAATTGACGACTTGAGGACTTGAGTACTTGAGCACTTGATTTCAGATTTTGTTTGAGTGGAGATTCTTTTCTTCTTCTTCCCAACTTCTTTTCTTTTAAAAGTTCTTTTAAGTCTCTTCTCTCCTTTCATTTATCAATTATTTTTCCTCCTTTTTGATTGCATTTTCTTACGTTTTTGAAGACTATAAAAAACTAAACGTTGAATGCTTTTAATTAACACATAAACGAGAAGCTTGAAAAGGATTTCGCGGATTTTCCCGGACTCATAAATTTGCCCGGATCCGTCGAAAAGAAGCAGCGATTCAATGAGTTTTCAGTGTTGCCGTTGATAAAATTTACGGCCACATGCAAAACTTTGCTCGTTGCGACACGCGAAATCAGCAACAACAGTTATGAGTAAAGAGACTGAAAGACAGAGGGATTGGTAGAGGAGTGTGATGAGGAGGAGGGCGATGGATGATGGAGGGCGATGACGGGACAGCGACGGGAAGGGACGAAAAGGACGCAAGAAGGACTGATAATTCTCAATATCATCATTATAATGCCGTAATAATCAGCAACCATCATCTTCATAAAGATCTCCTTCATCATAATTTTGATGGTTTTGTTGTTGTTATTGTTGCTTTTGTTGTTGCTTTTGTTGTTGTAAATCAAGTACACACAAGAATTATCTCGTACTCAATCCTCTTTCATAAAAAACTCTCTCTTCCTCGCTGCCCCTTCAACGGGATTCTCTAACCCTCTCAATCTCCTCACTCCCTCTCGCACTCTCCGGCTCGTTCTCTCTCTCACTTCAAATCCTGCCAGCTTCATTTCATCACTTGGTGCTGTTGTTTTTGTTTTTAAAATTTGGGCTCTCAGTCTTTTGTTCGGTTAGCTTTTATAAAATGCTTTACTTTCTATAAAACGTTTTTTCTCAATTTTTTTAGATTCTTTTAATTGAGTGCAGTTTTTCAAGGTTGAGATCTTCCCCTCCCCTATCGCCCACCAACTCCTCGACCACCGTCATTCTCTTTATAATCCTGGCTTCCTTCTAGAACCCTGACTTCCAATACCTACAAAAAGCGCCATGTAAGGATAGAAAAATAAGCTACTCATCCGCTTATAATCGGATTAACTTATGCTTTTCCATGCAGTAAATGCGTCGAAAGCGTCTGCTGCTGCTTCTGTTGGCAGTATTTTCCTTGGACTCTGGCGGACTATCGCATTTTTTGGGGCTGGTGTTTTATTTCTTTCGATTGAAGTCTGGCGGCCTTTTTTTAAGCAAAGGACATGCATTCATTCAATTCATTCGGATGTGAATGGAAAGGCGTAGTACACGAGTGTGCGTGTGTGTTGTGTGTGTGTGTAGTCAAAAGGAACGGAAAAAAGAAGAAAATCTTGATCACTCATGTGACTTGGCATTGCTTGGTAATTCATACAATGGTACAGATTGCACAAAAGCTGTTTAAATTTACGATCGAATGTGACCGAATGTGTGTGTGTGTGTGTGAACGTGTGTGCTTGTAGTTGTGTGGGCTGTTGTTATCGTTGTTGGTGTTGTGGGGCTGACTGAAGCCACTAGAAGCTACCCGCACTGATGCTTCTGTTCACATCTCTCTCACTCTCTCTCTCTCTCTCTGTCTCTCGTTCTTTCTCTGTCCCTCAGTCACTGAACAGGACCTCATCATTAATTATATTTTCAACGTTGGAAATGGACAAAAAATAAACCAAATAAACCATGGCAACTCTTTCCTCAACTTCGAACAGCCTCGGATTCCACGCCTCTTTTATGATGGGCAGTCAGTCCGATTATTGTGCATGTTAATAATTGAGAAAGAAAGAACTGCTTCAAGTGATGCACATTTTTGTGTTTCTTTCGCTTTAAAAATACTGAAAATAGTAGTATTTCCGCTGCTGCATTTTTAGTAGTAGTTTTAGTAGTATTTTTGTAGCATTTTTTGTAGTATTTTTAAAAATATTTTCAGTTATGTTTTTTAGTATTACTTGGAGCAACACTTTTGTAGTGGTCAAATCATTGTGTACTTTTATTCTTTTTTGTGTTTCCTTGTTTTTGTAGTGTTTTTTGTAGTAACTGTGCTTCAGTTGTTATCACTCCCTGTCGCTGTCTCTGTCTCACTTCACAGCGCACCTGCTTCCTCGATTGAGTTATGTTGTGGTCTTAATTCAGTCTGACATCTCATTAACTGTACAACTGCTTTCAATGTCAGGATTGTTTAGTCAAGCGAAAAGTTGACGTAACCACACCAGACATGACATCCATGATTGTATTGACTGATTGTTTTCATGTGATATTGATTCATGGTGAAATATGATAACGGAGAGAGTGAGCGGGAGCGGGACAGACATGAAGCGAGAGAAGTGCAATGTAGTGGGCAGTATATCGTGTACGGCGAGCGATAGACGAGTACTCTACATAACAGAGGTTGTTGATTAACAGAGACTTGTGGTACACAACTTATAGAAAGTGTCTATCGTCCTTAACAGAGATTTACTGCAATTGATTGAAACTAGTAATTGAAACATGTACTTAAATGAGGTCTTGAAGCAGAGTTTGAAATATTTTGATAGGTCTTGAAGTAAGTATCGAGATATTCTTTAGGTTTGTTTTGAAGCAAAATTTTGATATGATCCCGATATAGTTATTGACATATTTTGAAATAAGTTTTAAGATTGGACTTGAGGCAGGTTTTGGTAAAAGGTTTCTAGAAAGGTCTTCAAACATTTTGAGACAAGTCTTTTCATATTTTTGATCATGATGTAGATTGAGAATTCTCAGATTCAGATCTTGATAATTGCAAGATAAAAGTCTTAATATTCGGTAATTATTATCATCCGAATCTTAGAGTGGAATTACAGAACAAATATACTATTTAAATACTATTAATAATATTTTTATTGAATATTGCTATATATTTAAATATATGATGTTTATATATAGTGTATACTTTTATATATGTATATAAAAAACAAGCAAATAATGTGAGCTTATCTTTTTTTTCTTTTCAGGTGAGCTAAAAATATTTTATATACTTAAAAACAATACAAATAATAAACTAATAGGTACGTATTTAAATACATTTCGCATCTATCATGTTAACAGAAAAATAAGAGATTTTACATATCTTTATACGAGATATAGTATATGAAGATTTCCTATAAGAAAAAATTATATTTCCAAATCCAACTAATTAATTGTTTACATCTTTAATGAAACTTTAATCTGTATCTTTATTTAGATAATGAATGAGTTGTGTCTATGTACAAAACTTATTTACTCTAGCTATACAAAAAAGAAAATATTTTCCACAAGATACGAAAATGAGTTGAATACAAGTGAGTTGCATAGAATTTGCACTCAGCACGGACTCATAATTCACGTGAGGTTCATCAACATGACCGAATAAAAGGAATCAAACCTGTGCAAATAATCTGAAGAACATTCATGAGAACCGTGGGTATTGCCTTATATTTGCTATCAGACGTCCTTTGTGGACACAAAATACTCTTTTCATTCCATCCACTTTAACGTATATAACTATAGCCATCCATGTATAGACTGAGACTTTAATTGAGACCTTTATAAATTTCTTTGGGCAGCAGTTCGTATCTCTTCTGGTAGTGAAACCTATCGAAGATACCTAAAATATAGATATGGAAATAGTCAGAGTGAACTTTTATAAAGCAGACAAATATTATTACTGAAATATTGTAAATTCTTTCTATTTGCAGAACCATTGATATATAATATGGAATCCATTCGAATTTATTTACAAATCCATTGGAATTCAATTAATATTTAATAACCATCCATCATGAATGGATTCTTCAATCAATGAATCATGATCCCAGTGATGGTTCACTTTCATGGATTTAAAGCACCGACAAGGAAATGAAAGGATTTCCTTCGATTACATTTGTGATTGTAGTCGAATATACCAAAAAGAAAAAACGTTGAAAAATCTGTACTCGTTCTCTTTCACTCGAGTATCTATAATTTGCAGTCACAAATTGCAATGTCCTTGTGGTAAGGATGTGGACTTTGCTTCTTTTCCTATCCTTCTTTTATCTCTTCACTTTTGATTAGCTTTTTCGGAAATGAAGGGGAATATCTCTCATCCTCCTGTTATTGTTGTTGGATATGGATTTGGAGTTGAAGTTCGAGTTGTTTTTCCTTTTTCCTTTTTCAGTCATGATACCGTTACTTGAAAAGTGTTCTTGTTTTTCTACTGTTTGAGCACAAATTCGAAGTGTCCTAAAATAAATACGTTTATCTTTCGGTTGGCGGCGGCGGTTGCCACGGGCGGTGATTCGCAATAAGAGCCACTTCCGTTTCCTTGAGACTCCGCTGAGAGCGGCATCGCCAACCAACGATGACCCACGACCTACTTGTATTTTTTCCACATTTTCTATTTTGTGTTGCTCCATCTTTTAGTCTTCAGAAGTTTTTCTGGAATAGTTTCTGGATAGTCTTCCATTTTTTGTTGTTTCTGTAGATTTGTTTATTTATTTGGTTTTATTTTTGGTTTCTCTTTGATTTGGTTTCTTTTCGGTTTGTTTGTATCGTTGCTGTTATATGCTTTTATTTCTGTTTTTTTGTGTTAGCTTAAGATTTATCTAAGAGTTCAATTTATCCAGTGGATTCGCTACGTTGCATCCAAGAATTGCTTGAGTAAACTTCAGCCGCAGTCATCGTTGCGGCAATCGTTGGTTGAACTCTCTTGCTCTCTCTCTTGCTCACTCCCTCTCTTACTCACTCACTTCATCCACTTTCTCTTTCGCCTCCTCTTCTTTCCCCTCTGTCAGTCTCTGGCATCCTTTCTCCTGACTTCAGCGCATCCTTCGAGGATGTGTAAATATTGAGCGCTGCGGCAATAAAGCGTGGTTCAGTTGGTTTGCTTGGTGGTTGCACTGCGGTGATGAGTGCCGTTCGGGCGATGTTTATCAACTGCATTGAGCCATAGAAATTGTCCCATTCGGGAAGCGATTTCGATCTCGTAGCTTCCAGCATCGAGACATGATTTAAGCGTAATTTAATCAATTAACGATGGTAATTACTTTGTTCTTGTTGCTTTATTGAGTTCTAAATTTGTAAGAGAAGTATTAAAGTTAGTTTATTTTATTTTTCAAAGGTCAAAGTATTTTTCCTCTACTGTGTAAGTTCGAATGTTTGCTATTTGACATTCTTCCCTTTTCTCGTTCTTGTTTACAGTTCTTTTCATATTATCTATCGTTCTTCTTTTTTCTTTTTTCGGTTTCTTCTTTTATTCTGGAAAATCTATCTAAAATAATCAATACTTCATCGAATTTCCAATTGAAAAATTCTTCAGCAAGAAGAAGAGGAAGAAGTAGTAGTAGTGGAAGAAGAAGAAAAGAAGAACAACAAACCGAAAAGAACATCCGAAATCTTAACAATACGCTCAAAAATAGTTGCGTTATCCTTTTTATTTTCTTTTTTTCTTTACACTTGAAATCCTTTCGGCCAAAACAATTTCCTTGAACAATCGGCATACTTTTCGCAGCTCTCTTCTCCTCTCCCACATGCGATACACACACACCCACACACCCACACACACACACACACACACATGCACACCTTAAACCTAATCCTGAGCTCAGCATGTGCTTTCCGATTGCGGTCCCGTTGTTATCCTTGCTGTATGGAGAGCATTTGTTTTTCTTCTTCCTGTCGTTATTCTTGTCTGTCTGTCGACAGGATAGAAAAAGAGAAATACTAATAATAAGAGTACGAAGAAAAAGAAGAAGAAGCATGCAGTCGAAGTTGCTCACAAGCTAAAAAAGTGTGTAAGCGTCTGTAGATGTGTCTGTGTGTGTGTGTGTGTGCTTCGCTTGATCCCTCCAAGGTCTTTACACGCTTTCAGGTTAAACATTTATTTCCCTTAACATATCCTTATCAGCATAAAAACTAAAATCTCTTCAAATGTGTGCAAAGATCGGAAGCATCTTGATAAACGTACGTACGAATATAGTGCAGCTTCAACGCACGCAGCGTGGAGCAGCGCGAAGCAGGTAAAGCTTACGCGGAAAGCATGTAAAAAGCGGATTTCGTATCGATATTTTATATCCACATGAAAGGAATGCAAGGAAAATATAGCACAGTAAAAAAACAATCTCGGTTTGTAGCTTATCGTCCGAGTTCGTAGTCGAAACTTTCGATTATTTGAATCTCTTGTCTTATAGAGAGAGTGAGAGAGAGAGAGAGAGTAGGATGTGGTCAAGGAAGAGGCTGGATTCAGAGTGATGGTTGTAGGGATCAGAATAGATTCGAGTGGGTTCTATTAAAGTATCGTAGAAAAGCAAAGAGAAGAAAAGAGAAAGAAAACTAGGAACGCAGAAGAGTGGCATAAAGAGGAATATAGAGTGACAGAGTAAGCAGGGAGAAAAAAAGAGAAAGATAAGGACAAAGAGGAGTGGAAAAGCTTAAGAAAGAGGAAAGGTGAGAGAGAGAAGGGGAAGGAGAATTAGGGAGAGACAAGGAGAGCGACGGAGGAAGAGAGGAGGCAAAGAGAAGGAGGTGGAACAATAACAAGATTTTCTGTGATATGTAAGATACTCAACATGATCCATATCAACTTTTTAGAGGCAACAAAATTTTAATTGAATACTCAGGCATACAATCGTGTATCCTTGTATGCATGTGTGTATGTTCGTACTGGTGTAAACAACCAAGCAAGCCAACAACCCGGCAGCCAGCCATCCAGTCCACAAACTGACTCACACTAAAAGTGCTTTTCGCGTCGTTCATTTTCATTTGAGTGATCGTGAATCTTCCTGAGCCGGGTCTTTAAACTGCAAGAGACGAGTGCACAATAGTGCATGCGTGTGCGTAACTAAGTAGCAACAAGAAGCAGCAGCCGCGACACCACTTCTTTGCGTTGTCGCCGTAGCCGCCGTCGCATCCGCGGTCATCGAGTGCAGACACGTCCGCCGCTTGCGACTCAGAAACGCCGCGTTAATCTTCAGTGGCCGGCTATTTATATGCACGTGAAATGAAGAACAATTAACTTGAGCTGAACTACGCCGAGCCTCATTACCAGGAGGCAGGCGCTGTTAAGTGCATCCGTAAGGCCGAAACCGATCCGGGCTGGTTTGCTCCGGTCTGGCACGCGGCGGGGTACCCTACCTGCAGCAGCAGCAACGCAAGCGGTGGTTGGCGCAACCTTCGCTGCGGTGGCTGCTGCGCTGTCGAGGCACCAACACGTCGCTGAGTTAATTATGAGTGCTCAAGTCCGGAGCGTGTGTCTATCAGGGCAACTGTGCGGACGGACTTTTCCACCGGCCTCCGGTTTGTTTGCGTGTTCGTCTGGCCACTCATCCGCTTCTTCGTCGATTGACGCATCGGTCGATGCGGTTGTCGGCTCACAAGTTAAGGTTTAAGGTTCTTTTCATTATTTGTTCGTTGGCTTACTTGTCCTCCTCTCTCTCTCTCTTTCGCTCTCTATTTTCATTTTCAACTACTTCAGTTTCTCTTCTTCTCCGTTGTTCATCTGCTATGTCGTGTCTTCTTCGTCTGTCCATCTATCGATCTTTTAGTCTAATTACTAAGTTGTTGTGATGTTCTTTGATTTTTCTTCTTCAGCTTCTTCTAAATGCACCCATTAACTTTATAGCTGCATTTCTTATTAATCGGCTTCGCGACCGGCCACTCACTTTGCTCCTTGGTACCTCTCTGTTATGCTTCGTATCTGAAGTCTTCTTCTTCTTCTCCTCCCTGGCTGTCTACATCTTTTCATCATCTGTCCGTCTGATGTAATTCTTCACACGTGAGTCATCTGCTATTTTGACTTTTATTATGAGTTCTTTTTCAGTGACGCTATGATTTTCGTTGTTTTTCTTTTTGTTGTTCTTTTTCTTAATTTTGGTTTCGAGTTTTATGGAATTTTTCCATAGCGTGGTCCAATTTATGAACTCAACTCTTTCATGGATTTGCTTCGGTTTCAGAATTTTTATTTCTCAGTGTTAAGTGAATCGGTTTCTCTACTTCAAAGGCTCTGCTAGCCTCAGAAGAAAGTTCAGACGATTTCCTAAGAGTGTCCTTTCTTTAAAGTATCGCGTTGTCGTTGTGAAGATAGGCTATCAATGAACATTTTTTAAGCTCCTTCCTTTTTTAATCTTGTCAATAGTCTTCGACAATCATGATAAGTTCTTTAAAGAATTTAAGAACCGTTCAAACAATCAAAGGAGATAAAGCAGAGGTTTAAACTGAGTCGATTTACTAAAAGACTCTTTCAAACAGTCTTCTTTCGCTTTTAGTTTTGTCGATTTTTCCATTTGGTTTCCATCTTTAATTGATTCGGGAGACTCAACTACCTTCTGATTACATCTTCAGACCATGGATTACATTGCTGATGGTGATGGTAATGATTCCGGGAACTAGGAGTAGCTTTAACTCGGCTGATGTTCGTGATGATTTCGACGATTATTCTGATAAACCAGAGAAAAAGTATTACGTAACAGAAGAAGAAGAGGTGCTTAGAAGACGTGCTTCGCGAACCAAGTCAAGTATTCGAAAATAAAGGTGTTGCTCACGGAAACATTTCCCAGATACCCAGATACCATCTGCCAGGAAAACGGAGAGCTCAAAAGAAAATACAAAATGAAAGACAGAGAGAGAGAAGGGAGTGGAGAGTGACAAAGAGAGGATAAATAGTAAAACGGATATTTTCGCACATTGCGTGCCAAAGGATAATGTTAATAAATTATGTACTGCTTCCCGCTGTTCTCCTCTCCTTGATCCTTGGACTGTCTTCGCATGTGGATTGCTGCTTCCAACTCCAAAACCACACCACAGACCAGCAACAATAACCACAACAAGCACCGCAACAACTACGGCAACAACAATCATCACAACAACAATCATCGCAACAACAATCATACAGTCGCATTACTTAAAGGAAGATCTGATCCTAAGCTGTTTTAAGCTGCAGTGCTTTGCTATAATTGTAGGTGTTGGGAGTTGTTATTGTTTCACAGGATATCCTGCAGCTTTGGGCACGGACACACTCGCACCTTCGCATCTAGGACACGCAACACTTTCCCCTTCAAATATTTGTCTATATTTTGTATTTACTTAAGAACTTTATCGTTGATGAATGAATGGTTGGTTGGTTGCTCCTTAATTTTGTTGTACTAATTTGAGTGGATGTAATGGACCTAAAAAAGGATTATATTAAGGCTTTAGCATTTCTTCCCTTGCTGGTTTCTTTGGTTTTTTTAGTTGCTCTGTTAATAGGATCTTTCATTACACAAGATGAAGACAAATAAAGCAATCAGTGAAATCTTAAGAAGTTAAGCGAAATACAACATGTTGTTTCCATTTGTTGTTATATTATATTTGCACTATATTTGTACACTTGTTCAAGGAAACGGATATCCACTTCTATAGCTCGTTAAACCTAATTGGACTTAGATTAATAAAGATTGTTTCTCGGTTTGTGAACATTTGTTCGCAATTTGTTTCAAAGTAAAATTAAAAAAGCAATAAATTATTATCGCGACTCACGAGTCACTCAGAGGTGCTATAAACCCTCGAGACTCGATAGTCGACAAATTCGTGGCAGATTTTCACGGCTCTGGACTAACGAGCAATGAGCAGGAAGCAGTTCGTGACTCGCGAATCGTTTTATTTGTAGGATTGTCTGAGAACTGATATCGTTAATAATAATCGTTTGAAAATCTTATTTAAATAACCTATCATTAAGTCCTTGGTAAGAGTCTACTAACCAACTACGTCTTTTTAATCGACATTTAGAAAAAGAACGTAAAAAGGGACAGAAAAACTATGCAGCTATAAACGCAAAATATTGCTTTGTTGTTGCCTTTCTACCTCAAGGATACGCGTATTCAAAAGCCTTGACCAGGCCAATAAAATCCAGCCAGCATGTTCACTGACAGCATGTTGAAACAAAAACAACAACAGCTCTGGTCAGCTGCACAAACAAAGCAACAATTCCAGAGGATTTCGCTTCTTTTCATTTTTTCTACGCACGAACAGATACAAATCCCTAGCATAAATGGCATGGTTGCCTTGGCATGCCTCCCAGACCATGTCTGTTTCCCCACCCATCCATCAACCATACCAACAATCATCACCACTGACACGGAGTATTTTTTATTAAATAAATAGTGTTTTTACCTTTTAAGGATGCAATCGAGCAGTTGAAATTAAAAGAACTAAAAATAACAATAAATATAAACATCAACAATAACGTTCATCCGCATGAACGTAAATATTAAGATAATATATACGATATTTCTTGTGATTATAGTATATACGAGTATTATACATAGTTACGGTTAGTGTTGTTGTTGCTGGTCGCTTGACTAGCCTTTGATAATATTAAAAGTCTCTTTCAATGGCACCTAGAATATGGCACAAATGCGAGAAAAACATCAAGGATTTGATGACAAATTACTTCCTGATGAATTCATGATGCCTTTCTATCTCCAGAATGAAGATTTGGGCACATTTCAGTCTCTTTTGTAAAACAAAAGATTAAAATAAACGATTTCACAGAGAAGAAAAGTATGTCTCTTTATATGTAAACAATTATTTCCTGTTGGTCCGGAAGAATTGTAGCGATATTTTGGGACTCAGTAACTAAATTACTGAGTTATCATCTGCGCAGACTAAGAATATTATCAGAGGATTTTTATGATTGACCCGAACCTTTTCTAAAAAAAGGTTTTTGTTGATTTTTTACAGATATTTAGAACAATGTTTCGCATTTCTCCCTCTCTCTCTATCTCTCTTTCCTTCCTGATCTTCCTGTCACTCTCTTTCACTCTCTTTCATTGTCTTTCTCTCTCGTCTGACGACAGCACCTGCTGCTCTCTTTTAACAAATCGCATTGAGAGTTTTTGTTCATCCATTTTTAGATGAATTGGCAAAGAAAGGTGAAAACAAATATCTAAAAAAGTAGGTTGAGAAAAAAGAACCAAGTAAAAAAATAGTGGAACGCAAGAAAAGCAGACCAAAGCTGGGGATCTGAGGTTTCAGGGAGGTTAGCAGATAAGCGAACAAGCAACCTGATAGACAGGCCGAGAAGCAGCACCTTCATCATGGGGCAATGAAAGAGCTTATTATATTATTTCAAAGTGAAGGTAATCTTTGTTGCGGTTGCTGTTGTTGTTGCTGTTACCATTCCTCTTCTTCATGCTGTCGTTGGTATTGTTGGTTTTTTTGGTGATGGTGCTACTGGTTGTGCTCGTGGTTTTAAGCTGGTGCAAATTGAAGTTCAAATCAGTTTGTTCAATCGCCCTCTCCATCTCTCTATCTCTCCATCTCTTTCGCACTCTTTTGCCCCTCTTTTTCTCCCTCTCTTTCTCACATCCTTGAAGCGCATCAGCATTAAGGGCTAACATAGCAAAATCCTTAGAGTCCCCCTCATGCGTCAGATTAACTACAAAATCCATTTGTTGGTGTTGTTGGTGTTGTTGTTGTTGCTGTTGGCGGCATATTTGGTAATTTTGTCGCTTCTCACTTCGCTTTGCTTCACTTTACCTGTTTTGCTCTCTTGTTTGTTGTCTGGCCAAATATTCGGCTAAGAAGAGTGGTTGACTAAAGCTGTAGGTTGAAGAATCGAATGACTGACTGGCCGACAGACAGCCAGACAGCCAGCTAGAATGACTGATGGATCCAGCAACTGGCTGGAGGCGGCTTATTGAAAGGGACTCAGAAGCAGCAGCAGCTTTTAGTCCAAAAATGCGAAAATTGTGTTGACCGTATTTTTGTCTTCTACGTTGTTTTGGTGTTTGTTGTTGTTGCTGTTGTTTTTTCTGTGCCCAATTTGGCATCGAGTTCATTCAATTTGGATTAAGCTCAGTTGATGAATGAAACTAAAGATTTTCACCAGTTTTTATGGCTTTTTCTGGCTTTTTATGTTTGCTGTTTCTTGTTGTTGTTTTTACTCCCTAATTTGATGTGTTCGATTTCGTTTAATTTTCTTCTTCTTCTCCCTGGATTTCTTTTTCTTTCAAGTTTCAACATTTTAAGCTGTCAGCTTCAATTCGCATGTGATTGCTTCTGCTTGAATGCTTTTATTTTAGCCACTAAAGAAAATTGGGGAAAACATTTTTTTCTCTCTTGTTTACGAAGTTTAGAAAAACCAATAAAATGCGTCAAAAATGTGTTGGATTCTTTCGACATCTAAATCTTAAAATTTGACCCAATTGAATGGTAAAGAAAAGTGAAATAGGAAAGAAAAATAAAAGCAAAAACTATAGAAGTACGTACTAAAATACCAACGTTTTTTTACCAATCCACTACTACAACAATAAACAACGCTAAAATGTGTGAATACCGAACTGTAAATAAACACTCTGTGGAAGACGAAACACTTTCATTTTCTAAGTGTTTGTTGCGTAACTATTACAAGAAAAAACGAAAAAAATAATAAAGTAAACAAAAATTTCCATTTGGAAAGAGTAAACAGAACTGCTCACGTGTCTTTTGACCGAATACAATAATTGAAACTCTTATCTATTTACAGCATTTTTTACCAGAAGATACGAACTGATAAAAATATTTCAATCTATTTATCGTATTTGTGAAAGTAGAGTGAGATTCTTGTAGTGTTTGAGGAGTGAGGGAAAAGAGAAGAGGGAGAGAGTGAGAGAGATCGAAAAATAGAAGAATAGAGATCTGAAAATCAACGGATCTAAGGATTTTTTTTGTTCGACGTTTTCGTAGTTTATGAATTCAAAATGAACACTCATTACAGCTAAAATTTGTTCCAATTACGATTCATAAAAATATCGCTTTTGTAATGTTTTTTAAATGTCTCATTCGATTCCAAAGAAATTTTGCAAGATTTGTCGAACAAAAATCAGCTTAAGTAATTGTTACATTATTGATTATTTTTGTACAATATTAGCATCCTAATGAAGCTCTTGTGACTCTTAAATGTTAATCGATTGTTTTCAATTCCTAAAGTGTGAAGAGTGCTCTATCGATATTTAACAACCAACCCCACCCCCATCCCCCACCCTCGTTCCCTCTACAAAATATTTCTAAACCTTTTATGTAACTAACTTAACTTTCAATGATGTATAGTTTTTGGAAAAACTTTCCACATTTTATGTATTTATTTTATTGTTTTTCTTCTAACAACCTTTACACACGCGTTCAGCAAAATTTATTCGATACAAATTTGTTCCACTAAATTAAGGAAAAGCAACAGAAACAATACAAAAACAAAAAATAAAAAATATAACAAAATGTAGAAAAACGTAGAAAAAGCTTACGATTATTAAACTTTTATTCTGCTTTTGTTATGCAGAAGTTGTAACTTTTTTGCTGTTCAACGATTTATGTATCTTTCGAAAAGTATCTGGCAGTTGTTGATATTTGAGAAAAGGGTTTTTTATTTTATTTCCTGAAATCTAACGATTGTTTCGGCATTTTCCGAAATACAATCTCTATATTTTAGAGAAACACGTTTTAGTATTTCCGAGTGTAAACGATTTTAGAGATTTATTTTATAATATTTTATTATTTGATTTCATAATCATAAATCTTTTGTACGAGCCGACGTGGAAGCTGAGTCTCATCGCTTGATGAGGAGGAGGGCCTCACTCACCCTTTCAGGTGCCTCTTTTTAATCGCCGTCCTTTAAAAAGGATGTACATTTGACCCACTCGGAGAGGGCAGCACTTTTGTAATGCGGCAGCAATCTTCTGCAGAACACTTAAGGATTTAAATAAACCAGAGCAGCATAAAGCACACAGAGAGAAAGTATGGGCGAAAGTATGAAAAAAGTACTACTGTCGAGTTCAAAAAGTTTCGCTCCGTCGAACAATTAAAATGCATGCCGCAGAATCCTTAAGTGCTTCAATTACTACACTTTAATGCTCTCAATGGTAAAAGTATTTGCTACTTTGTTGTTGTTACTTTTCTGTCTCTCTTTCGCTAGTTTGGCACAGTACCGTAGCCGTAGTTGCCATTCGGTGGGTTTTCATTGATTTTCTTTTGTTGCAGAAACAAGGACAAAATGGCCAACAACTACTGGCTAAACTAATTGCAGTTAAAATCGGAAGAAGAAGAGGAAAACGAAACGAAACGAAATGAAAAACAATGAGCTACACAGAATTAGGTAAAGGACTCAGAATGTCCTTAACACACACACACACTCGCATGCTTCCTTTCAAATGGAATTTCGTATTACGAGTACTTTTAGTGCCAATTCTCCTTTTGATTCTCGTTTGCTTTTTTTTTCCGTATTATATTCTGAACCAAAACGAAATGAAGAAAGATAAAACCAAGTGAAGGTAGTAAACAAAAAACATCACAGATCGGATTACAATTGAATGGATTTTGGTTTATTTCTTTCCAGAAATAGGATTATATTTTTGTTTCTTTTATGTATCAAGCAATCGTAAATCAAGTAATCGAATAATCGAATTCGATTTTGTTACCGTTTTGTTTCTTATTAAGTCTAGTTTTTATATTTCTTTGGACTAATTTTCTAACCATTTTTGATACGCGACATCGTAAATGTAGCTTATAATAAATTTATCATTTAGTTGATTTCTATTTAACGGTATACAACAAAGTGGCAACAGGTATATAAAATTATATATTGATCACTCTCTCTAGGAAAGTCTTTAAAGTGGTGTATAGTTATGTAGAGTAATTTATTGAATGATGTATACTATTCTATAATAAATGGGCTAACACTGCTTTGTATACTTTAGTGTAGTGTGGAATAGTCTACAGAATAATCCTTAAAATGGTCTACAAAGTGTAGCATACTGTGACTTAAAGCATGATCAACAGAGTCGCCTAGAGTGAACCAAGTGAACTCTAGAGTATATTATAGAGTAGCAGTCTCTAGGAAGTCTTTAGAGTGTTTAATAGTGTATTATTTAGAGTCCTTTTCAGAGTACAGATAATACAGATAATATATTTTCACATGAAAAGTTATCTCAATAAAATAGACGATTCACAAACGAGATACATTCGAACTCTGCCAGTATTAAAGAAGATACACACAAAGTGGGTAACTTTTTATTTTTCATTTTTCATAAATCGTAGTCTATGCATCGCAGATTATTTCTCATTTAGTATACGATGAGCTTTATTAGCGCAATTTCTGCAAAAACATCCACAAGACTACGATAAGGATTACCTCACCATCCTCCCTATCTTCATCTCACTTATATTCGCTCCCCTCCGCGTCTTCTCCTTATCATTCTCTCTTCACTAACATATTCACTCACTTATCATCATTCCTCCAACTTATGCACTGCATCTTGTACCTTGATTGATTTACTTTTCGAAAGATGATGGATTCATTATTTAACGCATATTTTATTGTCATAAATTCCTTACGCTTTTAAGGAACCGAACACCAACAACAATAACTCGTATTATGGTAAGTAAAAAAAACACCAAAAGCAATGCATAAATAAATCAAAAAATAAATCAAGCATCACTGATACTCGTTCAAAGGAATACCCGACACCAACCAGAATAACAATAATAAGTACTAGTCGGCGAAGAAGAAGAAAATTAAGACGAAGAAGAAGAAGAAAACAAAATCGCACACGGGAAAACAGTTTTCCTGAGTGGCGAAGAAGAATTATCGGCGGCGTGATATGCTTTGACCGTCCCTAGAGAAATAGATTGGAATGGGTTGGATGGATGGATGGATGACAAACGATGGAGTATCAATCAATCCTGGGGACAATAAAAGAGAGAAGGAAAAAACGCGGATAACAAAGCAGCACAGCCGAGAAACGAGAATAGAGAACCGACAGCAACAAACTAGGAAAGGAGCATAAGCGACAATAACAACACAGACTCTGATCCTTTCAATGTCAATGTCGAAGATAAGTTGGTCGGTCGGTCGCAGACAGATAAGCAGACCAAAAGACAGACCAAAAGACCGGTCAGATGAGCAGTACAAACGGCAAGCCGAAAAGTGAACCGACGGTCAGACAAACCATGAGAGGGACAGACCACAAAAAAGACGGTTGCTTGGCGGTCATCTGCTGAGCACTGAAGAGTGTTAAATTCGAAGCGATGCCGTAGTTTGTGCTCAGCAAGCATGATTAAAGCAACACTTGCTCTGTTTGTGTTGCCATTTAAAATCCCCAGACAAGAAGCACAACAACTACCGACAATAATCAATAACAATCAATAACAAACACAAACAACCACAAACAACATTTTCAACAATTCATCAATTGTCCATCAGAGATAATGAAGTGGAAAGGAATCAATGAATTCAGCAACATTAAATCAACAATAACAACTACAACAAATTTATCAAAAATAAAACAAAATAAATCTGGTTTAAGACGTGTGCAAAGTGTACCGAATGCATCGGAAGACGATGATTGTTGCGTCAAAAGAAGCGGCATTCTTGAGAGCCATATGTGTTGTTGTTATTATTATTGTTGTTATTGTTGTTGTTGTTATTGTTATTGTTGTTGTTGTTATTGTTGTTGTTGTTGTTGTTGTTGTTATCGTCTGATTTCATCTCTGCGGGGAATTCCACGAATGTGGTGTGCTTTATTGCAGTTGCACACAATCAACAGAGAATGCACCTACAACAACAACAACGACAAGAGCAATCCAAAAAACGGATCCCTCCCTTCCTCCTACAACTTCCTCCGTACTTGCCTACTATTTTGGATTCTTCACTGGTTTTTTAAGGGACTTGAGGGACGTAGGTGGGGAAACTTTATCCATCTGCACACCTTGAGTGTGGTTTTTGTTTTTGTTTTTGTTGATCTCCCAGAAAGTGAATACTTTTGGCGGTCTATTTGCTGGAATGTTTTGCTCTATCTCTCTCTGTATTTTTCGCATTCCTCTTAGAATTTATTTTGTTTTGCTTTCGGAGGGAAAAACTAATTCGCTGGGGAGTCTGGAATATTTCAGAACGAGACGAATACAAATTTTATTGGTCGAAGCCAACATAAGATAGCGAAGAATGTAGAAAGCGGTGCAGAATTTTTGGAATTAGATTTCGGAATATTAAAGATTTAAAATCAATCTCACTCGATTGTTATTTAATATACAAAACAAAATAATTCTACAACCTGATTATAGAGAGTATCTTCGTTTATCTGTAATACTTACGTATAGTTGCGTATTAAAAAAGATGTGTTATTTCAGGAGTTAGTGGTCTACATAATCGTCACTTATATCATCAGTGTTTATGATCATTCGAATGTTGTAGATTGGTTTATAGGCTGTTTTATAGAATGCTCTATGGAATATCTACCGAAGGGTCTGTGATATAGTGGTACAAGTGGTTAATAAAGTCGTCTGCAGAGTATTGTATAAAATAATATTTAGAGTATCGTACTGATTGATCTATAGACAGATAATTGCAGTGGTGTAAAGAGTGGTCTGTAGAGTGTCTAATAGAAGGCTCTGCTGTTTAGTGTTTATAGAGTACTGTATAGTGCGGCTACATAGTGCATTTTTTGTTTACTTCTCCGTTTTTGAAACTAAATAAGTTTTATTATTGTAACATTATCCTTGAGTTCCAGTGAGTTTTTTTTGCAAGCAGTATCCTCTTTGCAGTATCTTCATTGTTGCTCTTGTACATTTTTCAGTTCTATAATTTTTCTCTTTAATTTCTTTTGTCCTTTTTTTCTTTTCCCGATTCGTTTCCTTGTTGCAAATTTGTTTCTTCCCGATGATACGTCTCCTTCATCACTTCTCTTGTATTTTGCACTTCATCCCGATATTCGGATGTTGTTTCTGCTTCTATCTGTGTCATCGCTGTTGGCACTATTGTTCTTGTGTTTCACACAATCTTGCAATTGCACTTTCCAGACTTGTGCAGGATATACATTGTATATAGTGTAAATGGTTCATATTATTATGCATCCTTCATTGTTCTCGTTTCGTGTTTTGGGAATCATGTTTTGCATATCGATGAGCTGAAACTTTTTCTAAGATGGGAGAATTACTTCCAAAAAAAGCGAAAATGGTCCTCAGCATGGGTACCGTTTCACTGTGCTTACTTTAGTGAAACGCTGCTTTACTTTGGATTTTATTGCTTTGATGTCTGAGTTTTTTTCCGAAATAAGAAACGTTTTCGACGTTCGTGTTGTGTTTTAAGAAATCCTGTTAAGCCAGTTAGTACATTTAAAAAAACACTTAAATACTCTATTTACTAATAAAGGACTTTCATTAAATCCTCATTAATAATGGGCACTTTCCTTTGTCTCTGTGTCTTTGCAGCTAACAAAGAACATTCTCAGAGTCGTATAGTAATTGGGACCCATAGATTAATAAAAGAATTAAATTAGGAATGAATTATTTTTATAAAATAATATAAGCACCTTCAGCTATAAAAGAAGAAAAATACTATAGATATAATTATGTTATCATATTAAAATTCATTGCGAGTGTTCTTCATTTCGGGCCCGCCGGTCATTAAGACAAACATAATGCAACGGTTGGGTTTTTAAATCTGTCTGCCAAAATATTTATCTGGCCTGTGAATATTAAATACGAACTCGTAAATATCCAAAAACTGATTTCAGCAGATCGTTTTACAGGCTGACCGACCACCCACTGAGAGCGCATGTGGGAGGCTGCCGCCAGGCGTAAACAGGTCGGGGGTAAGAAAATCGGTGGAAGTGTGCGATCTGAAGAAACTGAATTACGTGAGTAGTGTAGTGAGCGAGTGATGGGTGAGTTCAATGAACTCGGAGCGAGCGATGAAGTCCACTACAGATTTGAGCGATGCGGCGTCTATCAGAAAACCGTGGAGCTGGCAAAAAATCATCGAATTTAACGATCATCGACAAAGCAACATAAATTTCACTAAAAACTAAGAGTGAAAAATTGACGAAAATCAAAAAAGTTGGCAATTTTCTGCGTTTACTCAAAATCCTAAAGTGCACAGCATAATTTTGTGCTTCTTGTGTTTCTCATGCGAAGTTCATAAGTTTTCGTATTTTTCTGTTTTCTTGGTCGACTCAAACGACTTAACTCACTTTAAAGCACTTTAAGCAACCACATTCAGCCACATTCAGCCACATTCAGCCACATTCAGCTATAAGAGAGCTGTTAACGCCGCTTCTGGTGCCGCGCAGCACATCCAACATCCACGTATTCCATGATAATGAAGCCCCCAACCTCTCATAGAACCCCAAGAATTCAGCGAAAACAAATCAAAGTTCAACTTGAAATGGCCTCCTGCCACGAGATCGGTAACAAACACAAGCACACACATTCAAGCATTCATCCATCCATCCATCCGTCCACCCGTCCATCCATCCATCCGTCCATTCATTCGTTCATTCAGGTCGCATGTTCACCGCCGGTACCGCTGTTTAATTTTACAAAATTTACATTCCTTAATTAATCTTGTTTGTGATGCGGTGATGAGGTGCCGGTGAAAAACTCCCGAGGAAATTTCTGTAGCGTCGTCACTTCAAGCGGCTTCAGCTGAGTACACGTTGAATTCCAACAGAGGGTTTAAGGATTTCGTAGTGTTATGTTCAGTAGTTTTGTTGTTGGTTTTGTTGTTGTGTTGTTTTTGATTCCCTCTGTTGGCTGAATGTCTTACGTCTGACGTATTGCTGTTGCTGGTGTTGTTGCTTTTGGATTTACATACCTTTTCTCAGTTCCTAAATCATATCCTTCATCCAGCAAACCGGATTCCGGATTCCATATCATCCCCCACTTCCCTCATCGTCTGTATCACTTAATATACCCTCCATCCTATCCTATACAACAACCCTCTCTTGTTGCTCGTTTTAATTTGATTTTGTGTGTTTTTCACCTGACAACGGAAACTGCTTTGCTTTTGTTGTTGGTGTTGTAATTTTCATATCATTGTGTAGTTTTTGTGTGTGTGTCTTTGTTCGTCTGTTGTTGTTGTTCCTAATTTTAATTCCCAAAATTTCGTTACTGTTGTTGAATTTCCAAGATATTATCTTCGTGTCATGTCATTTAATCGTACCAAAGAAATGAGAGCCAGATAAGAAACACGAACACATGCGCACACACAAGATATACACACACACAAACATATTTAATGAAATAGGAAGAACGGAAGATTTGTAAATTGGTCATGTGTATATGTATACAGGAAGTTTAACCAAAAATCCAACCGACCCCAAAATAATCACTGCCACGGAAACACTTTAGTTACAAAGAAGAAACAACGTACAAATTTGTAGTTTCTCTCCTGCAGAATTACTTCATTTGGAATCAAAAATCATACCCAGAAATTTTGATTAGTTTTTGTATTTAGTATCAAGAGTATCGTCATCATTGAATCATTAGTAGATCTGTCATTATATATTAAAAGTCAGGAGGAGTTTATCGCACATTCATTTGGAAATTCATTTTCTCAGGAATTATTTGAAAATCGCATCCATGTCCGTCGCTTCTAAGCCCTTTGATACATGATATTTGATAGATCGATTGTATATGATAATCTGACTCGCCAACGTATTGATCTCGAGGTGAAAATATCGCGTGGTGAATTACTAATGCAGAATTATATGTATACTGTTAACTGTATTATTACCTGGATTTTAACTTTGATAGAAGCTTATCTTTGAGTAAACAAATTTTCCTTGAATAGATACCACTTTAACTAGAATAGCTTCTCTACTGAAATCACGTGGTTATTCACACTTTAACTCCCACCCTTACTCTCACTCTCTCACTCACTCTCTCACTCACACTTTCTCTTTCCCTTGATTCAGCTTGTAGTAAAATGTTGTGTACCAGATTTCAGAGATTTGTTTGTTTATTGAATTTTATACTTTTTCTTTTTTTAGTACTGTCCGGGTTTAGATGGGTTTTTTTCTTTCATGACCTGATTAAAAATTTCCTGAATATCATGCAGTAAAAATGGCTTTTTAAATTCAGCGAAGTTTCGTTTCGATCATCGCCGAGGAAGAAAGAATGGGCAATCAAATGAAGGAATAAAGCGATAAATTGACCCATCAACGCTTTTCGGTTATTCTGTTGTTGAGCGTGTTCGCCATGCTTATCATGCATTTTGACAGCGATGGCAGGGCTGCACTTCGGATTTAACAAATAAAGAAACAAGAACAATATTAACAATGAGACCATAATCAAGAGTTGCCTCAGAAGAAGAGAACTCTTGCTGTTCCAACTCGTCAACTCGACGAGTGGGAGTCTGTCTGTAGTAAAAGTAAAAATTGTGGGAAGCCAAAACAGGGTTGTCGAGAGGGCGGCGTATATGTTTAAATCGTATGTGTTGTTGCTGTCAACAGACAGAGTCACTGTCAGTTTCCGAGTATCCGCTGGCTTACTTTCGCAATGCGTTGGAGAGCCATTTGTTGCGCTTCAGCGGCTGACGCAGAGCCGCTCATGTGCCACAGCGGCACATTAATGAGTGTGTGTCTCGTGAGAATTCAACTCACTGTGGATTCGATTGCAATAAATGCATTCAAGCTTCATCCTAAAATTAAAAAAAGGGTAAAAAAATAATAGAATTTTTTAAAAACATCTTACTTTGGAATGTTTTGCTTTGTTTTTATTTCTGTATTTTTCAATAACAATAATTCTGCGATTTAATACCACTGTTTTAGTGGCGGCAACTTCATCAAAAAGCATTTCAGAGTAACAGCAGCAGCAGCTGTTTCTCGACACAGCAACGTTGGCACACAAACACTCGCACACAAACACATACACACATACGAAATGCCAACTCCTGCACATCCGTTGCCCATTTTTCAGAATTCTCTGCCTGCTGATGGTGCAACCGCTGTTTGTCTAGCTTCGGCCTGTCTGGTCGTCCACCCCTCTGCCCCGCCCCGCCCGCCCGTTCCCCTCTGCTTCTCTGCTGGTCTTCTTGTCCGCTTTGGCTGAACCGCCGGTGGCTTCATTTGTCCGATTCTTGACATGTTGGCAGATAAGACAGCAACGTGGTGTTTTTTGTATTCTTTTGGACACTCATCATCTTTCTGTTGTTGTTGCTTTTGTTGTTGTTGTTGTTGTTGTTGTTGTTGTGCTGACTCCATGCACCACAAATAATCATATTTCACATTTTGGACCGCTAAAGTGGATTTCGTTAACTTTGGCCCAGTTGTCTGTCCAACACCCGGCCCTGTCAGTCTGTCTCTGTTAATATATATATATATATATATAAATATATATGTGTGTGTAACTATGAGTGTGTGAGAGGATAAAATGTGGTGATGTCGTAATGTGACTTTCTTGGCGTTGCTATATTTTAAGTAGTCGCATTTCTACGCCACTGAAAGACTCCGCCGCGTGAGAATTTTTCCCATGCAAACCAATAAAAGAACTATCTAAATTGCTAGAAAAGTGTGATACATATATACCGGTATACTTATGTACTCGTACATAGAAGTGTATGTAAGATTTACTATACCAATCATTAAAACATGAAGATTGCAAGTTTAAGAATGAATATATTCCACTTCTATCCATTATCTTTAAATGCAGATCTGGAGATACAGTTTTTAACACTGTTATGATATATATAAAAATATATAAAATATTCTTACTAGTTGTTTCAACTTAAGTATACCAGAAATGCTAAAGTTTATAGATAAATATAATGGAAACAGTATACAAAATTAATATTTTCATCAAAAGCACGATGACGATGAGTGTTAAAAAGCCCTCTAAAAATATTTTGCTTTCATTGCAAGCTTTTGTTTACTGTAGTTCAATAAATGTTTTCATTAAAATAGACAAACAAACAGGACATCGATGTTTCATATCCGGGTTTAATAGTGTTTGTTTTGTTTCTATGCGACGCAACATTTTTTCTCTACTCTGACAACGAATTTAATCATGCGAATTCAAAATATCCGCTTTCAGCTGAGTGCTAAAATAAAAGCAAGGTGTTTCATAATCGTATACCGTACATACATACATACATACTATGTTTATTTAGATGTTTTAATATTCGTATATGCAATATTGTAAGCAACGAAACAGCGAAAAATAAAAATAAATCATAGTATTTGGATAACCAGAAAATGCGCTTAAATGCACCCTACATTATAACGTCATGACATCATAACCTCGGATGCCAGACAATCTAAGCCATTCCCGTCTATCTCTATCTCTCTCGCTCTATTTATATCTCAACATTTTTTATCGTTAGTTGTTCATTCACATCGATCACCGTTTCATTCATTTACTCCCGTTCGATTTTTCTATGGGGTATATAATGTAACACACACACTAATGTAATGAAGGGTAAATGAAGGAAGTAGAGTCTCCGTGAATATGGGCAAAATGCAAAGCGACCTGTCGAAATAAAAGCTTAACAAGAAGTATATTTAAAGGACTCACAACTAAAAAATGCCTAGAAAACTGTAAGATTGCGAAATCCAGTAGGAACAAATTAGAGGATCTACACCATAGAAGTATGTACAGTCTTAGAAAGTGTCTGAATGTCCCTCTGTACCTATCGTAATATACGGCTATCGCCTATCAAACGACGGTCTGTATCTGTATGTCGGTCTGTCTGCCTGCAAGTGTGTTTGTCTGTCTCTCTGTCAGCTTTCATGTCTGCCCGCTGGTCCATCGGTATGTCTATTTAAGTGCTTGATGTGTGCCATCTACTGGAAAACTCTGGCAACTCTTCATACGACTAACTTTGAACTCGTGAAAAACTCAGTGAAAAAATTGTTTACACCAGCAACTTTTATGCTTCTGTTTATTCGTTTTTTTGGAACTCTTTAGAACAGTTTTGGTAACTGTTTTTTGAGGAAGAGGGGAGGTTAACTTAATTTTTTCCCGATTTGTTTTTAGTTTAGTAGTTTGAAAAATGCGTTGTACTCGGAATAATTTTTGTTTTTCTAAGTAAAAAAATTATTCTACTCGTATGAAAAAAGAGTAGTGAGTAGTATAAACAAGAACAAGAATAATAACAACAACAATGTTTACTTAAAGGATAAAGTGTTCATGGTACAGCTTTTTGGCTTAAAAGCTTTTTTGTATGATTTGTTTTTCTTCTTCCTTATAATTTATTTTCGTAGTTGTTTGTAATTCTAATTGTTTTCAGAGCTGCTGTTGTTGTTATTTCACTACAAAAATTTGGCGAATGGGTTAAAAAATAATCTTGGCGCTGTTTTCTCCTCTTCTTCTTCACTCATACTGCACTAAATACTAAAGCTACGAGCAGAAAATGAAAACTAAAAAAGATTTCACGGTTTTACGGTATTACGAAATGGTTAAATAAATAAAATATTAAAATTGTAGCACTTGTACAAAATATAAAAATATTGTGTAGAAAATAAGACCAAAAAGACAGATTTAATGAATTTTTTCAAGTCTTTCTTCTACTCAAGTCTGCTTTTAGTTCCGTTCTTATCTGGTTTTTCCTACTTTCCTTAGATCTGAATTATTATCTAAGATAACTAAATCCAGTTTTCTTTAAAGTTTCCTTAATTGTTTGTATATCAACGTGAAAGAAAAGTTTTAGAACTGAACAAAATATTTATTTTGAATTAAAAAGTAAGAAAAGCAGAAATATTTTAAAATCTTCTCTCTTCAGAATATTTTTTGAATATTCTTAATCTATTTAAATTTAGTTTAGTGTAGGAGAGAGAATATTCTAGTTAAAGACTCACAACCGATTAAAATGATTCCCGTTTTAGTTACTGAAAATTTGAACTTAAGAACTTCTTTCTAGTTTTTGTTTCACATCTTCTTCTTGTTCATTTCTTCAGCTTCTTCCTTTCTTCATTTCTTCATCAGCTTCTTAATTTTATGGCATCTTCTTTTGTATATTGTGTCTCGAATGCTGTGTTCAAACTTCTGTTAAGTCTTTTGTTTTATTATAATACATGATTTATTCATGTTTCACACCAAACTGAGAAAGATAGTGCATTCATTTTGTTTTAAATACTATAATTTTATTAGGTATCAATTAAGTTGAACCGAAGAACCACAAAATAATATTCAAGAGTATTTCTTTAGTTTTGCAGACGAATTTAATTCAATTACTTGCACTCAATGTTTTTGATACACTTGAAATGAAAGTTCATCCGATGATATTACCATCTTCTTCTTCTTCTTCTTCTTCTTCTTCTTCTTCTTCTTCTTCTGCTTCTGCTTCTTCTTGTTCCATTTTAAACTTACTTTAAACTAAATTCACAATTTAATAGAAATACGGAGAAGTAGAAGAAGCAAAAGAAGACGAAAGAGATGCAGGACTAAACTATGAGGAAAGGACTAGTCTATGACTGTAGAGGAAAGAGAAGAAGAAGAAGACGCAGAGATACATGTGTAAACAACTTCAAGTTGTTTATTGTCGACGTCTTTTGCACCAAATCAAAGAAGAAGAAGAAGAACGAAGCAACAAGACTCGTAACAGTCCTTTGATATGTCTAGAGTTGCCATCGTGTCATTAAAACAGCGTTAATGTGCCGTTCTTGTGTAATTTTATTTGGCTCGAATGCACTCGCCTGTCGACTGCAGAGACGCTGCTGTTGTTGTTGTTGCTGCAGTTGGCTTGATTCGAGTTCAGTTGAGTTGTATTGAGTGTGGTTATATTTGTATTTACTATCTGCTGGAATTGAATTTGGCACCAGCGACGATCCATCCTGGTTTTGCCATCCTGCCAATTTACAGGATGCTGCACATCCTCGGCTGCAGGACGCACAGACACAGAAACCGCCTTGCGTTGTTGTTGCTTTAATTTGTTGCGAATTTGTTGTGAATTTGTAGAAGTTCGAAATCGAGTTTGCTAAATCAGTTTAAGCGTTGTTATTGCCAAAAACATGATTGCTTTGCTGCTTGTTGCCAAATCCTAGCCAAATTCTATAAAGGAGAAAATGAAGCGAATTTCTTTTAATCATTTTGGCATAAAATAAGCATCCAAAGAATAGAAAAGCGATTCTGTGTCTGTTGTTTTATTACGAAGTTTTTTAAAATGAATTCTCACGAAATGAATTCGCATAAAGTATTGAATTTGTGTTTAAATTATTATTATTCAAGTAAACGATGTTAAAGTAAATTTTATTGAAAGGAATTCTGTTGAAATTCTGTAAAAAAATTCTAAATAATGGTTTAGAAATTAGATATAATATTTTTAAAAAATTGCAGTTTTGAATAAAACTAAATAAATAAAAATATATTGCAGAAACAACTTTTAATTTACGCTTAATACTAATATTTAACTTAATATTGTATTCAATATTTTCATATACAGTACACGAAAATCAGTTTCTTAAAGTGAAGAAATTTTTGTACTTAAATTAATCCTTCTACAAGAATGTATTTAAGATTTAGTTATACTCCAAACACAAAATAAATGAAGAAATGAATGAATAAAGTTCTCACCTATCGTTTAATAGATTGATGTCATTAATTAAAGTGTTGTCTAGTAATTAAACGAATATATTTCTATAACAAATTCAATGTGTATGTCTGTGATTTTTGTGTGTGTTTGTGGTAAGAGTAAAGAGCGGCGGAGAATCAATAAATGCAAACATAACCAAAAGGATACGAAATTCAAGGAATTACTTTCATTCATTCACTGAGTATACTGAGAAATACGATGACCGAATTCGTGTTGAGAACAACAACAGCAGCTTTCACAAATGTACACTCCTTCATGAAGATTCTTCATATTTGGCCTTGGGCACATTTTCACACATTTTAAAGAGCCCCCAGAATTGAAACACTGTAAAAAGAATGAACAACAAATCGTTTCTTCTGCTCCTGGAAATCTATTGTTCCTTCGATTGTATTCGTTTGCTTTTGTCTTTTGTGTATATAAGAATGGGGTTGGAGAAACAAGCCATTAGTTTAGCATCTGAGATTTTGGAGTCGGGGCATCTGAGCGCCTGAAAGCGTCCTTCGATCATCGCCCGTCGCCCGTCGTACATCGTCAGCAGAACCTTCTTCATGACTCCCTGATGAATTGCGATGTTCTGCTGTGAATGCTAGGGGTTGCTTATGTGTCTGTTTGTTTGTGTGTGTGTGTGTGATTATTGCCCTTTGTTTTGACCACTCCTCCACCTCCTCATTTCACCCCGGGTGTTACTAATAATAATAATAATAATATTGTTGATGATGATTTACTACATCGAAGAATGTTTGTTTGGAGAAGAAGTGAGAATGTTTCGAATTTCGGGATTGTTGTGTGTGTGAGTTTGCATACGTGTGGGATTTCAGAAGCGAGATGGATCAAGGGAGTGTCTTTAGTTGTGCGGTTGTGCTTTCAAGCTTTAAATACAGTATATAATCTCTTTAATAATCGAAGTCACGATGTTCAAGTTTGCCGACTCTGTTGTTTTAAGTTTTTAGATTGTTTCGCTTTAAAATCATAAATATCATATATTATAACACTAAAAGACAATATATAAAATACGAAAAAAAATATTTTCTTAAAATTAATGAAACTAAGAAAATTTTGAAGTGCTTCATGACGTATGATAAACTTTATATGAATACTTTAAAAACAATGAACACGAAAAACAAATCATTTTTGTTTTGTTTTTCAAAGACAAATTTGTCTACAGCAAATAAACAAAAATTATACCAAAGTGCGACAAAAATAAAGCTCTTTACATGTGAATAAACATTAAATAACAATTTAGTGAATTTAGTCAAATTTTAGTCTCTCAAACAGACAAGAAACACTGAAACACTCCCGTCTCAAACTTATTTGAATAAATCAACAAGAACAACGAAACTGATGAATGTTGATTTGGCAAATGAGATGAAAAATAATCCATATGAATCATTTCTACAGATTCCAACAAAGTGCATAGGAAAATCTTATCTTTTCGTTGTGTAGTTTTACAGACGACGCTCAAAGCTGTAACATCGAAAAAGACATGTAAAATATATCGAAACGATATCCTTCTATAATTAATCCAATTACTAAACTGTCCAAAAAACTGTTATAATTCATGGTAAATCATACTAACAGCTGGTAGAAGAAAATGACAGCGATTTCCATTCCATTTTTTAATCCTTCCGCCTCTGTTAATCTTAACAGTTTGTGACACTTGAGTGGCACTGAAAAATTATTCGACTTTAGGTGTCAAATTAGTGGCACCAACAACAAGAACAAGTACAAAAATCGAAACGGCTATAAAAATAATCATAATAACAACAGCAACAACAAAGACAATACAAATAAAGCACTGCAAATTATTAACAGAAGCAACAATAAAACCAACATAATAGTCTTAATCTAATCAAAATACGGATTCATGTAATAATTTATAAAACTTCACGCCCATCCCCTACCACTGACACCCCTCTCCGCCCCCCTCCACCACACCCCCTCCACCACACCCCCTCCACCAACCACTGGCGCCTTCTGTTCATGAACCGCTTTAATTTGATCAATCAACAAACGTTTTATGATGTTTAATTGTTTGTTCGAATGTGATTTAAGAGCTTCTACTCGTGTGGTACAAACAACACCAACAACAACAACGACAACAATTACGACAGTGGCAACAACATACGTTAGAACAACAACAACAACAACAACGACAACAATTAGCATAGACCACGCGTGGCTCGCACCTTTCTGTTGAAAACTTTTTGTTTGAACATCGTCTAATATAGTGTGCAATGTGCTCTAAGCCAAACATGCAGCGACAGACAGGAACAGACACACACACACAGACACACACACAGACACACACACAGACACACACACAGACACACACCCTCACAACAAGGAAACTAAAGCAACACAAATACACGACATGCACCTGGACTCGCTTATGCAAAGCTTTCCGTTTCGTAAAAAGCAGGAGCGGTTTCTATAGTCTTTTACATGCAATGTAAAAACTCCATTTTTTAGTTACTCCATTATTTAATAATTAAATAAAAAAAACTAAGTAATAATATTATTCTTTACTTATTTATATATATACTGATTTCGTAAATATTTTAAGTGTCATTTCAGATAAAACACAACTTTTAACGGCTTTAAATGATTCTTATTTTTTATATTATTATAAATTTATTATGTGTCCTTCAACTCGTAGATTTGGCAAAGAATTAAAATTTGTTTCCATTCTTGAACCGTCCCTGTCTTTGGCGCTTCGGGGGCGCTCGCGTAGACAGACGCATGTGTTCCGGGGCGACGCTTAGCTTCATGATTTTAATCGCAGAATTTATGTCCGCAAAAAACAAGCGTGGTTTTGTGTTTGTTGGTTTTTTCCGTTTGCTAGCTTCCAGTCAGGTTTGCGTGCAACCTTTTTAGAGACCGACCGAGCGAAAAATGTTGCTGATTCATTTGCGTTCGAATCCCACACCGAGTACGTGTTACACGGTATAAATGTGACTGTATAAGTATCTACATGCATGTGTATGTGTGAGTGCTTGTGTTTGTATGTCGCTGTACGGTTTTGCGTTCGTTTATTTGCAATAATAAATTCATTAATAATTTTCTTGCTTTCCTTGTTACAACCTCAAAAAGACACACGAACGCTGCACCGTTGCAACGATCTGGCTGCCCCCTCTCTTTGGTCGGTCCACCGCTTCGGGCCACAGTGGGCAACAACAGGGACAGTGGCAAAAACGAGTGACGCCGGCGACAGACAAACAAACAGCAAACAATTGAAACCGAATTGAATTGAATGCGAAAGGACAGACGGCAGGCGGGCGGATCGTCCATATTGATGTAATTTTGGACGGCGGGGGAGGAGGTGGAGTAGTCATTCAAATTGGACTTAGTTTGGTAGCAATATGAGTCCAAAGTCTCGTAGGTTTTGATTTATCGCTTGCGAAATTAAGTTGCAAATTGCAACGAATTACTAGAGATATAAATCCACGGAAGGGGGAAAATCTAGGAGAGAGCAAGAGGTTCCCAGATTCTGCTCTCTCTGCTCTTTCAATAATAGAATATCTTAAATTATAACTAAATACAAAGCACCTCAAACAACATCTCATTACGTTCTTTTTGTCTCTTTCCTTTCTCTATCTCTCTTCGTCACTCAGGTAAACGCTGGCAGCATAGCTGAAAAGGCTGGTCTTCTTCCCGGCGATTCGGTGATCCAAATCAACGACGTGGACGTCTACAATCTGCGTCACAAGGAAGCGCAGGATGTTGTCGTGCGATCTGGCAACAACTTCGTTCTAACAGTGCAAAGGTAACACCCACTATTATGGCCCAGAGTACAGTTTTATATCTGCATTAAATATTTGCAGGGGTGGCTCGACCTGGCGCCCTCAAGTGACCCCAACCGGTCATTTGCCTCAACCCAATCAACAATCATCTTATCTGCAAACGGTGACGAAAACTTCTCTGGCTCATAGACCACAGGAGGTTCATCATATCGGCTGTGGTTACAACAACGCGGCGCGTCCATTTGTAAGTTCCAAAAAATAAAGCAACAAACACAAGAAGAAGAAGAAGAAGAATTTATTTAGTTTAACAAGAAGTTGCTAATTTTTACAATCTAAGTTTTGATGATCTCTTTAGAAATGAAATTTATTATAATAATGGTCATCATTACAAAATGATGACGATGGTGATAAATAACGGTCACTTATGGTGAGTAATGATGGACATATAAAGCTTTCCTTCCTTCCTTCCTTTTTGATCCTTTCCTTTCTCTGTCCCAGGAGTATACAGAAAAAGGTCAAACTTTAAGGTTACTTCTATCCGCAAATGCTTCGGCTACAGAATCCTCGACTGACAGGCTGACAGACTGAGCTGTGAAGAGTTTCAGACAGGGTTCACTCAAGGATATGGTGAAAAGGGTTCTCTGATGAGCTTTAAACATGGCACAACTTTTTCCCTTTGCTATGAAATACAATACAGCCGAACGATGAAGATTATATTGATTAACTGGACTCGGAATAGAGTAGAACAATCTTAATATAAGCTTATTCTGGTTCAAACGTAACGTTTTTCTGTTCTTTTGAATATTCGAACGGAACAAGGTTAACTTTAAGATTTTCGTCTTTAATATTCGTATTAGTTAAAAGGCACGCATGAAAAGTACCCTCAATTAAGTTGTACTTCAAATCTAAAATTTCATTATTTATTATTATTTTTATATGCAATCATTCAAGTTGTAATAATTTAAATTTTCTTTTGAATCCGAAGAAAACTTATCTTCTAAACTCTATCGATAGACATTCACTTAAAAAAGACTGTATTCCCAACTTAAGGAAAAGCAAAAAATTCACAGCAAAGAACGTTCTTTAAGTCCACAACGTCTTTGAATAGATTAAAGCATTAAAATTCATAAATTCTTAATTGTATCTTGTAAGTGAAACAAGTTGCTAGTTCTTAGATCCACACGGATTAAAGCAAAACTTTTGTCAGCTGGATCTCATTAAGCAAACAAAACTTTTAATGAGCTCGTTAAAGGAATTCCTAACAATCTTCCTTTAATTTTATATTCATTGGTATCTCCTTCTTCTTCTTGGTAATTTTTAAAAACACAGATGCATATACAGTATTAGGTTAGATACTTTTTTGTTGTTGGATGTTGCATCCTTCTCACATTGTTTTTTCTTTGTTTCGCTTTTTTCTCATTTTATTCCCTTCTTTAGGCCAACGGAGGCGATGGCAGCGTCAAGAGTATTGTCAACAAACAGTACAACACACCAGTTGGCATCTATAGCGATGAATCGATTGCGGAAACACTCTCGGCTCAGGCGGAAGTTTTGGCTGGCGGTGTCCTTGGGTAAGTAGATGATGTGGAAATGGAACTGAAAAATGCGCAGCACTCAGAAACTCTATAAACTCTAAGAAGCACTCTGGTTCCTCGTTTAATTCTCCCTCAGATTCTTTTAGTATCACATTCGTTTGTCGTGTCCTTGTTGCTTTGTGGATGTTGATTGTCTGTTGTACTTTCTTTGGCATGACTTTCATTTGAGCATCTCCCAAACTTTTCACCAGAAAGTGACAGAGAGAGAAGGAAATACGCATTGGGTGTGAGAGTGAGAAGAGAACCTCTCGAAAAACCAAGAACATTAAAGTGCAATTTTGTAAATGATACCAAAAGCATAAAGACCAAACACTTTGCTTGAGCTGCCCATATTTATGCTGGTTTATTTTTATTACTTGTGGGAGAATGTTTCTCTTTTTGTTTATGTGTATCTGTGTGTGTGTGTGTGTTTTCTGCCGTTATTGCTGTATGTGTGTTTGGGTGTGTGCTTAAAACACTCCACTGAACCAGTCAAGTTAAGTGTTTTACAAGTTCCGAAACAACTACACTTTCTTCTTAATTTCTTGAGGGAATTCATTATTATTGTTGTTGTTGCTGCTGTTTCCGGTTTGCCTTCTACCCCCCTGAGGCTTTCTTCTTCTTGTTTATCACTTGTTTTCGCCTTGTCGTTTTGTTGTTATTTTTGTTTAACCCAGAAACCAACTTCTTCCGGAAGGATCAAATTGAAAAGTAGGTTTAAATGCTTGAAATACATTCGAAGTATTCATTGGGTTTCTAAACATTCTTCTCGGTATATTCTGGGTAGTAAACAGAAGAAGAAGAAGAAGAAGAAGAAGAAGAAAGAGAAGAAAAAGAACTCAACCAGCTCATTGAAACAATATTCTGAATTCTCGTACATAGATTCATAGCAATTTCTCAAAATTGCTTTCTTGTTGAGAGTTCGACAGAGTGTTATACAATTAATAGCAAAAGAAAAAGACAGAGTTAGATAATTAATCGACGAATGAAGATAACGAAAGATATTAATATTCATTATTGTTTATTGAATCACTTTGAGTCTCTTTTAGAACATTGAAAAACGTAACAAACTAATTCTATTTAATTTTCGTAATTTTCCTTAACTTTTCATTTACGTGAAGATAGTTTAAAGTACTTAATCACGGATGAATTATATTTCTTCTACATTCGTTTGAGTTTATCGCTGTACTACAACAATTTTCACCAAAATCGACCGAAATCGAACATTAAGAAAATGGCACACGTTTTTGAGTGGTTTTGATTCAGTCTGTTAAGTGTCTTTCATTTCGGTCTCTGATGTTCTCGTTCAGTTTGGAACTAAGTTCATGCAACAATCAATACTTCTCGAATAGTTTATTGAGCATACTTTACGGCAAAAACTTATTTTTCTGCTATTTGATTCACAGTAGCAATAAAAAGTATGCTTTAAATATTTGAAGAAAGTGCAGAGAGAATGCAATAAAAATATCACAGCCAACAAGTATGCAACATGAATGCATATTAAAAATCTCTTGTATATCAATAACAATTTTTTTCATATTTTCGTTTTGTTTTACTTCTTCTTTTCAGTGTCAATTTCAAGAAGAACGAGAAGGAATACCAAGCTGAGAAGTCCGAGGTCTTGAAATTCTTGCGCGAGGAGGAAACCGGTGAACATACACCAGGTAATAAAGCGCATTATTTAGCCTTAGCGCAGCTACTTTTTCTCGTGAACGACGGCCGGAATTTTTTAGAAATCGATGCGATGCTGCAAGATTGAAGGAAATCAGATGACAGAGAATCGCATCTCATTGAATTATATTTAAAGTAGTTTGTAAAAAAGTCGATCGATTCAATGATTGATGACACTTTTGAAGATTGAGTTGATTTTTGAATTTTTGCCAAATACTCGCATATTCGTCTCTTTTTTGGGGGGGTTCGTTTAAAATCTAGTATCGATTTTTTTAAAAACTCACCAAAGGGACCTTGAAAATAAATAGACGCTTATTTAAATAGGTTTCTAAAGATTTTAAAAATAAAAGCATTCAACATTGAAACTAAATGAAGGAGCTGAAAATAATACAGTGCAATAACATGTTTTATAGGAAAATAGAAGACGTTTATACGGAAAACTGCTATTATATTATACGTAGGAACATTGGCAAGAAAAACATATCACGAATTATAAACGAGTTAAATAACACACGATAAATACTTCACAGACCACGGCGTTACTCACCGTGACCTCATCCTCAATTATCTGCGAAATACTTCGAGTAGATACTCAGATCAGTCAGGTTCTGGGTATAGCATGGTTCTTAAAACAACCTTTGACCTTACACCATGTAGCTTGTGTCTTATTTATATATACAATGATACGCAATCTTCTTCGATTATAGTCACTTTTATTACAGCATTCAAGTAACTTTTTTCGCTGAATGATTAATGTTAATTGTCACATTCTAACATAATGTTTCTCCCTCTCTCTCTTCCTCTCTCCCTCTCTCTCTCTCTCTCTGTTTGTTCAATGTTTTAACTCGTTCTTAAATGTTCAAATGTTGTTTAAAAAAATGCGACCATTGTTGTCACAAAAACCACGGAAACACTTGAAATGCAACAATAACAACAACAACAACAACAACATATCCACTGTGATTACATTATCACAGCATTCAATAATCATCAACAACACCATTATGAACCACAAAAACAACAACAACAACAACAACAACAACATCAGTATCAGCCACACCATCAACAACAACAACAACAACAGCAACAACAATACCAACCACCTCAGCAACAACATCAATCAGCTACCAGACACGTCAGTGCCCCGGTTAATACACCGAAACCATCAAATTCTGGTGGATTGCCAACTGGTCAAAACGTTTGCAATGAATGCGAGCGCCTCATTACGTAAGTTAACCTAATAAACAACACCAACAACATCATCATAACCTACATTAAAACCACCAAACTAACCAACAGCCAATCAATCAATTAATCAGTTACTTCATTCTTGTCATTAACACTTTACTAATATTAACAGTAGTAGAAATTGTGGCTAGAGTAGATTTGCAGTAGTAGGTTTGTGGCTAGACTAAGTTCTAAATATAGAAGAGGAGGTTCGCGTCGTAGCTATATAAATACAAGTAGATACGGATTTCGGGATAACGGTAACACATTCCAATACAGTTTTAAAAAACTTCTTGTTTTAAATTCAATGAATTCCATAAATTATAATTAAATGCAAATTATAAATGAAAACAAATAAAGAAATAAATGAATATTTATCTCATAATAACAACAACAACAAAAGAGCCACACAGTCCCGCCAACTTTTACTGGTCTCGAAGTCATGCAATCGGCGGAAATGAAACAACTCATCGTCGTACACCGCAGACGCCGGACGACCGCATCGGTACACGCTTGCAGCAGAATACGTTGGCGCCCAACGCTGCACACCGGCCCAGTTTGCCAGCGGACGCCCTCCCAAAAGCGGCCGCTGCGGCGACGGTGGCAACAAAAGCTGAAGCGATCGATCCACGCGTTATCGTTATGCCCGTGTGTCCGGCGCTCCAGGGACCGGAATACAAGGCGGAAATGGAAGCGGCTTCGGCGGCGTTGGCATCCGACGAGGGTCCAAGGCCCCTGTCCGCAACTGGACATCCGCAGTGCCAGATGTGCGGTGTTGGAATTGTGTAAGGATGTGTTCAAAACTGTGTGTGTGTTCGTATATGTGTGTGTATGTGTGTATGTAGGTTTGTATATGCTCGAAAAAGTGTACAATTTAACATGAGCGCATACAAAAACACGTGTAAATTAAACAACAATTTTTACAACTCGTGTAAATTTAATGCCACTGATGCATATTTTTTGTTATTTTTATATATGTATTCTTAATAAACTACCTACGTATAATGAGAATTAGTATTAAAAGTATATGCATGTCTACAGTCATAATCATTCAATCATTCAACCATTCCATTAATCAATAGCTAATCTTTAGCATTAAAAACCATATTCATAATTAATATATTATAGTATATATAATCAATATACACATATTATATGTATATTTCTCATGTCTTTCTCTCTCCATTCGCTCCCTTTCTCCCTCTTCCTGCCGTTTAGTGGTGTCTTTGTGCGTATTAAGGACAAGAACCTTCACGTAGAGTGCTTCAAGTGCGCCACCTGCGGCACCTCCTTGAAGAACCAAGGCTACTATAATTTCAACAACAAGCTTTATTGCGACATCCATGCAAAGTTGGCTGCCTTGCAGAACCCTCCCAGCGGTACCGAGGGTTATGTACCAGTACCAATCAAACCGTAAGTAAAACATTTAATTTATACACTATATTCTGTACAAAATATGTACAAATAAATAGATAGACCCCATAGACACGCACTTTATATGAAAGTATATAAGATAGATACAGATTATATAACAGATATCGAAGAGATGATAGACAAAACAGATATACAATTATGTCGTGAATAGAGAAACTCTTCTTCAACTTTTCTATCATATAATTCATATTAAATATATTTCGAGACTCTTCCCTTAGTCTTAGCTACAGTATATGTATATAGTTCATACGTATTACAATATTATAAGTTTATAATATCTATCTTTCCGAATGCAATGGTTAATTGTATTATTCCCAATTGAATATAAGAATTTATACAATCTAATTAGTAGTCTATATACTTATCTATGTATACATATATAAGGTGTATAAAGACATCTCATAATGAAATCTGCTAAAACAATCTCCACCCCAATCTAAGGGAACCTCTACTAATACTAATTGGTTTGCCTAAATTGATTAAATCATGATGTGGATATGTTGTCCAGTACAAATGTGATCAATTGCATGCTGGTGGCCACAGTGTTTTTCTCTCATGATAGACGATAAAACTTGCCACTGCTTCACAATTGTTTTCTGTTCTCGACTCAAGTTCCATCTGTTGACACTTAACCCTTGACACTTGACTGTGTAGTGTTGACAACCTGCCCCTGAAATAGTTCCTACTCTTCTCCCCCACCTCCTCCCTCTCACATTGTATCTTTCCCGCTCTAGATATACATATTGTATATTGCCTTCACTTTAAACTTTGGTATCTCTTTACCAATGGTTCTCATCCTCTTCACTTTCAGTGACCCCCTCTTCTCCATCTCCTTCTCGCTCCCATCCTTTCTCACTCTCTCTCTCTCTCTCTCTCTCACTCTCTCACTCTCTCTCACTCTCACTCTTTGTCTGCTCTGCTATATTCTACACTTTATAGTGGATTCCCCTCGTCATGTCATCTCGTATCAACTGCTGTCAGTATCAGGTTCCATTTTTGCACACAATATTTTAAAAAATAACAAAAAAGCAACCACCATCAAAATATTGCTGTGAAACGTGTTGCAAATCGATCAATTAACCAACCTGACATTTTCGTGCAGCTTCGTTGCCTTTGAGTTTTGGTTATGAACACTTTATTGAATGTTTCCAGAAAAGTGAATTCAGAGAAGTCAATTACATTTTTAAAAAATACTTTTAAAAGGAGAAACAAGGAAAGAGGAGAGGTAAATGAAGTAAAGCAAGAGAAGAGAGAGAGTTGAATGTTATGTTTGCCAAGAAACTTTTGAAGATTACGAAAAGAAAAACGAACTGATTCTGAGTTCTATAAACTACGAGATCAAGCTGTGATTGTCATAAATTATATAATCTTATATTAGGTTTTGGTATTCATTTTAATAATAATTGAATTTAAAAAACGGATTTTTGTGATCATATTTTTTAATATAATTCATAACACTTTTAGCAACACCAAACTGAGTGCCAACACCATTTCATCGGCTTTGAATGCATACGGTTATCCTAACGGCGTTGCCAACGGTGGTGGCTCAGCTCCAGCAACGGTAAGTAATAAAAAAAAAACACGCACCTTCACTATGAATAGAAAAAAGCAATAAAAACGTTGCTCAAGTTATACTAACACATGAAAGAAGTACTCAAGGTACTATTGCACACGCACACACACACACATGCATGAATGCCATTTAATGAATAAATGACATTATTAATTAAAGCGATGCGAAAACGATATACAAAGCTTCTCATTTCATACTATTAGAACATAATACATTATATTTTAATTTTAAAAAAGTTGTTAAAGTTTTTGTTTGTGCGATTTATGGTTTTTTTTTTTAATAATTACCAGAAATTTGATAAAACTTAATATAAATGGTAATAAATTCTTAATAAAAACATTTGAATCAATTACTATTGTTAATGATGATGATATTAATAATAAAAATAGAATTTAATAATAATATAATAATTAAAAATTATCAAGAAATAGATGAAACATTTTGCAACAAAAAGAATGTAATTTAAATTAAGTTCTATTAATTCTATGGATAATTAATGCAAAATTTATTTAAACTCAGTCTATTTTTTTAATATTTTTCATGTATTTTATTACGTGAAAATGCAGTGCCATAAATAATGCGTTTTTTGGAACATTTAAAAAATTATGACTTTTTTATAAGCAGTTTTTTTTGGCTTTCAATCGTTTTTACTTTGACATTTTACTTTATCAACACACACACCGTAAACATGGTGTGTATGTGTGTCTCTGTGTGTCTCTGTGTGTGTGTGTGTGTGTCTGTGTTATTTTCGTTCTCGATGTCGCACTTGTTTGTTTGTTGTTTTGCATTCTCACAAGTTTCATATGTTTTTATATTTGTTACATTTGTTTCTTTGCTTCCGAAACATTCATTTATACAATTAATAAATTTGAATTTATGTCTGCATATAAACAAGTATTTATTTAGTATTTTAATGATTAATTACCTTACTTTTAAAGTGTGTTGCAATTTTTAATGATTTCGTTGTTGTTGTCTTGTTTCCAACACCTGATATTTTAATTTATGTATATAATTACATTATCAAACTATGAAAAGTGCATTAATTTTAGATGAAAATATTTCTGCTTCTACAGAAAAATTGAATCACTCGAAATCATATCGATTTTTATATTTTAATCACCGATTAAAGAATAGATATTGAATCACCGATATAGAAATCTTTGAAGGGTTTTTTTAAAGACATTTCAAATAATATCTCCGGTTACTATACACTACACATGGGCTAAAAATATCCCAGATCCAAGAAAAATCAACAATTAGCAAGTAAAAAAGAAAAGCAAAGGCACTAAAAAGCGAATCACTTCTGGCACCGGCGAAGATGGTCTTTATTTAGAACAACTTAAAAAAACCCATTGAGCAAAAATTTGCAAAACCAAAAAATAGACAAAAAAGCAGTATTCAAAATAATAGAAATAACAACGGCAACAAATCGTTGAGTTGACGTCGGATGTTGCAGCTGCTTCGAAAGGTGTTTTTAACAGAACGACAGAGAGACAAACGAACGGACAGACACACACACAGAGTCTGGGTGACTTCATACATGTCACTCGTTCATTCGCTCGTTCATTCCTTCTGTCAATCTGAAGAGTCGACTCTGCAGCTGCAATGAACACTTAACTCGCTCGCACGTACGTACTTCATTACGAGGCCCTCATTTGCCCACCGTCCCTCCTCGGGCTCGCTCCTCTGATCTGATTAGAAACACGAAAATAAGAAGTGAAAAATACCAAATAAAAGATCGTATCTTGTCCGAGCGAATGTATATCAACGCTCCACTGACTGCATTTCTGCCGATCTGCTCTGGTCGAATTCTTTCCTTGGTCGTCACTTACTTCAGTTTGCGTTCAAGCGTCGTGTTCGGATGGTGTCCGTCTTTAACGGAGGCTAAAGCGATTACGATACGTTTAAAGAGTATTATATTGATACAAAGAAAAGTTTAAAAATTTAAAGATTAGAAAAAAGGAGGAAAAATAATCAACTTAGCACAAGCAAACGACTTCTGGATCTACTCTAAACGAATAACAAAAATAATATAATAGTTTCACTTGATTATTGTCACTTGATTTTTGGTCATTTGATTTCTTGTCAATTGATTTCTCGTCCCTCGGTTTTGTAAGAGGCATTTTTTACATACATCCTTATATAATCACATCACCATTACGTACTCACCTCGCTTCGAATGATATCATTGCGCCGAGATTTATTGGAATACTCTTGGCGGGAATGAGAAGGAGAAAGAGAGAAGGAGAGAGAGCATAAGGACAAAGGATAGATAATATCGTATTTCTGGATCGATATTAATTATCGATCGAATTAATCTAATTCATTCTATTATGTTGAGAGAGTTTTCTTTGCATGACCTTGACCTATTAGTTAACACTTCCTGTTATACACTCGCACTCTTTGAAGATGAAACAAACCATCATTCAACCGATTTTCTTTTTATAGTCCCAAATAATCATCATTCATCATAATCATTTATTTCTTTCGGAATTTATTTCATTCGTTAGTTTGATCCTTAAAAGTAGAGTTTTGCAAGGAAATATTCTGAGTTAATTTAGAGGACGAGAGAGTATATCAATCTACTGATTATTTAAAATTAAAAATTATATTGTGTATAAAAATATATTATATAAAGCTTTTATGCATTTCCATTGTTATTTGTTCGGTTTTCATTTTCATCCTATAGATGAACCCATTAACAAAATTTGAATAAAGAGTTGTAGCTCCGAATCTACAATAATTTTTGAAGTTATTCTGGGTTTGTTAGTCCATACTTTGATTTTATAGAAACGACACGATTTCACGATGATGAGGTGAAGAAGAATTAAGACAGACAGAGAGATCTAGAGACAGAGAGAGAGAGACAGAGTCATAAAACCCATTTAAGGTCCATTTCAGATTCATTTAACGCCCATTTAGGATCAATTAAGATCGATTTCAGGCCCATTTAAGGATCAGTGGAGATCAATTTAAGGATCACTTACGATCCATTTAAGATTCATTTAGAATTAAGATTAAGCTTTATTTAAGATCCATTTGATAGGTTAAAGAATGCTTCAAACAAGATTGAAATTAAACAGCATTTCTTAGCTCTCTACGTTTATTTAAATAAAGAAAAACGAAAGGCTAAAAATTCAACACACTTTATTTTTAAGTGCACTTATTTTTAAACTCTTCATTTAACTCTTTTTTCACGCTTAACATGTCTCTGTGTGTGGCTCGTTTTTTGCTACCAAATCAATGCTTCTCGCTCTTGCTTTTAACCAAACAACACCGTCGAACAACTGATTTTGCACTCGAACTCAGGCCGAGGAAGTCGGTGACCTTCCCTTGCCTCCGCCGCCCTCGCCCTCGCAACTGCAACAGTTTCAATGCGACAATCCGCCGTACTACAGCAACAACAACCATAGTACGAATAACCAACATAATCACACTCGCACACACAGCAGCCTCTCATCGCAATCGAACAGCAGCTCATCGACGTGCTCTTCAATGTCACCCGTTCCGTCGTCCCAAACGCACTCAAACGTCAACAACAACAACAGCGGCGGTGCTGGTGGGGGCGCCGTTGAGATCGCGTTTACTCACATCAACAACAACAACGATAACAACAGCATCCATAATGCGGTTGCGAATGCGGCCTCGTCGGATCGTTTCCTAACCTCGTCGCCCTCGCATTCACGCCAAACGCCGTCCTTCTCGCCGTCCTTCAGTGCGGCGGGTGGTGGGGGTGCCCTGGTGCCGCCACCGCCACCGCCACCGCCGTTCATGCCGCTCGAAGCGGAGACCACGCTCCTGTTCCACACTAGCAACATCGGCACCAACAAGAACAGCACGAAAATGATGCAGCAACATGTGGCTTCAATGGCAGCACGTCTGCAACCGCAGCAGCAAAATGAAAACGACATGAATACACAGAATAAAAGTGCACTTGCGACTGGTACGGGGACAACAGCAGCAGCAGCAGCAACAACAACAACAGCAGCAGCAACAAACAACGTCTATAATAAATTCCTTAAAGAGTATTCCAATAAATTGGGGACACAGCATGTAAACACCATCAGCTACCATAATAACAGTAACAACAACAACAGCACTAACAATAACATCATTAATAACATAAATAACAACAACAACAACACTACCACATTCAGCAATCCAACGCTGAATAGTATCTACAACAACAACACCTCCCACAACAATCGTAAAATCGCCAACGGTACAGCGAAACCATTTGCTCCAATCCAAGCATCGTCCGCATCAAATGTTGCTGCCGCCTCGGCAACACTTGCTAATCAATTCAAATTTAACCCTTGTCAGGTTGTTAATCCAACAGCAACAACCACAAAAAAAGCAACAACAGCCACAGCAACTGCAGCAGTAGCTGAAACGCCATCAACAGCCAACACGTTACTCGGCAATCAAGTCGATAAGAAACCCAGCAACAAGATGCTGGCCGATCAGCCGTCGGTTTGCCCCGCCGCGAACGCAGCTCAGTCGTCCGGTGATCAGCCCTTCGAATACGTCACCCTGACTGGGAATGTGATCCGCAGCGTGGTGCCACCTGGTAAGGGTGTCTCTACCAGTTACAAGGTATGTAGCTAGCCAGCCAAGCAGCCGCCAACAAACAACATACGCCAGCAGCATGCACTAAAGCAATACTTGTTACTTCGTATCCTTTGTGTTTGTTTGGTTTTTTAAATACAACTTTTTGTTTTTTGTTAAACTTTAATGTACTTAATTAAAGAGCAGATATTTTTAAACACAACATTACTCAATAAACCGAGTATATATTTAAATAATGTACGTTTATTAAATGTATACTTGTATTGCACAACATTGAAATGTTTCTAAAGATTCTCAAGCAGAGAAGAAATTCAATGCGAAAGTTTATAAACTTTGTTGTGAGCCAAAACTGCCTCTAAAATGATGAAAAGAATTGCAATTTAGTGTTCATTTAAAATACAAACAAATAATCATAAAATTCCACCCAAATTGGAAGTAATTTTAAAAGAAAAACGAATTTCTTCTCTACGAAATTCGATCACAGAAATATTTTTAGAAACATTTTTCTTAATTTAAGAAAACCCTAGAATTGCACGGTAATCAAATCGAGTTGATATCATTTTATTGTGCCTTTTCTCTTGCCTCATTCAAGGTAAACCAAGGTTATGCTCGCCCATTCGGCTCCACAGCATCGCCAGCTGCTCCATCCAAGTCGCCGGTGGCTTATCCACCACAACAACAACCGTGGGGACAACAACAACAGCAAGCAGCCAAGCCTGCTGTTAACCCGTATGCAACATTGCCACGCAGCAACGTTGGTCAGCAACAAGGTAAGGATGATGACGATTGTTATTGTAATTATGATGATGACGATTGCTATTCAGATGATGAATGGGTCTAAGCTTAAAATAATTCTAGTCTTATAACAAAATAACGTAAGAAAGGTAATAAAGTAAAACGAATGGTTGTTATTTTGTTATTACAAAAGAATTTCTGAACAGTCTCTTTAGAAAAGAGATTATTTAGAATAAAAGGGGAATTTAGAAGTACTCACAATTAAATTATAACCTTGTAAATACTACTCTATTGTAATTTTCAAAAATAAATTCTTAAGCACACACAACTTTTTAGATGTAAGCGCTTAACTCCCGCTAATCAAACAAAAGCAGCTTCTACTAAGTTTTATCAATAAGGTAGACAAATTTATTAATCATCCCTCCTCCAACCACCCCCCCCCCCCCACCCACCGATTCGCCGATTTCCATCAGACAAAATAATGGACTTCAACCATTTGATTTAATCAATTCGAAGCAAAGCTTTTTAATAGAAACGTTAACCATTTAATAAAAAAAAAAAAAATAATAATAAATATTGCTAGAACTAAAAGGAGTAAACTATTATTATTATTATTATGAGTTTAGTTTAAATCTCAGAAAAATATACCCCCCGATAAAGAGAAATATCCTCATAAATACAACAACAAAACAAACATAACAGTAACTATCATGAACTATCACTGTGCAGGTCGCAATGTACAGCACGTGTACAGCAATTACAACAACAGCTACAACAAAAACTACTCAACACCAAACCGAAAGCCCTCCGCAATCGTCGGACCCCACAAATACTCCACCATGCCTTCTTACAAAAGTCCGAGTAACAAAGTCAGCTTCTACAACAACCAAGGTAAAAAAGCAGTACAGAGGAAGTGTCATGTCATGCCAAGACACGTCACGTTACGTCACGTTACGTCACATCTTGAAATGTAGCGCTGCTCAATGTGATGAAACCTTATCGAGGTCTCTGCTTTAGAAAAAGAAACGCTTTAGCATCATTCGAATTCATTAAAAGTTGATTAAGAAAGATGCTTTAAAATCGTTGGTTGGTGTTCGAAAATGTAGCCTAAGTTGCCACATCATTTGAAGTTCTAAAATATTTCTTATTGTGAGACACAACATCAAAAGAGCACACATCTTGTCCCCAGAATTTCACATCATAAGTAATCCTGATTGTATCTGAGTATATCTACGATATATCGAATGCAAGATAGTCTCGATGATTCCCTCCGTGAAACCACTCTCTCCCTATCTTTTTCTCTCCTTCTTCGAACTGATTTAGATTTGATGGATTTATTAAAATTAATGAGTGAATGAATGAATTGATAAGTTCTCAAATAATTCCCAAACATCTGCGAAACAAACCTTTATTTATTAGAAATGTGAAAATTCCTCAATTTATAATTTATGAAAATGTCACGAGCAAATATCTGTCATGAAAAAAGTTGCATCCGATTTCAGAAAAGAAACAGTGAAAAGATCAAAAAATACTAAATATTTAAATTAAAATCTGCAAAAAAAACTTTCAATGTACATATTCATTAGTATATGCAAAGATTTCATAATAAAATATACTATGAATTCATAACATACATTAATAACTGAGAAGAGTTTCATTTGACGCATAGAAATATTAAAAAAGGATTTATTTAATGAAAGTGAAACAGCAAAAAGTGGTGAAGAAAAATCATTAAATTCGTTATTTATCGTGAATTTAAATAAATTTATGAATAAAGAAACTTATGTAATTATAAAAAACAATTATTAAACGCGAAGCTGATTTTAAGCTCAATTCTTTTCAAATACGCAATTCTTAAAATAATATAACTTTTAAAATTGGGTGTAAATATGTATTCTGAGCTACATAATTGTCTATATGCATAGTATATACATTCATTCATAAATATTTTATACAGTGGAGTATTTCATGCCAACAACATGATATAAAAGATGTCTTTATTACGCTTTACAAATAAACATAAATCATAACAGGATGTTTATACACCAGGTAGAATTATTGACAACACACACAGACACATGACACTGGTCATGTTTCCTGTATGTGTGTGTTACTGTACGATTCGCTCGTCCAAATAAACCATCGTCCGTTGATTTTCAATATTGATTTATAAAATTTGTTCATTCCAACGCATGATTGAAAAGTGGATCACAGCAATGGCCAAATAATTATCTGTACAGACTGCCTGACAACCCTACAGATAGCGTGGCACTCTACTGACAACTTTACAGGCAACATGCACAGCTCTATCTTCCTTTATACATTATCATGCTTTTAAAAGCCTATGAATTTACCGATGTTTTTCAGTCATTAAGTGGGTTCGTTTTTGTGTCTTTTTGTTTTTCCTGAAGCACTCAGCCTTTTTCGTCATCTCTTTAATTATATTTCAATAACCTTAACGACTCAGTTTTTTATGCAATTTCTTCTTTTTTTGTGCTATAATAATAAATCGACTTTGAGTATTTTTCGTTTTCGTATTCATTGCATTTTCAGTTGATGGACAATTATTTGCTTATCAATTAATTGAATTATATTCACGCAGAGAGTAAAATCATACATACATGTACACAGACAGGTACAAACACAGCTACACACACAGACACATACATAGTATTTATGTGCATTCATAGTAAATACATGTTCAGTATAAACTAAATACTCGCAGGTTTCATGATGTATCTTGAATACGTTAATGATTAAGCTGAGAGCTGTGAGGTAATTACAATATCTTTCTATACAAACTCTTCCGACGATAGATTGAATTCCTTATTGAACTCCTTCTTGAAGACATTATTTATTCACTTACTCCCTTTTGAACTCCGTTTAGAATTCTTTCTCGAGACACTTCCCGAAAACTTTCCGAATCTTCCTTAACCGAACTAACATTTTGGTTAACTCAACCTTCGTAAATCACAATGATTTTAGTTTAATCTCTCTCGATTTCTCCATTTTCTTCTACATTTGTTTATGTCTTCTACAAAGTGTTTGGGAATGAATCTCAAATATTCCACTATACATATTATTGCATTATATCAAATATATCGACATATCTCTATATTGTTTCTGAAATGTCTAATATTTGTTATATACAATGAATTCCCTTCGTTCTCATTTTAATAATTAAGTGCATTCAGTTTCAATGCGGTTATTTAATCAAATTGTTCTACAATAAAAAAAAAACCCAGCCAAGTCATTGTTATGTCTGTTTTTGTCCATTACAGTGCAATTTTCCCAACGAATTCCCTGTCGTGGCGTCGAAAATGCCAGCGCCTGCAAATATGCAACATTGCGGGGGACAACTGATTAAAAATTCCTCTTGCAGCAATTTCAATGAATGCATAATCATGCATTTTTTCATGCATTTCTTTTCTCCTCTTGTTCTTTGTTATGATATTGGATTTTTCACTTATATTGTGTATGTACAATATTATTACTCTTCTTATTCATGCTCTTCTTCCTTTTAATTGTTCTTCTTCGAGGGAATTAATTAACTTTTAATGAGAAATTATTGTCTGGCAGACTTCTGCATTATAAATTCTATTAACTTATTAACTGAACGGAATACGAAAGAGAATGAGTATGGGGTGGGCGGGGAGGGGGTGGTGAGGGGGTTTCCTATAAAGATATATGTTTGTAGATGTATGTATGTGTTATTGGACGCCCCACGATTTACGTTAAATGAGCCGTGTCTCTCTGTAGAACGGTTTTTGAGGTTCGAGTAGTGGCTTGAGTGGCACTCGTACACTTTTCTGCATCCTTCCTACTCTTTGTTGGGCGCTGAGTTCGTTGTGAGCTCATCGAATCAATTACGAGCTCGTGCTCATGCGTCTTCATCAATCACAGCCTCATCACTGAACAACATGTGAATTTCACTCATCATTAGCAACAACAGGAAAAATATAAATCCCGCTGCTATTATTTCGGTGCTGTTGCTGCTTTCCAGAATAACAAATATCAAGCAGCACATGACATGACATCCCATCAAAACACAACACAGAACAGAAAGTAGCAATCACGACGAATTGTAGAAGTGTACAAAATTTGTTATGGGACTCAGGCAGACAAACACGAGGACAACCAACATGAAGACGCACAGACAGACAGACAGGCAGACAGGCAGACAGGCAGCCAGGCAGACAGGCAGCCAGACAGACGGACAGCCGAGGAACGCAACGCAACAAACCAAACCATTAAACTTCATGTAGCCACGATCCAGAGCGCGATAAATAATCCGCAGATTCGCGCCGCAAACCGACGCGTCTGTTGAGAGGGTTGCCAGAGCATCATTAAAAAAATCCTTCTCCGCTTTCTGCTCACTTTAAAACCAACTCCTTTGTATTCTTTCCTTTACGTGTAGACACCAGTTTCAATATTTTTTATGGTGAATCAGTGCTCGAGGTTTATTAAAGCTGTTGCTGGTCTTAACTTCGCTCTTTTCAATTAAAGTTGAAGTATTCTGAGGAGTATTTACGATATTAAAGTATGCATTACTAAATGTAGTTTTAGCACCCTTTTTGTTGTTGTTTCTTTAAATAATTTACAGATTTATTCTATTTTTTAACTTGAGCAACATACTTAAATGATCAAAAACTCGATCCTATTTTTTATTTATTTTTTTAAACACTAATTCTACTAAATATCGCAAATAATTAATAAATACATATTTTAATTATTGTGTACATAATGTTAAGAACATAATGTTTCTTTTAATTCCTTTGTTTCCTTTCAAAATATAGTTTGACGTTTTTGGTTTCCCTTTTTTAGGTTTTTACTACTAAATGTTTGCACCCAATCAAATCTAATGCACCACAAATCAAAAACCAAAAAACCCAAATTGTACCGAACTCCCACTTTTGCGTTACCCATTCACAAAGCACACAAATAAAAGGATCTGCACATTTTAAGGATTTCCAATTGTCACATGTGAACGATGCATCAAAAGTCAATAATTAATAAATGTATTTTCAATCTACTTACAGTTATTCAATACCATTGATGAACTGAATATATTTTCAATTGTTGGTTTAATAAATTTCGATATTTAAAAAAAAAAACACACACAAATTTTCTAATATTTCTAATAATATTCGAAATATTTTGAATGCCAAATTTTCAAGTTAACTAAATTCATTACTCAATCATTCGATTTCTGTTGATTTTTTAATTTTCTTGGTTTTTTGTTAATTTTTATCATCTTTTAAATATCAACGCAACTTAAAGAAAAACTTAAATATTTAATATTTAAATTGCATGGTTCCTTTTTTGTTTATGCTTACATTCATTTCATGTCCCGTTTATTTCATGAACATTGTGATTTTGCGATTTATGATGATGATTTTATGACTTCTTTCACTTTGCTAATTGCGTTCAACTTCAAGCATAGCTTTCATTTCCTGAAGTTTAAATCTCGTAATAATCTAAAACTATTATAATTTTATTATTCATTATATACTATTTTTCGTTAGATTCTATTTTTTGGCATATGTTTTGTTTCATCACTCGATGACGACGATGCTGTTTACAATAAATTTTATCAGCGCTCGCTTCGCAAACACTAATTTAATCGTTCTTAAGATGACAGCTTTCTTTAATGGGCTATGATAGTAAACACAACAAGAAAGTCGACTTATAAAAGTGTTTTAATAGTGGTGCCACAGAGAGTATAACTGCCATTTAATAGATTGTGTTCTATTATATTATCCACCCTGAAAAGAATAGACGTGGTCCACTTATTATCCATGCAGTATCAGTACTGTGTTATAATCCACGAATGGGCGTGGTTTTCATAACATAACCTCCCAATTTAATGTCCCCAGTGGTCTGGTTTGCAAATCTCAGCATTTTCTTGTTAAACTTCTCAGTTAAAGGATCTTTAATCAGAGGCCACGGAGGTGTAGGGTATTCTATAGCTTCAGGAAAGTCAAAGATAGCACGTTTCTTAGCTTATCCTATCTTGTAGTCCTTAATCTTATACATTTTTATTCATTTATTGATTTCAATCACTTAGTTCTTCTCTTAACTACTTTAATATAGGAATACTTTTCCTCGAATTAGGCAAGAGCTCACTCTGTTCACCTGTTCGCATCGTGTATCTATGAAAATACGTACATCATGCAACATAACAGTGATGAATGAGAGAAAAATAAATGAAAACGACCACTCAACTCTGAGGCACCCTCCTCAGGCACCCTCCTCAGGCACCCTTCTCAGGCACCCTCCTCAGGTACCCTCCTCAGGCACCCTCCTCAGGCACCCTTCTCAGGCACCCTCCTCAGCCACCTTCTCAGCCATCCGAAAGGGCAGCCAAGTTATCCAATCTTTATTTTTGTCATCAGCAGCGGAATTGAATTGTACTTGTTTTTCTGGGTTAGTAGGATAGCGCAACATTCAAATGACATAAAAATAACAAACTGCAGTCGCAGGAGAAGAAGAGTAGAGGGGAAGAGAAGCGAAGCGACGTGGAGCGTGCGTGCGTATGTTTTATTTGCATAGAAATGTACTTAAACTGAAATGAAAGCACCAGTGAAAAGAAGACGAAGAAGGGGACAAAATGGGAAAAAATAAGAAGCAGACGAAGCTCAAGTTTTCTTTTGTAATCTCCATAAATTGCGCATGTGGAGCACCGTCTCCACGTCTTCTGGTAATCTTCAAGGCTGTTCGCCGGGTTGCCATGCAAGGACTGAAGCTCAAACGTGTACATCAAACGCATAAAAGTTTTGACATTTCTTTTTCTTATTCGCTTGTCTGTTTGTTTGGGGAAAAGTGTTGAAATTAATTTTTTTTCCTCTTGTGACGTCGTTGAGTGAGTTTGTGGAAGTGGAATTAATGTCCTTTTGGTGTGTGATATGATTATGGAAAGCGAAAGAAACAACAACAACAACGTGACGAAAGCTGCTATGATGACATTTAAATTCAATGTTTGCATACTTCAACTTCGTAACTGTAAAGTTTCTCGACTGTCAACTGTCATACATGCCGTACATGTGCCTTTTCTCCCAACCCCCCCCCCCCCGCCCCCTTCTTCTTCTTCTTCTACAGCGTATATTTCTAGTGATTTCTTTGCTTTTAACGCTCTTTCTTCTTCTGCTCAGACAATAAAAACAAAGCGAGTATCTCCTGCTTTTCGCAGGACGTGATACGTGGGGAGATTTTCACTTTCTTAATTTGCTTGCCTGAGCAGATGAAAAGGAAGCAGCATCTGCGTTTTATGATGTGAAAAGTCCACACAATTAAATGAGTTGAATGCCTCAGAGACACGTGTTGTTGTGTCTAAGAATCGCCATATTTTTGCAGGAATATTCGAGGTCGAGCATGTGTGCTCTTGATGTTTTGTCTCACTTTTTGTCACACAGCAAGATTTTATTGCGTACGTACATCTTATGTTAAGAAGGCGTTCAGAACACTTTCACAGCGAGTTCATTCAGCCGGTCATGCACACAAAGTAACACGCTCTCACTCACACACTCGTGCATTCGTATCTCCCACTAAGTCAGCAGAAGTGCTTCTCTCCTCCTCTCTCTCGCCCACTTACGCTCACTTCACTGTCACTCCATTCAAACAACGTCTCGAACTTGGCATTTGAAAATGTATTGCAAATGCTCGCTTAGTTTTTACCGCAATGCCAACGCCAACGCCAATGCTTCTAACATGTTAACATTTCTTATCTCTTTCTTTTGCTTCTCGTAAACACATTTCATCACTCTTACGCACACTTTAAAAACCATCCATCATCCGTCATCTCCATCACATGTCTCGCTCCTAATTGCTCCATACTCATTGTTCTGTGCTCATCTACGGGTTCTGTGTTGTTGTCCGCCTTTATTCTGCTCATTATTCCGACTCTCTCACGCGAACTGCTCGTGCTCACACCCACCAACACCCACTCCAAAAACAACAACCAAACACCACCCACACCATCAAACCATGACCCGGAGTCGTTCCTTCGCGTCTGCCGCACATGTCACTGTCAATCTCTCCTTATCTCTCTCTCTCTCTCTCTCTCTGTGTCCCTCCATCTCTACTGTTGATCGGTCCCTGGTTCTTGTCCCAGATTCTGACGCAGTTCTTCAACCGCAATACGAAGACGAGTGCTTCGAAGACTCCCGACCAGCCGGCGCTGCATGCTTCGAAGATGATCCCGAACTGGTTGAGGCAAATCGTCAAACTCGCATGCGGTTCGCTTGGCCCCCGCCGAAGGATGAGTGCCACGATATGCCTACTGCCGCTCCCCTTTATATACCCCCTCCCGAAACGCAACATATTGCCACAAAGCCCGTCACAAACCCCCCTCCGCCGCCGGGTGCCCGTCTTTCGCACGATGAAACTGGTTATGAACAGCAAATGAACTCCCAGCAGCAGCAACGGGAACAACAACAAAAACACTGTGAACAGCAGTGCCAGTCAGAACAGCAGCGCGTGCAGTGGCAAAGCCGTTCCGCTCCCCAACTGATAGTCGGAGGCTCCCTCCGGGCGGAGGCTCCTCCCTCTGAGCTGGAGTCTAGCTCAGACAGCTACACCTCCACGTCCACCACAACCACAACGACGTCGGAAGAGTATCAGCGCATGTATGCCGCCCAAGTTCAGGCCTACCAGATGCAGCAGGCTTACGAGCAGTCCGGGTCCGAGCTGGACTACCACATGGACATGGAGGTCGCCGCTATGCAGCAACAACAGCACGAACAACAGTGCTACTTAAGCTCTTCCGAATACATTTCGGGGCGGCGCAGTGCACAGGAATGCGCCGAGTCCCTAACAGCACCACTCAGCACATATCGATTGATAGACATGGTACGGGAAGTGACGCCCAGCCCCGATCCTCCGCACGCCCCCCGCCATGTAATGTTCGTGGATGAGCCCGAAGTGAATTCGGTCCCCTCTTCAGATGCGGCAGGAGAAACAGAACCACTCTGCGACTCGGAACGCTTACCTGACCCACAGTCAGAGGCTAATCAAAGCTGCCGCGATGAGTTAAGAGAACGGTTGAGAGAACGGCAGCAATCACGGGAGGAGACTCTGGTTGTGGAAGATCGCAGCCACATACTAGAGAGCCAGCGAATTTTCCAACCGACTCCGGAAATCAAATTCGAAATCCCGCCCGTGCATCATATTCCGCCAACGAACATCCCCAACCCAGTGCCCAAGGAGTGGGTCAATCCCATGGTGCGCGCCCTAACTACAGCGCCCGAGGTACCGTTCCACATGTTCCAGTGCCTCTGTCCAAAGCCGTGTGACTGCTCCTGCCAGTTTGACTGCACCCAATCGGAACCGGTAGCTTTAGTTTCTGAGCCTGCCGCAACATCTGTCGAAAACCCTGCTGCCATCGACAGACCTCCATCTCCAGAGCCCCAGGTACTGCGTGAGTCGCCGGCACGCGGCTCTTTTCTTACCAAAGCCATGTCCACAGCGCCTGAGTTCACCGTGCGCTTCGCTCCCCCTGCTTCCCAAGAAGTTTCCTTGCCCGAAGAGATGGTGCCTTATATGCCGCCTCCTATCGACATGAAACCTTACTTGCGAGAAGATTACCGTCCCAAGACCCCGCTACTCAGTGCCCTGACCACAGCGCCCGAAAAGCCCTTCGAAGCGCACTTCGATAGGGACGTGCCCATTCATGAACTCGACCTACCCACTCCCAAAGCCCATCTCACCATGTCAGATGCCCTGCGCACGGCCCCTGAGCGGGCGTACACCCCTCTGAATCCCGAGAATGCTACTCACATGATTGACGAGCAAATCAATCAAAGAGAGAAGAAGAAATACGAATTTCAGATGCTCGACCAAGGAAAGGAGCACGCAGTCGTTGAAACGGCCGCTGAAAAAGTCGAATTTTACACTACGGAGTCTAGTAATCATTCGGCATGCAAGTCGTCCGCGTTTGCGGCAACGCAAGCATTCCAACCCTCCTGCGAACCCTTGTCTCCCGGTACTGCCCGCCATTCTGTCGGCTCCCAATCCCAACAGGAATCCGATCTGGATTACGAGAGGTACTGCAAGGCTAAAGTGCGCAACCAACAGCGACTCGACTACTTCCACAAGAAGGAGGCAGAAATGTACCAGCAGCAGCAACAACAACAACAACAACAACAACAACAACAAGAACACACACATACTAACACTCGTCAAATGTCCTCGTTGTCATCCTGTACCAAACAAAGCTCTCTCTCCTCTCAATCCTCTTCCACAGTCCAACAAATGTCCAACACCTCTACATACAACTCCGCCAACAACTCAACCCAAGCTTCAAGGTCATCCCACTCTGCAGCCTCTGGCGCCAGCTTGACGACTGCCACCAAATTTGAGACCAGCGAAATAATCGAGGAAACAGCCGAGGAGCTGGAACAGTCCGAGGTCCTCTTCCCACCGCCATCCCCGCTCAGTCATCTCAAAGGCAAAGCACCCTCCGGCCTCCACAGAGCAGACACTATACCGAAATATCAACGCAACTGGACAGTCCTTCCAACACAAAGTCCCGTACGCACCCCGGAACCACAAGAGCTCCGCGAAAACGTACCGCTTGCTTTTGTAGATGTGCCCCATACATCCAGCGCCCCTGTTAGCTCCAGCAGTAACCATGTACATAGGCCGTTGGCACAAATGTCCACCATGTCCACTGGAAGTAGCTCAGCCACGACTGCCGCCGCTCGCAGTTCCATCACAAGTACTTCAGCTGCCTCCCACTCAGAACAGAGAGTCAGCGCCGAACAGAAGCAGCGGCAGTCGCTGGTCCAGGCTCACTTGCAACCGCCTAAAATCACTGTTCCGATTATCGTTGAAGACCGCTCCGGCCCGGTAACAATGGCTTTCCAGCCACTCGATGAGCACGTCCACTCGGATCAGTCGCAGACCCCGACGCACTCATACACGCCCTCGGTGATCAACAAGCCAGCGCCAGTGATACCGTTTTACCAAACCGCGGAAAAACTCTGCTTTGACGAGTATCCCGCTGCACATGCGCGCGACTACGATCTGCGTTCGGCCTCACCCCTTCGCGAGCGGGCTCGCTCACCGGCTCCTGGGCCTCCGCCGAATCCGCTGTCCGCGATACGAGCGCCACGGTTGAAGGAAAACGAATTGTCACCGTTGTCACCACGCGTGCTCCAAGCCGGCTCAATCACAACGGGCCAAAGTTACTTGGGCGTCCAGCAACAGGCCCAGCAGCAGCAGCAGCAGCAGCAACAAGCTCAGATGCAGGGTCAACAGCAGGGTCAAGTGCTCTCCCACTGCGAAGTTTCCAGCAAGACGGGAAGCCAGAGTTACACCGAGAAGCCGGAAACAGTGGAGCAGCTCAGGATTGGCGACTTAACAATAGAGAAGCGCGAAAAGGAGTCCCGTTTAGAAGAGCAAAGGAAGTCCCAGTTACAGACTCAGACCACCACGCAAGTGGGAAACGCTACGATCGAGCGTCGTCGCCGCGTAACTGAAGAGTTTGAGCACGAGCAGAGCGCCAAAAGCATTGAGATCCGCACCGACTCTCGGTCGAGCTCCGAGCGGCGACAGTCATATGGCAAAACTGGCTACGTTGCCAATCAAGCCAAACGCCTGTCTGGTCTCGAACAGGAAATCACCAACTTGACCAGCCAATCGCAGGCCATCAGCGCCCGCGCCTCTCATTTGAGTAGCACGACCTTTCCGCACCTAAAATCACCGGAACCCACTTCAAGGTTCCCCACCTCGCCCGTTCTGCCTGCTCACGATGACCCCAAAGAACCGAGCTATATATTTCCCCCCGTAAGCAGTAACAAGAAGGTCGGCCCACCGCCGGGCTTCCAGAATAAACCGCAGCAGAAAGAAGTGCCCAGTGTTTATGGAGCGTCGCTGGCCTCACTGCAACCACAACCGCAACCACAACCGCAGCAACAACAACAGCAACAGAAATCATTAAGCGCATTTTCAAGCACCAACACTTCATCATCATCACAGGCTAACACCGTAAGCTGTTGTCTAACCAAAGCTTCTGCTACTAATACTCACGCCCAGGCGGCCAGCGCCACTTGCCACGCTCAGGCGGCAAGTGGTACAGGTGCCGCCAGTGGCATTTGCCCCATTACGGGCACCTTCTGTCGCCCCGGTCACACTTGCTGCAAGCAACAGCAATGGCAAATGCCAGCAACAGCAGCTGCTGTTAGCAATCATAGCAATAACAATAATACTAACGCAATTCGGCCGAACGCTTCTACAGGTTTAACAGCTTTCAAGCCGCCAGCTCAAGCTGCCGCAGCCGCTGCCGCCGCCGCCGCCGCACCGCAGCCTACAGCTACCGCTAATCGTCCGCCAACAACAAATACGCCCCATGTTAGCGACCAAACTAAAGTCGGCGGTTCTTCCGGTGCAGGTGGCAAACCCCAGGGCGGTGTGTTCGGTGCAACTTCCGCCCCGAAGCGCGGACGAGGTGTGTTCAACAAGGCCGTGGGTCCCGGCGTACGCGTTCCCCACTGCAACAGCTGCCAGATGCAAATCAGGTGAAGAAACTACCGTTTGCTTGTTTGTGTTGTTGATCAAAGTTCCACGATGCGTTGTATTGACCTTTGATCGAGCTTCTGTTGTAATGGAGTTGCATTAAGCATAGTTTTTAAGCGTATTGTATGGGAGCTGAACTGAAGCTTCTTGTGTTAAGCTAGTATGTGTTTGATACTAACGTAGAGGGTGCTGAACTCTCGTTCGCCATGTTTTCTCTGAAGTGTTTTACACCCCTCCTAATACAGCCTTTTAAGCCTACATCTAAGCTTCCTAACATTGCATGGCCCACAGCTAACCACATGTTTTGCGTTTGCGCGTTTTGTTCGTCGTTTTCGTTACAGAACTTTACATTAACACTAACAACTCCACCGCTACGCTACCGCGCAAACCTTTCGACCACAAGAATCACGCCCCGATGGGTGCTTCCCATCTGCCGCCGGCGCAACCCACACAACTGCTGGACACTCACAGCATCAACCAAGACCAGAGCGCAACCGCCCAGTTGACAGACTCCATCGGCAAGATTAACATGGGCGACAAGATGAGCAACTTCATGACCGAGGCGGGCAAAATCATCTCGAACATGTTGGAGGCTCGTTTGGCCAACAACAACAGTGCCAGTCCGCTGTCAAACAGCGGCAGCACTTTGAGTTTGCGCAGCAACAGCAGCTCGAATTTGACCAAGAGCCCGATGGTCATGCGTAAGCGATTCGAATTGGATGACTTTAAGGACGTTGATCCCACTGAACCAGTGTCATTGAAGCCAGTTGTGGCCCTGCAACAGCAGGTTACACTCTCGCCACATGCTCCGAAAGCAACCAAAATCGCCAGCCAGTCTTTGAACAAAGACTTATTGCCCAACCACCCCATGGGGAAGGTGCTTGACCTCTGTGATAGTCGTCCTCAAGTGGTTGCGCCCAAACCAAGTATTTGTATGAACCAAGCGTTTGCCTCACCCCCGGCGCCGCCGAAGGCACCGATACCGCCTGCGTCTGCAGTACCAACAGCGGCTCGGATGGCACCACCGGCAACTCAAGATGTTGCTTTGGAAACAATAACGCCCATGGAAACGGTGGTATTTCGCAATAACGGCTCGACCAACCGTCGACCGGGGCGCGGCGGCGAACTGTCAACGCATGCCATCGACCGGCGCTCGTACATTGAGCCGACCCCGGCGACGGCACAGCCGGATGAGGCCCCCAAAGCAGGAGGGGAAGCGTTTAGTGTGAGTGTCAAGCCCCTGGGACGCGGATGCGATGCGAATGCGCCCATGTCGCCGGAAAATGAAGAAGTAGTCAATCAATTGCTCAAGGATGGTAAGCGTCCGATTTGTTGTCAGTGCAGAGCGGAGATAACCAAGTAAGTGCGGCATCCAAGCGACACCCTTCGTTGGCTGAAAGAACTCCTTTGAGACTTTCAATACATGTTTCTCACTTTGCGACTTACAAAGCAGATGTTCTAATCTCTCTCTCTATTTACAGGGGGCCCTTCATCACTGCTCTGGGCCGCATCTGGTGTCCCGACCACTTCATTTGCGTGAACGGAAACTGCCGTCGTGCACTGCAGGACATCGGCTTCGTCGAGGAGAAAGGCGACCTCTACTGCGAGTACTGCTTCGAGAAGTATTTGGCTCCGACTTGCAGCAACTGTGCCGCCAAGATCAAGGTAACCTAAGCGCTGCTCCAGTGCGTCATCTTGCACAGAAGGAGGCAAGTGAAAGACTGACGAATTGACTGCTTTCTTGTGGGTCTAATTTTAGGGCGATTGCTTGAATGCCATTGGTAAGCACTTCCATCCGGAATGCTTTACTTGTGCTCATTGCGGCAAGCTGTTCGGCAACACGCCCTTCTTCCTAGAAGAGGGCAAAGCCTACTGTGAGGCCGACTGGAACGAGCTCTTCACGACCAAGTGCTTCGCGTGTGGCTTCCCGGTGGAAGCGGGCGACAGATGGGTCGAGGCCTTGAACAACAACTACCACAGTCAGTGCTTCAATTGCACGGTAAGTTGCGGGACGGAAGGAACGGGGACAGACTCTAGACTGTAGCATATTAATATTATATATCATTTAATTGACTTCATGTTGTTCTCTGCCCTTCTCTTCACTCTTCTCTTCCCTGTTCATCAGTTCTGCAAGCAAAACCTCGAAGGCCAGAGCTTCTACAACAAGGGCGGTCGTCCATTCTGCAAGAACCATGCGCGCTAGGACCGTGACATCGAGGACCGTCATCAGGGATCACGCATATTGTACTTAAATCAATGATGAGCATATGCTTAAAGTCTTCATTTTATTTGCCTTCGCTGCACATGAATCAGTTTTTGCAGAAGCTGGCCACATAAACTTAGTCTATATTTTATTGTTTTCTTCTGTTTTGCATTATTGCTTTACTGATCTTTTATTTGATGTTTTCTCAAAAGAAAAACCAAAATTAATAATCAATCAGTTTATTTCAATATCTAGTAACTTGTTTCACACCGAACATAATTGAAAATTGTTAATTTAAACTAAAATCGTAAGCACATTAACATTATATACATAAATATATATTTTTGTAAAATAGAATTCTTCGATGAATAGAATTGCCGAAGTTACAGTATGAAGCGGTCGGTTACAGAAGAAGTCACCCTGAAAAAATGTTGCCTGGCCCCGCTCTTCCCCAACACATGCCGCAGTGGTTCAGATCCGCCTCTGGGCATCCGATCACGCCAAAGCCACGCAATCGCCGCTTCCAGTGTTTTACTTCGAATTGTCTGCTCTCAAAAAAGAAGCAAAAATAAAAAACACGATTTAAACTCTTCATCTAAACCCACGAATTAATATTTGAAATGTTTAAATAATCAGTTCGATTTTCTTCAAAACCAATTTCACTCAAGCTTCAAATTTAACTTAATTATGCTTAAGAAATTTCAGAGAATGTAAAAATCATAAACAGTAATTGATGTAACACTTTGCAGATATTCATTCATGGTATACAATCAATCAATCAATAAAATTTTCGAAATCTTTTTCGCGTTTTAAAAAAGTTGTTCCTTTTATTACACGACTTATACTCGTACTAGTTATAAAAATCTTAAGCAACTGAAAAACATTGGAACTATAAAAAATACACTTTCTAAAATTTTTGATTTCCTGGTTGAAGCCTTTAAAAATTAAGTAACTAAAAAGAAGTGATAGTAATCTCACTATCTTTAAACTTTTCTTGATTTTACTTAAAGTTCTTTACTTCAAAATGAGTGACTTAATGTTTTTAAGTATTTAATATTATTTCTTATGCGTATATTACGCTAATTGCACTGTTAAAAGAATTGCTATTTATTCAAGAAAAGAAAAGAACAAAAGAAAGAATGAAAAAATAACATTGCATACATTTTGACAGAACTTTTTAGCAAAGAGTAAAAATAGATATAGGAATATATGCTTGTTGTTTTTAGTAAGTATTCAACTGCAAATTTTATTGCTATAGATAAATATCACGGCATGAATTCAGGATGGAAAATTGTCAGTACATAACTGAATGTTGTTTCACTGTTGAAAAATGCCATTGCATACATTTAGGCTGAGCATTTAATGACCTTTGGGAAATAGCGTAACCAATAACAAAACATCGTAATGGTATCATGCGATAAACTTTCCATTACGTTGTTCATTTGAAGAAATGCCATTTAAAAAATCAAAATTTTGTTGTTATCTTTTTACTAGAAAGGGTCTAAATTGAAAGAAGGACTTTTTTATTTAAAATAATGAACTTTTTCTGTCCTGTTGCAATACAATCAAATGGTTCATTGATTTTGTTAAGGAAAAATCGAATCAAGAGTGGAAATTGGGGGGTTTTCTTTCCTTTTTGTTGTTGTCAGCAATCGAATAAAGAAAATCAGCATACCACATACATTGTTGTTGTTGTTGTTGTTGGTGCTGGTGGTGGTGTTGGTCCCCATACAGTTATTTCCTTCGCAGGCACCGCTGCCCGGTCATTTAAATACTTTCGTATTGTTATTCTTTTTCTTCTTTTCTTTTTCTTTTTCTTCATTTTATGTTTGTTACGGTTGTTCTTTTTCGTAATTGTTCATTGTTAGGTTTCGCTTTTTATTGAGCACCCGAATTTTAAGTGTTTACAAGAACATTTTTCGATTGGGTGTTAATCGTGCTCTCCACTCTTGGTTGCTCATGAAGGTCATGTTAGGGGTTTTGGGACCTCCGTTTGGGAATTTTAATTGAGAGTGAGAATGCGGAAAAATGGGCAAAAGTGTTAGGAGTTGTTTACAGTTGCTCAACGCTTGAGTTGTGTTCCTTTTCATTTTCACTTCCATTTTCGTGAATGGTTTTATGTAATCGTATCTTGGTAACCATAAAAAGATTATTATTTTTTTTCTTATAAAAATAAATACTTCGAAACACGATTTGATTTTGAAACAATTTCTTAAAACTTTTATTAGGTTTTCTCTTGGGATTTTTATTTAGTTAACACTAACTGTTGCCGTTCTTAACTTTATACATTATTTATGATTCATAACATTTTTATAATACAAATTTCTAGTACTTTTAGTAATTTTTACAATTTTAGAAAATGCTTTAATTACATTTTGTTGTTGTTGTTACACAATTAGTATAGTTTCGAGTTTAGTGTAGCTTTTTAACCTCTTATAAATAATACATTTCTTAAACATGATTTCAGTATCCATTCGTCTATCTTTAGGATATTTGAAGTGAGTTTGAGTGTTGATAGTTTTTGATAGATTAGTTTCTGCTAAATGTTGAATGTAACATTCGAATATGTTGCTTTAAAGCTATTACTTCTTCTTCTTTTCTTCTGCTTCATATAAACTATGAAATTTAGTTCTTGAGTTTAGTTGTTTTTCAGATGCATGAACAACATCATTTCCTCTTTTTCTGTTTTTATAGATTAAACTAGTAACTTAGTAACTTTTTGATTCTTTAAAGTTTATCAACATTTTGCAACTATTGTAGATAAGATTTTTTACAAAAATACAATTTAATTACATGCTTTAATTAATGCAACATTTATGCGTTAATTAATTAAAGTTGGTTGTAAAGAACCTCAAATATTTTCTTAAAAATTATTAAACATTTTAATAAAAACACATTAAATACTTGAATAATAATTACCTTTGGATTAATTATCATCGCCATCATTATCATCATCATCAAAACTAACGTTTAAGGTTCCGATAAAGTTGAGATAAGTTAATGTATAGAGTGACAATGAGATATAAATAAGAGATTAAAATAATGTTCAGAAACAAATGAGAAAAGTTACTAATTCAAGTTTATCCACTGCCTCTTCTGCACCGAGTAGAAAATTAATTAAAAAGACGAGATTATAAATCAGAAAACGGTCGATGGAGAAACTTTAATTCGGGCTACAAATGGGCCAGAATCTGCATCTGGTCGTGTGACTGCTGCTGCTGCTGCTGTTGTTGTTCAGCGCTCATTCCCACTTCATTTGGCGACGTAACATCGCTATGATTCTGTGATATCGTAACAATTGTCACCAACTCTTTTCCTTTCGCGGAACCGGAACCGGACGTGCGCACCAGCGAAATCTTGTCACTGGCAACACTCTGGTCTGAGTCAGTTGGGGCCGCTTCTACCTCAACAATGGCGGAGGTTCGCAACTGATGGCCAGCAACAGAGTGGCCAGAAATGGTTGTCGCCGGCGCCGACGCTGCTGGGTTACTCTTTGGTTGATGCGGCGATGCGGACTGCGTCGATAAATCGGTCAGACGTCGCTGCAGACGCTGCAGTGAACTGTACTGTGGAAGGAGTTCAGCACTCAGCGGCTCCGGAATGTCTTCGTTGGCCAACAGATGGCCTGAGGGCGCTGTCTCGATGCTGCGATCGCTGCAGATGGTGGCGGGCGTGGCATTACGCGAGCGATAACTGGGCGGGAGGCTATATTCGGAGCCGCCGACGGAACCGCTGCCGCCTCCGCCACCGCGCATGGTGGTTGTAAGAGAAGCTCTGCAAAAGAGAGAGAAAGAGATATAGAGAGGGTGAGAGGGAGGGACAATTAAGAAAAAAGTTTGTGTGTTTCACTTAAAGGCTAATGTCAAGGACGAAAGGAGGAATGACTGCGTTTGCAGAATGAAATGTAAACTTAAGCAAACATTTCGGGGCCTCGAATAATGACGATGACGAGGACGATGATTGAGACGATGACGTCGCTGGAGACGATGATGTTGATGATGATGAGGATGTATATGAACAGGCCAGGAATCCGCTTTGCCAGGACAAACAACTGAAAAGGACATTCGACAGCCAACAACATAATCCTCTCACGATGACCACCTTACGTCACCTCGGCCAACATTTAACGCCATCCAACGCATGAGGCACAGGACGAAATCGAGCCTGGCTGCGGTGCGATAAGCGAGTCCTTCGAGCTCAGCAAACAAGTGCTCGTAAAATGACTGCTGCTTGTATGCGAATAATTATGAAGCAGTCGGAAAGTAAGCGGCACCATTCAACGCAGAGCAACATGTTACTCGGCAGATACGCCAGAGTAGGTCCTTCGGCACTGCAGGGAGAGGAGGCGGGAGGATGGTGGTGACGGTGAACCTCGACGTAGAAAGTGCTTGCTACAGGAACCTGACAGCGTCTGTCCCGGTGTTTGTCTTCTGCATTGCAGTTCATTCATGCTTGAAGTGAAGTTATTAAATTAATGGCATATTTTAGGCCATCACAAAAGTAAAGTTTCCGGACTCAGTTGAGACTCGTTTAAATTGAAGATTGAAATGCCGGAAACGGAAGCTGCAGCATGGAAAGCGGCTGGCCACCGCACAATGAAAAGAGTGGCCCGAGCCAACGTTCATTTAGCTGCAGTTGCAGCAGCAGCGGCAGCAACAGCAGCCCAGAACTATGCTCAACATTTTCTTACAAACTGCTTTGCATGCTTCACAGCAGCTTGGAGCACGTCAGCCGGAAAATATGCCATCATTATGCATGGTGATTGCTTTCGGTGGTATTGTTGTTTATTGTTGTTGTTGTTGTTCTTGTTGTTGGCTAGTGTTATTATTATTGTTGTTGCTGTTGTTGTAGTTGTTATTATTGCTATTGCTGGCACTCAACACAACTCCTATTTGAATTATTTCATAACTTGATCTAGCTTCTGAACGACTAAGAAGAAGTAGAAGAAGCAGGAGAAATAGAAACAGCGAAACAACAGATTTACTAACCCTTCCAACCCCCTCCCCGCGCCCTCTTCCTCACACAAGGATTTCACAAGCTGACCTCAACGATGCGGGGTGAAAGAAGAATGAGTGGCTAAACAAGAAAGTAGCCAAGGAAGATCAAGCAAAGTTGCTGGCATGCTTTTAGGCCGAGCGAAGTGTCCCGAATGCCGGGAAGTGAAGTGAAGGGCGGCGTAATCAACTCTCGATTTAAAGCCTCGATGTAAAAGCGAACTAAATTATATTGAAATTCCTTCCAATTTAGGTCCACAAATGAGATTATAATGCCTCTTATTAGTCCATGTGTGTAATTCAACAGTTACTAATCAGGGTACTAAATTAATCGTTAGAAAATCATGGAGACAATAAAGCTGAAGTTCAGGTAACTCAACAACTTGGTCCTTAAAGACTTTCTGTTATTTGCAGTTGTTTGTCGTTGCTGTTGCTCTTCCTGTTGTTTGTTAATCCTGTGGATTAATTTTTGGATACGGATTTTTTGGATATACAGGTTTTCCGGTTGTTGTGCTCGTTGCGGTTGTTGCTGCCATTCTTTTTCTTTCCAACAGCAGTTTGGTTTTCAGTTGCTTAAATATTCATTGTCCTCGGCTTGTCGCTTCGGCGAATTTACACAACAAGAGCGCGACAAATTAACGAGTTGAGCCGCTGCTGCGGTGTAGAGTTCAGACGTTGGGAATGGTTTGAAAGGGGATGAGATGGGGTTGGGATGGAAACCATTCTACCATTTATTTATTTATTTATTTCTACCACAATAAAAGTAAACTTTTCTAATTAGAAGCCATTAAGCGATCAAAGCGACAATTAAGCGAAAGCGACTTCATTGCAAACGTTACATCGTAAACGGTAAAACTGTTGCCAAGTGTTGTAGGACATCCGGCTGTTGGGGAGGGGAGGAGGGGAGGGAAGGGGGATAAAGACTGAACGGGAAAGACTGTTTAGAAGACGGAGGACTCTGTCGTTTAAATTGTTTTCGGGTATTTTAGCCGTAAAATGGGTTTATTTTGGTCTTAGTTTTGGTTGTCAGGAATCTGGTGAAATTTCGAATTCCATAAATGGGTAAGAAAGGGACCTTTTATTGCACCTGATGTACAAGAGTAACTGCAATGAAAAGAAAGCTTCACTGAGTGACAATTCAAAAGCAAAGACTCTCAAGTGGTTAAGAGGATAAAGAGGACGAAGAATTTTAAGAAGAAAAAGAAAGATGAAGTTGAATCGCATGGAAGCCACGGAACTGTTTGTGGAGGAAACTTATAACTCGCTGCCAAAGTTAAATGAAGGAGAAATAAAAATTTAAATAATTTATGACAAACCTACTTACTTAAAAGTAAGAAATCCAAATTTCGTTAGCAACTTTTAACTATAATGTACATGACTATGAATGTTGTGTTTCTATGAATTTCTACGCTAATGTTCCTAAATCCGCCCTTTAAGCGGCGCCTTCAAACGTTCGGCCCAGAATTTATCTATAATAATCGCGGAAGCAGCGTCGCTAGTGTACACTATTTACGAGCGAAGCTGCTACTGCACGCTACTGTTCGAGTATTCGGTTATGAAGGACACTAAGACGGGGTTGCCAGCTCTTGTTTTTGATTAAGGTTAAACATAGAATTGCCCACTATCGCATTTGACTAAGTATAGCTTAATAATAATAATAATAATAATTAAAAATAAGAATGAATTGGTTATTTAATATAAAGACACATGGTTATGAGATATTATGGAAATGATTTCACAAAGGATAACCGAACAATAATAATAACCATAATAAGAATGAAAAAGTTATTTAATATAAAGAAACATGGTTATGAGATATATATATCGGTATGTTAAAGCACTATATGCACCCCAAAATTAGTGTTATAATTTTTTGGTGTTCTAAATTAAGAGAAAACTATAATATTTAAATAAACTTCAGTTTCTTAAAAATAGTACCGAAAAAAGACAGATATTTTAAATTGAAGAATATTAACAATTGCTCATGTCCTAGTTCTTAAAACATGTAACTGTAAATCATTTATCCTTGATTTATATCCACTTTTATATTCCATAAATTCCTGTTAAATTTAAACAACGGTTCATTAATTTTCATTCATACCTTCCATTAGTCATATACCCAATAAGAACCTTCCATCCTTGGAATACAATTTTTGACTTTTTGACAACCAGTACTTCGAAAAACCTTTAATAACAATAACAACAACGACAGCACCTTAAACTTTCATTCCAGTGCGAATTCTGTTTGGTTGCTTGAAGTATCTGTATTTAGTTGTATAGCAAAAAGTACAATAACTCATTACCATGAACTATTACCATGGTTGAGAAAAAGGATACAAAAAGTTGTTGCGTTGGAATTTCGTAGAAAATAAAAACTTTCTGCCAAAACGGTGACACATAAACAACGAAGTCGTCGCTAGAAGTCGACGGCGGCTGTTGAAAAATCTACGAGGCTGGTTGAAGAGTGAGCGAGGGTCGTTGAAGAATCTACGAGGGCGTTTGATGAGTCTGCAGTGTTTAGGCTGAAAAGACACCCTACCTCAATGTGAGTGAATTCTGTGAAATAACTTTTGGCTGATAACCATGTGACAACCTTTTTCCGCCAGCAACAAACAAGGAGAACAGAAGAAGCCAGAATCTTACAGAAAGAAAATAATAATAGTATTTCATTTCAGCGAACAACGAACAGCAACAACAACAAACAATATTACCAAAAACAGCCTAAGCTGCACTCTAGAGCTTTGCATATACTATATAGCCCACACCTTTTATCCATGGTTAAGGAAGGACACATAAAATTTCCATTTTTAGTACCAGGTTCGCCGTTTAGATAAGGAGAGGAAGGGGAAGAAGGAGGAGAAGCAGAGGAAGGAATGATGAAAAGCTTACAATTTTTGTGGTGTGGTCGTCTATAGAAATAAAAAATTCCACGCTAGTCGACCTGCGAGAGCTACGACAATAATTTATAGGTTACAACAAGGCAACATTTTCGTGCTTCACATCCTTAATTACAATATGAATAAAGTCCTTGGATGGGGAAAATAAAAAATACGCATACACACACACACACCTACCTGAGTAAACTTCCGGAATGGGAGCGATAAGTTGGTGGTGGCGAATTTCCGCGAACGACGCCATTTTGACGATCACGATCCAACAACAGAAGCCTAAAAAGTCGAAAATAAAAAAGAAAAAAAGAGCATTTTATTACAGTGAAAAATAAAATTTGTATAAAAAACTTTTATAATAGTTTTCTGTGATTAAAATGAGATGCGATTAAAACAATCACATTAGAAAGAGATATTAAATAATAAAAGTTTAAGAAGAGAAAAGAAAAGAAAAAAAGAAAAGGAGGAGAAAGGGGATAATACGGAGGAGAGAGTTCTGAAAACAATACAACTAAATACCAATTTATTGATAAAATACTTGTTATGTATATCTACGTTATACATTGGTACTACATGTGTTTATACGTTCTCATATATATTGTAGATTCTTTAGTATAAGGTTTATTATTACTATACTTCATTTGATGGAATTCCATAGTTCTTCAAGGATATTTTCTTTTTATATGTATATTATTAGTTTATTATCGTTATTATTATTATTATTATAAGTATATCGTAACAATTTTCAGTTCGCAGGTGTAGAGTTCGAAAATCACGGCTCTTCCTTTGGTAATTTTCGTTTTCAATTGAATAACAAATTTGGTGATACTCTAGATTCTAGACTGAAGTCTCCATGCTTGAGTTTTTGTGAGCAGGATATCGTTGACCATGTCATGTGATGCTGATGAAACGTCCAAAGATTCTCGTCCGCGACATACACATAGAGACAAACCAGGAAAGAGCAATGCTTCAAAAAACCATGTGAACCGGAAACGATTCCCCATTCAATATCGGGTTTTTTGCACAATTCCTTCTTTGCTCCGTTTTTTGTTCAATTTTTTGCACTTTAGCGTATCCTGTTCTGCAATTAATTGCTATGCACCGACCGAATCGTAGCAGGATATGACAACATATCAAAAGGACATGCGAACACGCTTTGCGAGATGAATCATAGACGGAACTTGTGGTCGGTCACCGAGGCAGGGTGGGCTATCGACAAGAACTCGAAATGAATTGAAATGTCACAACGTGTCCGCACTTCAAACAATGCGAACACGCAGGAGGACAATGAGTGGGACTAGGATATCGTGTTCAGGATATCGAAGCGCATAACGTTAGCCGCACGCAGATGCATAGAAACGTAGTTAGTACCCAGATCCGTACACTATGCGTCGGCACGGAAGTACTACGAGTTGGTATGCAGCAAATGCATGATTAATTAGCAAATACACGAGACCTTGTGTTCGAGACCATAGAGGCACTTCAACCGACAACAACAACAACATACGCTGACTTCCTGTATTTCTACACATACACACATACACACACAGTACCTACGTTCTGCACACCAGGAACAGCAACAAAGTCGAAAGCAATAACTTACCTCAGTCGGTACTCCTGCATGCTGGCCTGATAGGAAGGCGGTGGCGGACGATGCTGGAATTCCGGATAGAGTAGACCATGCGGTGCACCGCCCCCTCGGCTGCACGGTCTGCGCCCGCAGCGACCCAGATCGACACTTGAACCGAGGCCCAAACATGGCGGGCCACCAGGTGCGGTCATGCGCCAGGCAGCTCCACTGACCGTTACGAGTACAACACCAACACCTAGAAACGAAACAAAAAAACCAATACTGAAGTGTGGAAAAAAGACTTGAATAACTTTTAAAGATGAGGCAGAATCGCAGGACTCATATGAATGAATCTTTTTCGTTGAATATTGAGAATTACTTTATAATTAATCGTATATAAAGTAATACAACTTGGCACCGTAATAACGTAAATACTTCTTCTATACCGTAATAACGTTAAGGCGAAAGTGACCGGAGCACGCCTATTTTGGTACAGTCTCTGGATATCATTTGCGAGATAATTTGGAAAGGTAATAAAGTCAATTTCTCCAACCATTTAGCTTTTAGGGGTCTCCCGGTAGGGTTTTTTGATGACCTTAAAAGAAACCTTACTCAATCAGTATCTATAATTCAATGGAACATAATTTTCGATCCACCAGCTAAGTACTTATGAATTTATTGTTGCCTCATAAGGTTATTTGTGGCTAATAAATTGATGATGTCTTTAGAGGGCTTTCTTCATTAAATGACCTCGTTGACATCAATGGCAAGAAAAATAATTATGGAAAATTATAAAAACCTGGTAACATGTTTGACAATTAACAAGAAACATTAGCAGTCAAACGACTGACAGCATTAACAACAACAACCTCTCAAAGGTGGGTGTTTTAAATGGTAAAATTAACGAGTAGACCTTTCAACGAGGATCTAAGTAGAAAAAATGTCATAAATGACAAAGCTACAAAAGGTCTATAAACATGTAAAAACCAACAACAATTAAGGTAATTGTTGTCATTTAATTGCATTAGCAAGAAAAAATCAAGAAGGAAAAGAAAACGAAAACAACTCAAATAAATACAAGATACAAATGAAAATAACAATAAAAATAAAAATAAAATAACGATAATTCGCCATTCGCCGCGAGTTCTCACGAGTTCAAGGTATCTCTGGGATGGTTGGCGGACGAGAGAAACCAACGCCCATCGCCCATCGTCACTGAGAAGAAAGTCAAAACCAAAGCAGAGAGCTTTTCATTGTTACTAACCCATGTGGTTTTCAAGACCTCGCTGGCCCGTCAGTCTGAAGATCAAATGACAAGCGGAGATTTTGTGTGACTATTTAATGTAACTCATTGAAAACATAAAGTTTAGTTAGATGTTTGTTGTTTGATTTGCTAGAGCGCTGCTTTGTAATGACAAATCACAAAGAACTCATTGTTAAAACTTTAGGTCAAGGGCTATAGTATATTGTTATATACACGAACTGCCTTGTATGTCGTCTGTAAAACATTCACTATACTCTTCGGGATCCATATCATAGGTCTATAAGCGGTTGATTTTATGAATCGGTTGAATGAATATTACTTTTGATAACTGCTTCACTAATTTATGATGAATTTATAATAATACGTATTGATTATAGTATACGTGAATCATTCTTCCGAAACGCAGATGAGCTGGAATGAGTGAGTTAAGATATTAGAGATTTTACACGTTTAGAGTTAAGATTATGTTCAGTATTGGTAAAAATTAAAAAAAAGAAGCCGTACTTTTGTGCTTGTTGTACTATCTTTATACCGAGATATATAATCGACAATCAAGGTTTCAATTCTTAATTGGCTTTATTTCTATTCTTTTTTTCTCTATCCTCCTTTCAGCTCTCTTGTACGCATTCATCGAACCAAAGAAAAAGGTTTTTGTTCAGTTCTTAAGGCACAAGGCTAATCAATTAAAAGAGGTTGAGAACCTTACAAAAGCGCCGACCTAACAATGAACAATAAACACATCGAGAGGTCATTCAAACAGTCGTTTAAGCAGACATTCAAATAATAGTTCAATCAGCTGTTCAAACAGTCTTTCAAACAGTTGTCCAATCAGTGGTTGAAGCAAACATTCAATCACTCGTTATAACCCATGAAGAAAGAATACACTAATAAGTAACACAAACATCATTAGATACCTTACAAAATATAGGAAAATTAATAATTTGGTGATATTTTTGACGATGTTTTAACGAACTGTAAATGTTTACATACCATTTAATATGTATTTTTAGTGATTCGTGACGATGATGTGTTACTAGGAATAATATCAATAGATTAAGAGCTATCTTTAGTACTATACAGATATGGTAGATGAGTTTTGTCACAATATAATAAACAACAATACAATAGACAACGTCATTATTATCACGCGAACAATCGCTTTATAAAAGAAGTTCTTCCTACAGTTATAAATGAAATGAAGATATGATGATTGATTTAAATGATCGAATGAAAGATCCACAACAATTAGATTTATTGTTGAAATCCTCTCCCCTTGTGTATGTGTAACTGTAATGAGTTAAATGCTATTGTAAATCTATAATTAATCGATGGCGAAAGCAGCTGCTTTTACTTTAAATTTAAGTTTGCTTTCGAATAACTTGTCTATCATTTTTCAGTCTCATTCATTCGCTCTCACTTAAACTCGCAACAAGATTAAAAAAAGCAAAACTTTAAGTCATTAAAAAAATGGTAACTGCTTCCAAACATTGAATAATACAAAGTCAAAGTTCAGCTGTTCAACCAACAGACAGCAACACAATATTTACAGACTTTAAACTCTTGCGCAAAATGTTGCGACATGAAAGAGAAAACATTAAAACTACGATTAACTACCTAACAATCTAATTTGCTAAGCAGTCATGTTTCAGTTAAATTGAGCGCATCATGACATCAATTTTTTGCATTGTATATTCGTCTGTTATGTAATAAGACTGAATTTTTTCATGACATGGCATCAACTTTTCTCTTCTAATCGATTTTAATGAAGGAAAATCTAAATACGAGTAGTTAAGAGTCTTATTAATATAATTTTTATGATGATTTTACGAAAATATAAATATGTAGATAATAAGCCAAATAATACAATATTAAAAACAAAACGGCAAAACTTGAATTATAAACTTTTGATCATTAAAACGTTTGAAATATTTTAATGGAGTCTTTCGACTAGGAACAAAAAAAAAATTATTTTGAAATGAGACCTGGGAAAAAGCAACTCTATCGAGTTACTCTTAATTTCTAACCTTTTCGAAACTTGAACCTAATCGAAATGAAAAAGACACACAAAATAATAATATGAGAGATAAAAAACTTTATTCCATTTCTTGCCTATATTAAAAAAATGTACATCGCTTCAAACGGTTATAAAAAAATTGGTAGATTAAAAATATTAAATATAAAAATTAAATAACCCTGTATAAATAGTACAACAGTATTAACAAATAATTTCGTACTCTTTCGCGTGAAATTTCATTTTCCTTTCATTATTTTAACGTTAGGTAAAAACTTAATTTAAAAAATTATTGTGCTTGCGGTTCTTGTAGTTGTGATTGTTGTATTTCTTTTTGTTGTAACTGGTGTTTATATGGTTCGCATAATTTATTCATAAAGTTCATAAAAAACACGACCAGAATATGCAAAAGTGAAAGTTTCGAGTTTAAGTAACTTGATTTTACTTTGGTTTGTTTCTGTTTTCGCTTTTTTTGAAAAATTATAAATTTCTCATTTAATTGGTGTAAAATTATACTCTTAACCTACAACTCCTACAATTAGTCGATGTTTACCCAATCTTCCTCTCTATTTACCACCCTATTGCTCTCAACTCTTACATTTTTCCCGCACTTCATTTCCAGCTTTTTATTGATCGTAACTTAAAAGAAGTAGGTTAATTTACTATGCTTTATCTCACTTATTTACTTTACTTTATAAAGAATACATGACTTTTAAAAATACACTAAAAAGACTGATCAAATTTAAATTTTCCATAAACCACAACTTAATTAGAATTGATGAGTTGCGTCATTAAATAACGTGATCTTTAAAAATAGAAACAGAAATTGGGAATAATTGGCAACGAAATTACATTTGAGGTGCGTTTTTCTTGCAATCGAAGAAGAACTACAATTTTTCATTCTCAGGGATATAAATATATGTGTGATATACACATTGTATTCGTATATGTTTGTGTTTTAATATATTTGTATGTATAAATAATATACATATAGAATATTTGTATATGTATGTATATAAATAGCTTGAATTCAGTTCAAAGTGATCATTTCTCATATATAGCGAAGTTTCTACACAGCGTCCAGTTTGGCTAAATTCTGGTCATCATGACCCCTTATAGTGCTGTATCACATTTTCTCCCACCAACAATTTAAGTGAGAGTAAGCGGACCACACCTCATCTGCTACTTAATAGCACTTGCGAGATCAGTTTCCCTTTTATTATCTGAAACCCTCTTTTTTAGGCAAGTAATGTTAAAGTGGGGTGACCAGCCCTATTTTTTCTTGATTAGTGGTCAAAAGAGTATGAAACATCGTCACATAATTATACTATAAAATCTTTTACTTATAAATAATAACACTTCTCTATATACATATGTTAAACAGTTGATAGGTTAATACATTAAAAAGTAGGCAGAAAACATTAGGCATTTCTACAATTACGTAAGATCTCTATATCTATAATTCTTTTAACTATAAAGAAATCCTTTTTTTTAGTCTAAATCTAAAAGATATGTACAATACTAAATTTGATTTCATCTGAAATCGTTTTATTGTGTTCATATATCACACGATCTTTCTGTCGGGCTGTATTTCTGCCTTTCTCTCCATCTCCATATCGGTCAATGAATTCGCTCGAATGTACTCGTACCTCTCCATCAGTGTGCACTTCTTAACTGTCCCTGTCAGAGTCAGTCAACGCATCAGTCATATGCAAATCAACCATGAACTTGTTTTTCCCAGTCGGGATTTCATTTTTACACCCTACACGTGTACATTTGGCAAAGTAAAGGATAAGGACTACGGTATAGTAGAATAGAGTATGTATTATGAATATACATACATATATGTATGTAGTAGTTGTGGTTTGTAATAATAGAGATATGGAGTAGATACAATAAAATGCCTTGTAGTGGATAGTCTTGTAGCATCTCTCTAAGACTCTTATGGAATACAAAGCAGAGTAGATAATAGAGGGGAGGTAAAGTATCTTGTACTTGGTGAGTATTATAGGTGTATAGGATATCGAATATAGTATGGAATATATGCTTTATAATACAGTTATTTCATCGGAATCGATTTCAGAGTCAAGAAGACTTTTCAAAACCGATTTAAATTCAAGAGTATGCAAACGTATATATTAATGTAATATCAAGTTCAAGAAGATTTAAGATCAATATATATGCGTATACGATTATAAAAGTTATAAAGTATATTTGGAATTGCCGAACTGTTTGCTATGGAACCGATTCTAATACGAATAAGTAGGGTATTATTTCGACGTCGACCATGTTCGATGCACGGTTTCTCATCTTCTTCTTCGTCTGCACTATTGTTGCACATTTTATTGTTGCCAAACAGCGTGACCGGACCATGTTTCATGTTTTTATGCGCTTCTAGTTTGGAGAAAAAAGACGACAACGAAACGAAATAAAAGTGTTGCCATTGCATAAATTTCGGACTATCGCATGGGAGCTGACCGTTTTAATTAAACAACGGTACCTTCATTCCTTCAGCATCGTGCCAAGTCAACAAAATGCAATTGTTTGGAATTGATAAAATATTTCCAAAGTTTTTTCGGATTTTTTGTTTGGTTTGTGTTTTTTTCACTCTCCGTTTAGTATGCAAATCTATTTCGGTAGTTTCAGTATTCTTTTTTCTCTTCTGTTTTGGTTTCATGTACAATATATGCGCCGAATATGCAAATCATCCGCATCGGCTTCGGCACCGGCACCATCATCGACATCCAGGTTTACATAAAAACAGTGTTTTTCAGGTTCTTTTTTGTAGTTTTTTTTTTAATTTTGAAAACGATTGTTTTAATGCAATTGAAACAATTGATTTTATTTGCAATGTTAGCTGTATGTATAAATGGCTTGTTTAGTACTTGATTACGTCAAACTTTTATGTTGGGATAATAAAATAATAGATTAATAAAGTTGATCAAATCAAACGAAAGAAGAGAAGAGGTTTTAAAATACTTGAACTAAAATTGGAATCTTTCGTTTATTTATTGATAATGCTGTTGTATCTGAAAAGGTGTGTTGGGGAAGAAACCCAATCGTCACTTAGCTGTGACATTGTGTCAATCAGGTGTGTCTTATTTCCGTTCAACAACTTTACACAGGGCGGGGTGAGACCCTCGTTTTGAATGAGTAAATGGACTGAAAATAGTTGTTCAAATCATTAAAAGATTTACTTTGTCGTAAATCATAAGCAACCTTAGAAACATTACATTGCATTGTAATGTCACAAATGTCACAAATATACTCAGACTTTTACCATTGAAGTCAGCAGTGAACAATATTTTGTCATTAACAGAAATCAAAGAAAAGAAAGATTCCGGCGTCACTCGAAAGAGGCGACAAGACGATACTCGTGACTTTAACAACATGTGAGTCAACATTATTTTGGGCGTGAGTCGTAACTCAAATAAATATCGTAAACAAATAAGTACTCAGAGATACCCAGTGACAGTGTAAATTATTACTTCCATTAGTTGTCGATAAGTGCTGATTACTGTAAACAGACAAACCTAGCAACAACAACGACAACAAAAACAACAAAACAATAACAAAAACAAGAACCAAAACAAGACAATGCATAAGAGATAATAATGCAATGTGTAACAGACTTTAAAAGCGAAAAAGTGTTTAAATTAACTTTTGGTTTAAAACTTAAAAATGTTGTATGTTTTCTTTTACAAGAAAATCCGTTTTCCTCTCTTTCCGTTCTTTAAATTTCATTTCTTTATATTTTCAATATGTAGTTTTTTGGCACTTACCTATCATTAGCAGAGCTGCGGTGAAATGTGACGATGGCGGTCCTGCGAGTCCTGTCGCTCCCAGGGCTGCACCGCCCAGGGCACAGGCTACACCGCCCAAGGCCACGACGGCGATCAGGGCGCGCAACGGCGGTCCAGCAAACCACTGACCGCAACATCCTTTACCCGAGCGTTCCGAAGGTGACCTAAAAATAGAATCGGGAATAAGGACAAAAAATCGAAAATTAATCTTAGTTACTTTGTGCTGAGTTGTTAAAGTTTAACGATCATGCAACAAGCTTAAGTCGAAATTATTAGGTACTCAGAAGTTAAACAGCTAGTTGTCGTAGTTTTCCGAGATATTATCAATGAATGGACCACCCTCTCATGGACCACACACATCAAGAAATGAATATTGTGAACAACGAAATGAATACAAAACCTAAAAATCGTCCAAAAAGGATCTAAAATCAAGAGGAACCAAAACAAAACCAAAAGCAACAACGAAAACGTGATTCGTAATGGAATCTTTCTTAAAGAAAGAAAGCGCAAGCGCACGTAAAACTGTTGGTGGTTACCATTTGGGACACGTTGTGTTTTCTTTGTCATTTGCCATCGAAGGTGCGGAATGTAGTGAATGAAATCTGGCAACGCTGTGGAACAATTTATGGCAACAGAAGGAACGAAAATACAAACCCAAGAACAACAATAAAAAGAGAGAGCAACCCAAGGACAACAACAACATCACAAACTAAAGGATATGATTAATGATTGTGCTTGATTGTGAATGAGCCAGCGACAACGCGAAAAACGTGAAAAAACTAAAAAACATGTGAGTGGGCGGTTCCGGGAATCCTTATGGGTGGATTGGGGGCGGGAGGCAGGGGTTTGTGACTCCAATCCGTTGGCAGAATTCGTTGATGACATCCGCGTTGCTGAGAAATTTTGATTTATGTGTTGATTTGTGTGGCACAAAAGTCGCACCTGAAAACCAAAGAAAAAACGACAAATTCAAGTATGGGAAAAATAAAGAGGGAAGGGGAAGAGGGAGGAATAGGAATGATAGATGGCAGGAGGAGAGAGGAATGAAGAAAATAACGAGTATTAAGTCCATAGGAAGCCTGAAAATATGCAGCATTCGCAAGTTAATTATGATTTCTGAGATTCTCAGGTCGAATATCAACAACAACAACAACGAAGGTCGCTGATGACGACGATGATGATTACTGACAACATTTAACATTAGTTTAAAATTTAATAACTACAATATATACAATAAATACTTGACAAATATAGTAATAATAAGGATATCGAGCTACATGGAGCAATACGTGTATTGTATCATCGATTTGACCTTTAAAAAATGATAAAATAAACCATTATAACTCATTATCATCATATTTTCATTCGATTAATGAGTGAAGTCCTCAAAAATGTTGTGTTTTGGACGAAATAATTTTTAAACCAACAAAATTGACCAATTGTAGAGGGCAAGGTGTCTAATCGAATGGATTCTTTGGATCTTGTATTAAAACTTCAATCAAATGCGTTAAATTGGTTTAAAGGCTTTCTTCTAGTTTAAGAAATTTTTCCTTATTTAAGGACCTTCTTCTGGTTTAAGTACTTTATTCTGTTCAAGTTTCCACTTCTCTCCGTTCTATTTAATGTTGTTCTATATAATTTCTGACCCTGATGTTACCTCAAATGAAATATATTCTAACTCCTTGGCCACAACATTTTTCGTCGACTGAGCTAAACTTTTGATTATGGTTTTGTGGATTTGTTACAAGTCAAACTTATTTTTTTTTAGTTGTTCTTCTTGTTGTTGGAGTTGATCTTGATACTCGTGTAGTTATTCTGGATGTTGTTGTTGTTTTTCTTGTTGTCGTTTCTTAGACTTTACATACGAGTATATTCAAAACTAGTTCAAGGTTTGTGTACGCACTTTAAATGCGGTTTTTATTAGATATCTGAGTACATATTAAATCACGTTTATTTTTATTTATAAACAATTTAGTTTATTCTTAAAACAAGTATTTTTTCAAGAACATTCTTTACATTTTTTTTGCGTTCAAAACATATGACAGAAATTATGTCAGAGCTCCTTTTTTAGGTATTCATTCATTAATTTTTACGTATTTTTTGTCGGAATACATTTGATCTGATTTCATTTGGTATGATTCGATCTGATTGATGATATCGATTCGAAATTTTATTATGAAATTTTTTATGAAATATTTGTTCATTCATTCATTCAATTATTTAGTTGAATGACTGCGGAGTGACTGTACTTCATCGTCCATTCTCGACGGCTGTCATTTTCCAGCGGCTGCTAACGAAAGCAGCTGTCAGAAGCAAATGTAAATCGCATCGCAGATCGAGGAACATAAATTAAAACTTTCGCAAATAAAGCGAGCTTTCCACATTTGTTTGTTCAACATGTGAAGGAAGGAAAATGAAAAAAGGAAAACCTTATTAAAGCAACGTAAAGAAAATTCATTGCTAATTGAAAAAACACACACACTACAAACCACTAACACACTCACTCACAACAGTCATTCATCTACGTGGCTAGATCAAGATTTAAAAAGAAAACAAATAAAAAGTTGTTTTTGTTTATCGCGAGATGTTCATCGCGTTGGGAAATTCACTAGTTTGAAAGAAAATTAAAAAAAATTAAGAAAACAACAAGTCAGCGCTTTTCTTCGTATTATTTTTCTTCTTCTGAGGTTTGCCTCATTTCTTCTAATATTGATTACGATAATATTCGTTGTTGAGTACGAAGTTTATGATGATGATGATGGTTGAGTTTTTATGGCCGTGAAAAACTGAGGCATAAAAACAACGAAGAGTTGTTAAAATCTGCGAATCGATAACGAAACCTTCGGTGATGAAATAAAATTACCCTTTCGATAAATATTATTGAGGAATAAAATTCTATTTTATGATAAGCCCTTTGAAAGCTTTCTTCTTCTTGTTCTACTTCCTTAGTACTAGTGGCTTTTATAATTAAATATTGAGTTTGGCGTATAATATATCATTTTTACAATAACTGTAACTGAATCGAATTCTGGATTTGGTCTGCAGCTACCAAGCAATTTAAAGTAACGGTAAATGTATTGTCTGCAGAATAAAAAAAAATATTGCAAAAGGTCTAAAAAAGGCAAGTACTGAAACAGCTAACTTTCAATTATATCTGAGAGCTTTCCCTTATGTCACGGCTTCAGACTATACTCCAAAACCCAAACCCAGCGAGATCAACGAGTATTAAAGTGTGGTAGATCATTAAAATGCCATCAACTGCAAGGATATTAAGTATAACTTGAATTGAATTAATCATATCACATCATAGATTACAATTATGGTTTATATTATACAACTTGCGACCCTACTAAAAATCTAAATGAAGGTACTTTATTTATTTCTTTTAAGATCAGAAGATTTTTAGATGATTTATTTTCTTATTAATTTTAAACCTATTTATTTTTTGATCTTTTATTTTAAGACCATTCACTTTAAAGCCACTTATTTTAAGATCATTGATTTTAAGATAGTAATAATTAATGATCACAGTGAGCTAATTAATCGCTTAAAGATCATTTATTGTAATATACTTTATTTAATACATCTTTCAGAAATCATTTAAGATCATTTTAAGACTAATAGAGTACCCAGATACTGATCTCCACTCTTAGTTGGTAATTTTCAGGTACAAAAAGATTTCTGTAGTGGATCACAGCCAATTGTGACAGAGATTGCATTCCGTTGTCTGCTTTTCACAAAAGTAAAACCCGGATCGATGAGTTTTTCACGTGTTAATCTAGACTCATTGATATCAGTGAATATGAATCCTAGAGATTTTTCCTTCGGCTTTTATTAACCTTTATCCGCTTTTATCCACCACCTCCGTATCTCTTTCTTCCTCTCACCCTCTCTCCAGCACTCCCTCTCCTACTTTATATTTACTTCCCCAAACGGCTTCCGACCAAAATAAACCAACCAGAATCCATTTCCACATGCAATTAAATTGACCCAAAGCTTTAATTAACTTCATTCTCGCCATTCTTTGTGCTTCCTACTTTCGAAATACTTTTTCATTCACTTTAGCCGGCATCTTTTTGTATTAAAAAAGAAAATAAAAATCATTCGTAGATCATAAAATGGTTTTTTCTTTTTTATTCGGTTAATTTAACAAAATTTATCTAACTTTTAGATGAACGGCAACAATAATAATAAATATTGGATGATGATGATTATCGAAATAGTGGGGAAGGGAGGGGCGTTCTTCGCAGTCACAACAACAACATCAACTCTTACAAAAATAACTGTAAGGAAAGAAGAATAAAAGAAAAACCAACGACTTCTCGTGGCGGCCGATTCAATTTCTCGTTACTAAAATTCAAAAGCTGCCAGATCTGAATTTTAAATAACAACGGATGAGCTAAATTTCTAAGTCAACCTACAAAAATGGGTTCCATCCGTGGTTTAACGTTTGTTTTGAGTTCCATGTAAAAAAATTACTTTTTCCGACCAAATCGATTTTATTTTAATAATAGTTGGCAACACGAACCAGTCAAACAGGCACCACGAGGATATACCTACGTTGGTATGATTGGCCAGAGTAATTTCCTGCTTTTGTTACGGGTCAACAAAAGCAACAACAATAAAAGAAAACCTGGTCAATTACTCGTAGAGAAGGAAATCGTATGTCGTTTGATTGAAACAGAGATGGTGATGTTGTTGCTGTTTTTACTCTTGTTGATGGTGTTGTTAGTGTTGTTGTTTTCCTTCTGTTTTGTCTTTCACAAATTGCCATAACTTCCAAAGTTGAAATGTTTAATTTAAGACGTATAATTAAATGAAAATAAATTTAAGTAGTCGGAAAACCAAAGAAAAGAGAAAACCAAGCCGAATTTATAAAGACAACAACAACTATAATATTAAAATGACAAAAACAAGGAGAAAACTAAATCGTATTTTTTTTCATCGAACTTTATGCGAAAGTATAAAAATATGAAAGAGATACAGTAATAGAGAGAAAGGGATAGAGAGATATAAAGAAAAAGAGAGAAAGAAAGAGAGAAGTAAAAGAGAAAGAGAAAAAGAAAGAGAAAGAGAAAGAGAAAGAGAAAGAAAAAGAGAAAGAGAAAGAGAAAGAGAAAGAGAAAGAAAACGAGAAAGAGAGAACGTAATGAGAGGAAGAACAAATACAAAAAACCCGGCTCGCAATGATTTCAGTCTCAGTTCGCGTATAATTAAAAACAGACAACATTTTTTCAACTAAAATTCCAATTAAAACTCTAATGAAAACTTTAATGAAATCTCTTTTATGACTCACAGTAATTCAATTAAAACACATTACACAAACATTATCAATAAATCTCCCATTTGATGCATTTAGATTAACTTAATGAATATAATCGCTTTGAGATACTTTTTGTCTTATACTCGTATACGGTTTACTATCTTATTGCAATGTATAAATACATATTTACATACAATACATATATGAAGAATGATCTCTATTTTATTGTCGTTTTTAAATCTCCGTATTGTCTTCAAATAGTAACTCTTGAACTTAATTTAACTCTAACTTAAGACTTAAGCTGAAGTCTTTCACGTATTTCATTTGTTCTCCTGGAATTTAGGACCATTGAGGTTTAATCAAGATAAATTTGAGTTTTTCTTGAGATCATTGTGCTTAGTTTATAATTCAAAAGAACTTTAATTTTTATGATTTCCAAGATAAGATCTTCTAAGAGGATAGATTTTCCCCTTTCGACTTTAGAATTGGCGTTTCTTTTAGTTTTCTATCTCTCTATTGTTCTCTGTCTCTCTCTCTTTGCTTCTATATAAAGTGATGATTTCCCAAACAAACAAAAAATTAGTTATTATAAATTTTTGTATTATTCTTTAATTACTTTGTCCAGTATAGTATACATACTCATACTATTGCATGTATAAGTAAATCATATTTAAAGTGTTAAAATTATGATGATCAGCAAAATAAAAGAAAGTAACACGAAGAGAGATAAGAGAATAAAAGGGAAATGAAATGAAAAGTCATGGCTGAAAGTGAATTTTGTTTGAAAATTAACATAAATGAATAAATTGAATGCTTTCTATTAACTTATTATTTTGAGAAGAAAAACGAAAAAGACGAAGAAGAAGAAATGTTTATGATGAAAAAACCAAGAAGTAAGTAATAAGAAAATGATTACGTAACACGATGCGAACATAAAAAAAACATAGAAAACAGGAAATGATCCAAGAAGAAATTTAATAAAAAATAAGATCTTTCTTGAAAAAATATAATAATAACAAGAAATTCAAGAACTGAAAAACGGACTTAAAAATAGGAATGAAATTTAAGATGAAGATGGTGATAATGATACAAAATAAAAAAACTCGAAAACATCATAAAATAGGCATCAGCTGCTGGACATAATTTTTTCAAAATAAAATTTTATGCTTTGTATAAAAAATGCGATACGATTAATGTTGTTGGGATTGTTGTTTAGTTGAAAAACTGTTGCTGACAAAAGAAGCGCAAGAGTAAAATTAAATTCTGTTCTTAAAGTAAAAAATCTTTACAAAAGCCTGGTACCGATTTCTTTTTTATTAAAATATGTAAATACATATAATAAAAATATATAAAATAAATTAATTTTTTTCATTCACGAAAAGCGTGATACACACGGTTATTTAATGAATGCTGTAAATGAATCTTAAAACTCCGAACAAAAAAACCGAACAAAAAATATCACATCACATCTGTCGAGTCACCGCCCACGCAGCCCCCTGAGCCCCGCCTTCTTCTCCCATGAAATCCATCAAGTGGCTGAAATTGCGAAATATTATTTTAATCTGATTCGCGTTTCTCTCGAGCTCTGAAGCTTGAAGTGAAGTGTATCAAAGCGTAGATACGCACACATACACAAACATATTCTCACACACACAAACGTACACTTTAAACGCCGATTTAATGGTGCTTGCGTTTGGTGCCGCAAATAATACTCGTTAATGTTAGCATCATCGTCGGCTCTTGCTTCAATATTCACATCATTTCTTTCACTTAATCAACATCATTCGAGAGGATTATCACGTCATCCGAATGATTTCCATAATATTCATCCTTACCATAAATCAACATCATCCTCTTCAAGATTATTAATCGTAATTGTAATTGCTATTAAATGTTACTGAACGTAGCCATCATCATTCGCGGCATTAATACAGAAAAACCATCATCATCAATACCATAGATCATAGATCACATAATAAGGATCATTTCCTCATCATTAGAATAAATTTCGATCATTATGATCACTTCCATCATTATTATAGTACGAATTCTAATCTTCTGAGCTTCACATACATATGTAAGCAACCTTATCATCTTTCCTATCAACAACAGCAACATAATCAGCATCATCGTTTCCATCATAAAATATTAGCATCCCGATCAAGATCTTAACAATCATTATCACCTTCACGTATTATATACGGCGAACATTATGATTATGTGATCCACATTATCATCATGATCTCATTTATTGTGGAAGTCATCGTGGCAGCTGCTAAATTCAAGAGACGTAATAAAAGCTGTCATATCAGATCGTCATCGTCATCGCCAGAACAGCAGCAACAACAGAAACTTGTCCTCAGTACTGCTGCAACATGATTTCAACAAAATTTATTATTTATAAGAGAAATGATATGAAAACCATTTATAATATATATAAAGCGAGTTGATGATTATTCAAAACTCAAGTGAAAAACTTGATTTTACATTAAGGAACATTTTTTCAAATATTTCCATTCTTTTTGAAGATTTATTTGACTTTTTCAAAGCAAGAGAGGTTTTTTTATGAATATATTCATTCTGTAAATTTTACATCATCATGAAAACATCATCGTCATCGTCATCATCATTATAATCATCACAATGGAGCGGTGAAAGTCACGCATATAACACCAAAATTATTACAAGATTATTCAGATCTTGTGACATAAAAATTAGAATTTTATTTGAGAAAAGCATCAACAACAATGAAAGAGACAGAAAGAGTGAGCTGGAGAGAGAGAGGGAGAGTGAGAATAACAGAAAGAGAGAGAATGACAGATCTGATACAACGATCATGCATGAGAGTGGAGTGTTCATTGAAGTGACCCACTTTTTAACCAACTCAACTCATTGCTAATAAATGAAAACGTGACAAGCATAAAGTCACTCCATTCGTCAGTCAGTCATTCATGTAGCCTGTCAGTCCTTCAGTCTGTTAGTTTACTTAGTCAAACATCATCCATTTCTTCAATCGTTTAGCTACTTTTTCAGTCGTTCAGCGTTCATGGAATTGAATTTAAGCTAATTCAAGTCAGCTTTTCATAGATCCTCACTCTCCGTTTTTATTTTATCTCTCTCCTTTTCTTTCTCTGTCTATCTCTCTCTCTCTCTCTCTCTCTCTCCCTAATAATGTATCCATTGTAGACTAGATGTATATTGAAGAATATTAGGTTTGGGTACGTGATGCTATTGCTGTTTTTTAGTTGTTGATGTTGTTGTTGATGATGGTTGTCCCGGATGCAGAATAAAGTGACTGCACCCAATGACCCAAACCAATTCAATCAATGAAACAACAAAAACATATACACACTCTCTCTCTCTCTCTCTCTCTCTCTCTCTCTCTCTCTCTCAATCTCTCTCAATCTCTCTCTCTCTCTCTCTCTCTCTCTCAATCTCTCTTTCTCTCTCCTTTCCTGTCATTTTCAGCAAAAGGGTCAAGAGTTTTGCGTTAGTTGTTGCTGCTGATTTGAATGACTTTTAAATACTACAGAAAATCGTTCGTTTCACTCACTTTTCCACAAGTGTTCGATTTTGTTTTTATTTCCCCCCCCCCCCCCCCACCATCTTTCTTAGACCCAACCCTTGCTTGTCACTTCAGCTGTCAGGCGGATGACATTTTAAGTTGCCAGCGCTTGGCATTGCGACGATTTAACTGTTAGCAACACTTAATGCAGAGACTAACGTTGTTTTTGTTGTTATTGTTGTTATTGTTGTTTCTAATACTATTCACTGCAGTCATTGTTGTTGTTGTTGCTGTTCCTGGTTCCAGTTGACGCTGCCAGCTTCTGGTGCTTTCTTTTTCCTTCTTCTTAATTTAGCACGGAGCCATGCAGTTGTCATCGTTGGTTGGGCAGGGAAAAGGGGTGAAGGCGAAAGTCTGTGCATGTGTGTGTGTGTGGGTTTGTGTGTCAGAAGCAAGTAAGTAAGCTCAAGCTTGAGCATGTTGTTTTTCTGTTCTATTTCGTGCCTCTCGCTTTTGTCTCGTTCTCGTTGTTGTTCTTGGCATTTCTTTCTGCTGCTTCTTCTATTATTTTTCTTAAACTCTTAATTAACCAACTCTCTTGCTTCAGCATCAACCTTAGAAATTTCAACAAGCTGAGGAATCAAGCAGCTCCTTCCAAGTGGGTCAGTTTAACTGAACGAATTTCTAATCCTTGAGTTAGTACAAAACAACTTTTTGTACGTCTCTTTTTAAAGGTTTTGGGGTTTGTATTTGCTTCAGTTTGCTTTCGTTTTGAGAATTGTTATCATTTTAATTGGGTGAATGTCATCCAATCGATGTTTTTTGTGTTTCAGGCCGATTTTGCTTATTTGTGGCTATTTTATTTGAACTGACCTTTCTTAATTTATATTTGACGACCGTAAAAAATACTCAATAATAACTTGTTACCAAATGCTTTACTGAAAATGGTTTTTTTTAAATGCAATTATTTCCCTTTTAAAAAAGAAAGAAAGAAATCAACACAAAACACTAAAAATAAAAGTGATTCTTTTTTCACATCATGTACTGATTTTGTACTGACAACAAAAAAGGAACCGAGTGTAAAATGAGTGGATTAATTAAGGTTTTTGCACGTTTTATACTTAAAACTTTCAATTAATAGAAACCGAACTAAGAGAGAAATAAAAATGAAGCACAAAGCAATTGCGTTGTTGGCACGTCATTAAAAACGAAAGAGACAAAGAAAAACTGTCTTCAGGAGGTGGAGTGAAAGAAACAAACACATGTGGGGCAAGTGTGATGCCTCTGCCTCTGCCACCACCGCCCACAGCTTTCGTGACCATGTAAGAGGGGAGAATTTTTTTCATTTACCTAAAACACGAACAACGATCATACTTAAAACGCAAGCGAAAGGCCGACCGACCGAGTGTCGCACTAGCGTCGCAGTCGCAGAAGCGACGTCAAACGTGGTCGTCGCCATCGCTCGCTAGTTTAAAGGGCGAAGTGTCACAACAACAACTGCTATCGAGCTCATACGATTTGCATACGCGATTTCCACTTGAGTCTCTTCGGTACTTGAAGGCGGTTGTTGTTGTTGGTGGGTTTTACGTGTGGTAATTGATAATTGGTGTTGTTGTTGTTAATATTATTGTTATTGCTCTTGTTGTTGCTATTGTTGTGGTTGTTCTCACTTTCAAGTTGGACTCTAGTACTTATGAAGTAGTTATTCCAAGCAAGTGGCCCCGTTTGTCGGCGTTGCGTGATGCTTTTTTTAATGGTTTTTTTCGCGTGTGGTTCGGTTGTCTTTCGTGTCGTTTTTATTCGAGTAGTTTTCTGTTATGGCTCTCATTATAAAATGTCGGTTGTTTAGCAACCCGAAGGCGCTAAAACTTAATTGAAGCTTTTTAATTGCGTCTCTAAGTCAAGCTGTAAAAACTACGCTTTTTAATTACTAACGGCTTCTCTTTTGTTTATATTCTAAATAAGGACCACTTGCAGGGGTGTGCAATTAATTCACAAACATGGGATGCTTTAAAGGAGAGAAGTTATTGCAAAACGTGGTACTTCACGTTGCTGTCCATCATCGTCATCGTCAGCAGGGAAGCAGGGATGGAGTGATGCATAAGCCATGAATTTTAAAGCATTTCACTTGTTTGTGCTCACCAAATAAAGCAACCGGCACGGAAGAAGCAACAACAACAAAAACACCAACAACAACAACAACGTCCTGTTGTATTTCATACGCACTCACTCATAATTTGTTCTGAAGCCATTAAATGAAAAATGCAACACTGTATTAAAAGCAGCAGCATTCGGAGTAAATCGTGTGAGCAACATTTATAATTTACACATACAAACACGCACGCATACACACACACACATACACACAGCCCAACGAACGAAAGCACGCATGATTATGCAACATAAACAGGAAGAAAAGAAAGTGAAAAGAGTGAAAAGCGCGTTGAAAAAAGATGAATGAATGAATGATTGATTGAATGGATGGATGGATGGATGGATGGATCCAGTGGCCATCATTACGAGTTTCCGAAGTTGGATTTCATGTTAAATGCATTCAAATACTCCGCCAGACAGCAGCGCCCTCTATCTGCGGAAATGGAGAGGTTTTCGTGTGCTTCCTTAACCCAAATGCAACCAGTTGGGTCCAGTTAAGTGACTCAATACTGTAATTGGTGTAATGCACCTTTTGGTATACAAAATAAAATAAAACACGGTTATTTATTGTATTGATTAATTACAATTGCTTAAACTTAAAAAAACTCAATTTAATTAGGAAATAAAACTAACATTTTACACGTAATGAAAGAGAGAGGGAAAAAATTCATACAACAACTCAAAAATAGTAAAAAAAGAAACGGAAATCTTATAAAAATCAACGACCTGTAAAGTTTTAATAACTTTAATGTAATTTGAAACTTAGCACTTTATTGATTTTCATGACAATATTTTTTATAAAAAAGTGTTTTTGTACCATCTTCCGTAATCGTTATTAGAAGCGAAAGCAAAAAAAAACACCTGCTTTGCTTTGTTATTTTATTTTAAATGTAAAATGTTGCCGATGTGCCGATGATGATGATTATTGTGATGATGATGATTGTGATGATGATTATGATGGCGTTGTGCTCTCGTAACTCATTCCTCGAATGTGCTCGTAAAATACTCACTCAGCAATAATTTGAAAAGCATTAAAATGATTAAATTTTGTGGTACATGTAAAACACACACACATCAGCAACAAAAAGAGGATAAAGTGAAAAAATGGAAAATATATATAACCATCAAATGTGGCAACCGAAGTTCAGCAAACTTTGCAATAGATTTTATATTATTAACGCAGATACAATAAATAGAAGAAAGGAACAAATACAGAAGCAGAAACGCGATACACTCGCAGACACACATAATGAGACAAACAGATGAATGATGCAGATGCAGATGCAGATATAATGTAAAGTTCATTCCTTGTGATGAAGGAGTTCATGAAGTTGGCGAAACTTTGCGAAGAAGAAGAAGAGAGCCAATTTAAAAATTGCAAAATATCGCTGCGCCTCCAAAAAATATGCAACACAAACAGAAACTTGAACGGAGTAAAAACACAGACAGACAGCTGTTGTTGGTGTTCAAAGCGTTTCACCGCCAGGAGTCGAATAACACACACAAACGCACACACACACACACACACACACACACACACACACACACACACACACTAGGGCACATGAATAAACACACAATTCTTGCAGGAAAAAATCTGAAAAATAATTTCTTGTTCCTTTATTATTAACTCTTTAAAGAAATGAAATTCTTTAGATTCAAAATAAAATGTATTTAAAAAATTCTATTTAAAAAATTCTGTATAATAACAAATGTTGATAGATTTTTTCACAAATTTTTAATAAGAACGAAAATATTTTTCATTTCTAAAAAATAATCAAAAACATTCAAACGAAACGAAAGTTTTTCAAACATTTTCATATTTAATTCTCAACAAAATTTAAATATAAAATGCTTCACTCAGCTTTTATTTCTAAAACAAATGTTTTCTATTTTTTTATATGTATGTATATTCTTTGAACAGTTTTTAATTTCGTTTCTTCGCTTCTGTTCGTTTGATTCATTTGCTCCCATTTTTTTATGTGGGTTTGTGTGGCTCCACATGATTTATTCATTCGTTTTTCACTCCTCATGGGGAAAAGCGTGGCGAACGGTGAAAAGCGAAACAGCGTTGCCAGATGGTCAGACTATCAAACTAATATTGCATCTGTTGTGTTTATTTATTATGGACAGATTTCGTAAACATTGATTTGTGGCTCATGATTATGATTATCATCGTAACATCTTTACACATCTTCAGCAGCATTATCGCCAAGACTCTATGCTCTATCATATCATATTTATTAACATCGCCATTATTCTTTAATAGTGTTATTCCATCACTGTTTTCTTGATTTTGTGTGTTTTATTATGTTGTAAACTGTGTTTATACACTGTTTATATATGAACACAGGATATATTTTTATGCACATGATTTTTATTATAATATTGATTTGTGACTAGCGAATATAATCTGCTTTTCTATGAATAAATTATAAGGATACTAATTTTAAAACAATACCCAGCTCCCACATTCTTCTCACATTCGTATTTCACAATATTCTCCATTCCTCTGAATAACGACTCAGAAGCAATGAAAAAATGTCAGCATAGAAACTAAAACAACGAATTCCAAAGTGAAGTTGATCAAAATCTCCCAGCTTTTGATTGAACGCGAACTTTTGGAGCAGAGCAACGTGATTTTAGAGCCGAAAATCGTTGCTTTTCTCTACAGAACTCGCGGGTCATTAAATGTTCCCAACTGTAATAACAACAACAACAGAACAAACCATTTCCGAGCCACTCTATTGAACGCCAATGACAAATCGAAATTTCAATAAATGTTGCATGAGTTTCATTTAAAATGTTGCAAAGTAAGAGAGATAGAAGAAAACGCTTGATACTGGTCACTCTTTTCTCTTTTTTACGCTTTTAATGTAAACTTTTTTAACCTATCAGCGCCCTCGACAATAAAACAGAATAAAAATTAAGAAAAAGTCGTGGATGAAATATTATTATGAAAAGAATTCGAATATTCGATAGCACATTTTTCGATCTTAAAGACCACTCATTTTTATAAGTTTTTCTTTCCAGTTTCTTCTGGTTTTTTGAAGGATTTGTTGTTGTAATATATGCAAATTAAGGCTGCAATAAGTTAGTCCTTCAATCTGTCTGTCTATTGGAATGTCTGTCGCCGACAGATTCTGGCGTTATTTCGATTACTTTTTGTGTTTCTCCTTCTTCTTTCTGTTCCTCGTCTTTTATTCTCTTTCTTTTTCAAGTTCTTTTTGCGTTTGAATGATTTGCATAAAAAACCCGTATCGAAAACAAGAACCGAGGTGAAACCACTTCATGACCAGAAACGTGAACCAGGACTCGGATCAGGACCAGGAGCAGTCTTCTTCTGTGTCGTTGTTGCTTCGGTCGTCGTCGTTGTCGTCGTTATCGCAGTCGTTTCTAAAATTTGATTTCGATTCGTTTTACAGCGTAATTTAGCCATATTATGCGCTAGGCTTCCCCTTCCACTTACCACTTCTACACCCAAACGCTTGAACGCTACTCATTTCGGGCAACGGAATATTTTTAATGGTCCTTTTTTTGAAATGCTGACTATTTCTTTGTTTTGCATACTTTGAGTTTTTGTTTTTATCCTTTGACTGCTTCCCATCCTTCAGCTTTTCATTATTCCAAGTCTCGGTTCAATTCAGACGAGAGTCCGAGTGGGTGGCCGGGTGAAGAGAAACTGAGGCAGCTTAGAATTCAATTTGTTTCTATTTCTTTCTTTTTTCTCTGTTCTTTCTTTCTTCTTTCTTCCTTGACTCTTTATTTCAGCTCTCTATTTTATTCGCAGGGTATCGTAGTTCAACCATTTGTACCTTTTCTTATCCAATACGTTTTTGTTCATTTGTATGCCGAGCATGTTTCTATCGCCGGGTTCTGTTTCGTTATCCTTTAAATTCTTTTTCTTCACACTTCTAGAAACTGTACTTTTGTGACAGTTACAAGATTCCGGTGGTTGTAATATTTTTGTCCCGTTCTTGATGTCATCCTCAACTTCGGAGACATACAAAGTAGTCGTTTCTTTAAGTGTTGCCTACTTCGAGAATTTCAGCCCCTTTTCATAAAAAAATAGTCTGCGTTTTTATTTCGTCCGCTTCTTCATTTTCCTACACTTATTATCGATCTTATTATCGGCTTATTTTTAGAAGCTGTCGTGTCTGGAATCTAAACTTGAAAAGATTCGTTATTTTAAAACTCGTTTAATTGTTATTTAATTGAATTAATTTATGGGGAATGTGGGTTTCTACTTCCAACCTGTGGACGGATCAGGCTCATTTTAAAAGGCAGATGCTAAATTTTGTTAGCGTACACAATGATCACGAAATTTTTTTAACAAAATTCCACGCCAGGACCTGACCCATTATAGGTATATGTATATTTAGTCTAGGGATATCAAATCAGTATCAGTATGTATTATTATCATCTGTTATCTTAAAAGATCTAACCGACCCTTTTCACAGATATCAAAGTTTCACAGTGATCAGGAGTCAAGATGATCATTTTGTTGTAGATAATGTTATACGTTTAGTAATAGGATTGTTGTTGTTCGTTGTTAGTGGGTTGTTATTCGTGGGTTGTTGTTGATGGGTTGAAGTTGTTTTATTACTATTTTCATGCATTTCAATGCATTTAAAAAAATTATTAAGCAAGCATGTTCAGTGGCGTGTTAAGACACTTCGTTAATCATCTCTTAATTATTTTTCCTTACTAAAAACCATTCCGTATTTTTTTTTTTTAAATTTTGTTGAGTTTTCCACTAATTTTGATAGTCTTTTAATTGATTTATTACCCGATTTTATGCGGTTTCTTCACCCTTGACACGTGGATGGATTTTGTATGAGTCTGCTGTCCGTTTCGTTGTCGGTCTGTCTTTCAGTTCAGAACATGTAATAAATATTTTATTGAACGAATGATGATTCACCTGACGTAATCGCGTGTCTCACATGTATTCCAGCGGATAGACGGACCGACAGACAGGCAGACGAATGAAGCAACCAACCGTCCATTCGTTCATTCAATCAACCACCCATTCAGCCAACCATTCAACCACCTCATTTGGCTCGTTTGCTCGCCTCTTGCACATTAAAGAACCATTTAGTAATTTAATGATCATTAATCATGAGCCAGAATATGTTCGAAGAAGTGTTTCAAAAGCACGAACTTGACCGAAGCACCATGATTTAGTTATTAGAAACATGAATTTGTTTGTCTGTTTGTTTGTCGGAAGGAGCCGGAACGGAAACGGATATGCGTTTGAGTAATTTTCCTCGAAATTGTTTTTTCTTAATTGGCAATGAAAAACATTTCATCAACGAAACATTAGCTAAAAGTTAGTCGAAAAACTTTCATCACTGAAGAAAATAATCACAACGATCAAACAACATAGATAAATATTTCAACAAATAAATCAATAATTAAATAAACAAGTAAAGAAATCAATTAATAAATAAATTAAAAATTAAATAATTAATTAATTAAATAAATAAATAACTAAAAATCTAGTTTATTACTCATTTTTAGCCACGTTTTCGATCGATCGCTAGGTCGATTCTGATAATTGAGAATCTGACTCAGATCACAGATCGATTTGTTTTTTGTTGCTGTTTATCTTCTGGAACTAAGAAAAGTAAACCTCAAAATAAAATTTTCATTTAAAAACACACTGAATGTAGATCAATCAGATGTCACCAAGCTGCCAGTTTTAGCAGTTTTTGACAGAATTAACAGCTGCTGACTTCAAAGAGTTGTCAAATCATTCGAATTCTAATGTAAAAACTTTTCCTCTCTGTTGAGGTCTATTTCCAGATATGTTTTTGACATGCTTCGTTGTATTTTTGATATTTAATTGATTAAAATAATTGAATTAGAGAGGAATAAAAGAGTCTAATTTTTTAGACGTTCAGTGAAAAAAACTACATCTTTAAATTTTCAAAGAAGTTTTAAGGCAAAAGAAGAAGAAAATATCGTATAAATAGATAATAAGGAAGAAAATAATGGGAAAGATAATGAAGACGTAGGATATTTGGATAAAAAAATAAATAAATAAAGTATGATTTTGAAAGCGAGTGGAGTCGAAATCTTTCTGGTCCATGATGAGCTCCTGACTCTTGACCGCTGACCGGGTGGCGGACCAGAACGAAGTTGAATCTCTTTTTGTGTTTCTATTTTTCCGATTTTCAAGAGAACGAAATATTTTTAGCTCTTCATGTGTCCAATTTCACTTCTCAATTAAGTGTGAAGTGTGTCAAGTGTGTCAACAGAATCGCATCTACAAAAAAAGGATGCAACCAAATCGTCGTTAGTCGTTTTCTTTACGTTCGTTAAGCGTTGCCAGATGATCCGTAAACTTAACTTAAGTGACATGGAGTCAATAAAAAAGTTGCATAAAAATGTTGCACTGCACAAAAAGCGCCAACAACAACAAAACCAAAAGATTTCTCGGAATTCATCCTTCAAAGAAAAAAAACCTATTTTATGTACATTTGTCCATATACAGATATGTACTTGAAGATATATAAAAAACACTGAAGGAAAGGAAAGGATTTTATTTTTATTTTTTCTCTTTTTCTCTTTATCCTCGTCATCTTCATCATCATTTTGCAATTTGAATCTGCCGTATTTTTTAGTGACAAATCCAGTTTTTTCAACATGTACAAATATTCTTCGTTTTTTGTGTTCCTTTTTTAAGCCAACACGTTTTAGCAATTTTAGTTTTGCATTCAAATTTCAGCGAAAGCGAAATTCTGTGTCACTCGGGTAAAAATCGAGGAAAATCGGGAAAAAATCGAACCCCAAAAAAATAGTGTTTCAAGCAGAAGCTTGAACTTTAACTCACTCAGCGTTAAGAATTTTATTTCTGATTTGATTATTCACTCGATGAGAAGAAGAGATCTCAAATTCAATACAGAACTTTTCGATGAACCCTCACAACCTCAACTCCCCCATCACTCTCTCTCTTTGCAGTGTCTTCTGCATCAACACTCTCTCTCTGTTCTTCTCTCTCTTTCTTCTCCCCTTCCTTCTCTGGCCAAACCTTACTTAACTAATGACACAAGTCATTGCCACTTGTCATCGACAGTTGAGTGAGTTTGTCTGTTTGTTTGTTTGTTTTTTCCAATTACAACCTTTTCAATTAACTAAAACTAGTTGTCAATCTTGACATTTTGTGGTTCCGTTTGCAACGCTGCATCGCGGTCGTCTGTGGATCGTCACGCCTGTTGAGACCGACTTTGAAGTGGTTGTCATATTTGAAGTTCTCACCTTTGATGTGGTCAACAAAGTAAACAGTCTCAGTACATAAAAACCGCATATAAAAAACGAGTAAATATCTTTAAATGTATACGAGTATATAAGGTATGTAATGTGCGTATGTGTATAATGTTGATGCATAAGTAAATAGATACGAAATTTTTACATCATCCATTCGATTTTTTGAAGGGTTCGAATAATCAAAGCTTAAAAATTATTTGCGAACCTAGTAAAAGTACCTCGTAAACCTTTTAAACCTTTGTAAACATCACAATTGAAATATTACTCGACAAAATAAACATTTTTGGGGACATTTTTAGTGAAACGCTTTAACAGTATTCACTCTTATACTCGTTGTCATGCCCTTGACTTTCGACTGTTTTACTGACAGAGAGGAGTATTTGAAAAATAAATTAATTTAACCAAAACGCATGATTGTGAAGAATGGACTAATCCTTTAAAGTGTTTTATAAGATATTCCTTAATCCTTGAAGGGTTTGGCTTCGATAAAACAGTGGTTTCTCAATGGGTCCGCTTTGAAAGTGTCGGTTTTTAGCACGAAGACGTTCTTATAGCCAGGTCACTTAAGAAGATCATCTACAGATTGTTTTTATCTACAGGTAAAGCTACAAATTGTAGATGGTGATAATATAATAGGCTCACTTTTAATGGTATCGTGTTATTTATGTCTTTAAATTTAATCGCTCTTCACAAAAGCTTCTTTTCTCTTTTACATCCCGTTTTATACGACATACGATATTTTCAAAACCATTAAGGAATTTATTTATTCGGCGTACACAAAATATCATTTCTCACCATCAGCAACATCATTCCATCCCCGTTTTTCAGTGGTCCATTTAATGTATTGTATTTCGCTCAGATAAGAAGCCGTCATTAAATGGTATTTATGTGGGCCACAGCACCACATCCCATTCGTTGGCGATACTAATGATTTATAGGAGGAAATTGCGTGATGCTTACAACATGCAGGGCCTCGAAACCACATCAAGTTCGATCATCGACAAACCAACCAAACAACCAACCAACGAACTAACATTACGTAAGATACGTTTAAATGGAAGAACCATAAAAGTGCTAAATTGACGCTATGCTACGTGTAACTACAACATGCAAAATTTAAATTACACTGGAAATGGGTATTAAAAAAGGGGAATAGAAGAAGAAGAAGAAGGAGAAGAGAAACAAGATAAGACATTATAATGCGGGTGGAAAAACTTTTATGATTACGTAAAAAATGTTAAGAGGGGAAAAATGGAAAAAAATGTGCCCCGTAATTTCCTAGATTTGTCTAGTAACTTTAACGAGTTGCTTGCTTATCTTTAGCGCCAGGCTCGTTGCTTCAAACGGGAAGGAAAGCAGGAAGGACGAACGAAAAAGTTGTGTCAAACGGAAATGAAGTACAGCAGGGTAAAAAGATAGGTGAACAAAAAATATAAGGGCGTTAAAAAGAGGGAAAAACTCGCACTTAAAATCACGCAATGAAAGAATACACTTTGTGGAATGTGGGAGAAAAATTGACAGCTTTGATGAGTTTGACAGCAGAGGAGTGAGCACATTGAAGGAAGTGTGAGAGAACGTATTATAAAAATAAAAATATTACATACATGAGGAAGGTGGGTTTTGGACCACAACGTAAACCTCTTAAAATAAGCCTTTTTAAGTAATTCTGCTTTACTGAGCCTCTTAATGACCATCAGCAATAACAGGAGATATAACGATAAGGAAGAAGAAAAGAGGGGGGATTAGAAGCAGAATATATTAATATCTATTTTCCAACCCTGATATTTTTAAAAGCTTGAATTTATTTAGAGTATATAGACATCGTGATTCAATAAAGGTGTTAAATCAGAGGTTAAGATGATACCTTAAATGACACTAGAGGGTGAATATTATACATAATAGGTTTCATCACTCTTCTCGGACTGAAGCTTTGATTAAAAGGAACCCACTAGGTACCCATTATTTACACTCATTAAGATCCATATATCTTAGTCTCTTTTCTAAACTTTTGGGAGTTTGATTATATATGAGTTATTTTTGTCTTCTGAACTTTTGATACACGAGTACTATTTTGACAGTTGTTTTATTTTGTCTTCTTTTCGAGGAGAAAACATTTCTTAAATAAACTCCAAACTACACCCACCTCCTCAGCCGCTTTTCGAGCTACATATATATCAACTTCGCCGATGTACCTGTCATTCTTTCACTGTCGCTTTTGCTGTCATTGTCAATTCAATTTTCAAAACTGTCGAAAGAATTTAAGTAAAGGAAGGGCCCTGCGTTCAAGTAGCTATTGATTTTTAACTTTTCCCTTTCTTTATGAATCACTCTACACTTCACACTCTACAATCTACATTCCACAAATCTGCACTCTACACTTAAGGCTCGCTGTCTTAAGTTACCCCCGAACTAGAAGTAGTACGAAGTAGAAAGTAATCAAGGGTTGAGTTTCTAATTAAGCGATTAAATACTGGAAATGCGGTTTCCTTGGCTTAGCTTCTCATCTCACACCATCCCTCCTTAACCACCCCCTCACTTAGCCAGAGCACACTTATAATTGTGCACGTGACTGCCTGATAAGAAGGGGAAACCTGATGGGCCACCAGATACTGTGTATATACTCTTTAGTCGATTGTGTCTTTAAATGGGTTTCGTGCATTTCTCTTTTGTCTGTTGTGGGAATTATTATTGGCAGATGACAAACAGATTAAGTTAGAGAGAAAGCATTAAAAGGTAAACAAAATTGGGTCTTAGGTATGGTGATTTTAGGATTAGATACATCATTAAAAGACACAGAACGAAAACTGTATTTATTAATACGATAAAAGAAGAACCCGGAATCATTCGTGTTTCGGGAAAATTTAGGAAAGTATCAAAGGACGATATAATGCCGAATAGGGGAGTATATATTATCTCTAAATTGATAGTTTAGCCATATGAGATCAGAAGAAAACACAAGGTATACTAGGACTTTAAACATTATACTCAAACATCTTTGATAATATCTTCGTGGATATACTCACACCGTGGATCAATTTACATCTACTAAATGAAACTATTGTCTGATATGCCAGTTTATGCTTAAATAATAGTGAAAGTAATGGAAGCACGCCCATACTTACAATAGTATGTGATGTCACTTTAAGTAAAAAGCTTTTTAGAGCAAGGAATTTTATTTTTTACTTTTTTTTGGGCTTTATACTTTTTAATGTTTTTATTGCCCAAACCGAAACCCAAATTAAGACAAACTCTTTTCTGTTGAAACAAAACCGAAAAAAATCTGGGCATTCAACCGAATCCTCGCTTGAGGCCCTCAGCTACCTACCAATAATAATAATAATACGTGTGGCCACCAGATCCCGGATCGGCTGCCGTTGATGCCGTTCAGTTTGGGAAGCAGTTGAGTTTGTTTTTGTTTTTGCTTTGCAGTTTGTGGTTTTTGAGTCATGGTTTTTGCAGCTCTATCTCTCTCTCTCTCTCTCTCTTTCTCTTTGCTCTTTCGTCCCTTCCAAAAATCGTGGAATATATAAAATTAATGACAACAAGTCAGCATTTTTTTATTTGCAACAACAGACGGCTAACAACAGAAGCTAAAAAGCCTCAAGCAAATTGAAAAAAACCAAAATTTAAATTATGTACAATAAGAAAAAAGTATGCTTTCGAACCGAAGATTTCTGGCCAATAATTTGAGTAAAGGTTTGGAAAAAATTATGAATAAAGATTGATAAACAGAGAAAAAATTAACGAAACAATTGTTCTCACAGTCTTTTAATTAACGAATATTCGTCAACATTCTTCTAAATTGTATTAAAATTTAAAACTAATTAAACGGGTCTTTTATCAGTCCTCTAATTAGTCTTTACCGGTATTTACACTGAATTCCAAATATTTATAAACTGCATGCAACTGTTATTAATTCATTAATTAAATCAATCAAATTAAACTTGAATACTGTATAATTTCTGCAGACAACAACTTTCGAAAGTTGTTTAAAAATTTATCGTTATCTATTTTCTTTCATAGCCAACGATTTCTCCTCCTCGTCCCCTTCCATCTCTTATAACTGTAATCCTGCAAACAAAAGGTTATAAAAAAACCAAAAACAATTCAGGAAACACAATTTTTATCCACTTAAATTGATTGCTCCTGTTTTCGAGAAAAATGAGGAGGAGGAGGAGCAGCAGCTACAAATAACGGTGTTTCCATCTGTTTTTTCTGCCGTTTCCGTTCTTTTTAGCCTAAAGGAAAAAGCAAGAAAAACAAATATGAGGGCATTTTTTTTTGTTTTTGGCCAATTTAGGCAAATTGCCAAATGATAGACGCAAGTCGAAGAAACGGCTGAAAAATTGTTGCTGTTCAGGATTAGTTTTAGATGAGTATAAGAGGGAGGATTGAAGAGAAGTGGGATTAGCGGAGGGTAAGTACGAAGCCAGGAGAAGGCAGCAGAGGTGAGAAGAATGGTCGAGTGTGGTAAATGACGTAGATTAGAGAGGGAGAAGCTGGAGCTGGGGAAAAAGTTATAATTCACTAGTGCTCCATGGGAAAGCGCTGGAAGGGGAGGGGGGAAGCGGAAGTTGAAAACAAATTAAGATCAGAGCAATAAATTAGCAACAAATTTGAACCGAAAGAACGAATGTACGAGTGAATAGAATGGAACACAGAAGCGAGGAATATTTATGTGTTGGACAAACATTTGGACTTCCGATTGCAACGTTGACAAATTTAATTAATTATTTTAATTAGTTGTGGACAAATTTATGTATTCGCCCTATTAAAAGCAAACCCGGGCTGATCAAAGTTCGTAATTGAAGTGATTTAATCAAAACGCATTCACTTCAATGAAAACCTGCGAAATTGTGTTTCGTTTTAAGAAAAACCGACGATTTTTATTTATCAACTCTTAAGTAATTTCCTTTACTCACGAAATGCATTATTTATTATATTTATCAGTTTTAGAAGAATATAAAAAGTTTTAAAGATAATAACTACTTAAATAAAAAGATTTTGCTTTGAATGTTTTGATGAATTCTTTTTAAAATTTCAGCTCAGCAGCTTTTCATACTATAATCTTTTTTAAATCCCTCAAAATTAATTACTAACTTTGTTGGAGCGACCTTCGAATCGTCTGAATGACCGACCCAACTGCCGCCCTTCACTTCATTCACTTAAGACGCTTTTAAATCTATTTAAAGCTATTGTTAAGAACACAAAAATAAAAATCACAAGGTGTTGTGATGAGGGGTGGTGAGGGTGCCAGAGGGTGGGGAGTTGAAGAGGTGTATAGATGGGAAGGTGAAAATTTCAAATTCCCGATGATTCGCCATGCTCCATTCACAGAAGGCAGGATCTCAAGACCACAAAAGAAGCATCCAGCTGTTTGGTGTTGTTCTTGTCATTATTATTATTATTATTATTATAGATGGTGATACTCCTCTCACTGCCATATTTTACTTTGTTGCTGCCATTCATAATCGAAAAAGCATGTTCTTTGCTTTGGACAAACGAAACAACCAACAACAACACGAAACTTCGTAGTGAGGGGCTTGAGGGGTGGGTGTATCTCCATGTCCATAGAATCCAAATTCGCGTTGCAGAATATCAGGAAGAGAGATAGAGAGAGGGTGAGGAGGAGGAAGATGAAAGAAGTCTTTCTGAATAAAGTTAGTAAAATGATCAAATTTGATTAAGTTATAAAAAATGTTGGGTCATAAACACAACACGTCACATCCCAGATATACACATGCACATGCACACATACATACGCAAATGTCGAGCGTGAAGAAAATGCCAGCGAACATGTTACATTTATTTCTTTACTTTAGAAAAAGTGACAAATAACATCACCACGAATTGAGTACCAATTTATGAAAGTCATTTCTTTTAGCATATATTAAAATGTCTCTAATTAATGCAAATTCTGTGGAAAATAACGATTTTCTAAAGCTGAATAAGTTTGTAATAATATACTACCTTCATACTTAACCTTTTATAGTAATATATGACAAGAGCGAGTATAATTTCAATGAAGGTCCTCACTTCGATTGGAGAATTTTACTGTTATTAGTTTAATTAATTTAGTTTGTTATTACAGCTGGAAAACTTCAATCGAAACCATCGACTTATCGCTAGCTTCTGTGCAACTTCAACAAATCTGTTGAAATTCACAGCATGTGGCTTTCATTTTATGACACCAGCGATTTGCTGCAGCAGATAGAAAGCAGGCGTCACCCTGCTGATGGCCCACGAGGGGGAAAAAGGGACGATAAGGAAAAAACGATAAGAATCTGGCTCGCTGACTGACTCAAGCAGATATGCTACAAGAACAAGTCGTACAAAATCTAAAATGCAGATTATTTTTCTTTGTCCGGAAAAAGAATCACGCAAACAGAATCAAAACGCATGCTGCAGGTGCTGCCACAGAGAAAAAATGTTGATTAACCAACAAAAAAAAATATAATAAAAGCGAAAGAGAGCGAAAGAGAGCGAGAGAAAGACTGACAGGGTGAGAGGCCGATAGTCAACTGTAGTGCCGTTAAGCGGAAAGTAAAAAATGCATGCAGAAGAAATGCACACGGATGACTGCGACGCCACCGACGCCGATGACTCGTTGGCAGAGCAGCCGAAGTGCTCGTTATATAAAAAATAATGAGGCGACAACGACGACGCCGACCGCAACGTCGAAGATGAAACTAAAAACCGAAGCAGCAGCAAAGGAAAACTCAACGTTGTTGCTTTTGTTGTCTATAGTTTCAGGATGTGGTGTGTTGCTGTTGTTGTTGTTGTACAGAGAGGTACCAAAGATTGGTGAATTGTTTTTCTTGTTTGCTAAGATTTGCAAAGAGTCTTTGCAACTTTCGCAACACTCCAACTGAGATGAGGCTGGGGCTGCGCTGTCGCCGTTGCTGGCGGCGCTGCAGCTTGTGGTTTTCTCTGTGTGTGGGTTTTAATATGATAATAATAATAAAAGACAACGATAACAACAACAACAACATGATCATAACGTAGAGCAGCTCATGCAGATGCAACCAAAGACAATGGAGACCAAAGAAAATCTGCGCCGTTGTGGAGAAAGTTTTTCCACAAATTTTTGAAAACTGAAACTTTTGGTTTTTTCCTCTGTTGAATTTTGTGTTTGTTTCTTTTTCTTTCTTAATAATAATGACGATAATTTGTTATTGTCTTTCCAGTTGTTGTTGCTGTTGCTGTTGTTGTTGCTGTGGTTGGGTTCACTCCGATTTCTTCTCTCTCGTTGACTCTCTTCTCTCCACGTTGTGAAATTTTAATAGTTTGTGAAAATTAAGAGTTCCGTCGGTGGCTTCAGCTGCTGATGTTGTTGTTGGTGTTGTTGTTGCTTCCGTTGGTGGATTGCAACACATATTTAATGGATGATTACATTAGATTAGCTGGTCAAATGATGAATAATGATTGAATTTAGTTACTTTCAATAATTATTTAGTAGCTGTTGTTGTTGTTTCGCAACGATTCAATGAACTCATTCTTTATATTGTTACTTTGCCCTCCTTTCCCCCCTCTTCCCTAAAAATTTGTTGGTCGAATCCCCTTCTTTTTCTTCTTCTTCTCCTTGGGCACAACCATCAACCATCATCTGCGATCCAGCAGCCGATTTCATTGTCTTCGGCTTCTTTTTTTCTGTTCATTCGAAAATCTGAGAACTCATCAAAAGATTTACACACAAAAACTTAAAAACTGGCAACAACAAATTTGATGGCTTCAATGTTTAAGTTTATGCATCGCACATGTTTTGGAATTGATTAGTTTCAGAAGCAAACAATGCCGAGCGTAGTATCGCTCGCGCTCTCTCTCTCCCTCTCACACGCTTTCTGTCTCGCTCTGTTTTAGACACCTAACAACTCTCGAAGAATTGAGATCGCGTACGTGTGTTTGTTTGGTGTTTTTTCCAGCACTATTTTAACAGTTTCTATCCGCTTCCCCTCCCCTTCACTTGGCAACGCCTCCTTTGCTCCACGCCCCGTTTTTTTTTAATCTCATTTTTAAGGCGTACATCTTGAATTTTTATTGTTTCGAATTCACACTTTTGAGTTCGAATCCACGCGTTGTACTTGCGTTACTTTTGCTTAGAAACAATGATATGGGAAAGAGGAGGAAGGAGGGGGAGGGTGATTGCTTCACCCTTCAAGGGGTGAGGACACAAAAGGGATGGAAGTAAAGAAAGGGTTAAAAATTACGCCTTAAAAAATCTGCAAACAACAATAACGCTGTTAATGTTGTTTTTATTTTTGTTGTTGCATGAAATGAAATGATTTATTTTTTAATTGTTTGTTTTACTAACAAAAGCAGAAGAAGAAGAAGAAGAAGCGGAAGAAGATTTTTTTCCTTTCATTTTTTTTTAGCGCAAGTTGTTAATGTTGCTGCTTCTTCTTAATTTCTTGCTTAATCCAATTTTTTACCGACTTCTTTTCAGACACAAAAGAAACCAGTTTTTTATTTAATTGCGCTTCTAATTTTATTATTTCCCTTATAGTTTTTCACTTTTTTCCTTTTTCTATATTTTTTTGTTCTTCGCAAAATCATTATCATCAATCATCAGCTGAATGACGTTTTTTGTAAAGAAGCATTTGGTAACTCTTAAAAAACTGAAAAACTTCGAAACTCCTCAAGAAAGCTGAATACATTATAATATAGAAAAATGATATACACTCTATGAAATAGTGGTCGACATTACAGACACTGAGATGCTGACATTCACGATGATCATCGAAAGCATTTTAGACAAAAGATTACAAACAACCAGATTTTGTAATATTTTCTAGAAATTAATGGGTTCTTTTAATGTTATGCTATGTTTTTGCTATTTATGAAATGCATTCAATTTACACGTAAACAAACAAATTCTACGGCATTTCAGCGCATTCAGCATCAACGAAAAGCGCAAAACACACTGTAAAGCGTTTCGGTTTTTGTTTTTGAAACTCGTATCCGTTAGAATGGGTTTCATTGAAATGGAAGGGGAAGAGACAAAACGAAAACTGCAAATAATCTGGCAAAACTGGAAACTGACAAATTGCAAGAGACACAAAATGCTACATTTTCAGAGGGGAAAAATCACTTGCGATTCATCTTTCAGGTGCTTCTGCATCTGCTGCTGCTGCAGCTGCTACTCCAGCTTCTTCTTCTTCTTCTTCTTCTTCTTCTTCTTCTTTCTATACTGAATGCATGAATGCGAAGTGCAGAAAAACACTCCGAGTGGAGAGACCAGATTCAAAAGATATAAAAAAGAAGCAACAACAAAGAATACTATTCAACTAAAGTAAAACTGCAAACTGCAGAAAAACAAGAAACAACAACGACAACAACAAAATACATGTAGGTACCATACACGTGTTAAGAAAAAACGAATTCAAAAGAAAAGAAACCGAAACAAAAAGAACACGAAGTGAAATTAAATTAAAGCAAAAATAAACAGAAAATCCTACGAATTGCAGCAAAGCAACAGCATCACCTCGGAAATCACATCTGTGAGCAAGCAGCACGTCGTTAGTGTGAATGTGTCATTGCACTTGAGGGACAACAACAACAACAACAATTTTATCCACATTCACGCAAGACAGAAAATCACCGAAAAAATAAAGCAATTTCCAGTTAACAACACTTATTGACCATCAAGAAAAATGTTGGATCGAAAAAACGAACAGAGACACTCTTAAATAAAATTTACCGAAAAAAATATCAATCCCAAGAATTACAATTTTTAACAATTGCCTCTGAAAATTCCTATAAAAGTTTGTGTCTTTAAATTGCTTTTAAAATCTTAAATCCCTCATAAAAATGCGAAATTTGAAAAATTTGAAATTTCAAAAAAATCCCAGAAACAAACCAAAAAATTTTAAGCAATTTAAATAAATTCAAATGTTGAAAGAATTCATCACAAATTTAGGATAATGAATAATATTCGTGAAAATAGATTAAAACTGGGCTGAAATATTTTACAAAAATTCTTTTTAATTCCTTAGGAAATTCGTAAAAGATTCTTACAGTTTTTAAAGATTTCCAAAATGAGCAAAAATTATGTAATCAAATTATTTTGAAATGATTCATGAGTCCCACCAAATTTGAATATAAAAAGTCTGATCATGATTTTTGAAGTCTCAAAAATAAATCACAAAAAAGGAAACACTCAAAATAATTAAAAAAATAACCACAAAAAAGGAAAGTAAATTGAATAAAAACACCCACTTTGAAAACCCAGCCAACAACAACATGAAGAGCTCGCTGAAAATCGACAGGCTAAAAAAATAATAAAAAACCACAGAAAAACAGAATCAAAAAACTGACCGCACACAGAAAACCTTTTTTCTTTATTACTGGGATTATATTCAGTAATCGAAAGATCCAAGTCTTTCGCTTGGAAAAAATCAAAGATTATTAATTGTGATTAATTAAGTTGAATTAATCGTTAAATATTATTCATTACTTAATTCTCTACGTGTTTTATTTCTAATTAAAGTCCATCTTCGAGGTTTAAAACATTTGTTTCCATGGCTTTCTATGGCTAACTTATACTCAAGCCTCAAGTACTCAAGCATAATAATAATGAAACTGAACCGGGTTCTTCCTAACTGCTTCTTCTCCTTGTCCTTGTCCTCTTCTGCTTCTTTTCTTTTGTTTTTCATTAAATTCCCTTCAATCGCATTCGTATTCCAAACTCAGCTCCTCATCAACAAGTTTTTATTTCTTTTTTATTATTTTTATTATTCTTCTCTTTTGTTATTGATGATTAATCATTTTAACCCATTTTATGCCCACACTTTAAAGTGCAGTCGTTTAGATTAACGGTGAATAAAATGAAACCTGAATTTGAAACTCTTTAAAAATAGTGTTTATTTGCGAATCAACATTTTAAATCCGGTTCTTTTATTCTGTGGGAGAGATTCAAAGGTTAATCGAAACATGGACCCGATCGAGCCAATCAAGTTAATCAAGATTCTAACTAAGTACTTTGTTGTGGTTATAAAGATGTTGATTGTAGACTCTAATCACGTGGCGATGATCGTCAAATGTTCATGGATCGAATGAAGATTGATCTCTATCACATTAGAGCCAAGAGAAAGAGAAACAGATGATCATGAAGATGAGGATATGGAAGAGAATGATGATGATGATGAGGATGAAGATGAGGATGAGGATGAAGATGAGGATGGGAATGATAATGCGCATGAGGATGAATGATGATAAGGAAGAGCATGATGCTATGGTAGAGGATAATGAGTGTGCGAATTCTGCATAAGAGAGAAAAAGCTCCGAATTGATTAACTATGAAGTCACATATATTGACACATATATTGCTAGATTACATTATATACTACACTAGACTATATACTAGAGTATTTTAATAACTAGTCTATTAATTCTATTCTCCGCTTTGAGTTTGAATGCTGCGAACAGTACTTTTATCAACAAACTTTTTCGATATTTTTATCTCATATCTTTATAAACACAATCAAGAAGTGCAAAAAAAGTTGGAGAATAAAAAAAGCTCCGTATCGAATGAAAACCGAGTGTGTAGATACTCGATGAGGAAAAACGATGTGGAAATAAACTAATCTATAAACTGGACAAACAACTTTCCAACATTCGGTTGGATCGGGTTTAGTTTTGCTGTTGTTTTTCCTCAGTTTTCACCAACAACAACGGCCAACAAACAGCAAACTTAACCAAGTTATCTTGGAGCTAGCAACCACGCTCCGCTTCGTTGTTCGTAGAGCTGAAAGACCAAAAGTCCAACAGATCTCACGTGAAGCTGAATGAAGCTAAGAAAAAACTGAAGCTGCCGAAGCTATTAAAGCTGTTGAGGTCGATGCGGTTCGGTGTCTGTTGTGAGCCCATGGGAGCTGATGCTTTGTTGTTGTTGGCAGAGCGAAATTCGAGCTAGAAAAAGAAGAAGAAGGCGAAGACGAAGAAGCAGCAGAATTCGTACAAAAATAGCATCTAAGAAGTGCCTCGCCATAACATCGAATCGGCTCCACCAACAACAACAACAACAACAACAACAACAACAACAACGAACCGGCAGAACCACAAGATTCCGGCTGCAAGAGTTATCACGAGTTACCACCATCACCTCATCGCGGGGTTTATTTTGTTGTTGTCGGTGTGTTTTTTTATAATCTGCTGCTTCCTTCGAAATGTTATCGATAACAGCGATAACTACAACAACAACAACAAGAAGGAGAAGGAGAATATTTAAACTGGTACTCAAAATTCAGCTAAAATTGGCTAAACTTGGCTTAAATCGTGGTCGCAAGCGGAGTCGTCGATCTGCTGCTTTGAACGCTTTCGATAGAAGCTTTTGTCGCACGGATCTGATTAGCAGCCGTCCGGCTGTCCAGCTGTCTGTTGAAGATCCTTGATCTTTCTTGAGTAGCAATCCTTTCCTTCATTATTCCAGTGACTTACTTCAGCATTGTCAATAAAAATGAGAAAGGAAACGAAGCGATTTCAAGGTCTTAGAATGGATTCTGTGGATCGTTCAGTTTATTCTAAAATGTTGTTAAATTTAAAGAAATTTTCGAATTAATAAATAATAATGCAAACATTAAATGAAGCGATTTTTTACACATTTGCACCGATTTTGACTCGAACAGAGTTGCCAAGTGGCGAAAAAATACCAGAGTATGGAATATGCGCCGATTTCATGGCATTAAAATTTAACACTTAAAATTTAAATTTTATTTATTGACTTGTTATTGTTTGTGGAAAAAATCCACTCCTTTGCACACGAATCGTTGCCCTTTTTTATGCACAACTGTTTTCGTTCTTCTTTCGCCCCGCGGAAAACCGCTTCGCTTTTCCAAAGAAAAAAAGGAAATCGAATGTGAACACTGTTTTTTTGCTTTATTTCTCTTTTCTTTACTCAATTTTTTGGTGTGGTTTTTTATACACAAATTTTTATCTTCTCTTCTTCGCTGCGTTCGACGCATAAAATAGAAATGCACTGAATCGGAAACAAATTGAAGCTGTTATGTTATGCTTGAGTTTCGAACTTTTAAACTTCACTTTTCACTGCTTTATGGTTATGAATACAGCGCTGCTGTGAGTGTGTGTGTATTGTTGTTGTTGTTATTGGCCTTAGAGCCATAGTAGAAGAAGAAGAAGAAGAAGAGGAAGCAAGAAATATGGCTTTAATAAGGGCAAATAAGGGAATATGTATTTAAAGCCTCTCCTCACTCACAACTCTTTAAAGCAGAAAAACAACCGGAAAAACTGAATGAAACGCGTGCGAGTTCAAGCGTAACAAACTTGTAATGATTTGTAGCCGTTGTTTTCGTAGCAAAATTAATTTTATTCGTCTTTCGTTTTGCTCTGCTTTGCTTTGCTTTGCTTTGATTTGCTTTGCTTTAACTAGAGTTCAGTTTTATGCCGGAAGTTTTAAGATTTGGAAAGAACATTAAATTTGTTGTTTTTTGTAATGTTTTTGCAATGTTTTTTGATCTTTTCTAATGTCTTATGTAATCTTCGCTAAATGATTTACGAAAGTGTACAAAGAGAATTCAATTTCCAGCATAAAAGCTGCTATTTTTTCCGTTTTTAATAGTTCTTAATTCTCATTTATGGCTTTTACTCGACTCCGGGATTGCTAACTGGTTCAACCACTCATTTGACAGAGCCGCGTATCCGGCTTATTGAATGTGGTGCCAGTGACAAAACCACAACAGAAACTGCGGAGTGCAGCAACAAAATGTGGATAGCAACATCCTGCAGCAACATGTTCGAGGAGAAAACACGGCAGAGTGTTGAAGGGTGGGCAGAGAAAACGTGTGGTGAATATAAACGTTGGAGCACAATCCTCAGTAGAGTGGGAATGGACTGTGAAGTGGACAGAGCGGCGGAGGGACGGAAGGCGGAGGGGTGAAGGGAGGAGAGCGCAGAAGGCGAGGAAATGCGAGTGATTGTAATTTTCAAGAAGCTTGAAGTACTGATTAGCTTTTCTTTTTAATACATCAGTGAAGGAGTGAAAGAGATCCAAAAGTAGAGGGAAATAAATTCAGAATAAATTCGAATTAAAACACATGTTATTATATATAAAATAGATGTATGAAAAAAGTCCCAGCATAGTTGATGTGTTGTTAGATAGAGAAACGTGAACGTTGCTAAATTTTAAATGACAGACAACAACAACAGCGGTTGGAGTTTTGTGAAAGCCGTAAAACTACGGAATACAATAAACACAACGACAACAACAACAAATAAAACTGAAAACAAGAGAAAATAAGTCAGTCAAGAAGCGCAGCAGCTGAAATAATTGCAGACACATTTAAAGTGTGTCAAAAGCAATAACAACAAACAGCGAACAGACGACAGCAGCAGGAGCAGCACTCTGCGCTGTCGCCATCGCCGTCGCCGTCGCCGTCGCTGTCGCTGTTGCTGTGTCCGGCGTTTCACAACTTCACAGCTTCACTGAACTTTTCACAGAAACTCAGCTTCAAAAATTGAGGCTGTCGCTTTTCCAGTTAACTGCACATGAGCATTCAACAACAAGCCATGCAACAACAGCAACAGCAACACCAACAACATTGTGCAGTCTCAGTTCATTGGTGAAATCTGGTTCTCCATCATCGACTGGCCCGATCTCTCTCTCTCTCTCTCTCTCTCTCTCTCGCACTCGCTGGCTTTCGGTGGATCACTTTATTTTGCTGTGACTACTATTTGTTTGTTGTTCTCAGTGTTGTTGTTGTTTTCTGCTGTTGTTGTTGTGGGCTTTCGAGGCTTTCCTCCCTCCTCCGGTTGCTGCAGTATTTCTTGGACTGAATCATCAAATTTTGTTTGCATTTTCATGTCTCAAACAACATGCATTTTTTCCGCCGCTTATTTCAGTGTATTTTTCTTCTAGTGTGTTTTTGTGTACTTTGTTGTTGTTTTGAACTAATTTCATATGCATTCTTATTATGCACACCATTATTTTTCAAGTATTTTGGTCTTTCAGTTGGCTTGACGCTTTTAGCCGGTTTCTAATTTTATAGCCAACACCTTGTTTTTGTTGTTATTTTTGTTGTTGCAATTGTTTTGCTGCTTAGCATTCTGTTGTTGTTTCCATTCTGTTTGGTTTACTGTGAATGTTTCATAAACTTGTTTCGGACTCATGCTCAATTCATTGTCAACATTTTGATTTGTTGAATGGTTTCTCTTTCTTCTTTTTTCTTTGTTTCGGCACTCAATTTAAATGCAAATTAAATCAATTTTTGTTATTTTATCCTCATTTCTTTTGTTTAGCTTTCATTTCCAAAAGTTTTCTTCTTTTGTTCTTTTTTGCTTTTTCTGAACCTGAATTTATAATGATTTTGATTTGCTAATAATTATAATAATCTACAGGTCGATAACGATAATCAGTCAATATATATGTCAGATATACATACGAATGTTGTATTCAGTAAAAGAATTAAGAAATCTTCTCATTAAAATGAAAGCGAAAGTTTTAAAGAACTACAAAACTTAAGGGAAAAACTAACCAATCGAAATTTCTTCAAGAAAAATCGAAATTACTTTAAATTACTAAAAATCTATATCTTTGTCGATCTATTTTTCATATTTTTTATTTTCTGTATTTATTTTATGATTAATTATTATTAATTAAGTCTTCAACTTTGGCAGCAAGAAGTTTGTATTCAGAAAAGACGTTCAAGTTTGAATCTGTATGCTCAGAGTCCTTTCCACCCCTCCCCCTCCCACCCCTCCCCATCACCCACTCATCACCATCCTACCACCCCCCTCCCAACCCTCTCCACCCACACAAATCAATACAGCAACAAGAGTTACTCAGAGTAGAGTTGAAGCTCAGAGTAGAAAACCGAAGAAAGTCTTCGATTAAATCGGAAAAAGAGTCAAAGAAAATAGCTTCAAAGAAGTATTTAATTACGATCCAATGAAAAGAGCGTGTATCTAAAAGTCATTAAAGAAAAAAGACAGAAAATAAAGCAATGGGAAGGAGAGAGAGAGTGGGAAAGGAGGCTGAAAGAAAAGAAACTTGGAAAAAGTAAAACTTACCGTCCACTGAAGCATCATCTAATAAAATGTCCGTAGACTCAGGAAAAAGCGAATAAATGGAGCAAATGAAAGTGATGATAATCATGACAGAAAGAGAGAGAGAGAGAGAGAGAGAGAGAGAGAGAGAGAAAGAGATGGAGATAGAAGTGAGTGATTTCTTTGGCTTCTGTTTAAGTGCAGGGCTTAAAAAAGCTTAAGTTTAATCTTAATTTTTAATGAAGAAGAAACCTCAAAGAAATGAACGAAATTGAAGATCCGTAAAAAGTCTGAGCAAATAAAATAACACAAAAGGTTTTCGGTATTTTTTTTTCAAATAATCATAACAACAACACCAATATTATACTGAAACTTAAATCTGAAAGAAACGAAAGAGTTCAAAGACAATGAGTGAAGCCAAGAAAGTAAAACAAAAAAGAGAAAAAAATAAGGAAAATAAAGTAAATAAAACACAACAAAATGACTGAACATCCCGTTATAGATTTTTACATTTTAGTTGTTGTTGTTTTCCTTTTCTTTTACATAATCTGATCATAATAAATGTTAAGTTTTATTGCAAAACCAACAAAAACTCTTTTGTGAAAAAGAAAGAAGGAAAAAAAACAAATCGAAATGAACACCAAAAACAAATAAAAAATAAACCAAATACATCGAATCCGTAAATTTTGGAGGTGAGCAATTTTTTGGTTTTTAATACTTTCACTTTCTCTTTTCTCCGGTCTGTCAGCGGCTATCTTTTCATTGATCTCTTTCTTTAGGTAAAACCGTTGCTTCTTATTGATGTGTGAATGCGGTACCTAAAGTGTTAAAAGCCAGGGATTATCGAAATCGAAAAAAAATTATGAAAAAGACGACGAAATACTCATATAACAACAAGAAACAACAACAATAAGGAAAATACTGACTTCACTTTTTGATTTTTGCTGACTCACTAAAGAATACATTTAAAAATTTAACCTTTATGCAGCTCAGTGCGTATTCATGAGCCACTCATTCAGTGATAAAATATTGAATATCGAGCCACTTGAATGCTATTGAATGCTATTGAATCTTTTGTTAACTGAAGTTCACTAAAACTCTGTGTAATTTTAATGAAATTTAAGAAGGAAGAAAGGAAAAAATATTCGTATTCGATGTAAATAAGAACGAGAACTAGTAACAAATTACGTTTTGTTTTACGAGTAGTTTTTCGTATAATTCTGGGAGCTCATGCTGTTGTTGTTGTTGTGCTATAATGTTGCTATGGTAACCATTTAGTTGCTGTTGTTCTTTTATTGCTGTTATTTTGATGTTGTTGTTGTAGTTGTCTTTAGTCAAACTGTGGATAGACGAGTAACGTACAAGTTTTATAATTTTAGAAACGAATTTGTTCAAGCCACAAGTGAGAGAAGGAAAAAAACGTAGAAAGAGAGACCGAGAGACCGAGAGAAGAGAGAGAGAGCGAGAGAAGGGAGAGAGAGATAGAGCGAGAGAAGGGAGAGAGAGAGAGAGAGTGAGAGAAGGGAGATACTAAATACTACCAGCAAAAGCTGCAGAATCTGAAGGAACTCATTCCGGAACATGTACAATGTATGTCTGGAGAATATTCTTGTTGTTGTTGTTATTTCAGTGATGTTATTTCATGTTACCCGAAAAGGATTCACGTACGTTGAATGAATCCTGCTGTTGTTGGTTGGTTGCTTTTGTTGTTGCTCTTTCAGGTGGCATCAGAAAAACTATTTTAATACTTTGTTCAAATGGATGTCAGTCTGTTGTTGTTGTTTTTTAATTTTGTGTTGTTGTTATTGAAGTGTTTTTTGTTGTTGTTGCAAGTTACAATGTTTAAATATTAAAAAATTGTTGCTAATTACTTGAAGCGACTTCTGGAAACGTGACCAAATTAAAATCGGAAAAATGTTGAGGATTTCGGATTTACTCTTAGTTTTGTTCGTTTCCTTTTTCTCCTCCTTAGCAATTTAGAGTTAGTTTTAAGCAACACTTTATGTGAATTTAAATTATGTTGACAGTTTTAAATTATGATAAATAAGGGATACAATTTAATCCAAAATTTAATTGAAAACGTGTGTTTTTTCTGCTCGCGATTGTGATTTTATGAATCGTGGATCTTTGACATTATTTATCAAGAAATTTTGCTTGTATATATTGTAATTTTTTAATATCAGCAGAAAAAACACAAAACTAAAACCATATCGTTTGTTTTTCATTGCACAATTGTTTCTTTTTTGCATTTTATCAAATTTCCATTTGTTGAGTTGTGCTGAGTGAATCTGAAAACTCATGAAGTTTGCTGGTTGTTGAGTTGTTGTTGTTCGATTAATATTAAGTTCACGTGATAAGCTACGAGTCACTGCGAATAGACGAATAGTTCTCTGTACACGATATCGCGGAAAACTGAACCGACTCCGGACAAAAATAAAACCTACAAAAACAAGGAATTCCTTTACTTCGCAAAATAGATACGAAATCTATGAATAGAAGCAAATGAGATATGCAAAGAATACAGGGAATACGAAGAGTACGAGGAATAAGAGGAACGAGGTATATAACTCGTATATGAACGATACAAAGTTTACCGGGTACACGAGTTATACACGGGTTAGGAGAATATCAGGTTTACTAGAAGTATGAGAAACACAAGGGACATGTGGATTATGGAGAATATGAGGTGTATGAGGTATATGATATGATCTATACTTAGAAGAAGAGGTATACGAGGAATAGTAGATGCACCAGGGCTCGAGGTATACAGAGAGTACACAAATATAAGAAATAAGATAAATACAACGAAACCTAGGTATAGGAAGCTTACGAGCTTTACGGGTAATATGAGGAACACGAGAAAAGGAAGTATACGAGGGACATGAGGCAAACCTACAGTACGAGAAGAACGAAAAACACATATGTATGATGTAGATATCAAGTGTATCTGTCGGATGTATGAGAGCAACGAGTTCATGAAGATATTACGAGCTTATTATGATTATGATTAAGAGCGGAAATTTACAGTCTTCTGAAATTTAACAAACATGCAAGAATTGTACTAAAAAAAGCCTACAGAATTTTGGGCACTTTTTCAAGTGTTTTTTGGAACAGTAGTTTACCAAAGAAAACAAAACTTTTGTTGTATAAAACCTGTATTCGACCTGTTCTTGTATGGCTTTCCCATTTGGTTTAACGTTTCTCCAACTGTCATTAGAGAATTCGAAATTTTGGAACGCAAGGTCTTACGTCATTGTATTGGAAAGTATTTCCAATCGCCTACAAAACGTTACTCGAATCGTTTCGTTTATTCCGAAGCTAAAGTATGTCCAATTGGACTTTACGTGTCAGATATTCTACATAGATTTGTCAATAGAATCTCATGCCATGATAACGTTTGTATTCTTGATATCTACAATCAACAAAGTGTCTTTAGCTGGTCAAATTTAAGGTATTTATCACCTATTGGCTTTGTTAACGAAGCTCCCGCTAATTTTGATTTAAATATGTCACTTTGTCACAATTTTTATAAAAATACAGCACCTCATTCTCATAGAGGTTAGCACTCAAATGTGTCTAAAAGGTTTGTTTTCTCTTTTTTGTTTTTGTATTAATTTTTTATTACTGTTTTCTTTATTTTTCTTTACTTAGAGCAAGCATTAAGATCTAATCTAGGTTAAGAGATTTATATATCTCAATCTATGTCAGCTCCGGGAGCAAGAGCGTTTAATATTCATGTTATTGTTTTCTTCAATGTTTTCTTCTTTCTAATACTATAAGTATGATACTGCTGTAGATATATGTTTTTAAGATAATACATTATAGTCTTTAATTTTTGTCCACAATTGTAATTTGAATTTTGTTTACTTATAATGTTGTTGAAAAAAGGCTCAATAAATTTAAATTTCAATTTCAATTTTAAGAGCGGAAACGGTGTCCAAACGCGTCAATCATCTTTGCTTGGTCAGTTCACACGGAAAAGGAGCATGATTGAGATAAGAGTTGGAAAGGAAGACAGAGAAACGGAACAGAAATCCAACAACAAAGAAATCAAAGCGAAAATAGAAACAAATCTAATGTACGAGTATGTGTTCATAATGATGCTGCGACTACGTCTATACTCGTAATACACGTGTATCTAATGCATGTATCTCGTTTTTCTCGTGCGTAACGCTAATCAATTCACTTAAGAAAGAAACGTACTATAAACGTTAAAGAGTGAAAAGTTTCCGTATCAAGATTAAATAGAAATAATATCATTATTAAAGCTAAAATCATATATTGGTTTACTAGTTTTTTAGAATATTTATTAGCATATAATAGCTCAAATCTTGAAATGTTTAAAATTTGTTTTGACTCTTGAAATATTAATTTTTTTTTAAACAAGATCGGGGGTACATCATCTGCTTTCCTTTTAAAATTATGTTTCTTTAAAAAAACTTCAAACTAAATTTTAGAATTAAAATTTTCAAAAGAAAACAATCAATTGCCCACGCATAATTTTAAGTATTGATTTAAATTTTACATTCAAAGTAATTTATGAGTAATTAACAAAATTGTTTCAATTTTAATGAGACATCAGAAAATCTTTAAAGAAGAGTAAAACTCGAAATTTTTAAAAATTGTTTCTTTTTTTAATTTATCGAAATTTGAAATGGAATTGTATTTTAAACATTAAATTTATGAGCAATTTTTTTGTTGCATAAATTAATCATAATAAACAATTCATACGAAAAAAGAACTCCTCAATGTTAATATTCGCGAATATAATGTTTTTCCTCCATCGAATTTTAATCTTTAGATTTTAACGAGAGTATTTTCATCATCATATCCTCTATTATTCAATATATACCCATATACAGATAAGATTATATAATGATCCCAATAACAATTTTAAAATCGCTAATGGATATAAAGCGCTTTTAACCTCTCTGTTGATGTTTTACTTTTCTCTACGTCTTTGCACCTCTCTTTCTGTCACTTTCTGTCTCTGTCTAGATTTCGCCTTGATTAATTAGTTTTATATGGAATCAGAGATACAGTCGTTGCAATTAAATCGCAATTTATAGTCTACGAGTAAAAAAAGCTGAAGTGCGCTTTAAATCCGTGTCGAGTATATAAACGAAATGACATGACAACCAACACGACAACAACCGATTCAGTTCGACTCGCTCGTTGCTGTATTCGGTAGTAGTTAAGGTAAACAGCCACTCCCACTTCCCATTTCTCAGCAATAGAGGTTCTGCTCTACTCAACCCACGCCAGTGGATCAATTCTCGAATATCTATTAATTTTTTATTAATGCACGAAAGGCCAATATTTTGATTCACATGGCTTCAATTAAGTTCGCCGTATTCAAAGCAGACGTTAATCTGTCTCGCATTGCATCCATTTGCATATATACGCCTCGGAGACAAGTTCTCACACTGATAAATCGTATGAATCGTATTAATTTAAACGTAATAAATTTATTATAAACTCGATTCAGTCCAACTGCAAAAACGAACTCCACACATGAAATTTCAACTACATTATAATAAATTTACAATCTCACATTTCGCGATTCGAGCGAATCGTTTATCATTTTTAATAAATGCAATTGAAATGATAATTTAATGGCCGAGGATGAATGACGATGAATGACCGAGGAACGTCACCGCTGGGAGAATGTACACTCACCAAACTAAAACTAGTCCCAAGTTTGAGATCAAATTCGGTCCTGATGAATGCCAGTTGAGGTCAGACAACCTCGAAAGCGTTGATTGAATAACAGGCAGGCAGGCGACAAATAATTTACGTTCAACCGTATAAGCGACTATACAATCACTTAACGCTTACATACTCGTACAATCATATCGAATTTTTCGCATCACAGTTTTACGCATTTATTTTTGATTGTTTCGTGTTCTAGATTGTAACCGCAGTCTGTAATTCTGGGAGAGCAGCGAGGTTAAGACGAGGAAAGGTCGGGTGTCAGGTGACTCATAAAAGTCACTAAAGTCCCATGAGACTCGAGGTTTCATTGATGAATGCTAAAAAGGCGAGAAATCAGCAGAAAGTAACAGGAATCGTCCAAGGAGAGAAGCCCAATTTCATGAGTTCGGTTAATTTAGTGAATGGTAACTACAAAAACCGACATGTCGTAGGTTGGTCTGGACGAGGTGTTGTTGAACCACTTCTGAGGCGAATCTAAGACAACTCTAAGTCTGTTGCTTCAGTAATCTATAATTTTTGCGAACCTTGGACCCTCTAAACCGTCTCGGTCGTAATACTCTCCATGGCAACTCTCACTGAATCTGTGTCTCATATTCGATTATCAAACCCAGAAACGTAGCTGATCGTGAGGCGGTGAACTATTTATATTAATGTCGGAACTCACCTTCTTATGATCGGCAGCGGTATGGAGAACCTTCCATCGCTCACGATTGTTGTTGCACCCTGTAGAGGAACAGTTGATATCACTGGCGTTAGCATGGTTGCGCGTGGCGGCGGTGGTGGCGGTCGCTGGGGCGGCGACGGAACATTCACGGTAGAAATGCTATCGCCAGCGCCAGACAACGCGCTGTACGGCGGCGGAAAGTGGCTGTGCAGTATGTCGGGTAGCATGGGCCGCAGCAGGGCCGGCGACATACGCGGCAGCATGGTGGCACTCGGCGGTACTGATGCATGGTGCATGAGTGGCGGATGCAGATGCGGATGTGCATGCGGTGGCGGAAGCGGCGGAGCGGGCAACGAGTGACGTTCGGAATGACGGCGGGTGGCAGCGTGCGGATGAGGGTGAGGGGGTGGCAGCTGGGCGACAACATGTTGCAGTTGCTGCAATTGCTGTAGTTGGTGCTGCTGATGGCGGCGTTCGCGACGTTCGCGGCGACGTTGTTCGCGGGAGGCCGGGGCGGATACCGCAGCGGAAGAAGCGGCCGGAAACGGAGGCGGTTGGAAGGAAAACCGATGGACAGGAGTGCGTAGATGAAAGGACTCGATGTCATCGGTTTGACATTCGGTCGAGGTGAAGGTGCGCGTGGGAGAGGCGGTAGGTGTGGAATTCGAAGAGGTGCTGGTGGGAGAAGAGGGCGTGGTTGCTACTGACAGACGTTGTGGATAATCCGCTTGGCTATTCACACTGATGACATTCACACTTTCGCGATTGGTCGCAGCCGCAGTTGTGGATGTTGCGGTTGGTGCAACACTGATTTCATTATTGGCAATATTTTTGCTACTTTTCGCCGCATTCGCAGGCCTGCTGCTGCTACTGTCATTGCTACTATTACTACTACCACTGAACACTTTAGGCACTGAACTACTACTATTTACACTCACGCCGACACTACTATTTCGGTGGCTACTGTTTTCGCTCTGCACATAATTGCAGTTAACCACACTGACGCCGTTGCTATTGACGACGGACTCATTCAACACTGTTGGCGAGCTAACAACATTGCCATTGTTGTAGTTTCTGTTACTATTACTATTATTATTATTATTATTATTATTATTATTACTATTATTCACTTGAATTGTTAAACTAGGCTGACGTTGACAGGGTTTTGTTGTTGTCGTTGTTGCTGTGGTTAAAATTGCAACAGAACAATTATTATTATTATTATTATTATTATTATAATTATTAGTATTAACGTCGCCTCTACTGCGATAGTTAAGTGTGTTGTTGTTGTTGCTCACATTGTTACTGCAACTGTTGTTGTTGTTATTGTTATTATTATTGGTGATTAAATTATTTGTTGTTAGAAAAACACTACTCGTTGTCGGCACAAATTTCAGTGCATTTGTTGTTGCTGCTGCAGTTGTTGCTGCTGTTGTTGGTGGGCTCGCAACAGCAACTGTTGCTGGTGGTACATTCAGACGCATCTTGTTATCCACCAGCATCGACTGACGCTTTGATTGACTTTCACATGCATGCATCGCATGTATCTCGGCCCGCAAACGCTCCAGTTCAGCCAGACATTTATTCGGTGTCAATGGTTGTTGTTGCTCCGGCTGCTCGCCGGATTTCACCGTCCCAACAGCAACTGGATTTAAGACTTTTCTACGCGCTGAACTTGGACGCAATGTAAATTTCCGTAACAGAGGCGATGACAACGACGACGACGACGCGCACTCGACGAACTCTCGTGATGAACTGAGAGTGATCGTCGTTGCCGGTCGCTGTTCAACTGCAAGAGCAACAACGGGTGACTGGTTGTGGCTGCGCGAGGTGGTGGTTGTTGTTGATTTGTTGCCGCTGCTCGTTGGTGAGCTCATTTGTTGTGTCGTCGTCGCTCTTGTCTGTCGCTCAGCGACGGATGCAGGTTGATTGACTTGCTGCACGTTGTCGTCATCGATAAAGAGTGGTGTTGGAGGTTGTTGTTTTTGATTCTTGTTGTCTACCTTTTGCAAGCATTCGTGATCATTATCATTGTCATCGTCATCGTCATAGTGATCACAACAGCCACTCTTTTCACTGTTGTTCTTCTCTTCGCTTTGCTTATGTTTAGCATTCACCAGCTGCTTGCGTTTCCGTTGCGTGTGTTTATCCACATCCTCGCCCATTTCAGGTTGTGTTGTGACGTCATTATTGTTGCTTTCTTCCATCTGCTCTCCACTCAGTTTAGCAACATTGTTGATAAACTTTAAGTGATCGTGGCTCATGTTGCTGCGCTGTGGTGAGTGGTTGTTGTTGCTATTGTTATCGCTGCTATTTTTATTGTTACAGTGTGAAATATCGACAGAGGCTGGCAACTCTTTACAGCTCTGCAATCAAAAATCATTTAAGCAAATTCATCAGAATTTAAACCTTTTTAAAATAAAAGTTTGTTTAAAAACATGTATTTTTTTAAGGTGAAAAATTCTTAATATAAAAACGCATAAATAAAAAAGTTCAATAATCTTTGTGTATTTTGAAAGGATTAACAGGTTGTGAGCATCAAAATTAAACCTCTTTCTTCATCAATGATTGATCATTCCTTTGACCTGACGAACGAAAAGAATGTTGAAATAACAACTGTGATCAATTTTCGACAGCTGCCCTTTCTGCCCTCCTCACTCCCCTTCCAACCCTGAAACATTACATCACGTGCTTAATAAAGCTGGGAGCAAATCAAATGTGAGCGAGTGCAGTTTATAGCACCTCAAATGAAGTTCTTCTGAAGACCCGGAGCGAGTGGGAAGAGTGGAAGAGGGGCGGGAAGGGAGATGAAACAAGTAGTAGAACAGATAAAAACTGCGAGGTTCGGTGGGTCTGTCATTGAAATAAAGCACCACTACATCAAAGCAAAACATAATCAGAACCAGGAACGTACCGACTGACAACAGTGGCAATTAGATAATCAGCGAGCCGGACAGACGACTGCGATTTTGATCCGATATTAGATTAAATTAGATTGGATTCAAACAGAACAAATAAAGCCCTAAAAGCACAGATGTTTAGTAAATATTTGTATGTCTGCCTCTGTCCCTCTCCCTCTCTTCCTGTCGCTCTATCCGGTTATCTTCCCAGCTACGTATTTATTGGTTATGGTCTAGTTGGCGGTTCGCTTCAAACGGCATGAGTTATTAGATGCCTTTATTGGCAGCTGCTGGTTGCTGCCTGGTGTCGGCGGCACTTCGAACCAGTTCCAGTGGTGCAACTGGCTTTGGTTACGTCACAAATAATAAGCGGTCACGCCTGAGCCAGTGTGAGGGTAAGCGCGGTGATTGCAGATGAGACAGAACACAGGCAGAGAGCGAGAGGGAAATGCTGATAAACAAAATAGACAGACAAAGAAGTATACTTAGCAGTCCAACTGATGTGAGGCGAACAGTTGACAGCTGTCAGATAACTCGACGGCGTCAAATCAGAAACAGTTTAAGCAATGACAGGTAAAGCGATGAAGTTTTGGGCAAAATCAACAAGAAAAAACCTTTAAGCGACGACATCGCGTCAAAAGCAGTTCAAGGAAGGACGGTTCAACCATTGACATGAAATAAGTAGCTCAGAAAATGACATTGAAACAGATAACAATTGAAGAACCCACAGAAGCAGTTTACGAAATGACAGGTTAGCCGATCATATGGAATCCAGAGCATTTCAACAAAGGACATTTAAGCCGAAGACAATTAAACAAATGATTTTATTGTTCATTGCAAACTAAGTCCAATTAAAATTAAATAATTGTCAACAATATAAATCTTTAAAGACGTCAAGTCTTTCGTAGTTTATACAATACTATATACAAACATGGATATTTTCATAAATCATAATGATCGTTACTCTTTACTTTTAACACCAAAGAATGAGTTCATTAAGTCACTTAAAACGACAACATTTTACATACAAACGTTCTAATGACAACATTACAAATGACACTTGCGTTGTAGTATTCGGTGTTGGTTATTATATGGAGCAATTCTCTTGGTCCCTACTACAGAACTGACTGTCAATACAACTGATTGCCACAACGGCGATATCACGTCGACGTCGAATGACCGTCTATCTGTCTGTCTTTGACGCGTGGTAAGCTGTGTGCATTTTGTTCTTATTGCTGCGATTGTTTTTATTACTATTATTAGTTCCATTCGACGGTACTTTAGCTTTATCTTGTCGCACTCCGGCAGTTGGTGGTGCTGATATATCTGAGTCCCCCCCAAAATCCAATCCAATCGTAATTCGAAGCAAGTGAAAGCAAAATAAACATACGGAAGGATCGAATGTCGAGTGACATGTAAAGACGTACAAGAAGAAGTTCCGGATACGAGTGCATGAACTCCTATATAGCATTAAGTGCGGTTTGTTTACTGTTATAGGCACTGACATTTGACCCATGCTGTGACATTTTGCTGATTGCCTCATTTAAGTGCTGCTGCTGCTGCTTCACATTCGAAGTGCACGAACTGATTAGAATGAGTTTTACTGCTTAATTAATGTGTCTGCCAGAGAGGGGGAAAAGTGCTAGAGAGGGGGAAATACGATGTGGGTTCGAATATTTATTGAATATTTAAAAGCTTTTGCTGTTCGTTGGATGGTTATCTTTTAGGTTGCAATGGATCTAAAATCTACTTACGATGGATAAATAATTTAAAGATCCGTTGGACTCAATCTGCTTCATGATAACTGATCGATTTACTCCCAGTTTAAGACAGTATGCGGCTCTAAAAGAACGTGGCTACAAACGATACAACTCCTGAGAGAATTGTCCCATTATGTTAAAGAATTATTTGTTGAGGAAGCTTTCTACGATGTAACATCCATCATTTTACAGAGATTTCAATAGAGATCGAGTCGGAGGAACACAAGTCATGGAAGATAGAAGACGACGAGGGAGATCGTGACCGTTATGGAGCAGGATTAAGGAGAGTGTTGATTAAAGTATACTATGGGATAATAATAAATCACTCTACATACACGGTATAGAAACCCCAATACTATACTTTTAATGAGCGAGACGTCTTTTAATACCATAGAACCATGACAACTCAACTCACCTCATCGATAAAATTATCCGTGAACGAATGCACCAACCGTCCAGCAGCAGCATCGCTTTCAGTACGCTGGGTTGATTGATTTTCCGTACTTTTGTGGTTGGATGTGCTCATCGCCGTAGCGGTTGTCGCCTTCAAACTCTGAAGAACCGGTTTCAAATCTTTCGAGGAGCCTTCCAAACGCATCACCGATGAATTCTTGGAGTACAAGGACTCATATGAAGGCGGCTCCAGAGCGGCTGCCGATGTGGAGGACCACCAGGATTTGGCGTTGAGGCTCGGTGGGGGTCCGTAGTGAGGATAGGAGAACCGATAGTAGTTGTTGTTGGTTGCTGCAGCGTTACTTTTATGACACTCCGGGGCAATTAATGTAGACAACGAGTGCTGCTGCTGCTGCTGATGATGTCTGTGCTGTTGTTGTTGTTGTTGTTGTTGCTGATGATGATGTTGCTGATGATGATATGGTTGGTAGGTGTGGCTGATATCAGTAACAACAGCAACATTAGCGGTTGCAGTACAATTATTATTCTTATTAAACATTATGTTGGAGAAAGGCACAAAATGTGTTGTTGGCAACGAGAAGTCATTGCAACCAAAGTAAGATGATTCCATCGGCACAAATGCGGCTGCGGCAGCTGCTGTTGGTGTACTTGCCACACTGCCATCGACATCGTTTTCCTTGTCGTCGTCGTCCTCGTAGCCGTTGCGTGATTTCCGCAGCCTTTTGTTTAGTTTCTCGTCATCATCCTCCGATGAGCTGTCCGTCGAAGGCCGCTCGTAGGGTGTCCAGAGCATTGACGAGAGCGCCTCCTCCACGTCGGGTGGGCGACGCGGATGCTGGTGATGGCTGCGTTCTGTCATGTTGCTGGAGAAGCTGTGGCGCTGTGATGACAGGAACGATGACAGCTCGCAAGCGTATTTGTTGCTGTTGTTGTTGTAGTTGCAGTTCTAGTTGTTGTAGTTGGATATGCTTTTGTGCGGCAGGCGTACGATTTTGACATTTCAACGTTGACGCCTCGAGTGGTGAAGAATTTGACAGTTGTTTTTGTTGTTCTTGTTGATTTCTGACATGGCGATGACGTTCGCACAGAAACCGTGTTCGTCAGTTTATTTCGCCTTGAATCCTTTTTTATTGTGATACTTTTTGACTCCTCTCTCTCTCTCTATCTGATTCTTTCTATCCTTCCTTTGTTAGATCCTTTCTATGGGCATGTCGGGTGTCTTTACTCAGGTTTCTCTTCTACAGCAGGTTTGCTATCATATCTGCAAAAAAAGGAGTCAAAGCATCATATAATATATACGTACATATAAATTATTTATATGCAACATGATGATACAACATATAAATTATTAATAATGTCAACTAAAACATTTAAGGAAGGAAAATTCGACACTATTGATTGATTGTATGATTGAATTCAGCTGAAGTAGACCAAAGACAGTCCTTCAACTTCTGACACAAACATTTCTTCAACATTATTATTGCCACAACATGCTGCGAGCAACAAAAAGGGAACAACAACCGAAAAGTCACAAAGATTCAAAATGAGAAGAAGTTAAGAGAAGAAATCCTGGAATCAGAGTCATCAAAGTCCTTGAAACGAAAAAATCTACTCTCCTTTTCCCTCTCTCTGTCCTTCTCTCTCCCTTTTGCTCCCTCCCTCTCCCTCTCTTTTCTCAATATCTCTCTCTTTCCTCTCCCGTATTCATTCAGACTCTCTTCTCGTCGCACAGAAGATCCTTGAGTCACAGCAACCGACGCCGCCGCATCCTTGAAATATTTCCTTGACCCTACAGTAGGCACCAGTGTAGCTCATCACTTTATTACCACGATCGCAATTCAGCAGCAGAACAAAAGCTCAACAACAACAAGAGCAGAAACAAAAAAACAGGCAAAAAAAAAACAATTAGATTTTTACACAATTACACAATTTTACACAATTTTACACAATTACACTTTTTCACATACACACGCACACGCGCAGTTTGTGTCTTTCATACATGAATGGCCGACAAAGTATTGTTGTTGGGAGTGTGTTTTTTATGCCTGTTTTCCAGTTTTTGTAGAGTGTATCGGGAGTTTCTACACAGAAAAAGCGAAGTGTTTAAGCTCGACATGGCTCAGAAGTACCTCCAGTTTTAAAAATCTAACAAAAAGTTTGAATAAAATCACCGAAAAACCAACTCAAAGCAACGTTTTTTAACAAGCTTTCTGAGGAGCTTTGGCCGTCTTTCGCAGAAGCGTGAGCAACGCATCATGCACTTTGTTTTGTTGTTGTTGTTATTATTGTTGAAATAAAAGGATCTTGTGCTTTTTTTTGGTGAGAACCTTTTTGGTCCTTATTTTTTATTTAACATGATTTTTTAGAACTCCAAAACGTGTTCTACTTCAAAATCTAAGCAACGTAATCGTTCTGCAGTCGTGCTCCGTGTTTCCTTCGTTCTTTTCCTCCACCTTCTTACGCCCCCCACGCCACGCCCCCCTCTCCTATCGTAAGCATTGAGCAACATTCAGATCTATGAAACGACTCGCGAAAGTTTTAAAGTTTATTTCTCTAGTTTAGAGAAAGTTCTCGACAAAAGGCGAAAATCAATCGATGAGATCCGAAATCTTTTCGCTGCTTGAATCTGTGATTAACGCGGATTAAATTTTGTGGACGTGTTGAAATGAATGGAAAATAATCACTTTTATTTTAATGTTTCTAGATCCATTTTTTGTATTTTGCACTTGCATTAAGTAAACGAATAAATTTTTATAAAAAAACACCTCCTTCCAAATGAAGCAGAAGATGATGCTTGAAACTTTCTGCAAGTTTTAATTTAAAGTTCTTCTCTTCGTTTCTTAGTGCGCAGTCTTTATTTAGCATCCTTCGAATTTATGGAAACTTCTTTTAAACTTTCCATTCTTGTTTACCATTTCTGATGGAGGAGAAGAGAGGAGAGTGTTTCGAAGGTCTTTCGAAGGCTTCAAAGCTCTGCAGAGAGTCACTGAGTGAGTCAGCGAAAGTCAACGGAGCATCTGCAGGATGTTGAATTAATAAGTATTTGTACAGCTTATTGGGCAGAAAATACGCAGACGAGTTCACCGGGTCGGGACCTCTCGATTCGCCCCCAGAAACTCCGAAGTATTTCTGCTTCATAAACTGTTCGCTGAGTTCAACTAAAGCTCAATTGAATCGAACGGATAGAATAGGAAGAACAAATATTGGTTTAAACTTGGAAAAGTAGAAGAGTGCCAACTATAGTATTCGTAGTAACCACTTCAAATGACTAGATTATCGCTTGCAATCGAACATACTGGCAATAATTTGAAGAAAACTTATCAACGAAGGATTTTATAGACTTTAGTAACTTCTATCTAGTGTTTGTACGAGTTGCATACACCATGGATAGATATGTACTCGTATATCTCGTCATCTCGTCATCGCCATCCTACCACCGCGACATCCCCCCGCCGTCATCTCGTCCCTCGCCACCTCTTCTCATCACACACGATTTTGCAACCGACTTCTTTTCGCCCGACGCATTCGGTAAATATTCACACAGCTCTGTCAGCATCTTCTCGTTCCTAGGGAATCTCTTTTCGCTTCCACGGAGTGGTTCACGCGCTTGGGTAGTCTGGGCGCTGTGATGAAAACAGCCCACGAAAACACTTCGAAATCAGGCGCAATCCTTAAAAGTCGTAAGGAACGTGCTACAATTGTTGTTGTTGTTGTTGTTGTTGTTGTTGTTGTTGTTGTTGTTGTTGTTGTTGTTGTGGTACACACTCATTTCGCTGATGCCGTTTTTTACGAAATCGTTTGCTTCGTCAATAAGGTTCTGTCTGGTAAAACGCTGTCTCAAATTAAATAAAACACAAGAAAGACAAGGAACTGGAGGCACTAAGTTGCTCCTGTTGTTGTTGTTGTTCTGTGTTAACGCAAAAACCGTTATTCAATCAACTATGTTCGGTGTCGTCGTCGTCGTCGTCATCCACATACACAAATACAGCTCATATACATACATACATACGGAAACAATACTCAATGTCTGTGTTCTTGGTACCAAAGAATCCATGTTTCCGGGGAATAATCTATCGTATTATTATTTATATCGTAGTATTTTTTAAATCTTTCATTTTTATATCGCTCTCTTTTATATATTTCCAGATTAAACTAAAAACAGACCATGATTATCATTTCACTGATTACGATCTCTCTTTATTCTTGTTTTCAAAATATTTTCAATCGTTTTCATTGATTTTTTTACTGCGATATATTTACATATGAAGTTTTTTAATAAATTTAGTCTTTTATTGTCTGTTTTGTGCATCGAGAGTTTGCTTATCTGTCACTCAAACCGGTTAGCATTAAGATCTAATCTAGGTTAAGAGATTTATATATCTCAATCTATGTCAGCTCCGGGAGCAAGAGCGTTTAATATTCATGTTATTGTTTTCTTCAATGTTTTCTTCTTTCTAATACTATAAGTATGATACTGCTGTAGATATATGTTTTTAAGATAATACATTATAGTCTTTAATTTTTGTCCACAATTGTAATTTGAATTTTGTTTACTTATAATGTTGTTGAAAAAAGGCTCAATAAATTTAAATTTCAAATTTCAATTTCACTCAAACCGGAAGTGAGCAATTTTACATCAAAGTCGTGTCACTTTCCACTTCAATAAACCCAAACACACAACCCCTGTTTCCCTCTTCCCCTCTCTTTGTCCATCACTATCTATCATTCTCTCTCTCTCTCTCTCTCTCTCTTCCTCTTTCCATCACTATCTTTCCTTCCTCTCGCTCTGATGCACAAGTCTCTTAGAAATATGGTCCAAACATTTATTGCAGATGGCAAAAGCGACTTCAGCTTTACGACGCTTGAGTGCACCGAACGACGACAGAGACGACGATAGAGACGACGATAGAGATGACGACAGAGACGAAGGCAGCGATGACGGCCGGATTTTCCCGCAGTTAATCAATTTTAATGTTGCCAACAACAATTCGATGAAGCGAATTAAATAGAAAAAAAGAAAATTTCTACACATTACAGTTCAGCATAAATAAGGAAAAAAGTTACCCGAACAAATAAAGAAAAAAAGCAGAAAAAAGTAATTTGCTAGGCAATTCAAAACATGATGAAGTGAAAGGATAAGAAACACGCAAACCACACACACATCTACGAGGAGGTTTCTTCTTCTTTTATTTCGCTAGCAAAAACGCTCAACAACAACAAAAAGAAGAAAGGAACAGAAAGAAAATAGAAGAAAAGCGACACCAACAACGGAGCTGGCAGCTCCAACTCGCACTTTGCAGCACTCTACACTAACAATAAGCAAGCATCTGGCACTGTAAATGAAAATTAAACCATTTCCAACAAGCGTAAAGCTTTTTTGTATTATTTTTTAATTTATTTCTTCTCTTTTATTTCCTCACATCATCCAGCGTCCATCCAGCCGCAGTCAAGCTGTCTCAGCAACTACAAAAACAACAAGAACATAGGAATGAATGAATGAATCGATGATGATAACGATGATGACGATGATGACGATGATGATGATCCTCAAAAGCACTCTCTTCAAAAACTAAATTGTAAAAAATCAACCAACTGTATATAAAGCAGTGGTTCCCAAACTAGCGGGGGAGGTGGATGGTGTAGGTCAGTGGGTGGAATATCCTTCTGAATGTCCTCCTAGAGAATAGCCAGAAGTCACGTGGAGCTAAGTCAGGCGAATACGCTGGTTGTGGAACGATATGCCCCGAATTTTTCATGAAAGAATTCAATAAAATCACTCATAAAAATCGAAAAATTCACTTTAAGTTGCTCAGAAAACACAGCGAAGCTAAATAAAATGTTTAAAGTTTATTTAAATAAACTGTTAAATTAATAGCTTCAATTTCAGTTTTTATTAAATTTCATTCGGCTTTAAATTCTGTTCTGTTAAGGTACTGAACCCTTGGGTCTGAAATGGACCCCGGACCGTTGCGATATCCTGGAATGTTAAATTTTTGTTATTCTTATTATTAAAATATTTTGTGATATTATTACTAAATCCCTTGGATGTCCTTCGAAATTAAGGGTAGCCAACAGAAATGCGGGTCATCGTAGAGATAATCTGCTGGGCATTGTTAAAGCCCTTTAGGGTATCATTCATTTCACACTCGCCCCTTCATTCTTTCATCCGTCCCTCTGTTGATTCTCTCTCTCCGCCTCAGTTTGGCGCATTTTCGGCCAAACCATCGCATGATAACTTATTTAATATTTAAAGCTTGAATTCTACGCCGGAAACAGAGCATCAGTAGCAATAGGAAGCTTCGCGTTACTTTTAAGGACATTAAAGTGTTAATTTATGAAAATCCTCTAGACCGGATCTGTTGCTCGCTGTTGACCTCGTAACCGAGCTTTGGCAATGTTGTGTGAGAGCTGCTTTAAACGTACGAAGAAAACTGACACACACACACACACACACATAGCTACTACACACAGAAACTCCCATACAGACTCACAAACACGCGTGCAGCCACATGAACATATGGATGCACGTTTGAGGAAGAGGATGACGACGACGACGATGATGATGATGACGATGACGAGGACAAAAGAACTCAACGTGGGAAACCAATGTCAAAACCATGAGTAGAGAACCAACATACACACGCGCGTACACACACACACTCGCACTCACTCGCACTCTTTACACAGTCACTCAGAGTCACCCTGAACGGATGCAAGCGGATGCAGTCGGAGAGTCCCTGTTATTTACACAGCAACAGCAACAGCAACAAAGTTTCACTTTTTCCGGTTGCCGCGCACAGCGATACAAACACAATGATGTCGAGGATAACGACGACGATGTTGGAGGGACTTCCTTGATTGCGGCAGAGGGGGGGGGGGGTGGCTTCGGAACTGAACCCATGGCAGGCGGCACAGTTTAATTGTAGTTCTCTTGCATTCTGGCCAAGTGGCACTTCAAAGTGGCACAGCGAGAACCTCTTGAAAGCAACTCGTCGGCGGTGAGGGGGAAAATACGGCAACACTAACAAGATATTTAACACATGCCCATATTTAAGTTTGCACACACACACACACATTGACACCAACAGCTCGAGGTGCCGCGCGCAAAATAACAGCAGAGTCGGCAGCCGCAGCGACACGAAGCGCGTGGCGTGGGCGGGGGCGGCGGGGGAGGGGATCCCGAGGTGACATGTTGTTGCATGTTGGAGGCCTCCGTTGCCACATCGCGTAAGTGGCAGTGCTGCTGACCTTATTTATGCGTCGAACTTGAAACTTCTCGCCGTGTTACGCAAATAAACACGGCGACATTTTTGAAGCTTTAAAGCAACATCATCAATTGGAATACTTTTTAAGGTCGACTGAATAACTACGTTGATATAATATTATTGAGTATACATTTTCATTAATTTTATTTTTACTTTTTAGAATTTTCCGGAATTTTTAGAATTATTTAGAATTTTTGTAGTAATTTTTTAGAATTTCTTAAACTTTCTTACTTCTCTTCTCCTCTCTGTGAATAAATATTTTCGGTTTTTTTAATTCATTTTAATTTAGGTTCTTTATTTCGTTAATCAATCATAATCCACAATGTTGCAAGTTCACTTGATTTTCGACACTCGACGATCCACGATCGATGGCCGGCTACACCAACGTATCCTTCGCGTTACCGTTACTTAACTGTTCTGCCCGCCAGTCGACGGCAGGCTTGGTACTCCATACACTCTGTGCCAGTGGCCAGCTGTGTTGATGCTACTCACCACATAACAGCACACACAACAACAGCAACCACTCGCTACCGTGCAACAACCAAAATACGCCCCACCACCCACCCTCGCGCAGGTGTTGAGTATGCGCTCTGATGGCGTGGTTTGTTCTAGTCGCACGCCGTTATTCAAACCGAATCTCATGTGGAACCCGTGTGGATCTCAAGTCGCGAGTCCTCTGAGCGGATGTGGATGGACTGGCATCGACCATGGCCGGCTGTGCTTATGTGCTTTGAAAGCGAGTTGCTTCAGTTGAGTTTCGACTGCGATGCATGTCGAAGCAAAGAATGCTTCACTTCGTTTGATTCCATGCCTTTGATTTGTAAAGCGAACTCCCTTTCACCTCCCCTATTCTCGACCCCGATTTGATCCACTTTCTTAGCGTTTAAACTATTGAGAGTAGTAGATTACAGTTGTAGTTGTAGTAGTAGTGGTAGTTGTTGTTGTTGTTGTTGTTGTTACTCCTGGTTAATTTAACTCTTCATTTAAAAGGCAGTCCGTTGTCTTTATTATGTTTTCTTTACTGGGTTTTTCTCCTCTTTCGTTTAGTTTTTTTAACAAACGTAGTTTTTTCTTACGTATTGTAATTGTACTTGTTGTTGTATTTCTTGTTCTTCATTGTACACATAAATAGGTCAAACGGATTTTATAATTGATATAATTGAATATCATTAGCAACTTTGTAAAGCTTTGTAAAGTGAAACGTCCTTTCGATCAAAGGAAAGTATTCTGGACTCATTCTTTATCCTCGAATAAAAGCAAAGAAAGGTAGTTCTTTCAAAGGCATTTCAGATAGAATCAAAGAGCGAACTAATCTAGTCAATTTTTGTCTATTTATTATTACATTTATATTGTGAACAATGAAAGCGTAATGACTACGATCACCATTCTAGATTAGATTAATCATTATCGAATCGATTTATACTTCTAGACAATTTAATTATTACCCATTTTAGTTTACAATTAAAGTTACAATTACATTTTGTTTAGACAATAAGTGCTTTTAAATATTCACCTTTCTACAGAGCTACATTCGGAAGCCCTACATTGCAAGTTTGGATACCCTCCGACCTCATGACCACTTATGACGGATACCCGATTCGGAGCGTATAGAAGAAGGAGACACCTTTTGAAATTAATAGGAAATTAAATCCTAAACAGCTCCAAGTTCAACTTAACTTCCCTTCACACATCCCTCTCTTTTCGGAATTTCATTCTTATTTATTATTAACCTCTTTGATACCAGAGAAAAGGGAAACAGCAAGTGTGGCAATACTTATACAAATTCGTTGATTGTACGAACGAACGATGGAATGGCGAACCAAGCCAGGACTCTGCGTAACAAGACATTTCACAGAGAGGAATATTTAATGACGCTATTACTTGCACAGCAGATGTTTTTAATTAGCAACAGATTCTCAAGTATAACAACATCATGCGATGGGATTCAATGGGAAAAATGGTCTGTTGAAAGAGTTGAATGTATGGAGAGTAAAAAATATCAAAAAACAAATAAAAATCTTTATTACCATTCCCTAAATAAAATATGGAAAAAAAGAATAAAACTAAAAGGTTAAAATATAAAGCAAACGATACTTTTTTCTAAATATTTTGTAAATCTTAATTATCATGGTGAATTTATTACCATGGCCCCTCCATTACCCCGCCCCATCGTATTTAACATGCTTTTATGTTGCATAAGTCTGTTGAAGCACAAAGATTTCTAGGCAAATATAACGTCAATTAAACGAACTCATTTGTGACAGTGGATCGGCCAGATCAGGAAAATCTCACCGCTCAAATAATGGTCAACATTATGTATGTGATAGTGCTTGTGTCACTCCTTAGCATCTTTGATATATATATTGATTTAAATGCTATTCAATATAATGCATTTCTAATGAATGATACAACCACGCATCGTTCTGCCAGAAGAAGCGTCTTAAGAATTAACAACTCATGGTACATTGTTAAGATAGTTCCAAACTATTGAGATTCTCTGAAGTCTCTAATGCAGCATTCAAATGTTGATGACTATTTGTTAATAGCAACTTATAAATATTTATTTATCTAAATATAACAATATTATAAAAAATTTATAATAGAGTGAAACCCTTAGCTCTCTTTGCCCATAAACCAAATCCATAAAAACATTGACAATTATTTAAAACGTATAGACACATAATTGAGAGGCATACACACATGGAAAGTTCAACAAGTTATCGAATATCGCCAAAAATTATTTTAGTGCGAAAAATTTGTCGAAAGTGGAAAAACTGTTCTTGAAAAGAATTACAAAACCTTTTAAACAATGTGTCAGCTTTTGCAAGATTTCAATTCTTTGCCAATAATAAGTGAAAAGAGTGTCACAGAAATTGTACCTACTTTTAAAGCGCTTACGCACGTGTTCATGCACACATTTAGAACATGCCACAAACACAATAAAATAGCATGCACATTTTATATAATAAATAATAACCATATTTAAGAATTAATCTTTTAGCAATTTATTTTATTTTTATAAAGAAGATGCAGAATAAATAATTGCTGAAACCTCTCATGGTAAGGGGTATGTGCCGTCTATTGGCAGGGCCTTCATAACGAGAGCCGCCAAGGAATATAGAGTATTATGGCCGATCTCCGAAATGTCTGACTCTGGCACCTGAGTTCCAGGAACTAGATACTTCAGGGAGTCCCTCCTTGTACCCAGCTGAAAATTGAAAGAATTCTTAATGCCTGCTTTTGTATAGGCCCAGTCTACACTGGAGCCCCCATGCGGGTAGGTGTCGGAAGCGGTATCATTGTGTCCATCATTGAACTCCTGAACCATATCGCTATTCAGTTGGCTCTCGTAACCGAATGAGAACTTCGTCGAACTTCTCTCGCGGTAATGGAGCGCAATGTACATATGAATGCTTTTCTTCGCCGCGTTGATTGTATCGGACAGTGCTTTGGTTTCGACTTCAGAGAAGGGGCGTGGACCACGGTAGTTGTTGATGCACTTGGGAAGTGATTGATTCTGGGGTTGCCAGTTGTAGTCCCAATTGCGATTGGCATCAACGCCGATGCAGTGCTCGTGCTGCCCACGTGTCTTGCTCCACAAGGGGTCGGTGGTACCTGAGTAGACGTAGCCGTCGGGATTGGCATGTGGAACGATGAACCAGTTGTAGTGCCTGCCCATTGCGCTTATCAGGGGTTCCGGACTTGTCAGCAACTCGTTGATCATGTAGGTGGCAACAGCTGAAGTAATCCAATCGTTGCCATGCATGCCAGCCTCCACGAAAATGCTTGGCTTAACTCTATCTTTTGTTACAGTTGATTGCGTCAACGATGTGTATATATATTGCAATGTGGCAATGCCACCTATCGTTAATATTTCATTTGCGATCTGGGTGGGAAGTTTGTTGAATTTGTCAACTGACCGTGTTTTCCTGCTGAACTTGTTCGATACAAGAACACCGAATATGTCTCGTCCTTCAGCGCTCTTGCCTACCTCGAAGCGGTGAAGTCTTTGAGGGTGATTCTGCTCTAACTGTTTTAAGAAGTCGTAGGTATCATTGAGTTCATAATAATGCTTCCAGTCGTAGTCATTTCCCGCTAATTGAACCTGTTTGTGATCGTTATCCATGTAGTACTTGTAATCTTCGGTCAAAAGCTTGCACTTGAATCCACTGCTATCGACTTCAGATTCAAAGTCGGCCGTCTTATGAGGAGCCACGACGATGTGCACGTTTTCGTTGACGGAGAACTTCTCGTCCAGGAAAATCAACGAGTCACACTCGTTTCGCAGCGCTATTAACTTTGAGATATCCGCCTGACTTTGTAGTTGAACCTGGTACAATCGGTAGTTCTTGTAAGACACCCTGCGTCCAGAGCTCAAGTGCGCACTGGCGATCACCAGGCACAGACAGGATAGAATCTGTAGTCTGCACGACATGTTTGCGATCTTGTGGACGAACCTTCACTTATGCTGGTTGGGAAATCAGTCTCTGCTTTATATAGGAGCTCGGAGTGATAGTGTAATGTATCCAACTACGTTTGATATCTCGCATTGTCAAAAATTTCTTATTAAGGGGGTCTATTACTATGAAAGATAAGGCTAATAAAAGTTCAATAAATTGAAAATAATATGGCAATACATGCCAATAAATTGCCAAAATAATAAACTGGCAATAAGAAGTAGATACAAAGTTGAAATATAGAAACATTTTATTATGCTATCGATTATATCACCATCATATCCAAAATTATTTACGACAACCAATAATACTTGTTCTTGTTACATTTATTCTTAATAAACGCCGATCAATAAATATGTTTCATTAAAACTAAAATTTCCAGCCAACAAAATTTACCATAATAATTCAATAAAAGTAAACAAATACCAATAAACTTGATAAAAGTAGATAAAAAGTCACATGGTGGAAAGTTCGGATTCTTAATGAAGACTGAGCTATATAAGCCACGTTATTCTTTGGCAGTCAGCATAACGATTATTTCATTCTTCTGAAAATGATACAGGTTTCACTGCAGCTACAGCTAGTTCTGGGTATCAGTCTGGTGGTCGCGAGCCTGGGTTTCGTCAGTGAATCACCGCGAGTGCATTACGACGAATATCATGTCTACAATATCGTCCCGGAAAAAGAATCCAAGATTACTTTTCTCAAGGACATCGAATCAACAAGCGACTCAATCATATTCGTGGACGGCATCCATTCAGTTAACGAATCTATCGATGTTGTTGTGGCTCCACACAAGGCTCTGGACTTTGAGATTGTCCTAAACACAACTCAAATTAAGTTCTCCCTAATAGAGGAAGATTTTCAGAGAGCATTGCGAAATTTTAATGCTCCACTGAAATTTGATGTTTACAACTCTTTAGAAGATACCAACAACTGGTTGCTTTCGTTGGCCGAGGACTATCCAGCAATTGTCTCTATTATGAAATACGGAGAGAGCTATGAGGGACGTGATTTGAATTGTCTGAAAATATCATACAATTCAACAGAGGAGAAAGACGCCATTTTTGTGGAGGCTGGTATGAATGGCCAAGAATGGATCGCTCCCGCCACTGCGCTTTATCTAATCAACGAGCTCTTGACGTCTGGCAGTTTAAAAGTTAGTCGGATCGCAAAAAGCTACGACTGGTACATCATTCCACACGTCAATCCTGATGGCTATCAGTACTCACGCACTGTTGATAGGCTGTGGCGTAAAACACGCAAGCCTTATGGCACATCCTTTGGTGCTAACTTGAACCGTAACTTTGATTACAAGTGGGGCGAATTCGGATCCAGTAAAAAAGCCTGCGCCACCAACTACATCGGTCCCCAACCTGAGTCCGAAATAGAAGCTGTTAAGCTACACAAACTTGTGTTTAATTTGCAGAAGAAGATTAAGTTGTATGTTTCATTGCATGCCTTTGGACAGCGATTGGAGTATCCGGAGAAGCCACGAAGTGACAATGTATATGAGATCTGTAGAGCAGCCATCTCTGCAATGAAGATCCGCTACGGTACCGAGTACACCTGTGGCTCTAAGTTTGACTCGCAGTTTCCTGAGTCAGGAACCTTCACCGATTGGGTTTACAAGGAGTTCAGTAGTTTCGCTCAACTAGCCTTTTCTTACAAACTTCGCCCGAAAAGAAGAAACTACGAAACCGGCTTCCAATTACATACCGACCAAATCGTGCCCACAGCGGAGGAGACTTTGGACTCTTTGGTGGCGATGATTAACACTGCCGAACGCTATTCCTACCTTAATCCCGATAAACTTGCTGTGACCACGATTAAATATCCGAAGCCCTCTTCATATCCACCGATAGATCCCGTTCCAAACAAGGTTCCTCCAACCAAGACGCCTACAACAAAGCCTCCTCCTCCAATCAAACCATCAACTAAATGGCCCATCCATGATGAGCTTTTTTAATGATATCTTTTTATCATTACATTTGAATATTCTATTGCTTTTATTTCAAAATTCAAACCATGAACGTGTTTGTTGTTTAAAATAAATTATAAGATCTTATAGATTTGTATATGTGTATTGACCTAATTGATGTGATCTATTCATTTTTATCACATTATTTTCATTCGAGACTTCGAGTTCTAATAAAAGAGAGAGAAAAGAAGCCGATATTCGTTTTCTACAATTGAAGAAGTATTAATGTTTTCATACGTTTATCACTACATTAAAGTTGGAGGATTAAAAAATATTGGATGCGTTTCTAAGAAAGCTGATACGACGATATACGTATTGTATATATTATATAATACATATTATATTACATTAATTATTATAGCATACAGCTAAAAATGAAAAAAATACACAAAGTATAACCAAAATGGTCAAATGGGCTAATGATTTGATAGGATATATTCGACTTCTATGGAAAATATCTTCATAAAGCAAAAAGAAACCTTTGAGAATTCTAAAAGCAAAGAATTTTAGAAGGTTTTGGAGTATTATCATGTAGGCTCTATGATCGATGTTGTAACTTCCAATGAGAAATTGATTCATTACCTGATACTACTCCATGACCACTATTGAACAATAAACATGTTCAAATTTTAATAATAGGTAAAAGCATTGTAAATAATAGGAATCGGTAAACTGTAGAGTAAAGCAATCGGTTCGGATCCACAAATTCTTTTATGTTACCTAGTTGCCAACTGTGCGCTTTATTTATGTGTGCCGTTTTACAAATATAATCATAATTAATATCCAATTGACCAAGAATTAATTTATAGAGCGCTATGAAAGTTATTGTTTATTTCGCTTTTAAAGTACCCTAAAATAATAAACAAATAATCTTATAAATATAAAATTTCGAAGAAATAATTTGTAGAACGTTGTAGAGAGTCATTTGAGACATCATGAAGTCTACTAAAACATTAAATAAATGTTTTTTATAAATAATGTGTGTTTATACTCGTATATAAACAAAAACGTGCCTAATCTTATTTCAATGTTCCTTTTATGTTCCTAAGTTTTTAACGAATGAGAGAGAATTCTTTATTGTTGTTCGGAGCATACTGACTGTACCACAAAATCCTGGCGTGATGCGTCCACATTTATATTAGCTATCCTATAAAAAAGGGTTATTCAGTGTGGACTGAAATAAACGAGTCTTTCTATTGTAAGTACTAGAAACACCGCCATTTATGGGCGTGGTCCGCACACTTTATCACAGTGAATTTTAAAAAGATTTCCCTTTTATACATTGGAGTAAGCTACAGAGACAAAAGTGAATATCTGTAAACATAGTTGTAGTATCATCCACCTTAAAAAAATGGGCGTGTTCAGGCCACTCTACTCCGCAAACACTTTTTGTGTAAAACTGCTGTTACGCAACTACATTCACTTCATTCTAAAGGTTCTCAGTTAAAAGTTCTTTCATCAGAGGTCAAGAGAGTGGAGTCCGGTCAAGTTGAAGATAGACTCTTTCCGGTTCTCCTTTAAATCATTGTATTCGAGAAGAAACTACAGTAGCTACTCAGAGATAAAATATTACTAGAATTCGTTTTTAGGAAACGGAAAAAATGAGCTGAAGGTCAATGAATCAGCGGTTTCTAATAAACCTCCTTAGCTACGGAATACAAATTAATAAGTTTTTTAAACATTTTCTTTCAGTGACACACATTGCGAAACTTTGAGAGTTTTCATTTCATTTTGTCACTTATAGAACATGTATAAAAAAGTTTCCAACTGTGTTGTATCTGATATGATGATTGATGTTGCAAGGCTTTAAGTTTACAAATATAACCATAAATGATTTACAGCTAAACTTTAAAAATGTGTGCAATGGATCCATAAAAAGCCCAAAAGTTCATTTATAGAGTTCTATAAATGATATCTTTGTTCCCGTTTTAAAGTACCTGAAAATAATAAACTAAATAATTTCTAGAAACAAGAACTTTATTGCATTTCTCGAAATCGTTTTATTTCGTTCACCTCTCATAGTATCTCATAAAACATTAAATTTACAGCGACATCTTATCAGCGATCATATCTCGATTATACAACCACACACCAAAAAGCCCCAGTTAACGTCATAACTAATAATTTATTGCGTGGAATCCATTTCGATTTGTGGTATAAAACCCCTGTAGCTGTTGTTCAAGTCACACTTAAGTCCAACAATTCGTTGATATGTTGTTGAATTTGCAGAAACTCTGGCTACTCTGTCTACTGTTGGCAGGACTGGGCTCGGCTAAGGTGCGCTACGACGGCTACCGAGTTTATATTGTAAATCCTGCAAGTGAAGCCCAGTTGAAGGAGCTTCAGAAGTTAGATGGCGCTTTTGACTCGGTGATATTTCCGCATGGAATCGATGGGGTTGGCCAGGAAACGAACGTGGTCGTGGCGCCGCACAAGGTTGCTGATTTTGCGCAAATCATGACTGAAAGAAGTATAAAATACGATTTGTTGAACACAAATTTGCAGCGAGTCTTAAATAAGGAGCGATCCCAGTCCCGATCTTATGGGTCTAACGTGGGTTACGACTGGAGTACTTACTACTCACTAGAAGCCACCACCAGATTTCTGAAGAATTTGACACAGAGGTTTCCCAGAGAAAGCGCATTTTTCAACATGGGAATAAGTGAAAGTGGACGCGAAATGTCGGTTTTCATTATTCAATTGGAGAACATCGCAATCCGGAGATACAGACCGTCTATCTTCATAGAGGCTGGTATATACGGGAATGAATGGATAGCTCCTGCGACCGCCACATACCTCATCCACACGCTGATGACAACAGAAGATGAGGCGATTAAGGAAATCGCGAGAAGCTACAACTGGTATATAGTGCCGTTTGCCAACCCTGATGGTTACGAATACTCTTTCACAACCGATCCCCTTTGGCGCAAAAACCGAGGAAGACACACAAACTATTGTCATGGCGTAGACCTCAATAGAAACTTTGGCTTCCACTGGAATGATGATAGCAGTGCTCAAGAGCCCTGCTCCAATGTTTTCGCCGGTCCAGCAGCAGTGTCTGAGCAGGAAACCAAGGCTTTGACGGAATTCGTATCCAACTTGACTGGCTTGCATCTCTATGTTTCCCTACAAGGGTACTCTCAAAAATTAGTCTACCCATATGGATACAGCAACGACACTCCCGCGAACGAAGAGCATTTGAAGCAAGTGCTCACCGAAACCATTGACGCATTGGGGCAGCGTTATGGCACAAAGTATGCCGGCGGTAGTATGTTCAACACGATTCACCAGGTAGCCGGAAACAGTATTGACTGGGCTATCGGCTCAAAAGGCGTCAGGATGGCTTTCACCTATAAGCTGGGCCCATCATCTGATTCCGATTACAAGGTTAGCAGGCAGGTGCCAAGAACTCAAATTCTGCCCAACGTCGTGGAGACCTTTGATTCCTTGATGGCAATGGTTAAAAAAGTCAAAAGTCTCGGATACTTTGAATATAAGTTTCCTCGACCTCGTAAATGAGCGCTGAATCACGTCGACTGCGGATTGTATTCAATGGAAATTATAATAATCCTAATCTACTACATATAAATTTCTTTTTTATCCTTCTTGCAATTGATGTACATATGTATGTATTTCAGTGAATACAAAAATATAATAAGGACATCTTCTGAGTCTGAGTCTTTTTAGAAAAATACAGTAACCTCTTCACCTCTTTGTATTAACTGAAAGCAATCTTAGTAAAGGAGGAAATCTGTAAAATCGTTTCCAGAAAAACACGCGCATTAACTGAAGACCGTCTGGAATCCGGGGAGATGCCATGCTGTAAATAGGTGCTAAGAGTTAACTACTCAACGGTACGTTGGTCAAGATAATTCTAATCTATTGAGATTCTCTGAAGTATCTAATTCATGATCAATATTTAGCTCTTCGATCTTGAATGTTTGTTAATAGTAAGGTACAATTCACACGTATTACATTTCAAGGCACATGTCATATCACATTAATATCATTCCCATATCAAGGGCTGATTTCGTCTACATGCATGTAATCGTCGTGTTACATGATAATCGTGATACTTCTGTTAAATTTTGCAACGAGCGAATTGTGGTCAAAGTCATGTGTTTACCATGTTTGCGGCAGAGCAGCCGAATCGGACCGATGTACCGAACATACGTACTTGCGTTGTACTTGATTTGGTGCCAATTCGGTCATCGAAAAGTCATTTGAAAAACTAACACATGAAGTGTTAATGAGCTGTTTACTGAAATGTTTGTATGAGAGAATGTTTGAATAGATGAAGTGAGTGAATATGAATGACACTTGTTGTTGGCTTTAAGTAGTTGTTGTTACTGACAGCTAATGATACCCAAATAAGAAAACAAGGATTTATGTCGAAATGGAATACATTTTAATTAGAACTGAAAAGATTCAAATAATATGCGTATAATTTAGTTTTTTTCTACAATATTCAATACCTTGAATAAATAACTACATACATATTAAGATAATATATAGCTAACATATTCACATATGTATGCATACATACGTATATCTTCAAACAAACCTTCTGAGAATACAAGGAAAGTCAAGTCGAATTTGAACTTCTATAACTCAAGCAATCGAAATGGGCTCAATCAATTGATCAGTTATGGATTAAGAGTTAATTTTCACCTACGATTTCGCGAGATCTAGCAATCGAAAGTCTCAATAAATGCAAACCTGAGAGGGCAGTAAAAAACATATTTAAAACATGAACCCTGAAGAGATTTTTTCGGTATTCATAATATAAATAATAAATAAATATAAATAATATAAATAAAAATATAAATAAATAATATAAACATGAATAATAATAAATAATGAAATTTTAAAGCGCACCGTGTATTGAATAAAAAACCTTCAGATTTTTTTCTTAATTAATTTTGTTCGTTTGTCGTGTTATAGCGAAATTTATTAAATGTGAAAGCAGGTTGGTTGGTTGATGCTGTACACTCGCGTAATCGTGCCGTGTCCTTGTGCCACTTTCGTTGGTGCTTTTATGCTCTTCTTGTACAGTGCGTTTTCCGGCCTCAGTGGAAACCTTGAGGCCTTGTATGCTCCTGCTCCCGCTCCTTCCGGGCTTTATAATTTTTAATTTAGAGCACACGACCGCGTTGAAATAAAAATACAAGTTATAAAAGAGAAAAAAGATGACAGACAGATAGAGAAGGATAAAGAGAGAGAAAGGAAATAAAGAAAAGAAATCTGCAATAAAATCTTTGTTAAGAACAACAATGATGTTGTACCTTGGTTAAAGTCAGTCTTTTCAGATGCGCTGAAAGATTCTCCTGAAATGTGTGTATTCTGATTATGAACTGAATGTGTGAGGATTTGTAACTGCATAAGTATTTGTGTGTTACATACATACACGTACATACGAGAGGATTTCTTTTGTTACTATATTTTCTTTATTAGGCATAATTAAAATTATTTTATTTAAGAACTAAGAAAACTAAAGTTACAAGCTTCTTCCAAAGTCACAATTTTCAGCACTCAATTCAAAGTTAACGCGGGACGCATTTCAGGAGGAACCATTAGCTTCTTTCTGTTGCCTACGAACCACTTTAAATTTTTTAACCAATATTCGAAATTAAATCCGCACTTTTGCTTTAAAATCACATCGATGCTTTTAAATTCTCGCGAAAAATTTGCTTATAAACGAGCACTATATCGAAAGTACACAGTATAAAGTACTTCTAATATTTTTCTCTTTCCATAACTGAGAGAACTTCTTCAGCTGAGAACGAAAATCATTCTCCTTCAACCCCTTAGTGTGTTTCTTTCACTGCCAATATTTCGTCCAATAAAAGAAAGAACATTGTCAAAAAAGCTGCCTTAATATCAAGTGTAAATTCTGACATTATTCTGTTCTTTCCTAGAAACTTGTTCGATAATCTGAGATCTGTATTGTATTTAAACTAAAAAAAGATACAAAAAAAGAAACAATTCTGGGAAATATCTAATATATTTATTATATACAATTTTCTTTTCAGCATGCAGATGTTGACAATAAGCAAAGAGTATACTATACTAATTTTTTTAGAAGAAGAAGAAATAACATTAAATTGTTATAAACAAATAGATATCAACGTTGAGTGTTAGGCGCATGTTATTAACATCTGAGTGTCGATAAGACTCTCTAGAAAGAGTATAAATAAAGAGTATAACCAAAGAATATACAATAACCAAGGAATAATAATATATATTCTTATTGTACGAGTATATCCCATAACCAAAGAATAATATTATATATTCTTATTGTATACTATATTCTTAGGTAGAACTTCTGATTATTGTATAATTTCTTAGTTTATTCCTTTGAGTCTGTATATCTTATCCTACTTGACGAAAGGTGGAATCATGTAAATACATAATTACATAAATTTATGATGTAATTAAATAAATAAATCTTAAATTTAAAAGCTGCGGTTTTTTCAAATATTGTTTTTAATTTTGTTTGTTATAATTTTTCTGCTCAAATTAAATAAACTGAATGATTGAATAAAAAGTTTAATCAGTTCAGTTCATTTTGAATTCTATACTACTTCCGCTATTTACCTATATACGTCTGCCAATAGTTAATTTCGAGTTTGTCCAGCGTGAATACCAGCGTTTTCAATTCTTCTCCAAAATTGTCGATAATACAATCGGGGTTGTCAATATGAAGATCATGGTTTTTCAATATGACGAACATTGTTGCCGATTAATAACAGTAAAATTGAAAACCACGAATTCGTCATATTGACAACTGTGGTTGTTGGCTGAATTTTGACAACCATATTTTCAAATTGACTACGAATGTTGTCAATATGACGTACACTTTTGGTTCTGTGCATCTTAAAAAATTATTCGTTTAGGAATTTATTTTATTTTATAGAGAAAAAAACTATTTTAAAATGTTTTATAAACAGAATAAATAATTGCTGAAACCGCTCATGGTAAGGGGTATGTGCCGTCTATTGGCAGGGCCTTCATAATGAGAGCCGCCAAGGAATATAGAGTATTATGGCCGATCTCCGAAATGTCTGACTCTGGCACCTGAGTTCCAGGAACTAGATACTTCAGGGAGTCCCTCCTTGCACCCAGCTGAAAATTGAAAGAATTCTTAATGCCTGCTTTTGTATAGGCCCAGTCTACACTGGAGCCCCCATGCGGGTAGGTGTCGGAAGGGGTATCATTGTGTCCATCATTGAACTCCTGAACCATATCGCTATTCAGTTGGCTCTCGTAACTGAATGAGAACTTCGTCGAACTTCTCTCGCGGTAATGGAGCGCAATGTACATATGAATGCTTTTCTTCGCCGCGTTGATTGTATCGGACAGTGCTTTGGTTTCGACTTCAGAGAAGGGGCGTGGACCACGGTAGTTGTTGATGCACTTGGGAAGTGATTGATTCTGGGGTTGCCAGTTGTAGTCCCAATTGCGATTGGCATCAACGCCGATGCAGTGCTCGTGCTGCCCACGTGTCTTGCTCCACAAGGGGTCGGAGGTACCTGAGTAGACGTAGCCGTCGGGATTGGCATGTGGAACGATGAACCAGTTGTAGTACCTGCCCATTGCGCTTATCAGAGGATCCGGACTTGTCAGCAACTCGTTGATCATGTAGGTGGCAACAGCTGAAGTAATCCAATCGTTGCCATGCATGCCAGCCTCCACGAAAATGCTTGGTTTAACTCTATCTTTTGTTACAGTAGATTGCGTCAACGATGTGTATATATATTGCAATGTGGCAATGCCACCTATCGTTAATATTTCATTTGCGATCTGGGTGGGAAGTTTGTTGAATTTGTCAACTGACCGTGTTTTCCTGCTGAACTTGTTCGATACAAGAACACCGAATATGTCTCGTCCTTCAGCGCTCTTGCCTACCTCGAAGCGGTGAAGTCTTTGAGGGTGATTCTGCTCTAACTGTTTTAAGAAGTCGTAGGTATCATTGAGTTCATAATAATGCTTCCAGTCGTAGTCATTTCCCGCTAATTGAACCTGTTTGTGATCGTTATCCATGTAGTACTTGTAATCTTCGGTCAAAAGCTTGCACTTGAATCCACTGCTATCGACTTCAGATTCAAAGTCGGCCGTCTTATGAGGAGCCACGACGATGTGCACGTTTTCGTTGACGGAGAACTTCTCGTCCAGGAAAATCAACGAGTCACACTCGTTTCGCAGCGCTATTAACTTTGAGATATCCGCCTGACTTTGTAGTTGAACCTGGTACAATCGGTAGTTCTTGTAAGACACCCTGCGTCCAGAGCTCAAGTGCGCACTGGCGATCACCAGGCACAGACAGGATAGAATCTGTAGTCTGCACGACATGTTTGCGATCTTGTGGACGAACGTTACTTATGCTGCTTGGAAAATTGATCTCTGCTTTATATAGGAGCTCGGAGTGATAGTGTAATGTATCCATCTCCATTACTTTTGATATCGTGCATTGTCAAAGGTTTATACACATCTGTTATTACAAAAGATAAGGCTAATATTATGACTGTGGTCTAAATGAATTGGTCGATTGGTAATAATAAAAAGTAGATATAAAGTTAAAATGTTGAAACAATATATCCTCATAACAAGCGGTTCTATATACGATAGTATATCGATTATATCACCATGATATCGAAGGCTATTTACGACAACCAATAATCGATCGTATCGCTTTTATTACTAATAAAACCGATCAATAAATCAGGTCGTAAAACCTCAAATTTCCACGTAACAAGTTTTACCACAATAATTCAATAAAAGTACTGAAAACTTAATACCACCGAAAAAAGTGATAAAACTAGATAAAATGTCACATGATCTAAAGTTCGTGTTGTTAACCCTTTCGTTCCAAGTGTAACATATGTGATTTGTAAGTTCTGGCTTAAATACTTTAAAACTACTAAATATTATCATTGAAAGGATATGCTGAGATTTCATATAAAAACATCCTTTGAATATCTCATTAACACTTTGTGTATGGCGTTGATGTATAGTGTAGTGCTGCATTACTTGTTGACATTGTCCAACTTTATTTCTTGATACTTGTGTGTGCTGAAATGAGTCAGTTGCTTCCGATTATAAAAGAATAAAGGGAAAGAACTATTTGTCCAATGGGAGCAATAAAATCAATTAAAATCATTTCTCAGAATGGTTTTTAAGCTGATGTTCCATATAGTGAACACTATTACGTTGTGAAGAAATCCCATAAGAGGGTTTCAAAGTATTCACGAGAGTAGGATCGCCAGAAATAATATCGTATATGACCTTGCAATTTATGTTGACCGTGACCCATGTGAGATCATGGATTGCGAGGACCACGTCACTGTGACTCATTTAAAACCAAATGTAGGAAGAGCTTTTACTTGCTTCAGAGAAGAGTTGGGAATGAAAGGGTTAATGAAGCCAACCTATATAAATCAAGTTATTATTTGGTAACCAGCATAACGTTTATTTCACTTTCCCGAAAATGATGCCAGTTACACTGCAGCTACAGCTATTTCTGGGCATCAGTCTGGTGGCCGTGAGCCTGGCTAAAATCAAGGCAGTTTACAATAAACAGGACAACATGTATTTACTTAACAAATATATGGATGTTGTTGCACCTGAACCGTCTCGAGTGCATTACGACAAATATCATATCTACAATGTTAAACCGGAGAAACAATCCCAGGTTAAGTTTCTGAAGGACTTCGAATCAACGAGTGACTCAGTAATATTCGTGGACCCCAGCTATGTAGTTAACGAATCTATCGATGTTGTTGTGGCTCCACACAAGGCTCTAGATTTTGAGATTGTCCTAAATGCAACTCAAATTAAGTTCTCCTTGATAGCTGAAAATCTTCAGAGTCTTTTGCGAAATTCTAGTGCTCCACTGAATTGTAGTATTTACAACACTTTGGACGATACCAACAACTGGTTGCTTTCGTTGGCCGAGGACTATCCAGCAAATGTCTCTATTATGACATACGGAGAGAGCTATGAGGGACGTGATTTGAATTGTCTGAAAATATCATACAATTCAACAGAGGAGAAAGACGCCATTTTTGTGGAGGCTGGTATGAATGGCCAAGAATGGATCGCTCCCGCCACTGCACTTTATCTAATCAACGAGCTCTTGACCTCTAGCAGTTTAAAAGTTCGTCGGATCGCAAAAGCCTACGACTGGTACATCATCCCACACGTCAATCCTGATGGCTATCAGTACTCACGCACTGTTGATAGGCTGTGGCGTAAAACACGCAAGCCTTATGGCGCATCCAATGGTGCTAATTTGAACCGTAACTTCGATTACAAGTGGGGCGAATTTGGATCCAGTAAAAAAGCCTGCTCCGACAACTATATTGGCCTCGAACCTGAGTCCGAAACAGAGGCTGCTAAACTACACAAACTTGTGTCTAAGTTGCAGAAGAAGATTAAGTTGTATGTCTCATTGCATGCCTTCGGACAGCGATTGGAGTATCCGGATAAGCCACGAAGTGCCAATCTACGTGAAATCTGCAGATCAGCCATCTCTGCATTGAAGAAGCGCTACGGTACCGAGTACACCTGTGGCTCTAAGTTGGACTCGCCGTATCCTGAGTCAGGCACATTCACCGATTGGGTTTACAAGGAGTTCAGTAATTCCACTCAACTAGCCTTTTCGTATAAACTACGCCCAACAAGACGAAACATTGAGACCGGATACCAATTGAATTCCTCTGAAATCGTGCCCACAGCGGAGGAGACTGTGGACTCTTTAGTGGCGATGATTAACATAGCCGAAAAGTTTTCCTACCTCAAACCCAGTGAAAAGCCAAGCACCTCTTCATCGGTATATCCTCCTCAAATCCAGCCTCATGTAACAGAAAGCCCAGAGCTATGATGACCATCGTCGTTTTATTATTGCATTTGAGTCACTTTGTAAAACATTTATTCCTAAATGCCAACGCTGAACTCGTTTGTTATTAAAGAAAAGTTATAAAGGCTTAGAGCTGTATACTAGCATTTGTATGAATTTAATTGATGTATTCGCTTTCTCTCAGTTGATATTCCTACAGCTTTCGAAAAATCTTAATTTCTTGACACGTTGATCACTCTATGAAAGTTGGTAGGTTAATAAACAATGTTTACCGTCCCTGAAAATTAGGAGGGGGCGAGTCCATATTACCGGTTTCCTACTTTAGCTAGAGCTTTCATACAAGCTTCACTCTTCGCCTGCTACTTTTTGTTATCACTTAAGTTGGTTCTCGGGTTCACCTACACCCTCCCTGCCACCCACCCTTCCTATCCTTTGCGCTAAACTTCTATGATGCACTTATTGCTCCTTGATGCAAGGTTATTAGATGTTCCTTTGCTGTTAATGTCATTTCTTGCACTCCGCTCTTCGTCTTGCTTTCACTCAACGAGCAACTTTTTACGCTATTCGCTTTTCAAGTCGACTTCTTCTGTAACGACGTCGAGATCATCACCGTCTCCGACACCGACACCGGCACCGGCACCAGCTGGTGTACCATCGAGTATCAGCTGCCATGCCTCGTAGTTGTTTACGGAAATGTCTTCATTATTTTCGTGCAGGAACGGAAGCGGAAATGGTCTATTACGGAAGCATGCACAACTTTGCTGATTTTACATGCGATTATATACCTACATGCACACACAACTACACACAACTAGCTTATAGACTAAAAGCCAGCTTTTTACAGAGATGTGTAGAGACAGGCACAGACACAGCCACAGACTGCGACTCAGACACGTAGTCACTGTGTTCATCGACGGCTAATGTAAGGAGAAATGAGTGAATCGACTAATTACATTAAATAATAAGCAGCAGAAGGAGAATTAAACAAAAGCGACGAGGGCAAAGAATTCCCTCAAAGTACACAGATAATTTCTCTTCTTCTCTGAGAGAAGCCAGCTGAAATGCAGACATTATGAGGCTATATGATGATATACCGATGCAAAAATGTCCCTGAAGACGAAGCGAAGCATGGAAGCAGGCACTCATCACGTTAGTGACGAGGAGAAAGTTTTGTGAAGTAATTCCAAATGAAAAGGAACACAAAGTAAACTACTCGTAAAAACAAAATCGACAATTAAGAAATAACAAAATATTGTTATAATAAAACTTGATTAATACATGCGTGCATTTATATAATTACTTCAAATTAGCACACAAAATGCTATGACTTCCAATGTTTAGGATATCATTTGAGCTTTAATTGATGTCAACCGAAACATAAACCATAAATGATAGATATCATTCAGGTAATATAGAAAACTATTCGCCCGAACGTTATCATAATTCAAAACTTTATGATTGTATGTTGCTAGCTCAATTGCTCATAATAAGTATATGTATATATCTAATCTACCCAAATAGCTAATAAATATGCGGCCGTGGAATGTAAAATGTGAAGAACATGTGTACAACTAAATTGCACAAGAACAACCGTAATTGTTTTTAATAATAGCAATAAAAGACAAAGTCATTGGCTAAACGCCGATATAGAAACATAACTCTGGATACTGGTTGCAACATCGGGTGTCGATTTCAGTTGAGTTGAAGATTTTCGGCGCTTTTATCGAGTGGCTCTGATTCTTCACGATTTCGGCTTTGGCGTCAATAATGTTACCAGTTACATTTCCGTCATAGCTCCCATGATGACTCTTATTCTGGCTTTGTATAAGGGCAGTCCCAGAAATATCCGTCCACGAGGTACACATGTTCAAAGTGTATGATAAATACTTATGTATAGTTATTGCAAAACCAAGTGCGAATTTTAAGCGCGAAATATTGTTACATGCGAAGAAAATGTTAAGGATCAGATAAAAATTGAAATCGTTTCATGCTGAAAGATGAAATCCGTATTATATTCATAATATTTGTATTGATTAAGAGTTAATAAAACTGATATGCAGATAAACAACATGACTAAAAAAACGCGTTAATACTTTCCAGTAACAACACCATCCCTCCACAAAAATTGACGATGGATGAGATCTACATATATTACATGAAGCCTTTTTTATTCTTATGGAAAACCATCGAAAGTTGAATTTCTAAAGTTCGAGTACACTTCAGCGATAAGTAAAGCGCAGTGCGGCAAAAGAAAAACGGTGAATGGCTGATGAAGGTAGACGAGAAGTAACAGAGGAAGATATTCATATTCAGAAATGTACATATGTTTATATCATACATAGGGGGGGGTTAAGGCGAGGGGAAGCGATTACATAGCCTCTCCCCTCGCAAGCGTCATCCTCACCTTCCCGTGGTTCCCCCTGTTTCCTACTGACGAGGCTCTGGCGACCGACTAGGGAGCGGTATATTTCCCTAACCTTTCGTCTCCAACTCTACCGCTTTCAGCTTTTTTCTCTGCTACTTTCTATTTTCTCCTATCTACTTTCTGGGTTGGATCAAGGTGTCACGCGACCCGTGCCGATGATCTACTAGGCTGAGGACCCAGGCTTAAAAATAGCTCAGTCGCAAACGGAGCGTATCGAATACCTGGCGACCTTCGATACTATCTAGCCTTACCTGTGCACACGGACCTCTGTGCAGGCGGACCCTCCCTATGTCCGATACTCGTGGGAACAACATGGACATTTCTAACAACAAAAATATTAATATTGACGAAAGTGTGATGGGACGGACGGTTACGGACGGTGACGGCTCTACCGACACAACCCAAATCGACCGTCGCGAGCGAGATGGCGTCACTTTTGGTGACAAGCATCGAGCTCCCCCCGCTGCAATGGAATCATCCGATGAAGACGACTGCAGAACTCGGCTCGTGGATCTAGTCCTGAGCGAGGCTGACGAGAATGAGTCATTGACTCTTTCACAGGTCAGCCAAGCTACGATGATTGATCTGGAAGCCGAGGCTGCTCTGTTGGAGGATGCCCCCCTAAGCAGCACTCGACAGGCTGGAGCTCGGTCCAAGGAGGAGAAAGCCCGAAGGGCCTACAAGCGAGCGAAGTGTTTTCTTCGCAAGCTGGCCGGTCAGGACCCCTCCACGTTGACCGAGAGACAACGCCACATGAAGAAAGGCAGCGAGAAGAAGGTGGCAAAGTTCGAAAGGACTACTGCCGCCTCCGCCGCAAAGGAGGAGGGGGGGAAAGTACTTTCCAAGCCCTCCCCGCTGGCGGCCTCTAAGCCAATTCTGGGCGTGAAGAGTGCCCTGGACGAGAAGCCATCGACCTCCCGTGGGTCACAGGTGACTCGCCAGGACCGGGTCAGGAAAATAGCCGCGGCTCCAAAACCCGGACCGAATCCAACTCTCCCTGCCAGTAGGGCGGAGAAAAGGAACAGGTCGGCGGAGGAGAGCCCGAGGAATGACCCCAAAAAGGTGAGAAGGTCGGCCAGCTTCAAGGCAGAGGCAAGCCTGCAAATAGCCGTAGTCGACAGATCGGACCCAGATGGAAAGATCGCACCGACGAACTGGTTACGCGTGGAAGCGAAGCTGCTGGCCGAGATGTCGAAACCCGAGCGGAAGGAGGATGAGGTAGAGTTTGAGGGGGCTGGATGGCAAAGAGGAGTCAAGGTCATCAGTTGCGGCAATAAGAAGGCTCTGGACTTCTTATCGTCAGCGATATCAAACCTTGGCGAAATCTGGCCGAAGGCCAAGCTCGAGATCCTACCTCGCTCCTCCCTTCCCTTAAGGCCAGCGGTTGTGGTGTGGATCCCGCCTCCAGTCCCGGAGTCGGGAGCCACTGTGCTGGGTCTGATAGGGAAGCAGAACCCGTCCTTAGGGGCGCAGGATTGGGAGATTCTCTCGTCCAATGTCCCTAAGAACGGTGGAAGGAATTACTGGTTTGCGGTAAACCAGCAATCCCTGGAGGCCATTAGGACGCAGAAAGGTACCATCCGGTTCGGCTTCGGATCTATAAAGGTCCGCGTGCCGAACGATGGAGAAGGCAGAGGGGGCGGAGGACCACAGCCTAATGAAGGTGGTGCAGGTAAACCTACACCACTGTAAGGCGGCCTCGGTCGACCTCCTCCTAACCCTGACGAAGGACGACATCGACGTGGCTTTGGTCCAAGAACCCTGGTTGAGTGGAGGGAGGGTTGCAGGGCTTAAATCGCGTCAGTACAGAACCTTCGAACCTGCGGCAACAACAAAGGTAAGGACCTGTATATTGGTTAAGAATAATATTAATGCTTTTCTTCTTCCTTCCTACAGCTCCCCGGATTTAACCACAATTGTGTGTGAGCCGAGTCAGGAACGTTCACTCCTACTCGCGTCAGCGTACTTCCCATTTGATGCGGAGGACCCACCGCCGCACCAAGTCCGCGCGCTAGCAGGATTTGCCCACCGGAGCAAATCAAGGCTAGTGATGGGATGCGATGCCAACGGGCACCACACGCAATGGGGAAGCAGCGACATCAACAAGAGGGGTGAGTCGATTTTTGATTTTATTCTTGATTATAACCTAGTCATTTGCAATAGGGGAAACACTCCCACGTTTAGCAATAAAACTAGATCAGAAGTTATTGACCTGACCCTTAGTAGTGCTAGGGACATAGAAATTGTAGATTGGAGAGTGTCCGCTGAGTATTCCTTTTCGGATCACTCCAGGATTCTCTTCAATATTAGTGTCTCACTGCCACCGACAGCACCATTCAGAAATCCCAAGAAAACGGACTGGGAGAGGTTCTCTCAACTAGCCGCGGCCAAAGTGTCTGGTTACGAGGCGAGGCTTAGGGGGGAGAACACCGAATGCCAGGCTCGTTTCCTGTCTGGGGCACTCCGCAGTGCCTTTACCAGCTCCTGTCCAATAAGCCGTCCACGCAAGGGCAGCAAGCCAGGATGGTGGACCTCTGAGCTGGCGGCACTGAGGAGAGCCACCCGAGCACTCTTTAACAGGGCCAAAAGCTCCGGCAACGATATAGACTGGGTTTTGTACAGGACGGGGCTCAGGCTTTATAAGAGTAGAATAAGAACAGTAAAGAGGGACTCGTGGAGGGAATTTTGTGGCTCAGTTTGCGAGGTTAACGAAGCAGCAAGACTACGCAGGATACTTGCCCGGGAAAGAACGACACCGGGCTTTATCCTAAGGTCGGATGGATCGTGGACGCAAACCAGCCGGGAGACTCTGGAAGTGCTTTGTAACAAGCACTTTCCGGGTTGCACTGATCACGGGTTAGAAGCGGAGGTGCTTCACGGCATTCCTAGTTCGATTCGTGGTACAGTAGCGAGTTCAACTGGGGGCGCAGTTGGCGACATTGTGGATGAGGACAAGGTTAAATGGGCGGTTGGATCGTTCAGTCCCTTCAAATCGGCGGGACAAGACGGTATCATACCGGCCATGCTGCAAAAGTCTCTCACCTCAATCTTACCGTTGCTCGTCAAAATTTTTATAGGGTGTCTCAGGAATAAGTACGTCCCTGAGGAATGGAGGGAAGTTAGGGTCGTTTTCATACCGAAAGCAGGCAGGCCATCCCACTTCTCCGCTAAGGACTACAGACCCATCTCTCTCTCGTCATTCCTGTTGAAGACGCTTGAGAGGCTGGTGGATCTGTACATCAGGAGCAGGATCACCCACAGGTTGTGCCTGTCCCAACACGCCTACATGAAAGGCAGATCGGTTGAGAGCGCACTCCATCGGGTGGTGTCCACGATAGAGAAATCTTTTGGTAATAGGGAATACACTCTGGGTGCATTTCTGGACATCGAAGGGGCATTTAATAATGTCAAACCGGAGGCCATTAACGCAGCTCTGACGCACTTCGACATCCCTGAGGCCATTAGGGGTTGGATTGATGAGATGCTAAAAGGCAGGATCATAAATCCATCCTTGGGGACGACCAAGCTGCGCATGAACGTGAAGCGCGGTACACCCCAGGGAGGGGTTCTCTCCCCCCTCCTTTGGCTCTTGGTGGTGGACGGAATTCTGAGAGAGTTCCAGGGTTCTGGGGTTAGGGCAACCGTGTACGCCGATGATATAGCTATCCTGATATCGGGTAAATTCCTACCCACAATCAGCGAGGTTATGTCTCACGCTTTGAGGACTATTTCGAGGTGGGCGGACAGGAATGGTCTCGGCACGAACGCAGCTAAGACCGAGCTTGTCCTCTTCACTAGGAAATACAAGATCCCGGACTTTAGGAGGCCCCGCCTGAACGGCCAATGCCTACCTCTGTCCGGACATGTGAAGTATCTCGGCATAATCTTGGATAGCAAACTATCCTGGAAGCTCAACGTGGCCGAGAGAGCGAAAAAAGGACTAAATGCCTTCTACGCCTGCAAAAAGGCCATCGGAGGGAGATGGGGCCTATCACCGTACATCGTTCATTGGGTGTACACAGCAATAGTACGCCCGATTCTCTCCTACGGGGGCCTAGTGTGGTGGGAGGCGCTGCAAAGCAACAGCAATCTTAAAACCCTAACAGGAGTACAAAGATGTGCTGCCAGGGCGATTACGGGAGCAGTAAAAAGCACACCGCAGGCTGGACTGAACACTCTACTGCATCTCCTGCCTCTAGACCTGTTCATGCTGAGCACTGCAGGCAAAACCCTGCTCAGGCTCAGAGAGCTCAACCTCGGTAACGAGGCCCAGCTCGGACATGCCAGTGTGCTTCACAAGCTTAGACTGCTAAACTCTGGTCACGGGGTGAACCTGTCTGCTCCAACGGACTACATTCTTCCAAGACTTGAATTTGACGGCAGACCCTCGGTGCTCATGCCAAGCAGGGAGGACTGGGCGATAGGGGATCTAATCCCCCAAGGAGGCATCGCTATCTTCACGGATGGATCAAAGACCGAGGAAGGTACGGGAGCTGGCTTTTACTCTAGCGCGCTGCAGATTCGGCGCCACTACAGGCTGCCTGACTACTGCAGCGTGTTCCAAGCGGAGGTCTTTGCGATCGAGCGGGCCGCGGAGTTCGTCCTGAAGGAACGGATATCGAACGCCGATATACACTTCTTCGTGGACAGTCAGTCCGCCCTGTTTGCGCTGGACTCCGTTGTGATAAAATCAAAAGTTGTATCGGAATGCAGAGGAAAGCTCAGGGAGCTCATGGCGACCCACAAGGTCAGACTCTGCTGGGTTCCAGGTCACTCTAACATTGAGGGCAACGAACAGGCGGATCGTCTGGCAAGGGTGGGCTCCTCAACTAGTTCCACAGAAGCTGATACCTCCGTTGGTATACCAATCTCGTCCCAGGCTAAACAAATGGAAGTGCTGGCAACGAACGCAGCCAACCTTGCCTGGATTAGCAGGAGTGATTGCGCTACGACCAGGTCTTTATGGCCAAAAATGAACATGAGGAACTCGAGGACACTCCTATCCTTACCGAGGGAGCAGCTAAGAGTCGCAGTTGGAGTGATCACGGGGCATTGCCCAATAGGCCAAATGGTCTCCAGATGGAGGCCGGGGGGTATAGTTGATCACTGCAGGTGCTGTAATGACGTAGAAGAGGAGGAAACTATAAACCACCTGCTCTGCCAGTGCCCCGCCCTATCACGAAGCCGCCTCCGGACGATGGGGGTTGGTTTCCTGGATAATCTAGCGGAGCTGGCAGAGCGACCGATTTCTAGCCTTCTGGGATTTATCAGGAGCGCCGTTACGGCTTTCTCGCGGCCTCTACCTGACCTTAACGGGGAGGCCCTGGCTGCGGGGGCTGGTGACTCGGCGCGCGGACAAGGAGTTCCCACCTAAAATTCCTAAATTTCTGTGATTTCTAATATTTCTCAATATTCTTTCTTTCTTCTTTATAAGGGTAACCACAATGGGCCAAATGGGCCTAGGTGTCAGTAGTTTCCCCCCCACGGGGAAGTACAAGCCCTACCTACCTACCTACCTACCTTATATCATACATAACCATAGATACATTTCTCGAAATAAATCAAAGAAAAGGAATTAAGAGGTGTTGTGAAGATGTTGCCTTTGGACGTATTTATATAAACCATATGATTGCTTTTGGAATTGTATCCATAGATTTTGTGGCAATTCAGAGTTCTGTCTCACAAAATTAGAAAAAAATTAAACGATTGGAGTGACTTTATGAAAAATGAAGAGACTCTTTTGTTGTATTCTCATTTTCCTTCCTTCAACACGAGCATTCTTTTCAAAACCCTAGCGAGACAAAGAAAGAATACAGCCGGATGATCCGACTGTCTCCTTTCCTCCCCCCCCCCCCCTCTACATGTATCCTTTTCCTATTCCCACTGCCACCCACTAAACTAAAAAAGAAACTAATGAAGCGTTCATTGCACTTCATTCTACAAAACTACACGATGTTGGAGTGCTTAACCGAACAGCACAGTAAGTCGACATTGTTGACCTCAACACCGACGCCAACAACAACAACAACAACAGTCACAACAGCCCCGTCCTGTCAGTTGATTCCGAAATAGTTGCCGCCTTAATTGGAAAACTTTTTCAATTTTAATTAAAAACTCCAGTTAATGCAAAATTCACGAACGAATTAGAGAGAATTTTGTGTGAATTGTATTTATTTGGCCCACTCGTTGTTATTTTACCCGGTGGACGCGGTTTGGGTGGCGAAGTCGATCCGGACAACAAGCGCCATGATCGGAAAAGCAACGAAAAGTGCAACAAACTGCAATAAACAATATATAATACAATGAAGAATGAGAGGCACAACAACATTTATTTATTTTCGGGTCTTTGGGTTATTCACTTCGCCCAAAAACTTTGCAGTTTTCGGTTTCTTCCGCTTTTGGACTACTTCACAACTTCGGGATGGATACCCGACCTGGTCGACGGTTTTCTTTGCTTCCTGACAGATTCCCATCGAGTGACTGCGGTTGCGGCAAACTGCTGTTCGGTTGTCCGCACTTCGAAACCTGAAGGATTTGTTGCCAGGCAAAGTTCTGAGCCTGTTTGTGTGCCGTTGCTGTTGTTGTTGTTCTTGTTGTTACTCCCACTTTTCTTGTTTCGGTTGCTCTGTTGAAGACTTGGAGTTGGATTTCCCTCTGATTTCATTCGGAGAAAATTGATTTGAAGAAAAGTTACGAAATTACGAAAAGTAGTTAAGTAGTTTTAGGTTTCTACCCGGTACCCAGGTACCACAATCAAGTCTGGATCATCACCTACTTCGAACTTATTTAAACGATTGCATAACCATTTAAATCTTGGGTATACAAAAAAACTAATTACATTTGTTGGAAAGAAACCTCAGGCGAAAAAACAATCCCCATCCACAGATGTCCTGACAGGGAGAGAAAGAGAAAGAGAGAGAGGGAGATCATATGTCAACGTCTATCAGAAAGAAGCAATTTCACAAATCTGCTGGCTCCTCGTTGTGTTGGTTTTACTACGCTGTGTTTTTACTACACTCACTTTTTGCACTTAGCTCAACATGGCAAAATTTATTCTCACGTTGTGAATCTTTGGAGTGGGCGTAGTAATCGTATTTCTCCGCTCTAAGGCAAAACATCTCGTACCGAACAAACTTTTTAAAATGCTGCCATCGTAGTTTCCTTCCTCCCTCTTCCCCTTCTCCCCCTTCTCCACCTTCCCTTATCTTCCTTTTCCTATCTGGCTGCTGGTGACTTTTTGTCCACTGTACAGTTAGCCATGGTGGCCAAATCCCTTGCGCCCTTCGATTTGATTAATGATTTCATTGTGATGTTGTTCTCGCTCTCCTCTGCAAGGAATGTCGAGTTGTTGTAGCAGTTCAGTCAAATAGGCGTTTAGATCACATAAACAAATGGAGAGAAATGATCACCGCACATTTTCAAAACCACAGGAATGTCAAATATGAAGTTCCGTTGGTTGATTTGAAATTTTCATTGAAAGCATCGTCCATAAAAAATTGTCGTTTAGAAATGTTTCTCCACAATTATAACGTGTTTTAATTAATTATTTAATAAATCCGAAAAGGACAAAAGATTTCAATTTTATGGCACTCTTGTATGTATATTGAACTATGTACTTAGCCCATGCAGAATTCTTCGTGAGACTCTTAGAAGATTTAAATTTCTAACGATTGGGTCTACAATCGGGTCAACTTGCGAGCGAGGATATAATACGACAATGTATCCATGTTTGTGTTTAGTAACTGTAGTAAATCTTGGCAACTTCATAAGAGGATTACTCTCCCTCTCCGCTTAAAAGTTCTGTGCTTTTAAAGAGTCTTAAAATTTCTTAATCTCACTAAAAACAAGCATTTCTAAACACACCAAAAAACTATTAAATATAGTGAAAAACAGAAAACCAAGCCATTGCAATAGCAGCTCATCTTCAAGGCTTCAACCGGGATCAACATCGACACTGTATATTACACTAAAACAAATAAAAAACTTCACAGCTGGTGTCAGATGAGGTTATTACAGGAGCGCCCCTGACAACCAACCGACTGACAACAAGCCAACCTCAGCAACAATAAAGTGTGAAAGCATGAAAATAAGCGTTTAAACTTTTGAACCCGGAAATTTTCTCTCCAGACGAATTTCACACGCAAGAATTCTCAAAGGAAGAACACTTGATTCTGTGGGTGGCAGAAAATGCTTGTCTTCTTCTACTACTACTACTGCTTCTTCTTGTTCTTCCTCTGCGGGTTAAACTCCGGTGGGTTGTTATTACTTCGTTTTTGTTGTTGTTCTTGTTTTTTGTCGCAATGAAGTTGTTTTTATAAGTGAAGCACAACATAAGGAAAAATGAAGCAAATACAAAAACCAGAAAATGCTCTCGTTCTTTATAAAGGACAAACTGGAACTCACTCGGTCCGGATCACTCACGCCGGATATCAGAGAAGCTTGTATCCGGCAAGCAGCTTGACGAGGTAACGAATAAATCTCCAAAAAGCGCGAGCGAAGGAAGTAAGGATCAGGAGGATGTCGGATGGCGTTAAATTCAGGTGCTAGAGTGTCATCGGAAAACTTTTCGCTGTAGTGTTGTATAAACCGGAGTTGTCAACAAAACTGAGGCGGCAGAAACGAGAGAGAGAGAGGGAAAAGAAAGAGAGAGAGAATGATAGAATGATGTTTATTTTAAATGATTTTCATTGCCACCAGACTGAGAATAAGAATAGAAATGAAAGATAGACTTTTGCGGATATTAAAACTGACAATACATCCTCTCCTCACACCCTTCAAGCATATTAAAAAGCTTCCAGTGTAAATATCCTGGTGATGTATTTAATAATCAATAATAACAATCTTTCAGATACTTCGAAAGCTCCCTATAAATACCTCTCCACCACTCCTCCCTCCTTCATCGGCGTCTTTTTTCAATATCAACCAATCAAAGAATAATTTATAATAATAGTTTACTCAAGTTATCTATTAAGAGTCATTTAATTGTAAGACCCTAGCAGATCTAGGAATTATAAAGTTTCACTTTAATTAAATTAAATTTAATTACTTAAATTAGGGGGGGGTTTCACTCCTTCACTTCACATCACTTGAAAGCTTAATCATTTCGCGTTGTCTTTCTTCGCTGTGCGCTGTTCCATTCGCCGCGTTCCTTGATATTATTTGTTGCTGTTCCATTTCACGTTCGTCAATTATTCATGGTGTAGCCACTTTCGAAATTACATGAAAAATCAATTAGTTGAAAACTTATACCAAGTATATGCTTCATCTCCTTCCTCTCTTTCCTCCTTTTGCGCTCTGTTGTTTTTGCTCTTTTAAAAGTGTGCTACTTTTGTTGTTGTTGTTGCTTTTGTTTTTGTTACTTCTATCGCTGTCTTGAATATTAATTGACACAAGAATATGTTGGCAGCTGCAGCAGCAGCGTCACTGACAGGACCTCCTAATGGCGAAAAGCAATAATGTACCATGTGTGTATGTGTGTTCTATCTCTTTTATCTTCAAAGTGTCGCATTTTCCCCACATGAAGTTTGAAGTGAAATTTTATGAATCAATATATTGTACATTATCAAATGGCTTTCGTAGGGTGTCTGTATGTTGTGTATACTCGTATATGTATGTATTATATGTATGTGTGTGTCTCTTTTTCTCTACTCTTTGTTACTTGTAACATATTCAGTTCAGCAACTTGTCAGCTACTAATCAACGCCGTTGATTGCTTTTTGATTCAGCCGACATTCTCAGCTTTAATTTGATCCATTAGCACCAGTACTCATTAAGTCCATTGCTTCTTCTTCCATTCCTGCTGCTGCTGAGATGCTGACTAATCATTTAGTTGTTAGTGCGAAGATTCAGTTGATAATCACGTCGATTATCATGACGATTACGTTATCATGATTTGATAACGCGGTCGCACGCTGCTATGAATGACGATGCTCTCCGATTGGAGAGTTTCACCCACCCACTTTGACAACCCATTGCTGCCTTGATTCACTCACTGGCTGAACTGTTCCAGCAAATGTTGCCACTTGAAATTCTACTCGGCATTAAATAAACTTTTGCAGTGGCGTAGCTGCTGCTGCTACTGCTGCTTTATTAATTGCCAATTCTTCTTCATCATCCTCTTCTTGTCCTTTCTTCTCAGTTTCTTTACTTTCCTTTTCTTCTTCTTTACTTCTAGGAACTCGTTGTTCAGCTTAGCTTTCAAAGTTTTGCCCAGTTCATTCATTCATTCGTTCTTTCTTTCTTTCTTTCTTCCTCTGGTTGGCTCATTCACTCGTTTAACTTCTGCTTTGCTTTTTCTTATAACAATCGTATTTATTGTTCCTCTACTCTACTGCGAATTTAAACATACCTACATACATACATATATATACCTATGTACGTATATATTGTATATATTGTACCATGTATATAATAATTTTTTTCTAATTTCTCTTCGTTCGCTAAATTCTCGGTGAATTTCCTTTAACTTGACTTTGAACGTTCGTAGAATAATAAAAAAAAACAATTCTTTTGCTTTCGTACTCCTTCCTTTTTTGTGAATTGGTTGCTCGGTGGTTTTTGTTTTTGATGTTGCTGCTACTATTATTGTTGTCCTTAAGGACCTCTTCTAATACGCTGCTTTACTTGCAAGTTCTGCTAACAGTCTCAAGAGGCATCCATTGTTTTTGTTCCCCACCATAATCTCGAGAATCACTTGATTTTTTACTAATTTTTGTATTCTTACAGTTTGTTTAAAATATTTAGACATTTACATTTGTTTATTTATGTGTTTGTATTTTTTATTATACTCTCACTCTCATTTACAAATCATAAGTAATTGAAAATCGTTTGAAAGATGGAAGGAGAGATCTGAAGTAATGAGAATAATTTAAAGAAGTCGAGTTGAGTTCGTATTATTATTTTCGAAATAGGATTTGGGTCTAGCGAATTTAAGATTGAAGGAATTCAGTCCCAATCATTAATTTTTTTTAATTAAGGGCAATTTAAAGGCAAGTTTTGAGGAAGAATGAGGTACACTCTTAGAAAGAACCATTATATAATTCACAAGACACTATTGTTCATATTTATATACATACCGTAGATCAACAGTAATTTATTGTGTTAAATACTCGTACATATCTGTATTTCCTAAATATCTCTACCCCTCAAGTTAGTTATAGTGGCTATACAATTAGACTATAAATAAATTTTATTCCAATTTAAATACCAAAGAAACCGTCTGTAATAATTACTGAATCGATGGGGAGGAAAAAATGGTGGCTTATAAAGTTATGCAGATGCTCAGCAGATAATCAAATTGCTTCACTCTCCTCCACATTTCCTTGATCCTCTGTTGTTCGGAAGATCCGCAGTGATTTGGGCATAATTTGAAGTAGATACAAACAAATCGCATTAAAGTGACAGAACCCCCCCCCCCGCCCCAACTTGATCCTTCATAAATAACCCTCTGTTAACACACAACCATCCACAGCCACCCACACTCGCACACACCCACACCCACACACAGACGCATACTATCAGGCATGCTTAATTTAATATGCGTGTGCGGATGTTGACTTTGGGCTCAACAGTCGCTGTTGGGACAACTCGTACTTCCTGTGACCGAAGCGAAGGGGTCATAATTAATGTAAATATTTTCAGGGTTCTATTCGACGTGAGGGATGTCGGGTTGGCGACCTGGTTGTTGGTTGCTGGTTGTTGGTTGCTGGTCGTGGGTGTAAATGACCTGTCATGCTGAGGGTAGAAAATCGAATAATGTACTAATAATACATCCACTTCAGCGATGGGAGGGAGGACCTGATGTCCGATGCCGACACCAGCTTAAGTGGCGTTGTTTATATGAAATTCCACATCTGAGAACCAGGACAACCAGCTCGAAACTCCTGAAAGCCCAAAGGATCACACGACGTTCTCGCTTGTGTGTGTGCAGATTGTATGTGTCCTAATTTTATTACTAAATATAATTTAGTTAGTTGTGGAGTATTTTGTGTCCCAACTGGCCTGTCACTGGCTTAATCAGCAGCTATTGTTGCATACTTTTAGGCGACTGGAGACATTTTAAAGCTAATGTATTATGCAGTAAATTCCTTAAAGTGCTTGACACGCGATATACAAACATTTTGCAATAAAAACGCACCCCATGCTTCCTACAGCCCCCGCCCCGCGCCTCCCTTAAACACTCTTCACTCAGCAGGAAGCGCAAAATCGTGGGTAGCCGAAAACTTTTCACATAAATAAGCCGCCGCTCCGCTCTGCCTCACAAATGATTTTATTATTTAACTTTATGTCCTTTCTGCTTGCCATGTTCTCAAGGATACGCGTGCAGAACTTCTTCAAATCCTTTCCATCTCCAAATTGTCGCTCGTTATTTAGTAGTCTCCGCCAGAAATAAAGCGACAAAAAGTGTTCGATGTCATCGTCTGTGTCTGTTCGTCGCTGGTCGTCGTTTACTTTAGCTTTGCCTCGCGTTACTTCTTGAGCTTCAACTCCAACTTTGGCCAAGTTTTAAAATTTGCCCGACTGCGCTTTTTCGGTCGCTTCCGTTCGACATGGCGGAATATTATACGTACGTAAGTCTATACGAGTGTCTACGTTACGTTATTTAAAAAGAGTGAAAATCGAAGTGTCGCTGGCTGTGTTACAACTTTTGCAGCTGCGAAAGTTTCCTCTTCACGGCAGATGAATTTCTGCTTGATGCTGCGAAAGTTGGGGATTATTTCTGCTGTTTTAGGTGACGGGATGAACTGGCAGGATTAACTTCAAAATCTTTGGTTCACTCAGTTAATTTCGGTTTAAAATTCCTCCAACGGATTTAATTTTGTTATAAAATCTTTTTAAGTGTGAAACGAGGTGCATGATTAATATTCAAGTGACAGTACAAAATAGAGTGAACATAGTTATGGAGACAAGGACGCAGGAGCGGAGAGAGAGAACAAGAGAGAAAGGTTAAATGTGAAGTGGAAAGCGGAAGGCGAAAAGGGGACACTAACTAACAAGAGGTTAGCGAGGCAAACTGAGTGTAAAACTAAAGAAGGATGGAGTCAAGTAGTTGCAAAAATTTCCAGACATTTGAAAAGAGTTTAAAAGCAAAACTTTTCCCTAATGAATCCAAAGAGTTGAGCCCAAACTCAAAGTGTAATGTGTTTAGTGCAGCTGAGAAGAGAAGAATAAAAGCATCTATTTCTGGAACCGAGGATTATATTAAGAAATCCGATGGCGAATCTTTAAGGACAGAAGAAGTCCGTCCGCTATTTAATCGAACAATTATACGGACAACGAGAAGTAGTTCGGATATTTTCAGTTCATCAAAGAACATAACGAATCTGCGATACACAAGAGTCATATCTAATTACACTCTTCAAACTTCATTCCATTCTGGACAAATAACGATGTATTAATGTGAGCCAATTATTGTCGGCTTAAGAGTTTAACCGACTCTATGACCATATAAAAGATTTTGAAAGAAGGCTGTAGAAGGCTTTAAAGAGAGCTCGACAGTCTGAACGTCTGATTGCGTAAACTCTAACGCTATTCTTGAAAGAAACGTGAAATCCGAAGAGAAGAAAAGAGAAAACAAGCTACCGAAAACAATGTTGAAAACAACAGCAACAATAAAAACAAACACCAACAAAACAATACAAAGTAACGAACAACATCAAAAGAGCAACATTTATGGATTCAATTAAAAGTTTTCTCATTTTCAACATTTGCCATCGTGAACAAGGCATCAGAAACAACAACGACAACAGGAAAAATAATAACCTAAGTAAGAAACACAGGCGAAGATGAAGACGCAGTCATAAGCATCCACGTGTCGGTGTTCAAATGGATCCGCAACGGATGGAGGCGCGAAGTAACCATTTAGTAACGGAAACGGAAGCAGAAACAGCATCAAATGAAGCCTCTAATGAGGCGTGTGGTACAAAAAGCTTTACCAAAATTAGACTCATTAATAGCGGCAGCATTTTCGGAGTTCATCTCCGTCGTTCCGAGAAGCATGGATGTCCTGTATAGCCACGCTTTAAATTGTCTCGGTTCTTTCCTACTACACTTTATCATGGAACAAGTTACGAAGTGAAGAAGTAGAATTGAGTCACAGCCGACCCACTACTATGATAAATCTACGGTCTACATTACCCCCAAAGAATGATGTCTGTCGAGATCAACTCTCCTTAACAATCCCGAACCAACGACGACTGCTATAAACGGTTTTATTGCATGATTAGCGATTCATTTATCTAATGATTAAATGATTGTCGGTTATGTATTCGAATTTATCTCATGGCGATGACCTATTTCGGACGACTTCCCCATGTACAGCTCTAAATATTGCCTGGAATTGTGCTAAGGCAGTTGGTGCCTTTTTTGATACTCATAATCTGTGTACTTTTGTAAGTTGGATTTATTTTGAACCACTTGGAAATAATGAGTCCTGGTAAAGTCGTCGGAATTGTGGCGTTGGGGTTTCTCTGACTTCAGCATAATTTAATGGTTTAACCAACTTTGAGCTGCATAAACACCCTCAAAAGCATGTGGAAAAGTTCTCCATAATATTAAAGGTTAAAGGATAATAAAAAACGCTCTTTCTCTGAACCCTGGCACACAGGCACACAAACAAACACGCATACAAACAAGTTATAAATACGTACACGCTATAACTATAATAAAAGAACTGCGTATTATATTCGAGCCACTGTTCTGTTTCTGACACAGTTAGACGCAGAAACACGCCCTCTTTGTCGGCCCCTCATAGTTCTTCACCGAACTGTTATAAGCTGTTGTCAAAAATAACAGACGAAACAACGGTAACAACAGACAACTACAACAAGAAGAACAAACAATACTTATAAATAAGTACAGTTACATCAACAACTGCAACTACAATAACAGCAACTCGTTTTAGTGAAGGCCACAGGATGTCGTCATAATAATTGTAATCATCCTGATGCTATACCTACAACATCATTTGATATTGTGGGCAATAAGCCAACACAACAGCCGGTTAAGAAAATGCCTGCTATAAAAACTTCAGCCTTCTTCATAAAAGATATCAAACAGAGTCATTGAAATGATAAAATGACTGAGAGGCCAACAGACCAACATAACAAAGGAACCAGGATAAACCAAATTTAAAGAACACTTCAGCGAACATTTCTATAAAGTTGAAGCGTTGAAGCTGTAGTAAAAACTTTAGACCAACAACAACAACAAAGCAGAAGCTTAGCCGAGGATATCTGCTTGGTCCTTGGAGGCCGGAAGTAAAATAGAAGGATATAAAATGCAATGCAATGAAATGAAATGCACCAAACTAATAAGGATAACAGTTCAACTCACAGAGAAGACAGCGGTCCTCCAGAAGCAGAAGAAGCAGGCAGAGCAGCAAAATCAACTCCCTCCACGATGCAACATCCTCGCGATGAGGACGAAACTCAGTTAGTTAGTCAGTCAGTCAGTCGAGGAATATCGCTGGCCAAGAAACCGCTTTTATATGCAATGTGCACTATACTGCTTTAGATCTCTGGTTGATTCAATATGGCTACCCTGCCGTCTACCAGGTTGCGGCATCATGAATAAATTCGCTATGCAAAACATCACCCGCGTCTTCGCCAAAGGATGCAACTTCCTCTTCCGAAAAGAGACAAGCGAAATAGAGAGAAAGACAGAGCAATCTTTTCTGAAAGCCTACAACATCGAATTTTTTATTACCATCTTCATTCATGGAGAGCACTACAGTGCTTCAGGCGCATGCTGAAGTATAAGGTTATTATTGATCCAGCTATTAGAGTCCTTTGGTCAACGAAGCTGCCATTCGACTGAATCTTTTTCGGCTGAGTGGTCAAAACTTTAATAGTTGTTGACAGAATATTATTTGAGAAACAAATGAAGAAAGTTATTCATGAGATATTGGAAAAGTTTTCGATTTCATAGTGATTTGAATGGAAAAGAGGAAGGACGGAAAAGCCAATTTGGATGTTGAATTCCATAGGACTTCCCAAGCGGAAGCTATTAGAATGTTTCGAGCTCGCTGCTAGAAGGACGAAAAAGGCTCATGTGAACGATGCTCTTAAGCATCGCGTTCAAATCTCTTCACTATGATAATTTAGAAGATACTACAGTAGAATTTCTTCTCTTATTGCTTTGCTTTTTCTTCCTTAGCATTGTGAATTTCCTCCTTCCTCTTTACTTCTTCCCTTTTCTTGCCATCATTTAATAAACAACACACTTTACTTCACTTTGGGCCAGGTAACTCAATTTATTATTAAAAGTCCTGTGTTATTGCCAAAGACTCTATTATAGTCCTTGTTCCTTGCACATTCCTGTGTAGTTTTCCACCAGGTTTATATGAAAGTACATATTGCATACATACAGCTCAAGGAAGAGATTGTTGATCCTCTGGAAAATCCAATTTCAAAAGCGCTCCAGTGAACTAGATAAACATCCTCGAAAACATCCTCTGCACATCCTGCATCCACTGCTTCTTTCCGCTCATTTAACGTTGCTCATTGCTGAGTTATCCTTGCATTCGAACTCTTCATCGGGCTGCATTTTATCAGCGACAGCCACATGTCACAGAACTCTTGCTTGCGTCAATCTGCATGCGATGCGAATGAATTGAAGTCATACGCCGCGGCGCAACAATGGCCAAGCCCAGAGTGTCTTTACACTCCCCTTCCATCCCCTCTTCATACAATCCACCGAACACAACAAAGCACGCCATTTTATATGTCGCTCGACTGGTGTTCGTCGTCCTGGCGAAGACGCCATTCTGTCGCGTCTGAGTCGCGCTCCTTTTCGCATAGTTTCTGCTAGGTTCCCGTAGTCCTCCAGACACTTCTCTGCGATATCCTGGCGCTACGTAGCAGGGGTGTGCGAACCGCATCGCCTACATTGTTGCATTCCTCCTCGTCCATTCGGGCGGCTCTTCCCTTTCCTGCGAAAGTCTGCTCCAAAGAATGACCCATTTATTTCGGATATTAATGTTGCTACGACGCAGACTTACACATACATATATATACTCGTACACCATATGCTTCACTTCGCTGTTCGCTTGCCATAAACCTACTTTCGCATCCGTTATCGTTTATCGTGCTTCGTGTACAGTACAAATAAAGTATTACTTGTGTTGTTCAGAACGCGCTTGTTCTTAAGACGGTTTCGCTCTACAGCGATTCCGATTCGAGAGCTTTACTTCGGCTCTTGTTTAAGAATTAATGTTAAGTGAATGTTTACCTATAGACAGAGAAATAGAGAGACAGATAGAGAAGAGAGAAAGGGAGAAAGAGATAAAATCGATTCACTGCATTCATCCGGAAACTGGTTCAAAGCCGGGAGTGTTTCTTTGTACTTTGTACTCATGAAATACATACAAAGGATGCATTCGATTTCTATGAATAAATCTTCATAAGTATACGAAAAGTGCAAACATTAGAAAACACTTCAAATATTGGAAAACTGATGAAGATATAAACGCAAACTGATTCGTAAAGAATATCCGAAGCATTAAACTCTTAAAGAATATCATATACAATACGCTCCAAAGTATATACATACATTGACAACAGGCTTTATTATACTCTATTGAATAGAGTAACGGATATACCTGAACCTGAGTCTACATTCTCATTTGATTCAGCCATAAACCAAGCACAATCAAGGCTCCTTTTTAATATTCCATTTATTTTCTGCTTCAGTCTAAATGTAATATCGATTGTCAAAAGTATGGAACCATGTCATGCCGGAAACGCTTCAGTATTTCAATAGTTTCACTAAAGAATGATATCCCTTACGTGGACTCAGTCCCGCACAGATCCGAGCGAACTATCATCAACTTTCATATCGTAGCAGTGAGTTATGCGAAAAGGACCATCTCAAAAAGATGTCAAAATAGTGAGCGAAGAAGTATAAATATTAGTACAAGAAGATGGTGGATTTGGAGACAAATCATATGTCATACTTACGAGCATTCTTTTGTAACTAAAAGATTTTATTACAAATTTCTTCGAATTTGCAGAGAGTTTGCCTTTATCAATCCAGATCTGTACCCGTAGAAACATTGAGTTTAGCTTGAAAATTTTCATATAAAAATACGAATAGCATAGCCCATTAAGCATAGTTGTCTTGATTTAATATCTTATACATCTCTTAGATGAGTCCTTAAACAATATCAGATTTTACGGAATATTAACTTTACTAATAGTGTAAATACAGCAGGCGATATATATAACCCATAATAATCTGTTTTCTATATGGGAGGTTCGCATAATTAAAATTTGTGCCCTTTTTTATAAAATCCTCAAGATAAGTTCGCCTTAAGAAACCCTCTCGACGATGTGTAAAAAGTACACTTTCATGTAATTTGTGATGATTTGTAAATTGAATTAAATTCTGTGCCCTGTAGAATTTTTCACATTCTCTTTCCGTTTTCTTGTTCTTCTTCTTCTCCCTTTAAAACCAGTCTAAAATAATATCTGAGCGCTATACTATTGCACTAACTTTCCTCAATTAGATGCTGCAAATTATCGCCGCCATAAAATCAGTGCGCCAAATGAAAGGCTAAGAATTTCTCCGGTTGTATCAGAAAAACTGCCAAGAAATGAAAATGTTAAAAATTTACCGACCTTTTTTACTCCTTTCACAAGGACCAAAAAAGGAAAAAGCCTGAAAAGCTGTAAAAGCAAAAACGCAAAACATGCAAAGCCAAGATTTCGACGACAATGCTGTCAACAGTAGAAAAAAGACTCTAATTTAATTGAAAGTTTTTTATCCCTGTTGATGCTTACTCTTTGCTCAGTTATTCCGCCGGTTGCCGTATTCGGAATCCTTTCTGCCTTTTTCTTTGCCATTTCAGCTACTTGTGGACAATTGTTGTTTGCGCTGTTGGAGCCAGAAATGAAAGGATTCTAAAAAGGACTCATAATCAAAGCACTGTCAGAGGAGGGAGGGCACAGACATCTTACAGAATGGCAGACCAAATCTGCCAACGGTATTTACAGAGCCATTGAGCTGCATAAAAAGTGTTGGAAACGAAGTGAGCAGCTCTGGTTGCTATTTTTAAATTAATTCACTTCACTCTACAAGAATAACACTGGGCTTAAATGGTATCTCGTTTAAAGGATATAAAAGGAGATTGTGTCGCATTTAAGCACTCCTAAGAACGAAATTCCTAATATTAAAACATAGAATAGCTTTAATGCACACTGTATCTAGTATTTATTGATGCATTTCTGATTGTTATATAAACTTGGATATATGTATATTATATGAACTTGTATATATGTATGTATATAAGTATGTAAGTAAGTGGATATACGAGTACATGTATATAGATTGGAACTGAAATAAATGCATAGATTGACAATCAGTTCCTACTTCGCAATCATTTCGATAATCCTTAGCCTTTGCTCAGTTCTCCTGACGTAGAACGGTTCTGTTCTGATGAGCGATAACTACATCAACCATGCTCATGTTCGGTGTCAGGAAGTTCAGCAGCCTGTCGACGCCAGCACGTGGCAAGCGATCGAAAGGATAACCCATGGCCCGTCTGTCCGGGTACAGACGATCGCGTACGCCGCAATATGAGGCAGCATCGCTGCAAGAGCCCACCAAATCTTGGTCGATCTAGGAAGAGAATAGTTATCGGTAATTGTCTCCATTTGTGTTTGCGAAATGGTACCCTATCATCGTCATAGTTGGAGACCATAACGAAAAGTTCGAACTGCATTCCTTCGGGCAGACCCTTGGGGATCAACATATGATTTGGCCAACCGCAACCACAGAAGTTGAACTCCAATTCTTCAGCGGAGCCGACAGCAGGACGATTCGAGTCCAAGTTGCGGAAAGTACGCTCGAAAGGAATGGTTACGCTTGACTCCGTGGAACGCCGACGGATGGTGTTCTGGCCCGGATTCACTGGAGAGAAAATAAGAAACTCAATTGTTTTTCTTCTGACAGTCCAACTATCCATCTAAATGCTGCTGACTTACATGCTGCAATAAACTTGTCCAACTCGATCATCAGAAGGCGCTGATCGCGCAACAGCATCTGCTGACCGCGTTCATCGGTTTTTGGTCCCAGGAAGATGCGTACGTAACCCAGGCGTTGTACCCCACTATCGTTGTTTACATTAATGGTGTAGGTGAAAGGCGTGTGTTGAAGATGGGTGAAGCGAGCGAACACATTGCCGCGTGGCACGAAGTCCATGCCGCGCGACAGGTCGACGTCGGACTGCTGCCAGAAAGTGGTCAAGACGTTCGGTTGACCTCCATCGCTGTTCAATTGAAGACCGGTCACATTGATGCCATCATAATTCAGTTGTGGGACAGTGTAGGGTGCTAAGCGGCTCTTGTGTTCTTGGAAGATGTCGTCGATGTAAGCGTGCCATCTGTAGAAGACAGGATCGCGCATAGCGGTAGCCGAGTCGCCCATCACGCCGAAGGACTCCAAGTGGCGATGGTTGGGATCGTGCGCGTAGGAAATGAAGACGTGTCCCAAGTTGTGCATGTCACCGTACAGCGCGCGATTGGGGGAGATTATAGAGGACTCCATGATGTTGCCCAATATATCGATTCCGCTGCGTTCATCCAATTCGATGCGATTGCCCCTTTCCTGAAAATAAGTGTATTCAAATTGTATTTAAGACTATGTACCGCAAAAAGACCATATCGCACTCACATCCACAACGAATCCTTGGTGAATGGCTTCGAATATGCGGTCCCTCCAGCGTTCCAAGTCGCTTACATCCAAGTTGATCTGATCCCGTTCACGGTTCAGATCTGAGAGCCGAGTATTCTCGAAACGCGGTGGCCAGGCACGACTGGAAACCAGGGAGTCCATCTTGGGGAAGTACCCCTCGGCGATGGGCTCACGGAAGTTGTTGAAGCGCACCACACGGGCCAGTTTGTTGCTGAAGCGCTCCAGGTTGTAGCGCGCGACGACCTGTTCGTGCATGTAGTAGAACAGTTCTCCACGACGATCCTTGGCGACAATGCTCCGATCGCCAGCTTCGAATGGATACACCAAGTGCCAATGCCAGTGATGAAGGTTGATGCCCAAATCCTCGCGGAAGTACCACAGACGATGCTCGGGTTCCAAATCGGAAGCGGTGTAGTCACGTGGAATAGTGATGGGCATGCGGTTGCCCTCCGACACTACGGTGGCCTCTTCGCGCATCTTCCGGAACACTTGCGAATCAACAAACCGGTCTGGGAAATTCTGGACGAAGGAGGGCAAGTCGAGTCCTTTGGTGTCTGGACGATGCAAAAGCGCCACCGACAAGGCATAGTTGAAGAGCAGAGGATTCACGCGGTCGTGAGCATACACCGCGACACTTTGCAGGTCATCGATGGAACGCATGCCCACGAAGATGTCGATCAAGCGGCCGGCAATTTGACGATGGCGTGGTATGAATAGCGAGAACTGCTCATCGCGTCCCAAGGACATGGGAATGCGTAGATCGGGGATGCTGATCTGACGCACTGGAATGCGTTTCTCAGCCTTCTCGCCGAAACGACTCTGCACCTCATTGCCGATGGGCCGATAGCGGTCGGTCAAGAAGCTATCGGGCACATCGAAAACCGCTTTGTCCTTGTCCATGAACACGGGCTCCGTAGGATGCTCGAGGAGTAGAAGCAGATTCTTCTTGTCGGCCATGATGATATTCGGAAGTTTTACGAAACTATAGTATTTGAACAAAGTTAAGCTAAAGAGAAGTCTTCTGAAGCACGGACACTCAGAAAGTGATGATTTTACTAAGACAGCTCCAGCCTTTTATACACAAATCTATGCCTATCCACGGGCCTAGTCTAATATCTATCTTGAGGAGTGGTCTTCTTGTGGTTTGGGTTTTTCTAGTGTTCCCATATATTTTGTATGGTGTACCGATAAGGAGGTTTCGGGTATGTGTTAAGCAGTATCTGTGATTAAATCTGTGGTTGGAAATGTTTTTACAGTGAGTACGTAGAAACTATTACTTTGTCCAAGCGAATAGTTTTATCTCAGAATTCTGTTTATTCAGTGAAGTACTGTGGTTAGAAGACATGTTTCTGTTGAATGCCTTAAATATGCATGTCCAATTGTACACACACGAGCATAGAGATATCCCCTGAAAACATATGATAAGAATTGTTTCATTATAGAAATACTAGAATATCAAAAACCACAAAAAAACACTAGAGACTTAACCATGCCTTTGTAATCCCAAAAAATATTATCATTGAAACATTATCCAAAACTTTAACAACATTTCTGAATCGTCTGAATGTTTTCAACTTTTAAGAACTCTCAAATTGAAGTCTGTAGAGTTCGATATTCCTTGACTGTAGACCATCAGATAAATGAGTATAATTATTACCTGACTGTACACATTTTCTGGTAAATAATTTATTAAACCAATTTATCCAGCTGAGGATTTGCTGGGATATCCTTCTATTTGCAAAGGAGCAATCCGGCGGCTTCAGCTATAAATCGATAGTCTTCTGTCAATTAAACCAAATTCATTGCTTTTTGATGCTTTCGTCGGTTCCAGGAACAAGAACAACAACGGCAACAGCTACCACGGGAACCTAATTACATTGAGGGATTTCCTTCGACTTCCAACCCGAAGAATGCTCGCCGCTGACTATACACATTCTTTAAGGAAACCACGTCCTGGAAACATGGCCGAGAATCGAGAACCGAGCTCGAGAACTGAAGAATCGAGAAACTCCAACAAGCCACAACAATGCAAACCGTTTTAATGTGCACAATCATCAAAGTGGGCGTTATTATACCGATGTAAAGGGCAACTCTGCTTGTTGCAGTTGGCGTGGTCAGAGAATGATCGGGAGGGGAGGGGTTTGTGGCACGTTGTGGTTCCACTGAATTCGCAACGTTTGCTTTGTGCCATTTGCAGCTGAGCAGATTCAGCAAATTGTTTCGGTTTCTCATTCATTTGAGCCATTTATATGGTTCTTTCACTTTTTCGAGGCGTGTTCGCAGTCCGGTATTTGAAGTAGTCGTAAAAGATGTGGCCACCCCCAACCGCCCTCCGGTGAGGAAGGAACAAATATGTTTTTCGAGGTTAGCTTGCTTTTAAGCTTAATTAAAAGGCATACAATTAATCTGCTGTTTTAGAGATTCGTAGAGATTAAGAGATTTTTAAGGAAATCGAAGAAAGCCAACGGAGGAGGCTGGCTTCCATTAAAAGTTCAATTACGGGTTTAATGTTTTAAAATTTCTCAAAAACAAAATTTCTCCTAGGAACTTTGATTAAGTTTTATGTATTTAAAGCTATTTTGGTTCATTATGCGAAGGTAATTTATTGAGGTTTGCTGAATGAGGATTGGTTTGTCAGGGAACCTCTTTTTTAAGCAATTTCCTCAAATATCTCGTTTGTAATAGGATTTTTAAACTAAAAACAGTATCAAAAGCAGGTTTAAAGTTATGACAAAGTAGATATACGAATGCATACTCGTATATCCAGCACTATGCATTGTATATATGTACTCAGTAATCTAATTTAGTATATTCGCTACTTATTTTAAGTGCTTTTCACTTTAGTTCCCCTCCTATATTCTGAAAATATCGAAATCACTGTAGAACAGATTCTTGTTACCAGAATCATAGAGGTTCTGCCGATGGTTTATCGACCTCCGATACCGTGGCGTGTCCTGTCCTAAGCAGCCAATATAACAGCTTACAAGTAAATCGACTCACATCGCTCAACAGATGACCGCAAAATTCAATTTAAACCTTCATTTAGTCATTATAAACCCAGTTGAAGAATATTAAAAGCAGGGTGAGAATCAAAGAGGGCCAAAAAGAACAACAGGAAGGGAAGAAAGCAGGGGTGAGGAAAGGAGAGAACAGGGAGGATGTAAACACCAGGCATTAAGGAGAAAAGTTGCTTGTAAAATAATAATACAAAATCACTGGGGTTCAATATGCGGGAGTCTCGTGTTTTCCTTGCTTCCAAATGCTTGCTCCGGTGGCTCTGCTTAGCATGGGTTAGAATGCCTTAAAGTGTCCATTAAAGTATGCTTTAAAAGCAGTGTTTGCTGAGTCCCGATGTATCCAAGGTACATGCTATGCTATGACCCACCCACTTCGGGGCGTGCGGGTTGAAAGACGGTTGGATGTGGATGGCTGACTTTTGTAGCCGCTGTCAAACACAGACATTAATTTTTAGCTTGAATGCAAGTTTAAGTCTCAATAGTTACTTTTTAATAAAATCCACATTAAGAAAAAAGTCTATAAAGAAGTGAGAAAGAAAATTAATTAAAATCATTAGAGATGCGGGGATGAGTAGGATAAAATAATAAAAGAGAGAGAGAGAAGAAAGGATGGGAAAACGACCAGAAGAGTGGCGCTGCTGTCAAAATTTTGACGGCGGATTTTTTAATTTAGTGGAAGTTAAATGAAGATTATGAAACGAGGGTTTATGCTGAAAGTCAATGGATTTAAAGAGGATAAAGGATCTCCTAATTACTCTTCCCATCTCTTTGGCTCTCTCTCAACCAATCGAATTCTGTTAATCGAATTCTCCGGTTGGCAGTTCACAGGGACACATGAAGACGTGTGCTGGACGCAGATGTGTGAAGTGGGTTTCCTGCATCCACAAAAACAAACGAGAGGCAACGGATTGGAAGAGTCCAATACAGGAATCCTCGCTACAAGGTGAGTTTTATGATGAGTTTTATTGTTCGTTTTAAGTTGTACGACAAGGAGAAGGAGAGATTCCAAGGAACTCAGCAGGGAGTTCAAAGGGACAAACGAATGCCCAAGTAAAGAGAGATGATGAGAAGGGGAAAAGAGACGGAGAGGAGGAAAACAATTCGACTGTGAAAATTAACGGAATCCTTTCAAACGGTTCCTTAAACACTGCTCGCCTATTTACACTCTATAAAAATAGATCCCTTTCAGTATGAACCCACCACCCACCCCCTCCCTGTCATCGTCTCTAAGCCTTAAACAAAATCTAAATCTAAAATGCAACCTCACGTGAACTGCAAACCACGAACGATGCGAAGCGTGGACTCGCCGGGAGGCGGTGCAACGTATCAAAGCGAACCGGACCGGAGCCTTCATCATGTTCAAAATTTATTCCTGCTCTGATTTTCGGCGATTGCATGCGCCGCAAATGCAAACAAACGCTTCCGTTGAATGCACGCGAACGCGTTGTTGCGCTGCAGCGACTTCCGCTCACAGCAGCGAAATGAAAGCAGCAAATGAATTGGAAAATCCGACATCAGGCGCGTGCAGGTCATGCCACTTAACCACTTCTCCCTCGCGCCACCCTCAACAGCCCCCTTGCCACGCCTCCGCACTACTACAAAATATTTAACGCTGGTAAACAGTGCATGAGTTGTGTATGTGTATGTGTGTGTGTGTGTGTGTGTGTGTTGCTGCTGGTGACTTCTGGTGCTTCTTCTTGTTATTACGCTTGTTGTTAGTGTTATTGTTGGTTTTATTATTGTTGTTGTTGCTTTTGTTGTTTTTGTTGTTGTTGTTGGTGTTCGTGTTGTTCGTGGTGTTTTCGCTAGTGCACACAGCAAATTCTAAATTTTGCAAACGTTTGCCAAATTTCCACAAAAATTTACGTACGTGCTTTCGATGTAGCGTAGTTGTTGTTGTTGTTTTCAGTGATGGCAGTTGTTGTTAGTATTATTGTTGTTGTTGTTGTTGTTGTTGTTATTGTTGCAGCCACCTCGTGCAACGCAAGCATACAAACATTTGTCCCAATTTGTGGGACAATTTATTGTCGGACGCGACGTGTTTTCACCTCGAACACTCCCTCCCCTCCCCACCCCCCCCCCCCCCCCCCCATTAATGAATTCGTCCTCTTTTTAGAAGTTTTTTGCGGATGCTTTTTGCTAAGCAGCAAATGCAAGTATATATGTATACCATTATGTATGTATTATATAGTACATTGCAACATTATCCACTGTGAGAACAATTTGCGAAATGTTGAAATTTAATGTTTTTTGAGGAGTCTAAATTTAATCGTAACTCGGAAAACGAAGATAACAGAAGCTGAAAAAAAGATGGACATTAAATTGAAAAATGTTCTTATTTTAGAGATAATAATATTCAAATAATGCTATATTTTAAATTATTTTTTAAAATGTTCTTATTGTTATGGAATTTATTATGTAATTAGTACACATTTTTTTCCTGGATATTTTATATGTTTATTTTACGCTTTTTGTTCTTTATTTTTTGATTAATTAATGCAACGGTTTTACATATAAATTAAAGATTTTAAAATCTATCTGCATATAAATTTTACTCTACTAAAATTATGCAACAAGTTTACTCTATTAAAAAAGTCATTAAATTCTCTGGAGTCATTTATATGCAAATCTGAAAATTTGAAGTATATGATGGGTCTACCAGAGAGAGAGACAGCCAGAGAGACATCGCTTCTTTTATAATGTTTTATAAGCTAAGAAGAAGAACACATTCTATACTCAATATCAAAAGAAGATGGAGTTCATTTGAAGACATTGATCGATCTTCCGACAAAGAAACAAAGAAAAAATCCTCGAAATATGAAACAATATCGTTTTAATTGCCAAGAAGTGAATCAACTTAACTTAAATTTGCACTAAGAATGTTCGTCGTCATCTTGAATTTACTATTGTTAATAAATAATTAAGACAAAGTCACCCAGCCGAGTGTCTCCAAAGTCGACCATAACCATTGTGGCAATACTGCAAACCCAAACCCACAAAATTATTGTATGCGACTAACACAAACACGCTCAGCGCGAGAGACAGAGACGGGGACCGAGATGGAGATCATGGAATGCATCTCCGACAACCAGCTAATTTGTTGCCAAGATTCACTGTCTGCACCGCGTCTAACTCGTGGGATGTACCTGAAGTACGTAGTGTCTATCGCACTGACAGATGACTCTCTGTCTCTCTCTCTCCCTCGCATTCGCTTTATATGCCTGTCTCTGTGCCTGTCTGTTTGTCTGTCTGTTTGTCTGTCTGTTTGTCTGTTTGTTTGTTTGTTTGTTTGTTTGTTTAGCTCTCCCGCTGCATGTAAATTTGAGTTGCCTAATTGAACGATCCATCTTTGTAAGCAAATCATGGCGGCAGGCCTCTCCACATCCGCTTCCGCCATATCCTCATCCGCAGCGTCGCATATTTCAATGGATTCCTTGCTGCATCCGCTGATTTGGCGCGAAATCTGGCTGCAACGTTCGAAGCTGCTTCAACATGACGACTCTCTGTCTCTCTCTCTCTTTCTCTCTCTCTCTCTCTGTGTGCGTGTTGGTGCTTGTAAGTGATTGTGTGTGACGTGTGGATTTATGCTTAAATCTATCCCCCTGTGTGTGTGTGTGTGTGTGTGTGTGTCGGTGCATCCAGTCGGTGCTAACAGCATTGCCAACGGTAAACAACATGTTAGCGAAAAGAACGCAAAACTGCGAAATGGCGAATATTTTGCAAATTAGTTGTTGCTTTACTTATTGTTCGAGTGTGCTTCAAAATATTTGCACTTCAATTAATTTTCTAGCGACGGAAGTGCTGCCAACGTTAGCAACAACAGTAGAGACAACAGCAACAACAAGCAGCTGTTATTTGTTGTTGGTTTCAGTTTGAAATACAACAACATATGTACATTAATAATAACAATAACAACAACAAAACACATTTGGTTTTAAATTTTCTTGTCCTTTTTTATGTGGAAGTACAAATAAAAGAACAAAAGTTGAATCAATGAATAATATTGATGATAAAAGACACTTTATGTCAATCAATCAATGAATTTATTTTTGATTCTCCATTGAAATGTTTGTCGATTTGGATTGTAATCACTCATTAGTATTTGTTTTATTTATTTTTCACTTTTATATACAATGAAATTACAGATTAATAGAGTTAATGGAGTGATAATGGTTATTTTGTAACTTTAATTAACTATTTAGTGTTTACGGTCAGTGTTCAGTGTAGCAATAATTACTGCATTATGAATACAATTAATTGTCAAAAATATAGTTTATTTCATTCAGCTAAAAATAGTGAATAAGTTAAGGAACCATATAAATGAATACTGCGTGGTTATCGCTGCTTCTCCTTCAAATTCTAGCTAATACATTCTATCATAACAATGTACATAAATTTCTGACAAACTACTGTCAAATTAATCCATGTATACGTTTACACACAGACACACACGCACATGCATACACACACTTGAATATTTTCATTGCCACTCGAAATGCGACTGAGTGACTGATGATTGACTAACTAATTAAATGACTGAATGACAGACTGACTGACTGACTAACTGACTGACTGACTAACTGACTAACTGACTAACTGACTGACTGACTAACTGACAGACTGACTGACTGACTGACTGACTTCTCCATGTCTACCTTCAGCTTCAGTTTGGCCAACGATGATGAATTTATTTGCTATTTTATGCAAATTGCTTTCGTTGCAGCTGCTGCTGTTGTTCATCTTCATTCTGATGCTACCGCTGTTGTTGTTGTGTTATTATTATTATTTTGTTATTGTTGCTGCTGCTGTCGTTGCCATTATTGTTATCAAGTTTCAAGCGAATACATTAAATTCACTGCGTTTGTGCGTAGTGAAACATGAAATGGATTCACATGCAGATGAAGTGAGCAACTGTGCAGAGCCGCTGAGGGACGCAGTAGAAAAGCAGACATCCACACACTCAAAGGGGGAGGGGGGCACGTGGATGGAGGGAGGGGTGCAGAGAGTTATAGCATAGAATGTATTTGATAATAAAACGACAGAAATAACAAACTTCAAGTACAAATTTAAGACTACAAACGACTGTTTTTAGCTAGGCAACGCTTTGCATTCATTTTTTAAAATGAATCAGTTTTGAATCTTTTCCAAATCAATGTTGAATACTTTTCTATCACTGTTGAATCAATTTAGAATCACTTGCAAAGCAGTTTTTGAATTATTTTCGATTCATTTGTGTATATTTTTTGAATAAGCTTCGAATAAATTACGAATAATTTATGAATAATTTCCGAATCAATTTCGAATAAGCTTCGAAGAATTATGAAGAAGTTTTTGAATTATTTTTGAATCAATTCTAAATCATTTCAGCACATCACAGATCATCACAGCAAAAAAAGAAATTATAAACATAGTAAAAAAATTAAAGCTAGATATTTTTGATGAAGCAATAAAAACTTCGTGGGCGTGTGTGTGTGCGTATGCGTGTGTGTGTGTGTGTGTTTGTTTATGTGTGTCTATTCGAATATTTCACTGCCAATGACAGTCATAAATATTTATGACAAAACTATACACATTTGAATCCGTGGAAAGGATTCAATGAATAAATCATTAACAGCGACAAGATGAGTTAATAATAATAAAAATAATAACACCAACAACAACAACAAATAACAATAGAAGCAGCAACGAGCTTAAATAATGAAGCATCAATCATAAAAGCGATGAAGTTGAAGTAAAGTAATAGAAATAAAAGCAACAAATGCAATTGTAATAAATATATAATAAATTCAACGGATATGATTTCCATGTCTGCTTTTCAAGCGGAAAACGGAAACGGAAGCTGCATCGAAACTGTCGAACTATTTCAAATCGTTTCAAACTCTTAAAATTGTAGAAAAATAGTCGAATGAGTTCAATTTTTGGTTCACGTGTTGTTTTATTATGTTTACAATCAATAATAATGATAATAATAATACTAATAATAATAATTAAATAATAATTTAAAAAATTTATCTATTTTCAGTTTAATTATTAAATGAAGTGTTGAGGCGTTGAAATGAAATTTTCAAAAAAAAGGATGAAGGATCGAGAATGAAGGATGCTGAAATCCAGCGAAATTTCATAGCAAATAACGGTCCAAATTCAACAACTTTTTACCAATAACAATAAAGAAAGCAATAACAACAATATCAGTAACAATAATAATAACAACAAAAATAGTAACAACAACAACAACAACTACAACAACTTAGAAACGTAAAACACCACAAAGCAGAAGAGAAACAAAACCCAAAATAATCTCACAAATGCTAATTGCTGTCAAAAGTAATTCTGTCAGCTACTACAACAATGAAAACAACAACAACAACAACAACAATGGCAACAACAACAACAACAATAGTAAAATCCCAAAACTTGAAGCGAACTTCGCGTAGTTGGAGTTCAAAAAAGATGGCGGCGGTTGTGGTCGCTGTCGTTGTGCGGTCGGATGAAGTTAAATAAGAATAAAAAGCAAAATTCAATTGAAAAAACTTCTAAAAACGACGGCAACACAAATGATGCAAACAAGTGCAGCAACAACAAAATAAGAACAAAAATTATAATAATCAGACACCAGGGAAGGGCGGAGACTATGAAGGGGGAGAAAAACGGTAAGAAGAAGAAGAGTGGGGCGATGAAGCGAGAAGAAAACAGAGAAAACTATGAAGAAGTAGACTAAAAACAAGACCGAGAAGAAAACGAAGACGAAAACTAAGCGAAGTGAGAAAAGGAGAAAGAAGACGAAGAAGACGACAGACTAAGAAGTAGATTAAGAAGTATAAGACTACCAAAAGAAGAAGGACTAGAAGATCAAGAAGAATACTCAAAAGAAGGAGATGATGAAGAGAAGAGAAGGAAGAAGAACCCGAAGAAGAAGGAAGGAAAAATAGATTTCCTAAAAGAAATCGAGTTTCTTAATCGAAAGAGTCACGATTCTCATTCCGCCATTTTTTGCCGTGGGAGAAAAACAAAAGGCACAACAACAACAACAACAACAATTTCAACGATAACAACGAACAACAACGAACAACAAACAAACAATGAGTCCTGAATACGGAGCGTGGCAAAACCAAAACCAAAACCAAATCTTCACTGAGAAGTCGCGCTCTTGCATCATCATCGCCAGTCGAAAGCAGTTCTTTTGTTAAGAGTAAAGCAACAACAGCAACAACAGCAACAACAACAACAACATCAGTTCAGTAGCTACACTCTGCATATCTATGAAATAGTGTTGAATAGTTTTGTGTGTGTCTTATGACAACTTTTGTTGTTGTTGTCTTCATTCAAACTCAACTGAATGAAGCAGTCATCTTTTGTTGACTGCTGCATGCTGTCGATTGTTGTTGTTGTAGTTGGATGAAAGGAACAGAAACAGGATCATGAACAGAAACAAGAATTTATGTATCTCAGGACGCAACACAATAAAAGAAGATTTTCTGTTGTGGATTTTAATTTGAAGCATGCATTTTAATCGACGAAGCTTCCGAGTATGGCTCCGAAATCACGCAAACAAGAAGATCCGGAAACAGGAAATGCACACCATTTGCAATGGGAACTCGAAACAAAGGAGTGGAATTTTTGATTGCAGGTTTGGTCAAATCGAAAGCCCGAACACTCTACAAACATCTGAGTGACTGCGTATATCATTGACACCAAAAAGACGCAAAGCAGAGGGAAGTAAAAGCGAGTGACAGAAAGGAGGAATAGGAGGAAGGAGAGGATAGAGTGGGAGACAAAGATAGGGGAAAGGAGGATTGGTATGGTAAAGTATGGATCTATACAAGTATGTAGAGTGAGGAAGTGGTTACTCAGAGAAGGAAGGGGTGGGAGAAGATAGGGTGAGAGAGCGAAGGAAGAAAGGGAAGATATAAGGAGATAAAATTTACTCGTTGTTCGTCTGAACAAAATTCTTTTAATTCAAACCGTTTTCATAATTATAACAAGTTAAAGAAATAAGAAAGAAACAAACAAACAGAAGTGAAAAATCTGAAGTCAATGGAAGTCTGTTTTATCGACTGTAGGGTACAAGATTGCCACCAACGCCGAAGAAAAGGTTGACAAAAATTGTATCCGCTGCAGGTTGGAGCTATAAAAGCAATACAACAACACAAGAGTCATGTTTGATGTTGCCCTGAGTGTATACATAATATATATGTACATATACTCGTATGGGTGTCTGTGTGTAGGTGTTTGTGTGTGGTTATGCATGCATTTCATGGATAAAACATGCGCAAAATTGCAGTAAATTTGATTTTTATTGCTTGCATCCAAACAGAAAGCACCAACAAAAAACAACTCAGGTACCGGAGTGCGGTTTACTTACCGAAAACGTAAACGGAACGTGAACGTGTTCGATGTTTCGTTTGCTTCTTGTGTTCTTCCGTTTCTTTGCTTTCTTTATGAGGACATGTGTTGGTGTGTCTGTGCCTGTGTCTGTGTCTGTGCCTGTGTCTGTGTCTGTGCCTGTGTCTGTGTCTTTCTGTGATCTCGGCAGGTTTTCCACATCCGCCACAACGTTGTTACGTTGTTCCATTTCGTACTTTGTTACTTTATCATGTGTGGAACGTTTTGTTGTTGCTATTGTTGTTGTTTCTTTTTTTTTTCTTCCAAAATTTGTTGCTTTGTTGTTGGCTGGTGTTCGGATGTGGATCTGGATTTGGATCTGACCGCGAGCGTTGGTGATATTTTTTGGGCGTGTGTTTTCACCCTCGGGACATGGATTTATTTTTCGTTCGCAGGCGGTTTGAACCACGGTCCGTTCTTTCATTCGTGCAGATAAGAGTTCCGCTTCGACCCGCGGCGTCCGCCCACCACCCACCCACCCAACCGGAGCACCCTGACGGAGCCACGACCCCTGACGAAGACGTCATTCAATTTTATTTCCTCGCTTGGTTGTTTTTTAGTTTTCGTTGAGTTGTTGCGGGGGAGGAGGTGGCAGGAGGCAGGAGGAGGGAGGAGGGAGGAGGGAGAGTGTCGTCGGCGCGTGTGTGTGTGTGTGTGTGCCAGAGGGTTGGCTGACAAAAAGAGAAACAGCATAAAAGCCATAAAAATGAACAACAGCAACAATCGAAACAAAAAGTTGCCAAGTTAAATTTGGTCGTTGTTGTTGTTGTTATTATAGCGACAGTTGTTGTTATTGTTGTAGTGGTTGTTATAATGGTTACTGTTGTAGTTGTTGTTCCGGCTCTTTTATATTTTATAGCATTTTACGTGATTTGATTGATGATGACTGATGATGGTTGTGAAATTCAAAGTCGCAATGTTACTTTTACGATGATTCAAGACCAAAATTTAATCTTTTGTATTAACGTTAAAATGTTTTCTCTTGATTAAAATACTTCATTCAAACAGCATTTAAAAATACTTGTGTTTAAAGTATGACTTTAGTTTCTAGTGTTTAATCTCAATCTCTTTTCTTGAAATGAGGATTTAATTCAATATTCTTTCCTGGTTTTTTTTACCTCGTCAAGATTAAAATGTTGTTCACTCTTCTCCTCTCTCTCTCTCTCTCTCTCTCTCCCCCCTCCCTCCTTCCCCCTTCCTCAATAAGCTTCACCTCCATTCACACTTTAGCGAAGGATGTTAAAATAACCCCTTCACAACCCACTCTAACTACCCTCAACTAACCTCTGGCAACCCTTTGATTTTACTCTTTATTTTTCTTCATTTATTTGTGCTTCAATTGTTGTTGTTCTTCTCTTTTATGCTCATTCTTGTAGACCATTTCGCATGCAACAAGACGGCAACAACAACAGCAGCAGCAGCAGAAAAACAGGAGTGATTCTGCTGCAGCTCGATCACGATGGCGATGCGGACGATGCTCCAAACATCGACGTCGGTGTTGATGTGCTGCCACATCGTCGCGTGGCATCAGTTCAACTTCCGGCCGCAGGACGAACGAAACACAAAAAATGGCCGAATTGCGTGAGCAGAGTCGCAGCGAGTCGTTGCGCTGCTTGATTACTGGCATCATTATTTTGCATTATTTACGTTTCTCATTTAATGTGAGCATCAGTGAGCCACACTGAGTAACAACGGGCAACAACGGGCAACACTGAACAGCTGTGCGAACTCCACTCAGTTCCGTTGGGTTCGTTCAAACCTTGCATCAAAGTAATGATGCTATAGTCGACCTTCTCCTCTCTCCTCTTCTGCTTGCCTCGCTGTGTTTCATATTCCGTGCCTCATCAATATTTTGCCGCCTTGTTTTTTACGTGCTTTTTTATGGAGTTGTAAAATGAGCTGATGAATTGCGTTACGTGCGGCGTTTGCGTGGTTTCCACGCAACAGGAAGGAAGGAAGAGACGCATGACGGTGCACAGCAACCACGCTGCGTATCGCAGGTTTGCCTATCGTTAAAATTTATTATCCTTCATCTCTCTTTTCCTCTTCCCCTCTTCGCTCTTCGCCGCACGACCTATTTTTTTCATCTTCTCTAACAAGGCAGCTTCCGTTGTTTATTGTTGTTTTTTTTCTGCTGCTTTTATATCATCTGCAAACAAGGTTTTTAAATTGTTTCTTTATAACAGAGCTTAACAGAGCTCCGTGTTGTTCTCCCAGTTGTTACCTTCATCTTTTTTATTCATCTGAAACCAAGATGGCGTCTTCTTAATGATCTTTGCTCCAGCCACTCAACCTGGCGAATATGTTGCGGTCACGACGACGAACAGACGAGAGCAGAAGCGAAGCAGGATTGCGGACATGTTGCGCTGTTGTCTTTATTGCTTCATTCAAGTGTTAATTTTATAAAGTTGAACTGCAATTGGTTTAAATTGAGATTCAAATGGAAGATGATGGAGCATGTCACCTCTCACGGGTGTTTCTCTTCACTTCCCCTCCCTTCCCTGTATAGAAACTACAATATTTAAGATCTCTTTAACACAAGTATTTCCACAATAATATACACCATTTAAATGAAGTTCGAATTCCCTGTATATACAATATAATCGATGACTAAATGCGGATCTATAATTTGTATCAGGATTATCTTAGCAAAATCCCTTTTTAAATATATTCCGGTAATAGAATTTTGCAGAGAGAAATTTGTTCGTATTTTATTATTGAAAAATAAATACATACATAAAACGCGATATCAATTTGAATGCTTCACAGAGAATTAAGTCGAAAGCAATCACCAACTTTGATGGTCCAATTAAAATTTACCGAATTAATTAAATACATACTGTTTTTTGTTTAATTAAAAATGAAAGGGATGCAAGAGAGAGAAGACAGAAGGAGTAGTTTTTGTAGAGTACTGTCGGAAAACTGTAATAAATCCGATTTTTAATACACACACAGAGCAAGTTTCAACGTACATCAACTAATTCATCCAAAAAATGACGTTGAACGTCACTTATCGCTACAGAACAGAGCGACCAATCAAACACACACACAAATACACACAATACACATGCATATGGAAGTGTATGTTGCGTGTGTGTGTGTGTGTGTGTTTGTGTGGTTGAGAGTATATCTGTATGTAGAACAACCTGCCATAGTTCGCTATGAGAGCAAAATATTTTACCACATGGCAACCATGCTCACTCCGGCCCTGAATGTGTGGCTCTAGCAATAAAGTCATCAACATAATGAATATATTAAATGGTGTCCAGTGTCCAGTGTGAACATAGTCACTGTTACTCTGATGTCTCTGGTCAGCTGATGCTGCAGCAGGAGCAGAAGCTGCCAACCGCTTTGTAATTAAATAAATTAAATCACTGACTGCAGCTGAAGGAGCAGACAGAAGTCCTGTTGATCCTCCACAGAGAATATGTGTAAATTGTTATGCACACCACACACACACACACACACACACACACACACAGACACAGACACAGAGTTATATAACTTGTAGATATTCACAAAAGTTTACAATGAAAATATAATACTAAAATATTTACACACATACTGAAGGAGGGACTGAAAGGAAGGCTAAAAGGAGTCTGAAAAGAAGGCTCTAAGAGAGGATGAAAGGAAGCCAAAAGAGGGGCTGAAGGGAGGCTGAAAGGGAGGACGAAACTACTACATTGTTTTGTTTTGTATTGTAAAGGGCGCCTAAAAGAGGGGCTGAAGACAAAAGGTTGGCTGAAAGAGAAAGAGAGGACGAAAGGGAGGTAAAAAGCGGGCTGAAAGGAAGTCTGAAGGGAAGTCATAAAGTCCTGGCATACAGCTTCGTTTGCATCCTTAAACCACATGAATATACATATTTTATGTACAGATATGCATGTAAAAAGATGTGTTTGTATATAGTGTAGATGCACACGTTGTGTTCACTCAAATTAGATCTTGATTCATTGGATTCGCATACACTTTTCATTGTGTTAAACACCTGTTGGTTGGAGTGTTGTTTGTGTGAGTGGAAGAACGAAACGCTTTGTAACAGGACGAGGTAAAGGATAAGGTTTAAAACCTGATAAATTGCTTCGGAATCGGAGAGAGGAAAACAATCTTAACGAAATCATATTATATTATATACAAGCAAACAAATTGATAAACTAAGTGTGAATTATATGTACGAGTGTTTATAATTAATCTGAAGGAATCTTAATACATCCGAAACGCCGTATATTCAATGGAAGCAACGAATATTTATCGTAATTTTTTCAGTGTTTCACTTCCATCATCTACTAAAGGACTAAAAGGACTGAGCACTAAAATGAGTTCTCTACGCGTCTCGAAAATATGAATAATGCATGGGTATGTATGTACATAGATATACGAGTATATATACATAGAAGAAGTACTTATAGAAAGCTATAGAAATCAGTGTAGAGAAGCAACAAAATTTGAAAAACTTTAACTATTTGAAACTTACTCTTCTGCTTCAATGGTTCCTTAAGTTCCGACGAAGTGAAGAGGTTGCAACCAGGAAAAAACGAACTCTCACCCTGAAAGATGAAAAAGTTAATAAAAAATTTAAATGAAAAAAGATATGAAAGTAAAAGAGAGAGAAGAAAGAAAACTTTAATAAGCTCATCAAAGTTGAGTTGAGTACAAAAGCACGAGCACGCATTTAACTAGGTTAATTCGGGAAGATATTCCTAAAGCGGAAAAAATCACTTAACTAACTTCACTTAATGCAGCGTGTTTCTATTTTCAGAAACAAGAGAGAGAGAGAGAGAGAGAGAGGAAGACAGCGAGAGGGGTAGAGACAGTGCGAAAGAGATAGAGCTCAAGGAGAACTCATTGAAGCAGATGCAAAGTTTTCAGCACTCAGCTGCATTTGCATTAAATTGCCGAAAATGCATTCATTCCATTCAGCGATGAAACCGATGAAACCACAGGGAGGGCACCAGAAAGGGGCCGGATCGCTGAAGTGGGAAATCCTGCCGGAGACGATGAGACTATGGCTTTGCTTGTGGCCGGAACACAATTGAAAATCGAACAAAGCGATGCAATTCGATCATAAAGTGAAACTATTTGCAAATTGATTGTTCTGGATGAATTTATTAGTTTGTTGTTGGGTTTTGTGTATTGTGTTGTTGTTGTTGTTTTTGTAGTTATTGTTCTATTTGCATCTTGTGGTTGGAAAGTTTTGGATAAAGCGGTGTTTTCTTTTTTAATTTACGTTTATCTTGCTTCGACTATAGCAACTATGTTTTGGAACAACTTTAAGCAGCAGGAAAGAGTTTAAACATTCCCTTTCCTTTCGTTCATGTCCTATCTTAGGTAAGGATTTGTATGAATTGATACTCCATAAAAGAGGGAGAAAAAATTACGAAATGAAGCCCCTGCAAAGCTATGAAGCAATTTGAGAGATTGAATGAGTTTTTGAAAGTGGAAGATCGATAATTAAAAAACCCAATAAAGGCTTTTTCCATTCTAAAAAGTCTGCAAAGTGCGGAAGGTCGAATTTTCTAGAGTTATTTTACACAAGGGCATAGAAAAACATTCCAAAATTGTTCATATCCCTAAATGTAAGAGTTCATTGACTTTATCAAGGAAAAATCTTCGTATTTTACAAAAATACGGAAGATTACGGAAACGAACAGACTAAACAGGGTTAATGTACCAAAAACATATCCTTTCACACACACCTCACAAACGTGAGGAACAAAAAAAAAAACAGAGGGGCACAGAAAGAGAGCGAGATATATAAACATTTAGGGATCTCAATAAAACCTATCCATGTACCTTGTTTACACTATTCCGTAAAATTGTTGAACTACTATATACTATAGCACTAGTGATAAATACGCCACGACTTCAATGAAGCACTCAATAAATTATCGGGTTTCTCCTCGAGTTTCTTGACTCTAAAATAAAAGAGTATCTAAAAATAAACTTCAACATCCAGAGATGTTTTACTCTTATTTCCATGCTTCCTCTCTCCGGACATTCAAAGCGAAGAAACAAAGGAAGTAAAGGAAGAGTGTATAATATGAAGCTAAAGAACAACAACAACAACAACGAAATAAAACGCGTGCCAGTATCTATTTTGGGCAGCTCAGACACTGCATTAAAATATTTCCTCGAGTGCTCGATGACGTACCAAGAGATCTAAGAATAGAAAACGGTGTCATCGTCTCACGTCAAACTTCTGGAAATAGAGAAAAAATAGGTGAAAATATATCAGGATAGGATATACAAGCAAAAGTGTAGAAGAGACAGAGAAAGTAAGAGAGGAGGGTGGAAAAGGGGGATCATGAAAGCATGCTTTTAGTTTAGTTGTAGATGGAGCCAGTTTAGTTGCTTGCATCATGAATGTCGGACGTGTGTTCATACAACAATATCCGCCAAGTTATACGAGGTCTGCTTCTGAAACATTCCTTGTTTTTAATTCATTATTATTGAAAGACTCCATTTTTAGTGCTTTACAGAAAACCAGCTTTTGTGCATCTCTCAGCGAAAACGCAAAGGATCCGATTCTGGTGTTAATAACTCTGGCCACAGCGGTGGGATCTTTTTGTATCCTAAGCGGTTTCATACTCCTGTGTATGGTTTCGAAAGCTATCAACGATCAGACATCAGAAGCGATTCTACTTATGGGTCAGTTGGTGTCTTTCTTTGCTGGCTTTTATAGATCCATCAAATATGAAAGATCTTCATCAACTCAGATATCGACTCATTGCTGTTGATATATTTTTAGGTATGGGTTTCTTGGTGTTTTCTGTGGCTTACGGGACGTGGAAGCTAACGAATCGGAATAGAATAAAGCGTGTTCTTGATGCTATAAAAGAAGAATCGGTGTGAAAAAGGAGCTCACGGTAATCGGAAAATCACCAAATTTATTTACTAGGAACTTAATTTATTGCATATAGAATAATGTACTATTTATAATATCAGTTATATGTATATAATATGAGTTGATGGTATGATATGAGAAAATCTATCTCCTAAATAAAGACTGATTTTTAAAACTAAATATTGACGGAATTTCTTAAGACTGAGCAAAGTTACAAGTGACTTTAGGAAGAGGAATGATTTTTAGGTCAGAAATCATTAAGAAACATCAAGATAAGTAAGTGAATATATTTTCACTATCCTCATCGTAGTTCAAACTCCAAATAAATAACGAGTACTTGAATATTTTGGAATAGATTTCTCCCTTAGAGTAAGTTTGAATATTTAAATTCGTCTGATGTACATTTTATATCCTATAAATGTACATACTATATACCCGTATATAGCATGTAATTTAATAAAATCAAATTATTTCAATTTGAGTAACTTTTTAATCTGTAAAAACCATTGATGCAATTTTGTTTGGGAAACAAAAAACGGAAAACCGGTCGATTTTATATATAAAATAAATTTGTGGTCAGATTAATTTTTTCATTTTATGCTCTTGATTTTTTTTTTTTTTGCTCTCCTTTTTCATTAAAACTTTTGCAAATTGATCGACAAATTGCACCTGCATTCAACGTATAAATCTATTGTTGTACTGTCTCGTCCTGCACCGTCCCAACCCACCCCGACTCTGCCCCACGAATCTAATCCCTTGACAACACCGCCGATTAATTCAATTAAACAATCGCAGTTGAACGATTTCAATTATAATCCTCTGTTCGACACTCAGTTCGAGTGGCTTTCAGTGCGGGACATTAGACCCAACAGCCGGCCCCGAAAAGCCCAAAGGACAAAAGGAAGGAGCACAACGGCGACGACAACGATGCCAACGACCATTGAATATATTTGCATCAACTACTTTTCAATGGCTTTCAATTTATCTACTAATTTGCATTTCGCATCCATCAATTTGTTCGGATGGACTTAAACGAGGAATAAAGAGTGTGAGAAGAAGAATTGCGGGAAGAGGGGTATGGCGGGTATGTCTATGGGTAGAAGAGACTGCTTTGAGAGTCGCTTTGGAGTGGTTGATGGGTTGGTTTGATGACGTTCGGTTGTTGTTCGACTTTAAAATAAAAACGGCTTCCCGGCAGCTCAGCTCCATTTGATTGTCCGGTAAATATAATGTTTTGCAGAGGGTCGTCCGTCACTTCACATAAAACGGTAATTAGTATTGATTGAATGGAACAAAAAGGCATCCAATTTAATTTAATTTAATGAGCCAATCGATTCGGTACGTTATTAGGTAATCAGTTTAAGAATTTGTAGAGAATTTTTTAATTATCAGAGCGAAAGAGAAAGAAAAAGAGAGAGAGATGGAGTGGTAAAGAGAAAGGGAGAGGGAGAAACAGATAGAGACCGAGAGACAGCGATAGAGAGAGTAAGGAAAGGAAGAAGCTCTACAATCAAAATCAGGTGGAAGCCAAGCGGTTGCTCTATCCAGTTCCTCCCTCTTGACTCAACCCCTTTCAATAGATTACATGGGTCCAGTCACTCACTTATGAATGATCCATTTATTTTACCCTTTTTTATTGAATTTTTTCATTAACAAGCTTTGCGTCACTCTACAGTAGTTAAGAATTGTTTTCTCTTCGGCTGTTGTTTGTGTTTGTTTCTGTGTCGTCGGAAATGGCAGCTCATCAGAAGTGGGCGTGCCTCAATTTCCGGTAGAAAAGTGTTGCAAACAGGAAACAGTCTCGCCAAGTCCAGTCAACAGCATCGCCATTCACATGAGTCTGTGACGATTTTTCAGTAATATTGCTGCTCTTCATTTCATGCGAGTAAATCATAAATAACAACAACAAAACCTTATTTTGATATGTGTAGATGTGTAGGTGTATGTGTGTGTGTCTGTGTAGGTGGGGGTAATTGAAGAAGCATAGGTTCCTGGAAAAAATAAGATACGGTAGGATAGGAAAGAAATACTACAGCGCAGACCAGAACAGGAAAGGACAGGACAGGACTGGAGATGACTGCAGATGATAGAAGAGGGGGCCGGAGAATACTGAACAAGAGGAGAGGGCAAGAAACGAGAGGGGAGCACAGTACTGCACAGAATACGACGGGAAAGGATAGGAACGGAAAGGAGAGGGTAGCAAAGGACAGCAGAGGAGAGCGCAGGGCAGCAAAGAACAGGAAAGGGCAGGAAAGAACAGGACAGGACAGAAAAGTACTGAATTGAACAGGAGTGAAGAAGAGAGGACAGAATAATATGGAGAAAGGACATTCGCATCCTCCGTCCATCCGTATATTGAAAATGCTAACTTCATTTTTGTTGCGTTCTTTTTACGTATACGAAAAATCTTTCATACGATGCCGCTGACAAGCATTTTATGAAAATCACATCCTCATCACGGAGCAACACCAGAAAATTTCATTTCCTTTTTCCGCTGCTGTATTAAAAAGTTCTGAGTGTCATATTTTCTAGTGTGAATGCAAAAAAATACATCACACAACTAAATTGTAAAGAAAAACATCATCAAAACTGAATACTGAAGAATTTAGACGAATGGACTCCAATGATCCATAAGAATTGAATCAGATGCTAATAATTCAACTCCGATGTTCAAAACTGTACTGTATCAGGACACGTAAAGTTGGATCTACTGTGATTACAAGGACCAGATCTTCTTTTGTATATACAAAGAATGGTTTCAATGCTTCCTTAATCTTCCTTAAGATCTAAATTAAAAAGGAGAAATATTGCTAAAAGCGTCAACTTGGAAAATTTGACAAGTACCAGGTTTTTAATAAAGAATTTAATAGAACTTTAATAGAATTTTTAATGAATTTCAATTTAATTAAAAATTGTGTTGGAATTAGTGATGCGTGAAGAGATAATTTTGAGTAAAAGATATACGAGGGCAGTCCTAGAAGAAAGAAGAGCCCAATTATTGTGCTTCACTGAGAGCGTTCACAATTGATGAGTGTGAAAGGAATATTAATCAACGTAGTTTCTTGAAACTTCATACTTCATCCTTATATTGATGGTACTTTCGACTGTAGTAATTTTTCATTTCACAGAACAACCACCATGCAAGTGCGGACACTTCTCGGACTACCCTCGTACACATATATAGGTTTATCTATATCAACAAGAGTTTATAAGAAGCATGTTTTACACCTTCATACAGATACTCGAGAAGGATACGTAAAAAGGATTTATAATTAAAACACCTGCTAAAGGAAAGGTTAAGAAAACTGGAGCAACTCACAGCACTTTCTTTTAACACTTTTAGTCTTTCCTTATACATGGTTACCGTAGAGTGTGTGTGTGTATGTATTCTCTAAGTGTGTGCATGTGTGTGTCTATCTGTGTAACTCAGAAAGACTCTTTTCATCATGATGACATCGTTTGTTGACGTTGCTCATGAGAACTCAAGGTGACTCGACTGCAAATGATAAACTAAATGAGGGCGATAAGAGTTAATTAAGGGTCCTTTGAAAAGCTTGACGAGGAGGTGGACGAAGGACGGGGACGAAGCTAAATGCAAAGATGCAGAGATGCCAGAAGGATGCAAAGAAAAGTAGATAAGGAAGCAGATGTAAATTATTAAAGTGAGTAAAGTTTTATGTGGATCGTGAGAAATTTCTATGGTAAACAAGTCGAGGAAAAGCAGGCTCATGGATCAGATTGAGAAATGTTCAAACACGAGAGATTGGAGACTCGATAATAGAGATTGAGTAGATGCACTCGGTACTCATGTGTCATGTCTCAAGAAGCATCTATGCCCAGCTTTTATTAAATTTAAAGCGGAACTCATGTGTAATAATATTCTGCTGTGTTTGCTAAACTCATGCTAAATTATAAATATATTAAATGGCAAAACAACAACAATCATCAATAAACCATTAAGCGTATATAGTATATAATGGGCGACCTGATAGTGGAGAGACGAGCGAGGAATTCGGTTTAGTTTAATGATACATCTGCTCGAATTGTTTGTAATTAAAAGTGGGTCCTTCTTTGCACCTCCATTTTGTGGAAATGATGCGAATTAATTAATCGATGTGGTTGTGGTAGGTTGTGCTGCGGTACAGATTTAGCACAAATTTGCGGTTTGGCTTTGTGAACCAATGTGAAAACACCATCATTATCTCTATCACAATGATCGGTGCTGTTTCATTATGAATATAATCACATCATCATTATTTACATTATAGTATTAATCGTCATGGTCATCATCATTATCTTCACCATTAATTGAATCATTATGTGGTAGTCAAAACTGAAAAAATGTAAATTTAATTGCATAGAACAGCAAAAAATATGGTAAAAAAATGGATTACATTCGGAGAGACACAAAAACCATCCCAAAAAATGGCGGGAGGAATCCGGATATTGGAAAAAATATCATAAATAAAAGTTGATTTTCTACGTATTTATAATTTGATTCAAATCATGCTTTATGTAAAATATAGTAATTAAAAAACATGAATTGAATAAATTTTGTAAACGCAAAAGCGAAAAGTTACCAGAATAAATTAAATTTTGTAGAAAAGTGGGCAAATATTATAAAATTACAGAAATCTCTATCATCTTTTAAAACGTTTGGAAAAGTGGGAGATGCGCAGAGGGAGGAGAGGGCGAAAGCGAGTCGCGTCTTTTAAGGTGCTGGCTGTCTCGCTCTAACATCGCAGCTAATTAAGCAATTAAAGTTAATTTGAGGGGGCTTTGAGAGAGACTCAAACCCTCGCTTCCGATTGTTTATATTTTCGATTTATTTATAATTAAAGTTCCACCAGTTCACAAAGATTAATAGAGGGAGAGAGACATAGAAGAGACAGCGAGAAAGAAAGAGAAGAAGAAGTTAGAAAGGGAGACCGGAGGGTGAGAGCAATTTATGAATTTCTCAACATCCATGTGTCAACTCCCTCTGTCTCTCTCCCTCTCTCTCTCTCTTTCCTTCTGTTGTCTACTTGTCTGTCGATTTGTCTATTAGTTGAGCTTTTTCGCTTACAGTTCGTGTATAAACAAACTTCGAAATTAATCACTCAGATGGCCGCCGCCACCACAAATAAAATAAAAAAAATACAGCGAAGCTTTCCACTTGAAATCGTTGATTTCGGAATTGAATCACGTTTTATAGATAAATAAATAATTTGTTTTGCTATTTTTTCTACGAGTTTCTTTTTTATTAACACAGATTTTTTTTGCACTACGCGAGTGTTTTGCTCATTTCAGTCTTAGATTCTTTCATTCCCCTCTCTCTCTCTCTTTGTCTACTTTGTTTGATCATTTATATTGCTTCATTAATTTTTAAATATATAGAATCCAATCCCATTTCTTTCTTCCTATTTCTTATTTTGAAGCTAGCAACTAAAGGTGGCTCTTAAAATCATCTAATAAATATCGTAAATATATATTCATATATGTTAAAAATACGCTTAAATGACCTAAGTAATTTTATTTCGTGTGATGCAAACCGACGCAGAAATTTAAAATGTTGAACGAAAGATTTGTTATTTCATGTCTAGACAGAAACCAATACGAAGTCACTGCTTGTTAGTCCAGATCACAACCACATTGGTTTGAAATTAGAATTGTCAATGTTTGTGAGTCTAACCTAACAAAGCACAGACAAATAATGTACAAGACTAAATTATATTAGAGTGCATTAAAAACTTTATACCGCTATTGAACTATAGCTGGCGCTGATGACATTTTTTATTTTTAAGTTTAAGTTTAAGCGGAAGTTTGGCACCGGAAATGAAAGTTTCGGTTCCGGTTTTCCACTACATTTATTTAGACCATTTTGATTTACCTGCAGATAATATAAACAGCAAGAATTTTCTTTTTTTGTGAGTTTTTATTTCCCTCCGTTCATTTGCGTATTGTTTCTTATTTTGCAATGATTGTGGCTGATTAATAAAAGAAAAATGCAATTAACTGTATTGCATTTAACTATTTTGCCAAAACCGCTTAAAAAACAATTGCAATGATTTTGTGGCTGATTAATAAAAGAAAAAAGCGGAAGAATCGGACAGCGTCAGAATAGTCATTTGTAAATCAGAAAGCGTCATTTCAGAAAATGTGTTGTCTGAATTATACGTGACGCTATCTGATTTACAAGTGTAAAAGGTGTAGTGTCAGAAGCATTATCGGCTTTCTTGAGATTTCTCCTTCTTTATATGTATTTCATTTCGTTTCAGGAGCCATTGTGATTTTCTTTAGTTCCTGCATTTCATGTCGTTGCAACTAGTTCTGAACTAGTCTAAAGACGGTGAGGGAGGCATTTTCTGAAAGTATTTATATTAATCGTTCACATCGATCAGTTTGCTTTTACTTTAAATTTGGCTTCTCGTTATAATAGGCTTGTCAAATTCAAACAATTTCAGACTTCATCGGCTCTAGACTTCATAGATTTAGACAATCATCATCAAAGTGAAAATGTGCTGTTATAGGTCGTGCGATCTGAAGAACATAATCAAAGCTGAGAGCAACGGCTGGCGTGCCGGATTTTATTATCCCGGTGGCGGCTCTTACAAAGGCTGCTGGCTAAACAGCCAGAACCACCGCTACGGCGTTAAGACCAACAAGAAGGGTCTGATTTATGATGGCCAATGGAAGCTCAACCAGCGTCATGGACACGGCACCATGCGGCGTCTGCTGCCCAATGGCACGTCGGAGCGGATTTATATCGGCGAATGGCAGAATGATGTGAAGTGTGGCGAGGGGAAGCAATTCTATCCGGATGGCATCTACCATGGTGGGTGGAAGAACAACAGACGACATGGTTTGGGGACCAAATGGTACAGCGACGGTCGCATATATCTGGGTGAATGGGCGGCTGACGTGTATCACGGGATCGGAGTACTGTTTTATGGTGTGTTTTGTCGATTTCACGAGGTTTCCTCTTATTCTTCATGCGATTTTTCACATCACATCATAGCAAATGGTAACCGTTATGAAGGTCATTTTGCGAGAGGTTTTAAAAACGGCGAGGGCACTTTTTACCACATGCACACTGGACAGATACAGAAAGGGACGTGGGACAATGATATCTGCAAGGATTCACTGATGATTGATGAGTTTCGTAATCAAGCCGACCAACCAACAAAGTATCTTATCCCTCAGGTGAGGGCGAGCACGATTCCTGTAGCATCATCCAGCTTCATTTCTCTCTGATTACTTACAGTGTACCTTGGCAGATCCGGATCGTCTTATACGACATCTCTTCGAAAAGCATCTGCCGAATTCCCAAAGACCAACAAAGTCGTTTAATGTAAGTAAGACATCGGCATGGACTGGTAATGAAGTAGGATTTAAGTTACAATAATAGTGCGTTCATTGCGGTTCCTCTTTTGTAGACGGCTCTTTTCGTATACATTTTTAAGAAGCTTTTGTTTTTATTTCATACAACGTTGGTCAACTTTTCACGTCACTTTTCTTCCATTTCCTCTCCCTCCCCCACTATGAACAGGAATTAACATGTCAACATTTCGTGCGCAAGATGAAACGTTATGCAAAACTTGAGCCTCACGCAATCCTCGATACTAATATATTTCTCGAAGATGTATTTTTCCCGTGTCCTTGCACGAGCCCCGAGCAAGTTCCTTGTCTGAATCGGTTATAAGTACGTCTTGTTAGTATATATTTTAAATTACATTTTGTATTGTTTTGTATTCAATGGAAATTTTCAATATGGTAAAGACAAAAACTTAAGGCAATAAAAATTCACCGTGAAAACTAAACAATATTAAATATTACATAATAAACAATATGAATATTAAATTAATTCATAATTAAAAAATTAATGTATTATTATTACTTTTTTGTACATATTATTACTTTTTAACTTTATATTACAAGTGTTTGGAAGAATTTAAGTGTTTTTCTATTTTGTTATTTCCCCAGGTAACTAATAATGTTTTTATTATTATTATAATATTATTTGTTATTTTTAGGAGCGATTTTGTAAATATCGCATTTAGGAGAAACATTGTGAATTTCTGAAACAATATAACAGTAGACAAAAAATTCAATATTTAATAATTCCAAAACGAACACGTAAAATCTAAGATTTAAGATTTTGTGGACTTTATTATAGTTATTGTGGTTTTTTACAATTATAAGAGGTTTAAATTAAATACTTATTGAAGTTGAGATTGGAAATGAAGTATATATTGTATATTTTTATTTACATACATGTGTATATATTATAAATTTAAAAGAACTTAACTATTGCATTAGATTAAAAAAATAGTTGTACTTAATTGCAACCCGTAAGCAAAACATGCACTCTCATCGAATTTTGGCTTACTAAAAAGTATTAAATTAACAAAAACTATGCCAAAATTATTAAAAAACCCCGATTGGTATTTCAGATAAAATTTAAAAGGAATTTTGATGAATTAAAATTTATATATTTTTCATTACAAAAGTAATATACAATTCCGTCTGCATTTGAATATTGCTTCAATAATTACTATCACATAAGGATTTTATTTTATTATTTGCTTACTTTACAGTCTTAGATTAGATTATAATATTGAATCGAATTTATTGAATTGCTTCAAAAACATTTTCTTTGCTTTGCTGCTCTCACCGTTAAACATTCGCAACGCATCAGACTTGTTTGTGGTCTTTAGTGTTTTTGGCAGATGCAGCTGACGGCCGCTGATGCAGCCACACAAAAGGCACTGAAGACGACGGCGGCAGGGCGACGCAGCACTTTATCACACTTCATAGCAATTAAGACGAATATAAATGAATTTCTACTCCTGTGATTCATTAAATTTATGTCTTTTTTCAGTTGGTATAAAAAGGTATTTCAACTTAACTCTCTAACTAAGTCTACACTACTACAGCACTACAAAACTACATGCACGAGTTGTGTACTACACAATGTCGCCGCTGGCACCGTAATTAAGACCGTTATTTCGATGATGATGATGCTGGTGGTCCATGTGGTCCTGCTCCATTTGCTCCTTGAGGATCTCGAGCTCGCGAATGCCCGACACGGTGACCTCGTACTTGTGCGTCACCAGCGACCGATAGAAGTGAATGGCGAAGGCGAGAAAAATGATGAGCACCGGAATGAGGACGATGCACGCCGACCATGCGGCCGGTTGGCTGAGATCATAGAACTTCACCCAGCACAGGATGGCGATCTCGAGCAGAAAGAGGATGAGGCCCAACAGGGTGGAGAAGGCCCAAGCGGTCTCGATGTACCAATGCAGCCTCTCGTGCGGCGATTCGTGCACCAACGAAATACTGTGCAGATTGCAGACCGTCTCGATGTTGGGCAGGATGCAGGTGCTGATCATGAGCGCCAGCATGTGTACCGCTACGAGGAGGGTGGTGCAAATGGCGAAGGCCACAAGCATACCCGCTGGCACCTTCGTATCGTTGTTCAGCTGAACCTCAACCATGGCGACCTGCAAGAAAATAATCACAGATTCAACGACAGAGATAAGAATGAGTATGATATGTTTACGGGTACTTTAGATATGTGGGCTATTTTTTATTATTATTATAATAAAAAGAAATTATAATCAGATTAAGGATATATTGCATACTTTTAGTAACATGTTTGATCGTAGAGATAATTAGCAGTAGTACTTGAAATTGATAATTATTTCAGTAATAATTTGACAAGAACGCTAAATAAAGGCCGCCTCTGAATTCTCAAATTCATTATTTTTCATCATGTTTGTTGTCATTCGCAAAGAAAGAACCACACCACATCTGTTAGCATTTTTATCGGCGTTTCGGTTTTTATTTTCGTTTTGCTTTTTATTAGAAAAACAGCATAATCAAACTTTCGTAACGTTTTCCTTGTCTTCACGTCTAAGTTATAAATATAAAAATTTGATTTCGGCAAAAAGATTGAAAGGTTCATCAATCTGCTAACCAACCACAAACAATTATACTATTAAAAAAGTAAAGTAAATTAAAGTAAATTTTATTTTATATTCAACTCGTCGAAGAGCTTTTATAAAATTCACGCTTCAGTAAAGTTCAAATATTGTATCCTGCTCACTATTAGCATTACTCATATGTATATATGTATGTATGTATAATACATACAATATATGTACAGTTATATAATTAATAATAAAATATAAAAGAGAAAAAACTCACTGAAAGAATAACTTGGTTATAATAATAATAGTAAAAACGTTAATAAGAATAACAATGATAATAATAAGAATAATACTCATAATAATGTTAATAATAATAATAACAACACCAATAATAACAAGAAGAATAATAATTATAATAATATAATAGTAATGATAATAATGATAATATTGTGGTAGCATATAATAATAATAATAATTGCCTGATTTCTCAAATTCATTTTTTTCTGACTCATCCTCAAGTGATTTTCGAGAGTTTATTATATTCTTCTTCGTTTATTATAATCTGCATCAATAAATATACGAAGAACACTACTAAAGTACCCTTAACTTGAGAATAGATACAGAATATGAAACATGTATGTACTATTATTCAAGACATCAAGAAAAAACACGAAGCATTTAAATATACAATATTTCTTTATTTTATTTGTGCAATATTTCGAAATTGTTTTCTGGTTCTACTGATGATGAATTTCCGTACGAATTCTTACAAGAAATTGTTGTCGGAGCCAAGTAGACAAAGTAGAAGAATAAGAAAGGGAAAGAGGACATCATTCCGTAGACATTATTTTACAATTCAATTTATAAAGCAAAAGTTAATGTCTACATCACATCACTAAATTGCATTTGATTAGTTTTTTAAATTTGCAATAAATCAAGTTATAAACAAGTCTTTTATGAGTCATAGCAAAGGATTTAATTCTTAAATTCATCAAAATTTCTGATGTTTCTGATTTTGATTTATTATAAAAAAAAAGAATTGCTGATTGTTAACACTTACTTTTTTAACCGCGAATCTCAACTCGAATTCTTTATTATAATTATTTTTCTTCTCCAATAGACTTGGATATCAAAAGAAAAAATTAACCAGAAATTCGGCTTGGTCGAAGTTCATATACCCTACACACGTGTTTTTAAAAATTAGGCGTGGTAATGGTCTAACTTTTTTCCTTTTCAATCTCAAATAGCCTATGATGAAAGACAATATTCGTGCCAAGTTTGATGAAGATATCTCTATTCGTTCTCTTGTAATCGTGATTTCCACTGACAGACAGACAGACGGACGGACAGAGCTAAATCGAGTCAGGAGGTGTCGCTGATTAAGAATATATATACTTTTGTATCCCTGCCATGCCTCCTTTAATGCGTTACAAACGGAAGCACAAAGTGAATATAACCTCATCACTTCGTGTGTAGGGTATAAAAACCAAGAGTTTATAAAATCTCTCGTAGAAATAAACCCGAAAAAGAAGATATAAATAAGGGCATCTTTTATATATGCTTATATATATGCTTATAGACCACGCCCCTTCTTAACTGAATACTAAATTAGCTTTTTAAAATGTTCCTGTTTTGGCTGACTATTTGTCATGTTAAACAAAAATAATTGAAAAATTCAACGAATTACTAAAAATTATACTTAATACTGATAATAGACGTACATATGTATATATCTAAGTTATATATTAAGATCTTAATAGGCTATATAATATAAACGTGGGCAGATCACGTCGATGTTTTTCAAGAGTATGACAAATAAAATATAGCATTTTACATTCCGGCATTTATTTTCTACATTTGATTCATTTTTAATGATTTTCAAACGACGATACTCGAATCCAAAGAAAAGTTAATGAATGAAAGTTAAAAGAATTCTAAATTAAATTTGAATTTTAAATTCTCATTCTAATTCTTGATTCTCCAGTCGAAATTCTAACCAAAACACTAATCTGATAAAGTAACTCGTCCTTCGGTCGCAACTTAAAGAGAAATTAATCTTAAAATTCGAACTATTTTCCCTATAATGATAGACAGACAGACATACAGATATAAATACTATATACTGGAAGTATTCTTTTCATTAAATTTTATAAGTATTATGAAATGAACGATAAGATAATGGTTCCCTTTTAATATAAGCATAATCATTTAAGAAGAAGCATTAATGGAATTTCTGTTCATTTTAAATTATTATATTCGATTATAAGTATCGATGTATAATAATAATAATAACCTAAGTTAAAGTAACGAAATAATAACTTGTTCATAAACTCACCATAGCAAATCCTGACAGCAAGGCTGACGTTTTGCTGGACGCCTTCAGTTTGGCGCGACTGAGCTGCAATTTGCGCCACGATAGATAGCTGGGTGAATGAAGGTCCTCGCCGGATTGAGACATGTTGCTGCTGGCGGTGCGTCGTGGCTGAAAACGAGACGGAAAATGCTGCAATGAACGCAACTGGTATGGAGGAGTAGCAGCAGCTGGAGGTTGCGGCGATGACGGTACTGGAGACTGCGGCAAAGTGTAACGCGACACACTCGAATGTCGAAGGAAACGCGCCGACGAACTCGCACTGAAATTCTTTTGTAAGATTGCACCCGGACCAACGCTGTGGCTCGATTGATTGTGAAAGCGCAGCGGACGACACGAATCGCAGAATTTGTAGTCGTGGGGCACACCGTATCCGCCACCAACAATAACGGGCGACAAATGCGACTGCGACGGAGGCGGTGGCGGCGACAAAGACACCGCCGGGGCAGCGAGGGCGACTGGGATCGTTGTGGCGGCTGCAATCGCTGCGGCTGGGCTGATACTGGGTAGAGATCTGGGAGAACGAAACGTTAAGGGCGTCCTCGCATCACTAGTATCGCTCTCAGCGTGAACAGCCGCAGCAGCAGCTGCAGCGTAATGATCCGAAGCGTGTTGGTGACTGAGCAGGAGACTGCTTTTGCTTTGGTTTTGGCGCTCAAATCTTAAACTCGAGTACATGTCGAGTTGACAATGAAAACGATTACAACGACGACGATTTCCCGATGAAAACTCAGAGCTGCATGGGGCTGAGCAAGGGAGAGCGGCGAGATCGATGGTGCGAGTCGGCCGGTCTGCTTATTCAGCGATTACGAGAGCGATAACCGGGTTGCGCGCAGATTTTCCCGTGAATTTGCGATTTGCCGATTTTTTGCGCAGACTTTTCATTCGGCGGTGAGTAAGAAAAGAATAAATAGAAAGAAATTTCACTTCAATGGAAAGTGTGTTTCTAGAGCAAGTTCAGCGAGAACATTTCATGCATTTTAAATTGTATTCTCTTTTTCACATCTTATTTTTTATTAAGCTCTTCAGTGGCGAGGTTGATTGTTCGAAATATTGACTGTTAAAATAAGTTCGTCGTTTTGTCTTTAATTTGCACTTGATTTACATATGATTCGTAATCGTAAATATTTTGTGTGAAAGTGTTTAGTATTTGAAAATATTTGTTTGTTTCACATTTCAGATTCTGAAGTTTATATACAGTTACTTTTCTGTGTCTACTGATGTCTCTACATTTTTATTGAATGGAGTGTTTTTGCATAAAAAAGACAATAAAAAGTCGAAGTATTGATGAAACTAATCTACAGAATTGAAAAAGGAAATCTCAGTGAATACAAATGCAAAACTAATTTTAATATCCATAACATTTTAATATCAATTTTTCTCCATATCATTTTCGTGCATAAGAATTTGGAACTTATTGCAAAATATCGTAATTCTTAAAGTCTGATGAATATAAACATTCAGCAAATGTATATAAACAAGCAGCAAATGTATATAAACATTAGATGTATTACATGTAATTATATAAACATTAGAATATAAGAAATAGTAACAATTTTATGCAGAAATTGTTTCCAAGCCAAAGATGAAAGAATCTTTAATAACTTCAAAGTTTGCTGAAGTATATTAGGAAAATCTAAAGACGATTGATTGTCATGAAGATAAATTTAAGGATTTCTACAGATTTTTAAGTATAAATGTTTATTCTAAAGTATGATCTAAATAATCATAAATCATTTCATTATAAATCATTAAATTTAGAAATAATTAAATAAGGAAATAATGCTTTAAGTGTTGTGAACAATAAGTATTTAGAATTACTCTACAGAAATGCCACTTTTTTGAAGAAAATTTGAAGGAATTTAAAATAAATTTTAAGCTAAGATTACTAGTAATAAAAATGTTTCTAAAGTGCAGTTGAGAACATGAGCATTAAGTAGCTAAGATTTTCACTGCCAAAAGAATACGAAATAAGCAATTAATTTGTATTATTCACATAAATTGATATTGTTTGTTGTTGATTAGCGTGAAGTTGTTCAAATAATAACAAAACACATTTCGACTTTCTTTCGGCTGATGAAAAAAAAAGCAAAATTTAATTTCTCACGATTCGATGTGAAAAAACTGTGAAAAATATAAAAACACCAACAACAAAAAACATACACTTGTGAATAGAAATAATTGATGAGATTTTTTCACCTATTTGCAACACTATTTTCTCTATTTCCAACACTGCATTTTTTTCGTTATTGCTTTACACTATTTTGAGTTTATAATTACAATAATTTTTTGTTTTTGTTATTTTAACTGCAATCGTTTTGCAATTATTTTGCTTTAAATCGTTGTTTTACTTTGTGTCCTTTGTTTAATATGTAATATAAAAGTTATTTAAATATCAAAATTAAAGTTAATTAATTTATTGAGCAAGAAATTTATTTGCTTTGTTATGTTTTTTTTTCATTTTACTTCTCACGCGTCGTCATCTTTGTCGTGAGTGTTGTTGTTGCTGAATAATTTGCGACTTCCTTTTCCGCTTAAAATCTGTTTGTTTTTGTTTTGCTTCTTTTACGTTTGATTTCGCGAATGAAAACTGCAACAGAATTTGAATGAATGAATTCTATTAGAAATGAAAACAGCATTAAATTCGGTCGACAGCGCACTACAGCATCACGTCAACAACTGATCGATGAACGAGCGCCGCGCCGCGCCAACACTTTTTAGCCAGTGCGATGAGCTCAAATAATATTGTAGCAAAAGGCAAAAAAGGAAAGGAAGCCAACCAGAAACAGAGGCAGAATATTTCTACATATGTAAATTCAAATTAACGAATGTTCTATATATCGATCGATCACTTGTCATTCATAATAATTAAATTTGAAGTTGGATCAACAATGGTGAGAACGAAAATCGTACCAGAATACATATTAACATATGAGTATATGTGTATATATCCATTGCAAATAAAGTACAAACGACTACAAGTACGAGGAGTAGTTAATAGTTTTTGTTGTTATTGTTTCTCATCGAAATTTGCTCACTATCGTTGTAAACTGATGATCGACCAACCCAACCGGTCAGCCGACTGATCAATCACTTGACTTTAGATGACACCAGAGCGTACTTGTAGTTGTTAATTGATAGCTTCACCTTTCATTTATTAAGTGCTGTGCTGGGAGTCATTTGGAGCGTTTCTTTTATTGAAAATATTCCAAGAATTCCAGATCTTTAAACTTTGTAGAAAACACTTTTCTATCGTTAAGAGAAAACTTTAAAGGAAACTTCAAAAAATACTAACGAAATACAGCAGTGCCTCGATTATTCGTGTGACTCGATTATAATTATATACAAACAATTATAAATTGTATCATTTTGATTAATTTTTAACAAGGATTTAAACCCATAAACATACATATCCTAACTCTCTTTCATAACATACACTTATTTAAGATAGTAAATTACTCAAAATTTTTCTTGAAACTTGTTACAGTATCGCCAGGAATCGCTTGTGTCCATCTAGCTGTCAAAGATTTAATTCAAGTCTCTTATGTCTTGATTAAAAAAGAAGCACATGCATATACGTGATTTACAGATAACAGAGGGAAATCATGGTTAATAGAGGTATAAAATCAACCACTTAGCATGCCGGTTAACAGATGTACCCGGTTGATGGAGGTCCGGATAATCGAGGTTCACCTGTAATTGGTTGTTGGCATTGAAATTGAGTAGTTCTCACGAAGTAAATTTTAATTGGCCCCCCTTTTTAACCTTTAAATTAATTTTAATTCCCTCTCGCAGTGAATTAATTAAAGAAAGAATTTGTTTTCTATTTTCTTTCAAAACTAATTTATTAATAAAGAATAACAACAGTACATATCGTATATACTTTACACTCTCTGATAATGAAAGATGAGTCTGAAAGACGATCTGAGTTTAGATTCAGTTTAGATAATAGTGTCTACCTTTAGTTTCTAATAGAGAATTAAACTGCGGCAAATATTCAAGTTTTATAAGCTTATAAGTTTATATTATAAGCTCATTTGCTCTTTTTTTTCATTTTTTAACTTCTTCCTTATGTTCAACGTTGTTATCTTCAACGAAAAATTCGTTTATAGTCGCTCTTCCACACAAATCAGTTGGTATACGAATTCGAAGAACTATTAAACAAAAGAAGTCGTTCTTCGTGAGCGTTACCACGTTTTATACTATATAATATATATTGTATATATTTGATATACATATTTACTTGATAACAGCATAGTTTTTAACACAGACACACAAAACTAAAAAAAAAACAACAGAACCGGCAACGAACGAAACTAAATTAAATTATCTTTTCCGCGGTAACAATTATTTGCCGATTATCGTCATTAGCGAATTGTTCAAGGTTCACTGTATGTTTGTATATACTCCTTATACTTGTTATTAAACACGCTATAATCTCCGAATTGTAAGCTTATCGGCGACAGACAACAGTTTGTGAAGCGTCGTTTTCACTAAATTTTGCAAAACAAAGCGAAGTACATTAAATGTATACAATGACTCTTATGATCACAAAATTCTATTCGATCTCATGTCAAATGTACTGATAAAAAGGCGTCGTCGGTCGTTTCTGAGGAGAGGCCACGAGCAATATTTAAGTTTTTCAAATTCAAACAAAAATAAGGTGTTTAAGAGTACGTTCAAGTTCCTGCTTTAAAACTGGTTTTTCTCTTATTATTTGCTCAACACCTCACATTTCAAATTAAAAAAAACATCATTTATAAAAAATAACTAAAACTTAACGAAAAGTTTTAGTAAAACAATAAAAAAGTTACTCCTCAAGTTAAAAAACACACAAGCAGTAAAAAAAGGAACAATGAAAAATTGCAAAAAGAGAGGCTGACGAAGAGAAAGAGAGAGAGCGTGACAGATTCACAACTTATAAGATATTGAAGCTTATTATTTTAGTTTTTTTTAAGGTTCTCAAATATTAAGAGAAAAATAATGTAATGTAAACCGGCCGTATATTTTAGAAACAAATAAAAGCTTTCATCTTTTGCTCTTCAACCTCAAACTTTAAAACGGGATTCAAAGAGAGAGTGAGAGAAACCTCTGAAGAGATCTAAGCTTGTTTTTAAGTATGGGATCTTTTCATTCGTTGCCGGTTTAAAATGCGAAGAATATCGTAAGATTAATAACAAAGCTACTTTAAAAAACTATACAAAACTACAGAGACAAAATAGTCCAATAGACAAATGTAATCCAAGAGATAATATAGAGTACTTTTGATGTGTTTTCATTTAGCTTGATAGCTTTTAATCTCTTGTTTACAATCTCTTCATTAAATTATTAAAAATTTGCGGTTCCCAATGAAACCATATAAAAATGAATCCGTTTTTGCTACAATACAAGTTTTTTACAATCAGTAAAAGTTAATCAGAAATTCTATAGATCAAAACTACGGTTAGAAGAATTATCATATAATCTTGATTGTCGAATCGCAAAAATTACATAGTATTTATACTAGACAAAAATTCCAATACATGTGATTAAATAAATCTTAAAAGTTCTTCTGGATGTTAGAATGAAACTATTTGTTTATAAATTAATTAATTGTATTATTTTGATTATATGTTTATAGAAAATAATTCACATTAATAAAAGCGCAATTAAAATTCATGTCATTAAAATTTCATTATATCACTATTCTCCTTATTAAAGTTAGTATTTCATTTATTATATTAACATGACGTCTAAAATATAATTGAAAACTACAAAACTAATGATGATATTTTTCCAAATAAAAATTGAGTTTTGTCATTCTTTTTAAAGTACAAAAAAAGGTTTCAAAATAATGTTGATAACGTTTGCTTTGCAAGAAGCAAGTCATTCATTTAGTCTCTTGGAATTGCTACAGAAAACATCTGAAAAAGCAAGCCTCTCTCTCTAGCTTTAGACGATATCCGATAGAATAAGTAATTGACGACGAATTAATATATACATGTGTATAAATTCTTCATCCCGTACATTTTGTTATATAAAAAAAAGAAGACATCGATTATAATAATTGAAATGTTTATTTTCTTTTATGAACTATATACGTTTTTCAACAATTGCTACCAATCAATATTTACTGAAAATATTTGAGATACTATGAAAATTCGATTTGAGTTTAGTTTTTAATAATTATTTAGAAAATTAAAGCGCGGCACATTGTTTTTGTCTTCACAAATCACGTACGTTTCGCCAAGAAGAATATCTAATAACTGTAACTAAATTTAATGTAAGAAATCTATTAAATAAATAAAATTAAATTGAAGTTCCAGGATTTCATTCGTTTTAATTAATTGCTCCAGAAATAAAGTAAGTATTGAAATTTATTAAATAACTGAAACCAAATAACGGTAGCTTTGTGAAAAATTAAACGAAAACAATGATTCTTCATAATTCAAAATCCAAGATCAATTGAAAGAATAAAAATAAATTCTATAAATAACCTAAATTAATCGTTATAAATCCTCCACTTAAATCCTAAATTGGAATAGTAATTCCAATGCGAAATACATACAGTATATGTATACGAGTACATAGTCTTAAAAAGAAAAGCAGTAGTTGTTCATATTGCTTTTTAATAACATACGAGTTACAAAACGAAACAGAAAATATTTTCCTATCTTTGGTGGAAACAAACAACGCTTTCAACGTGTTCTTCATTTATTTATTATTTTAGTGCTTACGAAGCACAACTAATCAAAGCGCAAAAAAGCAAACACGGGAGAAAAAGTGTGCCGATCAGATAATTAAATCGGCAACAAATACGAAAACATGTACTTATTAATGACGTAATGTGTAAAAAGTACAAGTCGAGCGGTTACGATTTAAGACCAGCTTTCGAATTTTATTATGAACTGTCCGTGTTTTTACTTCGAGCCGAAAACCGCCTGTCAACCGAAGGCAAAATTGCTCGAAGTACTGAGCACTGTAATAGTATGTCGCTTTAGGATGATGTTTAGCGAAGCAATCAAGACAAGTAAAACCGCGAGTACCGAAATCGTATGCACGCTCCAGCAACCGGAACACCTTGAATATAGCTGATTATGTGAATATAGTCGATTAGAATAAATAATAATAATAATAATAATAACAACTGCTTTTTGCTGCTGCTGCTGATGAGTTAGCGATACCAGAAATACTAAGTTATGTATTACAGAAGCCAACTACGAGTGCAGCAGCAGCAGCAACAGCAGCAGCAACTCGCAGGTATGCGAGGTTCATCACGCATACAAAACATGTGAATTGTTGCTTACCTTTGGATGGGGTGGCGTATATTGGGGCAGAGAGTGTGAAATACTGTGGCGTTGCCAGTTGCTGTTGTTGTTGCTATTGTAATTGTTGTGGTTGTTAATGTGGCCAGACGCCCCAGTGGCAACAGAAGCGGCGGCGGCAGCAGCTGCTGCTACAATAGTCGCCGATATTTGATTTGGTAACGATGTGTGAAGTGGTGATTTGGCAATAGAACCGCCGTTGCCTAAATGCTGATGGTTGACAAAAAAAGAATTGTTGTTGCTCGCGTTACTGCTGCTGCTGTTGTTGTTGTTGTGGTGGTGGAAACTGGCAGCGTTATTGTTAATCTGCTGGCAACTGAGTGCCTTCAATTGTTGTGCACCGAGCGTAGCTCCTAAAGCGGTTTCTAATCCAGTTGTTGTTGTCCAAACAGACATCTTGAGCAAGTGCGCGAGGTTGCTGGTGCAGCACTGTCGGAGCAATGTTGAAGATCCATGTTGTTGTTTTTATTCAATTAATTCCAAGAAGAATGTGAAATAGAGATAAAATGTAACTGATTTAATTGCGGGACAAATTAAAAACAATTGCACAGCGATTTCTTTTTGCGAAAAGCAAGCAGCAAGAAATACAACAAATAAAGAACGACGCGATTGCAACGAGACACAAATAATAAATGAAATGAATTAAAAATCCATATAAATTCGTACACTCCTCGGCTTCGATTCACTCACGTCAACAACCGGTTGAGAAGAATGAATGAAAATAATGACAGCCATCAGCTGATTTTTGTGGTGATAGTGCTGCCATCTACGGGCGTGTTTACAGGCTTCTGAATTGCTCATAGATGGCGCTGAACAGAAACGGATATTCTGGTGTAAATCTAAGGTGATTTCAATTTACTTTATTTGCATATTTTTTACTTTTTCATAATTTAGTCATTTATATTAATAATATTTTTAAATTAATAATAATTATAATAAAAACATGAATAAGACTTTACATTACACTTTTAACGGAAAAAACCAATAAATGGACACAATTGTTTTTTTAAATTCTAAAGTTTAATTTTTCTTGAGACCTAAAGCAATCTAATCTCAGCTATCTATCAACACAAACAGTCTCAAAATATACATAAATAGTTATAAGCTGTTAAAAATAGATTAAATTTGATTTAGTATCGCTTTATTTAAACTTTTCTCTTAATTCTCTCTGATTTCGTCAGCAAGATTTGCAATGAATCTAAGGTTAGGTTTTCGGTTTTAGAATTTTTAGAAAGTGAGTTATTTTTAAAGCTATTTCAGAATCTAGATAACCCCAAAGAGTAAGTATTTCAATAAAATCTCAGTACTTAATTTGTATATGTTTCGCGCTGTTTATTTAAAATTATAAATAGATCGTTCCCTCTGTTCCTCTCTCTTAGTCTATTAACCCACACCGGGCGATGTCCAGAAGACAAAGCTCTCTAACAAAGAATATATTTAATTTTTTCGCGGGTGTTTTCTAAATAAAGGAAATAGAGATAAATAGATACGAGTAAAAGCACTATGCAAAACAGACAAACATACGATACGTTGTCAATGAATGAATGAATTGAGTAAAGATAAAAACAGAGAAAACATTTTGTAATTAAATATTGAAACAGTTGAAAAATACGCTTGAAAAATCACTGAATGATTTCGATTGGTTTTCTATAAACGTATTTACGTCAAATGTTAATGTTTACAACTGATATATTATTTGAAGTTAGAATAAAAAAGTGCTTCTGATGAAAAAGTGGTTTACGAATTCCTGGAGTCAATCAGGCTGTAAACAAAAAGAAAGGGAAAGTGAGAGGGCGGCAGGCAGAGAAAGAGAGAAAAGGGATTTTATTTAAACTAACGCTCCTTAATTTGTTGTATTTAAAGTTCTTGTTATACTCTAAACGCAGTGTGTAGTTTCTTAAGCGTCCTTAAATCCATTAGAATAAAAACCATCTCTAAGATTGGTAGGTCCTTAAAATTAGCACAGATTCTACGCGGTTCCTAATCATCACCATTTTCTAGGCATCTTTAATACACACCGCTTTGAGTAGCCTTGAAATTATAAAAACGTTTATATTAAATGTTAATTGAACTGTTTTTTCGCAACGAGGATTGAATATTAATTAATAAAATTCATTCACAATTATTCATAAGATTTTTTGTTTAATACTTTTGTTTTGATCTTGATTTCACTATCTTCTAATAAATAGTAAACACATTAAATTGGTTTTTCATTATTTGTACAAAGATTGACTTAATTACAGGAAAAACAATAATTTAAAAGTCATTCTTATCAGCTTCTGTTGCGTTTAGTTGAGGTTTATTTGGTGATTCTTAGCAATGTTGAACACACAATCAGATCGAGAAAGAGAAAGACAGGTACACAGAGAGAGAGGGAAAGAATTGAGGAATCATTTTTAAGATTACGTACAAAGTAAATACTAATTGTTTACTTGGTAATGAATAAAATAAAGCCTTCCTGGTGACTATCTAAAATAAGCTAAAAGAACGAGTCACTTTAGCGGGATAATCAAGTTATTAAAAGTCACACAAATATTCGTCAGCGAGTAGAATGTCAAAGTAAGTAGTATGCGATCAATGAAATCTCTAGCATGAGGATCTAAAAGGATTCATCTAAAAGGTAAAGGACCTCTTAAGATCATTGAGACAAATCTAAGAGTCTATAGAGAGTACTTTGTTCCGAAAAATGGTTCAATTATTTGGGGTGTATCTAAAAAAAGAGAGAAACTGAAGTAAAAATATACCAAAGTAAAGGTTAAAGCATTTATTTTAAAATGTGTACTAAAACTAATGTAAATAAATTAAGTAACAATATTTGAGATGTTGGTAGAATTTAAGAATTTCGCTAAAGTATTACAATAAAAATATATTAAGTACAAAAAATTAAGTTAAAACAAAACGTGAATTAAAATTGATCACAAGAAAAGTATTAAAAGTAAAGAGTTTGTATTGATCACAAAGAAAAGGAATTTGTTTTGATTCGAAATTCCAGATACAGCTTCGTAAGATTTCCAAGCAGTGGGAAAGTGCTCTCCTCTCATATTTCCACCCTTGCTTGACACTTTTTAAGCTTTCTTTCTTCCCTTCGTCCTTTACTCAATCCCGCCCATTGATTTCTTTCGTTGATTCACTTCAAAACGTGCCATAATTTTGGCCACGATCGACGACGGTGGTATATCCGGGTTACCCGTCAAGCCGCGGTAACCCAAAACGCTGTGATCGGCCAGATGATTGGCCAACTGAAGGCGCTTCACAAACGCTTCGGTATCGATGCCGCGTACCTGCGACGGCTTCAGGAAACGCTTCGGAATGCGTGAGAGAATGTCGGAACCCACCGGACCGAAACCGAGATTGATCAGTATGGCTTCGGGATCGGGTTTGCGTGATTCCAGGAGGCTGTCCACACTCGAGTACCGACTGGAGTCCGATTGCGACATCGAATTGTCACGTGTCAGATAGGAGGCGAAACGATGACGTCGCTGACTGGCGGGACTTCGCGGATCCATGGTCGAAGTGGAGTCGAAAGAGTCTTCATGCTTGAGGTGTCTTTGCGAGGGCGCGGTGGCGTGGATCAGCATGGAATCGCTTTGTGGCTTGTGGTGGGCGAACTGCTGCTGTTTGTGGTGGGTGTACAGAGTGGTTCGTTCGGATTCGGCGGCGGCGAAGTGAAGTCGCTGGGGTTCAGGTGCATCGTCTTCGAGGTCGGCGTGGTAATCGGTATCGTCGTGGAAACGATCTCGTGGAGAGTTGCTGGTGATGGACGACGTTTGACGGTGGAACTGTTTTTTACGTATGGACGAGTAGCGAGGCACGGTGCTGATGTTGGCGGTGGATGTGGTGGAGGTGGCTTTGATGGTGGCTGATTTCATGTTCAGATTATCTGAACTTCCTTTATATTGAATGTGTTGTTGCTGGAGTTGTTGTTGGAGTTGTTTTTGGCGTAACTTCTGCGATTGCTGTTGATTTAAGGATTTCATGCTGCTGCTGATGACGATGTTTTTGGACAGGATTTCGTCGTCGTTGTTGTTGTTATTAATGTTAGTTTTGCTCTTACTTATCAAGGTCTCAAACTGTGTACAACTTTTAGAGCGCTCCATGTTGTTGTTTTGTGTTATAGAATGTGTATTATATTAAATTAAGTTAAGTGTATTATTATTATAGTACTATTATATATAGCACGTATATATAATAATATAATATAATATATAATATTGATTGTTGTTGTTTTTTATTGTCACAAGATAAGTTTTGCTCCTTAATGAATGATTTCGATTGCTTGAGTGATTGATTGTCGATCCACTGAGTACTCGCTTATGTAAAAGTACACTGGAAAAATTGTCCCAGCGGTTTGTGGTTTGTTCTGCTCTTCAAATTTGTATTTTTATAGGTTTTTACCTCCGAAATACGCGTTAATCTAGCGAATAATGAACAACTTTGCTTCAGTTTTGTATTTCAAATTGAGTTCTTATTTTTAAAGCTTTTATTTTACGTTCAGTATTAAATAACCTGATTTTTAAGTTTTCAGTATGTAAATTTAAGTACTTAAAATCTGTTTGTTCTGTTTGTCTTTTATCGTTGTATTGTTGTTTATCGTGTTTTATTAATCGACACTTGTTTTGTTTTTCATTTGACTTGGTTAATATTTTCTTGTCGTAAGGAAAAAACTGCCCTTTTACAAGCAGTTTTAAACTCTTGTTGTTTTCTTTTTATTATCAATATTTTTCTAACCGCAAGTTAGTATGCGGTTTTATGCAATCACAACAGAGGCTGTCTGTCTTGAGACTGTTTGGATTTCTTAAGTGGACAGCCGTTAATTAGCGGTGCTGAGTTTCTGCTTACTTGTTGATTGTTGTTGACATTTGCTTGGATCGCACTTCCATGTCCATATATTAATACATCTGTTTGTTTGTTAGATTGTAGCTTGTGTCTATTATTTTACAATTAAAATCGTCGCGGAAAATAACAATAATTAAAGCCGCACAAACAGTGGCGAGCTTTGAGCAGAGCTGCAGTGAGAGCAGTTGTAACAGTCGTAGAAGCAGCAGATGCTGATGCCAGAGCAGGGGAAGAGGCTGAGACAGAGAGAGAGAGCAATAGAATCAGTCAACAGATTCAAGTGGAACCAAATAAACAAGTTTTTATTTATTTGTTTTGTTCAATTTTGAAGTAAAGCTTCTTTCGGGATTCTTACTTTCAACACTTGCTTGCTGTTGTTGTGCTGCTCTTTCTTTTTCCGTGCTGATCTTATTTGTCTTGTTGTTGTACTTGCTGTTGCTGTTGCTTTGGCTGTTGTTGTTGTTATGGCTGGCATGTGCCAAGGTTTCGATTGAACTGCTGTGCATTCGTTGTTGTTGTTGGTGGTTGTTTCAATTATTGTTTTCAATTATTGTGAAATACTTTGTTTTCAAGCCTTAATTTAAACTACTCGCACATACAAAATTGTTTGCGATATTTTTTCAAACTATGTACTATATTTGGCTAACTTCTCTTCAGTTGTTGCTGCTGTTGTTTTGTTGTTTTTGTTAACATGTCAAATTTTCCCTTCCAAATTTTGCTTGACATGAATTGTTATTGATTACGTGTTGCTTTTCTTTTTACGATACTTATTATTGGGTTCCTTCTTGCTGTAACTTTCCTTGTCTTGTTTTCTTTTTATTTATTATTTAATTAAATTATTATGTTGAGAAAAAAATTATTATGTTTTCTTTTAGTCGTCGTTTTCGCGAAATTTATACGATTCCATTCGATTGAATATGAATGAATTAAGTTTAACAAGAGTATATTTAATATAACATGCAAAGCTTTCTGGAAAATCTTCCAAAATAATCAAGAAAAACAAAAAGTGTAAAAAATAAACCCGACTCAACGACGTCGAACCGAACCAGTGAATCTTCGGAAACAAACTGAATCCGACTCCAAGCTCACGATGCGCTTTCGAAGCTTCGAATGTTGCGATCGATCTCCGCGTTCCTTCGTTTTCAGCCCGACGTCCGCATTTCTTCGGCTCGTGTTTAAATTTTAAACTTTAAAACTCGAAATAATTGAGCAAAATTCGAGAAATGGCGCTTATAGCAGCTTTCCTCACATTCTTTTTGAGCTTTCAACGAATTGTGAGTTCGATTACTGTTCAAAACTAGTTTAGAGATGAAGAAACAAAGTTCTGTAGAGAAACTGTTGTTGTTTTGTTGCGAGAGAAGAAAGCAAGCTGTAATGAAATCAGTTGACTCCAATGAACACACACACACAAACACACCCCTCATTTTTGTTGTTGTTTCCTGATTTTGGCTGCCCCCATTTTTTACACCCTTTATTATGATTATCTTTTCTTGTCTATATCTTTTTATTGTGAACTGATAAAAACTCGTTTGTTTATTTGCGTATTTCATAAATGTTTGTATTTAACGAGTGATTAGAAGTTCGTTCTGAAATCCAAAACGGTTTATTAAAGGGCTGTTGAAAGGGGTGGAGGGGGGGGAGGGTGAGTTGCGTTGTTGAAATGGGTGTGTAACGTCGGCGACTCTTTGAAGTTCATTTTTCACATTTTCACCCGTTCTTCACACATTCGCCGATAATTAAAATAAATGCTCATGAGAAGCGGCACAAATGATTCAGCTTTTGGTATTATTTTAACTGGGCACCTCACAATCCTTTTTTATGCCAAGCGTGGCGTATTTCAAGACTCTTGACCACTGTAAAAGTTTTCTCATCAATAAAACGCCAAGCATTCGTTTGGAGAAAGTGATTGAGTTCAAAGAGAGGAAAAATCTTTAAAGTTTAATCAACTTCTACCAATAAAAACCAAATAAAACAAGCAAAAACGAAGAACAGCTGTTCAAACGATTAACAGCTGACTTATAAACACAATCAGTAAGAAATCCAAAACATTACAAAGAAATAATAACAAAAAATTAAACAATTAAAACAAAGCAGAAAAAACCCATAAAATGCCAAAAAAATTACTAATTAATTTAAAGCGCAGTTTTTAACCGAATTTGTTAATGTATGGAATCAACACAATTTTTAAAACTTCCATAATTGTTTCGACATTTTGAGTAAATGTTTTTCTTGGCAAAACTTCGATAATCTTCTATTCTTTCAGATGTTCATATTACATTAAATAGAATTCAAAACGAATGCCCTTTTGAGGCAAAAAGGCACTACAAGTGTTACTCAACGAATCGCAATTGTAATTCAAATGGCTGTGGTTCAAATCACGAGTACAGTCACAACGAAAAGTTTGACAAACGAAGGAAAATAGCGTAACTCGTAACTATGCTCGGCTGTGGTTGCAATCGCGAGTACAGTCGAAAGAAAGAGTTTGACAAACGAGTTGAGTCTGTTGCAAATCGTTGTTGCTTACAAAGCGTTGTCCGTCTGTCTGCCTGTCTGTCTGTCTGTCTGCCTGTTTGTCTGTCTGTCTGCACTCGATTATGACCACCTTAAGTCATATTGGCGCCTTGTGTGTCAGCCGTGACAAAGCTTGGCTACGGTTTTGTGATTCCGCTGACGTTTTTTTCAAATTTTTGTTGTTGTTGAGTTGTTCAAGCGTTTTAGTTGTTTACTTCACTTGAGTGTCGCACTTAAATTATTCTGTACTTAAGCCTCAATTAAGCCAGCTCAAAAGTTGAGTTGCTAAATTGTATTCATTGAAAGTACTTTTTCGTTGTGTGTTCGTTGCTTTTTATTTTTTGGTTGCTGAAAGTGTGTTTATTTAAAAAATGCTAACAAATCGATGGAAAGTTTTTCAAAATTTAGCAAAACAAAACAAAGCTTGTTTGTTTATTTTCTTGTTGACAAATACAGAAAATTGTTTGTTTGCGATTTTGAATTGTTTTCGGAATAAATTAAGTAAGAATAAAGATGTATTTAACAAATTAGAGTTGCATACGATTAAATTAATTGCATTGCTGGATACAGTGGATAAATTTGCCAAATAATTTGAGTACAATTTCTAGAGTTAGTGGATTTTTTAATATTTTTATTATTTATTTATATTCTAGTTCATGGAGTTACTTTTTAATTGATTTAAACTGATTGATTGATTTATTTTAAATTTCTATTCTATTATAGATTTTTATACATATGTATGTTTTTATTTCTACTAAATGCTTTATTTTATTTTATGCTTTACTTTATTTCTACTAAATGAAGCTGACTTAAATTGAAATTAAATACAAGAAAAACATATCGTAGGGTGCACTGAATTCATGGTTGCTGAATGTGGTCCAAATATCGTGTTCTGCGATGTGCATTTACTGCAGTTGAAGCTGATCGAAGCTGGCGATGAACACACGAGCACGAACGCGGTTTGAAGCTCTGCTTCTCTGTTTTATGTTGTTGCTTTTTATCATCTTCGTTGCGTTTTCCTACAGTTTGTGTTTATTAATTGGCCCAGCTTTAGTTCATTGTTATCGCAGAACTTCTAACCGATTCATTTAAAACAATACAAAACAATGTGCATATAAAATGTAAATAGTATGTTGCAATGCATGCAACTTATTAACGCTCTCCTCCGGAATACACGAAAATGTACGACACGCTGACGCTGCCGACGCTGCCGCCGACGCAGACAGCGATGCTCGTCGCTTTGCATGACGCACTGCAAGTGTATTTAAATGTTTTTCTTATACGAATTATTTACGCTTAATTATTATGGAATTATTTTTGTTTGAATTTTTCCGTAACTATTTTCTTAATGATTTGCCTTGTAGAAGCAAAGATCAAGAGTTCAAAACCATTCGAAATTCATTTGCTAACCATCGACATGAAATACGATTTTATAGAGTTTTTAGAAAGAAAAACAACGAAAATAATAACAAGTTGTTGTTGTTATTATTAGTTTATTTAATAATAAGTTGTTATTTTATTTAAATTAAATATTTTTATAATATATTATAATATAAAAGTGAAAAATTATCTTTAAGAGGTTAGAAGTTAAAATATTAGTCGCTTTTTCATGGAAATATTTAAAAATTGAGCGAAAAAATAGTATAATGATAACGAGAGTAATAATAATGAGAATAATCCTTATAATTAAATAAATATGTAATTAAAATGTAAATAATGACTTTATTATGTTTTTATTATAGTTTAGAATTTTTTATTACTATACGAAAAAAAAAATGTTTTATTACAAGAGCGATGGAAGGACGGAAGAATGGAAGGAGGGAAGAGAGGGAGAGCAGAAGAGAAGAAAAAATCACGTGTACTGAATACTGTGTTAAATAACGACTTAAAATACGATATAAATGAATAACGTCAACGTTTTTTAGTGTTTTTATACTACATACGATATTCATACGAAGGTTCTTAAGTCAGCTCCATCGTGAGTTAGAAGAAGCAACTTTTTTCTAGCAATGAAACTAATATTTTAATATAATAATTTGTGTATGTATATAGAATGTTGTTATTGTGTTGTCCCAAAGAGTTCACGAGTTAATAATTAACGCTAATTAACGGTAACCTCATAATTAACCTTAAATTATAAACTGTAGAGCAAGAATTTTCCAAAAATATTATATATTAACACGGATTATAGCAGTTGTTATAATAATTATTTAAATTTTGGCTTATTTTCCGATTATTTTCTGTAGTTCGTCCAAATAAGTAAAAATTCGTCCAAAAAAGTCCATGTAAATGAGAGCAAAACAAAAATATTTGAAATCAATGCATAAACATGAGTTTCCACGGCGAAGGACAGGATCAAGAAAAATAACGAGCATAACAATTAAGTTGATAATCGTTTTTGCTATTATTTTGTGTTCGCTGAACTTATATCACGCATTCAGTTTGAATTGATTCATTTTTCCACGCTTTTCCGATGGACAGACATCAGAAAAGCAGCGAGAGAACGAAACTCGGCATCTTGAAAGAGACTAAAAACACTGCTTGAAGTGCGACCGAGGGTTAAATTATTTGTGCACACGAGGATATGTTTGCACTTTATTTGGTGGGAGAGAGAAAGAGAGGGAGAGCGTGCGGAAGATTGACCGTGAATAGAAACCACTGTTAGAGGAAAAGAAACACTATTTTAATGCTTCAAGAATGAACAAAATCTGTTCTCCTTCACAGTCATTGTTCATCGTCGCCACGGATCATTGTGCTGAACGATTAAAAATAAAATCAACGATTAATTAAATAAAAAAAATTACTATTCATGCTTCCATTTTTTCGCAATCGAAACTCTTAACAAAGAAATAAATAATTCATTCGAAACTAATTGAGATAATAAAATATACAGTATATATTGTACACATGTGATATTATATGCATAACTTTATAATAAATACAACAAATAAAAAGGAAAAACAAACGAAGAAACGAGTGCATTGTTGAACATCAAATGAAATCAAATGCCACAAATCGAAATACGATATAAATTATTACAAAATACAGTACAATGGGTATATTATACATTATGGCAGAAACAAAAACTAACGGTAACCGCATATTATAAAACTAACAGAAATGCACTTCACAAGAGTAACAAATCTGACAACAACAACACAAAAGCGCAAACCACAATCGCCATCATCATCATCATCAACAGCAATGATGACGATGATGACGACCGACATCGCCCGATAGTAGTGAATAAAAAAGAAGGGTTGCGTGCTTGCAGTTCAATTAACTACGAAAACAACGAAAATGCATGCAATTTAAGAAAGCATGTCATGCAAACATGTCATTTTATTTGTGGAAAATTCCTACGAAGCGTTTAAAGAGGGAACTAAACAAAACTAGCCGAAGTACCCTACACCCTCAAGCGTCCGGTAGATTCGGGTAAGAGTGGGCGTTTGGGCACGCCTACCAAATCAAATAATTGGTACCCGTACTTGAAGTGAGAGATTCCTATGTTAAGTTATGTAACACAATTATTCCTAAGGTAATAATTCGTTTTTAAGGACTACACTGGGACCTACTGCACAAATGGGCGGATTACGCCCATATTCGGCACATTAACGGTACATTAATGCCACTTTATATCCAGGAATGCAACTTCACTGTGATAACTCAAAAACTGACGCAAACGTGCCATATGTAGTAGGATAAAACAAAAGTAGGCGTGGTGGCAGACCGATTTCCCTTCCAAGGAGCTACGAAGGACTTTCGAACGACGCTGTATGGAAGCTCGGTTCATTCACAAGCCTCAACCAATGCTTTTATTCTATTGCTTGTATTTCGAAGCTGTTTTCAAAAATTAACGGAGAACATTTCGGCCCCAATTTGCATTATCTTTTATGACAGCTAACAAATGGAGGAATTACAATTGGGTTGCCGAAAATGAAACAAAGAAACACAAAATAACTCACTCATTGGTTTCGAAAGCAGAGCCATTGTTCAATGCTAAAATATAAAGCAAAAAGTGAATACAATCGTCTGCGATATTTTCGCACTCTTTTCAAACGTATTCCATTCATGAAGAAACGAAAATATTTCATTTTAGAAGGAAACGACCACTTTTTTTAATAATAATAATGGTAATAATAAAGAACAGCCTTGTGGAGACTTCTTTGAACTCTATGCTCAGTGCGGTGATTCCCCCGCTTGACTGCCACGCCAAGTTTACGTGATGAGCGACTGCTTCTACGTACATGTCGATAATAACGACTACTAACGCCCATAATAATAAACCAAGTAAGTAGGCGACTAAGTAGCGGAAGGTGTAAAAAGTTTTCCTGCAACTTTTCTGGAGGTCGGCAGCTTCACAAAGACATCATTTCCTAAGCTTCCAATAAAAACCTGAGGCTGTGCTCAACATTGTTTGGAGGTCAGAAGGTGATTCGACATTTCTTAATGCTATCAATCAAAATGACATCAACTACGAGCTACTAGCAAAATCGCTGTACGAGCTTCACAAAGGAAAACAGTACTGTTAGTTTAAAGCATCACTTCGTAATCGATAACTTTACTAACACTCGATTTATTCATTAAGTTAAATTATTCATTTGTTTGTTATTCATTTTAGTAAGAAGAACAACGCTTATGAAGTGTGTATTTGAACATTTAAAAGAATGTTTAGATGAAAACAGATTTCAACCGACACTTAAAACAGATAAATAAACAGAATAAAACAGACAAACCATGCATTCATTCGCTTAACAGTTGTTGTGATGGACAAAAAATTAAAAGAAAAGTTTACTTAAGAAAGTCGAGTATTATAAACAATCAGAAGTAGAGTCGGAGGGAGGGAGGGAGGATCAATTCAAAGGTTGAAGCTCCATGAGCCGACGCGAGTAGTTTTGAGTACATTTTCGAATTAATTTTTTGGGATGTACTGAAAGGGGCCACGCCTACTTTCCGTATGAAATCACTGTGCAAAATGTGTGTCTTCTTACGTTTTTTAGCCAAAGCAGTTAAAAGCAATTCAAATTCGAAAGTCACTCACCTGGCAGTTCACGATTCTTGTTAGCTGATGTTCGAGAATTTGTTTCCTTACGTAATACGTAAAAACCAGCGAATATTTTTCACAATTTAATTGATCTCGCAGTTCAGTTGTAATTCAATGGATTTGCACTCCTTCAAAGCTTCAAGATGACACTTCATTCAGTCACTGACTCTCTTTAATTGAGTGCTGCTTCTGCTTCTTCTTACTTGATTTCAATCGCAGTCAAACAAACGTGTCCGAGTGGAAATTCTAGAAAACCACAAAAAAAAAACAAAAACTAGCAATTAATCAATAAATAAATAAATAAGAAACTTAATACAATATTTAAATCAATTCTTTCTATTTACAGTGCACCCACGATACCGTGAACTAATAAAAACTGAGGATGTTTACAGTTACGATGTGGGGACGCTTGATTATTATGGTGTAAACTTCATTAGCTTACCTCAGAGAGACAGCTTTGCAATATAAAAAGCATTCTCATTCATTTAAAAACATACATTTTATTGTAGAAATAATTAAAATCATTAAAAGACTAACATTAATTAGTTTTTCCTCCAGAATTCAAATAAAAGTTCCACCAATTGTGAATTTTGCCACGCCACACTTTTTTGATAAACCCGTAACACGGCAATCTCTTCTTATGTGCTCCTTAAGTGCTCCACAGTGCTGCTTACCTTTTAAAGTTAAAAACTTTGGTTTTCTCACTGACATCATCGTTTTCACATGGAACGGAAGTCAGCCGAAATGAAATAAATACGAATGCGGACGCAGAAATGACAAATATTGACACAGAGGTGGCAAAAATTAACAGATGAAAGTGAAATAGGATAAAATAAACCGGGGACTCCCTGAATTACAGCACAATTTATAAAGATTGAAGGCTGGAAATTTTGTCCACGTCGTGATCTGTTCAACTTTTGGAATGCCCAATGAGAAAAAAGTTGTTCACCTCATTCGATATTCACCTCATTCGATATTCACCTCATTGTATGTTCACCGTTTCGCGAGTCAACTGTACATGGATATAAACAATATTTATATAAGTATTTAATGTGAAATGAGTATTGTACACACATAAGTACTGATGTCTGCATATAAATAAATATAATAATGGCTCTTGTCACGCCCCACAAATCATATTCTGCCAACTGCGACTGCAGCTGCGACTGTGACTAAATCGAAGTCATCGTATTTTCCTTAAGAAATGACGTGTGCTGATGAAAGGTATTAAAAGAGTCAGTCTAACGATCGTTTGTGAGTTTCTGTTTGTAACAACAACAATTAAGGCGAAGTGGGTCTGTTTTACTTTGCGTTGTGTGTATTTTTTACAAATTCCCGAGATGAACTTTTTTCCAGATTAAGTTTCGAAAATACTTGGGGTCAGCAAATAAGAATAACAAAGCAAAGAGCGGAAAAGCGATGTAAGCGGTGTAAATTCCAGGAATGATGTAAAGTTAGATGATTGTTGTTTCAGCGATAAGTTACAATATTTAATGTTACAGTATGTTTATAAATTGAAATTTTTGCTTTATTTATTAACTTTTCACATGTTTTGCATCTTTTTATTTGCTGCTTGCTACTAACAACAAAGCCAGCAATCGCTTCAAGCGTTTGAGAAGCACTGGAATTCGAAGAATTTCGCTTTTAAGATTGTCAATGAAACAACAACAATTCGGCGATTTCAATGTTTATTGTTTTAATGCGGCTGCTCACTCGCATCAAAAGGCTGCAGATGCCGATGATGATCATGAAGAGGAAGATGATGATGACGATGAGAAAAGCAGTTTTCCGTCTACTATAGAATTTTTATAGCCATTTCATTAGCACAGAGAATAAGCAAACAAACGGCTCCCTGCTCTTGACCGAAAAAATAACGACAAACAAGAAGAAGCAGAAGTAGAAAAAAGCAGCCACTTTTTTTTCAGTGACCGCGAAATGGATGACGTGTCGAAATTCTTTCTTTTCCACAAAACGAAGTTCGATGCATTGTTTCTTTCGTCCGATTAAAAATGTCCAAAGTAGATATAATAAAATGTTACAAAAATAGAATTTATAAATATATTCGTATTCTAATTAAAGAACTTCTATTTTAGTAAATATCGAGTAAATAAATAATCGATTAATTTTAGAATTTGCCAAAATTAGGTTAGTAGCAAAAACAAACAAATCGAAAAGTTTATAAATTGAATATTTTATCTACTTTTGCATGCAAATTTAACGAGGCTCTACAAGAGTGCATCAAAGTAAGCATAACCACAAAATAGACAACAAGAACAACAACAACAACAACAGCAACATCAATTTATTAACCACTCTCTGTCTCTGGTTTACTTTCCCTCATTTAAAGTAAAACGATTAAAGTCCGTTGCACTCAATTTTCTGTCTGAACAGAACGCAATTTTGAAGCCTACTTTATTTGGCAGTGTTGCCACCTGCATGGATTGGTGAATAATATTTGTGAAAATCTTTATTGAAAAAATAAATATTTAAGTACAGAAAATGGATTGGAATTGAACAAGAGACAAGAAAGAAAAAACAAACAAAAATTAAAGAAAATAAGCATGAAAAATGATCGAACAAATGCCACGCCTTCTTTTCTATTATTAGTAAATAATAAATTAAGTTTGATTTACAATATATTATATAAACTAATGCTATATGAATTGAATTATTTACTAAATTTACATTTTTATCATTTGAAATGATTACTGTATAATCTATAATACATAGACGAAAAATAGGAGTGGTCCGCCTACTTTTGCATTAAGTGCTTTTATAATTATTCTTTTCTATTGTACAAATGATAACATTCTATTCTATTCTATTCTATTCCTCTTTATTTACTATCGCATTCTTTAAAGTGTTTTCCATAAAATAGCATCCAGTAACTAAAAAAACATCTAAAATCAAGTTTTTCTGTGTTTTTGTCAGCCGAAATGAATTCGAAAGAAGTGCAGAATGTATCGCGTTACAAAAACCATTAAAAATTTGGAATTTGTAAAAAAATTTAGTTAATTAGAACAACTAATAAATTAGCGTGAAGGAGGTAAACGAATCACGAATTATTTGCGGCGAATTATTAAAGCGGGACTTTAAAATGACTGCGCTAATAAATAATTAGCGAAAATCTGTGAAAAGATTTGACAAAAACTGAGAAATACTAAAATAAATACAATAAATAATTCATTAATATACAAATACTAAATATGTTAATATTAATATTACTATTAATATATATAAGAACAATTCTATATTAATAATAAATAAACTACAGTAATAAATAGCAATAAACAACTAATCACTGTTCTAATCTGTTGTCTAAATCACAGAAAACGGTAATCACCAGAAACCGGAAATCACCAGAAACCGGAAATCACTGAAAACAGGAACCCCAGAAACGGATTTTCACCCTGAAATGAACGTAATCAATCATAAATGAAGTATAAAATGAACCCTAACGAAAATCTTGGTTCAAATAAAAATAAAAGTTTAATAAATTCTTCGCATTCATTATCATCATTATAATTATCATCACACATAATGATGTATATCGTTTATCAACAGATATAACGGTACCACTCCAAGACCAGAATAAGTTTCATATAATAACGATTCATTTTGTCGAAGGCAATTCGATTATAAGGACGTTTATCGAAAGTGTTAAAATGAAGTATTTTATTAAAATCAACTGCCAGATTTCTAATTATATCGTATATAATAGACCACACCCATCATTATATTCGTAAATAATTTCATATACACTCGATTTTACATACAATATAAATCCATGGGAAATGAATCTGGGGAAATATCAATTAATTGTTTATTATAGTGTAATATATTATATTATAGCAAACCAAAGTAGTGGATAATATGTTTCACAAAACTTTATAGTGCATTCTCTGCAGTTATTAGTTCATATAACCGAGATCGTGTAACCCAGATAAGAAAGGATTTCTGATGTGAATCATAAAAATTCCATTTTATGGGTTTTCAACACCAACAACATCAAAAAACCAGTTAGAAAAACTACGATATTAAAACTAACTCGGCGTTGCGACACCAACAAAAACAACAACAACAACTACAGGAACCACTACACGAACCACCACAACAACCGAAGCGACTTTCAACCGCACCGCAACTCTTGCGATTGGCGTCGTTTTTATTTTGAGCTGTTTTCAAGCTGGAGACGGAACTCAAACTGCTTTCGAAACTTACGGCAAGGAGTGTTTTAAAAGCGCGTCTTCTTCTATCAGGCGAGCGGCTGACTCGACGACTTCAGCGAACGCGTCACCTTAGATACCAGATATTTTTAGTAATTAATATAGTGTTTTTTTAATATCTTAACGCTTTATCGCGACAGATCTGGGGTAAATATTTTCCAAGCCTCTTTCTTGTGTGCTGTCTGCGTTTCTCTTGGTCTGCTTATCTGTTCTCCAGTGGTGTAAATTATCACTGAAAAAACAATACGAGCACATATGTATGTGTCTGTTTTCTTCAATCACCCGAAAGGTAGACGATATACCACAAAAATACCACAAAGAATCACACAACCGATCCAGCGAACAAGCAAATGAATCAACGAGTCAGCGGCGAGTGAACAACTAGCGAATCAACTAGACGACGATCGAGTGAGCCACCGAATAAACGAACGCCGAATACAGCACAATCTCGATTATGTTGACTGTTGAATATTAAATGTAAGGTTGTAAAATAAATTAAAATAATAAACGGCATATCAAAAATCTAAAGATATACATATGTATATAAAAAGTACGAGTAGCTATGAAAATAGGTTTTAAATAAAAGCAAGGAAAACACATACCTTCCAAACTTATTTGCAGCACCAGCCCCGCCCAGCGACCCGATTGCCCCTCCCACCAAGAATACTGACACAATCGAAGACCATAAAATATCGTTACTCGCCGAACTTAGGTGAACATTATAGCGGTCGATTAAGGTAGCGTTGCACCAACTTTTCACAAGCTATTCGATGGGGAAGAACACAAAAAATTACAATCGTATAATTCTCATAATTTTCCATCAGAGCTTGTATTATTAAGCAGTGCATGCTTACCGTAGCGGGTGAATTAATGACGCCGATACAATAGCCTAAAGGCACCGCTGATCCCACAGTAGACGCATATCCGACGAGTGTGAGTAATTTGCCCCATTTTTGCTGCTTTAATTAGAAATAAATAAGAAAGTAGTAGTAGAATAATAAGTATAAGAAAGTAGCAAGTTTATTATAGAAGTTATACTCTGAAAACCAAATGACCTAAATTACATTTACATCATTTCATTATTATACTATTTCATTATTTTATTTTTTTTTATTAAATTATACTTAAATCGATAAAAGAAAGTACAGCTTATTTAAAAAATAAATAAATGAATAAGAAAAATAATAAATAAAGGAAGTGAAACTAAATAATTCTCCTGAAATTAAGAAACAGTATTAAGCTGTTACGGCTTGTGGCCGGCCACAAATCTGGACAATGCTAATTTTATAACCCTAGTAATGTCCTAACACGAAATTAGGTAAACTATCATACAGATGGCAGCCGCCTTCCTTTAAGTGTTCTGTAAAAACCATAAAGTGTATTTCCCTAAAAAGAAAACTCGTAATCAACAGTAGAAAAAAGGATATACGTATGTATGTATGTATGTATATGCATACATATATATTTATGTACATATTCGTATTTGATAAGAAATCCTATAATTGCATTTACACAGATGCATCCACACATAAGCTACAAAACAGCTGACAAAATTAGGTCAAGTTTATTTATTTTTTAATATGGAACATACAACAACAAAGGAATAAAAACGTTTGTTGATGTTCGCCGAAATTATTGATTCTATAAACAGGAAATATTAAAATAACTATTTAAGAGTGCAGCTTGTTCTCGGCTTCTTCACTCACCTGGTCGACGACCAACCAATTTCTCGATTGCAATGAGGAGTTCTGTTGTGTTCCGTCGTTACTCTTCAATGCATTGGTTTCTACTTTTCTTGCACGTGGATAGAGTTGATTACTTTCACTATTTCCTTGTACGTCCATATTTGTACTATTTATTAAAATCAAGGTGCTTAATTTCTTTACTTTTAGCAAATATTTTGTGATGACCTCCTTTTATTTTACGCACTTTTCTCGCTGTCTAAAAACTAAAAATAATTTCTGTTCTACGTTAAATTTTTTATCGAAAAAAATACTCCGGCTAATCCCCTTCCCATGGTGGGTTTTTTTTTTACTGACAGCTGACGGTTGACTTGAAGTTGTTTTATTTAAAGTTTTATATAAATCAACCCATTACAGTTATTTTGAAGTTAAGTATTATTTAAATATAAATTGACTTTTTTGTATTTGCTTGTCTTTGTTCACAAATAAACTTTAATAATAATTGTTTTATTGACACAGTTTATTTCTAAAACTGAATACATTTATTTCTTAATGAACAAATCTTTCTGAAGCAGAGGACACATTTAATTTTACTGCAGCGGCAACACTGGCAACAAGACTACACTGCATTCATTGCAAAGTAAAAACAATACCAACAACAACCTCGCTTTTCTAGCATAGCTCAAGCTTTTCATCTACTAACACTCTTTCGCTCTCATTTATTTTATTATCGAGCTTCTTTGTTTAGATATGAGACAAGTGAAAGCTTTTGAACGAGAAGATAGCATTTTTGTTGACAGCCGCCAAGGCCCATGCCACACGAAGGATAGCGATTTCGGCTTCACTAAAACTGTGTGGTTATTTGCAAGAATGATAAAGTACCGTTATCTATTTTGGTTGATTTTTTCGTGAAAACTCTGACAAGCTGTCAGAAAGAAGCAAAAGGAAAGAAGTAAAACAATCGCCTAATATTTTACAAATGTTTTCAGTTATTGAATCAGTATAAAAAATCTTGGTTAAGGTCCATTATAGTCGAATTTATTTAGTCTTCAGGCTGCGGTCCAATAGTTGCTAATGATTTGCCTGTACCATTTCATTTGAGCACAGAAAACCCATCAGTAGTTGCGCGATAATAAAAACAAGTATTATTGCATGAAAAAATATGAAAATCCATAAAATTCGAATTTACCGAATCATTGTTTTCCGAATCATAGTGAAAAATCTATCAATAATTTTATTTCGAAAAGGTTTAAGAAAAGTGAAATAATAATATAGTAATAATTTGTTTGTAAAACGGAAAAAAAATTTAAAAAGAAAATAATGGAAATAACATCATAACCTAAAAAAAAAGTGATATATTATCAAGATAAATTAAATTGAAAATTAAAAACATAACGAAAATAATAATATTCTAAATAAAAATCAATTATTAAAAACAAAAAAAGGAAGGAATTGCAATTAGAATAAAGCTTTATGATTTTTCGCTTTCTGACATATTTTTTTCTGCTTTTAAGCTCACCACCGCTTGTGTCTCCAGAGATACCAACTAACAACTAACTAATATTTGTAATGTAATATATATATATATGTATAATAAAGTATTTAATTATATGGGTGCAAACTGTACTGTATTGGTGTCATTGGGCAGGTATTCAAATTACCTATCCCTTGTGTCAACCAATCTTTTATCGAAAACCGTTTCGTTTTCCGAGGAAAATTCAATTTTAGGTTTGGCACGCGTTTCTTTGTTTTTATAATGTTTGATACATTGGTATTTTTTTAGTGTTATTATTGGTTTTCTCCTAAAATATTGCACCGATCAGGATGATATATATATATATATATATATATAATTTCTCAATTTTGCGATAATATATAGGTTAACAATACATATTATTCAGAAAAAAATTATTGAATACAAAAAATTATATAAAAAATCTTAAATTTTATTTTTCTCTAAAAGTAACAGTTACCCCAAAAAATTATATAATATTTTGCATAAATAACAGGTTCGATTCGACGATAATAATAACATACATCTCGTCCAGGTCATTTTTGCCGAAAGTATCGAAGCCTTCTTCGCCGATGTTATGTGCGAGCGCATATACGAGCTAAGATTCATATACCGCATAAAAATAAATCGCACAAAACTAATCGCACAAAAAAAAAATCGTATAAAAAAGGACCCGCACAAAAACAGGTTTTATAGGTGTATAGGTATCTCAATAAGGTTAGGAGAAATAGACGTGAAACTTTCAAATTTCAAGGGGCTGTAACTTAAAAACTATATGAGCTGGAAGAAATTGTTGTTGTTCTTATAATTCTTATGAGAAACAACGTATACATTTTTCCCAAAATTTTTTATAATTATTCACCATTTTATTATTAATTAAATTGAATTAAATATTGTTAGCAGATTGGCATCTCCACCCATTGGCATGTGAACGAATTTTTTCTTAACTTCACCAAACGGGCAACGACAATTCAAAGCGAAATTTCACGTGTGTACATGTTTTTTGATTTTACGATTTTTGAGTGTAGTGGAAGAGTTTCCAGTCTTGTAGCCTTTGCATTGCAGTTCTTTTTCGTCGGTCGGAAGGTGTGGATGTTTTGCTGTCTTGCTTGGTTGGTCGGATGTAAACCCAAAAACAAGACGCTAAATAAAAATAAAATAAAAGAGTGACTTTGCTATAAAATTTAAACAGAAACCCATCGAATTTCTCTGATGGAAAAAGTGATGTCTCGGTTGTGAAGGTGTTGATAAAAAAGAGGGTGGGAAGAGGAGTAAAAAAAATGTTTAAAAAATATTTCTTTTAAAAAGTTAAAACAAATCCTTAAATCGTCTCAATCTAAATTTTAAACTAATATATTTAAATCCTAATTCTAAAAACTAAAGTTCCAAAAAAGAGCATAAAATTCAAAAAAGGAATAAATTCAGAAACGAAATAAACATTTAATTATACGTAAATTTATAATTAAAAATAAAGCTACACAAAAACTAAAAATTCTACAAAACCAAAGAATGTAGAATTAAATAGAAAAGATTATTTCAGCTAAACTAATAAAAATTTAAATTTAACACTTTTTCAAAACTAATTTTTTAAAAAAAACGATTGTCGCTTAAATTTATTTCTTTCACATTTTGTCACTTAAATTTCTTAATTAATTAGTCAATTAAAGAAGCTATGCGCGGTTTTTCTGGTTTTCTTTCTGTGGTGATTTTTTCGCCATCAGAAAAGGAAATCGACATGAATACAAACCACTTTACGCTTAAAACGAACTTGAAAGAGATCGCAATAATTTAAATCTTGGTCAGCAGCGTTGCCATTATAAAATTTAAATACAATTTTTAATCATATCCGTTTTTCTCTCCGTTGTTGTGGCTGTTGCTGCATTTATTATTACTAAAATTATTGTTATTATTGTTTTTACTTGTTGCTGTACTGCATCATTATCACACATCATATAAACTCGATTTTTGCACCGATTCGCTTTTCGCTCAACAGAAAGTGAAGCATAAACCGATGTTGCAGATGTGAAAAATAAATAAAAGCAACAACTACTTCAACAACAAATAAAAAAACAGAAAGAGATGAACAAGAAGAAGAAGAAACATTGCATAACTTGGCATTATATTTATATATTTTTTCATTATGTTTTTTGCATGAAGCCGCTGCACTTTTTATAGTTCCCTCGTCCGTCCTTTCTAACTTCCCACACTCACAATCTCATGAGGAATTGCGGTCCCTCTTCGTCCGTCACTCGTCATTCAACATTTTTACTGCGATTTTTTTATTAAATAATAATAAAACAGTGTTTTATTTGCCGGCAATTTATTGATTTCTTTTAAATTTTTTCTTCCATTTGTTTTTGTGCAATTTTTATACTTTGCTTTAGTTTTGCTTCTCTTTGTGATCGCTGTTTTTTGTTTTTTTTTAATAAGTGTTTATTTTCCTTTGCGATTTCGCTGTGTTCGTCAAGTTCATTGTTGCAATTTTCGTTGTTTTTATTTTTAATTCAACATAAAAGTGTAAAACAAAAATGAATTAGCTTTTAAAAGAGGATTTTTGCAAGATTTTTCTTTAGTGTTTAATTTTATTACCGGAAATTTTTATAGTATTTCTTTATTCGACCGAAAGTATAACCGTTATAATACAACAACAACAATAAAATATTTATTAAAAAAGAAAAAACGGAATCCAAAAACGAATTGCATTGACGTCGCTGTAAGTTTTCATTATTTTTCTTTAATATACAATTTTTATTGATTTTACAAATTTTTCCTTCTTAAACGTTTTTTAGGCAATCTTAAAAACTAATAAAAACCCAATAAATCGAAGTTGATTATTATTTATTCGATTTATAAACTTATAAAGAAAAAACACTTAATTAAATGTTCAAAAAAATCGAAAGAAAAGCGAAATAAATAAAAATTTAAATAATAAATCAAAATTAAGAAAAATAAAGACAAAGAAAATGCAATCAATTTGAAAACCTTTAAATATTTCATATTTAGATTTATGCAAAATAGATAATTTTAATTAAATAATTTTTAGGGAAAATTCCACACAAACACAAATCAAACCGTTATATAAAAGTCACCAAATAAACAAACAAACAAGTTGGTCTACACTCAATTAAATCCGGAATCATATCAAAAACATTATACCCAAAAAAGGCGAAATAAAAACGAAAAACAACAACAATAATTAAATTCCAACGAAAGAATAGAAACGACAAATCAAATAAAATGAAAATAATATAAAATAAAAATATTTATGGTACAAATATGCGAGGGTGATCCTAAAAGTAAAGTCGCATAATTTTTTACAAATAAAAAGAAATGTTTATTCTCAATAACGTTTACATCATTGTAAAGCTAAACATCTACTATGTATTTTTCGACATACTCGCCATTTCTGTTAATGCATTTTTTTAGGAAGGACGAAGAATTTTTTGTAAAGAAGGAAGCGTTCAACCTCAGTAACACAACAGTAAACAGAACAGTGATTCCAACCGCTGCACGAATAGCATCCCAGCGTCCTCAGCGCTTTGGGCGCCTTCTTTTTGGGACTACCCTCGTATTTAGCTTTATTATATGATAAAAATTAACAAAAATAAAAATAAACTGTCAAAAGTTAACAAACCCTACTTAAAAGCATAGAGAAAAATTCAAATTGAGTTCGCTAATCAACTTCAAATCGCTTTCAATCACTTGACATCTGAAATAAATACCTCAACAAAAAACAATGTTTTGAATGATTCAAAACTAATCCATCTACTAGAAACGTCCGTCCAGTTGCTCGTTTGATTGTCCATTCACCTGTCTTTCTCATGCGTTCATCTGCCCTCTCGATTGTCACATTTTCCGTCCGTCTGTTTATCTGTCACACCAAAGCATTTAATTGTCCAAGGCTCTTCTCCTTCTCTTTGTCTCTCTTGTCGTTTAAAAGATTAATGACTTGTCTGCGAATGACACACTTTCAGCACAAAGTATATCAAATATTTAACTGAGCATGACGCAAAAAGGATTGACGAATATAATAAAGAAAAAATCGGTCACCAACATTCAATTTCATAATACAGAAAAGTTTCTTCAGATTTAGGAATCTTTACAAACTGACGATGAATTAAATAAATATTAAGTACATATGTATTTCTTTTTGAGTTTGTCCCATTACCAAAAAACCTACAACAGTTATTGGTAATGTGTTTTGCTTCTTTTATTGACAATTTTTGGGTTTGCCAAATGATAAATTTACGAAATGCTGCTGAATACAGAACGCTGAATACTCAACGCTGAATACTGAATGCTGAACTTTGAATACTAAATGCTAAACATTGAATGCATATGAAACATGAATATGAATGAATGCTGAATGTTAAAAATATGAACTGAACACTGAATACTAAATGCAAAAAAGCTGAACGCTAAAACTCACTCATTATTTGGAAAAAAAAGAAGACTTCAAATTGTCATTTTATTCTCTTTCTTAAGCTTCATTAAACAATAAAATTCATTAAACAATCTGTTGTTTACTCATTGACTCATCATTAAAAAAAATATATTCAAAAAAACAAAACCTAAAACTTGATTCATTTTTTATTGTACATACATATATATTTTTGTATTTTTTCAAGAAAATTTTGTATATTTCTTAAAAACTTATAGCAGTGTAAATTTAATCGCATAACACTGAAATATAAACAAATACTTATATAAAAAACGTGAAAAATACTACGTGATTTGTTAACTATTTTAAGAAACATAACTCAATTGGTTGCCGAAGCTTTGAACATTATTTTGAGGTTTTAAATTCTTGTTTAATGAAATTTGATCTGAAATAACAATCCCAAACGTGATAAGATTTTATAAGCTTCGAAATCTGATCACAGTTACTCGCTGTGAGTTATTCTCAAATTTAGCTTGAGTAAAATAAACTCACGAACTCTTTAAAATTTATGTCTACAGTTTACCAAACTATAATCATTATAAATTCCTACATGAGTGTATGCCTTAATAACTGAACTTGGATGACGACAGAGCTACCAGTTCGAAGCCATGTGATGGGCACAACTCTTCTTTAATGGAGGAAGCGAGGTCTCAGTGCTGTTCAGAAGTGCGACCACAATCAGCACGGGCCCAGTCCATGGGATTCCTCAAATCATGATACTGAAACCGAAGAGGCTCTCTATGGTACATAGACATTACATATGTCGACCTCGTATCCATGGACTAGCCAGAGTTGTAGAGAAGCCATATCTTCATGGAAATAATACATATTTGTGTGAACTCTATGGATTCTATCGATGATCCACGCTGGATTGCTTGAGATACATCTTTTACCTCACGTATGGGAGCCTGAATCTATATCGCACTCCGTAAATCTAAAGCGTCCGATACGTTTGCAGTACCACCGGGATTCTGTTTCTTCGAACATGAGTCCAGAAATCGTGGAGATTTCATGGTCTCAAAATTTACTGGTTCCCAAATGATTCGGATCATCCTTTGATTTGGTTAGGATTTTAAAAGAGTATCCTCGATGATCCATTGATGACGGAATTTTTTGTTAATTACAAAAATGGCTGAATTAAAAAGTGACTAACGACGCCAAAAATAAACAAAGCGTTTAATTAAATAACAATCTAATTTAAAAGCGCTTTTTTGCTGTCATTACAGTACAAGAATATTAATTTTTTAATAAACAAATTATAAGTTAGGAAATCACTTGGCGATGCAGGAAGCGGACGATGAAGAATTTTAACTAAAATGATCGCAAAACAATTACTTAAATCTTTGTGCTTAGAACACCGGAATGGCTGTGGGTGTTGTCAAATGTTTCTATATTCCATATAATGTATATACATACGAATATATAGACATTTTATTGGTTTTTTGCTTGCTTTTAGCTTACATAATAATAAATATTAATAACTTAGAATATTGACGGCGACACTCGGGCGGCCGAAATTAAACCATGTGAAACTTGGTGCTAACGTGTGCCTGGTGAAAAACACTCGTACACATACCGGTTCCACCGCCCTTTCACTTCTTTGAATTCCAAACTAAGAAGTCCAATCATGATGTCTTTCGAAGCGCGGGACGGAGGGACGGTGGCTCAGTGCTTTATAACTGGATCTGAATTCTTGATTTTTGTTTTCTTCGATCCAAAGTAATAATGAAAAATCGGTGGTCTTTTTGAGGTTTGACGTTCAGGTTCGTTAGGCTCGACCGTCGTCGTCTGGCGATTTCTTGGCTTTGAAAAGCAATCGTCTTGAGGGTAACGCGTTGCTCGCTTCAGCTTTGTGCTTTGCTTGGCTTGGCTCTGAGTTTGGAGTCGGTTACGAACTTCGATGGCCCGATGATTAGTCTCAATGGTTATTTGGTTGGGTGGTCACAATAATATTTTGCTTTCAAACTTGTGTTTCTGCTTTATATTTTTGAAGCATATCGATTAGTTGATCAAGAAACCGAAAGAACCGCGTCGTCGCAATCTTCGTAATCATCGAGTTGTACTCTCCATGGAGATCAATCGAACAGACGCTTGTCCAATATGAAGTCTTGTCAGTACTCCACTTTTCAGGGAACCTTCTTCTTCCTAAAAGACGTAACGTTAATGTTTCTACTTCCTCAAAGCCTGATCTATGATCTCACGCCGTGGGCTGGCGACGCAATACTGGTACTGGAGGTTCAATTAATTTACATCTACAGATAATTCAACTGAGTGGATTGAAGAAGCAATAGCCTTTGATTCCGTTTCCATCCTCCATTCCCATTCCCTTTAAAAAGATTGTAGAAACCCAAATGTGTAAAAGCCAACAACACCTAAATCAGAGCTTTCAGAGAAAAAATATCTCAACAATCATTAATAACACCGTATTAACTACTATTAATACTAACTACTTTAGTGGGCGTGGTTCTTCAATTTGAACAAAGCGCTGAATTTATACGAAAACATAATAACGCGTTGCTAATTGATTTAAGCTACGAACATAAAATTTAGCATTTACTCATCATAAGCGCATCATTTACTCAACATAAGCACCAATTAATGGTTGCAGGATGGGCGTGGCCAGTCTACTTTTACATAAACTCCTGGAAGTGTATATCGAATAAATAAAGTGTGAACTACGATGAAACCATTCACTCAGTTTTAACCAATCACGAATTTAGACAACCGATTTTGACGCTGATTTTTCCGGGAAATCTTTTCACACCTGATCTCTGTGATTTGGAATGGCGCCATAATTATGCATGCTCACGTCTTCCTCGTCATCATGCCCAAAGGTAATCATTATCACCCTGTCGACGCTGCTGTCGTTGTGGCCGATGCTGCTTCTGCCACACATTAACAACAGCTCTCTTTACAATAGCAGTAACTATATTTCAGCATCTGTTGTTTCTTTTTTATTTTTACACATTTATTCATTTCCAATACTTAACATACTGAACATGAATAACTTTAAGTTTTCCACAAGTTTTTTTTAATGCTTTGTTTTTTGTATTTTCCCATTTTTAAGTGGCCTCATTTTGGATCAACTTGTTTTTTTAAATTTTTTTTATGACTGCCGCCACGCTTTTCGTTGTTGTGCATAAAAATGTCACTTGACATATGAAGCTGTCAAAAGGCGCATCGAACTGTATTGTTGTTATTGTTGTTGGTTTTGTTATTATTTTTATTGGTCTTGTGTTGTTATTGTTGTTTGTGGTTATTGTTGTCATTATATCTTTCTCTCTCCCCCTGTTTCACTTGCTTTTTGTTGTTGCAGTTAAACTCATGTGCTGATTTTTCCTCCGTTGCATTTTATTTTTGCTGTTGTTTATTTTTGGTTGTTGTTGTTGATTATGCAATCCTGCACCCAAGACGATCGTGGAACTTCAGCTTGACTTTTTGTGTATCGCATAAAACAACAAAAACAAACTATTGCTTCTTTCTTCTTGTGTCATTCTGTGGACAAAGAAATGTGCTTCTCTTTACTGAGTGAAAAAATTCCATGCGACGAGGTTAAAACATTGAACATGATTTATTTTATTTCTTTATATAAAACAAGTAAAGAAAAGAGAAACAAATTCTAAGGTAAGGAAATAAATTGTTTCTTACTTTATTTTTTGCGTTACATTTTATTAAGATTAAAAGAATTAATAATGATCAGGATTTATAAAAAATAGAATCATCTGAAACCCTGGAATGAAAAAAAGGCTTCATCATCTTTCGTTTCTTGTTGTTACTATTATTGTTGTTGTTGTTATTATTTTGGTTGTCTTCTTCAGTGATTTCTTCACTGGTTTTGCGATCTCACGTTTGCCTTGAATTGAATGTCGTCCTTGTTTACTTTTATTATTATTATTATGATTAGTTAAAAGCTTCTATAGGAAAAATGTACTAATAATATAATAAATTGTGTGAATTAAGCTTTGAGTTTAATTTTAAACTGTTGCTAGCTTCTATCTATATATGTACATATATAAAATCCCTGTGTGTGTTAGCAAAATATGTCCGGGACTTTTTTTTGGACTTCCATATCTCTTAGAAACCTGAATTTTTTCACAGATGTTCCTGGGCATCTAATGTTGATGAGAAAAATCAACGCAAATTTCAAAAATCCAAACGTATTTAAATCCAATAATTTAAAAAATTATTAATTTTTCATAAAAGTGTAAAAGTGTAAGTAAGGTTAGAAACTCCAAAAGCCTTCGCAATTTTTTTTACGAAATTAATAAAAAATAATAGCTTCCTGGCGAAGAAAGGCTTATATACTAGTTTATTTATAAAATTTGCCATTTTAATTTATTAAAATCCTTCGTTAATGGAATCAACGGATCATATAATGAAAAATAAACACACATATGTATGTATATTATATTTATATATTGTATTATATATTATATTTGTTTGTATTCTCATTGAAATATCTTTCTTATAATCTGGTCATTTTAGCAACAACTTATCCAATTATTTATGTACTAATATTAATATTTTTTTTAATTTTAAAACTACTGCTTCATTTGTCTTAAATTATGCGATGCTGTTATAATTAATGAATAATCAGGGAAAATTATCTATGATGAGAAGCTTTTCTGAAATGCTTTGATACATTTCACAATCCTTACTTTAAATCATCTCAAATCATTGACAAAATCATTTCCAGTTTCTATTAATCACTTCTAAATTACGTTAAACCGTTTCAATCATTTGCAATGACTTAAATCAATATTTAAGACAAGCATAAGTTAAATAAAAAAATATATTAAACGAACCACTTCAATAAATCAAAAACGCTGAAAGTTAATCAAAAAAAAAAGCAAAAAGTATCGGAAGCACAAAATTTCATTGAAGCAAATTTTAAGCACGAAGAACAGCGAAAAATTAACCAAAATAAACACAAACAATATTTCAAAAATACCCCAAAAAAAAAACAACTGCTAATCAAAGCAAATTAAAATATTCCCTAATTTTTGACAACTTTTTTTGTATTTTTTCTGATGTCAAACATGACTTGAATCACGTCAAAAAGACGACATTTTTAAAAAGCAATATTAATTAATTTTTTTATTATTAAATGTATTTTTTCATTATTCAAATTTTTTATAATTCCATTTTTTGTTTAGCCTGTTTGTTTGTGCTTAAAGTTTGCTTAACCTTTTTATGGTTAACCTTTTCTGGACAAATCGAATGCCAAATTTGAGGCGCTCGCTGCATGAATGAATGAATAAAAAGAAGAAGAAGAAGAAGAGAAGATAATTAAATAATCGTGCTTTGTTTTTGTAACTAAACAATGCTTTAAAACGTAGAGCTTTGAACGTATTTGCATGAGATGTTAAAAAGAGACCCTGAAAAGGTCTTTATTTGGGTTGATTTCTTTTGGCTACCGGTTTTTTTCCATGTTTTTAGACGTCTTCGGTTTTCCTACGATTTTCCTATTTTTCCAAATTTTTTCATATCTTATAAAATATTTCCTCATTCTTGTTTAATTTTTTGGTCTTTTTCCTTGACTTTGCTTAAATACTTCACTGAACCGACTCCTGGTTACTTAATTTACCGGTTTTTGTCCACAGAATCCAAGCTCTTCTTAAGGAAACTTTTCAAACCGATAAAAATAGAGTTTCATTTGAAGTTTGTGTTCCTATTTATAAAAATTGTATATGATTACAACAAAATTATTATTTCAACTAAATTATAATTATGTTGGCTAAATTCCTAAATTATTTATAATCAATCAATAACAAGATGCAAACGTTTTTATGTACTATAGAATTTCTATATTTAAATTTTTAATTTTCTATATTTTATAAAATCTATTAAATCTATTATTATTCAATTTATTTAAATATTAGCTACGTTAACAAATAAAATACACAATAAAAAACGGTCTTTTATAAATTATTCCTTTATTAATCATTGGCTAATTTGAATTTGAACATCTTTATTATTATTATTGTTATTTATTACTATTTTTATTTCAATTTAATATTATTTATACATTATATACAATATATTAACATTAAAACCTTATTAACAGTTTCACTTTTAAAGTTTTTCATTTCTTTTATTTTCAAATTGAATTTAATTTGCTTTTTTTAGAGTTCAACTTTAGAAACATTCCTTAAAAGGCAGCTAAATTAATATTCTAGAAAGAAACTTTTATTTTTTATTAAAGCTGAATACAAATTTATTTAATTTATTCATCATTTAGTAATAAAAAACTCAAATGGTTAATTTTTTGTTTTGTTTTGTTTAATTTTTTCTTTAAATTGTTTTTCTTAATGAATCTGATATTTAAACATAAAAGAATTGTTCAGTTAAAATTGTATCCAATTACTATTTTTATAACACAATCTTCAATAGTTTTACATATATTATATCAAAGAGCTTCGATTATATTCAAGACAGTTCTAAAAATGTTCTCAATTTTTTTTCTGAATAAAAAAGAAATTCCTAATGAACATGATTATTAATACATTTAAATAAATTTTGGACTTAATTAAGTTAATAATGAGAATTATTTATTGGCTTAGATTTGTTTTTTACCGTTGATTTTTACGTATTAATTATTTATATTATTATACCTTACACCCGAAGATTAAAGTTACTTCTTTCGACTGTCTTCCTGACTGCTTGTCCTTCCCCTCCTGTCTGCCCTGCCATATTTTCAAGCAATTGTCTCTGCCGCGAAGCGAACCATCCAAACATCAACAAAACCCGATCCTGCGTCGAAATTATTTTCATCTTCAGAGATCGATTCTTTGCCTGTGCAGCCTTTTTTCATCACCGAAGCCGAAGCCGAAGTTTTCTCATCTTCTGCGATCGCTATTCGTCAACAAACGCAGTTTTTTCAACATGAGGGATCGAAATATTTGAAGATACGAATTTTTTTCATCCCAAGTGATAGTTTTCTTGGAAGATCGAAATTATTTTGAACGTGATTGAACTAAGATGAAACAAGATATTTATCAATGAGGATGGAAATATTGTTATCTTCGTTGAGGGATATAAATTGAGCTAAATAAAAAAGAAACCTATTCCGATACTCATTTAAAATATTCGGAGAGAGAGTACATAAGGACTTTTTTTTGGATTCCGATTCCGATCCTTTTTAATCGCCGCTAAATTTTCCTAGGAGGTAGTTTAGCATTTAGTTTGGGTGAATGAAAGTCCTGTTTCTATTTCATTATAAGACAGGTTATGCCCAAAAACTGAAGGAACTTCTTTTAAGACCATGTAGGAGAGCCACGTTAGTTATGAACACGAAATACATGTACAAATCATGGTAAGCTACGAGGACTAACTTTAGTGTCTGTATACTTATTATCAAAAGTGTGCATCTTGCCGAGAGTGGGCGTAATCCTCCCACTTTTATAGCTTATATGTTAGATTCGTTGTGACGATGAGCTAAGCAGACGAATTTAATGTATTTGCATCTTATATAAATACTATACATTCATTCAAAGATGGGTGTGGTCCGCCCACTTTGCTATGCTATTCTATTGGGATTATATTCATAATGTAAAAATGACTTTTATATCTAATATCATTAAACTATTTTAGGGAAAGCAATAAAAATGCCACAAATATTCGTCGTCGTTTATAATACATATAATAAGTTTTTCTAACTCTCTTAGCAGCACTTCGATTATAATGTTGGCTAAAGGCGTCTGCATTGTTGTTGTTGTAGTTATCAGTTGCTTTTGTGGTCACGTGGTAAATCTTGAAAATAACGTTTGCGAAGTACAAGGTTTTTCATTATAATTTGGAATAATTTAGAGGTTGTTTCTTCTTTTTTCTTTTCATGGCAACAAAACAACAACGTTTCTCTGAGTTCAATTAATGACGATTACGTTTTTAGAAAATATTCTTAATTCTAATGATTTTGTTTATTAGTTTTTAGTCTTCATCTTGCAGGTGAATAAATAAGCGAATTATTTCAGCGATCTAGCGACAATAGATATCAACTTTAATTAGTATTATAATTTAAATTGAGCTTAAATTTAAATAGAAATTAAATTCAAATATAAAAGACTTAATTACTCAAGTTTAGTAACCTTCTATTCAAAAACAAAAACAAATGAAAACAATAACACGCTGTACGCTCTCAGCTCAGAAGTTTGCCATTTAAAGCCGTCTAAATATTTGCAAGAGTTCGCAGGAGATCGCCAGAGATCATCGTGCATTTAAGACGATCGTCACGCTATAGCAACATCTTTAAAAACGCTGGTGAACTTTAAATACTACTGCTTTGTTTATACTTTCATTGTTCTTTGATCTCCAGTTGATTGTTCGCAAGAAAACACTGAAAGCAATAACTTTTTTATTTGCTATTTTCGTCTATTAAAACAACGTTGAGAAACAGTTTTAAATGTTGATATATCGCTCATTGATTATGACTGCCTGAAGTCTTTGTTGGTATTTAATGTGAAACCTTAAAAAAGTTTCAGTGATTTCGTGAGTGAATGATTTGTTGAATTGTTGAATGAACTCAAAACTGATTCAGTGGAAATTTAAAGACGGTGAGAGATGACAGAGTCAAATCAATTCAAATGGTTAAGGATCATCAAAGGAAGTGTCTTTGCCTTTTTTCATTTGTAAAAATAGGACACGAAAAGAAAGGAAAATCCAACTAATAATAATTTATAGTATGTTATGTATATTAGTATATATGAGAGTAAATTATTCATTTTTATTTGCAATTAATACCAAAAATGAGTGCTCTACGCTTCGCAAACATTTCGACGAAAGACTTAAGAGACAAACCTGCTCAATACAGGTGGTCGTCGTCGCTGTTGCAGCGCAGCAGGCGCAGAAATGCTGCGGTTGCTCCTGCGATGAATGCTGAAGGTTCAGCGTTGCAACAGCAGAGATGGCGGGTTTCAGACTTTGTTGTGTGTGCGATTGCGTGCACAACAACACCAACAACAACAACACATGCTCACAAAACAGTGACGAGTGCAAAGACGGTAACAACAACAGCAATAATTACGTTATTTATTGGTTTTAACGGATTTTTAAAGCATGTTTAACATGACGAAATGCAAAAACAATAGCAAACAATAATAACTCAGTTAAAATAACACAAAAACCAACGAGCAAACAATAAATAAGACAAACAAAACCAAAATACAACAACATTTCTGTATGATTTTTTGTCACCCAGCACTAATTTTCTTTTCTTATGTAACACCAAAAAGTTTAAGCAAATACAATATATTGTACATATGTATGTTTCGCTGGAGTGATATATTCACCAATTGTGAAAGAGAAGAAAGATAAAACATAAACTTTTACAACTTTGTGAAAGATAAAAAATAAGCATACAACTTTGTGTTTTTTTCTATTAAATGTTACTAAACTCCAATACTTAAACGAAGAACAATGGCAGCATTTGAAGTACTTGATGACCCTGTAACTGAACAACCCATGTCGTCTTTGAGTAAATAACATGAGCCTATTATAGGTAAATGATATTAAAGCCTCCAAAACCTCGTTAAAGCCTTCATTGAAGACAAGGACCACTTTTGAACATTTTAAACCCTCTCTTGTAGGATTTGAATAATGAATGCAGGCTTCAAAAATATCCTGAAACATTTTCAAAGCCCTCTGTTACCATAATGCAGATAATTCTGACTTCTGCTTTTAGCAACTTTGTTAAAACAATACTGAAGCATGCTGAAGCCAGCTATTTTTTTAGTGCTTTAAGCGTAATTAAGCTGGGGTTTACTGTACTTTGTCTGATGAGGGTTTTCCCAGGTCGTTCATGTTGTTGTTGCTGCGTTGCTCTTTTATGGTTGAAAAACTGCTTCCTCATTTTTCGCCGCTAATTTTATTGGTTGTCGGTAAGTTAAAAGAACAACTTTTGTAGTTTTGACTTTTTTTATCATTTTATTTGCGTTTCTTCGGTAGTTTTTTCTGGTGACATCTTCTACTGTTTCAGGTTCTGTTTTCTTGACCAACTTTTTTCAAGTCTTCGCGAAATCTAATCAAGTATTCGAATGTGTTACTTTTTCTTTGTAAAACTTTGAGTTTAAACTTTATTTTGTTTTTTTAGGGATGGTTTCATTGTATTTTTATGTTCCCTCCTTTTTTGCAAAGCTAATTTTTTAAATCTATTTTTTTAATACTTTAACACTTCACTCAAGCGTTCATCGTTTGTTTAGCGTTGCCACTGTTTAGTAGTTCGAGTGTATTCTTGCTTTTTCTGTTCATTTTACTATTCTGTTCATTTTACTCTTCTGTTTACTCTGTTCTCAGTTCTTGCTGGTTTTGTTGTTGTTTCTAACGTGAATCCGATGAGCTTTTCTCAGCTTTTGCAGTTCTTCTCTGCAGCGATTTCATTTGACTCTGGCACACATGACATCTCTACCATATGGTGCAATGTTTTGTTGTATTATTATTCGTTGTTGCGCTTGTTGTTGTACTTTTCTGCTCTATTCTATAATAATAATGCTCTATGCTATAATCTTTTTGCTTCTGTGTTTAAAAAGGCGAGTGTTTAAATAAAATAATGTTTGCCAATAATTAAAGATTTTTTCGAACAATACTGGGTGGAAAAAAGAGACAACAGATACGAAAAAAATATCTATCAAGTCGATCAGTTTTTCTAGCAGTTTTTTGTGCTTTTTCGTGTTCTACTTCTTGGCTTGGCGAAGGGCTAAAAACTGATTAAAAAAAGCTTAAGAAGTGGAAACACTTTTAAGTGAGTTTCAAGGGCTTTTTTCCGTTTTTCCCCACACTACAAAGTATTTGCATTTAAGACGAAGAGGAAGAAGAAGTAAACGAAGAAGAAAACGTAGACGCAAGAAGCAGTAATTTGTTTAGAAAAAAAAATTGTTTAATATAACTTTACTTTTAATTTAACTTAATTTTTTAATTTTAATTACAATTTAGAAATCTTAGAACTCTTTTTAAATTAATATTAATGAGGCACGATCATTCAGTCGGTTGTACCAGAAAATGATTATTTATAATTAACTTTCGATGATTTGGTGCTCGCTTTCATTTCAGATCGGGTGGCACCATCGACAGCTTAGCTAATCAGCGACACGCAATCCGCAGCACGGATCCCCCTCTTCAGCAGGTCTCCCAGACCCCACGAAACCTCGCATCGCCGTTATGCCGATTTGCAACAAGCTGCCCTCCGCCCCCGCCAGCAGCAAGACTGCTAACGAAATCGATGACCACGCCTCCGAAGCGGCGAAAATGAAACGCACTCGCGAGCAGGCTTACTTTAATTCCTACGAGTTCGATGCAATCGAAGTGCTGCCCAACGAAGCACCGGAGAAAGAGGAGGGGGAGGAGGACGGGAACGACGATGAAAACATTCGAGTCGCGACCGATCGCGACGATGCAGCTCGTGGTCACCATCGACGTCAGCAACAACCTCTGCCGCCGTACAGTCAACCGCGTCCGCCACCGGTGCCGCTGCTGCCGCCCTGCTTAAGACGTTCGAGCGGCACGACGCTGGACGCAAGTCATCGAAACGCTTCGACTTCTTCTGGCCTTCAAGCTCTGCGCACGCTCTCTTCCTCGCACAGTCCGAACTCGCACCGTCGTCGCGTGGCTACGGACGCCTCGCTGTCCTCGAAGGACGACACCACCGCCAGTAGTCGAAGTGCCACTCCCGACAGCATGCAGCACCACGGGCAGGAGAGAGAATACCGGAGAGAGTACAGTTATTTGCAGCAGCTGGACGCCTTTCTTGTGCAGAGTCGTCAGGTGACTGAGATGCCGTCGCCTTCGATAGCTGCGATCGCTAAAGCTAAAGGGCCCAAAACGGGACAACATCAGCAACAGCAACAGGAGCAACAACAGCAGCAGCAGCTACGCCACCATGTTGCTAGCGTTGGGGACAAGAAAACAGAGAATGGAAACTTTTTACTGCCACGTGCCATGCTGAAGTATCCGAGGTGAGAAATAAAAAAATTCTTCCTCAAATTAGAAACATTTTTCGAACTTAAATTTTAGTATCAATTTAATATTTAATATCTTTTTGCAATATTTACGATACTGGCCACTCTTCTACCTTCCTTCCCCACTCTTCTGCCTTCCTTCTGCTCTCTCCTTCTGCACTTTATTTGTTCATAGTTGACTGTCGTTCACATGAATAATTTAGCCCACATTTTTTCTCACAACAATAACAACAAAAACAACACGAAGCTTTGCCTAATGACTGAATCAGCTGGCACCTTTAAAGTCAACAGCTTTTGTTTTTGTTCGGAAAAAACTAAACCAGGTCGTAAAAAAATTATTATGCAATCCATAAAATAATGAAGAAAAACGTGTACCGAGCCGCAGACTCGATCTACATACGTTAAACCGAATAAAAACAGACACACGCAGGTAAGCAACGTGCAACATACGGCGTGTTTCGACGGTACTCATGCTCAACACGCCTACACAAAAAATTCTCCCAGCACCCGCCCACTAATGATGAAATAGAATGTGCAATACATAGTGTTCAAATGGCGCCATTCGAAATAAAGTGTTCTTTTATGTGTACGAAAATGAAGATTATGAAGTGGAGTAAAGAACTAATGTTGTTGTTGTAACAGAGGCAGAGGCAACAGTAGAATATTGACGAGTACGTGTGAGTATTTAATCGCGAGAATTAAAACTATAAAAACAAGGAGAAGATGAAGGAAAACCACAGAAACATTATGATACATACACCATTAATAACAATATAACAACAACAATCTACATAGTCTTTTATTACACTTCAGCTTAGTCTTTACTCACACTCTTAAGAGTGGGTTTTTTCTACCACTGACATTTCTTAAAGGTCGCAATTAAAATTACGAGCCGCAAATGAAGTTATCTAAATCCGCCAACATTTTTGTTGTTGTAGTTGAAGCCTTATTCAGTACAAAAACAGATGCAAACTTAAATAAATTCATTTAATATCTATTGAAGAAGACATAACATCTTCTAAGAGAAGAGAAGAGAAGAGCAGAGAGTCTACACATTTAATACTCTGATCATTTCGTCCATGCAACAAAAACTGAGATCCAAAATTCGAAATCGCGATATGTGTATATACTATAGAGGAATACTAATGATGACTTCCCTTCTGACCTCAGCGTCTGGCTTAAACAGTCATTTAAGAGCCATCAACGATTATTAAAAATCGATTAATTTTATTCAAAGGACGGCATACTTTTTATTCTTCCGTCGACGGTTCGAAGGTTTCTTTAGCGCAGTCTCAATTACACATCGGTTACTCGGTCACGCAGTCCGTCTTTAAATCAGTCAGTAAGTCGATTCAGTCAGTCAGTGAGAAATCATTACAAAATTAGCCAATTTATTTAAATACAAACATGTTTCTTCTGCCACTTTTTTAAATGCAATTCAATGACTTTTAAATTTAGAATTAATTTGAGTTTTTCAAACTACTAATATTGCTTCTATGTTGCTGCTGTTGTTGCTTTAATTATATTACTATGTCTTTATTAAGCCTTAATCAGTTAAGTTAAAAAGTTATAAGAATAAAAAAAGTAGTATTATTTTAAGTGTGCAATCAATGCACTTTCATTTCATATTTCATTTCATAGTATTCTATTTTGGAAGAATCGTAATATTAGGTTAGGTTAGGAATTGAATTCGAAAAGGGAAAAAAAATCATGAACCAACCAATAAAAGAATTTAATTTAAATAAAGAACAAATATAAATCAATGACATTCTTATTTTGCGTTTTGTGCGATAGCCCTTTTGATCTTTCAATGGGCTTTATAGTCACTCATTCATCATTTTTGATCGCTTGCATTCCGTGACTTACTACCTCGTTAAATCTTCTAAACGCTTCAATTTAATATATACGGATCTAATAGATAAACAGTAATATACTAAATGACGTACTCGGAGATAGATTGCAATACCTTAAAATGTTGCCTCACAGGTACACAAAAAAGGAAAAAAATAAATAAAAACATCTTCTGTAACTTCTCATAGTTTTCTAAAATTTATTTAATTTATTTTTAATTATGAAAATAAAATAAGGTTTTCTTTGAACGTCTTCGAATTCATTAGCTGCAGCTTCTTCTTATCCGCCGGTGGAAATCTTCGGGGACCAACAACCAACGCTGCAGATAAAAATGGGTTTTCTTGAAGTATTTAATCTCTAAGCGAAGTTCAGTGCTTCGACGCCTGATAAAAGCAGTTCAACTGCTTGGCTTCTTTGACGATCGTCGAGAAAACCTTCACCTCGTTTTTTTGTTCATCTCTATACTAAAATTGGTGTTTCTTATGGATGTTTTGGTGTTGATATATTCATATGCTGTATATACTGCAACAAATTTTAATTGCTTAAGAAGAAGAAGCTCCTGCTGGCGCTGGGTTTCTGTATTGCTGTACCTGCTGGATGCTGTATTGTTGCTGGGTTGTTGCGGTGTTGTTTCATTGAACTAGGAGTATAGACATCGCTAGTCATGGCATGCTTTCAAAAGCTGCACCATGCTGAAGAGCAACTCGTGCCAACTTTTAGTTTAGAAGCTTGCTTGCAAAGCTACTAGTGTAGTTCGTAATTTGCGTGAAGAATGTGCTTGTAGTCAAAAGTATGTTAAGTTGAGCGAGTCATTGAGAAGCAACAAGTTTTAATATTTAGCATCTTCGAGCAACTTGTGTCAGAAACATGCTACACCATCATCACAACCAACACCAATAACAACAACAACAACAACAACAAACACAATAAAGCAACAACAAACACAATAAAGCAACAACATAACCATTGCTTAAACTTAGCTACAGCAGCTTCTAACTTCTTGTTTCTTCAACTTCGTCATCTCTGGGATTATGTTTTTTTCTACGCATTTTTGGATTCTTTTCCTTTGTTTTTTCTTTTTTCTGCTAAACATACCATATTTAATTTTTTTTTATTGTGTTTTTTTACTTTGGATTTTTTTGTTTTCTTTTTTATTCTGACAACATAAATTTTTCCATTTATTTGCGGCATTCAAACTGCTGACGATGGAATGCAAGGTCAACAACGATTTTTCGCATGTGTTGCTTCTGGGTTTCCCCCCCCCCCCCCCCCCCCTACCACTTTGTAGTTGTTGCTTCTTTTTATTGCTTTTTTATGTTGATTGTAATGGAATGTTCAGGCTTTGTTTACCAATATTTTGGCCATTTTTTTGGGGGGTTTGGTTTATTTTCATTACATGCAAAGCTATGCGTGGAATTTATTTAATTAACATGCCATAAACATAGCGATATGAAGCAGAAGAAGCAGCAGTAATACTGAATTTCTGAAGGTGTCACAGGCTTTTTTGGCCCCTTGGCTCAGGCTGTAAAAATTGTAGAAGTACTGAAAATTCGAACTTAGACATTCCTTTAAAAATCTTTTCTCAGAAAAGGGAACATTTTTAGAGAGATAACAAGTTTAATGAAAACTTCAAAGTCGGTAAATAATTTTCATAATTTAATGAATATTTAAATCATCAGAATTTAAATGTCCAGAATTGTGATCACTTTTAATGGAACCGAAATTTATTTACTTATTATTTGTAAATTAAAATTTTTCAATAATTGAGCTTAATGAAAGAAAAACCAATATTAATAAAACAAACTCATGAGGAAGAGGACACGAATCCTGTTAGTATTCGATGTCGAAATAATTGTGCAGAATGGTGAAAAATTTTAGGTAACGCAAAAAATAAAATAATCACCGAAAACACCTGAAAATGTGCGCTTTTTCCACATCAAAGAATATGCGGTATTTGTACAGATTTCTAACCACGTATGTAACTCGGCTGGCAGCTCCAGCAACTACATCAGGCCAACCAACCGACCAACCAACCGAAATGACGGATAGACTATCAAAGAGGACCGCGCCAGGGGAGCAGAAACTAGTTACACGGTTATTTTTAGAGTGTATTGCATTTTTAATGGTGGAAAACCGGCGGCAGAGGGCAGGGGGAGCAAATAACAAAATCGGAGGACTAAAAGACTGGAGAAGAGTAGAAGCAGAGACTAAAAGACTGCCGCCAAAAACTAACCACACACCGCAAAACATATCGAATGACAAAATTAACCGAATCGTAATGAAACAAAAGGGTTTCAAGCTGAGAATAGTTGAAGATTATGAAATTTGTATTCGGTGTAGTTGACAGAAGAAGAATATGTAATGTGCACCTTTTTTCTTAGATCGTGCACTAAGAAATATTAGTTTAAATGAGATGAATGAAAAGTTAGAAAAGATCATGAAAGCGATAAGAGAAATTAAGAAGAAACGTTGGAATATCTTTAAGAAAAGAGATGCAAGAAATATCAGGAGATAATAGCCCAGAAAATCCTAAAAGTATTAAAACAAGGAAATAGAAAGAGCGACCTCGGGACCTTTGATCAAAGATCCTTTAACTGAGTTAAAATGTATGAAGAAGTCGTAGCAAATACATTTATTAAAAGGAAAAGGATAACGTTAACAGGGATTAAAGAATACTGCAGATAAAAGAAAGCTGCGAATAGAAACATCATAGAAGATGTCTCGGAACTAAGAGAAGTCGGGAGGAAATGAGCGCATTAGAATGGCTCAAGGAGTTGATAATCGTAACATTCATGATTCTTGTCGTTGCTTTGACGCTAAAAAATGGGTTCCAATTTCACAGCACAAGAATAGTACCAAAAACTACTTTCTAAATTTGACGAAACTATCTTTTTTGCTATTGTACTTTCTATGTTTGTCTATGTTGCTATGAAATCATTTCGCTTTTAACAAACTCGTTCGGTTTCTTTTCTTTTTTCAGTAGTTCCACAAATTCAATGCCATCAGCTGTCATCGCAACAACAATAACACCACCAACACCGCCGCCAGCAACAACACCAACACTACCAGCGCTTGTAAGCACCTCGAACAGTCTGCTTGCGTCCAGCATCAATGGCAACAACAGCAATTCAACAGGTCTGCGTCCACCTCCCAGCAGCAGTAACATCAGCAGCAGCAGCAACAGCGGCGGCAAAAATAGACAGCAACAAATTCACCCGAATAGCAACGAACCAAGAGGAACTGGTTCGTCCACCTTGACGAGCCATAAGAAAAGCTCGGCTTCCACGACGGCATCCATGGCGAGAAGTTCGGCCTCCGCTCAGAATGCCACCGAAATCGAGCTAACAAACGAGCTCGTGCTTCGAAGTGGCCAAAAGAGCCAGCCAGCAGTGACCAAAATGGCTAAAACCAGCACCGTCGCAGCAGCCACCACAGCCATCACAGCCACCAAAACGGGATCAACACCAGCCGCGGACGCAGATGCAGACGCGCCTAACCACGGTGAGCCGCACGAGTGCAGTGGTTCGCATCAGTCGCACTACTCCACCGACAAAAGTGGTTCATCTGGTTACTACAGCTCGAACGTGTGCTCCACGTACTCCATTGAAGATCACATCTACTGCGAACCGGTTATTGATGTCCTAGAGTTGAGCAGCAATAGCAAAAGTAAAAGTGGGCCAGGTGCACACAGTAGCAACAACAGAAGCATTAATAGCAACTACAACAACATTCATAGCAGTATCACTGGCAGCAAAAGCCGAAAGCAGCCTCTGGGTCTTCAGGGCAGCGGCATCACTAGCAGCAGCAGCAATAGCAAGTCATCGTTGACTCTGGATCTCCAGACAGGCGGGCCAAGTGCAAAGCTGCGCAGTCAAAGTCGCAATCGCAATCACAGCCGCAGCCGAATGAAGAACATGCACGGAATCAGCCAAATGGAACGCGTTGCAGGCGTAGATGATGGTGACTGCGACGATGATGACGACGACGACGAACGCAATGTTGTCAACATAGCTGCCAGAACTCCAGCCAGTCCAGTTCATCTGCGCAATTTAAAAATAAATCCACTTCTGTCAGTCGCGTCAGCGCCTTCCCATCTTAACGAGAACCTGCGCATCCTCGAAACCTCGATCGAGAACCTCGATCGGCACCTGAAAACCTTCCAATGTCTGGGTTCGCAGGAACACGTCACTGCATTCATGCAGGCACATCATAACTTCCAACCGCAGCAGCTACCCACCATCATGGAGGGCTACGACTCCACCAGCTATGAGCTAGAAAGCAATAAGAAACCACTGCCACGCCCTCAATGGCAAGATGGGTCTGAGTTGGTGGACGACTCCCTGCTGGACATCGACTTCGACTCCTTTCTGCTCGCCAACGAGGGCGCCGCTGAGAAGAACAGCAGCGACAGCAACAAACGAGGGAAGCTACACCAAGCCATCGGCATCGAGAACCCATCATTTCTGCCCCCCGCCACAGATGAGCTGGAGGAGAACAACTACAAGTGTGCGAAATACATTAACTCCTGTCCCGAAGACGCTTACCGCGTGGAGAGCGACATTGTGGGCGGCGGTTCCTCTACCTCTCAGAAGTCCAACTCCATGGAGCACTACTTGCGACGCTACGAGGATCAGCTACATTTCCAGAGTACGCGCGAACTACTCGAGGATGTGCGCGACAAGATCCGTTTGCTCTCGCGTTCGAGCAGCGAAAGCGATCACGATCTGGCCGCTTGCCGCGACGAGCTGCCGCTGGAACTCAACGACATGATTAAGAAGCTGAAGCACGAGCTGGAAAGTTATTTGGCGCGCATGAATCAGCACAGCGAGCTTGAGATCCGGCAGCTGTGCAGCGGCCTCGTCAAAAATCAACACATCGTCAAGATGAAAAAAGCTTTCCAACATCGGCGCAGCAGCGCGAGTCTCAGTGCACTCGACTCTGAGTACGATTTTTCGGCTTACGAAGCTTTGCGCGACGGCGTGTTCGACTCTGCGTCCGGGATGACGCGCGGCTTGCAGCTCGATAAAAATGAAGTGTCTTCGATACGCTGTGTCAGTGATCCGAATTTTAAAATGAAGCGTAAATCGTTGGCCGAGGTTTTTCCCGATGCAACAGATATTTATTCCGCGGGCGCGGGTGATGGTCGCGGGGCGATGGATGCAAAACCGCGTGTGTCCGGTTGTCAAGAGAACTCAATCGCCGCCGCGTCGGCCGATCCGTTGGCCGCTGCACCACGAACTCAGTTGCAACGAAATCTCTCATTCCTCCAGCCGACACTCAATCAGTTGGACGCGAACGTCGCAGGCGGTCCAAGCGGCATGACGGCGGGCAACGCTGTCAGCACGAACAACGCGAATGCCGGTAGCAGAGGGAGTGCCAGCGGTGGCGACTCTGGTGAAAAGGATGCAATCACTGAGTGGCATCGCAAGAAACCGAGCGCCTGGGAGCTGTACTACGGCACCAATCGGATGAATCAATCGCTGCTCGGGAAGCGCGGTTTGACCGTCAACTACAACCAGCCATCGCTGTCGTATGTAAGTCGAATCACGTCATGTTGTATAGTTATTAGAAGAGTTGTTAACTTGACCATTAATTCATTTATTTACCATTTTATTTTCTCGAAAATCAATTTAATAATTTTATAGGTACTAAGCACCACCCTATTCCCCTTATTCTAACCCTCGCCCAGTCAGGTATTTAAAGACATAAATCAACCAGCTAGATTAAAATTTGTTTCAAGGCCCGCTTTGATAGCGATTAAATGCTGCTTAATAATCGATTGCTTAACTCGTGTTTACTGAAGTTTTCCGTGTTTCCAATTCTTTAAACTTTGTGTATATTTTGTTCACTTTTCTTGCTCTGCATTGATTGCCGAGCATGAGAACCTAAGCCACTCTTTCGATCAAATTAAATCTTGTGACTGTTTACGAGTAGAATTAAAGCTCCGAATTGTGGACGTTGGCCAAGATTGCTGCGTACGTGCGTTCTAAGACAAGAAAAAGCTTCAGTCAAGTGATTTCGTTGTTGTTGTTCGTTCTTAACACTGACTCAACAAGGCTAACTTAAGTGAACCCACTTAATATTGTTGGCCGAATATAAACGCCAGCAACAGCAACATAATTGTTATTGATTGCAAATTTCAACATTTTAGACTGATACACTTTGTTGTAGTTGTTGTTGCGTTAATATTATATAATTAATTAATTTATTCTACTTATTAGTTTTGAGTTTATAAAATTGAAAAAATAATCAGAAAGAATGCATTAATACCCTACACATTCATTATCGGTGAGCAATAGTATATGAAAGTGGGCTGAGCGCCGCCCATTTCTGGGTAAGTCATCATGATATTCAATTTGTCTGAATATCGAACTCACTACACTCACATTATATTGTGGAAAAGTGGGCAGTACACCCCATTCTGGGCAGCATCGATACTCGTATTTGTAAATAGAACACTTTATACGAACTTCGCATAACCTATCATCTTCGGGTGTAGGGTAAACCAAAGATTGCATAAAAAGCAGAGAGAACAACAGAAGAACAGACGGTCCGAAGATTTACTGTTCACCAACTACTCGCACTTAACAACTCATGACAACGACATTCGATCAAACTTTAAAGTACAGCGACGGTTTTCTGCACGCTTGAAACTTGATATCTCAATTAAAGCCGATTGCAACAGTCGACGTAGTCGGCGACTGTCCCCGAGATCAATGTACCAAGTGTACCAGGTACCTCGTAGGCTTGTACGGGGCGCTGCTGCTTTAATAATTTAAATGCACGGCCGCTATTTTTGGACAGGTCGGTGCGAGCATATTTTGCAGAATTTCGAGCTGCAATTAAAGCCGATTGCAATGGGTCAAGATTGTCGTCTGTGAAACAAAAGTGGTTGCTGCATAGAGCAGAACTGCGCTGGAGCTCAGAGTGTTGTTGCTCTGGTCTAGATTCCTAAATGATCATCTCGTTTCGTTAACAAGATAGTGAAAATTAATACTTCGTGAATCTGCGAGTCTTTACTTTTCATACCCTACACTTGAAGGTGAATGGGTACAAACTTGATACAATAGTATTAATAAATGCTACTCTACAACGAACTAATTCGATGGCTTCTCCTGTGTAATCGATTAACGATTGCAAAAGCAACACCTACGTTGCAACAACAACAATAATAAAATGCGAATAAGAATAAAATCAATAATAATAAACAAACTCTGAAATGTATAATTTTTAACTCCTAAAAAAAGAGGCAGAAAATAATCAGTTACAACAACAACAACATCAGTTCAAAATCACAGTCAATGTCCGTTAAGAGTACAACAACAACGACAGTAAGAATAACAAACACCAACAACAATAAAAACAACAGTAATAAATTACTCATCGTAACTGCAAAACGATGACGACGCCGATCATTGAAATCGTTCGATCCGCTCGTTGCAGCCTATTTTAGAAAATCGCCACCGTTTCGTCGTCCTCATCTCTGGCGTCAACAACAACAACAACACCATCGGCAGCGGCAGCAACACCTCGTGTGCAAGGTGCCGCTCAGTCATCGTTGAACGCGATCGAATCGCAATCGACGAATCGATCGATCGCTTCGCTTCGCACCCACCATCACCGGCCAATAAACAGCAGCTACCAAAATCGATTCAATGCGGCCAAGGATACAATTAATGAAAAAGCGCATGCACAAAAACTACAACAACACTTGAGTTTCAATTGCACTTTCCGTCCGTCGTTAATCGCGATGATCATGATGATTATTGTTCGTTGTTCATTGAAATAATTTTTATGACTACACAAAAAAAGTACTCGTAAAGTGTTTTTTATTATAATTTACAGTAATTTTTAGCCTAAATTTTATTGATACAAAAAATGAGTTCAACGTGTTTGTCTTTCGTGTTTGTTGATCGATAGTGTCGAAATTTCGGAGCGAGTTTCGAATAGTCTATAATTATTAATCATTAATTCAGCAGTAATTAATTATATATAATCATAAAGTCGATAATTATATTATATTTAAAGTTTCGAAATCTTTTCGTGTTTCTTGTTTGATATTGAATATATTTGAAGTTTGAGAACTATTTTGAATTTGTTGATTGAAATTATTAGTAATTCGAAGGCAGATCTAATAATTAAGGCTCTCTTAGTACGTTGCTTGAGGTTCGTTTCAGACAAAATTTAACTGTAATTTTCAACAACAATGACAGAAAATACAAAACAGAAACATTCACAACGTTAATACTGCTTTTAAACCTCCAACAACAGTAACATTAACAAAAGCAGCCTTCAAATTGCGAGCGAATGCAATTAATTAAGGTTAATTTATTGTGCTACTTGGTTAGTTGGTCAATCTGCCACTCTGTCGTTAAGAAAGGAGAGATAACAATCAAGACCAGCAACAAAAGCAACCAACCAAGTAAAACAATTCATATGATGAAGCAAGAAGCAGCAAGCAACGATGCAACTTCAAATGTCACACGATTCCAAAAGAGACAATAAAAGTAACAGCAACAATAACTATAAACATAACAACAATATCAAAACATCAACATCAAATAATAGATACTAATGAAATAATTTAACATCCAACAACATTAATCAGGTTGGTTGATGATCATATAATGACTCTATTAAAGACCTTTTTCCTCTGAAGAATAACTCGTCTGTTTGGAAAATGTAGATAATCGGACAGATCGGATGATACCATAACAAGAACAACAACTTCGACAGCAAGGTCACCTCACGGAGCCACTGAGTAATGTGAAGATTTGAGTAGCGTGAATCACCTCTGAAAACCATTTAAAATAAAGTATGTCCATGATAAAAAATGTCTGCATTCGAAGACTCTTTAAAGACCATAAGGAGGAAAACCAACCCCAAAAGCGGAAAAAACAATCAAAATTTGTTTGCTGCAATAAAATTTTATGCTTTTCTTTTCCTAACTTATCTACTCTCATCTAATTTACAGTATAAACTCTGGTTGTTTGCTTTAGCCTTTCAAATGACATAACAACATAATTACTAAAGCTTAAAATATTGCACTCTTACTCACATCCATATTAAGTTGACGTTAAAATTGGGTTAACGCGTTCACCAGGCAAGCGTGTTCAGTTGACTCAGATTTGCGGTAATTAAATGAGGTTCATTAAATTAGGTTACAGAGTATACATAATTATGAGATTTTTATATCTACCATTGATGTTGTTTACAATAATAATAAAAAAGTCATTAAATAACAAATCAAGATTCAAGATATTTTGTTAATCCATTTGGAACTTCACTTTATTGATCTCAGTTGGTCGATATTGTACTTGTCTATTATAGGTCAATTTTGGTCTTTATTGCAGTACGAGGAAGTCTGTTGAACCTCTTTTGGAATCTTCTAATCTAAATTCTTTGTTCCTATCAATTTCTGGTAATTTTTGTTGATCGCTCTTTGGTCTTTAATGGTCTCTTTAGGCAATGGTTGGTCTTATTCTCTTGATCACCTATTTGTATCTTTATAGATTATGTATGTAAAACTGTGGTGTCTCTTAATCCTTTATAATAACTTCCGTTTCCTTCCCATCCCTTGATCCCTTCATCATTTCTTATTGATCTCTTGTTGATTCTATTGTTGATTCTCTTGTCGATCCCTTTTGTGAACTTCACAATCGTTAGTTATTAATAATAATCTGAGATCAAAGAATCCATACATCATGCTCATTGCATTACTAAAGTGAGACAGCAGAAAAATGTGGATTTCCAGCATTATTAACTGTTAAACAAGGAGAGTGATGAAGCCACAATGACGATGGAACAAACGTGACGGCGAAATTTACAGCCGACCACTTTAAAAAAGTAGTAATTTGTGAAAATTACGTGGATTGTAGAAGGGGATTGGTGAAAAATCACGACGAGCAACAAGAACAACAAATGCAGAAGGAAGTCGTTACTCGTTATCAGTAACATCAACATCAACACTTGATTAGTGTACTTATCATCAAAGAAGCAGGGTGTCTACTGGAATCCTGTATGTCCCTCATAAGTCTCTTTTTGATGACATGTACGTCTTTATATCTCTTGGTCTCTTTTATTCTAACTTGATGTCTGTGTTCTGTCGGAAACCATGTCCTGGTTTCTTGGTTTCATTCCTGGACGTCGTACCATAACATTGCACCAACTGCACCCTGTATCCTATGAGCCAATCGATAGAGTCATTTCTTAGGACGACGACACTCTGGCAAAAACTTAACCAAACGATTATCTAATGTTGCAAAACATGACGCTAATATAGCATGGTTGGTTAGATCGGGTTGTATTGAGTAACGAACCGCCAACCAACCGACCGACCGACAGTCAGCTAGCAGCAGCTCCGCAACGATAGTCACCACGCCACAACAAAGTCAGCCAGCCAGCCAACCATAATAAATGCTTGGATGCGTGCTCGGTCAAGGAAGTTGCTCATCCTCAATACGAACTGAAACTAGCATCGTTTATGGGCGAAAAGATGGGCTGAGGCGGGTGGGATGTGTTTGAGAAACGAAACCGGTACGGGCGCAGGCGATTGCGTGGGTGGTAGGAGTTGCATGTTCATGTTTTAATACTGACCTCAATAATAATTCGAAAATTTACCTAAAATTAAGAAACTTAAGTTAAATGAACAGAAATTAATGAACCTTGTAATGCATGTAAACAAGATAAACTAACAAAATTTGGGTCGAAGAGATCCAATTATGTGTGACCATTATGGATTACGATATTGAGCTGTATTTGGTTCGAATTAAAAATATATACTCGTAGTTTCTCTCAAGGTTCAACCGAAGCATATTCAGTTCTGCGGAAGTTTACATTATCCACATTATCTGAGAAGTTATACATCTCTATTCACAAAACTATCTCTATTTTTGATAGTTTTGTCCTATAAACCTACAATCCAAAGCTATATTATGGGACTTATATTATAGTTTATAGTTCTCTTAATTATATTTATTAACTATGGTATTTCTTAAACCGTAAACAATTAAATTAGTTTGTAATTTATCAAAATATGTCATATTTTAATAATTTTCCCTTCTTTAAAATATTTACTGAATTACATGACTGAACTAAATTTACCTCTGTTTATTATTGTGTTTATTTACACTTGATGTCAACATAGTGTGACATGCAAATAATTTTTTGTTCTTGTAAAGTTTCTATTCGCAATCGTTTGTCAATCTTTACAAAAAAATTCTTGTTTACTTCTCTGATTGAGTGCTTCAGCTCACATTTTGACAGGTGCTTATTATTTTAATTATTATTGTAATCACGTTAACTACATTGAACTAGCAATAAATTAGTGAAGAGACGAAAAAAAATTCATTCAATTTTCATTTGACACCGTTTTTCATTTGTTTCTAGTTGCGGATCATTAATAATCGTTTAGTGATCACTTCATTCATGGTTAACAGATACTTTTGAGCACGAACAGCGCAGAATTCAACATACTCAATTGCAACATTTTGCCTCCTCATTGTTTTTCATTGTTTTCTTTTAATTGGTTGGTTTTATTTGTTTATTATTTATTGTTATTATTTTTTTTGTTTTTCTGTTTTAACGACGATGTCATTGAAACGATTCGATTACAGGCGAATTATGTCATCGGAACGGATGCATTTTTTAACCGATTTACAATTAATGATTAATCTTTTAATCATTCAGTGTTACAGCACTGAAGAGCCATCAATTAGTGCTGCAATTAAATTGTTGAGCAAAGATTTCATTGAGATTTGAGAACTTTAGCTTTTATAAACATCATTGAACAAACGCCAATAATGCCAAAATATATTATTTACATTCATTTAAATAGTTTTAATATTGTAATAAAATAATTAAAGTATCTAGTATACTAGAAGACTAGAAGACTATAAAAAATTAATTAAAAGTTTTCATAAATGTTCATGTTTTTATTCTATTTTTTATTTCAAGTTTCGTGCTTTTTCATCATCGTATTTTATAAGAAAATCAAAGAGCCACTCTAAAAAATGGTGAAAAATTGGCAACTATTTAATAATTTAAAAAACGATATTATATAAACTTCAATGCTTCTTATAAAACAGTTTAGTCTTTTGGTAGATCCCCCTCCGCTCCCCTCCCAGCTTCTCAAAGAAGTCATAAATAATACAAGATAAATAATTCATAACGGATTTTTCAATATCTTAACTCGTTCTCGTACGTGGAACACGCAAGAATAATAAATATTAAAAAAAAGGAAAAAGCGTTCGAACGACTGAAGGCACACTTCACTAAAGTTTGACAAATCGTTTGGTCAAAAAACTTTAACTTCTAAATATGAAGAAAATTAAGAAGCAAAAAAAACGCGTAATATTATGCATGTTTTTTGCAGTTTTAATATTTGGTCAACAAACTGCGAGTGCTGCGGTCATTGATTTCGGTGTTGTTGTTGTTTTATTGTTGCGGTTCCTAAATGGTGAGTGGTACGTAATACCAGCAGCTGTTCCAACAACAACTACAAGCTTCTTATTATTCTCGTATTTCTGTTAATGTATGTATATCAGTTAATTACATTTCCATTTGCATTAACAGAAGATCGTTAATAATATCCGAAAAAGAAACCATCAGTTGGTCCAAAATTCCAAACTCTGCTAACAGCAAATTACAATAAATTTTATATTAAAACCACGTTATGAAAGCTTGCAAAAACCATTCCTTTGTTTCTGCTTTTCGTTTCAAATTTTAATCCGGACTCCGAATCCTTCCTTCCTTCACTTAATATTGTGAAAGCTTCAATTGTTTTTTATACTATTGTTTGGTTTAATCTTTCTTCTTATATTTTTTCAATTTTTTGTTTGCATTTATTTCTTGCGTCCGGTGACTCAACTTGGCACAAAACTAGCAACTGATCCGAACTGGGGAGAAAACGAACACTTGAATAGCCCAAAAAATAAACGCTTTCAAAATGTGCAATTCTTTGGTTTTACTGTCTACCGATCGGAATCTAAATCGGGTTATTTTGGGTGAGCGTTCTGTAAAAATGCTGCACGGATGCAGTTAAGTTTGTTTTTTTTTGTTCTGGAGACTTGCTAATTGTTGTTGGTGTGTTTTTTCTATGGTTTTCTTCGTTTTTCGTTCTCCAAAAATATTTATGATGTTGATTTTGAACCAGCTGCTGGACTGATTTGGGTTGGGTTTCTTTATATTTTATTTACATATTTTTTTTTTTGGGTAGTCTTGTAGTTCTTTGGGCGGATTGGGCAACACAAATAATTGAATTCCATTTTAGTGAATGCGGATTAAAGTAGTTGCACAATTTTGATTACCGAGGCGATGATTGGTTGGGGAGAGGACGGGGCGAGGGGGGCGGCAATGTATTCTCTGTTTTTAGAATTTCTTTGCGAGTAGTTTAAAGAGTACTCTTAAAAACCCAGAAAATTGCACCCGAAAAAATGGGAAATTCTGAAAATTCTTCAAATATAATAAATTATCAATGATTGGGAATAAATTTTATATCATTTCACTATTTTCGGAATTTTTATTATACTCGTATGTACTTTAACTCGTATGAAAAAATATCTGGATAATGAGAAAATTTAAATGAACGAATCACCAGGATCTGCTGGACTCAAGCGAGCCCACAACCGGTTCGAATTAAAGAGTGCAGATGGAAAGCGACCTGTTATACGAACGACTATCAGTCGACCAGCCACATGTTGACCTTCAAATTCCGTTACAAAAACAACAACGAACAGGAAGAACAACATCGAGACACATCATCGAGTCACTTTCGAGGAGTCGAGACCAGCGACCTGCGAGTGACTTGCAGATGTAAAAATAATAAAAATAAGTAAAAGTGAAGAATACAAAAACACCCCTTTTTATTAATTTAATATACGATTATCTGAGTCAGGTGATCAGAGGGCTCCAGAGTGTAAGAAAGGGAATTCATCCGTCTACAAGACAACTTCTACTCAGATCCATTAAGAGATCCTGACTGGCTGAAACCGCATTCCATAGCTGCAGTAATCAGAGCAACAACATGACAGCAACAACAGCAGCAGAGAAAACAACATCAAAACAACAACAACTTCAGCCGTTACCAGTTGATTGCCGCTCTACATTTTGTTGGCATTTTTTTCCTTCAAGTCATCACATCACGAATGACCTTTAAGGACGTTCGATCATCTGGGAAAAAAGTTTAAAAACAGAAACAAAATGGAACGAACTACTAAACTGCATTTTTTATGAATACTAAACGAGTCCGAAGTTAAGTCCGAAGTCGAAACTGCAATCGAAATCGAATTCAATGGCAAAAAAATTACGATGCGTTACTAAAGAATGTTGAAGATCGCAGCGTGTCTCATCACAACAACAACGACAAAAATAACAATAATATCAACAATAATAATGACGACCACTTAAAATTATAATAAAAATGGTTAGAAGAAATATATAAAAAATTCCTCCCGAATGCCTGTCGGATGGACAGTCTTTATAACAACAACAACAACAACAATAACATGAACACCAAAACAACAAACTGTTGTCCTCAGAACCAACTCGTGAGTTTTTGCAGTGAAACTCGCAATAAAAAGACTGTAAAAATGTTGTTGTGAATGATGAAATATGCATGAATTTTGGAAATCGTGAAAAATGTCTCAAATGCCAACCAAAACAACAACACTTTAATTTCTAGTTTCTTTCATTATCCCTCCTTCCACGACAGCAGCGTGAGGAAAAGAAGCGAAAAACGTTAAAACAACCAAAAAAATAACGCTTAACAAATATTTGTGATGTGATCTTCGTGGATTCGTCGGTGAGCGAATTTGATGTGATTTGGATTCACTACGCCAGCCCACTCAGCCCACTCGCTTCGTAGGGCACAATTTTATTTATTGCTGTCCTTGTTGTTGTTATCATTGTTTACAATAGCAACGTCTGGTGTTTGGAAGGAGTGGCAACCTCAAAATCGGTCTGATATCTGAAGATGAATGATTTGAACGTGATATTTTCATACCCTACACTCGAAAGCGAAAAAGTATATTAAATTCAGCAGATATAGTAAAGTATGAATATAGAGCTGTCTGTCGGCTATTCTGTCTGTATGTCTGTCAGACGGTTGAGATAAAAAAATACAGATATAATAATGATGGTCAGATAACACACTCTTTCTGGCGTTTTTCGGTTTTACGTTTTGCTCTGCGTTTCATGATTGGCATATAATTCAGGTTTAATTTTCCTTTGATTTTCCTTTAAATTGAAGTTATTAACATGAGTTGTTGTTTTTAATGTGTCTCATCTTCTTGCTTTTACAATCAGATGCTTACAACAATCAGATAACAACCCACACTTATTTATGTAGGTTGGAGATAAGGTTATGTAAGGTTGGTGCAGCTTCCAGCTGAAAAGTAGAAGAACTCCAAATACCACATCCAACCAGAGGCCCCTGTTGTTGGCCTCACATTCTTATTAGTTTCCCCATTGATCTCTTTTATACTATTTTATATAGACACATACCACAATTTTACATCATCGGTTTTAAATTTGAAATTGTTTTTATAATGCGATTGCTTATAAGTTTTATGTCTATATTTAATTCACCGCTAATTAAAAGTGCTATAAAACAAATGTACAAATAATTAAAAAAAAACAACTGCGAATTATATCACGCGTATTGTGAGCATAAGAATCGCAAACAAACACATTTTAAAATAGTAATAAAAGTAATAATAATGATACCTAGTTTATGTAATCAATTTTGATGTGCTAATATCCACACTCAGTAACTATATATGGGTGTATGTACACATGTTTGAATGTATGAAGCAGGTGTCGGTGTACAAGACACACAAGATTCCAGCGAAATAAAATAAAACTCGCCAAAATAAAATAAAGTATTTTTCTTGATTTTCGTGCAAGTTTCTTCAGTTTCCCCCACACAAAAGCCGCAAATAATTTCGAATTTTCCATAAAAACATCCCAAACTTCATTGTTATGAAGTGGGAAAAAAACAAAAATAAAACAAACAAAAAAAAATTTAAAAAAAAGAAAACAAGCCGACTACTGATCGGTTAAGCGATTAACTGCCTAATTTAATTGACCGACTGACTGACTGCCGACTGTTTGGCGAAAAGCGGAGGCGTTGATATTCGCGTCGAATTCGTTTCTATTGCTTTAGATGTCCGGATTAAGTCCCCGGACCTCGGTGTCTAATAATAGACTTTGCATGTTGCAAAGTTTCCTTTGATTTGGTGTCCGTTTTTGTTTCGATGTGGGCAGCATTGTTGATGATGAGGCACTGTTGAGGGGTGACCGGGACAATGACATGAACGTCGCATTTCAGATGAGGAGATCCGCCTGTGATCAGTGTTAACCACTGATGCACGTACATACAAAAAGTCGATTACTCTGCATGATTCACAATGATGGATTGATATTAATCATTCATTATTTCATTGAGGAAAACAACCTCGAGAATTTATAAATTCAGAGCTTCAAACTAATTTACAAATTTATAGTATTTGAAATCTTAAAGCCACGGAAAGTTAAAAAAACCGTGATACTGGACTCAACAATCGTAGATATGCATTTCAAGGTCATCACAATGACACGTGTTGGTATTTTTCATTCCTCGATGAAGAAACTCACATAAAAAACAACATGTTCACAAATTTATGTCCAAAGTATTACAACGACCACTCTTCAAAAGCAAACAAAGGATTGTACAACTTTTAAAGCAATTTGTTTTAATTTACTTTACTTAGTTAACAGCCTTAACTATAAAAATTTGTACAACAGCTCCAACATTTATCACTCTCTGCAGTCACCCTGCAGCCCCTGCTTCCTCTTCTCTCGTGGTTTGAAAGGTTGACTCAAATTAGGCTGATGTCTTAAAACTGCATTAAGTAATCCACAAAAACTCACACATAAACACACACCTCATCGTGCAAGAAACAATTTGGCAACCTTTTCTGCAAATTGAAATCGTCGACGTCGCACATATTTGCATATAGTATAGATATGTATGTATATATACGTAAATCAAGGTTAGATCGAGGGACTAAATTGACCAACCAACCAGCCGAGCAACAAACAAGCGAAAAACGTTTGCTTCAAGCGAAGGTGTTGCTGTTGCTGTTGATGTGACATGAATATGTTAATTCTATGTTTCTAGTTACTACTACTTTCATTAATATAGTTATTGACCTTTTCATTCCATTTGTAAATGAAGCTTTTATTAATCTTTGTGTTAGGCATTAACATTTTATGTATTTTTTAATACATATGTATATTAAATAATAAAATTCAAATAAAAAACTTACTTTTTCATAGAAGGTGTTTAAAGTCTTGTTGTTTATAGTCTATTCCAATAATTTTAAATTCGAGAATAATGATTGTGATGATGATTTAAATTCAATGAAATCATTAGTGAAAAACCGTGCAGTATTAAAATCAATAATGACAACAACAAAGAACAATAATAATTAACAAGCAACAACTGCCTGCCGGATTTTACACCCCTTTCGTTGGTTGGAATGCTTGTGGCAACTTGTTGTTGTTATCGTAATTGTTGGTTGTTGTTTCTTTTCTTATTGATCATTAATTTTTCTTTTGTTTTAATGTCAGTTAAAGGTATTTCCACCATATTTCCACAAGCATAAAAACATAGATGAACAATATTTGTATATAGATTTGTAGATAGACAGATACAGATACCGACAGCATCACTTCAAACCACAATAATAACAACGGCAGCGATCAAGCATATCTACAAAAGCCGGAAGTAACACTTTTGTAAGCTCAAACAACAACAACAACAACGATAACTACAACAACAACAACAGTAACTACAACAACAACAACAGAAACTACAGTAAAACTACATCTTCACATCTTTTATAGTGACTTCGTGAATCGGTAGCCTGGAAATCGTCTGATGGTGCGCTACAAACGATCCAGTGCATCACTAGTTGATGAGGTATTGATTTTCATGGTTTCAAAAAAAAAATAAAATGCAGTCTTAGTTATGGTAGGGTTTTGAAATGGCTTTAAAATCAGCAAATTCTACAACCTGATAAAAAAGGAAGCACAAACAAAGGAGAATAAAAGAGAAACAACAAAAAATATTGGTTATTTATTTCAACCAACCATTCATTCATCCATTCAACCACAAAACCATTTAACATCAAAACCATTTTACAAGCGATCATTTTCACGAAAAAAAAACATTCAGCATTATTTATTTTTTCTGCAGTGGATATTTTTGCACATTTTCTCCTATTTTTGTTTTTCCTTTTTTATTAGTTTTTTTTATATTTTCTTTTTATTTTTCCGTTATTTATATTATATTGCACAATATTTAGTTTTTAAAATTTCTCTATTTTTGTCCTTCATTTCATAGATTCGTTTTGTGTTTTTATTTTTTTTTTAATGTCATGCAAAGGGGGGAAATAATAGCGATTTTCTCTCAAAACTGTGTACTATAAACAGCTAGCTGAGGAATATTGTCCCTTGAGGGACACACATTCGTCGCATGTGTAAACAGCGCCAAAGCGCCCATCAAGTGAGATCGTTTGTTTTCGTCAGAAACCGTTAATGGGTTACAAATTATGTAATCGCTATGAAGTGCATGCGTATTTGTTTGTTTCTTGACATATGGCAACTCTGGAACGCAGCGAACGCACCGCAAGTTGTGTTTACTTTTTAGCTGCATTGGAATTCCCGTTTCCTGGCGGCTTTCATCAATTTTTATCATCTTATGTTTTCCTATCGTTATTGTTTTGCCTTTCGAATGCATTTTGTAAGCATCCGAACGGAGAGGTTTTCGCACTCTTTCGAGAAGGATGCGCTCTTTCGCTCTCTCTCTTCATATTTTGAATTGAATTGATTAATATGGGTATAAATTTATTTATATGTATGTATGTATAGTAATAGTATTATAATGCAATATCACAACTGCTTCATTGCTCGTAAATTCTTTCAAAATACAAATAGGATTGAGTCTAAAAACTGTTAAAAGTAAAACGGGAACGATACAAAAACAACAAATAAAAAACCTTTGTTACAAGTTTGATCACGTTTGTAATGGAACAACACACTCACTCAATTCACTTGCCATTCAATCATTCAGCAATTCAGCAATTCAGCCTTCGAATGAAGAACAAGAGAAAGAATTGGAATCAGTACGAGTTTCATGCAAAACTTTTCGCAATACTCAACCACGGAATGTGTCAGTTTATTTTGAAGCTTGTTGCTTGCATTTATAAGCTGTCAAAAGAATTGCTCAAGTATTCAGTTATTCAATTAATGCAGTGCATGGCGCAGGTGCAGGTGCAGGTGGTTGGTTACTATAGCGACAACAACAACAAAGAACGACATGACATGAATGGAATAATTGAACCAACATTTGACAAAATGCATGTGTTCTTTAATTATTTCATTGTTTTTATTTTGTTTTTGTTTTTACAGTTTAAAAATGGTTTGTTTCATTCACCACACAAGTGCTGCAACAACAACCCGATTCCAAACCTCAAACCAACTCCAACAACGAACTGAAGCATCGAACTTCATTTCGCTGGGAGAAGCTACTCTCTCTCTTCTTTCGCTCTATCGCATTCTTTCTCTCTGGCATTAATCCTCTCTCTTTCTCTTTGTTTTCACTTGACATGAAAAACTCTCAACGAATAGTAAACACAAAATAAATTCGGAGAAAAGCCAACAAGAAAAGCCGGCAAACACAGTTGGCCAACATAAAACACGTTGAACAGGTGTGTTAATAAAGAAATTTGATTATGTGTTGTTGTTGCTGGTAGTTGTTGTGAATGATGTTACGTATACTTGTTTTTTTTCGTAAGGAAAGTTTCAAGGTTATCGCCGTCTGCGTGCGCGTATTTTGAAGCGTTTACGAGGAGAGTATACTGTAAAGATTGGCGTGTATGCCTGCCTCGACTATATCCACATACATACATACTTCACTTCACACAAGTACACGTGCTTTCATAATTGTTGCTTTCGTTTTTTTTGGACGTTTTGTCTATTTATTTAAGTAGTCTTTTGTCAAGTGATTCATATTGTTATTTTTTTCCTTCTGCTGTCACAGAGTTTCAAAGATTACGTGAACTTTGGGAATTCACAAAAATGTAGGATGCTGTTGAAAGACTTCTCACCTTAACAAATCTTCCGAAAACGTGGTGGCTTCGATGATTACTAGTCGATTACTTTCGATGAATGTTGAGACAGTTTATAATCGTTACACAAGGTTGTGTAGATGTACAATACTACGAGAGTATTCCTCCATATTGAAGCTTCCCACATCTTAGCTGTCAACTAAATAAAAAACAATAATAATAAAATCGATTTAATTTCATTTGAAAGCGTTTTATTCAGGCGAATAGTGTGCAATATTTCAAAATATTCCCACATTTTAATCTCGTGATTTAGAATTTTTCATGATGTTCATCTGTTGTCGTCATCTTCTTGGTTCCTTTGTTCATCAAAATAACCACATTTGATTAACGATCACATCACTTGCTCACATCACTTTTATTCTATATTTTTTTCTGTTTTCACGAATCAAACGAATGCTGATCCAACAGCGGAGGCGTGCATTTTTTGGTTATGACACCCTGACGTGACACATACTCTATACCAATAACAACAACAACGCCAACAACATTTGAACAATATTCGTGATTGAATATTCGATTGGATATTTGATCTGAATTGAATCGATCGTGATTGAAACGTTTATTTAACAAGAATATTCAATATAAGCCAAGAAAAGACATATAATTATAAGTTACTGTTGTATTTTTAATAAAAGAAACAGTATTTATAATAATTTCAGTTTCTTAAACAAGGAAATCAAAAAGTTGTGATACATTTTATTATAATAAAATAGTTATAAAAAGAATAGTTCCTATTTATTAAAACTTCTGAAATATATAACAAGTAACAAACATATGAATAATATAATAAATAAACAAATTCCGAAAATTATAATTGAAGATGAGTCTTTTGTGTTACTACTAAAGTGAATAAAGGCATAGCATATTGAACAACTTTATGTGTTGTTTTTTGAAAGAGACACTATAATCATCATCAAATCATCACAATTAAACTTTATTGTGTCCTTGACTGTCAACAAGGTTCAGAAGTGTATACAAGTTGTGTAGCTTCGGTTGGAGAAAGTTGCACAACAGCAATAAAAAATAACAATCAAAAGTAACAACAATAAAAAGTAACAACAATCAAAAGCAACAGAGCAATAATAAAATGTATCTGAAAATTAACATCATCATCATCCGCTTACGAAGAAAAACACTGAGTGCAACATTAACCACTTTTTTATCGATTCTCTGTCCACTTTGTGGTGAATAAAATATACGAAAAAACAAAGCGAGCGAGCTTTTGTGTTGTTTTAATTGGAATCACATGGCTGACCTTGAAGGAACTTCTGCAGAGGAAACAAGAACTATAAAAATAACCGAAAACAGCCACCACTCCACTCTTGAGACGGATGCAGCGCCCGAATCATGTAGGCTGGCTGTTTAAATGTCTGTCTGTTCGGTGACTCGCACGAAATTAAAAGCGAATAAAGAAAACTTAAACAAAGAAATACGCTCACGAGATGTAAATTTTGTGTTTTCTTATTCAGCTCCATATATTGTTTGTTGTCTTTTCAGAAATGCAATCGTCTTAAAATGTGTGCCTTTGCAGCGACGGAGTCAAAGGGACCTCATATTGAAATTAATACTCGTAGAACGCTTCACTGTCGATGGCGAAATAACGACCAGTTGTTCTTTAATATCTTCATATTTACATAAATTTTAATTACCAGCAATCGTTGCATGAAAGCACGAAGTTCCTTCAAATGCTACCTTCTTCAGAAAACCATGCAGCGATTCAATTGAGGTACCCTACGGCACCGTTTTTAATTAAGATGAAGATTGATAAGCTCGTTGATGGATTCAATGAGCAAAAGGTTGCAATGATACGCTTTTATTGACCTGAAACCATTTAATGAATTCGGTTTTTTAGCTTTTAATTTAAATGTACTTAGTTCGGTTTTTAACTAGCTTAGTATTTCATTTAGTCCATTAAACATGCTCAAAGAGTTCTTAGCTTCCGTCTGAATGACCAACTTAGGTAAGAGTATTTCTATGAGGTTTGGGTCCTCTATTCTATCCGTGTCACTGAACGGGCCTCTCAAGAATGGTCTGATCAACGGAATACGTATACCTCTTGAATTCATTAAAGCATATCCAGTTAAAGACACCCTACATATTTGAGAATCGCCGTGGATTAAGAGATGTACGCAATCATTACTGGTTCCATAGTTTTTAGTCAGACCCAGAGCAGGGGTTGAGCAGGGGAAAAGATCCCTCAAGTTAAGAATATTTCCTGAAGTACGCCTAACAAGATCTTTCATTGTCCATCCAGTTTCGATTACTTACATGGAGTTAATGTCCCTTTATAATGTTTTATTCCGTCATTTTCGTTCCCTTTCCACACAATTTTATTTACCTCAATTTATAAACATTTTAATCACTCTATATTTGCTGATATTTGACCATGTGTTTGTTCCGTTTCAGCCCTCCTCTCGGCCGGAGTCGGATTTCACGTTGGATCTGCCGCGTGCCGAACAGCTGCGCGTCAAAATGGAGAAGGAGAAAAAATTTCGCCAAAGATGCCGTTATATAACCAGCTTCCTTAGCCTGGTTTTCTTCCTCCTGACCGTGATGGTGGTTAGCCTGGTGCTAACGCGGGGCAAACGTATGTTTGGCAGTATGATTTAAGAGAGACCACCTCACACCATCTCGCCCCCGCCGCCCCATCGATAGTCCAGCCGAAAAGACTGCCTAAGAAAAGGGACAAAAATTATCACAACAACAACAACGATGACATACATATGTACTACATAATCATTTATAATAGTTTAAATTCTAAATGACTTTTAAGCGATTTCAGTCGATTTTTTTTTAAAGTAAGCGAATTTTTATTCAAATGTTACGTAATTAAGTAATAAACAAAAACTGACACTATAGTGCTCTCAGAGTCCGTTGTCGTAATTGTAATATTGTCGCAACAACAACAACAACAATCCTAACAAATTTTATAATCAATACAACGAATATATTTTAATTAAACCAGATTATTAGGGATCGTAATCGAAATCGAACGCAGTGCCGTAATTTTTTGTATAATGTTTACATGTTTAGTATATAGAAATCTATAAACAAAAACATACTACATACGATATACATGAAAAAACAGATATTCATATACAGTTGTAATCTATACAATTTGATAGAAAAAACAGTATTGTTAATAAATTATTATTTGTGATGTTAGTTTATAAGATTTTATCTCATTCTACTTTTTATTTCTTATAACCTTCAATTGAAAAACAAAACCAGAAGTTTCAGGTCTTCTTATTATTATTATTATTATTATTCTTGTTGTACTTCTTCATGCAATGTAAAGGTAAAAATTGTTTAGCTCGTATTTTATTAGTTTTATATAACGATGCAATGATTATTATGATTGTGTTTAGGATAAAGAGAATATTGTATAAAGATGCAAAATGTGTGTAATAAAAAAGTGCTTAAAGCACTCTGATGAACGTAGATTGTATTTATTTTCAATAGACAAGCAAAAGCAAACGGATTGAAGTTATTGCTGAAAGAATTGAAACACGGTTCGGAAATGCTCGCTCCAGCTCGCTCTTTGAAGTTCAAAAGAGCGTTTGTTTTCGAGAGCGCGAGCGAGCATTTCCGAACCCTAAATTGAAATCAATATTCAAAATGCATATAAATCGAATTAATAACTAGATTAAGATAACATAAAGAAATTAATTCATTAAACACGTTCAAATAAACCACAACAAAACGAAATCGAATAAAAGCCTTTACAATGTAATAAAATAAAATTATTTACTTTAAAGAAAGACCGAAATAATTTTTTGTCAAAAAGGAGACCGTGGCACGTGGTTACGTACAACGTTTACGTACCCGTACGTATTGCAGTCGTACAACGAAAGCCGTTGATGAATGTTTGATTTTTGAATCCAAATTCAACTCGAATTACGAGTACACCACAGGAATGAAACAGAAAATGTGTAGAACATATGAAAGCTGTTCAATTTATACAATAATTGTAATCAAGCCCAAAATAATACGGCTTTTGTCACGCATGCCTTTCATTTTATTTTCTCTCGAAAGCAGAGAAAACTTTTGCACATAATGATGAGTTTCAGTGAACACACACAGTTTCACAGTCGCAGGAGGAGATGTCAACGCATAATTTTTCTTTTGTACGTTTCTTATTGTGTACATTTCTATCAAATAGTTCAAATTTGTCAGGGATTGATATCTCAGAAATACCCAAAAAAGGTAACAACGTGGTAAATAACAATCGTTAGAGTTACCAACTTGAGATTTACAAAAAAAATCAAAAAATCCGTAAAAAAAACCGTGAACAAGGACATTATGAAGAAAATCGTTGCGGGGAGGGACGCAAGGAAAACTACGATTCGATAGACCATGGAGGATGGGAAGATTACGATTTAGAAAACATGAAATAGTGGAAGAAGACATTAAAACAATGCCTGCGTATTTACTTAATTGTGATTTTAATTTTTTTGGTCTTTAATTTAAATTTAATTTAATTTTAAATGCATAAATTGAGAATTTGTTTATGTTTATCTAATTTTAATTTAACTTTTGAGTAATAACTTCAATTTGCGAATCTGTGTAATAAAACATAATTAAAATCTGCAAAAACAAGGCAACAAATTGTCTTGGAAATTCTATACAACAGTCCTCAAGGGGTGGCTTCGAGAACCGCCCACGCATGTTTCATAATTCTGTTTGTCGTTGAATCTTTCGCTTTACGTTCTCGATCGATTGCCTTTTCCTGCTAGTACCATCTATTATATTTGTATTTTAATTTATTTCTGCATACATTTAAATAAATATAAAGATTAAGTATTATAATTTTTACAAGAGCTTCTCTTTCGGAGCCTCGTTCTTAAATATCTTCGACGCTATTTTATATCTCTAAAGCTCTGTAACGTATTCTCGAAATCCATTGTTTTAACAACACATTTTCAATTTCACGTCATCTTTGAAATGTTTTGTCCAATAATTCTAAATTATAAGAGATTTTTATTTGTACCATCACCGTCAATATATCCAAGAGTGTCTAAAGATAAACGTTAAAATGCAAAATAATAAGTAAAAATACAGATTCTTTTGCATACATAGATATTAATTTTAATGATCATGAGCATAATCACGGGTCCTGATATCAAAGTGCATTTTAATATATAAAAACTTTAAATTAAAATTCTAATATCTTTTTGTAGTTGTGATAATTTCTCGTAATTCAATCCGTAAACCTCATCGTCACTTCTTTCACCCGAATCCACACGAAACGTTCAAACTGTTTGACAGACATCGACTCTGTTAGTCTCTTTGAGCTCTCGGCTAGCGACAGATACGATTTTTACGGCAGAGTAAATAATTATGGTGGACAGGGAAAAACTTATTGCAAGTGTTCGTGATTATCCGTTATTGTACGACAGCAATGACAAGGATTATACGAATATGGAAAGAAAGGATGGAGCATGGAATGAAATCGCGAAAAAACTTGAAACGACATGTAAGTTACAAATCAGAAATGTAGAAAGAAAATCTTTTCGGCTGGAATCTGTTGTAAGTGAAAGATTGTATACAGACGTGTGTATTGTGTGCAAAATAGTGCAGGGTTGGAAAAACACGGCGTCGGAAACGGAGTTTAAAAAGCAGTAGTAAAGGAGTAAATGAAAGCAGTATTTTGTTCTCATTTCGAAATGTTTGAGGTGTAAATGTTTGCCTTTTAATCGAAATACTAAACCATTAAATTTAGTTGCATACAATTTTATTCGAAGAATTTGTTTCTCTTTATAGCCAAAGATTGTAAAAAAACTTGGACCTTAATACGAGATTATCACAGAGCTTATATTAAAAAGCAAAAAGAAATGGAAATTGAGACTGAGGTTGGGAATAGTAGCTTCAAAAAGTGGAAATATGCAGATGACATGTCATTTCTGTTGCCATACATAAAAAACAGACAAAGTGTCACAACGCATATTTCGAGAGAAACTCATTCCCATATTGAAGAAACTATGGGTTGCGAAACCTCATTCGAGTTTAAGGATGTCCACAACGCAGCATCCTGTGATACGTCATCCATCGCACCCACATCTGAATTATATCCATGCAAACGTCGGCGGTCGAGTCTTTGCGAACCAGAATCAATCGAAGAAACAGCTGCGGCAACTCTAGTGAAGTATATACTCGACGACAAAAAGAACACAGACGAAGTAGATTATTTCTTCAACGGTGTGGCAACAACAGTAAAGTCCTTTCCGCCGGATTTTAAGATCATAGCGAAAGCAAAAGTATTCGAATTAATTACTAAAATGGAATTGGAAGTTCTTAATCAACACAGAAAGACATCCAGTTCTTGTTGCTCTTGTAGACAACCAGTGGTCAAAAATGAAATCGTAACAGAGCAGAATCCGAGTTAATTCTTGTTAAGATTGAAAATATTTATTATGCGTGAATATAAAATATATAAGTAAATAAATAATAAAAATTATGTGAAAAATATGTAGGATTATATGTAGGAAATATTTTTGTGTTAAACCTAAAAATAAATATATATTACTTAAATTGTATGAAGATCCATTGATTTTATTGTCATATTCCAAAAGTTTACAACCCTGTTACATTGGAAACAAACACATTAAACAAAGCTACAGTTTTTCAGTCCGAGAGGCCAACATCTTCTTCAACAATATAAATTGTTGAAAATTATAAAATTGTTAAATTTAGTAAACAGATAAACGGTTGTTTCAAAAACAATGAAATAAAGAGGATTTAAACATTTTATAAAGACTTTAAACCGGCAAACATTTTATTAAAACATTTGGCCTAACTTTACCGTTGTGGCACCACTCCAATTATGTTGTTGTCTTAATTTTTTTTTAATTTTTATTAATTAATTAATTATACATTTTTCTTAAGAAAAGTTAATAAATGGAAAACAGGTACTTAAATTATATATAAAACGTCATTTTTCTCCAAAAGTCTTTTGACAAAATTTTATTTTATATAAATAAAAGGTATATCAAATCATATTTCCTTTATAACGGTATCAATCCTATCCGGATATCTCTAATAGTTTATGAGATATAATGATAAGAATTTTAATTTTCTACGGGTTATAACTCTATAACTGTACGAACACAAAAAAGTTGTTTTTGTTGTTGTCACCCTGAAAAACTAAAAAAGCGCCAACAACGACGACGAAATTGGAGTAGTATTCGACGGTAAAGTTGTGCCAAACATTTGGATCCAATTTGAATTTTATGAATGCTTTTTTTAGTAATTCTTTTTGGAGTATTGACATCTCTACAATCAGCTGTTTTGCAAATTTGCAAAAATAGTCGAAAAAGAAGAAGAGCCAAATAACCGAAATGTTTTCCAAACCAAGAAATGAGTACGGCGGCTATATTCAATAAAATTTCTCTACCGTTCGTTGCTGCACACGTGTTCACTGGTTTATCTCGACATTCATCGTTATCTCGACATTTTATTTCTTCAAAAGAAGTCACGTTATCAAGATTTACACGTTATATTACGACATCTTCTAAAGTGCAACAAACATCATCGAAACTTTCAACAAAGGAAAATAAAATGTCCAAAAAATACACGACTGTTGAGACTGGAGCTAACAATTCAACCAATTATAGCATTTATTTGAGTAAGTAATTATGTGGAATTTTATTTGTTTTTGTAGTTGGGTGTGCGTTCAAGGGTAAAAATTGTAATAATTTATATTCAAGAATGATAGAATACAGTAGTCTATTATTTTTTATCTATACCGGCTCTACTACTAATTTTAATCTCACATCTTATCACCTTTTAAAAGTTTTATGCAATACTCTCTAATTGTATTTATTGTTTTAGTTTTCATCAAATTTTTCGAATGACCTTGGCCGTATTTAAGTAAATAAATCTACATATTTAAGATACTAATTTTGACTAGTTGGGGGTTTTCAAGTCAAAGTTTGAAGTTTAAAAATGTATTATTCCAAAAATCAATGATTGGCATAAACAATCAAATAGTGAAGAACGATTCTATGAGTTTTTTGGTAGTGCAAAAGATTCATGCTGAGTTAAGATACAAATAAAGTTAATGTTAAGTCATGATATTGTAATGAATCTTTGAGTTTTAATTATCAATAATCAATATACCAAAACAATAATACATACAAATATTGATTCATAAATAATGAAACTTCGAGAACTTAATAGTTCACCATAGTTTCACCATCCTTCCTGCCTTGCGTCCTTCCCTCTTTCTCAACCATTCCTTCTTATTTCTAATTCAGTTAAATGGAATGGTAGAGCTCACTAAAACTGAAATTATTATTTTTTGTATGCACTGTAATTGAGTTCCCTTAATTTAATTATTTCGTGCTTTCTATTTTATTTTCTTCGTGACTTATTAATTGACAAAGTTTCTCCCCGATCCAATTATTTTAAATAGAAAATGTGGCCGGGTGCCCCGTCTCGCCACTGCACGACATTCCCTTGTTTGACGACGAGGAGAAGGGTATCTATAACATGGTTGTCGAGATACCACGTTGGACCAATGCAAAAATGGAGGTAAATCAATGAAATAAATGTATAATTCCACTTATAAAATTGCTTATTGTTTGAAATGCTTTTTTCTGCTATTGTTGTTGTTATTATGAATAGATTAGTCTGAAGAATCCATTGAACCCCATCAAACAGGATGTGAAGAAAGGGAAACTGCGTTATGTGGCCAATTGTTTCCCACACAAGGGTTACATTTGGAACTATGGTGCGTTTCCACAGACCTGGGAGAATCCCGACCACATCGAACCGTCTACCGGTTGCAAGGGTGATAATGACCCAATTGATGTTCTGGAAATTGGCTACCGTGTGGCACAGCGTGGCGAGGTGGTGCAAGTAAAAATCTTGGGAACTATAGCATTGATCGATGAAGGAGAAACCGATTGGAAGATTATTGCTATCGATGTGAATGATCCCCTGGCTGAAAAGATAAGTGACATCGGTGATGTGGACAAATGGTTCCCAGGATTGTTGCGGGCAACAGTTGAATGGTTCAAGGTAAATATTACTACTAATACATTTATCACTTGTATTCTTTATTATTGTTTGTTTATATTGTTATCTTTTCTAGATCTATAAAATTCCTGATGGCAAGCCTGAAAATCAGTTTGCTTTCAATGGTGATCCCAAAAATGCAGCCTTTGCTACCAACATTGTTTCGGAGACCAACAAATTCTGGTTGGATTTGATTAAGAAGTCACTAGGTGACGGAAATATTTCGCTGTAAGAAACCCGATCACAATTAATGACTTTCGTTAAATTTAATGGTGTTTGCTTCCAGGCATAACACCACCATCGCCGACTCTCCCATGTTGATGTCTCTAGAAGAAGCTGAGAAGGTTATCAGTGAGGCTCCTAAAGACGGAGACGTCGAACCGGTATTTGATACAGGTGATGAGATTTTATTTGCCATAAATCCATTGTTTGAATTATTATGATTGTCTGTATTTAATATAACGTTTTATTAATTTTATTCTTTTCACATCTTTTCAGTCGACAAATGGCATTTCGTTCACTTGAAATAAATTCAGCATTCTATTCGTTTTATTCTTAAACTAGTTGTCGCAAATAAATTTGGAAAAATGGGCATCAAAACATTTAAAATTGTTTTTATTTATTTCCAGGTTTTTTCATAACTAAATCGGCATTGTTTTTTAAATTTTGTTTTAACTTTTATTAAAATAGAAAATGTGTTTTTCTTAAATTGCACTTTAATATATGAAGAAATAAATTATATGAGCCGTTTATTTTGAAAGTGGCATAAGTCACTTTTTAAAAAAAATCGAGTTAATGGCAACACTAAATACAATTGAACGGTATCTTTTCATTTTTAAAAAATTTGCAATCAACAAGTTGAGAACTATTGAGATTTGTTCGAGAGAAGTTTTGGTAATTAACGGTATAACAAACCTGTTTATTTTGAAAGTGGCGAAAGTCGCTGTACTCAGGAAATTTATATTGCAGCGTAACTATTGCCGGGTCAGCTAGTATAATATAAAAGTTGTTCATTTATACCAATATTTGAAAAAAGTTGATATATGCACTTATGTGTGAAATGCGAAATATAAAATTTTAAATATACAGTAAGACCCCGCTTAACGCTTTTCCGGTTAGCGGTAATCTGACTGACTTCAAATTTTATTTGTTTTTATAAGTATATTCGTTTATATTGTTTTTATTTTTGTAAGAAATAAATGTTTGGTTTTTTTCTTATTAAAAAGTTATATATTATATGTTATGTATATATTTGGAAACCTAGCGCTGCGCCCAATTTCGGGGAATGCTAAGGTTGAAATAAAAGAGCGCTAAATCGAAACAGCGTTAAGCGGGGTCTTACTGTATTACATGCAGTGGAGCTGAATTCGATCGGACTTGTTTTGCTTTATTGTGAATTCAATAGAGAGTGCAATGCAAATGTTTCAATTTAACCACCCTGGACTCAAAGGTAAACAATAAACTGAACAGAGCCTGCAAATCTATGAACGAAATTCTCTGTACATATTTTGTTAATTTACTAATAAAAACAGCTGCTAAACAGTGTACATCAAATGAGTTTTGGTTTTATATTTTTAATTATTTTGTAATTACTTTATTATTGAAGAACTAAAATGTCAAAAGCTGTTTTAAAAGAAGTACGAGAAGCTATTAAAAGTGAAAAATACTCTGAAGCTATTGAAAAATGTGAAGTATGACAAAAACAGATGTATAAAAACTATTTTTGTATTCGTCCAATTGTTTCTCTTTATCCGACAGAGACTATTAAAGGATGAGCCCAAAAATCATATGGCTTACTTGCTGCTTGGGGCAGCCTATGAGAGCTCCGATAAAATTGAGGTAATAGTTTTTATGGTGAAATGAGTTTTAAAACAAAATTTGTTCTTTAAAGGCCGCAAGATATTTGCGCAAAGCTGTTGAATGCTCGCCGGCAGCAGCAGCAACTGTTGCTTTAAACGGTTTGGTCAAGTGTGCGCCAGTAGAAGAGCTTCCGAATATTTATGAACAGCTACTAGAACGGGTGCCGTAAGTAATTCAAGTTCAAGTTCTATATTTAGACAATTCAGTTTTTACAGAGTTTCCAAATTGTTTACAAAACTTGTGACTAAGTGGTTTGAAATATCTAGGGCTGTAATGTTTAGCCTTTTGAGACATTTTCGAATAAAGTTAGATAAAACTAGATAACAGAAGGCACAAAGGTGCTGGTTTGCGTTCCGTATTAACTGAATATATTATGAGTATTGTTATAGTTGAGTTAATTTAGAAGAATTATCTTGTGTTGGTGTAATAGTTAGGATAAATGATTGTGAAGGATGTCTTACTTATAGTTATCACAAGAGATTGATTTGGCTTTGTTATGATTGCGGTGTTGTATTTTGAAGGTGTTTTGGTTTCGTGATTTCTTAAGTAGGTGAATGGGGAGAATAATATTTAAATTTTGTACATATGAGTATGAATAATTTGTGAATTCATTAGAGACAAATACAGCGAATATTTCGAGAAGTTGTTTGCTATTTCAACCAATGCTGCCGTCACGCAGAGTTGCCTGGAAGTTTTCAAAAAATACGCCGCAACAAAAGACAGCCAGCAACGTAACGTTGCTTTAAAATATTTAGCAAGATTATGGGTCAATAAAGATCTGCCACTAAGTGATGAATATGAACTGGTAAACATTATTCAGGCATAAAACATTACATAATAAATATGAAATTCTTAGTTTAAAGCCGCCCTTGAGGTCGCAGTTGAGGATGTCGATCTTGATGAACATTTGCTGTACTGTAAACGTTATCTGAAACTTCTGTACAAGCAAAATCTACACGAAGAGTGCCTACAGATGGCTGATCTAATAACAGCTCAACACCCAAGCGATGTCTACGCATTTGAATGGATTTGTAAACTTTATTGTGAAAATTACAAAAACCCTGCCACCACCTGTTGGTGGAGAGGATTAAGAAAGGGCTCCATTCATATATATGCCAAAGAATTACTTTGCCTTAATCCTAATTCTGGGTTGGCTCTCCTCATAGAAGCCATTGAATTCTTCGAGCAGCAGCAATTTATTGCCGCCCGTGATCATTTGCGCCGTGTCCAGACAGTTCATCCAAATTACATGGTCGCATTGGAACTGTTGGCGCTTACGGAAATGGAGCTTGGAGCTTATGAGTTGGCACTGGATCTGTGGCAAAAATTGGGCCGGGAAAACAAAGGCAGCCCGGAGATGAAAGCAGAGTGCATGTCGCACAGCGATGACGAAGAATTGTTAACAGAAGCACTTCAGTTGTTGAGTACATTGAAGCAGGCGGAATCGTTGGTGAATGCGATGGCCAGGTATTTCTTTAGTATATTCGTGTATTTTATTTTGGGCATTTTTTAAATTTAAAACAAGAGTTTGGAGTTCGAAAGCGTTTAGAGTAGAGTTTATTTCACGATTATTATGAAAGCATTACTTTAAAGCTCTGCATATTTGATTTTTCTTCCAGGTGTTATTTTAAATTGGGTCTACTTGACAAATTGAAAGAGCTGCCTCTCACACTTTTATCGAACTTGGAGTATTTATGGTAATTATTAAGATGAATAAAATCATTGAATGTTCATAATTCTATTATTTTAATTTCTGTTGCAATCCACTATCTTCTTAAAGTGAACCAAGTGAAGCGATTTCTCAGCTAGAAGGATCTGAGGATGCAGAAACGTTCGAAGCCCTGCTGTTGCTGGGTAAATTACAATTACAACAATTAAACTATTCGGAAGCTCTTACTAATTTGCTGAAAGCAACAAGGCTTCGTCCACATCGTTCTCAGTGTTTTTATTATTTGGGCCGAATTTACTATGCCACACAGGATAAAATGCGCGCTCGCAAATGTTACGAGAAATGCTTACATTTAAATCCTGTGTGCGAAGAAGCAGTGACTTACTTAAGCGTTGTCTATCAAGAACAGGCTGAAGAGGTTATTATTTATTGTCTGTAAGGAATATATATATATATATATATATATAAGAGAGTTAAACATAATAATTATAAATTTTACCTTATGTTCTGCAGGATTTAAATATTGCTCTTTTGCTGAACAATTTAAAACACACGAAGAATGAAAAGAAACTAAAAATCAGGCATTATAAATTGGGCTTGCATTACATGAAATTTAATAAATGGGATGATGTACGATTTCAATACTTTATTTAGTATTTTTAAAGATTTTGTTATATTTAACAGTCTATTATTTTGTCTTAGGCTATTCAATCATTTCGTACTGCTATCAAATTCGACGTCAAGTGTACTGTTTACTGGGAGTCTTTGGGTGATGCTTACAGTGAACGTGGCTCCTATAATTCGGCGATACGCGTCTTTCAGAAAATTCTGGAACTGGATCCAGCGAACCAATATGCGAGATTTCAACTTGCAAACACGAAGAAGGTGAATACAATAATTCCAAACATCTTTTCATATTTTTTAATGCATTCAATGTTCTATCATTCCATTCTATAGATTATACGCATGTATTTGGAAGCTATTGAAGACTTCAACAGTTTGCTTAAAGACTATCCTAATTATGTACCTGCTCTCAAGAGCGCTGCCGAAGCTCACTTGTGCTTGGCTAACAATTTAAAAGTAGAACATCGCTACGGACGTTGCAAGTCTCATTTACAGTTAGCCGTAAATTTACTGCAGCGGTATTTAAATCAACTTTAAAAACAACATACTTCTTTTTATTTATATATTGTACAATTCATTTCAGTGCCTTTTCCGCTCTCGATGATCACGAAGTGATTTGGCTTTGGCGTCTCACTGCAAACGTCTTTGTTCAGACTGCTCAAATGCCTAACAGCATGGCCAATTTAGATATCTCTGGTAAACTGGCAAAACGTGAAAGCGAATCGGTGTTATTGAATCGCAATGAACTGTTGCAATTAGCCACCAGGTAAGATTTAAAGATTTTTAATAGTTCATGGTTACTTTTCGTTATAATAATTATTACCTTCACAGATTTTATACCTGTGCTCTAAAGCTCAATCAGAATACATTTTTATGGTATGAACTAGCTTTATGCGCTTATTATCGGGCTCAATATTTCCCCTCGGAACAAGATGATCACTTAGAACTGGCACTGAAAGCTTGCCGTTTGGCCATTAAAGAGCAAAGCGATCGTTGGCAGAATTGGAACTTGTTGGGCGTTATTAATATGCACGATGGTATGAGAATTGATCAGAGACTACTTTTGTGATCGATCGAGCGAATTAGGTGCTACAAGATGCGATGAGATTTCACTCTTTTGAAAGCGATTTCATAAATTTTATTACATAGTTCTTCGATTCTCATCTCATCGTTCGATCCTACACAAAACATAGCCTAAAAAGTGACTAGTGTCAAAAAGTACACAACTTATTCGAAGAATTTGTCTTTACTATCTGCAGGTATCAAGAACTTTCCACTGGCACAGCATTTCTTTATTCAAGCTCTCCAGCTGGAACGTAAGTCTTACACAGCCTGGACAAACCTTGGGGTGCTCTACCTTAAGTTGGGCGACATAAAATTGGCCAATCAATCCTTTCAGCGAGCTCAGCAATCAAGGCCAATTTATCCGAATGCTTGGATTGGTCAAGCTATGATTGCAGAAACCATCGACGAGGATGAAGAAGCTTTGGATCTATTTCGTCACTGTCAACAGTTTGAATATCATCCAGAGTCTGCGTTAGGTTACGCCCACTGGGTGTGCACAGTACTAACGGACGAGGTTAAACGTCAGCGGCCTCATTATAAGCATTCCATAGAAAACATGTGCGCAGATGTTGTAGCGCTGGATGCAGTCAATTGGTAGGGGCATAGTTTTGAAGTCATCTTTTCCATTTTTTTTTAATTATCCACCCGTAGGTATTCTGGTGCCAATGAAGAAAACGCTTCTATTCCGGGTTTGACTTTTCTAGGTTTTCTGAATGCACGTCACAAGCTGTACCGACCTGCTATTCAAGCTTACAGACGAGCTGCCAGAAAAGCCGAATCCGGACTTGATCGTGATAAGTTGAATACAGATTTGGGTTATCTTTATTTGAAACTCAATCAGCCGTTGGACGCTATCAACGCTTTCAGTGCAGTATCTCAGGTGAGTTTTGCGCCAATCATTGGCTTGGCGTTGGCTTATTATCGTGCCGGGCAGCACCAAGAAGCTTACAATGTATACAGTTCGGTGCTAAAAAGTGTGACAGGCGTTCAAGACGATAAGGCGGCATTGATACTGGTGGCGATGGCAGCCATGGTTTATGCATCACAAGGCGAGGCTGACACAAAAACGATTTTGTATCAATGGTTAGAATAATTTAAGTGCTTAAAGGACAAGGGCATAGAAAAACTAATAGTATTGTTCTCTTCTACACCCACAGCATTCTGTTGAAAGACTCTCCCATTCAGGCTCTATATTCGGCTTGCGCCCTCGGTATCCTTCACGATGACAATCAACTGACGGAAACCATTATAAATGAGTTGGGGAAATATGAAAACTCTCAGGAACACTGCGCTCACATAGCGTATCTGAGGGCGCAGTATTACTTGGCAAAGGTAAGGCAATAATTTTTGTATTTATAAACATAGAAATCACATGCTAAATTTTATATACATTTACTTTATACAGCAACAACCTCGTCAAGGACTCTCGTATCTAATAACGCGCATTCATATGTTTCCAGCTTGCGTTGAGCTACGCAAGATTTTGGCCAACTATTTGTTGGATAATTTCGCTCATATGCGCCGATATCAAGTGGCAACCAGCCAGATAGCTTTGGGGGCCATCGAAATGGGTCACAGCAACAAGCAACTTAAGTGAGTTTATTAATCATGAAAATAAAACATCATATATTTTTATTTTTAATTCAATGAATTTTATGGTTTTTATTTCTTTAAGAAACTCTTGCATGGAGGATTCGGAATCATTGTTGTTGGCCAGTCGCGCTCTTCAGAAAGTCGATGAGAAACGTTCCCTCAAACTGATTCAACGTGCAGTTCATTTGTATCCCCAGAATACCATCGCTTGGAATGCTTTGTTGAAAGGGCATTAATAATGAAGTTTTTCATTTTTAAATGACTTATATTTGTACACATTTTTTTAAGCAAAATAAATTTTATAAATCTTCAGATTTTTATACATCGAAAGTGAAAGTTATTAATACTTTTTTTATATGCACTCATACCCCGGTTTGCGTCGTTTCGGTTTGCGTCGTTTCAAAGTTGCGTCTTTTTAAAATGTCCGTGATTTCGGTGCTGCGTCGTTTCTGCTTTAGTTTGCGTTGCATTGCTTCGAAATTGCGTCGTTAGTGCTTCGATTTGCGTCGTTAATAAATGTTTGTATGTACAAAGAAAAAATAGAAAATGTTTTTTATGTGTTTTTCATGCTTTGTTATTTTTTATTTTAATAAAAACTATTATTACACAAATTGGTATTATAAATATTAATAATATAAAATTGGTATTTTCTATTGAAAAATCAAATTTTTTTACTAAAATTATGAATTACGAATTAAATAAAAGTTAATACAAATGTATGGAAAAGTATGATTCGGTTTGCGTCTCGTTTTTCTGGTCCAATTAGCGACGCTATCCGGGGTATGAGTGTATTGTGTATTTATTCACCATCATATTTATTCATTAACATAGTACATAGTATATTATTTCGATATTTGATAAATGAGGACAAATAATTTAATAATAATATTTATGTATTTATAATAACTAATTGGGTATAAGAATAATATAAATATTAAATTAAAAGTAATAGTTTCAAAACTATTCATGATAACATTAGTAAGAATTATATTAAAAGAAATATTAAAAAAATAATTAGGAAAAAACAAGAGGATCCTTCGAGCCGGATTTGAACCAGCGACCTATGGATATCTGTGTTATTCTTTTAAACCTCTACAGTCCACCGCTCTACCAACTGAGCTATCGAAGGTGTTCTGGATGAATTGCCGAAAGATTTTTTTACGTTCGAGTCAGAAATATTTTAATATTAAATTAAATTAATCTTATATGAAATTTTGGAAAACCTAAACTTTTAACCCCTTGAAATTTGAAAGTTTCACGTCTATTTCTCCTAACCTTATTGAGATACCTATACACCTATAAAACCTGTTTTTGTGCGGGTCTTTTTTTATACGATTTTTTTTTTGTGCGATTAGTTTTGTGCGATTTATTTTTATGCGGTATATGAATCTTAGCTCGTATTTGCGCTCGCATATAACATCGGCGAAGAAGGCTTCGATACTTTCGCCAAAAATTACCTGGACGAGATGTATGTTATTATTATCGTCGAATCGAACCTGTTATTTATGCCAAATAATATATAATTTTTTGGGGTAACTGTTACTTTTAGAGAAAAATAAAATTTTAGATTTTTTATATAATTTTTTCTATTCAATAATTTTTTTCTGAATAATATGTATTGTTAACCTATATATTATCGCAAAATTGAGAAATTATATATATATATATATATATATATATATCATCCTGATCGGTGCAATATTTTAGGAGAAAACCAATAATAACACTAAAAAAATACCAATGTATCAAACATTATAAAAACAAAGAAACGCGTGCCAAACCTAAAATTGAATTTTCCTCGGAAAACGAAACGGTTTTCGATAAAAGATTGGTTGACACAAGGGATAGGTAACTTGAATACCTGCCCAATGACACCAATACAGTACAGTTTGCACCCATATAATTAAATACTTTATTATACATATATATATATATTACATTACAAATATTAGTTAGTTGTTAGTTGGTATCTCTGGAGACACAAGCGGTGGTGAGCTTAAAAGCAGAAAAAAATATGTCAGAAAGCGAAAAATCATAAAGCTTTATTCTAATTGCAATTCCTTCCTTTTTTTGTTTTTAATAATTGATTTTTATTTAGAATATTATTATTTTCGTTATGTTTTTAATTTTCAATTTAATTTATCTTGATAATATATCACTCTTTTTTTAGGTTATGATGTTATTTGCATTATTTTCTTTTTAAATTTTTTTTCCGTTTTCAAACAAATTATTACTATATTATTATTTCACTTTTTTTAAACCTTTTCGAAATAAAATTATTGATAGATTTTTCACTATGATTCGGAAAACAATGATTCGGTAAATTCGAATTTTATGGATTTTCATATTTTTTCATGCAATAATACTTGTTTTTATTATCGCGCAACTACTGATGGGTTTTCTGTGCTCAAATGAAATGGTACAGGCAAATCATAAGCAACTATTGGACCGCAGCCTGAAGACTAAATAAATTCGACTATAATGGACCTTAACCAAGATTTTTTATACTGATTCAATAACTGAAAACATTTGTAAAATATTAGGCGATTGTTTTACTTCTTTCCTTTTGCTTCTTTCTGACAGCTTGTCAGAGCTTTCACGAAAAAATCAACCAAAATAGATAACGGTACTTTATCATTCTTGCAAATAACCACACAGTTTTAGTGAAGCCGAAATCGCTATCCTTCGTGTGGCATGGGCCTTGGCGGCTGTCAACAAAAATGCTATCTTCTCGTTCAAAAGCTTTCACTTGTCTCATATCTAAACAAAGAAGCTCGATAATAAAATAAATGAGAGCGAAAGAGTGTTAGTAGATGAAAAGCTTGAGCTATGCTAGAAAAGCGAGGTTGTTGTTGGTATTGTTTTTACTTTGCAATGAATGCAGTGTAGTCTTGTTGCCAGTGTTGCCGCTGCAGTAAAATTAAATGTGTCCTCTGCTTCAGAAAGATTTGTCCATTAAGAAATAAATGTATTCAGTTTTAGAAATAAACTGTGTCAATAAAACAATTATTATTAAAGTTTATTTGTGAACAAAGACAAGCAAATACAAAAAAGTCAATTTATATTTAAATAATACTTAACTTCAAAATAACTGTAATGGGTTGATTTATATAAAACTTTAAAGAATACAAAATGCTTCCACTCGCATTTCTTTCTATTTAAAGCTCTTTTGAAGACACTTTAGCCTCAAACTCTTGTCGTTGTTGTTGCTCTCTACTGCAAACTTTCAACTTTTGGCCGACTGGAAGACTTTGGAAGACTGTGGAGAGCAAGTCTACCAGATTGGTTTACCGGATTGGTCTACCAGTCGGTTTGTAAACGTACGAGAGTGAAGTCGTGTGAAGCTTGTGTTAAAGGAAGTCGAGGTAAATTTTGTTCAGGTGAAACAACAAAAAAAAAACACAAACAATAACAACAAGTTTGCGATTATGCAAACTTGATCAAAAAACAAGAAGTAGAAAAAGTTTGAATTAATGTAGTTCAACAGGAAAAAACAGAGAAAAAATGTGCATACAAAAAATGCACACAAAAATTTCATCTATCTGAATCACGTATTTTTTGGTTGAAAATTTTACAATCATTTGGAACGAGTTTAATTTAATTTTGTGCTTGTATTTTCACTCTATGAATTGATTTCAGTACACTTAAATTGGATGAATGAATTGGACTTGAATGAACAAAAAACAGATTTAAGTTCGCGAAAAATACTTAGTTGTGTTTTTATTTCTTTTTTAGTTACTCGCATTAGTTTTGGCGAAGTTTGTGTTCAAGTGTGTGTATTTTGAGTGAGTTGCGTGCGCTGAGCTTCAAGTTTGAAAAGCGTTGCGTTCATTGATCGCCACACAACAAATAGAATAACAAAAAACAACACTTATAACAACAACAAAAGCAAAGCAAAACATTTGAAAATTAACACAGTTTGAATCTGCAATTTTGTAAGATACTCTCGTAAAAACTGCAAATCTTCGGCTGTTGTAAAAAATATACAGAAAGAAAAATAGGAAAATAACCAAAAGAAGAACCAACCAGAAACACCTAAGAAAACAACAACTACAACGAAGTGCACTTGAGTGCAGCGTGCAGAACGTAGGGGTACCTCAACTTAGTATATCCGATTACGTGATCAACATCTCTACGAGTGCAGCTCAGCGCACCGGATCGGACTACATCACCTCACCCCCCACACCAACCAGTGCTCGGCAACCGGGCTCCCTCCTCCCCCGCCCAGCACGTCGTTGCCGACATTGCGTTGACTTTGATCGCGCACCTACGCTTCGTTGTGCATCCGTTCTTCAGCCTCTTCTGTTGTTCTTCTTCGCATTGCACTTCGTCGCAGTCGCTGACGCTGCTGATGTCTCAGATGGCTCTGCTGCTACCTTCAAACCTCCTCCTACAATAATAAATTCTGACAAACCGTGAAGACGAGGTAAGCAAAGCTTCAGCCATGGCGACATTCGTCGTGGGTTGCATTCTTTCGAGTGCTGCCCGTGTTGTTGTCGCTCTCGGCTTGTTTTGTTTTTTATTTTTAGTTGTTGTTTTAAGGGGTTTCGTCAGGAATTTTAATGATTTCGAATGGCAGTGGTTCTTAAATAGTGGCTCATAAAACCTGAATTTTATTAAGCATTCTGTAAATAAAACTAAAAAGCAGTGCTTGGTATAGACATATAATCTCCATGATCTTTAAATATAAAACTTATCATCAGACGCGGCTGTTCCTTTTTTTGGTCAGCAGCATGGATCAGCAGATCATCATCAGAATCGTCATCATCGTAAATGTCACAACTGCTTCACTAGCGGCATCATACTATTATTAGTGATCGTCGGCCAGTCCGTTTGTGGTACAGACACCTAGCATAAGCAATATAATTAGTTTTATATAAAATTTCGTTGTTGTTGTACTCATTTAGAGTTGATTTCATTTGAGAAAATTTCTTTTGATCACCTAAAGTATTAAAAGATATCAGAAAAGCAAAAAAAAAAAATACCCATTCATATAAAGTTACATAATATCCTGTTTATCTTTTGTAGATAATAATAATTAACAACTGCAAAAGCTGTTGATCGAAAGCGTGCTTTCGTTAGTAACACGGTACTAATTTAGAAGCTGGACCCGCTGCTATTTAAGTAAATATTCGGGAGAGATCTCATACTCACTCTATACGATCTTCGATGGTTCGACGATTTGATCTGCATACTTTTATGAGTTTAGGAAAAACACACGAATGTTGCCACATTTTATTGTTGTTGTGTTTTCTTGCACCTTTTAAGCCGAGTTACCTAATCAAATAGTGTTCGATGCAGTGGAACTTACTTCCTGTTGATTCTGATTTGGATATTGAAACTTAAGATGAAGTCGCATTGCTGTAAATTTTGAATGATTAACCAAAAAAGAGGCTTTCCGTATTTTTGAATGATTTTAAGGTTCAAAGATAATAGGAAGAAGAAGAAGGAAGTAAAAATGAATGGTAGTATTTAAAGCTTTTAGTTAAAGGTTTTAAATTTTTTTAGTCTGATTTTCTTGTCTGTAAATTAAAATATTTTCAATCTAAATTAAGCCGAGTTTAAAACATATCCACTGAATGTTTAACTTTTCTTTTAGTGTACTAAAAATTCTGAATTGTGATTGCGTTCGTATTTTTTAGTAAATTTTTTCTTTAAATTTTACCTTTGAATTTCTTACTCAGCTTTTATTTGCGGCTATTCTTCTTTATTTTGTCTACGTATTTATTTTTATTATTGTATTAATATGTGTATTGTTTAATTTTATTCTTTCTGTTTCCGTGTTTTTTCTTTTGTTTTGCCAACAGAAATCATTTTAAAATGTTCAGATACTCCGATGATTTACATAGCTTTTGCTTCTTCTTCTTCTGCTTTGTTGTCTCGCTTGATTTGTTTCATCATTCGTGGAAAAGATGCTGGCTTTAGAAAAAGATCTATCTTAAGCCTTGGGGTACCTTAAAAGAGAAAAACCATAGCATATTTTCGGATATTTTTTAAAGTATATACATAAATATTCTACAAAGTGTATAGAACCACTCTATTTTTTTAAGGTTTTCTCATTCAATAATCACTCAGATTTCCGATTAATAAACAAAGCTTTTAACAGAAATTTTAGAAGAGAGATCGAGAAGTTTTGGAAAATTTGATGTTGCGATTTAATATCGTTAAGAGTTAATAAGGATATCGAATTTTAATGAAGCTTACTGCTGTTACGTTAGCAGTTCAGAACGATTCTAACGGTTTGTTAACGACACCGTTGAAACTTAATATATTCTATTCGTAGAAAATGAAGTTCATTGTTAGTTTAAGTAGTATATCATGATTTGGTAAAACGAAATCAGTGATAAATACGTAAATATAGAAAATACGTAACGAATACTCGTAAATAACTCTTCATTTATTCATCGAAAGAATTTTGAAAAAGTTGAAAAATTCCACAACAAATGTTCACAGCTTTCAACCTTTAAAATAACTTGAATTTATAAATAATCAATAACAGCACAACAACACCAACAAATACAAAGCCGTATTGTCAACAGAATAAAATACCAAATCAATACCGAAAGCAACAACAATCACTTTATACATTCCGATCCGATTTCAATAAATAAAAAACTACAACAAATATTTAATCGTAATCTTTATCTTCACGAATAACAAATAAATACAAGAGTCAGTCTGAAACCGGATTTGTTACTGCGATTGTTGTATATCTGAGTTTATTTAGATTGAAAAAAACTATAAATAATAATAAATAATTTAATAATAATAAAAATATTAGTAATAATAATAAATCTGTCTCGTTGGATCTCGTACATCGCACATCTCAATCATACAAATGTTAGAATACTTAAGAAAGAACGAAAAAACGAAATAAATAAAACTTACATGGGATGTCTTTCGATATGTAAGCAACAAAGATATACTATGACGTATATTGAAATGAAATGATATATATACGTATATTCAAATGAAAATTCATTTGAAATCAATATTTTAGAATAAATATGAATAACAACGACAATAACAACAACAGTAAATAACCACTTATTTATTATTCTTGTATTTTTGAGTTATATGATTGTTTTTGTTGTGATACAATGAAATTTGTTGGATATTGCTATAGATACAATAATCCATAAAAGCTAATAAATAATATCAATCTTAACTATAGTCATATTATTATAAGTATAATACTCGCTACTATTATTGTTATTATTTATTAAACTTATCGTTATTACGATGTTATAATAATTATAATATCAAATCAAACAATATTATTATTATATTGTACTTATTATTGTTATTACTCTACAGTATAATATTTCTTTCTTTCTCTTACTACAGCTCCCCTTACTACTCCCTTATTACAGCTTTAAATCCTTCGCCAAAGGCAATCATTTCGCATTTGAATCACCATTTTGGCATATCTGTAAAAGAAAAACTGCATACTTTACCTTTAAAGTATAATATCTATATATCATCTATGCATTTGTAGCCTATATTCTCAGTGTATGAAAAGTGAATATAAGAAAGAGAAAAAGTAATGTTGAACTTTATGGCCAATCAATTAAGTGAACTCAAGTGCGAAATGTTATTTGAGAAGATTTTATTGAATCTTTAATTGCGAAGCTTGCAAAGTGTTTGCATGTGTTGCTTGTATTTAAAATGCTTGAATTGCTTTTGCGTTTAGTTTGCGAGTTTTTGTTCATATGGTTTTGTAGTTTCTTTGTTTCTCCTTCTTTCTTTAAACTTTTCAAATGAATTTAAGCTTAAAGTCAGGTGCCAAATGTTTTCTTGCTGATTCTACTGAATAAGTCGTGAAATATACGAAATACATTAGTTTGCAAAAAAATAATGACTTGAAAAAAGATGTTAAGATGTTAATAACAATATATTGAATGAATTCAGGCGAAATCTCTAGAGGTTGAGATGAGATTCTTAGTTGATTGTTTCTTTGTTTTGTATCTCGCTGCTTTCTTCACTTTACGTGTTTCTGTTCCTTATTATCTCTTTTTTTCTATTCTCTGAATAGTTTAAGAATATTTTTGAAATGAAGTCATTAATTTTAATTATTTCATTAATCATAGTAATTCGTTAATAATTTTTAACGTTTCTTTATAATGTAGAAATAATTTCTTTTAATATTTTGTAGATAATAACAAAAGTATTTACAATAGAGTTTAAGAGAGAGATCAAATCTAAATTTTCAAAAGCTAAATTTTAATATCGTTCATTGAAATGGGTTTTAAAAAAATTAGATTTATTAATTTACTTCGCAAATTTTATGAATATTTTATTTGTATTATAAATTTTCTTAAATATTTAAAAAATAATTACCTGTGTATATTTAAATGTACTCTTAGTCAGGTGCTTAGAGCAGGTTTGTGTTTTGAGTCTTTTGTTTGGAAAAACCTGCTGCGCGTCGTTAATCTTCATGTGTCGAGTTCGTTGCTTAAGTCTTTTGTACATTGAAGTCGTATTAAAGCGAGGCGTCAATGATTTCAAGTTTTTGCAAACAATTTAAATACAAAAAATTATTGAAGAATGAATCATATAAAATTTTGTTATTAAAGCAGTAATTAAAATTTATTAACTTAAGAGAAATTAGTAGATTATAATTTAAATGAGTTAATAAAAATATAGAATATTTTTTACACTAATTTTTATAATTTTCAAACTTTTTAGTGGATTTTATTTTTATTAATTAAAAATTCAATTTTACTTTCCTTTTTTACAAATTCAATTTGTATTAAATTGTAATTTATTTCAATTTTGAAAATAAAGCATATTTTTTCTTAGCGAAAACCTTCACTTTAACAAAATTTAAAGAAAAATACACAACAATTAATTCAAGTATGACTTATTATAGACGACTTTACGTAGAAATTGAATACATAAAAAACCATTCAAATTCAATGTCACTCGTTAATGTTTATGGGTAAAAAGCAAAAGAAATCACAAATTCATATGCAAAGCAAGAAATCAAACGCAATCGAGTTAGTTACAAATCCGCTTGCTTATAGCTTGTCGCAGGCAGACGGCCAAACAGTCAACTCGTCACGTTGAGTTGCTGCATTCAAATCACATCACAGCACATCACATCATATCACATCGCAGTTACAATGATGACACCGCCATCTGCTGCAATCGATGTCGCTTGCGCGTTGGATGTCGATAATCGATTCATCATGATCGTCATAATCAACAACATCATAATCGTTTGCGTGACATCCAACGATAACAGCAACAACAAGCAATTGTTACATGATATTTTTGTGAGCTTGCTTGGCACGCGGAGGAGGCTCTTTTATTTTATATTTTGTAATTTTTTATGGAATGCAAAATAATTATTTTTAACTTCGCTGCAAAAAAATGGTAGTTTTTATAAAAATAATTATAAAATATCTTTTAATCAAAATTTTTGCATAACTTTCCGTAGAAGTAAACTTAAACTGCACAAACGTGGTGCCTTGGTTCCGATGGATACGATATTTAATCCACTGAAAATAATAATAATAAAAATCAATTTTAAGTATTTTTATTAAAGCTCAACAGGACATTTAAATGTTAGGCAGTGTTTTTGAAAGTTAAAGGTTTTAGTAAGAAAGTATTTTGAGTTTATAGAAAGTATGATTAGTTAACTAAAATAGAATAAGTTTACCTTCAGAAAGCTATTTTTAACAGACTTAAGTAAGCTCTAACTTATTAATCAAAAGACTCAAGTAACAAAAAAAGAAAAATAAAGTACTATTCAATAAATTGAATTAGCTGAGCGATCAGTTCTTCTCTTCACAATTCAAGGTTATACTTTGGACACTTATTTATTTTTTAACGTTTAGAATGAAGCTTCATGGAAGCTTTTAATATTTTAATTAATAATACAGAGTGAACCCTCCATGCGCAAAATTCATGTAACAACTTCAAACGACATGAATGAAGTCCCATCATCATTTCTATGATCTTCATGAATCTAGTTGGAAAAGCAGCTTTCTGTTCCTTTCATTCATTCGTTCTTTTCTAATTCTTTTAATTACTTAAAATAATTAATAAAAGTAAATACAAAGCAAGAATGCAAAACAACAGAAAAATCAGTAAAAAATAGAAAGCAATACAACCATCGTATAATGTTTTGTGTTTTAAAGAAGTCATTGAAGTTCATTCGGCTTTATTTTTCTCTCTCTCTCTCTCTCTCTCTCTCTCTCTCTCCCTCTCTCTTCTATCGTTCTTCTCTTTACACTCATCGGAATGAAAGGTCAAAAATTTATATCTAACATAACTTGAATCTAAGATGAGTTGACTTCATTAACTATTAATGAGAAAACACTTAATAGGATGATAAAAGCGTGATAATCTACGAACGGCCGGAAAAGCGTGAAGTCTGTGTGCATTGAGAGTACAAAGAGGAAAAATATTACTGAAAGATAGTAACAGATATAAAATCAAATTAAGCTTTAATTATAAAATGAACATCCGATCCGACATACTTTTGGAAAACGTAAATTTTTTCATAAAAATATTTTAAACTGAACTACGACTACGGATTATATAAGTTTTTAATTGTCTTAGCGCACATCTTTCTGTTTCCTCCTTGTCATCTTCTTCTCTTTCCTTCTTCTTCTCCTCTCGTGATCTTCTCAGATTCCCATTTATCGGTATCATATTCAGTGAATTCGACCGCTTCGACTCGTTCTGCTGCAATGGAATGTTAAACATTAAGTGGTTAGATGTTAAACATCATTACAGTAAAACAAGTGTAACCCACAACGTGTTTCTGGAGTTGTTATTACTGTTGTTGTTCTCTTGTTACTATAGTTTGAATGGAGAGTTGGTATGGATACTCTTTTAATAGCCGTGACCTTGTTAAGCAAACTTCATGTATACTCGTGCAAAGGAATTTTTAGGTCAACTTTTTTGACAAGCTCTCTTTTTGGATTATTGTGTTTGTAGATCTTTGGAATTTATTCTAGGTTATATTTAAACATTTCACTATACTGACTATTATACATTTATTCTTATGAAACATATGCTAAGCTGTCAACTTTTTAGTTTTTATTATGTTTGTAGAACAATAAAGTTTAAATTGTATTTGACAATAATCAGAAAGAGCGCTCTCTTCGGCCTGATCGAAGCTTAAATACCCTACTCCCGCTGTATTCTGTATGGCTTTGTATGTAAATGAGGGAACCGCACCCATTCTTCACCCAGTCGTCTATACAGAAAATCTGCTATACAGCGTAAGGTATAAAGCAACATAACTTCTTAGGTATCTTAAATTTAGTAACTCTCTCTACTCTAATCTTCTCTTTTCGGCATCTTCTTAAGAGTAGCGTTAACGACTAAAGCTAAGAAATAAATTAGTAAACACTCTTGCCACTATTTTCGGTATCTTTTTTAAGTACCGTTGTTAATATTCGACGTTCAAATATAAAATTCAAATTAATGATTTTAGAATCGTCCAATTTAATTTGGAGTCTTTATTCTGTGACAATATTTTAATTATGTATTGAAAACGATGAATGATAAAATAGGAGTTCGAATTTAAGTGAAAACTATTTTGAACACACTCAAGTGAATGTTTTTTATGTGTTGGCAAACTTAAGCTTGTAACCGACGATGGTGATGAGCTAATAATTATTTCCTCTTTTTCCAACTCCTAACTTGACAACTGATAACTTTTAAATCTGAAAGAATGCATTTGAGAAAGTAACTTTTTTACTATAAAAATTTAAATACAATAAAAATTGGAAAAAATCGAAGATACAAAAATCATGCAGCAATTTTATCAAACGTCGAACCAATAATTTACGATATCTATTCATAGATACATATATAAATGTACCATGTACATATGTATATGAATGCTCGTTTGTATGTCAGCTCGACATGATCACGGATTTTTTGTTTGCCGCACGCACTGATTTTGGATAAAATTTTAACTTTCACTTTAAATCAGCCGTCGTTTAGAAAAAACACACCTTTTATTTATTTAATGTTTATATTGTGCTTCTTTCAAACACAATTTCGATTTCTTCGGCGTGACATATTAATTGAAAAAAAAACAATTTTCTACGTTTTGTGATCATGAATCAATTATTTCATGAATCAAAAACGGCAGCCAAAACGAATAGAAAAGGTAAATAAGTAAAGTAAATATATAAATAAACAAAGACAACAACAACGAAAAGCTATACACTTAAAGCTATCGAATTATAATCGGTCAACCACGACTTGGAAATTGAAATACAGAATGAATTGAAGTTGAATTGAATTCGATTGAAGTGCAATATTCATAAAAGAGAAAACACAGGAGAGCAGGTTTAAAGGATGAAAATGGCACAAAGAGTAAGAGTGAAATCGGGTATTGAAATGTTAATGCAATGGTTCTTTACGATTTTCGTATCTTTCCCATTCTCTGCAGTCTCCATTTTGATGTGCCTAACGTTGATCATTATTTTAATGTAGGGTATGGAAAAAGTGAAGAGACCTGAGCAAAGCCTGAGCCAAGTCACGTGCGCTTACATCGGTTACCAAAGGAATCGGTTGCAATTGACTCACGATTCGATTGATTTTCTACGCACATACGCACACACCGTAAATTAATAAAGCGATTAAAAGTTGGCTCATAGGATGAATATTAAATGAAAACTTTGCTTATTTGGTTCTTCAAAGACGAAGTAGCGAAGGCTACGAAATTTACATAAATATCTTTAAAAGAATATAAAACTTAAAGTAAAACATTGCGTCGATATTAGAAATGAGAAAAGATAGCATAAAATTTAAAAATTGACAAAGAAAAAGGCTTAAAATTTATCATTTTCGTTTTTAAAATGTGCTTAAAATAGATCGGTTAAAATTAAAAAACGTTTATGTTCTTCTTTTTGTTTATTGCAATTTTATTTATTGAACATTTTTACTAAAATATTCTGAATATTGAAGATTGTGTTCTTCTTGTTTCATTTTTCCTTTTAAAAGCTGGAACAATAGATTTATTACTGTTTTTGATAAATTTTAAGTCAATCTTTGTTTAAATTGGAAAATTCTAAATAACAATACTAAAGAATTATGAATGCAAAAATCCAAAATGCAAACATGTAACAAAATATGTATAAAAGTTGTATTAATTAACAGAAGTATGTTAAAGAGAGATTCAAGACAAGAGATAAACATAAAAGAAAAATAGCACACATAACAATTAAATTAAAATCCAAAAACTACTTCCTTTTGTTTTAATTTGAGTTTATATTTTTTTGACCGTCTACACCTTAAAAAGCGATTAGAAAGATTTTAGAAAGTAATCAAATCTAAAGTGATGCAAGAGAAATACATAAATGAATGAATAACAAAATACAAGTTTTTGTGTGGTGAATAGATTATTTTTTTCAATCTTAAACCAGGAAATAACATTGTAAGATTAATTTTATAAAAACTTTATAAAACGATGTAATGGCTTTAAAACGAAAGATTTAAGACGCGAACTCGATTGAAAATCATACAATTACATATACTCTAAAATAAAATGTGGTAAAAACATGTTAATTTTATTAAAGAAAAACACGATCACAACGAAAATCACCAGCAAATATGGTCGTCATGAGCAAGACTTGTATCACTACTACGAACATCGTAACCATCCTCGTAACCTTCGCTTTGTATGACTAAATCGTTGTACAATGCATAGCATCACATCATCTTATCATATCTTAACACCACTGCATCACATCATATTACCACATTACTCACATTGCCGCAATCACTACAATTAATTATTACCACATCAGTAAAACATCATCATATCTACAGAAAACCTCATCACAACCTCACTGGATTCCACGTCATCCATTGTGATCGCATCACATCACATACTATCTATCATAAGACCTCATCACAAAAGCATTCCATCAGATCACAGGATCATTCCATCTCATATCGTCCTAGCATTATCACAGAATGACATCGCCACATCAGATCATGTCACCACATCACATAAAATCACCATATAATCAGATGCCTACTATATCACCACAACATGATAACATCGTCACATCACCTGATGACCAAAATGTTCATTTTCACCGAATCAAACAGTTGTTTAAGTTATAAATGATTGCAAATAATTCGCAGGCAACAAAATATGCAACCAGAAAACAGAAAAACTAAGCAACTGCAAATTGATATTTTTTTCCTTGGAAAGAAATCAATAAAAACTATTGCCAAAGTCTTTAAACAGAGGCTATGAGCAGGTTGTTGTTGTTGTTGCTATTACCAAAAAAAAAATAACAACTACAGCAAGCAGCAACAACAACTCTCGCGCATACTTTTTAAGCGTCGCTGCTGGCTGCCGTTTCTTGTAGTGTCCAAAAATGACCAAAAGTATCCAAGAGAGTAACCGGATAACCGTCGACAGGCGCGCATGCGTACAGCAAACCTCGAAAGTGACGCTTTTGTTGGCCAAGATTTTTCATTTTTGTAACATGAATAAAATACTTTAAAAAGCGAGACCGAGTCAAGTGAATGAAATTGAGTATATGATGGAATAACTTTTGCCTGTGGTGTTTTATGTTGTATTTGTTGTTTATTATTACCGAAATACATTATTAAAGTAAAGAAAATTATATAAGAAAGAAAAAACATTTTACTACAATCGTAGAAAAAATTATACAAAATGTTGTATCTTTAAATTAAAGCTTACTATTAATATTATAATGAAACTTATATTATGTTTAACAAACTTAAAATAAAACAAGATTAAAAGGGGCTCCCCGCTTCTTTTCCACCTCGCTCCCGGCTAAATTCGAAAGCATGCTTTTAACTTCAATGTAAGCGAAGAAATGAATAAATTAATTATTAAAAAGAAAACAAAAATCAGCATTTTAAAAACAAGAATGCAGATTAACCAGTTTTATTTATGTTCTGTTTGTTGCTGTAGCTGTAGCTACACTTGTGGCTGTAGTCATGGCTGCAGTTGTCTTTGTGTCTGTTGACGTTTCATGTGGTTTCTGAATGAGCTTTATTCATAGAGTTTTTCATGAAAAACATGACGCTTTAACATTAAAAGAAGAACTTAATTAAGAGAATAGAAAAAAATACAATAAAAAGAGAAAACAACCTGAAAAAAGTTGCTAATGTTGAATCCAGTGCATGTTATCTTTGGTGATCAGGTGAATTGAGGACATCTTATATTTGGTGATCGAGAGCACCACACAGACTCTGAACATGCTTTCAAAGGGCTCTTAAAAGAGATGAGCGTAAGTCTATTTTCTCTCTCTTTTTCTCTAAGCCCCCATGACTTTAGTAAGTCTAAAATTACACTACAAAACCCGTAAAAGAGAAAGTTTAGAACGCCCCCTCGCTCTTAAATAAGTTGATAAGTTGTCAGATGCATAAAGAATATTTAAAAGTAATAAAATGATTGATTGAATGAAAGCTTGAAACAATTTAAACTGATTATTAAATTAAATTTCAAAAGTGTTGAGTACAAAAAATATTCTCTTAAAATTAAATATTTTCTTGATGGCGTTTTTCTCTGTTCTTTTGCCAATTCTGTTCTGTTCTGTTAACCGATTTGTAGTTCTGTCTTTGTTTCTGTTTTTATGCATGATATATTTATGCATATTTAGCTGTAGGTAGATCAACTAACCCAACAACCAATTCAACGAATGTACCAGTGAGTGACTCATCACTGGTACCGTCTACAATGAACTTAGACGGTATGTTTTTGCGAAAACTATTTAAATGAAAAGAGAATACTAAACACTACATTAAACAAGATACTTGTTTAGCATACACGAAGCCTCTTATGTAGATGATGATGATTATGATGGGAATAATTACGATGTTTTTGATGTTAATGGTGTGTTGTGCTAATGACGGTGATGACCTTGTTGCACTACAGTCATTCAGTCACTCAGTCAGTCACACAGAATATTTGCTCGATGTTGATGATAGACGTTTTCTGTTTTGGCTTCGCTGATTTTCTGGATCAAAGTCAGTCAATTAATCGTAAAAACAGACATTCGCAAAATACAAAATACTATTATACAAAATAATACTTATTTAAAAATGGTAACGTGTATTGTTGCGGCTGTAGTTGTTTTGTTTTTCTTGTTCTTAATATTGTGATATGTATTTGTCTTAGCTGATTTTATCTCAACAAATAGGTTATTTTTTGTTACCTTAAAACAGTGAATAAATAAAGTTAACCCAAAAAACTGCTATCTAATATTGAAGTGCATACAGTTGAACAGTAAACGAACCACGCGTCTTCCTTTTAAGAATAATAATATTAACTTAAAATTTACAGATATTCACTTTTGCCTTAGTATACGAAGCTATAGCTGAAGAAGATAGTATGAAGAAGCTATAGCTTGCTTCAATATCTACCACGTAAATCTTTTGAAGAAAATTTTGTGGCAAAAGTGTGGCAATAGAAGTTCTATTTTATTTTTTATTATTTACTTATTTTACTTTGAAGTTATTATTTCTAATATTTTTCGTTTCTAATATAATCATTCTATACTTATGTATATAAACAGCTGTTTATATAAGAAAAGAAAATAAACAGCTGTTTATATAAGTTCGATTTTTGCTGAAGCTATTAAAACATACATACATATATTAATACATATACCAAAAAAATGTGAATTGTTTTCGCAGATGTTTTTTCGAGAACCATTTAAATATCTAGTATGTTTCTATGGAAAAATTAGTCAGTGGAAAGAAATGAACATTTAGAATATCAGTTGAATCATTAATTAAAATTAAGTACCGAATATACACAGTAGTGGGTTCTAATTTATAAATTCAAATCGTAAAACAGTGGATTTTGGTCATATATAGTAAGTACATATAACGAACTGTATTTTATACAAAGTTGCTATGTTCCATTCCATTCTTTTAGCTCCCTGTCTCGCTTTTCTATGCCTATCTCACCATCGCTCTCCCAAAGCCTCTCTTATCACTTACATCGGTCTCTTTGACACTTCTTCATAACCACTCTTGCCTCTGCGCAGTTTCTTCGGCCACCAAAAAATTGTATAAGCTAATAAAATATGATAATGATAAATTATTCATCATTATGTTGTGCATTATTATGTATGAAAACATCAAAATAAGAAAACCAATTTAGTGCGGGCACCATTGTTTCTTTTACTGTTATTATTATTCATTTGGTATGAAATGTTTGTTGTCTCATACAAAAATAGGCCAGTTGATCCGCCGGAGCAACACCACGAATCTTTGATGGTTTTGATTTGCTTTTTTCCACGTATTCAGCTTCACTTCAAAGATGCTGCTTTTGTTTTCATCCACTCTGCGGAGATGTGGGAAAATTTCGAGTACTTGAAATTAAAAAGCTTTTGAAAAACAATGAGTACGACAAAAACGGTATTATGTAATATTGTGGTACATATTACGATGATACAGGAACTGGTAACATCATTTACCATTCTGTCACGCTGAATTCAATTCGAGGCTAGAATTTTATCCGAGTCCACACTAAAGTCTCATACCAAAATATACTCCGAACAATTGGTGTGGATAGTCCTCCCATGACGAACCTAATAAAAACTTAATATATCTATATGTATAATAATTAAAGGAAATATAAAAACTATTGTACAATGAATCCAACAGAACTTCATAATGAACAGAAGAACCATCATATTTTTAATAATAATATTTAAAAGTAATTTTCAGTGGGCTGTATAAATTTTGGACGCACCTGAAAATACAACTTTTTGTTTTGAATGTAAGAATTTACATTACAAATTATTCGAACGACTACACAATGTGAATATAGTATATAGGATGTGATACACCTCAAAATAATTATGACACTGAGAGTGGGTAGGTGAGTGGATAAGACTCATTTGATGATGATGAATCATCGGATTCATCGGCAGAGACATGATTTCAACAAAAACAAAACGGTTAACCGTTCAGAGAGATGGATAGATAAAGGGAGAGAGAGAAAGGAGGGAGCTAAAGCAAAAATAAAAACCGTTCATGTACAACATTATCAGTGACTACCTTTAAACTTCTTCAGAGAAGGAAATGAGTCGTAATAATTTATTTAATTAACGCTTAACCTTTAACTCATTAATCATTATTGGATGTTGAATATTTTAGATGTATTTTAAATAATTCACTTTATTCCAAAGGCGGATGTAAAATAAAAATTCAAGGTTAAATCTAATGAACAAAGTGTAATTTAATCATTACAATCATACGTTAGCAAAAAAACATAATTTATTATTGCATTTAATCGATTCATCTTCTTATTGTCAATACGAAAATCAATCCGCTCAACCACAAATTACCACTAAAGTATATGAATTCACTTCAACACAACTTCGTGATTTTTCTGAAGGTCTTCTAATAATAGTCTATCTGAGCGTTAGACAGAAAGAGATTTCATACCTCTTTCAACGTTCCGAAATAATGACGCAATCGTTCCAAAGCAGCATCGCCATCATCGATAGAAAGCAGATCAAAGGGATGAACATAGTGTCAATAAATATCAATGATATGAATGGAAAAAGATTGAGACTTGAAATTTTCGAATCTATCTGAAATCCTTATCGGAAATTTTTTAATTTATTAAAACATATACATTTTTTTAAATTTCGGTTCAAAGATGAAAGAGTTTACGAGGTGATGATGCGATTTTCTATTAATGTCTATATCTCTGTCATAGATAAAGATGAAAGAATAAAACGATAGTCATTAATAACTGTTTTTACTGGAAAAAGGAAAAAAAAGAAAACAATAGAAATATTTAATATATATTTAATATTCATTCTGATCATTGAAGTGACTGGTTGTATATTTTGTAGTTCATAACTGACCAGGCACTACAACCTGGTATAGTATTTTTCACATTGTTGTTGTTGGAGAGCATTGAAAGCTACCATCAGCAGCAGCAACGGTTCTCAACTCTTCTTAACTGTTATTTTTGCTGTTATGCTGATGTTAATAAAATGAAAAAAGCAATAAAAATATTCAATAAATTAAAAGTGTGGATTCTTAAAAGCAAGAAAACAACCCACGTTTTTTGTGTACATCAACATTGCTGTCATGATTATCATTATTAGTATTTTTCTTCACCAACATCATTACTAGCATAATAGTCATCATTATTATTATCATCATTACTGTTGTTAACATCATCGTCATCATCATCATTGTTATAGTCATTATGTCGCAGGTGTGGACAATCGAGCGACGCAAAAATTGAAACCAAACAAAAAGACGGCCTCCAGTCAAAACGTCAGACTGAATGACGTCGCATGTAGGCGGCAATCTTGCTGCAGCACGTTTCATACATAACTACATATACATAACTGTGTATGTATAAGAAACGGAAAAAAAGATTATAGTCAGAAAATATGCCAAGAAATGGCATTCTTTACATGTCTCAAAGAATGGTTGGAGTGCCAAAAATTGAATGTGAAGTTTGTCAAAGTGGAGTTGGCAGCAAAGTCAGGCAGGATGACATGGTGACGCTTTACAAACGCTTTACTTTGTGAATTTTTACTTGCTAAACGGAATTTCGATTTAAACGGATCAAAAAAAGCAATGCTGAAAGGAAGAAAACTTCAAATCAACATAAACTGAAAATAGCGACCTTAAAAGGTTCTACAAATTTACAGCACTAAGAAAGAAAATCATACAAATAAACAATAAAAAAATTATTGAACTATGAACAACAACAAATAATTGGAAACAAAGAAGCATGTAAGACAAAGAAGTATTGAAAACCACAATAAATTTAAAATAACAAAGATTGACAACGAAAATTAATGACAAATTATAATTAATAATTATTTATGAATATTTGATACAATATGTATTTTATAGATGTATGTATTATATATATGGAGCTACTCTTGGGAATATATATGCATATATACACACATACATATGTATATACAATATGTAATCAGTTTTTAAAATTATAAGATTGACTCATTTTTAATTCTATAAAGTAAAACTTATGATTACAGTTTTGTTTTTTGTTTCCTTTGCAGATTTCAACTAATTACCGATATTATACCGTTAGCAATCACGTTCACATACAGAATAGAAGAAAATAACAAAAAAGTAACAGAAACAACAAAAAAAAACCATCTCCTAAAAGGTTAAACAGAAAAAGAAATAACATCAAATATAAAAAATGTTTCCGACAGTCACGTAAAACGTGAAATAAAAGCCAAATTAAATATTTATTTACAAAAATACGTTTAAATACAATATTTATCAAGCTTAACGAGAACAATAATAAGAATGAAAACCTCACGTGTCCACTCTGAGTCGTTGTTATTGTTGCTAAACGATTAACGAACGAACGAACTAAAATCAAAACAGTGAATGAATTTAAAGGTACTAAAAGAAAAAATTTAGACAGAAAAAACATCTAAAAAACGTGCGTGCTTCTTTAAACTTGTAATTCTTTCGCTTAATCGTTAGTTTTTCACATCCGTAAAGGAAGGAAAATATTTTAAAATTAACTAATAATTCAAAATGGCCTCCGCTCAGAATTTCGCACACACTCCGTCGTCTTGTTCGGCGATCGTGGCGGCAGCTTTATTTTCGTTGCTGTTTGGTTGCTTGCTGCCGGAGAGCGATGGTCACGTGGCCCTGACGTATCCACCTGCGCGTAAATACGACCTGGATTTTTTGGATAACTCGCGGACGAAAGGACCATGTGGCATGCCAAAAGGTAAGTTGGACCCTCTTATATACATTATAAAAGAACGTTAGATGGCGGACCCGTTACATACATTTATAGCCAATATATCCAATATACTCGTACATATCTATATCTACTGCACGATAGAAGTTAAACGTCAACAAGTTTCCTTAATGGATGTAATATGAGTGACCATTATAGCTGGTTTTTCTTATTGTTGTTGTAGCTGCAGTTGTCTCTCTCTCTCTCTTTTTTAATTTGAAACTTATCTGAGCTGATGTTGTTGTTGTGCTATTTTATGTATCCTGTGGCAATATTTGTTGGATCATGTTTCTTGATTTTCAGCTACACTTTAAAGTGAGCACCTCGAAAACTCGACGAATATTTTATTTTTTAACCCATTAAAATTTAGATTCGAGCCTTGTTTTTGTTATACAGCTAATCAAAAGGATTAAAGATCAATTTTAATAATAACATAATATAATAATAATAATATTGTTCTTACTGAAATGTTGTTGTTATTATATCGTATACGTCAATATTTTTCTCACGATTCTTATCAATGTTTTAATATGACGTAATTACTTAACAACTCGGTACCCTGACTTTAAAGACTATCATCGATTTATTATTAACGGTTACTTTGTATAAATTGCAAAGCTTTTACGTTTTTTTATTTACCTTTTAAATTATCTACTTGTTTAAATTATTAAATATTATTTTAATTTTTCTCTTATAAAAGTTATTGTGAATTATATCGATGGAAGAGAAAAAACCGATGGTGCTTAAAGCAAAATTAACCAAAATTAAACCAAAATGTAAGAAAGACCATTTAAAACTTCCATGAGAACTTCCGGTTCTTTAATTTTAGTAATAACAATATTTTTAGTAATTTTATAATTTTATTATTATTACCAAAATAAAGAAAAATTCGTTAAAAAATGAATGTACAACTTTTTAAATTCGGCCAACAGCAAAGTAACGAAGATAAGCACAACTGCAACATTGGGCCAATCCACAATAAAACTGTCAATAATAATAATAATTAGAAATTGTGGAAAAAACTAAGTCTATTTAAGAAAAAACTCGCAAAAAAAACACTAACAAAAACACACACATCCACCCAAATCGAGCAGCGTTTTCCACGAAGACTATTAAAAAACCAACAAAGAACTAGCAGAAAAAAAGAAAACGAAACATAAAAAAACAACGAATTGCTGAAATAATCTGATCTGAAAAATATTCTACAAATTTCAATGTGATTTGAATTGGATGCTGGAGCAATAGAAACAAACGACCACCGACAATCAATTTGAGGTGCCAATCATATGAAGTGTCGATCGGTATGAAGTCTCGCTCAGTCTGAGATCACTATAGAGAGGAAATCAAATAAAATCAGTATTTACTAAAATCGACTCTACTCAGAACCTCAGAAAACAAAACAGGATCAAGTTACTGTTGGATTAAATCGTCTAAAAGCGACTTCAGCATGTAATGCATTTCACAAGCACTCGAATAGACTAAGTTTCCAATACCGTCCACTCTCCAACTCCCCAAGATATTAATCAAGATAAGCAAGGTCAGCGAAACCTCTTGACCCACAACATCCGAAAATGTTCAGAAGCCGAAAACTGTAGCTGACAAAACAACTCAAGTGTTCTGAAGCATATCATGTCTAAACTTTGGCTTCAAATTTGGTGATTCGATTCCATTCGAGGAATCCTAAAATTGACCAAATGAATTAGACTCAGAAAACTTGTCTATGAAGACAAGAAATTATTACCACAACCTCCAAGACAATAACAAATTCCGTGGCAGACACACTGTTAGTGTTAATTAAAGTAATAAAACATCATTATTTACTATTACGTATTCTATTACTTTCTTGTTGCTCTCGTACAAGACTTTCGTAGAGAGTAGTCCCTTCTGTCCCTTCTATCTACTCTCTTCTAGTAAATACTGAAATACTAGTGAGATAGTCCATAATTCCAACGAAACTCATCTAAGAGTACTTTTGACTACGGGATCTGACTAGAAAATAGAACCCAGATGCAGCTAGATTCCAGAAGTCTGGGATAACAGGACAGCCCTTAGAACTTGGTTTCCGGAAGTTGGTGTTGAACCTTTGGATATCATTGTGTGGTTTACACCAAAATCCCGTCTGATTTGATCCACTATATAATCTTAAGTCTTTCAATCTTGAAGTTTCCCTGAAATTCCATCTGAGGGTGTTTCATGTGACCTAGGATTTAGAAGCCCTGGCACTCAAGTTAAACACCGAAGACATCCATTTAGATGAGGTGTTGATGGAATACAGGGTATGTTTATGTTGATACCTCTTAATTGTTGTTGCATTTTAGAGTGCATTTTTCTATCACTTCCACATTTTTTATTCTCCTTTCACTTTGCGTTATTTGTTGCGTATTCTTGTTTTAAAAATCCATGAATATGTTTTTCTTTGTGTGTATCTTTTAGTAAATTTAGCCGAGAAACAACAACAACAGTTCATTTGAGGTTCTCACAGGTTTTTTCTAATGTGACATAGGATTTAATCACTTGCTGTAGAGCGGAATACAACAACTCAACATAACGCAGCACAGCTTGCACAATGCAGATATTGTGTATCTTTTGTATCGTGTACTCTTGTGTGGCTGTAATGTGGTAACGGTTTGTTCATTACTACGAAGTGGTCAATATTTTGGCCGCAAAACTATTTGTGGCATATGAACCGCGGAGTTTCTTGCCACAGAAACACAGAAGCACAAAAACCGAGATACAAAGAGTAGATACTCGTGCATAGAGAAACACTGAGGTACATATGTATATGTTAGATATACCTTAGATACACTTCAGACAGAGTTCAGATACTTCTGAGATACGGTCCGAATATACTCGAGATATCATCTAGTTTATGATTGCCTGGAATGTACGAGTATCTTGCGATTGCTTGGAATGCAGCAACTATTTCTGCGTTTGTTGTTATGATGTTGTTATTGTAATCGATGTGAAGTGAAAGTCTTTTTGCACTTGTAATAAGTGTGTTGTTTTGGCTGCAGTTTTTGTTGTTGTTGCTGTCATTGCATTGCATCACGTTACGTTGCAACAGTTGGCGGCTGGCCGGCCACATTGTTTTTATTCTCGCTTCACTTTTTCTCTTCGTTTCCTCGCTCCTTTTTTGTTATTCACCCCTTCGGCAAAATTTCAGTTTTCATTTTCATCTGATGCACTTGCGTAAAATTTCTCCGAAGTGTGTTAAACGTAAGTCGTTGACTACGTGACGTGCGTCCGCGTCATTGCGGTTGTTGTTGACGTAGAAGCAACGCAATATTTGTACAAGTATTAAAAAGCTGTGGATTCGTAGACCAGGAACTTGTGATTAACGCACTGGCAGCATGCAATTGAATCTCTATCTCTAAACCTCGATACTTTAGAGTCGAGCATGTTTCAGTTGAAATCTAAGAAAATGTCCACATTAAAAGTGATACAAACGGAAAATAATTAACATCAACAATAAACAATAAAATTAAAGAATTCCAAACGGCGCAAAGAATGATCTTTTGTTGGAAATCATTTCAGCCGAAGAAAAATCTTCGCTTAGTGCATTTATTGGCGTTGTTGCTGTTGTTGCTCTTAATTTTTTCTTATTATATAAAAAAACAATAAGAAATGATTAATTTTAAAGTATATTATTTGCAAACTTTATTTATTTATGTATAATTAAATGTTGTTGTTTTTGTTTTCTATTCTATTATTGATCATTATGAAGTAAGCATTCATTCTTGTTGTAATCTTGACTTTTGTTATTATTGTTGTTTTTATAGTGTTGGTGTTGTAATTGTTGCTTCTTTAACCATAATGCAATCGTTAGCCGGCAATATTTTTTACACAAATTGCTAAAAAATCAGTAACAACAGCCTGAAAAAGCAACAACAAAAACAATAGCAATACCAACAACAGCAACAACAACAGCAAAGCAATAAAGCACTAAAGCAACCGAAGTGGCAGCAGATTCTTAAGCGAAAAAAGCACGTTTTACCAAAAGTTATCTAGCCAAGTAACCGTAACCCGAAATGCACTCGATCGAGGTAACGGTATGTGGGGTACAAAGGTAACCCAGTAGCCAGAGTTTGAAGAGTTTCGAAACCGGCGCCGTGAATTTATTCGCTTCAGTGGGGGAAAACTACGAGAGGTTTTTGTATTTTCGTTACTCACTCAAATGTGAAGTGAGATCGAAATTTCTTAAACGCACAACTTACAGATAAAAGAAAATGCATGATGAAACACTGAAAATACTTGAAATATTGAAATATATTAATTATAAATAATTGAGTTAGAAATAGTTTAAAGTTATTTAAAGAAACCGTTTTGAAAATAATGTTAGTTTATAAAATCCGAAATAAATACTAAATTTCTAATATGTAGTATAAAATAGTGTGAAATGGTAAAAAATGAAATAATTAGTATTAAATGTTCATTGAATTTTTGCATTGATGAACTAAAAAATAAAGGAACTAATAATTTTCAATAAATACTTTATAGATTTTCGTGATTTTCAAGATTTTAAAAATTTTTATTCAAATTTTAATCGTTTGATAAATTTTAACATATAATTTATAAGAAAATCAATTTAGTTTCTCGGAATTTAAAAAAAAAATATGAGTAAATGAATAAATTTATATTTATTGATCTGTTTTTATTTGGAAAACATTTCTGTATGAATATAAACCTTTAATTAAATATTAAAATTTTATGTATGCCTTAATTTTTATGTATGCATTATAATTTATTTAAATTTAATTTGTTATTTTAAGTTTTTCCCTTTCTTCATTCCATAATTTTTTTTATATGTCCATAACTGTCCATAAATTAAATATGGAGTTAAAAATAATAACAATAATTTTATGGAATATTAAAAATAACATACATAATTTAAGAAAGTTTGGAAGTGTATATATTAAAATTTATAATTTGTATGTATTCAAAATTTTTAATAATTTCCTTTTTTTGAAAATATTTGAGCTAAATTTGAATTTTCGATGAATTTAAAGTATTATTCTTTAAAGTATTTAAAATTTGTTTTAATTTATTATGAACAAAGTTCGTGAATATTTTTAATTTTTTGTAGGTATAAATTTGATAAAAAAATAAATTTTGTTCAATGATTGCGCAAATAAATGTGTACTGAATAATTATCTAACAAACTTTCAATTTTACAATAAAATTATTCATTAAAAATGCAATAAAAATTCACCATGAAAAATGCGATGGAATTTCTTTCATGGCTACGAACGTGCCTCATCGTCTTCTTCTGATTTTTTAAAATTTTATTTTAAAGCATGCAAAATTTCCTATTTAACATTCTGCACAGCTATGAAGTTTATTATTCCATAAAAATTGAATACCATTTTAAAAAAAATTGTGTATAAGTTGCGTCTATTTTAAAGAGCCTCGCGGAAGCAACCATTTCGTTAATCGTTCCCTCAAAAATCTGAAAAGGAATCAACGAAGGGAAACTTGGTACAGTGTTGCCATATATGAAACAAGCAAAAAACGAATAAAATAACATAAAGACGAAACATGTATAATAACTAGTTATTATTTCTTTCTTTATTATTATTATTTCAATAATTTCAGTAATTTAACTTAAGCTTGAAGTCTTAAAGTAACACAGTAGATTCGAGAGAGTCGCATGTATACAAAACCGAGAACTTCTTTCTTTATTTTCCACACAAACTTTAGTTAATAAATTATTTGACATATTTTCATTAAATGTCCATCACTTTCATCAAGATTCTGAAGCAAAGAACGAGAACCATGAAAAATCATCCTCCTGGTTTTTGTGGTCTGACCAACAGACCAACGCTTCCGTAATTCAATATTTTAGCATCACTTTCCTTCGAAAAGATGTGGTGAGGCGGGGGCCAACAATCATGAGGTGCATATGACATGACAAAACAAGCAGCATGAATGAACAACAACTTTGATACGATCGTTGTTCATAGAAAAAGCGCTCGTCTTTCCGTTTGCCTGCCTGTTTGTCTGCTTGTCCGACTGCTTGACAGACAGCATGCCTGTTTGCTTATCTACCCGGCTGACTTCCCTGCCTGTCCGTCTGTCTGTCTGTCGGTCTACTGGACCGCTTGACCGCCCGCTTTCCAATCTGGCACTCTGGTGGCGCCTGTCTTACATTAAGCATCTCATGTCAAACATTTCATTTGCACGAATTTCTCCTAATGGAATTTCGTTGGAAGAAATTTGTTTTTCCTGTGTGAAGTGTGAATATTTTACTTCTGCAACTGTTTTTGTCTATTTTTGTGACAAGTCGTTTCTCGAGTTTCTTCTTCTGTTGTTAATACGACATTAAAATTAACACTTTGGGGAAAATAGTTTGAAAAACCACTTATTTTAAGCTTCAAGCTAACTCACAAGTTAAGTAATGCAACTCGAATCTTCAGTGATGAAGCGGTTTGTTACGAAGATATTTGTAAATATTTAGTCATTTGACTTATGCACGTAGACAGTAATAAAAGTTTAACATTTTTTACAACATTATTTTACACTTGTACAAAAAAACAAGGAAGTACATCCACGATTTGACTTCTCTGATGAAAGAATTTTTAACAAACGACATTTTTTTGTGGAATTGTTAGCAATGAAGTTAGACGTTCAGAAATTAAATTTTGTCCTGAAAGCTTACTTATATCGTATTGCTTATTACTTACATAACATGACTTCATAGAAAGGTTTCTCCAGTTATAGTATAAAAAGAGGGCGTGCCTCTGTACCGATTATGCCCATTTCCAATCTGAAACGCTACGGAACAACGCCAAATGTGTGTCAAATTTCATTCAGATATCTTTATTCGTTTCCCCTACATCGTGAATTGCACAGACAAACAAACAGATGGATCAGGCTAAATCGACTCAAAAGGTGACGCTGATCACGAACTCATATACAAGCACACACTTTTCTTTACCTGTCACTCCTTCTTCTGTACGTTAGCACAAACTTTATATAACCTTACACCATCAAATGCACGGTACAAAAGAACACCCTTTTCATTAAACAAGCTACTTCACTTGTAACAAATCTTTTCCCGGCCGATATTAGGCTCGCTGGTGTCCAGGATTACTTTCTTATCATCATAAACATTTACTTGTTGTGACATCGATGGCCCGAGGAGAAAACCAGAGCTGTTTTAATTTAATGTTTGTATCTTTTAATATAAAATGCTGTTTCTTAATATTAAGATTAGTTTCAATAGTGGTTTGAGGTTTCTCGAAGAGTTTTGTCGAGCTTCTCCGGATTATTCTCAACAGGAACATCTTCTCGAGTGGGTCCTTCGCATGGTTTCCACTATCCCAAGGTATATGCTGGTTTCCCAAGTCGGGCCACTGAGAGGCAGGTTCAACTCTTCGAATTGCGCCATTCCATTTTATGTTTCTTTTAGAAAATATTCACATATTTATATAAACTTTGTTCTTTGGATTGTTCTTTCTCCTAACTCAATTTAACTTCATTTGAATATTATAGTTATTTATAAATAAATTATAAGCAATAGTTATGTCTTTATTCGTAAAATTTTACATTTTGTATTAAGTATACTTTGGCATGTTTTTAGATTTTCTTGCAATATTTATTCTTAGGAAAAGACTTTCATAGGACATGTTTAAGTTGTAATTTTTGTAGAGTTTTTCAGCTTTTCTATTTTCGTAACTCTTTTCGATGCATGTATTTCGATTGGTGGTTATTATGGTTGTTGACGAGTTCGTTCTTATTTTGTTGTTGTTCATTAATATTTCCTTTGATGTTGTTGCTGTTGTTGTTTTTGGTAGCATAAACACATTTTTTCAACTTAACCCACTTCGAGCTCGTTGAACGACTTTTCAAAGCGCTGAATGCAAGCGAGCGGTTTTCTTTTAGTTTTCGTGTTGAAATTCTTTTTTATTGATCGGAATTTCCGATTCAATGCAATTGCGATCATAAAAAACTATGTGAAATGATTGTTGTTTATTATTATTGTATTGTTGCTGTTTGCAGATTTTAATTAAGCCTTTTTTCCAGTAAATCATAAGCATTGAAATTCAAATTAATAACTTAAAGTGGAAATTTCTTAAATGTTTTTTTTTAAATTAAATCTTGTTTTCAATCCAATGATTTTCCTGTTATTTACGCACATCTGAGAAGTTTCAATGCTGTGTTAGTTAGGTTTTATATTCTCTCGAATATTCCTTCTTCTTTCTGTTTTCTTTTACCTCTTCTCTACCTGCAGCTTCTTCTTAATGGTGCCAAATAAAAGTAAAAGTACAAGTTTTTCATGGTTTCATGTTAATCATGCTGATCATGATGATAGGCCGCTTGTTGTTGTTGCTGTTGGCTATCGCTGACCTACTGATGTCGCAGATGTGCACCTGCACGGTATTCGCCAGTTTTTATTGTTCACTATACTGAATCATTTAATGTTCAACCCAACGTGGAATGTTGTCCAGACAACATTTTAAATTATGGTCTCAGTCTTCAGAAGAGAAGAGTCGGTCAGTCTCTTGGGGCGGAGATGATGACGGATAACCTTACGTACCTCACGTAAGTTCGTATATATTTGTAACTACATATGTATGTATTTACTTGACTTTACAACGTCTTCTTATATTCATCTTTAGCTGTGTTTATATCTCTAAACTAGTATTGATTTTTCGCCGCTCTCTCTCTCTCTCTCTCTGTTTCTCTCTCTCAGTATTTTCCACTCGCAATCCTCGTCTCTACGTCTTGTTGATGTTGCGTTACTTCTGTAGCGTAATAAAACAAAAAAATTTGTTGGCTATTATTATTGTTGTTGTGAATATTATTGTACTATCGTGATTGATCATTGATTATACCAGTATTGTTGTTAACGCCATTGACAGGTTTTCTATTTGTCTCTACCTCAACATCTATCCTTCTATCTCTATCCGTCTATCTCTTTACTTGTTTCTATTATATAACAAACATGTTGTCGATCCATTACTTCAGCATATACCGAATAATTGCACGCTCACAGAAATTATTATTATTTTAAGTGAAATATTTTCTAGCTATGATTATTGTTGTTGGGTTAGCCAGAAGCCATTGAAGACACTTTTACTGAGTTCTATAAATTTTTTAGATTAGACAACTTTTTTGCCTAAAGTCTAAGAACGTTATAACAGCATTAATTATACTCGCTAATTAAAATTATCTCCACATATAAAATGTTGATCTGGAACGTTGAAATGAAACATGCTTTGGAAGCATCCAAATACCACTCCACTGCGGCCGAAGAAGTAACCAGGACTCGAAGCAACAGATTTGCTGCTGCATATATTCTGAGCCACGACATCTGGCCGCAACATGGATAAACTTAATGATTATATACCGTTGCAAGTAGATGCAACCACGCTCCAGTGCATTCCACCGCGCTGAAGAAGCAAATTCGAGTAAAATTCCTAAAAATTGCTCCAGTCATGCTTGACCCAGTTAAAAAACATTCTAAAAAAGTGACCGGCCAATCCGCAGATGCATAACAATTTGTGCCAAAGAAACCAGCGAGCGAGTTACTTTTCGCATAATGAAGGTATAAAAGCTTCACACAAGAAAAAGGAATCCAAAAGATTGCACAAATCAAACAAATCAGTTTGAAAGTGGCGAATAAAACAACAACCACCAGGCTTCCTGGTCGTGATCATCGACATCGTCATCGTCATTGACCTTGCCACACTGAGGCCGTCCATCAATCTATGCTGAACACCGCGATACACTTCAGCGATACATTCATTCAGACACCAATGTAAAGAAAGCCACGAAACAATTCAATTATTTTCATGAGTTAGCCGTATCCGATGGAACGAGTGCTCCGATACTCATTTGTGCTCCAGATACAAATTCGCCAACTGCTGTGCAGATATTTTTCGGTGCCTCGACGATTCATAGTGGGGCAAAACAATTAAAGATACAGATGAGTGAGCACAAGAAATACAACAACTTCTAGTTGCAACATGTTTTCGTAGCATCAGAAACACAGACACAACTTGTTTGGCCAGCGTTACATTTCTTTGGGATACAAAACAATCTACTCGCATATTTTTATGAATTGCAGTTTGTTAGCTTCGTTCGTTATTGTTGCCTTTGTTGTTGTAACTGTACGGGGATTTCTTTTACGCTTGATTGCTTGACAACTTCATAACTTTGGCATTAAGATACATTATGAGCTATGTATACAATGTACCGTGTGGTTTGTCTGTAGATATAAATACATATACGTGTGTGCAATAAGCATATACATATGTACGAGTATATGTATATTACCTACATACATATAAAGACAAGGTACTCCTTCCGAATCACACGGGTAATTCGACACACATCTTCATTTTGTCTCAAAAGCAAATTTGTCCAAAGAATTGTCAATTGTTCTCATTTCTAGCAACTGTTTATTTTCTGATAATCATCGTACTAATGAAAATTATGTACTCGTATCAATGACGATACTCATATGTTCTCTACATTGCTAATTATTGTGATGTTTGACATCGCAGACGGCTGATTGATCGCCCCAATCAATCGTCTCCAGTTACACGGTGGCCCCCGTCAGCCCTCGACAAAGTGTACCACATGAATGTGGTATGATTTCTTGGTAACATTGAGCGTATAATGGTAACAAATTTCATTGTAATGTCTTCGGTATTACGTTTGTAACACGTTTACACGAATATATTCGGAAAATTGCGCTAATAATTGTTAATTAATTATCAATTGGCTGTAGATGATTTGTTGTTTTTTAAAATGTTCTATTTCTCTCTCTCTCTCTCCTTATTTTTCACAGGTTCGATACGGACATCTTTACTATCGGGTTCGAAATTTAATGTCACCTGGCATTTAGCCTATCCTCACAGGGTAAGTTTTATACATGTAACTATTATATCCTAATATATGTATATACTATACTTATGTATATATTAACTTATGTATATATTATATTATAAATAGAAAAATATCTCATAAGTACGTTACGACTTTAAACACGTTATATATTTTATAGAATAGTTAGACAATAAATATATCAATTATGGAAGCACTTAGTTTTACTTTATTTTCAATGTATAAATCTTGACTACTTATCTATTTATCCTTAGAGGACAGCTTCTATATCAATGCCCTTGCCTGTCAAAGGCTTATTTTTTAGTTAATCTTCAGTAGAGTTCTAGACCTCTATCTGAAAGATTAAACAGTTAAATCGAAACCGAAATAGTTTCCTGAACTCTGGCTTTAACTTTTGTAATTATAGAAATACACATCTTCGGTTTAATATTGGGCTTCCACTTACTTGGTATTTCTTAGGCATGCGTGTATTTTTGGTAATTTAAAAAATGTTGTATACGAGTGTTTACATTGTTTTTACCTCGAAATCCAGTCGAGAAAAAACTTCCGATTCTATTTTCATTTACTTTACATTATATAACAATATGGTATATTCACATGCATAATTAGTTTAAGTAGCTCCCATTACGGTTAATGGTTGCCGGCGAAAACGGCAACCACTACCAACAGAAGCGTCATCGTTAGACTACCGACCACGAAACATGCACCTCCACTGAAATCAATGTTGTTGCAGTAGTCGGTATTACAATATTCGCAGGTGTTCTTGTCAGACGTTGAGCACGAGATATCCGAAGCGCAACCGCGTTGTACGAAACCGTCTTCAGTTCGACTGCTCACGCAGCGGTCGTCCGGATCATACTTGAGGCAGACGTTATATGTATTTGGTGTTCCGACACAGGTAGCATTAGCATCAGAGTTGTAAATAAAGCACCTACGCCGATTGGAGGGGAAGATCTGTGGGCGGCCAGAATGGTTCGAAAAGGAGAGAAAAATAGAAAGTATAAATAAGAGTGAGATTTACGTAATTCTGTATGTCCTCGTCCTTACCTCTGTATTGCATTGGGAACGGTTGCATACAGTACAAGTGCCCTTATCTAAGCAGTTGCGCTCCTCGCTGACGGAAAGCTCGCTCGCACAACCACGCCAAGTGTGACCGTCTGTAATTACAAAAATTCAAAATATATATTGTGTTGCATCCTGTTGTACATGAAAGATGTCGGATCCACATACCTTCATTTATGCTAGTCATGCATTCGCCACGTGGTACCATACATTCCTTTGCTGTCTTCACTCGTTCTGGATTCTGTGCACATTCCGACATTTGATTAGAATTACATATCACACACACACTCGGTGCCGGCAGTTTGGAAACATCGTTGCAGTCCTTGCCCTCGCACTGATAAAGGCGCTTCTGCGCCGACCAAGCGGCTATGTCGCTTGCATTCTGTGAGCTGAGACAACCCATTAGATCTACTCGGCCATTGTCGTAGCGGGCGAAGCATTGGGTTTCGTCGTATCTGCAGGCCTCCGATACGCTCTCCCTGCAGTATTTATCGCTGCATTTGTGACAACTGAACTGATTCGGCGGAATGACAAACTTATTGCAGTTCGCACTGCTGCAGCTGGCACAATCATTTCCAGTTGTGTTTATTTTGCACAAGTTTTGCATTTTCAGGTCCTTATCGTCCAAGCAGGAACGGACCACTACGTCCTCTTTCAAGGCTGCCATGCAGTGCTTGTAACAGGCACGCGTAGCAAAGTCCGTCTCTTCAGGTTTCAGTGCGCACCGTGGATCCGATGTTGAGGTACAATAGGCGCAGTCGATGTATTCATCAAGACTCCAGGCCACGTTGCATTCATTCGATTTGCATTTGAAGCAGTGTCCCGGATTCAAGCGGCAGTAGCTGTCTTCATAATCTTCCACATCATCGGAGCAACCGCGTCGTTGCACTGTACCATTCTGTGCAAAAACTGTCATACAGTCTTGTGCGTCATTTCCTTTGCACGTGGCAGCTGAGCCTAGTGAGTTTAAGCAGTCATGGCCCTGGCAGGTGTGACATCTCAAAGGTAAGAACTGCCAAACACCATGGTAGCCGTCGTCCTTCTTGTTGCGTAAGTCAATGCTGTTACAGGCGGTTCCGATGCAGGAACGGCAAGTCTTTTTATCCGTCGAGTCACAATAGATGCTTGAACTGCAGCCACGGAAGGTACGATCAACGTTGAGAGCAGTGACGCAAGTTTCGCTATCGCTCATGACATGACAGGGCAACGTTTTGTTAGGGAATGATTCACAATTCGAGTCATCCTCACTGCTACAGGTGTAGCATTGCAAACGATCAGCGGGGAAAACCTAAGTAGAAGAAGTACAATTATTGCGTCCAAATGAGATAAAGGAGAGGGAGAGGAATTAGTAGCTGACCTCACGGTTGCATCCATCACCTTGGCAGACACCACAGTTCTTATCTTTTCCCAGCAGACATGAAGAGAAATCATCTTCAGGCAAATCGGCTAAGCAACCACGTTCTGTCGAACCCTCTGTAAAGATTAGGGGAAGAGAGAAAAACAAAATGTACATTTGATTCCGGAGAGTAATTATCTCTACTCACTGTTGGTCAATTTGGTGTAGCAACCGGTGTGTGGCAGTTTAGAACAAGTCTTGAAGCTTGAAAGCTCCAACGCATTCGTCGCACAGTTTTCAGTTTTTTTGGAAGAGCACTCTAGACACTTCTGATGAGCAGGAGGCATTAATATATTACAATCCTTTTCATCACAGATAAGGACACGTTTTGTCTTTACAAGAGTCTCCAAATCCTGAGTGCGGAACGAGCTCACGCATCCCATATTAGAGACGCTGTTGGTTTCGTCAAACACAGTGTAGCACTTGTCGTCAACCTTATAGATAGGGCACTGTACTGATTTCGGACTCTCACATTCATCGTCGATGCATCTGAAGCAAGAGAGCCGATTCTTGGGCACTTCTTGCATATTACAGTTATCAGATGTGCAAGCCTTGCAGTTTTGATCAGAACCGCTGGCGCAGATGCCTTGGTCCACAGATTCCTTGTCATTCAAGCAAGTGCGAATCAAGTCATAGCCCATATTATTGCTGCTATCGGCCGAATACAGAGCAGTCATACAACCACCTTGACACCTGCGCCTCTTGTGTGAACTATTGAGTGGGTCCCAAACACAGTTTGGACTCATATTGGTATCGCAATAGACGCAGTCTACAAATTCCGTCTTTCTCGTTGCCGTATTACAAGCGTTCGACTTACAACGGTAGCAGTTGTCTTGATTCTTCCAGCATTGGTCTTCTACAGCATCGCTGCAGCCTCGGCGTATAACGTTTCCGCTAGAGTTAAATAGCGTCACACAGTCCTGCTGATTGTTGTTTTCACAGGTTGTGGTATTGGTTGCTTTGTCGCATGCTGTACCTGTACAAGTCAAACATTTCAGCGGCAAATCTTGCCATCTGCCGTAATTATCGTCCTGCGCATTTATCAGGTTAACCGTATTGCAGCCGGATCCACTACAGGTAACACATGTTTTGTTGTTATTAGCAGAGCACACCATATCCGAGCCACAACCACGCTTGGTGAAACCGTTGTTGAAAAATGTCACGCATGTATCCGATTCGACATATTTGGGACAAGCGGTCAAACTATTAGGTCGGTAATGGCAAGTTTGGTCTTCCGTGGAGTCGCAGATGTGGCACATGGTGCGGTTCGTAGGGAAGATCTGTTTGTTGCATCTTTTGCCCTGACAATGGACGCACGTAGGAGAGCCGTTCATACAACTCAAAAATTCATTACCATACAAGCTGGAAATGCAGCCACGTTCCGTTTGTCCTCCGTGGAGTACACGTGAATAGCAGCCAGTATTAGGGACATTCTGACATTCGGTCTTGCTCTTCACTTTCTCCGGATTGGTGGCACATTCAATGTCGGTGAGGGAGTTGCAGAGGACGCATGTCTGAGAGGGAATCACAGCTCCAACTGTATTACAGTTGTCACCTTCACAGAGGAAGAGACTGTTATTAGACTGCAGACTATCGGCGTATTCATTGCTAAACGCACTGCGGCAGCCCATGGCCACAACAGTATGCTGTTTATCATAGCGAATATAGCAACGATCATCCGGGCGGTAAGTTGTACACTTTAGCCTTTTTAGAGTCTCACAGTCGTTGCCCGAACAGTGATTGCAGCTCAAACGTACGGTTGGTAATAAGGCCGTGTTGCACTTGGGACCGCTACAGACTTCACAGAACTCATTTTTACCTGCCTGGCATTCCATTCGGTCATCCAGATCCATATCGTCCAAACATGTTCTTGCTAAGCTGTAAGCAGGATTCGCCTCTTCCTGGTTCACATATAGTGCCGTCATGCAATGCTTGTGACACAGACGTGTCCTGGTCATTTTGTTTACATCAGACACACAGTTGCGGTTATTTCTGGAGTCGCAAGCCAAACATTCAACATAATCATCCATAGAGGTTGCATCATTACAGCCGTTTGAATTGCATTCAGTGCATCTTCCATAATTTTCTCTGCAGTAGGATCTATGATCTTGTGGAAAATTTGCGCTGCAGCCGCGTTGCACAACCGTACCATTGAGATCAAAAATAGTAAAACATCTGTCCTTCTGTCCTTCTGTCCATCTGTCCCCACCCCACAATTCGCAAATCCTGTAGACGTCCCCGTTCTGACAGTTTTTAGCACCTTTGCATGTGTGGCAAGTTAATGGTAGTTCCTGCCATTTGCCTGCTTCAATGATGTTGTGATCCTTCAATGTTTGGTCATTGCAGCCGGATACGTTGCACACTTTACAAAAGTAATGAGGAAGAGTGCATTGCATGCTGGAGGCACAACCTCGGGTAATATCGCCATTGAGTTCCTCTATATCGGTAAGGCAAGAATCCTCCTTTTTATAAATGGGACAGACTTTAATACTTTCAGGACTACTTCTGCAATAGAGGTCGGTGACTGAGTTGCACTGATGGCACTGTAAACGTTCTGGAGGGTAAATATCGGCTGCATTACATCTCGCTCCCCGGCAAGTCTTACACAAACTGTCGTTACCCATTAGGCAGTTGTAAAAGGTGTCGGGATCGAGCGATGAAAGGCATCCTCTAGAGGTATGGCCAGCTTCATTGATGCGTGTGTAACACTCGGTATAGGGTATGCCCAAACAGGTTTCCTTATTAGAGACCAGATTAGGATTTGTGGCGCACCGTGGGTCAGTCTTTGAGTCACAAACGGAGCAGTCATTTGGAGTCGGAACCAAATCGGGAGAATTGCAGTTCTTGCCGTCACATAGAAGCATTTTTTTACTTTTTATCAACTCGATTAAATTAGCTCCTTCATGATCACTGCGACAACCCATACTGGTTATGGTGTTCTCCTGATCCAAAAGTATGTAACACTGATCTTTGGAATGAAAAGCTCGGCACTTCTGAGACACAATATTTTCGCAATTTCCATCCTGACAATGGTAACATTCATGATTTTCTACGGATAAATCCATAGTGTTACAACGCGCTCCTCTACAGTGGTGACAGTAAGCATCTGAACCATCTTTGCAAGCATATTGATCATCTAAGTCTTTGTCATCCAGACAGGAGCGCGACACCTCATATGTTGCATTAGGGGCATCGTTACGAGGATATAGAGCCACCATACAGCCGCCGTGACACTGTCTTGTACGCGTCGTGTTATCAATGCTACTTTTGCAAGTGTTACTCTGTGCTGAGTCGCAGAAATAGCAATCTGTGTATTCATTCAAATTAGCAGCACTATTACAACCACTAGATTTGCAAGGAACGCAATTTGCGGGATGGTCATCGCAGTAGTCGCCATGCGTTGCAGTTACCGCATCGCTACAACCCCGTACTTTAACACTGCCGTCGGCCTTGAACACTGTCAGACAAGTTTGCAATTCGTTGTCTTCACATTTTTGTATTTTTCCGTTACCACTAGCGCACTCTTCATCAACGCAACTGTAGCAATTGAGTGGTAAATCCTGCCACAAGCCTGGATGTCCAACCCCAAGCAAGTTGATATCATTACAGTTGTCTTCGTCTTTACAATGTCGGCAATATTGCTTCTGACTCTCATCACATTGGAATTCCATGCTGCATCCGCGATAAGTATGACCATTGACTACCTTAACAGTGCAGAACTGTGTACTTGAGTAGTGTGGACAAATGGAAGCGGCATTCGGGGACCATTCGCAAGCGGGATCCACCTTGGAGTTACAACGATGACAGCTACGACGACCTTCTGGGAATATCTGGAAATATGTTTATAAAAAGTGTTATTTTCATTTTTCTCCGCAGTAGAAGAATAAAGTACTCGAACTTACATCACGGTTGCATCGACTTCCTGTACAAGTGATGCAATTTTTGCTTAATCCACCAATACAAGACAATATTTGCGGTCGCTCAAGGTTGCTCACACATCCACGAACAGTGATACCACCTGAAAAATATGAAAGGAAAAGAGGGCAGAGAACGATAACAGTGAAATGAAATTAAATTCGGTGCTAAGTGTAAGAGAAATTGGTAACTCCATTACAAATACTTTTCTTTTACAAAGGATATATTTAATAAAGGTTCAAGAATAGTTTCCCTTAGAATAGTATCCTTATGAAGGACTTCCTCTCCATATACAATAGTGTAAATATACAATTGATGGATATGTTAGTTAGGATCAACGATACTGAGTTCCACAATCTCATACATAGTAAACCCATAAGGCCTGAGTAGTAAATAAGGAACGGTCTATAGGGAATCGTATAGATTAGTCTACTTAAATATTTCTGAATGATAATTAGTAATGTTAATAATGGAAGTTCAATATTAAGACCAGAGAAGTAAGCGGTAAGAAGTAATCTTAGTTCACAGATGGAAGTGGTTTCCAGATGAAAGTAAATTATTTTATCACATTTCAACTATCCGTGCTATAATTTAAAACAGTAAAAGCTAAACTAAAGTCATTTCTGGAACGTTACCATTTCCTTCTAGGAAGAGAATATTTAAATCTCTTTGCCTGCAGAAAATACTTACCGTTTGTAACGTATGTGATGCATTCTGTGTGGGGAAGAACTGAACATTCGTCCATAGTAGCCACTCCTGCAGGATCGGATGCACAAGCAGGATCGAAAGTAGAATTACAAGCGACACATTTATTTGGTTTGGGTATCTTTTCGAAAGTGTTGCAGTTGTCTGCGTCATCGCATAGCACAAACAAGTGTTTATTCTTTTTAACAAAGTCTACATCTAAATCACTCAAACAACCCATTCGTGAGACATCGCTAGCGTTGTTGAATAACAGGTAGCATTGATCCTTCTCTACATATTGATGACAGCGTGTTGCAATAGGATCTTCGCAATTATCGCCCGAGCATTCCAAGCACGACAAAACCTTCTTCTCCAACAAATGTGTGTTGCAGTTGTCGTCATAGCATGCCCTGCAATTGGTATTGCTCCCCGCTTTACATTCATCTTGCATAATGGTATCCATATCATCTAAACAGCCTCGTGTCAAGTCGAACAAGGATTCACAAGGCGATGTTTGGGAACAATTCGGACGTGGATATAAAACGGACATGCAAGCCTTATGACACTTGCGTCTTAATGACACATGCGTTGTACTTGACAGACAGTCACCATTGATTTTCGAGTCACAGTATATGCAGTCAATATAATCGCCGAGATCCTGCGCCGAATTACACATGTTGGAATTACAGTTGTGACAGTTGTTGCTGTTGGAATCACAATAGCCGCTGTACACCTTTTCCACCTCTTCACTGCAGCCACGCTCTATAACAGTGCCATTTGTATTGAATACAGTCATACAATATCCGTGTACCGAACAAGTTTGATTTACATTCATATCCACACAATCTTTCTCGTTGTGGCAGACATAACATTCGAGTGGTAAAGGCTGCCACTTGCCAGGTTTTCCATCTGCTTGGCGTTTTATATATTTTGTGTTGCAATTATTATTCGTACATTCTTCACAGCTCACGCTGTTTTCACAACCCGACACTTCGTAACTACATCCACGAACTGTATCTCCACTCGCAGTAAACATAGAGATACATGTCTGGTCGGAGAAATACTTGAGGCATAGTTGAGCATTTTGAGGATTTATAACACACGAAGCAGAGGAGTTCGAATTGCAAGTGTGGCATGACAGACGATCATTAGGATACAACTGTAATGTATAGAGAATAATCGTAACAGTTAGAATGAGCTTTAAATTTAGGAACGCAACTAAATTGAAGGCTGAACAAGTTTTGAATAGTGATTGAAATACATTTATGATTATACTGTTGAGGTAAAATGGGATAATATCTGTTCTTAACATCTAAGGTTTGGACGATCTTGAATAGAACACACCTCCTTATTACAGTTATCTTCTGTACATGTTAAGCATTGGTCTGGGTTAGTATTCTGCAAACAGTCAAGGAACTGATCGTCTGCTAAACTAGTAAGGCAGCCGCGCTCACTATGTCCACCTGAAAGAGAAAAGGTTCGCGTACAGAACAATATGTGAGATTTACCTTAACTTACTCGGTAAAATTCTTGTGTAGCAACCAGTGTATGGCAGAATTGAGCAAGTGGTCTCCGATAACACACTTTCGGGTGCAGTAGCACACAGTGCGTCTGTCGCTGAGTTACAAATGGTGCAAAGTTGACTGGAAGGCAATTTGCCACGAGCATTGCAGTTCTCTCCGTCGCACAACCAAAGGCGTTTACTTTTCACCAATGAAATGATCTCTTGTTCACTATAATCACTCTTGCATCCCATTTTCACAACTGAAGCCTTTTCATTGAACTGCACGAAGCACTTCTTTTCCTGACTAAACGCGCGACAAGCATGTGAAACAGGATTCTTACATTCTTCACCAGAACAATGATAGCACGACGACTTCATTGTGTCCAATATAAGCGTATTACACTTATCGGCAGAGCAAGCTTCGCAAGTTTTACTATTGCCAGTGATGCATAATTCACGATCATCCAAATCAAGATCATCCAAGCACGTGCGAATCACTTCGTACACTGGATCGGAGTTAGGTTGATATAATGTTGTCATGCAACTTTTGTAACATTTACGAGTTCGCGTTATAGAACTGACATTCAAACTGCAATCATCAACACGTTTAGCATCGCAGAAGATACAGTCGATGTATTCGCTCTGATGGAGAGCCACGTTGCAAGCATTCGACTTGCAGTAATGACAATCGACATCTCTATCGTCAGAGCAAATTTCATCAAAACTATCGCTACAACCTCGTGCCACTACTTTGCCATCCTCCGCAAAAACGGTAGTGCACGTCTGTTTCTCATCACCCTCGCATTTCTTGATCTTACCAACTGATTTCCCTGAACACTCGTCCGCGCCGCTACATTGATAGCAGTTCAGGGGAAGGTCTTGAAATAGACCCGGATCTCCGATGACATGCACCGACATATCTTCATTGTTGCAGTTAGAGTCGGTGCAGGTACGACAGAGCTTGCGATTAACGCCATCACAACTGAATTCGGAGGTGCATCCCCGATATGTGGTTCCGTTCTCTACTTTGGTGACACAAGCTTCGTCTGGACTATATAGAGCACATGCGCGTACATGGCTGGGGGAGGATTCACAATCGTTGGAATCCTGCGAATTACAATGATAGCACTGCTGACGTTCGGGTGGGTACAAAACATTGTTGCATTTGCTTTTAGAGCAAATCTGACAGTTTTCACCAGCGCCGCATTCTACAAAATCGGTCGAGGAGAGGTCCTGTAGACAACCGCGTTCAGTCGTGCCATCTAGATGTAGACGAGATGAATTAAAGTTACCATTCATTTTAAAGACAAATAACGAAAGATTGTAGACAAAGACAAAGATTCAATCGGATGTGTAAAATGCGCACAAAGATAAATTTTTACAGCATTTTAAATTAATTAAAACTTACCGCTGCGTATGCGCATGTAGCAATCTGTAAATGGATGGTTTTGACATCTTCGCATAGAGACTACTGCACTGGAGTTGACAGCACAATTCATATCGTCCATCGAGTTACAATTGAAACATATGTGTGCGGGTGGCAAGTTTTCGTATGCATTACAGTTCTTGCCATTACATAAGAAGAACCCTTTGACGTCCGCTGACAATGCTGCGTTTGTTAAGTCACTCTTACAGCCCATGCTTGTAACACTATGTGTAACATTTTCAAAGTGTATGTAACATTGATCTTTCAGAGAATAGTTTGCACAATCCTTTGACATGGGCTCATCACAGTCATTGCCTTGGCAATGATAGCATGTCAAATGCTCAACACCTTCGGGTACGATGTTAGCATTGCATAATGCAGTTTGGTTGCACATGACGCAGTCGTTATTAACGGTGCACTTTTCGCGATCATCCAATTCGAGATCCTCGAAACACGCACGTGCTAGCTCGTACTTTTCCTCACCTCCCTTTCTTGGATACAATGCGGATAAACAGCCTTCGGTGCACCGGCGTTTGGTAGCCACCGCTGCTACATTATTTAAACAGTCTGAATTCGATGCCGTATCACAATAGATACATTCTTGGTAGTGAAATGGTGAGCTCACGACATTGCACCCATTCGACTTGCACTTAAAGCACAGTTCGGGATGATCCTTGCAGACGGAGCCATATTCGGCTTCAACGAGAAGCTCACAACCACGTCGCACTACCATGCCTTTAGCATTGAAGATCGTTAAGCAGTCCTGGAAGATATCACCTTCACACTTTCGTGGATTGCGTCGTCCGGATTGGCAATCGTCGCCGCTGCAAGTATTGCAATTGAGTGGCAGATCTTGAAAGACACCAAAGAATTCGTCCGCATGTTTCTTCAGGTCCTTAGAGTTGCAGCCGTTGTCCTTGCATAGTTGACATTTTGATGAATTAGCATCGCAAGAGAATTCTGACTGGCAGCCCCGTTTCGTGACACCTTCTTCAAACACAGCCACACAAGCGTCGTTCTGCTGGTATGCAGGACAAAAGCTTAATGCCGATGGCTTGCTGTGACAGCTAGAATCGCTTTTCGAGTTGCAGCGATGACATTCGAGGCGATCTGCCGGAATAATCTGTGGTTTAAAACAAAAAAGTAAAAGTTAGTAAAATAAAAGCAGAAAAATTAAGATCGAAACCACCTCTTCATTACACCTGTTGCCACTGCAAATTTTGCAATTTTCATCAGCGTCTCTTAAGCAGCTGTAGAACTCTTCGCCTTCGAGTTCTGCAAGGCAACCTCGTTCAGTGGCGCCTTCGCCTGAGGAGAATACATAAGTGAATGACATAATAATTTGAAACTTAAACAGAACCTTCCCACCTGGTTCGTCGAACGTAAACTTACCATTTGGGTGTAGACGTTGGTAACACTGCGTAAAGGGTAACATCCCGCAATTAATATCACCTATTAGCGACTTTGGTTTGGTTGCGCAAACCTCTTCAGTTACCGAACTGCATTTGTGGCAAATATTGGACTGTGGGAGGCGACCGAAATCGTTGCACTTGGAACCGTCGCACACATACAGCAGCTTCTTCTTGATAAGTTCAACCATTTCGGTCTCACTATTGAAATCGCTTCTACAACCCATGGCAACGATATCATTATCTTCGGAACCGAACTGAGCGTAGCACCCCAGATGTTGAAACACGTTGCACTGTTTCATTGTTGCTTCCTCGCAATCTACACCAGAGGTACCGCCGCATTGCATGCAGCTGTAGTCTGGCGGCTGAATGTTGCAATTTGCACCTTGGCAAGCCGAGCAATGTGAGTCCTGTCCCGAGAAGCAATTTTGACGATCATCCAAATCTCGATCATTCAAACACGATCGCACAAAGCCGTAACCCATATTAGAGGGATAAAATGAAGACATACACATACCCTGGCACAATTTCTTCGTAGTCACAGCGGACACATTCCAAGCACAATTAGAATCCAAGGCCGAATCGCAATATACGCATTCGAAGAATTCAGTCCGCGAGGTGGCAGTGTTGCAGCCGCTTGATGAACAGCTGGGACATTTGTCAGGGTTATTTTTGCAGTAGCTACCATGTGTAGAGGCGGCAATAACATCGCTACAGCCGCGCCGAGCCACGGCGTCGTTTTCATCAAAGACAGTCAAACATGGTTGGACATCATTATTTTCACACTTTCGAATAAATGATGCTTGTTGAGCGCACTCCTCTAGACTCGAGCACGTATAACAATTAATGGGTCCTTCATGCCAAACACTCGAATTTGAATTTTCAGTGGTAACTGTTTGAATAAAAAATTAATTTTGTATTTTCTAGTGTGGACTTTTGAACGCTTTCAAGAAGCAGTGAAAGCCAATTTTATCTGTAAGCTTTAAAGTACCAGAAATTTATATTGTTTCATTATATTATCATTATTGTATTGTGAGATTTTCTGTTAGAGGAATGGAGACGAGATAAATGAAGTTGCGTATTAATCTAAAGTGCACCAAAGTGCGCGGTCAATCATCCGAAGTGCAAAGTTCTAAGACGATTTGGCATATTCAAAACTTTGAATCAAAGAACTCTTTCTCATCATAGGAAGATCATCCAACCATCATTATACCATCATCTTTGAAAAGTAATTAATTAATTATCTTTAAAGATATTCTATCTGCTATGGATTAACTTATCTTAATTATAGCACGTGCTGTGATATCTAAAAGTTGTCTATCTAAAATTATAGCATTTTTATTGATATATTATACAGTACATTATTATTAACGTACTAGGAACCTAAACTGATAGTCAGTCATTGGATTCCAATTCATTGTAGTTGTTGATATTTAATTTATACTTGCATCACGATGTTTCCTTATATTATATGACAATGATTAATAGAATTCAAGGCGCAAGCATTTAATCAGTTATCAATATAGTTATCGATTTGCTCTAACAGTACAAATGTTCTTAAAATCGCAGTCATAAATAATCACTTTGTGTAAATTTGCTCGAAATGCAATATTATTAACACACAAAGAATATACTTGTACTTATATAACTTAGCTAATATCTACATGTCATAAATAGCGTCACTAAATTGTGTTAATGTATGTTAAGATAAGACAACCAGAGGACACTTTTATTCGTTTTGGTTGGATTATACCACTTGTATACCCTACTTCACAACACACAAGCGTTTAGAAGGAGGCGTTACCTACCTGTTCATCTTTTTGTCGGTTTTTGTTTCACAAAAATTTTTATTATTTTTATATTATATTTATATTAAGCGGTTATTAATAAATTTACAGATTTTATCATATACATATACAATAGGTATGTGTGCAAATTTTTAAATTTTCCAAATTAATTATCTTTAACATAGTTCAAATCGTATTTCTTTGATTAGAAGTTGGAGATATTTTGCATCAGATTGTATCCGCTCAACTTTTATTCCTAATCAGTCTATTTATTCTGGTCACATAGAAAGGTAAAGGGCTTGGAAAGGTAAATGCTATCATGCGTATTTTCGTATAACTTAATCTTAGTTTAAAATATAATAATAATAGTTTTCTCAAAAGGTAATCTAATTTACATTCTTAAAGTAATTGATATCATATAACTTATACAACGATTAACTAATTTTAATTTTTAACCATAAGTCCATTTGAGTCTATTTTTTTTAGTCAATTAATGAATTAATTAATTTTTCTGATTAATGAAATTTTTCCTTTAACTAATTAATTAAAAATAAGTTTATAAATAATACTCATATAATTTGACACGATTAAGAACATTCACTTAATTAAATAAATTTAATGGAAAGACATTTAACTTAAATTATTTAATTTCTTTGCTTTCATTTAATTGACTTTTAATTATTCTTACTTATTGTATCAATATATTTTCAATAAACTGAATTTTTGAAATATCTTTCCATTAATTTTCCACATACCATATATTTTTATATATCATCAAGGACAACACTAAGGGGTCCATTTCCTGCAGACAAGCCTTGTAGGCTTCGCAGGATTTACAGATAGGAAAACAACAACTGAATATATTCAAGCTATGGAAATAACGAATATTGTATTAACAAATGAAATTAATTGAATTCTGAATTTTATTTTATAACCATAAATTTGTATTGAGTTGAGCTTTATGAATAATAATAATAATAATAATAATTATTTTTATTATTATTACAATATTATTATTATTATTACAATATTATTATTACAATATTATTTTTATTATTACAATATTATTATCATTATTTTTATTATATTTATATTACATTTCATTATTATTAATACTGTCATCATTATTATTATTATTATCTTTATTATTATTCTCGTTATCAATATTTATTAATAATATTGAATAATTTTTGTTTTCTTCAATATTTCTAAATAAATCCAAATCCAATATATAGTATACATGTTTTTATTTACTTTAATATACATATGTTTCATTTTTGCTATAGACAGTTTATTAGGTTATTTTTATTTATTATGTTTGTATGTAATAATAATTAAATTTTCATCAATCACACCATTTATATCACTAAGATTTATTTTTAACTTAAAAATGTAAAAAAATATTTAAATTTAAATTAAAATTCATTTCAATTTGATTAGTGTTCACTTTGGCTTTTTTGTGATTCTTTTGATTAAATTTTGGATTAAGTCAATTTTGTGCTTTATTTCATTATGTTAATAATTTAATTAATAGTGCTTTAATATGTGCTCATAACACTCTAAATTAATTCTTTCTTTGGTTAATATAGTTTCTATTTAATCCTTTGTTTGAGTGGATAAACTTAATAAACTTTTATGATTGAGCGCTTTTATGGCTTTGAGTTAAACTTTTCACAATCCTCTTTAATCACTTCCTTGTAAATTCTTTTCCTTTTAATCCATTTAAATCACTTGTTTTCTTCACCTACCGAAATTACTGCTAAATCCCAGTAAAATAAAGCCAATAAAGACCGTTCCACTTCTAAGTTTTTGGGGCAACATACGGCCCAATTTGTATTCACGAGGTACACTTCCCAAAAATTTTGGGCAACTGATTCGGCCAATCGTACATATAGGTCTTTTATACGTTTTAGCCCATTCAGAATGTGTTCGTTTTCCCCGCTTTATCTGTGCTCAATTCGTAGTTACCTATGCACAGTCGTGTGTCTGTGTGTGTGTGATTATTAATTGGTATTAGAAGATAACATTACGATCTGGATAGAACAGAAAGAATTACAACAACTACGACGATAAGAGTTTTCTTATTAATCGGTAGTTCATAAACAGTTTAAGGTTTAACCTGTAGATTGTTTGGATTACACCTATAGCCACGAGTTGTTCCTAATAAAATTTAATCACAACATTTTTCTATTATCTGTATTCTGCAACTTTGGCCATTCGATTTTAAACCTAACTCGGGCAATTAAAGCAGTTATCAAACGTTTAAAAAGTACATGATATCATGATTTATTGATCATTGATTTTATTGTCGATTGGCAATGAGCACAATCCACAGCCATTGTTAGTTATTGGGCAAATAACATGTTATCGATTACACATGAACAACGCTCGGTTGCGTATGTAGAAACTACTGATTAGCTTTATTGAAACCTAAAAATATCAAATACAAAATCTAAATTATACTTTATTGAGAAACATTTTAGACATTTAAGACAGAAGCAATAAAATAATAACTGTAGCTAGCTGGATCCATTTGCTGAGCCTGGACCGGATTCCGAAACATTTCTACAGTTCAAAACGTTTCCCGATCCTATTTTCAGAATTCCCCCAAATTACCCCCCCCCCCACAATTTCCCGTTCCCCCAAAAACCCCTCTTGTCAGCACAACATAAACAAATTCCCCATTGAGAACCTATTTCACCTGCACAACACAGGACAATGCAATTATCCTCAGCCAGGAAAAAATTATTCATTGCTCTCGAAATGGGGCAGCCGCTTTCCCTCAACTTACTTGGGGCCTTGTGGTAATCGGGATTCTAAAACAAAACTTAATATCTGCATCATCACGAAAAGGAATTTTTTGGAAATTTTCAAAACAGGAATCGGATACGAAATAACAAAATAATAAGGAGTGGTTTCTTTTTTTAAATATAATTAATTTAAAAATAATTTAATTAATTAAATAATTAAAAAAAGCAAGCCTATTTAACAGAAGATCAAAGGCCACCGACCCTATTGGAATCGTACTGATAATCTCTCGCTCCAAAATCAAAAACGAGTTTCAACGAGTTTCTTTGCGTTTGTGCAGCTTCTAAATCAATTACTTTTCTTGAACTAAAACTGACGGTTTCTTTTTCTACTTATGATCCACAAAAACCGTTAAACACACATTCAGCTCATCCTCGCACAGCTCACTGCTATTATTTTTTTTCCTGCTGGCAATTTAAGCCTCGACGAACCGATTATTTGGGCGATTACGGTGTTGCAACAGCTGTCAGCGGGTCATCTGAACGGAGCTGAAGTGTCAAATTAAAGGATTACTAATACATCTACGCTATCTAAATACATACACATATCTATCTAAAAGTATCTTTCTGAAAGCTTTTATAATCATGCACTCCAGATATATTTATCATTGACTCTTTTAGTTCCAAAGCTTCATTATGTATGTATTTCTTTTCAGTTTTCTTCTTTCAGTTCCTTCATTGTTTATAATTGAATACCCTACACGAGACATTCGATTTATTTTCAATTCTTCCTCACCTTTGCCAAGTACCTGGCAATATCCACCCAATCAAAAATAATAATTAAGTTCTTAACCACTTTCCAACATATACGTATAACATTAAGGTCGGTATCTGGGTCCTCATTTTGTTACTGACAATAGCTGAGCGGCCACAGAGATAGTTTTCTACTGTCCTGAAATTCATTCAGAATGAATCTCTAACGAATCTGTTAGAATAATTCTAACATGAAGACATATTATAAGGTTTTTGTCCTTAAAAACAATGTTTTAACAACAAAAGCAGTGCGTTCTTTGTTTTAATTCAATTTCTACATTATTTGAATCCACCCACTTTTCACTAGAACCATTAAATTTTATTGATTATAAATATTACTTAATAGTTATATCTAAAATTATTATACTGTATTAGAGCAACGCAACAAGACGTATTCGAATGTTGTCGAAATTCATTCATTTTTAGTTTCCTCAGATAAAATTCCTTTCCAACATACACGCTTTTATTGCATAATAAGGTAGTAATTAAAATGAACTGCAGGGGTAATATAAAACTATACATAATAGGAACACATCAAGCATTTGGCCAACTTTAACAGTATTCCATGCCGAATATGTCCGGTAATTAAAAAATAAAAATTGTTTTTAAATTGTTTCTATAGAATTATCAAGCAATTTTATTGCAGAATTGGATTTATCTTGGATTTAATTGGAATTATCTTTTGAAAAAGACATCGATAGCTACAACTAGGTACATATGATTATCTCTTTATTACCAACAACTATTGATGGAAATTTTCTCTATTGCGTTTTAATCGGTTGGGTTTTTTTGCGAAAGGGTCATAAAATAAATGTACCAGTGCCGGTTTTTACCTTTGTGGCTATATGAAATTTCTCAGAATTGCCTTAAAATCTTTATTTTGTATATTAACAAAACCATATCATAATTACCAATTCCTAAGTTTACAATATATAGGTCAATACTTACCTATTTCAATATTATTGTCACTCTTGTTCTACGTATCAATTTAATTATTACAGTAATTTGATCATTTCTTCGAATATGCGTATTATAGCAGTATAAGTTGTCTAATGCATATCTTTTTCCTCCTCTTGCTGAACAACAATTTTCCGTGGAAAATCATTTTTTACGGAAGAAGTGTAAATATTATATTTTCAATCAAAACTACACTCCAAAGATGTCAGTATTGGACAAAGATAAGTTGTTAAGTAGTGTTGTCACATTTTTACTGATGAAATCAATTTATTTCAATGTATCATTTTATTGTCGGTATTATTTTATAGTATGACGGTGTCCTTCTAAACACACAGAAGGTATAAAAAAGTATATATAATAAAAAAAAACTAAGAATTAATTTTAAAGAAGTAAGAAACAACTTTCTATGGATCTATATTGAATTTATTTAATCCAAATTTATTATGTTAAACCATTAATATTTAAAACTTTTTTGAAAGTTTTACGGTAGTATAGAAGGTAAGATGGAATTTCCAAAATACTAAGTAAAGATTACCAACAACTTGAATTCTGTTATTCGTATATTAAACGATAAGTTTTAAGATTTTATGAACAGATAGAACAAATGATAAGCAGACTTTAAGAGTATCCAAATCATGATTATTTGCCATTAAAACTTCAGAAGAAACATTTTTTAAATGGATATATCGAAAATGTTGCTGCTACTGTAGAAGATAACGGCTCCTATACGGTGAATTTTTTAGGAAACCTTTGAAAATAGTAAACATTTTATTATACTTTAATAAATTTATGGAAGTCGTATTTATTGCGACCTGATTAGATGCATGTTGTAAAAAGCCTCTCCTAATGTTATTTTCTTGTTGTTATTTTATTTTTGTACTTAACACCAATCGAATTTACTAAAGCAATCAAAGTGCAAGTATAAGGGAACAAGTTTTGAGGTATGATTACTTGAGCTACTGTAATTCTATTTGAGGCCGATCAACGCGATCACCGTAAGCAAGCCGGCAGCCAATCGAAAAGCGGCTGCTGAGTTGGTCGACGAGCCTCGCAACTGGTAGCTGTTACATGCTTCGTCATCCTGTGACAAACACATGGAACAGACGTAATTCTGCATGCAGTCCTGCTGATCCTTGACATGCAGGAGACAGCCACGTGTGACGTTGGTGCCGTTTTTCTTCACGTAACAATAGGAGTTGGGGGCGGTTGGAATGGAGCACTGCACGGGAGTCAAGCTGGAAGTGTCGCTGGTACATTTTGAGTTCTGTTATGGATCAAATTATATACTCGTACAACAATGTGACATGAGTCGGATTTTTCGGTCTCACCTCGCTCGAATTACATTGAATGCATTTGAAGTCAGCGCGTCCTTGATTATTGCACAGCTCGCCGAAGCACTTCCGGCATTCTGGGTTGTTGCGTTGATCGCATTTGTGGCGATGCTTTTCCGGCATGTCCAAATAACAACCTTTGGCCACCACAGAATCTTTGAAAGAAAGAATGGAGAGAATTTAGTTTTTTCCTTGCTTGAATAAAATATTGAGAAAACGAAGCGTTTTTAATCCTTACAGTCTTCGAATATTGTCACACATATATCAAGCAAATCGGTACAGTTGCTGCTCACTTCTATTTTGGAGGTTCTGTAGCAATTCAAACCCTGGCAGCTGTAGCAGCGTCGTGGATGCGCTGGATCCACAGCCGAGCTGTCAGCACGCACGGCGCTCAGCAGCAAGAAGCTGCCAACAATAAGAACCGCAGCCACAGAATTGCAAACGTTTAACCGTTCGAACATTTTAAATTATTATTATCTTACTTCTTATTACTTTTACTTTGATTCAAAGCTTCCAGTTGAACCGTCTGAATTTGAGTACTGATTTTTCTCTACTGTCAACTGGTTCACAGGTTAGGAGCTCATCAGTCTCTAGTTTGCTATTTCAAGTGCCTGTTGACGTAGTTAGGCGTCTACAATCTCAGCTGCCAAAACACTAGTAGATATCAATATTTGAAAATCGCACTGTTTTATCTTTGAGTATAAATTAAATATTGCAGTAAGTATTCTTGTCAGATTACTTGAAGCACCAAAATCAATGTCACTTACACTATACTGCATAAGGATTGAGACACTCAAAACGTTTTCTTGTGTTACTCTTTACAAGGATATTTTTCATCCTTGAGGCTAGTGTAGATATGTCTACACTAGGTTTTTTGTGAACTAACGGAAAATGTACATATAACTTTGTATTATTACATACATACATATATCACTTTTTTTGTAACATTAAATACAAAATGTTGAACGATATCACGTGTTGTGCTGGCGTTACATAATCCTTACTTCGTCCACACTGTTTAAAGCGTGTAAGTCTAAAGACATCGCAAAACGAAGCAGATGAGAACAGAACCCAATCAAAAACAATGCAATCTTCTCTCAGAACCTTCAGCAAAAAAGAGAAGTATACAGCAACAACTTCAAAAAGCCAACGAATTCGCAAAGCCATGATGTTTTTTCTTTAAATAATTGTTGTTAACGAAGGTTGTTAAAGTCTTAAAGTACTCATTATTCCTCACATACTGCTTTTATTTTTGTTTTATATAAAAATTATCCATTGTTTGCTTGGAAGTTCTTTGTGATCGTGTTAGAATTAGCTGCCTTTCTGCATCTGGCTATGATGAGAACCAGAAATACGTTTATTCATGAGCGTGATCCGTTCATACTCGGTAATTTTTTAATTACAACATTTCTAAGACATTACTGCATGTGGAAAGAAGATCAAGCCAACTATATAATAAACATTATATATAATAAATTGAAAAAATCTTAATATTATTAAATTCGTATACTTAATTTTAGATACATTATTATATCTATATTAATATTTTTAAATTTTACCATATCCCTTTTGTTGAATGAATTTATTTAATCCGTGTGCTCACACAGAATCAATAATCAAAATAATCAGTTTTATTCCGGAAGGGGTAAAATTGATTAAACGACTAAACATGATGCAGTATGTAAAGTACTGTGAAGGAACAATGTTAAATATGAGTGTTGCCATCTAATCTTTTCAATCTATATTCTTAACACCTTTAGCTTTTAATGTAATCTACATATACTTCGCAGACTATCTATCGTACTCTATCGGTATGAACTTAATTATTTCTTTATTCTCTTTTAGGGCGGCTTTCGTCTTCAACTGCTCGATCAGCTCGATCGTCCCGTTCTTGATTTGACGCCGCATCTGAATGGATCCGCATTTGTTTCAACAGATGTCACGTAAGCTTAATCATATTCCATTAGCAACTGATGAACTCACCTTTCAAACAACTGCTTGTTCTTTCTAGAGCCCAATCATTTTACGTTTCCATTCCGAACGATTTCGAATGTAAAAACTGTACCCTTCGGCTACTGCGGCAGGCAGACGAGTGGTCAAGCGGCTATCTTTTCTGGTCCTGCGCAGATGTCGACATAAAACAACGCAAAGATTTCAAAGAAACCTGCTCGGGACATGGCAAGTACTTCCCCTCCCGATGCAAATGCGATAAACAGCACTACGGACAGCACTGTGAGTACTACGATGAATGCACCAGCCATCACGATTGCGGAGCTCAAGGACAATGCATTGACGTGGAGGGCACCACTCTGCCCCGTCGACAATGTTACTGTAACTTTGGATGGTTTGGTGCGGGGTGCTCTAAGCGTTCGCCCCACCGAAGCACTGAGCTTGATTTGAGCGCTTACACTGTTAAGCAGCTCTCACCCGATTACCGTATGTATTGGCGTCTATTGGAGGAAGAAAAAGAAATCGAAGTGGTGCTTAAAGTGAACAGTTCCTCTTGGGTCGGCTTTGGCTGGAGGCCAGCCACCATTACACCCGAATGTAAGAATTTTCCACTATTACACGACATAGGAGACTTGGTTACAAGTTTAGATAGGGCACCTCTCACAATAAACGGCCCATTTGAACCCAAAGCAGAGCCCGAACCTAAGTCTGAGCCCGAGCCAAGTTCTGAACCAGAGCCTAAGTCGGAGCCCGAGCCAAACTCTGAACCACAGCCTAAGTCGGAGCCCGAGCCAAGTTCTGAACCAGAGCCTAAGTCGGAGCCCGAGCCAAGTTCTGAACCAGAGCCTAAGTCGGAGCCCGAGCCAAGTTCTGAACCAGAGCCTAAGTCGGAGCCTGAACCTTCATCAGAGTCCGAACCACCTTCAGAGCCTGAACCGTTTACATTGAAATCCAAACGTCTAGCCAAGGAACAATCTGTTACCCCGGCCATGGACGGAATTACTTCTGTGGCCACTAGTGTATCCTATCGAGTCAGCTCTAAAACCGGCCGAAGACGTCGAGAAATTACAGGTAAGAATTGTCGCCAAGTTTTTAAAAAAAAATGCCAACCTGTACACGGTATCAGCAAACACACTCACATCAGCACGAATATCTTCGCAATTTGAGCTCTTTTTAGCAACTCAGTTATTGCTAACTATTTAGTATATCAGTATAACGCACTCCAAAGCACTCCACTACAAAATCACAAAACTTTTCTTTTTCTACGAATCCCAAACAGAATCCTTTAAATTGGAGCCAAAATCAGAGCCGGAACCAAGCTCTGAGCCTGAGCCAAAATCAGAGCCGGAACCAAGCTCAGAGCCTGAACCAAAATCAGAACCTGAACCAAGCTCAGAACCTGAGCCAAAATCAGAGCCCGAACCAAGCTCAGAACCTGAGCCAAAATCAGAGCCGGAACCAAGCTCTGAGCCAAAATCAGAGCCGGAACCAAGCTCAGAGCCTGAGCCAAAATCAGAGCCTGAACCAAGCTCTGAGCCAAACTCAGAGCCGGAACCAAGCTCAGAGCCTGAGCCAAAATCAGAAGCCGAGCCGAAATCGTCAAAAGTACCCGTTTTTAAGAAGACTTCAGGTCGGCTAAGCCCAGGCACAGGTAAAATGAGGATACAAAAACCACTGCAAGCATTTTACTAACATAATTAATAACAAGTAACAGTGAAAGTAGTAACTAATCATTAACTATCTGTTACACGCACCATACGTAATAACACACTGAGTATTTGTAGGATACTGATTTATCTTTCATTCTTAGTTGGCTTATATACTATTTCAGAGAACAAGTTTACATCTTATAAAATATAGTACAGTTTTAGAGATAAGAAAGTAATAAAAAAGGTTGGATATGAAGACTGCCTGACCCAAGATAAGACGCTGACCCAAGATTAGATGTTGCTGCAGAGCTGTATTGCTGGCTCAACCGATGATAACAAGGGTGTGAATATTCGACGCGAGATGTTTGAGTGCATCTGGATTTTAGTTGTTCTCCCTTTCGCCTTATAAGGCACCGCTGATTAATGTCGGCGATCCTTTTCTGGTGACGCCTCGTAACTACTTAGCTTATGTTTAGTTTGTCTCTAAACACTATCCTTAAATATATCGTCACCGTTAAACTCTATGTTAAATATGAATTTAGTCCGTCTTCTTCCCTCTCGCAGGTGCTCCCAAGTACAAATTGAATCCATACACACCGCGTCACGATTTCAACCCGATGGATTGTACGGATATCGTAATCGGTACAGCGCGTGGAATGACAAGTCGCGTAGGCGATTATTACTCACGGGATCGATCGACACCTAAAATCGATGAGGTGTTCGGCGGGAAGTCAGATCTTACATTGGGAACGGGGTATGAAAAGAATGGCGTCACCACAATCATCTTCCGCAAGAAACTGGTTGCCACCGAACCCACCGATCATACGCTCGATGACGCGTTGACACACGTTATCTGGGCGAAGGGTCAGGAACAGGATGACTACGTGCACGTACCACCCTCTGGTATCGAATTGGATACAAACGCCAAAATAAAGGCATTCTATCGACCAGATGAACTGAAGTATCACGGCCACAACATGCAACGCGGCGTTACGCTAATCAACTTCTTTGGTAAGTCTATATGCTATAACGGGTAACTCAAATAATGCAATTCTTTGTGTTAAATCTTTTCCCACTAGAAAAAGAAAAGCCTGTTGCCGGGTCTAATGTCAACGCCAACATACTGGACAACGACTGCCATGGTCACTGGCAGTATCCTTCAAATTGTTCACCGGAAAATCACACCTGCGAGTACTACGCAACCTGGGAGACTGTGGGGCGTGGTGACGAAATGCGTTGGCACATTGAGACGAGCAACACAAAGACCTGGACTGGAATTGGATTCAGTGAAGATGCTAAAATGTCCCAAACCGATTCGATAATCGGTTGGGTTGATGCACGCAATGGAAGACCCTTCTTGATGGACACTTGGGTCAATGGCTACTCACCGCCCAAACTAGATGATCGTCAGGACATTTATGGCTCCACTGGACGCATTGAGAATGGAGTTACGATTTTGGAATTTACACGAAAGCGGATAAGTAACGATGAACAGGTAAAACACTAAATACAATTTTATGAAGTCCATAAAAACTGATTATAAAACACCAACACCACGTGCTAGGACCTGTCATTTACCGATGATCACTGCCTCTTCCTGTTCTTCCCTGTGCTGGGTGGTGCGTTCAATGCAGTCAACAAGAAGATTAGGAAGCATGAGCATATTCCACACGTATCACCGACACGTATCTGCATCAAGTCATGCGGAAGAGGTGAGTTAAAATAATGTCAAAGCTATATATACGATAGCATCCTACCCTATTTTCCTGGAACTCTCTCTTTAGAACTGGAAAACTTAAACCGGGTACCTACTACACCAGCACCCAGCCGTCTTGTTTATGCAGTGGGTGTCAAGCTAATGAACCTGGCGGAATCCTTTGAGGCTCCTGAACCGGGCACAGTGGACTTTAACAATCTGGCTGCAACCATTTTAGACTCTTTTAATGGAATTCTAAGCAATATACCTGGCTATTATAAAACCGAGATTTTGGGATTTAAAAAGTCGGTTTTCACTCATTTTCGATGAGCAGACTTTTGTAATTAATTGTCTTTTCTTCAATAGAGACGGCAGTTCCATGGTTGCCAAGATGGAGGCCATGTTCGATAAGGACGCCTACGAGAAGGGACATCCAGTGACCATGAACTCTGAGGCTGACCCTGAGCAGACTGCAGCCATAATAGCGGATGGAGAAGTGATCAAGTCGGCGATTATGGACAAAATCTCAAGTGGGAAAGTTGGGTCCCTTACGGTGGACCCACAATTCTTAGACTTCGAAGCACTCGCATGTATATTTCACGCTTTCGTTTTATTAAATTCTTTTCAAAAGAATGATATTCAAACCTTGCATTCTCTTTCTTCCTTTTGTTCTTCGATTTCTGTTTAACTATTAGTCCGAGCTGCAAGCAACGCCGATCATGAGACATCACTCTCCTTCTTCGAATTGTCGGAGGTGCGTTTATATATTGTCCTGGGTCTCATAGCTGCGTTAGTTTTCATAGCCTTGATCCAAGCTATCTGCACCATATACAAAACTACTCGACGAAATAAAACCCAAAAAGTAAGTGAAAAAGAAACGTCTTATAAAACTGTTTCACAGCAGGAAAAAATATTCGCAAAAATCTATCGTAAAACTTAAATTACATAGAAATTAACAACTTAATAATTTCGTATTAATTTAAAACAAACCTACAACTACTATTTAAGCTTGTTTACGTCATACCTGATGAATGGAGGATGTACCAACAGCGCCAGCACCGTTTTCAACCTTCTAGTGATCTTTAGAAAAAGCAAAAGACAACAAAAGAAAATCAAAGACAAAAACAAAAACTTAAAACATAAAACTAACAACTAAATAATTTTCACTGCCAAATACACGTGTTTAATAGAAAAAAGACTGTATTGAAAGTCTCAATAAATGTTAGCAAATTTTTGTAAATAAAAACCAGCTCGTGGATCCCAAGTAAATGAAAGAACCAACTTAAAACCAAATTTCAAACCAAAATTATTGGTAATTAAAGCATTTCTTTTTTAACTCTCTCCCTCTCTCTCTCACCCCTCTTTCTCCCTCTCTCTCTGACTCCCTCCATCTCTCTCTCTCTCTCTCCCTCGGCCTTTTCTGGAATTTCCTCTGAATTTTGAACATTAAGTTTGACACTTCATATTTGAATTCGACTTTTTAGAAGTTCAAAATTAGATTGAGTTCAACTTTTTTAAACGTTATTCCTTAAACTAGACCTTTAAATCATCATTCTGTCATTCTATATAAATTATATTTTTACTTTTAACTTTTCCTATTTTCTTTAACATTGTATCTTTATTCTCCACGTTCACAACCAGTCAGCGTATATTTTTTGCTATTTTTATTTAAAAAATACAACAAATTAAAAACACAACAAAAAAATGTTGAAATAAAACATTTTAAAATGTTACAAAAAATTTAAATGTTTAAAAAAAGTCCTAGAAAAACTGAAATGTTTACTTACGTAAAAACAATTTGGCTCTATAATTTATATTAACTAAGTTTTAGTTCAAAAATAAAATACTCAAATCATAAAAATGGAAGGTAAGAAAAATTGTCGATTACATGAAAAAATGTTTCTGCTTAGTATGCAGACAGAATTGGTTTTTTAGACAGATAATACTCTGTGAAATACAGATTCTGTAATAGAATCGTAATCCTAGAAACTTTCGTAATACTCGTAGGTCTGTAATGATTCGGTTTGTTATGTAAGATTCGATCAAAGAGTCGGTCAATGTTTTACACAATTCCTGGCATATTCAATACGCAAGTAAAATGACATCTATGAATCCATTAACTATTCAACCTACGAAACCACCGACTTCTTCACTTAACATGTCCATAAACGTTTGATTTTCTTTACACTTTTATATACTATTCGAACTTACGTTTCTAAAGAAAATTCCTGACATCTATTTTCAAAACAATTTGGCATTGTAACCCTTTATTAATCATTAAAAAACTAAGAAGCTAAAGAAACCTAGAGAACCAAATCCTAGATACTCAGACTCAGTGATACAAAATGTTGTCTCGAAGATAAACTGAATCTTTAGTAATTATTAGTAATTATTAATTAATTAGTAATATTAAATTAAATTAAATGAATTTAGTAATATTAAAATAATGTCGCTTGTCCCTAATAAATTCAATAGAATAAAATACCATATTCAGTGCTTTTTTATAAGCTCGAGTTATCGAGCATTCCGGAATTAATAAAACAACACATTGTATTAAAGTTAAACACATTGCTGTATTATTACTAAGCAGTTTTTCGCTATTTAGTACCCAATAAATCATAAGTGAAGTTAAAAAAGTATTGTTTTAAACAGAATTGTTTTAAAAACGTTTTGAACTTATATATTTAATTTTTTTTAAATATACATACAATACTCGCATGATGATTTATTTACTAAACATTTCTGACTGAGAAGGATGTCACCGATAAAGACATAAACAGTCGAATTGTGGAAATAAAACTCAAGTTTATTCATTTATAAGTTTGCCATACCAAAAAAAATTAAATCAAATAAAAATAGCAAAATAATGCTGGACTGGTTTTCCTATCGCGTATGTTTCTGCACATGAAAAACACAAATGAAAAATAAATAAAATTTCATTCTTAATTAAAGTAAAATTTCCCTATCAAAAGAGAGATTCTGTTGACTAATAACTCTTTAGTAAATGACCACATTTTTTAATATGTCAAATTAGCAATTTTCAGATCCATCATAGATGATTTAAATGAAATAAACTAAAAAAACTTAGTTAAACCCCGAAAAAATCAATCGTAACAAATGAATGAAAGTAATTAAAATGCCAGAAAACTATATTTAATGCTGACTGGTTGCGAATCTTACGTGTGTTTCTTCACGGTTTTTTGAAACTCATTAAAAACCTATTTGATTTCAGAAACACCTCATTCACAATTCGCCGTGGAAAGAGTTCGCTTCCAACACCAACTACGCCTTCGATCCATACGGCGAGACAGAAGAGAAAACCTTGACCACCACAACAACAACAACAAGCACTTCTGGCAAAAGTAAAGAACGACGCGATCGATCTGCGGGTCAGCAGACAACGCTGCCGATGTCCCACTCACCCAACAGCAAATCTCAACTCTATTACAGCGAAGGCGGCAACCCTACCGAAGCCGGCAGCGGCCACCATCACCAACAAAAGCGATCCAATCGGCACGAAAACGGTGGCAGCGCTATGACTCAAGAGTACCGCAATGGACGCACTCCACGCAGCGGTACTCATGGCAACGGCCACAGTAACGGTGCCGGTAATGGTGACGCCACAACGCGCAGTTCGTATGCTGATCGTGCTTACTCTTTGCCGAGACAGCAGCATCAACCACCGCACTCGAGTTATGTGCAACCATCAGGATACTATACGCAGGATCGTCGAGCACATCGCGCACAAGCGAACGCTGACGGTGAGCGCGGCGGCAAGCACTATCGCGATGCGTCCCGTGAGGATCCGCGCGTCAGTTCGAATGGTGGCGCCGATACACCAGACTTTTATTTCATGCCTTCGCAACGCAAGTACTCGGGCGAAGTGGTGCGAGTCTACGTTGATTACAACAAGGATCCCAAAAATTAGAGGCATACATGAAAAGGGACACATAAAGAGGGGCGGAAATGGGATCGTAAAGGGAAAGGGTGTCAGAAAACGATAGATATGTTGCGTAGGAAATGGAAGGAAAACAGATTCTTGAGTAATTTTAATAAACCGTTTGAAGCAGTTTGCATTGGCAACTTTCCGAGCCGTATAATCACAAAGACTCCTAAGGAAACAGATTTTTTTTATTTCTTTTGGTAGAGTTTACACATCCTCCAGTATTTTCAAAAGGCACTCTTGAGAAGGGCCGATTTACAGCCTCTTCCCCAGGATTCGTTACACCACTATTTTAAATAAATTTGTTTAAAACTTGGAACGGAAAATATAATATGCATATCAATAAAGAAATCCTTTCCTCCACCACCAAACACCACATTGTCCCTCAGGAAATATTAAAAAACCCCTTTTATCCAGTTTTATAGCAAGGTTGTTATAAATAACGAACTTAAAATAGTACTTGCTATGTACGAAATACCATATGGTGCCTTTTCTGTATTCCAAAACTCAGCGTTACCTCAGACCTGACCACCTTGACGTCACCGCGTGACGAATGAACAAACACCATGGCTTTAAACCCTTCCCTAAAGTTATTCATTGCTTAACGTTTGATAGCGACTTTTCTTTAACATAGCAAACAAAAATGCGTAAGACTCAAACCAATCAAAACGACAAACACCACACACAGAGAGGGATACTGTGAAAGAGAGGGAACTAAAGGGAGTGGGAGAAACAGAGAGAAGATCGCAGCATTCAAACAACAAAAATATTGTAGTCATTTTTTACGTATAAAAAAAGGAGAGCGAGGAAAATTTCTATTTTCTATTTTTTTATTTTTCTATATTCTTATGGAAATAAAATATAAACATGTACCATAGATAAATATATATTAAATGTAATATACATAAAGTAAATGAATGTATATTTTGTATAGAATAAAGGAAAAATACCACAAAAATTGAATGAATCCAAATAATCAAAAAATTATGTAATTGTAACTACTATCTCTTTTGTGTTTTTCAAAAATTCATCTACATTAATGTGTATGTAATATATTTTTTTTTATTACAAGTCATACCACTTTGCAAACTAAAGGAACACACCGAAAAACAAACAACAGTCATATTTTTTTTTATTTAAAATATTTACATATATGTATAACAAATTTTTTGGAAATTCAGAATATAAATATATAATGTTATTAAAATTAAAATTTAATATATATTATACAGAATACACAGTATAGAAACATTTTTGACAATTTAATTGTCAGTGTTATTTTTAATGTTAATTTACTTATTAACATTATTTTAATATACGAATAATACTAGTTTAAAGCTAATTAAAAGCTATGTGCTGTTGCTTCTTTTAGAGCTTTGAAATGTCTCTTCGCTAAATTTACCATAAAATATTAAATTTTGTAATTTCAATGTTAAATTTGTAAGAAAAATTGAACATTATACAAAAATAGTGTATTGTATTTCGTAATTTTTTTATATACAAAACACCTGATATTTATAACTGTCAATTATTAATTATTAATTATTAATAACCAGCGTTTATACACTACATGAATACACATAGTTTTGGTATTATACAAAAATGTACGAATAATAATATTAATAATAACATCTAAGTTGTTATAAATAAATACATCTGTTTATATTTAGTTTAGAAAACTCGAAAAATCGTCTTTAATATACATATATAAAGCGCAGGAAATTAATACCAATAAATAAGGTATTTGAAATATCTTTAAAATAGTATTTTGAAGTTAGGTAAGTGGTTAAAGAAAAGCACAGAAGAAGGTTAAGCGAAACTTTTTAAAGCTAATTTTAAAAACTTCGTTTAAAGGTCAAAATAATTAAAGAAGAACAAAATAAATGAAATCAAACTTTCTCCTTCGAGCCGGATTTGAACCAGCGACCTATGGATATCTGTGTTATTTTTTTAAACCTCTACAGTCCACCGCTCTACCAACTGAGCTATCGAAGGTATTAGATAGATGTTGGCAAAAATTCTTTTTCTCCTAATTTGTTTTTTAGGAATTCTTAATATAATATTTGTTAGTTTATTATTAATTTTTTATTTTTCATATCACATCATATTAAATAATTTTCCTATTATAGTGTATTTTTATTAACCCTTCCATGTTTTTCAAAAAGTAAATAATGCCTTTGCAAAAACTCTGCTCTAGCAACAGCTGATTTAAATAAAAACAAAAACTAGGAAAATTTTCGGAACGCTTTCCAATCTCACATTTTAGGCTTCAAAGCAAAATCTTCGTTTCGTCATCTCTCAAATTTTTACATCAACTTTCACTTAAAATACTATACTACTAATTTTTTGATGCTGTTGCTGTTGTTATAATAAAAAATATTCTGCATTTTTGCCAACGAAAATCAGAACAAAATATGAATTCAAAATTAGGAGAAATTATTTTCCAACTGAATAAATAAATTAAGAAAATTCATTAATTCAATCTAAAGTGCAAATAAGTGTAGTGCCTGTGTTGCGTTAAGTTTATAGCTGACGCTGGCGAACTTAGCTGGCCAGTTGATTCACCATGGCCAACATTTATTCTCACACCAAGGAAGCGGTGCGTGTCAAAGTGATGGTAAGCCGTGAGCAGCAAAGATACCCTCCTTGATTTTTAGCGACTTCTTTTCTGCTGTTCCAGAAATGTGAGCACAACATTCCACCGGAGTGGCGCAAGTTTAGTGTCGACCCGCAGATCACCTCGCTCGAGGTTCTGTACTCGCTGCTAGCCAAAGCATTCGACATTAAATCTGATTTTTCTATTAAATACAAAGCTTACGATCCGGCGGGCAATGAAATCTACTTAGCCGTCCTTTCCGATTGGGATCTGGACGCGGCTTTTCTGCGCATACATAATTTTTCACTGCAGACTGCGACGGAACCTTGTCTCACTTTGCAAATCGATATAAAACCGTTTACGGAGGTTAAAGAATGGGATGCGGAGACATCGCCCATACTTGGTGATGGTAACGATGATTACGGCAAATTTTTGCCAACATCAGGCATTGACTCATCTAGTGGGAATTCAACGCGTGAACTCATGACGCCACTTCAACAATCGCTGGGCGTTTCGCAGAAATACGTACAATCAATGCAAACCAAGTTGCCTGGCTTGATAATGAATCAGATGGAGAAAACGTTTTCAATTGTGCAGAAAGCTTTCAATCTCTCCGAGGAGACGATGGCTTCATTGCCACCGCGTGCTCCACTTTCTGATGCGGAGTTCCGTTTGTTTTTGGATTCCCTTGGACAAATACAGCGATGCGATGAACTGAGAAAGGTAATCTTTTTGGGTGGCATCGATCCCAGTTTACGGCGCGTCGTTTGGAAACACATTCTAAACGTCTATCCCAGTAGCATGACGGGTAAGCAACGTATGGATTATATGCGTCGTAAAGCCGAATACTACTGCAAACTGCGTGATACCTGGAAGACCGCAGTGAAGCAAGGTGCGTTGATGTTTCTCATGATTTCTATAAGTATAAACTATCCAAAGAATTTAATTTTATCTGCATGTTTTACTATGTTCAATTTTTTGTTGTCTTTTTTTAGGTTGCGTTGCCGGCGAGCTGTCGTATGTGACAAGCATGGTGAAGAAAGACGTCTTACGAACCGATCGCTTGCATCCTTTCTATGCGGGCAGCGATGACAACCAAAACATTGCTTCACTTTTCAACATCCTCACCACATATGCATTAAACCACCCAACGGTGAGCTATTGCCAAGGTATGTCCGACATAGCATCGCCTCTGCTAGTCACTATGAACGATGAAGCTCAGGCCTATATATGCTTCTGTGCAATTATGGCCCGATTGCGCGTCAACTTCATGCTCGATGGCATTGCCATGACTCAGAAATTCGCCCATCTCACGGAAGCTTTAAGTTTTTATGATCCGGAATTCTGGGAGTATCTGAAATCGCAACAAGCTGACGATTTATTGTTTTGCTATCGCTGGCTGCTGCTTGAATTGAAGCGCGAGTTTCCATTCGAAGATGCTCTCCGGATGCTTGAAGTTCAGTGGAGCTCACTGAAATATGAAATTAGCAGCGACAAGGAACTAGCTTTGTACGAAAAGGTATTCTAGTAATCGAAAAATTGAACTTTTTTTAATGATTGAACTACATTGTTACAGGAATTTGTACCAATCCTAGAAATATCGGCGCCCACCACCAGTGCAGTGTTGCCTCTCAGTCCTTCCTACTTGCAAATTAAACCACGCGAGAATGCGTACACAAAAGTGTGTGCTTTACGTCGTCAAAGCTCTTCCACTTCTTTGAGCTCCATCAGCTCGTCATTTGGCAACAGTTGCAATGCTCTGAGTGCCACGCAGTTGGATTGTACTAAGCGACTTAATCAGAGTCTCGATGATAATATATCACTGCATGCAGAACGACGCGCGAGACATGCTAAAGCACACCAAAGTCTTGACGAAAGTAAAATGCTGATTCTCATGGAAGCCATGGAAGCCACAAATAGTAAAGAGTTCCAACCAAATAATAATGTCGAGACAAAAGAGGAATTAAAATCTGCGGATACGAATGGTATTTTAAATAATGATGCAAATAGTATTTCCACTGATAATGACGACCAAAAAGTGTTCGAAAGTGACGATAAAAAACTATTCCAACATTTTAATTTTCATCCAACAAATCCTTTTTTAGAGGATGCTCAGATACCCTACAATTCATCGGAGCTACACATCACATCGAATTCAAATGTAACCACCTCTGAGGCGTTTCTCGCCTCAAATGCTATTCCATTGGATGAGGGCGATAACGATGCACAAACAAGAGTTAATGGCAAGAAAGTGAAATCCACTTACGTGGCTAAAAGCTTTATGAATCTGCACAACAAAAATATTATATCAAATTATAATGCAGTAAGCAGTCTAATAGTAAAACAAATAACAAACCCTTCCAAAGTAGGAGCTGCAAGAGAAGGAGGAGTTGCTGATGGTGACCACTTTAAGAGAATTACTAGTAGTGGTGGGGGTCATTTTAAAGAGTTGAAAGAGAAAATTGCAGCAACAAGTAAACGTGGTAAGTTAAAGCTTGTCATTCAGCAAAAAAAATTGGAAAGTAATTTGTGCATTTCGGGAAGCAGTTCCACACAAATTAGTATAACACTAAAATTTAATCACATTTCCCAAGCTCTAAATACCCACATAATGAAATGGTGGCACTGGTACCAGTTCCCGATATTAATCCATAATATTAAAGTTTCCCTCTTCACAAATCCACTTTGGACCTAGTTTAATTTAAATTTTGCATCATTTATTAAATGTTCTTACATATATTATATAAAATATAATTTATTGCAGGTATGACTTTCGATGATATGAGTAGCAATCCTGAAAAATCTCAACAGAGACTTGTTAAAAATTTCAACGAATTCCTTAATTTTGCCACCTTAAATAAAAGTCGTATGTCACACAAGTTTTCCAGAAATACATTGCAGGATAAATCAAAAACACCTTCACCAACAGCAGCGGGACAACCTACTGTGGGTAATATAATAAACCCAGAAATCTCTGTAGCTCTCCATCCACTGGTGCAGTTTAGCAAAATCGGTTGTGCCTCCTCTTTCGATGATTCTGATTCGTCATCCATTCCAGAAACAACTTGCAGCTGTTCAACTGCAGCTACAGCAATACAGGAATGGAATAATTTAAGTAATAACAGTCTGCACCAAGAGTTGCACCGCGAGTTGGACTCTAACTGTAACAGCACAACGGTGGAGACGTCAGCGCCTCAAACTCCGACCAGTCCTTTGTACGAAGTTGCGATGAAACAGTCGCTAAATAATGTACCAAATGATCCTAGCCTAACGCCGGATGACAGTCAGGAGCAGGACTATTTTCCGATGTCTACAGCAATAACGCGAGAATTACGACTGGAAGCAGAAAATCTTGATCGGCAGGTATTTGGCGACTCCAAACAGCAGGAAGACCAGCAAAGCGTAGTGTCCAGTCCAGGCATTGAATACGAACAGCTAGATAAAGATTCATTAGATCTGGTTGATGAACTCAAAGAGAACGAAATCATACGCTGTCCGGATTTAAGTGAGTTGATCATACGTCGACGTGAACGTGACAGTAGAAAAGCTCAAACTGTGGCAGCCTGTGCCCAAGTACAGCAGACGCTGCCGCAGCACAACGAGCGAACCAATGACTTGGGAAAACATCAGCAAGCAACAAGCAATAATTGCAAGAATACAAATCCAGTGCCTGCTTTTATGACTACCTCCGTGGATGGCCTGCATATAAATCCTTTCATCGACGAAAGCACGCTGCTGACTTCGCATACCGCACTCCTACATACCAGCAGCAGTCTGCCGGAAGTTATTGTTCCCATAGCAGCAGTGACGGTTGAGGCTGCTGCTGTGGGAACTGCTGCTGTTGAGATGGCTACAAATGCTTCCGAAGATACAGCTTTTGCTTTAACCGCTTCCTCAGCATCGACGCTGAAAACAATGAACCACGATGGTCCTTCACTCCCTCCGCCCAGTGAGTTTGGCGGCGGCAACCCTTTTCTTATTTTTCTCTGTCTGACGTTGTTGCTGCAACACCGGAACACGATCATTAAAAGCGGCATGGACTACAATGAAATTGCGATGCATTTTGATAAAATGGTGCGAAAGCACGACGTGACGCGCGTCCTGAATCAAGCCAGACGCATGTACATCGACTATTTGAAGACGCAAACGAACTGCAATCAACGATACCAAATGTATCCAGGAGACTTGAATAAAAACACGAATACTTCAGCTGCAGTGGCGACGACAGCCAGAACGACTTAAAGCCACATGTGTAAATTAATTGGGATGTCGATCACGATATATTTATTTTATACCTCTACAAATACTTCATCAGAATTTAGCTACTGTTAAAAAACAAATTAAAACACCAAAGAAGTTTAAAAATTCAGAATGAAGTTAGCTGTTGCCGTCGTCGTCGTACACATAATCTTTTAAAGAAACACAAATGAACTAATATTTTTATATTTTATGTTATATTTTACAGTTTTTCTGAAAGGTGGAACATTTCTTATGTGAATCATAATTTTTATCACATTTTTATATGATTTTCATGCACATTTTCGACGGAAGCATCTCAACTGCGTTTCGAAATCAAAACTTTACACTTTTAAACTAACTCAAGATCTCAGAATTTGATATCGTAAAGACCACAAATATGATAATGAAGCTTTAAAAAAACGAAAAAAAAAATAAAATGTTCTTTCGCACATTTAACTGAGCAAAAATAGCAGCAAACGCTACGAAGATTTTATTATTGATTTTCGATTTTTGCTGTTTTTGAATATATATCCTAAACTTCTTAATATTCCATATTGAACTTAATAAGTTAAGCGTATTAAGAAATTATAGAGTCTGATTAGAAAGCATACACACCAATGATGGTAGGAGTATAATCATCAAATATTAACTTTAAATAAATAATTGTTTTAAATATTTTTTTTTGTTTTTTAAAACAGCCTTTTTATTTTAAGTAATTTAAGAATTTAAACATTAGAATAAAAACCAGTTTCTGAGAATATTCCAAAGTGATTAAAAATTCAACAATTCGTTTTTATAAATATAGTAAATAAAGTGAAGACATTTTTAATGCATTCCTCTAAAGAGAAGAAAACAATCAATAATTTTTCTAGTTTATAAAACCTCGAAAAAAAAACTTGATTGCTATTTAGCATTAAACCAAATTTTAACTGAAACCAGTTTTCTTATTTTTTCTAATTACGAAATACTAATTGCGAATTATTTTTAAATAATTATTTCCAAAGTTTTTCCATGTGTACTCGAATTCGCTTCTGCATAAAATATCAAAAAACTTAAAACTTATTGTAACTTGTTTAACTAAATAATATTTAAAATTATTAAATGGTTAATATATACAATTTTAATGCTTGTAATAAATATACATTTTAAAAAAATAGAGAAGAATATATTTTATTCAATTATATATTTTTATTATATTATAATATATTTTTTATATATATTTTATATATATATTTTATATATATATTTTTTATTTCAATTTTTTAGTTTTTTAAAGAAATTTTTTCTGCGGGCCAAAACTTTAATACATTATGAAGGCTTTGAAGCATTTAATGAAGTTGTAAAGGTTCTCAATCCAATATAAAATCTTAGGCACACTTTGTTCCAGAATCCTACCAGGAAATGGAGGACTTCTTTCCCACCGGTGAGCAAAGTTGATCGATCGATTATCTGCTGAGAAAGTATTCATTGTCAGTATACTTCAAATTGTAGAACATCAACATCGTCGTTACGTCGTCCGATCACATCGTATGCTGCGCCCGTGGTCTGCTCAAACAGAATATCATCAAGAAGACGACATACCAGAGTGTTAGCATAAATGTTTTTCGTTTCGTACTTTTAAAGTATACTTTTGAAAATGATACAATCTATATATGGGCCGTTTATTTTGAAAGTGGCATAAGTCACTTTCTAAAAAAAATCGAGTTAATGGCAACACTAAATACAATTGAACGGTATCTTTTCATTTTTAAAAAATTTACAATCAACAAGTTGAGAACTATTGAGAATTGTTCGAGAGAAGTATTGGTAATTAACGGTATAACAAATGAAAATAATTCAAAGCAATACTTCACACACTTATCACATGTTTATATTTCTTACAAACTAAGCCTCGTAATTAATTTCCTGAGTACTGCGACTTACGCCACTTTCAAAATAAACATGTGATAAGTGTGTGAAGTATTGCTTTGAATTATTTTCATTATACATATTGAAAAAAGTTGTGATCATTGGATTTATTTTTATAAGTGCAAAAGAATAGTGCAGTTTTGTAAATTATATTATAGTGACATCTAATATGGTACACATAATTAGCATTATTATATTAAAATCACTTTAAATGATGTTATCAGACAGATCTCGTCCTGTTTCTTCAGTAAAATACAAAGACATGATGGACTTGCTTAATTATATACCCCCAATATACCATAGTTATTTTAAAAATTTGAAACAAAACACGATTTCCGAATACTTAATCACTTCTATTATTGATGAAAATTAAATTAAAGTGTGTATTTTCATATAAATTACTTATCCAACCTTTATATTAAATATGTTGATGGTATGAATTATTATTATTACTATATACATATGTAATTTATTCCACAATTTTAGTAAATCATTGCCCTTTCAAAAATCACTTCACTAAAATACGTCGGACAAAATTAATATAAGTCAGTCATTTTTCTAAACTATTTATTTTGAAAGTGGCTTAAGTCACTTTAACGTGATGAAAAGTGGTAATTTTTTAATGTTTATACGAAATTATTTATGCTGAGTAAAATACCAGTATCATGAGATAACAAATACAAGAAAATCTTCTCAAAAGTTAGCATCCATATTTTTAAAACGCAAACCCTTAAATATCTCGACATGAAAACAAAGTGACTTATGCTACTTTCAAAATAAACGGCTCATGTATAAAAATGAAATGGCCATGTATGTAACGGCAGGACCGATTTGATTGATTGTTATTTTGTTGTGTTCGTAATTGTCAGGACAAGGTTTGTATGAAAGAATATTTTGAGAAAATCGATCGGAAAAGTCGAAAATTTGTATTTTTAAATTGTATGAAACGAAAACTTCAGTAAAAAAATATTATAAAAAAACAGTTTACATCAGTTGTTTGCTGTCACAACAATGTTTAGAAACATAAAATTGAAAATGAAGAAAAAAAAATATATGAGATTAAAAAAAGCAATAAAATATGACAATTTTTGATATCATATACAATAATGATAGTAATCTATCTTTCTTTTCAGTAATTAGTCATTTAATTCTAATGCATCTGTATACAATGATGCAGAATGCCACAATCGCCCGCCGTAATAGTCCCTTTTGTACCAAATATATATTGTGTAAATAGTACCAAAATAAATTGCTAAATATTTAGTACATTATGTCTGAAACCTTAGTAAAGCTTTGCTGAAGTCGAATTGAAATTTCCATTTCCATTGAAGTCCATATGAACTTTTCTGAAGTCCATTTGTAAAAAAATTAAGTACAATTGACTATTCTGAAGTCCATTTGATCATTTCTGAAATTGAATTCGAAAATTTTGAAATATACTTTCACTTTTTTGAAGTCCATATCGTTATTCTGAAGTCCATTTGTAATAATCTGAAGTACAATTGACTATTCTGAAGTCCATTTGAACATTTCTGAAATTAAATTCGAAAATTCTGAAATATATTTTCAATTTTCTGAAGTCTATGTCGTTATTCTGAAGTCCATTTGTAAAAATCTGAAGTACAATTTGCTATTCTGAAGTCCATTTGAACATTTCTGAAGTACATCTGAAAAAGGTGTAGTTCACAGATCTTAGTTCTTTTAGTTCAGTCGCTCTTTTAGTTCATTCGGTCTTCTAGTTCAGTGGTCGTGTTTTACACGATTTTGATATAACACGGTTTGAAAATAAACAAAGTTAAAATTTTTTTAAACGATTTTATTCCATTTAGCACGATTCAAAATATTTCGGCTTAAATATTTTTTGTTAAATTTAATTTTTGCGAAATATGTTAATATCACAAATCAGGAGGAATTCCCTTTTTGTGCATACAAGCAAATTTATTTGTGACAGCAACTAGAATGTATTAATATTTTCTGAACAATTTTTTTTAATAACTATGCTTGTGTAAAAATACATTATATACATTTGTGATTTAATAAAATTAACCTGAATAGTTGTTCCTAAAAATCCTTGTTTTTCACTAATTTCAATAGGTTTTAGAGATAAGGAACCAATCACCTATTTTGCATACGAATGATGTCTTTTTTTACACGGTTTTTTTTAACACGGGTTTTCCTGGAACCAATTTCCGGGTAAAAACAGAATTCAGTGTACTGACCTAAATGACCGAGTGAACTATATGAACGAACTAGTTCACGACAGCTGATTGAACTAGGAAGATCACTCTCCGTAGTGAACTATAATGCCCAACACTACTTTGTTTGGATTCTCGATATCATTAACACCTGCCATCTTTAAGGCTATCGAATATACAAGCGATTTTCATTACTATTGACAATGCTCTTCGACGGTTTAGATGCTTTTTATACAGATAAAAAAGGAGACGGTAAGCGATTATCATTAAAAGCTAAAAAGCTTCCCATATAAGTTTTACCAATAAGGTTTAATTCAATGAAAAAAGTTATATAAAGAATTTTAAATTTCATTTCTCTTAAAAAGCAACTAATGCTTTAATGATAAAATATTATTTCACAAAAATTAAAGTTAATTTGAATACCTCAACGGTATCCATAACATGTTGGTACCTCTTATAGTTTCGGAGATATATGCCTGAAATTTTGGAATATTAATCTTATAACTCGGAAACCAGACGAGAGCGAATAAAACTGATGTTATTTTTGGAGTCTTCGTGAAAAACAACAACAAAATCCAACAAAAAAATCGGAGTCCAGATGTGCTCATCATATTTCCCCTTATCCCTTTCTTCCTCTGCACGGTCTATAAAACTAGAAATTTCTTCAAGCGCATCTACGCGTGACATCGACTAATAATGTTTTCTTGCAAGCCACGGTTGTCAGTCGTTTTATAATAGTTATAAACAAAGAAATATCCATATTGTACTGTTCAATTATTATTTTTACAACATTCTTTAAGTTTTCTGCAGTTGATACCTAATTTAATTTGATTTCCTCTTCATTGCAGCATTTCTTTGTTGGTTGAAAATGGTTGTTTTTTAAAGTTGTGACGCAATGAACACTGAACCGATGTTGATTCCAATTGCCTCTTTTTTAACTTGAAGAAATTAAATTCTACATCCATCCATGGCTTTGCTCACACGACGCTTCACCAATAGCAGTGCTTCGGCCACACCGAGTTCACCAAAGGCTTTGCAACGTTTCCAAAACTGCATCGCCTTCCTGTGGCCTAGCCTACAGCCAACGCCCAGTAATAGAACCACCGCAGCAGCCATGGATGTCATCGACAGCTTCACCAACGAATTAGTTACGCGTAAAGCAAAAAAATGGGAAAACATGCGTGACAATCTGGTGAAAAGCGCTGAAGTTGGTAATACGACGACGACCAACTTTAAACAGACGGTCAGTATGATGACCAAAAGTGTTATCACCGAGTTTGAAGCAGGACAAGCGCCTGAGTTGGGGCTCGATATAAGAACACTTTCACAGCCTCAACTGGATAATCTTATACTCTCAACCTTGGAGATTAAGAATAAGGTTGACTTTTTGTACCTCATCAAGCAATGCATCGCATGGCAGCAACTACCATCTGATCAGGTGCTCGTCGCATGCCTTAAGTACCTCAGCTCTCTAAGCATGCCGCAGCACATCGATTCATTTATAAAAATCTTGGAATTGCTCAAAAATCCGCTACTAACCACCTACGCCGGATTGGCACCTTTCAAAGCTATGGCTCAGTGGCATAACGGCAACGCTGACATGGCTCTTGCAACACTTAGTCGCGCATATGCTTCGTCAGTTGACTATGTTGATGGACGTCGTATGATGCGTGCAGCCTTTCGCACCATAACGGAGGAAACACTGTCAAAAAAAAGTGAAGCGGTGCTGGTAACGTTGCTGGATGTAGCACGCGATATTTACACGGATCACAAAGATATTTTTGTGTTGGCCTGCATTTGGAAGCAATGCTTTTTGAGTGAATGGTTTTGTGATCAGAAATCAGCAACACTGTTGTTTGACAAGTACGAAGAGCTTCAAAGCTTGATAGGAAGGAAGTATAATAAAACGGCATTCACGTCGAATAATTTTCTTTTAATTGCATTCCCTCTACAGGTCCAGTTTTCTCTGTTCTTCATTTCTTCGACAGAACAATGTTGATGCAGTTCACCGGCTGGTTGAAGCTTTTCTACAATATAAACAACGCGAAGCATGCGCAAACTGCTTGTCTGTACTCTTCGACTATCAATGTTTGTGTAAAATTTCATTTCTTTTTGATTTTTATATAATTTTCTCTACAACTTTTAGATCATCGCACAGATCTGCGTGCCTGTGCTGAAATAATCAAATCCTGCAGCGAGCTGGATATGCCATTGAGTGAGTTTCAGAACGAACAGTTTCTGAGTTTGTTCCTCAATCAAAGCGAGCCGAAATTTACATCCATTAGCACCCACAAGTTGCGAACTCCGCTGCATGAATTTCAGTACAAATTTTGAAAATATCAAAGCAAAGTTTCAATGTTCATCAAGCCTGTCAAATTGTTGTTAGAGTTTATAGGCGCACTTCATATATATAGAACTTCACATAACTAAAAAGGGAATTACATAAATACCTTAATGTTTATCTTACCTACGCAAACAAATCGTAATAAAAATTATCTTACACTTATAACCATCAATAATTCGATCAGTTCAAAACTCCTTGAAGCACGAAATGCAACGTTAAATCTCGAATTGCAAACCAATTTCTAAATTCAGTAACAACATCATTGGCGGGTTTTGTGGGGGTATAGTTGAGGCCGTGCCCGCTCCTGCACCAACCTAGCTAACACAATGAGTATTACAAAAATTCTCCAACTCTACCCACATCTCTATATTTTAAATATTTATATATATAAAGCGATTAGAACCTAGTATACCATAGATTTCCACAAACAACTATTTAAAATATGCATCCTTCTCCTCGTCTTTCTTCGGTTCTTTGCTGAGACCCGTGCACTCGTCGCAGCGCATAATCAAATGAGAGAGGCAGAGCGCACGCGCGCACTGTTGGCACTGCCAACGGGTTTTAATGTTATTTTTCGAGGGGCAGGAGCGACATCTACCTCGCTTCGGCGTCGTTTTTGCCAAAAGCTGAACATGATCGGGTACCTTAGCGTGATCCAATCTTATCTCACCGGCGCTGTTAGCTTGCGCTGCCGCACTAACTGCTTCGGAGAGCAAAACATCGAGGCGCTCGCCAAGTATCTCACTAATAAGTATCTTTAACTGTAAAGGAATTTTTGAGTTCCTTTGGAGACGTTTTTTAAGGTGTTGCTGTGTTAGAAAGAGTCCAAGTTGGCGCTGAAAATCCCGTTGTTGAGCGGTAACGTCACCTTGCTGGGACAGTCGAAAAAGAAGCCAAGAGTTGAGGCAGGCAAAATCTAGTATGTTATGGAAAAAACACAGCGTCCAACGACTCTTGGAGCCAGAAGCGTGGCCGGCTGTTGTGCTAAATAACGACGAATTTTGGTAAAAGCGCTGACCGGATTGGGCGGTGGCTGCATACAATTTCTTGGCATCTATTTGTTGTGATATGCCGCTGGATAACAGCACTTGTTCCTTATTCTGTTCCAAGGTTATTAAAGTAACTTGTCCAGAATAAATTTTGCGGGAGGATTGCTTATTGTTGGTTGACTGAAAGGCTGCAGGAATCTCCTTGGCATTCGTGGAGAAGCCTCCCACAAGCGTTAGCCGACTCTGCAGCAAATTATTGGCAACCTCAAGGGAAGTGTACCGTTTGGACAACGTTATGTTACGCTCAGTTCCTTTAATATCGCAAACCAACGTCAAGACCTCTTCTCTTATTGCTTCTGATGAACGTCCAATAATAGCATTGCACATGTAGAGTGTCTTAGCATCATGTAAACTAACCAAACGAATCCCGTCACCCGGCTTATCAGGTATGTTTATAAACAGCTGCTTCGGACAGTCGGTGGCTGTCATGTCTATCACATGCTCTTCCAGGGTGCAATTCCCACTAGGTGCATAGTACGAGCGGCAGTTAATAATAAACTTTTCCCAAACACCACACACCTCCTGAATTTCGGTACTGAAGTCACGTTTAAACGACTTTCGTGGTCCTTCACTAAACCGAAGACAATCACTTAGGAATTCAAACCTTTTTAATGACATGGTAGCACGAAAGATTCCATTTCCTAATTCTGGCGTCCACAATTCTTCCAATGTTCCACCACCTACGCGAAGTACGCCACAAAGATAATTCAAACCAATCCATGCGCGTAACTCTGGCAGGTCGCTGCTGCGCTGGTAGCTGGTCGCGGCAGATTTCCCTTTGCGCCGCTTTATTTCCTCATTAGTGTGTCTGAGTACATTCACTAGTATTGGTTCATCCAGAATTAGATTCCAAGCCTCCAACATATTTGCCACCAGTCGGGCCGGTCCTTTGCATTTCGGCGATATTGCTTTAAACACACTGCCTTCTGCTGAGCTGGCGGTCACCGGTGGCTTGCTTGTGCTCCACGTACACCCTGAGCGCCCTCTCATCTCCTCGGCTGTGACACGACTGCGTTTGGCACGCCTATGCCTTTGTTCAATATCGGGAACTGGTGCTGGGTCCGCGAGGAAAAAGTCGCTCTCGTTGTATTCGCCTTTGAATTCCACAGCAACTTCTTGATTTTCCGTCTTCATGTCCAATTTGTGAATTATATTTAAAGGATCCTCCACTGACACAGCTGCATCGGTATTTGGTTCTTCCTTGACGCTATCCTCTAACAACAGCACCGTGTTGGATGCGGCCATCAAATTATTGTTAATGCCATTTTCTACATCGCTGTTGTCTGTCTTGATATTTACCACGGGTACCAGCATACAATCATCTACGCCGTCCAATTCCATCTAGAGGATCAAGTGAATGTACGAAACTGGCTTGCAGTAACTGTCTGAAGTTTTAGGGCCGTATTCCAAGTGTCACGACGACGAAGAAGATGCCGGTGACTCTCCCTGCTTCTTTCGGCGAAATTGACATTTTGTATTGCCTTTGATTTTGTAATCGAGAAAACACAAAAGAGAGTTCCGACATCCGGGTGACTCTTGGAATACGGCCAATCTTGGAATACAGACAGAACGCGGCAGACAATTACTTTGTGAAATTTTCCCTCGACTGTGAAATTTTATCCAAGTACGATGAAAAAGGTAATAGAATTTCGTTCTAGTTTGTGTATTGTCAGTATGCTCAGCATTATAATGTAATGCGTTGCCAGCTGTTTCGTTATTAACTTCGTTTTTGCCGTTAAACTTGCAGCACTTTAAGTTATAGTTTATATTTGTTAAAAACCTGGACTATTAAAATTATTGGCATAAATAATTAATAATCTGAGCTAAGCTCAGATTTTGTTCATCTTTTTTTTACCGTTAGATAGGGCCATCAGGAACGGAAATGGCTGGTTTGTATCGGGGATCTGGTCAGCCCTCTTGGATTTATGACCATTTGACAAATCCAAGACAAATTAATGGTTTAATGAAAGTCATTTATCTCATAAACTAAGAGAGCTAGCGGGACCAGCGACTACACATTTTTGTCCATAACATGGCTGTGAAGGAATTATATTGATTTTTAGAAAAATGTGAAATGTTGACCTTGAAACAACAATTTATTTCTTCCAAACGGACACATTAAGGTATAAAACAAATTACAGTTATGCAAAGCTTGTTCTTTTACTTTTAAAATGGTATATAATATGTTATACTTACTATTGTATTACATTACTTTAGCCTTACTTTTCTCTAAACAAACAAGTGTAAACACAGAAAAAAAATTTGAAATTAAAAAATGTTTATGAAAAATCACGCGATTTTTCATAAAAATTTTTTGCCTTCGGCGCTCTAACTTAACAAAAAAATTTCACGCGATTTTTCATCAAAATTTTTTAATTTCAAATGTTTTCCATTAGAGCGGCGCAGGCAGAATTTTAATTGAAATTTTGAAAGGTAAAGCTAAAGTAATGTAATACAATAGTAAGTATAACATATTATATACCATTTTAAAGGTAGAAGAACAAGCTTTCCATAACTGTAATTTATTTTATGCCTTAATGTGTCCGATTGGAAGAAAAAAATTGTTGTTTCAAGGTCAACTTGTCACATTTTTCTAAAAATCAATATAACTCCTTCACAGCCATGTTATGGATAAAAATGTGTATTACATAAATGAAAGGTATTAAAAATACCTTTCCAACAGTACTTCGTTTGTTCCGTTAGCTTACTTAGTTTATGAAATAAGTGCCTTTTATTAGTACTATTTATTTGACCTTCAAACGGTCATAAATCCAAGATGGCTGACCAGCCCCCGAAAAAACCTGGCCACTTCCGGTTATAACGGTCTCAAATAACGGTAAAAAAAGAAACAAATCTGACCTTGGCAGCTGATCTGCATTTGTTTCAAATTATTCACATCAAAAGCAAAATTTCAATATTTCACATAAAAAAAAAACTTTCAAAATGTAAAAATTTCACTACAAATAACAAACTTCCCTAGAGAAAGTGTCAAATCCCATAATAATGAAATCGTTTCTACCAATACTGCATTCTACTGTTCACACACAGTTTGTCAATTTCGCTATGTCTGAACTCCATCGCGAAAATCTCCGCTCGATCTAGCGTAAATTGCGTTCTGGTAACAGATTAACGATTTCCCGGTAACGCCAATCGTATTGTTGTTTTTGTTGCTTGTGATGGAGACAACAAAAAATCTTTCGCTCTCCCCTACTTTCAGAGTTATAGCCCTTTGAAATTAGTATACCTATATCTTCTAAACTATAGACGATATCGCACGCACCAAGAACTTGGCCTAAAAATACTGTTTTACTGCGTAGCCGGCGTTAGACATACTAAGGGTAATAATCAACAAGCGCGGCCGTAGGTCGAAGGACGCATACACAAAAAAAAGTCAATGTACCTAAAAATACTATTTTACTGCGTAGCCATTTTGAAACAGCCATTCAAATTAACATAGCCAACAATGTATTTGGGAATGGCTTTTAAAAGTGATTATGTATATTGAAGTCCGGTATACCAAATTTAAGGTAATGAAACGACACTTTTAAATTTATGGAAATTATTATATATTATTCACGTACTTTTTTAAGAAAACGACTTTTTTTGTGATTATTTTAACTTTCTTTTACATAATCTGCATTAGTTATTTACAGGGACCAGTTATCAAAAATATTTATTTAGTATTTATTTAGGCAAATTAAATTACCTTTCTGTTGATACCCATGACTCTGGGTTACACGCCGTAGTTTTTAGCCCGATTTTATATTTCAACACGCCCTCACGCCCTCACGCCCACATTAATCGCGAGCAGAGTTGTTTTTTTCCAATTCCCAATTCCCAATTCCTGCAAAAAAAGGAAAAAGAATCGAGAAGATATATATGCTGCCTCAGGAGCATCTAAGACATCCCTGCTATTCTTTCGTGGAAATAACAGCGTTTATAAACGATATCTCATCAGCAGCTGAATACATTCTGGACGAGCAATTAACATTTATTTTCCATGATCAAATCTAGTTTAGTCCCGGAACTCCAATCTTGTGTTTTTGGTTTTTACTACCTTTTTCCAATTTATTAATTTTTGTCCATTGCATAATTAATACATATACAATAATTATATCTTATTAAGAAAGTCTATTTCAGCAGGATCGGAGCAGGATTTTAGGAAAAAACGCTCTTTGAAACGTAAGTATTTACGTTTTCTTACGAAACATGTTCATGAAAAATTGTGCGATTTTAAAGCTCCCGCAAATCATAAGGATTCCTAGTTTCTTGGTATTAGGATAATTATGTGTGTTATTTATGCGTTTTACTTACAAAAATATTAATGAATTGGAAAAAAGTGGAAAAAAATTAAATTCCGAGATATTTGCATTATGCACGTCGTATAGTTCCAAAATATACATATTGCAATCAGCTATAACTCCGAAACGAAATGAGAGTAGGTAAAATTGAAGTTAAACTCTCCGTGTAAAAGAACACGAACGGCTGTCAAGTTGCAGTTTTAATTTAGGGTCTACCTATTTTCTGTTATTCAAGTTTTTCGTATTTAAATTTGAATTAAGATTTCATAATGCCTTCGTAAATTTATAACTTCTTATAGTCTCTTTTCGATTATTGTAGACAAATATTCATCGTTTGAAGACAATTACTTTTAACAATTTATCAAGGAATAAATTCAGAAATTACATATTCAAATTTTAATATCAAGAAATCCTTAAAAGAATATTTGGCAACTCTGCTGATAAAAATATATTAAATAGACTTGTCTCTTTCTTACTCGTGTATAATATTGTTACATATTTTTATCATGAAATTAACATGATTGGTCGAGAAAATGTACAATTTTAAATGCAACGGCACACACACGCATGCATAGCATCTGCATTCGGCTGTCAAATCGGCTATAATCGTTTGTTGTTCGTTTCTGCCGTCGCCGCAAACGTTTTCATTTTTAGCTTCGATTTTTAAGTGATGCGCTAATTTTTCATACAGAGGGGATTTGTGAAAAATATTTTTCATCAAATGTGAAAGAATCTCAGTATATATCAAGTTAAACAGTTTTGCCCAGCGCGCAACACGTATAAACAAAAACATCTCTTTCTGTGTAATTGTCACTTTGACAACTTTACAAAACTTCAAAAGTTTTTGTCATCTGAGCAAAAGTTTTCCAGATTTTGACATTCGACGACATTTGCTTGTTTTTTCCGTCTGAATTAGAAATTTCAACGGTTGTCAAGTTAATTCCTAGTGTAAATAAACAAAAAGTGCCAAAAAACTCGTCAAATGCCGAAAAGTTACTATAAAACAAATTTGTTTTTGTTCACTTAAGTGAGGTGAGTTGGTTCTTATAAAATCGTAAAATTGTGGAAAACGTGTACGGGGAAACGTGTGTAGCTAATGTTATTATCGCAGACCTACTAAATATGCGCCATATTGGTTCGCCTTCAGATGGTGGTAAATTTTTTTAATGGATATTATTTGGTCAATATGCAATTGTCTCAATTTAGAAAAACTCACAGCAAAGTACCTCAAGCAATAGTAAACAAATATTGTTTACCTCAGCCCGTCCAACAATGAATGAATGTGACATTTTTGTCATATTTGAAAGGTGAACATTTTTTCTTCCCGCCCCAAACCACCAATAACAATTGAAGTTTTCTTGAGTTGACTGAAAATTATCAAAATGTCAAAATTGCTTCGTGTCAGATAATCGTTAATTTCTTTTTATAGGGTGTCCTGTGCTTCATTGGTTGAGATAATTTCTGTTGTTGCTCTCTCTTTTGAGCACATTATTTCCCTGTGCTATTACTTCTGTTTTTAAGAAGTTAACATGAGGAACAGAGTTGCAAAAACATAAAAAATCATGTAAATATAAAATGTAACCTAGAAAAGGTTTCTGTGATGTTAAACCTCCCAATTCTGTTGTTGTTGGTATGGTTGTTTTGTTATTTTTCATTTATCTCGCCCCCTTTCGTCGTTATATGCTTAACTAGAAAACATCACGATAATATTGGTTTTCAAATATGTTTCATTAATGTAAACAAATATTTTACCGTAAATCGTATACTTTTGGAGGAAATTCGAATTACAAACTTTTAGTTATTTGTTATTCCTCATTATTTAATTTCATCCATACTAAAATGTATAATTAAACCAAATAATTAACTTTAACAATTAAACTTTCTACACATATTTAAAATGCACATAATAATGGATTTTCTCCTAAACTCCTTTGATCCTGACAAAAACATACGAAATAAGAAAAGCAAGAGGTCCTAGTTTGCGTTAATTATGTGGTTTACGTAATTATACATTTTACTAAGAAAAAAGTCAGAAGATTGTTTTAGTCAGTGGAGGGAAGGGAACTAGCAACAATAAAAGAATTAGAGTTTGTCATCTCGTATATTTAAGGCTAAATTTGTATTTAAAAATACATATATAATTTAATAAATTCAACTATGACAATTATTTGAATTAAAAAACTAAAATTCGTCCAAAGGTATATTTTAGGTAAAGATTTATTTCCAAAAAATTTCAAAACCGTAATAAAAAAAGCAACTTATTATTTGTATTCTAAACTAGTTAACGTCAACTTCCTTCTTTTAATGATAAATTTAATAAACCAGGATGTTTAATGCTGAGTGTTTGAAAGAGTACCGCTAAAGGCTTTACTGATGTGATAAATACAGCTTATGTTATGATTTTGGTGTGTTCCTGCGTTGCAATACCACTTAATTCCAATTGTTCTCAGTTGACATTTGTTCCGGCGATTTGGTATTTGCGCTTCAATCCGCCATTTTGAAACTGAAACTGAAGAAACTGAATAGCGCTCTTTCACTAACTAATCAACTAACCTACTCGCACACATGGTTCGCACCAGATGAAGTTCTTTTTGCAGATGTCATTTTCATATGAGCAATGACAGCTGTCAAGAGTTTTTGTCGGGAAATCAACGAATATGAAGGAATTAATTTCTGAAGTTTGTGCAAATAAGTTTTTGAAGTTTGTAGGAAATTGACATTTAAATACGATTTGTTGACAAACGTTTGTCATATATTCAAAAAATCAAAACCCTACAAATAACTACTTTGCAATTTTGAAAAATTTTAAGTTGAAAAGAATCGAAGCAACCAAGCTTATGTAGAAAAAATTGTGTGAAGAAGAAAAAACTTTTGTTCTAATAAATGTATAAACTACTTGATAGGAAAATTTCTAAGCAGGCGACGACTGCTTGCTACTGAGCAAACTTGATACGAAAATATCTAAGTAGGCGAACGACTGCAATTCACGTAGTAGTCTCTGGAAGAAACGTTGTAAGATTTATACATTAGAATTTCAAGTCGAGTAAGGGTGTATAATATCTATCTCAATAATTTTGTACATTTGCAAATCAGTTAAAAAAATTATAATTAATAGATTTGGTTTCGCTTTTTCAGCCGGTGACTTTCCCATCTTGCGTACCAAATAAGACGCAGTTAGTTCAAGCGTTATTAGAGACATTTCTCAGTCGATAGGAAAAATTTTCTACGATGCTTTCCCCGGCGGAGTTACATCAACAGGAGGAGGTGAACTCTGCGTTGGATCGACAGATTCGCCAGGATATTCAAGATATGGCACATGAGGCGCAGATACAAGCACAAATAATTGCTCTCGAAGGTGAGGACCGCCATTTTAAATTTTATCTGAATTCAAATTGCAAAAATTACCGCTGGTTTCGCTGTAAATTTTTTTGAAATTCGGCCTGATGATGGAAATTTTAAATGGTTTTGGCCGGCGCTTTTTCAAATTACGTAATTTTACACAATTTACCATACTGCTTCAATCGACATTCGCCATTTTAAAATTCTTAACTTATCTTCACTTATAAAGAAAAGACCTTTTTAATTTTTTCCTTTCAGTGGAAAAGTAGGTAAAATGGGTAAAATGTCTCATCTTAGGTAAAATGTATATTTTATTTCCGATAAAATGTTGTTTGGCATAAATGAGATATAATTTGAATACCTTTCCAACGATATCAATTGTACAGTTGTGGACAAAACATATGCAACTCAAATGGTTCCGCAGTCGCCAACCTTTTTTGAAAAAAAAACGATTTTAAGGTTAAATTAGATTTAAAATTTTAATAAAATCGAATCAATCCAAGTTTTAGTGCAAACATTGTTGTTTTATGAACGTTAGCGTATAAGCTAGTTATAAAACTCCTTGAATCGTTTTTTTCAAAAAGTTTAGCGAGTGCTGAAACATTTTTAGTCACCATTTGAGTTGCATATGTTTCATTTATTTGTATTTAATTAAATTGGCAAAAATTATTAATAGTAATACGTTATATCTGTAGTTTATTGATTGATTTTTCATATCACTATCATAATTGTTATGATTGCACATTTTAATATATAAAAATGGATGTCTGTGATACAAGACACTAGAACTCGAAAACCAGTCGGCCGAATTTTACACCGAATCTGTGTCTCTTCGTGCCCGATGTAATAGCATAGTTAAAAGAAATAAAAAAAGAGATTAATTTTTGCTTGCGTAATCATCAATATTACGTGGATGGCGTTAATCTCGAGTGTATACAAAAATATGTATTTTTTTGTAATTGATAACTAAATTGAATGGATTCTGCATTGCAGATTTATATTTACTGTTTTATAACATACTGTAAAACTAAAGTAAAAATAGTACCATATTCTTCATATAATATACCATACATAATAACTGAATAATTTGGACGTTTTAAGTCGTTTCATTTTTCAATAAAAAGTAACAAAGTAAATATCTAGAAACCAGGAAACATACGGATATCGAAAATAGTATTATAAATTAGACTTTGTATTCAATACAATAACAAAGTTACTTGGTTATAAACAATACACAGATTTAAATACACGTATAAGTAATTATTATTGGATTTCGTGTATATTTCCTTCTTTACATTTTTTAAACGTCTGTCCAAAATTCATTCTTTGATGTAGCTCGTGAGCGTTTTAATTCGACCTCAACCATTGAAGATGTACAAGAAGATATGGAACAAAACGGCGTCACAGTCGTTGGAGTGGTGGAACACGACGAGGATGAAGAGGATCAACAGCATCATGAGACAATCGTCGAAGAGGATATCACAGAGCATGATATGTCAGAAATGCAGGACATCAAAGAATATAAAGATATCCTGATGGACACCACAGAAGGTAATCTGGACAGTTCGTCGATGAGGAAACGGAGGGGAAACCTTCCAAAGCATTCTGTAAAAATCTTAAAGCGGTGGCTTTATGAGCACCGTTACAATGCTTACCCCAGTGATGCCGAAAAGTACACACTGTCACAAGAAGCAAACTTAACGGTTCTACAGGTACAGCAAACGGCGACTCAAAGCAAAAAACAAGTAATATTTTAACTGAATTTTTTGTCAGGTTTGTAATTGGTTCATTAATGCTCGACGTCGTATTCTACCCGAGATGATACGGCGGGAGGGAAACGATCCTCTCCATTTTACGATTTCCCGTCGTGGAAAGAAACTAAATTCTTCACTCAACGCAACAGGCGCTGGTCCGAACCCAATCACAGGAAGCCCAGCTTCAGAAGTGGTGAGGTTTTGCATTTAATATTAATTCTAATTTCAAAATGTTGGAGTTTGAAATTCTAATTCCAACTTACCTAAATTTAAAATGTTAATCCTTCCTTTTCTTTCCTTAGATTGTTGGTACTACCGAAGAAATTGAGGGCGAGGAAGTTCACGATGGTGTCGCCAATGTGCTCACCGCTCTCGGGCATCATTTTGTACAAACATCTGGAGGCCAAGTCGTTAAAGTCGAGCCTGATATGGAGTACGATGATAGCGTTATTTATAGGTAGATCAAGATTAGTCTCACATTATTAATTTACGTAAATGTACTATCATCTATCTATATGTATATCCCTATAATGTTTCCTTTTCCTTCTATTCTCATTCATCCACTCCACCAAGATGGCAACAAGCTATTGCCACCAACCCACATGGTTTCCAAACCCTTAATCCACAAATTCAAGCAAAAGTTTTAGCAAAAATTCAAGCCGCCAAACAACATCAAGCTGCTGTCGCCGCAGCCTCAGCTGCTGCTCAAGCGGCTGCAGCATCTTCTGCTGGTCTTAATCTACCTTTCGCTTCGCCAAGCACAGTGCAAGAAGCTGCTGCCGCCGCTCCTTCTGCAAATACATCCACCTATATATCCTCTCCGCAATTTCCTGCAAACGCAAAATATTTCTATTCGCAAACCTTAAATCAAATATTTCACATACAAAATAATATCGTAAATGCTCAGAAAACTAGCTTCAATTCTATGAGGTATTTTTACAAATTTTGATTGATAATTTCGTCATTTTTTATGTCGTTATGCTTTCGTTTAGTTTTTGAATTTATTGTTTAGTTTTTTAATTATTATTTATTATTTATAATAAATAAATAATATTTTATTATTTTCATTTATTATTTTATTATCCTGAAATCAACATTGTTTTTCAAAATAATTAAAATATTTTTGTTGGTTAAATGCTGGAGTTGAACAGTTATATTTTTTTCGTAGTTTTTCTTATTATTTATTGTTATTTAAACCGTAAAATAAATGGGAGTATATAAAATGTTTAAACTTTCATGTTGTATGCTACGTTTTACACAGCGGTTTAATTTTGCATTTATTTTATTTATTGCTTATAATACTCCTTTTTTCAAGCTTTAAAAAGTAGATATATATTTGTTTATAGGGTGATCAACGCCACATTATCTTCATGCATTTCATCTTTAAGTTTTTCGCTTTATTTTTATATCATTACACAAGAATTACACAACATATCCGTCACTTAGTTTTGAATATTAGAGTTCTGAGTATTATTAGAGTTCTGACAATCGAGACTGATTTTTTAAGATGCCTAACTTCTGTTTCCATTTCATAGATCGGAGGATGATAGCGTGAATGAATATGATTCATGTGAAGCGCAGAGCGAAGAAGAAGTAAAGTTTGAAAACTCCGATGCTTGGCAAAGTGTAATGAAGTAAGTTTTCTTTTTATATTTATTTCCTTTAAACTGTGAACACATACTTCTTGTTTTTAATTACCTTTTTGTTTGTTCTTCTAATTTCCGAAACAACAAAAAACGTTTCTACCTTACAACCACGCCTTCTTTGTTTGTTTCTTTTTTGTTCAACAAAACTCTGGCATTTTTCTACATTTATTTTACGGGACTGTTTTCAGTACCGAGGAAGTAACTACGACCAGTCCGTCGGCATCTAATGCCACATACTGGACCTCAACGCCACATCCGCATTTGGCACATTTACCACAACTGACACAAACTTTTGGAGACGACAGCACAACCAACAACAGCTCCGAAAACTTCGTAACAAATGCACACACAGTTGGTAGGTGGATGGATATGATCCGAGAAAAGCTTTTGTTGATTTTACTAATACTAATCTTGTAATTGGTACAGCTCAACAAAATGTGATATCAGCAGCGCAAGCGGCCGCCAATCTGAACGCTATCGTGACCTCAGCTGAGGTGGCGGCTGCTACGGTGGGAGCCGAGGCAACGGTGGTCACTTCGAACGTTGTTAATAACAACAATAATAACAATCAAATCATCAATAATAAGAATAACAATAATTTTATCAATAACAATACAGTAACATCGGCAGTGCAAGTTAAACAACCAGGAAATAATTTTATGAAAGGTGAGCTGAATGATCAACTTACAACGAGTATACATTTTGATAAAGAGAAAAAATAAAGAAGTAATTATTACTTCTTACTTATTAATTACTTCTGAATAATTATTAATTATAATATTCTAGATGATGTCTTTAATGTGAGATTATTTCTTTGGTTCATCATTTTCAGGTGTTGTACGAGACGACAAAGATAAGTTTAAATGCCTCTACTTGTTGGTAGAGACAGCAGTTGCGGTTCGTCAACGTGAAAAAGAACAGGAGGAGGAGGACGAAGATGTGCATGTGCTTGGAAATTAAATGGTGATCTATGGTGCAGTTGTTAAAGAATCGTTACAACTAATGCTAGCAATTCTCATACATTGTAATTAAATTTATCACATGCAGTCAACCTCAAATTGCACATCATCAGAGATTCTTCCTACTTTTTCTACTTTTCCATTAAATTCCTTTTGCAACACTGACCCGCATTTACAGCATTCTCTTTATATGATGATAAACACGATATAATCCAACATTTCCTTTTAATTTGTTTAAAATATGACGCGAAAATATGACTACAATTTTCACATTTTCGCGAGTTACTACTATTTATTCTAATTAATTGACAATATAAAAATGTATGTTCTTTATTGAAATTATAATTCAAATTTTAACGATTTTTCATATTTGGCTCGAATGTGAAATGGACGAACAGAGTCGACAACGTTTTATCATCCTTGTTTAACTTTCCAAGAATACAATTGCTCCAAATATTAAATCCTAATTTCTACTGCATAGTTAAGGCTCTTACTGTTTAGAATATCTAAAACTGAAAACACTAAAACGAGAAAAACGAAAAAACTACTAGAAGCTAGTTGTACGAAATTTTCATTAACCAACTCAACATTGTTATTTTGTCAAAATAGCAGGATCTTATTGCCTAAATTAATAAAATTCAAGCATGTAGATTTTATTAATAAACCCAATTGAATGTAACTTAAAACAAAGAATTATAATACTGTATAAAAGTAGAATTATATCGAGAAATGATTTTAATTTATTACTTAAAACGCGTGTTTTGTGCAGAAGAGGAATAAATAGTAGACGAAATCTACTTTTCTCTCACGCGTTTAACATTTAAACTTACTTTTAAGAGTTCTGTTATTATGTATTTAGTTATGAAGTACATGTAGTAGAATAGAGATGGATGAGTTTTGCGGCTTGGAATTTTTCGATTTGAATTTCGGGTTAATTTCTTAAACAAATTATAATTAGTAATATTAATTATATATTTCGCAAAATAAAATAATATTAAATTGTTATGCAGAGGAAATATAAAATTATCTTTATAATATAATTTAATGCATTGCTTTTATTTCCAGACTATATCATTCTCTGAGATGTATGTAATGTGTGAGAATTTGTACGATTTGATCAATATTTCAGTAATTTTTTGAGATTTGAAAGCAGATTTCAATTTGTAACTATTTCATCGAGACAAATTGGTAAGAAAAAGACGGAAAAATATAAAATTTTGATACGTTTAACTCTAGCTTGTGTATCTTTCCCGGAGAAGCACTATTTTCAGTAGATTTCATTTTGATTAAATATTCCGGGACTATATAAACCACTAGCAATAATTCAACTGTTTAAAGTAGTAATTGCCTCTTGCAAACTGAACTGAGAATACATTAATGGGTATAGATGTCTCTCCAGATTGTTCTGTATCCATCTTGTTTGTATTTAACATTTTTTAAGAGATCCTTATTTTTTGGAGTTTACTATTTTTACTTCAAATTGTTTAATTGTAATTTGGAATTACTTTACTAACGTCAGTAAAGCAACATCCTCTCAGGTTGAATTTATTTAAGCATCAGTTAGGCTAGACGTGTCGTACGTAAAGTAACGTGAACGTATCTCGGTGGTCGTGACTAACGATTAGTTCAACTGTCGATTGAAACACAACAATCGGTGATTATAATATTATTTTTATTATATTATGTTAAGTAGCTGCGACTTTGTTAAGCTGATTTTCCCTCACGATCCACTGAGGTTGGCCGAAGAATGCTTACATAAATAGTTTCAATGGATAATCTAAAAGTTAAAGAGATGGATGGTTATGTATAATCGTAATAGATTGGATATAATCGAATTCTATAGGTACGCATCGCCAGCCACAATGTCAAAATTACATGGAATTAAAAATACAATTCTGGGAAATGAGGAAAACGGTTCCTTTTTCGCTCTGGGTCTAGCGGTCCATGGCGAAGTTAATAACTAGTTACTTTTCGTTGAAGTTAAAAGTGATTTCGTTAATTTCACGAAACTATTCGTTATCTTCGAAGTAACGAAGTTCTGTGCACAGCGACAGAGCAGAGACCGGTTCTCGAGAAACCGTTTGTTAAGTGGATAGCGCAGTGTATATTAAGAATTTTTTTACAAAAACTTAAGCGATGTAGACGAAACTAATTAACGATTTGTTTATAAACAAAAAACCTGGCGAAACTAGCAAAGGCTAAACCAGAAAACGCCGGCAAGCGACGTCACACACCCAACAACTAAATAACTGCACCCTAGCAATCAGAACATGCGATGGGTGCGCCACCCACCACCCACCAGTACTATCAACCACCATCTGTTCGTGTCGTGTGTCGTTGCTGTCTGTCGGAGGAGGTGGAGATGACGGACGACTATTTGCCACTGGATGCGGCTACGTCTAAAACTTTTTCTTTTTGCACCGATGACACGGCTGCCGGTGACTCATCGTCGGCATCAACGGCGACGTTGCTCGATTGCCTGAATGGGTGTGCCCGAATTGGAGCCACGCTGGAGGACGCAGAACTGCCCTTACACATTTGTTTGGATTGCTGTCAAGCGCTGGAAGCTTGTTGTGAGTTTATACTTTGTGTTCAAAATGCAGACAAAATACTGCGTCGCAAGCGATTTCTACCGCCATCAACGTCTGCATCTGTGAGTGGAACAGCAATTGTGACAGTCGGTGATGTTGCAGAAAAGGCGGTTGATCTCAAAGCGCATTCGCTGCTAGTCGAGGGGTTAGCTGAGGAGCAGGTGAGCAGTACCTAATCTGCTTGCAGGCAAACATGTGTGGAGTAAAGTGTTTTTTTTAGTTGTTGCCAATCCGGTCGCTGAACCTCCAGGATGTTATTGCTGATTCACAGATGGAGATTTTGGATCTGTCCTCCAGTAACAAAAGTCCAAATGCAAGCTCTGCTTCGAGTGACTCTAGTACTCAGAGCCGTTTAACAACGGCTGCTAAAGAAGTTAACCAGAGCTTGTATAATTTATCATCTGAGCTTCCATCCTTTTCCAGCAATGATTTTGGTGTGTTTCTCTCTCCAGCTTGAATATGTTCTTAGTGCTCAAAATGACAATTTTTTAAATATTCTTAGGCTATCAAAGCAGCTCCACACTACTTCAGATTGTAGAAGCGCCTGGTTATATTAGCGACGGTTTGTTGTGGAAGCATATAGCTAACTCTACTGCTAACTTTGATTAAATTTACAGAAATTTCCGGTATTTTGAAGGCGGATATTTCGCCGAATTCTAAAGACTGTGGGAGTGGGCCAACACCAAGTGATGGACAAACAAATGGTAAATAAATGTAATTGATTTGAAATGTATTAAGTTGTTTACTTATTTGCCTCAAAAACGAAATTAATGTAAATTGTATTTGTTTCTTGATGTTTGTTAAATTTTCATCATTGTTTCAATATCATCATCGAAATAGTATTTAAGTAATTCTTTATCAATTCTGAACTCAATTCGATAACTAATCGAAAAATATTTCTAATCAGTATGTAGTTTGTTATTTTATTATATTTCGAATGTAAGTTTTAATAAATATTCAGTTTTATTTGAATAAAATATGAACTTGACGAAAGAAAAATTTGGTAAAAAAACATTTTAATTTCTTTCAGCCATTCAGGATACTCATAAATTCATTCCTCCTCTTGTAAAAGACACTAATAAATGTAAAGTACCATCCTTGGATAGTCAAACTATTTTAACAGAAGGTTTGAATATATAAAAAAAGATTCCAACTAATTGAAATAATTCTGTGCATAATAATAAGATTGTTTAATTAATAACAAAATTAGACTTCATCATCACAGCTCCTCATGAACTAAACCAGAGTAACTGCGCCGACATTTTAAAAGATGTGGAACGTTCATACATCTCAACAAAATACGCTTCACTTCTTTATCAAGGACGCAAATACATCGTCGATGCCGCCATTGCACACGATCTGAAAGCATTCCACAAGCAAAATTCGAACAGATCCAAGCATCTTTGTAGATTCTGCATTTTCGTGTGCGACAGTCAGTCGGAGATGGATGAGCATGTGGTCAGTCATTTAGGTTGGTCTCTATAAATAACTTGCAATCAAATGCGATTCGTTTTTATAATTTCTTTGCCCGCAGGTCCGCCTTGCTACAGCTGCTCATTATGTAGTTTTAAGTGCCGCTTCAAGTATTATTTAATCAAGCATTTAAAGCGCGTTCACAATGCAGCGGCGCATTGTGCAGCGGAGACAAAGTTGCAACCGGAGCAACCAAATGGTACGCTTTGCATACTTATAGCTAAAGAAGATCAAAATACATCACAAAAAGTGGCTGTTCAGCTGATAAGTTTTTGCTTTCCTCACCTTTTAGACAAGGAATCTGCAACGAAATTCTTTTGTGGCATTTGTCACAGCTTCTTCAGCAGCTTCATCGCACTGCAGCAACATCACCACATTGACGAAGGTTTGCATATGCTCAATAACTACAGTTTCTTGTGCATTCTCAAATATAATTTGTTCATGTAAAGATTCTCGCTACCAATGCAAGCATTGTGATGTGCAGGAAACTAAACGGGAGCAGTTGATGGAGCACATGGCAAAGGATCACAAAACGTTTATTGATGCGCCGTTGATTGGTAATGCTATCTTTTTAGGATTTTAAGAATTTAGCCAAAACTCTATCTTCAAATTTAAGCTACGTATTTGTCAAATGCAAACAAAACAGGGTCAACGCGAACCGAAAGCAATACAACAACATATCTGAATAGAACGTTTTTAAGTCAATTTATAAAATTCCATGCCAAGGAGCAAAAAGGCACCGCTCATTTGTGTCAATTTTGTGGTGAGTTGGAATTAATTAAGCATTTTAATTAATGGATATGCATACGTACATATGCTTTGCTTTACGTCCTTTTAGGTCGAAGCTTTAAAAAGCGTTTCCATCTACTAAAGCATATTCACTACATGCATTCCAAGGACAAGAAGAAGGAAAATGAAAACTGTTACAAACGCCGTCCCAACAAACTCGACCGTCAAAAGTACACGCGCCACATACAAGCCGAGCACAAACTTAAGTGTGACGTGTGCGGGCGTGTTTTCAAGACGTACGCGGAGCTTAGTGCACATGCTCAGCAACACAAAAGCACACAATTCGAATGCCTCACCTGTCGTACGTTGTTCTCCTTTGAGTTCGAGCTTAAATATCACATGCGCACGCACACCGGTTCAAGCTCATCTTCCCCACCGCGCTCTGAGTATCATGTGGCTGAGCCGGGCTGGAGTCTCAATGCGTCGCTCAGAAGTCGCGTGCAAAAGCTAAACCCACAGAAGAAGCAAAATCGAAAGCTGGCCAGCTTAAGCAGCAGTAAACGGAAATCTACTCCGAAACGGCGTCTTAGTTTAGCCTCTGTCAGCACCGCCAAATCGTCGGAGGAGGGCTCGCCGAATAGTCCCGGCATTGCCAACAGTGACGAAGATATGCCTCCAGCTTTAACCAAGACGTCGGGGAGTCAGGGCTTCCAAGACGATGAGGGTGGCAATGCAATTGCTGCAATCAGTGTCGCTGATGTAATGCTCCCTCAAGGTTTTCAGAACACTAGTATACATCGCTTGAACACGCAAGCGTCGACTGCCTCCGATTTCGCCACTCATTCACCCTCGTCATCTTTCATTAATGATAAGCTTTTCAATTGTGAGTCCAGTGATCAGACGTACTTAAACGATTTCGATTTGAATCTTCTTGATTGCAGCGATGATTTTTGGCTCCAACTGTTTTAGCTCTAAGATTAAAGTTTACCTGCACTTTTGCGTTAAACGTCTCCATACATACATACATAAATAACTCTATTTTTTATTTTGTATTTTTATAACGCCATTTTAGCAAAGTAACGATGTCAATATTTTTGAAAGGAAATAAACAAAACTTTTAAATGTAGACATAAGTAAATAAAGTAAAGCTACAGCTTAAATTAAACATTTAAACATAGAATTTAATAAAATTCGAAAGAAACTGAAAGATCGCTTGGATTATGCAATCGTTCTATCGTCCTATTTATGTGTGTAATATCATAATATCATGTAGTACATTATTGATCATGTAAATGTTATTTATACCAAGAAAAACCATAAATGTTTTATTGAATACCTCTTAGTTTTTTTATTTTAAGAATGGATATAATGCGAAAGGAACAAATTGTTTAAATATAAATAAAAAATAAGTGACTAAGGCAGCTCTGTGGATTTTCTGTTGTTTTAAGAATTCGGCTTTAACACTATGTAGATTTACCACACCTGTCAAAATGGCTGGTTTTATAATTTAATTTTCAAATTCCTACTTAACCTCAATTTTTGTTTTAAAAACGATGCAATGACATTTGTAGCGATACTTAATTGAATAATAGTAGGCGGTCAGATTTATTTTTTTATTCAAAATGACTGGTGCATTTTTGGATGGAATGAGTTTTGTGCATAATAATTTATAAATACTGCGTATATAATAAATTATAAATGCTGCGTAAACATTACGCAGAAATAAACCTTTCTTTGGGTACCGAAATATTCAAAAATGTATTGTAAGTATATTCTAAGTAAGAAAACTAACAACGAACCATAACAAAAAAACCATAAAACGAAAAGAAAAAAAACGAAAGAAAAAGAACCATAACAACGGACAATTTCTTTACAAGTTTTCCTCTTTAAAGGAAAGCTATAAAAAAATACTACATTGGTTGGAACAATAGGTGCAAATAAAAAGGAACTCCCAAAAATTTGCAAACAAAAGAAAGATAGCATGGTTCGTTTTTCAACGTTGCTTTATGAATCAAATGGATGTACACTTATTATTTACAATAGTAAACCGAAAAAGAAAGTACTTTTGCTAAGTACAAAGCACAAATACATACATCACAATTGATAAAACTAACAAAAAATTACCCGAAACTGTCGTTTTATAACAATACTAAGTGTGGCGTCGATGTGACTGACTAAATGGTACGTAAATATAGCGTCAAAATAAGGTTCCAGAAGATGGCCACTTCAAGTTTTTTTTTCAATATTCTAGCTGGGATAAATGCCTGGATATTGTATAAAAACACGACAGGTGGAAATATATCAAGAAAAAGTTGTTGTTTCTTCTAGCTGAAGAACTTGCTTCTGAATATTCGATTTCAAGAGAAATAAATGAATTTATAATAAATAAATAATATTACAATTAACCTATAATTGAAGTATATCTAGTGTTAAATTGGAATAAAAGCGAGAAACGAGACAAATATAAAAAATTAAACTCCATGGGGAACCTACAATGGGCTTCTGACAGTCCCATTTTGTTTAGATGGTGTCTCAGTTTGCAGTGTCCAGTAATAACTCCCACCAGGGTTTTGATACATCTCTTGTCCAGCGTCAGTCTAAAGGTTCAGACTATAGTTGTTACATACTACATACATATGTATATTATTTGCTATAAATTGCTACATTCGTTAATAGTACTGAAAAATACATATTATGTTGAAAATATTTTATTAATAGCAATTATTGCTTTTTAATATTAAAATATTATTATTAAGCTTTTTATAATTGAAGAAGGAATATGGATTTGTAATTAAGCGTGAGTATTTAGTTAATACTTTTTATGTGTTTTTTTCACATTTTATAATAACTTTTTTGCAGATTATAATTATGTTTTATTACACAGATTCGCAAATTGAAGTTATTACTCGATTATTAAGTGCGAGTGATTGTTAAGCAGCGTATTTGTATTCATTTATTTAAATTAAAATTAGATAAACATAAACAAATTCTCAATTAATGCATTTAAAATGAAATTCATTTAAATTAAAGACCAAAAGAACTAAAATCATAATGTAAATACGCAGGCATTGTTTTCATGCCTTCTTCCATTTTTTCATGTTTTCTAAATCGTAGTTTTCCTTGCTTCCCGCATCATCCTCTGCGAATCGTACTTTCCCTTGTGCCCCTTCCCGACTCAACACTCAGACCGTCTGAATATCCGTTCACAGCTTTTTTTGACGGCTTTTTTGATTTGTTTGAAAATCCTAAGTTGAAAATCCTAACTCTAACGATTGTTATTTACCACTTTATTACCTTTTTTGGGTATTTCTGAGATATCAATCTCTGACAAAATTGAACTATTCATACATTATCTTAATTTTTCCTCATAAAATTAATTCGTAGCGTTGGCATCTCTGTTCCAAATCAACAAGTGTTTGCCTTCAGTGCATTCTCTCATCCTTCTTCAACTAACTATCATTGGCACGATAAAGAGTGAGATGACACTTGTGAATATTTCCTTAATCACCAGAGACAACGAGTAGAAAGAAAACCAGTTCATTCAACGAGCGGAAGTTGTGTAGATTGGTTGTCTCAGAAGCGGTTTGCGGTTGCCTACAATGGGCATAACAAAATTTAAAATATAAAAGTGATTCTTTCGATTGGAAAAGTAGGGAATATATTTGTCAATTTTACAAAAAAAACAATTAAATTGCTTTGTGCCATTTTTCTGTTACTGTGCGTTGGTTATTGTGTTCGGTTATGAATTTAAACTATTTCTTTTAATGCTCAATTTATTAGTCATAGTTTTTAGGTTTGTTGACGTTATTCGAAAGTATTTTCGTGGCTTATTGTCATGGTTGGTGTTAGATTGCGAGTCATAGAAAGCGTACTAAAGTTATATAAAATAAAATAACATTTGTGCGGACAGCAAACAAGTTAATTTTTTTGTTCTGAGTATTGAAGCAAAACTGACGTAATGTTTAATTATGGCTTGAATTCAATTCATGTAAAACTGATTCAAAATTTAAGTCACTAAGTTTCTATAAATAATTTTTCCCAAATATTAGTAATTCATCTGGCTACTATGTATTTGTTTAAATTAAATGATTTTTTTAAGGAATCAATTTCTATTGCAAACAATTTTTTCGTATAATATTATCCGATTCTAATTCCTTAAACAGTTAAACCGTAAATTGTATTAGGTCAATTAATAAAACTAACAAAAGTGAAATAATCTGCTAACATAAGAATTTCCATTGCAGTTGTAGTGTCTTTCATCACGCATTCAATAAGATTCGATCGAGTACACAAAACAAGTGTTGATAACGTGTCCAACGTATTCTTTTTTAGTGCTTTTTGGTGCATTGTTTTCTTTCTGGTTTAAAATCCGGTTTTCGTCAACGACGGCTGTGCTGGAATTAAATAAAATATATTGAATTAATAGCAGCAAAAGGAAGAATGAAAAGTAGCAGCAGCAAATAGTTCAACAACTTGTAACAAATAACAACACAGAGAAGGCAAGGAGATAAAAGTAATAATAATAAAAATCTGTCAATCGAAAAACTCTTCCACATTTTGAATGAATTGAAAGAATGTCATGGGATCCTGTACGCGCCGACACTTTCTGCTGTCCACATGCTTCCTGCAAATGGTGAGCTTCAAAACCTGTTAAACAAAAACAATCAAATTATCTCTGAAATTGAGTATTCATGCTGAGTTGTAGACTTCTAGACACTTGGAGAAATTACTAAAACAATCGTTATTTGATTGGTGCGAAAAACTATTACTATTTACTAGTTAAAACTATTCACTATAATGTTGGCTGGTTTAGAAAGTAGCTTGTTATCATGAGGTTCAATATATTCGTATGATATGCTTTTGAATTAAATCTCGAAGTGAGAAGTAGTTAGTTTCTGGGGCAATTCATTGGATATACAGCATTATTTCATATCTGCGAACGGAACGCTTATCGTACGTTATGCTTTGTATATTCGCTTTCAATAGGAAAACACGAATAGCAAAAATAACAAAAAATAACGTACAATAAGCGTTTAGTTCATTATGAAATGAGGCCCATAATATTGGTGTGACTCTTCACCACTTTTGTGCCTTTTCTACTTAAAAGCAGCTCTTTATACTCGTATTATGTTAATACTTATGATTTTCATTGAACTGAACGAATCGAGTGAACAAATGATTAGATATATTCAAATAATCTTAAAACCAATACTACACTGATATAAGCTAAATCAAAAATTCAAAACTGGACATTAGAAATAAAACCTTCTAAAATGTTTCTATATATAGACCCTTAATTTGTCTGTTTATCAAAACCATAATCGATTCGTAACAAGCTACGTTAGAAGACGCAAATCGAATTTCTGAAGTCGAGCGGAAAATGATGAATGCATAATTTTAAATTTAATAATAGCACAAAAATGCCCAACTGGGGCAAGTAATAAAATCTGCCAGAAGCTAAAAAAAGCCAACACACATGACCAAGCAAACAAATAGAAGTAAAATAAAGAATCTCAACAAAGACAGAGTGCAAGGGAGAGAGACAGCGAGTGTGAGAGAGGGAGAGATAGAGAAAGAGTGAGAAAGAGAGTGTGTGTCGAGTAGATTTGCAACATACGAATCTTCATGAAAAGCAAAAAAGTGCTAACCACAACCTTAGGTTATCTAACAACATTTTATACCAGCTCAGAAATGCCAAAATTCTATTCGATTGACAGAGAGTAATGAAAAGCAAAAAAAAAGGAATCAAAATGCAAAGCAAAAGCAAAGCGAAAAAGGAAGCAAATGTGGTTTATTTTGAATATTGAAAGAAAATTGAATTTACCGGATTTCATAGGAGTTCGAGAATGAACTTTTTGGCGAAGATTGCCAAAAGTGGGTCTGTGCATTGAAGCTAAAATGGCCGGCAGACAAAATCCAACAACAAACCACTACATACTACTTTTTCCCTTTAATCGACTCGTCTCGTAGTGAAAGCTTGGCAGAACGTCACGGAAAAATGTGCGCAATAAATTCAAAAAGAAAACCTTTAAGCAAAATGCTTGGAACAGCAGCAGTAGGAAAGCAAACGCTGCTGTTGCTGCTGCTGCAATAAATCGTGGTTGCAACACGCTGCAGTTTCTTGCATGCATTGCTTCATCGGCTTCTGCTCTTGCTTTTTCCGATTCGCATTCGCCTCCAGCTGATGGACCATTTTTTGATGTTTCCACTTCTCTGTTTTGCACGTCTTTAACTACTTGCGCGACTTAGCTTCAGTTGCAACGACATCCAAATGCAATGTTTTAAGAAAAAAAGGAAAAAAAATGCAAAAAAGAAACTAAAGAAGAGAACGAAAAATGGGGGCCAAGTGCAGAAGTTGCTGGCAAATAATGTGGTGATGAAGACAGAGATGATGAGGTTCATTATTATGAAAATGGTGACGATAGCCGGATACCGCTGATGAAAGTTGCTTTACTCTTTTTTTAGCATTTTTTGTGGTCAAAACCAAATGTTAACCGATTCATGCTTCATCGTTGGGTGACTCATTTCGAGTTCCTTGGAAACCGATTTTATTCTGAAGTTAAGAAAGCCCATTAATTTTTATTTTTTTTTGCAGAGAAGAAATGTTAAATAAAAGGTACACATTTAATGTACCGATTTGTTGGCATCGGCTGCAAAAAATTGATTCTTCTATAAAAATTGTCGACTGTTGAATGGGTTTTGTTGGAATGCTGGCCATCTTAACCCCAATTCATTGTTTCCAGCATACTGCGTTAGAAATGGTATAGGAAGATATGAGTGCATATGTTCGGCCAATATTTTACTCAGACACTACCTCCTTCAGGAAATTCGTTTGGTTATCATATGGAAAACGGTTCATTGATCTTGTGGGATCAACGAATACTCATGACTAATTTTTTTATTATCTTATCTGTGGTACCTTGACAAGTGATATAGGTACACAATTTTGCTTAAATTGTATTTTTGTTATATTTAGCTAACACCTTTATCTGTTATTCAAGTATCACCAATAAACTATACAGAGGGAACTTATTTTCTGTAATCAATAAAATTGCAGCATTAAAACTCAAAATACTACAATTAATGAACTCGTAACAATTACATTTCTCGGTGTAATGTTTAGATATTCCACATATTGAAGATTATATTATTAAATCATTTGTTGAAGCTATGTTGTGAATCAACATGTCGTAGATACTGGTATGTATAACGACGGGCCATGCCTTGTTTCAAGATGTTGATGTTATTTCGCATATAGACAGAGAGCTAAGAATAACTTGTCATATGGATGTTCCAATACATCTGTAAAGAACATGATGTACAACGTAAATGTCTACACAAATGAATCTCTATTTGTATTTCTACATGTGTACGTACAAAAGTATGCGAAGTTATAAATAATAGGTTAATGAAGACTGCGAGAGTCATTCCATCAGTTTCCCTATGTAAGGAATGAATGAAATTAGTAAATTAGGTAATAATTATGAGCTTGGTCGCACTTTGTTTTGGGATCTTCGACTGTTCAGTTCGGAATCATGAATGTGGTATGTTTGTACATATGAAAGTAAATGTGACGAACAATTTGAGATCTTGATGTTTATTATGATGAATTATTGCTAATTGATGAAAAGTAATTAAAGAATACATTTATAATAAACGTTTTCTTCTATAAAGGAAATAAACATACCAACGAAGTAATTAGTTAGTATTAAATATTAAAATTTAAAATGTAGTTTAAATCAAAAATGATTTCCTCATCAATTGCAAGAATAATTAATCATTGAAAATCATTGAAATTAATCACCTGATTAATCATTGAAACTCGTTGACTCGTTGTAAAATTTCTTTATTCGGGTGGCGTTACTGTGATTTCTAAAGTATTGATTCTTAAGAATCACTAAAATTTATTACACCATTAAATCTGTTGATCTGATAACAATAATAATCATATAATTATATCTTCGGTATCCTCGAAACCTACAAGTATCTATAATATATAGCTATTTTCTATATTTTCGAAAGAAGTTAGAAAAATAAACTGTAGTATTATGGTGTGGTGTTTATTGTAGGTTTATTGTGCCAATGCTAACTAAATTATTATTCTCCAGTTTGTTTTCTCAAGTGGATTTTATTTAATGCTGTCGTAAATCATAGAAGATGATGACTTCATTTTTAGCGGCAAGTCTGCTCTATGTTAGCAAATACATAGCTAATCACACTCTGACTAATCACGGAAAAATGAATATTTTTTGGGATAAATACAATTAATGAATGCAGTTTCAGAGTAGCGAGTGAATAATAGCAATTTTGTGGTTATTGAAACTAGAGTCATCAAAAATCGAAGCACTACTTAAATAGTGCTGAAAATTTATCATTTCAAATTAAAAACGAAGTCAATCAATGTACTTGTTAAATATCACAAGAGACTATCATATTGATAATATAAATTATAAAATCGAATAGACAACAAAATTCATGGTGTTCTTCGAATGTATAACAATGGATCGAGAGTATCTTTTGGGTGTTGAGCTGTTGAATAATTCGAAGCAGAAACGAAACGAAAAGACATGTGATGAAAACCGGTATAACAAACCAACACTCATTCCCACGTTTGAAAATTATGCACATAAATATTTTCAATGTCTTGTGACTCAATGAATCTTCCATGAACTTGAACATTAGTAGTTGGAAGTGAAGAAAAGGTAAAGAAAAATGCATAAAATCGAAGGAGCTAAAAAATGTTGTGTTCTTTCTAGAGAATAAATATTATAAACAAAATATGCAGAATATTAAAAACGTGGATGGATAGCCATGGATATACATATGAATATATACAATATACACAATTACATACAGACTCAAAATAAAAAATGAAACTTTTCTGTGAATTTTTATGATTCCTGTTCCGGGTTTCAGAAGATTCCAATGGTTTTTAAAGAGAATAATAATATTTTTAATGAAACAAAAGTGTTTAAACAAAATATTCATCGATTTAGGTAGTTACTCAAAAGTTTAGCGAACATAAAAATGTCTGTTGTATTATATTTCGTTCTATACCGCGAAATATTTCATTGTATACACGAGTTAAACTATTGTATTATAAAGACCAGTTACGATTTGATATCGCATTTTAGTTTAACTAACGAAATACGATAGAAACAAGGAAATCCAATCAAAAATATAAACTATCTGAATAAATAAAAAGGAGAAAACAAATAAAGGTATGAATCAACAGCTGCAGATCTTAAACAAAAATATAAACTGATGAACTATATATATGAAAAACGAGCAGTGTTTAAAATATTAAAATAGAATTTCATAGATACAAATACAAATGAGCGGTGGCAAGCAATACCTAAGAAGAGCCAAGAAGAAGCGAAGACACAAATGAAAAAGCAGAAAATATATCAAAAAGAAATAATTATACATAATATACATATGTATGTACAAACATCAAGAAAAAGAAAAGAGTTAACTTCCTGCTTCAAACTATTAGAAACACTCAAAATTAATTCTAAAGCTAAAAGCTAAGAAAACATAACCAGTAAGAAAGCTATATTCGGCCTGGCCGAATTTTAGATACCCTACACCTAAAACTTTTGAAAAAAGTGCCGGGGGTGGCGGTGCACTCTGGGCATCACAATGTCGGGGGCGGCAGTTGTGGAAATCAAGTAGGGACTTATTGAATTCTAGGCATTTTTGGGGCTACAAGTTGATTAACCATCCCGGGCTTCATGAGACCTAGCTACGCCTCTGTATAAATAGTAGGCGTGGTCATTACCTTTTTCAAAACAAAATAACTAGCTTAGTTGTTTTATAATTGTGTTCATTTAAACTTTATTTCCGTGGTAACAAACTTGATTTCATACTGCTATACTGTATATGTAGTGTAAAAGTGGGCGGACCGCCCCCAGTTTTGATGTAATAATGTTTTTTTGTAAAACAAGTTGTTATCTAAAGTTTTATTCAGGAAGTTTATATATTTAACAATATAACCCTCTTTTGCCTGTGTAACCTAAAAGTGGGCGGATTACGCCCATATTTGGCATATTAACGGATAATGCTACTCTATACCCAGGAATGATTTTGTTGTAATAGCTCAAAAACGAACGCTGATATCGCATTTTTAATAAAAAATAGGCGTGGTCGTGGACCAATTTTCAATACCAACCTGCACACCACAAGAAACAATACATGTGCAAAATTTCATCACGATATCCACACCGGTTCTCTTGTAATCGTGATTTCCACAGACAGACGGACGGACATGGCTAAATCGACTCAGGAGGTTACGCTGATCAAGAATATATATACTTTTCTATACCTATCGTCTCTATTTCTATGCGTTACACATTTCGTTATAAAGTGAATATACCCTTACCTTAAGGTGTAGGGTATAAAAATACTGAAAAGAAATTTAAAATTCATTCGTAAAAGACAAGCGATGAACTAAGAAGCCAAACGTATTCAGGAAGTTCCAAACACAGAGTATGTTAATGACTATAAACATCGTCATTGTATGACGGAGTTTTAAGTCGGTCTTCATGGACCGTTTATAAGTTTAAGGATAATAATAATAATAATAATTGTTTTAAAAGAGAGACAACTAAAAGATGTGGTTGATTGGTTTCTTCTTAATCTGTTTCTTAATACTAACTCTTAATCAATGTTTTGTTTTGTTGTTAATCTATTTTGTTACCCTATACCTTGTACCCGTACCATATACTCAAACCGATATTCCATTTGAATGTCTTGAAAGTTGTTTTAGAACTGCTTCAGTGAGCTCTGACTTAATTTCTAATAATAAACTATGAAACCTCTATAAAGCTATTGCTCATTATTTGTATTTCTATTTCTTATTTAATTTAAGTATTCGTCTATTCTTTATTTGTAACTGTAAAAAAGAAATTCGATTGTTTAGAGTATTTTTCAATATGAAACCATTCTTTACGTAAAGAGATTTTATAAAATTCGATGATTATAAATCGAAAGATCTGAAAAAAAGAATAAATACGATTTCTCTGATATTATTCGATGTTATTTGATGTTATTAGATCAGTTTATGTTGTTGTGATTTTATAGAATTCGATCAAAAGCGAAATATTTGTTCGAATGCAAGTTGATAAAATAGAGTTTTTTCTAACTACAATATAAATAGTAAACTTCTACAATTCATGATAAGAAATACAAACAGATACTGCTGTTTAAGAAATTTGACGAATACTTGGTTTTGTTGTTGCTCTTGTTGTTTTTGTTGTTCTTTTTGTTATTGTTGTACATTCAATGAGTGTACTGTGTTGCTAATGAAAGTTTATTGTTGACCATGTCGCGTCAACTTAAATAGTGTCTGGATGACGTTTGTTGAGATAGAAAATGAAAAGAGGAAAACAACAACTACTGTTCTCTAAAATTGAGTTCAAAGTCACTTTAATGTAAATTAATTTTTAATCTGAACTGAGCAACATCTGAACTACTTACATATATTGAAATGAGTAAAGAAATAATAATTATTTATTAGACAAAGATTACATAAAAATGAAAAAAAACTATAATTGAAAATATTAACTATTAAATAAATTTAAGTAACGAAATAGTAAAAGGTAAACAAAAAAAAACGGATAGGTAATCGTTAAAGATATTATTTTAGTTGATTATATTTAAAAAAATCTAAAACAGCTTTATTATGATGGTTTTTAGTCAAAGTTGCACGTGTTTGGTCGTAATTTCTTCTTTTTCTTCACCTTTATATAAGATCTGCCAGAAAAAACATGAATATCTTTGCTGCAGAATAATAAAAGAAAAAGCCTCAGAAATTGTTAAAAATAAAATTCACAGACATCTTGATAGGAATTCACATGAGCACGATATATTAACTAAACGCTCAGTCAGAAATAATAAAAGTAAATATCGAAAAAAGAAAAATATTGTTGATTTGATTCACAGATATTAAATCTGTGAACCTGTGTCTGTAGCAACCTGTGTCTTGTACCACGTTTACTATTGATTACAATAGTTATTGAATTCAAATTTTTATTATAAATAAATTTATTAAAATTTTGTATTATCATGAAATCCGTTATTATTATTTCGCTTTAGAAACTGCTTAGTATATTTTTCAGTATGAATTTACGTGATAAGTTGCCGCGTTTATTACGTATTTCAGAATTTACGTAGATTGATTTTTATATTCAGAGGTATAAAAGCGATTTGGTTTCGTTAATAATTGAATATTTAGAGTAGGCTGAGGCTTAGCATCCGCAGGAGCGTGCTTTTTCAACAGAACTTTATTAAAAATTCTAACTAGTTTGTGGTTCTGAAGTACTGAGAGCTAGTTTAATTTAAATGAAGGGATATTTTAATTCAAAAGCAATTACATAATTCCAAGGTAGTGTATTGGATATTCAATAACTATTTGTACTCCCTAAAAATTCATAGAGAAAATCACAAAAATATAGAAAGAACTATCAAAGTAAACGAATATCATAGAGAGCGTCTGTTGTAATACGAAATCCTACTTGCGCTTGACGTATATTTGAATTTGGTGACATTGGTCCCTTGTTCCTTGAAGAAGAATGTGTTTTCTTTCGGCTCTGATAAAGTGTTATTTCTTTATTCAATATCATGAAGGAAAACATCATCAACCGGTTCGCAAAGTAAACGAATCTAAACAAAGTTATCCTTCTTAGACTAACCAAGTTCTAACCAAAACAAATAAAGAAAACAATACAACAACTAGAAATACTGGCAGCAGTTCACTGTACCAAATCCACGTTATATTAAGAGCTACATATATACTGATGTATCTTTACATATATGTATCTATGTATGCTAAAAACACTTGTTCGAATTGTGTTTCTACTTGTTAATTAAGTCAAATAAAAAATCATCTATCATGCCAAGAAACACTTAAATAAACATTCATCTTCACAGTGAAGATGATGTTGATCATAAGCGTGTTGTTGTTTATGCAGCATTTCCAGGTAAACATTATATTATATATGAAATGCATACGTGGTACATTAGTTAGTAGGTACTCGTACCTGGACATGAATTTATGCAGCCCGACTTTATACACCCTTGAAACATGTAAACAACATTAAAAAGAAAGACTAAAGAGGGGAGAAACAACTGAATAGCAATAACAAAATAACTAGATAAGCGGCGGTTTTAAGCCGAAAGAGAACATCACCTCAGTGACGACGCGGTCCTAAGGAAATTTAATACCTTAGAGCTAAAATAATGCCGACAAAATGCTGGTTATGAATCTTCATTACAGAAGCAAGCTCCGACTTGTAAGATGTGGTGCAGTAATGAGTGAAAACATTGCTGCCTGCCACTCGTTTGCTATGTAACAAAGGAAACTGCGAGTAACAAAGGAATTCTTAAGTTTTAACACTATACGTACAAGTTTTCTTAATTTCCATGGGCTGGTCACTCGAATATCAGCTAAAAAACTTTTTATTGCACTTAAAGTTGGACAACAATTGTTACCCTAACATTCCCATTAAACGACAAAAAGATTTGAATTGATATCAATTGATTAGCTGAGAATTTCTTGTTTGCTTATGAAAAATTGTGAGATTGAAGTCTGCAGTGAGTAAAGTTAATCTTCATCAGAATTAAAAATTAATAAACACACAATAACAGCAATATTATGGTTGCAATATCTTTAAAATTCTTTCTGCCTGTAAATGACTTTTCGTGAAATCTTCTTCCATCGATGGTGACTTCTATGGAGACTTGCCATAGACTTTCAGAGTTCCTTATCGCATGTTTGTTCTTCGGTAATCATGTTTCGTGTCTACTGTCGCAATAAAGATTCTTCGTAAATAAGAGTTGCACAGTAAATAATTTGCGTGAAAATATTTCATCATATTTGAATTAAAGGATTACATGGTTCCAAAGTGATAACACAAGATTTCATGAATTGTTCCATATATATGTTTCATATACATCCGCCAGTTCAACATAAAATCCCTTGAAAGAATCATCTTAACATTTTTGCACCAGTCTTGGAACTGAAGTTATGAACTGCAAGCTTATTGGACACATGCTCAAGACATCCTTTTACACTCTTAGGCTTTAAGCTCTAATGACCCTTCAGTTAACGTCAATATCTCTTACACCTCCATTTTATTCAATGCAACACGTTTTGCGACACTCTTTTTAACATTATCATAATCTACACTCAGAAAAAGAAATTGTTATATTATTAAAAAAACTTTTGTATCAAACGAAAATCAAGAACTTTTATCTTTCAAATTAGTACATAAAGCAACAGATAACTCTCGTCATTATTTATAATTTTGAATGCTTTCAAATAAATGAAATGCTTAATAATTAAATGATTTAATATATAGAGTATTTCAGAGATTGGATGATCTGATCTCGAATTCTCGTAGCAAATATTTAGAGTACACTTTGACTTCCGCTACAGAAAATACTACTGATTCAATTGTTTCAAATTTACATGACATTAATAATTTCGTTCAGTGTAGAGTGTACTTGCTACTAAGCTATAAGTAGTTGGTTAGTCTGCAGTAGAACCAGGAAATGCCAGTTTGTGGACAACAAAAAAGATGGCTTCACTGACTACAGTCAAGAAGATGGTTCAAGACGACGAAGACGGCGACAGGTGCACTTTTGAAATATACGAAGAGGTACACGACGCTGCTCTGGTTTTTCCCGCACTTTCATTGAGTCTATTGTAGTTTTTCCGAAAGCGCTGAGTTATCGAGTTTTGCTTGTTGTTGCTGATGTTTTTGTTGTGGGCTTAGTATCTTGTAGAGTCCTTTAACTCGTGTTGTACTGCGGCACGTCGCATTGTGTCCGGTCTGGTCTGCTGTGGCCCGTTCCGTTTTGTTTTTGGTTCGTATTTTTCTGTCTCCGGCTTACTTCCACGTCTTTTGAAGAGCAACACAGTTGATTTGTTGATTACTATATTGAACATTGCCACGACTGTTGCCATCAATGATAATGACAGAGTCTATACTTGTTGTTGTTGCCTTTCATAAGCCTTTTCGTCGTATACTGTATTTATTTTATCTTCTTTTTGATTTGCATTGTTTTAGCAGGTTTACTTCTATACCTTTTTTGTTGAATTTATTTGTCATTCATTGCATGCATATTCAGTTTCTTTGGAAACTTTTAATTCTATTCTACTTTAATTCATGTGGTTTTTGTTTTACTTCTTTGGATATTGTTGCCGGTATTTAAGTTTTTAATCCTCTTTGGATTTCACATCTTTTTTCATTCCATTCTCCCAATATTATGGACTGTGTGTCGTTGCATTGTTTTCGAGGATTATCGAGTTAATGTTTAGCATATAAAGTTACCCAGCTGGTTACCCGCCGTCGTTGCGCTTGCTGAAAACTAATTAAATTAAACATTGTCAAACGATTTCGGTGCGTATATTACGTATATTGTACATGTATAGTATAACTACAAATATCAAATCAGAATTTACATTTGAACGGTTTTACATTAAATTAAATTGGTTATGATGAAATGGAAAGAGTTTTTAGATGTTCTTAATGAAAGTCTAATAAACTGTGTTTCCCTAAATCTTGTGCATGAAATTCAGTCCTATATTCGTGAAAATTAAAGCTCTGGAGCCCTCATAATTTCACTCATATAATGAGATATAAAAGAAATAGATAAAAGAAGAATAAATAAAGCAGGTGTTTGTACACGAGAGAAGTCAGTCGCCATCGAAGATCATTCTTTCGTTCCTACGTATTCTTCACTCATCTCTTAAAAATCGGAAAAATTCAAAATATCAAATGCAAATTATTGCGTAAAACTACTTAAATAGAGAGGGAAATTAATTTGTTTTCTTCTTCTACGTTTCCTTATCTCCCTCACGAACTATTTAATGCTTTTTTCCGTTTGTGAGAAACCGAAAGAGTATGAATCAAAAATGTTTCAAAATACTATTTTAACCTACATATTGTGCAATAACAACAACAGTAACATGAACAACAAATTGTCGCTAAAAAATATCTTTACAAATTGCGTAATATGAATCCATTAATAAATGAGAAAAAAACAGTCCGTTTTCTCCCCTCGACGCGCACAAAATTTAGCTGAAGTTCACTTTTATTGGCACAAGTTAATTCTATAAATAAACAGAGGTTGGGCAGAGTTAGAGAATTCGGAAACAGTGTTGAAATATAAAATGATTACTAGGTTAAAATGTTTTCAGCATGTAATATTTGTTGCTTTTTTGAAAAAATTTAATGTTGAAGCGAAAGCAGGAAGGAAAACATTCGGGTTTTTTTTATTTATAAAGAGCGGTGACGCAATCAATTAAATAGTTCTTCTTTTTTAATTTTCTAAAGTGCTTGTCTGCAAGTGGTTGCTTTTCCGTGACCGTCATTATATTGTGTTGTGTATTAAACAATATTATTTCTAGTTTTTGTTACTGAACTATACGCAAAATATTACGACTTCATACACTGCGAAGAAGAGATTAAATACAGTTGATTAACCCCAGAACACTACCCTGGGGTGAAGGTGTACCCCAGTTACCGCAATTTTTCCACCGAAGGCAAACAAAAGGCAGTAAATTTGTCCGTAGTGCTCAAAGTGACTTCAAATTTCCAATTTTTGTTTACTTAAAGCCCACGCTTTTCACAGAATATGTTATCAATAAATTAATGAATTGAAAGTTATTTTTTATGACTTTTTTATTGGGATACACCTGTACCCCAGGGTAGTTAAAGTTAATTTTTTTATGGGTAGTGTTCTAGGGTTATGAAAGGAAGAAAAATTGATATGAAATTAATTGAATTACATTTTAAATGTAAATGAATTCAAATAATTTCATACACTCGATTATTTGAATAAATAGTTCAGCTGAATTTATGAAAATCATTTATAATACACTCAATATTATATTTTGTAGATATTGTAAAAAGGGGAATGTTTGCTTGATTCTCATGAATCCTTGATTGTATCCTTTTATACTTGATTGCATAATTTTTTCATGAATATTGTTTATTTAAAATGAGGATCCTGAGGTAAAATGAGGTCATGGTGTTGGTATGTAGTGCATGCATTAAAATGAATGGTTTTGCAATCAGCAACCCACACACACACGCACAAACACACACACACACACGACCACACACTTCCGAGTACATAGTACTTGCCGACCACCGACCCTAAACACTTGCAAATCCCTTTAAGTCCCTAAGCACCACCAGAGAACCGAGCAACAGCAAATGAAACAAAACAATGCTGCCAACTATGCAGTTACCAGTCTACCGCAGTGCTGCATACTTGGAAAAAGAGTTCGTGTTACCAGCTCCTAATTTAGCAGCAGCGTGTAGCAAGTTACACTTCATTAAAAGTAAAAGCAGTAAAAGTTTGAAATCTCACTTAATGCACAATATACACATATTCAAAGAAAAATTTATTATACATTTTTAAAACGATATTCTGTTCAAAAATTCAAATGAGTAACTAAGGATTATCGTTTTAATAATTTAAATTTTATAAAATTAGCTCACGGCATGAAATCCATCAGGATTGCTTAATTAGTTCTTGTTGGTTAATTTATTTTAGTGCAGTGGTTCCCTGGAGAGAGCGAGAGAGAATATTTAACGTTTAGTTTAAATTTTATTTATTTTTCTTTAAGAATAATTCTTGGTGTGTTAACTTGTAATTTGAGTGCCTTGCATTCGTACGTTCCATGATGCGTGTCACAAATCGTAAACTTTCCTGAAAACGTGACCCTTTTGAATTTGCATATATGTATGTATCCATGTATAATGTACGATAGTTACGATTACAAAAACTTTTAGTTTCATGATTCTGTGAAAACGATCCCAGATCCTCTGCTTTTATAGTTTTCCTTTAAGATTTTGCCTCCAGTCAGCAGATTCATTTATTTTTACGTGGTAATGTAGTAATGAATTGTTACCTTCTTGTCGTCATTTCTTTTTATCTGCAACTTATCAAATATTTATTCTTGAGTTCATAGAAACAACTATAAAAAATGGTTTATACGCTGGAATTCGTAGTTGATTCTTTTTCCTGCATTATTCAGTACAGCTGCATGTAGTGACTCTTCGTTCGTTGCGCCCTGCCTCCTCTACACGTCTCTGCTGTCCCCTACTGATCGGTCGTGAGTACGTTTGTCAGATGAAATGTTTGTCGATTCCTCGTTTGTGTTTGTTTCTAGATTGAAAATTCTTCAGGTTCTATCTCACAGCAGGTAGCAGAGGCGTGCAGAAGTGTTGGCTTCCTTAATGTGTGAAAATTATTCCATGCGTAACGCTTTCCACAATCTTAAGCCAACGATTCATCGTCGACTACTTTCAGAGAGGTATACAAAGTCAAATTCTAATATTATGTGAAGTGTTGTGAAAACACAGAAAAAGTGACTCCTTGAGAACTTATTTAATCATAATTATTCCGAGGCAAGAACTCTAGTTAATGGTTCATAATTACAAGCCAGAGACTTGGAGAATTCTTGAAATCTTATTAAAAGCAATGTTTTCATCATTTTATTGTGAGAGAATCTTCGTTGAGGAACTTTTGAGAATACCAAAGATGAAGATGTAGAAATATCCGTTTTCGACGTTATAAACGTTATAAAGCGAACCAAAATTAGTAAACTTGTTGAAGAAAATGGAATCAGATAACTACATTTAATTAAGATATTCATAACAGTGATTTTTTAATGTGTTATAAAAAAAGTCAGAGAATTTTTAAGTATATGTAGTTTGTAAGAAAGAAATCCATAAAGAAATCCATTAATAATTGTACAAAATTTATGATAAAAAACAAATACGTAAATATTTAGCACAACAAACTCGTCGTATCGTAAAACTTAAACGAACATCTGGAATGAATCTATCATACAATCTATATGTACTTCAATGATTTAAAATGAAATGCAAACTGTAAAATAATGCAAAATTAGAGCAAACAAGTTGAACATATGTAATTCAAACAAATGTGTGTTATTTTGGTTGTTTAGGTTTTACCGGGGCAAAACTCGATTGGAATACAAGGAAAACTAGAAAAATTAACGTAAAACTGCGATAAAATCTGATATTCATTGGTTTTATTTAAAGTATGCAATGCATAGAAAAAACTTTCAACTGTTAATTAAAGTTTAATGACATATATATAGGTATATAAAAGATTTAAAATATGATAAACATGTATATCATGAATATATGTAATACGTTAATAATTGCATTTAATTACTATATACTTTGTATTTTAACTCGAGATATGACCATTATTTAATATATTATATGATTTATTAAACAATCATAATTATTATTATTATGACTATACGTTAAAATCATTATTGCTTTAAGTTTAATTGAATTATGTAAAATACTGAATTTAAAATATGTAAAAAAACCATTTATTAAACTAGTAAATATGATGTAATTTTAAAAGTCTTGTAAGAAAGAATTTCATATTTTAAAATGATATTTGGATACAGAAATCACAATATTCAAATAAGATAACACAAAACTAATAGATAATAACAATAAGTTTTAAATGATTTTTTTAGTTTTTAAAATATAATATAATATTAATAATATAATAATAATAATATACAATATATTCTCAGAATTAAAAGAACTCACTCTTTCATCATCATTTCAAAGATATCATTACAATAGTATAAGCAAAAAAAAAAATTATACAATATTTATTATTATATTATACAGATTATTACAGTAATCGTCGTAGGCGAAATGTATTTTTTGTTGAGGGGAGCTACCAATAAAATCCTTTTTTATTTCTTAAGACTTTTGGCGGTTAACAAGTTTAAAAGTAGTAAAAAAACTTATATGTATGTATTCGTATGCGAAGTGTTTTATCGAACAATCGACATCGATGATTGTTGAATCCTTTTAAAAACAGATGGAAAATTCAATCAAATAAAAGTCGTAAATCAAAGACGCTTAAAACGACTAACCCAAAGCAGAGGGTGGTAGATCGATGGATTTGCCCAGAAGCGGAGGGGTGCGAATGACATTAAAACAAGTTGCGAAGAGGTGTGAGCTTTATGCAACGCGGGTTAAAAGAACGAGCGTGTTTGAACGAAGTTGTTGGTTTTTCCGACTTTTCCCAAGGCTTGCAACAAACACACGTAACATATTATGGACTTTCTGCATCTGCGTGTGTGCATGTGTGTGTCGCTGCTCAAACTATCTACAAGTAGGGCGAGTGTAAGTAAAAAAGACCCTCCTACTGCGGCACCTCGACTCCTCGACTCACCTTCGCCTTCTCCCCCTCCCTCATGCCCTTCTGCTCATTTGTCTGTGATATCTAGATGATGGTTTTTCGCCATGCCTTGTTGTCATTTCCCGCTACGTGGCAGAACTTGCAGCACTCAGACGCACATTGTTTGCAAATTGAGCGCGTTCTTTCTTCCAGGAATTCATGTGTTACTTTTGTTGTTCTGCTTCCATAGAAATCTTACCTTGAACTTGTGCCTGCAAGTGAGCCTATGTAAGGATGTGTTTGTGTGTATGTTTATATTGTATATGCACTTGTGTTTGTTTGGCTAAAATGTTTTTTTAGCAAGTCTGTCGATTCGTATAGAGGCTGCTTGGCCAACTCCTCTCCGATAGCCACTCATCTGCTCTTATTTTTTTTTTTTCAATTATTCTTTTAGTTATTTTTAATTGCTTTGTTCCCCGTTTATTTCTTCTGTTCTCATTCTTTTCACACGCGAATGTGTGAATTTTTCTTTTTGTTTGGAAGCCTTTGACTCTTCGAGTTTGCACTTTCATGGTTCTCTGCATCGACGTTGATGTTGATTCCTGAAATTAAGTGAAATTAGCTTTCTTACAGCTCGTATAACAGCCGGAAAAATGAGTGTTCTCTCAAATTAGAATAATTGTTTTTTGGGTTGGATGGGTGGGGTGAGGGTTGAGGGAGCTTAGGTTAGCCTTTGAAGAGTGAAATCTTCTGACACATACTCATAATTCTTTGTTTTTTTATTTCTATTTTGTTGGGCACTTTAATGTACTTTAATTGCTTTTAATGACGGTAGGTGGCTGTAAGTGAGCAAGTTTGTGGAAAGGCTTTTAATTAAATGACTTTACTATAAAAAATGCTGGAAGGTCTAAAAGATGTTCATGTTGGTATAAATTGTTTTCGCTTTTTAGCAGGGTTTTCACAAGCTTTGAAGTGATTTTATCTCATGATAAATTCTGTGGCTTTTATAGCTTTTTTAAGACCAAATTAACTTTCTTTAATTTCTAAACTTTATATAAATTAAAATATAAAGCAATTAAATGGTGATTAAATAAACAAATGTTGATTTTCCAGAAATTTAATTAAATATATTCAGATAAATGAAGATTATTTTGTAGACGTTCCAATTTTTCAGCAGTACAATTTTCATTTTCAGTCATTTGTTGTGGTCAAAATAGGTTAAAAATTTCCATTAATTTTTTGTATCGTTGTATGTTTTTTATAAAGCTGAACTTTTCGTTGTTGTTGTTCTTTTGGTAATTCAAGCGTGTTTGTGCATGTTTGACAGCTAAAATACATTTAGCTCAAAACTTGGAACAAATGGAAAATACTTCAACACAACAAAATTGCCACAAAAAGTGCCCCGGTATAAAAACACAACACAATGCAACACAACAGACCATTCGACTCAGAACTCAACATGATGTTTTCCCCGCTTAGAATGTATGTACGTATTCTGTCGGTATGTCGGCAAGCGGCCAAAAATTTATAAAACTTTTCCACCACGGGACATAACAAAAAAATACGGAAAAAATCGCTACTCACTAAATTTTGCTTACAATTTAATGAAAACTAATGAATACGAAGCTTGTGTAGGTTTGCATAACAAAAAAAAGTACGTGAAATTTTGAAAAAGTTTTGAAATTTTCAAAGTTGCGCATTTACGAGATGCGTTTTTTGTTCTTTGGTTTTCGCTTTTTTACGTCATCTCCATTTGAATTATTTATGAGTGCAAATGCAATGTTTGCAAAAAATTTCAAGTGCGCTGATAACTCCACACTTTCCGCCCCTTGCTACTGCAAAAGGGGCGTGCAATAGACTTGGCTTTTACACTTCTTGACAGCTTCGAAGTTTGTTGTTGTATTTTTTTTAATTGTTGCATTGCAAATGTTGCAGGAGCAGCTGGTTGCCGCTGTTGTGTTGTTTGGTTATCTTTATTTATTTGCCAGGATACGCTTCACTGGTTGTCTTTCAATTTTTGCCGCTTTGCCAAAAAATAAACAAACATAAAATGGGTGTGACTGTTACCACCTCCACCAGCTGTCAAAAACAAAAACTGCAACTCCAGGAGTTTTATAGAAATCCAGATGTATGAATGAATGTATAGTGGGCACCGATTTTTATAGCTAAAAGCAATCAAGCGGAACTCTTCCTCTTCTTCTTCTGTTTCTTGGCTGCGTGACAAACTATTTTAGGGTTAATTGTATACCATAACCTTACCGTTAAACCCGTTATTATTATTCATCTTTAATCTCTTATAATTAAAATTCTTAACATAGGTTTCAATCAATTGAAAGCATTTTGATTTCCTCACATATTGCAAATGCCTTGAAATGCCTGTTAAATTAGTGAATAAGTGAGGATCTATCCTTCTTGCCTCTTCCCGGGCTCTGGCTTTGTCCTTCTCACACACTCTCTCTGTATCTTTCCTTCTCGTAATGACAATTTTGAGCCAATTATTCAATTCATTTGTTATTAATTTTAATCATCTGCATCAAGTTGTCGGGACAATCTGAGGGTACGATAAACGACAGGGTAGCCTGTTGATGATGTATCCATTAACTAAACAACTCAGAACTCAGAAAATGAAGCCCAGAATTCAGAGATCGACTGCAGCGGATTGTATGCGGTTGTATGCGGTTGAATTAATTAGAGCAAAACGCTATCTGAATGAGACAGCGAATAAAATGCAAGTTAACAACAAACAAAAGGAACAACATAACACAAAGAATACAAACACAACCCTACAATTTGTGAGTATGAAACGATGAACAAAGCAGTCCCAGTTTCAGTGTTTCTTTGTTGTATTTTAGATATGATTTAAGTTGTTGTTGTTACAACATTACTTGAATTCGTTGAACAGAAAAGAAAACCTTCTTGAAAATTGAAATCTGGGAAATGGCAAAAGAAAACCCGGCTCAGTTTCAATGAACTCAGAGTGTAAATGATGGAGAGAAGAACATCGCAAAAACTGAAACATAACAATCTTTCCAATCCTTTAAATGTACAGGGCACCGAAAAAACTACTTAGCATGGCATTGAGAAATGTGACACGAAATAAGAACTATAAAATCAAATCATAAAATTCAAAAGCTATTATATCCAAAAAAAATTGTGTTTACATTAAAAGTATTAAAGAGATTAAAATAACCTTAGATCTGGTGGAAAACAGTATCATTCGCATGATGACGTCACTAGCACTGGCTTCACTGCACCTTTGGGGACCCCTTTCACGGTTACTTTTGAGAAAAAAGGCATATTTGGTATATTGGAAGAAATTAGTTAGGCTAAATACTCCTTTCTATTCTGTTATCATCTTTTAATCCTGTCATCGTGATGTGAGAAGTGTTTAATGCTTTTTTAACTATTTAATTTAATATTTAATTAACATGTGAATGTATCAATACTTTTATACAAAATAGACTATAATACTCTATAATACGATATTGTTATTACCCACAACATTATCGCATTTAATTTTGAGTTCTGAATTCGATCCGAAACAGTCAACTGATCCTCCTCATTTACTGAATGTTCGCTCGAAGATTACAGACAGCGTGACGACGTAAAACCGTTCAATCAGATTTCCTCCAAAGAGATTAGGATACCTTAATTTTTCACTACCTAAAACATTAAATAACTAAATAAATAACTATGTAATGATGTAACTCCATTAACTGAATGTACTAAACTAACTACATGTAACTGACCCGATGATGACTCGTGAAGTATACCATATATGGCGGTTAATATTATATTATTAATATTAATACGATTTTAATAAAATTCACTTCATTACTCGTGCTTGATTAACAGCTCATCGTTTGTATTAAAATCTCTCCCCCAGCTCGAATTATTCACGCTTTTGTTTCATTCGCCGTGTAGTTACCATGACATCAAATCTAATTTGATTCCACATACAATCATCTATCATAAAGTGACAGTGACGAACGTTTATTGTGTTCGTTTCCGTTGAACAGAACGTGTTTAACATGCTTAAATTTGCATTATTGCATAATTGCAGTTAATATTGCAATCTAAGCGCAACTCGTCGGATATCGTATGAAATTTAAATAATTATTTGTGCATCGCCTAAATGATTCTACAGCTGATTCGTTTGTTGGGAGATGTTGTTGTAAGTTGTTGGCGCTGCTACACCACATCTGAGTGAAACTCAATACATGCTTCATCAGCAGCGTGCAGCAACAACACGATTAAATGAATATCAAATAAATAAATTCATGTGTGATTAAATTAGTATGATTTTAATGCATAAAAGTCAGAGTGGCGTGGAACGAAATGAGAAGTTTATGTGGCTTGCATTACGTAACTCGAGTACTGGAAGCTGAATTGATTATACTCGTATATATAAAATAAACCCTTTCGGTAAGCACAGCACTTTGTTCTGTTAGTATAAATTTAAGAAATGCATTTGCGAAGTTCTCGCAAAAACTATTACCCCGTTTATCAAGGCAAACACGATTTTCTCACGTTTCAACATGACTTCGTTTCCGGTTTCCCACACGTGCGATATCGCCATCTATTTATCGTGATTTAAAGAAAATCAAAGAGTTGAAAGAAATCCACAGCATCTACAACAAAACGAAACCACAACTGGCGCCATTGAAAGACTGAAGAAGCTGTTGGAAAAGATTGCGAGCTGGGAAAAGAAAAACGAAGGAAAGACAGAGAAGGATAAGGAGAGAGATGGAGAGAGACAGTGCGATTCTTTAACAAATTCTAACCACACTAAAAAACTCCTGCAATTATTTATTTCTAAAGTTTGTGCAGGCGGTGTTGGTTGTTACTCGTACTTGTAGAAACCGCAGTAGAAATTCTTTCAAATACACACAGACACACATACAAATGCATATAGATGAAATATATGCATATATGAAATGCATATATTTTTTCATAACGGTATCTTTACAAATGCTCTGAATTACTGTAAAACAGTGAAAGAAAACTTGTCTTAACTCTCTTTTCCGCGAATAATTTTTATTTTCTTTGTTTTCGTGTACATAAAATTGTTTTCATTTATTATCTCTTCTTTTACTTAATTGTAATTGTAAGTTTATATTTATTTTTACTTTAGTATTTATATATGTTTAATATAATATATATTATATGTACATATATATGTATAATATTCTATTAAATCTAATGTAAAATTTTAGCCTTTATGTATCAAGTAATTATTTTTATTTAAATTTTAAAAATCTCTTGCAAAGAAAATGTAAAAATTATTGAAGAAACCGATAGAGTACGAAATCTAGCGTTTATTTGAATAGAGTTATGGGTTGTTTGAACGTGTTAAATTAACCGTTAAGAAATGTTGAAAGCAATAATAAGTCAATTGATATAACCTTTGATTTGATATCTTAAATAAAGTAATCTATTTTTACTTTAACACAAGCCATTTACTTTATGGTACTTACTAAGAAATAGTTTCTATTTAGTCACTGTGACCCATTGACCTACAATGTAGACATTTATTGTGCTATTGGATCCGGATGCTAAAAATGTGACGTCATTGATTTTTGTGTTCTGTTGATCTGTTTTATCCATAAGAACGCATGCCTGTCCTGAATGAGCTATTAATTTCTGGTCTGCTCTGCACAACCCTGACCTCGATATGTGTGAAAGTCTCGCTGTCTTCGCTTTCACCCGTCGTGTTATCTTATTGCGTTTTCTTCCGTTACTTGTAATTTCCTGCTTTTAATTTCCTCTTCGATTATTTTCTTTTTTTACATATGCTTCTTCGGAGTCGTTTTATTATTTAAAGATTACTACATACTTATCTCAAACTTGTACATATGTACTTTAGCTAAAGATTGACTATAAATCAAATAACTAAAATGTTCCAAGTTCTGCGTGTGATTTTTAAAAATTGCAGCTATTTTATACAATATATAATCGAATTAATAATTACAGAATGTTATTGTGTATGCGACAGAATTCAACCAGGAAGAGAGACAGACAGGTGACAACAACAACAACAACGACGACTCACTGAACCAATTAAGAAGAAAATGCCAAACTATAAATAAATTTAAAAAGTAAATTGTGCCAATGAAGCTATTAAATGTTTTGAGAAATATCTATTGACAATTAGCTTCTGTAGAATAAATTAATAGACTAAAACACAATGGAAACGGAGAAATGGGCAACGGATTCCACATACATTAAAACCGAATAGCGAAAGTCTAAAAAATCTCAGATCCTGTGTGTAGTTTAAAGTTGTGATGAACCTCCACAGATGCTCGAACTAACTTCATATTATTGTACAATTTATGAATTCGAAGCCTTGGAGGATTCTTGGTATTCGTAACATGGTTATAGATTAGAATGTCTATAAGGAATGTCAAATACATAGAGTTAAAGCGAGAAAAAAGCCAAAGTTTTATCTTCTCTTAAGCTGAATCTTTACCTTGAATGATATTCTTAAACTGTTAAATTTAAGAAAGAACAATCTTAAAACATATATACATGTAACTTCGAGTAGAGAGTCTAATAAGTGGGAGTATAGGAACAGATACCAATTTAAAATGTATTGCAGAAGATTAAGAAGTGAAGTGTACCTAAATTTAAGACTAAAACTAATCTTAGTGTAATGTAGCCAAGTAGGATAAGTGAAGATATGTCTGTCGGTGACGTGTTAACAATCACAAATTTGGTCGTATTTCAGTCTTGCTTGTTGAAAGAAAAAACCCAGGGACTGGGAAATCATTTTTAACGAAATCCAGGGTTTACTAGTATGGACTAGATGGACATCATTAGGAATGAAAGTTATTTTTTCAATAGGAATCGCATTCAATTTTTGCGTAAAAGTTATTTTAATGCCTGTGTGTCAGACAACAAACCAAACAACATCACTTCTTTTATCTGCATCACAGATCTCTACAACATCTGCTGCGATTGACTGCCAGAATTCACAATAAGACGTGCTTGCAATCTGATGCGGTTTAATTGGATTCAATTATTTTCAACTACTTTGGTAGATTATAATGATACAAACAAACAAAAACACGGACACATACAACAACAACTTTACACATGTTGTTCATTCAAGTGTTGCTTCATTTAATTCAAAACTAAAACTCGAAACTGTGAAATCATTTCAGTTACTATGTGCTTCAAATGCGCCTTTCTTTTATTTAGAAGCGGTTAAGGAAAGGAGGGAAGGAGTATGATGACCTTAATAATATAACCGATAAACGAGAAAAACCCGAACCATCCGAAATAACAAAAAGAAAACAGAAAACCAACGAAATGGAGTTCAATCAATTATCATTGAAATGGCAAAATTTTAAAAAAATGTCTTTTTGCAATTTTGCAGCTACAGCAAGAGTTTATATAACGATTCAGCATTCTATGTGTCTGTGCATTGGTGTGTGTGTTTGAGAGTATCTGTGTGGTTGTTCTTTTTCTATAAGTATTTAGAAAATGAAACTGAATTCCATAAGTAAAAGCTGCAAATTTTTCCAGTTGTATTAAGTTTTGATTTTTAAGATGTATATTAAGTTTGTCCTGTCGTTTACATGTAGGTCCAAGTTCTTACATCTAGGATCAATATAAATACCTCCTCATCCAAATATGGGGATGGTACGTCCATTATTCCATATTATAAGGGTGTAGGGTATATCTGATATTTCTATAATCTAAATATAAAATAAACTTCTAAAAAAATTCTATGCACTTTATTTTTATACCAATTTTTTACCAATTCGTGATGCATCACTTTATTTACTCGAATTTTTTTCTTCTATTTGCAGATAACTATCATCGAACGCCAAGTATTCGACTTTCTCGGATACATGTGGGCGCCTATTTTTGTTAATTTCTTTCAGATATTATTCGTAATATTTGGATTTTATGGAGCATATCACTTTAGAGTAAAATACATTTTAACGGTGAGTATGCATGAGCTTAATAAATACGAATAGAAATAAAAATCGCATCAGTTTACTATAGTGAAAACCGAAATAATTATATCGAAGTTAGAAAAGTTATGTATATTAGCCTTTTTAGTGAAATTAACTACTTACGATTATGTACATTTATTATTTGCTTGTCGGTTGCATTGCGAGTTTAAAATCGAGTTTTAAGTTAATTTTCTTGCTTATGAATGCGTCTGTGGCACGAATCGTTCCATGCATGGGTTGCCATTGCAGTTGCAAAACACGCAATACAAAAATACATTCGCACTACATATTCCATGGATGTAAACATGTAACGAAAGGTGCTAATTAATTTTATTGCGTCAACCTGGGAAAACTAAACGTAAAAACAGCAGCTATAAAATGATGCAATTTATCCATAAAAATTATGACGATCATTATTAAATTATTCTAAAGTAGGTTAAAGTATTCGTTAGGAATTTAGTTAAATTGATTAAATTTTAAAATTATTATACGAATTCGTTATTATTCGTTATTATTCCTTTTTAGTAATTATATTCAAAGAAAATTAGATTTTAAAAACCTGAAAGAGTGCTATTTTTGGTAACTGAAGAGCAAATATTCTACATTTGTGTGGCATATGGAAAAATTGGCGGATCACACCTACATGTGTACACCTACATATACAACATAATTGTTTATTTTGGTCGTACTTTTTTGGGCGTCCATTTTTTCACAATTATTTAGTCCGGCTAAATCCTCTTCAGGTTCATAAAATTCATTAGGCTTAGTTCGGCTAAATCCTCTTCAGGTTCATAAAATTCATTAGGGGTGTAGAAAATATGAATGTATACAAAACGTAAACTCCAACTAAACTGCACTTCAACGAGTTTCGCTTTAAATGCACGTGGGGGGACCGCGTACACATTTTTTCTTATTTATATATTAATTTTTTATTTGTTTATTTATTTATTTAGCAACCAAAATATAGTATGTTTACACAAATAGTTTTAATCGACGGTGCGTTGCTCAATCAACTCAACTTATTATCGCCAACGGTTGATTGCTATCGGTTACGAAAATTATAACCTCTCATATCTAATCGCCTTTCGTTCAGTTGATGGTTCGATAAAAGGTGCTTCTTTGTTGATTTTAGTTTTGAACACTGTTGCCTGTTCGTGTTTGTTGAGTCTCTTGATTGAAGGTTTATTTGAACTTTTAGCATTTGTGCTGTTCTTTAGCTTTGCTTTGTAATAACTTTTGTTTGTGAACATTTTTTATTGTTTACTTTTTATCGTTTTATTTTTAATAAATGTATGTTGCAATCAGTAAAAAGCACACGTTTTCGGAGCCAATGCGATGCGATGGATTGCAATAAAGAGCGTTATTAGTTTATCTTATTATACAGTGAGAAACGCTCGAAATAAATAAATAATTATAATTTGCATTTTATAAAAATAAAGTACGTAAAAGCTTCATTAGGTTAAGGTTTAAGTTTTAGCTTTAAGGTTTAAGCTTTAGGAAAACGAAAAAGATTTTGTTTTCTTGATAAGTAAATTATTATAGCTGTAATAATGAAAAGCAAGCTTTTGAAAAGTTGTGCTCGCTATTAGTACAGATACGAATTTCGGTAACTGGGCCAGTAGTTGGGTTCAACATCTTCTTATCGCGTTATTGCTTACGGCGAGTGCAGATAAACGGAACGGTCGAAGGAAACTACAAAAATTGATGTCTCGAAAAGTGAACCACACTATAATTGGGTGTTAATGTGGGGTTAATTATTATGAACCAATTACGCCGGACTCACATCAGGGTTTGATATTCGATTGTATAGTTAACAACGTTCTTATTTTTTTACTCTTTTCAATGTTTTTATGTTTTATTGAATAATAGTTAAGTCTTTACTATGCAACTTTATTTAATAATTAATTAAAAAATCAGAAAGGCGATATAGTTTAGATAAAAAAAGATATTATTAACTACTTTAAATTATGTTACAATATGTATTCTTATATTAATAATAATAGTATATTCACTTATTTCAACTAAATTATTTTAATTTTCAACGCAGTATTTATTGTGGAGTTTCCTGTGGATCGGGTGGAATGCCTTTTTAATATGCTTCTACATGGATGTGGGCGAGTTGGACAAGGTCAGTGAGCTTCTACAATAATTTATGTAGAATTTATTATTATTTATTTCTCTTAATTACATCTTTTGCTTTAATTATACATTATTAATTTATATATGGATATACGTATGGATGTACGAGTATAATGTATTTTTATATTTTCTCCTAATCTTTATTTAACAGGATAGCGACTTATTGAATCTGGGTACGGGTAGCGTGTCCTGGTTCGAGGTCAACGGCTACGGCTGCAAGCCCACGTATCCAACGAATATCACCTCTGACGACCCCTTTCGTCCCATTCGTCCGGAGAGGGTCGATGATTGTTTGCTCGAGTATTCGCTGGTCGAGGTGATCCATTCGGCTGTCCAGTGTGCTTTAGCGGTAAGTTTGTTGCACTATTGCAAGATTGATTCATGTATTCGATGTTATTGTGTTTTCTTTTGTCTCTTTCACAGGTACTTGGTATTTTGGGAGCCATTTTAATAAGTTATATTTTCCTCGACGAAGATGACCGATGTAAGTTTTATTATCAAGATTTTATATATTTGTGCTTTCGTTTACTTATATATGGTACTGGATATACATACATATAGTATATAATGTAGATATTGTGATATACTTATATGTCTATAGACATTTTTTTTAAATTGTGTATTTCGATTATATTATATTAAAGAAGTTTTAAAGTTTAAAGATAAAAATGTTGGGGTTTATTAAAAATAATTTATTATACTTCTTTTTTTTCATAAACAGTTTTGTCCTTTTCTCATTGTTTATCTTTATGCTCTTAAACTCGACCTTTAACATTATCAGGCCACATTTTCGTCCATATCCACCCTCTCTTTAATAGTATAACCATAAGGAAGCCGCTCCTTTAAATGTTGCTGCTCCTCGTCGTGTCTCATTAGCTGTTAGTGTGGGAGTCTATTCTTCAGTTCTTCTGTCAAATGTCAAGTTTAGTCTTCACTTAATATGCTGCCTGAGGAGCTTTGTTCCGTTTGCATTTGCAACAGCAACAACCACCCTCGCTTATTGCACACGGTTATTTAAACTCAAACAAGCTTAAAATGAACAAAAACGAGACGAATCTGTAGTAAGGAAGTACAAAAGTGCCTCATTTCCTTGGCTCCCTCCATCCGCACTCCCTTCCAAGTTTTCGGTTAGAGCGAAATATTCAAAACCCGATGACATTTCAGCGCATATCCTTGACATGCATTTGAATGCCCTGCAAGCATGCTTAATGAAAGTTCTTTCCAATGCCTTCCTACCTGGCGGCGTTGTTCATGCCAACGCTTTCGATAGTTTGGACGGAGCCCACAGTACCGTCCACTCGCTTGATGGGCTTCACAGGCAGGCAACAACAACATCAAACAAGCAAACACACAAACAAATCATTTTAATAGATCCGCGCGCTGTACCCCGCTGCAGTGGGTATTCAAGGGAGTGCAATACGCCAGTAACAACAACTACAACAAGAACAATAAGAATGAAAACGAAAACTAGAGCAATAATGTGGATTCTACAATATACACAGCGAAATCACGTGACACTGGTGCATACATACCCATGTACCTATATAGGGATGTCTGTCTGTTTGTTCCATCCGTGCTCTGAAAATGCGTGCGTGCGTTGGAGCAATTTACATTTAAGGCCAGGACTCACAGCTGACCACGTAATTAGCACAGGATAGCAGTCAAGAAATTAGATTCAATTGAAAGCGAACAGAGAGAACGGGTTGAATTTTAGGGTACTTACGGTGAATTCAGTATGAATAAAATGAGTGTCGAAAATTTAAATAAATGTACTTATTTGTTTAATCCTCATGCTTGAAGTGAGTTGAATTTTAATTCATATCTTAATTTATCATAACAGGAAGTAAAGTAAAAAGAAAAATTGGATCAAGAGTGGTTGATGGTTGTATGTTGTTTGGTTTCAAAGGACTTGATTCAAAGTCCTAGACGGTGTCCAGAAATTAAAGCGTTGGTCTTTAGGGATCCGTCGTTCGCGAGGGAGGAATGGTAAATTCTGTCGCAAGGAAATCCATTATCATGTGTGTGGCATGCAAACTGTTTCCAATTGCAAATATAGCTCAAGGAAAGGCGATAGCAATGACATTTTAGGGCTATAATTAAGATTTGCTCAGAATGAAAGAAACGTTTCTCTCATTTCCTTTACTGGATGTTGAGTTTTGATGAATTCTTGTCTTCTATTTAATAGTTTCTTCAAATAATCGAAATACACAACAGTATTGCTTGCTATGTATTAAATGAAAATATAAAAATACCTCATTTATATGTACATAAACGAGTATAACTGGTATTTTTCAGAACTTTACAAATATAGTATTTTACTAAATTTTTTCAATATTATTACCTTTATATTGCTTGCGGTTATGAATTCAGTAACGTTGTGTAGTTAATGTGTAGTATCACTCACTTATTTCAACCTTTTTCTGTATAATTGGGTCTCTTAATCTCACTCTGTCATATTTTACACGATATCCTTTTCCACTCAACATAATGCATGTCTGTATTAATTAATAACACTTAATAATTAACACATCAGTCTTTCGACGTTTAATCTTTTAGATTTTTCGTCGTTTGTAGATATTATATTAGTATTTTGTTAAAAAAAGAAGCAAAGTTATAACATCACATCACATTATACGTACGTAAATGTAAAACTGTCATTGTATCATTGTTTTTTGTGATTCTTTGGCAATCACTATCGCAGGAAAGACATACCCACTCTTGTTAAACATCCGAAAGTCATAAAGAATGCATTGTTTGTTTGTTAAATGTTTTTCTGTTATTCTCTCTGCATACATAAATATATGCTCCATATACTATTGTACTTCATGTTTTGTTTATATTAAATAACCGCCGAAGATTATTCTCCATTCTTAATGTCAAAGTCTTGTATTTATGAGTACGATATTCAAGTATTTATTAATTTTAAGTTTCTTGTTTTCCTATTCCTTATTGTGTAAATATTATAAGGTGTTTGTAGCATTTTTAGCCTTCAGAAACTATATGATGTCTTATACAATACGTATATATAAAGTTATTCATATGTACTACAATATTTTTTACAGTGACAATTTTTTAAGATATATACATACATATGTTAAAAAGTTTCTTCTTATAAAAAGAAGATTCTAGAATCAGAAAAGGACCGGAAATTTCATCTAAATTGAGAATAATAAACACTCTTTAGGGGAAAAACAGCTTACGTCCTTCTTAACTACGATCCAAACTAACCTTTAGACATACCTTGAGTTCAAGGTTTACAAAATTATATACAAATTCTTAAGAGAACATTATCATTTATTCTTATTTATCATAATGGAATATCTTACAGAAAATAATATTTCTTATTCTAACTGATTTGTTGTTGTACACTTGAAAATGCTACAAACATCGACACATTGCTATAGTATGAATGTTGCTTGTACTCGAACGTGTTGCAGAATGTTTTGTGTTAAAATAATCACTTGAAACTGAAAGAAAATGAAAGCATTGAATTAATTGCAAGACTATAGCTATAGCCACATAATGTAAACAATAACAATATTTATACCTCATAATTAATTGATTTGTTTGCAGTCGATTTCATGAATGGCGATGCCAAGAGTCCACAACACACGGTGGTCCATCCAATGTACGTGAGCTATACAAGCATCCCGACCTCAGCCAGCGCAACCATGTTGTCGAGCAAGCATCACCACCATCTCCATGATCACGCGCCCCATCAGCAACAGCATTCTTACAATAACAACACATTCTTAATACACAGCCACAGCAACACGCCCAATGCAAGCAAAAATAATACCTTAAATAGTAGTAGAAAACTGTGCTATAGTCCTAAAAATAATAAGATATCCTCGTCGGAAACAACTATCATTCCGACAGCAGCAGCTGCAAGTGCAACCATTTCAGCGGCTATGCGGCAGCTGGAACCGCAGCAACAGCAGCTACCACAAGCGGAGCAAAGATACTACGACGACAGCACCGCCAAAGCTGACCACCAGCTTTATACTAACAGTCAGCATCGGCAGCATGTGTTGCCAACCACAACAACAACATTATCACCAACAACATCATCCACATCCTCACACGCGGCATATCAGCAGCAGCAACATGTTATTAGTTTTAACAACATCAACAACACCAACTGCAACACCAACACCAACTCTTCGCTTTCGTACGCTTCGCTGCAAAAGTACAGCGCTCAGAACTCAGCCGAATTTCTGAGTTCGAATTCGAACTCAAATCTAACAACAGCCGGCAGTTTACGCAGCTGCAGTGCCGCGGCTGGTGTTGGAGTTGGTGTCGGCCTTGCGGTTGGTGCGCTTAGCAACAGCAACTACAGCCTCACTAATAGCGTTCACAACAGCAATAGCAGTAGCAACAACAACAAAAATAATAATAACAGTAGCGGGCGCTTTGCCCGTATCCATCCCAAACCCAAGCCCCCTAAGTCTCTTAGTTACAGTAGCTTCATTAATACTGGCCCAGTTATTATTGCTGGCAACGATATTCCTCCCGGTCCGCTGCACTTGCAACTGCAGCTGCAACAACAGCCCCGACCCGACCGCCGATATCCACCGATATCGAACGAACAACTGGCAGCACACAGTTTCGGTAACCTAGAAGAGAGCTTTGAAGAGAGTCTCGACGACGACGATATCATCTCGGTGCAGAATTTCAGGGCAGATGCCGTTACCTACGTACCATTCCAGAAGCCGGTGCCGGGCGGGTTGTATATGGGCTCCAATAATAATGCCTCGTATGCTTCACTCGAATCGAACTACAGTGGCAACAATAATAGCAACAATATTAATACCACCAGCAGCGCGACCCCCACCAGCCACTCCGCCCACAACAGATTCAGCCCCAACAATAACAGTAGTATAGGGCTAGGCCATCCTCTGACTCGTGATAACTCGCAGCTGTTTCTCAGCAACAACAACGATTTGCTGCTAGAGAGGCACGACCCTTTGCCGCAAAGACCATTCGCGTTGGCGATTATAAATCCCGCGAGCCGCGCACTCTTGCAACAGAGCGGCCTGTCATTCCAACTACATCAACAGCATCACTGTAATCAGCGTCCGATGCGTCCCTCAAACATTCCACTGCCCACAGTCCCGCACCATTATCCGCATCCGCAATACGCGGCACACTCGCCCCTGTCCCCGTCCGCCGTTACACCACCACCACCGCCGGCGCCACGTCCTCACATTTTTGCCCCGCGCTCCGGCCATGCACCATACCCAGATCTCTCGCCCGAAGTAACTGAAAAGTACTCTATGCCCACTCAGTACGTGCCGCGTTCGCCGGTTCCCTCACGCATCGCTAGGCGCCAGCGTCAGCAGCACCAGCAACACGAGCGCGAACGCTCCCACCTCGCGAACACGTCAGCCAACTTTTGTGATCAAATACGTGACGCTCCTCCGGGCTATATTGATACTGGTTTCAACATCGTGCGCGCCAAGAGCCACGATCGTTTATGTTCAGTTGGCACGAGTAGATCGGAGCACTCCTCGCCGAATCCGCAGCGGAAATCGCACAAATCTAACTCTAAAGATGCAGCGCCGCAGGTGAACCGCAGAAGTGGGCGTCCTGGGGGCAAGAGGCGGCCGCGGTCCTACTGCAATTCCACATCTGGTGGAGAAGGTGTCATTCGAGGTGGCGTCGTTTTGACCGGGCGTATGGTTGCTGCAGATGATGCTGCGTATTCCTAGGTTCGGGGTTCACTTTAGTAGCAAACGCCACTGCTATTCCAAACGTACCCAGTATCCACTTTCTTGTAGGTAGAACTACTCTCTATGCTGAAGAAGAACAGGTGCTTCAGGAAAACCAATTTCTAGGATACATTAATATATTTTGGTGTGATCTATTTTCGATTTTCGGTTTGTGTGATCATTGCTCCTAATGATATGTCGTTAGATAAGCTTTTTAATTCTTTATAAGTTTAAATGTTTAATTAGTGTTGTCTTTTTTAAAGGCAGTAGTTGTCAGAACCAATTATTTTATAATATCTACAGAAACAGTGGTTTTTAGATAATCTTTAGTCTTATTTGATTTCAAAATAATAAGATAGTTAAACTTTTTATTTCTAATCTTATTAGCTTCAAATCCAATTAAGATATTTTGGGCGGATTTTAAAGAGAACATCTAATGAAATTTTTAAATTCTCTCCTTTCTTTCGTTCTTTTAAATTGATTTAGTTGCTATTCATTCATAGAAGCAGAACTGAATTCATGGAGAACTGGTTCCAGATTACCTTTTATAATTTTGGAACCTTTTTCCACTACTATTTAAGGAATTAGGTGCAATTTTTGATCCAGAAATGTCACTTATATTTCATTTATTATATAATCGAGTTGACAATTTGGGATGACGTGGAACTTTTTTGTAATAAAAGTTCTAGTTAGTGGTTTCACGTTACTAAATTTTAACAATTGTTGAAATTTGTTTTTCATTTTGAATTCTGAATTGAATTTCTGAATTTTAATACCTAAATTCTTTTGTTCGGTTTTATTTTATAATCGTTTATAGTCCTTCGAAGAATATCAAAGAAGTTTGTATAAAACTAACTCATTACAATAACAACTGCAGAGCATTTCTAATATTACACAATTTCACAACTCGTTACTAAGAGCGAAGAATCACTCTCGAATCACTCGTATTCTAGGATCATCCACAAATTCGAAAACAAAATATCGTATATCAACAAAATCAACCTTTTGTTTTTTGTTTTCAATTAACACTTTTTAGCTTAATTGACTGTGATTGATGTGAACAAAGAAAAACATTAAAGAAAAGAATAGAAGAGAAAAGCAAAGCTTAAATAAATTTCTGCTTACACAAAAGTTTAAAGCGAGCCTTTGGACTTGTGGCTGCAACTTGTAGAGAGTAAAAAGCGCTGCTCTGCAACATATTTGTATTCGAAATTATTATTTGATCCGCTGGTGCTGATGTTGCTGTAAATACGTGTACATATGTATTTTGGATCTACGAGTATGTAAACGCATAGTTTTTTGGCCAAGTTTCAAGTTTTATTTATTTACGCATATTTATGGATTTATCAAAAATGATTGTTGTAACTAAAAACAAAAATGTGTACATGTTTTTGTATGTGATTTTAATATAAATATTTTATATGTATCTACTACTTACATATGTATTTACTTTTTATATAAGCTGCTGTAACAAAATATAAAAGCATATTTAGTTGTTGTATTTTTGTTTCTGTTTTTTCCTTAACAAAAGTACTTAAGAATTATTTCTTAATTTAAATATTTTAACTTTAAGTACTTTTTGTGTTTACGTATGCATATTAAAGGGTACACATACCTTGAATAAAAGGAAAGAAAATCTAAAAACTTGGAATACAAAGCATTCGAAAGAAACGATTTAAGTTTAAAGTTTATCTAAAATAAAATTTAATATATGTCTGTAATTTATAATTTTAGCATTAAGACTAAATTACGAACCACCTTTTGCACAGAATGAAATCAGTTCTTCAATTCAATGCGTTTCTTCAATAGTTTTTGATCGATTTTCTGACATTTATTAGACACATTTTTTAATAACTTCTAAACTCAAGGTCCGAGTTCCTTGGACAAGTAATGAGTTCAGTTTCGCTAATTCTGAAGTCTTAATGCTCAGTTTAATTCAGCAAATTATCATATTTTCGTTCAAACTTTCAATTGCAATTAACAATTCCTAATTGGTTAAAATGACTTTGTTTAAAGTGTTAAAAAGGCTTTTTAAATTCGTACAAATTATGTTTTTACATTAAACTTACTTAGTTTAATTAAACTTTTACTAATACTGTAAAAATAATATCTAGACAAGCATTCTATACAAATTCCGCTGCCATTTCCTGGAGTCTGATTTTAAAAGTTACAAACTTAATTAATAAACAAATTAAATAATCATTTTATATAAGAATTTTTCAACACAAAAAAATTTAAATTCAAAATACTATTCATTAGGTTTTCTTTTTAATTTGGAGCTAATATTTTAATTAAAAAACATTTATGAAAAGAAAATTACAACAAATTAAAATGTAAAGCAGAACTAACAATAGACTAAAGTTAGAGAAAATCTTAAAATGAAGAAAAAGTAAATTAAATTAAAAATTGGAAATTCCAATTCTTAAAAACGAATTGAGATAAACTAAAACTAAAAGAACAATTGAAAACTTGAAAGAGAACCTAAATTTAATTTTAAGATATTGAAAAAAAATAGTCAGTTTTTAATTGAATTGAATTGAATTAAAATATATTAAACCTACTCTCAAAATATAAATAATTGAGAAATTTTGCCTGCTAGTTCTTACTCGTAGTTAGTTTAGAAAAGCTTCTCTCTCTCTCTATCACCTTCTCTACGCATCTTCCTTAAATTTGAATTCCTCTAAAAATTTAAAGAAATTGAAATTTTTTAATTTAATTTGAACTGTGATAACTATGAAGAAAAGCAAAATTAATACGCGAAACATTTTTTCACGGCGCATTCAGACATTTCGCTGGGAAAACTTGATGAAAAGTAAGTTCTGCAGAAACACTTGAAAACGCAAGCATAGAATACAAAAAACAATAACGATTACGTCACTGAAAAATGCCTTTAGTAGTATAGAAACAAAAATAAGAGAAACACACACTAAATTGTTGAGCAGAAAATTGTTATCAGCTACATAACATAAAACTAGTATATAAAATATGCTGGCAACATACAGAATTTTACTATATAATCATAGAAAAATGAGAACTACAAATTGTTATGTATTAATATATATAGTACGTATAATAAAAAGAAACGAAAAATAAAAACACGCAATGCGCTGTTGTCTTTAGGAATAGTTTAATTTTTGAAGCAAAGCTTTTAAGCAGTTATTTATCGATGCAGTAGTAAGCAGAAAATTAAATTTAGTAGTTTTTAAAGTTATTATAATAATAATAATAAAGATATCTACATATATTGAACAAACTAGAGAATAACTATACGCAAATAGATGTTGTTATTTAATAAGTTGAAAAGTGAATTAAATTATCAAGAAAAATAAAATCATCGATTCTTTGTTTTCATGTAATTCTAATCTGTAGAATTTAATTATTATCGTATAGTAAATGTTTATAGTAGAGGTTAACTATTTAATGTTTATTGCTTTCTACTTCTAGGCTTTCATTATTTACTTCTAATTTTAACGTTATTGTATTATGTGGTGTGGGCATGAATACCGAAAGCTTGCGGCTTTAATTTAAAGCTTAGTCAGTTTTTAACTTAGTATCTTTATTTTGTTTTATTTTCTTAATAATTTCTTTGAGCTTCTCCTAAATTAGTTGTAATTAAGTCAATTTTTGTGTATAGTGTATTAATAGACCGCGAGCCCGAATACTACACTATGCACATTAGTTGTAACTTTACACAAAACGTGATGAAAAACTGTTTAATTTCTTGAAAATATATAATTTTGTAATTTAATTTTGATTTTTTATTAAAAGTTTTTAATTTCGGAATTTTTTAATTTTTAATCCTTTACATATTTTATCAAATTACCTTTTTGCTTATGAAATAAAAATCTTTAAAGTGATATTATCTGCAAAGGATAAAGTTAAATAAATATTATGTCTAAAATATAAAGCTAAATAAATAGGTTGAAAAAGTGGCGTTTAAGAAATGTTTATATTTTAGTTGATTTTGCTATACTTTTATTATAAAAGGTTATAAATTCTTTTAAATCATTTTTATTCTTCTACGGTTTATAATTTTCTTTTAAATGTTATCGAGAATCTGAACTTGATTATTTTTGATTTGTTAAGCTTTTTATTAATAACATTTCTTCTAATTCTTGGATTTAATGAGTATTTTATATTTTCTTATTTTTCGATTTAAGTTATGTTATATTTTCAAAATCTTATTTCTCTACTTTTAAATTAAATCAAAATATAAATTTACTCATCACAATGAAGCGGAGAAAAAATTGCATTTTTCAGTTTGCGAGCTTTCAGTTTAAATAACCATTCTTTTTATCGTTATTTTTCTTTTATCTTTGTTCTATATTTTCCTTAATTTTAAAACTATTTTTTATGATTTTTAACAAGTGCTTAAATGTTTCTATTTGGTTCTTTGCTGTTGCTACAAACTGTAATTCTACTGTAATTGGATTTTTATCTTTTGGTTTGTAAATTTAGTGATTAACATTCAGCAATCTAAAAGATTCGAAAAATTAAATCATTTCTTATTAATTTCGTCATTAATTTCGTAGCCTTTGCAAGCCTAACAAAAGGTAAACCGCTTTCAGTTTTGAGCCACAAGCTCTCTTATTTTTATACTTTATTTGATTAATACTAATTAAAGTGTTTGTTTTTCCTCCCGACCCGCAGTGAAGCATGTTAGAAAGAAAGCCAAACATCGTCAATCGCTGTACTCCATCGAATTCGGCCCCAGCATCGACTCCATTCGCAGCCGCACCGACACCATTCTGGACTACGACGATCAGTTGGACGATCGCAACGGCGGCGAACTGAGTCCCAAGCCGATGACACCGCGCCGCGTCAAGCGTCGTTCGGTGATGGCGCGTGGTAGCAACAGCCGCAACTCGACAACCAGCCGGCGCAGCCATCACAGCAGTAATCGTGATGGCGCCGTCGGTGGCACCGGTACCACCGGTACCAACTCCAGCACCCACTCACGCAACAGTATGCGTAGTTCCCGTCGAAAATATCAACAGAACCCGGTCACAAAGCTACTCGATCAACAGCAACAACAGCTGCAACACGGCCATCATCCTCATGGTCAGCATCCGCATCAGTTGGCGGCCAGGCAACAATTCGGCTCCTTCCACCACAAAGACAATTCTGCCCTCACTGCCAGCAATTTACATTCGCTGAATCAAGAATTCGTCGCTACTATCGGCGGCAACAACATCGTTGCCTCGAGTGGCAGCCTCACCAAGCCGCCACCCAGTCACAAGAGTAACAAAAACCTCTACCAGAGTTTTCGCAAGAACAACATCCCGGATCCCATTTACTACAACACGAACGGGCAGGCGGGTCTGTTGCTACAACAGCAGTCTTGGCAATCGAGCTCGCAGTCGCCGATCGTGGATCCGGTGCTCACCGATGAGCCCGGCTCGCCCACTGTCCCCATGGGCCACTTCAATCCAACCTATCAGCACTCGACCACGAATCTCGCGGACGGCGAACACGTCGATGAGCTGTACAACAACCGCCCGCCCTCGGTGCGTTCTAGTTACTCGAACTTTCACGGCACACGCCCCCTTTCGTCCTACTTGCCCAACACAGCTGTCACGGAGAATGTTTTTGTAAGCCTGCCGGGGGCAACACCGCAAACGAGCCAACACCAACCACAGCAGCAACAGAAATCTTTGTATCAGCAACATACACAACACCAACACCCGCCACATTCGCCCACGCAATCGCTGCCATCACCTCTACCGCCTCCACCGCCGCCCAGCTCACCACCCCAAAACCTCCCCTTCGCCAAGCGGACCGCCTCGCGGGAAAGCATTCGTTCGATGGCGTTTCTGAACAGCGGGCCTCCGGCGTACAACCTGAACTACCACACGCCGCCGGATTCAGAGACCACCATGTAATCCTTCCTTCCTCGGCCCCAGAGGAAGGAGCCGCTCGGGTGTAGTACTTCAAACATACTCACTCGCTTCCGTTCTCCTGATTCTAATCTCATTTCGTAGATCTGTCTTAATATTGGTGAAGATTAAATTCGATTATGTTCTTCTTTTTATTTATTGTTCTATGTAATGATTTTCAATAAAGTAAAACGTATTTATAATTACAATTTATACTTCTAAAAACATATGTATGTATTAAGATGAATTTACTAGATTTAATCACATGCAAAACATTTTTTTAGTACTTAATAATTTTTAATACTTTATTAATAGTACTTAAGATTAAGCTTGTGCAACAAGATTTTATGTGGTAAACCGCGTAGCCTTTCGTGTAGAATTTAATTATATTAATTAAGATAGTTAAGATAAAGATTCTTAAGCAGTTCTTATTCTAAAAAACCAAAGTATTTCTGTAAATATTTAACCTAAATATTTAGCATAACAAATTATGTTATTTTTGTTTATTTTATAATAATATATTTGACATGTCATGCCTATATTTGATATGAAGCAAATTACTAAGTTGAAACTGGACAAAAGTAAGGTACTTACTTACTTACATATATAAAAATAAAAATTCAATAAAAACTACATTATAAAAGTCTATATGTGAAAAGTGTTTGCAAGAGTCAGATTCTAATATCGTATTTTCAGTTATGTATAAAGAATACAATATATATGTATATATATCTATATACAATACAATATATACAATATATATGTATATATATTATATGAATACAATATATATGTACATATATTATATGTATATTATACCTTGCATGCGGATTGAGAACTGAATTTCTAAGAAAGTGTATCGCCCAGATCTAAAGATGAAATTCTATCCCGTATGTAATGTGTCAGACCAAATTGACCCACAAAAAATGGGCGTCACCCGTCTACTGAATTCAACGATAAATTTATCCTACTGGAGCAGGGTTCGGCGGAGTTGAGACTCTCTGCTTTTTTTTTAATTTATGCACTTTATTTATTTATCACTAATTCAAATTTTTATTACTGTTTTTCAATTGCACAGACTCGGTATGAAAGAGCTTTTAAAAGCTTTAAGCGCTCAAAAGTGAATATACATTATATAACTTAATTTATTTTCTAGCGTACAAAGCGCAAAAATAGCGTAAATTAAAGCGCTGTAATAAGAACATAAGGCCTCAAATAAAACATCGTGATTTATTTTGCATAAGACGATTTAGAAAACTTCAAAATGTCATAAACAATAAAAACATTAAGTATATTATGTAGTTTTTATATAAACAATTTTTATTTGTATTTTTGATTGAATATTTGTATTGTTTAGATTATTTGTTGTTTTATTGTAGTTTTATTAGTTAATTGTTTGTTTTGGGAATTTTTTGTTCCCAGCATAGAATGATTCAAAATCTTTATTTTGTTCTCATTCGCTTCGCATTCATGACGAAACAACAACAACGCACAACGTTCACCAATTTTTGCAATTGTCAAAAAATTCTTTTGAGAATCGCTGAGAAGTCGCAAAAATCGAATCATTAAAAGAAACTTTCTGATGGCCCACTTTTTGTTTATGTTATTTTATTTAACTAATTATTAGCAAAACAACAAAACCATTAAAATTAACTAAACTAAACTAAATAATTAAAAAATCGACTCTTGGTGTACGGTTATGATTACTTGTTTTCTTTTTGCTGAAATTTTCTCCCAATATTTTAATAGTTTGTTTTCAAACCACACAGAAACTAAACCAAAATGGTTCAAAACTAAATAAGTAATGTTAAGAATAATATTGGGAAGTATGAAGTAGCTACGGGAACCATTAACATGCCTTTTTTGTGGGAAAAATGCAGCCGTTTTGCTTTTTTTCAACGTCAAATAATTAATAATAATAATTTAATTAATAATATTTATTAATAATAATAATAATAAAAAAATTATAAATAAAGTGGAACGGTTTGAAAATTAAGTTTATATTCAAATTATATTATTCAATTGAATTAAATTGTTAAATTCAAAATGAATTGACCAATAAAATGCACAATAAGATTGTACCGAAAGTCGACCATCGGTCAATAATAAAAGTAATGCTGTTTCCTTAGTTCTCAAATAGCTAACATGTAAATTGTTCTACAAAAGTTTCAGAAAAGGGGATCGTAGTGTCTTCTGAAGTGGTAATATTGATGTATGTAGATATTACTGAATGAATACGAGAAATCTATGTAGTCATATATGAGCTTCAATATAACAATAGACTTCAATATCTTCCTCTAACCCATCCTCTAACGAAGGAAGGTCGATGAGTTAAGTCTTGATCTATAAGATGGCATATTTATTTTCAGGGCCCCAAGGCAACCTCAGTAGGCAAAAAAGAAGAAGTTGCTTTTGCACCGACTCAATATCAGCAATCACGGAATGATAACTGGGGCTCCAGACTGGGGACCCATATTCCAAAATAAGCCATACCAAAGAGATAAAAAGCAATATCGTTATATTGTATATGGAACATAAAATTCCATTGACCAATGTTTAATGAAGCCTAAGGTTGAGTATGCTTTTGACCTTATACGGTGCACATTAGTGACAAAGCATACCAGCTTCGCCACTTCCAGATAATAGGAACCAATGGAGCAATGGAGTCATTTAGCGGTTTTCAGCTCGAAAAAGTCATCTGCAGACATTTGGGAAGATTAAACTTAATACAATTTACACCACACCAATAATCTGACATATTTAAATCCTGTTTCCTGATCCTGCCACTTAAATGAAAGGAAAAGCTTCAGATCGTCCGCGTAAGGAAGGATGTTACTTCTTTTTTTCTACGGTTGGGAGATCATTAACAAAAATCAGGAACAGCGAAAGTCCAATACGGATACATTGAGGAACACCAGAAGTGACGTTAAGTGCTTTGGATTCGTGGTTTCTAAAAGCAGCTGATTGCGTTAACGTAGGGTATATTAGGGATATTGATTGTATATACAATATTATTTATTACTTACACATTTGATTTTTGATTTAACTGGTACTTCTTCTTTTAATTTCGTTCTACAGTATAGATTCTATATATAATTTGGGCCTTTTTATTCTACTTAATTTGCTTATTTAATTATAATATTTATATTATAATTATATATTGTTTTATTGTTTATTTGATTTTAATTTCGTTCTTTTATTAATTTTTTTATTCCTATAAATTTTAATTTATTTTATTGCTTTTATTATAAAATCTTTTGAATATTTTTTTTCTTTTTAAATATTTCTTGGGATGAAATTGTTTTGAAGCGAGTTTTGAAAAATACTCTCAACACAGCTAATTTTGATGTTGTTGTTGTGTTTACAAATTGAAGTTTGTTTCGAGAAATACAATCTGCAGGTGACGTCATAAAGTTTATCCATGGCTGCGAGACAAAAGTCGCAAATCCTTTTATTTCGAATAACTTTTAAGTTGAACGTTTGGTGGCTTAGGAACTTTTATCTGAAACCTAGAAACAGGTGTCCTCAACGGATACGCTGTCCTTTGCCAAGAATAGTAATGAGAAGAGAGATGAGAAAGAGGGAGAGAGACAGACAGATAGTGAAACTTTTACGACTTGTTTAGCTTACGAGCTTCTGACACCGCTGGGAAATTCGCGAATAATAACTGCAATGCATACGCCACAATAACAACAACAATATAAGCACCAAGCGAAAAGTAACACATTTCAACAACCAAAATAAATATACATAAAAAGGACGAACGAAGGCTGTTTCTCAGTAGATCCTTTTATTGATCTATCGTGTTATAAATTCCACTAACTTCCATTCGATTTCGTATTGTTTCATTGGAGTGCATTCAGTGTTCTAAGTTTCTTGAACAATATAAATCAATCAATTAATAGAATCTAACTGAAGTCAATTAAAATAACATCGAGAATTCATTAAAAACTTATCAGTTAGCGGCCAGAAAGAGCGCTAGAGCCAGAGAGATAGATGAACACAGCCACAAATGATCAAGACAAGAACAATAGAACAAGACAAGGCCAACCTTTGAGGAGCATCAATGAAATATTTTAATCATAGGCCATAAATGCAAAGTACAATAATAATACATAGATAAAACCACGTTCAGAGTCAATTTAATTTTAGTTCTTTAGTACTATCGTCATTCAAGCTCAGAGTTATTCGCATTTCGTTATTGATTTGGCTCCGTATATTAAGCATACTCAGCTCAACCTTTTGTCAACTCTGAATTAAGCCGTAGCGGTACGGTAGCGGTTGCAGCAGCTCTCCGGTACGCGGAATACCACAATATGCAGTATTTCACTTTGTTTTTTTATCATCAAATTCATTTTTTAAACTAAACATTTTTTAAATTGAATTTTGGCGTAATTCATGAAGAGTATCGGTCCATAGAGAAGACGAGATCCGTGCGGTTGGCTTTTATTTTAAGGCTTCGGAAAAACTGCTTACCCGCTGAATCCGACTCCGAATGCGCTGGCTTGGATGGGGAATTGAATTTAAATATGAAGAAAGATTCACTTCTTCACCAGTAAAATTTAAATATTGTATGTAGAAGGATTCACGTCTCACTCGTAGAACAACTGAATTCATTGTTTGTCTGTCTGTCTGTCTGCTTGCTTGCTGGCTTGTTGCTCGTCCTTCAGCCACCAGCTGAGTTCACTTTCGATGCTCTCACTCCGCTTATCGGAGCTGCGAGAGCATCCGAAGCTGCTGGATGTCAAACGATGGGTTGATATTTTGAGCCACGTGTTGGGGTGCAGCAGTAATGGCAACAACAAGAACAACAACAAAAATGAGGGCAGCAAGAATATGTTTGTGTTCTCTGAGTGGATCAAATTTTGTGTACAAATCCGTTTAATTTTCGGAGGGCGGAGAGTTCAAGTTTGAGGGAGAAGTTCAGCCTGGAGCAGAGTATTTGGAGTAAATCTGAATTGGCGTCAGTGTCCGTATTCCGATGTTTGTTCGTATTCGTGTGTTTGTTTCCGGAAGCTTACGATTATCGGAGCCCGGTTGTTTGTTGTTTCTTTTTGGGTCGCGGGGTGAAACTAAACTTTGAAGCTGAACCCAGAAATGCAAGGATTATATTTCAAGGGACAGCAAAGGATTCTGCGAAGAAACACATGAATGAATTGTGTATGAATTATGAGTGAGTGTTTTCTAGCAGAGCAAAGAATTTGCTTCTTTCGCAACATTAAATTTTAGAAATCTTTCGTGTACTCGTACAATGTACATGATCGGAAAATTGAAGGGTGAAGACGATTTTCCAGTCGGTTATTTCAAAAGCCATATGTTTCCGTTTATCAAAAATGCATTGTTAAAGTTTACGGTTGTGGCCAGTGCACAGAACTGACCGAGTCCGTACTTTGGTCGAATTGTTGGATTAGAATAAAAAATAGTTTTACTATTCGTAGAAAAACCATTTAGTGATTAAATAGAATCGATTGCCATTCACACGATTGTCACACACACCCACACAAACTTCACCCTTCCATTTTCCAGATTTCATTCGACCCGGTCCCAGTGCATATCTGGACTTTTTGCGAGTTACACTGATTCACCCGAAGGCCAGGGTTGCCGAGCGAGTGCAATGCATCAATTAAATGTGCAGCAGTGATAGAAATTAAATTCTCTCGTCGCTGGAGACGGGAAGAGTCTTGTCCTCACCTCAAACAGAAATGAACACCATTCATGATAGAGACAAACGCAGATATACAGACACACTCACACTTTACTGCCGAAAGAGGGAAGCATTCAGAAGCTAGAAACACAAATAAAAGTACGTACAAAGTTTAAATTGAAGTGTAGTTGTGTCAGTTTATTTGCGGCAACTTATTTAACTTTAATCAAATTTACTGCACAAATGTTCATGTTACGCTAGTGGCTGTGGCTGTCATTATTGTTGTTGTTGCAGTTCTTTTATTGCATTTGCCACTGCACTCAATTGAGTGCGACTTCAATCGTCGACGTGGTTGTTGTTGGCGTTGGTTGACTTTAATCTGGAATTCACTCTGACCGTTAAATGAAATTTTTGCGAAATGAAAATTTCAAAAATGCCACAAAAAACTTGAATTCAACCGAGTGACATTCAAACCGTATCGAATTCGAAGAGAGTTTATGCAAAAAAAGTGCAATAATATTTAAATTGATATAATGAAGCACACGCATTAAAATCACTCGGCAGCCAATCGATTTGCTTTGATTGCTTCGCGGTTGGCTTCGCGATAACGCAGCCCTGGACAGCCACAAAGTTTTGCGGTTTCGCGGTTAGCGGCGGCTCTTCAACCCGCATCGTTTTTCGGATAATTGCTCCGACGTGGAAATGAGCTGCTGGCAAATCTGGCCAAATTTACAGAATGATTTTGGAGGCGGTTTATCTAGTGAAAATTAATTCCGCCGAATATTTGAGGCGAACCCAGTATTTGAGTTTTACGCTTTGACATTTTAATGTTTCGAACCAAGAAAAATAGTAAATGTTAATACTTGTAAAGAAAAAAAAGTGCTGGTCAGTTTTAATGATATTTTCAATACTTGTGGGAATAAATTCATTGCAGCGATTCTTTGAACTTGACCACGGAAATTAAGGAAAAACAATATGGTGAAGTGCATCGAGTTGAATTACTTGAATTTCAGACAGCAAAGTAAGAAAACAGAGTAAAAGAGAGAGAGAGAGAACGAATTGTATTGTATTGTAATTATCATTATCACCATCATCAGCATCATGATCGTCAGCTTCCTCATCATTTTAATCATCATGCTTGTCCTCGTCCTCTTTAATGACAGAAAACTTTATACATCAGTTTGTTGATTTTAAAAACTCTCTTTCTGTTAGTTTAGGATCAAAATAAGTAAATTTGGGAAATAGCAAAGCAAACGGGATAAAAAGGCAGTGTAAGAAGAACGGCTCCACCAGAGTTACCAAATTCAGGGAGCATTTTGTTGCTTTGGCAACCACCAACAACGGTAATTCGGGCACCACAACAGAAAAGGGTCTTAAAAGTTTAAGTGACTTCAAACAGAAACTGAAATCAAATAAAAGTAACAGCAAAATAAGCAGAAATAATAACAACTCACTGAACGCAAAGAGAAATAAATTTCAAGGTGAACAACTCAAAGGATTAAAGGACGATGTATCACTGAAAATTAGTTCACTTTGTTATTGTGGTTTTTGGTGATGTTGATGGCTTTATGATGGTATGAAGAGGTATACTTTGAGCTACGTGTCTATGAACCTGTTACATGCTGTGGTAATGCAAAAATCTGGTCCAAAGTAAAAACACTCAAGTGTGGTAAATGTGAAAAGTTGTATTTCCAATCCGTAGAGGGTTTTCTAAGGGTGTGATATGGGTGTATATGTGTGTGAGGCGGGAGAAGTGGTTATTCTGTATTTCGGTCTATCTTTTTCAGTCATTTTGCATGTCTTGTTTGATGCGCAAAGAGAAATCATAGGGAACTTAAATTTACCCCAATGAAAATTGGGTTAATTTAATATATTCTATCACCCTCGCTACCTCACTCCCTCTCCCTTCCCATACTTTTCTGACAGGCTGCGCTGCATATTTAAAAAACTAGGCCACTGCATATAAATTAACGCCTTTTTGTTGGTTGGTTCCTTTTTGTTCACTTTATTGCAATTAAGAGTTGTTAAAACGGAAGTTCCTTAAAATGAGTTTCTTGCAAGATACTCATAAAATATGACAAGCGTGAAAGTCAAACAGCCAGCCAGATGCACCGGAGCCGTGGCTGCTCCTGACGTACCCCATCAATCACTGCTGCAATCTGCGAACACAACGAAAGAGAAGAGAAAGCATCGGTAAAAAATAGAGTACAAAACTTTTGAAGTTTTTATTGCCGCATGCGACTCACTGATGTCGGCGTCCCATCCCGCCTCCAGGCCCAGCGCCTTGTTCTGCTCCTTCAGCCACGTGTAGAGGGGCGCGAAGTACTCCAGCACACCCTTCGCTGACAACCTGCGTTCCCCGGTGGCCATCTCCATTATATCGCGCCAGTGCTTCGTTGCGCCCAGCTGCATCATGTCGCTAAGGGAGGGAGGAACGTGTGTTGCAATTTAGAGAATTCAATTCACTCCTACTGACATGGTTCCTGCGCTTCCGCTCCACTCACCTCAACACTTTGCCTGCTTCGGAGCTGCCGTAGAAGTCGCAGTTGTTCAGCGGGTAGTCCGGGTCACCTGCCCGATACTGGCCACTCGCCAAGCACACGGCGCGGTAGAACTGATGACCGAGGATTTCCGAAATCAATTTCCTGTGTCGAAAATGCAGAGCGATAACGAAATGCGCAAGGAAAGCAAAGTTAACGCATAAGAGACATCAAGTTGCGTCGTTTGAAGTTGCCAACTTAACTTTTTAGCAATTAAAACTTTTTACGTCTGCTTTGAATAATTTTGTGACATAAAAATTACATGGCGCAAAAATCTCAATTATAAAATGCAAATAATGATTCTTAATTCCAAAAAAGAACCAACTCTTTTCGGAATTATGATTTATAATCTGTAATTGCATTTGTTTAAATTTTAAATCAACAAATTTCTTGAATTCCAACAATTAAAGCATTCAACCTTCTCCGACTGAATGAAGTCTCCCCACCCTCTTGGAAAACTACTCACGCTGTATTTGGTTTTTCCGGATTTAGGCCACGATAGAATTTGTAATCCGGATCGAAATGCTTCTCGCTGCGTTTCACTGGCGGCACGACGCCCGCGTATTTGTACTGCAGCCGCCAGTAGGCGCAGTTGTACTCGTGTGAGCCAATGCGGCCGTCCATCACATCAACCAGGAATTTCTCACTGACGAAATACTGCGGAATGGCGAGGATGGTGTGGACGCCCTGCGGTACACAAGCAATCAACAAGTGAGAGTGGAACAACGAGGAGAATCCATTTTGGTCTACGCATTCGCTGCGACCGCAAACTACTCACTACTCACCATGCGGAAGAGCCGATTCATGGCCTGCTCTGCGGTCAACGTGTAGTTGTCCAGAATGTGCAGGCGATGCAGATGTCGCGGAGTGCCCGACGCAATGACGGCTGTCTCGCCTAAGGCACTACCAAATCCCGGGCACGGTTCGCTGTCCAATCCGAATGGCAGCTCCTTCTTGTACAGATTGTATTGTAGTCCGGCCATGTCGCCGTGGCGCTGCATCAGTTCCTTGTAGTCCACTTTGGGGCAGTAGCGCAAAGCAACGTCGGGTGGAAAGTACAAGACCTCTGACTTGCAATCGGGATCAATTTTCTCCTCATTCATAGGACGCAAGGCCTTGTCATAGAAGTCGCTAAAAGGATGGAGGAATCAAGGAAAGAGCAAGAGAACAGAGGCGGAAAACCATTGAGCTTATGACCATAACTAACTCTGTGGTTCGATTACTCACTTCGTCATGTGTTTGAGGCCGAGCGACTCGAAGAAATATCGGGCCACGTTGTTGAGCTCCTTGGTTATGTTCTTGAGTGTCTCGCCAAGACGGTGCTGCACATTCGGCAGCTGACTTTTGGGATAGGGTGTGTGGAATATGGTGTTCGGGATCCAGGCAGAGTGAACCAACTGCTCCATCAGCGGGTGGGGGATGGCACCGTCGGCCGCGGTCAGATGACTGTAGTTAAGTCGAATCGCATAGCGTAGATATGCATGGAGCTCCCGGTAGAGTGGCATGATTTCCCAGATCACGTCCTCGAGTTCACGCTGGAAGTTGTCAGTCTCGTAGTAAAGGTACCAAGTGCGGGAAGGTGTCACATGACCTGTGATTACAATGCATGAGTGAGCGTGGGTGAGAAGGGTGAAAAAACTGTCTGTCAATCTGTTTGTTTTGTGGTTCCATACGTGGTGAGGTTGTGCATATTGTAAGGATATGCGGGAGGGGAGGGATGGTCACTGAGTAAACGTGATTAGTTTAATGGTTTTACAGTGAAGTGCATTGATTATTATAATCTTGCGAAATAGTTGCATTCTAAGCTGACTCTGGTAGCTTTGTAAGTGGTGTGGTGGGAGGGGGAGGCGTTGAAGGATCTGTAGAAGGGATACGGCAACGTATGATTGCAATATATTTTGTTTAAATAGTTCGTGGAGGATGAACAAATCTCTCAACAACCAGCACAGTTCAGTGAATTTCAGGTATCTTCGGAGCGGTCGGGTTGTATAGAGTGGTGTAGTGTGCTGCAGGGCGGTGCAGGGTGGAGTGACGTGCTGTGGCGGGTACGTAAAACACTCATTAATATTGAATAAGCAAGCTTCAACTATTGTATACAGTGCTACCCTGGAGATTGCTTGGCTGCATTTATCAGGCTTTTGCTACAACTTCTACTAACATTCGTTAAGCTGCCATTTGGGTAAACTTTACGCATATTCGATTGCTTTAATTAGTGGAGTTCACTGATCTATTTGCTGACTACTTTAATACAGACACTGCATGTGTAGTTAGCAAACACTACTCACTCAGATGCTTATTCAATAAAGGTATAGAGTCGGACAATAAAGGACACTATTTATAATGTATAAAGGAAACTTTAAAATTATCAAAAAACCATCATCAACGAATATTCTTGGTTATAGAATCACTGACTGCCACTGACAGTCAGGTTTATTTTGATTGAATTTATTTTGAACTGATTCCCTTTACTCACCATTGTAAGTCGCTGCTTTGCGCAACAAGCGTACAAAATTGATGAACGTCGACTTGGCGGTCATATCGCGGTCTCCCAACGCCTGTCGCCACTTCTGCCAGTAGTAGTTAAGCTCGTCGTAGTGCTTCGGCCTGGTGGTGATGATTAGCGCGATTTTGGGCACCATCGACAGCGTTTGGGTGCAGTCGGTCGGATGGAGGAAGCGGCACACCAGTCGCAACGTCAAAAAGTCATGCATGGTGTGCAGCAGCTCCTTGGCCTTCTCGTAGTCTTGCTTCTCCAGGCCGAACAGCTGCAGTTTCCCCAGACGCTGCACCTGACGCCGCAGATTCGGACTCTTTAAACTGGCCACCGGAATCACGCTCAGATTGCCCGCCAATTCATAGACCAGGCGGCGGTACTCGTTTTCGATCTCTTGGCTGGACGTCGCCACGTGGTGGCTGTTGTAAGTGATGCCTTTGGTCGTTTGACTCAGGAAGATTTCTCGCTTGCGATTCCACAACAACTGTATGTGTTTCGAAGCGTCATTCAACAGCATTGTGGCCCGAACCTCGTAGTCGGGTGTTGTTGTTGGATTCGTAGTGCTCGAAGTGCCATCGAAACTGTTTGGTTGCCTGGCCGAGCTGTTGTTCGAGCGCTCTTCCCTCGAATTTCCAGGCGAAGCAGTGATCAATCCGATTGTTAGCTATGAACATGCGTGAGATGAAAGTCAGATCAACTGAATGATTTAGTGCCTTGAAATGATTACCAGAGCAAAACTTAGTAGAAACCAAGGCTGATGCCAGAATAGAATCCTCTTCATCGTGGAAATTCACTGGGTTGATCGACCTGATAACAACTCTCACACTCAAAGTTGGAGTTTAATTGTTGAAGTTTGCAAAGTAATGCTTATTTCTGAATAAAAATAAGAAATATAATAAAACCCGCTTTAGTCTTAGAACTAGCTTCGATTAACCAACTCTGACCTCGTGTGAATTGTTTTTATTTATATTTTCAACGTTCAAAATGATCCCGAGTGCTTTCGAGAAGCCACAGAAGTGAACTGATTAAACTCGGAGGAAGCAAAGCTTGGTTTAAGAGTTACTACACTGTTGTCTGGGCTCGAGCTGGGAGGAAATCAGAGATAAAGTAGAAGTGTAAACGAAGTGTAGGCCGAGAGGAAGTGCTTCTTATCTGTTATTAGATTTTTGCTAGAGCTAATATACTCGAGATCAACAAGAACTCAAAATATTCTCAACGAATCTCAATCATTGAGTGAGACCTGAATTAAATCTTATCGGCAAAATGTTGTGAAACATTGAATTAAGTACTCTCAAAAGAATTGAAAAAAATCGTATACACTAAAAGGGAAGATTCTACATAAGTTTATAAATTAAAATAATATATTAAACTTAAATTTGAATTAAGAATCAAAAAGCTAAACTATTAATAAACTGAAACAATACAACGAGGAATCTGTTCTCTTTCTTTGCTAGTTGTTTCTTGTTAATTGTTGCTGAAATATCACAAAATTATCACAGCCTGGTGCTTTGACAAGTGAGTCATTAGGGTTTATCATGAACGCCAAGAAAGGACAACAAAAACTAGCACACACTCACACCCATAAGACCCATGAGCACACTACAGACATCGTATTTGACCCGAGTAAAGTAACAACAATTAGAAAAAATGTCTCAAAAGCTATACAATGTTAAAGTCGATGTTTGTAGATACTTTGATTGCACTTAGAGAAAGAGAGAGAGAGAGAGAGAGAGTTAAATTATATAGATTATTTCTCTGAGATAATTTTGATCTCGTGTACTCTTGATTTCCGAGTAGATTCATTCATTTACCAAGTTCTCCACTGTTACTAAAACTCTTCCGAAGAAGTTACTTTGTCTAAAAGCTTTTCAGTGAAGACGACAGATTAACATTTGAATCACGTTTTATTTAATATGCTAAAATATTTGAACATCATTTGCGACATGTTTTCAAATCAAACAGCAGCGAGACGTGACTGCAGTTTCCAACACGTAGCGCGTTGCTTCAGACATCCTTCGTGTCTGCGTCCTACTTCACTGTGACGTTGCTCTAGGGACGAGGATTAGTAGCTGCGTGGGAGTTGCGTTTGCATTCTGCAGAAGAAGTAAAACACATTGTTTTCAAAATGTGGGTAGCCCGAAACTGGAGTACTTACTATCAACTGGCATCCAGCCGACGTGCAGATTTTTTCTGAGGTTATCCTCCGAAATCCAGGTGCGAACTGTCGAGAAGTACTCCAGGAAAGCGGCGGCCGTGAGTTTCGGCGTCTCGTGTGGCGTCAACAGCTTGATGATCTCACGCCACGGTTTGCTGGATCCGAGCGACATCATGTCACTGAAATCATGAGTAATTCGGCATTTTGTACTTTTTGGGCTTTTACATTTGCATTTGAGCGTTTTTGTTACCTCAGCACCTTGCCTGCTAGCTTCTTGTTGGCCAAATCGCAGTGATCCAGCTGCTTGAAAGCGCTGCTGGGCTGATACTCGCTTGTTCGCAAGCAGAGCTCACGGTAGATCTGATAGCCTAGAAATTCCGCAAAAAGCTTTCTGTAAGAGGACCAAAAATGTAGTAATTTTCGAAGATAGCACGATGGTCTCACTTGGTGCTTCTGTACTGATCCACGATACCCTCGTAGAACTTGTACGGCATGTCATAGGCGTTCGCGTCGGTCTTCAGCGGCGCCTCTACGCCCATGTAGTGCTGCATGAGGTTCCAGTAGTGACAACTGTAATTAGTGGGGCTCACTCTACCATCGATCATGTCGACCCACAGTTTTTCGTGCACGAAGTAGGTGGGCAGAGTGAGTAAGGTGTGGACGGCCTGCACGATGAGATGCGGTACTCGATAAATAGGCTAAATGCTCCCAAGGAGGACTTTCTTACCATTCTGTACAAGCGATTTAGGTTCAAGAGGTCATCGTATTCGTAGTTCTGTAGCAGGTGCAAGCGTTTCTGCAGATACTGCGGCGTCGAGACGGACAAAATGGCCGCCTCGCCCAACGCACCGCCGAAGCCGGGACACGCTTCCTGGTTCAAACCGACGCGCAGGTTATTCTTGGCCAGCGCGTACTCAACTTGCGAGATATCCGCATGACTCTGCAAGAGCTTCTTGAAGTAAACCTTCGGGCAGTAGTTGAGCTCGATTTCGCCGAAGTCGAAGAGGCGCGACTTACAATCGGGTCCTCCGCTGCCGACCTCCATTTCGACGAAGTGATCGCGCATGAACTCTCTGCGGAAGAAGATACGGTTTACAATGCAAACAGCAGCTGGCACCGCCTGGCGACTTACTCAGTTAGGTTCTGCATGCCGATGGAGGAGAAAAACTGCGTGCTGATGTTAACCAAATCGAAGGGAAACAAGTTTTCCAATTCGGCTTGGAGGTTGGGTAACTTCTTCTCGGGGAAGGGATTGCGCAGCACCGACGACTTCTTCCAGGCCTGGTAGGTCACCTGCTCCAGCAGATGGTGCGGAATCAGGCCGGTGGGCGGCACCACATCCGGCCCGTACTGCAGGCTCAGCACGTGCCGCAGGTGGGCGTGCATCTCGCGATAGAACGGACGCAGCGCTTCCATCACATCTTCCAGCTCATCAATGAAGTTTACGTTGTCGTACTGATCGTACCACGAACCCGACGCCGGCACATCCGGCGTGGTCAGGTTCCGGTAGTAGGCGACGTAATAGTCGAGCGCCTGCTTCACTTCGGCTGGCACCTTGTTGCGCCACTCCTGCCAGTAGTACCTGATCTCGTCGAGGTCCTCGCTCTGCACGAATATGGTCTTGATCTGGTGCACAAAAGGCAAGTTGCACTTGGTATCCTCTCCCCTCGGACACGCCCACTTCTGGCGAGACATTGACTTCAACGTGTGCGTGGCTCGCTTGAATTGATAGCTGATTGGTGGGTATTTGGCGCCCCGAAGGATCACCTCGAACTGACGACGCAGCAGAGGATCGCTAAAGCGCCGCCAGTCGTATTTTTGCATGGTCCCATAGAAGGGACGCAACTTCTCACGCATCAGGATCTCCGGGCTCAGAGTGTCGTCGGCGAATCTGCGGTACGCTGTAGCGCTGGCCCAGTAGACATCGTTAACTTCCTGCATCAAAAGCATAGCAGACGCCTCATCGTACACTTGTTGTTGTTGTTGTTGTTGTTGGAAGTGTTGCTGCGGCTGCCCCTGACAGCCCAGAACAGCCAAGAGGACAGTCAGCAGCCTCAGCGTTGTCCTCGAGAACATCTTTGCGATTAGCTCGTGAGCCTGGAGTACGATACTCTGCGACTATTTAATCTGAACTGAAACTCTTGGCGAACGATTTCTCTTGGACCCGTTATCGCGCTGGGCATTCTTGCGGATGTCAGCAGAGATGATAACCCCGCCACATCTCCATTAAGTGGGTCTTTCAAACGGAACTTCGGCTAGTTTCTTCGGTTTTTCTGTTCTTTTAATACGTGTGAATGTGTTCGATTATTAGTTACAGTTTTGTTAGTGTTTTAAACAGCACTTCTAGTTTTTAAATTCTTTATGTAGCAATAATGTGTTAATTCAGGAAATCATTCGAAGAAATCATGGTCCGAGTTCGAGAGATAAGAGTTGTATACGTTTTCATAATTTCCCAATGTTTTGAAAAACGTTGTTACCCTGAACACTGTTGCACAGAAAAGTTATGTTGTATTATGTAAAATACCTTATAAAAAATGCTGACAAATTTAAAACAACAGGAATTTATTAAAGCGATCTGTATTATGACAGGACAATAAATTTATTGGAATGCGAGAACACAAAACGCAAAAAACGAACACAAACACACATACACACAAATACATACAGATACCAATTACAACAGTAGAGTCACGCAGAAGGTATAAAATACATAAAAACAATAGCAACAACAACATCAAAACCATCCATCAACACAATGGTGAGCAATAATGATGGCGCGACCTCAACAACATACTGCAACACAGACATACAGGCACACAACACAACACAGGACAGGACAGAACAGGACAGGACAGGCCAGTGTTGCCAACGCTCTGCGTGAAGTTGTACAGAGGATAGCGGAAAATTCTCAATTCTAATAAAAGAATAATAAAGTAAGAACTCTAAAACGCATGCTATGAGAGAGAGCGAGTGACTGAGAGAGAGAGGGCAATACACACACACACCCAACACATCTGTGTGTCAACATTACTCCATGCCAGTGCAATGTAACCAAACTCTAAGTTGACCTCTCTCTCTCTCTCTCTCTCTCTCTCTCGCTCCCCCAGCTGGACTGGGACACGTGTTCTTGCTTTCATTTGCCCATTCCATACTTTTTCTCCCAGAGAGCGACTAAAGAGCCCGCATTAGTAACCCATTCAGAAATTATCTATACCGTCACCATTACTATAAAGCACCAGAAACTAATTCCAATTTTAATTCCCTAAACGAGTTCTGGATTCGGCCCATTCTCGTTCCGCTTCCATTTCTATACTCTATGCTATACTCTGAGTTCAAAGAAGAATGTAGGTCGGGTGGAAGGCTGTCATGTTGCTCCCTTTTGTGGTACTTGTTATTGCTGGCCCACTTTGGAGAGTTGCCGTTATCCTGTTTGTTGTTTTTTCTTTGTTTCGTGCAAACGTTTCGCAAAAATCGTCCGAGTGTGTTCATACATACACTGTGTAGAAGAACATTACAACAAAAAACAACAACAATAGCAGCGACAACTACATGCTGATGACAGAGACGAAGAACGTCGACCACAAAATGCAGCTTATCAACGCTAACAACATGACTGCTGTACAACACGCATGTATGACAATTGTTGTTGCTGTTGTTGCTGTTGTTGTTGTTTTCATTGGTTTTATATTGTTCTTGTTATCCTTCTCACTAAATGCTGTTGTTATACTTTCCGCAACAGCAGCTAATTTTGTTGTTCTTATTCATTGTAGTTGTAATATTTTATTATTTTAATGTATATTTTTGATTTTTATTGCTGTTGTATTATTTCTGTTTTCTTGTAGTTGTTGTAGGTTACCATTGATTTGTTTGTTGATTTGTTGTATTATTAAGTGGCGGGAATTCCTACAAACAACAATGCGATGTGCGTACTGTCAGAGAGAACGACAACCTGACACATGTACATGAATACAGGCACAAATACACACACTAACACATGCACTCAGTTGTTACACTCAACTACGCGCAGTTGTTGCGTGTGCAGCTTTTCTTGATTTAGTGTTGATGGCTGAAACCATCGAAGCATTTCGTGGCCTACATAAAAAGTTGCATGCTTGCCGCAGCCAACTTCACTGCGCTAAAACAGCAGCAAGTCAGCTCTCCGAGTGTTGTTGTTGCTGGTATCTGTTCGAAAAGTGTGTCTGTGTGTCTCTGCAGATTGAGTTGGCTTTCTGCCTTATGAAAACCTATGAATATGTGTGTGTGTGTCCTTATTCCCAGGAATGCAGAGAAAGGACGATTATTCCCGAAAAATAGTGGGTTATTTTCAACTCTTTTTATATGAATGAATACAGTGCAACACTCTGAGCCGGTAGCGTTGAAGAGGGGGGAATTGAGTGTCTTCCTTTTGTTGGTCCAAATGTATTTTTGTACATTTTAAAATGCTGACGTTAAGATGAAAAACCATCGGTGAAACTTCGATCATTCACCATCCGAACTTCTTTTGTTTTTCTATTCAACATTCATTTCATTCATTCATTAAATTCGTTAAATGAATTAAAATGAAAATGAAATTCACATTTCAAACTCTTTCTTAATACTTAATCTAATAGTTGTTTCAAATCTCAAACATACTTCATACTTAAAACTCTTCGATAGAAGACAACAACGATTTCTCGTATTACTTTCTTCGTCTTTAATCTCCCACTATTTTGCTTAAACCCCATATGATGTGGTTGTTGTTGTTGATGATGTTGTTGCTATGGCACACACGGTTTTCCTTTAGGTTAGGTTAGGATCGAGCTGTATGTCGCTACTGTCTCGCTGCTGACACATTTAATGTTTACAGAGCTTTTGTTGTTCTTACGCTCTCTCAGACACGCGGCAGTAAATACGAATGCATAGATTTCCTTCCTCACACGTACTCATACACACACAAACACACACTACGCTATGCTCGGAGAATACTCTCTGCATGCGCATTTGCTCGCACTTTGCCACAGCAACAGTAAAATCATAAAAGAGTTGCTCTCCTTCCCTTCTCGCCAAATCGGCAGGGTTCGTTTTCCAAGAATACTGGGAAATGGAGTCAGCAAGGATTACGTCAATCGGAGAAACGACTCAGTTGCCGACGAACGTTTCACACGGACTGAAGTCCTTCATGTAGACTCGCTCGCGTATTCGTTTCATTCAGTTAAAACAATGTGAAAATAGGATAGAAAGTGTAAAGAGTAAAAACTAAACCTGCAACATATTATAGAATTATTAACAAAAGTTTTGAAAAAGGTGGCAGCATGCACGCACTCAAACTGGCAGAGTGATTGCGAGTGTTTGCGTGCAAGCTAATAAAAGCATAGAAGAGGGCCTGAAAAAATCCTGAACGGAGTGAAATGATGAATTCAAATGTAAATGAGTCAGAAAACCGTAAAAATTGCATTCATTACAGGAAAAGAAAGCCACAAATTAGTCGTGGTTTTGATTTCCAGGGTTGTTGTTGTTGCTACAGCGTGGGGTGTAAATAATTTCTATTCTACGAGTACATAAAATCACAAAAAGTAGAAATCACAACAAAACGAAGAGTGCAAAAAAATTAATAAATAAAATAGAGTGAAATACAACAATTTCCGTTGCATGCTGCTGAAAATTAGTCCGTAAAAATTCAAACAAAGAATAGGATCAGTTTTAAAGAGAAGCTGCAAACACAAAAAAAGGAAGCAACTAAAAATTAGTGTATCTATAATAAAGCTCATTTTCTCATGAAAATATATAGTGGAAAAAATAGAAGTGTGTCTGTATGTGTGCTTAATATATGTATGTATAAACACGTGATTATAATTAACGACCTTAACGAATTAGTACATAGTTATGATTAATGGTGCGTGATTAAAAAAAAGAATTATAAACTTCAGTAGTATTGAAAGGTAAAAAGTTACTTTTTATTACAAGTCTATTAACATTTATTATATTAGATTTATTATAATTAAATATGTATTATAAACATTATTATAAACTCTATTATTAGTAACTTATTATTATAAATATTAGTATACATTTTTTTATGAATTTACACGTATGTATGTGTATTTAATATACATTTATTATAGACAGTAATTGATTTAAAGAAAGTAGTTTAGTCATTTGAAAAAACCGTTGTACAGCTTTCGATATAATAACCATAGGCAGGAATTGAGGCAAAACTATTAGGCCTCTCTTTCCCTCACACTTCTATCCCTCTCTCATTACTACAGTTTTATTTTTATTTAGAAACATTAAGTTGTCCTTGTTGCAAGGTAATTTTTGTACGTTTTTATTTATCGAATGTTTTAATAGTAGTAATCTTGTTTATGTTAAGCTTACGAAATGGGAAACATGAATTTATTTATAGATTTGGAATGAGTTGGAAAGAAGACAGTTTTCCAAAATATATAATATTTGCGAGAGATTCTTATGAAAGGATATTTATTAAAGGTAAATATAGATGATTACTTAACCCAGTTTCGGATTAAAATAAGTTCCTCTTTAAGGTTTTAATTTAAGGATTTCATTTAAGGTTTTATTACAACTAAAAACCATTGCAACACTAAATAGAGAAGCACAAGAAATTGTCATTTATGAAATGTTTATGGGAAAGTACAGTTCTCTGGAGTAAATAAAAAGGGTGATTAAGTGCAACGGTAAAAAAAGAAAACCAACAACACCAACAAAGACAACAAGACGCGATTTGCTAGCATTGAATAATCATCTTTTTATTGCTGAGTTTCTGCTTGATTTTCTGTCCATCTTTCAACGTGTTTGTTTGCATTGTTAAAAGGGAAAAATTGGGAAAAGCTTCTAAAGTAAATTTATTGCTCTTGCATGAAAGAGCTGCCGAGAAGAGAAGGGAAGTTCGAAGTTTTGCCAAAGTTGAAGCAGAGTTTTGATGGTTCTTTATTTCGGTTACCAGGCCAAAATTAATCTTCTTAATTTTTTCCATTTCTATGCCTTCAGTATACGAATACTAATGAGCTACACTTATTTTTGATGGACAAACGACTGCCAGCTGTAGGACGAAATCCCCCCATAAGCCTTCCTTATAAATCGCTCTCATTTAAAAACACACCTTTTTTGTTTTTCTTTTCGGTGGCAGTTTGAAGTTCTTCCTTGTTTCTTTTCGAGGAAAGTGAAAACCTGCAGTTAAACGTTTCTTTCATCATTAATTTTTGCTCGCAACCACTCTGTAAGCAATAAAAATGTCTCCCAACCATGCTCGGGAATGTTTTCTTTATCCTCTTCTCCTTTACTGTAACGTATTTTGTTCAGTGTACAGTTTAACTTGTTGTTGACATTGCCAACTTCTGCTCTGGCTTCATAGTTTTTTCAGTGTTTGTTGTGATTCTGTGCAGCTCATAAATAATAATTAAAAGCAAACCACGAACAGTAATAGCAAACCACCCTCCCCCTACCCTCCGCTGCACCCATACTCCCAGCACCTTCATCAAAGCCCAATCAACCCGGAAATCATATGAATATTTTAAGCTTCAAAGCAAAGCGGACGGCGAGCGCTTTCAGTGGCCTCCATTTGGTAAATATAGAATGTTTTCCTCTATTTAGAGCTGCATTTGGAACACTCAGCTCAGCTCCTCTCTCTCGCACTCTTTCCATATCTCACAAGCTACCATGGCAGCCCCCTGAACCAAAACCCGAGTGTCAGTGAAGTGGTTTTCCCAGCCGCTGTCTTCTTACCTGAGGGAATCTTTCGTTTTATGGGATTGTGTATGCAACAGCAATGACAACGACAACGACAAGGAAAAAACCAACAACATCAGAAGCAGCATCACTCGCAACACAACCCGGAGATGCAGAAAGACGAAAAAACATCTCCGCTGCAGCTCTTCAGGCGCTGTACTCGTGCCTTGGAGACCAGCTGCAAGAATTGCCATCCAACGTGCGGAAATGAGTTCAGAGCTTTCATTAAAATATCTACTTTTATACTTCTTTCCCAACATTTTAATTAATTACACTTGTACGGAGTAGCGTCGTGAATAGTTTACTCGTGTAGTTTCCCTTCACGTCGCCTTCGAAATGGGTCACTAATGCCGAAGTGTCGAGCTACATGCGAGCACTTCTGAATGTCTCACTAAAGGTAGTTACTACTTACTTAGTTATTAGTTCTTAATACTAGAAAGTAACTACAAGTTAGTAACTACAACTAGTGATATAATAATTTCATATCAGGGATTTCAGGGAGCTAAATCTGGCGAATAGAGTGCGTGATGAAGCAATTCGAAGTTGAAGTCATTTATTTTGGCCACCGTGATACCGGGTGTGCGAACTGGTGCATTGTCTTGATGAAACAACGCTTATTCGGATCAAGGAACATCTTGATTTCAACACTCAAAAGCTGCAATTAGCTCGCATAATACTCGCCCTTGATTGCTTTTCCTTTTCGAGAATAAGCAATGAAAATTATTCCACGCGCATCCCAAAACACTGCCAAAACTTTCCCCAAGATAGAACTCTCTTCCCCGGAATCATCTTTCGTGTCGATTATATCGAGCAAATGCGAATTACAGAATTTTTTTAATTGTTTACCATGTCTGCCAGCTCGCACACTTTCAGTCGACGGTCATCCGACACTATTTTGAGGATTTTCCTCGCTCTGCCACACACAATTGGAATTATTGTTGTATACGAAGGAACAGACTCCCAGAATAGAATCTACTTTGGCTTTAATATTGTTCTTACCTGAGACCTTTCAAATGAAAGTATTCTGAGTATTGCTCCCAATTGCTCTCATGACAAATTTTTCCATGTTCATGAATTTACAACACTGAAAGCGGTCATTATTGATGGCTGTCAAAGAAATACTAAACAAATTAAAGTCTTCAAACACTTCAGCAAAGTTAAGTGTTTGCAGGGATGGTATTTTTTATTATAGTCATTTCTCAAACATTAATCGCCATCCATACGTCAAGTTAATTTGGAACTACCCTCATACCTGAACTGAAAATACAACCCAATCTATTAGAACTTCCTAATTGCCTCTTCTATGCCAGTTTAATAACTCAATTATAATATTATCAGAAAGCAGCGGATATGACATTTTTTCATTCATTTCAATTTTTTCAAGAAATTAATGCTGCAGACGTGTCATAAAGTTCAGGAAATTCGTGATAATATAGTGTTTGAGTTTGAGATACAAGTATTTATATAAAGTTTAATGTTTATTTTATTTGTCTTTTAATATTCGCTTAAGAGTAAATCATAAAAAACTATACACAAATATACTATACACAAATACATACGATATAATGTATAATTACTAGAATATTCAAAATTGTTTTCTATCCTTTCCTTACCTATTTGGAAATTATCCTTGAAATGATCTTTTTCGAAATATATCTGCTTTTTGTCTTTGAATATTTGTAAATATTGTTATTAAATGTTGTCATAGTTATTTATTAATAACTTTAATTGAAATAAATTTCTTATTTAGAAATATTTTTGGTTTTTGCAGATATGTTTTCCGTGGAAGAATTTAAACGACAAAACCAAGTTTAATAGATACAATTGTAATACAATACAACACAATAGATAAGTAAAAAACTAAATGAAAAGAAAATAAAATAACATAAACAATAATTATACTATCAAAATGTAAGGAAATGTAAACAATTTAGTTAAAATTAATAATTTATAGATAATTAATAAAATAAAAAAATATAGAACAATTATAATTCAGTGGTTAATAAATATAATCTTAGATAAACTAAAAATAAATAAATAAAGATAAATAAATGAAATAATATACGAGAGTGTAAAGCTTTCATTCCGAGAATAGAAACAGAGAGGACAAGAAAAAGTTTAATGAATATTAACACAGTATAAAAGTAAATATTAACACATAACAATTGTAATAGTATAATAATACAATAATAAAAAATATAAGGATTTGTGCGGTGAATTTCAGTAAAAACACATCCTTCCACATCCTTGAATGTGAACATGAATAAATTCAAAATTTATTTAAACTATTATATTTTAGATACAATTAAAGTGAAATAAATAGAGTGAAATAAATTAAATTTAACTTAAAGTGAAATAAGGTTTAAAAAATCGCATAAACGTTCCTGATTATTCAAACCCTTGCTAAATATTATTGATAAATAAAAAGTTAACCCGAAAACAAATTTTAAATGTAAACTTAAAGCGAAGAAGTCTCCAATTTAACTGGTCTGAAACTCACTACTAATAAAGTTGTGTGTTTGAAGCTATATTCATTAATTAAATCAAGTTTAAAGCGTGATGAAACAAAATCAATCATTAAAAGATAATCATTAATGATAATCATAAGAGTTTGAATAGAAAGTACTACCAAGTATCTCAAGAGTTGGTAATAGTATTTAATTAGTGCGTTTTGAAGTAATTTTTATATGGATACAATTTGGAGAGAAACTCGGAAACAACGTTGGCTGGAAATCGATGTCAGGTACTTAATAACTGAACAACATTTAAAGTAATTGATCCAGTAACTAATTGCAATTAATCAGATACTTAGAATAGTGTTTAGTGAAGTACGGACATGTTTTAATTAAGATTGTTTTTATATAAGAAAAAAATAATTAGGACTAATTTTTATATTTTAACGAAAATGCGTTGCTTAGAATTTAATTTAAAGTTGCTCATACCACGCGGTGAACGAAATTATTCACTTTAAATAAACGGGTTTAAATTTATTTGCACATGAGATAAAAATAAACCAATGCATCAAACTGAAATGGCAATGTGCTTGGCGTGTCCTTCGAATTGTAATTTCAAGCGAAGGACATTCGTAACTGTTGAACGTTGGTTCAAAAGGAAAATGAAATCACAAATCAATCGCAGGGCAGAATGAAGCATAAGAAATTCAAATAACAACAACCGCTAAAACCGAAGTAGAACAGAATGGAGCAACAAAACTCAAAAGAACAACAAGAACAACAATCAAAAGCAAAGAAACAAGAATAAAGGAGACCTCAAAGGAGGAGCGCAAGGGGCTCTTAACATATGTACACAGATACGAGCACAAAATCAGCTGTTATTACAAACAAACAACTTCTAGTATTGTGCATGTTCTTCACATTTGCATTCCTTTCAACTTCCCCCAGGTTACCACGTGGTTAGGTTTTCTTCCTTCTTCTAGTATTGATTTTTTTGTTCTTGTTTTTTTGGTTTGTTGATATTTCATAGCAAAATCAATTGTATTGCTTGTTTGGTGTTTCTGTTCATTGGATAAATTTGTTCAATTTTTATTCCATTTTTTATTTAGTTTTCATTAAGAATATGGAAAAAAGTAGTGCATACTTTTAGGATTATGATCTGAATAAATTCAATTACGGAATGTAACACTTTCAGCAAAATGCATTTAATTAATATGACGATGATTTAAAAAAGTTTACCTTTAAGAAAATCAGTTGTTTGAAGTAGAAGAGTAGAGACTTTAAAGAGAGAACGATGTGTAAAGTCAGTACAGTTAATTGAAGTCATGAAACAGAAACAGTTTAACGATGTTTTTATGTCACTTCTGGAAGAGTTGAATGAGCAGAGTTTATCAACTTCAAATTTCAATTGTAAATGTAATGTATATGAATTCAAAATACTCTAAAAGGTAATCCCTTAACTATTCATTAGTATATTTCTGTTGTCTATTTTGTTTAAAATTGTCGATGACCGGCTTTTCTTGTACGAATATTTAGTTATAAGCATGTGCTTCAGTTTATTCTCATTCTCTTCTTTTTCTTTTCCCTCTTCTTCTTACTTCTTTTTGCTCATTCTCATCTGCGTTAGCGTCATTTTCATTACTCGCTCTTTCGTATTATTATCCCATTAAATTTCGTTGATAAGACACTTTTTATTCTTTTTGAAGTCATCCTTCTTTTGTAGTCCTGACAGCGCGGATTCTCCTTAAATATCTTTAAATCTTAAGTGCTTATGATGACCATCATCATAATCATCACCTTACTTTTCTCCTTTATCCATTCTTCATCGCACGCCATTCCAATTTATTAACAAGCGATTGATTATCAGCTTTCCTTGTCACTTCTTTTCAGAGTGTTAAGATATTCCTTTTCTTGCTATCCTTCTGCTAAGCAGATCCTGCCTTTCCGATTTTCTGCCTTTTCTTCGTCCCTTCCGTTCTTCACCTGTAATTTTTGCTCTTAATTAACGATATTATTTTCTTTACGCTTTCATTTTGCTGTCGCTTCAGAGCGACGGGAGGGTTCCATTGATTCTTGTTGCTTGGCAGGAGTTGTTGCTGTACTTCTTCTTCCTCTTTGCGTTTTGCGTCGTTTCTTTTGTGTTTTATTTAGTCTTGTCATGGTTGCATACTTTATTGTGGTTGTTTTTGTTATCATTATGGGTTTATTCTTATTATAATTGTTATTGTGATTTTGTTTTTCTTTGCCTTTATGCGTGCCTTAAAATTGTATTTCTTGAGCAAACATAATATTTTCTTGTAAACACCTTCATTCAATAGAAAACAAAACAATAATATACGAGGGTGGCCCCCGAACTGGACGTCTATATCACGGTTGCTGTTTGAAAACTTACTATAATCATAGTAGCGTCTATTAAGCTTAAGTTTAAAGTGTACAAAGTTTGAAGATGCCACGTTGTTTAGTATTTATTTTGCTAGCCATCAGTAGTAAAAAAATTGGTCATATTTATGCAACACAATACAATATTTGAAAGGTCACAGTCCAAGCAATATCAAGGCCGATATAGATTCTACTCTGGGGGAGTCTTCAATACAAGCTGAAGAATCATTTTACTACCCTCGAATAGATTTAAAATAATAAAAACATTTAATTGCCATAAATATTAAATGAATACAGAAATACGAATATAAAGTGAATTATAATAAACTCTCCATAAAGTCACCTTACAAATCTGAAGTCTTTCAGTTTCAAAGTATTTCGAAAGAGATCGCAATTCTCGATGCAACTAAGCATCATCTTCTTCTATGCACTATTTATGGTTATTATTGATTCCATTATTATTATCCTCATTCATATTTTCATTACAACTAAATACAGATCTCGCAGACAGACAAACCATGCATACATTAAGTCATACGACCAGAGCAACTGTAGGAACATATATTGTATAAAGCATTCATGCCTCATTTAAGGTCAGGAGTTCAAGGAATATTATCCTCTTCTGCATAAATATTTTATTAAGAAAAACCAAGGGAAAAAATAAAACGGAAATGACAGTCATTTCGAACAGCGTCAAGACTGACAGATAACGAAACAAAAAAAGAGCTGCACAGAAATAACAATACAGTAAACGCAGTGTGAAATGGTGACAAGCTGAAATAAAGAAGAGGAAGAAGGAGAAGATAGAAACACAACAACCAACAACAGAGATAGCAACACATGAAATAATATTATATTTAACCACGAACGAACTCTATACACAAATGAAGCGCAACGGCACAGATGTACACATACACACACATGTTTTTACACACATATCCATATACACATATAGTACATTAAGTATCTATGAATATTATTATATAACTACATATATTTAAGTCCTTACATGTACCTAGATACCGCGAAGCATTGGAACTTCTTTCGACTTCACATGATAATGCTTCACTTCCGGTTGTGCTCGTCAGGTGTCGAAAAGGAATTCAGTTGATATTTTTTATAAAATAACTGGGAAGTGGATACGTTAAAGTATAGAGGATAATAACTATATGTGTGGGGGTGTGTATGTGAATTTAAGTATGTTTCCCCAGGAGACACTTCTAGATGTACTAAAGAAAAGTTAAGACTTGCATGACCTGAATATATGCGTAAGCACACAATACATACATACGTACAAATAGTACGCGTATTTTAAGAACTCACACACATACATCAATTTAATCAAAGTTGTAGTAATAATGACATGATTTCTTTGCAGCCGATCTTTTAATGTCTCATTTTGTGTTGTAACAATAATTAACATGAAAGAGCCGTCAGTTGTGTCTTCTTTAAGTAGAGATCTTAAGTTCAAGTTAATAACATAAGAGAGAATTTAAAATAATTTAATACGTGCAATCTACAATATCTACAATGAAGATGAAATACAAAAAATGAAGAAACACGAATTTAGAAAGAAAAATAGATTATTATTAATTAGAACAACATTTTTAAAATCTGTAAATGGATAAAAATAAACCAAATTCTCTTCATACGGATTTTAAATCATGTAGATTTAAAATTTAGTCCCTTAAGAGGTTTCTCCTAGTTTTAATTTTCTGCTGTCGTGTTCGTTATTTTTCCATGTGACATATGAACATATAAAGTATGCTGCAGTGTTTCCTTAATACATGATATAAATACATAAAACATATAGTAAAGTAGCTCTTCGTATTCCTCTGAGATTTGAAACTTAGTTTGCAAAATACTTTCTGATTTCACTGTCCATTAAAGAGGTTTATAATAATGTACCACATCAATGTTATTATTGAAGCAATACTTCTAGGAAATTGTGTTACAAGATACTCAATTTTAAATTTTAGATTTTATTCATATATCTTTCATAGATGAGAGCATAGTTTATATAATATAATACTCCATGTAAATACTTTAAATAAGTTCTGTACCAAAACAGATGTTTTCTTAGATATTTTTGTATAAAAGCAACAGAACCGGGAACATCTCTTTAAATAATGAAATGAAATATTGTACAATTTCATGTATATTGAGAATAAATCACAAAGATTTATGAACATTTCTGAGTTCTTGTCTTTAAAAAACTCATCCTTTAAGAAGAATGAAACCATTACATGGTGGAGTCAGGAAAACGGATCGAAATTTCCGCATCGCCGGCATCAAAGTTCTAAAGGAAGCATTTTTCTTAATTGCCTTTATTCAGAGTTTAACGATTTTACAAGATTACAACCTAATAAGTGACTAATTATATTCTGTTGTCGCTGGGAGATACAAATGAAGCTAATTTCGTAAAATATCCAAAGCGGAAATAAGCTCAGCTTCGTGTTTCTAAATTTATTCCGAATGTTCATATAAAAGTTGCATCGGTTTTGTTTTTTTGTTGGGAGGGAAGGCTTTCTTCTTGGTGTTGTTGTTATTCTGATGAGGGTTTCTCTTGCTTGCCGCAGTGAAAGCAGCAACAACAACACTAATGACAGCAGTAGAACAGCACGAAGAAGAAGGTGAAGAAGAAAGAGAAAAGCCACTAAATTGAAGCACATACTATGAAAATATGCAAATGTCAAAAACGTGTTCTCTCACAGGTACATCCGCTCTATTTAATTGACGCTGTTGTTGTTGTTGCTGTAAGTATGGATGTTGTTATTCCTGTTGTTGTATTAATAGTTGCTGTCCCTTTGTTATTGTTGTTGTTTTTGGTAGTGGTAATGGTAAATTTCGGTTTTCGTTTGGCCACATTTATTGACACCTGATTTGAAGGACGTATGAATAGCCGTATGTACATGTGTAGAATGGTATGTGTGTGTGTGTGTATGTGTGATTCTTACTGACAGAGACTGTCAACATTTTCTTTGTGTATTTTAATCCTTTGGATGACATACATATTGTACTTAATCAGAACTGAAGAAAATGTTCGACGTTCCAGAAGATGTTCTAAATATTAAACTTAATTGAGGATGAACGTTCATCATTTATTGTGATTTTCTTATTTCTTTGCTTCATTACCCATAAATAAACGTTCTATTAAGATTTACATATTTTCATTAAATATATTAAGTAATTTGAAAGAACTGGAAGCTTTCTGAAACATTTAACTTTTAAGGAAATACTTTATATACTGAAAATATACATAAATTGTATGTTTATGTTGGAATATTTATTCTATTCGTGCGAAACGAAGCTTAAGGATTTGAATATCAAACATATCAAAACACTAACAATAACGACTCTAATCTAAACGAAGCCAAAACAAGATATCAACGTCAACATGCTAAACCTGAATAATAATGAAATTTCTCCAAATTCGCCAGCTAAAAAAGCAACACAAAAAGCAAATTAATTCAATGATTAGCTACCAAAATGCGAGACCAACAAAAACAACAACACTGTACGGACTTCGCTCAGTATTCATTTAAAAAAACTTACGGAGACCATTTGAAGGTATTTCATGGATACTTCGTTATGATGTGCTGATTAAAAGTACCCAATAATGCTAATTACACTGGCGCCATTTCGAATGGTTGCCTCATCTCGAGAAGTTGAAATCGGATGACATTCCTTTTTGGTTATGGTTCTGTATGAGTGTTGTTGTTCAACACATTCACATTATCTGCTAACTAGCAAAGAAACAAAAACAAAATCTAACAACCTCGAACTAAGGTCTTCTTTGAGTACTGGGTCCTTTAACAACCTTTTTCAGCAAGCTTTGTGCGAACCTCACCAACCAGCCACTCGTTGCGGATGGAGAAGTTTTTTGACGATTTCTCTTGGAGTTTGTCTTATTTACGTAGATAGCAGAAGAGAATGACCCCAGAGCCAATCACAATAATTTTGTTTGAAGAATGACGATCTTTTTCGCGTATTTCCAGAACCTAATCTACGAATAAATGGCGTTCTTATGAGCATATAAAATGGAGAACCTCTCAGCTCCATCGGCGACATTTTCAGTTGACCTGGCTAGACGAACACCAACCTTTACATCACAAACTTGTCCGAGACACTCGAGTTTATTATTAAATTCCTAGATATTTCTAAATTCCTGGATATTAGAAAATTTTTACTATTTCGTGTCGTTGTACAAGTGTATATCGATCCATATCTACAAATCCTGTGTTTCTTACTTGTCTAATGATATCACAATGATATCTGACTGCTGATGGTTCGACAATGACGCGAAATTTATACCGACACTTCTTGTTGAAAGATCCATTATAAGGTCACCTACATGTTGTATATGATAAAGTTTATGGTATTTATTCCATGCTGATAGTGTTATCGGATTGTATTTCTTTCGAAATTACATTGAAGACGAAATACAACAGTTATACGTTTAGTTATCTGTTTTCTATTTAAATACATTGTTCGTATAATATAAAAAATCGCACAGAAAGCTACGATTATTTCATTAACATATTCGATACACAGACTTTATATACTCCAAGCAATCATATACTCTACATTTTTCTGTCTATTTACTTTGTTAATACACGGTTTACTTGTGAAAAATGCATGCAAGTGAACTCTAGGAGTTCCCGGAGTTGGAATTGTTGTAGGAATTCTAGAAAATCTTTTTGATCCGGACCTAAATTTTTTTTCCTTTCGTTTATTTCCTTTATTGAGCTTGTCTATTGTTTAAAACTAAATTTTCTGTTGTTTCTCAGTTTTCCTGTTGTTGTCATCGTTGTTGTTGCATTCTCGAAATTCTTGCCCTGGACAAAGCTGATCTTAAGTAGATCTTAAGGATGAAGTTTTGTTTTGTTTGTGTTCTGCTCCTTTCCTGCTTTAGTGTTTTTTGTTGTTATTGTTTTGCTCTTTCCATTGTTCATTGATTTCATGGCGATTTTAGCGACTTTTTCAGCTTTCTCAATCCTACGAAATGTTAACATTGAATAACGAAATTGAATTTTAGTTTTTCTTTTCTTATTTTTCCTTTCATGGTTCCTATTCTATATCAACTGGACTAAGTTTTGTTTGTTGGACAGTGTTGCTAGTTTGCCCTTTCATAATGTTTTTCTTTGTCAGCCTCTGTGATTCACAATCGACTTAAGTTTCGGATGCCCTCTACAAGGATTTCACTATTTTCATTGAATTCCGATTCTTTCCACTCGTCATCTATTCTTGGGTTATTTTTACACTTGACAGCGAATCCACGGTTGCAGAGCAAAGAAAAAAATGAGTGAAGGCGAAGACGACGAGGCGTTTGGAATGACAACTGAATAAAAGGATACTGACAGCTGTACGAGCGAATTTTCTCTTTCAACTTTATTGCTATCAAAAAGAATGAAAAACATTTGCTTGATTCTTCCAGAAAAAGGAGATTAATATCGACCTTAAAAAGAGGAAATTAGCACAAAAATCAAGAGAAATCAGAACAATAAATTGCATTGCACACAGCTAATTAGTTCAGTTTGGAAGGGAACGGAAAGGGGCGTGGAGGGAAAGTGAAATGTGCGGGAAGAAACTTGAATTTCTTCAAATTAAGAAAAGTTCATTAGTATTGTGTTCTTTTTTATGTTTTTGCTTCAAATTGCCTTTCGATTTCTTTTGCATCTAAACCATGAACAACGTATTAGTTAACCTTTTTCTCTCTCTCTCTCTTCCGTTGTTTTTTCCATTCTTTTCGTACTCATGTAAGATGAGTTTTTTGAATATTTTTTATATTTATATTGTAAATATTCATTATACTCTCATGGACTTCTTTCTTATCTATGCTTCAAAACCTCTTCTATACATTCTATAATACACATCCTTACCACTTTATAGCAAATTTAATCGAGTAAACTTCATCGAGACAGCATTAAAAATAATAAAAATTCTATAAAATCAATTTACAAATTCAAATTTACAAGAAACCTAAAATTGATTTTCGTGTTGAAATGCTTGGTATTGAAAGAAAAGCCAAAGAATGTTTTCCAAGAATCCTTTTCCCCTTAAATTAAATTTAACACTGTAGAAAGTTTTGTGAATGATAGAATGGAACCCGAAGAATTGTAATTAAGTTAAATTGTTGTTAAAGGAATTCAATTTTTGGTGGTTGAAATAGTTTCCAAAAGTATTTGTTCATTCCATCTCCAAGTTAGTATGTGTACTGGTATATATGTACATATATGCCCAAAGTCTTGACGAGCCTACTGTGTATGTGTGTCTGTACGTGCGTTTGGCGTGGGATAGTTGCGATGCCCAGACTCCAGCCTGTGACCAACTAAAAAGCTACGATTGCAATATTTTGTTAGACTATCGTTTCGGATTACGTGCTGTTGAGCCGAGACTCTCATACCCACAAACACCCATGATAGTCAGTAGGTAGGGGCTACATTTAGTGGCTGGTTCGGCAACGACAAACAGCGCCAACGCTTTGCAGAATGCGTAACGCATAAATTGATCATTCCACTTCATTGAGTTGACTGCTGCAGTTCGGGGATTTAAAAATTGAAATAAAGCGATGAAAATAAACAAAAAAAAAACTACAATAAAAGAACATGAAGAACAATGAAACAATGAAATTTATTTTAAAGCAAATCCTTGTAGTGAAAGTTATAAGATCAAGCGTTGGTGTGAATACGCTTTGAGTGCGTCTGCTTGTGTGTGTGCATCTGTGCAAAGTTTCGAAAAGTATAGTGCTTCCTTGGCATGAATGGCATCAACAGAAAGGAACACAATACGAAGAAAGAAGCTAAAAGCAGTAATAAAAAGTAAAAATGAAAATAAAAAATTAAGATTCTACTATTTTCAAATATCTCGTCAAATTTTAATATACCTCTAATAGAAATTCAAAAACAATTCTTTATTGTTTGTCTTTCCAATTGAATGGCAAAGGAAGAGGCGTGGCAGGAAACTTATTTTTTACATTCATAGATTTTCAATTAACATTTATTCTCTTTACACAAGTTTTCATTACTGCATTCTAATTTATATTTCTTAATTCTTTCAGGAACGAAGCTATTGATGGTGTTTTCCATTACTCTGATGTCATGTTACTCGCCAATCTTATCAGCCTGATGACTGCCTGAAGAAACTATTAAAAGATGTATTTATAGTGGAAACATACTGGACATCAAGGATAAATGTCGAAAATTTAACTGAAATCCAATGAAAAGACCAAAAACAGCCAAGAAGTAAAATCGTATTGATACTAAAATTGAAGCAAAAACTAGTAGAGAAAAGCCTAAAGCCACATGATGTGCGAATTTAATCATAATGTTGAAAGCTCTCCAACAACCAGGACACACAAGAATTTATTCTGTAACTCAAAATAGTGAAGACAAAAGTGAACCGGAGTGTAAAGCGGAAGTAATCGGTGAAGAAAACAAGCAAGTTTACAAGGCAGCGAAATCAACGAAAGCAAAACGAACAAAAATGACTGAACTAAAGCGTTGCCAGTGATTTGTGAAGCGAAGTGATGTGTGGAGCGTGTGCGGAGTGAGGTGTGGGAAGTGAGAAGTAAGCAGTAAGAAGTGAGAAGTGTGTTCAACTCTCAGTGTGGCAGCATCAGCTTCGGCAACAGCGATAAAGACGCGAACCACTACAGCATCAGCCAAGATTAAGCTGAAGACTACAACAGCAAAAACAGCAACAATTTAGCAAGAAATCCATCAAGATGAGTGAATACCAAACAACGCCCAATGATGACAAAGGTAAGCAAAAAGAAGGAAAGCGTTGCTAAAGATTATAAAGCATGTGAAAGTGACTATAAAGCAGTAAGTACGACTACGAGTATGTCTTGAAACCGCCATATTTTATGTTCAGCCTTCAAGCGTTGACGATAATTTATGGCTTTAAAATCGGGTCACACGAAGCGTGATGTGACTGTGCCGGGAAAAAGGTTTAATAGTTGCTTTTTGCTTCTTTCTTTAAAGAGGAAGCTGTATACTAAACAAGGAAGAGAAAGCACAATAAACGAAAAACTTACAGAAATCGCGCAATAAAGGAAGGACGTTAAATTCTCAATAAAAGTCTTTAAATCCATAGAATTCTAAACTCTACCCTATCCAAAAAACTTAGAAAAACATCTTAAAATATGCAAAGTAGACAAAAATTGTTGACATAAGCGTAAAAAGTACATAAACATAGAAATGATATGAAAGCGTATAAAATCATTGACAACATCAGCAATAAATAAGTCGGTATAAAGTCAATAAATCTTATCAACTGTGAAAAAGGTCTATAAATTGAATGGCCTATAAAAGCTACGATTACGAGTACGAGTGCTAAATGTCTGTTAGTATTATGGGAGAAAAGATGAAGATGAAATATAATCATCTGCAAAGACAGATCTGATGTAAAGTCCTTAAGATATTTGTGTAAATGTACTATTTCTTAAGTCTGCAATGTTTAAAAAGTTTTCCTATTCGTTCGGACTTAAAAGGATAATCCATCGGAATCCAAATGGAGATCTTTTCACTTACACTTGTATTTCCTTGGTTCCTTGGAAGCAAATTTCCTTGGTTTTGAATTCTATAAAAAAGGATTTAACACACACTATTGACTTAAAATACCTCGACGAATTTTCAAGTTTATGAAGTTGTGAAACATCTTCTGAATATAGTCTCCATGCGTTTGACAAACGCATCCGGAAAAAGTTGTGCTTCGTTTTTACAGGATTTCTTTGTTGATTATACTGAACATAGTTTTTTGACAAATGATTGAGACGATTTTTAAAATCTTTGTGCTGACGTTTATTTTCTCAGTAGTTTTCATTCGATCACCTTTCTCTGTGTCAAATACGAATGAATACCTTAAGTTTTGAAGCAAAAATTTACTGTCTATGATTGAGTTTTAATATCCTTAAACTCAAACGAAAGTCAGTGAACTCAGAATTGAGAACCTATACTTAGAACCTCTTAAGACCATAGAAATTTAAGAAATCTTCGAATTCTGTGAAATTTAAACTGAAAATTAAATCTCGATCTTGAAGTAGGATCAAAATCAAATGAAGTAGTGATCAGGTCTTGTTTCTTTATTTCTTCCTCGCTGTTCACTTACTTTAAGCAATAAAATAGCTTCTCCTTTTACTCGTTCTTCCTTTGGTAGTTTAAGTTCAACCGGAACTGCTTGTGCATTCGAACACACAATATCCGCTTCCGGTTGCCCAACCGAGCCTAGGATGGAACACTCGACCAGCACACCAGCACTCTCTCTCGCCCTGTCCCTTTACTGGTGAATGCATTTGAAGTACATTGCTGAAGCTAACAATAATTCAGGATTGTGATCCAACTCATTCTTTGTTAAGCTGAATACAGTTGTTGCTGCTGCTTTGTTCTGCACTTGGTTTGGTGCCGTTGGTGGACCAATTTTTTGTTTAAATATCGAGAAAATTTCATTTAGCCCATCGTCGTCCTTTCAGCAACTGCACACTTTTTCGGTTGCACAGTAATAATTTTTGGCACAGCTGCCAGGACCAAGCAGTGAGTAGGTCGGCGAGTCAGCGAGTCGACGAGAGTCCAGATTCAGAGCGGATTCTTGTGAAGAAGCAATTTCGCAAACTTTTCATCCTGTTTAATGATCATGAAATGCTAACATGTCAAAGTATCAGAGGACGAGTGGAACGAACGGCGTGGCGCACGACTCACGGCTCAAGTTCGAAATACTTGCTGGCCTTTTGGCAGGCTTACAGATGTTGGAAAGGCTTGTAAGCAGGCCAAAAGCATTTTTTCTGAAGCATCAACAAACCAAAGCACCAAAAAATAAGAAAGAAGAAAACAGAAAAAAGTGAGAAAATCACTTAAATGTTTTCGGGCAAGTTTCCAAAATGAGCGGAGTCTATTGTGCGCCAGTCCCTTGGCCCCTTCGTCCCTTATCGGGGGAACAGCTTCCGTAATTTCAGAACAAACAAAAGTGCAACGAAAGGACGTCGGGTTCAACTCAAGAAAAACAAAAACAGAGAAACCAGAGATCTTAATCAGTTTTTAATACAAAACGAAAACACTTTTCTTAACCCAAATTATTGCGAGTGTTTGAATTGAGAGAAAAAGAAAAACTGGCAGGCGCCTCCCTTGAAAACTACAACAACAACACGTGGACCGACCCACATAAATAAAAAAAACCAAAGCTAAGAAAACTTTATTTAATCTTCCAGAGTGAATTGCATGAAAGAAGAAAGTGTTTCTGGAACAACGTTTTTAGGGGTACAACAAGATTTTTATTTCCAATTCTGAGCTGTAGAAAAACATCTGATTTCTCGACTTTCAAGGATTTCACGTTCTTTCGCAAGCTGCGAACTGAAAAATTGGAGCTGAATGGGTTTTTTTTCTCTGCAAACACAATTGAAACGTATTTTAATTCATACTCGTAGCTGAATTAATTAAAGCTGTTCAAATGAAATATTTTTTGCTTTTCTCTTTTCATCCTTAGTTTTCTTTATCTTTCTTTTGGTCTAAAATGCTATTGCGTGATTTTTTTTTTGTATTCACAACAACGTTAATCATTTTTGGGCCTTTTGTTGCTGACCGTTTTGTTATCCGCCATCATCGTCTTTTGAATGCTTACCGGATGGTGCCACGAGCCACAGTTTTCCTGTAGAAAAACACACCTAATTTATTTTTTATTATGTCAAATTAATCATCACCGCAGAAAAGCATTTTTTATCACGCTTTTTATACTCGTACTTAACGAAATCCTTGGATTAACCATGAATTTATAATCTATTCAAATTTATTGCAACTCTTAACGAAAGGCATCAACAACCGGACGGTCCAAAGGGCATTAAAGGCCGTTGTTTGGTCAACAAAGCATTTCATCAATTTTGCCCGATGGAACTCGGACCAAAATGAAGCTACGCGCATTACTAAAAATCAATAAATTCCGTGGCAAAATCAGGTAAACAATCAACACCAACTCGCTCGCCGACCTCCGCCCTGCTTGCCTACTGTGACGTTGCCCACAAAAAACCGCAGGCATGCGACACACGCTCTCGGAAGGAGTCGTCGTCCGCCATGCATATTTAAACGCTATCGAAATGTAAACCTCGTTATGCGCCAGATTTAAACCGTCCATATACATGCATGGGTTCAACGTCCACGTCCATGTCCGCGTGCGCATCAACGCTCATCGTGTTACAAAATTAACACGAAGAAAGTAAAGGTTTTTCCATGCAAAGGGCTTTTAAGGATGTGTAAGGATAAGCATAGGTTGGTCCGCAATTATTAAGTCCCGTTAAGCTACGTTAGGCTACGTTAGGTTTGCCATTTTAAATCGACTCTTGTTTTGATCGCCTCCCCTTCTTACATGGCGTCCCCTAAAGAACGGGCCTCCCATGCGCTGCTGAAGAGAACAACAACACTACTGACAGGTCGCTCGTTTTAACCTCATTTGACCTCTCTGATCGCCCCTCGGCAACGCCCGACCATGCATCTTAATTCATATTTTTTAATTACCTTCGTCACGTGAAAATTTTACTTTTTGGTCATGCAGCAAAGCGGGTGCTTAAAGCTCTCCGTCACTCTCACTGGCGTTAGGTCGCCAGTGAAGAGAATCAGTGCGAAAGAGAGGTGAGGTGGCGGAGGTGGTTTTAATGCGGCTTAACGTGCTCCAGGCTCTTGCTGGTGTTCCAAATAAATCAGCGTTTTTTCTTAATTTTTGTTGCAGTCATATAAAATATATTTTTATTCTGTATTCTTTTTTGACTGTAGTTAAAAATAACCGCAAATATTTGCGCTAACACGACAACCCCGACGCCTGAGTGTGGGTTGCCAAAGGCAACCAACAACTTGCTGCATGCACAATCAAAAAGTTGGGTTAAGCTGTGAGTGAAAATAACGCTCATTTCGCGTACTTCGAATTTGAAATTTCGGGGTCATTTTCGAATTTTCAAATTTTAGAATAAAGTCTTAAAATTCACGAGTCGAACAACCTTATAATGTTCCTTAAGAATTACACACTTGAGACAGAATTTTCCAAGCTTAAGACACGATGTCGAAACGAGGGCTGCGGTTATCGAATGCATTATCGATTATCGGATATCGAATGAAGTATACTAGAGAAGAAGACTTCCATTTTTGGGAGCAATCTCTTTCTATAATCAAATTGCTTGCGTTGATTAAAACGCGTTCTCTTTACGTTTATATTTCAATCGCTCTTGGAGGACATTTTTTGTGGCTTCTTCTTCTGGGGCGCCCCTGGCAAGCAGGCAGCTGGCCAATATTGCATTCCGCATAACTACAGAAAACGGGGAGGGCGAAGAAGCACAAAATGACAGGGCAACAACAACAAAAGTAATTTCGTTAATATGAAAGAACAGAAGATAAAAATAATAAAAATAAAAATTAATTTTGCCCCAAGATGTAAGATATAAATTTTGCACACTTTTTCCTCGTTCAGGGTTGCAAACAAGCCTGCAACCCTGAACAAAACAAAAACGGGAACAAAAAGAAGCACTTCAGCGGGGACACGAAAGAAGTAACAAGAAAATCTGAACGCAGTATAATGCAGCACTGTAAAAACAACAACAGCAACACTGGCTGTGAAAATAAGAAGGACGGTGGGTTGCCATCAAATGAAAATAAAGAAGAAATGAATGCAATATTGTCTCTTTTTCTTTATTTGGTTTTTTTTTAACTATAAATTATGAAAAAATATAAAACGGTCAACGGCATGAAAACGAAACAGGAATTTTCAGGAACCCTTCTCATTTCCCCCTCTCTTCGCTCATCGCCGATTTATTGTGTAGAGTCTATTGTTCATATCATAATTTATCCACCATAGTTTGACACGAACCTACAACTCTTCTTTATTTATCTTTCCCGTTCTTTTGACTGTATTAAACTCCTTCTCTGTGACTGAGATTGATATATATATATTTATGTATATCTTAAAAGTATTCCTTTTTTATAAACATTTATATTTATATTAATATTTTTTTTTATATGTTTTTATAATGATCCGAAACAGGAAAACTTAATTAAAATGTACAGGACTTCATTATTCTAAACAAGTACATCGAATTTATTCAAATAGAACAAAACAATGATTTATTTCATTGTCATTCAATTAATTGCCATAATTTTTTACTCACATTAGATTTATCGCTTTTAGATTCTATCGCTTCTCTATAAATAAGTTTGAATGAAAGAAAAATCAATATAATCGTTCTTAGTTGCTGTTGCGCTGTTCCAACAACAAGAAAAGTACACTTAATAATTCACCCTACATTGGAACTTTCTCACCTCGGAAATGCAAAAATAAAAACCACAAACGAATAATTACAACCCATAAGAGCACGATTACGAAGTCTAAAACTGTAACTGTGCCCATTCCAAGGAAGTCAATGAAACATTAAAAGAAATCTTTAAAAGAAATCTTTGAAAGACTCAATTAATTATTATTTCAAGTCGATTTATTTGACCAACAAATTACTTCCATAATGACACAAGTTTGCGAACTAAAACTTAAAACATTTTATTTAAGTGTTGATGGTATTGATCATTGAAGTGCTCTAAAATATCCCCCCACAATACGGGCCCTTAAAAATAGAGGATAATTTGTGGAGAATAATTATTAGTAATCTTCATGATTTTTTCTTGAAACCAGGTCGGTTTTTTTGAACAATTTGAAGGATTTGTTCGGAACTTCTTGAAACGTTTTTTTGTCTTCTCCAGATTCGTCTTATGATTACTTTTCTGACCTGATGAGAGTTTATACAGCCTTCATTCAAAAGAAGTGCGGGGAAAATGATCCGTCGAAATGAGAATGAAATGAAATCAGTAGCAAATTAGTTTGCTGAGAGTTTTTATTGAACAAGAAACACTTAATATAGAAAAGATATAGAAAAGCAATCATCTAAGATTTATAGCGAAAAATCTCCTCAATACGAATGCAATTAATTACAATTTGTTTCTGAATAAAACCGTTGAAAGAGTCTTGTAGCAATTTATGATAATAATAATAAAATAGGGTTCATTGAAGTGCAACCCGATGGCATCGCTTCCACGAATGAAACCAGCTGCAAAGCAATTAAAAGCGCGAAAACGAAGAAGCATCGCGCCACGACAGCGTCGAGCGATCCACCGATCGATAGAAGGATTGTTGCCGTTGTGGCGGTTGCAGTTGTCGCCCTTGGAAATGAGTGACAACATCGCGGTGGGCTGCGACACAGCGTCGGGGCGTGGTTGTGACAACGCAATGAATTCCTGCAGAAAACGAATTTCGAGTGATGTAAGTGAGCCTGTAAAAATGGCACTTAGGTGTGTATGTGCACTCGTATGTGTCTGTAAGCGGAAAACATCATGTAAGTATGCGTGTAAAGTTTCAGCCAAACATGATAAGTAACTACATACATTCGAGCATTCATGTTGTGTCTGCGAGTCACTAATTTTGAAGATATTGTATACATGTCTGTGAAACAAAGAAACATTTAATTAATATACTTGAACATTAAATTAATATAATGTACTTGAAAACCTTCTTTAAATTTAATGATGCTTTTTATTTTTGAATGAATGAATAATACATAACTTTAAAAATGTTACTAAAGAAATAATTTTGTGCCATTAATTTTACGATCGAATTTCACACGCCAGACGCGGATGTGACGTGTACATCGCATGGCTTTTTAAGTGGAAGCTCAATCTACGGATGTATACAAACACATGTACACAAAAGCCCACAGTTAACGCAAGCACACAAGCGTGTATACATGCATACGTTACTACATCGGCAAACGTATTCATAAGTAATGCGTTCATGCCGCGAAGTGTTAAAGTGGACGCTCGCGAACGCCAACCGAACATTAAACGTTGTTATTATGTGTGTGTATGTGCGTATGTATGTGTGTGTAGACGTACATATGGTTTTTTATATTTGTTTAGAATAATTGCACGAGCGTCATAACATTGAGTTTCCATGTTTTCGCTGCAAAAGCTTGTATCTCTTTGCTAGTAAAAAAAACCTAAAAAGAAAATGAAACTATAATATAAATAAACTGTAAATTTTACTTGGCGGAATTGGCCGACGCTGGCATACCCTATAAAACACGCTAGATATAATAATACACCCACGTGAACCGCTGACCGCTGATCAAAAATAATTTAACTGGAAACCTAGAAATTTAACGATTTTAGTTGATCTACTTTATGATTATAATCACAGGCTACCGTGATCACCTTGGATATACTATGTAGAGTAACGAACGAGTGGAAAAGCCATGTTACATTCGAATTCGGTATTGAATTCAGGCTGAATAACAAACTAAGTCGCTCAGTCTGACAGAATTTTATTTATTTCTTATTTATTCATTACTTATGAAGTAATTTCTGACAGAATTCTTTGTTCGCATTTTTCACGTTTGCTTACTGTGTGTACTACAATATTTATGCCTTTAAACCTAAATGAAAGCAGAACATTTCACAGCTTTAAACTTCTATATTCCCCCCATCAAGATGACGCCTATTTTTTGTGGAGCGGCTGGCACATGACTCTGTAGTGCTGCTTTCAGCCATCGTGAGAGCGGAGTGAGACTCAAATCTTCGTATTCACTGTGTGTGTGTGTGTGTGTTTGTTTGTATGCAGTTCGTATTTGTGTTCGTGTTGCTATAAATAATTTTCAATATTTTACGATTGAGCACGCACCTTTCGGCTGTCGGGTGAGATGGCTGGGGAAGAGGGGTAGAAAGAGTGAGTATTCCGAACTTCTGGAGAGATATTTTTTCAACACATCATTTGGGAAAAAAGAAAAGAAAAATTTGCTAGAGCGAAAGCAGTCTCTGGCACAATATTGCAAAGTTTTTCACTTGAGTTCCCGCTCAAACAGAAGTAAATACAATACAAAGATTCAATAAAACACAAAATAACACAGAAACCAATACAACAAGCATGCAAAAAGTAGCCCCTGTAACCTTGATTTTCTGTTATTAAGAAATTATATTGCAGTCTGTAGATACCTCGAGTAGAGCAGAGTAGCGCGAATCCGAGCCCCGAATTCAGTGAAATATTTCCAAGAGTTCACTGAAAGTCACACACACACACACACATACACTCTCTCTCTCGCTCTGAGCAACGACGTGCACGGAATCGAGTACTCGTATCAGCTGAATTCACTTGCGCTCTGAATGAAAAATGTTCACGCTTCCATGACGCACGCAAGGCTTCAATGAAGCTATCGAGCTGCATTCTGATGATGTCGATGAAATCAAAGTATTTCATTTCCTTTCGTATGGTTTTTAATTTCAAAATTTATTGTTTTTGTTCGAAATGTTTTCATGCGATGAAACCAAGCGCATCTTTCGATAAGCATCGCTCACTGCACTCACGCAAAACACATTGTACACAAACACGCACACACACACTCGTGTACATATACACTACTACATTTTCTGTGGGGGATTTCTAATTGAATATCCTTCAGCTAAAACTTGCATCTGATGATTATAGCCACGTCCAAAAGGACGAAAGAGCGCGAGCTCAACTGGCCAGAGGTGAGTGAGCAAAGCATACAAATTTAATAAGCACTTCAACACACACACATATACGTATACAAACACACACACATGTATGTATACATACCACATAAGTTTGCTATACTTGCACACTTGACCAAGAGCTCGAGCTGGTCAAGCTAGAAAAAAGTTCAAAGTGCAAAGTGCGAGAGAAAAATGTTGTATTCGTAACGTTAACGTAACGACACGGCAACAGAACCAAGTAAATATGTTGGTCAGTGGTCAATACCACTATATACAGATCCACAAGTAAACATACTATACGAGGGAAGTCGCAGAAGTACCCGACCTCGACCATTAGATGGAGTATAGCGTATAAATATCAATTGAATTTATATTACAGGAGAATTGAACTTGTATAGCAATATAATAGAACAGAAGATGGAATAGATTATAACAAAACAGAACTTATAATTAATAATAACTAATGATGAATATAAGAAGTACATTACACTCTCTGAAGGTTAAAAAATTTAAAAAGTTTTAAAAGATTCCTTTCAATTCTGCCCCAAACTGTAATTCTAACCACGTAATTCTTTTTAACATTAAAATCATCATGTCCATTCATTCATCCATGTCATGTTACATTCAAATGTAATCCATCACAAATAAACTTACGCTTAAAGAACACTTGAAGTGGGTTTTTATCTGTACTCAGTCATGTTAGCATTCCTGGAGAGACCCGTATTTTGAAGTGCAAGTGAAGGTTTCCTACGGATTCAGATTGGAGTGGAAACACAATCTATAACTTAAATATATCTAAAATAAGCTTACAGTACTCTAGTATATAGTACTAGATATAATAATGGTATCTGGTTACTAAATCACCATTGTTTGGACACGTATTGGACAAAAAGCGTGCTTCTGGTTTCTGAACACATTGTATTTATAAGGACATCGTAATATTGCGGGAACTGCCGCGAGTTGGTACCAGGAACTGGATGAGGTGACCGTAGTGATTGAGAAACCTTTTCAAGTCCTAAAAAAGGAAATAGTTAGCTGGACAGACAGATAGGTCAAAGGGTTAGATTCCGATATGAGGTTCCATGGTAACTAAAATACTCTGAGAAATCTTCAGAATAGTACATTTTTATGAAGTAAGAAAGAAGTATTGCACGAATTCTAACAAGACGAAGTGTGCTCAGAGGCCATTTACGGAAAATCCATATTTTGAAATCTAACACGGAGAGCTACTATTAGCTATTAAACTATTAAGAACTTAGTATACAATGCGGGGCTTCTCTTATAATCCTAGAGATCCAGTCCCTATCCCTTCCTTCTATTTGGAGACATACAATGGGCAGCTCCGACCTACCTGTATTCGGCTGCCCTGTGGACGGAAGACTCTTCTAAGTCCTCTTCGTAAAGCTAACCCAATCTACCTGTCGACAGTCAGACAACTTTGTCACCATTGTAGTGTGCTTATATGCATTTGTTTCTATAAACTATAATAATAAGGAATTATATGAAAGAATAGTTTCCACAACTAATTCAGTCAGTTTTTTTCGCTCCCTCAAAGTATGCCATGCCTTTATATCCATACATGTGCAACTCTATCCGGAACAGTGTACATATATATATATATTATTTTATCTATATACCTATTATATTTAATATTATTTGTCATTACGTCAGTAACGTAAATTAGCCAGTGATTTGTAATTATTTCGAAAGTAAGTTTTATTTGCACTCCATAAAACTGTCCATTTGCATCTAAGTTTAATTATAAGTTATATCGAAGTTTATCTCCGAGTACGAAAATATTACATTATTATTTTGAAATTAAACCTAAAATATGCGTTTCCATTATCGCCATTTTCTCGCAACGAACCGAACGCACTGAATCAATCGAAGAGGGCGGGAGAGGGAAATGAGCACTCATTACAACCACTTGGCGTGACCCACTTGCAACCGCTCAACGCCGTCTCTCCTGCGTTTGCTGCTCCAGTTTGGAAATATTTAATCTTTGTACTTAAGGAAAACTACGAACCGCAAACAAAGCGTTGCAAACTGTGAATTACTGTGACTTTTTAAATTAAGCAGGCTTTCATTCGAACTTTCTGAACGAATGGGAAGGATGGGAGAGCAAGGACCACAGGGAGAGAGAGAGAGAGAGGGAAATAGAGGGAAATAGAGGGAGAAAGAGAGCAAGAAATTCAAAGCGAACATCCTACAATAAATTCTTACTTCGCTGGATTTGTTTGTTTAGGAATAAAAATAAAATGAAAATGCATTCCAAAGAAACGGCTTTTCGTATTTCTGCTGCATCTTCTTCTCAAGGAATAGCTCCTTTTCTTCTTCTTCTTACCTAAGCTCCTCTAATTAAACAAAATCTTTGCAGTCCTTCTTCAATCGTTTGCGTTGCGGTGTTCCGCTTCTGCTTGGAATAAACTGCACTTGAGCCGTAAATTTTGTGTAAACTTTTGTCGTGGTTTCTCAAAAGCTTCTAGGTTGCTGTACTTTAGTTGAAGATGAAGCCACATGTTTTGCCAGTCGCAAAGGGAAGCAAACCGCGTCGTGTTTTTTGCCACTTTGAAAGCTGTTACTTGGCTTTCGTTGCACTTTTGAGCATACAATGGAAACTAGCGCCTTATCCACCATTTTTAGGAGGTTTTCAAATGACTTACTTTGTAACTGACATCGATTCGGAGAGCAGAAACGTGATTTGCTTCAATGATGGGAAAAATGCACTTCAAATATTCGAGCAGGGGTTTTTAGTACTTCGAATTTGTCACGTTGTGGCGTAACTTCTACCAAAACTTGCACCTTAGGTTTTACTTTATCTGCTACATGCTACATGCTAATCTTCAAAAGTGATAAGAAAGGGAGGTTGAGTCCTCTTTATTACAACTTATTTTGTTGGTTTCCACTCCAACTACAACTCCATCGAAAATATGTTGCATACTTTGAGGCATCCTTGATATCTTTAGTGGAGATTTTAATAGTTTCACAGTTGCGAAATACTCGTCCATATCGTACTTGCTTTCTGTGCAACAATCTGGTTAAAATGTTTCCGATCCCAATAAAATAGCAATGAAAATGTTTGAATAGCTATTTTTTCTACTGCTTTGAACTGCTTTTTGCTGCAACCACTGCGGCTGAAACTACGTAGCAATATTTTATAGCAATATTTTGTGTCAGCACCTAAACACCGTTAAGTACAAATGCCATAAAAACATCGACCACAACAACAACAACAATGAGAACAATGCAAAGCCATGCCATGCTGTAAATACACGCTCCTTTTACTGCAAAAGGATTCTTCTCTTCGTCCTCCTTGCAGCACGGAAAACAGCCCACATTTCAGTCACTCTTCTCAGATGCAATGCTTTGCTGCATAAATTAGGTTTAGCTTGAGAAGTACGGCATTGTTGTTGCTTTATGCAGGGGAATACATGCGAATATCTGGGATATATACATGCACAATATATGGTATATACATACACATGTACTCATGTATGTATAAGGAGGAATGATGTTTCACTTGTTGTTGGTTACCCAGCGGAAACTTGGTTACCCATTGAAGGATAATCAATACAGGAAATCTAATCAATCAGATGGAGCTTAGACGGTTTTCTGAATTCCGGAGCTTCACTCATGGATGTAAGTTTTACAGGAGGAGCAAAGAAAGATCTGGAAGAAGACTTGAGGAAGAGAGAGTAGATATCAATCCCGAGATGAAACCAGCCTATATATCGTATATACCACATTCTAACATGTAGACCCCAAAATAATGAACCCAGGTCTGTTTTCTACCGCGAAACGGACTTTAAACTTGCTTTATTATCACCAGATCGTAACTTAATCCCATAAAATACGCGCATACCGAATAGAATTCAGTCGCATTCTTTTTATAGTTATTTTTAGCCAGAATTCTTTTATTTGCTCCTTTCTATCGAACCGCTCGCAAAACAGTTTTAAGTGAAAATAATAGTGATTATTATGAGGACGCTGTCGATAATGATGACGATAGTGATGATGATGAATGCTTTCACGACCGCAATCACGAAAAAGTTTTGCAAACATTCTGCGCTTTTAAGTGAATGTTTTTGCTACTGCGGCGGCTTCAGTTTCAGTCAGTCGTTAACATTACAAACTTTCTTCACTTTTCTGTCACACGCAACACTGATTTTAACATGTGTATGAATTCTCTTTTATTTGCGCACAAACAAGGCACATTTCTGGAGCTTTTTGCGAATCCAGTTCAAAGTCGTCATTTTATTTGATTTTTATTTTTAGAAGAGTCTATTTCTGTGACAGTAGCTGCCCCAGATTTCACCGGTTTCTGTACACATAACAAAAAAATACTTCTTTGTTGTATTTGATATATGTAATTATATTCTTGTTTTATTTCTTCGTAAATACTTTCTCTTTCTTCCCCTCAACGAACTTTGCTCTCAAAGTAAAAATTTATTCGGTGGATTTGATTTGAGCACATTATTTAATACGAATATTAAAAGGAATTTTATGGACTGTATTGAAATCTTACATCTTATCTTAAAGGTATAAAGGTGGCTCTCCTCTTCCTCTCTTTTCTCCTCGCCGAGTGAATTAAGGATGCATGCCTCACGGAAAGGAATATTTTTTCAATAAAGTGCTGTTAACTGTGCACAATAATATTAAATTCTGGAGTCCAAGCACACAGAAACACAGGCACATACAATAAATAGATTTACAGAAAGAATACCTGCATACTTTTGTTGGTATTGTTGGTGTTGTTGGGTTTGTTGTGTGGTTCAACCGACGGTTCTCGTGTACGATGGCTCTCAAACAGATTACGCTTGGATACCGTTCGCAACACGGATACCAATCTATATACAGACTAACACACACACACATACGTGCACACACACATACACATGCATAACACACCGACGCACCTGTGGTACAAATTAAAGGCAGGCATGCGATCTCATAATTCAGTCCCCCAACCAGGTTGGAACAGCGCGAGTGTCGGAGTCTTTTCCGACCCCATAAAAATGCAAAAAACCATCGTATGATCTGCTGTATTCGTAGCCAGTTCGGGGCAGCACGGACACGAATTCCATGGCGAGTATGTGTGTGTGCGTAGTGGGAATGCTTGAAACAAAAGGAGGAATAAATGTACTTTTGAATTATTGACATACTCGTATTTAAATAATAAGAATTCTTTCTCCTTACGCAAAGAATTTATTTTTAATTTCATTCTTTTATTTATTTTAATTTTTATTTAGAGAATTCAATATTTTCTTAAAAATTCAGTGTATTCAGTGCTTGAACACTTTTTACCTAAAATTGCGATTTGAAGACGAGTGATTTTCAACTCATTTAGTTTTGGAAGGCTTTAAAGTGTACTTTAAGGGGGCTCTATTGTCTGTTGTTGTTGTCGTCTCTCGCAGCGTCTGAAGCTACTCGCATCGTAAATCTCAAGATGCTCCGAAGTCTCAGCTCGATGTTGGGAATGACAGGAATGCATTTCTGTGTGCATAGTTTGCACTGCATGAACGGGGCTGTGAATATTTCCAAAAATATAAGCCCCAGTGCAATACACACACACTTGTCGTCCACATGCATACACACGTGCGCTCTCATGCCCAGCCCTTGGGTATTTATTGCCCTGTCAGTGTGCGGAAATTTCATATTTTCTGGTACTTTATGACCGGGGCACACTCTGCATGGAACTCCATACGAGCCCCTGCCACCGCCCCCATGCCGCCGCAAGGTCTAACATGCACTCCAGACCCTGGAGGTGATCATAAAGCATGTACACGAACACTCTCTCAACCTCTCACCGTCACAGACCACGTTGCTGATTAAGTGCTGCCCACGTTGCTGGAGGAGCACTGATTCGACGACTTGCGCACGCTGGCTGCACGCGGAAGGCGGAAATACGTAAGCTTTAAACAAGTGCGAGTTACGAGTAGTTTGCTAGACTGTTTCAAACTACGGCTGAGTGCGTTCATTTTAGTGGTTGGCTGTTGGAGTTGTTGTGTTTGTCGTGGTTGCTGTACTTTTAATGTTTCAAGTGCACGATACACTCGTCTTCACTGAGATTACGCAACTCCTCTCTCCGCAACTCCAGCGACGGAAGATCGACTCCCATGTGGTCAACGTTGTAGTTGTTTGGTGGCCAGATAAGAAACACCCCAAAATGTTGACTCTACGTTCGGCAACTTGTTAATGATTTTACTGCTTTGAGAACTGAATATTAGAGCAATTTTATTGGTTATTATTGGCTAAATTCTGAGGCGCCTTAAGCACGAGTTTGTTTCGAGCATCGTCACTCTTCACTTAAGTTGAGTGCGATGAGGAGTTTCATGCTCCACGAACAGAACAAAATCTTCGAATCGAAGCAGTAAAAATGGAGCACTTAAAATGTTACGACCAGAGTGGATCCGCTGATATGACGAAAGGAAACGTTTTTAAGTTTCTATCATCAAATAAGAAAACCTGAAAGATGATCGATCGATTTAACTCTAAAAAACAATCACACATTTTACCCAATTTAATCTTTTGATGAGATACAAAACAGATCTCTAAAAGAATAAAAGTTAAGAATAAAAAAACCATCAAAAATGGCAGCAACAAAAACTGCCCGAGTAAATGAATCAACAACATGCATTTAATGAGCTTAAAGCAGACGAGAGTTTTTTCCGCACCATCTAAAAAGCATCTAAAAAAGAATCTCTGTACAAATCCGATAAAAACTTTAAAGCTTTGAGCAGTTATTTGCTCGTTTTTGAAACTTCGTCATTTGAATACAGTTTTAAGACCGAAGACTGTGAAAGTAGTAGCGGCGTTTTTACCGAAAGGGTGAAAAGTAGTGAAAAACTACTAAAGTGGCAGATGACTTTCAAAGGAGAAGCGGCAGAAGAAAATGTGTAAAGGACTCGTACAGGAATAAAGCACTCACACACAAGCGCACGTCCTCAGAGACCCTTCTCCGCTCTCTCCAGAAACGCGTTGGTTTCCTTAGCGCGAGTGTTTGAGTGAGTATTTCGTATGTGAGTCGGTTATCTGTACGTTTATTGCATGTTATTGTACGTCATTTCCGTTTCCGTTTCGCTCATTGAAAATTCCGCCATCCTGCTCCTTTTCGGGGGCACTTTTTGCTTTCTATTTGCCTCTATTTTTATTTTATTATAATTTTTTGTGTGCATTTTATTTGCTTTTTATTTGACTTTTATTTGTCTCTTGTGTCACTTCGCATCGTTGAATATGGGGAAAGGTCAGAGGCCATTAAATATTAAATGTCGGGTTTACTCAAGTATGTACCAGCAATATATTCTTTCAATGCATGTTGAGAAGCATCACTTACAGTTGTCTGTTATGCGGTCCGGTCAGATGTCGGGACCTTTTTTGTCCTTTCAAACACGTTCGATTTAGAATACTATCCTAGTCAATAAACGTCTCCAAGCGGAAGTCGAGAGCGGAGTCGACAGAAGACGGAAAGCACTTCAGCAGATAAAACAAAGCTCTAGCTTCCGATTTCAGATTTGCTTGTTTTCGTCTTAGTTTAGACTGTTTTTTTGGCCTTAGATTGACAGAGAAACAAAATTAAAATCTTTCTGTTCTTCTTTTTTGCTCTCTTCGTGCGTTTCTGTCATGTTCCATGTCATGCTTCCAAATGTGATCGTTTCTCTTTCAGTTTGGATGAGGCCAAAGAGTCCTCGCCGAAGAGTCCTGCGAATGCGAGGTCCGCAACGAGTTGAGTCCGTTGTCGATATAGTAAACATCATCCTCTGCTTCTGTGTTGTTGAGTTTTCGCTTTGGTTCTGTTTTCGCATCCGGTTTTTCATGTTTTTATTTCATTCGTTATCAGTTTATTTTTTGAGACTATTTTCTCAAAAAGTGTTTTCTTTTTATAGACTATGAAATCGTAATGAAATGCGTGGAAAAGGACGTGGGACGTCCGGCGGAGATATTCGTCCATTTTACAGGCATGTCACAGTAAACGTTGAATTCGGTGGCGATAACGGAAAACCCAAAGCTATAAACTATAACGAAACAACATAAAAATATCAATATTCATCTGTCTGAAGAAATATCGTATATTTTCTCACATCTCAATCTGAGTATCGGTAATAAAAGCCCATGTGTATATAGTATATCATGTGTGCATAAGAATATTTAAGCTTTGGCCCGGAATAGTCTGGGATAGTATACAATAGATTGTATAATAATGATAATATACTCTTTCTTTGGTTTTTCAGTTTTTAACTTTCTTTCATAGTATGGAATGCTTGGCCCTCAGATTGTTTTTCATGAACTACCGCTGAATCCTGACAATCATAGACACTGTTATAGTTATACACTCCCCGTAATTCTTCTCTTAACAACACATTATCGGCTAATGAATCGTTTCGATAGAGTTGCGATGTTTTCCTATTGAACTGCAATAAGCAACAATAATTGAGTCATTAAATTCAATCGTTTAAAATTAAAGTCGAGTCAAACAGCAATAATTTATAATTTCTTCTTTTATTTGTTGTTTTTGCTTTGTTGTTTCTTGTGTTGAATTAAAGCACTTTTGCTGCTCTTTATAATGATGCGAGCTGCGGCGAGTCAAACAACCTGATCAAAGAAATCAACAGCAACAACAACAACTCAGAGATGCTGCTCCACTCAGTTGCTCTGAGAGCGTGCTCAAGTCTCTCTTCGGGCTGGCTTTCGAGTTGCACATGCTTCGGCATGATTTGCATCGGTTCACAACACAAACAAAAACAACAACAACAAATAACTTCCTTGTTTGGTGCAGGCGTTGATTTTGTTGGCTGCAGAGGGGCGCCGCGGCGGTTGAAAAGTAATAACAAACCCCTTCTTCATATTTACAACAACAACACCAACAACAACAAGAGGGCAGAAAAATGCACTTCATCTTGAGCAAAACCTGTTCAGTTACCAACAATAAAATGATTAGCAAGCAACGAAATCACTTTCACTTTTCTGTTTCTGTTGCTCAATTGTTTTTATTTTGGTTTTTGGGGTTTTTTAGTTTTTATACTCTTTGAATGTAGTGCATTAATAAATGTACATGATATGCAACTGTTATTGTTTATGTAACCTTATTTATTGGTATGCATTTCAGTTTCGTTCTGCATTCATCACAATTGAATTTCTTGTTTTTACTCGTATTTTAACCGAATAATAATAATTAAAAATACTAATTTCGACAATAAAAAGTTCAACAATTATTCACCTGTAGCACTTTTCGAAGCCAGAAGGTTGTTGAACACCGCAACAGCATCACAGCACAGCGGGCAGATGGCCAGATGGTGGACTTGCATGGACCACTGTGACGCAATGCTGAAACATAATAATGACGGTATTAACGAAGACTCAAAAATGTTTCCAGTCAGTCAGTGAGCTGCTATTGCTTTGGCTGAGGCTGTGGCTGTGGCTGCTGCAGGAGGCGTTGCTGTTGTTCAAAGCCAAAGCCAAAGCTTAAAGCAGAGACAAAGCCATTGCCACAGTCACAAGCCGGAAGCGAACGATTGCCACTCGCGACTTTTTTACCACGACAACAACTAAAAATTATCATGAGCAGCATCAATGTAATGCATCATCATTATAATCCACATCATCACAATCATCATTATGATCACTTTTGACTTCGACTTTCTGCATTTCTTTCTGTTCAGCAAAAACTGCAACTTGTTGAGGGTTTATGATATTTTCCGTCCCTCTTTTTACTGTTGTTGCACACCGACCGTTTGTTGTTGTTGTTTAAATGCAGCTTCGGATTGCAAACGAAAGTGAAGCCGATGTGCAGCATCGCGTGTTGTGCGCTTGAACCTTCTCTTCGTTGTCGTATTCGTAACTTGACTTTCCTGGGAATTTTGAGCAGCTTTTTTCATTGTTGCTATCGAAGAAGCAACAGCTGCTGCTGCAGAAGCGCATCTGCGGCGATCTTCAACTTGAGGAGTCCTCCTCCTCTTCTTCTTCGATGCTGGTATTTAAAATGTTTGGTTTTCTTCCGCTTGATTTTTGGTTGTCTTCATTGCTTTTTTTATTGCTGTGATTACGTAATGGCAACTAACACGTTTGTGAACCGGTTCACGTTGCTTCTTCGACAACCAGCAATTACGGCTTAAAGATGTTTCGGCAGCAATAACGACTGCAACAACAACAGCGGCATAATCACCGCAAGCAGCAACGATGGCATCTGGCGGTTGTGTGTGTGTGTGTGTGTGTCTCAGCGGACAGACAGCCGGCCGACAGACCGTCTGCCTAATTATGCTCTGCCTGTCGCTCTACTGCCAGCTTGCACACTCTTCCATCACGTATTAAAATCACTCCCGCAGATTCGACCATACACGATGGATTGTCCACATGCATACATACATACATACATAAGTATGTGTGGTTGTGTATTTAAGCACATTTTATTGGCATTTTTTGCTTCTTTTGTTCGATTACTGGCGATTTGATGTATGAATTTCTCAAAAAACAGCGCTGATGTTGCAGGTTTTAGTTTTTGATTTCAAGTTTTGCTTTGACTCGGCTTGTGTTTTTTTCCTGCATTCGCAACGTAGTGTGACGTAACTGTTTTATAGTTAAAGCTGTGTTTTGTGTATTTTTGTTGTTATTGCCGATCATCAGTTACAAAATCTGAATCATTTATACGAAGATTTCGAACTCCGAAATTAGTCAATCAAGAAAAGAAAAGAACAACGTTTATGGTATATTATTACGTGATTGGATAGAACTTAATACTAACTTCACCATAGTATATAATAGTTAAGTGATGGAAATGATTTAAATAAATGCATGAATCAAGCGTATTCACAATAGTTAAGTGCTTTAATATGACTACAAAAACGTAATCTAAAAGATGTGAGTAACGAGTTTGACTCCGCCAACAGCGAGTCGAGAGCCGCAAACAATCCGAATTCTGATTTTCTAAATTGTCGCAATAGAGCGAAATAAATTTGACCCATTTTCGAAATAAATGCGAATAAACTTCGAGGGTTATGCGAATAACTTTCGTTGCGGTTTATAAGCAGAGATCTGAAAATTAAAATTCATACTACATGCAAATCCCATAAACATGTGAAGACCACAAAATAGGTCAATAAATACACATTTTATTGGATTCCATTCATAAACACGAGGATAACGAAGACTGATTTCACTCATATTTAAATTTAAACATGGAAAAAACTACAAACAAAAGACTTGGCAAAACGAATGGCCATCGCTTAGACTAAGAAAATAAAGCTAAAATATTGACCAGTTTTGCACAAAGCAAGCAAACTGAAAAGAAAACCTCACTCACTGAACGATTATAATGACACATAAACGCGCACAAAACAAAGCATTCCAAGCTGTGAATACTGAAGTAATGCCTGCAAAAATATTCACTGGGAACTAAGCAAGCAGCAGCTGAGGAGCCGGTGAGCGGCGAGCAGAAGGTGTTTGATGATGCAGAGAGCCACTCAGTGCAAAGCAAACACGACGCAAGATAAGCCAACTGCGACCATGACCTCGCACACGGTTGATGGTTGATCTTCGTCGTGTCTGCGAGGCGAATGGAAGAGCCATCAAAGCCGTTGGTTGCGACACTCCCGGCAGAGAAGGAGGCGAGCGAGGAGGAAGGAATACAAACCTGTGCTTCGTGGAGATGCCCGCTTTTTCGAACTGATGGCTTTTCTTTCCTCTTCAGTTTAAGTTGTTGTTGGCCAATCCATTGCTGCTTAAAACGAGCTCTAATCTATCCCCGAAATGAGTCCAAACTATAAATTGGAGTAGTCTCGGACGCCCAAAAGTGCTCCATTTTGTGATGGCTGTTTTCCGGTTTCGATAACGCATCGCTGCATTCCTTGTAATTATTTCACACTCTACACTTTTTATTTATGTTTATTATTGTCTAGTGCAAAATTTCGACTTGCTCACCAAACTACAAAATTGGCACCCCACTTTTAAGCCAATCCACCACTTTTTGGAAAGTGAATATTTATGAAAAAGGAGGGCGAGAGGGGGCAAATTTCATGATCCGATTTGATCTCGTTTCGATTGCTGTTTATTCGCTGCTTTTGTGAATCGCATGAGATCGCATGTTAACCATGATGCCGGCATCGTGTTGTTGTAATGAGCACTCATCTAGCGGTTAGCTTATTGAACACGTCTCGCCCACAAATCTTCGCAGACAAGTTGACGGTCTCTATTGATTGATTGTTGTTGTTGTTGTTTGCTGTGATTTCACTCTCAACTGCTTCCGTGGATTAGGCGCCAATGAAAGCTGAGCCGTCTATCAGTTGACGCTCTCCATTTGCGTTTGCGAATGTTGATGAAGCGTGATCTCTTCCGAGCGTTTCGTGCGCGCGTGTGAGCATCAGTTTTACGTACATATTAATTAGTCTCGGCTAACGACGAACCCGCTAACACCCTCGATCCCTCAGCCCATGATCCCTTGGAAAGCTCACGAACTGGGCGAGGGGTTTCCTCCGTAGTTTTCCCAAGTAACCCAGTCTGTCTGAGGCGCAGATGTTTCCGCCAAAACTTGTTTCGGCTTGCAGACAAGCGGGGTTTCCTGATTAAGCATACAGAGAGCTTGGAACTGGAAGACAGCTGAGCGAAGCAGAGAGAGAGAGTGAGTGAGATGATGCAGGTACGATGGAGAGAAAGGTCACAGCGCGGTTACGTGAAAGCCTTTCGGCTGGACCACGCTGCAGGTTTGCCTTTGTTGTTGCAGTCGTACTGTCGTGGGTTTTCGAGAGCTTCAGCTGGGGAAGATGTTGTTGGTGTGCCGTGCCGCATCGCTTTGGCGTTACATAACCGACCAACTAACTGTTCGGATGTATAAAAAGCAGCACCGCGCCAGATGGCATCACACTCGAGGATTACCACTGAACGAACCCAAACACGGCGCGAAAAGGAGGCCGGAAATAGATTTGCTACTGATTCCTTAGAGAAAGATGGCGATGTGGTTTACTGTAAGTATACTTCGGAGGATTGAAGATCGGGGCGTCAGCGTGTGTGAATCTAACGAAACAACCTTCCTTTTTGCTTTGCCAGTTAACTGTTTTGCTGCTGGCTGGATCGGCCCACAGCAAGCCCACTTTTGGACGCGAACATGTGCACATACGCATCCACCTACCCGAGGAGAGCCATGACCACGGCGCCCATATTGAGCATCATCATCATGAGCATATTGAACATCATGGCGGTGGTCATGGTGGCGGACACGGAGGGCATCAAGAAACACTGATTATTACCGATGCTGGCGGTCATGGGGGGCATGGTGGCGGCTACGGCGGCGGCTTTGGAGGTGGACATGGTGCAGGATTCGGTGGGGGTCATGGCGGAGGACATGACACCGTTATTGTCGCTGGAGGTGGTGGCCATTCTGGAGGAGGTGGTAGTCACGGTTATGGCGGTGGTCATGGCGGAGGTCATGCAACTGTCATCGTTGCTGATGGTCACTCTAGCGGGGGTGGTGGTGGTGGTGGTCATTACAGCGGTGGCTCCAGTGGCGGACACGGCGGCATACACGAAACTTTCATTGTGTCCGGTGCAGGTGGACACTCTGGCAGTGGGGGTGGGGGTGATGCTCATTACGGTGGCTTCAGTGGCGGCCATTCCGGAGGTCATGTCGAAACCTATGCAGTTATAAAAGACGGATTATCTGGCGGTCATGGTGGCGGCTTCGGTGGTGACCTGGGCGGTGGATATGGTGGTGGATATACTGGTGATGGGTACAGCTCCGGGGGACACAGCGGTAGCGGAGGCTATGGCCACGGAGGCGATAGCAGCGGTCACAGTGATGGTATTGCGGCCATTGCAGCCGCAGCAGCTGCTGGCTCCAGTTCCTCCTCATCGTCGCATTCGTATGGAGGCGGCAGTGACGCTGGATACAGCAGCGGAGGTCACGGAGTCGCTCATATTGCCGCCATAGCGACTACAGGAGGAGGGTCTGGCCACGGAAGCAGCGGTTACGGTGGCAGCGGTTACAGCGGCGGTGGCAGTAGCAGTGGTTACGGTGCAAGCGGCAGCGACGACAACCATTTGGCAGCTGTTGCAGCGGCCGCAGCTCACGGTGGACATGGCAGTTCCAGTTCAGGCGGTGGCTACAGTTATGGACCCAGCAGTGGCAGCGGTTGGTCTAGCGGAGGATGGTAGGCGGCGCTCCATGGCTGCATTTGTCTCTAGTCCATTCCTTGTATCTTCCACTCGGCTGCTGCAAGCTGAAGCCAAAAACACACTCAAAGTAAAACATCCATGCACTCACACATTCACATTCGAGCAACATCTACACACGGATCTAAACTATCGTATAATTAAATTAAAATGTTACGTCTAAATGCTGAAAAGAAGAATGCATAAAATGTTGAACTTGTATATATGTTTGTTAGGAAAAGAATTTAATAATAATAATAAAAAGAATACTGTAAAATATTAAAAGAACACTGTTTAATAGCGGTTTTCTGTCTGCGTTTAAAGTCCCGCATGTGCTTACTAATCGCCGCTTTCGTTTGGTTGCTGTTTCCTTGGTCATCGTGCATATTTTCGGTCCAAGAATTGTTTTGGAATTTTTTGACAGTTGAAACGACCTTTTCGCCTCGGTCTTCTAAAGGCGGTTTCTTTATGAGGTCCGTGGACCTTGTCTATAGCCAGGGTAGGCTTACGGCTGCCCAGGGTCGAATGTTCAAGAAATTTATTCAATAGACGGGACCTGTGTTTCTTGTTGTTTAACACGTTTATTTACTAAATGCAATTTTTATCCTCTACTAGGGCTAACAAGTGTTCTTAAGTGTACCAAGAAAACTGGGGAGTATAAAAAACTGGCGTTGTTGTGGTGATGAAAACGGAGGTGTAAAGAGACGACAATCGCAGGAGTCGGACTATGCTTGTACTTTTCAATTCGTCAGCGCTAACGATCGTGTGTGGTGCTTGGTACGTCTAACACGTTCGTGTTCACTATTCGGTTTCCCGCGAAGATTGAACTGATGGTAAACCTTATCCCACCACGTCTTACCCGGGTTACTGCCAACGAACGACTGATGACTAGTGTGTGTGTTGTTGTATGCAGTTTAATTCATTTCAATACTGAATCTAGTAATGTGAACGTATTTGCTACGAAAATCCGTCCTCACACAGTTATTTGAAAATATTTTATACATATTCCGAAATGGACCAATTTCCCGCCAAAAAATGGCCGGGGGTAATTAAGCTTTAGGAATGCATCGTCATCTAGTTCCAAGATATGCTCAAAATTTCAGAGAAAGTGTCCTCAGAATTGGTGCTCCTTCTACAATAACTAACTCTGCTGTTATGGATTAGTATTGTTTTGTATTTAATTATATTTCTTTAATTATTGTGTATAGGCCAACAAGAAAAAGGTTTCTAAAAACTTTTTAAACTTTTTGTATTCGATGTTTTTTTATCACCCACAATTCTCTCATAATTCTCAGATATTTCAAAATAAAGAAAATTTGATAAAAATTAAAAAAATTATAGTTCAGTTTAGTTGGTTATAATTTTACTGAAGATTACATTACACATTAAATTACTACCATGTGAATACTTAAGGTGCTTATTTATTTTTATTTCCTTTCCCTTTTCTCTTTATTTATTCCTGTATAGCTTTTTCTCCGATGTGATGCATTATGTTGCTCTCTGCGAATAAACGTTTTTCTTTCAGTCTGGAACTAAGCAATTCTGCTTTATCCTTAATCAAATCCAAATCTCAATTCTGGTTCATTCTGACTTTATTGCCAACCTAATATCACTTGAATGATCTTAATTTGAGTCGTGAGTGATGATTTATATTTATTTGAACCTACAAAATATATTATATTAAAAATGTACGATTACAAAAGTACTTAAACTAACATCCTTATCGTTACCATATAATTACCACCGGCATCTCCATCGTCATGATGATCACCATCGCATTCCAGCTTTATCGATACCACCCGCCTTCAGGACCATCACCATCATCAACACCCCAACGCCGATTCCTTTCCTTCCTTTATTCGTACGCGTCATTTTTCAATATTTAATTTCTTTTATACATACGTACATATGTATTATACATATTATTATTATTTATTTAACATTTAACCTGCGAAGCTCATAGGCTTTTCTGCAGGATGCAGGTGCATTAACTTAATTACAAAGCTATTATTATTTCAGTAGACCCAACCCTCAACTTCCCTATTCTTCTAACACCTAGCTACTTCTGGCGGACCACTCACTCAGTTTCATGCCCGTGAGCCTCATCGTCCTTGTTGAAGTGTATTGGAAGGTGCGCAAAACATCTTAACCACTTTTGCACTTTTTTGTTGCTGTGAGTCAACCAACTTATGCAACAAGTTCGACCCACAGTTTTGACAAGAAACATGAATTGTAAATAAAAATTCCACAAGCTTTAGGATTTCAACCGTTTTATTTTCTACTATTGCGAGTTTAAAACATAAGACATCTTAGATAACATCAGATACCTACCTTTGCATCGTATTTTTAAAGTATACCCAAAATCTCAGCATCGGTTTATCTAATTTCTAAGCATCCTCTGACCGAACAGCGTCGTTTATTTATTGTTTAGGAGTGTCTAAGTATCTGTGCTCTGAATGGCACGAAATTGTGTCACACACAAGCATCTGTCATGTTCTGTCAGAACATCTGTCAGGAACATCTGTCCAAAATATACAAACAACAGCGTTCTGAAAACATACGAAATTCGCCTACAAATCAACACATCGCTTTAGAACCGTAAAGAATAAATACTACATCATCAGTTAATGTTTCGATTCAAATATTCCACTGATTATTATTAATACTTGAGAAACAGCATGCTTGGTTCTCTTCCTTTACCGACCCTAGAGACTCTCGTGGAGAAACAGCCGCTTGAACCAATCGTATATGCTAAAGTACAAAGCGGTCGTCATGCCCGACTTCAGTAGGGTCGGTGCCATGCCTTTGTAAAAGCCCAGCGGGCCCTCGTGGTGCAGCGTCAGTTTTATGCAGTGCATGATGCTGGTGCAGCTCTGGTTCGCTCCGAAGGTTTGTCGCTGGCGCTCGAAGCCTTGCACCTGCAGGCGTTTCTTGATGAAGTCCAGCGGGTAGACGGCCGACTTGGAGGCGACGCCGGCGGCCCCTCCCGTCAGCAGCAGACACCATGTGGGCAACAAGCCATCCCGCGGCTTCAAGAAGTCTCTAGCGATGTCATTAAAACTGTAGTAAAACATAAAGTTGGCGCCCACCAGCGGACCAATCTGCAGCATCGTCGAGAGCAGTCCCCGGAAGAGACCGCGCACGCCCTCGGTGCGGACGATTGTCGGAATAGCAGTCACGGTATTGCGGTAGCCATCTTTCGCGTTGTGATCCTGCGCCACCAGACGCGTCCGTATCACGTCGAAGGGCATCGAGAAGAAGGTGCCGGCACAACCGGCGACGTTGCCGCTCAGGAAGCTGGTTAACGTTTGGTGGGAGCACAGATAGGGCATCTGCGTCAGGCTCATCTGTATCTGTTCGTAGGTCCAGAACTGCATGATGCCGTACGTGATGCTCATCAGCTGTCCCGCATTGTGGCCCTTCCAGAAGGCGCGCGGACCCTCCTCGTGCAGGATCACTCGGGTGGCTTGCGTCATCGAGATGTATTTGGATTTGGGTAACTCCGCCGGGGGCTGGTTAGGGGTGACTATGTTCTTCTTTTTAAGCGGTTCGACCTGCAGCTGAAAGCGTATTTTCAGCACATCGAGTGGTTGCGTGATGGTGCGTGTGACGAAGGCCGAAATGGCGCCGGCGTAGGCTTGTTTGAGCTGGTCGTTCAAGCTGTGATGCCGCATTCCTCTGCTGGAATCAGCGCTGGAGGCGGCGGCATCTGCAGCCTTGGTATCAGTGGCGTTTCCAATGGCCATTTTGTGTCAAATGGGCGAGCTTAAAATCGGAAAAACAAAGTCTACAAATTACAAGTAATAAGTTAGTGTTTCGAATGAATTTAAATTTGGGTTGGATTATATTATATTATAGCAGCTTCATAAATTTATAACTGAAAATCAGTCATTCACCCGCCCAAACACACTCAACGTCAAATCGGATGCCCGTCCGGTGGCGTTAATTAATGTTTTATGCATGCTTTGCTTTTCAATAACAACAAAAGGTGGAAAAGTAATAAAAAGCTCGACCTTCATAAGGTCTTCGTTGAATTATGAAACGCCAGCTTAATTATTCACAGCGATATAAACGGAAGCAACAACAACAATGGCAGGGTTGGTAGTCAGGAGAGAGAGAGAGAGAGAGCCTCGGAGAAGCATCATAAAATTGATGCTCTTCTCAGGTATCTAAAATATAAAGGTTTGGATTTTTAAGAATGCGTGAGAGAGTAAATGAATTAATCATAATAAAATAAAATCACTTGCAAGTTCACTAGAATAAAAACTTTTGGATACAACTAAACAAAATTCAAGTGAATGAAAATAGCAATTGAAATGAAATGTATATAATAGTTTTATTTTGTTTTACACATTTATTTATAATATCAAAAACATAAACTAAAATAAAACTGAGAATTACTGATATATTCTGATTGATACTCGTATAATAATTGATTGATTGATTGGTATTTAGTGATTGATTGACTGTATTCATTGTTTGGAAGAGATTTCCAGATAACTTCAAATACTGCCGCAGTACTCTGTCGACAGCTAGTCAACAACAACACCTATAAAGGACATTCTTTTGTTATTTATACGTTTAATTAACTTCATTCATGTAACATGGTGAAACTCGCACCTCCGCAGACGACATCACAGAGCACACAATAGCGGCACAACACACGGAGATAAGAGAGTAAAGCACCCACACATCCTTACGACATCTCCTTACAATACAAAGCCACAGAAGCAGCTCACACATACACACATAGTTATTATATGAAACCACAAGAACAGCAACGTAGCACCTCGAATGAAGGGTACTCGTAGACTTCGCTACTTTTCGTTCTTCTGCTGTGCCAAAAGATGTTACCGAACACATAAACACGCACACGCATACACACATACACACATACAAACACCAACTCATATTGAGAAAAAGAAGCTCAAGGCTTTCAAGGATACAGTGTAATTTTGTCAAACAATTTATTTCATTATTTATGAGTACGAGTTGGCAGCTGTTTGCGTACATAGAAGACGTAAAAGACAAACAAAGCTGCTCACCCGTCGCCCATCTTGTTTTCCTTTTTGCGGTGCATGTTTCATGCCGCTCCTCCACTGATTGTTGCTTTCATTCCCGTCTCTGTCTCTCTCTTTGCAGTTGCCAAACAGCAAGTTGTTGCCTACACACAAAAATCTCAAATTAAACATGAGAATCGCCACATTCAGCTGGTGCGCGAGTACGGATTCCACCCGAGAACCAAGGCCACCGTCGAGGATGGTGACGTTCTGCCCAAGAAATTCGAACCGTTTCCGGAGAACATGTACGGCAAGCCGCTGGAGGAAATCGATACGTTTATTTATGAGGAGGTGAGCCAAACATTTTCTTTATTTTATAACAGTTGAATTCCATTAAATTTCAACTGCAAGTAAGACGTACCACGTTTATCATGTATGTATTTCGATAAAGAATTCCGAGAGTTACTAGCACAGATCTTTCACTGCATCTATACAGTATATTCTTGGAAAATAAAAGAGATGTAATGCGATGTATCTGGCTCTGGTTCTATGTGAATATCTACCTGCAAAGTTCTGGATTCGAATCTCATTTTAATAATGTTATTCCGAAACGTTTCGCCGAACAATTGAAACGGTTTTTCGTGAGCAAATGCACAAAACGTGTAAACGAGTATAGGAAAAGGATAAAATAAAACATTCTCGAACACCGAACAAAACTCTGCGAGAAGGTTGCGTTCGAAACGGAAAGTTTTGTGCATTAAAAGTATTCGTTTTGCATAATAGAAGAAAAACAAGATTCTTCCACAAAATGTACTCTAATATACGGTGTATGGATATACATATCTGTATCTGTCTGTATTTTATTTCAACCCAAGTAAAATCTATTGTTATATCTGTTATATAATCTTCTGAAAGAGCAATTTTGCCAGTTTTACTCGTGTTTCTTTTTACTTTTCTCTGAGCATGACATGTGATGATGATACTTTAACGCATACTTTTACGTAACATACTTTGCTCGTAACATACTTTGCTCGTAATCACTACTGAATGCATTTCTTTATATTATTCTACTATATTTCAAGGAGTTTATTTTTCTATTTATCGTATTTTGATTTACTTTATTCAAGCTGATTGTCTACCTTTGTTACAATAAATCTTCCATTCAGTTTAATAACAAGTTTTGCTTATTTTTACACACAATTTCTTTCAGTTCAAAAAGCGACTGTTTTTCAGACGAATTTTAAAGATCATTTAAGACACTTAGACTTGGACATTAATTTAAAGTTTAAATTCAATATTAAAGTCATCATTGGATCCATTCATTGTATTCACTCATTTCAATTCATGTATTCATTCACTTATCTTCATTTCAATTTCGTACTGTATTTTTAAAACTTAATTTTTAGTATTTCAGTCGCTGAATTCGAATCTGAATAAATTATTCAGCACAAGTGTGAGTTTTATATGGACACCTCTTCAGAGAGGATTACGAATCTTTTTCCCCAAAAAATCGCATCCTCAAAATGGATTTAGTTCTCAATTCCAATGAATAATAAATATAAAATCAGTCACTATTCTGTATCGCATAAAAATATTTAAAATTTAATTTAATTCAGCACAACAATGAGCAATAAAGTGATTTTAAGTGTTTATTTTTATTTATGAGTTGCTTTCTATTGCGACCATTTGTTGTTGATGTTATTAATATTATAAATTGAAGTATTTTTGTCATATGTCCATATTTATGTGAATCAAAATTAATGCTAACCTGGAACAATGGCAGCCTAAATAATTTATAATCACGTACCTGTTCTGACTGTGATAGTGAAATAGTATTCAAATAACATTTCATTTTCAATTCAATTTGGAAATTGATTTTAAAACAGAGCAGTTAACAGAAAACGATACAAAATCTGACAGCTGTTGAACATCAGAGCTCTTTTTAATCTCTTCTAAATGCACGATATCAGAGCCACGCAGCTTGGATTTAAATGAAAATAAATCCTCAGGGAGAAGCGGAAATATTTTAGAATTTAAAGCCAGAGTTACAGTGCACTGAACTGTGCTAAAAGGTTCTGTGACGAGGGTATTCCCAGAACTACCCGACTTTGACATATAAATGGAGGTTGTTATTCGAAAAATTACTATATTAGATGCCATAAGTTCCAGCAACAATCACCATTTATAAGTCAAGGTCGGGCACTACTGGGATATCCTCGTAATTGTTATTAGAAGTAAAAAATAATATTAATTTCCATGAAAGTTGAACGAAAAAACAAATGAGATGGGAAAATTGGGATGTTCGTGTTTATTAAATGTTCATTAAATAAAACCAACAATACAACTGAAAATAGAAACTCAATAAAATACATGGACATTTTAAATGTCACGCATACGTTTCGATGTGCAGTAAAACGTTGCAAAATGTTCATCTTTTCTGTTCGTACTGAAAGCTTTCAACTCAACCGCTCAAAAAGTTTCGCAACTAAAATCCAAGTTTATCATTAATTCGAGTCTTTATTATAGTCAATAAAAGCAAAACTTTTCTCTATGTTGAAAGCTCTTTAGCTCTACACAACAACAAGTTCATGATATAGAAAACCGATCTAAAGGAATAGCAGTTGAATGACCCGCATTTACTCTACAGCAGCAACAGCGAAAACAAAAACAATTAGCAACTAATTAGCAATTAGCAATGAAGTAAACACAGCTATAAAAATTCACAATGCCAACACATTTGAAAGGTGAACAAATGAGAACTAAATAGAATCTGACGAATTGGATTCTATGGAAAAGCTGACACTTTATTAGGAGGGATTGCGGAGAAATCGAGGTGGTTGAGGATATGAAATTTCGTAATTGATGCTCGATTTCATGCGTCGAAATGTTGCATCGTTGGCAACACAGTTGATGATGCACATTGCGTGCCGACCGCGTGAAATTAAAAACGTGGCCCGAAGTAATTAATTCGCGTTGCACGTATGAAGTAAATTAGCAATTCATTTCTAATTTGAATTTTCTTACTTTCTGATAATTGATCTCTCCACTTTCGCACGGTTGTTGTTTTTCTACTTCAGACCAAACAAAGATGACTGAATTATTATTGTTTCGAAGTCATAAATTGCATCATGAGTTTTCGCATGAAATACTGAACAAATACCTCTGCCGCCGCACAAGGAAAACAGCAACAAAAACAAGAGCAAAAGCAAACACAAATAATGGTATCATCACCCGTACTAAACGAATTTATGTTGTTCTGATCTGCTTAAGTAACTTGACCCAAAATTAAGGGGAGCTTTAAACGTGCAACCAAAAACACGCCACAATTAATACGTGCCCACAAGTGCATGCGTCTGTGTGTGTCTGTGTGTCCGTGTGTGTCTGTGTGTACCAAATAAATTAAGCTCACACCCAGATACGCACACAAACAACACAAAACAAACAAGTATGCATTGTTTATGGCAACATGTATGCAGCAGCATCGCACAATGAATAAAACAATAGAAACATTCGGCATGCATTCGGTATGCACTCGATATGCATTCGCCATATTGCAGATGCCGCTAATGTTTTCAGTACACGTAACCACTACAAGTACACACTGAAGCACACAAGCTCACGTGAGACGTATGAGTACATATAAAAATAGTATCAATAGAACAACAGAAGCAACATCAAAGCAAAAATCACAGCTTGAAAAAGAAAAACACGTCATCAGCAAGTATTTTTTACACTTTTCGGCAAACATCTTTAATGTTACTAACTCTGGTCAGCAGGTCATGAGACAATGAGTCTGTGTACGTGTGTGTTGTGTCTGTGTATGTGTGTGGATGTGTGTGGATGAGTGCATGTGATGCATATGTGTATTTTATTTATGTCTGTTACGTGGCCTCGTTGGTGATGTTGGCCATTATTTTGTTTCAACAGATGCTGTAAGAAACTTTCAATTCGTTCACTTTTTTGATTACTTCGCACTTCTTCCTTTCCAAGTCTTTGCATGTAGTTCAAAATTCAACTAAGATTAGTAGCCACATTTTAGTAGCAACTAAAATAGGCATAGAATTAAGGGAGAATAGATTCCAGAAGATGTGCCCACTCATTTCGAATGCTTCAACAATTGTAGAGGTATTCGTCGTATTCTGTAGTTTCATCTGCCATTTTGTTTCTCGTTCGTTCCTCATCGCATTACTTCAGTGGTACTCGTTAAATCCTCGAATTCCACTCGAGAATTTCAAGCATCGACTGTGTCGAGTGTAACTTAATTTCTCATGCATGCTAGCATGTTTTTGTTTTATGTACAACAAAAACGCATTCAACAACAATACCAACAACAACGACAACCATCCCAGAATAATAGCAATAAAAATAATAACAAGCAACTTGAAAAGCTGCAAACAACAACATCAACAGAAGCTGATAGACAATGATACAGCAAACAACAAATAAAAAAACAAAGGAAAGGAAAAAACAGAGAAATCGGGTCAACTCGTTGAGATGGAAGAGAAGCGACCTGCAAAAGCAGAACTAAAAAGAAAATAACAAAAGACAACTAGTAACAATAGCTATCAAGTCGTGTGGGGTAGGAGTTCTATAAAAGGAACGATTAGAAATACAGCTCCAAATGGTCAGGGTGGGTTTTTAGAGTATTCTTAAAATATTATTGAATGTCTATAAAAAATGAATTGTCTACACTTAAAAGGAATCTCAATCGATTGACAATTCGATATCAATTGAAATCAAGAATTGGAACTCCGATGAACAATACCAAGAAAATATAGTAATGTCTATGTATATATGGCACATGACAGATATATACTGAGATTAATAGTAAGTTACAAGTCCAGATAATATATAAAACCGATCATCTGTGGTCACAATTTTTATCTCAGTGGAAGTGACTGTCATTGTCGACTTATTTTTTCTACTGGGTATCACATGTATTGGGTTGTCACTGGTAATTTACATGTATGCCATGCAAACTGAGACAATGACACATGCCACACACATACACAGATGTGTGCACACATACATTTGTATGTATCGTATAAATAGAGTCTCAGCTGCTTTGGAAGCTTTTAATCGCATTACCAATTTAGCAAATGCATCTGCTTTCAATTCATTTGCATTGTATTTGCGGTTTTAATTAAATTTTATATCGGTTTTTTAGCATATTCACAAAAAAAACACAAGCATTTCAGTATAAATTTCGTAATATAAGAATAGATTATATAGAATATAGAGTAGTGTTGGTATGGCTCAAGGTTACTTTACCCGAAAGTAAGAAAAATTTTAAGAGCTATCGAGCTTTTCATCCGGACTTCCGGACATCTGGACCCTATCTTGCTTATTTAGAGAGATGAAAGAGCTTCGTACCAAGTACGAAAGTATTTTTATGCTTTATACCTTCCACCAGAATCCGTCGATCCGTGTTTCTGCCTATTTGACTGCCCGTGGAAATCACTCGTAATCTTTAAATTAATCTTTACAAGTTCTGTATCGTTATAAAAAGATAAACGGCGAGGACAAACATGGACCTCAATTATAATGAAGTATACCATCAATCGACACAAGCATGTCGTGTCAATTTATCCACTTCAATCTGACAAACAATCCCAGACTGATTTGGGCCTGGTTGTCACTTGTAACTAATTCGAGATTTTGCAATTTCGGTATCTTCGGCCACAAGCACATATTTCAAAATGACAGATGGACAGATGGAGACGGTGATGGCAAATTGAACCGGATGGGCGCGTCTTCAATTCAAAGGAGACTAAAGACAGAAAACTCGCAATGGTACGAAGAATAGAAGAATATATAAGAAAACTATGTATTGCAGGAGAAGAGGAGAACTGCGAGATTGAGGAGAGATAAATACATGCAAGCAGAGAGAATATACATAGAGGAAAAATTGCTTGGCTGCCAGTTGAATTCATCGCAATTTAAATTAAAATCTTCCCTCGAGGCGGCACGCTTTGTATACGTTTTAAGGTCGTCTGACAAACCGACTGACAAGCAGACAAAAAACTAAACTTTATAATGTTCTGCATTGAAACTGAAACCGTATCAGTTAAAGCAACATGAACGACAGGAAAAACCATTTCCAATATATAGTGATTCTATTAGAAATCATGTAACGTTTACGCTAAACACAACGATCTGCTTTTTTGTTTTCGTAACAAGTTGTTTTTGCAAATTTTAGTTTCACTTCGAGTTTTACTTGAAAAATGCATTTCGTGGAAAAGAAGGACAACAAGCAATGAATCCTTCAGCGCTGCTGTTGATGTTGATGTTGCCAGTGATGTTGATAACGTACTCGTTGTTGCTGCTTGTTGATGCTTATCGTGCCGATGACGTAAACGCTGATGTGGCTGCTGATGATGATGGAATTGAAATTTATCCTGCTTCAATCCCACTTAAGAGCTCTTTACATGTCTTTCTTTTCGCATACTTAAGCATTCATACACAGAACCAGAGACACCCACACAGGCACACACACACACACACACACACATATATATATACATGTACAAAAGGCTCTCATCAGCAAAGGCAATAAAAATATGAACGGAAACCGACGCATAAAACGCACTCACTTAAAGTGAGCATAGAAAAGGGAGAATGAAAAGTAAAGAGAGAATAGAAACTGTTTCCGAAGCGGAAACACGAAAAGTAAACATAAAAGTCATCAAAATAATAGCTTTAAGCTTTTCTTATGCAAAAAAGAAGTAAAAAAAAACAAAAACTGAAAAGATGGAAAGAAAGAAAGCAGAAAAGACGATGATGATGTTGTTGATATAAATGATGGTGACAATAATCGTCGTTGTAAAAATTCCGACGATGACATATTTTAACAAACCTTCTCTGGCTAAGTCAAACCTGGTAGAGGAGTAAAGGGCAAACGAAAGAACGAAACGAAAGATAAGAGTCGGTTAAAATATTTCAGATGTCAGCTAAGCTCAAGCTAATAATTGAAAGCGAGACGTCGAAAGAATGTTAAAATAAAACTTGGATAAGTAGAAGTCGCGAATTCACGAGAAATCACGATTCCACGACATCAGAGGCCATCTAGAGCTTTTATACATCAATGATTCCCAACGTAATAAAATTAAGCATGATAGACTTAGCAAAAGTATTGCACCTGACCAGAAAGTAAACCAGAAGGCATGCTATATTCGGTCTGGCCGAAGCTGAAATACAACCACACCTCCGTTACCTCTGTTAAAACATCCTTTCACCAGGATAACCTTTGGAAGCTTGATGACCTTTAGAAGAAAATGCTAAAGTGACGCACCGGGCCCATGAGAACTTCACCAGTCTTGTCAGGATATTAATATTAAATATTATATTAGAGTAATGTATTATAATACAGATGTTCTCTTTTGTCCTTGTGGGTTACTCAATTCTCCGGTTCTCGATTTCGGTTCGGCTTCGGTTGGATTGGTTTTTCTTTTATACTCCGCACAACGACGTATCACCGTGTTTCAAAGCTGATAGAAGTTTCACGGATTTGTATTGAAGAATACGTATAGTATGTATGTCACGCGTATCCTGTATCTTGTCTGTCGTTTGAAAAACATGCCACGTTGTAAAACGAAACTTTTGAAACTGCGTGCGTAGTCTTAATTTACGTTACTAGTAGAAATTTCGAAAGACATTAAGAATATATATGCAAATCTCTCTCTTGTCTAAAGTAAAGCTCAGTAAAGAGTTCGGAAAATCCAAGGGAAGCTGAAACTTTAGAGGATGGTTTAAAATTGTGAATCGAGATTAAAAGTTATCGAAATTCTTGTAATAAGTATGATGCTGATGATGAGTCTTGATTGAGAATTACGTCAATTTATGCAACGGTTGTTTGTGAACTAAGTTTTGTGTTGCAGCTTCCCGATTCGAATACAAACACACTAATACATTTTAAACTAATGCACATCAGTATATTCTGAAAGAGTAAATATATAAAAAGTTCTGTATTGGGTTTGTCAGACTGATGAACGAGCAAAATTTCCATTACATTCGAAGCTTTCTTTGTCAACCAACTAAAAGTTGATGGAGTTTAATGAATTAATTTATTCAACGAGCAAACTTTTATGATTGAAATTTAGAAAAAATTAACAAAATGATGTTCAATTTAAAAGTTTGAATCATATTCAACATTCTTTATCGCGGTTGCTTAAATAAAACTTTTTTAAGTCATGAGGTCTAAGTACAAGGTTATAAAAAGCTGGAAAATTAGACAAAAATACAAAATAGTTACAAAAACAGCACAGTAGTCAACAAAAACCAAGAGACACATAACACGACAACAGAAAGTCACCATGGTATTTAAGCCAATTATTTAAGCTTCAAGTACTTTAAAATAAGCACTTCAAAAGCAGTAAATTAGCACAAAGATGGATTTTCATCAGTTTTTGGCCCAGCAGGAAAATACATGCGATATCGAAGGAAGTGGTTATGCCCTGTCTCTTGGTGTTATTGATTTATTACAGATTATTATTGATTATTTACCAATTATCCCTGAACTCATTTTCAGTTGGTTAAATCATCGATGACTGAATAAATAGTAGAGAATAAATGAAACAACTAGATGAATACACTTATAGGAATCATTCCTCATCTTCACAACGTTCACAAGTAAGACGTACGCAATACTCCACACGGTTCATACTCTACACACGTTTTTGACGTACAGAAGAATACGTGCTAGGTAAAGCTAAGTCTATATATATACATATATACATATTTTTGATCATCGTCACCTTCTGAGTCAATTTAGTGCTATTGATGAAATATGCAAGGAAACTGTAGAAACCCTTTTCTTAGACTCTGTAACAAGGCATGGAAGTACACTATTAGGTCAAAATTTAATTCCTGAACATCCCGGTAGTGATCCACCCACATCTCCCATAAAAGGTTTGAGATTAAAAAAGTTCCACACAGTCTGGACTAGAATGACCAATTATAACATATGTATGTCGGTATTAAGTGCCACTTATAGGCTGATCTTCTAAATTTCGCATAAAATAAATGCATGATGGATTTGCATTTAACAGAAAAAGGTGAACGTATCTGCTAATTATTAGTGAACACAGTACTAATAATGTCCACCCTGGGCGTGGTCCGCCCACTGTTCCACTCTATGCCTTTTAACAAAAACGGCTCTTTTTTCAAAAGTGTTATGGGACTACTACAAGGACAAACTGAATTCAATAAGTAGGTAGATATGAATTATTTGCGGGGATTAATTTTATTATTTTTCCGGCTCTTTATTATTATAATTGGTCTTTTAATGACGTTGTTGCTGTAGGTTCTTTTCACTAAGAGCATGATTGGTTGGTGTTATTATTTGTGTTCTTTGTTGTGGCTGCTGTTGTTGTTCTTGTTGCCTTTCCGTATTACAACATTATCTGCATCTGACAGCTGACAGCTTCATCAATAGCTGCCACACTTTATGACAATGTCATTGTTATTGTTGTTGTTGCTGTTCGTGTCACACTATCAGAGTGTGTGTGTGTGTGTGTGTACTGCAGTATACATATTTTGTGTTTTTATATGATTTATTTAGCGTAATTTTATTGATCAGCGTTTGCAATAAAGCAGTGTAAATAAACGATTAAGCAATGTTATTTAATATTTATATAAAGTAGTGTTTTAATTTACTATGAGGATAAAAAAGGATTCGAGGCAATCCTGAAATTGATTTCAGGGATGTTTAAATAAGATTTTTTAATTCTGGAGTATTGGCTTTAATTTAATTACACGTGATGTAAACACACATATCTATTTGCTTAAAATTATGTTTCTTACTTTAAGTAATAATAAAAGTCATTAATAACAACAATAATTTTAAAAATTAACATTTTAAGTTGCACTCTCATTTTTAATGCCAATAATAAACAAAAAATTGTCAAATCATCGTAAAACCTCTGAAAAAATAGCTGTAAAATTAAGATTTGAGTAAACTGAACAGAATTCGTATGACGTGCTTCCACGGAGTGAATAAATAATACATAAAATTTAATTCGACGTCATTTCAAAATGGCACCTCGCTCTGGAAGGCGTCTAAAAAACAAAAAAACAACTAACAAAAACTGTCGGTGTTTCCACAAAATGTCAAATCAATGGAGAGGAATGCAACCGCGGCGAGAGACAGAAGAATGCGGTGAAATAGTAACCTGTTTTGATTGCGGTGAACAGTGAATAAAACGGTGTGTGGCTGACATGTCGGGGGAGGGGGTGGGCCAGCAACTGTGGCTGTTAAGCTGACGTGGAGAGTACAGCGTGTAGCCAGTGTAGGGTGAAAAACAAAAACTGGGTTACGCTCGATTTATTGGACGCGTGAGCAAATGCGCGAACAACACGAATTTCATATGCAGCAAGCAAAATAATTATTCGTTTCTCTTCCATTTTCATTTTATGGAAATTTAGAATTTAACATTTTTTCATCCTTGAAATTCAATGAATATAAATTAAGTTGATCGAAAACTTCATACATGTATTGAGCACGAAATAATGCAGATAACAATGAAAGAAGATGCTACAAAATATCCATGACCCTACAAATCACAACAACAAAATGGCACCACATTCAGTCAGAGAATTTGGAAAACGCATTCAAATTCGTTCTTCTTTTAAAATAGTTTGTCATTCACAATAGTAGAATGAGTTCAACGGAGACGGAGAGGGGAAGAACGAGAGAGAGAAAGATGGAGAACGTGGCGGGAAGGAGTTAGAGAGAGGGTGAGAGTGAGAGAGATAAACGCAATGTGAAGCTCAAATGGGTCAAAGTGGTCACTAGTTAAATGAACGTCGCATCCTTTTCACTATTGTAGACTTCAAAAGTTTCAGTTTGTTTCCGACACAGTAGCTGTTAAAACACTGTCATTATTTTTTGTTTTTCTAACACTTTATGTTACCCTTTTGTTTTCATGAGAATCTAATTTTTCCCCCAAATTGAATGAAAACCGCAAAGAAAATGTTATTTTATGTATTCACTCTAAAAGAACACAAGAGATAGAGAGAGAGAAAGAGAGAGAAAGAACACACACGCGCGTATCCATGTCATGCATCGCAAAGAGCACTTCAAATAACAGCTGCAGAAAAAATGACATCACGCAGCAAGTTGAAAATTTGATTAGATTTTTCATAAATCTTTGTACTCGTGCTGACAAAACTTGATGACATTGTTTTGTCATCAACGACTTCAACATCGCAGCATGAAAAAAGCAGGGGGAAAAATGAAAAAGTAATGAAATCACTCACACACACAACCGAACGAATATCCGCCGAACCCTACTGACCGTATGTTGTGCACTCGAGGAACTTCATTCCAGTGGCGCCGCTTCGTATGCGTGCAGATTGAAATTGATTTTTTGTCAGTAACAAAAAAGTATTGAAAACCTTACGAAATTCTTCTGGGAGGGTAGTTTGGGTAGTTATTGAGTGTATGCGTTTGCATTACCACCGAAATACCTGTCGAAATGAATTCCAATTTTAACAGCAGGTAACTGTTGTTGATGCTGATGCTTGTGTATAGGTTGCTGATGATGATGATGATATGACGCACACACGCATTCATACACACAACAAACACACACTCACACGGACACCAATAAAAATGTACGAACAAAAAATTCGTATAGAAGGACGCAGGATACAAAAAATGGGTAAATATGGAATGCTAACTCGTTGCTTCTGCGGCTGTGGACTTTGATATGAAAATCACATGTTTTCTACAGCATTAAAAACTGAGAGAATTCTAATTTAAAAAGAAACACAACACTAGTTCACTTCACTTAAAATTCTAAGGTGTGGGAACTATTTGGGAAACTGTCAACAGTTATTCTTTTGCTTAATAAAATCAATTTACAAAAGGATATCGAGAAATAAACGAGGCAGTCACACACTCACTGTTCATCAGCTTGTTTAATAATACATTAAATTAAATTCGGAAACAAAGCAAATCGGGGTTGAAAAAAGAACAAGAGTTAAAGCTTTTCGGTTACTAGAGCTGTCGTTTCGAGCACAACGAATTCAATTTGTGGAACACAAAACGGCAAAGAAAAGCAGTCCATAGCATGTGACAACAACAAGAAGACAACAACAGATGTCAAGCTTATATTCACAAGCACAATGCTAGCCAGGACAAAGTCAACATCGGGCACCAACACCAACACCAACGTCAATGCTCACGAGTAGAAGTAAAGCACAAAAGCACCACAATACACCAACACAGATACTCAAAGGGTATACACAAATGTCTTGCCTACACCCACACACACATACGACGTCCTAATAATGTCCTTAGACAATGATATACATAAATACATATACTTTGATTCACTTCACTTTAATTATAGACCTCCATCTGCTTCGCTTCAAAAAACGCCAGAGAATTTTCTCATTTCAAGCTGAAGCAATTAATTTTGGGGTCCTTCGAAAACAATAAGGATTGTAATGAATTCGAATTTCATTCAAGGTATTCAGAGGAATTCAATCACTGTTCAGGGTTCAATTAGACGGTCAAGTTTTCGGACATCCTTTTATTTGGGTCTCCCCTTTGGGGAGCTTTGTTAATCTACACTACACCGATGTTCGTTTTCGTTGAGTTTGAATGATAACGGCACAATCAGCATCCGCAAATATACATAAATACTCAGACGATTCATGAATCAGCAGCTTTGCAGATCTTTTAGACTTCTGCACGAAACACTCGCTGAATTTGAAGTCTTAGAATAAAGTCTCGATACAAAACCTCAAATCAACCCCTCCACACCCGCCCCGTGGGTTTTTTTGAGTCGACTGTTCCTTCGCTATCTTAATTTATAACCCGATCTTCACTGGATGACATTCTTAGTAAAACCTCTATATAGCTTCATCATTTCCACCTTCTTTTTGCTCCGTCTTGTATGAAACTCTTGTATAACTTGTTTCCGAAGTTAAAGATTCCTTTTCTGAGATTAACTCTTAATTGAACTACATTGTTCATCCTGCATTATTTCACCCCGACCTTAACCACTAACCACAACCCAGATTTGTTGCCCATTAAGTGCTTCGCTTTGAGTACCTTTAATAATTAAATCTTTTGTCTGCTCTTCAATTTATTAGGTTAGGAGGTAACACAGACTAACGAGACATCAGAAAATAGTACAAGAAGGACAGCAGTGGTCCGTAGAGTAAAAAGTAGTTGAGGATTACTTAGTTTGTAGTTTTATTGCAACATTTTATAAGAAAAATGAACAAAGGATAAAATTGTGGCTCTTTGAAACTGTCAGCAACACTTTGAATACAGATATTTGCATTATCATCGGCAATCGGGGGCTTTTACACAATTCTAATCCTCAGAGGAAAACTTTTTCTTCGTCAATCAGTTCCCGCCCAAACTAACCTACGATAAAACCTTACAATACCCCAGCGAGAAGTTGGGGAAACTCTCGAGCTTGATAACGTATTCATGAAGGCAGCATATAAAAAACAAAATAAATGCAGGTACAACCTCTTTCTTTACAATGAACAAGTTTCGAAAACGGAAAAAGGAGACAAATTTCAATTATTGTATAAGGAAAACAAATACATATGTATATTGAAAATATGTATGTAGAAGAAAGCTCAGAGGCTCTAGGTTCTTTGTATTAAGTTAATTATATGGCTAAACTAATCATTCTACTTAGAAAGAAATTAGTTAATGAAAAAACAGGACTAAAAATCTTTAATTCCATTTTTTCCAAAAGTACACGATTTGCGAAAAAAGACTATTTTACATCCTAAAAACCTATAAAACAGTACCAATACTATCGGCATATTCTTTCTAGTTAGGGAGATACAGAGGCCAGAATTTCAAATTGTGAAGGGGGCGGGGAAAAGGCACGTACAAGAACAACAACAACAATGGGGAGAATGCCATCCTTTATCTTCTTTCTGAATGAAGAAATTTAGAAATTGATGGTTGGTTTCAATAGTTTCAATAATTGTTTCATTCGGTTTGTATATTTTATGCTTGAGATATTTTCTCTAAATTATTTGTTTAGCAGTTAGTTTGAAAGTATGTTCTCTTATGTAAAATTATGTTTAATTATGTTGTAATTACATATGTTGTCACAAACAAGAGTAATTTACTAAAAATGTATTATATGTACATATAGTATGTACAGCAATAATTAAAATCAATTTGCGTTAAGAAAAAAAATCTTTTATTTGAAACATAGCAACCAAATAAATACTGATAAAAATTTAATCGATTTGCCAAACACGTTTTTGAGTAAATACTTCAAATATACATATACAAAGCAGTAAACAACAAAATTATTAATTAAAGAATATGGAAGCGATTGGTAAGTAAACAGTTGCCATTACATGATGAGGCAGTAAATAATGTGCTTATTTCAACACGAAGTACAAATTACTAATGATTTGGAGAGACGCATATATGAGGCTTTTGGGATATTCGACCATCACGGCGATAAGCACGTCGATGTTTGTGAAATCGGCACGATTTTACGATTCTTAGGTTGCGCACCAACGGAACAAGAAGTGAATGACGTCATTGAGGCAACTAAGGTGGACGACGAGAGCGAAGAAGTACATCTTTCGAAATTCCTGCCGCATGTCTGTCAGTTGTTATTTGAAAAGAAGTGCGTTTTTGAAGTGTTTTCTGAATAGCACTTGAATTTATGACTACCAAAAATTGTCTAGAATGCAGCCGGCATCAGCCGAGAAGCTTCTGGAAGCATTCCAAGTTTTGGATCCGGAGAGACGTTGTTTTCTTACGCAGGAGGAGATGACCCGTTTTATGGTGGAGGAAGGTGAACCACTTTCAGAGAAAGAACTACACGAAATGATGGCAGTTGCTCTAGATCCAGTTACTGGAAACATTCCATATGAATTCTATCTGAATCACTTAACGGTAAATAAGTCATTTGTAGATAACTGCAAGAGCGCGATTCACAATGAAACCGTAATCTTAATTTTAAGCATGTGCCCAAAGTATCCATTTACGAAACCGCTGAACGAGTACATGGTGAAAAATCCAAATCCAAGAACACCAGGGCGTCCAAATATGATTAGAACTCAAAGTGCCAACTTCAAAATCTTTTCTAAATTACAGGTGTATCTCTGAAACACATAACATAACACAAATAGGTATTCAAAATTGCAGAAAAAAATTAATTAATGAAAAAAAGGACTAAAGATCTTTAATTCCATTTTTCTGTTTTCGATAAAATATTGTTTTACATGAATGAAAGATATTTGAAAGAATCTATATAACGGTACCAGTATTACCGGGATATCCTTTCTGTTTAAGGAGATATAGGCGCCAGAATTTAAAATTTTGAAGGGCTGTAACGGCTAAACGGGACGTGGGCTCCAAAAATGTTGTTGCTATTATAATCAGCGATGGAAAGGTCACGAACAGCAACTTCAAAGTTGAAGAGAATGTCATCTCCTTCATCTGTTCCGAAATTTGAATTTATTGTTGGTCTGATCACACCACAACATCTAAATTGGCGTAACTTTATCCATCTAAATGGTTGCATTCCATCCGAATCCTTTTCAAATGCGATACAAACGAAAAGTTTGACGTAAAGTTTGTTTAGCATTCAAACCAATCAACAATCGGGAACTCGGAAACTTTTCCAAAAACCTAAAGAATTCGACACGACATTAAAACATGAAGTAGCCACTTCCGTTTCCGCCTCGTAAAATTTAGACAAATGTTCAAATATGATTTAGTGTAGATTCCATCTAGTTCAAAATATATGAAGAAATTAAAAAATACTCGTCAATCGATAAAAAATCTCAGAATTAATTATTGTAATTTTGAGAATTCAGAGTGGATTCTCATCGTCCATTTTGAGAGGATTTCGAGGAATATCCTTGTAGACTGTAATTGAAATTGGGATAGTAACAAAATTTGCATCCTGCGTCCTGTAATTAATGGTTCCTGGGTTTGGGAAACAGAAACGAAGACTCACACACAACACATTCGTAATGTGTTTTGTATGCATGCTAACTGTGGTGTACTGTGCTCATGAGCATTCGAGGCGCTTCAGCGAGCGGAAGCAGGAAATCGCAATTCAATTCAACCATGATAGTTGCTGATTGCTCGTGGTTTTAATAATTCCACCGAGAGCCATCACAACGACCGCATTTGTACCAGCCGAGCATAGGATTACTAACGCAAATTTAATTACAAGCAAGTCTTCCATTAACTATTGAAACAATTATTAAGATAGGAACGCATAACTTCAAAAGCGAATGAGTGTTGTTTGAGTGAGAATAGTTTCTGCTTCAAGATGTAGTAATCAAAGAGGAAGAGAAGAACAGAAACCACATCAAAACTACACTTGAATTAATTAAAGAGAGAGGATAAAAGGGTTGAAGTATTCTTTTAGAGACTTTTTCTATCCCTCATCATTTGATTTTATTGATGCTTTTTGTATTTTTACTAAACAAGTACAAGTGTAAAAATTCTTCGTAAAGTGAGACATTTTATCTTTATACGTACTGAGAACGTTTGTCATACGGACACTATTTTCTGTAGCCTTCACAGTTTCATCTCAGGCCAAAAATTAAGCGGTTGGTGGAGATTGAGGACTCTCTGGGCATTGATATAGCAAGAATACATAAGATATCAGATGAATCACTTAATCGAAAAAGAGCTTACTTCGCATTGGATCACTAATTAAGGGGCTCGCATCGATTGGTTCCAACATCGGTTCAAATTAACCTAAATTAGCAGGGTTGCGTCTTTATTATTTGTGTCTTTAGTATTCATATTGAGTGTATTTTGATTTGTATGACATACAAAACATAAACATTTATAAAGACATACAAAACTAGCAACTACAAAAATGGCGAAGTGCACCGCTTGTTGTTGTAAATTTTAATATCCACTTCGTGCAGAACGAAAGGGATTTTTAATTAATGGCAGCGCTTAGATGGGGCACATTTCTGCATACTTAACGTGGAACTTCGGTATGTCGAGGACGTAAACGTACAGTTTATACGTGTGTATGTGTATGTGTGCGAAAAGGAGTGTAGCAGATGTAAATAGAAAGACACATAAATATAGATGCAGAGATATGAACATACACACAGAAGTAAGTATATATTGCAGCAGCATACGTACACACATCCACACACACATGTGTTATATATGGACATCTGAGTTGTTGTTACTACTACTATTATTATTATTATTATTATAATTATTCCTGTTAATGTATTCACCGCAGTGTGTTCAACAGCGAACCAGTAAACAACCGAGAATGTATAAAAACAGTTTCTTGCATATAATTAATTCTGCTTCTTCTGTGGTTGTTGTTGTTTTCACTGTTGCTGTTGTCGTACTTATTTATTTACATGCTATTATTATGATTATTATTATAATTTGTATTGTTGCCATCGCAGCAACGGCAAACGTTTTTCGTATTTTGCAATTCGTTCGTTTTACGCCAACAACAACCACTCCCCCGGTTTTTTTTATTCTAAATACAGTCGCCTTGCTCCCTGCCAACCAGCATTTTTTATTTTCCACTTCATTAATTTGTTTTTTACAATAATTGGTATGGTTACTTCTTTAAGGACTTCCTTCGTGATCCAGCAATGTCAGTGCTTAGTAGAAAACATTAATATTTATACAATAAAATTGATACCACACAATGAAATTATTTTTAAGTACTGAAATCAAGCAACCGTTGCTAAGGAATCTCATAAAATTAAGCACAACCATAAAAATTGCAGAAACAAGTAATTCATCACTGTAAATATTGTTCATGTGCGAAAAAAGGATAAAGATATCGAATACGCAAAACACACACACATACACACAACTGTAACGAGTGGTGGGATGACGCGTGGTGCAGGGGAGGGGAAGGAAGAGTCTATTTGGTTCGAGTTTGTGCGGATACCAGCTGCTTTATTTCCTGCAGGACAACAAAATTAAAGCCGTTTAACAGTCTGCTTGTGATTCTGCATCTGCTGTTAGTGCGTGTGTGTGTGTGTATTTTTATAATCATTTGTAATAAACGGAGCTCGAACAGAAAAAACTAAGTCGATGGTCGCCATAACGAGGAAGATATGTGCAACTATTTTCAGTGTTTCTCCTTATAAATTCAATAAAGAAAACCCTCCAAAGAGAAAACGAAAAAACTTATTAACATCAGATGGAAGTGTTAACAAGGAAGCCAATTTAATCATATCATGTTACGGAATCATATCATGATGGGAAGAATTCCGGCATGATGACGGTGTATTCAGTGGAGTCATGATTCTATGTTAGCTACCAGGATTTGCTGCCCCAAAGAAGAGTTTCCTATCTTCGATGGACAAACTTTGGCCATTGTGAGCACACATGCGATAAATCCTGCGTGCTTCTCTTGTGTGTTTTGAAGGCGTTTCTTATCAGTTCCACATCATTAAGCAATTCAATGTCTTTCTTATGTATAAATAAACGGACTTGGGATAAAAAACGGACGATTATTCCAGGAAAGGTTTTTTGTCGATCAGAATTGAAATATTTTCTGAGGATAACAACAATAAAATATCCAATCAATGCCATTTGTTGAACAAAGGAGTTTATCGATGAGTTGGAAAATGTATAAATAATATTTAAGGAACCGGTTTTTAGTTTCGTGGTGGATTCACAATATAATTTAAATATTTATTCGCTACAAAAATGTTCGAGTAACTTGTGAAACTTATTTAAGAAGTATTTAATAATTTATCAGCTTTAATATTTTTTATTTCAAATTTAGCCACACGCACGAAAAGCTTTCACTCTTTTTTCCATATTCTTCTTGTACTTGCTTTTACAAATCTTGTTACTAAGAATTTGAAATTCTGTTCGACGTAACTCAATCTCATTCTTTTTCACTCTCATTATTTTATTCTCGTAGTTCTATTTTCAAAACCATTCAAATGCGAATCTATGCATTTCAAAGTTCTGTGAAATTGTGTCCCTTCTGTCGTTGATGTTGTTGTTGTTGCTGCTGCTTCTGTCGTTATCGTTATCCAGGCTATCGTCGGCATTGTCACTCGTGCTGATGTCGCTGCTTGTTGCCATCGTTCTAATCATCGTCTACGTGTTTTTTTATCTACTCTTCTTATTATTCCTCTTCCACTTCCTCTTCTACTTCTCATTCTAGCGCCTTCACTGTGCATTCATTGTTATAGTATACCCTACACACGAAGGTGGAAGACTATTAAGGCATTCAGGTCGTATCGCACAGACCTTTAATCCTTTAAACATTCCCTGGAGATATGATCACCCTTGATATTATGTATTGTACTTATGTATGTACTTATAAGTATATATAATGACTACATATACATATGTATATGTTATGGTACAGTCTATCTATGGCAGGGTCTATCTGTAGTCTGGATCTTCACTATGCTCCAAAAGAACCAACTTCGGAGCTGGCCAAAAAGTACCAGGAATCACACTAAATACTCCCCAGACCACGGCACCCAGATCAAGTTCAAGTCAGACCACGTAATTAAAGCTACTACCAGTTGAGTTCCTGTCCAACCTCAGGAACAATAGTAATGGATCCTAAATTTGCCGTCCTCTTTGGTTGCTTTCTATTTGAAAATTTACTATTTAAAGTGGATGAGTATAGAAGGTTTCTTCGTAAAGCATGTTCGTAAAGCACAGAAGGAGGGTAGAAGGTCAGCTATTCGTTTCTAAATACACAAATCATCAGCCTAACTTCCTGAGTCGATTCTCGTATAAACTCATCACAGGATCCCACTTTTTCTTCTTTCGCTAATCCTCAGGGTGTAGAGTATTTAAGCTTCGTTCAGACCGAACAGTCCTTCATTTCTCTTTCGCTCTTGTTTTCTATTTTTGTTTCGATCTCTTTCTCTGCGATTCTGTAGCTTTTGATGCTGTGCGGTTGAGAAGAACGCAATTTCTGTCAATTGATGCGTTATTCGTGCAGGGTGCAGATGCGTTATTCGTTTCAGGATAAACAGAATGCCGTAGATTGGAAAGCGGTTTTAGCAGCAATAAAATCATCGGTAAAAGTGGCATTTACGTAATAGAAGGCTTGTTTATATATTGCATTTATCTTAAAATTCAATTTACATTTAATGAATAATAACAACAACAGCAGTGACAATTTTTTAAGTTTTTCAAAGTTTCGTAAGTTACTTTTTTTGGGAAATCTACATTCTCCTTTGGTTGTATCATTTATTTACAATATATATATTTTCTTTAGAATCCTAGAACTATTATGTTAGAGAATGTTACATATAAATTAAGTTAAACTTTTATTCATTCATATTTTCACTATATTGCATCACAAGTTCCCCAAGAAGTCACAAAAAAAGTCATAAAAAGCTAAAAACGAATGTAAGCAAAAGTTAATGTTACTCATACGCAACGATGAACAACGCTTTTGAAAAATGTGCGCTTATCTTCTCGACACAATGGTGGCTACTTTAGTAGTTGTTGTGCACGTTATACAAGTCAACGATACAAACACCTAAACTCACATGTGACCGAATGCAGCCCGCCATTCTTATGGCAGCGTCGATATGAAGCAATGAAGCGAAGTTTTGCTCTAAGAGAAAATATTTCCAAACACACAGAATAAACACCTTCATAGAACATTCGTCCCTATCTTGGATTTTTTAGGTTTTTATTTGCTACCATTAAAAATAATTTAGCGCTCAACAAAAATAAAGGAAGCGAATTTGTGGTTAGGTGAGCGAGCTACACGCATAAAACTTGAGAATCATCAGTGATAACGACAGTGGAAACAAGAAGAATACGAAAAAAGAAGAAAAACAAGTACAAGAAGAAGAAAAAGAATTGAAAGACGAATATTAGCAGCAGCAGAGGCTGTGCGTCAAAAGTAGCGCACACAGCAGCAGCGACATGACAGCAAGAATCAACGCGTTATTTTTCGTACTTTTATTGGTGAACATAAAATTGCTGAGCCCTGCAGATAGACAGACAGATGAACAGAAAGAAGCACACGCATACCAACGATGAACAAAGAAACAAAAAAGACAGAAGACAGACCCACGAGGAAGTGAGACCGATAAACAGAGAGGAAAACAGACGCGACAGAGTCAAATAGTCAGCAATATCATGGAGCATAATGTCCTTTGTATGGGCGTGTGTTGAAGTTATGACGGCGAGGGACCAGGACTCGAATGAAAGTGGAGAAACTAGAACACGTTGAGGATGATGCTGATATTTTTGATGGTGACGATGATGGTGACGGTAATGACGATGAAGAAACTTAATATTTCAGATCGAAGCACGTGCCAGCGAAGCATTTCGAAATAAAAAATTAGGTTAGCAATTAATATCCTTGGAATCCATACGGAGAATCCTTTATATGTACATTAACTAAAACTATAAGCGTACTAAAATAACAACTTGGAACGGGAGTCATTTGAAGTAGAATCGAAAAATCAGAAGCTTCGGAGACATAAAATTATGTTGAAAAGGGAAAAATAAAAACAAATTAAATCCGAAATAAATAAGCTTAAATAAGTTATTAAAAAACTGAAACTAAAATAATCTATTGCTATCTGCTAAAAATTTCTATGAAATCATAAATTTAAGCAACAACTCATTCATTCGCTAGCTGAAGCTAAAATAAATGCTAAACTAGCGAATGAATCCGAGTTCAGCAAACAGCAGTAACCAAGTACACAAACACACATACAATAAACTAAACATGCACACAAACAGACACACAAACACCATTAAATCATTTCGGAATCGCATGTAAGCCACAAAAAGCGATTCAAATGTGGTCATCGGAGCGTTTATTGTTAGCTTTTAGCTTGAAGCTATTGTTGCTGCTGTGTTTGTTGTAGTTGTTGTTGCTACGGTCGCAGTAGTTGCTGTTGCCGGCAGAAATTCGCATGCTCATAACGGTTATTTAGCGCAGCAGCACATCAGCTAACCACAATAATTGAAACAACATTTTGTATTTTTGCTTCTTCTATTTTCATTGTTCTCGTTGTTGTTCTCGTTGTTGTTCTCGTTGTTGTTGTTGTTGTTGTCGTTGTTGGTTTGTTCTTAGTATTGGTCATTGCTATTCATCATCATCACTGATTCACTACAATTTCAGTGTATTTTCTGTGAGTGCGACTGTGACTATTGGGGGTACTTTGTTGTTGTCACATACAACACATCAAAGAAGTTGGTTGCTTTTAATGAAAATCATTTTCCGGAATAACTGTTGGGGCCCACCAACTGACGCACCTTTCAGAGCCACCTTCGTCCTGAACAAATCCCTTAATCCGTCCCTTCGGCTCTCCGCCTCTACCGCCAACCGACAGAATAGAAAACCCAATCATGGCAAAGCAACTTCCGTGCTCCAGCGGAAGTCCTTGTTACGAGTACGCTGCGTAACACGACGTGGCAGCTGGCAACCCGCAGCTTTGTTGCCGGTTCTTGATTTTCCAAGCCTACTCGAGGCTTGTTTATAATGTTTTTTTTCATTTCGTTTTATTTGGCGAACAGAGCGAGAGCGAGAACGATAACGAGAGGTTTTAAAAAATTGAGTATTCAATTGAAGTTGATGAAAAGTTTGACAATCAGCTTGCAGCTGCGACTGAGTAGATTCTTCCCTCTAAAATCAATTTCAATCATGCCAATATTGATAAACTGAATATACCAAAAATAATGATACACAAATGCGACACAGAAAGAAACTCACATTTGTTGATACTCGTCACGTTATGAGAGAATGCATGGTATAATATATAGTTAATAAATAAGTATGAAAATTTATTCAATTGGTGAAAGATTGGAGAGTGAAAATTATATATCATATCCTAATAAATAAAGGTGAAAACAATGAAAATATATGCTTGATTTATTTCATTTCTTAAATGACTGAAGATCGTTATAGTATATTATCTGATAATCCACGTTCTACTTTCAGCTTTTTACATTCTAAAGATCAAAAACTAATTGTTTTGGTTCCGGAAGAGGTTTTTAAAGGTTAAACCATTTTATCTCTCTTCACTTTCTGTACTATTTGTATATATTTTCCTATGACTTTTCTTCTGTCATCTTACAATCTTCATGAGTCGACGTGATTTTTACTCCTGAAATCGTTTCTTAGCACAATAAAATATCTTTTCCTGTGACAGATTGAAGAAGCGATTGAAATTTAAATGTTTTACTTGGCACAATGCAGAATTCTCATTTCGTCCTCCTCTGAATACATCACATTACAGCACATCTGAATACATCACAGTTCCCTTGCATACTGCGAAAGTGTGGCTTACTTTTAAGCCACTCATACTAACCTCATTGCAGCACTTCGAAACTTTCATTTATTTATTTATCCCCCTTGACGCTAATGAGGCCACGCAATAAATATTTCTGAATTGCTTTCAGTCAGCTAGAAGAAAGGACTTTTTAGTGGCGGGCTGTCAGCTGAGCTCGCAAAACGGCGCACTGCAACGCACAACTTTTTCACCCATTTTCCCAACACTTGGCATCATAATAACAGTAATTAATTATTTTTTTTCCACGCGAATTCGAAACTTTTAGAAAGCAAGGAATAATACTAAAATTTGAGTGCATATTTTTAGGCAGCAGGCGCTGAAGTTACGAATAATTATGAACAGTTATGGAAGAGAGAGAGAGAGAGCAACACAAATGTTAAAGGTTTAAAAAAATGTTGCAAGTTAATAAAACTCGTGCAAGGTTGTTAGCGAAAGTTGAAGCATTTTTTAATGCTTTCTGAAGACATAAAAAATACAGTGTAAAGAATGAAGAGTTGTTTTCAGGGGATTAACAAAGTCAACGCCGTATAGCTGAAGAACTAAGAAGAAGAAGAGGGATACAAAAAGTCACTAGTTGAGAACTTACACTCGAGGTTAAGTTCATAAACAGACCACAAGAGAGGTCACGGCCCATCTTCAGTTGCTTGCTGCACGTAATTTAACGATTTAGGCAATGATTAAAGTTTAGACTTCTAATCAACGAACGAAACGCTTAGCGAACGTTATGCTTTGTTACTGGCGCTATTTGTTGTTAGTTGCTGTGTTAGGAAAGCGAAAATACAAGGCATAACGTACGACAAGCGTTTCGTTGCAGATCAGAAATGTGGCTGTAGTCTGTGGAACCATTTTTAAAGAAGCCCTGAATTCTGGTAACCTCCTTGACCGACTTGAAGTCAACGAGGCACACTTAAATTCTCGTGAAGCATTTTTTCAGCGTCGGTCTCGGCGTATTTTAAAGTAAAGTCACGAAGATTTTAAGAAGAGTTCATTGTGTTCAGTTCTGTAATTATTTTTGTAATTTAAAGCTTTTTAAGTAAAGCCTTTGTGTAGGTGCGGTTAAGGCTACCGCCCCTCTGCCCCCTTCCCCCTCCCCGTCCCCGTCCCGAGAGAGTACAGGGTACCATTTCCATTTTTCTTTAACCATCATCGACACGAAACGAACTGAAATATTTTTCCGTTTATTCCGCTCACTATTTTTTCACGAGACCGCAAACGTTTTTCGTCCCAAGCGCTTGTTGTTGTTATTGTTGTAGTAGTTGTTGTTGCTGTTGCACTGATGTGATTCCGTTTCGGTGGTTATTTCGGCATAAAATAGCGCAGGATGTGGGACATATTTTTGCTTGGAAGCCTTGAAGCTCACCCATAGCGAAATTTTTATAAAATTGAATGAAATTATAAAATAAAAGCAGGCAGAAATAGTTGCAAAAGTGAATAATTTTAAAATATTAGAAATAAGAACAAATGTTATTTCAAACGTGTTCAATATATTAAAAAAAAAATCGAAATCAAACTCAACGGAACTGAACTTCACAGGAGAACAGTTATTTTTACCTTTTCACAATCAATTCGAGCCCTCAAACTAGAAACCGTAACAACTACTTAAATTAATGTAAAATAAAATGTGTGGCTAATTCGGGGAAAATATTTGGCTCTCTACACAACACACAGCTAACACAGACGTCGATCCTCAGCCGCGGACTCACTAAAGTGGTGCCTGTAGAGAGCCATTTGGTTGGCGTGTGACATGCACTTTAAAGCACAAACAACGGTGCTGCAGCCATCACGTCAGTCGCCACCAATCGCTGCGGTCAGCGGAAATGCAGTCCGTACGCGAGCATGTGTGTGTGTGTGTGTGTGTGCTGTATAGATGTCTGTACATGGTTGTGTGTGCGTCTCTTTGTACTCACTGGCAGCTTTGAATTGTGGCGTGTAGTAAAAAAATCCGAAAAGCGCACACGTGATGGGAAAAAACTAACACACACACACACATATACACTTTAATACATTCGACAATAAGATGCAATTTAGTTTTATGTAGAAGTCATGCAATCGCAGCGTTGATGAAGCTAAATGTGACAGAAAGCGGGTGAGAGGGCGGACAGAAGAGGCTGAGAGATGAGGGGGGGCCACCTCAACGCTTGGTTTTGACATGAAACCTAACATAATACATATAAACACGCAGCCTCACTCTCCAGGTTCACATACACACTCACGTGCACGCACACACGCACTTTCTTTCCATTCCTTTGGTTTCCTTTGCTATGTTTTCTGTATTATTTAATTTAATTTCTGGGTTCCACAATTTGAAGGTGCGACGTAATTTACGCACTCGCTCACGCACTTGAACACTCGCACACTTAAACACACAGACGTTGTATGTAGTTGCATGTATTTACGACATACACACACACTCAACGACATTCATGTCGGATAATTGCTGCATATGCGCCGGAAATGGAAGTTCATGCATGGAAGTTCATGTGTTTCAGCCATTTTCAGATGTGTTCTGTTGTTTTATTCAAAACTTAATTAAATTGAATAAGAATTGAAAAAGAATTCAATAAAAAAACATTTCAATTCGCAACTAAAATCAATTTTAAATTGAAAAGTCATTTTTTATGAATGAAACTTTCAATGGAATGAAATTAAATGCAATAAAATAATGAAACATTTTATACAGATATAAAACATGACAAAATTGAATTTAGTTTCATTTTTCTTTCATTTTTTCATTTCCTTAATTTTTTTCATTAATTCATTATTTTAACTTCATTAATTAATGAATTCGTTTTTTTAATTTATGAGGAATTTATGAGGAAATTACAATATAATTGCATTTAATTTAAACATTATTATAAAAATTTCAATTCACTAATATAACAATAAAAGCGGTTTATTAATAAAAATATGAAATATACAATATTTTGCACTCTAAATGTACGAATATGTACAAATATGAATTCTGACACATACATCTTTGGGTAGCTTTTTTCAAATTAGAGGAAAATTACACACATTTATAGAAAAATCCTAATTCTTAGTGCTCGTTTTTCGGTCCGAGTATTTTAAAGATTAATTTCTCTTAAAGAGGCTGTCAGACTCTCGGAAAGATGTTCTTAAAACCTCATCACTTCGCCCTGATTTGAAGAACTCTATTACATGAAATGAAGTACATTACAAAACCTTAATATTATTGCTACTGAAATAGAACTCGTAGTATTTTCCTTAGTTAGCCTTTGGCTCGTCATGCACCCTTTTGTGCTGCGTCCTGTTTTAAATAATAAAATATTTTAACTTTCATGCTTTTCACGTTTCTGTTTTTTGTTCATGTTTAAATCAACTCTCACAGCTGTGAGTGAAATTTCCCGCATTACGTCCAAATGGCTCTCTGTGTAAATTTTATAGTACATGCGGCTGAATGAGTGAGGAGGAGAGTGCCGAAGAGGTGGAACCGAGTGGTGTTCAGTTGTAGTTGTTGTTATTGTTTTGTGAAGGTGCGAATGTTGTACGGCCAGAAAGTAGGCCGAAAAATTCATGAGCCACTCAGATTTCCATTGCAGTCAGAATTTTATTTGCATTTGCAGCACAGTTAAAAAATTTTAGAACACACTGGAAATGGTGCAAAGAGCGGTTTCCGAGCAGCATCCAACATTTGTTTAACCCTTTGCAGGCGAGGAGGCTTTGAATTTTTAATCTGAGAGCAATTCTGGTAGATTGACATGGAGGCAGACCCAGTAGATCAACAGGGAATGTTGAAGAAGGTCATGTGAGGTCGTTGGAGTGCTTTGAGGTGTACTTGAGGTGAATTTGAGGTGAATTTGAGGTAGATTTGAGGTGGACTTGAGTTGACTTGTGGACTGTTTTGGATAGATAATATATTTCTTCAGATCTCGTCATTTTGTTCAGTTATTACAATGTTCAGTTACAAATAAAAAAGTATTTTATTAACTTTTTAAATTAAGATTGAGGCATCTTTTTTTAACATCATTTTAAAATATTGCAAAATTGATTTGAAATGCTTTCTGTTGCTTCTAGTTTCGTTTTCTATTTCTTATGCTATCGTATTTGTATCAATAAAAAGTAATCTTTTTTGTTTTTTATCTTTTTTGTTGCCTTTTTTAGTTCGTCTTGTTTTTTATTTTCTTCTCTATTTTGGTCCATACAAATCAAACTCAAAATCAACTTCAACTGAAAACAGAAGTGTTGAACAAAGGAACCTAAGAACCTTGCTCTTGGCTATTCGAAGGCAGCACAAGTTTTACTTAAAGATGCAGATTGACCCGTACCTCGTCCCAGCCTACATTACTGAGATTTTGCACTTTGCATTCTTAATTTACAAACATCCTCTGACGCCTCGGACCTCGTTCCCCCCGCCCACTCTACCACATGGGCCACACCTCATCCCACTTGCGTCTACTTATTCAGTCAATTCTGGGTTTTCGTGAAGAACCCTGTACAATTTTCACTGAATTAAGCAGGATCTGGGAGAGTGAAGGAAACAGTTTATGCTTCTCCTCTTTGTTCTTTTTTAGAAAAAATATATTTCTTTAGAAAATAGAAGAAAAACAATTATTCATCACAAAATAGTTTAGACACAAAGTTTTTAGAGCTGTTGTTGTAGTTGTTTTGTTCTCTCCTTACATCCATCTTTCTCACACTTCATTGTTGGTTTTGGCAGAGTGCCTGGGAAAAAAAATAAATGACAATATGGCGGCGTATTGCGCCTTGCATGAGCAGCAGCGCTCAGCGCAGACAAAAGCAGCAACAGCAACAGCAGAGGAATAAGTGAAGCAACGACAACAACAACAAATACTGCAAACAAGTAGTTATTTTAATATTTATTATAAATTTAAGAAACTTTTAGTGTTTGTTTCTGTTGTTTTCATCTTCACTCTCTCTGCCTTTGCGACAATTTCTCGCCTGTTTGCGTCGTTGTTGTTGTTGTTGTTCGAGTTGTCGCATCGCGTGAGGGTCTCAATTTGCAGCGCTGAGTTGCAAATTAGTTGCGCGCCCTCTGACAGGCACTCGCTGTCAGCCTGTTGACGTTTTATACAAAATGGCGGCTGGCTTGAAGGAACGAGCGAACGAAGTGGAGCAGGATATCCGGCTGCAGATAATTGCTCAGCTCACATTTCGTGGATGTCCTTTTTGAGACGGAGTTAAGAGTTTTATTGCACTTCTTAATTTACACTGTTTTTTGGTTACTCGTAAATTGAAACAGAGGTTACTTTCTAACGTTACGTGTAACGCAGCAACAAGTAACAGCTTTTAAAATTAAGCTCTCCAACTCCTTCGAAACTTTTTATGAACGCAGTAAGATTTGAAACCCCAGTTCTATGCGCTTCAAGAAGCAAATGCAACCCTGAAAACTTTCATGAGTTCAGCGTGACTTTAATTCAATAACTTGTTGCTTAAGGCTTTCACTCAAGGACACAAATTTAATGCAATCACCTCTTTTCGAAGCCTCTCTGAAGCTTTAAGAGAGCCTTTCGTGAATTCGATGGAATTCCTCGAAAAGCACATTGAGCACAGCATACGAATTTAAACTGCGAAGAATGCTGTATTCGCTCTTGAATAATGAATAAATTAACAATCAGTTTGGATTCGCTTTCTTCGAAAAACTTCCTTGTTTCCCGATACAATACAAAACACAGGACTGGAGTGAATGACGACAATTTTATCTGCATTATAAACACAGCTACGAAGCAAAAACATAACCAACAAAAGCAAGAACTGTTCATAAACTCAAATTCAATTCGCTTTAGTGGACAAGGAGTATTGAGCTGCAGCTGTTGAGCTCCTCTTCCTGCCTTCTTCAAGTACTATTTTCTGAATGGTTTCAAAATGTAAACATTTCAAACTACTGGACAGAATAAAAGAAAGCAACAATAAAAATCAAAACAAAAACGTGTTTGTGTCTCTCTGTGTGCCTGTTTGGGTCTCTATATACGGATATACAGTATATCTCCATGCTCGAATGGGTGTGTCAAGGGTGCTTCAAATGACGGAACTAAAAACTAGAAAACCGTTTTTTCAAAAACAAGGAATATTTTCTGTTAAACTACATCTCAATCTTAAGGATACTATTTTTGGGCTTTGGGAATATTTCTATGTTGAGCTGCTGTAATGGAGTTCAATGCTAAAACACCTTCCACGTTCTTTCCTCTTCAATTCAAGTGATGTTGCTCATCATCTTTATTGCACATCGTAAACTATTAAAACTTCCAAACAACCTAAGCTCGTTTTTACACCTTTCCTCCTGTCTTTTGCCGAGATTAAATTTCATTATAAGCCTTTAAAAAAGGATTAGCTGCTGGCTCTTGAGCGCCCCAAAAGGCAGTCCTAACACGTTCGCTTCTTCTTCTCAACTCGAATCTCTTTCTATGCTAATCACATTTTATCTGCCGCCATTAGGGTTAAATCGGTTGCAGAAAAAACCTGCAGAGCATACTAACGGACATGAAGAGAGCCAACCAACAACGACATTATGACGGCCTAGGAAAAGAACCCACATACATCGTTTGTTCCATCGTTTACAGCATTTCCAATCTGTTGCCAGACAAAAGAGGAGCAACGGTTAGTGTGAAGTGTGTTAGTGTGTGACACTGCGTTTTATAGCTACCCAACTTGATAGCTCGACACTTTTATGAACGTGACACGACTCCTTGTGCAAGCGGCTTTAGACGTTGTTGCTGTTTGTTCATGTTGCCGGCAACTCCCCCTCCCATGCAGGTGGCCTCCAACTACAAACGGAGGCAAACAACTCCAGCAGCTACCTTGCGAAGGTCGTGTGACGATGTTCACCGAATCGAAACACCGACACCGACTTCGCCCCGACGAAAAAAACTCATAATCAAAAGGAAAAGCGCTAAACCTTGCGTGGGAAATATTTGTAGTGTTGATAGCGAGCAGAAGCGCTGCCAAATCGCTGGAGTACATAATCTACACTCCAGCAGAGTTCTGGTGGAGCAGAGTTTAGTGGACACCAGGGCAATCAACCGCAATTGAGCGAACTGAGCCAGTTTTCAATTGTGCCCGGTGAATAGAACTCCAAGTGGTACACCTTGAAGATTCCCTCTCATCTTCATTCCCCTTGATTGCATTTTGTGATGTGATCATATTCATTTCACGTTTCACAGATTTGCATATTTATTTTTAAAAATAAAGTCTATTGTTTACTTTAAGTAATGTTATCTGATACTTACGATTACTGTATGGAGACTACTTGGTGTACGTTCAGTGGAAGACGGGTGAATTCTGTGTTATTAGTACGATTTGCATCTTTTTCACGACTTCACCGAATGTAAGAATACTTTTTGACGCACACTTCAAAACGGGGCTGCAAAGAACATTGTGTTTGTTACCTTTTTAACAAGATTAATACAATCTGATTGTTGGTAATATCTATTTATACATATACTATGCATATGTGTGTAAATAGCTTACAATCAAAGGGTACATATCAAAAGGGATATGTATATTTGAAACAAAAAAAGACAAAACCTCAGCATTTTTTTATATCCTACAAGGTAGAGTATATTCTTTGTTCTTCCATAACTCAGTACATGCCACCTGCCGAGTAGATTTCATTTCTTTCTTATAAGAACTCTATTCTTAAAAGTAAACACATTTGCCCTTGCAAAGTAATCTTGAGCACATGTTAATGCGTAGCTAACACGTGGTAATGAAGCATTGTGCGTTCAGTTAAAACGATTGACCGACCGCTGCTAACCACAGACTCATGTTATTGTTCTGACATGTACCAGCTTTTATAAGTGGTTAAAATTTACTACAACCCATCTGAAATTGGTTTCAGCCATGAAATGTCGCCGGTCGTTTTAGCCTGATGTTCTAAACAAAAACATTCTGAAGTTCAGCTATCGTTTTGTTGACGTTACGAAAAATCAATGATTTGCTTTTGCTTACGCCACGCGTTACAGATATCAGCAGTCACAAATGCCTTCGCATTTCTTTTCGGCTTTTGCGGCGTCGAACGCAGTAATTACGAACTAAGTATCTTCAGAGCCATGGAACGATTTTCGAAGCAATTTCACACAATATCTACATAAACTGAGTACTTACCAAAAATTATGCAATCGACGCTTACTGATTTCTCATGATGCGGCGGGACGTAACCCGGAGCAATGCGGCACGTTGCGGTGCAGTAGAAAGCGATGTCTTTTATGCAATGATCCGTTGCAAATTTAGAAACTATTTTTATAGATCAACAACGTTTTGTGGCGAGAACTTCTATGATGTAAACAAACCCCATTCGCTTCTTAGGAATCAGCTGTTTTCTGTATTTTTCGAGAACGGAACGTCATGTGCGACAAAGCAACGACAACTACAGCGCAGATGTCGTTATTATGACGAAAACACCAGTGGACAAAATATGCATACATTGCTGCAGTGATATTTCAATGCATAAATAATATGCATCTACTTGTGAACTTTTATTGAACTAAATATAGAATTATTATTTATTTATTCTCGTTGATTATCAAATAGAATACATACTTCACAATTCACAGCCTAAAAGTATGCATTTATAAGTATAAGTATGGTACTAAATTAAAAACTATTGCAAATTGCTAACAAAAATATAAATTTTAATTAATTAGTATATTTATTGTTGCAAATGTGGTTATTTTTTGTCACAAACATTGGAATTGAAGCCTTTGTTATTAATTTGTAACAGATTATAGTTTAATTGTACCGCAATGTGTCTGCATACATTTAGGCTGCGCTAATACTTCTCATCAATTTGATGGTCTACCAGAAAGGAAAAACTCGAAATAGATGTGAACGAAATTAAATTAAAGAAGAATAGAAAATGTGACAAGCATATATTTTTTCATTCTCTTAGATTCTCTCCCGTGTATTTCGCGCTGTTTACACACGGGACAAATATTTCCCAAGGAACGAAACTTGTTTCCCAATCGAAATTCAAAATGAATTTGTGGCAGAGACAAAATAAAGAAAACAGGGAAAGTTACCCCTCTGTTGGGGGGCACTATTGATAGACAAACTTTACCGTACGACAATCACACTAATTTTGTTGATGTTATAGTTTTTTATGCTGATCCCAACTTTGTTGCACGCGTATATTCATAGAGTACAGCTCGTCGAAAATTTAAATTCTTATCACTATATCTCCCAAACTGTTAAAGATATCTGGATAGGACTTATTTTTTTTATTACTATGAAAAATGTATAATTAGCCCAAACAATTTTCGGCATAAATGCAGAATAGTTGCCAAGCTCAGATTTTGTTTATCTTTCTTTTACCGTTAGATGGGGCCATCAGGAACGGAATTGGCTGGTTTTTATCGGGGGCTGGTCAGCCATCTTGGATTTATGATCGTTTGAAGGACAAATAAATTGTTTAATAAAAGTCACTTATCTCATAAACTGAGGGAGGAAGTGGAACTAACGAAGTACTATTGGAAAGGTATTTTTAATACCTTTCATTTATGTAATACACATTTTTGTCCATAACATGGCTGTGAAGGAGTTTTATTGATTTTTAGAAAAATGTGACAAGTTGACCTTGAAACAACAATTTATTTCTTCCAAACGGACACATTAAGGTATAAAACAAATTACAGTTATGGAAAGCTTGTTTTTTTACTTTTAAAATGGTATATAATATGTTATTCTTACTATTGTATTGCATTACTGTTTTACTCTTCTCTAAACAAACAAGTGTAAACACAGAAAAAGCATTCACATAAATCGCGCGATTTTTCATAAAAATTTTTTGCCTGCGGCCCTCTAACTTCACAAAAAAATTTCACGCGATTTTTCATCAAAATTTTTAAATTTCAAATGTTTTCTATTAGAGCGGCGCAGACAGAATTGTAATTGAAATTTTGAAAAGTAAAGCTAAAGTAATGTAGTTCAATAGTCAATATAATATATTATATACCATTTTAAAGGTAGAAGTACAAGCTTTCCATAACTGTAATTTGTTTTATACCTTAATGTGTCCGTTTGGAAGAAATAAATTGTTGTTTCAAGGTCAAACTGTAACATTTTTCTAAAAGTCAATATAACTTCTTCACAGCCATGTTATGGACAAAAATGTGTATTACATAAATGAAAGGTATTAAAAATACCTTTCCAACAGTACTTTGTTTGTTCCGCTAGCTTACTTAGTTTATGAAAGAAGTGCCTTTTATTAGTACCAATTATGACCTTCAAACGGCCATAAATCCAAGATGGCTGACCAGCCTCCGAAAAAACATGGTCACTTCCGGTTATAACGGTCTCAAATAACCGTAAAAAAAAGAAAAAAAATCTGAGCTTGGCAGCTGTTCTGCATTTGTTCCCAATTTTCTCAATTTTAAGCAGAGACTGAAAAAGAAAGGGTAATCCATTGTCCCAAGACTGTATAAGCAGTGCCTTTCAAGTGCCAATAGTTAGACGCATGCATCTCAACCTGTTTTGCCAATTATGGTTTACTTATAGTGAGATATCTCAACTTTAGGATATAGCTCTAAAATTTTTTAAATTTCAAAGCGTTTCAACACTAGCCATTCCAACAAACACCTGATCCGATTCCAGATTCGCACACTCTGGATTGGCCACTGCTTTATGTATATTAACACTGCAAAGTATGTCCGTTAGCCTATTCCTTTTGATTCAAAACTAGTATTACATTTAGATATGCAACTGGCCCACTTTCCTCCGTTATTTTTCAAGATAGGCAATTTTAATTTGAATAATTTGCGCACATATTATTTTTACAGCAGTAAATTCAAAGCAAATCCGAATGAAAGTTTCACAGGCAAGATTTCAATCGCAACAAACCTAACAGTCATACTTCTGCTTAAGGGCCTGATTCAGAGTCACGACGACGACGTTATCGGGTGACCCTCTTTGTGCTTTTCGTCGACTTTGACACTTTCTAATGCGTTTTTGTAATCGACGAAAATCACAAAGAGGGTCACCCGATAACGTCGTCGTCGTGAATCTCTGAATCAGGCCCTAAATTTTAACCCATGTAAATAATTTCTATATGAAAGTACGATTTGCTGCTGCTTTGAATCATGGATATCAGCCACAGCATGACCAAAAGAACCTAAAACTTCAAATGTCAAACTCTCAGCGTAAAAAGCCTTCATTCTTCCAGATAAATAAAATGAAATTACAAGCACACATTTAGTTTTTCGTCTTCTGGAATAATCCAAAGATTGCTCTTTATTCCATGAAATGCAATGAACACATTCAATGCGTCAGAAACTCCATAAAATGTACTTGAAATTTTAACAGAATTAAACCGGAAGATCAATTTTGTAATATACTATGGAAAATGCCTGCGAAAAAGAAAAATTTTCAATTAGTTACAAGTACGAGTTGTAAAATAGTATTTCGAGGAACGCTGGCGCTCCAACGAAAAGACTCACCTTGTCGTTGTCAGCCAGTCTATTTGGAACGTGCACGCATCTTTCTACGCTTACGCTTCAACCTACGCATACGCTTCTTACGCCACTGCAATTAAATTAAAAAATTGTTAAATTTTTCGGTAATTATTATAGCAAAGAGTGAAAATATTTTCTAACACGTGTTTTACACAAAAATTATTAGAAAAGCAAATGGCGGTCGGCCAAACATGTTTTCAACAATTTTGGTGCAATAAATATTTAAGCGTATTCACATATTCGAGAACTTCATGTTTAAAATTTAATCACAAATTTCTTTTGCTTCATGTTTATTTAAGTATTTACACAATTATTATTTTAAAAACTTTACCTTAGCTCTCATTATTCCTTCTTGACTTGAAGACGGCTTGAGAACGAAAGAACGAATGCCGGAAACAATTTCCTACATCGACTTCTATAAAATTGTCGTAATGCCACGTCAGGGCTGGCAACTGCGCAATGCAATGCAGTCAAGTTAGGTTGCTCACACCGAGATGGAGCAAGAGCTGCGGCTTTCTTTAGCACACACCAGTTGAGGATTTGCCACGCCAGTTATTTGAGAATTGAGAGAAAGGAGTTACTTCATTACTCCGAATTGTTTTCAGTTTATATAATCTTTTTATTTAATTTAATTGTATAATATCATTTGAATATAAACTTACATTTTAGATAATTTTAATTTATGTATAATTTTATTATATTAGTTTACTAATGGGTCGATAATTTTTGTCGAAATTGGTCGAAACGGTTTTTGTGTAAACATTATTTGTACCTATTCGATATAGTTTTGAATGATTTTTCACGAGATTAACATGGATTTAAGTATCCTCAGCCGCCGCTTGAGTGAAAATATCTACATACATAAATCTACATAGCATAATGCAGCTCGGTCTTCAATATTTTTTTTTCAAATTAGTAATAAATTTCGAAGACAAAAATATACTGAATCATTTCTTATAACATTGTAGCAAATAAAAAATAATTGATAAGCAACGAAAAAATTATCCTTAATTTTTTCTAAGCATACATATAATAAGTGTCGAAATTTAAAATTTTTATAACTATATCTCCTAAAGTGTTGAAGATAGGCTTATAGGATTAGTATTTGAAATGAAATACCTTTTAAAACAATTACTTTTGGAGAAAAACTACTTGTTACTGATCTACATCCTATAAATGGCAATATGTTGTCGTAAAATTGTTTTTTAACTTAGATAGTTTAACTGATCATCACCACGAAGGGGTCACGAATCGTGACAATACGTTTATTCGATACGTTACGTTGCGTCTCGGCTATATGAATTTTAATAAATGTAATAATATTATTACCTCTGAGTGACGCTGTTAAAACAATCTCTGCTTTCGTCTAGCACCCGCTAGATGGCGAAGCCGGAAATGAAAACATTCACCGGTTCCGGTTCCGGTTAAAAATACATTATTTTTATTATTATACACGGAATATAAAACAGCCAGAAATTTTTTTTTTTATGTGAGGTGTGTGGCCGATAGCGTTAAACTGCTGTTTTATTCTGCTATAAGTAATGGTGCTGGTTCAAATCGCGCAAAATGAATTTAATTTTCTTCGTTGTTCAATGTTAACATTATAAAAATTTAAAAGTTTAATGCATTTTTCCATTTTTTTAATTACAGTTACTTTTTAATTAATTATCTTTAAAAAAAAAAGGTGTGAAGGTTTTTCTAAAACTAAACTTTCGGCGGCGACATAAACGGGACACAATAGACAAAATTTTGATGATTTGAAACAATATTAATTACATAACATTGAATTGAATTTTTAGTATTCGCTAAAAGTACCTTATTTTAATTAATTGATTTTTTTTTTATTTAAAACAACGAAATTTATTTGAATGCAATTAAGAACCGAACCCTTTCTTGCCTTTAAAAATTTATTCGAAGCTCGGAAAGAAAGAAAATTTTTATTTAAAAAAATTAACTTATTTTTAGTTTAAATTCAGGAAAGGTTTTAAAATGAAGTTGTAGAAATTTCAAATTTAAATTGTGTAAAATCTTTACGAAAAGACCGTGCTAATAACTGCTTTAAAACTTTTCCTTTTTTTCCTTAGCCTTAAAAAAAGCCTTTAAAACCTTATTTAAGACTTTTAAGAGTTATTTAAGGCCTTCATTGAATTTGTTAAGGCTTCGTAAGGGTTTCAATTGTTAGGGTCATTGAAAAGGTAGCTTCATTTCTGAAAATTCAGAATTATTCTACTCTTTTGTTAGATCTCACATTGAAATTATATGTATATAATATATGTAGATACGTACATATAATTAAATTCAGTTACATTATTAATTTCATTTATAAAATCTTTATAAATAAGATGTTTATAAAAATGTTAAATTAAATGTTAATAACATCTATAATTAACCTATAAATTATCGATTCGCCCTCTTGGTCGCTCGCGCTCTTGCCCTGAAACCGTTCTTTTCATGTGGAAACTTCAGATATGTAGCTACCGTTTCCACGAAAAGACAAGTACTTAATACTGCAATATACCTAAGTATATATGTATGTATACTTTACGCATATAACATATACTCTTCATACACAAGGTACATTTTACCGGCGAAGTACCATTTACAATTTGCAGGTCAACTTAATAATGATTTTTGTACCTAACGCGTTCTTTTTCAAAAAACCCATCTAAAAACAACAAATTTGAAACGCATACACATGCATATTCCTTTGCGTGGAGAATTCCATCGCAGGCTGAAATTGTAAGTATATTTCGTATTTATAGTACATATGAAATAACCCTTTGGCGAATTCCAGGTAGATTACGGTATTCCTGCATTACATGTTTCCACCAGAAAACAATGATAGTTTAGTATTTAAACGACACATTTTCGTAACTATGATCATTATCGGTTCTGTCATTGATTTGAATTATTATATATATTATATTACTTATATAAAATGTCAAGCCTAACTGAACACAAAAAATATTTCAATTATACTCCTGAAAATCACAAGTTCGTGTGTAAAAAATGTGGAAATATAATAAGCGGGAAAAAAACTTTTAATTTAAGACGTCATTTGAAGCAAATGCATCACATTGATGTTTTCGCCGAACAAGATAATGAAAGTGACAGTGATTGCGAAATACCGGCAAAAATATGCAAAACCACTGCAGATATGAAGAAAGACAAAAATGCATTCATTAAATGTTGTGTGGGTTTAGTAACGGTGAAGAATATTCCGTTGAGCATATTCGATGATACAGAGTTCTTCAAGCCACTTATTTCACCGCTGGAGTCAAACTTCAGAACGTCTTTAAACTCAAGAAATTTCACCAAATACATAGAAACCTCTAGTTCTCATATTGGAAATATAATATCAGAAAGGCTTCGAAATAAAATGGTATCAGTGAAAATTGATATTGCAACTAGAATGGAGCGGAGTGTATTAGGGGTTAATGTACAGTATATAAAAGACTTCAAATTATGTATTAATACTATCGGTATGTATGACTTTTCTTTTATTTTTTGTTTCTATTTTAGTTTTTAATAAATTTTATACGCTTTGATTTACATATATGTATGATGATTAGGCATGATTCGGCTAAATGAAGAGCATACTTCCTGCTTTCTACAAGATGAGGTTCGCAAGTGCCTGAAATCATTCGGTATTGAGTTAAACCAAATATACTCCGGCACAACTGATAATGGAGCTAATGTGGTTGAAGTCAGCAAAATTCTTCAGGAGCTACAGGGAGAATATTTTGCGGAAGATTCATCTTTAGAATGCACGCCACCAGAAACCAGTGAAGATTGCATCCACAAAACATTATCATCCGTACTTTCAATAGTACGATGTGCGGCTCATGCAATCCAACTAGCCGCTTACGACGTCCTGAAAGAATTGGCGCCGCAGATGATTGAATGTAGAAGGATTGTAAAGAAAATCCGGCATTTTGTCAGAACTCAAAGAACGGATATTTCAATGCCATATTTGGACAACATGACGCGATGGAACTCTAGCTATGATATGTTAAACTCAATTCTGAGAATAAAAACTTTGGTTGAGGATGTCGAATTGGTTCCAGAATCAATTTGGAAATTTTCTTCGGAGCTCGTTCAAGCTTTCAAACCGCTGGCAGATTGCGCAATCAAACTCCAGAACGAACAGTACATTATAGGCGATTTTTACAGAGATTGGCTTTGCTGTGAATTGGAAATAGATGCTGTAATAGCTACGACATCATACAGTTCTCTACTGCTGAATGCCATGAAGAAGCGGAAAGCAACACTTTTGGAGAGCGACGCTTTTCTTGCAGCAATATATCTGGACCCGCGGTTCACTTTCGAAGGTTCCACAATGCTGACTGCAGAGCAGAAAGCAACGGCAATAGTAAGTACATATTTTATACCAAATGTAAAAATAAAATATAAGGCCTATATATATTAATAAGATATGTAGTAAACGCAATCTCTTTTTCTCGTTTTTTTCACAGCATCATTTAATTAAAACGCACGATACGATTACGAGATTGGAGGAAACAAATTCAACAGATTTACAGCAGAGCTGCCAGCACTTCACACCAGCTAGTGAAACAACATTTGAAATAGCAGAAGTTTCAAGCATATCGACAAATCCCTATGCACGATTAGAGGAACGGATGAATATATTAATGCCAAGCGGAGCAGTATCGGGCGACAGCTGTACATTTAAACAGAAACTACTTATGCTAGGAAGCGGTAACAGGATGCCTCTGCACACAGATGTCCTGCAGTATTACAAGGAAACACCGTATGATACAGAAACGAAGAACGTTATTGAGGTGGCACTTGCAGTTCCTGCCACGCAAGTATCTGTTGAACGAGCCTTTAGCTCTCTATCGCCAAACCTAACCAAATTAAGAGGAAAAGAATCAGAGCACACAGTTAATAATATACTGTTGACTAAATTTAATTTTTCTTTGTTGCAAAATGTTGAATTAAGTTCTATTGATAGTCGTAAGGATTAATATTAATAATATTAACATACATATGTATCATAACAAAAATGTTTATATTTTTATAAACTTTATTAATAAATAACGATAAAAATAACATGTTAAAATGTTTGTCTGTTGTTATTCACCAAAGTTACGGAAGATGTCCCGAAAATACCTTAATCTACCTAGAATTCGCCAAAGGGTTATTTTATAAGTAAATACGAAATATACTTACAATTTCTGCGATGGAATTCTCTACACAAAGGAATATGCATGTGCATGCCTTTCAAATTTGCATTTTTTAGATGGGTTTTTTTGAAAAAGAAAGGGTTAGGTACAGGTTGACCTGCAAATTGTAAATGGCACTTCGCTGATAAAACGTACCTTGTGTATGAAGAGTATGTGTTGTATGCGAAAAGTATACATACATATGTATATACTTATGTATATTGTATTATTAAATATCTGTCAATTCGTGGAAACAGTAGCTACATACATACATATCTGAAGTTTCCACATAAAAAACCAAGACAATAAACAACAATAAAACGATTACCACTTTAGCGATTCTTTGAAATTTAGCTGAGCTTATAAAAAAATGTTCAGTTTTTTTAATTGCCTTTGACTTGCCTACCTACATCAGCTTAGAAACAATGGCTTCAGAGCAAGAGCGCGAGCGACCAAGTGCCGCAAAAAAACGCGAAAATAAATGCTCGAGAGCGAGCAATTACGAACCCTGGATTATGCTACGTTTAATGATTTTAATAATGTTTGTATGAATCTAATTTTGAATATTTAAAATGCAATACTATTAAAATTAAAAAATTTCGTGCAAATTTAAGAACGTATGACATCTACAGCGTACATTTCATAATAGTAAATTTTGTAGCTGTACTCGTATTTGAAAACAGTGTATTTTACCTTTTGCTTTCTAATTTCAGACATTTTGTGTGGTCTCCAAACGATTTCGCAAGAACTACATTCATCGCTTCACTGGCACCAAAAGCCTCTTCCTCTTCCATCCGTGGAGCACAGTGCGGCGCGTCTGTGTTTACATCGCAACGAACCAGTTCTTCGATTACTGCGTCATGGCCACCATTTTATTCAATTGCATTTTCTTAGCCATGACCGAAACGGTCGAAGAGGCCGAGTACATCTTCCTCGCCATTTACTCCATCGAGATGGTGATCAAAATCATTGCCAAAGGCTTCCTCCTCAACAAGTACACGTACCTGCGCAACCCGTGGAACTGGCTGGATTTTGTGGTCATCACCAGCGGCTTCGCTACAATCGGCATGGATGTCGGCAATCTGGCCGGTCTGCGTACGTTCCGCGTGCTGCGTGCCCTCAAAACGGTCTCGATTATGCCCGGCCTGAAGACCATCATCAACGCGCTCCTGCACTCGTTTCGTCAGTTGGCCGAAGTCATGACGTTGACGATATTCTGCCTCATGGTGTTTGCACTCTTCGCGTTGCAAGTAAGTAACGGAAATCGTACTTAAAAGGCTTCTTGTTGTAGATTCCGAAACATAAATTGCATTTTTATTTTAATGCATTTTTAATGCTAATTCATTTATATTATTTCATTTTCAGTTCCAATTCAATTTATTTTAAACTAAAAAACATAATCAGTAAAAGATATTTTGATCTTGTGTCTTATTCTTCCAGGTTTACATGGGCGAGCTTCGAAATAAGTGTGTTAAAAATCTTCCAGACGATTGGATCAACACCACGCATCTCGAGTGGAGAATGTAAGACTTTAAAACAACTAAAATTCTAACAAGCAAAATTGTGTGGCTTGTCAAATTTTCACCCTTCTTTCTCCCATTTAATCTCAGGTGGGTGAACGATACGGAGAACTGGCTCTACGACGAGGAAGAGATGCCGATACTCTGTGGCAATCTGACCGGAGCGCGCCACTGCCCCTGGACGCACACTTGTCTCTGTGTGGGCGAAAATCCCAACCACGGCTACACGAACTTCGACAACTTCATGTGGTCCATGCTGACCACGTTTCAGTTGATTACACTGGATTATTGGGAGAATGTATATAATATGGTAAGTGTGTATGTTTTTGCAGCTTTGCTCCTCTCTATGATCGACCTCGTATTGATTCCAACAGGTACTGGCTACTTCCGGCCCCATGAGTGTGTCATTTTTTACAGTGGTTGTGTTTTTTGGCTCATTTTATTTAATTAATCTAATGCTAGCCGTAGTTGCACTAAGTTACGAGGAAGAAGCCGAAATAACGAACGAAGTAAGCACAACATCTGTCGAAAATTTACTTTTAAAATCACAACTCTCTCTATCTCACTGGCTCTCTCTCTCTTCCTCTTCCAAAGGAACGTAAAAAAGACTTATTGGATCATCGCGAAGATTCAACCTTTAGCTTCGACCCGTCCATTCTGAATGTAAAAAAGCTGAATAAAAACTACAAGAAGAAGATCGATTCGCGAAAAGGGGTGCTGCTGGCTTCGTACAGCAAGAAGAAGACGCGCCGAAAAAAGGTGAAGGCGGGCAAGGAGGGTGGCGGCAACAGCAACAATGACAGCAATGGAAGCAGTGGCCAAGTAGCGTCCGTTGGCGTCCCTTACTTTAAAGTTTCTAACAGCAACCACTTTCCGCAGAATCGTTCGGTTACTCCAAGTCCAAGTCCGAGTCCACGTCACAGCAACTCGGAGCGTCCGCAGGTTTTGGCTCTTCAGTCTTGTCAGCCGAGCAGTCAACAACTGCAACAACACCAGAGTGAACAGCAGCAAGAACAACTTCAGCAGCACGAGTCCAAGGAGCCCCGCACTCGCATTTCCTTCCACGATGAAGCCCCAAACAGCAAGAATCCCAACATGTTGTATCCTTCTGATTACAAGGGTCAACTACTGCCAACCAGCCGCCAAGCCAGCTCCACCTCTAGCGGCGTCTACCGCGAGTCCTCGCAGGATGACTCCGGCGTCGTGGATGACCATGACGAGCAGGACGCAGGCCCCGACATGGTGGAGCCTGTGGAGCTTCAGAGTGAACTGACACCGGTCACGTTGGCGCTGTCGCCGCGGGAGGTGCGCCTTATTAAATGCAACGGGAACATTGCGCGCATTAAGAAGCACAACATCTACGCGCTGCATCAGGAGTTTTCTTCGGAAATCGTTGTGATCGGTGAGTGGAAGGAGACGAAAATCCTGCAAAGGTTTTCTCCAGAATGATGTTCGTTCAGAATGTTCAGAAGATAACAAGTTCGGTTGTGGTATTGTCTGAATTGTCATTCGTGTTCTTTCTCCTAGATGATCTTCCCGATCGTAATTGCGATGGATGTGTTCAGTGTTGCGTCGATTACGAAGGTTGGCTGCAGTTTCAAAATTGCCTCTACAAAGTAAGATTAACATGATAATTGGTAGAGTTTTCATTGCGAGTTGTGACACTTCCAGGTGGTCAGAGATCCACTTTTTGAACTGGCAATAACACTGTGTATAGTATTAAATACAGCATTCTTAGCCATGGAACACCATGGAATGAGCGAGAGCTTTCGCAATGCACTAGATGTAGGAAATAAGGTAACTAAACAAAAAGGTTCTTTTTAATGCCTTGAGCAGTAGAAAGATGACCCGAAAAAGCCTGCATTTCCAAATCCAAACCTTTGAAGACCCTAACACACCTTGAGATTCCTCTAAGCATAAAAACATGTATTTCAAGTTCTAGTAAATCTTTCCTTTCCTAGTTTTAAGGAGGATTTCTCTAAACATTACTTATTATTATTAAACATTTTACTCTTCCCATGGCAGGTTTTTACATCGATTTTTACATTCGAATGTATTATTAAATTAATGGCGCTCTCCAAGGAGTTCTTTCTATGTGGTTGGAATATCTTCGACCTGATTATAGTGACCGCCAGCTTATTAGATATCATTTTCGAATTAGTCGATGGTTTAAGTGTACTCCGCGGACTGAGGCTGGTAAGTTTGGTTGCATATAAGAATTTTCAAGTCCGTTTCTGGATGCAATGCTCTTGTCACTTCGCATAGCTGAGGGTGCTCAAACTGGCCCAATCGTGGACCACTATGAAGGTGCTGCTCAGCATTATTATATCCACAATAGGCGCACTCGGCAACCTGACGCTGATTCTAGTTATAGTCATCTATATTTTCGCTGTAATCGGCATGCAGCTTTTCTCCAAAGATTACACACCAGAAAAATTCGATCCGGATCCTGTGCCAAGGTAAGGAACTCGTTTGAAACCCATTTGAGTTTCGTAGCATACTCACAGGGACTCCTTCGCAGATGGAACTTCAACGATTTCTTCCACTCGTTTATGATGATCTTTCGAATCCTCTGCGGCGAATGGATTGAGCCGTTGTGGGACTGCATGCGGGCCGAGGAGGAGGTACGCAAAGCGTTGCTGCTGTTTCTAAATAAACTCCTATTGTATTCGTTGAATTTTACAGCAAGGCGCTTCATCGTGTTTCGCCATCTTTTTGCCCACTCTGGTCATGGGTAACTTTATGGTTTTGAACTTGTTCTTGGCCCTGTTACTCAACAGCTTCAATTCGGAGGAGCTCAAGTCGAAGAAGGAGGTAACAAGAGCTAATGTTCTGATAAAAAACTTTATTCAAATTAGTGTGTTTTTAAAATATTTATTTTCTCAGTATATGTGGATGATTGTGCCAACTCAATAATTAAAAGAAAAAACAAAAAAAAGCAAGCCTTGCATTGTAAAAAGTAAATAATTCGAATCATGTTTGCCTTGCAGAGTGCTTTTAAATAAGTTTGAAAATAATTGAAACCATGATGCGCCAAAATTTAGTTAAATTTGACGTTATTTGCGATATTTGTTGTAATTTCATCTCTTTAATATGCATTCAACTAAATGTCGTTATTCATCCTTATATGTGTGTGCGTGTGTGTTGGCCTGATGGATTGCACTTTTTGTTTTTGGTCTGATTTTTTAATAATGATAGTGCAAACATATCAATGAACTACAGAACTTTTACACATAAAATATAAAAACTAATCGATTATAAACTTTATTTCTATTTCGAAGCACATTCACTCTAAGCTAAGAAACATACTCGTATAATCCCATCGCCACACTCAGCGAAACTTTAATTAAAGCAGTGTTGTTTTCAAATTGAAAGCACTGCAAATAACACTCTATACAGCAAAAAAATAACAAGTAGTTTGACTGTTTCGTACACCGGTTGAAAGTGGCGTCTATTCAATGTTGTATATCGCGATAAATTTTAAAATTATGTCCAATATGATTTTTGAATTATTGAAAATTGTGGAAACTGTTTCTATGAGCGTAGTATTTACTTAAATACATGTAATTATATACATACATATAATGATGTGTGACCGTGTACGAAACATGAAACGATTCAACCATATTCAAACTTGGCTACTAAATATTAACTAAATGTTTGTTATTTTCTATGTTCTCTCTTCTTTGTATGTTCGTCTAACTGAACTGTTGCTTTTTATTATGTGTCTGTTTTTATTGACCTGACCTCAACTAACGAGGAACTGATTTAACTCTGATATTTGTGGTCAACTGTACAACTTTGCACTGAACTGACCGCCTATACAACTAATCAATCTATCAATCAAACTCTTTCCTAAAATATGCGTTTATGTACATTGCCAAAAACTCGAAACTAATCTCATCGTGCACCGTGTATTTAATTGCCTCAAAACAACCAAATACTAAAAAATTAATTGCAATTCTCTACTAACTACTAACAAAAAACCTGCCAATCTAACAAAAATACAAACAAACAAAAACATTAACAGATTTTCAAGAAAAAGGTAATTTTATTCCCCTTAACTAATGCTTCTTTATTTTAAATGATTTCCGCTCTTTTATATAATTATTCGCCAAATTTAGCGCATGTTTTAGAAGAACTGATAATCGGCCTCTAAATATTGGACCATTTTGGCTCCTTTTCCTTGGCAGTGTGTTGCTGTAGCTTATTGTTGTAGTTATCGTAGTGTGTACCGTAGACGTTATTGATGTTGAAATTGAACATTTAATAAACCCTTAATAATTGGCCCCTATAAATTCTTTGAAGCAATTTTTACTTTTCTACTCCATTTTAACCTTCTTGGTGCATTTTTCCTTGCATTTTCATTTTACTAAATCTCTGTTTTGCTTGGTATTCCCCAATACGTCCAGGAAGTCGGCGAGGAGTCCAAGTTGGCTCGGAGTATTGAACGCGTTCGTGATCTTATACGCAAAAAGCGCCAGGAGCGAAAGGAGCGCAAGGAACGGAAATATGCGGAGAAATTCCAGCAGATTGTTATCGAAGCCCAGCAGGCGTCCGCTTTGGCTCTCGGAAAGTCCAGCTTAATGTCCGAGACAAAATTTCACAGACTAAGCTATCAGGTGAGAGACTTCAGGAAAATAAAGTAAAGACAGATCACCGTTGTTCAAAATACTCCATAATCTTCAAATTTAACCAGAATTTCAAAATATTTCCCCCTTGTAATACAACCGTCGTTCTGAAATGTGGATGATTTTACTCAATAGGAATCCATGAATCGACCCGTATCTGGTTCAGACTTTGGGTTTCAGATTCCGCTCAAAGAAGGATTGCACACAATAATCGATGGTTCAGAATACGAGGAAGACTATAAGCAAGGACAGCAAACACAACACCTACAATCGGCTCAACTTGAAGGCCACCACAGAACCTGCCAAATTGACAATAACAAAAAGTTGGTACCTCTCGTTGCAATATTAACCAAGTCTTCAAATCGAACTCCTCCTTTCCCCGTTTCTCCCTGTTTTTCTAATTTTCAGATCCGATTATACACTCTGCCCTCAAGTGGAACGAAAGTTACTACATCAAGTGTCTTCCGGCGTCGGCACCCAACACAATGACTCACGTGACGAGCCAACCTTCACCGAATCCATCGAGCTACGATTCATGCACCAGTACAACTCCACGGACACAGATCCATATGCGAACGATCAGCGCAGCGGCTCGTTTCAAGTGCAACGCGGTGACTCCTTCCAGGACAGTTCGTCGCGACGTTACTACAGCGAAGAGCATGACGAGGCTTATCTGCAGTACCAGAAAAACTTGCTGACGCGCTCACCCAGCTACCGCAAATCATTGGATCGACTCTCGCAGTCCAGTGGGCAGTCGCAGCGTTCGCTCATTCCATCAAAGAGTTGTCGTTCAGACGATGACGATGTGCCCGGTAGACGGCGGTCAAGCGGGCACTCGTTAAACACCATTTCGCTGGAGAACGAAGATCTCCTCTCACAGCAAGGCAACCTGCGCGACGAGTTGCTCAACTGCGAGCAGAAGGAACTGTTCTCCTTCCTGCAGGACGATGTGGACAACAGCAATAACTACTTCAGCGAAACGGTCGGCTACAGTTCGGCCATCATCGATTCCGATAAGGACTCGCTAATTATCGACGGACGACGTCCTCACGAACGCAAAACGTCTCAAAGCAGCATCAAATCGAATTTGAGTTTCATCTCGAACTCGATTATGCAGCAGATTGAGTCGCGTCGCAATGGCAGCCACTCGTCAAGTCATGATAACACAAATAATGAAAGCGTACCGCTCGTGGAGCGCTCGGAGTTTGACAACATCATTCAGAGTTTTGAGAAGGAACTCGAGGAGATTAAAAAATCCACGACTTCCCTCGAGCGACGATTGTCCAATCTCTCCGAGCCTTCGCCCGCAGCGGAAGAGGCCAACAAAGCATTGCGTGACCATATCGCCATCATAACGGGTGCAACAGATCGCTGCTTGATTGATGATGCCAACAAGAAGCTTCCGCTGAGCTCTCACAACGGTTACGATCTCTCGGGGGTGCCACTCCGCCAGCCAACGCACTCTGATCGAAACTCGGTTAAGATCAAACGACGCAGCCTGGAGAAACAACGAAAGATCGACGAAGATTTCTGCATATCAAATGAAATACGCAAAATCTGTGATCAAATGCATGCCCCATTCGTGGCAATGGAAGCAATGGCCGCAGCAGCTACACTCACAGCCGGAGCTTCCTCACCTTTCCTGCGCCGCAAAAACGATCTCTTTAGCGCACAGTTCGATCGTTTCAAGCGCCTCTCGCTGATCGAATGCCTAGAGGAGCTTCCCGAGGAGGAGAAACCGATATCGACGCTTCGCATCGAGTCAGAAAAACTGCCGCGCAAGAACTTGACCGCCGATCTTAAAGTGGACAGTTTGTCCTTGAAGAGTACTGCTTCGTACGAGGATCTGGTGCCAAAAGGACAACACCTGAGTCGCAGTCACTTACAACAACACGAAGCGGCGTTCGCCGGCAAAGCGTCGCCTAAACCACAACCCGCATCTCTCAAGAGCAGCCGCGAACGGCCAACACTAGCACAAATGTCCTCGCTCAAGACCACGCCGCCACTTGCGTCACTCACGGAGCATCAGCAACACTACCACGCATCCAAATTGCACACTCGAACGACGCCAATCCTCCCAAGGGCTGTGGGCGGTGACTTGCGTGATATAGTCTCGCGGCGCACCGCCGAGCATCCACAATCGAAACTAGACAAAGCCTCTTCCTTTCAATCGACCCGCACCGACGACAGCTCGTGTGTCGCTGGCTCTACAAGCTCCGCTATGATGCACAGCGTACTCGGCACCATTGAGGCTGACGAAGATGAGGCGGCTGCTGCTGGAGGTCAGTCGCTGAAAGCGACCTTCTCGCGCCTGACCGAAAAACCATGGCATTGTTTGGTCTCCTACGTGGACGATCTCACTGTCGGTGGGAGACGTAATTCGCAGGGAGCATACAATGACCCCATGACTTTTCCAAGCTTTGGAAAAACCAAGCCACCGAAAGTGCCAGACGACTGCTTTCCACAGAAGTGCTACGATCAGTGAGTACAAAGTTATTAAAACTGGTTCATTGTTTCTCACTACATTTGAAATGCGGTTTAAATGTGATTATTATTTTTCATTATCTTCTGTTAATGCAATTAACTGAAATATGCATCTGTACATCATTTCAATCCCATATTTGCAGCTTCTATTTTCGGTGTCCGTGCTTCATGGCGTGCATGGATACGAAGAGTGCCAAACAATGGACCCGTGTCAGGACGGCTGTCTTGACGGTTGTCGATACTCCAGCCTTTGAGTGGTTTGTGCTAGTGTTAATCTTCGCATCGAGCATAACCCTCTGCTTCGAGGACATTTATCTGGATAACAATAAGACGCTGAAACGCGTGTTGTACTGGACCAACTTCTCATTCTGCTTGGTTTTCGTCGTGGAGATGGTGCTGAAGTGGCTCGCTTTGGGGTTCTCTAAATACTTCACGAGCTTCTGGACGATCCTAGACTTCATTATAGTTTTTGTAAGTTCGAATCGAAAAAATGCTGTCGGACACGCTTTAAAAAAGACTTATTTTTCGATACAGGTTTCAGTTTTCTCTCTGCTCATCGAAGAGAATGAGAATCTTAAGGTTCTACGCTCGCTGCGTACCTTGAGGGCTCTACGACCGCTGCGCGCGATATCGCGGTAAGTTGCACTGAGAGGATTTTCAGCTCCTTTCTATTGTATTTCAATGAAACTTAATATATTGCATAACACTTTTGGGATTTTCGACTTTAATTTGAAAGTTCCTGTATTCGTGTTCGTATTTCCGAAAAGAATTACTTTGAATTTCTGGTTTTTCAAACACACAATACTTTTTCATTATTTACAATAAACATATTTGATAAATAAATGTATGTATTCGATTCCTGACTTTCATATGTATGTATTTAAAACTTTTCACACTTTTTACATGCATCCGTTTGTGATAACTCTTATACTTCTTGTAAACAGCTTTCTTACAGATGTCACGTGTTTCGACTATCATATTACATTTCTTCACACTCTTCTAGATATGATATTGAACCTTTGTTTCCTTTCTATGTACTGACGTGTTTCGTTTCGTTACCTTATGATATTCAAGCTTTTTTGAATTTTGTGGCTTTTGATTGCATCCTTTTTTGATTTCCTGTTTTTTCTTTTGACCGCTTTATTTAACAAAATGGTATTTAATACAATTTGAATTCTTTAAGAATTTCGAATAGAAATCAACAAGAAACATTTTTAGCTCTTTGAATTGTTTTTGCGAGCAATTGAAAACTTATGAAACTAAACCCTACCTCGCCCAGATCCAAAACCTACACATCAAAACATTAAAAGCACTATAAACTAGTTGAGAATCTTAAGAGTCCTCATACCAAAACGAAACGGATAATAAATTACTTGAAGCGTTTGAATGAACTGTGATATTCACGAAGTTAAGAAAACTATAATACAATAATAAACTGGTAAACCAAAAAATTAAACAAAAGCTTTGATTAAAAAAACTTTGATAAGAAATTAATGCATTTTTAGGATCGTAAGAACACTTAAGAATATCGATATTTAAAATCAACACTTTTTAAGTCGCCGTTATAATGACCGACTTTTGATTAGTGGTCTTGCAATTCTTCTCGTACATTTTATACAATTTAAAAATGTCAATTTTAAGAATGATTGTATAGGAGTATTTTGTGTTTTGTGAAATCTTGTTCATAATTCGTTTAAATTCACATAAGAAATATACACATTTTGAAAAGTATCTCAAGAGATGTTTTCTCCATTAGTTTCAGATGAGTTTCACAAATATTAAATCGTATTTATTTCTCTTGAGGGTTAGTTGGTTGCACACACAGAGCGATTCGTGTTACACTTTGCCTTCCTAATCATGTTGAACTGTTTCAATGCTTGGAACACGCCCGCCGATATCACAATATCATACAACATTTTTATATTCTATCGCGTTTTTTCCTTAAGTTGCAACAAGTATTTTTTTAAGTGTATGATACATAATCGGGCACAAAATAGGATTTGGCATGAGGGTCTGTATTTCTTTAAATTCTTTTACACATTTCCGCACTATTTTCTGAATTTATTCCATAAAAAGGAAATATAGTACGAAAAAGTTGCATATAACATATAAAATATATAAACCAAAATGTGTTTTCGAGAATGAGAAGAATTCGAAGCTCCTGTTCTCAGAATACATTATATTTCATAATGTAAAAAATGTATAAAAAAGACCTTTATAATGTTTCAATTCGATTCATTTTTTTGTTACTCTTGTTTTATTTTGAATTTTTATTTAAATACCAAAAATGTACATAAATAACATAATTATGAGTACCATGATTTATAGCTTCAACTTATATAACTTATACAACAATACATTTTAATAAGATACGAAATTAATGATTATCTCTCTACACATGAAAAACACATTTTTGGTTCATAAACAAAAAGAAGCCGACTTTTATTGAATACACTTTTAAATAACTGCAATAATAATACTTGTAATTACTTTCAAACACCGCACTCGTTGTGCCTTTCTTTCTATTATTCGATTCTATTCTATTTCATTGACACAACCTATCAAAAAAATATTTTGTTTTGTTCAAGTTCAACGCCTGTTTTTTCTAGTTCCACTACCACTAATCCAAACACCTGCTCACAACACCCCCCCCCCCCCCCCACCATCCTTCCTGGTTGTTGCTTCACCACCGCAACGTAGTCTTCTGGCGCCAAAAATGATCACATCACATTTCTATTTATTTCTATTCCAGGTGGCAAGGAATGCGAATTGTAGTAAATGCTCTAATGTATGCAATTCCATCCATTTTCAATGTCCTTTTAGTTTGTTTAGTTTTTTGGCTCATCTTTTCCATAATGGGTGTTCAGTTTTTTGGAGGCAAGTTTTTCAAGTGTCTCAACGATGAAGGCGACCTGCTGCCCTTGACGGTTAGTAGAGTGTAGAGAGGTGTGGGTGTGAATGTGAATGTGTGCGCTTGTGTATGTGTGTGCATGCTAGTGTATGCAAGAGACAGTGTTTACATGCAATTTTCAACCACTTTAAGTGCTTTAATTGAATCTCTTTTCTCTTGTATTAAAATCATTCTACATTCAACTCCCCCGTCCATCCACCCTCACCCACCGCCCACCACCCATCACCCATCACCCTTCCGCCAATAACCAAAAACCTCTCAGGAAGTCAACGACAAATGGGACTGCATCGAGCAGAACTACACGTGGGTGAACTCCAAGATCACCTTCGACCACGTCGGAATGGGTTATCTGGCGCTGCTGCAGGTGGCCACCTTCGAGGGCTGGATGGAGGTCATGGCCGACGCGGTGGACGCTCGCGGGGTCGATTTGCAGCCGCAGCGAGAGGCAAATCTTTACGCTTACTTTTATTTTGTTATTTTCATTGTGTGTGGCTCGTTCTTCACACTCAACCTATTCATCGGAGTGATCATAGATAATTTCAATATGCTGAAGAAGAAGGTAAGTGAAAGTGGTGCATGCAACTCGACAGGATGGTGCACAATTATTTATCTTCATTTGTATGTCTGTTCGTATATTTTAACTTATATAAAATGGGTTTCAACCAATCCAATTGGTTGTTTAGAACATCGAGATCTGAAGCAGCTAACTTTTAGTTTTTAATTAAAAGGCTCAAATATGAGATTTTTAAAATTTTTGTCTGCGTTTTTAAAATTTAAGAAATAATTTGATATATATTTGTAATATTCATTCAATGTTAGTTGAATTAAAGTTAGCTAACGCAGCCAAAAGTTCTCAATTCTTTGTTCATAAGTTTGTAATTTATACATAAATCTGTGTGAATTACGTATATTTTTTTCCTTTACTATTATATAATAAATGTACCTATTTTTATATTATATAAACGTGGATTCTGCTTCTATGTACATTAATAATACTATCTGCATATGGGTATATGTGTATATATACATATGTATGTATCTTATGTCACTTATATTAACCGATCTTGTCAACAGTTTGTATTCTCAACTTATATATCCTCTTTATCTCACACATACACACAACCTCTGTCACCCAATCACTCCGCATTGATTGCTAATGTATGAACCCCGCGAAGTATGAAGGAGGAGTGTTGGAAATGTTTCTCACCGAATCGCAAAAACATTATTACACCGCCATGAAAAAGTTGGGACGGAAAAAACCACAGAAAGTCATTAAGCGACCAATAAATCATTTTTTAGCTATGTTTTATGATTTATCCAATTCGAGAAGGTAACAACAACAGCAACAACAACCACAGAGAATTGTTGTGATTTTATTGTTATGCGTATATAAGCTAAACTGTGATTTAACATATTAACTCCCAAGTTATTTTTAGGTTAACTTTTACCATTTTTATTTTCCTTTAATTTAATGGTTTGCATAGTTTTCAGTTAGCAACGCTTCTCTTTATAAATAGTTCATATACAGTCATGTTACTTATGTATATATGCCGATTCTATATATAATTATGTTGAGCTTGATTTTCGCCCTATCCAACAACAACAAGAACTCACACAAATACCGCTAATTACCTTTCAAAGTGGTTTTCTTCCTGTGGCATACCAAACGAAAGTCGCCCAGACAGCGATTTTAGACAATAGTTTATGATTTGGTGATAAAATTATTTAAACACTTAAATTCTCCTCGATGCGAGATCCGCAGGTGTTTTCTTCTTTATAGATAGGAACACATAAAAAATCCTCTAGAAACCTATAGAAGAAAATGCATCTCTAGAATTTTCTACATTTTCCATCCTATAGATTGCTATATTTCATCCCTTTCTATTAATATAAATGTTTATGAATGCAGTGTTTTAAGTAAAGTCTCTCTATTAACAAGAACATCCGATGTGCCTTGATGTATTCTAGTAATTTTTCCGTATTATTTTATCAGCATTAAAAATTCCTCTAACTATACCCCGAAACCCTACTTTTAAACATCTGTTTTCAGACCCTGATAATTTCTTCAAATTGAGTTTCTTTCGTTAAAATATGTTTGTAGTTCCACTGATATCGATGTACATACATACATTTGATATATGTATCTTGTATTGTCCGCATGATTTTTCTAACACTCCGTAAAAATATTTCAGTTGAATAATTATTCCTTGAATAAATATTTTTACCAATTATCAATACTACACTAAAAAGTAGACCAAACAAATTTGTTTTTGTGGATTTAACAATTAAGTACGTGATTAATTATGTATAAATTATATTTGCAAATATTATTGTACAAATATTTGTACTCGCATGTACAATATGTATATTTGTGTCACCAAGGCTGAAAAGCGATGTTTGTCAGATAAGTCCGTGGAAAATCTCAGACTCTAAAGTCTAAAAACGATGCTCGTCTCACAGTCATTCCTGGTCAGATTGCCCAAGTGAAGTCCCTATTAAATGTACAATAAATGGTCCGTACCGAATAGAAAATAATTAACTTACATTGCGTACAATTAATTATAATAATAAAATGATGAGAGAAGATGAAGTCATGAAAATTGCCATTATATTGCCAATATAATATGTTGCCATAGTTTATTATTTCACAAATCCAAACAATCAGAGTAATTTCAAATCAGAGAAATTTCAAATTAAGTAACAAATTTGTTATAAAGTTCCAACAAAACAATTATTTGAAACCATGACTGTATATTAATATGAATTTACTTACTATATTATTTCATTTAAAGTTTTCTGTTCTTAGATGCGTGTTGCTTTTTATGACTTGTTATGTTTGCATTTCGAGAAGCAATTTAGAAGAAGTAAAGCTACTCTTAGACACTTGAATATCTGGTCTCTTTCATCGACATTTTTAACACTACTTGTTGAAAAATAAGCTTGGTTGAAAATATATAGTAACTCTTTACTTTTTCTCTCCAAATGTAAACATATTTTTTAAGTATCTGTTGTTAGAGTTGTCCATGTATAATTTCCTTCACCTTTTACTGAATCATGAACTGAATTTGTTTCTTGTATGCTTGTACTTCTTCTCCCTTACCCCTTCCTCCTTTCTCAAAAAAAAAACCATCCTCCTCCTCAACAATAACAACAACAACAAAACGTCAATGTCGTCTACCCCACAATGAACCACCAACAACAAATACAGATTCGAAATAGCAATCTTTGTATTGATTTTTTTAAATATGTTAACCATGGGTATCGAGCACTACAACCAACCGCATGCAGTGTTTTTTATTCTCGAAGTAAGCAATGCATTTTTCACCACCGTCTTTGGACTTGGTAAGTAGCCCCTATCCTACGACGAGTCGCCGTCCATTGGGGAAGTTTTCAAACGTGTTTCTATCTTTTGAATTGACTTGCCTCCCACCCATCAATCGCACCCGCCCACCAACCAGAGGCCATTGTGAAAATAATCGGCCTGCGATATCATTACTTCACCGTACCGTGGAACGTCTTCGACTTTCTTCTGGTGCTGGCCTCGATATTCGGCATTCTAATGGAGGACATCATGATCGATCTGCCAATCAGCCCGACGCTGTTGCGCGTGGTGCGTGTCTTTCGCATTGGGCGCATCCTGCGCCTGATCAAGGCCGCCAAAGGCATCCGAAAGCTATTGTTCGCTCTGGTCGTTTCGTTGCCGGCGCTCTTTAACATTGGCGCCCTCTTGGGGCTCATCACCTTCATATACGCTATCTTGGGCATGTCGCTATTCGGCCACGTAAAGCTGCAGGGCGCACTCGACGACATGGTGAACTTCCAGACGTTCGGACGCAGCATGCAGCTGTTGTTCCGCCTAATGACCTCGGCCGGTTGGAACGACGTTCTGGAATCACTGATGATACAGCCACCAGACTGCGATCCCTTCTTCAACCGCCAGACCAACGGCGACTGCGGTCATCCCTTGTTGGCCATCACCTACTTCACAAGTTTCATCATAATCAGTTACATGATTGTGATTAACATGTACATCGCCATCATCCTGGAGAACTTCAACCAGGCGCATCAGGAGGAGGAGATCGGCATCGTGGAGGACGATCTGGAGATGTTTTACATTAGATGGTCAAAGTATGTGAAATCGGAAGAACAATCGTTGGTTGTAGTACAAAAAGAATGTCTCCCTTTTTAAGGTATGACCCGCATGCTGCTCAGTTTATACACTTTTCCCAGCTGTCGGACTTTATTGCTTCGCTGGACCCGCCCTTGGGCATCGCCAAGCCCAACACCGTCGCCTTGGTTTCCTTTAACTTGCCCATTTCGAGGGGCAATAAAATTCACTGCCTCGACATACTGCATGCGCTGGTGAAACATGTCCTCGGCCACGTCGAGGAGACCGACAACTTTAGGCAGCTGCAGGAGCAGATGGACGTCAAGTTCAAGAAACAGTTTCCTACGCGCAAAGAACTGGAGATCGTCTCGTCGACGCGCATCTGGAAGCGTCAGGAGAAGGCGGCGAAGACGATTCAGAATGCATGGCGGGAATATCAAAGGTTTTGCGATTTAATTACATTACGTGTTATCCTCTAAGCTGAGTAATCTTTCAGATGGAAAAAGGACAAAGATCGCTCCAACTCGGGCGACGATGATGTCACACAAACCTCGAGTCCAGGCGGGTGGCAGGCTCGATTGTCTGCGCTCAACTTTTTTCATCTGCAGGTTTGTGCATTCACTAAATGAGCATCCCCAAAATTTAACTATATTTCGCTTGTCGCTTTGCAGGTCAGTCGCCGTGGAACTCAGTGCTCCAGTCGTGCCTCCTCGCGAAAGTCGTCACGCGCCTCCGATGCTTCTGATCTAAGTGAACTCGCTGGACCCTGGCTCAACCTACCTCTCATGTTGGTCTCCGGGGCCGACGATGTCGTCAAGGACATCAAACAGCAGAACGAAGAACTCGGCAAACGGTATTGAATTCTTCTTCATACCTATATTAAAGTAAAACCGAAAACCGATTGGATTGAGGATTCAACATCCTTAGATTGTCGTGGAAATACAATAATAATTATTTTGCTTTCTATGTTTTTGCAATTTTTGGCGAATCGCAATTGCGTTTATTTAATTCTCAACTTTTGTTAAGTCCTATTTTTAGAATATCCAATTGTATCTCATTAAACTACGAGTCATTGCTCACAGATATGGTCTCAGCAGTCCTTAGCAGTGGCTCCCAACCTAGTGACCTGCATTTGCTAGCAAATGCAAACGAATGCACACGAGGTAAATGCAAAAGTAGTGCATGTAGCGATTACCAAACTCATGTCACGCCTGTCAGGTTACGCCTACATACTCGTATATACTCGTACTAACGACATTTGTAATCGATACTCACTTCTACAACAACAATAACAACAACCGATTTTTTATCACTCGCATAACAGATCTCTTTAGCAATTACAACAACTTCAGCTTCCATTCAAAACAAAAAACAAAACTTAACAATTCGAAGTTTTTCCATTTGTAAGTAGACAGCTAAATTTTGAACTGTACCATATATTTTCAGTTCCCGTAGAATCGAAAGGTTGGAGTATAACTTAAGTTGCTTTTAGATAAAATTCAACTTTATGCCGAACATTTATTCAAACGTTTTATACAAACATTACTCGTAACTTCACATCGCTTCCATTAGAAACAGCCGACCTTTCTTCAATATACAATATTTTAAAGTATTTCGATAACTCAGTCATGCTTTACATACAACTAATATTAAGATTTTATTACTTCCATTCCGACACATCAATAATATTTCTTGGGCTTGAATTCACGACTTTTATTGAGTGTACATAAACTCGAAATTAAACCACATGATAGCCTTTCTTAACTTCATGATTCATAATACGCAAACCTGAGTTGTTTTGAATCATTTCATTAACTGCTCCGAATATTTATTTATAATTATAATAAAACGCTGACGTTGTCGTGATATTCCGCACTGAGTTTCTTACATCAAGATTTTGACCATAACTTCTATTCTCTGACAGAAGTGAAACGAGAAGAATCGTAATAATATGATCAAATGTAATTGGTTATTTTTTCCACTTTCCTAAACTGTGTTGATTTTTTAACCTTAAAAACTTGGCTTGCCTCTTAAGAAAGAGTATTTGTATTTTTTTCCAAAATATTTTACTTTAGTTCTCTTGATGGATTTTTCAGTTGCCATTGATTTAGAAAGTCCTTCTCTTTTCTTCCTCCTCTTCTTCGATCGATATTACCAGAAGTGCTACAAAACCAATTTAAGCGATTGGAAAATCTACTCTCCTCTTCCATTCGCCGTCTAAATTCGTCGAAAAATTGCAATACGATTATTTGTTATCTCTTCTTGTATCTTTGTTAGCTTTTGGTTTTGGTTTCTTTTTGTTAATGATCTCTCTTGCTCTCTGATTACTCTACTGATTAACGTGTTTTATTGAACTTGCTAAACTCTGACTTTACTAAATCTCGAAACAATTAAAATCAAAGCGGTAGCATTTTCGTGGAAGCGCCTCGAGCCAACCGTCGCCGAAGCATTTATAATTTCTTTTTGCGACATCAGGACGCTGTCGACGATAGCTTAGCATCACCATCCGTCGTGCATAGAAAAAGTAATTATTGCCAAATTTTATCACTTAATCGCTCACTAGAAGGCATTTTCATCACATACACAACACTACGCAAATCAACCGATATACACGCATTCGAAGTATTTCATAAGCTCAGCTTTTATAAGCTTTCCATATCATGTACTCATTAATATATGTATATTTCATCTTCAAATGCAAATATTTCCATCCTTCCGCTTTTCAAATACAATGTCACTAATCAGAAAACCCTCATCAACTCTCATTGTCATCACAAACATTACATTTAACATTTTTTAACTAAAACTCCAGCACCATTTGATATTTTACACTAGTCCGAAAAAATAACCAGCTTCAATGGTATAAAAAATACCCAAACCTCTTCCCAAGAGTAAAGAACAAAAAGATTCCTCGAAGATGCAGTCACATCGAATTTGTTCATCAACCTAAAATTCACTTTCACAGGCATTTCACCGATTACAATAACAACGACTAACACCAACACCACCACCAACACCAACACGATTTCCGAAGGCGACACACTTATCCAAGTCGCGCCGACGCCCACCCGGAAGCGTGCCACGAGCTTCATTCGCAAAAAACCACCTTTAGAAAGAGGTTTGTCAGCACAAAGCGCTTTAAGAGTTAACAAAAATGCTTTTGTCTGTATGTGTGTCTAAGATTTGAACACTCTTGCATAGACTTATCCGCTCTACGCTTTTCTTTTCCCCACCTGCACGCGATACACACAGCTGAAGGAGCTGCCCCGGAGGTGATCGTGACGAAGGCCTCGCCTGAGCAGCAGTCGGGTCCAATGTTGCGGCCGGAGCACTCAACTCTGGTGCATGTCCTGATTCATCGCGAAAGTGAAGAATACAAAAACGACGATGAGGACGAGGATGGCGACCATTCGAGTGTAATAGGTGCCAGAGGTAGGCCCATAAAATAACGAAACTTCTAACCTCTCTTTTTTCAGACAAGCCAATCCACAAACCTCCACAGATTCGCATCAGCCCTGGCTCGGGTGACGTCAATCTGGCGGAGTTGTCGCCACCAGGCATAACTTCGGTGGTGCAGATTATGGTGGAGAGTCCAAAGGAACCACCACGCGGTGATTTCTCTCTTGATAATTTAGCAGCAGAGCCCAGTACATCGCCAGAGGCAGATTCGACGTCGATTTCTGTCATCCAAGCAACAGACCCACGCACGCCCTCAGCTACATTTGATCTCCACGAACCCATAGATGTCAATATACAGGGTGATACGTCGAAAGTCTTCTACGACTACAATCCGGAGGCCAACGAGATCATTAACCTCGAGACCCTCACGGAAGAGTCTCTAAAGTCCGATGCCAGTGATTTACCAGCGGTGCCACTGCCGGTCACACCCAACCAGGACACAGGCAGGACGTCTTTAGATTCGGCCGCAACAACAACAACACCAACATCGTCACCACCGCACTCGGACCACTCGGACCACTCGCTACACTCCGACGATGCAGCTGCTGTTGCTGTTGACAGTATAAATGACGACCACACAGTTAGATGACCATCGCTGCAAACAGCGCCGGTGTCGCAAAGCTCCAGCTCCAGCACCAGTTGCTGCAGTTCACGACCCCAATCAAGCTACAGCAGCGGCGGTTCGGAGCCAGCAGCTGCAACAGTGCCAGTGAATGACGCGAAATCCGCGGGCCTGGATGATAGTTGACAACCTTCAACCTGAGTAGCGTCGCCAAAGTGGGCGCAGGTCCAGTGGACCAGAAGGAGCCGCAGGAACAGCTCTGTGTCTTCTGTGTTCCTCAGCGAACATCTCTTGCGAGCTAATGGAACAGAACTATTAATGTATCTTTTAAAGATGTAGAGATTATATTCTGATGATTGTTAAAAATGTAGCCTTCGATAGCCATCTACTAAACCATCTGCAAATCGTATCACGTTATTTACTAAGATTGTTGCTAAACCGACTTTGTACATTGTTGAGCTTAACTCAAATCACTAAATCGTAGCTCGCATGTTGCTAAAGCCAAGTGACAACAGTCAAGTTGAAAAATTGATAATCTTATAGATAGATAATCTCTTGATTGATAATCGATGTGATTCACATTCGATAGTCTTTAATTGCATTCGTGAAACAAAATGAAAAGCTTTTTAAATTTTTCATATTATAAACGTACTAATTTATCTAATTCAATTACTCGTATTACAGAATTTTAGTTCAGATCATTAGTAGGAAGAGTAAAAACCGAAGATGACTTTAGCAACATGAGAGACTTAACGTTCACTATATTTACATATGTATATCCGTAGTATTGTATAATTATAATAAACCAAATTTATGGAGAAAAGAATTAATAAATAACAGACTCGCTAATACTCGTATAAGAATTTTAAGAAACTAATAGAAATTTAAAACCAGGTGAAACAAATCTTTTCGGTTTGTTGAGGCACCCAATTTATTCTTTCTCGATTATTCTTTCAGTCCCAGAATTTAGTCTTAGACTTAAAACTAGCCAGGTCGAAAGCCACGCATAATTTATTGTTCATGCCAAAACCATTTCAGATAAATTGAAAACGAAAGGAACTGTTAAATTGAAGAATAGTCATGAGAGTAGGTGATCCTTAAGTAGTATTTAGTAAGGAGTTGAATATGTACTGATATAAAAGTTAATCAACAGATATTGTAGGACATAAGAATGAATATCATACGATGTATGTACATATATTAACATGTTTTAAATGTAACAGAAAATATTAAAAAATTAATGGAGAAATTTTGGAGGAAAATAATTTTTAGCAACACGAAATACAATCATTTTGCTTCTGTTCTTGTACAGATTTATTTTTAGTATGCAAATCATTAAATTACTCAGCTGGATTTTTCTCAGATCGTGTATCCGGCTAACTGTAAAGATAACGCCAAAAACATCGTTCGCTAAAGAGATTAAAATATCATAAGGAACAAATTAGTTATGTCGACAATACAACAGCGGCATTATAAACCTTGCATCATTATAAATGTAAATTTCGTTTATTCACCTCCTCGCGCAAGAGGGGGGCGGATCAATAGACGAAATTAAGTTTGTCAACAAGAGAGAAAACATTTGTAAATAGATAGAAATGAAATGTCAAGAAGCTCAAATAAAAAATTTCATAAGGTTAACAGTCTAGATTCGTTTTTAAATATCGTAGCTGAAGATATACTAGCTAAGTTAATAAAAATAATAATAATAATATAAAAACAAACATTAAACATTAAAAAAGTTTAAAATATTATTTATGACTTGATTTTATTGAATTTATAAAGTCGAATAATAGTTATCGTAAACTTGCATTAGCGTTAAACAGCATTATTGAAATATATCCCTTCTCAACCCGACAACTGACGGTCGGTTTAGAGAACCACTCTAAAGCAGCTGTTTTATAAAACCAGAAACTCACTCTACTTCTTTACATCTCTCAAAACTAAAACATCATAGTAAGTAAATAAAAATAAACAATTCGAGTTCTTAATGACACAAAAACGAAAACACTGTTGATTTTTTGGCACACACATACATAACTCGAAATAAGTTCTCTGATGAATCTGTGACAATCATTATTTACAAATGAAACTTTTACCAGTATCGTTGTTATAGTTATTTCATTATAGGTTCCACTTAGACGCCAGTTTCACAATTTTTGTACTTACATAATATCCTTTATCATGAAAATTATGAACCAAATAAACGACAACCATTTGACTTTTGTAACAAATCCAAATTATTTCTCGTTCATTATTTTCTCAATCGAATATAATCTGCTGATTGATGATGCTGATTCCTTTCATAATAAGATTTTTAATATAATACGATCAAATCAATAATAAAGTAAATAAATAAAACTAAAAGTAAAGCCACAATAACAGAAAGCAACATATCCGAATAGATTTCAAAGCTAGAAAATACAAAATAGTTTATTCATACACAAATATAGTGGAAAAGCCAACCTTATCTACATATAATTGCATTTCTTTGATCCTAATTCAATAATTTTTGCTAAGAACTGGAAGAGGAAATTAAAATTTAACTGAAAATAATCCTGAATAATCAGCTAATTAAAATAATTAAATATTAAGCAGCAGCAGCAACAACAATACACTCGTCAATTAAGTGATATTAAGTAATAATAATGTTAAATAAATTAAAAGCAAATTTGAAGATCATAAATAAAAGTCAAAGCAAAGAATAATAATTTTAAAAAACAGAAGAAGTTTTCCATAGTTATAAATGGAAATGTAATAAATTTGTAAACATCAACATTGTCAAGCATTCTAACAACCGATTTTAAAATTAGCCAAAATCGTTGCTAAAAAGCAAGCGGATTGCAATGAATATTGAATATGAATATGAATGAAATATTTTATTCAATTCAATAATATTCTTCCAATTAAACTCAATATGCAATTTTGATATAATTAATTATTTGTTTTATATAATTGTTTATTATTCTGTAATATACTCGTAGAGTGAATTACAACATTCCATGGAGATAGCAGAGGCTATGAATATCTAAAGGATCTTATTTCTTGAGTTTATTATCCTAATTGAAGATAAAAATCGTGTATATATTTTTCAAAAACGAAGCTTGACTTTTATTCGGTTGTAGAAACTAAAAATGCGTGCTCTGATTGACATAGACTACGCCTGTTAATACTGCACTTCAAATTATAAATGAAATAATGGTATTTTTCCTTTACTTTTTTTCATTGCTGCGTATTTAAAAGATCTATATATGTATGACATAAAATAATCATATAAAATAGAAAATATTATAAATATTGTTATTACTAGTAAATAGCTTATTTGGTTTTTTATGAATGCACATTTGCAAATGTAACGAACGCCATAGCAATTAATAAGCTCCCAAGAAATAAGAGTTAGATACTGCATCTATAAATATTACAGATGTAATAAAATCCACAATTAAGGGTAAAATTAAAACGACAATAATTACACTTATTTTGTGTTGCGACGAAACGGTCGTTCAGTTATTTGTTATTAAGTAATGGTTTTATATAACGAGGGAAAGAAAAACGACTTGACTAAAATAATTTCTCCATTTCCAAGGAATTTATTGGTATTTATAGAAGTTCTGCTTCGTTTATCGCTGATTGGTCCTCTATATCGACTCCTTATCGATATCGTCCTCTCCAGCGTTTTGAAGGACGTCTTCCTCCATCCGCCTAGAATCAATCACTGCTAAAATGGAAATTAAAGTGACCAAAACTGTTTCGCAGTAATATAAAAAAGTTAATATCAATACATAAAAGTATATTTCAGAACATTTCAACATTCACCAAATTTTCCACTTTATTTTCTAGATTCTAATATTTTAAATGCAGTTATTAATTTAATATTTATTGGATTAAGTAGCAAATTATTTTACTATACTCTTTTTTTTAATTGAAGAAATAATACGTATTTATTTAATGTTTCGTATTTGTATTTCGATTTGAATTTAGTATTATTTATTGTGATTGCAAACTCACTCTAGAAGTTTTTTATTTAATATTATATATTCAATAGGATTATTTTTTAATCGCAATATTTTTCATTCATTTAAAGTTTTTTTAAACTATTTTCAAACTGCATCACATATATTATATCGACAACCATTACCTATCCATTAACTAGTATACAGAACCGGTGGAATTTAATTCTTTTAAATGAAGGAATTTTAATTCTATTATATAGAACTTTTTGCATATGTACTTTATATATAATATAATATGAACATATGATCTAATATAGAATTTAAGAAAATCCAGTCTCTACAGAACACAAAGTTTGATAAAAATTGTATAACTTCTTTTATTCGGTCGGATGTAATTATTAAATTATGATGTAATTATATGTATACATATGTAAGTGTGTACTTCAAAGCTGTATATAAAATTAGTCTAGGTTAACTATAGCAATTATAGGATAATATATTAATTTTTTTTAAATTGTCGGTAGCTTAGATTTTAAACGTAGTGTGTATTTAATACAAGAACTAGAAAAGAATAACGAAACCAACTGATTATTCGCATTATGAAATGTTGGCAAATTTGGTTTAAGGTACAAAAAACGAAACAATTTAAACAGAATCATATCAACAGAAACCAAAGCGTTAAATAGCACCTTTATATACGTCTAGGAACAGTTATTCGAATTGAGAACAAACATAACAGTAATGGAATGAAATAATTCCGCAACCAAAAGGATAACAGAAAATTTAAATTAAAGTACAAAACTACAAGCAACAGAAACAAAAACAAAAACATACAACAACAGCAACATGGTTAATGAATAAATACAACAATAAAGAAATTTAATCCACGTTAACTGAAGAGTAATGAAAACATTTGTTGGAAAATTAAAGAACAATAATAGTCATATAATAAAATATGAAGTCATATTAAAACAAATAGAATAGAATACGAACACTTCGAAAAGTATTGAAGGCGTATTATTGGTCCATAGAAACGTACGTATAAACAAGAAGCCAAACACCAGTCCAAATAATACTCTTCGCTACTCTGTCATGATTCTTTTCCCTACCATTATTCTATTTTTATATTCTATGATTTTAATTACGCTCCTTACATTGAGCGCGTTAGCTTTATAATCAATGAAATGATGAAAATTTTATTAACTTTCTTTATGTTTATTGATTTTTTAAGATATTTTGTTCACATTATATTACATCGAAATCTAAATTTAAAATATTTTTACTTTCATATTTTTTTATTGGGTGTGAGGCATCAGATTAGTGTTAAAATAAAAATAATAGCAGTAAAAACCAATTAATAAATCAAATAGAAATCTACTGTTGTAATATTTGAAAGTAGGTTGAAATGTGAAATGTTTAAGGAAAAAACACAAGGAAAACAGAACACAAAGAAAAATAGTCGTATTAAACAGACTTTAAAACACACACTCACAACTACACCCACATTTCATGTTATTTGTTCATAAAAAATATAGACATAGGAGATAGCAAAATAACTGTTTATATTTTTAATAGTGATAAAAATCATGTATGACCAAAAAATGTTTTTATTATCTAAAACAAAATTCATACTTGAAGGTGCAATTATGTATGTATGAGTCAAATCAATATAAAATATTGTATTTATAGACTATATACTGTGACGATAATGAAATATTGCAAAATAGAAAGAAATCAAAGGGGAAAATAGTAGTAAAAAATTTCAAGTAAATCAACGAAACGTAAAAGCGATGCATTCAAAAACTAAAACAACTTCAGATAACCATAACATTTTAATTATGTAGAAAATTTAATTAAATCAACATATTAACAATAAACAAAACCATTTTTGTCAAAGCATAATTAAAACAAAGATTCATTATTATAAATTGAAAACTAAAAAAACTATTAAATAAAAATTGTTCAATTATGAATACTTATGTATGAAAAATTCCATAGTCTTTTTATTATAGCAACATAAAAAAGAATATAATTTAATGTCTTCCTATCCAACAAAACACTATAAACTTTGGGAAATTGATCATGGAAGCATTTTCATGTGTGAAGATATTCAGCGGAAAAGTACTCCTTTGAAACTGGGACAAATTTGATTCAGAATTAGCAGCATAATTTTAACCGTTCAAATTTGAAAGCGACTCTGATACGTATAAACAATTTAATCCGAGTCTGATAACAAGCATCATTAAACTGATTCGGCTTGATTATTTGAGCTTATTATCTGAATATCATAAATTGCTTATTGTTATCTTGCAGTATTTGTCACTCTACAGAAAACATGGTGCTTCAAAACTTAAAATTCCATTCATTATCTACAAACCTCGTTTGGTATTCAATGAACATTTAAGTAATAAATTAGCGAAAACTTTTGACACGATTTCACACATTTATTCAAAAGAGAATCTGATTCAGATTCAGGTAATCCATTGTTAAAATCTTGCATGTGTAGTTGTTAAAAAATCGAATGCAGACTACAAGCGAACCCGGCTAGAAGACCAAATGAAATTTCTTCTTTTCCTTTTATTCTATGTGAAGCATACAAAACATATTATTACGTGTAAGAAACAAGTTCTGCAAGAACCAGAGTTTCACTATTACTCTGTGTATTGGTTTGATGATGACCAGAAACCTGATGGTGCAGAAGCGGCGGGATATTGTCTTGAAATAACCAGCTTCGGGATAATGATGAAGACGACCTGATGCTGTATGCATGAACAAATTTGTGACGCCTGCTTCCACCGCTAAGAGTTCACTAAACTCTCGAGGGAACACGAAGAAAAAGAAATGAAGAACATCATCATTCTTTTAACTAAAACCAAAAAACTTATTTTCGTATATTTGCATAGGCAACTTCTTTTTATTTCTTGTGCTTTTAAATTTATAAATGCACAACTGATTTTTCTTCTCCTTTAATACATACATATTTAAAATGGTAAAACAATTTATTGCTTAAAAATACAGAAAAAATGTCCACTGAAATTCATCTTCTCCATTAATTAATATATCCAAATCTTTTATCTTTTATTTATGGAGTATATTTTTAAGATAACGTGAACTTGTGTGGATTTGTGTCACGTGCACGCTATTTTCTATATGAAGACTTAAGACTCTACTTATTGCTTATTCGGTGGCATCAGCCTTGGCGACGGAGAATGGCTCACTGACTGGAATCGAGCCGCAGTTAGCAATGACGACATCCTTGACAGGGCGGTCACGACCGTCCGTCTCACTAGACTCGATCTTACGTACAACATCCATTCCGGACAAAACTTTGCCAAAGACCACGTGACGGCCATCCAACCAGGTCGTTTGCTTGGTAGTAATAAAGAACTGCGAACCGTTGGTATCCTTGCCAGCGTTGGCCATACTCAACCAACCGGCGCCGTAGTGCTTCAGCTTGAAGTTCTCATCGGCAAAGCGTTCACCATAGATAGAGCGTCCACCGGTACCATCACCTTTCGTGAAATCGCCACCTTGAATCATAAAGTCTTTGATGACCCGGTGGAATTTACTGCCCTTGAAGCTGAAAAAGACAAGAAAAGAAACGTATGATTAATTATAAATAAATTCATTTATAAAATTAATATAAAAAGCGTAAGCAAATTTCCGGTACGCTTATCACACTTTAAAAGTCACAACATTTCACAATCTCCGGCCTCTTAAACTATATATTGAGAAAACGTGATCTAATTAAATGCTTCTGGAGATAATCTTTAGTGTAAGATCTCATACATAATTCTATTGAGTTTAGCAACTCAGATTATCAGCTCGTACAAAAGTAACAAGCTGCAATTTATGCAGCAATTTATACACAATTATGCGTGTTTACAAATATTAATTGTAAGCTAGCTGATGCCAATTGATTCAATTAGCTGATGTGTATATATTATTTAGAGTGCAGAATTAAAAAGGCGGACCGAAGTTAGTCCAAAGAGTAGGGTAAGATTAACGAACTTCGTGGAAATATAATACGCGTATTACTTTGAGAATTAACAATGAGAATTAAATTTACTAAACAAAGTTTCCGATTAAATTATATTACTGAAATATTTTATTATTTTGAGTGTTTTTAAAAATATTAAGAACTGGATATTTATCAAAATACATATAACAGTTTCTAAAAACCCAAAAAAACAAGAACAGTTAGACTATTAGTAAAAGCAATTTGCGATAAAGTGATGTCGCCCCTTGTTTGACAAAAAATATAATAAACGAAACTGAGACCAAGATTAACTTTTTGAATTTCATACGCTCAATGCGAACTGAACAGGAATTTAAAAGGATTTAAATTCAGAATAGAAGCTTCAAATTATTCGTGGTTCGCTGGTATTTTTGAGACATTTTCTCCCATATTAAAAAAACCAACAGCACAACTTAAAGAAATCAATCTCGCTTACCCCTCGCCCTGTGGTTTGTCTGCCAGTTCCTTGAAATTACGGGCAGTTTTCTCCACCGTTTTGCCGAACAGACCAATTTCGATTTTTCCAGCAGGAGTGCCGCCTATTGTGATGTCAAAGAAAACCTGCATGCAGACAAAACAAACATTAAGAAATGCTTAATACCGAATTTAAACATTAATTAATGATTTCGATTTGTCACCTTATCGGTCACTTTTGGACCTTTGGTTTCCTCGGCAGAAACAACGGCACCAAGTGCTAGCAAGCACAAACTCAAAAACAACTTCATCTTAAACACGAAAATTTCTTTTTTTTTAATTATAAAATTAGAATTATAAATCAGAAACCCGGAAGACCACGACAAACTGTAGCTGTCGGCGAACAATAAGCGAATAAAAATTTAGTTGCTGATTGTGCTCCAAAAAAGTACCGTAGCACGTTGGGACAACAAGAACGATGAGAAAATGACACGTAATCTAAGGTTCAGCTAAAAAAAACACGAATTAATATGTATAAAGAAATTTAGGAAGGAATGAAAGAAAGCAACATTTGTCAAAATGGTTTTCCACAGAAAATTTAATCCCAACGGTGGTTGTCACACTGGGCATCTATGCGCCAGACTCGCTCTGATTGGTTGATTGCAAAAAGTGGAACAGCTTTCGATCCACGTTCGCCTCAATGTTAGCGCTAAAATTTTGGCTGCCTCACGAGCGTCAAACACTAACACATGTATCGAACTCGAAGCACGGTAAGAAAATTTTTCTTATCTGTTGCCTTCTCATTTCTGTTTTGTTATGCGTAGCAGCCACAGCAAGGGCTTCGCTTAAGAAAACATGCATGCCGGTAGAAATAAATAATGTATGGAATGGAAAAACTGATTTCATGTTTTTTCTTACTTTAATGTTTTCTTTTTAGAATTTTATTGTATTATGTAATTATTATTATTAATATAATTATTATTAGAATAATTCTAGAAACTTAAACAAAGCTTAGAAAACTTAACTAAGCTCTAGAAACTTATTTCTTAAATATGAAAATATTCCGTATTCTTATTTAAAACAAATTATTATATTGACCAATTGACCCAAAAGAATATTCTGGAAAGAAAGGATACATTTCTTAGAATTATAAATAAAAACCAAGATGTATAAAAAGGTTGCAATTTCTCTTGCTGTCTTTCTATCAACCTTTACAACATGTTTATTTTTACAACTGGCGAACAGGTAAAAAATTGTTGAAGGTCATCACAACATTGCATTACATTCGAATAATGCGAACTCATGCAGGTAGAATATACGGTAGATTAGACAGAGGGTACGTAAAGTACAACCAGAGATTAATCTTATCTCTGAGTACAACTTATCTTATGCTACTGACACGTCAAATCAATCATTCCGTACCGTGCTTTAGTTGAAATGAAAGCGCATACAAACACATCTCAACCGCTTGCACGTACACGAGTTTGAGGATGCGCACAATTTTTTGTAGTGTGACAGGGTGCAACGTAAACAGCTTTTTCTGAGGCGGCCTCAAGATGTCCAATGTGACACCCACCATACAGTTCGTCATACTTCAACTTCGAAGTTCTGGCTGTCAAATCGATATGGGCTTAAACTGAGCTTTGTACAAACTTTTCAATTTTGTTGGTGTTTCTTACGGTAACTCCAACAAAAAAGCTTTTCGCAGCTCTCTTTTGGTTTCAAAGTTATAGCCTTGAAATTTGAAAATTTTGGGTGTGAGAACTGAACTATAGGAGATACATAGCTCAATGTTATTGATATCATTGCAAAGGTTTTCAAATTATCTTTCACTTATGATAAATAAAATTTTATCAAAAGTCATGTACTTTTGAAGAAAATTGTAATAAAGATTTGTGGTGTTATTTTTTTCCATTCATTGATTTTTTCTAATTCAAATATATTAATAATTAATTCTAGAGAAAATGCTCGAAACCGGAAATATCTGTTTTGTAAAGAAAGCATTTCCGAGAAAATTGAATATTACGAAGTATAATTTTCCTTTCCTTATAAACAGCAATTCCTTGGGTACTCGAAATTTTCTATTTTCTTAGAAACTACAAAATATAGATCCTTCCGGCTTGAAGTATATTCTCTAGAAGTGATTACAGAATTTTACATAAATGGAAGGCAATTTTAATACCTTTGCAACGATATCAACAACTTGGAGCTATATCTTATAGTTAAGATACGAACTCAAAATTTTCAAATTTCAAGGGGCTATATCTCTGAAACCAGAAGAGAGCTACAAAAAGATTTTTTGGTGTTGGGGTTACCGTAAGAAGCATTCAAGAAGAAATAAAGAAATAGAGAATCAGTAAAGATATCGGAATTAAATTTTACAGAAATATCTTTTGTTGTAGCGTTGCTATTGAAAAGCGGAAAACATTGCATTTCTGGGTATTAACATTATCCGTTAATGTGCCAAATATTGGCGTCATCCGCCCACTTCTAGTTTGCATAGACTGATAACTACTCTACTCAGGAGATGACGCTGATCAAGAATATATATACTTTTCTATATCTATCTTCTCTATTTCTATGCGTTACGCATTTCGTGACAAAGTGAATATACCCTTCACGTTAAGGTGAAGTGCCGCCCGAAGTTTCAGAGGACCTTGTGACTGCAGAAGCGCAGACTGTGAATACTAAATAGTATTTACCTTCTTCATCACTCAGAACCCCTTTTGGATCAGTTCCTTGGCCTTTGAACTACGAAGTGAACGTTATCGGGCTGTAAAACCTTTTCGAACAAACTCAGATGTTGATCCACACCTGTTCAGTCGGGGTGGGGAGGCTTAAACATTTATTGATTTGACAAATTATGCTGCAACAATTTGAATTACTGACCGCAACTATTTTAATACTAATTGTTAGATATTACATATTTGTATTATAAGTTAATTTGCAAAATATTAAAATATACATTAGGCTGTGAGTTATTAGTGGATTTACCACGTTTTCGAATGATGCCGTCGATATATTAAAAACACTTTAACATGTCTTGTAATAAACAATATTTAAGTAATGTATTCTCTTTTATATATTTTATAAATAAATAATACAGTGAAATAGACAAAACTTAATAATTTAGATGAGTAATTTCAAAGGTTTTAATTATTAGATACAGTATGCAGATTCCATGCAATTGTGAGTTCAAAATACGTTATACACAAATTCTACAGGAATGAATGAGATTCCATTATAAAATAAATCCTGCGCAACTTCATCAGCTAATATCACAATATTATAAAAATTTAAAACTAAAATGAAGTGTGTCACGAGTTCTGGCTCTGATGAAATAAGAATTCAGTATTCTTATATATTGTATAATGAACGAAGTGATCGAGCGTGAGGAAAGGTAAAAATTTCACCGACTGTTTTAAAAACAAATGTCCTTTTCTGATTAGTTTTTGCATTGAAACACCAACTCGAAAACTGCGAAAGGTGATTGCACTTCACACTTTGAAATTCAGTCACTGCTACTTATAAGCGACTCTTGCTGCTCTTCGTCGTTTATTCTGAAATTAGATGAAAATGCTTAAATAAAGTTAAAGAATAAAAAGACTTACAAATTTTGAAATGATTGCTTCAGAATTCACCTGACAATACTAGTTTTTTTGCAGCGACATATTTTACGATAGATTATTTTGAATAGCTTCATGAGTGGGTCTGCGTCATCGTTCCTCACTAGCAGCGCTACTAGCAGCAACGCTGTAAATATCGACACTGATCCAATATAAAACATCTGTGAGTAAGGCTTTTTTTTAAGCAGCAAATCGAAGGCAATCGACAGCGGTATCTGCAGTGACATCGCAATCGTACCCATCAGTGATGAGGTTAGAAAACAGCCCCTGAAAGTGAATGAACAAATTTTTAAATTTAATTTAACCTATCAATTATATAAAATGGAAAAAAAAGATAAAACCTCACCACAGCCACAGTGCCTCCGATACAACGGTGCCGATTAAACCATTAAGAACTAGAATGATGAATTGATTTTGATTTGGTAGTTCGAAGTTTTCAATATGTAGAGAGTTTAAAATAAAGAATATTGGCCACATCAGCAGCATGTTCCAGAGCCCAACGAAGCCTGATGGAAATTAATTTCATATGAAAAGAAGAAATTATTTATAATAAAAAAGCTTCAGATGAATTGATTTGAATTGATAAACAAATTATTATATAGTATCTAGTTGTCATCAAAAGTTTTGTAATCTACTATATAATACTCATCAATATAGTGACATCTGTATTAAAAAATATATTTACAATTTAAAAGATTTGTAAGTGAAAATTTTTAAAAATTTTTAAATTAAAACCACATTTCACTCATCTTTACTTTTTTTCGAAAGGAAGAAGAGAAACTTGTAGTCAGAAAGGCTTCCTCTGATATGATTATCATTTGCAAATTAAAAGTTCTTATAAGAGCGGAAAGTCAGTAACCTCCATTAATGAAATAAATAAAAACTTTATGCAAATTTACCAAAGAATAATGGAATGTCGATTTTTTCCTCGGTGTCGCTTTTTCTTTTAGCAAATACCAAATAAGCAGCATAGAAAAATGCGCTGAAGAGGGCCCACAGAGCGCCACGCGTCAATTTTGAGTCATGCACGTCGCCGACGGTGACAGTGATCTACAAGAATTTCAGATGAAGTTGTTAAAATATCTCCACGATTTCTTCTTATTTCGAATTTATTACACACCACTCCAGCAACATTTACAGCAACAGCCAAAAATTTTGTTACGGTAAATTTATCGCCCGAAGAAGAAGGAAAAAATGCAGCTAATACTAGTGTAAAAAAGGAGGACGATGAACTTAGCAGGGTGACCATCGCCGCTTCACCTAATTCTAAGGACAGTTGAAAAAGATAGTTGGCAGCAAACCACTACAGGAAATAATAGTAGAAGTAAGAATTATAGTAAGATTATATATGTATATACAGAAAGCTGTAACTCACCAGCATACAAAAGAGCAACGCTATCTTCGCCGTTTTATGATGGGTTTTTTGCCTTGTGATACGTATGCTGGCCGCATAAGAGAGACGCGACATCAGGGCTTCGGTGGCTTCATGAGCTGACATCTCGCGCACCTCCGCCAGTTTGCTAAAGCGTACACTGCGTATGCTGGAATCATCGCTTTCTGTGCCGGACACCATGCCACGACCACCGACGCCGCTGGTGCGAATTGGAATGAATGTAGGATCACTCTAAATAATAATAATAAACACAAATAGCAAACAGTTATTCTCAGAAGCAGAGTAGAAATGAAAATCGACAAGGAATAAAAGTCAAAATAATCTTAAACATATGAAAATTTAAAAGATGTTGAAATTTATTATTGTATCTAAATGATCAAATTTCATTAAATTTTATGTGATAAAACACCCTAATAATTTACTAACTTTTTAAGAAATAATCATTTAAATTTATTTACAAATATGTAGTGCAACAAAATATGCAGTAACTGAAGCTTTTCTTGACTCACCAATGATCCATGATTCGAGTAATAGTTTTCATCATCTGCCGTTTGATCCATCATCTGAAAGTAATTAAACGAATGAATAAAATTACTGACTGACTAATTAAAACATGCAGCTCACAGAATAGTTGGCATTCTGCTTGTCGCACTGCTCCTTCCAAGGAGCAATCAATCCAATCACAATTAAATAAATTGTAAACATAGAGGTCTTGAAGTACGTGCAAAAGAAGGGTTTATCGAAGTTTTCATCTTCATAAAGAAACTGCAAAATGTGAGAAATGTACACGAAACAATGCATTAATCGGAAATTAAATACAGAGGAGTTCAAACGAACCTTTGTCAGCTCACTCGATGACACCCAAATGACATCGACGAGTATTAATACAATGATGCCCAACAAGAGCTTTTGTGTTTTATTTAACATGTTTGTTTTTGTGTTCTTATTAAGTTAGTTTTCTCCCTTTCCTTTGTTAATAAGTCAAATGCTATTATTATTTACTTTTGACTGACTATTTTTTATTTTATTTGAAAATTTTTTCATCATAATTATTTCAGATGAATTTTTTGTTTCAATGGTTTATGCTAAAAGCACACAGGGAAAGGTTATCAGTAGAATTTACTTCATTTATCTTTTTGTTGTTGCTTTTATTGTAGGCTCCCCATGCGATTTGACACATTCCTCCCGCTGGTCTTTGTTTTTATAGTGTTTAGGAATGCATTTTTGTTGGTTTGATTAAATTTTTGCTCATTTTGATGATGACTACTGCAATAAATTAAATATTAAATCTAAATTAAGAACAAGATTTACAATAATTTTAATTGCATTTAAACGAAACAAAAGATCAGCTAACAAAAAAAGGGTAATAGAGCAACGGGACCAAACATTTTATAATTTCCTGAACTTAAGAAATTATCTCGGTCAGGAGCTTTAAAATTATTTTCTTGACGCCTTTCCGACTTTTTCGAAGCAACCTTTTATTGCAACTTAATCTTTCAATCACCATCCTCTTCGTCCTGAGTTCATCTAAGGGCCAAATTTAAATTGAATTCCTAAAATGCTGCAAAGAATTACTTCAATGCCTAAACCTGAACAAATCGCTGCTGAAAAAGAACAACAAAAACTTGTCGTTATTTGTTTTATTTTCTTTCCGATATGCATGATTTATTTTGTACTTATATTGTAAATGTCAAATATAATGAAAGCGAAAGTTTTTTATTCCCCCTTCGTTCAATAAACTATCGAAGCAAAAGTACGGTCAGGTATACTAAATATAATGTCACCATTTATTGTTTTAGGCCTAGTTTTCATATAGTTTCTGATGCCATCGTACAAACTACTATTCAAGCCTTAAATGTGGCATAATTTCAAAGTTTTTACTTTCAAATAAAAGTCGGTAACCTTTAAAACGAAGATATGTAGGTGTACGCGTGTATGTGTATGTTTGGCTTATTTTATATTTCTACGAATGTGTGCAATTAGAACCTCAGCTCAATTAAAACAGCTAAACATTGACGCTTGATCATGCTGATTATTTATGTTTTTAAATTCAATTATTAAAATTAAATTGAGTTTAATAATTTCAGCTAAGTAAATTAATTAGCTTTGCCCGGCTTTTGGTTTTATCTGCTTTGTATTTCTTTATCTGTTGTATACTTTAATACTGTAACTAATTTAAATTTAGGTACGCTTTAAGTAATTAGAACATGTTTCAAATTGCTAGCAGAAAGTTTTAAAAAGATTTCTGTTCCCGAATCTAAGCAGATATACTAAATACATATGTATATATGTATGTATATACAAGTCCATAGATATTCATGCATAAGTATGTAAACGATGACTGATAATGGATACGCAATAACGAAAATAAAACATGATGAGAGTTGAGTTGGTTTTCTTTGAGTTTATATTCGAATTGTATATTTTACAAGGTGTTTAAACGCGCAAATTCTTTGTTTACTGCGAAGTCAGCCAAAACCAATGACACTGGATTCAAATGAAAAAATTTAAGTTAAAAAGAAAAGCATTGAATTTCATAACTATGTACATATGTTGAAACGTAAAAATTGTACAGATATGTCACAAAAAAATATGTTTACTTCTAAAGCCAGCGAGATAAATAAAAGATAAACGAAAGCACTATATGCAGTTGGTGAAATTTATCAAAATAAATTAATGGTATAAAAAACAACAATTACTTTTCTGTTTACCTGTCTATTATTATACGACTAAATTATGAAATCTTTACTAAATTATTCAATTTTAAAAATGCTTGTGACACCGACAACTGGAACAATTATGCTCTGGCAGTTGCTTCCTTCTATTCTTAACTTCTTTCAATTTTATTAGCACAGCTTAATTTTCCTTGAAATAAATTAAAGTCTTTGTATTTTCTTTGTTTTTCAGTCTGTTTATGGCTTGCACATTATTGTTGTTTTTTTCTTCTGGGACTTGCCGTTTGTCAAAATTTTCTGATGTAAAAATGAAACTGAAACAAATGAATGAAACACCAGGTGACGACGAAAACACATTAGCATATAATATGCAATGCCTTAAAATTGTTCCATTTGAAATCTATCTAGTCTATCTTTACAATAGACAGTGTAGGTATTCTAAACTATGTCCAAGTTCAATAGATCTGGTTTAAGTTTCAGTGAAAGCAATGATTTTGTATTCCAAGGGTCCAGGGTCCAGTGTTGATACTCCAGCTGAGGTTGGAGAAGACGATAAACTCGGAGGGCTATTCTCACGAGGTAATGAAGGACTTAGCAGTTGAATCAGCTCCGAGGTTTCGTTTAGAGACACTTAAGTTGGAGGCTTAGTGGTAGCAAATGGTTGCGATGAGGAATTATCGACCTGATTTGGGCGAGAGTGTTTGCAATGGTTGTGAGCGCGTATGCTTCAGTTTGGGCGAGTCTTCATCGATTAATTTGAAGTTTGTAAAGAGTTTTTCATACTTCGATAGCTTTGATTGAATTACGTATAAGTCTTTACCGTTCTCATGAAAATTTAAACGTACTTGTCGCAATAAATTTATCATACCGGCTTCCTTTGACCGGCACTGATTGCAAGGCCAGCGTAAGCCTCCGTCAAACCCAATTATGTCGGCTATTTTAATCGTCAACCCAGCACACTTAGGCCGTGGTAATGCTATCGACTTTTGCTTGGCAAGTAGGACTTTTTTTTTGTTGTTTTGTGTGTAAAAGAGAGAATTGTTTACAAGCCAAACTGTTGCCAAGCCAAACTCGATAGCATAACCACGGCCTTAACGTGAAATTCCGCGTAACACATCCAACAAAAAACTATCGGAATCGTTCCGCTTTTTACAACCTTTCGACTTACACAACATGATTTATTTATTTTTATTTAGTGTTTAAAACAAAAATTTTGTAATTAATTTGGCAAAACAGAATGTTACCAGAAAGAAAGCAAAGCAAAAGCTGCCGTTACTCGCGGTGCAAAGAATGACTGCATAAAGCAAATTCAAAATAACTATGTTGTTAAAAAAAACAACCTCGAAACCAAATTTAAATTTGGTATTTTAAATATTGGAATACAAATTTTGGTTAATGAATTTTCTTATGTCCTTTTAAAATAAAAGGTTTTATTTGATGATTTTTAATCAATTTTTGCAAGAGTGGTGGTTTTATTAGTTTATATCAAACTAGTATATAAGCCTTTCTTCGCCAGGAAGTTAATGTTTTTTATTTATTACGTAAAAAAATTGCGAATCCTTTTGGTCTTTTCTCACCTTACTATTGAGAAATTACACTATTACGAAAAATTATTAATTTTTTAAATTATTAAATTTTTCATAATAAAATCTGACAATCTCTTAATCAGCACAATCTAGGAAAAAAATATAAATTTCCTCCCAATCGGATTTATTGCAAAAAATGGCGAAGCCGGTTGGATTTTTGAAATTTGCATCAACATTAGATGCCCAGGAACATCTGTAACAAAATTCAGGTTTCTAAGTGATGTGGAAGTCCAAAAAAAAGTCCCGGACATATTTTGCTAACCGACAGACACAGGGATTTTATATATGTATATAGATTTGTTTTCTTAACAATAAGATTTTTAGTTCACGCGAAAAATATGGTATACGTACCACAGAAGACGTATTGAATTTGCATTGCTACTTTTGACAGATAATTTTTTTTGGCATTGAGAAATAATCATGATTCATGTCACTATTTCATATAATTTATTTATTTTATCTTATATACATATTAGTTTACTATTTTTTATCTAATTTCTTTTATTCTATTTAATTTATATACTATTCTATTTTATCTTATTCATTTATTTTATTTGCTTCCGTATTTTTCTTTCTAATAACTCCCAGATATGCTCAATGGGGTTTAAGTCCGGTGACTGAGGTGGGGTTTTGAGCTGCTTACAATGGTAAATAAACCATTCTTGCACCAGATACGACGTGTGCTTGAGGTCAACTTTTAACTTTTATTTTAAAAGATTTTTAAAAATAAAAGTCTCAAAACAACTTTTATTAATGACTTTTAAAAGTAAAAGTCTCAAAATAACTTTTATGGAAGACAACTTATTTAACTTGTCATATATCTTTTACTGGGCTTTAGTTTTGCGAGCAATGCAGCATCGATAGACGAGCCGTTATGCTTCCAAATTATAGCCACTTTCGTAGACACTTGACGAAAATACACAAGGAAACAAATGAACCCGCTCTTTGTGAGCACTGCGGGTGGCGTTCCACCACAGAACGCTTATTTCATCACAAACGGGAGGGCCATATGAAGCGAAAAGAGCATACTGCCGCAGTTATAAGCCATCCTGAGCTCAGATTTGTGGACACCAGTGGCGAAGAAATTCAAGTCACCGATGAACAGCGGGAACAATTGCTGTCAAAAGTCATTTTAATCCATGTGACACAGGTGACCTAGTGGTGATTCCACTTAATCAATCCGACTATCTAGATAATGTAGAGATTAGAGAGGCATCTAGCCAGGAAGCATAGCCTGACGAATTAGCAACTCAGATTGCAACGCTGCTGAAATCTCAAAGCTAAGGAAGCAGGTGGAGAAAACTCCAGTAAATTTACTCTAATCATAACTGAAGGTGACTCGAGCAAGCTACTTGCCGTCACTGGGTTAAATATTGTCGGCAGAGACTTTTATGGAGTTTTCCCAATATGTGGGGAACTGTTAAACGTCCAGGACGTGACGTTCAAGAATTCATGAGAAACACAATAATAAGAAATTTGTGCGAAATTATTGGTTTAAAAGAAGGTAAAGAATACCTTACCAGGGATAACGTCAATTCATTACGTTACGAAAAAGTAATGATAATGTCCGATGCCGATTTAGATGGTGTCCACATCAAAGGATTTATAATAAATTTCTTCCATACTTACTGGCCAAAACTACTGCGGTTGGATTTTGTCGAGTGTTTTTTAACACCCCTCATTCAGGTGACATTAGATGAAAAGCTGTACTTCTACTCGTTGCCAGAGTACGAACAATGGAGAAATCGTACACCTCATGCTACGCTTTAAAATCATATAAAAGTTTGGTTTGCGTTACACCCTGCACCCAAAAGTGCATACACACATAACTAGTATGGCTGTCTCCCCTCATATACCAACAAGAAAATTTTTGCCAAGATATGGTATTAAATACACAACCTGCACATTACGAATATACGCACATGTGTGCAACACATATCACAATGTGCTTCACAAAATGCTGCCTCATCCTGTAGTCCAAAACATCGTCGATGATGTCTTGCAAGACAATTCCCATTTGTCGATAGTAATTTTCCCTTGACGAGATGCTTAAGGACATTGTCTTGCAAACTGCTCGAATGAAGACAGATACAAGACAATGTCTTGCAAGTTGCAACCGATTATGACCGAATTCTATGCCTAGTGGCCCCATTTAACATGTACAAATTGGTACATAATAAGCGAGACAACATTGACGACAAGATCGTACGTTGTCGTCGAAGACAACATAGATTACACTGTCGCTCATGTAGTCGTAATTTTCATCAGAGATTAAGATATGGGATATTCTCAAATTCGGTGTATACAATTCGGGGGTTGTTTTTGTAAATGTCAAAACAAATAAATAAAAATATTATGTTTTAAATATGTGCCAAATATATATAAAACATAACTACCAGTTCCATATAACAATAGTTATACGATACTTCCATATTTTACCCGTTATTTGTTGTTTATTTCTCCTACTTATTTAATATAAAGTAGTCGCTGTGCTAATTCTTTGTTGTAAACGCATTTATTATACCCTACACACGAAGTGAATAGGGTATATTCACTTACTGCTTCCGTTTGTAACGCATTAAAGGAGGCGTGACAGGTATAGAAAAGTATATATATTCTTGATCAACGTGACCTCCTGAGTCGATTTAGCTATGTCCGTCCGTCTGTCTGTCTGTGGAAATCACGATTACAAGAGAACGAATAGAGATATCTTCATCAAACTTGGCGCGAATATTGTCTATCATTAGAAACTCATCGGTATTGAAAATGGGCTAAATCGGACCTTTGGCACGCCTACTTTTTATAGTAACTATAAATGAATCCATGCTAATAGCTCAATTTCTCAGCTTGTGGAATGAATTTGCGGATGAAATTTTGTCCACAAGTCCACTGTCTCTGACCAAAACAGATCACCAAAATTGGGCGTGATCCGCCCACTAATTAAACAAAACTCGATTACAGGAGAACGAAGAGAGATATTTTCATCAAATTTGGCACGAATATTCTCTGTCATCACAGGATATTTGAGATTGAAAAGGCAAAAAATTAGACCATTGCCACGCCTAATTTTTAAGTAAACGTGTATAGGTTATACTCTTTCTGGTTTTTTTATTTGTTCTGTAATATTATTGCAAATTAAGGATTGTTATACATCGTTGATGCACTTGGAGGGGGGGTTAAACTTCCGTATGCATCTACCATTTGAGCTTCAGTAAAATGTTTGATTATTAATGGGGAAAACATCAAAAAAATTAGAATTTGAACCGATTGAGAGCCAAATTATAATACGAGAGATCTGCAAAAACTTGGAAAGAAATCCGATAATATAAAAAACGCTTTTGCACAAAGCACTAATGTTGTAATTTGCGAAATTGTTGTAACAACCTGAAGGCTTCGAAGTATTGAAAATGGCGATACCGTTGAAAAGTAGGGAAAGCCTGCTTCAACTATTTCGAAAATATAAATTTGTAAATACATATTAACAAGGTGAGGGAGACAGAGCGAAGGGGTTTTTTGTTTGTAGTGTAGATGCAAATATTGTTTCCAAACGTAGAAAGAGAGGCAAATTTTGTAAGTACATTTTTTTTGTACTTTTCCAAAGTAAGACCGATTGGGAGTTTAGTTATTTCTATCGTATTAGGTGGAATAATACGTAACTTCTCCCAAGAAATGTATCGGTTGTCGACTTTGTGCTCAATTTTGTCCTTGAAATTCTTATAATGTGGTTTCATTCGGATGGCACAATTATTGGCAATCATTCATCTCAGATTTTCTATTATATCTAGAGCGTTGTGATTACATATTTTTGTTTTCCAGCCACTACCTAAGTCTTCAGCCCCATTAATCAGAATCATTGGTATAATGGGTACGTAATATTTTGGCTCGATTTTCTTGCTGTCCCTGACTTCATAAGTCAATAAAGGATCATCAGCAGGATGGAAAATAAGACGTGCTAGGGGCGACAGCTTTGTCGAAATGTGGCGTCCTTACGTCTTTGCCACCTTCACATCGGGCACCAAAATGGCCGCAAGCAACCAGAAGGTTTATGTTGTTGGTGGCCACATAATTTTGCGCAAGTCTGGTAACTGTTCGCTGAAGCTTCTTTGCAGAGGGATGGTAATCCGTACTATCTTGCCACATAATGTTTCGAGTCTTATTTCTGAATCGTCTGTATGATTCAGAAATACGAACATATTTTGCGTTGTGAGGCCTTCAGACTATCAACAAGGCAAGGCTTGCATTAAAATATGCCACTAAATCTATCATTATGAAGTTTGTGAATGTAACTTCATTTGTGCCTTTAGCGTACAAGTACCGAACAGACTGGCCATGGCTTTCGTGGTCTTTGATCTCCATCATATAAAACATTACCCACTCCTTACATGTCTCAATGTGGTCACGCGAAAAAGCCATGCGGATGTGGTCACCATCATCGCTACCATCGGAAATAGAAGCATGCATTAAATCATCTCATCTTTGCAAGCATGTTAAAATCTTAAAAATGTCGGCAGGTAATTTTTTATTTATTTATATTGTTTTTTAAAAATAGATTTCGACAGCGCCATGCAAGCAAGCACTTCGGTTTCACTGTAGCACAATGTTTTTTTACGCGAAGATGACGAGAAATGCTACTGAAAGCGCAAATAATCATCTTGAAGAACATCGGCTGGCACTGAGCTGGTTACGCAGCCATGGTAAAAAGGTTGGCAGCATACGCACAGGAGCGGCAGTGAAGAGTTATGCGCCGGGAACATTGAAATGTTCAACATTAAACGCCCACAACTCTTAAAAAAGTCACGCCCCAATTATTGTTGCTGATTAGATTCTGGGGTAAGGCGGTGGTCAATTTATACCGAATAAAATATCGGTGCTGTCGCTGTGTACGACAACGACAAAACTGCGAAAGCTTTTGTCTTTCGTCGAGTTTGACAACCGTTTCGTGTGAGAAACGCTCGAGACTATCGGTAATCTACAAAGGAAACAAAAATGAAAAAATATTGTAATTCAATATTCATGATAGATATAGTATATCATAAATGAAATGATAATAATCAAAAATGATACTGTGCAATTTTAAGGTCCATAATTGATGGCTGTTTCCTGTACATGCGTGATTTCATATTGGAACAATTCATCAAAGCGATCATTAATATTGTATAACTGAGATTTTTTGTATTGTCATTTTTTATTGGTTTCTCAATATTTAATAATTCAATATTAAATTTGCTGTTTTACTTACGATTTAGCGGTATACCGAGTCATCGGCCCAGAAGGTGGATAATAATATATAAATTATATTAAAGGTACTCGTATAAAATGTCTATAATAGTTTTTGTATATGTGTATGTATATGCTTTTGAAAGTAATAATTTAAGATTCTAAAATCTTATATTATTGTATTATAAAATTAACAATTGTTTTAGTCAAAGAACTAGAGTCAAAGCATCAGTCAGACTTGAACTGAACGTACAACACTCAAAGTCACTAAGCCTATGTATTGGACAAAATCTGACCAGGCTAACAGCATGCTATCGCGTTCTCGTGTCAATTTCGCACCTCGCCAAAGGTAGCAGATGATGATCAGCGCCAAAATTGGGAAGTCGAAGATGCAGGAAAGCATCGAAATCAGAATGGATTGGAATGGAATGGAGAGAAACTGTAAAATTAAACGCACGAAAAAATATCGTTAAATAAATATGTCTACTATATGTACGTAATTAAATAAATTTTAATTTACATTTTTTATGATTATGCAATAACAGTTAATTATTTTGCGAATATAAAGTAATGTTAATTATAAAATGTGTTAGTTATAAGAGCATATTTCACTATCATATATAATAAGACCTCGTAAAAAACTAGACTATTTATAATAATATATACAACTTATATTTATGTGTTATATAATATTTATATATATTCATATATAATATAATAATATTTGTTGTTATTGAATAATTCAAGAATAATGTTTCTTTTATCTTAAAATTTATTTTTATTTAATTATTTTTTCCCCCATTAGTTTTTGGGTTAATTCTGGTTATTCAGATACTAGATACTAGTAGCCTTTATTCGCCAGGAAGATATTAATTTTTATTTATTTCGTAAAAAAAAATTGCGAAGCCTTTTGGAGTTTCTCACCTTACTTACACTTTTATGAAAAATTATTAATTTTTAAATTATTAAATTTTTCATAATAAAATCTGACAAATTAATCAGCACAATCTAGAAAAAAAAAAATATAAATTTCCTCTCAATCGGATTTATTGCGAAAAAATGGCGAAGTCGTTTGGATTTTTGAAATTTTTCTCATCAACATTAGATGCCCAAGAACATCTGTGAAAAAATTCAGCTTTCTAAATGACAGAAGTCCAAAAAAAAAGTCCCGGACATATTTTGCTAACAGACAGACACAGGGATTTTATATATATATATGTTTGTTTACTAAAAGTAACAAAAATCTTCTTTACTAACAGGAACAAAAACATTATCAAAATTTTTGATTTTATATATTTTATTTCTTGTATTTCCAAGACGAATAATCTTGGAACCCAACCTCACTGCTAGGGGGTGGCAGTCCGCTCGGGGCGGCAGTTTTGGAAATGAAGTATTGACTTATTGAATTCCAGGAATTGCAAGTTTATTAACCGTCCCAGGCTCCATAAGTCCTAGCTACGCCTCTGTTTAAATGACCTGTTTTCAAAACAAAATAACTAGGTTAGTTGTTTTATTATTGTGTTCAAATTTTAACTTTATTTACGTGGTAATAAATAAGTTGTTATGTAAAGTTTTATTCAGGAAGTTTATGTATATATCTAACAATATAACTATTTAAGACCCTCTTATGCCTGTTATACCTAAAAGTGGGCGGATATAGTGGCGGACCCATATTTAGCATATTAACGGATAATGCTACTCTATACCCAGGAATGACTCAGGAGGTTACGCTGATCAAGTATATACATATGTATATACCTTTCTATACCTATCGTTTCTATTTCTATGCGTTACACATTTCGTGACAAAGCGAATATACCCTTAACCTTAAGGTGCAGCGTATAAATATATTAAGATAAAAATTTTTTAATACTTTTATAAATAATAAATTTTTTTTTTAAATTTTTTAAAATATATCTTTAATACTACTGCTACTATATATTCGAATTCTACTCAGAATATCTCACATCCTACTACAACAAAAAGCAAGCTGTCAAATTTTCTGATTAATACCACGTTTACACCGACGCCAAATGGCTCATTTCGCCCAAAAGCTACAAATGAGAAGCCAAATGATACCATTTCCCATACAAATTGCCAAATCGCTCATTATCGAAATCATCTCATTTTGGCAAAATGAGATCCAAACGAGATGTAAAATAATATTTCGAATCAGCCTGTCGTCAAGTGTCAAAAGTTTCCCAAAACAATTCAATAAGAACAGTGGAAATGGAATGGATACGAAACTTGTCAGGTGTCAAAGTGAAGTGTTGTGTTTCCAAACATAAATGGAAAAATTTAAAAAAGCGAACCGGAAACCGAAAAAAAGTTGGAGCAGCGGCTCCGAAGCACTTCTTTTGGAAATGTGGGCCGAATCAATAATTGAATTACGCGGAAATAGGAAAAATGGGCCCATTTTTAAAAAAATGTCGGTTCAATTGGCGAGCAGTGACTCGAATAACATATTTCAGAAAGGAAAGGCAGAAGGTGGGAGGTACGGGAGGATCTCCATCTGAATGGGCTCATTTCGATACTATTCATCAGATCCTTGGGTCATTCAAATTAAATAACATTGAACTTATGATGCAGGAAAGTGTGGCAGAAGGTAGGTACATATTATAACACAGTCTTTTATATCATAAATTTATTTAAATATTTCAATACATGATACAAATAGTGATTGCAAATTAAGTTTCAGAAATAGTATTCGGAGGCAGAAATAAGTACCGTGTCATCGCCTATAACATCGTCACCTATATCGCCGCTGCCTATGATGTCCCCATTCTCTCCAGAAGTTCCAGAGATAGCAGAAGTACTTACTCCATCCTCATCAGAAACTAGAAATGGGAAAAAAATGAATCATTACCAAAGGGCAGTCCTAAAAGAAATAAATAATTGTAGCAGGCAAATAGATAGAATGCTTGAAGCAGATCGTCGCAAGCAGACTTCTTGAAAACGAAGAGAATCGCACGGCAATTCTAAGGCAAATGATGGAAGACGCGAGAGCGTTTCAAAATAGTCTTAGAATTTCAAAAACATCCCAGCAAAACCAGACTACCCGAGTCGCACACACAAGCACAACATTTTCCTCTGTCACTAATACGTTCTCATAAGATTTGTAACACGCTCTCATAAGGGCTTCTAAGTGCGAAAGAGATGTCGAGAGTACCTTGTGTATTGTATATTTCCGTCTTGTTTTTCCATCGTGATATTGCAAAAATAAACGTCACAAAACTAAAAAAGCTCGAGATTGGAAGTCGGTGGTTGTCCGAAATTATTATTAAAAGTGTTTTTATAATTATTATTATAATTATAAGTACATTTGCATATTTATTTAAAGTAAATTTAGTTGTTTATTCAAAAATTAAATAAAAATGAAAAGAAAAACATTTCTAAATCATTTATCCTCCGAAAAAAGGAACTTTCAGAGTCCTGTCGTACTTCAACTGGAACGGAGTGTGGGAGAAGCGGGCGCTGAAAAAATGCGGAGTTTTTAATGATATTTTATATGGTAATTATATAATAACTGAGATCTTATCTTTGTTTAACTGTATCACTTCTTTTAACTATAGATGTATTCAGTTCGTGTGGCCGAGTTAATTTCGAAAGTGAAATGAAAAAAATCATTGAGAAGGCACACAACAGACAAAAGCACAAAGTATAAAACAAAACAAAGCTGTGCCTTATTATGTTATTTTAAAACCTTTATTTTGAAACCTTTAAAACCTTGAAGTACAAACTTATTAGTTTAACTATTTTGTATAAGTCTAAGATATAATTGAACTGATTGAAATGTCCTAAGCTGTGCCTTATTATGTTATTTTAAAACCTTTATTTTGAAACTGAAGTACAAACTTATTATAATAGTTTAACTATTTTGTATAAGTCTAAGATATGCTTAGCATAAGTTTTTTCACTTGTGATTCTTAATAAATAATAATATGCTTAAATAATAAAAATATAATCAAATTAATTTTTGGTGGAAATGGTGGTATTAAAATAGTATCACTACCAGGTAATTAACCGGGTAATTCACTGGTAGCGATACCCGAATGATATGGTATATCTACCATGTAATTCACTGGTAGCGATACCCGAATGATATGGTATAGCTACCAGGTAATTAACCGGTTAATTCACTGGTAGCGATACCAAACAGCTGATAGTGCGAAAGAGCGCACTATATATTTACATATATGAGTTCTTGCATGTGAAAGAAAGGGATGCAAGATCACACGTACAGAAAAGTTTCGGTTAAATTTTTCCCGCTGGTCTTAAGAAATTAATAGAAACTTTACCCGAGACGTCCTGGTAATGCTACCAGGTAATTAACCGGTTAATTAGCCGGTAGCTGTCTTGCAGGGATTGTAATAAATAAATCAATAAAATAAATCATTATTAAAATCAATTTACCGAAATAACTACTTAATGCTGCACGGACGCATTCTGCAGATGGATCTGAATCAGCTATAGCACAATCATATTCTGGTTGTAATCTGTTTCCATTCCGGGTTTCTTGTAATACTTCTTGCAACCAAATGTTATTAATTTTGTCATTATTCTCATTCAAAAAATTATGTAAAACACATGCACTCTTTATTATAAGAGGTGCATGGTCAATATTATTATCGATTCCTTTTCCAATTCTTCGAAATCTTGCTTTGAAATGTCTGAAAGCATTTTCAGCCACTCTTCTACATTTAGAAAGAGTGTAATTGAATTGTTTCTCTCTTTCAGTAGCATTAACTGGGAAAGGATAGGGTTTCAAGGATAGCGTGTGCTGGAAAATCGATATGCGGAGTCTCCTATCAAAAGAATAGGGACTTGAACTCCACAAATCTCAATCGATTTTTCTCTAATCAAAGGGTTTTCTTCAAGATGCCTCTTCAAATAACATCTTTGAAAAATTTGCGAATCGTTGCAACGTCCAGGACAACCGACATTAACATATAAAAATCGATATCTTTGTAATATAAAAATGTTAATAATTATTTTCTTATTAATTTCATACAAATTTATCGTATCACACACCTGTAATCAACCAATGCAAATAACACTATGGAATACCAACCTTTGTAGTTGTGGTAGTCCACAGCATCTTTAGCCGAAGGCTTCACCTCAATGTGACAACCATCTGAAATAAAAGGACCAATAATTTAAAATTTAATTCACAACCGATATTAAATATGAAACTCGCCAATAGCTCCAAGGCACTGAGGAAATCCTAAAGCAAGAAATCCGCGCGTGCAATCGTCGATGGTTTCTGCAGTTAAAGGAAACTTGTTCATGTACTTACATTTCAGCACGTTCCAAACTTCTTGACAAAATTCGCTCAAAATATTGCAAACTGACGACTTTGACACGCCGAAAAGATTACCCACTGTTCTAAACTCCGCAGATGAACCTAGTGCATATACACCAATCGCAATTCTTTTTTCCAAAGGTATAGCTTGACGGTAATTTGTGTCTCTTCTGGTCATACCCTTCAAGTCAGCACAAAGTTTTTGAAAAGTTTTTCTGGACATTCGGAAGTTTTCCTTAAAAAACTCTTCCCCATTTGCCTTTACATCTTTTTCCCAAAAGGTGCTTCTGCGATTCTACAATAGCATTTAAAAAAATGTATGCTTATGTATGTATGTACATATGTTAACAAAGAAATTGGCAAACAATTGAGCCTTCTTCTTGCCTTTGTTATCAAAAAAGTTTGTATGGCAATTACCTTTGTCCACAACATCCTGCACGTATTTTGAGATAGCGCTATAGATAGTGCAAATAATCGCTTGCGCAACACTTTAACTTTCCTTCTATTTTTGCAGCGCATTTTTATTAATTTATTTTGCTTCGTGTCAAATATTGAATTAACAATTGAAATTAAATTGTTGGTTTGCGCCATTTGAAAGATGTATGCTGTTTGTATTAATGCCTGCATTTATTCAAAAATTTAAATTAATACGCTCTTTATTGTGTTGTTATTAAACAGCTGACTGGTCTGTCAAAAATAATGTGATAATGGCGGTGTAAACAGTTTTTAAATGGCTCATTTAAAATTGCCATTTGGGTTCGGTGTAAACATAGCATTGAAATAGAAACTGAAACAAATGAACGAAACACCAGGTGACACAGGAAACACATATGCATATAATATGCAATGCATTAAAATTGTCCCATTTTATATATGATGTAGTGAATTCGGATGTAAAAAACAATATGCATGGGAAAATATTACGCACGACGTCGAAAGTTCTATTTTTGTAAAAATTAAAAATGCACTAGTGCTGCCAATATTTCTTGCTCTATTCTGCCTGTAGTATTGTTGTATTATTAAACTTGTAAATATTAAGAAGCTCATATGGTTTTATATTTTGGAATTTATTCAATTTGTTTTTTAATTACACAGTTATTTATTTTATAATAATGCATTACATAATGAATGCTCTTGTTATTTAGTATTTATTTCTGGTAGTTTTCAATATTAATGCTAAATCTTAATCATGTAATTATTATCAGAAATTATAATATATTGGTAATAATTATTTTCAATATAATTAAAAAATCACATATTTTGCATATTGCATAAATTAGTTGGTTGTTGTTTTACTTACGTTTTTTAAATATAGTAATTGCTGAATTTTGAATAGTCATTTATTGGCTAGTTTTATTGTGTAGCGTTTAGAAAAGAACCAAAATTTTGTGATGGAACTAAAAACGACTTATGAAAGATTAATTTTTAACAGTATGTTGGTAGTTGATTGAAGAATGAAAACGCTTTAGTAGTGGAAAATAAAAAAATATACGATACAAATATAAATCCAGATGAAGCAAAATTCATATTTCAACACTTTGTACAAGCTCCTTTTTAAGCTGCTTAAATTCTATTTATTAAATGTGTTCACTAATACTATAATTTTGGCTGGTCTTCAATTTGACTGAGTTTTACATCAAATCTAGGAATGGATTTCTGAGTATGTCGACCCCTAAATGAAAAAACACCCCAACTGACACCTGAAAAACATCCGAAATATCGAATTACATACATTTGTGAATTATGTATTTGCCCCTAATGTGCATACATATTTTTAAATAGAATAAAAAGCGTAAATTAAATAAGATCCACTTTTGGCAATTACGATGTTTTGTCATTTCGGAGTCAATGCACTGATGAAAAAAGGCTTTTAAAAAATTAAATGATATATGTATATTCAAAAATAGATTTCGATTTGTACAAAATTAATAGTAAAACTAAAGCTTTTAAAAAAGTTATAAACAATAATGTGAATGCTGAATGAATTATATGAAATACTCGTAATAATGTGAATGTTCCAATATTGATATGTGTATTTTTTCAAAATTCTTTTCACAATAATTAAAGAATGATGAAAGGAATCAAAATTGAAATAATATCATCTAGCGAAAAGTAGCGAATATAAAAACTGTTAATATAAAAGAGGCTTCGTGGAAATAAGAGCTTGCAAAACAGATATTATAAAAAGTGAATATCAAAATCTTATATTTTATCTTTACAAGTTATCTGAAAGTAAGTCAAACATTTTAATAAAATTTTTTTTTAATAAATTTTGGTAATGTTCTTGTACTATTAAAATGAGTTTTTTTAATTTATTTTAATGCTTATAACCAAAAAATACAGATCCCTTCAAATACAATTCTCTTGCTAGTCTTGCAAATATTTTTTGTATGGAAAATTTTGATTTGCTTTTATTAACTCCAAGTGACATCTGAACAAATTTTCTTCTTTTTACAAAAAACAAAATGTTCCAAAGAAAAAACAAAAAGTCAACGAAAATGATTTGGATTCGTTTGTTTTTTATTTTAACCGAAGGCACTAAAAAATAGATTTAAAAGCCTTATTATGAAATAATATATTATTTAAATGTTTAGAAAAGTAATTTTTTACTAAATGTTTTTTTAAAACCGAGAAAAAAAGGTTGGAAAGAATAGAAGAATCGAAACACATTTTAATTAAGTTTAATGTACATATTTTCACAAGCCGACTTTTAACATCGATTGATTGATGACAACCAAGATACGGCTTTAAGCTGAGACTTACATAAATCAACGGAAGGTAAGATAACACAATTTGAGTAAACATGAAGTTCGAGCAACTTCATTGAAATCTTTATCGTTATATTCAATTGTTTTTATGCTATTTAACGACAGTTTAAACTAGATTACAACACTAAATACATTATGGCGTGAACAAGATCTGTTTCTCAAGCACTTCAAGAAATGAAAATTGAACTTAAACAATTCAAGTTTCTATAAAGTATTAATCGTTTCTTAGTTTTCGGATACTGATGTTTGTTTCTTTTTAATATATATATATAAATTAAAGATCTATCGTACAATTCTTGGTAGGCATATTTTTGTAATTACTCCGCTATAAATGAGTTGGGTTTGTATATTTTATGTTATTATTAAAGAGTAGCGTTCTACTTTAAATACTGCCATTAATATATGTATATGCTAATTTGAAATTAATGCCTAACTTTCAACTTTATAAATTTTGCAGTTTTCTAATTATTTTTAGTTTTCTTAAAATACATTTAATAACTAAATTTAAACTATATTTATAATTTTTCGGTGACAAAAAAAATCAATGAAAACAAGGAAATATACAAAATTCAGGAAATCGTATAAAACACCTTTTAGAATTTTGACAAAATTATATAAAGTTAAACTTTTAGTCAGAATTTATATACCAATTTATAACTGTATGATTTACAAAGCTCCGACAATAGATGTTTAAAAGAGAAAATGTGAAAAATTAAAGAAACCAGACTGCAGATCTGCAAGTTTTTAATTTTGAACTTCTATTTTTGCCGAGAGTGTAAAATACTTCGTTTTGTTTTGCGTTTGGAAAGCGGGATGAATTGAACTCATGAAATGAATCATCTGTTTTGATCTGCGTTTAATTTTCCAAGTAAACTTTTAACCATTTAAATTCTACATTTTCACTTTTAAAAATTTTCGCTACTTATATATAAAATATATTATGATTTATATTAGTTTGCAATTAAACCGAAAAACACATAATTTTATAACTTATAACTAAGCGTAAGAATATTTTGACAACTTTTAACAATACATACAATAAAAAACGGTTAATTTAAAATTAACAATTTATAAACATCACTAAAACTATACCGACAAAACACAGGATTCTCTCTTGAAATCGCAATAATCAAGTTCTTATTCGATTTCTCTCCTCACCCTTTCTACTTCTTCTCTATTCTATTTGGATATCTTCTGTGATATTTTCTTACTTTCGCCTAAACAGCTCTACAAAGTGGCCAATATACGAGTGAATCCCAGGCACGCCGATACCAATGTCTGCCCCACCCCCCAAACCATCGCATATATTGGCGACATTGGCAGACTCGAGGCACGATGGACGAACGCAATCACAGCACTGCTAATCACGCCACTCATCGCCGGTGACAGGAAGCCCATCACTAGAATAAGTATTGAAAAGAAGCGTCCGAACTTGTGTTTCCGCAGCGTAACGAACGCCACCAGAGCAGCGCATGTGTGTATAAAGATAGACGAGAACAGAGCCCACAAGAAGATGTGGTACCACATCTCGCGAAAGGTATTAAGGCGATTTTGTGAACGCAGTCCCATGACGTCGGCGATCGTGTCCAGCTCATCAGTGTCATCGACATCGGACAACATTACAACATTAAGTATTTGAAAGGACGACGTGATGGCGTTTTGTTGTCTTAAGTTAAGGCGCACTCTTCTGGATGTTCGTTTGTTTGCAGTTTTTTTTTGTTTTGTTTGTATTTATTTGCGATTTTAGTTAGTGTTTAAGAAAATATCACAAATTTAGTTGATTTCGCAGAGTTTAGTGATGAAATTTTGTTGGTTTGTTTTGGCCTCGTTCGTCTTAGTTTATATTCCGTCCTTATAATCAATTAAGATTAATAAAATTTTAGAATGTGAACTTCTTTGATGCTATGAAAGAATTCCGATCATATATTGCTAGTAGAAGGGCTGCTGCAGAATCTGCTGGTTGGTTTTCGTGTTTGCTTTTTATGCTGCTGGTGTTGTTGTTGGTGCTGCTGCTTGATCACTTTGCCATTGAGTTCTGTTTGTGCAGCTGCTGCTGTTAATTTTTTGTAGCGCTTCCAGATGCGCTGTTTTGATTGACTGACTGGTTGATTAACTCTTTGCATTATTATTTCGACACTAAAAATACGAATAAATATCGTATAAATGAATCATATATTTCTTAATTAATCTGCATTAAATAAACATTGAATAAGGTTGCTAAAAAACACCAACATATTCTTTTAATTAAAACATCTCTTTAAATCCAAAGGTTTAGAATAATTATGAGAATGGGGAAAAATATTTCTATTTCGCTGATACACAGTTCAATGGAAAATAACGAATGAATCGGCGACATTTGAAATACTATGTAATTCAATGAATTACAAAAAACTCGAAGTTTTTAAATTCAGTTGAGCGTACGAGCGATAAGCTTATCAATAAAGTTCATGCTCTAACACTGTTTTAGTTTTCGATTCGCTAATGAATTGGCAAATATAGAAGTTTTGCAACAATGTCACGGTTGTATGATTCATGCTAGGACACGCAGTAATTGTCCTTGAATTTATTAACTTAGGGAAGGGCATCATTCAAGGGCGAAATTAAAACCACAAAATATGGAATCCCTGCCAAACAAGCAACCTTTTCTTTCCTCACCTCAAACAATACTTTTGACTCCGCTACTCCAACCAGTTACTTTTCACACTTTTCTAGACTGACTAATAATCCCACGCTTATCCATAACCAGCAACTTAAAGCACTGTTCGTCGTTTAGGTTTTATTTTCATTATTTATTGTTGCTGTCAACAAATCAACGCCACAATTTTTCGTTTATTGTTTTCGAATACATTTTTTCTATTTGGATCGATTGCAAGCAAATATACTTCACAGATTTTGCAACTCTTTCTGTTTATTTTTAATTCTAGGTCCTGACTATATCTTGCAACGTTTGTTTATTATTTCACATTTTATTAAATTATATTTATGGTGTTAGTTTCCTTAATTTGAATTACTTATGAGGAATTCGAAAAACTTTCTTGGCCACTTCCTTAAAAAATTACAAAGTGAAAAAAGCTTTGACAGCAGGCTGTCAGTGTCAGTGAAAATAGTAGTTATAGAAATAGAAACATGTTAAGGGTATGACTGGGGTGTCACACTAGGCATATTAATGCCAGACTCACACGCTCTGATTGATTGAGGCGAACATGGATCAATCAATCAATCAGAGCGTGTGCGCCTGGCGTTAAGATACCTAGTGTGACACCCCACCGTGGCTGTTATTTTATTACCCCCTTACTGTGGTACCTAAATAAGTGCGTCCTGCGTTGCGTTTATCACTGCGCCTTAGAAACGACGTTGTGCTATACCGAAATAACAGCGTTGCGTCAACATATGTTCTAACAAAAAGGTTTTTTTTAAAAAACATTCAGACTCACATGAACATTTTTTTGACATCTGCCGCCAACTTCACTTCGTCAAAATTGGAAATACGAAGTGGTCTCCGATAGTGCGTTTCTTATTTCAGCCACTTCCATAAGCCTGCGTGTTCCAATTTCATTTTGACAGAAACGCAACGCACGACGCACTAATTTAGGTACCACAGTTACTGCGGCTTTTAAAAAGTTTTTAAACATTCACACACCCATGAACATTTTTTTGACATATGCCAAAAAATTTTCGCGGCATATGTCAAAAAAATGTTCATGGTCGTGTGAATGTTTAAAAACTTTTTGTCAGAACATATGTTGACGCAACGCAGTTAATTCGGTTTAGCACGGCGTCCTTTTTAAGGTGCAGTGATAAACGCAACGCATGACGTATTTATTTAGGTACCATAGTTGGTTTGCATTGCGTATTTGAGTAGTAAATATGGAATAATTTTAACGTTGCGAATTCACTCCAATTATGTTGTTGTTTTAGCTTTTTATTTTGATTACAACAACAAACAACCCTTTTTTGGTTTCGTACAGTTATCGAGTATAACACCCTGAAAATTGAAATTCTATTCACCATATCTAAAATCCTAGACTATTAGAGATATCCCGACAAGATGCGACAGGATGTTTTTTCTTTTTCATCTTTTTAATTTTTTCTTAAGGAAATACCCGGTGCAGAGGATTCGTGTTCAGAAGTTTGCGGCGAAGGACCTTGTGCCAATTTGGACCGCTGCAAAATTTTGTCGTTAAGCCGCAGCCGCTGTTTTCGTGTCTGCTCTCTTTTTAAGATATCGTAATGAAATTTTGCAAATACATATATTATATTATATTAGAACTAGTATAAAAGCCTTTCTTCGCCAGGAAGTTATTACTTTTTATTTATTTCGTAAAAAAAAATTGCGAAGCCTTTTTTGGACTTTCTCACCTTAATATTGAGAAATTACACTTTTATGAAAAATTATTAATTTTTGGAATTATTAAATCTCTCATAATAAAATCTGACAAATTAATCAGCACAATCTAGGAAAAAAAGTTTAAATTTGCTCCCAATCGAATTTATTGCAAAAAAATGGCGAAGCCGTTTGGATTTTTGAAATTTGGTCGTCAGCATTTGATGCCCAGGAACATCTATGACAAAATGCAGGTTTCTAAGTGATGTGGAAGTCCAAAAAAAAAGTCCCGGACATAGTTTGCTAACAGGCAGACACAGGGATTTTATATATACATATAGATTTTTAGTATTATAACAATTTCAGCAGCCGAAATTATCTGACGCTGACTTCGAGTCGTTTGTAGTCGTCGTCAACTAATTTCATTTCATGCTGACGCCGCCGTTAAACTCAACGGCGTAGAACTCTGTTCGTATTTTTAAACAAAACTAAAAATATGTCCGAGAATCTCTGAATCTCTGGTAACTTTTGCTAAAGAATCGAAAAGTGATTTTATTTTATTTTCTCTAGTTACATTAAAATATATTAAAAAAATGAATCAAGAAGAGGACTACGGATCAGACAGCGACCAAAGTGATGATGATTTCTGCCCTGAAGTCGAAGCTGGTGGTGCTGAAGACGATGTAGTGAGTGAAGAAGATTCCGATGGCGAAGATTCATTTGTGGAAGAAACAAATATTGCTTTTGCCGATATACCGAAGAAAAACAAAAGAGGAAGGCAAACACTAACAACAACGAAGAAAAGATCTAAGACGCTTGAAAGCGTTGACCTGGATGAGCTGACTGAGCAAGAAAACTGCAAACGCACTACGCGGCAGGCGGACGACAGTAATTGTAATAGAAAAGGAAGTATAGAAAAAGATGAACTTGAGTCGGACGAAGAAGACAAGTCGAGAACCGATGCTCTTTGGGCGGATTTCTTGAATGATGTAAAGCCTGCCATAAGCACAGGTGAGGTAAATAAAACATGTTCCTCCACGCTTCCAAAGAGCACCACCAATGGTAAAGCAGGAGCAAAAGTCCAAGAAAAGACGGGCACAGAATTGAGTGAGCAAAAATCAATTCAAAAGGCGATAACAATTACGGAGGTTATGGATTTTGCCGGCGAAGAAGTGCTGGTGCAAAAAGTGGTAAATGCCGATTGTATCAAGGGAAATAAAGACCATTCAAGTTCGGTTGTTACTAGCAGCAAGCTAGTTGCTTCACCAGCGAGCCTCAAACGATCCATGGCTGCTGGCAGTGGCTTAAATTCCATACTGAACCAAATCGGCAAAAAGAAGAAAATCTCAGTGCTGGACAAGACAAAGCTTGATTGGAACTCTTTCAAGCAGAACGAAGGAATTGAGGAAGACCTACAAACCCACAACAAGGGTAAAGATGGGTACGCGAAACGACAGTAAAATGTTTGTAGAGTATTTATTTAACAATATTGTTTAATATTTTCAGATATTTGGAACGGCAGGACTTTCTGCAACGCACTGATGTACGCCAGTTCGAGATAGAAAAGAGTCTTCGTCAATCAAGACGAAATAATTAGAACAAATTCAAAACACATTTACAGTGCTATAAAACTAAACATGTTCCATAAAATTAGAGTTTACTTTATTTTATTTCTACATTCTATGACGCTCTCGTATCGGATGTTTAATTTATTTTAACTATTCATAATAAAGATACGTACTATAATAGTATTCATCAAGCAATCCAAACTGCATTCTTGGTAATGATTTTATTATATATAAATACATATATATAATAATGTATCAAACAAAAAGCGTATTTTTCTTTTTTATATTCTGGATAATTGAGATATTTTCAAAATGACATTTTTATTTTTCTACTCTCAGAACTATGACTGGCAATGAAGAAATTAAATTTGAGAACAAAATATGGTTCACAATGAAAAATTACTCTTAAAAGATCTGTTCTCTTAGGATAAAAAGAGCGAGCTGATCAAGAGCTGTTTTTCAACTCCTTTTGTAGATTCGAAAGCCATTCGAAATGTAAACAAACTTCTGTGAGTTAAACAGAGTTTTCTTTTCGCGCACAAGCATGAGTCTGATATCTCGACAACTGATTACCTGTTGAGGTGTATCGGCTGTTTCTTGTGTCCAGCAGCAGCTTTTTGATTATTTTTGTTTATTTTTGTATTTTGTTTGAGTGGTTAAAACTTGGACGTCTGCTGAGTGCGGCACTCAGTCGAACATCTGTGGTGCGTTTGGAAACTTCAGTGCTAGTTGCGCGTGTCGCTGTTGGTCTTCACAATTTTGCTTAAAAGTAAAAGAAATAACTAAATACATATATTCAAATAATATCAATAAACACGAAATAAAAACTATCTGTTTGTGATTTACGATGTTTGAAATACCAAACAAATTAAGAACTCAAAAACCATTTGCTAAAAATTGTTAAAATCATTTTCGTTTAGGCTGCTGTGTTTTTATTTTTATTGAAATTCGTTTAAAATTATTATATGTAACTTAATGAGAAGGAAAGCTAATTAAATTTAAAGTCTTCAATCAGCCGCGCCTGTGTTTTTGTAGTAGAGAAAGAAAATAAAATGAAATAAAATCGTCCAAATATGATTGTTTTGGTGGTGAAAGTTTGCTAATGTTTTTCTGTAAAAATATTCAAAAATAATCGAAGCAACGAAGCAGTTGCTCAAAAGCTGTTTTAAACTAGTTTGTTGTGATTTTTTACACCTAATTGATAACGTATCTGTTGCAGGAGTTGGTCCACTTTGGGAAGGCTTCAAGAAGGACTTCATTAAATAAAGAAAATCGGAATTCGCAGCCACCGAAAATCGAAAGGTATGTAAGTTTTGCATGATTTAGTAAATATTTTTGTATTTTGAAAATCTTAATTTATTTACATATGTATATAATTTATTATTTTTTACATATTTATGATTTTTAGTGGTGCTATAAAGTTGCCTATTTTATTAGTCGAGTTCTTATTTTGAAATACAACTTGCGTTTTTTGCTTTTATTTTTTCTTGAACTCATAAAACAGCATTCAAAGTTAGATTTGTACACCAAAGCAAAACATCTACAATAACCAATGAACTTAATTTCTTAATCCTGCATGTTTCAAAATGTCCGTCATTAAAAAATGAAAATTATTGCCGATTTGATCGTTAAATCTGTGCCCTAGAAAAATATTAAAAAAAGTCGTCAAGTTTTTAATAATCTTTGCGCTCTGCAAAAGATGTGAATAGAATATTTTTTAGATTCTTGTGTATCTCTTACAAATAGAGGCTAAGAAATAAGCGTTAGGATCTTATTGGGTCCAATAATGTTATGATTTCGTTGTCATTGTTCTAAGAAGTCAATGAATTAGTTAAAAGTCTTCAATATGAAATTTTGTATTCAGTGGTTTCCGAATTTTAAATAAAATCTTAACAAATACTGCAATTTTTTTAAAGTTTTTGAGAACTTGAAGATGGCAACTAAATAACTGTTAAAACCAAAATTGAAATTAAAGTAAAAATACTTGAGCCCAAGCACAGAATAAATAGAGATGCAACTTCTGTATACTATTTATTCTGTGGCTCAAGCCAATAATAATTTCAAATAAATATTATTACCACAAACAAACTCTCTTCAACTTAAATTAAAAATGTGGTTTTATTTGCGTTTGTTTCGTCAAATGGAAATGAAATCTGCAACTTCCCCATCATTATTTTGGGCAGAATTTGTTGTTCTCCAAAAATGTACGCAAGTTTTGGGGACACTTTTGAATTTCTGTTTTTTAGTATGTGGCTTGGACGGGCGCCTATTATTGTTGTTGTGGTTGCTGTGGCCCTATTACAGAAAACTCCTTTTAATTTCACAGTAAATCGTGTTACTCTTGCATTTTGACCCTGCTGAGTTTATTACTCTAGCGAAAAATTCTTGCTCTTTGCATCACAATAATAGTCGTACCACTTGAACAGGCAGAACTGGATTATTTTCCTTTTTGTGCCCTACACCCGAAGGTGAAAGGGTATATTAAGTTCGTCCCTCTGCTTGTAACGCACAAAAGGAGGCTTGGCATGTATGGAAAACTTTGAATATTTGTGATCAGCGTCATGTCTCTCTGTACGTATGTCTGTCTGTCTGTCGGTGGAAATCACGACTGAGACGAAGCGAATGTCAGTCGATACGCATGCCCACTAAAAAGTTTTATTCGAAAACTAAAGGAACCTTTTGTAAAAGCGTGTAACATCGGAAATTGAATTCCCGATCAACCAGTATCAATATTAACATCTCCACAAAAAATGGGTGTAAAGCGTCCATTTTTACATTATCTGGTATACGTACACATCAGAATTAAGGACTGTGACAAACATTGGCGTGGGTCCCACCTACTTTTGTATTATATGACCAATAATAACTTCCGTTGAACAGACCAAATTTAATTTCTCTAAATTTAGTATCAAAAGTATCCATCCTCCTGAGAATAAGCGTGATCTGTTCACTCTTAAATATTAAGTATTATAGAAACTCCTCAAGTAGATTTTTTCTGGCAGCGAATTAAGATAAATTGAACAATTTAACATGTGATATCAATACTATATTCAATACACTAATTCAAAGATGGGTGTGGTCCGCCATACTTGTCTACATCCAGTAGAGATTATGTAAGTTGTAGGGTACTTTAGCTGCGTTCAGGCCGAAGATAGCACAGTTTCTGGTTTTATTTTAAGCGAGGAAGCGATTTTGTTGCCATTTTTAATTGTATTTCTGCTTGTGTTTTACAACTGAAGTGAATGGAATTTTTTCGTTAACGTTTTCCTAGTTATACCAAAAAACATCCACAAAAACATAAATTTTAACAAATCGTTACAAATTGTTACATTTCCTCGGTTCGATATCTTAAAATGGTGAGGAGTGGAATGCTTTTTTTTATTAAATGTTTTTAATATTATATATATTTATATGTACAATGTACATTGTACAATGTACAATGTATAATGTACAATGTACATATGTATATACAGCTTTCTTAAAACAGTTTCGGGAAAAATTGGAAACACCTTGGAAACTAGTGGTTCATTGCTAGAGTTAAAAATAACTTTAGTTCTGCTAGATTTGATTTTTTTCACTGTTTTAAAATATTTTCATGCCATAATAAATTCTAAAAATATTTCTATGATATAATAAGTCATTGGAGAGGAATGCTTAATAAAACCTAAAGAAGAAATTATTTTATCATATTAAAAGTTTCCCAAAAGAAATAAATTTTATTTATTTTAATATGTGTAACAGATTTTTGAAATTTTTAATGCCAACAACTAAATAACTCAAAAAGTATGAGTATGTAGGGAAATGCTATCATACAAAATATATTCATACCTATCTATCGATGTATTGTTATACACTTCTATGAGTTACTTATTTCAATTTTGGTTATTCTTGTTTCGTAGGTGAAGACTTTGGAAAATATGAATTTCTTAATCATCATATCTTGACTAGAAAATTGAGTAAAATGAAAATGTGTTTGAGTATCTTATCAAAAGAGCATAACAAATGGTGGTAATAAGATATAAGAACCTATGAATATGGATGAATATTAATGTGTTCTTATAACAAAATGATTTTTTAATTTGTTTACACCACTTTTTTAATGTTACCCTTCGTTTCAAGTCGCAAACAAATTTTACTCATTCACCAATTATAAGATCTGTTCCCTGTGGCTAATCGAACCTCAGTATTTAAATAATAAGTTAATGCAAAATCTTAATTTAAGTGATTGTTTGACTTTTTCGTGTATCATCATTAATCATTTTAATATCATCCTAGAGAGGAGAAATGGCATCAAATCCTCACGTTACACTAAACAAAAACATTTATTTTATATGACTGAGTTAATTACTAATTCTTGTTTTTAATTATTTTGTACTGATTTATATATGATATACGATTTATAAGATTTAGTTGATTTATTAATATTCGCTAATTCGATATCGATTCCTGATTTCACAACAAATGTAAAACCTGTTACACTTTACAGTAAGTTTAACTTATAAAGTTTTGGTTTCCTTACGCCTTTCTTATAAGAGAAAATTATGTGTAGCAATACTTTAAAGATGAGATATGATGGTATATGATGTAATTGCAAGGATATTTGAAAGAAACATATTTACACTCGTTCTTCCCTCGATTAAATTACGTAATAATTTGATGTAATTTTTGTCAGAGAGGAATATTTTATTATGCTCACTCAATTATAAACCATAATTTACTGGAATTGTTTTTGTGTTCTGTTTTACAGCTCATTAAATGAAATAAATCTTACGTGCGTAATCATTTCGGGCAACAAGTTCTTGTAACTCTTCTTCTAAAATAGAACTTAGTTTTATCTATCAAAATATAAATTTAATTGGTCTGTAGTAAGAGCAAATTTTTTAATTACTTAGATAATGACGAATAGTTCTACAAATAAGGAAGTCCGAAAGAAGAATAGAACAGAAACAAGCAACTTCATTTCTTTGCATTGCAGAACAGTCCGCATTAAAAGTCATGACTTGTCTATAATTAAAAACTCTTCAAGATTGTCATTAAAATTTTGAATCCAACCTAAAGAAACTTATGAAATATAAAAATAATTTTGATATCCGGTTCTCGTATTAAACTTGTGATTGTAGTAAACAAAGTATTATGTTATAGACATAATATTTATTCTTGTAGTGATGATTTGGCTCGAAAGTTCGCTTTCATTAAGACAGATACAAATTACATTTTAATTACTAATTATTATATATGGTTGGAGTATATATGTATGTTTTTGTTATTATTAGTTTCTTTTGCTTATTATTAGCTTGGGTTCTTTATACATATAATATACTAATACTAGCTGACCCGGCAAATTCTGCCATATAAATTATTTCTGCTTGTTGCTATGAACAACGAAGGCACGCACCCTGCCTTGTAAATTATTTCTGATTTATATACCAAGGTCTCTCAGGCAGAGAGGCACGCACCACACTCACAACAGTCAGCACGCCGAGCTACGTACATATGTATGTATGTCAGACTGTCTGTCCGTTTTACAACGCCCACATATGTCACACCTACTTCTCCCACTTCCTCTCATGCCCACTTCCACTGTTTCAAATACGAACGATTTGGATACTGTTCATACAAAAATATTTAAATCGGGATTAAAAAGTGGGAGGTGGGGGTAGGAGGCTGAAATACACTTTACGACCTATTCTCATATCTACCAAATATACCTAGAAAATTTCATAAAAACCGGCTGAGCCGTTTGGGAGGAGTTCGAACACAAACACACTGACACGAGATTTTTATATATACTAATATTTATATACACACTAGTGTAGATTAGTTTATATGTACGTATGTATATGAATAAAAATTGTATTGTATATAGAAGGTACAATATTCACGTCATATAGTTTTATTATATATTATATTAATATAATTCATATATGCTAGAAGAGTAACAAACTGACGATATCCTGGATGTGTGATGGACATAAACTTGCATTAAAGCTAATCGTGTTTAGATTTGATACACATAAATATTAGTAATTTAATCGAAAACAGCATCTTTTATTAATTTTGTTATTAACAATATTAAATAATATTGTTACTTGCTAATTACCTTATTTACATCACACCTTTCTAAAGTATTGTCACTATTTCCATACAAATTAGAAACTGGCTTGAACTAAAATCTGCCATTTTAAAATCTTATTTCGCAGGGGAACTCATTGAAAATCTCTATTAAGAACTGATTTCATTTCAGCTTATTTGGCATCTTGAGTTCATTTGCAAGTTTGAGTTAATTTGTCATAATTTTGGAGTCAATTTTGAACTAACCTGATATAGTTGTAGAAATCATATACTACTTTATTAGGGAGAATAAAATCGTGTAGGACAACATTTTAATCAATACTTGATTGGCTTATTTCAGTATTATTCAATATTAACAAACTTCTCATAAAGACCAAAAAATCTACCGGAAGAAATTTACGAATGCAAATGAATTTGATTGCTTTCGGTACATATGTAGTAGGTGCTTAATTGCAATAGTAAACTAATTGTCAGAATAACTATAATAAAAAGTGTCTTTTGGAATGAGCGAAGCTATAATTTTGTTGAATGGCTGACATGATGTGGAAGCAAGCAATCATCAGTGATGCGTTTTGCGTTTAGCACGTAAAGCGGCAAGCACAACAACAATAATTATAATAACAACAACAGTAACAAAAAAATAGTCGTAATAATAATAATAACAACACCATTTACAAATTTTGTATTGAAAACCAACTCAAAAATGTTTGGTTTTCCTCTTTGTTATTACTGCACTTGTTTTTTATAAATAAATCATTGCTGCTGTTCTTGTTGTTGGTAACTATTGTATATAAAAAACGGTTGCGGTCCCAAAATCCAAATAAAAACACTGCACGTTATTATAATGTAACAATTGATGTAATTTCCAAGTAATCTCGCCTATGAATACAAATGAAGGGTTTAACAAATAATCGTACACATTTTGGCAAATTTATTTCGATTTACTTTTAGTTCTATTTATTTAATAAATATTGCTACAATATTTAATATTGCTCTGTACATTCGACGTAATTACTTACTAAAATTTGAGAAATGGCAAAGTGATGAACTCAATTAATCTATGCACAATTGACAAACAACCAGCTAAATTGTCCCCAATTTGAAGCATGGAAAATGATGACGATTCAGTTTTAAGCTGCGCCTAACGGTGGCCTAAAATCTGTTGTTTTATGTTTTTTAACTGTGATTTTTTGTCTTCTAACATTGTTAGTTGTTGATAGAAATACGAGTCATTTCTCGTACATTTCGTAGAAATATTGAGTAAATTTAACCGAATTGCAAAAAATTGTGCATGTGCATACGAGTATACATAGATACATGTATGTATATATGTACAACATTTTCGTTTTCACACAACTGTATGTAGTAAATTCAAATGTCCAACCTTGCGTAAATTATGCAATGAAATACATTTTTAGTGGCTCATATCTCATTGCTGGCAACTTGATGTTGTGTTTGTTAGTATTTCCATAGCAGCGTTTTGTGAATAGTGCCCTTGTGCCTGTAATCTTTACTTTGGAGTTGTACTACTGTACTTAGAATAGTTAGCTTGTACATATGCTTAAAATATGATGGTTTATTTTCTATTCTTTTAACCAAATAACCAGTTTTTCGCTTGAGTCTTTTGCTAAACCATTTAATCCATCTTTAATCAATTCGAGTAACATAAAACTTTCATCAAATATGGTTTAAATTATAAATGAAAACTTTATAACCAATAATAGTGATAAGCAGCTCTTTTATTATACTATTTTAACTAGACTTTGTTATATAACTTTATTTTTTGGTTTTGTTGAATTAATTAGTTTTTCGCTATTTCTTTTCGATATTCTTGTTATTTTATTACTTAAGACATCATTATTTGAAAAGTTATTATTTGAAAATAATAACAATATAAACAAGATTCTTTGGGATTCAATTTTAAGATTTAATATGAAATTAATTTTGTGGAATAGTTATTTTTTATACCTTCAGCATTTTAATACTGATCTTTTTTCAATCATTTCTTGAGTTTCCTGTTTGCAATATTTTGTCGTTGCTTTTGTTCTTACTGTTACATTAACGGTTGCTACATCTTCATCTTGTATATTCGTATTTCCCTTAAAATAAACAATAAAACAAATAAATTACAAGAACAACAACATTCGTTAAGTGAGCGTTGTTTTTGTTGCTGCGAAAAACATTCAACATTAAAAAGAGGAAAATGTAAAAATTACACTTTTCAACGGTTGTTTTTCCTACTTACATGGAATACAGGTGGCGGCGATCGGGTGCTTCATTTGGTCAAAACGGCGCGAGTGTTCCTCATAAACTGATCGCAGTGCCAAAAGAGGGAAGCAAAATAAAACAAAACCAACAACTAAAATAAAATACTACTACCATTGAAAGCTTTTTGCTCAACGTGGATACAAACACTTGAACAATACTATTATTTAGCGGTTGCTGCTGCTGCACTTTCGCTATCTACGGCGGCGGCGGCATGCAACACATTTTTCTAGCATTATACAATCTGACCGAGCAAATATTTTATGGCTGTTGTTTATGTTGTTGGCTGCTTTATTTATTTGTTTTGTTGTTAATGGGGACGTTTCATTCGTTGACCGCAAGTATCGGAAATTGATTTATTTCGACAACGTGGTTGCAATAGCTGTTTCTTTTCTGAATTAAATCTGCCTAATTTTTAAATGCTAAGATACACTTTACTCTCTCTCGCTCATTAATTGAAGGAGGCACTCCATTACAGACATTCCATTATATATAATATTATGTAAATGAATGTATTATTTGACTACTCATTCCTACATCTTGGAAAGACTTTCGTTGAGTTTTGCAACATCAGCTGTTGTTGCTTTGATTGCTGTTTATATTATTATTATTATTATTACCACTCTTATCAATGTTATTGCCGTTGTTGTTGTTGTTATTACTGTCGTTAAAACGTTTCATCGTTTAACCATTCGTCCACGTTTTTTAACTCAACCGATCGATGACTGCCTACGCTGATTATAATATTTATTTGTTTTTATTATGCTTTATTATGTCAATAGTCGAATAAACCGCTTCTCTGTGTGCTGTCTCTTTCTCTTTAAGCAGCCACAATGTCAGTCTTCAATCGAGTTTTTTCGGTTTTTCCATCTGAATCCAGCTGTGAATGTATTGCAAAAACTTTCTATGCATATTTTTATCGAAGTCTTCTTTGTTTGCCAAATGATCGTAGAGTTTTTGTCATTGTTCTTTTGTTATAATTTATTTATTATTTATGTCATTTATTTATTTCTCCTAATTTTGTGAACTCTGACAACTCAGTGAAAATGAATGTGAGAATATTAAATTCACCCATTCTTCATTAGTGGAGTTCTTATTTATACTGTACAGTGTATACTTTACTCTATAATATTTTGTCTCACATTCTTTAAGTCTGGTCTAAATTATGGTGAATTTGAACAAGAAGTTTATTACAGTATTTCATAGTGTTCTTTATCATTATTCAAATATAAAAATATAACTTTGTTAGAGCTTCATACATATTTCATGTACTTTCTTCCTTTATTACTGCTCTTTGTATTACTTAATTACTGTTATGTGTTTAAACATTTTTCAATAAGGTGCAAAGTGATTTATTTTCTACTTAGACTCTTCGAGTGAGTCTGAGAGTGTCGATGCTATTGCATAATCTTCCTAAAGTTTATTTGATATGGTGAATTGGGCTTTTTAAGCTTTTAAATTGATAAACTTGAACACGAATATAATGAAGATGATTTCATTTTTTATATAGATAGATGGGCCAAACTCAAATGAAACCGTTCCATAAACGCTTTACTTTATTGCATGTAATATCGTCTAATCTGAATACTCTGTAATAATAAAAGTAGCTTTATGTCAGAAATATATTAATAAAAGGCCAACATTTAATGGTTTCGGTAAACTTTAATTTTATAGAAACAAAAGTGGGCATTTATTTGCAATCATTCAAAATTCATATCAAAATTTCATCAATTTAAAATGTTTACTAAATAATGAAATGGAATTCAACAGCGATTAAAATTTCTTTTTACTGCTTCCAATTCAATGTTTATCAAACATTATTATATTAATACTATTATTAATCATAAAATTATATTAATATTGAACATATTATAATGAAGTTAATGTGGCTTTATTAAGTAAAAGTTCAGAAAAAGTTAATGTGACTTTACTGAGCAAGAATTCAAATAAAAGACTTAAGCGACAAACTCGAAAAACTTGCGAGTATAAACTTTTCACAATAACATTTAAAATTCAGAGCTGTCAAATCATAATTAAATGCATTCGAGAATAAAATCCATTTCAATGATGGTAATAAAAGCCAACTTAAAGCTTCTTTCCTATTAGCCAAAGCTGAGTATTGCTAATAAGCTTTGAAATAAAAACAATATTATTTTAAAGCGTGAAACTTTTTTTTTTGCTTCCTTGTTGATATGCTCGTGCTTTCGTGTATCAGACATTCTTTTACTATACTTCTAACTTCTTTACTATTTCTTCTTCTTCTTCTTCTTTACTACTTCTTCTTTCTACTTCTTTACTACTTTACTTCTTTACTATACTTACGCAAATACTTCTTATGAAGTGAAAGTGTGAAAGACTGCCCAATATAATTTATAATTCATAACTCTATTTATAATTTTCGCGTTTGTTTAATTATTAAAATTTAAACCATCCGAGCTGAACACTTCGAATCATCTGCTTCGCTGCTTCGAATTAAATTGACACCGTGACCAATTAAACTTTTTACTATATTACTATTATCTCTTGTGTTATTTCTTGTATTATTTCTATTGCTCGCAATACATTATAAAGTGTTGCCAATTGTTACTTGCAGATAATCGTATCCTCTTGCATTTCTTTGCTCGTCACAAAAACAAAAAACATTAAATATTGTTGATTACCAAATATTGTGACGCTGTTTGTTGCAATTTTTTTTTTGTTTTACTGTTTTTGCTGTGGATACCGAATGTGTAACAATGCGTGCTGCATGGCGCAGTGGCATGGCATGCCAGAGAACATGGTATGCAGTGGTAAGGCATGATATGGCATGTCGTCTGGCAGGTATTCATTATAAAACGAGGGTTCGTTGTGATTGTGTGGTGCTGATGTCTGTAGCAATCGCACGTGTGGTGAATATAAGCGTCAGCAGTTGGTCTTGCTTTCTGCTTTCTGCTCGGAGGTGTGTTTAAATGTTTGAACACTTCATGGCGCATCGCATCGCAAGTTGTTTCTTCTGTTTTTCCAGCCAAGAACTACCTGTTTCGAATTCGCTCTTGATGTTGATATTTAAATCAAATATCTTATAATATGTGATAATTTATTGAAATAATGAAGAGCGTGAGATGAAGAAGGAAGAATCAAAGATTGTTCAGATTAGTGGGGAATTTAAGGAAAATAATTCCATTAGTATTCAGTTATAACATTAATTTAATTCATAAATTAATTAAAAAACCCTCATTAAACTTTTGTTTGTTTCTTATCGAAATTAAAGGACTTAAAAACAAACTCCTTCAATGATCTTTACAAATTAATTATTTTAAAGTACAGTTTTGAAAGCCAAGCATCAATCACAGAGGAACATATGCACAAACGTAATACTTAATACTTGTTTGTAGTAAAGAATGTTGCACTTTTTAAGGACCACAAATAAGAGAGAGAAACCACAAAAGAACCTAACTACAAATTTATATCTTTTGTAGAAGAGAAATGCAAATAAACTTCTCCTCAACGTCGCATGTAATGCGATAATAACACGTGACCTTATGGAGACGTGAAAGTGGTTTCCCTGGTGAGGCTTCCCTGAGGAATTTCTATCAGCCGCTTCACCACAGCGAAATGAAATGTTGAACTTCATTCCCATTGAGCGGAACCATCGTGCTGACTTTTATTACAGCCTACATTGAGGTTAAAATTCCGCTCACGTTTCTTATGCCCAATAAAAAAGTGTGCGTAGTACGAAGAGGGAGAAAAAGCGAGTGATTTCTCCCGTTTTTTGATAATCTTTCTTCAAGTGTCTTCTTTAAAGAGTCTTCTTTCGAAAGAGTTTTCTTCTTATAAGAAGAAAATTCAGGGGAAAGACTTCAATTAAAAGGTGTTCATGATTCCTACAAAAGGTCTCCTAAAAGTACCTTCGTAGCGTGGATACTCACCATCTACTGGGCTCGCAAACACCACCATTGGATTAGGTAAGAAAGAAAATCGAATGATTGTTTTGAAATAAAAGTATTCATTGTTTTGTTGGAGATTTCATTAGAAAATTTATGTGCAAACAAATTGTATGCTTTTGCACTATCTACGTCCATTGTCAATCATGACCACCACGTTTTTCTTAATTGCTTTTACAGTGAAAAGCTTTTACAGTGAAAATGGAGAAGAGAGAAAGAGCGAAAGAGAGGTGGACAGAAAAGATATTCAAACGCACAGACAAAAGCTTGGACAGCGTGGGTTTTAAAGAGTATTATTATAAAAATACCTCATTTATTCGACTTTTATTTTCATCAACTTGAACTTGACAGTGTTTTGTTCAAAAAACCATTTAACGGATAGTTTCATTGACACTAATTTCATTGAATCATATACGAAGCTTCTTCTCTATGTTTGATTATAAAGACATTTAGTAAAAGCAAATCTCAAGAGTAGATACCTTTAATACATGAGTTTGTTGTTGTTGTAGTTGTATCAAACAACTTAGAAGCTGCTGTTGCTTTAATTGTCAGATTTGTTGTTTATCGATGCGTTGAATGTTTATTATTCAAGAGTTACTCACTCGATGGGACTCTCATTCAAATGCAAATTAAGCGAATATATTGCTAATGTGTTTTAATCAAACGTGTATATAAAATAATTGATGAGAATATTTTTAAAGTAATCGATGAAGAATTAGTTTGGATTGATTTAATAGTCTTAAAAAAGCATGAATCTTTTTGTTCTTGGATCTGGATTATGACATTTTCTAATGTCTGCATTGACAACTTAATAACATACTACAAATTTGGTATAGAAAATGTTGAAATCGTGTTTTCATAGTTTTAAAAAATATCCACAATAATGTCACTCTAGAAAAGAAATCAAACATCGAAATTAAATGAAATTACGATACATATGAGTGCTTCTGAATAGTTTGTAGTTTTATTAATTATCAAATGATTTCAAGGAATTTTCGCTGCGGAAATAATGCAATCATGTGTGTAAAAAGGAAAAAAATTTAATGCGAAGTTGGTCAAATTAACATTTTACGTAACTGCGCAGACATGCCACACAGTATTGGCCCCAATATCTTTGAATTCTTATAAAAACAAAATTAAAATGAGAATAAAAACAAACGGAAAACCGAAAACTGATGAAAAACTTTAAAAACAACAGCACGGCAGCTTAACATTTCATTTAATTTGAATTTAACTGCGATCAAAGCTCATTTACAGCAGAGATTATAGGCAACTAAAGCCAAGTTAGTAGTTATTAAAAAAAAAATCAACAATTGCTCCACTTGAAGCTGGTTTTTAGTGGCTGTGGAGAGCCAAACAACATTTCGGTCAAATGTTACGTTGCACTGACCATGCGCAGCGGCAGTACGAGAAAACCAACAAAACAACAACAACAACACATTTCCAAACATCTACATAGTTATGCATTAAGTGTGCACGCAGTTAAAACAACACACAGCCGGCTCTAAATGTTGCAATGTGCTGCCTTGAACCTGCCTAAATTCAGCGCTAGAAACTTCCAATCATCGGCGTAGAAAAGTCGAGTAGAACTGCGAAGCTCATGAGATGGTTCATGAGACTGCCCGGTATTCATGGTCGACTGACTGCTCGTAAATAAACTGGAAAATTTAGCATTTTTCTAATGATTTTCCACATAAAATGGCGCTGCACACACACCATCGAGCTTTGAACTTGTCCAACGAAAGCCGGTGGAATTTGGATTTTTTCTTTATTTGTTCTTTATAGCCATCGTTATGGTATTCAAAATTAAATGAATACATTTTACTAAAGAAGTTAGGTTAAATAATTTTGATTATATTTGTACTTCAATAGTGTATTTTTGATAACAATCTTCGCGAGAAAATTCTTGAAAAATAACTCTTTATTATTATTATATATTTACAGAGAGAGAAATAAATATTTCCTTTATATGTATGCTTGATTACTTGTTTACAAGCTTTTTATTAATACACTTAAATAATAATATTAATTACTTTTAATTATAAAAATAAAGCACTTACTTATATTTTCACTTACAGGATGACTTGTTTTCCGAATTTAATTGGGGCTGTGCTCCTGCTGTGCGTCGGTGGAACTCTGGCCGCAGATATCTTAATGGTTACAATGGGTGGTACAAAATCGCACAAGATTCCCTTCTGGGAACTAGCGAAAGGATTGATCCAGAGGTGGGCTTTATTTGTTTCTATCTACTCGTACATACGTTGTTTACTAATTTCTTACTTCATTCATTCATTCGAAAGCTTCATTCGAATAAAATATGAACTCATATAAATAATCTTATAGAAAATTTGTGGATGCTCTGGCCCTTATTTTCTTAAAATAAGTATATATGTACGTATATAGAACTACGGAAAAGATTTAAAAGGAAGTCGATTTTCACTAACTAACTATTTAACAAAAAAAGTAGTAAAACATTAGAATAAAGTGGAGAAGTAGAAGAACAATGGAGAAATATGTTCAATGATTTAATCTATAGGTAGTGACATTTCTGTTCATCAGAGGCAGTCTCGGCTCCTTTCTTTTTCCTTTCAGTCCTTTCCTTTTTCTATGAGTTATTATTATTTCTCCTACGATGTGACATTTCGATATCTTTATTTAATTATTGCTTCTATTACTTTACTGTTTCCATATTGTTAATATTATTATTAGTATCTAATTGTTCCGAGAATTATATTGTTCCACAAACAAATGGCATTTGAAATGGAGCTAATCGAATTAAGCGTACGAAAAGACCTTAAAACCGTAATGAATCTTTAAGAAAACTTAATGATTAATGTTAATGAAGTGGAAAAAGTTCGCAAAATATAATATTTTAATTAAAATATACATAAATTATTTTCGGTTCGTTTATTTGATTTCAGAGTAGTTTCAACTGTTAAGTTTTTGTTAATTCTTTTTTGCTATTTTTGATGGGCCTTTATTATTTGCTCAGAGGTCACAACATCACCTTTCTTAATGGGTTTCCATCAGATTTCCATATTAACGGCTTGCATGAGATAACGCCATCCGGTCTGGTTGAGTACATTCAGAACTACACCAACTGGGACCTGTTGGGAGCTCGCATGAAGGGCGAGATGCCGATTACTTTCTGGGACGGAGTTCGTTATGCATTTCAGGTAGGTGAGGCGAACTGTTAATTAGTTCTTAGCAATATAAACTACATTTAAAATTACATTTAAAGTTCATGTTTTGGTACCCTACCCTAAAAGGTGCAAAGGATATGTGTATGTATTAAGATTGTTCTTGTGTTTGTACCGCACAGTATGATGCGTAGTATAGAAACGTATATATTGTATATTCTTGATTAGCGTCACTTCCCGTATCGATTTAACCCTGCCGGTGAGTCCGTTTGTCTGTCCTTCAGCTTAAAATCACGATTGAACGAAATCATGGGAAGATATCAGAATACAAGCTGGCACACATCCTTTGTCATGTAGAGCAGATTTGTATTGCAAATGGGAAAAGTCGGTGTAGGATCACGAGTACGTTGATACAAAGACTGAAGAAACCTTATTTTAAACAGCACAACAGTCGATCATAATCAACTATGATGACAGAATTCAATTCCTGCCATCCTGTCCATCCGAGGATAACCACTCCCTGAGAAAAGGGTGGTGCCTTTACCTTACTATGGTGCTACTTTTACATTATCTTCTCTTTACATTATCTTGTTAAGATGACACAATTCTAATAGGGGCGTACAAGAGTAAAAAGAGAGAGGATGTACTGCCTGTTACCGGTATTAGATACTCTGCCAGCTATGGGTGTTTTCTGCATACCTTTGCATTATAGTATATTCGAAAACATGATCTTCCCATTATAGTATATTCCAAAACATGATCTTCCCCATGATCTTCTAAATAGATCGATGTGATATGAACAAAAAATCCGCACATTTGCTCGTATTATTCAAAATATCAATCCGACCAGAAATGGGCGTCATCCGCCCCTTTTATATAATTCACCTTATAATAGACGTTCGTGTGCAGAATTTCAGAATTTCAATTTGACAGTGTCTTGCGCAGAATTTTAAATAAATATATTTATATATGTATTTATGTATATCTTTACATCTTTCTGGTTAGTAATGAAATTAGTTTGGGTTTTTAAACCGTTAACTGAAAAAGAAACTAATTAAAAAGCTGTAACTGATAAGATTTGATGTTAGTTGTTACTAAAGTTAGTCACACTCTTTAAAGACTTCAAATAATAGTCACACTTCAACGACTATGATATGGTGAAAGATATCATTGGTTTAAAATTTAAAGGGGACTTGAAAACTCCAAATGAGAAGTGACCCACATGTACCCCAATTGACCTCCAATTCTAAGATAAACAAGAGAACATTTGATGCATGACAGGATAAATTATTTGAGTTACTCAGAGTGGAAAAATAAGTGAAACCATTCGACGTTACGAATGACAAATCATGCTGACAAATTGTCTGTAATGCTGACAGCAGTACACGTCAACTGATGACACTAAACGATTTCGAAACAAATCGAAGCGAATAATATTTAAATTTCTGGTTTGAAATCATTTGAAAGAAAAAATATGTGCTTTTTATACAGAGGAAAATGTGACTTCAAGTAACTAATATTAATGTAATATACGCCATAAATGCAAGATGTATGGTGTACATCGATTATATACGATTATATAGATCTGTATAATTTCTCCTATACGGGTTCATTAACGTGCATTACGTCAACTTTGTTTGTGTTGCTCTTCAATGTTTGCAACAACACAGATTTTAATTTAAATGTTCACATGTTTTATGTTGTTGTTCTGATTGCGTGTTGATGTTGTCTTTGAGATAACAATCTCTTATGTTGTAGAATACGAGTGGATCCAGCAGATATAAGCAATAATAGTATGATAATAACAACAACAACCACAATAATAACACTAATAGAAAACAAGTCCATAGTAATCATACCACCAATAACAACAACAACATAGTGCTGTTATGTTTCAACATATTTTTTTTGTAGTTGTTGTTGTTATTGCTGTTGTTGATTCAATTTTCTGTACAGTTCAAGGCTGCGCTTTTCATTTTCTTGCTATCGTTCCTTCCCTGATCACGTTTCACAACAACAACAAAGCATATACAGCCGAGCCACGTACTGAAAATGTGGTAACATTGTTCATTGCTGCTGCACGATCGCAAAACTCCGGTTTGCAGTGTATTAAAGTCTCGAATTGCATGGATGAGTGCAAAAACAATACAAGTTCAAAATCAAATGTAAAGATGAAAAATAAAGAATGGAGAAAGATTATTAGCGTTTTTTGAAAACCCTTTTCACTTTTAGGAGGAAAGTTTTTATCTCAATTTCGATAAAACAGCTGATACAGCTCTGAACAGCTCTACAATTTTAACAAAGTTATCAAACCATTTTTATCATATTCGCATATCTTCTAGCATCTTCAATTTGTTCTGTTATCATAGTAGTTCATTGTTATTATTATTTGGTGATTGTGTTTTTAGTCATGTGATGCCATGTTGGAAGATGCGGAGACCAAGGAGCTGATGAATCGCAGCTTCGATCTGGCCATTCTAGACGGCGCTTTTCCGGAATGTGCGCTAGGCATGGTTTATCAATATAGGATTCCTTTCATGTACATGAATACGGTGGGTTTCTTTACGGGCAGTCTGTCCCGGTCGGGTAACCCGGGCTCCTACGCCGTTACACCATCGTTCTATTCGAGCTTCACCGATAACATGAATCTTCTAGAACGAGCCATGAATACAGGGATGCAAGTTTTTGAGAACCTAATGCATAAGGTAAGCGGTTCTTAAAACCGAAAGCTTGTTGTAACACACCTACGTAAGAGGAATAACAAGAAGTGTCCTTTTATTTATTGTATTTCTTTCCTTCACTTTCAGTTGGTAATGGCGTTGGTCTATAAAGTGCTACGCGAACGCCTTGGTACCCACATCCCCCATCCGTACGACATCTCCAAGAATGTCAGCTTTATTCTGCAAAATGGCCACGCTGTTGTCTCATATCCACGGGCGCTCAACCCGAATGTCGCCGAGGTCGCCTGCATACACTGCAAGGCCTCTAGGCCGTTACCCAAGGATTTGGAGGATTTCATAGCGTCCGCGGGTGAGTCTGGTTTTATCTACGTCTCTATGGGTTCCTCGGTGAAGGCGGCCAATATGCCGAAATCCTTGCGTCGTCTGTTAGTGAAGACGTTCGCTCAGCTACCTTATCATGTGCTCTGGAAATACGAGGGCAGCGCCGACGACTTGCGCGAGTTGAGCAGCAACGTGAAACTGAGTCGATGGCTGCCACAGCAGGATATTCTGGGGCATCGAAAGCTGCGCGCCTTCGTCACGCATGGTGGCCTTCTGAGCATGTTCGAGACGGTGTTCCATGGAGTGCCAGTGGTTACGATGCCCGTCTTCTGTGATCATGACGTCAACTCGGCGAAGGCGGAGGTTGATGGCTACGCAATCAAGCTCGATTTGGCCAGTCTCAGTACGGCTCAGCTATACAAGTCGATCATGAAGGTCATCCACGATCCACAGTATAGAAATGCAGCGAAGTTCCGTCAGAAGCTGCTGCTGGATCAGCGAAGCACAGCCCTGGAAACTTCGGTGTACTGGACCGAATACGTGCTGCGTCATCGGGGCGCTTATCATCTGCAGTCGCCAGCCAGAAATATGAGGTATGATATGTCGTTGCTGTTGTTGTTGTGGTATCCTTTGAGAAGGGTTTGTTGTTCATGTGCTTCCTCTTCTCTTTACTTACAGTTGGCTCCAATATTATCTCATTGATGTACTGGCTCTCTATGTAGGCTCAATCTACATGTTGTTGTCCCTGCTGAAGCGTTTGTTGCTGCGGCCCGAAGTGATGCGTTCCATACAGAAGCACAAAAAGGCTAAAAAGCTGTAAAGCAGGCTCCGAAAATCTCTTGAACTCTCTTCCCTCTCTAATAACACTCTTTGATACTAAATTTGGTGATATACAAGTACGAATTTCTACACAAACTAAGTTGAGCTCTAAACCGTGACTGACCCCTAGAAAAGGTCAGCTTTGACTTGAATCGACAAGCAGTGTTGGCAGCTTTAAATGACAAAGTGTTAAAACGAGTTCTTAATTAATGGTTGTTATAATTTTGTTCTTGTCAGCTTTTGTCACAGAATGTTTATAATTTTGTTTTCTTTCTGTTTGTTAGAAAGTGCAGCATATTTAATTTTATTTTAGTTAATCTCTCATTGTATAAAATTTGATGAATTTGTGTGTAGAAAATTGCGTGTATTTGTATAAATTGGCAAAAAATTTCTGTAAATATGTATTTAACAAAAAATGTTAGTTTATTCGCTGATATGATTTTCTTAGAGTTAAGTGTTTTGAGTTAAGATTTTAAACGTTTGTGTATATAAATGGAGACATACGATGTATGAATATTGATGATGATCATATGATAATAATGTGTAAAAACAAAAAGAAACCAAAGTCAAGAATTACAGTCCTTAATTCAATCAATTTATTTCAATGATTCTAGTTTTTCGTGGAAGAGATAACCAAGTCTTTCGGAACTCTTACGGGAGTTTTCTTTTATTTTCCCAGCACAATTTGGTTTCTGTCTACATTGCTTTTGATTTTTATTTCATAAATATATAGTATAGAGTGATATAGCAAAGACTATGTGGTGATATAGTATGTCATTCATATCATTCATTCTGCATAAATGCTTCTATTTGATTCATTTTAGCTAAGCTAATTAAAAATGTTTTAATTTGAAGATTGTAAAAACTTGAAAAAAACTGAAACTGTGGAAAGGTTGTCGATATTCATGAATATAAGTTTACTTTTTAGATTGTAAAAATATACACACTGAAAATAAATTCTTGTTTATATCTATGCAAAAGTACTATTTATTTTATTACTTTGTAGTTTCGCTTTCACATAATGTAGTTTTCTACTAATTTGTTCTTAATTTTGTTTTTAAATCAATGCTTAATACTGAATAATTAATACTCGCAACATAAAAATAATGAAATCTGCCTGAATTGACGAATTTTAATATCCAAATTAAAAAAATTCAAAATCAATCAGACTGAAAAGACGATTTTTAATGTATTTTGTATTTATACAAAATTTTTGTATATGAATTTATTTTTCTCCCGAAATTCTCACAATTTACAGCTGGTAAATAAATAAATCAACGAAAGAGTTATACTGATATTGCTAATATTGAAAAGGTTATTAAAACCTTTTGTTTTAGTTTATATCCAAAGTTAGGATATTTTAAAAAGAAATTTCAAAATAGTTTCCTGGTTTTTAAGATTTCCTAATAAAGGTTGATTTTTTCCTTTGCAATCTTATTTGCCGTAATTTTTCTTTACTTCGGTTAAAAGAAGCATCTGCGTCACTGTAATTAATTTATAACAGATCAAGTAGGCTCCAAGAAAGGTACAGGCGCCGGTAACTGAAGTATTTCCCGCCCTTTGCAGCAATCATTTGTTTGAATGACGCTGCGAAAGATGGTGCACATCATAGAAAGAAACGCCAGTTATGATGACCAAGCAAAAGGTACGAAATGAGGAAATTCTTGACTATAGACGAGAGAATTACATTTTATAGAGTTACATTTATGAATGTATATTATATAGTGTATGTATATTCTAAAAAGAATTAAAATTTGTGAAATCGAATTAATGTAAAAAAAATATAAATAAATCATAATTATTTAAAATTTCAATTTATATTGATATTTGGAAAAAAAAATATTGATGAAAGTATTGAACAAAATAAGAAACATTAATTATTTAATACTACTAACAATATTCTACATTAATTTGAACTAAAATCCGAATATAAATGTCAAATACAAATCTTATAAAGGTTCACAGTATTCGAAATGATTCATTTGATTCAACGAAAGAGAAATGAATGCGAAATAATTATAAAACGAATACAAAACAAGTACAAAATGAATACTGAAATATTGTAATACAAAACAATTAAAACGAATACAAAATGAGTACGAATGAATAATAAATGAATACAAAATAAACAAAACAATACAATAAAAAATGTATCGAAAACAAATAGGAAATACGAAATCTGTAAACAAAAATGCAAAAAAAAAATAGCATTAAGAAACGCATGCGAATTGAATACGAACCAAAAACAATACGAATTCCAACGGATTCATCATTAATTTTTATTTTATTACTTAAGTTTTAAGGTTTTTCTGTACATACATATGTCTAAAAAGAATTACATTCTTCTACACGTATCTGTTAAAACATTATTCAAGAAAAGTTTTCATTTAGAAACGTTTTTGTAAAAATTAGTTGAAATCAAAAATTAGGCACCGGAAATGAAGGTTTTGGTTCCGGTTTAGCCAGATTTTTTTTTATATGAGGTTGGTGGCCGAATTCGCAAAAGGTACAGGGTGTACCAAAGGATTTTATTACTGCAAAGGTATGTGAAATTTAGTGTGTGCAAACACCACTCAGTGTTCCTCTGGATACTGTTCACGCGTAGATGGCGACTGCAGCGTGGCCGCTAAATTAAATACAGTTTAATTCAAAAATGTATTTAGTTCTTTGAAGAATTTGTTTTTAAAGAAAAATACATACAACGATGTAATCATCGATGCTTTACAATCAACGATGTGTCGATGGTTTTTGACAATCTGAATGGAAATTGGTTTATTCATTTCATTTTCTCTTTATTGTTATTTTATTTTCTACAATACAACACTATGTTTTTTGTGTCTGATCACTTAGTAGTTTGCTCGAAAAATGAATACGGTAATCGCCACGAAAAGTTTGAATGAACATTAGAGTAGGTAATAAGAAAGTCATTTGGACTGGTTTCTAAATTTCATTCCCAAACAGACAAACGAAATACGTGGCTATCATGAAAACACGGCAGTATTATGTACAAAAACAAAGCTTTGCGCTCTGTAACTACAACAATAATATTAAATGAAAATTTCGAGAGCAGAAACATTTCAAACAGATTTTAATTCTTCTTTTATAAATGATATATTTATGTTTTAATTATTGTTAAAGTTATTATTATACGATATAGAAAATTGGGCATATAAAATATTAAACAGATTATTCAGAGAACCGTATTTTAATACATATTTGTTATAATTTAATGAAACTTTCTTTCGATACGCACAAAAATATTTACATATTTTACTTTTATTACATTCTATAATCGTTAATTTTACGGGTTTCAAAATATTTATCGTACTATTTTAATCATAATTACAGTTCTTAGATGCTCGCTACTGATATTTCATTTCCTTATTTCGACATTAAATTTTTTTTAATATAAAAATCTTTTAAACAACAGTTTAATCACCTTAAATATTGTAGTTAAACCTTTTAAAAATTTGTACCAAATTTTCTTAAAAATATAAAATAGAATTAGGTTTCAATTACTTAATAATGTTGGGCCTAAAAATCAGTCAAAACTTTACAACAAAGAAATTGCAAGGCGTCAGTTAACCCATCTTTGTAGACTGAAAAACAATCCAAGGAGCTCAAAGAGCAACAGTGACCAGTTAGCACACAAATGGATCGTTTTAATCCAGCTCCAGATAATGTATTTCTTTGGTCAGAGGTTGCGTCTGCGCTTGTAGATTCTCCATGACAACGCTCATGGTCACTGCGTTTTGATCCGGCAAAACGCTGCTGGAGTTTGAGCAGGACATGGGTACGGTCGTTGAGGGGTGCGGGGACGCAGTAAAGGAACCAGGCACAAAAACGCTGTAAGCAGAGGGAACGAGAAATTTATAAAGATTTTATTAATTTATTGGTCTATGAGAGAAACTCACCTCAATGAGTTTGTCGAGCGGTACAGCGGGGGTGGCGTATTGCCTCTGATAGCACCGAATGGGGCTTGCGGCTGCGGGGTTGCGGGATGGAAAAGCAATCTGAAAAATTATGAAAAATCTCGTGTAAAGAAGTTGTTTGTTAAGGTCAAAAACGAGAACACTGAGAATACTCAGTAGTCTTCAACTCACCCCATGGCGGCGCATTCGTTCAACGACGTCAAGTACGAAGGAGGCGGCGGGCGATGTTGGAACTCCGGATACAAGTAGTTTCCGGGTAGTAGTCTATTATTGCAGTACGGACTGTTGCAGTTGCGACATGTTTCCATGTGTCGATAACAAGGACACTCGTCCACGTCGTCAGGCAAACTCAAACGCCAAATGGCCCCCGAAATGACCAGCAAAGAGACGCCAATCCCGATCATCAGAAGGGCAGCGCTGAGGTACTGAGTGGAGTGTTCAATGAGGCCGGTGGAACCGAGTACAATACCGCCCAAGGTGCAGGCGACGCCGCCCAGTGCCAAAATACCGATGATGAATGGCAACGATGGCCGTGAGAACCACTTCCGGAAACTGTTACGCAGCGGCGGAGTGATCGCTGAGGTAGTAGTGGGTGTGCCGCTCCCGGCAACATCTCCAGCAAAGCCATCGACTGGCGAGCCGCACATGGACAGGGCTGTCCGGGAAGCCGCTCTAGCTTCCAACAGAGGTCTGTAAAAAAAATAAACGAAAATCAAGTTTAATAAAAGAAACTGAAACAAAAAAATTCGAAATGAATGAGAAACCCATTATTAGGTGCCTTCGAATTTGTTCTCTATCATTGGCATAAAGAATCTATTGTTTCCTATAGATTTATTCTACTCTATCAGTTTAAATGCAGGTAGAAGCAACCAACCTCTGCTTAACTTCAACACAGGTTTTCTTTAAACTCCCTGAATTCGTTACACAAACAAGGCAGTCAAATAAGAAGGTTCTTATTTCAAATTTACATTAAGAAGAATGCAAGAAAAGAAAAGAAGAGATGAAAAACTGTACCGATCTGTTTCGATGGAGTTTTCTTGAGCTTAGCAACCGACAGCATCCTTGCACAGGATGTTATCTTAACACACACACACACAGTTTTTGTTGTTAGTTTGCAACGCCTTGTTTGTCGTGCCTCTTGTTGTTTAGGTTGCTTTATTCGTCTCTTGCTTCGTCTCTAAAGGATTCCTGGCACCGTTAAGGGTGCCGGTAGCCATTTTTGTTGTCTACTTTTTCTTGCTTTTCTGAGTCCGTGTTCTTTCACGTTAGTTTGGAAATTCGGCATCCTACACCTGCTCCTTAAATCTGTGAGCCTTTATTGTTCTGCGTTGGTTGCGTTGGAACGAAATCAGGCAGCTGTTTTGAAGCCGATTTATTTTTTCCATAAGAATTTGAAAAAAGTGAGATTCTTTTTGGTCTCTAATTCATGTCAGTTAGATTGTCCATTCCGATGACATAAGCAGATCTGTTAAACAGCAGGTAGAAATTCTAAAATACATTCCTTGGGTTCTAGATAAATGGAAGGATGGTGGTGGTCACTCTTCTGACAATGATTGATATAAATTTTTTGTGTTTTCTCAATTTATATTCTAGCAGCTGCTTCTCGCTGTTAATAATTCTGAAAAGGAAGGGACAAAGTGACAAAAGATTGGGTGACGACAATAGAGTGGAATTCGTGGCGGTCAACATGTGATATCTTGTCGATGATTTGTTATGGGTTGAGGTACTGAGTTCAACTGTGACTGTCAAAATCTCGTTCTTTACATTAGGAATCATTAAATTTTGCCGAAATTTCAAATCTTTTTTATTTTATACATTTGATACGTTTTCTTTATTTCGAGTCCTTTTTTGTGGCACAACGTAAGGGTATGTCATGGATTTGGTAAAACAATTAAATTTGCAACAAACAAACTCTCTCGGGCTGTAATCTATTCGAATACTAAAATAATATATCAGAAGCAACTAAAGAAATTAATTATACAAAATAATAAAGTATAAAGACATATATTATTACAAAAATATGAATTTATGTCATTTATGTCATATGAAAAGAACTATAAAAATTATTTCAGAAAAAAATAATTCGATAAATTAAAATGTTCAGAATATAAATATGAACAATATTAAAAAACTGTATACACAGGAAGTACGTTCGAACGTGTAAAGAAAGAACAAGCATGTCCGGATCTGGAGGATAATTTTATGTCGTCAGTTTTCTATTTTATGATTTTTATAATTTTTCTATTTTTATGACATTCATAAAATATTTCCAATAATTGCTGGGTGTGAAGAAGTATGTACTTAAGTTTAAAATTAAGTATCGCTTCTCTTGTGGACAAAATAAAAATCCAGAGAAAATGGATTATTGAGAAGAAGCAGACGAAGCAAAAGAGAAAAAAAATCACCTTGATATTCTTTGGGGCAGATGTCATTAAATTCAGTTTTTGTCTTTCTTTCTTTTATTTTCGTGCGGAGAAACCTTTTTGTGTGGTCAAAAAGGATTTTCGAATTAATGAATTTTTCATTGCTGTTCGCCGGGGGGGGGGGGGGGGGGAAGCGGAAGAAGAGCAGGAGAAGGGGAATGAATATTTATTAATAAAAGAAATCCCTGAAGACAAGACAGACACGTAGTGTTATTTACTGGGCTTTGATTCGGATCATTTTGAATGTTATTATTATGAGTCTGCTAAAAATAAACTAATCGATTTTTCAGAAGGAGAAAAAAATGTAATTCGGTTTGTGTATATAAAGTTGTGTTTTTAAGGTGGCTAAAATTATGATGTTTTATTCTATAAATATCATCAAAGGTTAAATTTTATTAAACTTCTTAAAAGCTGCTAAGTAGGAAATCTAAATTAGAATCAGATTTAATAAAAAAACAGAGATTTTATTGTCTTTAACTGAGTTATTAATTTTCGTAGAGTTGAAAATAGTATAACGATAAAAATACTATTTCAATTAAAAGCAACCCTGAAACCAATTAATTAATCATAGAAGAATAAAACGCTATTATTTAGAACACAAGAAGCTTTCAATTGTTATCCAATAAATCAGTTTCCACGCCCGTTTCTAGAAACCCGCATCAAATCTAATTCTTCAAGCTTTCTGCGGTTTTTACTGCTTCAGATGGTTGTTCACTGACTGAAACTGTTTTGATTAAGAGCCTCACTTCAAAGTTTTATTGACTGCACATTTTATAGGTTTACAGACTGGAGATTGAACGCTTTCTTCAACGCTTGTCAACGCTGCCGAAGCTCATAACTTAGCGAAGCGCGATAGAAGCAAGCGCAGAGGCGAGAGATATCAAGCATAATTAAAAAATATGTTTTTGGTTTGCTATTAACTGCGATGTTTTTCTAATTTATTTTTATAGCACCAAGTTACATCATATGTTTTTCCTATATTAATGAAAGCCACGCAAGAGGCGTTGCTCGCGTGCCTTCTGCGTTACTTTTATATACGTGGTTTATTCTTTTATTTTTGGAAAAAAAACAATGAAAACAATTCTAGGAAGCACGGAAATTCGGAAATTTAAATTATCGACTGACAAATGATTGAGGATGAATGAGATATCTTTCGATTCTGCTTCTATGGCTCATGGGGCTTTTTTTGTACGTGTTTTTTAAACTTTATTCTGACGTAGTCGGAATCGATATACATACATACAAATAAATCATTCTGATGAGTAAACACACGCTAATAGACAGCAACACGTGATTGATGACCATCCATAAATTTTAATTGAATATAAAAAGGAAAACACTACTCCTGAAAGTTGAGCATAGACGTTATAGTAGTTTAAGTTATTTAATAGTTACTAAAACTCAAAATAGTAAGAATTAGAAACAGGTTTAACCCTGGTATAATTAGTCGAGATTTTTGCCCGATTACTATTTCATATTTATATGTGTATTTTAAAAGTAACAGATTAGTTTTTCTTCAAAACATTCTTACATCTTCAGCGTTGGACTGATTTTATCCATAATTTTTGTGCTATAGTATAAATAACGAGTTTTTTAGAAGACTTTGTTTTGTAGCAAAATAATATCGATACCAAGAAAGAATCGGAATTCTATTATATGATTCATAGGCTGAGAGAAAACCGTTGCAGGAAAGGGTCACTTTAGTGTTAATAACTAGATTAAATAAATATCAATAATCTTTAAAATCAATATATAAAAATGTCCCACACAACTCGACGATCGCTTTATAAACAAGTGGCTGTAATTCAGGGAGAAAACTTAATATAAAGTGTAAATACAATATTTGATTTGAGTTTCAGAGTCACGGTTTCGTGTTACGCGTTCCTCATCAATCTTTCGACTAATATTTTCCGGTAAAGCATACTTTTGCTTACACAAACATTTCAGATGATTACCATATATGTACATATATATACATAGTATAGTATAGTACATACATATATATCTTTGACGTACATTTTTACAAGCACTCTGGTTACTCGAGCTGTTGTAGTGACCACAACACCATGAAGTACCATGATGTGTTACTTACGCCACTACGAAACCATAGAAAACAGTTTCAAATGATTGCAGTTACGATGAGTTGTAAGGAAAGTTAGTGAATTCCACATAATAAGTATGATTATTGTTGTGCCGATGGTTGTATAATCATACTGCAGTTGAACAGTTGGTTGTTAAGCGGTAATGAAATGTTACCTCACACCTGAATCTTCAAAATATACATGGTATTATAAAATCATATATTTTAAAATCTGAAGAAACGCATTTAACAAACACTTTAGAAATAAAATGCTACAGTCAAAAGGTAATCAGATTTAAGAAAACGATAAATATTTTTATAACTTAGCTTCAGGTGTGCGCATGACAAAAATAGTGATATCAAAAGACTCGACATTATTAAAGATCGATGAAAAGATTTTCCTGATCATCACAATTGTCGGCGGAATCTCTTTTCATTTATTCCAATCCGATGACTTTGTTTATTTATATCCAATTAATAAACACCTGTTCGGAAGCTTAAATTAACATTCACTGAAGGTTGTTTTATAAACATAACAATGGATTATTATTAAAGAATGTACCATAAACGAGTGCCATTTGGCCACTTTGAATGACTCTAAGCCACAAATGGAGCCGCGAGGAAGTTCAAAAAGGTTCGGTTTCTGTTGTTTTTGCTCTTTTGTCCAAACTTAAGTGGAAAAGTAATAAAAGAGAACCTCTGAATGCAGCTGTGCATGGTTATTAGCTGTAATTAGTACGCTATTAGAGGCTTTCTAGGCACAGAGGAGGGGAAAATAGTAGTACAAATAAAACGAAGTGCATCGAAGGGCACAAAAAAGAATTAAAAAGATACACCAAAAAACCATAACAGGAAATGCTGGCGGAACGTAATTTAATCATCTGCTAACACGTACGAACACTTTATCGATCTGTTTGGAGAAGGAGGAGAGAAGGAATACGTACAGTTTTTTAATTGACCACCACCGAATTCTGTCCCACCCCACCGCAGCAGACAAAGTAATTGGAAAAAAGAAACAACTATCATGGGACGATTGATTTGGGATTCGCGGCTTTATTGAACAGCTCTTAAGTGTGTGAGAAATCAATTTTCAATATGGTTAAAAAAGGCCGAAATGGGAGAAGAAAATGCAGTGTTGTACGTGCGTTTGAAGCAGTTAGGAAACCTTCGAACTGTCAAAGTCATCACAGTTGTAAGTAAGCAAGTTGTTGAAGACGGAATCCAGGGTTATCTTGGCTGGAAACTTCAAGACATGTGTTTAGCTGACCAAACTTGAGCTTTGAATGAAGATGTGACTCGTTCCGAAAAATAAACGTAAATTCTAAACGATGATGGAAAGTTTCTTTTGAGGAAATGTTATTTGCCAATTAGGTATACCGTTAGGTGCTTTTGAAATCTTGCGAGACGGCTAATTAAATGATCGCAGTTAGTTCAAGTAGCTTCAAATGTGGCTCACGATACGGTGAAATAAAAACGGTGCTTTAATTATTTTTAATAACAATTTTCAAAGGGGTTTCGCTTGTTTATATTACACAGTTCTTTTCTGTCAAATACGAGAATTTTTAAATGCTTTTACACGCTTCAAGAACACGACAAAGGCTCTTTCTAAACTTGGTAAAAAACTTTTTACGTACCGCTTTTCGAATTAAATTCAATTGTTTTTATGTTGTGCTATATGTTGTATTTGTATACACTTAAAAAGCTAAGGGTTATAGCCCTTCATATATCGGGATATAGTACCCACATTAATCCAAATTTATGCCATTTTTCGTCTTGTCAGGTAGGCGGGTGCTACATCGTTTGACTTCCGCTTGACACCGTTTTTTCAGCAGTTTTTCAGCTCAAATCTGTCACAATATTCAATTGAAAGTGCAATTTTTATTTGATTTACAAAAAGCAGAAATAAGAAACTGAAAACATGCGGGTATCAAGGGTCGTCGTAGGCAAGCCGGAGACTATTTAAGCTTCAAATGACTCCAAAGCGAATGTAAAACCTGCAGCTGTATATATAAAAAGTGTACTTTTTTCTGGGTTACCGAAAAAAGTGGAACAAAATAAGGGTTGGTGGGCGGGTGTTTGACTTCCGGTCGGCAGGGTGAATATTATAGTGTGTTGAATTTAGCAGAAAATATCGCTTAAATGTAAGGGTTCATGTAAAATCGTCTGCGGCAGAAATAGAAAAACCGAAAATCGGGTCATTGTTAGATTTGATAAATGTGAGTGAATGGATGTAGTGCTTGAGGGGGGAGACTATGATGTTCTAATGCTACATAAAAGTATTTAGAGGTTTAAATAATTTGTATAAGCACTGAGTGTTCAACTTAACTTAATTTACTGGTCTTCATTTTAGATTTCTTGAAGTTTTGAAGGAACTTAGTTTATTGTAAAATAATGACTGTTGCTAAATATTGATTCTGATAATTTTACGTTCTCTAACAGAAATTATATACGAGTATCTAGGAGCATATCTGCTTTAACAATTAGAAATGTGTATAGTATCATCGAAACGTCTTATTCGAGGTCAGTAAAAAAGAAAAAACTAAATTAAAAAAGATGAGTAGACAAAAAAAAGTTCAATCAATAAATTGAGCCGTTTATAGAGTTCCGTTAAGAGTTCCATTTCTATAAATAGACTTTTTTATTAATGTTCATTATTATAAAATATCTTTTAATGAATTAACTTTTATATGCCCATTTAATGACCATTATATAGATCGAATGTGTTAATAATTTATACTTAGCCTACAAAAGAACTTTAGCTATTAAAAGCTGATCTTCTAACAATACTGAAGATTACAAATATAGAGATTCATTCAGTTTTTAAATACCAGAAGCAGTTATTATTAAATCCATGTTATTCAAATCTTTATCCCGGAGACCAGAGCTTGGTTATCGGAAATATATTTTTAAGCTGTTTATAATTTTTATCGCTTTATCGCTTAAAATGAGAAAAATATTCCACGATTTCACTTTTAGAATTCTTTTTAACGGAGATCAAAAGCATTTGTTTTGGAAGCTTTAAAAATCAAAGAGATAAGAAGTTTAGGTTTAAGCATAGAAATAATGGATAATTTTTTAATAATTTGAATTATAATTTTCATTCGATTTTAATGCTGAAAGGTATGTTAGGATTATTATTCCTCTAGTTTCAGTTTGTACGGTTTTCCAAGATTCAGAGAAGACGGAAAGTTCTTTATTTTGAATTTTTATAAATTTTATTCGTATGGAATAATAAGTCTTTCAGATTTTCTTGTGGAACTGCGTTTAATTGGTTTTTATACCCTAAGAGATTAAATATTATATAGTAACTTAAGTTTACATTCTTAACCAAAAAGATTCTTATACAAAAAGTGAACCAGGTCATTTAAAATGTTCACGAAGATCAAATTTAAAATCAAACAATTTCTTTTTTCCTTTAATATATAAATTCTTTTGAACATTTAAACACTCAACTAATGTAATCTGCATTTAAGTATTCCCTTCGAAAGTTTTGACATCTGAACCTGTAATGAAAGCTCCTAAATACAACACCGGGATAAAGTATACGGTATACAGTTAAAAGAGCAAAGAAGAAGAAAGCGCAAAGAAGAAGAATAATAAGAAGAAGAAAGAGTGGTCGATTGATATGATCGTATCAATTAACACAAATGTTGGTACGAGTAAAAGAATCCGAGGCACTAGAAATCTTTATAATACAAAAAGTCTGGGTTTAAAAACAAACATGATAGGCTATTTAAGATAGGATTGTAGAAGGAAAAAGTAAAAACAAGAACAAAGAATCTCAACCATAAAGGCACCACAAAAAAGAAGTACCTACAGATATACGATTACATATCTTAGAGTAGGTATCAGAAAAGACCAGGAAAAAATGGATGAACTTCCTCTACGGTGTCAGATAACCAGCACTCAATGTTCAATAAGAAATCCAAGGCTTCCCGAGGTGACACCAACGAGTGAGTATGCGTGGTCGGTGCGGACACTTTAGCATGAAATGTCAAATAAATTGTTGTCAAAATGTTTGAAGAGAAGTAACAGAAGAACAAAGAAAATATACGAGCGAGAAATACGAGAAATGGTCGTACTAGGAAATGCATGAAAGCAACTTAGGAAACTAAGAAAGGTATCCGTCCTTGGCAAAAGAACGCTTAAATGCTTTGCTGAATGATTAGAATAGAAATTAGATATACAGACATATGTACATTCATGAAACATTACGTTCTTTGTATACAATGTACATACGTAGCATAGTTAAGTGTCTACAAACAAGTAGAATACATGTAACACCATTTGCTAGAATGAACAATTTAGACAGACATACTTTCATAGATTTTTGGAAACTCGAACCTCAAAATCATGTATCACGTTACTAGGCACGATACATTATTAACAATGACATTTTTAGGGCTTAGATGTGTATTTATTCTTTATTCAATAAGTATCAACCCACTAATTTTTTAACCTCGTCTTTGCTAATCTACAAAATATGTTATTGAGTTGGATTTTGTGATACTTTTCGGTGCGCTAACAAATTGTGTCAGCTTTCATTTGAAATTTCAATTAACAGCCTCTGCATACATACAACGAATTCATATAAACTTATACAGTATTCATTCATTGCTGTGAGACAGCTATGAGTGGAGAAGAATGTGTTTCCATTTCGCTTGCATTGAATGTTTACATTTAAATTATGTTGTTCGCGACTCTGAGCCACTGGTGCCCCATCACCTCCATAAATGTCCATAACTTTGGTGATTTTTATTTTCAAATCGTGACAGGTTTTTGGTAAGTTTAATTGTATTGTGGAAAACATAATAATAAAAGCGAAATTTAAAAACACTTAAGATATGGTTTCGAACTATTTTTGCTTCTTTTAATTTACGCTGAGTAGTTTTTATTATAAAGAGTTGTATTACTAAACATTTGTATGGTTTTATTATCTCCAGTCGTATTTCCAAATGCAGTTTAGGGTTAGTATTTATAGCAGAAGCTAAAATTTCATTAGAATTTAATTAAATACTCAATCTATCGATATAATATTGATAATAATAGATAGGATAATGGAATTCTGAGATTTAAGATTACAGTTAGGTCAATATTATTATGACCTAAATTGTTGCTCGCACAACTAAAGGTCCATCCTTTTTCGAGCACAATATGTACATTAGTGCGCTCTTATGCAAGCAGTTACAGTTTATTCTTGAGACCACTTTAAGTGTGTTTAAGAATTCACCATATGTTTACAGTATCCTTAAAAATTGACGTAGCAATTTTACACAAAAACGTTCTAAAATATTATGTCAAATGACAGCGAAAAATTCACTGAAATTGGTTCACTGGGAACCGAGTTTATCTCTAACATATCCATTCATTTCTTCTCATTATTTATGTTATAATATTAATTTTCTTTAAGTACCATTATTTGTACATACTTATGATTAATTCGTAAAAAGTCACATGAGCTTTCCGAAATGAAAAATGTTGGCTCTCGAAATTTAACCCATGTATCAATAACAACAGCACATGATTTATTTAAACAATAACAAGTCTAAACAAAACCAAACAGTCTACAGTGTACATCTTCATCTTCAAACATACTCGAAGCTTTATGCTCCAGAAATGTCTAAAATATAAAAAATTATTCATCAAGTTATACAGAAAAAAGGAGAAATAACAATCCGAAATGCTAAAAGAGCTCTCAAATCTGCGACGTACAAACATAAATAAAAACCTAAGGAGGCAGGCATAAAAACTTGACGGGCCCATTTAAAATTGTAATTGGCATGCTCCATAAATGACGGAGTGAAGGGTCGGTTCGTCGATCTATCGGTTGGTCGATCGGTCTGCTGCTTCAGAACACACAAAGCATAGAAAAAAACCCGAGGTTATCATAACCAAAAATCTTGTCACGCATGCATTTTGTCAGGCAAGCAGCCTCACAAATGGGTCCCCAAAAACTAAGGCAGATAATGGAATGCATGTGTTGTTGTTTTTAGTTCACGTTTTTTACTCCATCTCAATAACATATGGATGCATAAATACAGTCCCGAATACAGTAGCCAGCTGAGGAGAATATATTAAAACGAGGAAGCTTCAGTATGTGTGGAAACAAAAGGGCTTTTCGAGCCAACAAAAGCGCTTCCTTTGCATATACGAAGCTGCAATATATTGAAGATGGCAGATTGTTGTGAAAAGATATGTAGCAGATAGATTGTGTCAGCCGCAAGAAAAGGAAGCACCGAATTCCACAAAACCCTTACGCATTTCTACTAATACTCGTAAGGGAACATAAGGTTATACATTGTTTTTCTGGATAAAAGGGACAGATATTTCGATGATGATAAATAAAGTGTTATTCAAATATTTGGTATTTTTATTTTTTAGATTTCTATTAGAGTCCATTTTAGTTAAGAGGATGGCTCAGCTATTCACATCACATTTATGTAAGGATGGATAAAAGATCTAATAGAAAATGTGTGTATTTCAGAGCTGTTACGTTTAGAGTTTAATATATGATGATCATTTGCGTTGTTTAGACTTTTTACTAATAGGGTGATATAGAGTTTTTTAAAAATATATTTCGAGGAGCGTTTAAAGGTGCCTGAGGTTTTCTGCTTCCAGTTTTTTTCACCGAAAAAAGTTGTTCTATTATTTTAGTCTGAAAATAGTTATGAAATACTGCGGAAAATCCTATAAAATTTGCTCCCAACAGTATTGCAAACTCTTCAGTAGTGTCTTCAATATTTTTTTCTTTAAAAGGATGTGTAAGTAAGAATTTCTTTCTAGCGTTCTTTTCGATAGCGTTAATCAAGTTAATCGACTACGTCAATGAAAGAGCATTTTTCATATACACCATTGTCTATAAATTAGATTCTTCATTGTCTAGGGACTGAATGCAGTTACTGCAACAATTGATGTATTGTTGAATGATTTTCGGTCATCCCGTGTCTAGTTCACAATAACTCTTAAGTTCTAGAACTCTTTTCAAGAGAGTACAAAATTGGTTTAGTCCCGTCGTCATTTTTTCTTACAGAAATGTTTAATGTGTGTCCGTGAAATCGAACTATCTTCGTATTGACCGTGATGAACACGATGACCAAGTTTGTTAAAATTATTTTAAAGTAAACAATGCAGACGTAAATTTTTGGTTATTTCATTTACCTAGTTATGTGATGGCCCAAAGCTCTGCCCAGAGTGGTGAACATCGGTTGTTGTTGGAAGAACTGAAGATGCTGATGCTGATAGTTGTAGTCGGTGCCCACGGGCGCTCCATGATACGGAGCAGACGCTGCCGCACTTGCAATCTGTCCCATTGCATTGGCAGCGCCGGCATAATGATGATGTGGATCCAAGAAGATGGCCGTATATTGCGGTGGATACGTGGCATCCACTCCGGTGGCCGCACGTGGCTCGGTAGCCGATGCGGCGTTGCACTTGGACTTGGTTTTATGCTTGCGACGCGTGCGTTTGCTTTGCCGCGAATCGCGCGAGCAGGTGCTGGAGTTCAGTATGTCGACGACGGTAGATTGTGTTGGTGTGTTTGTTGCCTGCTGGGGTGCTGCCACGACGTGTGCAGTGGACCCGCCACTGCTGATGCCGTTCTCGACGCAGCCTCCGTTTGATTGTGCAAACTGTAGCTCGCTGTAGATGCTGGAGTCGAGTATGTTGCTGTCCGAAGTGGTGCGGTTCAAGACGAACTGCTCGAAGTCATCAGGACGGCCGTCAGCATCCGAGTGACCGTCGAGCAGTGCTGTGCTCTCGGCGACGGTTTCCGCGCAGTCGGCTGTCTCGTGCTGCAATTCCTGCTGTTGACCAACAACGTCGCAACGACTACGATGCAGGCTGCTGCTGCTGTAGCTGGCGCTGATGACTATTTCGGGGATGACGAGATTTTTGGAGAAGTTGTGATCTGCATTGATGCTGCTGGTCGTGACGGAGCCCATCATGGTGCCATTTTCGAAAACTGTGGCTTCGGATTTGCTGGGTGAATGAGAGGTGGGAGTCGATGTGGTGGCCATGTTTTGGTTGTTGTTGCGGCTCTGGGATTTTTTCTTTGGGGTTCCAAACATTTTATGGCCTTAATTGCAAACGCTTTATTTCACTGGCTATATTTTTTATTAATTAAGATATATTAGTGAAGCACACAGTTAAAAAAATTCAAGATTTTAATTTTATTAATTAAATTGGAATCAAAAATTAATTGAAATCTTTAATTCGAAAGAATTTTAAGCCTTTTTTCCAGTTTCATAATTTCAAAAATATCTTCATTTTGAATTTCGTTAGATTTCCGGATTTATTACGTAAAAGAAACACGCACGTTACGACAGAACGACCTTTCATCTATCGAGTACCGCCAAAAACTGAAGTCAAACTTTTGAAAACACATCATGTTTTACTCAACTTACAGCAACTTCGCTTGTGCTGCTTGTCTCTCAGCAGCAGCAGCAGCTACAACCATGGTGGTAGCAACAGCAACAGCGTGGCTCTCTTTGGCCCTTCTGCTTGTCTGATTGCTTTGCACTCTCCGTCGCTCTCCCTGATAAGAATCTGACGGTTTATGTGTTCCGCCGTTTATTTGTGCCTGTCTGCACGTCAGTCTGCGTTTCTGTCCTTTTGTATTTGAATAAACAACATTTGCCTTGCTCTCGGCGCTCTGTTTTTCTAAGGTTTCTGTTTGTCGCTGTCCTTCAAATGTTTGAATAAGGACAGGGCCGCGTTGTGGGTTGTACGCAGGACGAAAACTATTCAGGAAATATTATTTATTCATATTTAATAAATTATCAGTTTAGCGTTGTATTTCGCTACATTTAATTAATTACTCACTGGTGGGTATGTCGAGGTATGTTCGAGATTTCATAAATGGATGAAAGAAATTACAAACAGATTAGCGGGATATGTTACATTAAGACACTGACTGGGAATGCACTCAGTCAATCATATCTAGATTTAAAATAAAAACGTTCCTCTTTGATAAGTAATAAAGAAAATCATAGTTACAATTTTCTGGAGAACGCGCCCGTATAAATTCAACTGATCGCCAGAAGCGCTTCTGTTTAACTCTCAGTTTCGATTGCTTAGTATCTCTCCTCTCCTCTTCACTCGTTTCTAGCAAATGCTGTTGTCCTCAATAAACAGAAACCGAAAAGCATTCCTTGCATTTGCCGCGGGTGATAAAGAAAATTATTTTGGGGTGCATTTTTCTTTTCATCATTTTTGTTGGTTTAGAACTTAGAGCAGCAACAATAAATACAACAGCAATAAATATTTATAGTTTCTAACGAGGAGAAGAAAAAGCGAATCGAAGCAGCGTCGATTAAAGGGTACATCTATCGACATCGATAGATCCAGTGGAAGTCGCTCGGGTTTCATGAGTGTTTGTGTTTTTTACTTTTGTTTTTTGTTTGATTTTTGGAGTGAATGAACCATTCAGTTATAGTTGGGCACAGGAATCCGAATAAAAGTTACAGAACTGACGTTGTTTACACAAGGATGTGTTCTGCGTGAGAAGAGCGAAGGAAGGGAGGGAGGCAGAAACTTTTTCCTCTAGTTGCTCAGGAAGTTTGCGGAGTATACGATGCAGGATACAGCAACCACTTTTACTATAACTTTAAATTGTGCGGTTATAAATTTTGAAAGTAAATGTACGATAGTAAAGCGAGTCCCACACAGAAAGTCAAATAATCATAATTTCACCATGCAGCCAATTTTTCCTTGCTTAACAAACAAATGACGTTGTTCTCAACCACTTATCAGCGTTTATGCCGAAAACATCATCACCACCAACAGCAACATGCTCGAGTGCCTTCATTTTATATGCTCCCCTCTCTCATCCCGTCACACTGCCACTCCTTCTCATTCTTCGATCTTTAAGGTGAAGGTACGAAGTGAAGGTGAAGAGGATTCTTCTGTTAATAAGCCGAGCATTTTTGACCAAAATATTTTCGTCTGCCAGAAAAACATGCAAGAGTCACAAGAGTGTGGCAGGAAGTGAGGAATCAACCCCGATGGGACCACAGACTGCAATATTTGCAAAAACAAAATTAAATTACACAGAAACCATTTTCAAAAATAAATCCTGAAAGGAACCACAGCAATCAAAGGAATGAGTAGCATAATTTTGTTGGTGTGGGAATGTGTATGTGCGTGTGTGTATGTTTGTGTGTGGGTTAGAATCTCTGTACACTGATAAAAATCAATTTTCTCTAAAGTAAAGTTTGTCATCGAATGTTTTGTCTTTTGCCTCGGAAATATGTATTGAAGAAAAGTCCAATATTTGTCCATTTACAATATTAATATTTACATAAAATGTTAACACTTCAATAAGTTTGTAAGGCGAAAAGAGAATTTAATAAGAGATGCACTTCGAACATCTCTAGAAATACCCTTGCTGAATTCGAAGCTGCGTTTTCCCGAAGTGTTGGTATTCAAGGAAGTGCGTGAGTGTGCGTGAAAGAAAGGGACGTGACAGTCTTTAAGGTATTTTTCAATATCTCTCAACTGAGGTCGTCGACGGGTCTGTCTTTTTGTAGGTCTGCTGCGTGTCTCACAAAATTTGATTAAAAGCTTTTTATTTTCACGAGTAGAGGTCTACGTTGAGTCTCGAAAGGTTTCAGATACATGTTTGTTGTTGCAATAATTGAGGCAAGCAGTAATTTGTTACCAATGTTCAAGGTAAACATATATAATTTAATAACAAATTATAAAGACGAAAAAGTAGAGTAACAGAGAATACTGATGAAAGCCCAAAATAAATGAGGGCTGCAAATAACTAACCTTAAACAAGCACGTTAACTTGTATGTTACTGTTTTGTTGTTGTTGTTTCTTTCTTTTCATTTCCAATCATTCATTCATTCAGTCTGTGGCTCATACCATCTCACTGCTAAGTTAACCCCAAACGCGAGCCAGCCAAATCCAGTGCAGAGCAGGCAACCGGGCAACCAGTCAAGTCGGTCATTCGACCAACACGCGTTTGCTTGGTTTCATCACGATTGCAATCGAATTGCCATCATCACGCAAAGCACGAGCACAAGTAACTCATAATCACAAATTAGACGCTTTTCAATTCAGCTCAACTCGTCTTTAGTCGGCGAGTCTGTAAAGTTGCCTGCCTGCTGCCTGCTGCCTGTCTGTATGCCAGCCGACATTCAACAGTGCGTTGGACATTCGTACTAATTTTAGCTGTCTGCGGCTTCATGCGGCTTGAGGTCGCCCTCAACTTGATCCAGCGATGGTTTTGACCATAATTTTCAATGTTTTTGTGCTGGCTGTTGATGATGATGTTTTTTATGAACGCGTTTCTGATGACGTAAGAGCTCCTTTTTCTTTTTCTACTTTTTTCTTTGTGCTCTTCTTCTGCATGCAGTTTGTCTTCTTGTGTTTTTAAGGTTATACGGAGAATAAAATCATTATAACCTGCATACAGTGGTTATAGTTACGAGTACCTCATGCATATGGGTTTACGAAACATTTGACAGAAGCTTCTTATTTGAATTTATTTACATAAAAGAAAAGGGTCTGGACACACACAAACATAAATTAAATTATGGGTCTGAAATCGTTGTCGATAATGGGTCAGAAACATTAAGAAAACTGACTGTAAATTATATGGATATATAAATTATTATAATTGCACTGAAACAATGTGAATTCATCAAGAATTCGACGAAGCTATGAAATGTATGCTCTGTGCGACATATCTTTCTACTGAAAGGAGGTTGAAAGCTTTCCTGCTACAATAAAAGAAAATAATTTGTTTCAGTCAAATGAAATGATAAGCGTACAGAGTGCCATTCATTATGACAGATTGGGCTCAACCCTGTGAAGCATGATTTCAAATTTATTTCAGGGATTATGGCCCCAACTTTCGGTATAACTCTTGAATGAATGGCTGCAGTTGGATTCCTTCTAATGAAGTTGATGGGGTTGAAGTGGAGGCTTCGGAACACTTATTTTTCGAGGTATAGAAGCTTTCAAACATCGTAATATTTTTTTATTCCCTACAGCTGCAGAAGGAAGTACTTTAAATTAACGTATACTATTATTTGTCCAATGGAAAGGAATTTTTTTGAAATTAATGTTTTTATTATAAATATTTACAACAGAAGAATAGGAGTATTTCAAAGGGCAGATTAGTATTTTACAATAATATTTTGTAAATTAAAATAGATCGACATGCCAAACCATAGCATCTGAAATCTCCTTCCAGTTAGTAACCGAGTCTTAATAAACCTGTATTGTGTAAAATATGAACCTGTCGTAGGTAAGCGTCAAGCACCGGATAGACTCTCTTAACTAAAAAGTGTTCAACAGATGAACCTGATAATCGTAGTTTCAACATTATAGAATCGCTCGTCGACGTTTTTTTTCCTTTGTCTGTGGTTTTGTGTATATTTTCGTGTATCTATCAAACTTTACAAAGAGCGACCATTATTCACATCTTAACGATATATTGAAGTATAAATAAAGTACGGCTTTTGAAATATTGCCCACCGGTGAGTAGGTTATACGATGCGATACAGGTTGATGACCTCTACATTTGAACTCTGACCGTTTGGTGCCGAAGTCATTAATTTGATCTCATTTAACGTTACAAGTCTCACATCATCGCTTTACTTAGTTCCTTAAAACAACAAAGATTAACAAATTTCTCCCTCACCCAACGTGGTAATCTTGTAAATTGATCCACTGTGCAGAGCAGAGCTGTTTAGTGAATCCTGGATAAAAACGCTGTTGACTGTAATGCAATCATCGAAAGCGATCATCGAATCTGAAGTTCAAAACAGTCATCAGACCCAAAGAGGTCGAGGACTATTTGACCTCATGCTAATGCGATCGGCGGCACGATCTCTTGTATCGACATCCGAATGAGAAATGGATGGTTTGGTATAAAGGAGATTATAATAATTCAATCAAATTTAATGAGCCTTATTTTATATTTTGTATATTATTAAAAAATAAAAAAAAGTCTCCGACTCTGTGAAGGGACGAAATAGGATCTTCTGGTTTACTTCCAATCTATTATCCAAATATTACAAAAAAAAGTCAAAATCTGGCAACCTCTGCATTGTTGCTGGAAAAAGCTATTACTTGAAGTTAATAACTTTTACGATTGAAAGCTACTAAAATTGGAAATTTTCGGCTTCAAGCGAAGATGATTGAGTGCCACAAAATTGGTTACTAATTGAAAAAGGTTTTCGAGCAGCGAGTGCAAGAAAAGAAAAGTAGAGCGCGATCGATACTAATGGCTTTGCTTTATGATGTTTAGAGAGGAAGAAGAAGAAGATGTGGTAGGGGAGGACGAGACGGGAGCGATACACATTCCGAGCAGAGCGAGTTATTCACGTTCTCTATGATTGGTATTTTTCTTTTAACATAGCAGTGAAAATAAATAAAACACTTTTAGTTGTTTTTTGTGAGCTATTTTTTATGAACAGACATTTTTCGAATAAATGATGTCCCGAATATTACCCCGGATACTCTTGAAAAAACAAACTATGCAATCGATGTTTTCGGGTTCGCACAGTTTTCAGGACAAACAAAATTCGTCTGAGTATTTTTATGATCAAAGTTTGAGTTTTTTCATGAAACGTTTACGAGTTTATGCGATATAATATAATAACAACGGCAGCCAAACGTAACAACTAAATGTCGCTTTTATTTTCGGAAAGCACTTTTGAGGTCTCTTCTTAGTTTTTCTCTATAAATATGAGTACAAAACCATAATGTTGCTTCCCTCCAAACATTTCTAAACATTTCTGACATTTAGTGGCTACTAATTTTGAACTCCTTGGAGCGGTGCATATCTTTTAATATTTCTAGCAAGTTTTTATTGCCCATAAAATACGCCCTTCTAATTTTGATCTTTGTCTATTGTTTCTTTTAGTTATCAAATTATCTTCCATCATTATAAATGACGTGTTTAAATTACAATAACTTGTAGGTGTTCGATAAACGGTTAGGTGATGTAAAACGATTACGTCATGTAAAATAATATAATTTCATTTTTTCTAAACCATGTGGTTTCTCTACTATAGTGAAAATTTGACAAAATCATTTATATTTTTATTGAGCGTGGGTAGTTTAAAAGTATGAAGGTTTGTAAAGACTTGTTGATATTGATACGAGTATTGTCTTTGTATTTTATTATATAGATGCACTTAGGTGTTTATATGCATATTTAGGTTAGAGTTCTGAATTAATTAATTATACCAAGTTATCGAATTAAATACGTTTAACAATGTTTTATAGTAGTAAAGGATACCAAGTATTTTTGAGTATATTATTTATATGTACAATTTAATATTTGATGTATGTATATTATGACAGATTATAGTCATTACAGGTATATCTACCAAACCCCGAATTTGGAAGATTTTAGATAAACACTTTTTTATATGTTGTAAAATTATGTTTTCTAATAAAAAGAAAAAGTATATGTTGTATAGTGAAACTACAGAGTTTGCTTTAAAATCAGATTTAATAATAGAGGGAATCATGATTGAACTCATGAAATACGGGCAAAAATTACAACGAAAACGAAAAAAGTGCTATCTTAGGCATAACCTACATACATACATATATACATACATACTTATAATTTGTATGGAATGTGTATGGAAAAGTGGGCGCACCAAGCCTGTTTGGGTGAATATATAATATTTATCCTACATGTAAGATATTTAATTATTCTGCGTAACTCATTGCTAAAAAATCTAGTCAAGAAAATCGTTTCTAATGTGTATTATAAAAAGTGGACGGATCACGCACATATTCTGCAGAGTACTCAGTATTGATAATAGGAGTGTGTATTATCTTTTGCTGCTCTGGTACACAAGTATTTGTGTCTCTTAAGCTGTTCAGAGTATAACTAATATAAAAATGGGCGGATCAGAAGTAGTTAATCCTGATCCAGAATCGACGCAGAACGGAGGACAAATTCAATATACCCTTTTTTCGAGTGTGGGGTATAATAAATACTTTAGAAGGTAAAATATCAATCTTCTTCCTAACAACCGTAACTCAAACCATTCACACAATGACTGGAACTGAGCTCTTGAAGATCAGAATCGCGCTGTGGTTTCGGTGGCAAGCGGAAGTGCAACGTAAGCAGATTGAAGTGAAAACAAAACACGCCCGGAAACGTGGGCAGGCGGCATGCATTCGAACGTGTGCCAGGCACATGCAAGAATACTGATTTTAGAAGAATCTGAAAGGTGTTAAAAATACCAACGAGTCCCAAAAACTATAAAAACAATGAACAACGTCAACTGATCCCAGGAGGTTAGAAATTCGACAGCGGTATTGAAAGAGCAACGCCAGCAAAAGCAGCTGCTACACATCAAGGAGTGCAAGGTTTCTAAAGAGGTAGAAAGGATGTACACACACTTACATATATAGATATGTGTGTAGAAAAAACAAAAACAATATGAATCACACAACAAGATCGCTGTATCATAGAATCTGCATCTTAGCAATTGTTTGTAAGATTTTCACCGTGATGTGTTTCTGTCACATCAAGCAAATCGAGGTTGAACCTTTAAATTGTTATCTTTTGCGACAGTTAAAAAGGAGCACTTCTCATGTTTCGTATGCTCCTTCCTGATAAAGAGACCGTGAAGCCATTCTCTCACAGGCTGCAGTTTCGCTGGTGTGTGGTTGCGTCTGTAATGTTTTTGTTGCCTCGGTATTCGTGATGACACTTCTTCATCTCTCCGTGCATCTGCAGGCCGGCTCTAGACTTGTATTTCGAATTGATGTTGCTTAACTGTTCAGCCTTTCAACTTCATTTGTGACAATTAATTATCTTCACCGTTGTGCACTCCGTTGGGCCCCATTCGCCAGGGGACACAATTTAGCAGAGCTGCCGAACACCGATCCTCCTGCAGCTTAATTGTATCCTTCCGCTCGGCTTTCTGTTGACCATAACTAAAGTTAATGTTTAGTATGTGTTCGGGATGACATTTTGGTTTTTAGTTCTTCAAATACGAAGTGTAATTCTTGGATCGATTTAAAGTTATTTTTTTTATATTGCAAATATTTTTGAAATATTTTAATTTCCTTTTACGAAACCTTAGCAGCTGTCCTGGTATATGTAGCTGTAGCCTGTCGGCGCTTTGATCGTCCCTTTGTTCGCCCTGTGTAATTGTAATTTAACACTACTTCTGAGGTCTTAAATTGTGTCAATTTAAAGCGTGGTTGATCCTTTGCGGCTGCTGTTAGAATCGCCTTTCATCGTACCGCAGGACATGCTTTGCAAATTTTAATTCAGTTAAATGGTGAAAATTGGACTTCAAACTTCGTCATTGTTGTAAATACCAGGAGCAGAAAGAGGGACTACATTTTTATCATTGATTTATTGCATAGTTTAATATATTATGCACTCGTGTTAATAAAAATTAAACACGTCAAAATGACTGAACATTCCTGTTCGGTTACCTACACCAACAGGATCCTTAAAATCAAATCACACATCAAACATGGGGTCCCAGAATCCATTATCACATCTCTGTGAAATGGAAAGAGATACAAGCTCTTCATAAAAACCAAACAAAGGAATGGGAAACAAAATCCTGAAATCAACTGATGGACGAATGCATATGAACGAATGCATTTGAAAAACATCTGCTCTTTCGACATGCATTAAAATTTGTCCGATGCCCGAAAATGTATCCCAAAACAACAGAAGAGGCCGATCTGAATGTGCCTGGTTTAGATGCGGCAAGAAAGTGTTTACAGTGTCTCGATTGCAGCGCGGTTCGGCGTCGTGTTCGGGACGGCGTCTGCGGCGGCGGATTCTTCTTCTTTTCTGCCGTCTCGATGCAGCAACTCACAAAAGGGACCAACCGCGTGCAACATAAAAAGAACCTAATTTAATTTCTAAATACAAGCACTCAATACTTGCGTCCGTCCCTCGCGTCGTTCCGACGGTTTGCATGCTGTTTTATGGGCGTTTTTCGAGCGATTCCTTCAATTTTTCATATCATGAAATTTGTTTTGTTCAAACTTTGTTGCTACTTTCGTGTTACCTTCTTAATGTGTCTTTCACTTAATTGTTTCTCCCGAAATTTTATCGCTCTCTTGTGATCATTTCCCAGATAGGGGAAGAATGGGAGAGGGTGATCACCAAGAATCGATTTTAATTCACCTCTGATCTTCAGTGCATTTATTGCTCGATAGGTATGAACTCGGTTCCTGAACAAAAACCTCCTTGTTGGATGAAAGGCATTAAGGTGTCCTCTATTTTCGAAGGACCTGAAGCTTCCTTGTCCTAAGGATATTGTGGGAATTAGTAATCCAACGATGTAATTTCCTTTTCCTGTCTGTTTACTTGATTTATTTGGGAAACGTCTTAAATTCGGTTCTTACTTAATTCCAAAAGAAGAGGAGTTACTAATTTGTACCTATTAGGAACCCAAATTTTAACCCAGAACAGAGTTGGCGTCATTTTATTATTCGGAAATGTCTATAAGGAAAGAACCTAATCTTAATGGATTAGAAAGAAGAGGGCAATGTCAAAAGGTTTCGTCTTTAGGGATTCCAGTTATGAATACTGATACATAAATGCTTAGTTGAAGTAACTGTAATGCGTGTGGTATGCAGCTCTTGAGTCACTCTTCAGTTAAGATTCCTACACTTTAATGGTTCCAAAAATGTATAATAGCAATTTCAAACCATCTCTAATTGTTCATTTCCGCTTCATTAATCATATGTTATGAGTGAGCAGAAGCCTTCAATTGGATGGCATCCATTCTGAAATTCGATCTACGATCCCCACCTCCTCACTCTCAATTATTTTTGCTTACTAATCCGACTTTCACGCATCCTAACAAGGATTTGAAGCGTCGAAAACTACGAATTGAACATAGAAAATGCGAACACAGCAGAGAATGCTTCCGATGCTCGCATATCAATTCAGGTATATAATATATAATAGTATCTGCTGGATGTTATTGGAATTGGTGATCACGTGGTGCGTAACTAATTCCGAGAACGAGGAGGAAAAGAAATTAAGAGCAAGGATAAAAGATAAATAAATGAGATTCAAACGAACAAAGGCAGGCAATATATGAAAATTGTATACCATATGGCTGAACTATATAGCATACAAAAACAAATACAATGTCAAAAAAAGATTAATGAAATAGCAACAATAATAATTGCACCGGTCGGCTCTGAATGGTCGGAAGGGTACTGAAAATGGTGAAGCCTGCGAAATACTGTGAAGAATGGAAGACTGGGAAACATGGAACACTGTAAAATGAGAAAAATAATAAATAAAAAAATTCATAAAAAAGCTGATAAATAAAAATAAAATAAAATTTTAACAAAATTTTTGATTTATTTAATAGATTTTCTATTTCTTACTCTTTTTGATATTGTTGTTGGTTGCTGGTTTTTTTAAATGTTATTTTTTAATTTGGCCTCGTTTGAAATAGTGCTACATAATTCGATAATAAATTCGTGTTTATATACTATTTTAATTAATTTTATTTGCTCTTTATTTATTTTAATTCAATTTAGTTGTCTTTTACTCATGTATTTCTTTTGAAAATTAAATTGAATACAAGCGATAAAATTAAATTGAAGTTTTATTTTTTTATAAATTATACACTATTAATATTTATATTTATGTTTAAATTATTTTACTATTTCTTCTAATCTATTAGATCTTATTAGACAGTCTAATGTATTCTAGTATTCAATAGTCACAATATTTTTTCAGTGTATTCTCGCGCATGCACTCTGCAACAACAACAACAACTGCCTGCGTCACCATCGACAGCCACATGCTTTCATACACACTTGTAGTTAGTGTTATCACTCAATATTTTGGAAGCGAAGTTTTAACAAACAGCGGCAAATCTTTTGTTGGGTAGGACCAACGAGGTGTCTGAATGTTTGAGGTGATGATGGTGGAGGTGTCTCGGAGACGACGGCTGGCGACGATGGCGTTCAATCGGATTGGGTATTTTTCAGAGCTCACTTATTTAACGATTAATTATCGCAGCACATCAGCAACAGATGTCGTTTTTAAATTGAGTTCACCTCAGAAAAGGTTTGCGATGCATGTTGAGGAAAGATTAAGGAGATTTCATTGAAAAGTAATTCAACCTGGGTGTTCACAGACGTTGCTCTTAAACATATGTACATGTGATTGTATGTATGTATATCTATCTGTATCCTGGATATTTATCCGTCTCTATTGATAAGAAATTATGAACAAGTAGTTTAGTTTTTGGTTTGCTTGGTTCTGCTCATGGGACTTAATTTTTGGATTATTGGTTCACTGATCATGTTGCGAACATTGTGCTGCGAATGAATAATTAATCAGTAGTTAGTTTTTATAACTGAAAATGTATGCAAACTCTAGCAAGAATATACACAAAATTTACCATGACTTCCATCTTTCCACATCGTCTCTGTTGCAGTAACGAATCAATTCAAGTGCAAAGCAATAAATAATGACAAATGATAGTGATATAAATTTATACTCATACAGGAAAAGAAGAACACATTAAAAAAATGTTTCAAAAGCTGACACTTTCAGGACAATGGTCCTGGTAGTAAAGGACTCCGTGTATAATAAACGACTGCAGATCTCAGTATCATAAACTATCGCTCAATACAAAAGAGAGCTGTTGAAAACATTCCTTCCCAACATTGAGATTCTGACAACAATAAAGTTGCCATCTCTGACTCTGAAACTTACAAATCAAATAGAAAAGATTATGAATTTTCCTAAAGAAGGATGACAAAATACTTATGACGCAATGCACGAACAACCATGCATGTGTTTGTGTGTGCATGTCATGCACAGAATTCCGTTAAACTCGGGTGCTTCATATTCGTGACAATAAAAGGGGATTTCTTCTGAAATCGAGTGATATTGATGATGAGTGAAAAAAATAATAATAATAAATAAATGAAATCCCCTTTGAAATCACGCCATCATATCCCATGAGATGAATGTAATTTTTATTATTATATTATCATAAGGAAAGATATATTAAGTAACCATATCAGCGGATATCAACGGACAAATCTTCAGTCTCGTGGTAGCTCTGTTAATCTTAAAGTTTTCTTGATACTTAGTCTCAATACTCATTCTTTAATAGTAACAGTTTGTCTTAAAACTCCCTCTTTTATTTTCCGGATCCTCGGTATTCGGATTATTTACCCGCATAGATATTTCACCTATATTTATAAAATGAAATAATATAATACTGAAAAACCTTTAGCTATAGAGTAAAAATATGAATATTGTAATTTAGGTGCCATTAATTCGCTACTAATTTAAAAATTTCAGAGTAACTTACATGACGTTTCCCGTACTTTTAGCCTTTGGCACATGTGTAAATTTCTGTGTCATTTTCCGGTTGTATGTGTTTATATCATACATTTGTACGTACCTATGAACAAACCAATGTACATACATACATTTGGATTTAAGTGTACATTGTACACAGAAGTACCTCCCTTAAGGATAGCATTAAAATGAGGGCATGTGGTCTAGGAATACATAATTAACACCCCAGAGGACCGAGAGTTCAGCTTCAATGATGGTCAAATAAATGGATGTTGAAAAACTAACAGACATGAAATTTAATATTAAAGTTCCTTTCACACGGACGCAAAAAGCACATCGTTCAACGCACATCGTTCAACGCACATCCTGTTGTCGAAATTCACTTTATAATGTAAACAAAACCATGGGATAAAAAACATTTCAGTTTATGCTATGTTCAAAAAATTACGGTGATGGTTCATAAAAACTGCTGAAAAAACTACTGAAATAAAAAGTCACTTTTACCCAATCTTCTGCGAGTGGAAGTCCTTTGATGAGGCCACCCGTATGCATTCCATATGCTATTTGCGTGTCCTCATCTGCCGCCTGAAGCCACGCTGCGGAGATTTTCACTACTTGTTCACCAACGCACACACACACATGCACACGCCCAGCCGCTAATCTAACTCACAAGACGCCTCTGTTCAACTTTTAACCAGCTACTATCGAGTTACAAATGCTGTAGTACACAGGATTCAAAGGAAGTGTGAACAAATTTAGCAGTTCCTTTGAAACGAACTTTACTCTTCACTTTTCTCTTGACACTTGAAATGTTCTCTGTTCTGAAGGAGTGCATGCAAAAAATAGGTTACTGGCCTGGTGCTGTCGCTCTGCTGTTGTGCAAATATTTACTTTGGTTCTCAGCATATTTAGCTACTTGGTCGGTTGTAACATCCTTTAAGCTAACAAGCGACAGGATGTTTGTTGTTTTTTCTGAGTTCCTAAATACTTTTTTATAAATTGCTATTTTTGCATTTCTTCCGTTTCTGTTTTCCTCCCCTCTGGATTTGCATTTGTTCGCCTCGGTAATCCATCGGGTTGTCCTTAATTTCCAATCACGTTGATTGTATTCGGATTTCGAAGGATTTACTTTATGGCGCTTTGGTATTATTTCGTTTTTATATTCTTCCTTCCGTAAATCTTTGTATCGGATTAAATTCAAAATGTGATCAAACAATATTATTACAATGGAATTTTCGATACTGGGCTGGTACTGAGACATATGCATGCATTTTAGCATACCAGCCATCGTTTTCATGTACAAAATGAAAGAACAAATTAAGGCACAGACAACTTTAAGAGTAGTATAGTATAAGTATTTATTACTTTAAATAATATATTGTATAATTTCCTCGGGTATACTAATATTTTGTTCGAATATTACTTCTTTCCCAATTCTTTTTCTCAACCTTTTTCTATATTATTTATTTCTTTGCTTCCTTGTTTTTTAGATCGCAATGAGTGATTATTATTTTATTGTAAAATATATATATGTATATTTAAATTCTTTCAGAATCTATTCACATAACATTCGATTTATTATTTCTACTATCCTACCTAGATAAATAGTTTTCCTAATTTTCTAACCAGGGTCTTTAATTGTAGATTATGAGTATCCACAACAACTGCGGATAATCATGGACAAGTACCTAACAAGTAACAAACAAAAATGAAATCATTGATCACAGCTGATCGTACTGAATCATTCACAGTTCGGTGCTGGTAGTAAATGAGAAGCAATCTCTTTTCTTCCCTTTCTTTTGATGAAAACCAATGAAATGAAATTGAAATTTTAATCTCAAACCCAAACAAAGGCAAGGAAAACAGAACGAAAACTCAACGAAAATCTCCAAACCAACAAGATAAAGCAAACTAATCTGGCACCGTGGAGAAGGTATGTAATGAAATCTCAGAACTTTGATTACAAAACATCGATTCCGGTTCAATGAATCATAGGCAACGACTGCGAAGTGTAACAAAAGCAAAGCATTACGGATTATGGTATCTGCAGCTCGCTCGTTCAGTGCAGCGGCCAAAGAAATGTCGTAAAATATTTGCTTAATGTTCACTTTGAGATGGCTGCCTGAATCTGAATCTTTGGGTCGGTATCTGCTGCATCTATATCTGTCCCTTTGAAGTTGTTTGTTAGTTGCAGTTATTGGAACAACGTCAGCAGTACAAAGCCTGGCATTTGCATTGCAACGGGATTCTGAGATTGAAATGTGCTCCTTTTTGAATACTCGAAATACTGCTTGATTGCAAGTCGCTGATAAGTAACGCATTTGCAGTTCAGGTAAAATTATTTTGCATGCGGCATGAGAGAGATTTTTTGTCATTACGAAGAATTGATTGGCTTTGTTGTTTCTGTACTCGTGAATATCTTTCCCTCCCGACGTTGTTAGGATTTCTGATATCTTCTTATTAAGAGTTCTGGCAAAATAGAGATTTCTGTGGCTGGTGGCTGTGCAAACACGCCCCCTGCACGCTTACGGGATTATCTAATGAACATATCCTGTGAAGTGAGGGTTGGTAAATTACTGTTTCCGTTGTTGTTAGTGTCTTTGTCTTTGCTTCTGCCGACATTTGGATGCTCAAAGCGATTCTAAGGATTACTTCTTGGTAGTGGAAATACAGCCAAAGAATTCAATGAGTTTGGTCGTGACAGGTAAGGAAATTTATTAATTATTTGGTTACTATACAAAGCAGCATCATTTGCAAATTGAGTTGTGTTTGCCGATAGAGATGACGTGTATAATTAATAATGGTTTCTTTCATCTTTGTTCATCATAATCCTCAAACATAATATTTTCTCTAATTAATTTTAATAAAACTGTAAAAAAAGGTATTGAAGATAAACTAGTCAGGAAATATTGTTTCGCTCTGCAACAAACGTTCATCAAATACATTTTAATTCAGCTTTTTTAAATGCCTTTTTCAACTACATCCGAAGGTGAAATGGTATTTTAAGTTGTTCTTAAAGTTTTTAATGCACCGAAAGAGGCGTGGCAGGTATGATAAACTTTATATATTCTTGATGTGCATGTTGATTGTTTACGCCAATCAAGCGTGGCGATGGGACTTTATTATATGCATCCTACTCGATATATTATAAAAAAAGAATAACTAAACAAATCTATTAACTTTACAGTGTAATGTAGATTACGTTCTCTAATCTGACAAATATATTTGCAATTCGACATGGATCTACTCTTCTTCTTTGTGCTAATACCCGAGGCTCTAATTAAATTCAGTTCTAAACTATATACTGTTTTTGTAACTATTTTAAATGACGCTCTCGTGCTATAAAAATCAATGAAGTACTTCATATCAATATAAACCTTACAAATCCATGACTTAAGGGTCACGCATAACTGCCTTTGACAGTTACTTAGGAGTGTCGAAGAGGCGGCAGAACAGACATGACAGTACAGGACGAACATACATGATCAACCCTCATAGAAAAGGTACAGATATCAATTTGACCAGAATGTCTTTTTGTGCACATCCGAGAATGTTCCCAAAAGCAAAAGCACCCTGCGATTATTTGAAGCACCCTGCTGTTACGGACTGATAATGAAATCATGCGACATCCAATGGTTTTTTCAGAAGCAAGTGAATTGCAGGATTAAATGTTGTGTGATTTAATTAAATTCCTTGGAAACGAAAGACATCAGGGTATTTTTTCTGGGAAAAAATTATGTAACTTGGCGTAGGGAAACATTTAGCAGTAACAAGATACGAGTACCAATTTGTAGTAAATGTAAACGAATGAGTAAAAATTGTAACCAGAACCTAAAACTAGAAACAAACACAAAAATCCACGTTGAAAAGCCAATACAAGATTTTGCGATATTTCTTGTGAACTTAAGAACAATGTATGAGCTATAAACAACTTCACGACGTTTCGAGAGCACCATGATGGCCACAGTGACAGAGTGTATTATATTCTAAACAAATCTAATCTAGATTTTAGATCGGGTACCTCGTATGTTAACCTATGAGTATTCTCATTACTGCGCTGAGATATATGAGTAAATATGTACATTAAATTTGAAATGCATTGAAGTAGCTCTGAATTCTCTTCGACGTCGACGAGACACTCTACATTCGCTATCAGTCGCTCGCCAGATGAGTGTAAATTTTGAATGCCTTTACAATGCATTGAGTTCACTTTGGAAAATTGGTTGTCGCCGGAAGTTGCGGCAAATGGAGTGGAGACTAAAGAAATTTCAAACAAGATTTTAACATAATTTTTAAATTATTCGACCACTAAAAACTGACGATACAATCAAACAGTTCTTTTAGTAAAGCAAACATGGTGGCGTCGCGACGCGTCGGTGACATGAGTCTATACCTCAGTATCTTGATCAGCTGCACTTGACTGCATTTCTATTCCGATTTTTAATGGCAAGGCCAGCATCGAACCGACAGCAGTCAAAAACTAAAGTGAACGATTAACCAGCGAGACCACTTGAGTCATTCCCAGCAGAGCGAGCAGCCATTTCTCAGTGTCATTATGGTTTAATGTGCATAGTAACATTTTACAATCTTTCGGATAAGCATAAAAGATAAGTTAAACGAACTCCCTTCAAGTTCAAGTGCGACCGTTTCTCAATCGATACCAACCCGAATATTGAAAACATCGAATTCAGTGCCTTCAGTCAGCTCAGCTAGATACGATATCCTTTAGCTACATTTTCGATGGGTCGATTTAAATAGCATGCGGAGACGTTGTAATTTCCGATTTACACGTTTTGTCACGTTTTATTCGTCTTTGGGTTGAGATTGGTCCGCGGGGGGGGGGGGGAGGCGAGTAGGAGGCGTAGTCTGAACAGAAGTTTTCGAGAGATGCCAGAAGCGTGTCCAATTAGTTGAGTGTTTTTGACTACAGGAATTTTAATTTGACTTCCTATTTGTGGGCGTTTTCCCATGATCCTAGTGGGTCTACTTTGGGGGACTTTATTTTCGTTTAATTACGCAGTTAAATTTAAAGTTTTGCCGTAAAATGTAAAGCGTAATTAAGGGTAGTGTACAATTTTATAGGCATTACGAGTAATTTAATACTCAGTACAAAAGCACGAACGGGACTTCATTTAGTTTAATAATATATGCAATAGTTTTTATATTGTTTTAAATTTATTTATACAATAGTTGAATATATGCGTGTAAAAACATCGAAGCTATACTATCTTCGGGTTGAATTCTCATGCTTTTTCTACGAGTATTATTATTTGTCATTATTAATAACAATATTCGTATTAACATCAGATATTCAGGTATTTAAATAAGTAGTCGATTTTTGATCATTTATTCAGTACAGTCTATTTACATTATTTTCAGGACATTTAAAATAGATAGGAGCAGAGACAGTATTACTTACGAATAAATTAAAACTAAAATCAGCATTATTAGAATTTTAACTCTTTAAGTTTTTTATGAGCGAAATTTTTATATATGATGAATATTATATCAATATTAATTGTATTCCTCACATAAGGATATGCGCTTATCTTATCATCCTTCATTTGCATGCAATTTATCCTATTATTTCCTATATTTCTAAAGGTTTCTATCCTTCAACTTTTAAGTTGAAATGTTATAAATATGAACACCATTTTATTGGGCAGCTTTTTTGATACTTTAATGTGATGCTAGCTGGAGGGCCAGAGTGCTCTATGCGTCGAGTGCGGCTACTGTACGGTTAGCAATAGAGAAAAGCTGACTACGCACAAAATCGAAAGCGAATTGTTATACAGAACACATGACACCTCGTAATGGTCTTATTATCCTCCTCTAGGCTGGCCAGTAACGGCTTGTTATTGGCTCTTATTGCTTCATATTCTTGTTCTTATTGCGTTTGTTCATGAAGCGCAGAGTTCCTTTCGGGAGGAGTGACAATCGGCACTCAAACAAGAGATGGACACTTAAAGGAGCAGCAGCATAGTTTTTCTTTCCTTTCTTCCGAATGTAATTGATGGTCTTTCTTATGAATCGTTCCGGCAACGTGCCAACTAAATCGCATCAATAAGTGTGAGATATAAAGTTATCTTTACAACATCAATAAATAGTAGTTGGCCACATTTATTAGTGTCAACGCGTAACAAACCCCAAAGGACCTTTGAAAGTCATGTGTGTGCAAGTGATTTGCTGATTACTCTGTCTGCGTTGGTGTTTACTTTTACTGCGTCTGTCGACTACACGTGTTCGGAGGGGTTCGGCATTCATTCCATTCCCCACACACTTCTCCCAGGCTCTCCGAATTGATGAACAATATTCGCTCTATGCTGCAAGTACAAAGTTTCTTTGATCAAATTGAGTTGTTGTTGCTGGTGTGGGTCGGTGGATTGTTACTTACGCTGTGTCGCATCCCAAAGCTACTTGTAAACTGATTTTCTTTATTATTTCAAATACGTTTTATGGATTTCCAAGCAATAAAATTCACTGCTTTTCCCGCTGTGAAACCCTGAACCACATCTTTAAGACCGTCATCAAAATAATTTTCTAGTATTTATTGATAAATCAATGATTTGCTTTTTCGGATTTTTATTTCTTATGTACGTTTTTTTGCTTTTCCTTTTGCATCCTTTTGATATAGTATTTTTGGGGTCCACCCGAAGGTGAAAGAGTTCATAAAGTTTGTCCTTCTATTGTAACGCACAGCCTCCCTCTGTTGTGTAGATTTTATGTTAGAAATTTTTCTGGATTTAGATTTAAATCTCTTCAGAGCTCTCTTTCGTCTAGATGTCTTTTGTATACAAAATTAAGCTTCTTTGAAGTCATATTAAATTATCAGTCAGAATCAGCTGCAGTAATATTATGTTATTAATATTGATCAAGTGACAACTCAAACCTCCTCTGAATGCTTCAACCTGCGACGCTTATGAACATAACAACATGCTTGATTGCACATAATTCAGGCTGCACCCCTTGCAAAGAGGTATGATTTCATTATATCAAGACTCTTCATAGAAATCCTAATGGAACCAATTTGTCTGTCTTTGGAATTTGGCGTTGTTCGATATTCGCAACCCTGGACAATTAATGCGTTTGTATTAAATTGCAATTTCTAACAGTTGTCAATAAAAAGTGCTGAAAAACAACGCATACACAAAGCAGAAAGCCGTAAGTCACATGTACCTACGCCGCGTCGGTGTGCTGAAGGAGGATTCGCGTAACGCCCCAGGGTGCACTACTCAAATCTCGGGACATTTTTTCATAGCGGTTTGTTGTACATACTCACATCAAAGCGCTGGAAGCTGTCAAGTCACTTAATAGCGAAAAAATAGCTGATACTGATTTATGGTGCAGCTAAGGATTCGCTTTAAGCAGAGTAGCAGCAGAAACAATAACAACGCCAATGCCGTTAAACCGTTCGGTATCACTTAATTGTTCGGCAGTCGAAGGACTTCAAAGTGAATCCTTGCTGGGGTGGCTTTAGTGGTGTGGAAAGGGCCAGAGATATCAGGCGACGCAATAACTTTAGCTCTTCGGTCTCCCAAATAGTAAGAGTTCCTCATCCTTCGGCAGGATATCTGCTCTCTCTAATTTCTACAATGTCTGTCTGTCTCTCTGTCTGGCTGTGGTTTGCCTGGCCTGGCCTTAAAACGTTGAGGGAAAGTCATTTGCCTTTTTTTGTTAGCGTGTTTTTATTGCTTATCGTCTCTTCCTTCACTGAGCCTAGAAAATTGAATTGCTTTTCACTCAAGTCGAGTACAGAATCAAGTGTCTCTGGCTGCGTGTTGGACGGCCTGCGCTTCCCTTTGGCATGGTGTATCCCTCGAAATAAGTATAGACAGGATATTTCGGATGACTCCCTCTTTCTTTTCTCTGGAATGGTTTTTTCCGTTTTCGATTCGAATATGAACTTTCTCTTGCAGACGTAAAAGACGTTGAATGCAATTAAATCGTAAATTAATGCTTAAATATTGTATTAAAAACCGATACGATTTACATATTTGTAAAAGAAAAGCGATGGTTGGGAATTAAAGAAAATTAAAACCAGTCAGAGTGCGATCTTCAGTCTGGCTGGGCGTTATGCACTCAAACACTGTACAGCCTCATGATATGTACGGCATACGAAAAAGTGACCGACCACACCATATAAAGTTATGCTACATTCAAAGATATTCAATATTCTAGATAATTCACTGTCAAAGTTGTGTTGATCACACCCATTTTCCATCGGGTTAATAGTTTTTATATTAAATTTGCAGAAAATACATTTTACAGGGTTACATTCTAAACTCTTAACAGGAGTAACTTAACTCTTTTATTCAGGAGTAGGAAAGCTTCGGGTGTACAGGATTCCTTCAGCCTTTGTATAAAAAGTAGGCATGGCAATACACCGATTTTTCCCATCTGCAATACCATCTGCGTCTAGTTAACAGTGGGTGTGTGTCCTAAATTTCACTCATCTACTTCCATTCATTTTCGTTCAATCGTAATCTTAACGGCTTCTCAGTAGGTGACCCTGATAAAGAACATACATATACACCTTTTGTACCGCAACAATAACCTCTGTATTAAGAATTTAACCAAATTCGTTATCTGAAATATGATAAAATAGAAATCAGCTATGTACTTTGGATCTTTGATTAGTAATTCGTAATTTAAATTGCGATATCAGGCTTTTATGTGTCAGTTTTTAAGTATCACACACACAAGTGACTAGAAGGTTAAAATTAATTAATTTCAACGACAAAATTCAACAGGCTTTTTCGCAGTTGGATCAAAATGCATGGCCTCAATTTGTTAAACAATATAGTAAATGTCATTGATGTTGAACAACCTGCGCTGGATAATTAGTGATCTTACTTACATAATAGATTAAAACCAAACATAGATTAAAATGCAAAGCTTGTCAATCTGGCAATTTGACGACACCGAGATGCTGCGATCGTTTTATAAAGAAATAACGAATTTGTTGAAACATTGTAATCTATACAAAAAACCTGGGATTAGTAAGTCTGAAAAAACTCACTTTTTTCTTTAGTGATTTATAATGCATGTTAATTGTTGTATTAAAAGAGAATGCAAACATGTTACATCTCAGTCTTGGAATTCTATTTCACTTTATGTACCTATTTAAAGAAAGGTTTTCCTCAAAAAGTATGCGAACTTTTCAAAGCAGGATGAGAAATGTTCCAGGCTCAAAAAAACCTGCATCTACGCAATTAAACATTAATTAAATGTTATATTTTAGGAGTGAACAAAATTTTTTGCACTATGCTTGGAGCACAGCAGGAGGTGCATGGCCCTAAAACCCTAAAAGTTTTCTCACACCTGCCACAAAGGAGAACGAAAAAAAAACTGAGACGCAAGTGAAATAAATTTCGAAGTGGCTGATTAGATAAAAGTGAAAGAAAGCAAGAATATATTGACAAAAGAACATCATGAAAGACTCAGGGAGAGATGGAAACAATGACAAATCCGATCTGTTGTTTGCTACTCTGTGGAACGCAGATCCTGTACAGGATCTATTCGATAGAATAGCATCTCATCTTGATATTGGAGAGTGGCACAAAGGCGGCTAAATAATAAAAGAGGACTTCTTTTTCGTAAGACACACATTGTTAGTTAGTTTAATGAGTTCGTTATGCTTGATGTTTTTTATTTAACTATATTTTTTCTAAAGGCTCAGGATATCAGAGATATTTGAATACTTTTTGAACAACGGTTGACATTATATTGAATTTCTTTTTCACCCCATTTTTAGGGGTTTGTGTTTCCATGAAAGAGTCCTTCAAATTGGTTTCTTTTCATATTCGATACAATTACAACGAATGCCGAGGGACATGTAATAAGCTGCAAATAGAAGTTACGCTTGGATTATTGGATGCTATTTCATTAGATGCTGCGAAGAATAAATCACTACTTGATTTTTTTGAAAGTTCATATTTCGATATAAATCTAGATATAAAGAATAAATATTAAATAATATCAACTTCTAGACGAGTTTTCCGAACAGCACTTTAAGTCTTGTTAGTATTTAAGGATACTTCTAAATTAGTTACTTCGTATTTTCACTCGAATTGCAATCGAAAATTGTAACCTACAGTAAACGTGCACCGTTCGGTGTCTATGTTTAATCAAGCCAAACCAGTGTTTGCATTGCCTGTAAATCGAACAAAAGCGCGTCTCCTTGCACCAAATTGGAATATGAAGCCTACAACAAGCAGCAATAACAACCCGCAACATTTTTCAAAGTCGACGACCCTGCCGGGCAGAATACAAAAGCCGATTAATTGAGATGGCCAAATGGGGGAGTTCCAAATGAGACACACTTTGGCTCAAACGCATGAATGGAATGGAATGACGAATGGATGGATGGATGCGAATCCCATGAGTTAGCCGTTGTTGTTGTTATTGTTGCACTCCGTGGTTAGGCTGCTCTGTAAATAATTTTTAATTAGCTTTTGTTCCTGCCACACATTCTAGCTGTCCGATAGCATGAACATCCACCCGAGGCTATACAGTCTCCATTCTTTTGTTGCCGGTGAGCGTAAAATTTTGTATTTCTATGGAGTTCAGAATGAAATGCATTTTTAATTGAATGCTGTTACTATATCCTGATAAGAGGTCCCCATCCTTTGCTCTTGTGTTTTGCTTTAATAATATTTAGGTGTCCATTGTCTCTTTATATCGCTTTCTTAAAACATGTAACACGTGATTTAGTCTCAAGTTTTAGTAAACTTTAAATATTATTTCTCTATTATTAATTTCAAAATATGTACATATGTACGATATATCAACTTTTATATTGTTTTAACATGAACTTGGCTGAGTTACAAAAAATATACATACATATGTATATTCAATTTATCCTTAGTTTTTGTACACCTTGAAATTAAATTGTACTATGTTAATATATATACATACATATGTATATGTATAGATAAAAAGAGAATCGTTTTGATATAACATGTGATATAACCGAACAAAATTTTCTTCGAGTGCTTGAAAAGATGAAAGTTATAAGAAGAGTTCTTAAAAAAGATCGAAATGAAAACTAAATAAATTACTCTTCAATGGCTCCCAGTACGATGTTGGAAGAGTTCCCACGTTTTAGTATTCATCGAGTGCTCAAGTACCACGTAATCAGAGATATCAAAGAGAACTACGAGTGAAAAAGCCGAAACTCTCACGGATCCACTCTCGCGGCAACACTTACGCATCTTCATAAATACATTCGCACCGACACAAGCACCCTTAACAACGGAGGGGTGGCGGCTGCTAAAGATTTCATTAAATCTTTTTGATAGCGAGAGAGCGTGTGAACGCTTCATTGCCTCATTCGGCTTCCTGCCTTGCCAGCAAATCATGACATTTGTACGCGGGTTTTACACCTAATCACGCATACAACACCAGCCACGAGCACATTCATGCACGAATACCCAAGTACTGCGAGGTTTCGGTTTCGAGGCTGCAGATGTCGGGGAGACACCCCAAAATGTGGAAACTTGGATGCGAAGCAGTTCGCAACTATAGCAGGATGTATATTTTATGTGAAGAAATTTACATAACACATTCTGTTTACAAAAAGACAGCAAGCGGTGGATGAAGTTGTTGGAGGTGGTTCCTCCCCGAACCTTTGTTCCTAAAGTACACTTTTCGAACTTCAATAATTTAGCTAATATTTATTTAGTACAATCCAGCCGAACCTTCATTAAAGCCTTCCTTCCTGCCTTCCTTCCTTCCTTTATTCATTTCGATGTCCTCTTAAATTCCTTTCGATTAAACACCTTTCTGAAGTGTACGTGCCTTGTTTGTGCTTCTTCACATGCGTGGGTGTCCTTTTTGTAGCTTGTTATTTGTTTTTCTCCGTGCGATAAAAGCTTCAAAAAGAATTCAACTGCTCTGTTTGTTCCTCTCGCTTCCTCATGTTCCTGCTTATCCAGTATAACATACTTACAACACACGTCAGTTTGGCAACAAAATGACCCAGACTAACATAATTAACACGTCGAAATTCATCCTTCCTCATTCTTTTTGGGTTTATTTTTTATGGTTCTTTCCTGTCAAAACAATGATGTTTGTATATACGATTGTCAGCTTTAAATTACGTTACAATTATTTCATTTACTACATGCTGTCATTAGGAACTGTTTACTTTTCTTTCTAATATATCGTAGATTTTCTTTTTAATGGTGCAGTTTGGGATGAGTTACGGACGGAAAAGATTAACTACACAAAAATTAATGAAACAACAAATTATTTTCTTATTTATTTAGCTTTTCGCTGTATAAATTCATGAATGATATGATTCAGTGATATTACTAGATATATAGTATATTTTTTTAAGAATTTTAAGTTTGTAATAAAATAGAAGAGGGTTTTGATTTCATCTTGCCCTAAATTCTATATACTAAAAACTTGCGGCTAAATAACTTAAGGGTTTTTGATTTTGATTTAATAAACACAATCTTAAAAATAAAGCTTAATTACTTTATTATGATTGGACATTAGAAATGGTAAATTATTACACTGATAGAAAAAACATGGTTGATGCAAGTTTGCAGCAACCAATTTATGGTTACTCTCATTATATTTGCAAGTAGATGTTTGTAGTAATTATTGATATATTCATATGAATCATATTATGAATACCTCCATTATATGGCATGTTTATTCCAATCATAAAAAGTGGATTCATGATATTTGCATTAAAAATAGTTCGCTGTATCATAAAACTATGATTACACCTAAAATTATGTACGGTTGCTGGAAACATAATGTGGTGAAATCTAAACATAACATGTGCTCTTATCCAAAAAGATGTATGATTACTAGAAAAATAGTATGATTAAATCTAACCATAGCATGTTTGCTGGGAACATAATGTGATGAAATGAAACCATTGCATGTGCTCTTTTGGTTTTTTTGGACATTTGTAGTACTACCTTCATTCAGTGCAGACGAATTGAAAGTTATTAATAAAAGTTATATTATATAAATCTTAAAAGTGCTAAAAAATATTAATTTTCTAGTTTTGGAAACTGGGTACGTACCACTGCTATTTATATATTATATATGAATGTTTTAATGTTTAACAAAGTAAAGATTATATTTTTAATTTTATACATTCACAATGCTTTCAGGAAAAAGTTAAGGAATTTGGGGATTCAGTGGACATATTATACTTGCCATTGCCATACCAAAAATTGGAGGGATCTATGTTAAAATGCCTTGCCTACCTACAAGATTTCAATCAAAATTAAATTCCATATTTCTAGGTATGTTGTTCTATTCAGAAGATAGGAAATGTTTAGGAAATGATATCATTTTTAAGCCTTTTATTAATGAGATTAATAAACTCTTTAATACAGGGGTGAATGTAAATATTCGGCATTATAAAGTTAATAGGCATTAAATCAATAAATTTCAAAGCAATATCATATATTACTGTTCCTACTAACAATATCCAAATGATTAATATCAATTTTGATAACAGTAGTTTTTAATAATTAATGTATAATTTATGTATTAATGTATTTATTTCTATGATGTACGATAATTATAAAAACCTTTTCTGCCCGAAAAAATGTGTTTTAATTTTAGCAGAATGCGCTTAAATACATTGATTAAAGTAACGAATTAATACATTCCCAAAACAAATACAAAGTTAGTTGTATATTTTTTATAATTGGTTGAAATATGTAGCATTATCGTACCAAACGTGAGGGTATATTCCATTCAATTATACTTGAAGTTACCATTATCATGTACTATTTTTATAGGTAAAACAACTTATGTTTGCTGCAACAAAACAATAATTGCGAATAACAAAATTTTCGATTTTTATAATCATGGTTGTAATTGTCTCCATCATAAGATTTTTTGTGGGAAACACACAACATATTTGCTGCAATATAAAAATAATACCACTAAATATAATTTTGTTCCATCCACCATGAATTTTTGTTGTGGTACCCAAAATTATTTCTTTCGAAACTATAATTATTGTGGATCTAAAAATGTAACATATTTGATTTAACCATCAAATCCAACCATAGTATTGTTCTTTAAAATTATACTTATGAGAACCATATTTTTTCTTTGAGTGTACGGATCAGAAGTCCGTAATAATATTTTTTAATACTTAACTTGTTGTCAAAGAAGTGTATTGAAATCCGCAATACGTAAATAAAACATCGAGAATTAAATATGAAGTCTTTGAACTTTAGAAAGCACAAAAGACGCCTTTGATTTATGATGATGATGTAGAAAAAGGTCACGTATTTGTTGGTAGCTCCTTTCCTTGGAAAACCTGGATTGCGTTCTACGTAGCTACCGAACAGCATGGAAGTTAATCGAAGAGGAATAGAAGCTATAAAAATCCAATCCACCAGAGCAGGAAAAACAATTTTAATATAAATTTAAATTCCAGGAAGTCTAAAAAACTACTTAAACAATTGTTACAATTCTTAAAAATACTCGTACATTTTTAAGTGCCTAAAAATGATTTATATTCCTCTTCTTTTGACTTCTTGAGGCTGTAGTTACTTGAACAGCGCGTGTTACTAAATTTTATTACTTGTACCTGCTACTAGCGAGTAGTACGGCAGAGACCACCGTAAATCCAACTCTTCTACTCCGAATCTAACATTTAGGTTGACCGCACCGGATGTTTTTCATTTTCAGTTCACTTAACTGACGACCGCAACGCAGTTGAATAAAAACGTTGATTTATTGTCTCACCTCCGCCGGACAACAATAAAATTGAAACCCGGCCCGAACTCCGGAGTTGTTAATTTTTTTAGGTTTTTAAGTTCGTTTTTAGTAACTTTGACTTCTTCATGGTGGTTGTTAATCTTAGCCGGTCGACTTATTCACTTATTTTATAGTCGGAGGTCATTAAGTCGAATACATGCTATTTATGCATAAAAATATGAGTACTTGTGAGTTGTCATTCAGTCGTTCGAGCAGTCGTCGATGATTAAAACCACAACAACAACTCTGGTGGTCCACGTGGAATCGAGTCTTTATTCGAGTGATCCACATGGAGTTCATAAACTGTCATTAATAAGCTTGGGCAGTTATGTAACTAGTATTTTTCAATTGTCACATTTATTCTAGTTTAAAACTAACTCACTAATTTTTATTAATTTAACCTCCTTTTTTAATGACAAGAGGCATTAAATCCGTTCTCTGTTTATCGTAAATTGAATTTATATCTTTAATTTTGGTTCTGATGTTTAGATCAATTGAATTATTAAAGATCTCATACTTTCAGATGACGTTAATGACGTTATGATGTCACGAATGCATGCTGATAAATTATCATTTCGTTCACGTGTCCCTTCATGCGATGAAGGTTCTAAATTTGCACTCGAAGGTGCAACATATTCAACATAAACAGGGAAAACATGAAAAAGCAACTCCTTTTACACTCGGCATGCATCACAGCCAGGAATAGAGTAGCCGCCATTCTGCCTTGAATTGTTTTGCAAACACTCTGCCGACGCTTGTCTTGCTTTTTTTACAATGTTGCTTCATTGTTCTCGCACTGAAAATGATTGCCTTGCCTAAGATCTCGTAATAAGCTGCTGCTTCGTGTTCGATTCCACAATTTTTGAGACGCACCCCCCCTTAGAATTCCTGCAGATTTTGTGATATTCGACCTCATGTTGTGCTCGGCGACCTTTTGTTGTCTCGTTTTTAGGTTGGTTTTTTTGTTAATTAGCATCAGATGTTGCTGCTTCGGTTCTCATTTTTACAGTATAGCAATTAAACCATTCGGGAGCCCTCGAAATTATTGTGAAAAATTATTTTGAAGTACTTTTATATATTTATTGTTTCGGAGAGACCTAAATTCAAAGACATGTGGCACACATCTTTAGTGAGGAGGTATTTCTTATGGTATTTTGAGTGTTTGGAGTGCAGAGCCGGGCGAGATCTAGGTATGAATCTCGAAAGAGGAGGGTTGATTTAAGTGTGCCAAGACGCATGTGAAGATAAGAGATGTTCGGATAAGATAATAAAAACAAAAAGCATCAGCTGAATGAATGAAGCAAATAATATACACCCCTTGGTTATGCTTTTAAGGATAGAAGGAAAAATGGTGATGATGTACAAGTACTACAGGTGCATCCTGTAAAGTTATTTCGGGAGAATAAAGCTTTAAATAAAAACGAACAAGGATCCGTGTCAAAATACAGACGCCATTTTCAGTGTTTTAATAAATGGGAAGTGAAATCTCTTTGCATGTCGTCCAAATTTTTAAGCTTTTTATTCAGAAAATTTAGTTTTTTTAATTTAAAAACTCTACATTACATGAAATCAAAAAATGAATTGAAATTGTGCTTCTTAAATAAATACATATACAATTAAATTTCCGTTCCGTTAAATTTCCGTAAAATAAATACAATTCAATTTCCGTTTTTAAGAATTAAGTATTGAATGTGGTTTAGTACTTCGAGTGCAACGAAGTTGAAACTCGAACCATAGGAAAAGTTACTACGGATTTGTTTACATCTGATTTACGTGTAGCTATTTCCTCGCAGATGGCGCTGTTCGAAGGCAGAAGTTTACAAATCGATTTTTTTTTATTCCTTCAATGTGTTTAAAAATTGCAGCGCCCACTATCTCAAATTCGCAAATTTTTTAAAAAGAATTTTTTTTTAAATTCTAGCATTTTTTATCAAATTCATCAATTTGACAAATAATTCCTACAAATATTGAATTCTATTCCCCTTTTCGCATTTTTTTCAAGTCGGCTGATTCTTTCTTTCTTTTCATTGTTATTAAAGTTTCCAATATTTTGGTGGTCGATTTTCAGAGGTTAGGGCAAATATTGGGCAAAATAAACAATTCAACTGCAATTTTTCCCATAAATTTTAATGTCTTTAAAAACTTTTTTCAGTCACATATAAATTGTTGAAATATACTTACTGGCAATTATTTTGTTTTTTATTCATTTGTGTTTCATTCATTATTCATTCATTATTCACATATCAGTAGCACTTAATAATAAATCTTATTAAGAATCAATAATTGATGAGCTCAATATTACTAACATATGTATGTATGTATACTCATAAATATGCTGTTACTTTATAATGGAAACTTACATTAGTTTTGTGCAATTTAATATTTATGTTGTTTTTCATAAATTCGACGTAAATCTGTTGGCGAGGTTATTAAATTGCACTGATGGCACAATTTCCTGGCGCCGAAGGAACGCAACCAGCAATCCTCGCAATGAACGTGCCAACAACACAGCGAAATAGCAGGATCACAAGCACTTGAATTTGCTGTGAATATGGTTCTCATAGTGGCGTAATTTGGCTTTAACAGATTCGATAACCTGTAATTGATTCTCCCGCATTGATGGAGACTCAGCGTTTTTGTAATCAGTGGAATTTGGCGTATATTTGACTTCCATAGCAGTCTCTTGGTTAAGGCTCGTATCCGGAGTAAAAGTTGCTTCAGTTTTGAGTGCAGTTTGGTTTTGATCCGGTGCACAGTAACCAGCGATTAACTGTCGCATATAAGTAGCTACACTCGCCATCAATTGTCGGAGCTGAGGGAAAACTTAGAATGCCGGAGTACGAGTTCCACTGCTGCACAGAGATAGATAGATTCGAGGTTCAGTTTAGTGCCCTGATGAAGGAAAAACATCAGTGCTTGAATCTCTGTGACGTTTTCGAGAAGGCGATGGTTGATTAAAGTGAGATACGCTTTTCAATTTTTTTATATCATATTCAACTTGAACACTCGGTTGAATATGTCAACCTCTTCGGTCACTACTTCCTCGACTCGCTGTTGAAGCTCATTTAAGTCGTCCAACCACAAGTCTTCTTCTCTAGACTTAGCAACTCCGCCTTTTTGTCATCTTGCCGCTGAAGCAATTCTCTCTTGCTCGCCTCTGCAAAAGAGATCAGCGGCATTTCTAGAAGGTATTTGTAATTTTCGGACTTATCGGCAGGATCAACTGTGTTCCTTACGGAAAGTTGCCACTCCTTGACAGGATCTGGCGGTTAACCTAATATTTCTAAAATTGCTATTATCGATTCGATATCAAGATCGGAATTATATAAATCTTTACTATCGATAAAGCGTATTTGCTGAGTTAATTGGTTTACTTCAGCAGTAATTTGAGTCAACAAGTAATCTTCGTTTGACATAAAATGGCATACGTACATCGAAGAATTCTTGCAAAATGTCGTTAGGATTACGGTAGTGTTTTAAAAGACCTTCGTGGTCAATGCAATTCATGTTATATGTGGTCATGCGTGAAGCTAATTTCAACACACGGTGGAAATCATTTTTTTCTTGTAAGCGTTTGAAATCAGATGGACTGAACGTTACTACAAAATTGACGTCATCCTTTGAAGACTTGTTTTCATAGTGGGTAATGATACTGTTTAAGTTAGATGTACCACACAACAAGTCCTTCAAGGTTTGTTCATAATTTTCCGTCCATATGCCTATGGGCAACTCCGTAATTTGTATATCATTTTCTTCGAGAATCCTAATGTTTCCTGAATGTATGTACCATTGCGAAAAAATGCAATTTTTCCCTTGAAATTTTTATACGACGGATGCATTTCTTCGAGCTTTTCTCGGTTAATCAAACGCCTCAAATTCATGATGACGTCTTTAACATTATAGTTATAGATGTTGGAAGTGTAGCCAAGAGACAAAGATCTAACCCCATTAACCAAAATTAATGGTATAATTGGTATATACCATAATGGCTCTACTCCAATTATGCCAACATCTTCTCTTTGGACCAATGGATCATCGTGTGGATGGAAAATGTTCCGCATAAGTGGCGATAGGTCTACGTTAAGATAACGGGCAGCAGAATCGTCTTTACCACCGTAATATCGTGACCCGAAATGACCAAGTGGCTCCAATAGGTTTATATTATTGGAGCCAACATAATTTTGAGCCATTCTTATAAGTGTGGGAAACATTTTTGGAATACCGTGGTGGTAATTAGTAAATTTTGCTGCCTCACTAGCCAAGACAAACACTTGCATTGGAAACTTATGAACGGAGTTGAGGCATGCGTACAAGATTTTTCTTTGCCCAGGTTTAAGCCCATCAATTACCGAAGGCAAGCAACGCAGAAAGGAAGAATAGCAGAATGGCGCATATTCGATTTCGAAAAAATCTTTAATTGTTATGCATCTAGTGTTCCCTTTGTACAAGCTAGCGATGATCGATGATAGTATGGTGATATATATATACATCGTATGTGAACATGTAGACGAACTGTTTAGACTTTATTGTACTGGAAGCGTTCATGCAGCTTTTTCCTTTGCTCTTCGTCTTGAGCAATAGTAGCCGCTTCAATTAATTTATTAATTTCTGCTTTCAATTTAATTCCTCGAACATATTCCAATTTGTCGATTTGGGCTGCTACTAACATTCCATAGATGCCGTTCTCGTTTTTTGACTGAAAGCATTAAATTTAAATTATATTTAATTAAAATAATGAAATGAAATTAAGTAAAATAAATACTTATATCATGATTTGCTTTCTTTTTATTCTTCAATTCTTTGAAGTGCGGTGGATTTTGCTTGGGATACATTTTATTTTCAGAAAATGTCAAATATGTACAATCAATCAACTCAAAGCGAAGTTATCGAATGAACCGAACACCATTTGAGAAACGAACGATAAGCAATCGGCAAAACATATACAATCATATTTTGCGCATGCGTGATACTCTGGCAGAGATGTTTTTTTGCAGAGTACCTGTGGTACCTAAATAAGTGCGTCCTGCGTTGCGTTTATCTCTGCGCCTTAGAAACTACACTGCGCTATACCGAAATAACAGCGTTGCGTCACCATATGTTTTGACAAAAAGTTTTTAAACATTTACACGCACATGTACATTTTGGTGCTATCTGCTGCCAACTTCACTTCGTAGCGCATGTCAAAATTGGAAATTCGAAGTGGTCTCCGTCAGTGCGTTTCTTATTTCAGCCACTTCCATAAAGCTGCGTGTTCCAATTTCATTTTGACAGAAACGCAACGCACGACGCACTTATTTAGGTACCACAGTATTTCGTGCACCTAAGGTGCTGCCCATTTTACGAAGTTATAACCCATTAAAGTTAGGAAACTATAAGAGTTACGTACATGTTGTGGGTATGATTGAAAAGGTATTACAATATATATAAGACAATATGTTATCTATGTTATATAAGACATAGATAATACATAATAGACATAAAAATCCAATACTCTCAACGACCCACAGCTAGCATTTGATCTTCCGTTTGCGATGACAAACGGAAAACTACTTAATGTACTACTTAATAGTCTAAAGTCTAATTAATTCTTAAATTATTAGAATTAATAACAGTCTATTAATAATAATTTAACAGTTTATTAATAATAATTTAAGTCTAATTTGTTGACATTTCATACTTCTAGTTCCCGAAAATGCTTCTCTGCTGTCCTTAACTTGAATCTGCATCTTGCGACCCTGATTTGTGTTTAAGGCCACATTCCACAAAACTCCACTGTTCACGAACTACATGAGAACAGTGAGCAGCGGCAGTGGGAACAGTGGGAACATGTTTTGCGGTATAAAAGTGGCTCCGTAAGTTAGCGAAGTATAAAAGTGGCTCCGTATTTTTGGCTTCAACAGCTGGCGGCGACCACGTAAAAATCCCAGTATAATCCAAACCCAGTATTAAGCGTTTAACCCGATCCAGATCAAACTGCAGCCACAGAAGTGGATAGGACCGGATAAACCTAAAAATACAAACAGATCAGGTTGAGCCTGAATTTCAGTGATTGCCATGCAGAACCAGAGAACAGGTCGGCGCCATGTCTGAGGCCACGATACAAAGCATATGAGACATCAGGCGTCAATCAGGTCCCGCTTTTTATACTTCGCATGCGGTCTTCTTGTCTTTCACTAGGCTAGACTTCGACTTTAATCTCATTTCGCCCTCATTCTGCAATCGATAGTTCACGTGCAAATCGATTCTGCGTGGGCCTGAGCCGTTCACATAAATTGTGGAGGGTATCACATCGTTCTTATCATACTGAGTAGGTCCATAAATTTGTGTGTCATCCTCGTCCACATTTAAGGCTTCGTCATCAACGTGAATTGTGGTTTTGGTTACTACTGCGCCGGCATGTCTAATAATTTAAATATTTTAAATTGTTTTAGTTGAAAAATTTTTATTCAATAAACTATACAATAACACAAAACACATAGAATATTATATATCGTTCCAATGTACAATAAGTTCTAAATATTATAACATTAAATTTAATTTAGTGGAAGATTATTTTGATTATAAGAATATATTCGATTTTTGTTGTAATATATAATAAAATAAAATTATAACTAAAAATAACACGTGAAAAATAATAAAATGGTTTAAAGTGTGCGAGTAACAGACTTTTTTGTCCTCGTTAAATAAATTACAAAGTTTTCTGTTGCGTCGCTCAAAAAAAAATCTCTACATATACGAGTAAAATTTTATGAATTTTGAATTCCGTAAAATTTGAGAATAACGTGATGTCCTTTAAATGGACTTCATTAATGTCAAAGAATGGCGCACGCCGTATTCTCTCGACAACGACGACTCAGACACGTCCGCGATCCTATCTCGTAAATGAACTCGGGGTTGCTGAAATAGGTTTGGTGCAGCTGCGGTTGGCTATTTAGAAGCGGGGAAGGTCGCAGATGTGGCTGGTGGAGTTGATAACCGTGCTGGTTTTGGTGGTGTTGCTGTGGCTGATGTTGGTGGTGGTGATGATGGTGGACTAACGGATGCAAAGCAGGGCTGGGAAGGATAATCGTGCTGATGCTGCTTTGGCCTCATATCCCCTGCAAGTAGCGTCGCAGCTCCTCCTCGGTGTCGTAGATCATAACTGGGAAAGGGGATCCCGGCACGAACTCACCGGCCCACTTCACTTCCACGCGGTAATCACCTGGTTCCGTGGGGTCGTACTAAAAAGAGACAATTAAAAAGTTAGGTCAACTTTAGTTTTACAAATAAATTGATTACGAATTACTTTGCACAGAATCGTACGATCCTTTTGGCTTTCTCGCTGCATCTCCACGCGGAAAGCCCCCTTTGGACCACGCACCCGCACCGTTAATTGACCAGCGCCTGCTCCTCGTGTGTCGCATATGAAGCGCGATTGGAACGTGGCTAATACACCGTGTTCAATGCCAGGACCATAGACGCGAACCTGTTGTTTTTACAAGGGAGATGGTTCTAGCGTAAGAAATCTCCGTCGAGTTTTCTATTTCAGCCTTACCTTGCTTGCATCTGGAGCTCCTGCCACTTTTAAAGCAAACGGCGATCCGGGAACGTTTTGTCCACCGTATTTGATGGTTAGCATATGCCGACCCGGCTCCTGCGGTTTGATGTTCAGCGTGAATGTTGCATCTCCATGGTCGTAGAGCTCGCAGTACGCCACCTTTCGGGGTCCAGCACAGTGGGCTGTGAGCTCACCGGGTCCTGCACGCCGTGTGTCAATCCACGACTTAATGTCCTTCCCCATGATACCGTGTCGCAGGCCCTCTCCCGAGCAGATTACCTTCGACGCATCCATAGAAGATCCAACCGCCACTGTGAGTGGACAACCCTTAACCAAGCGACCGTTCCATTTGACGGATAGGGTCAATGAACCAGACGAGGACTTCTGTGGCGTGTACGAAGCCAGCCAAATATTTTCCGCTGGACGTGGTTGAGCTAAGCTAACGGGCACCGCAGTATTGTCTTGATGGACCAGCACCACTTCAGGACGGCCGGGAGGAGCATTTGTAGCATCGATTGTGAAATGAGCGGCTTCGCCAGCTTGCGCAGCTGCTAACCCTCGACCCGTTAGCATTACCTTATCAGCGGCCTGTTGACCAGTGGCGTAGGCACTGCGCGGACACTGTACGATGTCCAGGCCGCTCCAGGTTAAATCGATGTCGTGCTCTCCTGGGGCCAAGTTATCTGCGGCCATATAAAGGCGCAGTTTTCCATCGCTTAATTTGTCAACGGGAATTTCGATTCCATCGATGGTGCAAACCAGCTCCCCAGGCCCAGCGTTCTCTACATCGAACACGATACGAGCAGGTAGTATAAGCCGGCCTTCGTGGTCCAACAATGAACCCCAGCCGCCGACCGGAGTGACTTTAGAAGATTCCACGCACGAAATGTGCCATGGTGAACCAGGTAGAGAGCCGCGATTCGGGCAACTGGCACGAATTTCATAGCGTCCCACTGAGAGGATGGTGTAAGAGATGGCGTACTCATTATTGCCGAGAGCCTAAAAATAACAATAATAAAGTTAGAAGGGAATGAGATATTCATCTAGAGCATTAATTTCCGATTTCATTTTTCACGCAGTCATTTTATTTATCTTGCCTTAATTTTGGGTTCGATACGTTCACCGAACTCATCGACGCGTTCGATTTGCACATTTGGCGCTATGGGACAGTAGACGACAAACGAAGCCTCTTTATTGCGCTGACAAACTTCCAAGCCATTTCCAGCAGCACGTGAATCGAGCTTGGCACCACTTGCCGAAGCGACAAACGTAAAGGGGGAACCCTGCACCGTTTCACCGCCGTACATGACGGTGAGCCTGTGGCTTCCGGGTTGCGAAGGCACAAACTCAATATTGGACACACCCTCGGACTGCTCGATTATATGGACGGATAGGTTCTGATTCGTGGGAGACACTGCGAAGGCTTCCAACTCGGCAACTCCAGCGTTTTCAGTGCGAACTTGGAAACGAAGATAAACAATCAACTTTCTACTCCTTCTCCGATGGGAGAGAGTTACTCACCTGTAAAACAAATCGGGTTGTGTATAGCCAGTTGTCCTTTGGGAACACCTTGAATGGAAATCTTGTTGGTGTCGAATGACTCGCAGGTGAAGGGACTACCGGGCAAAGGCTTTGACTGATGAAGAACCTCTGCAAGAGAGAATGTTTTTCCGGAAACTGGCGTACGAAAATTGCCAAACACTTACCTATTATGCACTGTCCGGGTTTGTTGACGGTAAACTCTGCCTGAAGGTGACCGCTTTTGGTCTGATAACAACGCACGGGTAAAGCTTGTCCTCCGGGACCGGATACAACGACATCGAATTCTCTTGCAGGTCGCTTTATGGTATCAATTGAGAAAGAAGTCGTTTTACCAACACGAGCCTGATACAAGCCCAGACCACTAACGCTGATCTCCTTACCGGCTCCTGCGGGTAAAACATTGATCTCCAACGGCTTCAGAGAGATCGGCACCTCATTGTACCAGATGGCGATTTTATGCGGAGCAACTCGCGTGGGATGATAAACGATTTCATAGATGCCATTCTTGGATGGACCACGTATAGAATGGGGCACTTCTGAGGCACCACACTTCACTAAGGCGGAGAGTTCGCCATGACCTGCTTCGTTCAGAGAGACCGAGATAGAAGCCGGGCGATGACACAGTGCTTCGCCCACCTCAGTTATTTTCACTAAAGCTGGATCAAATACCGTGAGCGTGCGTGAACCCAAATGTTGCCCCGATTCACGGTCAATAAATCGTATCAAATAGTTGCCGGTCATGTGTGTGCGGAATTCGGCCGTCTGTCGGGTGATGGTATACGGTACTGGTTTGTGGTCGGGGCCTACAACCTCAGCTATTTGATCATCGGCAGGAAATTCGATGGTGGCCAAGCTACCGATTTGGATTTGTTGTGTTGTTTGCTGAATTTCTACACGGAATGGGCTGCCATTAACAGGAACCTCGTTGAAAGTTATGTTGACGTAGTGTGGTTCGGTGCTCTGCGGCACAAACGTGACATCGTATAGGCCACGGGCACAGGCAACAACCTCCGCTTTGACAGTGCTAGTATCTGTGGAAACCACCAGCTCCAAAGTCCCTTCACCAGCGCCAGCAGCATCGACGCTAAATGTAACGGGTATACCTAAGGCGGCTGGTCCCAGTTGTCCCATATCTAGGCCACTGATGCTAACGCGTGATACATCAAATACATTGCATGAGAAGGGCGATCCATTGATATGCTGATCGTTAGCCGTAACGCTGATCAAATGCCGCCCGACGACGGTGGGATGAAAGGAAGCAGTATACGAATCGCCAGCACCGCTGACCTGACAGGTGACGTTATCACCGGCTGGAGAGGTGACGAAGATTTGTGGTTCCACTCCCTCGAAACCATCCAATTCGAATGCGTTGTCCATCTTCACGGCAGCCTGCTTTAGACCCTCACCGATTGCGATTGCGCGTGGCAAACTGACGGGAGCCGCTGCGATGTGGCAAGTGAAGGGTGAACCGGGCACCGGATGCCCGTTGAAACGCACTGAGAGCGAATGAGCTGCTGCTTCGGTGGGCTTAAAATTCACCTTAAAACGAGCGTTTCCCTCGGATTGTACAAAATTGGGCACATTTTTACCACTGACCGCCACGATGATTTCCAAGTTGCCCGCACCTGCTTGGCTGGCATTGATGCCGAAACTAACGCTTTTGCCCACCACTCCGGGACGTATGTCAGTAACAATGACCTTCTCGGCGGAGTAAGCTTTCAAAAGGAATGGGCTGCCCTCAACATGTCCGCCACTGGGCAATCGGACTTCAATCGAATGATCGCCCACCTCGACGGGCTCGAATTTAACGTTGTAGCCCATGAGAGGAATTTCGTCAATCTTAACGGGAACACTGCGACGTGCAGGTCCCAGGACCTCCACAGTGGGTTCCACATCGGACTCTACGACAAACTCAAATAAGCGTCCCACACTCACCTTGTCCATCGTTTCGGGAGACTGTATGCGTGCTGCTGCCGAAACGCGACATGTAAAGGGGGAACCGGGCACATCTTGTCCATTGAAACGCAGCTCGACGGTGTGGTTCTGAGCTTCACGCGGGGTGAAGCTGATGGCGTAAGTATGCTGCCCTTGGGCCTGGGCGGATGTGGGTACTCGTCCACCATTGACGGTGACCTCGAGATTACCGGGACCTGCTTGCGAAGTTTCGACCAGAAATGTAACAGGTTTGCCTACGTTGCCACTGCTGACGTTCTTTACTTTGATGGCGTTGACGTCGTAGACCTAAAAAGTGAGGAGGAGAGGCTGGATTAAATCGTGCTCGAAAGTGAGGATGAGAGAGTTTCTTTCTGATCGGGGATTGAAACTGCTGAAAGTGCTGAAGGAAGTGGTTACCAAGAACAGTTTTTAAAGTAGACAGACGTTTTAAACAACTCTAAAAAGTTGAACCTGAGTTATACTCACCTTGGCCCCGTATGGACTGCCTGCCGTCGGTAAATGGTTGACCGTGACATGGACGCGGTGCTCACCGACAATTCGCGGCACAAACTCGGCTTTGAAGACACCGTCAGTCGTCTGCTGGACCTGAGCGGGCACAGATTGTCCAGCAGGTCCTGATGTCCAGAGTTGAGTTGGCGTGATTTTATTTGGTTTCGTTTATTGTTTAAGTGTTTATATTTTTATTATTATATATTTGTTTTTTTTTTTTTGTTTTTCGATTACGAAGCACACGCGGAAAAAAATAACGTAGTCAAAAATTGTTTTTGTTGCATTTTTGTTTGCGTAGTTACATTTTTTGTTTAGTTGAATTTTTTTGTTAAGTGAGAAAAATTTTGAAAAATGATGTTAATAGTTTCTGCTTCGAATTGATGAAAATGATATTTTTTCGTTTTAGTACGAGTGAAAGCGGAAATATTACAGTGTAAAAGAAAAAATAGGGAACTAAAAAAAGGGCAGCTTTATAAATTAGCAAGATGCAATATAATGAAGGAATTATGCTGAAACTTGTTACATAACATAGGATTTTATAGATACAAATTAACAATACGGGTATAGTAACATTTTACAAATTATTATTTTACAGCTGACAGAATTCGACAATCAAGAACGAGATTATTTGTTGCATGCTACTTTTGCAGTTGCTACAGTTTAATTTCTACGTAAGTTTAGTTTCTTCAGTTAAACAAGCATTTCCAACGTCTATTTAAATGTTTTCTAAACGAATCGATGCATCCATTTTGTCTTCAGGGTCTTCAGGGTGAAGCTAAAGCCATAGTCAATATTTTAAATTGGTGCTACTTTCTTTTCCCAGACTTCATTTATATGGGAATCATGCGTTTAATTTAGTGATGAAGGTGGCGGTTATTTAGCCGTTCATTGCATACAACTTTTTTAACGAAATATTCTAGATTTTAGAAGTATTTTTCACTTATCCACCTTTCGCACCTACTTGGATCATCGATGTTTTCTTTAAAGTGAAAATTGAATGCTCGCATTTATAGTATCTTCTCCGTTGCAGCAAACTGCAGAGTCGTTTCGTCTCCGCATCTCTTCTGGATCTGGTTTAGCTACATAGTATTCAAGACTACAAAATATTACTACTCTACCGTCACCAATAAAAGTCTCCGGAATAAATACATTTGTACACTTAATACAACAGTGAGTTCTTAGTTTTTTAATACACATTTATTTCTTTCAAATAAAAGTATGGTCAATAGTATTACATCTGATTAATAACATCTGAAGAAGTAAGGAATTAGTAATAAAAACGTAATTATAATAATGTTGTAATAATGTCATTGGATTGCTCTGCCATCATCACTTGAACTAATCAACTCCAAGAACTTCCATGCTGACGATTCTGATATTCATATTACGAGCACATGAAAGGCATTTTATAATCGAACCGCAACATACTCCGTACTCATTACATATTTATTAGTTAGCAAGGGTTAAAAGGGATCGAACTTCGCTGAGTTCACTGAGCTTGTTAATCGCACATTTCGTATGTAACTTAGTCATAAGAATGAAAATATCGGATGTTAAAATCTTGTATGCAATAACTATCGTAATGGAAGATATACGAGTACAAGTATGAAAACTATAATTGAAAAGGTGAGTCATTATTTATATATATAGTATAAGTATGCATGAAAAGTCTAGTACAAAAGTTTTCGGCGCCCTGAAATATAATATAGATACAAAAGTAAGTTGAAATCATGTCAAAACAGAAACGAAAATAAAAATAGAAACAGAATAAAACAAATGTGAAAACACGTAATATAAAATGTATAGAATACCAAAAAAATATAATGAATGATACGATAAGTTATGGGAAAAAAGGAAAAGCAAGGAACGGAAACAGATGGAGTGAGACAGACAGATACAGATCGAAGAGGGATAAAAGGAAGTAGAGGATGAATGTTTCGTGCACTAAAAATTTACATGCAAAATTGTAAGTCGCTCGCTGAAAGAGGGAAACAACAGCGAAGTCAGAAGTACAACATTTTTCAAAGATTGTGTATCAAACATTTCTAAAGCACAGGACATCAAAATACATATATCTGGACATTAGATTGAGTCCAGGGAGTGTCAAATGGATAACGTAATAATGTGAAATAGTAAAATTTATGACCGGAAGTGAAATTTGCTCAAATTCCATAATCATGTTGACCTCTTCTCCGAAAAGGTGATAAAAGTATGAAGAACAGTATGAAGAACGCAGTATGAAGAAAAGAACCAGATGGTTTTATTGTCAGAAAAAAATAAAACAATCAAATCGAGTGAGACTACAAACAAAACAATAATTATACAGATCAATCCTCTTTAATTCTTATAGAAATATAGTATAAGTACACACTACAGAAACAGTAGTCATTGTCTTCTTTTGATATATGACTTGGACGGTATTTTTAATATGTTTGAGGTCTAAGTTCAAATGTACAACAGTCGAGTAACGCATTACTGACTGAAATATGGATATATGTAAACCTTTTAAGTGGTTGGGTACACGATTGTACATTGTGTAAATTTAATATTTAATATTGAAGGTTTTCACAATATTTTTCGTTTGTACAATTCCCGTGTATAATTACAGCAACTATTTATAAGAGAGTTAAGAAGAGAGAGAGAGAGAATGAGTGACAACGTTCAACTCAGAAGTGCAACAGAACGAAGCTAAATTCTTTGTAATTCTTGTTGGTGGTTTTGTGGTCAATGATATGCAGCGAAATGACAGAGTGTAAAATGTGCGTCGGTGTGAATCTCCAATTATTAGAAACTAGATTGAGTTACTCACATAACAAAAATGTAAAACACAGAAACTGTTGCTCAAAACGGCAAGATTAGTACTCAACAAAGTTAGATTGGGATCACTTGGAGTCCCCAGAACTTACCTTCAACATTAACTTCGATGTCTTCCAAACGGCCGCCGGTGTGATTGATAACAAAAGAATTTGGTTGGTGGACGGGTCCGGGACCGCCAAGCGAAACTTGCGGCCCGGACATGCCGCCACTGATATTAACGGTGATGGGGCAGCCGGGGACAGGCATTTTGTTGAAGGACACGTTGATAGTGTGCTCGCAGGCCTCAGCCGGCACAAAAGAAACGGAGAATCTGAAAAAAAGCAGAAAATTAAAAAATGGTTTATACTTATTCCTTCTCTAGAGTTGCATTACCTTGCATTACCCTGTGGATGCACCTGCGTCGGGATATTATGGCCCTTCGCGGAAATCGTTATCTCCAGATTACCCTCACCAGCGTCGCCGGCATCCACCGTGAACTGAACCGAGCGTCCTACGGTACCACGTGAGACGCTGCCCACCACGACTTTCGTGGCATCATAGGACTTGGCCAGGAATGGAGTGCCTTGAACCGGGTAGCCGTTATACTCGACGTTGATGGAGTGTCCTCCGACGGTGGTGGGCGTGAACTCCGCTGTGAAGCCTGCATGTATATCGCCCGTCACACGTACAGGTAACTCGCCTTGCGGTCCGCGCACACTCACAGCCAACTCTGCTGCGCCGCCTCCACTCACTGTGATGTGAAACGAGGCCGGCCGATGGACGGGAATCAGTTCCAGATTTGCGAGATTCAACAAGACTCGCGAAGTGTCCGCCACCGAGCAGACGAAGGGGCAGCCACGCACCGTTTCCCCATTGAACTTGATGTCGATGAGATGCGATTTCGCTTGCTCGGGCGTGAAGGAGACCAAACAGCGTCCACCGCCCACCACCTGCACGTGGTTTGGTACTTCGCCTTCGTTAATGGAGATCTCCAGCTGTCCCTCTCCGGCTGCACTTGCATCGACACGGAACTGGCACGGCTGGCCGACCACGCCGCCATTCACATCGGTCACTTGGATCAAGCTGGCATCGTAAACCTTTGCGATCAAAGGTCCGCCAGCGATTTTCGTGCCACTAATGGATGCCTCAATGATGTGCGTTCCCACTTCGGTGGGGACGAACTCAATGCGCGCAGCACCATTTGCCGCCTCGTGGGTGACTCTGGCCGTCAGCTTCGACTTGTTGGGCGTCAGAACTGTGGCCACGCACTCGCCCTTGCTAAGGCTTTGTCCAGGAGGCGGCAGTATCTCAAAAACCGCCGGTATATTGGCCGGTACGAGGCGAGTCGATTCGCCGAGTGCAGTTAGACCGGGTGTCGACATTATCTCAACGTGCCACGGTGATCCTGCAATAAAAATAGAAAATAGAAAGTGAGTCAGAAGAGATTAAATTATAAAATAATCAGTTTGAAAGTTGCGACTTTAGAATCTTATATTAAGTGAAGAACAATTTTATAAAGTAGACTAAAAGTTCGTGGAGTAGAAAGGAGAGAGCAGAAAGAAAACCTGGATGCAGCATGAATGATGTCATTGGACCGAAGGTTGATTAAGTAATTTATTTCCTCTCGACTCAGCCACAAGAATGCAAGAACCTCATGCGACTTCGCGCCTTTTATCTACCATCAAATTATCGAATGCAGAGAATGTATTGAAACCTTAACGGATCATAAATGGCCACCAGATACTACCGACAAACAGCTTTTCCACGGAACTAGTTAGTCTGGAGGTTGTGGCCACAACGAATCACAAACCAACGATGCACCTGAACTCAATTTCGAACACCCAAAGCTGAAAACAAGGCTTCACCACAAGGAATGTTGCAATCACTGACGACTTTCCTCTTTACTAACTTCATCGTGCCCTCATCACCTCCACACCATCACCATCATCGGCCGCCACCAAAACAATGAATTCTATCTTCCAACCAGTCACTTGTACGGCTTTTACGGGATGGCTACCTGGCGATGGCTTTGTCTTTTTTAATGGAGAAACCTTCGCCTAGCGAAGCGTTACTTAAAAATAATTGAAAACCTCCCGGAATGCTAGAAGGGGAGAAGTGCGCTACATTGAAATATGGAACAAAACAGAAAAGAAAGAATAAAGCAACTCTTGGGAGATGGTGGCCAGCGCAAAGGCCGAGTTCTGGCAACAAGTGCAGCTTCACGGAACCATGACTGGGTTCCCTGAAAATTGCACTTGTTCATAAATTCACTGCTGATGTTGTTGTTGTTCGTTTTATTATTGCTGTTAGTAGAGAACTTCACCTCTGAATTGCTCTGTGAGTGCTTACTAACTTTTATGTAAAGTTAAACTGAATGGCTGTCGTTGTTGTTTTACTTACAACTAATAGTTGAGTTTATCAAGTTTAATGACGGTGGAACCAGTTAAGAATTGAGACATCGTCAGAGAAGTGCTCAAGATGTACGGATGTCAGGTGATCCACAGAAGGTTGCTTCTGCAAATTGGTTTCTATGGTTTATTTTGTGGTTTCGCTTCAGGTAGCAATTGTTAAGGTAGATGCAAATTGAGACTCACTTGATTGCTGTGAATTCTGTCATTTGTCTCTCACAATAGCATCAAATTAGTTTAATTTATAATCTGTTCTTTGAAATTTCAAGTAATTCTGGGAACATTTCTGGGCTCAAGTTAAGAAGTGAAGACGAATAGCTTCTTTAGTGGTTATTAGAGTTTGAAATTGATGATTAACATAATGTTATCTGGTGATTACGGCCGGGGTCTGAATTACTCACAGAAAGTTGATTACAGGTGAAATTTAAATTTGAATGTTTAATACCATTTCATGATAATTAAGTGCGGATTAAAAAAAATAAAAATAACAACTATGTTCGTTTAAATTAGCTGCTTTATCTCCGACCTGATATTTAAATGGTTATATTGTGGGAATGTTATTAAAGCAAAGGAGTAAAAAACGGGACAGAAAGCGATACATTTGCGCTATACAACGAGCTATACACCTAAATTATTATTACTTTTATCCAATTATTAATGAAATTATTAAACGCTTTCGATTTGTATTAATCTTGTAGAGAAAATGAAGTTGTTAAGTCTTCAAACTGTGAGATAAAAACAATATCCACTTTGCTACGAAACATCTACTGAAACATTTAATTTGATTTGTAATATACATATGTACTCGTAACTATCCAACATCAACAGTTTAAACAGTTTCAAGGCAGATCTCTTCACTTTTACTTTCTCCAGCTTAATTAATTTCATTAACATATCGAATCTGAAATCAGTTGAACCAAGCAGAATGTAAAATTGCTTCAATTACTTCGCTCACAATAAAGTTTAAATTAGATCTCCATAAAAGGTGTCCATGTAAGAAATGATTAAATAACTAAAAACTTAATAATTATATTGATAGAGAAGTTTAAAGTCTAATGAAATAGTAGCTTATTATAAGTTCTTATAATACTTGAGATGAGAACACTTGCCACAATTTTAAACTTTGTTTAGTGTAAAAGCATTCTAGAAGTTGTTACATCGAATCAGTTGTTCGGCTCATTAACTAATGTTTCTACTTATATTATATGTCTATTATTATTATATTATATTATATTATTATATATTATATTATTATTATATGTCCATTACTATTATTATTGCATATGAAATATGCAGGTATTTCAGGAGATTTAATTGCATTTCCCAAATATCCAAATTATCATCCATTCGAATCGTGTAAGCGTGTAAAAAACTTTCTTATATTTTTTTATAGTTAATAAATTATTTAAAATTGGTATAAAATGCAAATTTTATTGGCTACTTGAAATATAGTAGTGTAGTTTGTTTACAAATTTAGTGGCGCGCTACGTGAACCGATCACAGAAGAAAATGCAAACACTTTCTTCCACAAACATAGCTGTCCGTCACTCATCCATGTCCGAGTGTCCGACATGAAACACTTCAACGAGTTACGGATGGACACGAAATGAAAAGCAAGGAACAGAAACACTCTTCATTTTAAAGTAAAGCTTCACGATCAAGAAGATGCGTTGGCTTCAAAGAGCTGAGCTCGAAGAAGAAAGAAAGGAAAATAAAATAAATAAAAAAGAGAAAATATGAAAAATATTTCAGCGCTTGGTTTGAAAGCACTTTAATAAGAAATCTCCTTCAAATTTCTTCGGTGGTCTGTTGTTAATAGTTTCGGAATGCGTTGTTTTTATTGATTATTGATTGATAAAAAAGCTGTTGTCACGAAAACATCACTCATCTTGTACATGTGAGATCAAAATTACGAACCACTCATGTCCGATTTTCCATAAATATTTAAAAAATTCCTCTTCTGTGTCTTCGTTTTCTCTTGCTTTTGACTTTGCAAAATAGAAATTGAAAAAGTAGCCAAAGTGGCAGTAATTTTAATCAGCCAGTTTTTTCAGAAGCTGTTGACTTGAGCGGTGGAAATAAAATGTTGTGTTGAGGTTTTAGTATTGAATTTGGAATGATGATTGGATTCGTTAATCACTTGAATTGCTTGTGGCTTGGAAAAGCCGACAGGCTGCAAGTGAGTAGATGATATTAGTATTTCTTGGAAAAGAAAGGAAAACTGTGCGCACTGAGGTAGCTGTCTGTTCACATTTCACAATGACTAATATGAAAAACCACTGTATATGTGACAATCGACATACAAACATCCTTAAATTAATCAATTAACAAAAAGATTGGCGATAATGTTGACTCAGAACACAGAAAGCAAAAGATGACCTGTAAACGTTTAAACTTTGAGTTATAAAAATCGTAGTAAAAACATCACTTTCACTAAAGGAACACTAAATTATATACTCGTAGCATTGCCCTGCAAAGTAAATTGAATGGAGAACTGAGGTAAAACTTGAGGTAACAAAACTTTGAATGCTAGACACAAATTCCAAGTCATTACCTGCAAAGTAATTTTGAAGAAGAAACACGAGAAAAATATACAGAAATTCTTACTTCAATAGTTAGTTAGGTGTTAATTGAAGAAGACGATTTTTAAGATGGTGACCTACTTGTTTTAAGAAGCTAAGAGACGTAGGTAGTAATGTAGTCGAAACTCAACCGTAATATTCAAGTCAAATCTTGAAAAATTATGAAAGGTTGCTGTGCTGTCACGTCAATGAGTCACGTCAACAGTAATAAAAAAAAGAGTACCAACTTGTACTCTAAAGGTTTTATATAATGTCCATTATTAGTTTGATAGACATTAAACGTTTTTCGAGGGTTACTTTTCTCGAAAATGAAGAAAGTCATTAAAGGCATACATAAGTTTTAACAAAAGGAATAAAATCCTTACAGCTTCAAGGTACTCGGGTTTTTATTTTGCTCACTCTATTAATCAATATCGATCGTTTATTTGCAATAACAGATTTCGTATATCGACAGATTATGTTTATTACTGTTAAATTTCATTTCATAGTTTTGTCTTAGATATTTTTATATCTATTTTAAGTTTCGAAACTTCTCAGATTAAATGACTAAAATCGTTCTGCTCAGAAGTGTCTCAGGTTAAGGACAGTCCTGTTGCTTGATCGTGTGTTCGTGACATCTAAACATCTAATTATATTGTATAACATTACATTGCATTGTATAATACTCGTATAACTTCTGCAGTTTCAACTGATTATATAACACTTGCGAATAAAACAAAAATCAGTGGCAACTGTAAGCGAGTATACTGCTTTTAGAAGTGTATTAAACCGGAAGGGAAACCAGATCTAACAGAAAGTATACAATATTTAATTTAACGTTAAACATGTTTATTAAAACCTTTGCCAAAATATTTTATTACACTACAAACATTGCCAACACGTTTTATTATACTACCTTATATAATGAAGATATAAAATTTAATTTTCTTGAAGTTTATATGTTTTTTACTATATATTTGTTTATCATATTATCAAATGTTATGATATCTGTACAAGTAACGCAACAACAAAATATAAAGAAAAGCCAGTATAAGCAACTGAATTATGTATTACATACAAAATATACGTCTGTCTGAGGCGAAGTTCTTGGAAAATTTGGCCAACACAGAAAAATCGTTCGTTTGCTATTTTAGCCGTTGATGGCAAATCGACTGCGAAAAATTGCAATAAAGTGAAACAATCGAATTTAAGCTTTGGTTCTTCCCTTTATTTGTTGTTGCTAAGAGCAGAGAGCAGATAAGTAAGTTGCACCATACTGCAAATGGGTCACAATAATGGGCTCGCTCCACAATAATGCTAACTGTGCATATCCAACTCAAGCGCTAACAACCAAAGTAAAGAGCAGTTCGGAGTTTAAACTCAAAGCGTGCACTCAAATCGCAGCGAGGCTTGTTGCTTGCGAACATGCAGCGTATGTCTCTGTTTACAGCTATTCGTGTTTGGCCCACTTTGAACTTGTGCCAAGCGCGCACCCGCTGGCGCACCTGACTTGCTTCGACGCTTGATTTTATTGGGCCTCCATCGCCATGACTCCACATGAGCTTGCAGCAAAACAGCTGAAAATGCAAAGCTGGCTGTCGTAATGTAAGCTAGCCGTTGGAATTGGCCAATCCAGCTGCTGTGAATGGTTATTTGCTGGCATTAACATCAGCTGCGTTTTATGGCCAGCGACCGACGCTGGTCTGTCGGCTGGTCGGGCGCGTGTGTCTTGTGGGCAACCAGTCCGGAGGCGCCCCTTCCGTCGTCGTTGGTACGGAACCCCTTCCTGTACGATGTGCTAAAAGCGGGTTTGTGGCAAAATGCAGGATGGAACAGTGGTACTATTCGCCGATCTCATTAAGTTTTTATTTAACTACATTTCATAATGCTTTTTTTATAAAGGAAAGTAATTTTTGTTGCGATAAACACTTTAATATATTCGGATATTTTTATATTTTACCATAATTAACAGGTTTTCTGGGTATTTATTTTAAAGTGGTTATTATATCACAAGCTTTTCATTTTCACACAAATAAATTGTTTGTACCATAAACAAATACCGACATTTTTACTGCAACCGTTTATTCAATAATTTTCGCTTTTGATTTAAGAGCATTTAAACTGCAAGTGTTAATATTGAGCAGATTCAGGTTAAGAGCGATACAGAAAATAATAATATGAAAAAAAAACATTTTGTGATGAAAAAACTCACTTTATTTAAATGTGTGATAAATTATTCGAGGAATGTGGGGAGAAAATATCGAAGTATTTCTTAGGTATTGTTTTATGATATGCATGAGAATATTTTACGGCAAAATCTTTCATTTGAACTGAAAGAGGATTCGAGAGTAGAGATTCGATTTGGAACGACTTAATTTTAATTATAAAAAAAGCTTTGTGCAAAAAACTTTAAGAATAACATTAAAAATTGTTGAAAACGACTTAAAAAAATACAATAATTAAAAATAATATACTTTTAAACTTTTCTAATTAAAAAAGCATACTGGTGCTTCAATTTGTTCCACTGTGTGCGTTATGCGTGTAAAACAAATATTCATGCATCTCTTTTGAATGCGTTTTCTAGTCAATGAATACGAGTATCTCACGGCGGCATGCATTCAATCAGCCAGAAGCCGTTAGGAAAACAACGGCATATCTCAAAAATGCAAAACAGGTGTGCGGAAAAAGCAAAGGAATCCGCAAGAAGAGGATGGTAAAAGGAAGAACTAGAAACACACCCGACAAAAGAGGGGAAGCTGCGTGAATGGCTCGAAGAAAAACATGCATCCAGAAACAAATCAACGCAGATGGTCTCAGTTACACAAGTGATCACAAGAATAAAGGAAGGAAGGAAAGAAGGAAGGGAGGGAGGTAGGTAGGAAATGCAGAAAAATAAGTCTTAAGAGGAAACATTAGCATCGTGTTATCTCACAAGATGTTGAGGCGAAAACAAAAGCAACGTAAAAGTAAACAAGTAAACAAGCAAATCAGGTAGAACACAATCCAAATAAAAATAAAAGTTCGACTTACACACCTTTTTAAGTGCCGGAGTGTTAAAAGATGGGACTCGTAGAATGACAACAAAAATCCAGCAAGATTTCGCAGCTTCGCGAGAGCTGGTGGAGTGGCCGGGCGGGTCGATTAGTAGTTAAGAGATTATCAACGCTCGCTTAATCCCTTTCCTTTGTTATCAAATCACACGCAGAAGCCGTTTGGAAGGCGTACTTGCAGCAGCTTCCTTAATTTCAGTTTTCTTTTCGGTTAAACGAAAACCTGTTGGGAATTAATTCTTAACAAAGGAAGATAAGGAGTTGAAATTAGAAAGAGTGTAAATGAAATGCTTTGACTACAGCAGAATGCAACAAAAACCGATTTTGAGATTTTATTTATTTGATTTATTTGATTTATTTTGATTTTAAATGCGGCCAAAGTTCAGTGCACGTTTTTGTACACTTTTTCCGTTCTTCTTCTTCGTCATATTTATTTACGTCACGTTTATCCCGTTTGTATTTTTATTTATTTCTTTTCTCTTTTTTTGTTTGCTCTATGGGCAAATTTTTACCGCGGTTGCGTACCGAAAACCGAAGAGATTTTATTTTATGATCTTTTTTGTATTTTTTGTAGGGTGAATCAACTGTCGCGCTTGTTTCTTTGGTTTTCCCGAAGTACGAAAAACAAAAAAATTCACACTTATTGAAAACCAGTTTTTAGTGCAGGGAATCACAACAAAAACATTCATTTAAGTTTCACTAAATATTTATGCAAAGATTGGTGAAAAACGTGAAGAGTTGCTTCGCTTTTGTGAGCGTTTCGAAGGAAAAAAATCAATGCAGCTGCTGATTAAGAAACAAAGCTGACAAAATAGAAAAAGTTTATGTAAAAAACCAACTAAACTAAAACTTTCTCAAGTTAAAAATTCTTATTTTTCCCTTTATAATTAATACATAATTAATTACTAATTAACTCCTAATGAAATTAAGTAAAGGTGTTTCCTGTTTATTAAAAAACTTTTCAAACGACTGCTTATGGAAAAACTTTGCTTTTTATGTTCATTCTTTTCCTATCCGAATTAAAAAGTTCTCAATAATTGAGAAAAGAGAACACACTCCGATTACAAGAAATTTAGTACTAGTGACCCATCGACCCCATTCTTAAGAACAGTTATTCCTCATGTATTCCCTTAAATGCCAAACCCAAAGCATAATCAAACATATTCAACTCTTTTGTTGCCAACTTTTTACAGTTGAGAAAGCTGACGAAAGTTCAAGTTAATAAAAATTAAAGCTTCCTGTGCTCAAAAATGCTTTATGCTCGTTATGAATTCCTGTGGTTTTGGCAGAGGTTTTCTTCTTCTATGTTTTCCAGTCAATCAACACAATCCGAAGCATTCGCCAAATCACAACAGAAACCAGAAATAGCGCTAACTTAAACCGAGCTCATTGACAATAAGCAGCAGGGGAAGAAGAAGCAGCACTCAACTGCTCTGTTGTCGACGTAATCAACAGCAACACGAATCGATGAAAAGCAGTCTTTTCACTTTAATGCAGGCACGCTGTGAGCGAGCAGTAACAGCAGCGGCAGCAGCAGCAACAACAAAAGGAAACGAAAACAAAACCAACAAGTGCCAAGTCGCATTCCTGGCCGCCGCAATTCGTGGAACTTGGTCAACAATCGCAGGAAAACCCGAGTAGCGAGATTTCCACTTTTACAACGCTACAACTATTGGCAACAATAAAAACAACAACAACAACAACAAGACGAGTGTGCGTTTTTTTTGCACCTCACAAAATGGCGGCAGTGCAGTGTTAAGTGTTGCGTTTCTCGCTCAGTGCGCTCAGACTCAGTTTGAATCCACGGAATTAGATAACAAGAAACGAATCCACGCGATCAAGTTCAAAGCGTTTGAAATTGAATGTGTTCGATTTGGTTTTTGTTGGAAAAGTTCATTAAACTGGTTTTCAACAAGTTGGCGCGGTTCGGCTCTCGGCCCGGGCCGTCTTTTTGTCTATTTTAGCCATACGCAGCAGCAGCTAGCGAAGAACGCTGTGCAAACTGACTTAAAGCGAGTGAGTATTACGTTTGGTATGCGCATATGTTAACCATATTAATTGTATCTGCGAGACGCGAACTATATTTTTATGAATTTTAAACGAACGAGTAAACTTCGTTTATGTCTCTGATTTACAAGATACAAGTTCAAAAGGCTATTTTTTTCGTATATTTCTCTTTCGTCAGGGTTACAATTGAATTACAATCGTTGAACGCGCTCGTGTGGTTCGTTTTACTCCCGAAGACGTGTCAGCTACGCTTGATCCGCGAACAAAGACTGCCGGGTTCGTGTTTGAGCCGCTGCTGTGGAGTCGTGGGATTCAGGTAAAAAGCACGAATACACCTGCAACTCAGGTAACGTGACCGTGTGTTGATCGTGTGCTCACAACCGATTCTCTTTTGTTGTTGTGTTTGCTTTAGAAGCCGAGCTCAATACAGCCATGGAGATGTGAAGATTGTTTATAATACTCACAGATGAGTAATAATAATAATACGAACACAGTTTAGTATTATAAACACAGAGAATATAGGAGCCAGAGAGAGAGAGAGAGAGAAAGAGAGAGAGGAACTGAAGCATAAGTGGGAGAGGTTGTTGTAATTGCTGTTAGATTGTACAAATAAAGAAATTTGTGTTATTTTGGCAGCTGTTAAATTTGCAAGTCGCACTCCTAGAGTCGCTGAGAGTAGTTTTCAACCTTGCTCTGGAGACGAGTTACTTAACAAAACTTTATTTCTATCGTTTTGTTCAACAGTGTTGCCAGAGTCTTTCTAATGCCGACTATTCGAAGAAAGTCGACCTCAGAAGCCAAGAGATAGACTCATAATTGACCACCTCATGACCGCCAATTACCTATTGCAACAGCACCATCGAACTCCGTTTATGTGCCACCTTTTCTTGTCAGAATTAAAAAATTCTTGTCAGAAGTTAAGGATTAGAAGAAACAAATTATTTTAAGATAAGTAAGTTATTTTTAGGTTGCTAAAAAAGAGTTTTTATATACTGATATAAATATTATTATTATATACTAAATCTAGAATAAAATAAAATAAAATAAAGAATAAAAAATCGTAACTTAGAACAATTTAAGGAGTTGTAGATTGTATTGTTGTAGGTTTAATTTGATGTACGTATTTCTGATTATTATTGAATTAATTTATTTTACATACAACAAATACAACAAATATAACGACAACAACAATAATTTTTTTATACAAAAAATTTAACGACAAAACCTGGTACAATCTGTGGAACTGTTTTGTAGCAACTGAAATTTGCCTATTTCAAATGGCGAATGACAAATTGGTTGTTGTCTCGACTGTGGTGTGTTGTTGGCACGGTTGCTAAGTTATGAGGAATTCACCAAATTGAGGGAAATTTCTTAACCCCTTGTGTAGATTTAAAGTGGGCCATCAGAAAGTTTCTTTTAAAGATTCGATTTTTGAGTTATTTAGTTTATTTTAGTCAATTTTAATGGTTTTGTTGTTTTGCTAATAAGTAGTTAAATAAACTAACATAAAAAAAGTGGACCATCAAAAAGTTTCTTTTAATGATTCGATGTTTCGCGACTTCTCGGCGATTCTCAACAAATCTTATTACCGCTTCGGTTCTATATTCTATAGGTGGGAACAAAAAATTGGGAATGAGAATTTTAGGGAATAATAAAATAATAGTGGTAAAATTGATTTGCCAAAAACAAAAATTCTTAATATTGTAATTCTTAACTATGCAATAATTACAAGCACTTTAATATTCCACTTTTCACTATTAACGAATATTACATGGATCTTGTTTAGTTAGAATGACAGTTGAGAGAATTCCAAAATTTGAGAGAAGGTAATTTTTGTATTTTGCTGAGAACCGACAACAAGTTGAGACTGTTCATCATCTAAACAAGCCCCTGCCATTGAAAATATGTATCTGTATAACGCTGTTGTTTTTGACCGCTATTCGATTTATTTCGTTCAATTGCAAAAATCGTGGCAATCGTTGCGAAACTCATGTTTAATAAAAATATATATTTAATAAAATTGACTTATTCTATAATTTATGGGTGACAGGTTATAGACGTTTAACTTGCGATTTTTTAAAGAACTATAAAGTTCGCCTTACAAAATTGCGTTTCAGTGTTAATTTTTAACGTTTGTCGGAATGCGCGAAGTTGACTACATTCAAAGAGGTTGAAGTTATAACCTCTATAGAAAACTGTTTATTAAGAGAGCACAGCTTTAATTTTTTACTATAATAACTGAATAAATAAAAAAATAAATACAAAATTATAATAAACTTTTGTTGGATTTGTGACCAAAATTGAAATTCGGGTGATTATTTGAGGGAAATCGTGGAATCTGAAAAATATCCTTGGCAAAGTAATTACTTGTATTAATTGTATAGTTGTGAGATTTTAGAAAGTAGTAAGAGTGGACATTTTTAAATAATCCAACGATAACGGCGATGAGAAATATATTAGTGTTAAATGCGAATAGCTGGTTGTCTATTTGTTATAAATAAATAATTTGCGTAATGTTTCTGAACGTAAAAGGAAGTCTCGAGCAAATTTTCAGCAAGTTCCCCTTCCACTCCTTGGCTTTTTATTTAAGCTTACATACTTTTCAATCCCAAGTTTAACATTTCAATCTATATTCACTCACCTGGCACGGTTTCACCGTTGAAAGTGATCTGGACGGTATGTGTTCCGGGTTCATGGGGCGTAAAACTCGCTATGAAACGTTGCCCTCCCAGCGACCGAACCGACGATGTTACACGGCCCCCGTTCACTAAAATCTCCAGATTGCCAGATCCCGCCTTGGAGCCATCAATTTCAAACTCCACCGGACGCCCGACGCTACCGTTCGGTATATCTTGCACACGGATTGCTCTGGCGCCTGAAGCGTTGCCGTCAATGGGCCGGAATCGCGAGAAGGAGCTGTACCCGTAGTTGCCGCCTCCTGGTGTTGTAGAGGTGGATGGGCTATTGGAAAGGGTGCGTTCAGTAACCACATGCTGGCTAGATTCCTTGACGGTTTTCGTGTAGCCACCGGATTTGTCGGTGTAGGTGTTGTTGGAATGAGACTTCACGGTGATGGCACTTGGTCTGGAGGGATGAAGAAAGAAAGAGATCATTGGAGAAAGAATGATAGTATATCTAACATATGTTGCGATGAATAAGTTACATATTTGGTAATTACAAGAATTTCTCTTCACTCACTTGTAACGGTCGACATCGTCGGATCCCCGCGAGTCCCGTAGAGTGTCCGAGTGCAGCTTCTGCTCGTTCAGTGCGAACTTGTTGTATTGCGTATTGCGGTGAGTCTCGTTGTCGATGTCTGGTCTGGCGTACGAGAGATCGGTGTTCAACTGAGCCTCGGTCATGTTCGCCAGGGACTCCAGAGAGTTGTGGGAAAGCATGTGCTTCGTCTTATTGATGACGTCCCAGCTGTCGCGACGGGCTGACGATGGCTTCGTCGAAGAGACGCGCACATTGGAAGAGTGATCAATTCGTGGTTCGGGTGAAGTGGTGCGTCGCTGGCGTTCGCTGGTTCCGTAGAGCGAAGGGGAAGCGCGTATATTGGAGTCAGTAACATAGTTCGAAGTCGACTTGTAGGTCGAGGTTTTCTCAATGTGACGCGATGACTCGTAATCGGGACGTGTTAATCCGTTCTGCGAGGAAAAATCAACGTTAAGATTTGTAAACTGCGGAACTACTGATTCCAGTCGAACCTTATTAACAATGGCTGTCACTGGACTGCCGATCCGATGTGTTGCCGTCGATATGTAGGCGCTGTTCGGCGAGTAACGAGGCACAGGCGAGGTGGACATGTGCCGTGGGCTAGCGTTAAGATTGCGCGGAGAGCTTTCGTTGTTATACGAGGCCGTCTTGATGGTTACGGGACTGCGAGTACGCATCTCACTCGAACGTAGCTGAATGAGTGAATGAAATAAATATGAAAAAACCACGCCCACAACTAATTAACAATCAAGTTGTACGGTTCTGTTAAAAACTAAAAAACTACTTGAGAAACACAACTACTTGAGGCACAATACTTGAGACAAAGAAAGTTGAGAGGAAAACTTAAGAACATTCAGATTAATTACATTGTGTGTGGGACTGTCTGGAATTGGACTCAGCCTGGAGGTGTACGTTGTGGCTGTCAACGCAGACGCGTGCTTTTGATCCTGTTGGCGTTGCTGGTAGCGTTCTTCACGCGGTGGCGTCAGTGTCATGTCGCGATCACTGCGCTTGAAGTTGTAGAGCTCGTTTTCCTTGTCGTAGTAGTAATCGTTTTTCGACACGGAACTGGAGACCTTGGAATCGCGTCGGCCGCCGGTCTCCGTGTGCAGGTCGATCGAATTGATGTACTTCGTGGTGGGCGATGAGTTGTGAAGGTCACGCGAAGGAAGCTGCGGCGGAGGTGGTGGTGGCGGCGAAGAGGCCAACTGTTCCTGTTTGCGTGTGTGTGTTTGTTATTAACGAATGGTAGTTAGGGTTAGTAATATCAGTTTTTGAGGTTGTCTAGAGTTGTTTAAATAATGTTGTCTAATAGTTCTGTTAGTTACAACAATACAAATCAACACAAGAACAAATCAGATCTACATACCAACTCACAATCGATTAGTTGCAATTACATACATACATTCATGAAGTGTGTCCTTTATTAGATGTAAATATTATATATGAATACAATTGAATCCACACTTTATTATAAATTATAGAAGGCGTCATTGATAATGATTCTGCCTTTTCCAATTTTTGTTAACATTTAATACTACTATTATACTCAACTACTACTTCCCATTCTCAACTACATGTTTATTTTAGTATCTATTCGATTTTTTCTTGTTTTTTCGTTCATTTCATCTACTCACACCATTACCGTGTTTCAGTCTCTACTCGGTTACCCGCTTACCTCGCTCTCCCGCTTATAGTAACTCGAACTTTTGCGATAATCAGTCGCGTCCATTTTTGGGGAGTATTGGGGCGAATAGGAGCGCTGGCGATCTGCCGCGTTGTTGTTGTTGCCGATGGTGCTGGTGCTGGTGCTGATGTTGATGCTGGTATTGTTGTTGCTGTTGTTGTTGTGGTTCAATAAATCCCTTCGCGACAAGGACGAAGTGCCGCGGTAATCATTGTGACGCGTACTCGTCGTCGATGTGTAATGCATCGAAGGACTCTCGGCACGATGTTTGCTTTCATGCAGTGGACTACTGCGCGTTTTGCCCGAGCGCCCTTTGGTGCCAACGCGCATGATGAACGGCGAACCCTTCACGTCGTGTCCATTGAAATATAAGTAGACGCGATACTTGCCATTCTGGCGCGGCATGAACGTGACACGATACTTATTCTCGACAATTTTTTCCACAGAGCACACCAACGAACGCTTGTCCTGCACGATGTCCACATGGAGCTCCCCAGAGACTCCCACGCCACGTGCATCTACCTCAAAGGAATGGGCCCGCAGTGGCATGGCCCCGTCCAAGCCGTGCACGGACACTCCGGTCGAGTCGAAGACTGCACAAGTGAAAGGACCTCCCTGAATATGTCGTCCTTGATAGGTGATGGCTATCTCCCAAATGCCCGCTTCGTCCGGCTTGAATATGGCACTGTGGCCCTCCTCGACCTGCTTCAGTGGGCAGTTGTGTGAGATGCCTGTTGGCGAGACCGCCGTGACGAGTATGTCCTCAGTTTTAGGAGCGCCTGTAGCGTTGACCAGCACCTCGACCAAGCTGCCGAGAGCACATGGTGCCATGCCGGGTGGCGCCACCTGGATGAAACGTGGCATCACCCGGAAGAAGTGTCCGCCGACGCTGTCATCTCCAATTTCAATAACGATTTCATGCATGCCGTACTTGTCGGGAACGTAAACGCCCTCTCCGTGGGCATTCAGACGCACGAGTTGCGGTTGTCCCGAAGGTGGCACCACGAAAGCGCGCACAGCACAGATGTCAATGTCACGTGTCAGCACATCTACGCGGAAGTGCGTCTGTCCGGAGCGATGGGAAAGAAGAAGAGAAGAGGGATGAAGTAGCATTATCTACCCGCATTTTGATACCCGTAAAGTTAGTTACCGGTTCGCCCACTCTTCCGGAATTGCTCTCCATATAGACGCTCACCAGGTCAGAGAGGGGCGGTCGCGGCGGTACCCATTGCAAGTGGGCGGCATATGCCATAATGCCCAAGTGCTCCACGTCGGGGTTGGCCATATCCTTGGGCGTCAGAATGGGCTGCACCCCCAGACGGCTGCCGGCTTCTACGGCTTTGCGAATGTTGTTCTCGAAGTGGAAAGGATCGGTGCTGAGTTTTTCCGGTGCTGGAGCAGGGCCACCCAGTCCTTTGATAATCTCGCAGAAGACGCGTCCATCGTTCCAATCCGTCTGGGAAGAGAGTGGAAAAGAAAGATTCATTTCCAAGTGAACTTGCCAATTGCTCGTGAGTCAGCGAGGAGTGGGATGAGCTTACCGTAAAATTTTTAACCGATTCCTTGACTTGCGTATTGACCCAACGCATCGTCGCATTATAACCGGGTCCACCGGGTTTCATGAAGTACGACAAGTACGTCATGCCTGATAGTTCGTCCAGCCAGGGCGAAGCTAGGTACTCTGGCTCCAAGACCTTAGGGACACCGAACTCACTCTGTGCCAGATTCATTGCGTTCGTGCAGTTACGAACACTCTGGCTTTGGTCCAGCGAGCGCCATTGCGGGAAAAGACCTGGTTGGCAGTAATCCAGCAGGGCGGCCAGATTGACACCGCTGTTCCAATCGGTCGTCAGATTGTTGATCTTACACTCCGGCAGAGCGGCCTGCAGCCAAGCCAACATCAGCTTCCGAGGAGGGAACTTGCTGCGGCCGATCTGATAGCGCACAATCAGGGACCATATTAGACCCAGAATAAGCTTCACATTCCCGTTGACGATATCCACGTTGCCAATGTTGACCAGCTTAATGTGGTCCTTCTCAATGGCATTCAGCGCGGTGGTGGCGTTTTCCAGATAGTGATGCTGGTTGGCGGGACGCCGATTCCAAGAGGGTTTGAGGGGACGCGTCTGTAGGTTCTCCACCAGGGCACACAAGCAGGTGCCATCGCAGAAATCAGTGGCCCAGTCGTGAACCTATGAAGAAGAGAAAGAGGTATTAAAGCTCAAAGAAGACTATAATGAAGAGATTAAAACTGTTGCAATACGATTAATAATAATAATATAGGAAAGAAAAAGGATTCGATTATTGGTATTTTATTTCGGGATGTTGTAATTAACCAATACATCTTATTATACTTGCAATCACGTCTCACAGATTCAGGGAAGATATGGTAATGGCAACCATGAATTACATTTTTGTGTAGAAATAATAAAATTAACAAACTGCATTTCGTTGGAATGCGTTCGGTTAGATGACTCCAGAAATTATGTTGAGTCGACTCATTCAGATATCATTCGATAACTCAGCCGAACAAAGTTATCGTCTATGAGGCGCCCTTGCATTGTAGCTCATGGCTCTTCCGGGTGACACTTCCAGTTGCGTGAGACTTTTTTATGTGCAACACTTCCTTGATTTTGCGAAACCTTGCGATTAAATTATTCTGAATTGTAATCAGCGAAAAGATGGAAAAGGCTTCAAAATGTCGATTCATTGACAGTGTATTGTTAGTTAGTTGATTGAGTGTTTATGTTTGCGTGGATGGGGAAAGTGCATTCCATCATGGTTTTCAACTACTCAATGTATAATTTTTTGGGCCGAAATGCCTTTTTGCGAAAAAGATGATGAAGATGAAAAAGTTGCGAAGATAGTAAGTAGCAACTTTATAAAGCCAAGTTAATTACGTACACAATAGCCAACATTTTGTGGCAAGTTGTAAACAACAACAAACAGTAAACAATATTATAACCGCATCACAGCTCAGATCTGTGAATTGATCTCACAAGCATTGAGACGAATGATTTCAAGTAAATTGAGATGAGTTGTAGCAATGGTGGGAAAAAATAAATGGAGGGGCGTATTAAGGAGCGTTTTAAGGGCGTTGAAATGGACAGCCCCATAAAAGTAAAATTGTGTTGCTTTATATACGTACAAACATTTTAAGTTCACGTAAAAAGACGGAGTATATAAAGTATATTTCCAACTCACCGCTTTTGTAATTAAATGTTAACTACACGCATTTATGTATCACTTTTAAAATTACATAATACACACTCACTTTGAAATGACTAATTTCACGCCATTCAAAGGATTAAAGGGAGTGTTTCTTTTTACTCATGAAATGAGATGTTTATCTCTCATTCGAAATATTGTAGCGTATGAAAAGTAAAACAATTAAAACATATCAGCAGACGTGAGTTGTTGCTGCATAGCATCGTGTAGTCAATTGTAGAAACTACAAAAACAACAGCAAGTACACTTTTAAAAATACAGCAAAATAAATAACTAAGATGCGCAATGAACATTTAATTGAAAGTGGTACCGACTGACACATACGTAACCCTAATAGAAAGTACTGAATGTATGTTCATTCACACATACATCCATACATAACAAAAATTCAATTAATAAGGGTTTTAAATCTCTTTCGGGTGCTCTCTGGAGCTCTCTCCATTCCATTCCAATGTACATAAGGGGTCTAATGGGCCTTCTAGCCTAAGTGCACCCGGTTGCTTTGTGGACGAAAGACCCGTTGCCCCGTTTGTCTAACTTAATGTAAATGAATGGGTTCAGAGGGTTTCTACAGGGTCTTAAAACAGGCGAAATTAAATGCACTGCCATTAGTTTTTCAAAAAAAGAAAACAAAAACCAAGGAATGTACAGAATTTTAACAAAAATTAAATAAAATTAATTAAGAATAAAGTTCAAGAACACTGCCTCTAGAAACAGTGGTTAAACCAAATTGCTTATTTCAAAAGCGTATATAGATGAATCTTAAGCAATATGCACGAGTTCGAACAGAATTTCTAAGGAAAACTTAATTTGGACAATCTAACTTTTTTCTTCCTACACCCGAGAATACGTTACATTAAAGTAATCGCATTACTTGTTAAGGTTTATGTAATCAATCAATAAATGAGTGTAGCGTAGAGCATAGCAAAATCTTAGGCTTAACTACTTAATAGCATGCAATGCAAATTAATAAATATTCCTGCATGCAGCAAAGTGAAGATGATGAACAACCTTTTACGTCATTCATGGGCGGACAATTGAAGTATTAAAAAAAAAAATAAATGTGATAAATTAAGCGAAGAAAACAAAACCAAAATGATGTCATATCCTAGGAATTCTACTGAACTCGCAACTCAGTTGGACTCTGGAATATGATGTTCGAATGCTTAACAAGGTGCGGGACAACCGTAAGCATACCAGAGGTAAAAACATCATAAAATATAGAAAACACCAAAAAACCACCAAGAGAAACATCAACAGTGACGTGTGCAGGCCAACAAACTTACTCAGCATGGAACATGTTCTTTTAAGGTACTCGTAAGTCTGAAATCATTATTAAATACAACTGCTTGAAGTTTATAATTTGTATAAACTGTTCCTTTGTCCGTCTCTCACTCTCTCCCTCATAATGACAGCTTTATGATACATAGTTTCCTACGTTCCTGTTTGTGGCGTGAAGATATCTGAGTGTCAGTGAAGATATATCTACAAATACCTATGTATATATGCCATTCACACTTCAATCAAAGGCAAAGCAAAATCATTTAAAAGGGGCTGCCCTTTTTTGGTAGCTTGTTTCAATGCTTAACTTAGTGATTGTATTAATCAAACGAAGGTAACCTGTAGTTATGACTAATGTCACATCAGTAGGAACTCCATTAACAGTTTTTAGCATTGGGTGTGGCGTGTTACATACTTGTTGCTATATAAAAAAGTGGAGAATAATAAAAGAAAAACGCTGAGCATCTAAACGAACCCGAAAACGTACAATTAAATGACAAAATTAATTTTAGTTGTAATATGTTAAATATTTATACTTAGGTTTATTATAATATTGAAATCAATTAAAACTAAGTACAGTGAAAACAAATATTCTGATTGAAGATCTAAATTAAATCATTTATTTGACAAGTGTTATCCATTTTTCTTTCCCATATCTTTATAAATTTTTTATCAAAAGTACAGCATTCCAATGCTAACCAACGACACTGATTTGCGGTTAGTTTTTCCCACACCACGTGCAAAAAAACCGTGAAAAGCTTGTGAGAAAATGGCTAACAACGAGTGGCATGTGGGTAGAAGTGGTTTCAGCGTCAACACGGAGGAACAGGTTAGACGGCTAACGAAGTTGAACTCAGACTGGGAGCTAGAAATGCCTCAGCATGTGGGACCCAATAAAAACAAATTCGATTTCATTGAACGATTTGGACAGAACAGAAGGTAATAATGAGTGGCTGTATACGAGTGTGTGTAGTAAAGCTTGGATTATAAAGTTAACCAAAAACCAGTTAGATTAAATGTAGTCAACAAAAGAAAGAAAAGTTGACAAGTGGGCAGTGTAAGGATTGAGGAAACGTGGAAAGAGGTGCCAAAGACGAATCGCGATGGACTGAATTAAAAAACCATTTCACTCTCATTTTAGTCATTTAGTAAGAAACCAGAATCAGAAGAGGGATTTATTTGAGTCAAAGGGAGCCAGATTTTTCGGCTAACGAAAGTAACAACAAAGCCATAAAAACACCATAGATGAGTTAAGTTAGTAAATGAAGTAATTTGCACATAAAACTAGAAAAGCACCAACAACAACAATACTCGTATTCAAAACAAACAAAACAACAACACTTTCTGTTTCCAAGTCAATTTGCTTGAAACGATTTTGAAGTTGTTTATTGTTGTTATTTGCTTATAAATTTGAATGTTTAGTTAGTTAACTTAAAATTACGTCAGAATGCGCGTTGTTGTTTTCTTAAAAATTTTAAGCTGTTGAGTTTGTTTACGAGCAGTTTTTATTGTGTTGAAATTAAAATTTGTCATCGCTGTGAAATACTGTTTTGTCATTTCCTTGTCACTCCTACTGTCGGTCATGTTGAAGTTGTTGTTGCTGCTGTAGCCTTAGCATTCGGTTTCCAAATTTAGGTTTTCAAACTTATTAAACTCGAGGCAAAAGAATGCCTCCAAACATACTCATGATCATTTAAATATGTACGAGTAGTTAAAAAACGGTCTAAGAAATAAGAACAAACGCAGTTCATCGACTTCAAATGCCATTGAAAATCACTGAAATATACATATGAATATTTTCCACATTTTCGATCCTAAGAAATCGAATCATCACACTTCAGAAATGCGTAGGAATTTTTTATATCTATAATAAAGTTAAGCTGTGTTTTATTATTATGAGTTTATTAATAGCTTTACTTTTTTCTCTCAGTATACGTTGACAATAGAGATGTTTTTTAATGGTTTGCCATTGAAATCTGAATGAAACATTGAATTATTTACACTCACTCGGAAGTTGTTATGAATTTAAACCGGAAATGAATGGCGTTGCGCCAACAATTAACAGCGCCAGACGATGGTCGTGATCCGCAATACTTTACATTACTGTAATGAGCTTAAGATGACAAAATAACCGCAAACGAAAAGGATGTATACCTCTATTAACATTACTAAGTATTCTGGTTAAAATATCGAATAAAACATCGCTTAATATTCCGATTAATAGGATTTCTTAGTCTAAACATGAGATCATAATAATAGTATATTCATTTATACCTGAATATAAACAGTGCCTGGTTGGAGTCACTGAAATGCAACCCAACCAAAAATCAATCGTTGATCGCATTGTTGATCAGGGTCATTTACACAGTTTTGGGAACTTTTACGAGTGTAGGAAGAAACCTTGTTCTTCCTTTCATGGACTTCAGACTGGAATTTAAGCATAAAGGTAACATGATATAAAGTTCCTTAAAATAAGGCTTGCAATTGAAATACGTGGTTTATGAGCAAGTATAAAAATCTTTTACCCTAAGAAGATCATTTTATAATAATAAAGTGAAAAATCATTCCAGTTGTTAATTTGTTCTGTATCACAAACCAAATAACAATTAAAACATTTAAAACTGCAATACAATTAAAAAAAATCTGTCATGCGTAACAAGTATCACGCCATCGCGACGTCATGTTGCATCACTTACAATTTCTAAACACTATCAGCAAAAATCGACGTGTTCACAAATCTATCAGCTAGTAATTCGACTCCAGCGTAGAACCCGGTTGTAGCCACACAAAGCACTAACTTAATTCGTCTCAAAGTTCCACATGATTTGACATCAAAGCCCACGAAAGCTTGAAAAAATCATTCTGATCACAACACGGAACAAAAACTAAACTAAACTGAATCAGCGATGAGTATCAATCGTCTGAACTTTTAATGAAGTAAATCAGAACAATTTATTCAAATCAAAAGATGTAAAAAAAAATTTTAAACTCTCTACGATTTAAGCATAATATTAAAAACCATTAATTACCATTCAATATAATCTAAAAGAAAGAATTGCCCATAAATATTTTTCAGTCTTATCATTTAATTTCAAAAATTCAAAAACTCTTTAAAATATAATTAAGTTTATGTTTTTAATGAAAAATGTATGTAATCAACGTTTTGAAACCATTTTAATTACCTTTCTTTATTTTATTAGATTTACGACAGATCCTTCGAATTTATCCTTCACATTTCTACGAGTATACTTTATCGATGCTCTTTGTATTAACTTATATTTTTAAAACATTTGGTTGAAAAAATTAATTTAAATAATTAAAATAGTTTTAAATCTCATAATTAATCGAAACTTCCAACTTAATTAAACTATTTAGAAATCTTAAAACCTTGTACACAGAGTATACAATCGATTTCATTCCTAAAAGTTGACGATTCTTTGTTAAAGTGATTAGTTTAAGTGAAGTAATCACGGGATTCCATGAAGTTGTGTTTCTATTCTGACAGCTTGAACTGTTCACCTTTAATTGAATGTGATTAAATGCTACAACAGACTGGAAACTTACTGAGATTAAGTTGTCATACTTTAAATCTGTGAGGTGATGTTTTCAAAAGTGATTCTAATTCTAAGTCTTTAAATGACGATTCTCGTGTCGCAGAGGACTCACTCACCTGCATGCCCGTGTCGCGCAGGTGCTCGTTCACCCAGTTGCGGAAGGTGTTGGCCTGGATTTCGACCCACAGGTCCTCGTTGCCGCGGATGTTCATGCCTTTGGCGGCGGTGCCTTCGGGGCTGCGGGCCACCAGGCCGGCGTGGGTGATCTTCTGTATCTCGGTGCTGCCGTTCGCGTTGTGCTTCAGCAGGCCGGCGTGCGTCACTTTGGCGCCTTTGATGTCCTTGACATCCATTGCAGCAGTTTCGAGTGCAACGCTGAAGTTCTCTCAAGTGTCTTCGTTCGTGATGCGCTGTGAGTTTCTCTCTCACTTGAATTGCGCCATCATCTGCACTGAGATGACTTTCGATGGCATTAACAACTAAAACAAATCTTTTATTGCACTTGTGCTTGTATCCGTTCACAGGTTAGATTTAATGTTCAATGAAATTTCTGAAGGTTCAATTCAAATATATGAAGTTTCGCTGTTGGCGTTGTTGCAGCAACTGCAATTTCAATGGAGAATTCGGGGAAATATTTTAGGTACACTTTCGTTTTTTGCTTCAACCGCACTCAAATTAAACAGTTGATGGAATTCACTTTCATTTGCACAACGTTGATGCGGCCGCGTTCGCTGTTTCATTGAGACTGAGACTTGTTTTGCGACTCGAATTCGCGGTTGTTGAGGCGAGTTCAGAGCCCAGAGTTTGAGCTGCCTACGTACTGATCTTGTTGCTGTTGCTGTTGTTGTTGTTGTTGTTGTAAAAACCTGCTTCAAAACGACAACAAACCACAAACGATGACGTCATGTTTTTACTTTTCTGACTAGCAAAAGATTAAGAAAACACACAAAACCAAAAAAGCTCTCAGCAATTTTCTTGCTCAACTCGTTCTCGCTGCTGCAAAAAATAACTCATAATGAGGCGAATGCAAACAAACAACAACAACAACAACATCCCACCTGGAATAGAATTCCAAACAGTTTAAAGGGGAAAATCCAACAACAAAAGGAGTACACTTAAAAAAGGAAGGAATGTAAAACCTCTAAAGACCAAACCAAAAATAAAATAAAAACTGAAGATGAACGGGCCACTGAACGAGTTCACTCCGCATTCACTAGATATGAGTACTTGAAGCACAGAACAACAAAAACAACAACAACAACATGATCAGACCCTAGTATTTATGAGCAACTAAGTAACAGGTAACAAGTAAAAAATACAATAATTAAAAACTAAAGAATAGAGCTAAAAATTGAAGCAACAAAAAGTGTAGTTGAAAAAAGTGTAGCAGAAAATGACAGCAACAACAACGGGTAGCACAACTACAACAACCACAACAACAACAACAACATCATTCACTGGCTAAATTGGCCACTTCATGTAGGAAGATGAAATGTGGTCACCACAGAAGGCTGTCAACTTTTTTACTTGGCTTTATTGGTTATTTTTTCAAGCTTTGCTTTTAAGTTTCAATTTTTTTACTGCTTCTCTTCATTCACTTTTCTCTCGTATTTCATGTCAACGTTTTCGTTGTCGCTTTCAATCGAATCGCCGTCATCCGCTTTTAAGTACTCAAAGGCGTCAGTATCTTTATCGACAAACACCTGCTTAGAATTTTTATTGCTTGTAAAATTATAGCAGTAATATTTTTTATGAAGTCTGCGTTTTGTGGTTGCTGCTTATCGCTGTTTATTTTAACACATCGTATCTACTACTAAGCTGTACTTTAATTAATTTATAGATATCAAAATAACCCAAGATCATCAAACTGCTGCCTCTTTGCTTTTCTTTCTTCAATAAATTAATTAAAAATCAAGAGTAATCTAATGATCTTTTCATTATCTTGTAAATTGATTAAAACTAATATAACCGTTCGTGAAGAACATCTTGTATTAAGCTTTGTTTTCAATCTAAAAGAATCACAACCATGAAAAGAGATGGACTGATGATGATCATCTAAAACTGATGATGATCAAAAACTAAAGTAAGAAAAAGAATGAAGCAAGGAACAGACAAGAAGAACAAACGAATAAAATGAGACGGAAAGAGTTCCTGTAAAAATGGGTGATAATGGCTCCGTATTATTGCCCTTCTTTAGCTATGATATCCTTAGTAGTAAGAAACCTCTTAAAAGTGATGAGTATAATGCTAAGTAATGCCTAAAGCTCTGAGTGTATTTTGGATTAAGGAATGCGTAACTGCTTTGGAACGCTTTACGTGATCGCGTTATCAATGAGGAGAATATTTATCTTTGAAATGCAGCCCACACTCCACACGGGTCCCACTCAGCCCCCTTTCATTGGCATCCCCCTTCACTGAGTACACCGAATCGATACGAATACATTACGAATCGGCACACTTGTCAAGCGCTTTTGTTTAAAATTCCATGCAAAGTACGAGTAACTCGAATGCGGCAACAATTTGCTTCACTCGACGACGATCATGATTATGATGATGCTTTTGTTGTTGCTAAATTTAAAAGACTCTAATGTATCTGCACCAACATTTTTGTTGATTTTTTATAATCAACATATTTGCATGAACACACTTCTTTTCAATAGTCAACCAATGAAGCCGCCTCGAATTGAGTCACTCGGCTTAAATTAATATCGTGGCTTGGATTTGAACAGATCGCAATGGAAAACACGTGAGGCGGGGCGCAGTGCAATAATGAATTAACAACAACAACAACAACAACAACAATAGCAACTACAGCTGCAGTAATCAAATATAATATAAGCAATTTAGTTACGTAGTTAGTTGTATGTATTAACTTGAATGTGACTGTGTGTTTGTGGCCCGATATTTGAATTGCAGTTGTTGTGAATTTGGCGAGAGTTATTTAAGCAAGCATTCAAGCGTTTGAAATGTTGTAAAAAGCCAGGCAAATGAATGGAATTTGCATTATAATATATTTTCTTTGCTTATTTACTCGCACATATGTACGTTATTGCTTGTTGTTGTATAGATTTTTATATAATAAAATGTTGCAAATGTACAATTTTTAATAAATGTAATAATAAAGCAAACAATATTATATACTCATTTAAACAACAACAACAAAAAATACTTGAGACTAAAAGTGTTACATCATTAAAACAAAAAGCATTCGTTTCAACAAATTCAGTTTCATTCGAATCTGGTTTTTTTTCTCTTTGTAATTCGTAAACTATTTTTATTCGATTTATTTATCGATTTTGTTGGCCTGTTTTTGAAGTCGTCGTTTAGTCGCCGATGTTCGCTCGTCGGTCGATCGCTTTTGTTGCTCATTTCTATAAATTTTCTCATAAATATGAATGAAGGTTAATCACTGTAATGAAGGAAACGATTTATTTATGGTTTTGGCTTTTAGTGTTGACAACATTGAGCTTGAACTTGCGTTTATTTACAGAGTTGATTTACTTCAAAAAGAAATCGAAAATAAATTATAAATTATAATGAAATTGAAATTCGATGATATACGTATAGAAATAAAAATATTCAATGAAATAATAACAACTTGATAGAGTTTCCTTGTGAAATGTTTTCAGTCTTGTTATGAAGATAGAAATTAAGATAAACTACGTTATTGAACTGTAAATTATTGAGTTTGCATCCTCAATTAGTTCAAAGAATTCAATCCAAAGTATTCATTGCAAATTTACTCCAACAACAACAACAACATTAACAAATTTCTATAATAACGATACTGAGCTCATTAATATTTCGAGAGTTTAACGAGATGAAAAATAAAAGATTAATAATAAAGCAGAAAATAAAAAATATTTCATGCAAAAGAGAGTATTTTATTTAATGCTTTATTTCTTTGTTTTCTTCATTAACTGAAGTCATCGTATCATGTCTTTGTAAATACAAACTGAATCATAATGTGTTTATAGAGTCTTATAGAGTCGTGAATATAGTCTTGTGTTCCTGTCTAAATTATCGCACATGCTCAAGGCTGAGTGTCGCTTAGTTCAAGCGTGAGTGAAGCAAAAAGCACACACTTTGACATGCAGATTTAGCATCAATTCATCAACCCATCAGAACCAGTATAAGCCAACACATGAAAAGGTCTGTCGATGACTTGAGCTCAGGGCTACGTTAGTTTCTTGCCGACAGATTGACAAACGCTTCGTTGGCGTCTATGAAGGTGCAGCTTGTAGACTTCACTAAACTATATAAACAATTTATTGAAGACTCAAATCCAAGCGCAAAAACCCAGCGTCTCTAAGGTTCAGTCCTGAGTGGGGTTTAAACGGTGTTTGTATTTATAAGCTAAGCTAAGCTAAGCACTCATATTTACTTGTACCTGTGGCTCACTTACTTTACTGTCCAAATGACTTGTTTTTCCTTTGAACTTATCTCTCGTCTAGAACAAATGAGTTGTTGAGAGCGGATTTCCGATAATTAAGCGCTTGGCACGGTTTTAATGAAAAACCTGCATGCTACGTTTTTGCTACTTAGTTTTATGGTGTGTTTTAGCGACGGTGTGTTTTTTTCATACAACTCATGGCTCAGTGTATAGTAGTTGGCATGAATGGAAAAACTGGCTTTTGAAATTTAGTAAAGTGAGTTCTAAGTTAATGATAATGACTGTTAACATTAATATTAGAGTTTTAAAGTCTACAGAGTGGAATAAAAGTTCTTATTAATTGTTAAACTTTTACATTTTTATCATTTTTCAAAGATTGAAACGTTCTACCATCAAATTTGATTTTGTTCACATCATACTAGTTACTCATTTGACAACCGATGATCACAATTATTTATCTTGAAATGCAAATTGACGTCATATCTATTATATTATAATATATTCACAGAAAACAATACCAGAGAAGAAGATGACATCAAAGTGGGAAAGATGTGATAAGATAAATCAATAAATACGCAAACCTTCAAAAGAAATAGATTATTCTTGGAATTCTTTTACAACACTGAATGCAAACTTTGAAATATTATACTTTTTTCACTTCTGAGTACAATTGATCATTCGATCAACGATTTTTTCGATGATCGTTTCAAATGACAAACTCTACTTTGTATTTGTTTTAAGTTTTATTTATTTTAGCTTGATTTAATTTTTAGTTTATAGTCTTTAATTAATTTTTAGTATTATTAGTATTTAATTATCACTATTTTATCTTTTATTTTTATTTTGAGTTTTGAAATTTGAAATTTTTAACATAATTGAATGTAAACTGATGTCGATAGGATACATTTTTTGAAACGAAAGACTTAAGTAGCGAACTCGGTCCGAAATCCACTGCGAAGCTATTTAAGCCACGATTTTTGATACATCTGTTATATAAAATTAAATTCTGTCCCATAACAATATGAAAAATATCGTTTTTTATTATTTTTTATTTGCAAGATTATTTTATTTGCCTAATTTGCTGTAAATATTGAATATTTCCGAAATATTGAATTTTTTCCGTGTAAATGTGTTATTTTTTCTCTGATATCTGTTTTCCTAAATATTCTCCGTATTAGATTAATTTAATTGATTCGTGAAGCAGTAAACGGAGCCAATATAAACACAAGAATCAAAGCAGAATTCAAATTAAATGATTGTGGGCGGCTAAATTTAAAAGTTTGCATCTGTTTCTTGAACTTATTATTGAACTTCTCATTTTTGTCAATTTCTGTACCAGTTTTTTAGTGTGGGTGTATTTTTGGTTCGAATTTGTTAGCTTTTTGGCAGCATGTCAAGCGTGAAGTTTGAGCACTGAGCTCCCACGATTTTATGGCCAGTTGTCCAAAGTAAGATTTAAATTCGCCAGGTTATTCAAACATTCGAATTCTCAATTGCAATAACAAAAAACATTTATAATTTATTCTAAAATGACTTATGAACACTTAACAAAGAACAACTATTCTCTGCCTTGCCTTTTGTGATGCGATTTCAACAAAGGTTTCTTTTCTGTAAGCTAAAAGGATGTACAAGTTGCAGATTGTGTTTCGAAACAACAGCTTGTGATTGTGCAGAATGAAAGCGTCTTGTTTTCTCATACAACTTAACCGAGTTTTCTCATACAACTTAACCGAGTGTCGAAACTTTAAAAATATGGGTGTGTTTTAGAACAATTAAAACGATTGAGTTCGCCAAAACGACGTGCTTTTGATTTATTTATTCATAACTCATTATTCACTTGGAATGATTACAATCTTTTAGAATAGCCGTTGATCAATTTTTCATTTGAAATCTGCTTCAGCTGTAGATTTTCTCAGGGAATCAATTTTTAAGACCTTAAAAATGTTGGCTTGTTCTTGTCGACTTCTTGAATCGCAATATAATACGAAGCGAGATCGTCTGTTGGAAGGCCATATTTTCATTGAAAAAATGCGGATTGCATTCAACTCAGAATTCAAACGGCAGCCGAAAGCAGAGACGAAAGGAGTTTGTGTCTTAAGTCTTTTGTGTCAAGACAAGAGTTTATTTTTATTTATTTATGTTTATACCATTTTTTACCTATTTCGAATGTTTCTCACTTTAGAAAAGTATTTGAATAATTCTCATTTGAAATATAAACGAAGGATAAAAGGTAAGCTTATAAAAAGCTAACTTATTATATTTTTTATTTGTTTACTAGGAGTATTTGTTTTATTAATTATTAATATTTAAGCGACAAAACATAAATAAAAATTTAATTCTGACACTTTATTCTTGCGGATTAAATGAGTTACATAAATGAAATACCATCAGTAAATAAAGAGAACCAACAATAGATGTAAAGCTTCATTATTATTCTCACAAACAAAAGTTACGAGTAGATGCAGCGACAGCAACAACATGCCAGTATTTTTTCAATGTTAATGTATTTAATCTCAGCGTCTTAATAGTTCTTTTAGTACCGTTGTAGTTGTTGGTTGAGCTGCAAAAGAAACGGACTGAAGCACAGCTGCTGCGTGTAAAAGAAGCGACAAATTGTTGTTGTTGTACATGTTGCTGTTGCTGTTGGTGTTATTTGACGCCTGATGTTTATTTCCTTATAAAAGCATCTCAAGCAATGTTGACGTCCTTGAATATTGACAGCTTTGTGTTGTTCAAGTTAAACATTTTAATGAACACATTTCAAAACAACTTAAAACTGAATTAATTTAAATCTAAAAGAAACCAACCAAACAAAAAAAAAACACAAATAGAGTTAACTTGATTATTTTCTTGTTTCATTTCGAAAAAGCAATCAACTAAAATAATTAAATGATATTAAAAGATATTTCATTGAAATTCTTGCATTTTTCTGTCAGTGATTTAAATAGTATTTTTTTTTTGCTTCATTTCTGAGTTGCTATTAAATTTAGAAATCATGATTCACAGAAGTGTTTGAAGAATGAGGATCCGAAAGTAGACCCAGAAAACAGGAAAAGAAAACGTGAGAATTCAGTTAACAACAACATGTACTGCAATAACAACAAACGACAGAAGAAAAACTATAAAACAACAACATATTGAGATCGAAATCAACTACAAAATAATATGAAAATCATTCTAAATAATCGACGGAGTTCCAAAGCAATTAAGACAAGTAATGCAAATAACTCAAAAATCGGTTTCTTACATTTGAGAAAATATTCAAAAAGACGCCCAAATAAAAAGCGAAAAATGCGGTTGTAGAGCAACAAAAGCAGCGGCGGCGGCGACGGCAGAAACTTCAGAAGCACTTCACTGAGATGAGAGCACAAACTAAAAGATGATGAAAACACTGAGTGAAATTTTCTGCGCAACGTTTTTGCTTTGATTTAATAAATGAAGAATAATTTATTTTTCGCCAACGAGTTTCACTTCTTTCTGTTTGGGCTGTTTAATGAATTTGATTGCTGATTGCAACGCGTTTTACGATCGCCGCATAAACACCTCAACGACTTCAGACACGATCAGCAACTGAGTCTGAAACTTCATCTAAACTCGGTTTGCGTTGTGCTGCTCCGCTGCTTCGTAGCTTTGATACAGCTTTTCACCTCAACTTCTAGAAACTTGAAGACTGAAGCTTCGATATTTTGTGGGAATTTCGTTTGAAGAGTAAATTGAATTGTGGTTTAATTTTTTGTTTGTTTGCTTTGATGTTATGATTTGCTTTTCTTATACATTCGTTTTCTCCGAGTAGTTCCGCTGTTCTAAACTCACAACATATTGAGTTCATTCCATGTTATTGTTGAATTAACATCGTTTATTTCTCTGTAAAAAATAAAAGTATATACTTAAATAAAAACACACTTTCATATAATTTTTTAAGAATTATTTGCATTTTTATTTTAAACAATTGTGGTTTCCTTAGTTTTTAGGATTTGTATAATTTTATAATTTTAGCGGTTTCTTTGGCCATCAAATGGTTTCTCTGAATTCTCGTTTAATTAATTTCATAGAAATTACAGTGATTTTTTGTTGTTTCCCGTAACTTTTGGGATCCGTATAATTTGAGTTCTTCTAAACCGAAAATTCTGCTCTTTTCATGGATTGACTAGTAAATAATTCTTTTTTAATCATTGATTTAATTAAAGTTTCGGTAAATTTAATAAATTTGTTTCCCTAATTTAATTAAACTATTAGTATAGTCAATGAATGAGTGTAATGACATTTATATAACTGTCTTTGTATTTGAATTTAATTAAAGTGTTATTGGATTTCTTAGTTTAATGGTGATAAATAAAAACACAAAATGCAACCGATTTTTACATCTTCTCTTTTTTTTCTTTTCGTTTTTGTTGATGAATTTTTGTTACTTTATGTGACTTAATTGTTTGGTTGCCCTCCGTTTAGTCAATGCAATGTTTAAACACAACATATGAGTGAAATATTATAATACAACAACACAACCAAATCGATGTACATACGGTATGTATTTCAGTTTTACATGCATGAATTGGTTAATCTTAAAAAAAGTAATGAATCAATTCTGCTGACTTTAAATAAGTTTACGCTGATTTTTTTGGATTTTCATGTCTTGTTTTTTCCTGATTTTACGCTAAATATACTAAAATTTTCAATTAAATATCCGTTTATGCATAACTAAGTTGCTATTTAATCGTTTGCTTTACTTTAGTACATACACTAAACTCTTAAAATTGGCTACACTTCAGCTGCAATGAAAAAATAACCCGAATCAAAATGATTTTCCTTGAAACCCCGAATTTCAAAATATTATTATTTTGTTTTCATTTCTTAAAGCATTTTTTGTATTATTTTGAACTGTATTCTCTTGAATACTTTCTACGTTGATGACTACAATATTTATAACAAAACTTCTACATACATACAATAGATAATAATAGTACTTAATTAATGATAATAATTATATTTATAATAGGAATAAAAAATCTATTTAACAAAATTTATAGAATTTCGAAAACTTGAACAAAACGCACTCTTTTAATAACTAACGCATTTTTTCCATTATCTTTGTGTGGTTTTTAGGTTTTACAGATTACAGCGATGTTTCTGTTGTTATTTAATGGAAGTTTAAATTTCATTTACAGTGATTAATGATGTAGTTTTCGAGGGAAAAATGTTCACTATGTTGGTTAAAATCTCAAGCTTGGTCTCTTTCTTAGTCGTCATAATTTAATAGCTACTTAAATTAGTTGGTATTCTTTATATTTTAATGCTTTAGGCTTTAATTTGGATTTATTAACAATTCAGTTAGATTATATTGAAGTATAATTTTTATTACGATTATAAAAAAGTCGTATGTTTTGAATTGTTTCTGTTTTTAATTTTTTAGTGACTTTAAATTTATTTTATTAGTTATAAAAAAGTTTCGTTTTATTTAGATTTTAATTTAATTTATCATTTCACTTTAGTTATTCAGTTGCTATTATATTTTAATAGATTTAATTGAAATACATGTTTATATTTTCTGCATACATTTTAAGTGAAATTTACACACTTTCATTTCTTATATTTTACTATTACTATTATTAAGCACTTTTTTATTAGTTAATGAATTCTTTTTAAATTTGGCAGTTTTATTTTAAACTTTTAAAACTTTCTCCTTGTTTGGCAAATTTATTGGTTTTTATAATAATTGTTTCTGTTTTTGTTTCCTTTTTCTAAAGTAAATCGCTTCCATTTACATATACATTAATTATATGTAGTATTTATTTCTCCGCTTTCGCTCCTTCTTTTGTATTTCATCATTAAAATATGGAACCTAGTTTTTTACCTACGTTATATATTATTAGTTCTTTATACCCATATTTCCCATTTAGTATTTGTCTAAGCCTCATTTAACTTACTTAGCACAACATCAACGTGTTCTAAATCTACAAATGTTCATATACGATATTATTTACAGTAATTGTTTCTTTTGGCATTTTCTATGTAGTGGAAGTTCTTCAAAAGTATTCTTAATAAAACGGATTCCTTATTTTGGCAGTGAAAATATTGTATTGGGATTTTCTTGTTGTTCTTTTAATGTTTAAAAACAATACAAACAAAATGGTTTAACAATTAGCGTATATAATAAATAATTCACTATTGAATTCAATAGTCTATAAATTTGTTGTGTCTATAATTTGATACATTTTTTTACTTAAAAGCATAATCAAGCCCAATCAATCAAGTAATAGTATTTTAATAATAATATTAAACATCCGTTCTTCTTTGTTTCTACAGAATTTAATTTCAGTTTCGGCCTTTGATTCGTTGATTTTTTCGGAATGAATACTTCGCCAACGTGTGAGATCTTAATTTTAACAAAATTAGTAACTTAAAATAACTTTAAATTTCCTTATTTTTTTAATGGTGCTAGCTTGAATTAGAAGTACTAACTGCCTAAATTAAATTAATCAAAAAAGGATTATTATACAGCTGATAAATATATCCAAGTCTAAGGAGGTTAAAATGAAGCTCTAAGTTTTCTATACAGGTTGTTGTTAGGTTGAAATACTTTACAATACATTAGACCCGATCGTCACCTCCCCGCCACGCCCTCTCAGTAAGCTCGGACGTGTAAACGAGTTACTCTTCTGCAGCGTAGTCGCTTAATACGAGTCTACAACTAAGACTACGACTAACAGCAGCCGGCGCTACTCTAACTACTCTAGCTACAGTAACTAACTCACAGATCCACCGTTCCGCAGTGAGTGCTTAAATGCTACAAATTCAAAAATCACCCTACACTAACCCCATTTCATATGCTTAACTAAGTTCAACGCAACTTCAACCTGATTGCGTTCTTCTACACTCGCTTCAGATAGAAGAATATTTCGCTGCCCGTTTAAAGCCGATCGTAAGCTGCCTCTGAGTTGGTGCGGACGGGACGCTCTGTTGTTGTTGCTGCCACTGCCGTTGCCACGAATTCATGCGCTGACGGTTTGCGGATGCGTCATGTGATTTCCTTGCATTTCGCTGGTTTGCGTAGCGATTGCGGCGAAGTGTTGCTGCGACCGTCGAAGGGGTTGCAGGGTTGCACTCCAATGCTCAGGGTTGCAGCTGCCCCTTCTATTGTTTTAGTACTCGAGGTAATACACAAGTGTTGCCAAGTGCATCGTTTTTAATTTCGGTATGAAGTGTGAAAGGAATCGATTCTGTGCGATTCTGATGCATGATCAGAACGTAGCACAGGAGCTCAGAAGTGTTGTTGTGTGCCTGATCGTTGATTTTTTGTTGTTCTTGGGAATATTTAGCGAACACGGTTGAAAGACAAAAAATAATAAAATATTTCGAATGTGGATTGAGAGCGTTTTTCGTGTGCCGTTCCTGTGGTTTGGATTTGCTGAGCTTGTAGTTGTTGTTGTTGCTGTTGCTGTTGTTGGTGTCGTCGACCAGGTAATCTGTCATGAAATGCATGATATGTACATCATACCGATCGGCTGATGGGGCAGCTCGCTCCCGTGTTATATGATACTCTCGCGATTGCGCTCCATTTCCTCAGCTTCGTGCTCGGGGTCCAAGCTGGACGTCGACGACACGCCGCAGATCTGCATCTCGATCTCTGCCAGTCGGTTCTCCAGATCCCACTGCTGCTGCGACAGCTTATTGTTGAGTGCCTGATTCTCGGACTCGACTGTGTGCAAGCGTTCGCGCAGCCGCTTGATTTCGTCCTCCAAAGCTTCGTGCGAACCCAGCAGCGGCGTTGTGCCACTCGCCCCCGATGTTCCGGCCCCGTAGCAGTCCAAGTGTGAACTAGAGTCACAGATGTGCCCTGCAAAACAAAGGAAAAGAGGTGAATGTGGACCGACAATTAATAGCGTTGCCAGTTTTTCAGGTGTTCATGCCGTTTATCAATTCATCAACGAACCTGTTCGGCCTGGTTGCGAATGCGGTCGTGTGGACTGATGCGAGGTGGCTCGACTGCGCGGTCGATCATCTGAACTGTGCACGCTGGGACTCATGGAGCCGGGCGATTCGACGGTGCGGCCCACGCGTTCGCCCAGAGTCGCCTGCGTCATGCGCGGACTCGCAGCGTGACTGTGAAGTGATGGACGAGAATGAATTTAAAGGAGGTGGGGTGAGTTTTGAGCCTGAGTTCTACTCACCTGTAGGCTGAGCTCGGTGCATGGTAAGGAAGATTGGCGTGCGGGGGCAGCCACATGTCCTCGAGTGTGGTGCGCCCCTCGCTCTCCACCAGGCCCGGCGTCGACTGACAGCGTCCCACGGCCACTACATTAAAGTATTTTACTACAGTGTAAATTATATACATACATATGTTGTTGTTGTAGTTGCGGTGGTTTTTTTGTTTGGACAAAAGCAAGAAAGGGAGGAAGAAAGTAATCGGAATGAGTGTTCAAGTGTTAATAAAGAGAAATACAATAATAGGTAGCAGGAACATTTGCATGTAAACATGTAGATTTTGTGCCGGAAAATGAAAAAAGTTCAGTGATGTAACACGTGCGCGGTGAGCTTTGAATGTGTGTGGAAAATATTGGGACTGGAAGCGGAAGCTAACCTTTTTCCATGGGCGCCTTCTTGTATTTCTCCAGGCGCTTCACCGCAATCGATTCCAGGCGCACCCGCGCCGCTGGGTACTCCTTGAGGACGTCCCACATGTCCTTCTTGCTGAGCACGAACAGATCGCTGTAGCCCACCGAGCGCACGCTGGCGGTTCGTCGGTTGCCTGCGTTTCGTAGAGAAAAGATTTCGGATTTGAACTATTTTCTTAGTGATGGACAGCCGAGGAGCTAATGAAGTGTTGTGGTGAGGCGTGATTAAATGTCGCTTTTCGCATGTGTCGAACAGAAAACAAAGCATGTGTTTAAAAAAATCATATTATATATACTATATACACACATATTAAAGTAATATGTACGTACAAATAAATGCGATAAGTTAAAAACGTTTTCCTTTCTTGTGCTATTCTTTTGAAAGTATTAAAAACAAATGTAATATTATCTTTAAATGCAGAACGGCTTCATTCTTTATATTTATGTAATATTTATTTTTAATAATAATCCTCTCTATTGCTTTTGTTTTGCATTTCTTAAAGTTTTTAAATAACATGAGAAATTAGTTTTACTCGAAAATCAATTTTAAATGCATAACCAAATAAAATAAAAGCTGAAGGAATTCAAGACAATCCGAAAATAAGAGTTAAGTGCCGCTTTAAGTTTTCAATATAATTGTTTGTGTTCATGCTTGAAGAGTAGTCATGATTCTAACACTATCTAACTATCATGATTCTAACACTATCCTTGATTCCAAAGCACAAAATTCATTCGTTCAATTAAAAATGATGATTTGATGACAAAATTTTGGAAAGCAAAAATGTAAAGCGTGTACTAATGATAACGTGATAAAGACGTGATAATAAGGATGTGAGAAAGCATGCTGCATAAACCACTGATGATCAAATGAATTTGGTTTCATTTAAATGATTCAAATGAAGTGAAAAAGCAGATTTGTGATAGTGAAGTGAAACTTAACTAGTCTAAAGCTTTTTCGTTACAAACAAAAGTCTTAACAGTTCAGATACTGCCAGGCAAAGCAATATAAAGGAACACGCTACATTTAAAGAACGCATTCCGGGTTTCTCAGAAAAAAGGTATTTATTGGGTTTTTAAATTACTTTTAACTAATGACTTTAATAACTTTTATTTTTAAGGAGTTCCATCGTATTGCAGAGACTACGAGTAGATAAAGGATTCAAGATTAGATGAACATCAACATTTCATAACAAGTGTTGGAGGGCGAAGTGCGAAGGAGAAGAGAAAGAAGTCAGAAAGAAGAGAAGGTGAAGAGATAAAAAAAACAATCGGAAGTGCAATAAATACCTATCGAGGATACCGAAGATAAACGGCAAAATCAAGCTTAAAATTACAAATGATGAAAATAAAACATTTCGGAAAAGATTTCAAACCAAATATTGTATAAATTATATTTCAAATCCAATAGTTTTCTCCAAACCAAACTGAATAAGAAGTTTTAAATTGTATTTTAGTGTAATATCACAGTTTTTGTCAATTAACATGCTTTTATTTTTTCACGATCGAAAAAAAACAAAAGAAAATATAAGAAATTAATACTACATATTTAAAAATACATTATAATGAACGCAAATATATAGTATGTATAACAAAACATATGTAATTAATATATAATATAATGAAACTTATAATATAATAAAATATTATATATTATATAATAGAACAAAAGATAATCTTGATTGATACACTGATCTGACCTCATTAGCTGATATCCACTAAATTCAATTGAAATCTAAATTGCAGTGAACTAAATGCATTTTTCGAAACCTCAACTTATGTTCAACCTCAGATGTAAATGTTGTCTCTTTTTCGATAGATAGTCGAAGGAAGTTGCATTAATTTCCGGATCCGCATCCGTTCCGTTTAATTATCTGCATTTTTGGCAAGCCGGCCAAACATACGATATTCTGTTGTATAAAACACCGATTCTAATTGTTATATTTTCGGCCCGTTGCTGCATTTTGACCGCAGTAAATGCGGCAAACTATCCGTCCTCTATCTCAACCATTGAAATGTGGCAACACTTTGAATTGCATTTCGTAGAGCGGAGGCTGCTATCATCAACAACAACAACAACTAAAACTGTCATGTTTATCTTCATCCTTGGAGACATAAAATTAAGTCTTATCTACTTCATGTGATCGAGTTTTGCCTTCTGTTAGGATAGTTTTTTGGCATTTTGTCAGACTAGACTTTTAACGTTGTTTTTTCTTTGTAATTTCTTCACGAATTGAGGGTAAAGCTTGTTGGCTGTTGTTGTTGTTAGTCTGTTTTACGTCTCTCACAAGTAACGAAATGTTTTTCTCTATCGTTTTTCGACGTGGTCGAACTGCAGCAGCACTTCGGCCACATGTTGTGTCACTAAAAGGAGCAACTTTCATGCCTGCTAAAAACTTGCGTGGTTTTTTCAGTTTTATTTTCGCATCTTGGCAACTTTATTTAAAGCTTAAATTGAGTTTGTGGTTATAAGTATTTTTGGGCCAACAGAAGGGTACAATTTTTGCAGTTGTTTTTTAGCAATAGAGGCACGATCTGGGATAGAAATCTTGTGCCTGTGATTGATGATGTATCCTGAGAAATTAGTAATTCAGTTGGTTATCGGAAAGAGCAAAAGAGGGAGAGAGAGAGAGAGAGAGAGAGAGAGAGAGAGAGAGAGAGAGGAAGCAAGAGGAAGACGATGACAGGATATTTTTCAAGCTTTAGTTATTCTTTTTGCTCGCTCTACTCGTGGTTTATTAATGTATTTATAGTTGTTAGTAGCTGATATTCTTTCCTTATCATCAACGTTGCTATTCAAAGTTAAAGTAATATAATCTCCTGCTTTTTTCTGTTCTTTCTTTTCATTACATTTTTAGTGGTTGCTAGTAAACTTTAAACTACTCTAAGGCGTAACTAAGTGGCCGTAACTTCGTTAGTCGAGAATTTCTTGCGCTCCCAACATTAATCCTTTCGTTCTCCGGTTGCCCGGCTCTTATGCTCCTACCCTTCCTCACACGCCCTCCCCCCCCCCCACCTTTTCTAGAGCTGCTCACTTCTAGGAGCGTGTAAATTTAATTAATTTCGCCGATAATTTTTGCCGAGTTACGTGGTACGTGCCACGCGTTACGCGTCCCATTATGCTGCACATGAAGGACGCTGATGTTGTTGCACTAACAGTAAATTAGTTGTGTAACTGAGGGCATAAGTACGGATCCCGATCTCAGAGCACAGGCGGGGGCTCATTAATAAAGTAAGTCACGTGGGTCATCCATCCGACTCTTGGAGGAAAAGAAAACTGAAAGTTTGAAAAATATTGCGACAGTATTGAAGCACAGACGATGTGAAGTATTGAAAAAAAGTGCTACAATAACTTTTCACGAATAATTCACCGTCAATTGGCAATGACAAAGTACGAGTAACAACAAAAAACTTGCAGATTTCGTTGCAATTAAATTTGCAGCTGTTTTCGTTGCTGTTAAATTAACAGAGTTGTCGTTGTTAACCTGAAGATACAAGAGAGAGAGAGAGAGAGAGAAGAGAGCGAATGAAAACTACTTCATTGCTTAATTAATTGAACATTATTGCTGCGCAGGAAAAAGAGCACGAATGCATAACATAGTGAGTTCTCATCAGCAACAAGCGATGCAGCAGCAGCGACATCGGTAATGCGGTAATAGCCGCAGTCGTTAAAGCATGATTAAGTACACCCGACGTAAAGGATTAAAATTCTACATTGTACACTCTACAAGCAAAAAGAGAGCAAAAGGACGAGCATTCAGGGAAGTCCAATCATTTAGAGAACAGCTCTTAAACAGCTTCATTTTCTAATAAAGAAAAATCTTTACAAACAGACTTCGATACCTGTTCTAAGTGTATGCTTCTAATATAAAGAAACACGTGTGTAGGGTATGCAATGTGTTCGTTAAGGCGGTTCTTATTTCATCAGAATATCCAAGTCACGCCAAATTCATTACTTGACCAACGCTGCCTAAAAGTATGCAATGACACTAGACTGTGTTTTAATCGTATATACTATATATTGTACTTATATTTAATGTTATTTAATGTAATGTAATCGCTGTAATAACGTAAACTGCAGAAGTTTACGGAAAACCATTACTTTACGATTAAACCGTATTCTTAGTGAGTTTAATTATTCTCTTCTCCAATTTAATGGAATAATTTATGTAAATAATTTAATAATCATTAATGTTAACTTACCGATAACTTTTACTATAAGCCTGAAAACTTTATACTGTTTTATATGCACAGTAATAAAATATAAATTTAAAGTAAATAAATATTATGCAGCAAAAAAACGGAAATTATTCGCAAATATACTCAACCGAAAACTCGAAATAAATAATAAAATGAGATCAACAACGAATTGAGAGGGAATTAAAAGAAAAACGAATTTAAGACCAGGAAAATGGGTCAAATAACATATACGAGTATCTGATGCATGAGTACCCGGTTAATTGTTGTTGCTTTTTAATACTAAATCATTCATATTCTGTACCAAATTAAATCATTTCCAATCAATTCAGATTCGGGGAATTCAGATGCTATACTACTGTTTTGGAAACTGTTGTTGGCTATTTTAGACAATTTGTGGTGGGTGAATTTTTCTTCTACTAAAATATTTGGGGAACTACTTTGGTATGTTAAAACATAATAATAACACTGAATAAATAACAATAAACGTGGTCATTTAAATGGCATATTTATTGTTCGGCAGCAACAACTGATGCTGAATATTTTAGCTCTGAAGTTATTCAAAATTTCAGGTCGATTGCTAAAATTTATAGATTTTCTGAACTGGAAATTGTTATGTGTTGTGATTAAGTTTCGTAGACTAAATCGAAGCAGGTCACTTCAGAGGCTTCAAATGGATTGCAAATATTTTCAAACACTGTTATTTCGTTTAAATAAGCTCATTATTTAAATTCATGTTTTATCTGCTGAAATCACCCCCTCCCGCAGTTCATCCCACCCTCAGTTCGTGGAGCCTCAGAACCGATAGAATCTGTGCTCAAATCTCGGGTGACTGCGCGATAAACGCTTGCAGCTTCCGGCACTCAATTAAATCGAAGCCGCTTTTAAGTCAACCGCTCAGAGCTCCCTCCGCTCTCCCATCTTCGGTGGACTGCGGACTGAAAACAGACCCTCGAACACCGACCCGCTGTCCAATCTCGGAAAACATCATCAATTGTTGCTAACAATTCAATCGCTGGGATTTCTTTCACTTAACAAAGAAACCAAAAATATTCCAACCAGAAAAAAAGAAACCTAAAAATAAATTTCGTTTTTTCCCCTCTTATACTGGCAAAGTGTTTGAACCCTAAAGATTTATTTTTTTCTTAATTTCCATTTGAAAACAGGGTGAAGTTGCTTGTTTCTTTTCCTTTCGCTTTTTTACTAGTTTATTTTGCTGATGGTTTTCATTTTTTGGTTGGAGTTGTTTAACTGTTGTTGTGGTTGTGGTTGTGCTGGTGGTTTTTCTTGTACTTATATTGTTCCGCCTGGCGCACTAAAACCGATATTTACCCAGCTCTTTACCTGCTGTGCCCATATTCAGAATACTGATTTCGCCGAAATAGGAACCTGCCTTTAATGAAGCCATCACCGTTTTCCCGTTGTCGGCAACCACCTGCAGCCGTCCGCGGTTCACGATGTACATCTCCTTGCCGACCTCTCCTGTGGCCCAGTTGGACGACGTGCGTGGATGGGCGCCCATTTTCGGAAGTCCGGAAGGTTGTGATGCACATTTGCGGTGTTAGTTGCGGTTGGCAACACAGCAACGTTTCGTTAGCGTTCGGTTTGGTGCAGACCGGGTCCATGAAGTCGAAAGTGGACGAACGTGGACGAATGTGGACGAATGAGGATATTGGCACCCAAGACGAGGTGATGTTAAGTGGCGGTGATGTCGGAGCGGTTGATTAATGGGCGGTCGTTAGGGAGTTCGGTTTGGCGTGGTTCCATTCAGTTCGATTTGGTTCATGATGGTTCGTTTGGTCGTTCAGTGCGTTGTTTTTATTAACGAGTGCAGTCCATTGATCGGATCCAGCGATGGGTCACATGAAAGCGGAGGTGTTGACGGTCACGTCGACATGAATAACCGACGTGTTGGGTGGACATTTGTAAATTGCATCCATTCCATTTCAGTCCAATCCAATCCAATCGCAGGTAATCAAGTTGGAGTCAAGAAGAAGCGTGGACATTACAAAAGGGAGGCGGAGAGAAGAGAAAAGAAAAATTTAAAGTCATTTTTCAAATACTCAATTCCTTGGGGTTTTCAAATGAAACTCAAGCAATGAAATTATGTGAGAAAAGAGAGAAAGGGTATAAGGAAAAAACATCAAAAATCGATTAGAAATAACGTCTGCTGTCGATTTTAAAGTTAGTTGGATTTAAAAAGAAAAAATTGAATAAATCAATGGCTATAATGTGATGGAATCCATTAAAACTCGGAGAACGTTGAACAAATCGTAGTTTTGATGAATTTCGCTCAAAAATATTATCAGAGAATATTAAATATTTTAATTATTATGTATAAAAAACCAAGAATCGTTAAAAGCATTAAGTAACAAACAAAAACCGGAGAATCCTGGATGGCGACATGAAAAGAATGGCATCAATTCCATTTCCTTACCTTTGCGGCAAATATAGTCGCCGGGCGAGAAGAGCACCGGCCGCAGACGCAGGACCAATTCGCACAGGAAGCCGGCTTCGGTGTTCTGGAAGATCTCCACACGCTTAAGTGTATCTAGATGGACGTTAATTGCTATTTCAGCCTAAAGGACATGAAACGAGAACGAGAACAAAATGAACAGGAAGCCTTATGCAATATGAATAAAAAAAATCGCATGTGAGGGGTCGGGAGGGCGACGGTTATTGAAATGTCGGTGAACCAGTTAATAAAGCTGGCTGAACTGTGAGCGCTCGAGCTGAGAAAGAGACCAACAAATGTTGGCAATCGAGTGGGTGGCTGGATGAAGAAGTTTGCGCTTTAAACATACTGTCAGTGTTGTTGTTGTTACCTTTAATTTATCAGGAAGACAGGACACGGCGCGCTCCTCGTCAGAGCACTTCTGGGTCAGCCACAAATAATCGAACCATTTTATGACTTTCACCTGCAGATGATTGGGAACACGCCGCATACGCATGTAGGTCTTGACGCCGTCCAGTTTAGCTGCAAGCAGGAAGAGAGAAAATATAGAATATACATATACATATGTATAAATGATAGACGGTACACTATACTAGGAAAGGGTGAGAGACTCGCCTAGAAGAAGAGAGAAGAGAAGAGAGTGACTTAATTGCAAAGAGTACTGTTTTCGGGGGAAGAACGTAGAGTGAAATAAATTGGATGCTGAGTTTTTGTCCTGCTTGGGTCTTATTTTCGCAAACTTATGACCTCAGGTGATGAGCAAAGCGATGGAGGGTCCTTAGTTGCCATTAAGATTAAACTTGCTGACAAAATTCAGGCAGTGATTAATGAATTCATGTGCCTCCTATTTGTGACTTTATCGCCGCTGATGAATTAACTACACGTCACGTCGCGGCGATCTCTCAGGAGGCGGTGTTTCAGTATGATTAATAATCATCATACGTCCCGGTGTACCGACGACAAATTTCCTGTGTTCTTAAAGGGTTTCACGAGAAGAATATAAGCGAACCACAGCGAAAATACACGAAAGTGTAGATAATACTTAAAAGTGTTTAAAAATGTAATAATCCAACGACTAAAAATGTCGAAAAGTGGAGTCTATTAAAGATAATCACTCGAAATATAAAAATTATATGCAACTTTTATTCACATTCAGCGTTCGTTGCATTAAAAGCAGAAAATCGATTTTCAATCCGGTATTTTTTTATTATATAAACATAAACATTTCATTTTAATTTATTTATGAACTCATGCATTAAGTATTTTGCATTTTTTTCACTATTCGACATGAAAAAACACTCTCTCGTAGTATTCGATAAACATAGTTTTTGTGCTACGCGAAAGCATGCGTTTCAGTCGCTTTCTTTAATTGCATCCAACATTTGCGACTTTTTGCGCGATACAAATTCAATTATTTAAAATGTTTGATCAAGCATTTTTTAGTTGGAGTGCTTCTGTGGTTTTATGTAGCGTACGCTATGCGCGCTTCGGTTCGGCTCTGCACCGCTTTGCTGCGGCCTCTGTGCCTCTGAAGAGGGCATCTTTTTTCACAAATCAAAAAACTTGTAATCGATAAATTGTTGGCAGCAACAAACAGTGTAAAAAGTCACAAAAAACTCGTAACTTGTGGCTTACAGTGGTTAACTTTTGCACTGGGTTTGTTCACTACTGCATCGAAGGAGCAAATGATGCTCGTGTTTATATTTTTTGTTTGTTGCTGAGATTCATTTCCGTTCCTGGAGTTTTAAATCACGCGCCCAGAATCACTGGGCTTCGGATAAGCATAAAAACGGATGGGATAATGAAAAAATATTATTTTAATATCAATTAAACGCCACCTCTTAATTGTTTGATATAGTTACCAGACCAGAAACAAATGCATTGGATGAAGCCGCGAACAGAGCGAACGGCGATGATGTGCTACAGACTGATCACATTACAGACTCCTTTCACATTTTATTTTGAACTCTGTTAAGAGTATCCAACAAAACGTGAATAAACAAAAATTATATTTAGTTGTATTCAGAGTTCAACTGAGATTAGTTTCAAACATTAATCATACGCTGCAGTGAACTCTTATAGCTTTGAATTTAAACTTTACTCTGACGGGGGAGCATTTCATATACAGTAAAATACAAATACACATTATATACACACATGTGAGTGTATAAAACAAAAAATATTTTGCGCTATTTTGCTATAATATCTAAAATATGCGTGTGCTTTTCTCGTGTGTTTGTTAGCTGAAACAGAACGGCAAACTTTAAGTGTTTGAGTTCAAAATAAACTCAGTTATCATCGTCTACTCCGCAGAGTATGCAGTCATATTAAATTAGCCACTGCTGCCAGAGTGTTGCCATTGTCACCCGCAGCAACAACTCGGCCGTCGCCGCAGCCGCAGGCCAGAAGTTGCAGTCTCTGGTTACTGCGTGTAACCGGCGCTCAGCAAACGGCATCAATTATTAACTCCCTTGACTGACACTCAAGCCGCCGTACCTTCCGATCATCCGCAACGACAGACGCATCCACAACAGTCACTGATGAACACGGACGAACACAGATGAATACAGATGGAACTCACAGAGAGACATACACAAACAAACCAAGCAGCGTACAAAAGAAGTTTTCATTATTTGTTTTGTACTTTTGAAGCCCCGTCAGAGGTGGGTGAGGGGCAGAGAGATGTCCGGGATGGGTAAATGACGCTTTGGATGAGTGTGTAAAGAAAAAAAAACTTAACTTCAAACAGAGCAACAAATATTGACCCTTTATGAGGCCTGAGTATCTCGGAAACTTGGGTTGAGTGGTGTTTGTTGAACTCTGTACTGGTTCAAAAACACCAAAGAGAAGAGGAAGAGAAAAGTTTTCAGAAAATTCATTTTAATTAGTGATTCAGTGATGATAACGCAAAAGAGGTGACAATAAACATCGGGTTTCTTTAATGAGTAATGATGAAAAGGGAAAAAGGGAAAAGGAAAGAAAAGATAATCGTATATACATTTGAAAAAAGAAATGAAATAAGGATTATTAGATTTGGGAATTATTGAAATATTATTTTGTAAATTAAATTGAAGTTTGAAATTTAAATATTCTTCAGAAAGGTATTTTAATTAAATCTAAAACTTTTGAATTCAATTTGTTATTTTTGAACGTAAAATTGTTTGTAAAATTGCACACTTAAAATGCAATCAAAAACTAAATGGAAATATTTGTTATTTATACTCATATTATAGGAATTCTATTCCATTTGTTGCGATATAAATGAGAAGTGAGTCATTCTGGAGGACTAAAGCCGAGACTAGATGATGACAGTGCTCACTGGCAAATACTCAAAGCTTTGACTACTGATATTTTGTGGACAGATCAGAGAAATCCAATCAATGGATTCTAAATAAAACGTATGTAAATCCAACAACAACAACCAAAAACCCAATCCAACCCCAAAACAGCAATAAATTCCTCTTTACTCGTATCATCTTTTTGGTTAAGTTTTAAAAGGATTTCACAAGTTGATTGCTTAGTTTTTGTGTTTGTTTGTTTTGATGGTTGTTGTTGTTTTTGCTTTATGTTTAGTGCTCTGATGTGGTGCTCTATGAACCATTTGCATAGTATAGTATATAAGAAGAAGAAGATGTTTACTAAATATTGTACAAGAGCAGAGAGGAAAGGAGAAGAGAAAACTTTAAAGTGAAAATCTTTTATGTACCACGTTCCCGATTCAAGAATTTATGCCGATTCTAGGATAAACACAAATAAGTTGTGTTTCTTCATCCATGCATAGATTTTTTTATTGTTGTTGTTGTTTTTATGGCCACCTTTCGAACAAACTTAAAACGTAAATTTTGCTCTGCTTTGTTTGGTTTTTGGTTTAATTCTTTCTGTAGATAAGTTTAAGTGTTTATTTTATTCAATTTAATTTTTGAATTTTAAAGAGATGGAGTAAAACCTTTTATTTTTTCCTCTTTTTGGTTTAAGTTTAGTTGAAAACCTTTGATTGAATATTTTAATACAATACTTAGGTTTTTCTCTGACAATTCTTTAATCGTCATGTTAGAGGCTTACGTTTTTCAGTACTTGCAAAGAAATCTGTATAAAAAATTCTCTTTATTTTTCTTTATAATGAATTTTAAACATTCGTATCTTTTTTCACTTTTAGAGACTTGAAATATGATTCAGCAGAGAATGTAAACTAAGACCATGCGCTTCTCTAACATCCTCTTTCTGTATGAGTGTGTGTATGTGTATGTGTGTGTAATTAACTTAATTAGTAGTTACGTAAGTCCAAATAATTGCTTTCTTTATAAACTGTTAGAATTTCATCTGAAAAATCGTAGAGCGAAACGTGTGTCCACGTTAACGAGGAAAGACTAGAAGAGAAAAGTTACAGAGAGAATGAGAGAAACAGGGACAGATGCAGTGAGGGAAAGAGAGAGAAACAGGGACAGAGATAGTGAGGGAGAGAGAGGAAGTAATCAGTGTGTGTATTTTAATCACTTGTATGTAACAACATACGATTTATTTTATATTCTTAAACAGATGGCAAAATTGAAAGGTCAACATTTAAAAGTTAAAGTCAAAGAAAGTAATGCGACTTTTCAACTCTGTTTAAAGGAAAAAATGTATGTATGTATGTATGTAAATAGAAGAGTATAAGCAAAGCTATATAAGCAAAGAGTAAAACATAAGCAAATATAAACTGAAGTGACAATCAAGCAGCATCAACGATGCTGAGTTGCCAGTAACGATTTAAAGCTGCTGTGAATGCAGCTTTTAAGGGCCGCACGAAGCTGCACACTTCGGAGCAGAGGAGAGTAGAAACTCAAGCAAAGCAAAGCAGAGCAGAGCAGAGTCCTTTAAGACAGAGAAGGACAAACGTAATGATGCTGCAAGCTATTTGAAATTATGTGAGGGGTTCAACAGACGGTAATGAGGTGGTCAACCCTATTGTTGCTCTTGTTGTTGGTGTTGTTTCAGTTGTAGTTGTTTTTCAATTGTTGCTTTTCTTGTTCTTGCTGTGAATATTAAGTTGTCAGTACTTCTCACTGCGGGAGGTGAAGAGGACAACACAGTTTGAAAAGAGGGAAGGAGAGAGAGCGAGGCAAGTAGCTGAGTCTGTGGTATAAGAAAAACTGTGAAATTCAAGGATACTCGTTTTAATACTCTCCTTCTAGAGTAGCTCTTAGAAAGGTTGTGGAACTCGTCAAGCGAGTGGAGTGGTTTTATTCTCTAATTTGATAGTTTCGTTAAGATATCAAGATGGACAAACTTACATAGAAACTTTAATAAATCCTAACAATAAAAGCAACAGAAGCACCATAGATTAGTTGTAAATCAATGAACAATGATCATTTTTACTGAATTACAATGAATTCTTACATGAGCCAAGAATGAATACTAATGAGTGAATCAAAAAGAAATGCTGAATGAGTTACACATGAGTTCTAAAGGAGCTACAAATGAGTACCACATGAATCCCAATTGAATGCTGAATGAGTTAAAAATGAATACTGAATGAGTTACAAATGAATGCTAAATGAGTTAGAAATGAATACTGAATGAGTTAAAAATGAGTGCTGAATGAGTTACAAATGAATGCTGAATGAGTTAAAAATGAATGCTGAATGAGTTACAAATGAATGCTGAATGAGTTAAAAATTAATGCTAAATGAGTTACAAATGAATGCTAAATGAGTTACAAATGAATGCTGAATGAGTTACAAATGAATGCTGAATGAGTTAAAAATGAATGCTAAATGAGTTACAAACGAATGCTAAATGAGTTACAAATTAATACTTAATGAGTAACAAATCAATTTTGTTAACTCACATAAGATGATTAGACTAATTTTATGATTAATTTTTTAAGTGGTGGATTACTAAATACTATATATACTATATTAACAACAATACTAAATTAACAACATCTTTTAAATGAAGCACAAATGAATTTTTAAGTGAGCCTCAAATTCTTGTGGGGAATCTCATGGTAATTATAAATGCAATCACAGATTTTAATCAATTTCGAAATAATCAACGAAAATTTATTTCGGAACAATAAATAAATAAAAATAAGATTTAAAGGAAGCTAACATAGACTTTTAATAATGCATGAATAGCGAAATGCAACATAATGAGTAGCGAGATGAGGGAATCATAGAAAAGAAACACTAAGAAAAGCGATTGATGTCTGTTCGTGATTGAATATTTCTATGCTTTTGTTAAACTATGCTTTGAAAACGTAATCAACTTGTTTATGTACCAAAATGTGATGTGTAATGATGATAAATCAATTTATTGATGTTAATGATAATAGACTTCCTCTCTACTATGATTGCTATTGGAATGATTATAATACTATAATATTGTTGGTGATTATAATGACTATCTTACTCTGTTGTTATTGAAGATGTTTTTATTGAAGACTGTAAAAATGACGATGATATTCTCTTGTTGTCTCCATATTTAACATGATAATGAGTGTGATTTATTGACTTTTTTACTTTTCTTTAAGTATACAAAAGTCATTTCTAAACAAAAAAAGTGGATTTTATTTTTGGTTTGTTAAAATATTAATTATTAACAGATATAAATTCTGTTTTTAAAGATTATTTCGCTTAAATTTTACTATTTAAAACATCATCTTAAATTGCAATGATTTAAGATTTCATTACAATCTCTTCATGTCCCTTTCTTAGAGTTATTTTAGGTTGCTCTTGAAATGTTCTCTTCTTTTTATTTTTCATTTATTCTTCTCTGACTTCTCACATCTTGACTTTTCTCCCATCAGTTCTGAATCCGCTTTTGTCTTTTTCTCAATCTCTCGGACTTCTGTCGTCTTTACTCTTCAACCTCAAAGCTCACATCACGGGACAACATGCGATTTCAGTGTGAAAAGAGATCTCCTGACGCACTGCTTAATGAGATTTACTACCCTGAACATCAAGCGAGTTCAGTTGGTCGCCATTCGTCGATTCTCCTTTTATACAGAACCTGAGTGAGAAGGATTGGCACTGAAATCGATAGAGCACTAAAGGATTAAACCCAGGGAGAAGGTGGGTTCGCTGTTGTGGTGGATAAGAAAAAAGAAAAATGGAAAAAAATAAAAACGAACTACCTCAACCTTGATTAACCTGAATTGCAGGCAGAGTTTTTGAAATAAAATCGGCAATGATTGTATTCATAGGTTTAGCTTTGGTTGTGTTTTGCATCTCAAGAGTTTGAATTAATTGATCACTTAATTATCATATTTTTCACATTCGAATAAGTTGTTTATCAGGGTTGCATAACGACTGACGAATTTTATACTCTCACGTGATTTTATTCCTTAATTTTATTTACGTGGCTTGAAGCGATTCTTTTCTTTGAAAGTTTCTTTATTTTATCAGTTATCCTAACAATGAATGGAAAAGCGCAACTTTGCATAACTGTTTTTCGTTGAAATAAGGAAACCTACAAAAAGATAAAAACAATAAAGGATGAAAAACGACTTCCGCTATGCAAAAACATCCTTCGTACAAACTTCGTACCTCTTTTGGGCTGCTCTCGTTTCTTCTTGGTAAAAACGAACAGAAGCTTTTTCAGCTGTAAGAAAGACCTTCGTAATGCTGCAGAAAAATGGGACAAATTGTTGCGATTTCATTTCCCTCGCTTGTTGATTACATAAAGCGGCAGCTCAAAGTGGACGACTCCTTTGCATTGAGAGAGGTACCCAGGTACCTGAGTGCAATAAGTTAGCACACTCGGTGCTCATCCATTCACACACACACACAAACGCACACACACGCACACACACGCTATCAAACGGACACTCAGCCATAGCAAGCAGCATTGCAAACACAATCACTCACAGCACGTCGCCAAGCATCACCTCATCGCATCTCTCCTCACTTCACCTCACCGCAGCGTATTTCACCGTATTTCACCTCGTAAGCAAACAAAGTGAGGTTAGCTGTTAAGTGGTTCAGAGCCAGACTGAAAGCCCGCTGTGTGGATGAGCCCAGTGATCTGGTGTGATTGGGGGAGTGTACGTATGTGTGTGTGTGTATGTTTGTGTATATATGTGCTTATGTTGTCTTGTAATGGGTCAACACCTGTGCTGCTACAGCTGCCGAAACAACAACAACACAGCGATACTCCGCATAGCAAACAGATCTCGTTCTCTTTTCGCCAACAAAAACAAAAACAAGCCGAGAAACAACACAACACTCGTGGAGGAGATGAGATGTGATGAGAAGAGAAGAGAAGAGAAGAGCACAGAGAAAATAAGAAACGTACGTTGAACGTGTTGCTGTAGCTTTTGTTGTTGTAAAAATTATATGACCCTCGTCCGTATGCAACTCTGTTTATTTGTTTGTTTTCTTCCAGATGGCCTGTTGTTGTCTCTCTCACTCTTCTATACTTTGCTCGTTTTTAGTGTGTGTGTGTGTGTGTGTGTGTGTTCTGTGTGTGTGTGTGTACATTATACAAACTCACTGATGACAGATTCAGGCGATTCGTACGCCACAGGATCTGTTTTTGTGCAGTCATAGCTTTTGTTTTAATATTCCTCTGCTGTTGTTTTTATTGTCATTTCAAAAATACACCCACACACGCACACACACACACACACACTAAGGTCTGCATACACAAATATGCAAATGACACCAATACTAGCACAACACTACCAGTTAAAAAACGGCACCAGCAACAACAACAACAACAACAATAACAATAACTACGAAAACAATATAAGCAACAATAAAACACCACCAACGACTTGAATAATGAAAACAACAACAACAACAACAGCTATTTTTTGATGACTGGCTGTTTGGGAGTTTTTTACGTCTTAAATTTGTGTGAAGGCGGTCTAAATGACTTTCTAGCTGCAACTGATGACAAAAGATAGACGCAAGCAGATGCAAATACTAACACACACACACACACGTACACGTACACTTACACCCACACAAACACAAACACACGGTGCACGTGAGGGTTTGACTGCATTTTCTTGCGATTCCATTCAGCTGCTTGTAAATTTTATTAAAAAAACTTTCGGCTCGTTAAATTTTAAAAAGAAAACACTGCATGTGTGTGTGTGCTTGTGATAGTTTAAGCATTCACGTGCTCTGTACTGCTGCTGCTGCTGCTTCTTCTTCTTCTTCTTCTTCTTCTTATTCATCTTAAAAAAAATTAAACCTTCAAAAATTGCATAGCAACAAAATTACTGAAATGCATTTTATTAAAATAAATGGGTTAACTAAATCTTTTCGGTAAGCTAATCAAAGAAAAAATACTCATTCATTATGTAATAGTATCTCATTAAATAATTTTTAGTGTTATTTCTGCAGTTTAGATCGAGATTCGAGATTTACGATATTGCAGAACATTAAAAAAGCAGAAAAGAGAGGCACTTCAAAGGCGCAGCTGGATATTTGTGACGTCACTTTACTATAGAATCTGAGACCACACAACTGGTACAATAGACGTCGTGTCATCCGCAGACACACATGCACACACGCACACACACACAATTGATATCCTTTATAAACCGAATCGGGATATGTGCGTCGTTGCGTGTGGTTAACTGTTTATTATCTACAATGTTTGCATATAAATTGCGGTCACTGTAGTAGTAGTAGTGGTCGTTGTTGTTGTTGTCGTTACTAGTGTTGTTCCGTTTCGGTTCTCTACTTTCGCACTTTTTATTCCGCTCTTTTGTGACGCAACAAGCAGAAGCAGCAATTAAAATGGACGCCTGCTGCACTTTTCGGTCACTGAGCCGCATCCTCGTGCTCACAACCAGCAACCAGCCAGAGAGTGGGATAAACTGGAACATTCACAGTTACGAAGCACTTTCGGATTCCGATCCTCTATATAATGGATTGACTTCTGACTAACCATGACTTCCTTAAATTCGATTATTTCCATATTTTTTCATAGTACATTTCGAAAGAATTGCTTTCTTATTCTTCGTACCTTTCTTAAGCTCAAAGAATCACTCTCTCTCTCTCTCTCTCTCTCTCACTCGCTCTCTTTCTCTCCGATCGTACGGTCTGATTTTAATCCCTCGTCTTACAGTTTGTTCTGTTTTGTCTACTGGGTTGTTTCACATTCATTTGTGTGTGTGTGTTTTTGTGTGTGTGTGTGTGTGGCCAGCAATTTATTAGCCAAACAAAGAAAGAAAGGAAGTATTTTGTTTGTAAATCAATAAAATAAACGAGCAACAACCAAAGGCGACCGCATGACTATCGTCGGTGGTTTTTCGCTGGTTAACTGGAAGTGTTTTTGTGTAAGTGTATGTGTGTGCGGTGTCCTATTCTGTGTGTGTGTGTGTGTGTGATGCATATTTTCCAATTAGACTGCAGTGTCACGTTTAAACAATTAACATTTGTTAAGAGCAACTCAACCAACAAGAAAAATAACGACAAATAATATCAATAAACAGCAAAAACACAGCAACAACAACCACAGCAATAACAACAACAACCACAGCAATAACAACAACAACCACAACAATAACAACAACAGCAATAACAATGCGAATAACTTAAAATGGCGGTCGCCGTTCATTAAATAATCGCGAAAGTGGCCAACGCCAAAGTAAACACTCAGTGCTGGATGATGAGAAGAGAGTCCTACATGCTCTTTGGTTAGCGGGGGGAGCGGTGGGGTTGCTAGGAGGGTGGGCAATATTACTAAACCATGTGCAAGAAGTACCGCGTAAAAACAGCGGAAAAACAAAATCGTTGAATAATTATTAAGTGTTATTCTTTCAAGTACTCTTATTTTAATAGTTGTTTTTCTTTTGTTATTGCTTCGTTTTTTGCCTCTTCTCTCGTGTTCTGCAGTATTTGTCCAATTTTTGAGCACGTTTTTGGTGCACTGGAAAAAGAAACCACGAAATAACGACAACGATAACGTTTTTTGCCAAGTAAATTAGTTGAAATTCCAGCTTAAGGATGCTTCGGTAGACAACCCGTTACAATCGAACGTAATTCAAACCAATGATGCTATGAGATAAAAGTGTTTCCTTATTAAATGCAATGTTTATGCCATTAAACGACGTTTTCAAAGCATTACGATGTCAGTAACTGAAAGTGTTTATGAGTGAAAATGTTAAGAAATTAATTCCTGTCGATTATCGAAAATCCTCGAAGCTGAAGAATAGATGAATTAGTCCCCGAATTGTGTGGAAATGTTATGCGAAATAGTAATCCATATCGAAATACAAGATAGTATTATAGTTCGCATTGTCAAATGACTTTGGAATGATTCGGAGTTCACGCTCTGTTCGCGAAAAGCTGCATGATTTAAGTGTCAGATCTCTAAATTAATTCCCAAGACGTATAAATAAAATTCTTAAATTATCCGGATCCATCTTCGGAATCTGCTTAAATCGCTGCGCATAGTTTATGGATATCTGAACTGCTAAGCGGCATCCGTTGCACGCTGTTTGAAGCTGAAGAAGACGAGGGGGGAAAATGCAAATCACTTGCTTTCTTCGCCCTCTTCACCGACTCCCCCCTCCCACGAAGCCATGCAAATGAAAACGATTCGCTTGAAATACAACACTGTAGTGCTATAACATAGTAAACAAACCGAAAGGACCTTCAAATAGGATGCGCTGCGGTGCGAAAGAAGGACGAAGCGAGAGATGAAATCTGCAATAAGGAGCGACATCAAATGCTTACGACGACGACGACGACGACGACGCAATGAAAATGAGCACGACGACAAGCGTCACTGGAACCTGCACCGTCGCTTCCCCCACCAGCACCAGCAGCAGTACCACAACCTGGTGGAACCACAACCTCCCCTCCCCCCGCGACCAGTTTACGACCTGATGAGCGCGCGCCGACTTCCTTGCGTATCCTTGGACGGTGCACTTTTCAAGGATATCAGCTGGAGTGCACGTAAAAATAAAACCCGTTTTTCTAAAAATAGAGAAACGCCGACGAAGATGTTGCCACCGAATAGCAGCAGCGACGGAGGCAGAGACGCCGAAGCGCACGACTATCGATCGGCAGGCGAGCAGTGCGAATACACACTCACACACACGCACGAATGGATGGGGAAAAAAAGGCACTGAGAAAGAAAGAGCGAACAATAGAAGACTATTGCAAACGAAGTGAGAGCACGACGACGACAACAACAACGACAACAACGACTGGATGTGTTCGTGCGATTGCAGAAGGACGACGCCGACGTTGGCAAGAGGATGACGCTGACACCGAAGCCGACACCAGAGTCGACGGCTACGTCGATGCCAATGCCGACATCGTTAACAATAACATGAAATAAATTCTCATTCTATTTTTAGCATCGAAAGAAGCAGCATCGAAAGCCAAATGGTTGGTTGTTGTTGCTGCTGGGAACGGGATGCCGTATCGTTGTGCCTCCCCCACCTTCTCTCTCTTGTCTCTTTCTGCGTTTTCCAGCCCGAGCAGGAGAGTCACGTTGAGAGCGCGCGTCAGTTTTCCGATGTTCAGGTTTTTCTCGAGGTTTTGCGATGTGGAGACTTTCACTTAGCGACGAAGGGGAGAAGAGGAGAAGAGGAAGCACGAAGCAGACCGGAGTAACGGAAGACGGAACAGAATTACGAGTCAAGAAAAACACAACCGAAGGGAGTCCTTTAAGATTGGGAGCACAGAGAAACCGACTACAGATTTTCTTCTCTTGCCAAACAACTAAAGTACGTTGCTAGGTCGGTTTACTCTTCCTTTTCTTCTTAATTTCATCACAACAATGAAATTAATTGTTATGCTAGCATCCAGATGACACATGTGACGTCATTAGCTCCTTGTTCAATGCGCTGTACTCAAGTTTATCGGGCAGATTAGATTACTAGACTGTCACCTAATTTTTGAGTTAGAACCTTTTGATAGAGAAACGACAGACATCAACGAATAAAGAGTTTTTAAAACATCCCCTCCGCAAGCATAGCCTAAAACATCGTCCATCCAGGACCACAAAACTAACGAGTGAAATAAAGGATGAGTGATTATTTACTGAACTGATTATTTACTACGGAACTGATACGAAACCAAACAAGAAGAGGAAAAACCAATTTCGCTCTAGATAAAAAGTCTTCCTCAAAGTAAGCATTCGTTCTGATTTGCACCCTGCGAGGTTCTCCCCAGCTGCACCTGAAGTGAACTCGTACGTCTTTCATGCACTCTACACAATGCACTGGATTTCGTAGATTCTGTTATTGTTGCATGCAGCTTTGGATTCTATGAATTTCCTTCATTCAGAACTAGAGTTTGCCGCAGCAAACAACTTGTCATCCTCGCAAACTCGAACATCCTGCTGCCACTCCGCGGGGTCGCTGAGGTTCGTCAGTTTCTGTTGAAAGAATTTTCGAATTTCAGCCAAAGAACGTAGCGCCAAACAACTGTCATTCAACTCTGCACCACGAAAACTTTTTCCTCATGCTCGAAACAGGAAGAACACCCAAACGAAAACACGGCACGGATCATTTTGTATCCCGTTTTTATCCCTCGTCGTTTATCCCTCGTTTCTACCTGACATTGAGGGCGAATACTTTGGAAAATATTTCGTGAACACTAAAAAGCAGGACGAGGCTGTCAGTCGTCAGCGCCGCCTCCAACAGCAGCCATCCGTCCATTCGAACTTCTCACGTGTTAAACTACAGTTTTTGGCATGTTGCTGTCAACCTTTTGCTCCATCTTCTGGTTTCGTTGTCCAGTCCTCCTCCTCCTCCTCCTCCTCTACTCCACTTGGGACTTTTCACTGCATTGAGCAGGTAGTCCGTCCGCTTTCAGTGGTGCAAATATTTAAATTCGGTTTAAAATTCTCCACACTCTTTCAGTGAGAAGAAAGCTGAATATAAAATCTGTTGTCGTTGGCTGCACAACAAACTCCAAAACACAAATTAATATTTATTTTATGCAAAGATAACGACGCTGAAAAATTGCTATTAGTTCCTGTTTTCGAGCATTGAATTTGCATAAATTGTTGGCGCTCTTTAATTTAATGTTCAACCGAACCTGATGTCAAGGAAGCCAAGTTAAGGAAACGATGTGTTAAACAGACTTATTAATTAGTAATTCTTTTATATACATATACTTGTCCTTCAGTTTTTCTGAATATTTGTTGTTTCCTTTCTGTTAATAGGACCAGATTTTCCTTAATCCTTCAGTACATCATAAATAAGAGTCTCTCGTAAGTAAATGAGTTCATAGTTAAGTGTGGTAGCTTGTCTCTTGAAGTCTCTTTCGATCTACTCTCGCCGAGGACCCGAAAAGTGCCTTTTTCCTTATCTACTCATTCTATTACTTTTTCCAGCTTCGAGCATAACAAATTAGCTCAATTTGGGGATAGGATGTTGTTAATAATGAACACAGTTATGGACAGATTGCCAATTTGTTCATATTATTTAGCCATTTATTATGATAACAACAACAACAACAACAACCGAAACAACTAACCCTCCGCCAACGATAACTCATACTAATGAGATTCCGTCCTTCAGATTCGGGCATCGGAAATTCTTCTTGTGAGTTGGGTTCGTATATAGATAAACGTTTCAAACACACAACACATCCTTAAAATGCTTACCATACACTAGTAATCTTTTCACATGACTACCTTGCTTGGCAACAAAAACGAACAGCAAAACGAACAACAATATTTTTGACTACATAAAAGTTGATCATAATATCTGTAACGTGTTTTGAAATTGCGAAAAATTTCGTCAATAAAATATTAAATTTATTTTGGCCTGGTAACCTTTCTTCGCAGGCAAACGAGACGAGACGAAGAAAGAGGAGAACAACACCAAAAACGATATCGAAAGAACCAGCAGAAAGGAACAACGGGTGAAATAAATTCCGTTGAGACCGGAAGCGCTGCCACATCAAATATTCCCAGCGATGAGTTAAGCAACCCAGAGCAAAAGCATCATCGTCATCATCCTCCGTCGCTGACGTTACTTCGAGATGAGGATACACTCACAGTTGCTATCCTTGCGGTTGTGTGTTTGTGTTGCGGGAGGGTGTCTGTCAGATTCCTCTTCGTTTGTCCTTCTGCTGTTTCCCCCTCTCGTAACACTTACGGATTTCTCTAGATTTGCATGGACTCCAATCCACTTGACGATGCTGCCCCTTGACTTGATTGGATCGAGGTACACATGTGCCCCGAACCTCCTTCTGATTGTGCCATATACACTTCTAATTTGATGTTTGCAGCTTTGGTTTCGAATGCGACAGATAACGGTAAAGCATGTCCCCAAATGCCCCCAAGTAGGGAAGTTCTATAAATATGATTTCCTCCTTATCACGATGAATATTGAGCAAATGCAGGAAATTGAAAAATATTGATATCTACCGTATGCTAGAACAGATACGGGTAAGTGATCCGCCCGAGGTTTGGACTTGTTTTTCTTTTGTTTTATTTTAAATCGAGACTTAAATCATACAGGATGTTTACATCTCTAATTCGGATGTCAAGTGAAGCGATTTAAGTTTGTCTTTCATTCAACCCTCCAATAGTAGGCATATATTCTGAAAACCATCACACTTCGGTGATTCGATGGTACACTTTGAGGATTGAGAGGACTAAACTATGATGCATTGATTGCTGTTATGATACCGCAGCAACGAAAGGGTTAGGAAAGATGTTAAGCATTCAAAAGTTAAGATATCCTCATATCAAAAGCGCAGAGCTGAGTAAAGAGATAATAATAAAGAGGCATAATAATAGAAAATTAAATTGATTGTGTTTTGATATCTGCTGTTATTAGTTTCGGGAAGGCTATCATTTTAACGGAACGAAATACAAGAGCAACACATCACAAATATTTTCAAAAGAATACACAACAGAGGATGAATAGAATAGGAAAGACTTGAGGATTGTTGATTGAACAATCGATGAATGAACGATTCAGTTATTATGATGGAAAAAATTTAAATGAGACAATATTAGGGTTTCCTAGAATTCCATCATCGCCACATCAAGTTATTAATACGCTTTAGGAACATCCTTAAAATCCTTGGGTCCCACTCTTCCTTGTTGAAGGATATTCTGCGTAAAGAGAATTCTCTTCTCTTATGCAGAGAAAAGAATCTTTATCTTTTATCTTTATCTCTTATCGTTTATTATATGGTTCTTTCCCAGTTTGACGGGGAAGAAAAGACAACTCACACAAACTCCGTATCCACTAAAAAATGATGGATGAGTTCAAAGTTGACAGCACGGTTTCGCATTTTATCCGCGGTAAGCGGAAGTTTTAAATTCGATTTCATTCAATCCTTTTGGTTTTCATGCTACGATCATTAATTTAAAAGCCATCTGGTGGCAGCGCTGTAAGCAACTCATCCGGGCATCCATGAGTTAAAAGCTTTTCATAATTAGACATCTCCAAGCAAGGAGAGATAAAAAGGGAGGCACAGACAAAGAGACAGAGAGAGACAGGGAAAGAGAGAGAGAGAAAGAAAGAGAGTGCGAGAGTGAGAGTGGCATTTCTTTAATATGGTTAGAAAAAAACACTGTCAAGCTTGAAGCTTTGTCACGTCACGTTGCGTTACGATGCTGTGCAACTTTACGTTGCAGCATGAAATAAATTGTTTTTTAAAATGTGTGCTTTGTATAGATTGACAACGCTTGGCATGCAGGAATGACAGACGAATAGAGGGGAAACACACAGACTAAAAAAAATACTCAAACTAAACAGCAGAGTGAGCAGAGTGGCGCTACTGCGAAAAAGAGAGGGAGAGAGACACACTTGATCAGGTAGTTAAGGGTAAGCAACAAACCGGGGTTTTGTGTTTAGAGTGTGGATGTATTTATAAATCACATTATATAATGGTTGTTGAAATCTTGAGTCTTCCCTAAAACAACAAATTTAAAATGTTGTTTAAGTTTTTTAAGTTGAGTATTTTTATTTCGATATTGAACGCAACTTTAAAGTCTCAAGTTATTTTAAAAAAAGCAAATAAACGTGTCATCCTGAATTATATTATATATTAGATCTGCATACGTATTTATGTCTATATTTCTCCATGTACATATGTATGCAAGATTTTGAAAGCAAACTCATGAATATTTGCCAGAGCCTCAGTTGGTACAACAACAACAACGACGACCAGCAGCCCTACCGTCAGTCAGCTGAACTGTCATTAAATTTGAGTTATTGATGGATTTCAGGATGATATTCCTTTTGGCGCATTTCTTCGGCTCCATTCAATTTAAGTATCCTGTGAAGAGGATGAGTTTGCAAAACGACGGCGGCGGCAACAATAACAATTTCTGATAATGTGTTGGTCGCTGGTGCTTCTCGAACTGCTGGTGAGTATCTCGTGCTGTTCATCTGGTAGACAAGATCTTAAATAAAAGCACTTAAGAAATACGACAGAATCGATGAATGATTACACTCTGCTTCCAATGACAAGGTTGACATCTTTGTTTAATGTGGAGCATGAATAAATTTCATGCTCACTTCAAGAAAGTTTTTTTATAATTTACGACTAGCAGTTGTCGTAGTAATGCAGGAACATACGACTATAATAGTTGGAGAGATGGGGGGACAATGAAAAATAATAATAATACTAATAAAAACAATAATAATAAACAGAGTCCTATCTTCGTCTTACTCGAGGCTGAAATGCACCATACACCCTCGTTACGTGGGACGAAGGTCCTTCAATGATCCCTTAACAGAACCCTTTAGGGCGAAATACCTTTTTACAGTTCTAGATATGTTAGTATGAAGTATGGGGGTGCCACTCTCAGCACTACATAAGCATGTGTACTAAATTTCGTTTGCATATCTATATTGTGGTTTCCACAGGCGGACAGAGACGGACCCCCGATAAGAGATAAGTCGATTTTTTCCTATCACACCCTGTAGTGTGCACCATAAATGGAAGAACAAGCTTAATCCCCTTAAACTCCTTCATTTTCGGGTTTAGGGTATAATAATGATAGATGACAATTAACCGGCAAAAGGGGATGAAATCCCCAAAACTGTTCCCAAAACTGCAGAGAAGAAGGGGGATTATAATTAAATGCTCGCCCCAATGTAATATCAACAACAGTGAAGGAAAGTGAAGTGAAAAGACAACGTGGCATCATTCTGAAAAGCTTTTTCAATTAACTCGTTAGTATGAGGCTCTTCAATTAGGTTGCCGGCGTTCAAAGCATTTTACGAATGTGATACCGTGATGTGTTCACGAAAAAGCGTCTCTGAAATGAAAGTCAAACAAAGCACACAGCTGCATGGTTACAAAAAGGGCCGCCCTTCAAGGAAACACACTCAACACTAAGCAAACACAACTGTTGAGCTCACAAAAACACACCATCTGAGTGGCGAATTCATGGTAATGCCAACGACTACGAATACTCAAACAAAATACAGTGCTTACGTCACGAACATCGAGCACGTCAATCAAACACCCTCCGAATGAACGAAATCCGTAGAAATTTGATTTGCTGATTGTTTAGATGGCCGAAATTTCTATGCTCGTAAACTAAAACTGGGTACTTAATTTTTCAACTAAAACGTGGTATTAATTCCGATTCATAATAATAATTATTGTACAGTTTGTATTCACATTCTTTATGGTTATGGGTTTAGTAGCTAGTTATTATTATTCACAATAAAAAATTACTCTATTATAATTCTCTGTATTACTCTATTATTCATATTACTCGAAGAAGAAGCTATTAAAAGTTAGCAGGTTTTCATTTTTACTCTTTCTATATTGACTATATTCTTATTACATTAAATGTATTGCACTTAAAATATTCTCGCTATCATTTAAATAATCTTATCTTGAATTTTAATAGTTGATGTAAATATTTACGTATGTAGAGGATTTATAATACTTTATATTCTCCTTTTCACAAAATTTAATGGGAAGAAAATATTTTTATGCTCTCATTTTCACCTCTGACTGTAAGACTAATACGACGTTTTACACAAGACAAATTCCGTTAACCCCGATACCGTTAATCCAGGATGTGCATGCATGAGTGTGTGTATCCGTGTATGTTTGCTAAGTACACAGTGACAACAAATCTAACAACTCCAACAACAACGAGAAATGCTACCCAAGTATTGCGAAAATTCTTATTCCACTTGACTTCATTGCTTGACGATTATGATAACGTTGAGGTTGCTGCTTTTGATGACAATAATGACGATTATGATGCTTTCCTATTATTTGTGATAATGATGCAGATGATGATGATATCGTATTTTTTCAGAGTAGAGCAAAAGTTAGAGGAGCTAATGCTCCTAACGATGTCGATAATGAAGACGATGATGGTGAGTATGGATATGATAATATTGATTATGATGATGGTAATGATGGTGATGGTAGTGATGATGATGGTGATCATGGTGATGTTGATTATTATAACGTGTAGGATGTCGTACTCAAACTTGTTGATGGATTTCCAGATGAATGGAACTCTAGATAGGATTTTCAATGCAAACCCGATTCCGTTGAGCAAATATGCCATAACTAAAGATACAATGCAGCCGTTTTTATAGACAACCACCAACGAACACATCAACTGTCAACTTAGACATACACACACAAATACAGAGTGGATCAGCTCACGTTACATAGAAAAAAAAAATTACTAAACTGAAAATGAGACAAATCAACGTTCAACTTCATTAAATTGAAAACCCGAAATTTATCTCTTTGTTAGGTTTCGTATGAATAATATTAATAAAATTATTACACTTACTTCAAAATTACTCAAAATTAAACACAAACAAACATTGCTTGAATTATTAGATGTGGAGTTTCTTTTCTTTCAGTGTACTTGATGTGGCAGCCATACAACCGGAAGACAGCAAACGGTGGGGAGTTAAAGTGGCGATAGAATGAGTAAAGCGCTGAGTGGAGCAAAGGAATGCATTAGTAAAAGATTTCAACTGACTCTACCGCAAACGGTGCTGTTGTCTGTATATTTCTGCGTACCTTTGAGGGTGTGGGTCTGTATGTCCCTCCTTCTGTCCGTCTATCTGCCTGTTTCTGTCATAAGAAGGATATTCATTAAGCGCATAAGCATGTTATTGGAAGTCAACACAGAAAATATTAAAAGAGCTTTATGCCAGAAGCTAACATTTATCCCGATGCTAGATGCTCGTGTGTAGCTTAAAAAGGAGTAGGATTGTGCTCTAGAGATGAGCGAGGAGGGTGGGGGGTGTCTGGCAATTTAAAGGGGGCTTAAATAGCGAAAGTAAAGCGAATGAAGTGAAAGCAAAGGATGGGAGAGATATAAAAAAGGAGTTCAGATAACGAATTAAGTTGGAGACGAGGACAACGAAGACTGTTGATGTTATGGTCCTCTCTCTCTTATGGTCTCTCTCTCTCTCTCTCTCTCCCTCATTCTATGTTGCTATGTTGCGTGATAACGGCTCTCTGAATCGCAGTGAAGCACACTTCAGGAGAAGATGCGGCCAGAGCTGAGGTGTAAGTGTTTACGTCTGAGGATGGCGGCATGGAAAAATGATTTAACGACTGGAACGTGATTTTGAATTAATTTTGCTGTCACTTTTAATCATTTCATTTTTGTTCTTATTTCCTTATAAATAATGTGAGGAGGGCGATGAACGATTCTGCCGGAGAGTTCTTCCCAGAGGAAGACAATCATTTATTAAAAACTTTAATGAAAGAGTTAAACACAACGCTTTAGTTTTAAACCTTTAGCTTGAGGCTAAGTAAATGTGCCTTAAAGCTAAATAGTTCGTAATCGTTTTCTTAAAAAGGACTCTAGTCGAACTTACCTTGAAATTCCTTGCGCGCCGCACTCACTGACGTCACGATATTCGCCACATGTCCCAGCACCGTCGCGAACAGCAGCAGTCCGAACAGCAACTGCATTATCACAAACACATATTCGCCCTTCGAGCGCGGCTTCGGCAGGTCGCCGATCGTCGTTAAAGCTAGCGTACACCAATAAAAACTCTGCAGATAGTGCTTCACTACGTCGTTCGAATCGGTGTCGTGGTACACCCAGTTCTTCGACCCGAAGCCGTTGTTCTTATGAATAATATAATACAAGCAGGCGTTCCAGTGGTATATCACAAGGAGGTACTGCAGCAGCGAACACGACCGGAAGAGGTTCGGGTAGTTCGTGTGCCGCTCGGTGCGGTCCATGAAGGCCCAGAAGCGATAGATCTTTACCAGGCGGAACGAGCGCAGGATCGAGTTGAAGCCTATGGAGAGGTATAAAAAATCTAATGGCAGTAGACAGAGGCAATCGATGTAGAAAGTGGTCGAGTTCATGTAATGCTGCCGCAGCTTGCTCGAGTCCGTCTGAAGCACGCCGTCCTCCAGGTAGCCGGTGCGGAAATGGAACAGGATGTCCACGAGATACAAGAGATCCGCGAGGTAGTCGAGGCAGAACCAGACGACGATGGTGCGCCGATTGATCTCCTGGAAGGCGAAGCGGTAGATGATCACCCAGATGTTATAGATGAAGGCCAGTGAGACGACCATCGACCAGTAGTAGCAGAGTCGTCCCGCCGGATCGAAGACGAAGGTGAATTTGCGCGAGGCGGCGGCCGCTCGCAAACGCTGCGAGGCAGTGCGTCGATGGTGCGGCTGGGATTGCGAATGAAGGTGTTGCTGTGTGTGTGGCTGCGTTTGCTGGTGCGGTTGTTGATGCAGAATTTGATGCTGCGACTGCAGATGGGCGTGCGATGTGGAGGAGGCGGAGTGGAGATGATGTTGCAAGTGCTGATTATGTTGTTGGTTGTGTTGCGAGATCGTCGTTAAGCAACCACCAACTCGCCTGTGATATCTACAAAAAGATAAAGTTTAGAAATCACTGTGAGCGTTTATAAAAGAACATGATATTGCCTAGTGTTAAAGAGTTCTAGATAATACTCCTCCGAAAGAATCTTTTCTCTAGGAAATGAAAGAAAATTAACGAAGAAACAGTACGGTGAACTTCCAATGAATTAGAATAGGTTTGTAATTCAAAAATAAAGGAAAACACGCAGATATATTAGATACAATATTCCTCTTTAAACCCATTTCAAATAACCTATAAATATTTATGTGATTTAGTCTTTATACGATGACTTTCACCTCTCTTAATCTTTACACTTTCCGCACTTCTTGTACACTCAACATCCACTCAAATTTTAACCAGTTCTCAATACTGCAGCCTTGATGCTCTTATTTTGATTCCCTGTTTTCCTCTTATTGCAGATCTAACCCGAGTAGCTGAGTATTACTATAAAAAACGAATGCACTTAGACTTTTATTGACTTAATGTCTCCTTTTATCCTATTTTACTGGAAAAGATGTTCTTCAACTCTTTCTCTTCCTCTAATCAAACCATATGGTGCTCGTAACTCAGGTTGACGGTTCACATCTCCAGAAACCTGCAACCTCCATCTACGTTAACAGCATTTAACGGAAAGGAAAACTCTTCGCCATAAAATTATAAAATTTCGCAGGATTTTCCACAAAATTGAATGGCAAAAGTAAAAGGAATATTTAATGCACTTAAGCGAAATGGAGGATGAAATCGGAGCGCCCAACCAGCACTTGTTTTACGAACACACACACACACCCTCATGAATACATTTGGACATCAAAATGTATAGCTACACGTGTAGACACATACAGGACGTCCCACCCGCACCCAGACACTTTCCGGAATGCGAATTCAGTGAAAACACAGACCTGAAAAACCCATTTATTCGAGGGTAAAATAAGCGCACTCTTTTACACAGAGAGCAGAAAGTGTCAAAAACTTGACTAGATTCGAATGCAAGGGAGATGAAGAAACGTACAAAGAGGACTGGAAGAAAAGCAAGAAAAGAATTCTTCTCTAGAAGGAGGTGCGTGACCGCCTTTTGGGAGGATGGCTGGGAGTTTCGTTCGGGCATTCCTATAGAGTCCGATTATTATACAGAGTTCGATGACGATGATTCGAATATAATATAATATAATATAGAATATGATTTGTATAAACAATTGCTTTTGTATGAGTTCATAAAGTCGAAATTTAACCTTGTGTTAACTTAAGTTGTTTGGAAAAAATAAGACATGAAACGGTTCCTTTGGCGATTTCTAATACGATTTATGAAGTTGAAGGAGTGGAAGGGAGCAAAAATAAAAGTACTACGAAAGCGGTTAGAGGATTCGTGGAAGAGGTTAGAAGAGGCGTGATTCTAACGAAATAAAATCTTTGCGCTTGGTTTGCTTTCGCATTAAATTGGGACACTGAATGGGACTTCAAATAGCATTTTGTATGACTCCATTTTTGATAAAGATAATGATGCACTTTCGGAAAAGCAGTCCACGAAAATATGCAATAAATACATCGATTACACTCGCCATAAAGTGTGAGCCAGGAGGCACTCAGAATTCAATGATTCGTAACTGGTATTTATTGCCCTTAATTTAAAGTTGAGAAATGAATTCACACTCGAAATAAAAATCAAAATCTTGTAGACAAGAATATACCATGAATACCGTACAATTTCTGTAAGAAAGCTCAATAATTTCTAACTAAATTGCTGGATCCAAATAAAATGCATAGTTAGCAGAATTATTATTATAAATAAAAGTAAAATAGACGTGATCATTTTCGGATTTTTGTATACGAGTACACCTCGAAAGAGAAGTTCAATGTTTAGATTAGAGTTAATTTCCTTAGATGATCATAAACTTATACAACATCCTAAAATATAGAAATATTAAAACTAAATAAAATATCTTTAGACGATATTATTTCCAAAATCTCTTTGACAGAACCCATTTTGGTTCTAGAAAATAGTTGTGTTGCTTGTAATACCATTCGAATTTTCACAGTTCTATTCTAAGTTCTCACTACTTGACTTACCTATCAGTACCGTTGCAAATATTGCCAGCCGTCAGTGGCCCGTCTAACGTATTGTCTTGTGACCCTCTAGCTGTGGTCCCACGCTTCCACGACCCGAGCAGCGGTTGTTCGCCGCCCATTGTTTTCAGTCGTCCGCGCGATTTTTGTCGTTGTGTGTTGCTGCTGCAGTTGGCTTTGCTTTTGCTCCTGTTGCTGCTGCTGTTGTTGGCTATCTGTTGCGTGAGATCCAATTCGGAGGCAGTACATGTGGTAGCAACATGTGGATTGGAGGCACGTGTTACGCATGGTGTTGAGAGGCTGTCGTGTGATGTGAAGAAACCTTGCTGTGAAACGCTTTGACCGAATTTCGGCTGCGACATGCCAAACTTTGATCCTAGATCTGAAAGAGGACGTAAGAGAAGAACAGAGGACACAAATCAATCAAGGATGTCATGAAAACGTGACTCGAGAATTGTGACTGAGGACGCTGCATGCTGATGGAGAGGATTTTTTATGGAAAATATTGTTTCTGGGTTTCTAATTACTCAAGCGAGTACGTAACGTGTTTTTAGGTTTAAGAGATAAGGTTGAAACTTTTAATTTATAAATCATAAATCTTTAAATGACTTTTTTGGGTATATTAAATGAAAAGAATCGTAATATTTTAAAATGACATACAATCTCTCTTCCTCCCCCCCCTCCCCTTCCCTAACTCGCTTTCAAACACACTCTTTGTTAAGCATTTCGCTTACCCAAAAAACTATGCCGATCGATCGAGAAGCGGCGCAAGCTTCCTAAATCGATGTATTGCTCATCACCAGCCAACGTTGGCGTGATCGAGAGTTCGGTTGTGTGGAAACCACCGTCACCCGCACAACTTCCAACACCACCACCGCCGGCACCACCTCTTCCACAGCCAGCCACACCGCCGCATCCGCTCCCTCCGCCGCTGTAAAAACTGCTGCCGCCGTCGAGCTCTGCCAATTGATGTTCGGCAGCGGTTAACGGTTCGCTTGAGCGCGAACTCTGCTCGCGGTAAAGCGGTCGTGGCGAGGGCACCAGATGCTTCAACATCGTCGACGCGGCACCATTCAGCGACAGTCGCGGATGCTGCATTATTTCCGGATAACTGGCGCGTGGACGCGCTGGAAACGGATGCTTTTGGCGCACGCTGTTGCCAGGGTTGCCACTCATTACGTTGTCTGGTTTCTGTGGTGAAACTTGGTGCAGCTCGGGTGCGGTTTCTTCTGGTTCCTGTTCTTGGTAATCATTCGATTATTGCTTCCTCTTCGCTGGAAGCAGGAATCGCTGCTGCGTGTTGTTGTTATTATTATTTTAGTAGTTCTTTATAGTTGTGTTGTTGTAACTGTTGTTTGATTTCCAGTTGTTGTTGTTGTTTCTGTTGTTCTTGTTGTTCAGCATTCAGACTATGAAAATAACCAGAAGGTTGGAACGATTGAGTATCTAGTTTAGTTATGGTTGCTGTTATTATTGCTGTTGTTGTTGTTGTTTTTGTTGTATGATGGACGACGAAGTATGGTAGGTGAAACGGGATACGGAGGTGTTAGCTAAGAGGTGTGAAGGTGTTTTAATCAATCAACGGAAGGTTCTACAGCACAGAATTTCGCTGCCACGTTGGAGGTGGCGGTGGTGGTGACGGTGGTGGTGGCGGTGGTGGTGGCGGTGGTGGTGGTGGTGGAGGTGGTGGTGGAGGTGGTGGTGTTGGTGGAGGTGGAGATGGTGTGGTTAATGATAGACTGTGGTGGGTGTTGATGGCCATCATCATGTGCTTGCATGCTTAAAACGTAGATTTCATGCAACTTTGAGTAGAAGAAATTATCTATGAGATTTTCTAGGTTGAACAGCTAATAAAACTACTCGCTAAGAATAATCAATGATTTAAGATTTTAAGCATGCATGCTAGTTTTAATGGTCAATTACTTTTAATGTGGTTTAGCGGACTCTTTGAGGATCTTACAGTAAAAATTTATAGGTTACTAAATAATAAGAAATATTTTCTCGGTTGGCTTTCTGAATTAAGAAAGAACTCATAATGTTTCTAAATTAGTTCAAATTATTACATTCTTATATACAAATGTTGATACCTTCTGCTATTTAGTTTTCAAATCTTAGACAAATTTATAATGGGGAGTACATGTCAATCTCAAGGATTAAAAATTGATAGATTATATTCTAAGAAAAACATTAACAAATAACTTGAAATGTATTCGTATGATTTTTTTAGTATATTTTTGGATTATACAATATTATTTTAATATACCACAGTACAAGAACATTTTGATTATTTAAGAAGATAAACTGATGAGTCGATTTTACATTCTTGTGGTATACTCAGAAACCATATCAAATGCACTGTCGATATATAAAACGTTTTACTGTCTCTTCAAGTTTACTGAACTCCACTGCAGTTCATTGATATGGAATATTTGATTTAATTCTGGTGTTTTTGGCACCCAAACGAAATTCAGGCATACTTTTTTGAAGGACTACAAAAGGCGAAAAAGATGCAGCGTTGCCCAAGCAGTGCGAGATACTTTCGAACAAATTATTGCATGCTAATTGTTCATACCTCTTCTTTTCTCCCCACACCCTCTCTTCGGGCACTCACCCTCTCCGGATTACTGCCCTTCACCACATACCACTTTTGTGTGGAGCCCGTGAATTGAATTCTGTGTAAAACCAGCAACAACAACAGCAACCACTTAAAGCACAAAAGCGAAGTGTTCACGGTAGAGAAGAAGCTGATGCCGAAGCTGTTGCTTTTTTGTTGTTGGTGTTTGTGTTTCTTTTGTTGTTGCTGGTTTCTCCGGTTCCAGAAGAAGACAAACTTATTTATTATTCTCGAAATGCTCAGCTCACAGTAATGAGTGCGATGAGAGGGTGCGAGTTGCTGGAAAAAATACGGTTCAACTCGGGGAGTGAGTGATGGTCCTGAAAAATGGTCGAGGAAAACGAGGGTGCCTACGCTTTGGCTATTTTCCTGGCTACAGAAACCCTTAAAAGCAGAAGCAACTTCCATTGCGGCTTCCCATTGTTCAAGAATATAGATAAATATTGTAACCTAAAAAAAAGTTGACTATGCTACAGGAAACACAAAATAAATCCCTGTCCGTGTCGCATCTCGCGTGTGGAAACAAGAGTAGGTGGGGGCTGGGTGTCAATATAATATACCTACACTTTTAGATAAGCTTTAGAAGATTATAAGTCGTTGCAGACTGTGCGTAGCCACATTAAAATCAGAACAACAACAAACATCTCGAAAAGAACACTTTCTTTTACTCATGCTCTGAAAAACGAAAACAACAATACAACGGAACGACAGTACAATAAGAATATACACACACACACTCGACAGAAGTACAACAAAGAAGAAGGCGAAAGTAGAACAATGAATGTATTGAATATGTAATATGTAATTAATTGACTGTAATATTAGATTATATAATATAAAGTTGGATGAAGTCCACATGGCTTTAATGCTCTACTGCCCTTCACTCTCCCCGAACACCGGCAAATTGTCCATCGTCCTCAATTTCACTTTGTTACCAACGAATTTCCCATAAAAATCAAGAGCAGTGATAAACAAGAAAACTGTATTATCGACATCGTAAGTCAGCATGAAATATGACATACTTCAAACATAAAAGTTGTCGTCTCCATAGAAATGTCGCAGCATGGATACAAAGAAGAAAAGTCGAACTATTTTGGTGGAACGTCAAAAAGAAAAGGAACAGAGTTGCGGAGAGGATCAGATAGAGTGAGAGGGGAAGGAAGAGAAGGATAGAAAAAGGGAGAAAAAGATGCTATGCAAAAAAGTGTCGTAAATATGTATGATGGAAGCGAAAGAAAAGTGTACACTGTACAGTGTACAGCATCTACGAGCAACAAAAAAAGCTGCAATACCCTTAGCAACAGCAACAACAACAAAGGGGTCAGCCAACGAAATTAAATCTCAGCGACTACGAGAGCTTATAAAATATAGCGTCAAATATTTCTATTGTTGCGGTCTTTTAGGATTTTTCTCCCAATATATTGTTATCATAACTTTTCGCGAAAGGGCAGAAGTTCTTCAGATTTCCTTTCACCGCAAGAAAACGAGTTCAGCGCTTGCCCTTTCATCTTTCGACGGGGTGAATGATACTCTATACTCACTCATATTCATTAATATTACTCTCTGCTTATGCTTCGATTGATTGCAATTTCCAAGATCTTCAGAACTTTTTAGTAACTTTTTAAAACTTAGTGTGTATTTTGTTGTGTATATCTTCTCAAAGATTTCACGCTTCCCCTATCATCTTCTTTGAAACTAGAGTAAGACTTCTCTTTCATTTATGACATGTTTCACTCTAGCAGAAGTATGGTTTTTATTGTAATGAAGCTTTTCTCCAGATATAGTGGCTTTATATTGACTCGAAAACTTAAAATCTTTAATAGAATTCAAAACTTTTACAATTTAAAGCGAATATTTTGCATCCAGCTCTCGCTCTCTGCTTTCCAATCTCTTCCCATCCGACGCTTTCGTGTAGGATTCATCTTACCTGAATAGGTAGGAATTACATCATTTATGCTTGGCCATCGCAAAAACTATTCATCACTCTTCCAGGGGATGCGCAACCCACTCATTATTGCCACTGTCAGTCGCTGTGACCCCCTTTCAACCTTTATTGCACTACCACATGCCCTTCCCTGATCCCCCTACCCCATTCGCCCCTCCGTTGTACTCACGACGACGACCGTATGATTTCGCAAAATTAATTCAAAACTTGCTCGACACCACAACTAATTGTAACTCGCCAACGAAGTTATTCACAGCTTTTCATTCATTCATTCGTTCATTCATTCATTGCGAAGAGTTACCAAAACTTTATACTACTCTGAAACTTGGTTTAACACTTTAAATACCACAAAAAGGCAACAATGAAAAACAAATACAAATACTAGTATAAGAAACAGACAGAAACAACAGCAAACTTGTGTATGTGTCAGTATCAAATCTGCTGCTTTAAGTACTCGAGCAAGAAAATAGTCCAAAAACAACAACAACCAAAACGAAAGCAGAAACGACTACAACAATAATGATAGATATAACTAAAAAGAGGAAATACAATATAAAAGGAAGAGCAATCTGGTTAAATGCTTAAAACTTTAAACTAGGAACTAACTGGACCTCGGAGACACGGAAACACGGATACTCAGGGACTTGAATATATGGAGAAAGGATGTTTAAGCAATTTGCACGAGGTCGAGAACACGTTGCAAGCATTACAGGATCCTACACAATCGGCATGTCGTCAGGAGATGTGTGTGTGTTGAAGTGGGCATGAGGGATATGACTCAATGAAACAATGTAACTAAGACAGGAAATAAAATCTTGCCGAATCCTTCGCGTAAAACGACGGAAGACCGGCAGAAAAATTACACAGCCATCATCACAAATACACAGACACAGTAGCACACACACACACACATACACATTCAGACTCCCTCTTATAAAAATTACAACATTCAACTGCGATCATCTACAATAAATTATTGCGCTTTCTCTTTAATTGTATTCTTCGTTCTTATCGTTTGAGTTTTTTATAGAAGCGACTATACAGCTATCTATGTGTGTGTAAATAAATATGGAAACCCGGCTGACCTTCTAAATATATAAAATGTATTTTTGTATTCCTTTCTTGGTTTTCTGAATAACTTTTTCCTTCTCACTGATGTTATTTTTGTAGACAACAAAAACAATAGACTCCAAAATAAAGCGTCAAGGATAAAAGCACAGTATTACGAGTAATAAGAATGAAGAGTGGGTGAGAAGAGCAAAAGAGTGGCGAAGGGAGGAGAAGGAGGTCGCCATTCAGTATAAAGACTTGCTAAATCCAATCTACAAATCTACATCGTCGTGAAGGAAGCTCAGGCAGCAGCTGTTTGTCTTTCGTTTTATGCTGCAAATTAACGCTGCCGGAAAGCATCAGAAGCAGAAAGAGAAGCAGGAGCTCAAGGAAGGACCGAAATCGAGGAAGCTGGCCGACGAGGGGCAAAGTGAAGGAGCCGCTATAGAAGTGGAAAAGTGAAACAATTGAGCCTCAATAAAACAGTTACTAAACAATAACACGTTATTGCCTCACATTGCGTTATTGTTGCTGCCTTTCTCATTGTTGGCCTGTATTTGTTGTATCTTCTTTCTTTCTTTTTTTCTTGTTCTTTTGCTGACCCCGATTTTTTCTTTTATTACAATATTCTTGATGCTATTTTGACACTATTCTGCACTTAGCACGTTGCTTGTGTTCTGGCCTGTGTGACTTATTGTGAAAACATAACAAAATATTGATAAATTGATATTGAAAGTCATACTAAGAGTAAAAAATAAAACAAGAGCTGAAGAAAGGAACAAAAGCTCAGGAATTCCATATGAATAAAAATACGGCTTGTTTGGAACTTCCTCAAGCTGTCGAAATTAATTAAAATAATTCCCAAGTGTTCTGTTAATCTGTTGTATTCCAGGACGAAACTCTTCCTTTAATAACCATGATTATTAATTGAAATACTACTTTAAACATGTCCGTTTTCTGAATTATGAACAACATCATGTATTAACCAACAGCTGCAGATCTGTGAATCTTTTCTAAGCATGTTTTGCTTAAAACTTCACGTAATACACTCGCATATACCATAAATTCGGTGTCCACAGTAATTCTATGAAGTGGAATTTACTGAATCCCGTAAGTAAATTAATAAATGTATATCCTTAACGTATTACTGCCAGATTAAATTTAAAGGCCATTGAATTCAAGTGGAACCGTCCAGGGACTCTTTTCTTATTGAAATTTCATGCCTTCATTAAATACTAATCGAAATAATTGTTTGCTTTGGGGTTTAAATAGGAATTCAATTTTTAAATTAGTGCAGGTTGTAGTATGTGATTGTGTGAGTGGTTCTGTGTCTGTGTGTATCTATGTTAGTATGGTGCTACACCTGCGATTTTACTTTCAGACAAAAATGCATTTTAATTTGCTTCTTCTTCTATATACGCATTAAAATATAAATTCATACATACAAAGGCACATGTACATATGTATATCCATATATAAAAGTACAAATACAAATACAAACCCGAATTTAATTGCTTTTTAACAGCTGTAGATTGTCAAAAAGAAATAATAATAAAGCCAACTCTGTGATGCGGTTCAACGCCGATGTATAATTTAGCATTATTTAGTCCGAAAATGGTCGAAAGTGCGACAGTCAACAAAACCGCCCCCCCCCCTCCACCCGCTCACAAGGGTGCATTATACAATGTACACAAAATGTACGCAAGATGTCGCCGTTGCCATTATTGCAGCTGCGATTTAAACAAATGAGCGCTTTTAGCATCAACCGGAGTAAAGTAATGCATAAAATAACAAATACAGTGCATTTACTCAACCACACAAACATACACATACAATAACAGAAGAGACACACTCAATGCTTGCTACAATTAAGAGGAAGAGAGCAATTTATGTGCTTTTAATTAACGCAAGCAATTTAATTTAGCATGATTTTAAATATAACAGAAGAACGGAACAGAAATTAGCTACACTCTCGAAAAATGTAACGAAATCATTCAGTTTGTTACCAAAACTCACATGAAGTCAGCGCGTACTCAAGCGATTACAGAAAATTATGTTTGATACGATTGCTCCTTTTTTGGTTTGAAACTTCAAATCCTCGTGATTCTTCTAACTGTACGGTTCCATTAATAAATTTAATACTTTTGCAGCACAATCGTTTCGAAATGCATTTAGGAAGTTTTGCAGTTGTTTTGTTGTTTCTGATCCTCAATCTTTCGATACATATAATCGTTCAGCTTTACTTCCGGTGCATTTTGTCTTGGTTATTCCGAGTGCTTCCTCGGGGACATCTTCCACTCTCATCTGGGTCGAATCTCCTACGTTCTGCATCTATTTTTCGGACTCTGTTTTTCGGTCCCCACTCCTCCGGGCTAGTTGAATTGTGGGGTAGTCTAGAGCATGTTTTTGCGCCTAATTGTTGGTTGGATTTATTACCTTCTTGTCTTTCCGGGAATCGTTATTGTTTTCATTTCCTCTACTCTGGGTTGAGGAACTTTCCTCTACTTTTCTTTGTATTTTGTATGCGTGGCACATGCCACAAGTTTGCCGGTTTTCCCATTTTCGCCAGATTTCCTTTGATTTGTTAGTATCACTGGTATTATATTTTTTCGCCACCACTGTTGTAGTTCTCGTCTCTGCTCTGGCTTTTGTTGTGGACTTTTTTAGATGATCTTTGTTCGGAACAATTTGTCTGAGTTGACCCTGCTATTGTTGTTACTATTGTTGTTGCTGTCAATTCAGTTACCGTTCCACATGTCCGCTCCACGCCGTACGGTCAGCAGTCAGTCACGAGTGAAGCTGTTGTAACATCCGGCAAACAAAAACACCCAAAAAACCACTAAATTTTTTCCTCGCTTTCTTTTCGAAGTTTTTGTTGTTCTTGTCTGCTTTGTCTTCTTTTAATTTCGTTTCTTTTACTTTGTGTTCTTCTATTTATGTCCAAGTAGATTTCTTCTAACGATTTGCTTTTTTCCTCTCTCGATAGATGGCGCTGTGGTGTTCACAGGTTTATCTTTATCAAGCCGTGGATCTTTTGCTGTTCTTGTTGTTTTTGTTTTTGTTGTTGTAGTTATTCATTGCATTATTTTCCTGTTTACTCTGTACACGATTTCTTCAGCCTCTGCTTTTATTATATTACTTTTGCGCCTTACAGAATACAAAATGGCTGACGGCCAAATGTTGTTTACTGCTAACAAATACGGCCGGCGGCGTCATTCGGCATCACAATGTTTACTCTTCACTATCCACTCTACTCTCCGCTGCCGAAGCGTTTCTGCAGTCCATTTAGTCCGAAGAACAAACAAGCTCTCTGTCTAAATAAAGCTTGACTAGATGTTAACGGTAATTAACTGGTGGGCGAGGAGGGAACGATAGACAGACCTATATAGAGACCTAGCTTTGGACTGAAATCTGAGGACAAATAAATAAAGCTGATAAATATTTAGAACATTTTTCGCAAAGCTTTAATTAGTTATGCAAATTTTATTGAAAATGTTGAGATATTGAGGACATCTTTTCAAATACAGCTCTAAGGCGAACCTCGGAGTGATTCAATAAATCCACTAGCATCAAATCTAAAACTTGGTTTGATAACTAGTTCTTTCTTCTGTCATTCGTTTCCTCGATCTTCATCGGGTTTTGGTCCTTTCTGGGCATGGTTTGGGTCTGTTGTAGCTCTAATTCAGAACAATCCAACATATCCCGATCCTCTTTGTTCACTTTGGTTTGACTACCGAGGTATATGATCACAGAATGCTTGGATGGCATCATTCTCAGATACGTGGACTTCCTTGAAACTGATAAGGATAAGGTCCTGGTTGTAAATCATCATTTTACTCTGTGAACTATTCTATGCAGTAATGTACTGTAAGATGCTGTACGCTCAAATATCATGTATCATGTCCTATACACTGCTATTTTAAGTGTTGAAGACTCCTACCTGAAATGTATTCTTAGATATTCTCCGGAGTTAATCTTTTATCTGTTCAGTTCTTTACCACGTATAAAAACACTACATTTTTTTCTCAAGTGTTGCATAGTTCTGCCTTCAGTATTGTCCATTCGTATCTTCTCACAATCTGAGGATCTGTTTTGAGTACCTTTTGAAGCGTCTATTTTTTATGCTCTGACTGATTTAATTTTCTGATTGATTAAGATTTAACTGGAGTTCACTCTAGAGTTATTTACTGCACTCACTCAGAAAATAACTCTTAATATTGTGATTATCACATTCAATTAACCGTTCGTATCTCATCAGATGATTTCTATTTGTTGTTACTACTTCTCTTTGTAGGTATTTAATTAAAATTACACAGGCAAACTTTATGAGGCACTCATTCGTTAAAGCGTTCTTTGACACTTATACAACTCTCAATACTCAAGCTCAATCAATCAATCAGCCGACATCATCATCTCCTTAATCCCTCAATCAACCGCTGCAACAAATACAATACAAATACAATAAAAAGCTACAAGCAACGACGTGTTTTCTACGTTAATCTGCGACATCATCAAGACATTTAAGTACGAAATTAATAAAAACCATCGAGCCGACGATAGGAATATACAATGTGGAGGGGAAAAAGTGCGTTGAGGTACGTGATCGAATGGTTATCGTAAAGAAAAAGGAGGTGAGGAGCGAGAGACTGTTGCTGCTGAGTGCTTAATGTGCATAGTTTGCAATGGATTTCGCACACTATAGAAACCAACAACTACTGTGACAAACAAATTAGCTGCACAGCAACACGGCAGGCTTCTAGGCTCGCAAAACAAAAACTGATTCCACTGACAACGACAACGACACCCACAAAATGAGCAAACGCAGCCACTCAAACATAGACACACACACGTACACACACAATACACACCACGGGCGACACAACAAACGTAGTGACAGAATGACGTCTGCGGATAAAAACCTCGAACGTCCTTTTTGGCAGCAGATGAACAACACGGCTCCAGCTGGATGGATCCGGTGGGGCGGCGAGGCGGAAGGGTGAGGTGATTACTCTTAATGCGGGTCATTTAATTTTCATCAAGCATGTGTGCGTGCGTGTGTGTGTGTAAGTGGTTGTATTGTGCTTTTGTGTGCTTGTGTGTATGCGATTGCGAAGCGTTTTACTTATCTGCAGATTTGATAGGATTGACACAGACATCATTCGATAAAAAAGTAGGAAAAAGAGAAGCTATGAAAAAAAGTAGTAAGTACAAAAAACACCACAGAGAAGAAAGCAATTTATTCAAATCAAGGAGAAAGCTATGTTAAAGTATAAGCAAAAGTTAGTAATACTTTAACTAAATTGAAATTCGATGTTTATTTTATTTTCTGTTCTTCCAAAGAAATAGTAATCGATTGATTATTGATTTGATTGTAGTAATCAATTGAAGATCGATTATAGTAATCGCTTTACTACACTTAATCTTGAATGTGAACACCGTATTTCTGTCTTGTTTGTTTTTCCTCCTTTTGTTCGTTGCTTCAGTGCTTATTTGCTGCACATGTCGTTGCTGCTGTTGTTGTTGTTGCATGTTTTTAGGACTTTTCGACATGCGGCTATTGTTTTTGGTTTGCTGTCATTGCGATGGTCGTGCTGTTGTTGTTGTTGTTGTTGTTGTTGTTGTTGTTGTTGTCATCTGTCACTGTGCCATGAACAACATCCCGGCCGGATTGAACACAACAATTATCCCGTTATTATTCGGTTATAATGAATTTGCTCTTCTCTTCCGTGCCAGCAGTTTGACACTCTGCTTGTTGGTGTGAATGTGTTCGAGAGGCTTACAGGAGGGAGGGAGGGAAGGAGACAGACACCATGATTACGCTCCGCACTCGTCCATGCGTGCAAAAATAATTACACTTTATTTATCATGTGATGTGAAGGTTTTTGATCGGTCGAATATCGCTGATGGCAAACAAAAAAACAACCCAATTCACACAATTTGTGTTCGTTGTGTCCGAATTTGTCAAAAATTCTTAAATTAAATTTCAAAATTAAATGAATTATTTTATTCCATTGTATTTAAAATGTCCTTGTATTCCGAATTTTATCGAAATTACTTATTGTTTTGTAATTGTTGATCAACACAGAAGTTGTCGCAATTTAATACTTATTAAAATATAATATATTTAAGATTCTTCAATAAATATATTTTATTTATATGTATATTGTATATATCTGTATTTTTATAGAGATAAATATACAGATAGTGTGATTACCAGCATTTCAGTGAGTGAATTACTTTATTTTCGCCGAATTTATCACCGTTCGCATTAGCAAAAGCAATTCTGTGTATCCTGGATTTAAGTGCAGAAGCCTGAACGCGATAATAATTATTTAAGACTCATCTCAGCAACCGAATTAAAAGCCGATTGTTGTTTGTTGTTGCAGATATCGGATAACTACCACTACTGGCGCTTTAGATGGCAATTAAGTCGGCCCCGAGCCAATGCTGCTTTTTGGAAGCAGATACTGCTTTCCGTTCCACTATCAGCGGGAGGTTGACTTGGAGAGCCTTCATAACCACTCTGAGAGTGGATTCCTCACTTCCCACGATTTGCTCCCGTTTTAGCTTTGAACTTAACTCAACTTGCTTGGCACTTAGTTTTTCTCGTATTGACTTGAGACTAAGTAAACATTTATTCGCATCCCAACGAATCAGCATTAAATATGTACGGACTCAATTGATTCGGTTGGGGTCCAGAGTAGAGCCCCATGCGCCCCATCCTCCTCACAGCAAGGGGCAACCAAGTTGGTTGTTTGGACAGGATTCTTGCACAGAAGAGGATTTAATTTAATATCGTAAAACTGTCAGCTTGAAAACTTACGAACCGCAAATGAAACTAATGCGAGCGAGCTACTTTCTTGGTCTACTGTCTGTCTGTCTGTCCGTCGGCGGGCAGGGCAGGGAAGGGCTGAAACCTGCTTGCACTCAATATTTAGCCAATAAACGACATCGAGTGGAATTTATCCATGACACAGAAACCGAAATAGAAGAAAACAAGAACTGCAAAGAGAACGAAATCCTAAAGTAAACATTTTCATTGCTTTTTGTATTTCGTATTTAATTAAAGTTAAGATAACTGAACATGAAGGCTTTACATGGAAATGGAAATCGACAACCAGAAACAAACAAGAGTTCATTAAGGTTTCCCTGAGGCCATGCTAAATATTGATGTCAAATGATTTCCTTCGACTCGAGTCGAACAACTTTAACTGTTGTATTCCGGCCACAGGAAGCAGGTCGAAATTTGTTAGTTTTTCGAAGGTTTTTCACGATATTCATTGCAACTTGTATTTAGTTTATTGTCTTTCTTTCAGGACACATTCCGTAGTTTTCAGTAACACCCAACTTTTGCTATTTTCAACTTAACTGCTTGTGTTAAGCTCAACCATAAGAGCAACAATTGATATATACAAACTCAAATAGAATAAAATATTGAATGTAAGCAAGGATCTGTAGTCATTTTATGTAGTCAGGAAACTGCGGCGTTTTCATTCCATGTCTGCCTGAGCTTCGTTAAATCTGGGTTCCTCACGACGTATGAGTGATAAACAAATCAGTTGGCAGACGGAAAGAATAAAAACTGCCCGTGCGATAAAGAAACCGTATGATTTAACATAATCGAGTCAAAGAAAATAAGACAAGTCAACTTTATACAAGTAAGCAGAACAGTAAATTTTAATTAACTGGAAAAGTTTTAAAAAAATTAGCACAAAAGTTATACAATTTGTAAAACGTTACAACGAAATCTTTAAATTTCTAAATATTATTTTTACTTTCCTGTATTTAATGTAAAATTTATTAATTTATTAATAAATTATTCATGTATTCTACTTTAAATTCTATAAACATTTGGTAGAAATTTATTTTTATTTCTTTTTTAATTTTCGATATACATACATAAATTATTCATAACATTAATTGCAAGATTCATTTTCCTTTTAATACCCAGATCTATAAACTGTTCGCAAAAGTTTTCCAATTATACGGGCCTCATTTCAGTGCCACTCTTTTCCGCTCGATGAATTTCCATGCGGTCACCGCCAGTTTGATTAAAAAACAAATCATATTTTGTTCTGCTCCTGTTTGTGGTGAAGAACGTTTATTTCTAGCATTTTCTGAGCGCAGTGAAATCGATTTCTGGCTTTTTTCCTTCTCTTCTTTGGTTTTGCGCCCAGCAAATCAATTAAACATTTTTCTCTGCTTCGGAAAGTTTTGAATTTTTTATATTATTTAAGCCATTTGTTTGCTCGTGTAAAAATGATTTTCCCCACACTGCTGTGACTTAGGCGCCCTTGCGCACTAACGGCTAACTTCAGACGCCCCCCCTCCCCCGCTCCCCTTCTGAACACGTACCGATAAACAGATGTGCACACTCGCATCGGCACACACACCGGATATACAAGAAAAGTTTAAACCAATGTTGAATAAAGGAAATTGGAGAGCACACAAGTGTCAATAAAAGAAGAAAAGACAAACAAAAGCACAGAACGAACGAACAAAGAAGAAAACAAAATAAAACAACCCCAGAAATAAGAACTGCAAGTAAAAGCGCAAACCAAATCAATGGAAACCGAGAAACGAACCGCATCCGAATCGCATTTTCCACGCCGCATCAACGCAGCTTTGATTGCGATGCGATGTGATGCCGCCTTCGCACGAGTAGGTGTCGGATCTGGATTACAGGGTGGTTATACAGTCAGCTACAACCTCTCTCGGTAGAAAACATTTGCAAATGCATTTAGATTTAGTGCTTAAACCGTGGCTAGCCAACCTTAATCGATGCTTCTCGGTGGACTTGGCAAATGCTACAAACTAAGTTAAGTTTTTGCGTCTATAGCTGGGTCTGTATTTGAGTCTGTATTTGGGTCTGTAGTTGCAGTTACGGAGTATCTGTTTGTGATTGTGTAGATTGGGTCCACAATCGTTTAATTTTGGTGGAAACGCTTTTAGTTGTTTTTTCATTTTCGTTGCTTGTTTTTTAATGCTTGTTTTTGACGTTACGTTACGTTACGTAGTAATATAAACAATATTTTGTAAGTGTTGAATAGGTGACTCAGGGGCCAGGCCAACAGAAAATAGCACAAAATACGCGGCAGTGTGAAGCATGCTTCACCACTCCTTTCATTGTATAGATAAGGAGCCATCCAATAAGATTCATTGCATCGATCTGATTTGTGAAGTTTTGGTATCACTCCCTTTCGAAGCTCTTAAATTTATGTGACTTCATCTGCTCCTTTTTTCATCTTAACAATCAACGCCATAGCCGCTCGCTTTAATTAAATTATCACCAGTTGCTTTAGCGCCCTCTGGCTTCATTGGTTTCAAGTGACGCTTAAGAATGGCAGACCAACAAATAGATTAAAAGCGGTAAAAGAAGGAGGAGCAGAAGAAGAAAAGAGAATGACGTACTAGATGTCAAATGCATCCGCCGAATTGCAAATTAAGCTGTGAAATAAAACTTCAATTAGAGGGAGGGAATCAAATGTCCAAAGGAACGGAAAAGCGGACAAAGAAGAGAAGCATTTCAAAAAAATTTGCAAATTAAGACATGGGAAAGCCAGCGAAAATTGATTAATGAAATCAAAGTGAATGGAGCTGTTAAGCTGTTAAATTAAAGAGGATAAAAGCGAACCCTACAAAGTGTTATCTGCGGTCGAGCCGAATCTCAAATACCCTTCGCCCTCATGATTTGTGTGGCATATGGAAAATGGGCGGACTATAGTAACTACAACTACTATAATTGCACTCATTCAAGCAATATTTCAATTAGTTCTACATTAGCAATGTACGAGTATATGTTGGACTGCAGTATATAAACATATTCTTAAGAACCCGGTTGGAAGTTCTTCCGGGGTCTTCACTTTATGACGACCCGAATTGTTGTATTCGATGTGAGAAATTTTATAAAATAACACTTGTAGTCTAGATATGATCAAACTCAAGGGGTCAATATGTTTTATATTGGTGTATATGTTTATGTATTAGAATGTTTCACTTAATCTAAACAGTTTTAAACAAAGTTTCCTACTGGGCACTCAATCGAATGCGTTTGCGACATTGTAATTGACATGAACACTAAATCGATCAATCGTTAAGTGTTGGTTATCGATTCTCAAACAATTGTTGAAACTATCCAAGTTATCGCAATGTAGTTATTGTTGTTGTTTGTACCGGCATTGATACGTTGTTAACAATTGAAATGTCATCTTATGTCAAACTAATTGACATGAAATTACAATTAAAACATTATTATTGGTTACTTCAGGTACACATCGCAGAAGTTGTTGTCATCATAATAATGGTGACGGTGACGGTGACGGCGTGTAATTCATTCACTTGTCACGTTGACATCTCAACGACCTGCCGAAGAAGAGTCTATCTAATGAAGTCTCGTTCGTAGCTCCTCCTGACTTCGAGGGCCTTATGGAACATTGCCAGTTGTGACGAAGACTCGGAAAATTTCTCGCAATTCATTTATTATCAATTAATTACCATGCTTGAAAGGAATGTTTCTAAAGATTGTCATAAAATCATCGATAAAAAACAAGCTCCAAGACGAGTAGAAAGACAAACATTTCCTTTATGAAAGAAGGACAAAAGAAAGACGAAAGCGGAGAGCGAGTACGGAGTAAAAAGATTGTAGAGACTTAAAAGGGTCCAAAACTGAAAAGAGCAAAAGATAACATCTTAAATTAAGCAGTTAAGCTTAAAACTTTATGAAATCACATTCCAATTTGTGTCTCTGAGAAGATGTATGAATTGAAATATCATAACATAGTTTACACAAGCACATTAAATAGATTTTAATTGCTTCAAAATATCGAAATTCAAATTAAATTAGTCCTGAGAAGTTTGTTATTTAATTTTAAGAAGTCGACCGACAAAATTTGACTTTGTAATGAGGCAAAACATTTTAATGAATTTTAAGAAAATTAATTTCCTTCTCTTGCAACTATTTGAATGTTCCTCCGAGGCAATCAAAATACACACTTACACACAAACACATGAACGCACCAGTACACTTCACAGAAACACACAGACGCAGACGCTTCTTCATGTTCCTCTTCTAGGATAAGTTTTGTTTCCTCTTCTGCCGAAGAGAATAAATTACGAGTTCATGGATAACTTTCGCTACTCAGGTTTATCATTAAGCGACGCGTAACCGACACTTCTCACCGCTTCTGAGTCTGCTTTTAGTTCCAGAAGCTGACGCGAAACCGCCGCTCTGTAGTCTCGCTGAAGTTTCATCGCTTTTGATGTCCCTTCAGCTGAAAAGTTTAGCATTTTGCGACATCCTGAAGATCAAAAAGCGCAACGAACGACTCGCTCACAATAGCGACCTGTCGAAAGCTCCTCCTGACGAAAGCCTGGATCTCCATCTCTCGTTATTCAGTATCCTGCGAAGTTATAGTGTCCTGCGAAGACTACCGTTCGCCATGATATTCTTGCTTAAACAAGGAATTTAATAAAATAAGATTCTTTTCACCCTAACTAGACAAAGAAAAGGAGCGACTGAAAGAGAGACAGAGATGGAGAGAGAGAGACAGAGAGAGTGTTTATGACACTATAAAAGCACAGACCAGAAAATCCAGAATTTTGGTTGATATGCTGATCCATAAAAATTGTTTCCAAATTTCGAGTAAATTAAATTAAATCTCTATTTGATGGGTCCCGGGTAATGAAAAGGTTTTCCTACAAATTCAAGAAGAAGAAAGATTTTTTGTGGATACACAAACAAAACCTTTACAAGTAATATGTATATGTATGACAAGCATTTCGTTGAACAAGAAAAGTTTCTCAAAATACTTTCAGAATTTCTAGTATTTTTCGAATAAACCAGAAAGAAAACTAACTTTGGCTTGGCCGAAGCTCAAGGGCTACACCCTTATGATTTGTGCAGCATATGAAAACTGGGCGGGCCGCACCTATTTTTGGAAAAACGGAAGATCGGATTTGGATATTTAATCGGCTCAGGAGGTGACTCATTAAGAATATACATATGAGTATAATCTGCGTCCTGGGCATTACAAAAAGAAGGATAAACTTACTACATTCTTTCATCTTTGGTTGTGGAGTATAAAAATACAAACACTTTACTTCTATTCCAGGAAGAAAGGCTGGACAAGGGATCTTATTTTATTTTTTATCACTCACAGCACCCCTCTTTAAAGTTTACCCTCCATAAACTTTGCTACGAGTAATTCATAAAAAATTACAACAACTATTCCGATAAAATAAAGTTGCAACTAACAATTTCTCCTGACCACAGGCCATGTTTTGTACAACTTCTAAGCGCCGAAGCCATTGCTAAGTGATTTGAAAAAACTGTACCCAGGTAATTGAATTAAAGTTTTACCGCGTCTTTGAATCTCTTCTCCGAGGCACCAAGAAGAAGTGAGAGACTTGTAGATAGTGTATATTTAAATTACGATTATAAAAATTAAACTGCAAAAGTTTTTCATTTTTACATAATACTCGCAATAAAGCGATGTTATACGATTTTACGTTGTTATACTTTGTTTTAGACTAGACTAGATTAGAGTTTTAATATGAACATTTCTCTATGAAAAGGAACTAGAAAAAATTATGATGAATTATAAGACGAGACTTTTATTGTAGTTTGTCGTAAAACCATTTTGGTCCATACTTCAAAAATGAGCTTCATGGGGATGGTATTTCAGAGTATAGTAGTTTTTCAGATAACAGCAGGACTACCCTCGTACGTTGTCTTTCGTCGGCCTCGTATGTTGTGCGTAAGTGTTGCCAGAATGCCAAATAAATTCAGTAAATATAATCAATAAAACCGTCCGGACGACGTGTTATTGCATGATTAAATTAGTTGCTACTGTGAAACTGAAACAACAACAGCAACAACAGCAGCTAAGATAAATTAGTTAGTACTTTTTTATGGCAATCGAAGCTTCGCATGGTTGGTCATCAAGTCTATTTTTGTGTCGTAAAAATAAGTATAGTGCATTTTCTCAAACACCCACTCATTTGAGCTACTCTAGCGACAACGTATCGGTTGGGGGAAGGAGCGGGGGCAGGGAGAAATGTGTTTGTGTGAGACTGAAGTTGAGTGAATAGAAACTTATGCTTTATTAAGCATAAAGTTAAGAGGCACAGTTTTACATACAGCTCAGAAGAAATGCTCACAAAACCTTCTGCAAATATTTTAATCCTTTAGAGTCTAAAGATTAGTCTATTATAGAAAATATAAAATAAAAACAAAGAGCATTAATGTATTATACGAGTATCTTTAGATATATATTTTGATATAGAAACATTTTTATAGCAATCATATAAATGTGTTGGATTTTCTGAATTTCAAAGGAGATCAGCACTAAGTGGGAGACCGAGACAGAGAGAGGGAGAAAATGGAGGAAAAAAATTCAAACGAAGATTGACGTGAGCTGCATTTCTAAAAACACGAACATGAAACGATAGGAAGAAAGGATACTAAAGGAAGGGAAGTTTGTTGGAAAGAGAGACAACGGAAGGGATGAGGTATTTCATAATTTCATCTATGTTGGAGCTAACAACTCGGAGTAAAGATAAACGCATGGACTTTAGAAATTCAGCTTATATTCGTACCTGTGTTTACTTTCCCAGGCAAGTCAATAGAAACAACGACGATAAAAGCAGCAAAAAAGCCTCATTATTCAATCTACTCATTCATCCAGTATATGATACTCGCATCTACGATACTCTAAGTTAAATATACGATATTTTTTGAAAATGTGCTTTAATATATTCTCTTCTAATTTTCAAGTACATTCCGATAACTTTTGCTTTGTTCAATCGGCTTTTTCATATTTAATCTACTTTAATAAAAGCGAACCTATTTTTATTACAATCACCGTGTTGATGATAAAATGTTGGGCTTGGTTTGTGTTGTTTTTGGTCGTTAGTGAATTTGCTCGGATTCTATATTTGATGCATTTTTAATGAATTTAAACTAGATAATTCTATGTAAACGAATTTTATATTCAATTCTAAAGTAAATATGGTGGGTAAAGTAACTAATTAGTTTATCGTGTTAATTAAGTCATGCTGCAAGATGCAACACATCGATTAGACATGAACAGTGACTTTATAGGCGCTTTTTAGCCTAATCCAACAAACAATAATAAATGGCTTGAAACTGAATCGCAGGAAGTGTGTAAATTAAAGAGATTTCATATACGACTATGTTCTCTAATTAATAATTTACGTACCTCCTTTTTATTATTTATTCTTCCTCTTTCAGTACATTAATTTAAAAGGCCTTTTAAGCTATGAACTCAATAAAGAATATTCAATAGGCCTGAAAACTATTTTCTATAATATATTAAATACTTCAAAATACAATATGTACATACAATATGTAGATATAAATTATTTTCGATATAATAAAATAACTGTAACTGTTTTCGGACAGCATTCAATTCCGCAACAAAACAACAAAATGTCAACAAAACAGTAAATAAAATGCGAAAAATATTCATCAATCAAGCAAAATAAAAAAATGTATTTTAAACATTTTTTTTAAAGAGAAAAACAAGAAAGGGTAATACAAATCAATTCAACAACAAAAAAGATAACAACATCGATAACAATAACAAAAACCAGAAAAAGCAATAATGACAGCAATAATAACAACAACAACATCAATAAAAAGGAAAAAATAAGGACGAAAAAGATAATAATACGTAACAAGCGGAAATAAAAACAAACACACAAAAAACACGGATATAGGACGTTCATTGAAACTGGCTCAGTATATAGAACAACAACATTAACAACAAGAGCAACAACATTAAACAATTCCAATAACAACAACAATGGAAGCCTTGGAACAGGAGGAGCCTTGATAAAACAAGTGATGCCAACAGCTGCGAAAACACAGCGACGTCATTCATTCAGTGGCTGAGCGTATTTGGTACTGATATTGATGATGATGATGATGCTTATGATGATGATTATGATGCGGTTAATTTTTTTCCTTTTTTTATTATTTTTTGTATGTGGACGCTGATGTTTGCTGGTGATGATGTTGTTCCTGTTCATGTTGTTGTTATTTCTGAGAATGTATTGCTGTTGTTGCCGTTGATGACGATGGCGATGTCGTTGTTTCATTTTTATTAGTCAACTTTACAATCACACTACTTGATGGCATCAACGGTAGCAGCAGCAGCGACATGATAATCACACTGAAGACCAGAGCTGTTGTTGGTCAACAAAAACAAGCCAGTAAAGTACATAATAATCACAGCTGTTTGTCTAGTTAGTACATATTTATGAATAATGGCATATGTGTGTGTGTGTGTGTGTGTGTGTGTGTGTGTGTGTGTGTGTGTGTGTGTGGGTGTGTGTGTGTGGGTGTGTGTGTCTATCTGTGTGACTGTGGAGCCTTGAGTTTCGTAGCATTACGAGTAATTATTCCATAACCACATAATCACAAAATGAAACTTTTAGGTCATAAAAATTCTAAGAAAAACACATCTGAAAATTATTGATTCTAAAGAAAAATAAGGCAAAGAAAAGCACAAAGTTAAATTACATCAATCATCTGGATTTAATTCTAACAACATTAACACAAGGTAATTACGTCACGTTACGTGAATGATCGTTATGATAAGTGTGACCATGATCAATACATTGCAACTCAACTCAACGAAAATTTACAGAAAATTAAAGAAATCGGACAGAAAAGTTTAAAATGACTGCAGACCTTTAAGTAGAGTACACTGGTGCTGGTGTTGAGTAAGGACGTCTTCGGGTAGAGTTAAAATTTAGTATAATATGTATTAAATATGAAAGTGTAGATACAACAGTTTTCACAACGCTTTTCAACGAATATGAATGACTTTCTGTAGCTCAATGTTGTAATTTAGCAAATCATGCGTAGTTTCTCTCTTATGATGGAATATCTCTTGATTTACGTGAACCAAATTTTAATGGGTTTGCACGCGGCGAATGTTGTGCAAAACTTAAAAATCTAAAAACATCGTGCAAGTGGTTTGTCAAGCACAACACAGAGAAATGCAGCTGTTAACGGTTCAGCGTAAAAAAAACCCTCCTTGTACATAATAATGAAATCTAAAGTTGACAGATCTCACGTATAAATCTTAAGTTGACAATCTGTTGACTGTTCAACGGTCACGAATCAACGAATGAACTGTGGGCTTCACATGTATTCACAATGCGCGAGAAAGAGAGAGAGAGCTAGATGTGCACTTAGAATGAGTATTGTTACCAAAGCACTTCTATTTGTGTAAAAATTATTCAAAACGTTAGCGTTGGCACATCCACAACACACAATATACAGGATTAATAATTGTGTTGTGGACATGTTCTCATAAATATAAAAATGTAACATATAAGCGACTAAGCGCGCGTGTGTGTGTGCATGTGGTTGTGTACGCATGTTCTGTACCAATATCACGAAGTTTTGTCTGTCATGAGGTTTTTGTTGACGGGATGTCAGATTGGTTTGTTTTACAATCTGTGAATAACAAAAGTTTTCACTTAAATAAGATGTTTAAAATTTAGTATACTTTGTTGGAACTAATAACGAGTTTACAACAGTTTAAGAAGAAGAAGAAGTAAATACATCGAATTGAATACATGGAATGCATTATAAACTCTTTTACAAAGCCAAATTATTAGAAAGCGAGAGACCTGTTTTTATAATTTTATTTAATAATAATATTTTAGTAATAATCAATGCTTCTCATCATCATTTGTTTTCACATGAATTTTCCTCTCATTCAGATTCATTCAACCCATGTTGGCGTGTTATAGATGGTTTGGGGGAATATTTTTGGCTATACTGGTCCATTTTGCTAATTTGTCTTTCTGCTTTTCTTCATCTATTCTTTACCTTCGTCTATTAATGTTATTCGTTGTAGAAAATTTTATTTCGAAGCCTCTTTTAATTAGTGCGACATTTTATAATTACCATATTTTATAATTGCGATGTTTTATAATAACTATAAATGAAATCTTAATTTTCAGTAAATGGAACTTCAATATTTGAACGTTGACCTCATTATACGAAAACCAAAGAATTAAATGTTTACACTCCTTGAGTGCATTCTCCGTCCCATTGGCGAACAACGTAGAGCAGCGCAAAGAGCCGAGCACAACGCTTGGTAGAAGTTCAAAGCTCCCAACGAGCTGCAGTGCAAAAAGCGACCGTTGAGATTTTCGCTTTGAAGAAACTGTAACTTGGCGCAACTTAATTCGTTGCTGTTGCTCTTGTGTGATGAAATCACAAAGATGGAAACTGCAACAGCTGCAATAGTTCCCCTCCTTCACCGCTCACCGCTCACCGCTCACCATTCACCACTCACCGCTCACCGTTCACCACTTTGACAAGGCACTACTCATTATGCAAATTTGTGACTCTGCGCCTAATTAAAATTTCATTACGGAGCTCATCTCTCTCACAAAGAATGCGTTAGTGTGAGCAAATGGAGGTGAACTGTAAGAAGATGGAAAGAAGAGTGCCAAAAGAAATAAAATAGAAGCAGCGGGTGAAGAAACGAGGACAAGAAGCAACAGGAGCAGGATGAGGAAAGAGGCAAGAAAAGTAGGTTTCTTTTATAATTTTAATCGATTCCTAAGTAATCAAACTGGTAATCAAATCGATGAAATTTTAATGACAACGGAAAACACATTATAAAAGTGCTTCATCTTTGTTCACCTCCTTTGAGGTTGCGTATCGTTTAAAGGAAGAGATTTCTTTCGAAACACTTCAGAAAAGGGTATTAAAAGTTAAATGAAATGCAAAGAAAAAGAAGAAGCGGAAAAAGGAAAGTGAAGAAAACCATCGCAAACGAGTGACTGAAAAGAGAGTGAGTTATTAAATTTCAATTATATTTCAAATTTCAGAAATATAGTTATGTTGATGATGTTGATATTAATGATTTTGTTGGTAGTGACAATGGTTTTAATATATGTACCCATTTATGTATACTCTTTTGAATACCCAACCGCATTTATGTTAAAGTATTATTTCTCTTCACTCTCTTCAAATGCATCAGAGAAACATCAAGAAATATAGTGTATATTTTAAGCTGCTAACGAAGTTCTTGTCACTCTCGCAGTACATTACACAACGACAACAAGATACACACACACAATGACAATCTCCATATGATAGATTGCCACAAGCGAGAGCGAACACTAAATAATGTTTAGTGACAGCTTCTGGCAAAAGTTGTTAAAGTTTTCTAATGTTGAATGAAAATTTATTATGCTGCGGAAATGTGCAATCCTTTTCAAGGATTTCCCAGGGAGCTGCGTCTTATTTGAGCGTTGTTGTTATTCAGAGAAATAAATTTAATAGGATTATCAATCAATCCTTAAAACGCATTTACATTTATTCTAAAAAATCATCTAGTCCTGTATTTGATGATCTCTTGTATATGATGATCTCTTTTAAGCTTGAAATGTAAAATTTTGCAGACAATAAAATACTAAATACAGTTGTAAATTAAAATGATTTTCAATCAATTTTGAATCAAAAACAACAAATAAATGTAAGCATAGATAACAGTAATAACAAATCTATTAGCTATAGTAATAATTTAATATCAATTGGAAGTTTTGGCAAATCGAAGATTATTCAAAACTTTGATATTACTTTATTATTGCTACTTCGAAAACAAAAGGAAGCTTCTTCATTTCTCTCATCGCGTGTCGCAAAAAGCATATTTAATAGTATCAACTGTCATCTAAGTTCTGTGAACTTAATACAACTGAGGGTTTTTAAAGGATGTGTAACAACAAAAACAACAACGATGAGGAGTACTCGAAGTGACTCGTATAAAAGCGCAAATCTACGAGTTCAAATAATCCGCTCGTCTCTAAACACTAAGCAGCTTATTTAAAAGATTAGAGCCAATTGAATGCGGGATTTCGGTGTTTGATTTGCTGTGGCAGTTCGTCATCATTTCTATTTTAGTTTCTCCCTTTTCCTCCCCTCCTCTCCTCCCCTCTCCCCCTCCGCAATGTGGATGCATGCAAATTAAACACAAACTAAAAGTTTTCTATGGATTTCTCTCGAAGCTTTTAAAGAACTTTGTTTCAACAGGAGAATTGAAAGTTTATGGCAAACTTTAATATGTTTCTGTGGCTCTGTATGTGTGTGTGGGTGTGTGTTTATTTCTTGAGGACTTTGCGGACCTTTTATTGGAAGATTCCTAGTAACTATTTATTTTCATTTCTAATATTGGTCGGTTTTCCACTTCTTCTATTTATTATTCTTATTCTTATTAATTTTATACTTGATATCAGTCAATTCAATTTCTAGTCATGTCTAGTATTTAGTTTAAAAAGTCTTTAAAGCCTACGGACTTGTTGTTCTTGCAGGAGATTATATATGGTCTTATTTATCTAAGAATGGTATATAAAGATCTACACACACACACACACATTTCTATATTGTATATAAGAATAATCTCCACAGGCTTCTTTTTATTGCTTTCGGTTTTATGACGAGTATTTTCTTTACAAATTTCTTTTTTGTTACTTTTCCTGAAGCCTTTTTCTCTACATATGCTTTGTAACCCCACCCTCCCCCCGCCATTCCCTCATCACATTTTAGAATCCTTCAACAACTTCAGAGCAACCATAAAGTCGCTTCGATCTGGGTGGCAACCCTACCGCGCGACCATCTGAACCCCATTTAAATGTCTTCGCATCTGTTTGAGGTTAAACAGGTCGTTTCTTCGATTGAATGTTATAAAATTTTTACTGCCCAACCGACTGGTTTCTAAAAGTAATCGTACGTCTTATAACGCTAACGGGTAACTGGTAACTGGTGAAGTAATCATATTGAAATATTTGTAAATTTATTCCATCGTCATCCAGTGGAAGTCAAAGAAAAAAGAAGCTGATGAAGGAAACGAAGAAGCATGGAGTACTTTGAAACCCCATCCTTATTCTATCGTATATCCTTAAATGTACGGGAAATCCTTAATCGTTTTCCAACTAAAAACCATTCATTTTAATTAACTTTCTGTACCACGCCGTGCAGAAATGCGGTGATTCTAGTAACGCGAACTGAGCGCATTTCTGCGAGTGATGTAAGAACAGCAATTTGGAAAAATGAAAGAGCGAAACAGAACAGAACAGAAACCAAGCAACAGCAACAACTTAAGTCGTTACAAATTAAAAAGCGTAGCACAGCAGAAGGCGTCTGTTGGAATAATAAATGAAAATTCAAGGAGTCCAACAACGGCCCCGACTTCAACCCAGTTAATTGTTTCCATCTCAACTCGCTGATGGAGATCATCAGGTAATTAAAATGGGTAGCCGAAGGTAGCAAAATACACGTACAATAACACGAAGTCGAACTGTTTTTCTATTCTACTCGCAATTTTCTCACTGGCAGGATGACACGGAGCTCCATCGTTTCTAGCTAGCGAATCATTTCTGCTAAATTGTGGAACCCTCGCAAATTCACTCTGAAGGAAAATCAGGTGAAAACCAGATCGAAAGTAATCCTTTTCATAGCGCACCAAATTTTCGCGGGGAGCTCGTTAATAAGCTCGCTAATTACAATATAATAAACCACTGGATTGAAACGAAAAGGTTATTTTTTAGAAACTCTGTACAACGAAACGCTCTGCAGAGTTACTGTGCTTTAGTTTTGGCAGAGCAAAGTTTCCCAGTTTCGCTAGGAATAATTTCAGTCGGTAATTCGCACATTTTCAATGTGATCAAACGAAATCAGCCAGGTTCTTTTACCTGTCTTTAAATATTAAACTCTGCTTTAAGCATGTAATCTTCAACTTGACTCAGATTCCATTCTAAAGAGATTTCCTACCCAACAAATATTCAGTCAGCTTATATTGTATAAAGTCACTTTATTTAATGTAATCAAGAACCTTTTTGTTCTCCTTCTCGTTGTTAAAAGAAACACTTGTAGTTGTTGTTGTGCTTTATGGTGCTGGATCACGTGGTTGTTGTTGTTGTTATTCAAAGAACACTCTCGAGCACTTTGTTAATGTCTAGATTTCGCATAACTGCACCCACTCGGGTAAATGAGCTCAGTGTCGCCTCCTCTTTCTCTCAGTCTTTCTTTCTCTCATAGTTGTACTTCGCATCTGTGATTTTGCTATACCTTTTTAGCGTTTTGTTGCATACACGTCGCCTGATTACCTGGTTATTCCTTTAAGCGTACTTATACGATAGTCCTCAATTAGATTTTTTTTATTTTGTCGGGAGGAAACCATCACGGTTTCTGCTGCAATACTAGATCTGTAAATGTCTGTGTGCATGTTCATCTGTGTGTGTTCCCTTTTGTCACTTCAACAAGATGCTTAAGTGGCTCGGTCTGGACGATACAAGCGACTTGTGTGACTCAAACTTGTACTTGTACGAGAATATTTACGCAAATGAAAGAGAAATATATATATATATACAAATATACGATATATATCTGTCTCATTACAGAAATAACATTTTAGAGAAAATATGCGTCCATCGCAGTCGGTTTTTAAAGACTTCTTTTATTTGAAACTTCATCTTCAGACGTGACTGTGAAATCTGCATCACTGAATCACTTGAATCTTGACTCTAAATTGACTCTAAGTTGGCTCTAATTTGGCTCTAACTTGGCTCTATTTTGGCTCTTTTCTCAGTATTTCACTTTTAGCTTTCTTAACACTTTAACTTTGACTTTTACTTTGCATTTATGACAATTGATTTAATTAGATTTGCGTTCATTTTGCGGTTGACTTTCCCAAAGTATTCTATAGTATTCACGTAATTTCTCTGAAGTCTAAGAATCTGAGAGTCTGAAAGTGAGGTCTACTTTAATTACTCATATTTTATATTATTTTCATAGTTTTACATCTTCTGAATGCTGCTAAATCATCTGTCACGAATTCTGTTAATTGGTTTAACGCAGAATTTATGTTGCTGCTGGCAACACACGCAGAATAGCATCAGCAGCAACTTCGAACTCGAGACACTAATTGAGAGACTTCATTGAGAACGCGATAGCGAATTCGACTGCGGTTGTGACTGCCGTTGCGACTGCGAGAGAGGAAGCTGCGATAATAGAGAAGAGTTGCTGCCTCGCATTACTCACGTTGCCCAAATTCATTTGTGCGCTCGCACGTGAAATTGAATGGATGCAGTTAAAAGTCATGCAAAATGGCGGCGGCACGATGCTAGACTTTGTTGCAGCAATAAAGCGGTTAGATTGTGCAGATGTTGTTGCGGAATTTAATGTTTTTGTTGTCCTTGTTGCTGCTACTGCTGCATCGCACGCTTGAGGCTCTTTTAATTAAAAGGTTACAATTGAGAAAGCATAATTTGAGCAACCCAAACACAAAATATTTGATGGAAGTGTGTCCATGTGTGAGTAGTGGTGTCTATCTTTGTAAATGTGTGTATGTGTGTGTATTTTGCACGCCCTGCCGCAATGCAGCCTCAACTACTATAAAAGTTGGTGCTGCTAATAAAGAGAACTAAAATTCATCACACAAATTAGCTGTTTCGTTGCAACAAAATATCATCAGTTTCTCGTTTTAATGCCCTGAATTCAAGCGAACTTAAAACTAGTTTTTTAATTGAATCTTTTTAACTTCTTTAATTGAAGAAATAATGTTATTACTTTTCAGAATTTTTTAATACATTTTTCATTATATTTTATGAAATTGCTTCCTTCCAAATGAATCCCTTTCCTTCCCAATGAATAATTAGTCACTAAGGATGTTATGTTTTCATGAAATAGCTAATATCTTCAAAATACTATCTTAAAATCCGAGTATAGAAAGCAAATCAAGGTCCCTCAATGACCCATATATAAAAAGCACTTAAAATAATTCCACTCTTTCTAAATATAGAACAATGAAATCCCTCCACAGCCTCCGGGGTACCATCAAAAGGATTACGCAACACGCACTCGCACGACATCCGTCGATATGAATGGAACGCACCGAAGCCAGTGATGCCACCAACCTCCATCTCGTAATAGTTTGCTAAGCGTAGTTTTACGAGACACAACACAATAAAGCCAATGAATGCCAGGCAGCTGGCTATTTAATCCACGGCCGGATCTCAGTGCCTGTGAAAACAGATGGCCGAACACACGAACTCACACACACATACATACATTTAGGGGGCTCAGAAAAGCGTATACTGTATACTTGACTACTAGACTCGCATGTGGAAGAGCTATTTTTATGTTCGTGTGTGCGGGTTGTTTATTGAAGATTCACGCAGAGAAGTTGCGAGCATTTTGACAAGTTTTATACTAGACAAAAGGATTTCAATAGACGACAGCAGCAGCAACAATGGAACAACAAAAACATAAAGCCAACAACGACGAACTGCAATGTTTATCGTCATTGACAATCCGCGGGATACTACAGCAGTAGCAGCAACAACAGCAGAAATTGCTAACAACTCTTACGCAAACTTAAGACTAGCGTAGATTAGAAGGACTGCCAGCAACAACTGCAGCAGATAACCAGCAACAAGTCACCGAAAGCAGTCAAAGTTTAACAGTCGCTTTTACTAAAACACTTGCACATACATGAACACACATACAAAAACATTTTATAATGCTTATTTACGAGAAAATGGACGAACTTATAAACTCATACCACATCACGAAGAAAATCCTTTCAGGACTCTAGACTCCTCGACTCTCAGATGGTTGGCCTCGAACAAGGGTTGGTTGGGTCAGTTGGAAACAGGTGACCAGCTTACCACACGCGCAGTTTTAAAATCTTCAAGCGCCTGGTTTCGTCATTTGTTAATGAAATCCAAAGGATTTTATAGTTAGTCGAATAGGTTTCGAATATTCGAAAGAGACGTGAAAAAAAGGATGAAAAAAAGGAAATGATTTTTATTTGGAATATGATTTATCCGCAGATAGAAAGGTTTTAAATGCGGTAATAGTTACCTTTGCTTTGATTGCTTATGGACGATATGAAACGTGAAACTGCTTTTGCAGCTCAAAGAATAGATCATAAGAAAAGAGTACCGTCCAAGGCAATACTGTAATTTACAGTACAGCAAAATATTACGAAAATACAGCGAAGTACAGAAAAATATAGTTTGATAAACGAATGAAAGACGCGAAAGTTTTTACTTTTCTAAAGAAAAGGAACCACAACAATTCATCAGCCACACAGAATATAAGTTGTTTCTTTGTTTTTCTTTCCCATTTTCTTTATTCTACTATTTCTATTCTATCTCCGCCCTCATGGCGCCATCCTAAATGCACTCCTTCATTCAATATGTCATTCCTGCTGTCAATGGAGCTCAATGGAAGAGTTGTCGCTGTCTTCCAGCCCGGTTTTCCGGTAATCGTGCCGAATAAATGTAACAAATTCTTCTACTCTGTACTAAACCACATGACTTCAGTAGATCCCTTTGAATTTCAATATTTGTCATTGCGATACGTTTGTTTCACTTCACATGAGCCTGTGAGTATGTCGACGGTTGAACTTGTCTACCCTTGATTCGCGTACTTTCTAGATCCGAGTCTATAGAGAGAGAGAGACAGAGAGATGTCAGCCGCTTCTGTATGTCATCCTCTGACTTGTGCACAGTTGCTTGTAAGTCGCTGTCTGTCAGCCTTACACACTCGACAATGTACACAATACCCGCGTGTAGTCTGTTGTGGATTCCTCTGAATTGACATTTTAAGTTACTAAGAAGCACATTACTAAGAAGCAGAGGAATCTCCTGCACGAAGGAACGCAGCGTAAAACTGGTTGTGGATCAAATTCTTTGTCTCCTTTCTTGACATTTCTTCCTTGTCATTGTTTCTGTACTTCCGCTTCTGCAACTTTATTGTTACTGTTGCACCAATAAAGTTGTAGCAGAAAACGTTACTGAATCACTGCGATCACATAACAGTTGGTTCGAAGCTTCAAGAAGAACAAATTTCTTATGTATGATCTTCACCGCTGTTTATCTGTCATCCGAACTTTTATTCAGCTAATTAATCTCTTGTAGTTACATCATTATTACTCATTTGCATATCTACTAATCTGGGGATAATATTTTTATTTGCTTCTGTCAACGTATCCATATACAGATGTACATATGTACAAGCATGTATCTAAATTAAACAAGGGCGTGCCATAAAACTTAAAGGTTAAATTAAATATGAATCGTATATGAAAGCACAAGCGTATGATTTGTATTCAATTGGTATTTTCCATGCTCTTATTTATATTCATGTAGGAACTGTCCCACGACCGACGACACGAAGCTGCCGATCATAAGCCGAAGACAAACGATCAGACCAAACAAGAAAAGAGTAGTACGACGAACGTGGACATGAACAGGCACTAAGCTGCGACATTATTTCTTATTGTTATTTGAATAGTTACACAAAACTGTCTTATTTAAACCTTAATTCAATATTAAATGGACAAATAAAGTGTACTAAAGTCAATAAAACTAGAGAACGTTTTATTATATTGGAAACATGATTTAGGGCTCATCCTACATTCATACTATTCTTGTGATAATAACAGTGAGTGATACATCACAGTTTCTAAGCTGCTTACTGAAGTGATGTTTGGTTCTCTCTTCATTCCCAGCATTTAATGACTACACAAAAGAAGCCCAGCATTTATCATGTAACCCCAGACCAGAGCAGACCAGAGCAGAACAAATCACCTCCTTCCAACCATCTGAACTACGAGATTTCAAACGTGACGCACTCGTATTTCAAATGAATTCAAGTTCGTTTTTGTGGCGTGTCAGTCCAGCGGACAAACGTTGTTATTCTGCTGATAACTTTACCATCGTCTTACATTAAGTCCATTCATCACAGCCAAGGATTAGTTTATCATTCAACAGCAAAAGCAAAAATTGAACAGTGCAAGGTTAAGTAATCACAGATGATGCTGTGTGGGGGGCCGTTTGTGTGTGTGTGTGTTTGCATGCGTATTAATTCTCGGTGTGCCGCAACAAATATCATGCCCAGAGTCGGTCCACAGATCCTCAGATTCAAAGTCGAATCAAGAACTCAGTCAGTAGAATTTAAATTCGAATACATTACCGAATGAATGTGTCACACACACACACAGACACGCAGCCACACATACATAAATAAATTCACTCTTCCACTTGATATCACCGTGTATAAAAAGCAAAAATTATTATGTGCGAGGCAACTCTAAAGCGACGCACTTAATGACGTTCCGTCGCCTTCAAAACAAGAACTCACAACGAACGAGAACAACAAAAACAAAAACCATATAGTGTTCTGTTACGATGTGGCAACGCCGGCAAACAAAATTAAAATTGCGAAAGCTGGAGTTCATTTGAATTCAGTTGAAAGTGTGTCGCGTGTCGAGCTCGTAGTTTGCGCGAGCTGCACGGCTCTCACACGGACGAACAAATGTACACCACACACTCATATATACACACACATACACTCATAGAAACTGAAACACCCGTATATACACTTCAACACCTTTAGAGGTACTCTATGAAGGTCCTAGCGAGAAACAATCTCCTTACCCCGGAATTGCAAGTGGAATGCGGTTTCAATGGGTGTCAATGCAAACATTGACACCATTTATTAAGAACTCAATTAAAACGGAGTACTTCAAGCAGTAGTTCTTGATTTAGTTGATTGCTAAACGAATCCTCGAATCAACACTTGACATACATGCTAACTCGTGGCAACGCATGAAATATCAGTTCCTTTGCCGAAACTGTCTGTCTTTTAATAAAAACCGACTACTCAGTTATTTCAGATCATATTGTGCTTTATTCACACTCTATTGATACTATATTGGATCAATAGTTAAGTATTCACGGATGTTTCATGACAATCGCTTACTTAATCAATGACTCCGGTAAAGATTACTTTCTTTATACATATTAGTAATAACAATATCATTACTTTTAGAGAAGAGCCTGGAAAACGAGCAGTGAAATTTCGAGAAAATTACTTTTAAATGATTTATGAATTTTCGCTTGGGACTGATTACGCACACAGACACACTCTCGTTGCTATAGAAACACGTTTACATCATGCGATTTGAGTGAATAAAAATGTACTCCATAGAAAGTTCCTGCGAATACGTGATAAGCATATCTTGTGCTTCATCTTATTATTATTATTATTTATATTATTATTACTTTTCCCATTTTCGGATAGCAGCATTTTAAATATCACTCACTTTCACTCCTCTGAGGGAATCAAAATCTCTAAATATTTGGATTTATTCATTGCTCTCGCTTTTACTCCATCATTCATTTAATTTTATTTTCATTCATTTCATTCGTTCCATTCATTTCATTGCTTTAAACATTCACTGTGACATTCACATTTACATTCACTTATTTTGACTGAAGCGGAGCGAAACACTCCGAATTCGTTTCGGGTCTGGAGTGGGCCAAATAAGCTTCTTAAATTTTACTGACCCCAGTATTTAGGGGCGTGGGTACAATCAAAGTCGCTATTAAAGGTACTTCAATTATATTTTAGCAAAAATTATAATAGTTTACTGACTTCTTGGAAAAACATGGAGACGGAGAGTTGATGGTTATTTCTTCGGAAATCTTCAACGACAAAGAATTTGGTTTTTATAAAAAATGTTATTATATATTTCTATGTAATTAATAACACTTATAGTTAAATTATAATTAACACTAAGAAATTGTGTTTCGAGGGGTCACAAATCTCAACTCTTGTCCCTCTTTTGAAATCTCATCACCACATAACCACAAAAAGAGAGAAGAGAGAGAGCAAGAAACATTAAAATTTAATCCTATTCTTCGTGCAATCTGTATAAGCAAAGGAAAGGCAATAATAGCAAAGGAAGGCAAGCGGGGGTGGAAACTGGCACCAATTCAAAGAATTCACTTATAGAATTCAATAGAATTCAATAGAATTCCAAAATAAATGGATAAAATGGAATCACCGAACAGAGGAAAAAATAATAAAATGTTTAACTTGATACGCTTTGTGTAGTTAAACGAGCTCCACAAACACACACTCAGGTTATAATAATAAATGATGCAACGTTACATTAGACCAACCACCCCAAAAACTACTCCATACATCAGGCCCCAAACCCCATTGCCAAGAAGCCTCAGACCAACAACAATAACTGGGGAGGTTCATTAATCGAGCACAACTGAAGAAACATAACTTGACCTAAAAATGTTCTTATGGAGGAATAGCAGAAATCCCAACAGCATCAGCACCACCATCAACGATAACAGGAAAGTAATAACAATAACAACAACAACAAAAGCAACAATAAAGAAGCATCGTATAGCTGAGACCGGAATGTATTCAGAAAGAATCACAACCACGCGACCAACCAATCTGAGGATGAGGTAAAAGAAATCCAACAATAATAAAGTTTTGTTGGTTTGATGGCCTTTTTTGTAATTTATTTTTCTGTTTAACTTAGTTATGAAGAGCAGCAAGACGACGAACTACCGAAGGGCCAACATATGTAAGAATTCCGCGAAATGAGGAGCTGACGATGATGGATATGATTTTAAGAATTCTTCAGCAGATGTTTTTGCTGCTTCCATTTCTGCTGGGGAGAGACACACACCCCACACACTCCCCCGCCGCCCCCGCCAAACACATTTTGGTCACAACAACCTAACAGTAAAGAAACTCAGCCGGCAGCCTGCCGAGTTGCAATATATTCGTATTTTCGCGCGTTACACTGATACGCTTTCTGATGGTGGTAACCGTGATTTATGTAATACACTCTTAATGCACACAGCCACACATACACATGAGTATGGTATGGTACCAATGTACCACCAAACAGTGACCATTTGACGGGTGCCATAATTTTTATGAAATGAAATAAAGTTTTTTAATAGATTCATGAATTCTTGTTGAGCGAAATAAAATGACATGATGTACATTATTAAGAATTGTGGGTGACATGTCACTACGTAGGGAGAAGAGAAGAATTGTGGATTGTATGAAATGTGGCATGGTTCCACGATTTTTTACAAGTATTTATGATGTCTTTAGGAAATGATGATGGATAGAAATAATTATTTATTTGCAGTGTTTCCGACTGCATCTCTTACATGTGAATGAATGAATCTTTAAGTAATATCTGAAGGACAATATACTAATATTTACCAAAATAATGTGTTATTTAGATACATTTTATACTTGTTAGTTACTTTTTAAATCAATCTAATTTAATTCATTTTTATTGGAAATTTCGCTTACTTCACTTTCTTAGCAGTTTTGCAAAGTCTTAGTTTCTGATGTAATTAAAACCTTTTCTCCTTCTATCTCTCTCTCTATTTCCTCACTCATTCTACTTGTTCGTTGCTCATGAACCGAAGATTTGATAATCTGGAGTTAATTTACTTTCCCCTCTGATAGAACCCAACTAAAACTTCGCCTCCCATCTTCACCACGACCCTACTACTCACTCACTTCTAGTTGTTGTACTTATGTTGTATATTCAATTCGTTGTAAGTGTCAAATTGTGGAGTGAATTTTTGCCTCTGATGCTCTTTAAACTTCATTACTTTGAGTATTCGAAAATAAATCCTCTACCGAAATTATATTGTATTATAAATGAATAATTGACTGAAACTTTAATAACCAATGTGAATGTAATGTAAACGCTACAAGAAGTAATATCTTTTGTTCAAATTAGTGCGAATGATAAATGAAATTCAAATCCAACTGACGAATATTTGTCAGTCGAACGAACAACGTCCATCGAAAAAGTATTCAAAGCAGAAAGGCGACGCAGAGAGAAGAAAGGACGACGAGTGGCTGCGAAGGAAGACGCTCCCCTTCGAAAAGACCTTATTTAACGGTGAACTTGAATAGTAAAAAACCCCCGAAAAAGAACAACCATGAGTCGAGACAACCCACCAAACCGAGCGAAGTTCAGGCATGAGTCGGGTCATCCAAGAAATGTTTTCTTAAACTCTACATGTTCGGAATATTTAATTTGCGCAGCATGGAAACACTCACTGAGTGTATGAATCGGTGTGGATTTACGGATGTATGTGTGTCCGTATGTATGTGTGTAGGGTTTTTGTGTTTTTCCCCATTGTGTCCATTTCTATTCCAGCAGCATTCCGCAGTCAGTTTTTTAGCTTCTGTCGAATTCGTGCCGAACAAATTGACAGCAACGAAAAGTTAGCCGCGAAAGAAAAAAAAAGCGAAAACAGGCAGACAGGCAGACAGACAGACGCATCAGCAGCGGACAGCTTATAAAACGGCAACAACAACAACATCATGTAGCAAGAGCAAACTACTTCAACAGAAGACTTTCGGAAAATTGACTTGCGTCTGCCGTCACCGACTACCGCAGGGCAAAAAGTATATTTTTTGAAAACACTTCCGGTTGTTAATTTAATTTTTTTTTTTTTTGGTCATTCGCATCGAGTACGTTCGAGTACCAGCTGCAGCAACAGCAACTAAAACTACAACTGAACTATAAAGAACTAAAGTTTTGGTTTGTTTTTTGGTTGTTTTGGAGGTTAACAAAAAATTAAAAAAGATGGTTTTGAAAAACTCTAGCGTCAAATTTTCCAAGAAGAGTTTTCCTGCCTTCGGTCTCGATGGGATGAGAAAAGATTCTTAATTATTTGCGCCCTTCACGAAGTAAAACTTTTGCTCAGGGAAAACTTTCAAAGACAATCAAAGTTGTTGCTTTGTTTGAGTTTGTTTGTCTTTGGTTTGTGTTTGAGCAGCAGCTGCGAAGCGGCTAAAATCGTCACCACAAAAATTAGCAGCTGGATCAAAGTTTGTAGTTCGATTTAATTTCCTTGGCTTTTAAAAAGCATTGGATTTGGTAAATCTGTGTAGAATCGGTGAAAATATTCAATCGAAATATTTATTATATTCCTTGAGAAAAAATGCGATTAAAAAGTTCGAGTAGCATCAGAAATTTCATTAAATTGCATCGGAATGTGAAAGCATATCAATTGAACTCTTTTTTGTGTTACTCCTTTTATTCTCAGTGTAGTTTTTTTCTCGTATTTTTTAACTCACACGGAAGAAAAAGAAGAAAACAAACCTCTCTCAACACCGGCGATAACTGTAACGTGTGAACGTTATGTTGATAATGTGTTTAACTTAACAACTTCCCAACTTTTCACCTCTTTCTTTTTAAATTCTTTTTCCTCTTTTCTGCTTTAATTTTAATTTCGTTTTTCTTAAAAAAGTACGTAATGATAGCTTCGTTTGCCGTCTCTTTCCTTCGGTAACGTTACATGGTTACGCGTCTCTTCGTCTTTTCTCCAGAACATCAGCTTCCCGTCATGCTATATTTCCGGTGCTTAACATCTGCCAAACACTTCCGGCGTGTGCTAAAACAGCAACAACAACAACACTAAGAACAACAACAGCGTCAATCAGCAACAAGGGGATCAGGATCATTACAAGAGTAGCAACAGTTGTGACGGATTACTTACATACATACGTCACACACACATTCATAGCACATTCATACATACATGTATGTATACAACACACGAGTAAAAGGATTAAAGGGGCGACGAAAGGAAGGAAGGATTCGCGCGTTGTTTGTTTCGGGAGCACAAATAATTAAGATTCTAAGATGTTGAAGAAGTTTCAACTGACAAATAGAAAACTATACGATGTTCTCTCAGTAAAATTTAGTAAAATGGTTCATTTTATAACTTTATCTTCCTTCGTTTTAAATATTTTCTGTCTTTCTTCCTCAACACAAAGAAACGAAAGAAAACACAAAAAAAGGTTGCAATTACAAGCATCATATGTCTCGATCTAAAGCGAACCCTTGCATCGAGTGACGAGAAAATGTTGAATCTTTAAGCTGTGATGTGTGAAAGGTCAAGAACATCGTCCGAACATCAAAACATTTACACCTCTCAATTGTCACTTATTTCTTAATCCCAAAGAAAACTCAGAGAGGCAAAAAGGTACAAACCCATGATTATTTTATTAGTCATATAAAAGAATGCGAATTTTATTTGTTAAAGTTTCACCAAATTTTGAAAACTTTTCGGCCCTGAGTTAAGGAAAATTTTTACTTGAAATTTTGAGATATTATTTCAATTTATAAAGTAATTTTGATTAGAAGATATTTTAATGAACAGGAAGAATGATAAAGACATTTACAAAAATTTCGAATACTTTCTTAAAAGTAATTAAAAACCAATCTCAACCATTATTTCGATTTCAGTATTATACCGTATATTTAACAAGATGACTCGGAAATTAATAAAGATAGTTTTTATCGCCTGAGGCAACTCTAAGGTTGGGCTCACAAACGGATTAATATTCACAAAGAGACCTGCTGCAGATGGTGTTGCTGAAATTTTAAAGGAAATACGTTTTTCCGGAGGGTGATTTTAGTTTCAAAGACAAGACAATCAGAGCTTATTAAAGCCCGAAAAGGCTCAGAAAAATATTAAACTTTTCATCTCTTGTGGTGAATATTTGTATTTTCTGTCTGTCGGTTTGTTTGCCGATTGAAAAAAAAGAAAACCGGAGCAAGTACTATCATCCGGCTGGCCGTAACAGGGGGAAAGGGGCAGGGCTGAATCCCTCAGGAGGTGACGCTGATCAAGAATATACTCGTATGTATTCTTATCTATACCTGCCACGCCTCCCTATACATTCCATACAATTTCGCCTCCTGGTGAGAGTATAATAAGGGAGGAAAGGCTAGTGAAATAAAAATAGTGAATAAAAAGTTGCATGTATCTTCTGCAGATAGATTTTTTCAAATCAATTTCCTTTCTTATTGTTTCTCATTTCTTTCATTTGTTTTCTTTTTTTTTTGTTTCTTTTTTCTTAATTTTCTTTTACTTTTGCTGGTTTTCACACCTTCGTCTCGCTTAAAAGCCGCGAGTGCTCTACGTCTCTCGTCTGACACCTTCGGCTGCGGTTGCATTTTGTTCTTCCTTCCTGTCGTTATTTCTTCCTGTCGTTCTTCCTTCCCTACCGCCTTCCTTCCTCCTTGCATTCATTCACGTATTCATTCAATAAATTTTCCGAATGCCAGGCAGAGGAAATCTTCTAAGAAATACATGCAAGAAGCAAAATTGTTCGAAAGCTATTTCATTTCAGCTGCTTGTTGTTGCTGCTGTTACTCGTACTGTTGTTGCTGTTGTTCTCTTGCAGCGGGCACAAAAAGGAAACAAAAACTGACCGTGTGGTGAAAACAATATTCATTTCCAGCAGTCATGAGGGCGAGGAGGGGAGAGAGGATGGTTCAGTGATGAGGTAGGCGTTAAGTTGGTTGGTTGGTTGGTTGCATGGCTTGGCGACTGCCTGGTGGCATCCTTTGATCCATTGCAATCGAATTTAGACTCCGTATTACTTGTTCTACGATAAGAAGAAAGCATTCCTTACAATTTCTGCCTTCTAGCAGACATTAAATAGACAGACTGACACGCAGACAGACAGGGAGACAAGCTAAATCAGGCTTACATAACTAATTATGCATTTCTATTCAAATAACCTTCCTTAAAATTTTTATAAAATTTTTAAACATTTAAATTCAGTAAATTTTTGAAAAATAAAAACCTTATGATAAACCTTCAGATTTAAAATAACAAATTTTGATGAATATTTTTAAAGTTCTATTTTATTTAACTTAAGTTCTTTAAATTTCATATTTCACTAAATTTAAAGTAATCCTTTCGTCGTGGTTATTTTTTTACTTTTATTCTATCTCTTAGATACAATATCCTTCGCTCTTCTTTAATAGAGTAATCATTTTCCTCATCAAGCTGCTAAAAAGTAATAAAATAAGTGCACCATTCGTTGATTACGAGGGTGCTCCCAGAAAAAACCGATCTTGATGATGCGCATCATGGTGATGATTGCTAAAGAGGTGAGCTTTGGAAAGGCCGAGCTCCGGAGAATGTTTGACCCTCAAGAAAGAAATAGCAAAGAGAAAAAAAGGTAAAGGAAAGAGTATAGTTAAGAGAATACAAGAGAACCGGAGAAAGATTTTGTGACAAAGCAAAATAAATAACAACCTTCTAAATATAATCCCTTAAAGGAACGATAACCAAGCTAATTAAACACTCTGCAGTCCGAAACCCGAAACCACTGTAAAGTGCATAGAGCTGCTCTTGCTTCTCCTGCTTCTCATCAGTGGGAGAAAACTTGTTGGCGAAGTCGAAGTCATCGAAATGTTGCCTTTGCTGATGCTGTTGCTGTAACTGTTACTTTTTCGTGCTCTAATTATTCAACACAAGTGCTGGCAACAATTAAAAGTTGTATACGGAAAGAGTTGTGTGGCTTTGTGTGAAGGTACTCGCACCACTACATACGATCGACACCGAAGCACTTACAGAGGCACACACCCACAGGAACTCGTACTCACTTCCTTCATCCACATCCCTCTGACATGACAAGCTGCTTAATGCAAGCTTTCAATTAGGATTGCAACAGAGGCAAGTGATAAATGAAGACTTTGACTGTCTCTGAGTTTAAACCCTTTCAGTGAAGAGCCGAAAGCGTAATCTTCCTTGAAGGTGTGAAAGCGCTGCGGCTGCGGCTGCGGATTTGTGGACTACTTTGAAGTTGTTGTCGATACTCTTGCAGATGGAATTGCAATTGCGATCACTGTGGTTGACACTAATTTATTATGTATTCCGCTCTTGGTTACGTAGAAGTACAACGATGTGTCTGTGCCTCTAAGGGTGAGTATATCGGTGAGTTGTTGTTGTATGCGTGTGTATATACGTGTGTATATATTTTTTATAATACTAAACGGAAATGCAATAAAAATAAACAAAAAATTCTGATGGTAAATCAAAACCAAATTAGAAATAAAATAATAAGTCTAAGTCTAATAATAGCTACAATAACTCTTCTAGAATGTTTTGAGTAAAACATATGAAAACATTACCTAATGTAAAGAACAATTTAGTAGAAATCAAGTTAAATTTAAGAATAAACTAAGTTAATTTGAGTAAAGAGAGACCATTATTAAACTTGGGTTTCATTAAATTATATAAACGCAGTTATGAACACACTCGGTTGGTGGACCGTTTCTAACGAAATACAACAACACGGATTGTGACCCAATGAGCTGAATTCCGAGTAGATAGAATTCCGCAAGGATAGAATTGATTTCGTACATTGCAGTGTGACCAACAGTAATCGGGGTCTCGACATCATGTCCACATTTCAATTTGCATTCGATGCCAAGCTGCTTCCTGCAATATTAAGCTTGACACTTGTTTTAGCTCCACAAGGAACCGAAGCAAATAACAGGACGAAATAATAATTGACAATATACGTATGGAGAAGCAGCATCTGGGCGTCTTGCGTGTATTGGGAATGCGTTATTGTATGCTGCTGTAGTGCTTGTGATGCAGCATAAATTGGCAATAAAGTGCAAAAGCAGCGGAGGGCTCAATAATGGCCAGCAAAGCATTATTGAAGAGAACTGCAACGGTCTGGAGATTATGTGTCAGTGGACATATTTGCCCTGGCCACACGAATATCAACACATGTACATATAGATAGACAGTCAAAGGAAAGTGCTTGCATGCACCCAGGAATAAAGACGACACTCAGTCGGATGTTGTTGATGTCACAGATACAGAAACGAGTACGAAAATAAGCAAGGCTGCAATTGAGCACTCTATAAAAGACGAAGAAGAATATGAAGAAGATGAAGTGAAGAAGAGAAGAATAAAAGACATACAAGCATTCAAGCATACATACAAAATATTTGCGGCGCACAAAATGACAAGGAGCAAAAGTTACAAAATATTCTCTACCGGAGCCAGTCTAAGGAGGAGTACAGAAGAAGAGAAGCAGAGGAGAAGGGAAGCAGAGACGACGAGCAGAAGAAGAACGAATAATAATCACACTCTGGCCGGTCGTAATTGCAGTAATCTGGTCGAGAGCGCGATCAAAGGACGAGAAGTTGGAATTATGTGAGTCTCTTGCTTTTCATTATTTTGTTCACAAGTGGTGAGTAGGTACGGGTGCATCAAAGACGTGCTCGGCCTCGAAGCTCACTCGGAGCGGCCAAAGTTCACTTAACTATTCATTAAGAAAGCAGAAATGTGAAGTCTCTTTGAAGGCGCGTCGCCGCCACTTAAGCTCACGCAGCCGCCACAGCACCAGCCTGTCAACAACAACAAAAACTGACGCACACAGCAGCAACACTTTGTGGCAAATTATGGCTTAATGTGAAGAAATTTGGCAGAGTTGTTTCGAGCTCAGCCCCAGCCAAAGATTTCGACGGCTTTCGCTTCTTCAAAAGAGCTGCAAAAGAGCCGGCAGCATGGTTGTGTTGCAGCACAAAAATTCACACCTTCACACAAGTACGAGTTGTGCTGAAGCATGCAGAACTTGCTGCAAAAAGCGTGCCAAGTTGGCAAAGCTGGCAAACATAAAAAAGGTGCAGATACAAAGAAATGTGCAAATACTCGTATATACACAATATATATAATATACTTAAATGAGTTGTGTGAGTAGGCTAAAAGGTGGTAAAGGTAAACATTTATTTTGGAAATAATCAGAAGAATATTTTTAATTCCAACGAAAATCATTCTTGCATAATTTGGGGCTCTTTACCGGTTTCACTCCACAATAAAACTCCTTAACTACGAATATAACTATGAAAATAGTACGATAAACTAGCGTCGCAATTGTGAATGATAAAGATAGCTAAGCATTTGATGATATTTTCAAACATTTGAAAGAATTACTGCATTATAATCAGTATATTCAACAACAAAAATATTGCTTTGAAAAACGTGTCGTGTTCCACTCTCAAATGTTGACCTGAAGAACTGAAGAAATGCAGAATCTTCTACACCGTCGGTGTGTAGAAGGCAACGAATCTACCCTGCATTACCCTACAATACCAACAGAAATTAACAAAACAAATAAGTTTTTTGACATTTCAGAAATCAGCTGGCGTTTGCAAACAAAAGTTACAAACAACTTAACCGAACCGACGACGCTTTCCACTGCAAGCATGCCAGCCAACAACAACTTAACCACGTTAAAGAACTAAACTGATTCTGTTCCAGTCTCGGCTGTAAACAGAGTAACTTTTTTGAGTGCAGGTCATAAGAAACTCAGCGGAAACTCAAGATGAGTGTAGAATTTTCTGGCGAGAAAGAAAACGCTATTATTAGAAAGAGTTTGAACTCTTTTCCTTGCTCAGTGGATGAAGTTTTCTGTAGAAAAGCAGAAAGCAACAACGATAAAGGGAAGAAGAAGACAAAATCCCACAATTGTATTTACTTTTTTATCGCACCCAATAATTGCATCACGTTTCATTGCCTCAACAACAGCACCGAAATCAGACTGCAACGGGTAAAAAAGACGGGTCCACACGGTAGATTATTTGATTGTGCAGTGTTACGAATAAATTAATTAAAAGTTTTGCTTCTCTGCTCTTTTATGGATGCGTTCTTATTATTTGTGTGTCGAACAAACATTCGTGGTACTCAGAAGTTTCATTTGATTTCGTAATTAAGAATAAAAAGAGAAGAATAACAACAAGAAAAACTTTGGGCTTGAGCAAGAAACAAGAGTTTTTATCTCTTCATACGAAGTACGGGTATATTTTTGCACAAACTGCTGTGAAAAAGTGTATTTTGATTGCTCGTAGAATAACACATGTAAAAACCTGCCAATCTAAATGGAAACACTTAAAAATAAGTCTCGTGTTCTCGAAAGTCTCAACATCGTCGTGTTTATTTTGCCACAAAACAAATTTTAATTCATCTGAGTTTGTTTTTCTTTTAGTTCCCTGAGAAAAGGGCGGAGGGTTTTCATAAATTTTAAGTGAAAAGGCAAGCAAGAAAAACGCAAAAGAAAGAAAAACAAGATCAAAGCTCAACTTTCACAGTTACACAACCGTAACTTTATTAACACACACAATCATAGAGCTGCCTGGTTTCTTAATACACTTTGATCGACACTAACACACATGCATATAAATGTACATATGTACGTACATATGAACTCTCACCTGCACAGAATGAAGTGAAAAGCAAATTATAGGACGAAAGAAGAAACGGCAGAGTAAATCTTAGTCAATTTTTTTCACTCTATCGCTCCGTTTCTCCCTCTCTTCATCTCTTTCTCAGTCTCAGAGGATTACTTTATGTCAAAATTAAAGGAGCAACCGAGTATAAAATTGGTTGTTCATGTTCTCTCATCCTGTTCTTTAGATGTTGTGTGTTGAACAATATGTTGTTGAAATATAAACTTGTTTTAAATTTGATGCTGCTCTCTTTATCCCTTTTACACACACTCGCATCCTGACAGGACTAACAATGAAACGTAATTTAATCGGGTTTCGCAGTATTTCGCAGCTACTTCGAATGTATCTCTCATCAACATCTGTGGCTGTTGCTGTTGTGTTACTCCGAGTTTTTGTTTAAATAACAATTTAAAGTTGCTGTTGTTCTTATTTTTGTATACTCTCCAAACACTTCCTGAGCCATTTCTCATTTCTCTGCCAGCCAGTCCAATAGCCAATCAATCTTCCGCAATACACAATCAAACTAGCAATCAATCAATCAATCAATAAATACTATTCTAACTCAGTTAACCGGGAAAATGAGAGCACGAGTATGAGTAGGTTTAAATTCCTTAGTTTGTTTGCACCTGCAGTCCTGGCAGATTTCGGATAGAAAGCGGAAGGAAACTCCATCAATATACATCACAATAAATTTCAATTCAATTAAACTTTCAAAGATTAAATTGAACAAATAAGCTGAACAAAATCACGGGAGCTTATATTGTAATAAGTTTGTATGGATGCAGATGTTCACAGAAAATCGCTGCAGTGGTTCTTCTAGAATCCTAGTCCTATTCAGTTCTGTCCTATTTTCAGTAGTCCTATTTTCAGTTCTGCTTTATACGCTTTCGTATGCAATTCTTACTGACTGAATGAATGCCTGCAGTCGAATCCAGACGTAGTGAGCCTCTCAACTGAAGGCCAATCATGCACTCACTTGAATGTAATCGTGGTCCATGAAATCTTCTCTCTACTCTTTTCTCACTCACTAAATCCTTTGTACATAAATCACCATCACTCTTTTCTCTCTCTTTGTTTCTCCTGATTTTTCTTCTTTTATTTTTATCACTCTTCATCCACAATCGATTTCCCTTGATTTCGGTTTTTTTAGATTTCTGGTTTTCTGGTGGACTTTTGTGGTTTTTTTCCTCTTTCCTTTGGAATTGTTTGTGCTCAATCTGTGTATGTTTGCCTTAGTTGTTGTTGCCTTACTTGTTGTTGTTGTTGATGTTATAATTGGAAGTCAATCTTGGTTTCGAAATAACCACAAGCAATTACTGGAGACTTTTTAATTGTTTGATTTGTTTATCTAACAGAAAAATAAAGTAACCCCGAAAATATCCTCGTACGTATTGAGTCAAATTTAATTCGTTTATCCCGAAAGATTTTTTGTTTCAGAGGAAATACAAACAACAGAAATTTAATTGAATTTACAACTGATTTATAAGTTTTTTCGTTGATTACATTTAATAGCGTATGACAGCAGCTTGAGCCTCGTTCAAACCTGTCGTTGAACTTGGATGAAAGGGCATCGATTTGATTTTCAATCCCACATAACATTGTATGTGTGTGTGTATTGAATTGCTTCAATAAACTAAGGTATAAAAAGCTAACAACACCAACAGTGAGAAACCCAGCGTCTGCCGTTAAATCCATTTGAATTACGATCACTCATACGTCGAGTTGTTCATGCATTTTTAATTTTCTGCATTTGTAACAATCTGAATGGAATCGTATACAAAACCGAATTCTAATTAATCTTTTATATTTTAAGCTTATGTCATTTATCATTAAACTTTACTGTTTTTCATTTATAATAACACTTTTAATTCTTCCTCATTGTATTATTGTATTATTATTTACTTAATTTACTTACTTTAATATTGTTGTATTATTTTTTACATGTCACGATATCTATTCAAACATAAATTTTAAATTAGGGTATAAGGATCGGCGCAAATATTTAAAATTGATAATAAGTTATTCGATTTGCGTTTCACACTCACCTTTTTTGTTAATTTTTGTTAAAACGGTTAAAATATAAGATCGCGTCCTGAAACACACTTTGTATCTAAACTTTGCTTATCCTTGCTTCGGAGCGTCCTTCCTTTTAGTGCTAAGTAACTTTTTTAATCAAACCTAAAAACCTGTTAAATAAAGCAGTATTTAACAACCACTCAGCGAAAGTTTAATATTGTTACAAAGTCTGTCCATCACGCACCACGTCGGGGGACTCCAGAGTCACTAAAATACTATGGGGAAATCCTAACGCGGCTTATTTCTATATTATATTTTCTTATCAAAAGAACAGACGAAACTTTGACTTCTTTTATCAGCATTCCACAGCCAAGTAATTCTACAGATCAGTTTAATCGCATCTTTTGATTTTCTTGTGATGATCACCATTCTTATTACTAACTTCTACATTAACTTCATATTATATTTCATAATCTTTTATATTAATTTTCATCTTTCAAATCATACGGCATCTGATAATGATCAATGTTCTTGTTTGACTTATGATTATGATATAATATACATATATACATACATATGTACGTTAAATGTTTACGACTATGAAATGAAATACTCCCCATATAAATACAGAGTATATAGACATCTGTATATATGTACATATGTCTGAGTTCAAGCATGTCAGAGGTGACCGAGTGCGCGTTTGGCTGGAATTGCGGTGGCAACTACACGAATGGAGGTTCAGATAAGCATACTGCCATTGAATTCACTCCCACACACACACAAACACATGCAGTTTCACAGGTGCAATCATAATTATAGTAGCAAGTAGCTTTGGTAAGCCTTTTGAAAGCGTTGGTCTTTCTTTCTGTCGGTCTGTTTGTCAGTCAGTTTTTCTGTCAGTTTGAATCAGTCATTCTGTCTCCATCTGTTGGCTGTCTACCGAAAATAAAACACCAATATTTTTCCAATCAATCAATCCAGTTCACACGAGAGTTCAAAGTTCAGCGTAGCAATGGCAACAAGAGTTACCGCTTAAAATCGTGGTTTAATACTCGAGTGAGTGCTAAAAAGGGGTGATCAGCGAGAGGATGTACTTTTTGCTGCGTTATACAGCATACAAAATATATATTCGTAAGCAATAGAAATTAGTTAGAGTTTCTATAAAATTGTACTCACTTCATTATAATCATTCACATTCTTCACTTGCTTTAGCTGAACGAATTCATTTTAAAGGCGAAGGTAGAATGTAGAGGGCAAAACTAGAAATAAATGTGCAAACAGAAGAAGAGAAAGAAGAAGAAGACGAAGCGAAATCAATCAGCAACAGTTGCTACGTTCTTCAAATATATAAAAGTTGCTCTCGATAGAAGTTGCAATTTACTTTTATGTGCAACATCTGATGAGTTTTCACATCTTCCCCTGAAATCTCCAAGGAGTTAAAAGTAGCTGTGAGCATGTGTTTGTATGTATTTGTTTATATATAGTTGCTTGTGTTGCAAGGCGATATATATGTGTATGTATGTTTATGTACATAACGCGATACAGTAATATAAGCTTTATTTATTATAAATTGATTCCGGCTCGGGTTTGACCACATTTGTTCAAATATGCTTCGCTGTCATATTTCAGGTATTTTTTATTATCTACATATTATTTATTTTTTATTTTTTCAACGAGAAGAATGAGTTGTCAAGAGTTGAATTGTAACCTCTTTTATTTATCATCAATTTAGCCTCCATTCGAGCCAGCATCAAAATGAGTCTCAGAGGTAAACATTGAAGCTGGAGGAGTTACTGATACAGCTGTCATAAAATACATAAAAACCAAGCGAGTTCGTCGGGTAATCTTTTTGACACTTAATTGCCAGAACCTACTATTTGACACTTTTACGGCCTTTTTAAGGAAAGGAAATTTGATTTCATTCACACAAAAAATATACCAAAAAAAATAAAACTAATGCGAAAACGAGCGAAAAAATCGACTGCTGAGTATATAAAAAACGATGGTAAAATGAATAATATTGTAGAGCCAGTTTCAGTATTATATTATATTACAGAGAGATATTATGTTATATTACTAATATAAATTATGTGAAATAAATTGTTAAAAAATGTACAATAAGTTAAAAAATTAAAATGAAATGCAAAAAGTATAATTAATTTAGTCATGCAGTTAAACACAGTTATTGTATTTTTAATTTAATTGATGCACATTATTTTAAGCGTTAATATTTTTAGAAAACAGATTATTTCTAAAATTCATTAAACGAGCGAAAAAATCCACTGCTTGAGTGTAAAATTAAATATTAAAACACGAGCTCAACCAGCTCTAAAGTCAAGTATCGGCAACAATTGAACCCTCATGAAAGGTGGCGCATAAATAAATAAATAATAAATCACTGATTTGATTTGTAAATTTTAATGCTTTTTTTTTTGCTATTTTATAAAACATAAATTTTATTTTAACGTTTTTATAATTTTTATTGCTACATGCTACTCAAAATGTTATCAAATGAAAGGATAGCCAAAAAAGCCCGTAAAAAATTAAATATAATTTTTTTAACACGTTCTGACAATCAAATTATTGCTGTATGACATGCTTTTTGTCACTTTTATAGCTGCTCATAATTTCTTTATTCCCAATTTTCTGGTTTTGTACAATATGATTTTTAATGCTTTTTACACTTCGATATTGTAAAACATCTCTTTGAAGCAGCTCATCGTATAAAAATAAAGAAAAGATTTTAAAACTGAATCTATAAAAACGTGTTCCGTAAAGTGTTCCACGGTACAACACGCAGTTATTCATGTATGGAAAAACTCGGCAGAGTTATATACATAAGTGCCACGTAAAAGGATTGAATATTATTCCTTTTTATTCTTTCCCTTTTTACTCTTTCTTTTCTAGGTCACTCCGTTTTAAGACTTCGTTTTAGAATATAGTTTATAGTGAAACGAGTTTACGATAGACTCTGTGAAGTTTTTGCTGGAAATGAGTTTATCCACGGTTTATGATTTCGAGAAACTCTTCTACAAGTTTTTCCATGTTGAATTTTTCAATTAGTTATTAATCTGGTTCAGTCGAATGTAGAATTTCTGATGATATTTCAAGGGGAGCAAGAGTACTTAAATGAAGCGTATTTTAAATGTGCTCACAACTTCCTTTACTGAACACACTTTCTGGTCCAGTGTAACATTTCATTTATTTGTATAAATTTTCGTTCTGTCTTAATTAGCTTTATTTTTACACTTTTCCTTTCATTTTAAGCCGATATTTTTTATCTTCCATCTTTTCTTATATCTTATATTTTGATTTCGGATACTATAACGCCGTTTAACACTCGAACGTTTCATTTGAAATCACAGTAAATCCTCAGATATGATTGCTTTCGTGAAACTTTTCAATAGTCATAAAATTTTATGAAATATTATTATTTAAATATTATTAAATAAGACTTAAATGTTTCAGTGGAAGAAGAAGACAAGACCCGATAAAAATGTAGCTTAATATTAAATATAAAAATAAGAAAACTCAAAATAACAATAACGATTACAGTAACAGTAATAATCACAGCAACGGAGATCCTTAAAGAAAACCAAGCAGAAGTATTTTTTATTTGATTCCCAGTCTTTCAAACCTTAAAAGTGTATACTGTGGTATATACACATACATACATACATACAGGCTATCGACCACACCACACACCGAGTCACTCGATACCCGCGCACCCGAATAAGCAGCTGTCACCGTATGACAAGCGGATGACTCCAATGATTGCCATCTTGATGCGCACCTGATCTCAGCTGAACTAAGTTGCAACAAGCCCAACGAATCCAGATCAAAAATGTTCTGCCTCTTACCACACCCCCTCCCCCACGCCCACGCCCACGAAAAAGACTCTCCAGGTGCAATCAAGTGAGTTTTATTTGCATTTTCGGTCGTTTAGAACGAAAAATGAAGCGGAAAGCTTGACAAGCAACCCATCGGAGTTAAAAACTCTCCACAGAAAACCAGGAAGGATGAACATCAAGCAAGATGCTCGTAGGATTTGACGCGATTTACAGGTTGCAATAGTATCTGTGTATGTATGAGAGAGTGTACCGACTATGTGTCTGTGTGGGTGTGAGTGTGAGTGCTTAACGGTGTGGTGGTTACTCCTGTTCTTAAAGAATTTCGTTTGTAACTTTTAGTTGCTTTATTGCTTTTAAGAAACGACGAAGGCAAGAAATAGAAAAAAGGAGAGACGAAAAGTACGAAGAAGTGATGGAGTAAGGTATTTATGAGTGTGTGTGTGTGTTTGTGCGTGTGTGTATTTGTGCTTACATGTGGTCTGTTACATTTGTGTCTGTTTGGATTCTGCCAGAAGAGCTCCTGTTTATGTGGGCCACTCTGTAAAATGGTAATGATATCGTAGACATTTTTCAAATAATCTAAACGTCATTTGTAAAAGTTTTCAACGTTGTTTTCATTTTCTTTTATTTTCTTTCCTTTTCATTCATTTCAAATTACTTGCAAGTCTTGGATACTCATCCTTAAGGGACTACTTTTTGTTGGCGCCCTGAAGCACACCCACATACATTAAGTTTTACCGTTTAAGCTAACTATTTGGTTCTTTACTTTTGATATATTGAAGTCATTAACATTACTGTGGCTAAAAAAGATGAGCAATTCGTTTAGAAGATTACTTTAAAGATTTGGAATTTAAAAAAAATATAATAAATAAACGGAAAACAGAAAAATAGAAAACAATAATCGTAGAGTTCTATAGAATCTACAAAAAAACAGCTAATATTACAACTTAACTCAATAGAAGTGTTTAAAGAAGGATTCTAGGAAAAGAAAAGAGGAGCTCCTTAAATTGGCTTCAATATAGATTTTGCTAGCAGTTTTCACTTTTTTCATTCATTTAATTTGATGAATTTAATGAAGGTTTTCCATAAATTTCTATATACATATAAACTTTTTATATAAATCGATCATTAAAATGTGCTTATTTAATAATAAGTATCCTGCGAAAATCACTGATATCGCATTTTAATCTAGGAATTTGGGGGCCCCACAAAATTAAAAAAAAATTGTTTCTTGATTAGGTTATCAAATATTTATAAGAGAAACAACAAACTCGGATAATCGTGGAATCCAATCGTAGAATCCAATCGTGGAATCAAACATTCTGTTTTTTTATTAAAGAAACAAAAAATAGAAATGTCGCAGCTGTTTGAAAATAATAACAATCAGGTTTGTGATAACACGAGTAACACGAAGAAGGGAAACACGAGGAAGAGAAACACGGAAAGGGAAAAGAACAAAAACAGCGCAAACAAACAAAAAGAAATGAGAAGGGGTCAAATAATTTATGCAGACACAAAAGCGAAACAGAAAGCAATTTAATACACACACATACACTCTCATAATACTACATCTTTCTATTTACGCGTACCATATACACACAAACTCACAGAACTACGCAAGAGAAAAACAACAACAACTTGAAAGAAAGAGATGAATAAATATATAAAAAAAATATGCTAGTATCTTACTCAAATAAATAACAAAGGATCTTAACTAAGTTTACAAATATAAGTAGAACTTTGATAAGGAAAAGTGGACATGAATCAATACAATAGCAACAAATACAATAACAACAACAGCAAATGACTACCAGAAAGAGCACAATATAGACAACCATTGAATTGTTTAGTTCGGGTCATTATAGATGGCTTTAAAGGATGTAATAAAGATTTCATGCTAATACTCGTACATAATTGCCAAGAGAATGTGAAGATGGAAACGAAAAGGAAGGGCTTATTGAGGCTCATAAGTTGAGTGAGGATGCTGTTCACTTCAATTTAGTAGACAAAAGAGAATAAATACGAATGCCATCGCTACAAGCGAACAAGTAAAAGATACCTACGGAGGTGAAAACCTCATCGAGAATTCACTTTGAAAAACAAAAGGAAACCATAAATAAGCTGTTTTGTACGACGCTCACCCTCCCCCCCTGCATTTCCTTCCCTTTTCGTTCCTTTAAATATTCACTTATCATCGATTCCTACATTGAAAAAAAACACCAAGCTAATTTTTATCCCATTGACACAAGTTTCTGTTGTGTTATTTTTAATCTTAAGTTTACTCTTTTTTGCTTTCTTAACCCAGTTAAAAAAATTCATCAACAGTTTTTTCATTTCTTTAATTATGTACCCTGGAAGAGAAACAATTTCATTAATGCTTTTAATCAGTTGCTCGTTTTACAGTACTGTTATTTTATATTAGAAGTTGTAACTTCTATATTACCGAACACGCCATTCAACTTTTACCTAATGGGCTGAGTAGACTAGGTTCATTTTTATATAGTAACTCCGCGTAACTTCAAATGTGTCTGTTTAGCATTAAACACAATCGGAGCAACAGGATACAGCAACAGGATACAGCAACATTTCCAGGCAACAAGAAATTCCATGGCGTTAATTATAATGCCTGGGCAACTGCTGCTCAGCAACAAAAATTTCATATGTAAAATTCTTAATGGTGGTGTAACACTAGGCCACTTGAGGCCGCCTTAGAAAACCTTCAACTGTTTTTTACATGTTCTCCAGCATCCTTTTTTAGAGGAATTTCCATTTCTTTTAGGAATTGATAAATATGTTGAGTAATTTTCTTAAAGAGGAATGCCGCATATTTTCATATTTCAGAAATAAAATGCTTGTAATAATAATAATAAAAATTGCGTTAAATATTAACATAAATAAATTGGCGTTAAGATGCCTAGTGTGACACCTCCACAATACAAGTTGTCAAATTTTGCATGACAGAATGTAAACAAACACACCGAAGAAGAACAAGAATGATTCTTTTGCTGTCAAAATTATAAATAGCCCGGAGACAAGATACAAAATGGAACGAAAACCAGAGCAACAAACTGGAGAGCAAACTTTTTTCTCGATCTCCATAAGAGCCCATGTAAATTTGACAGCTAAAAATGAATCTTGCATCCTATTGCTCCGATTGTGTTTAACGCTTTTGTCTACGTGGTTATGTGTCTGTTTTTAGCTTCTATGAGAGATAATATTTCTTTCCAAAAACCAACAACATACGAATTTGTATGTATTTCGCCAAAGGCTAGATATGTGCTGCAGTGCAATGAGGGCGCTAAGGGTTGTATACAAACCTTTCATCAGTGTTTTGATGAGATCTCACAAATACTGCACAGTATGGAACTTCACCCAGGACTTCAAATATTTCTATTTCTATTTTACGCGTCTGTCCCTTTGCTTGCAGCGCTTTACTCAAAGCTTAAAGCTTAATGAAGCCTAAAGACCACCATCTAAAGACCATTATATTGCCTCTTGCCACTTTTTCCTCTATATTATTTCTTTCCCCTCTATAACTTAACTTTAATTTGTTTGTTACTCTTATTTATGAATACTTTTCCGAGTAAATAAGGATGTTTTTATTTTCTATTTTGGGTATCTTTTCGTTACTCACCCGCTGAGTATCTGGGACCATTGCAGCTGTCGCTGCGGATGCCGCCATAAGTGAGATAATGACTCGAACTGCCGGTACCGGAGACGACGGCGATTTCGTCCAGCTCATGGCCGGGCGAGGTGCCGGCCGAAACAAGGCGTGTCGATGAAGTCGCTGCGAAGTTGCTTTGGGAATGCTTGCGGCCGCTTAGCGAAAGAACCAGCCGTTTGGCTGTGGACATTACACGCGACTAACTGCAAAGATAAGAATAATGTGAAGCATTAAGCATGGAGACATCTTTAAATCCTCATATTTACTCTTTAATATTATCTTAGTTTTGTCTATGAAAATAAAATCCACCTTAAAACAGGTGTAGCGCATCTCACAAGTCATTCATACCTTCAAATTATACCATGCTAAATTACACATTCGCCAAGTATGTTGAAAGTGTGCCACGCGTTCCTTCGACAATTTAGGCAGATAGTAAAAAATAAGTAAATACTACTCAAAGATTCATTTCTCTAAAAAGATAGTAAAAAATAAGTAAATACTACTCAAAGATTCATTTCTCTTCTGCTGCTTCTGTTTCTTATTCTTCTTCCTCTTATTCGAAAATAACACCTTGTAACACAACCTTAAGAATTCCCTGTATTTCCTTTAACATTTACGCTTTTTCTCAAGAGGCTTTTGGACAAATAAATTATGCAATAAAGTAATATTAAAAGCGAGTGTCTGTTTTCACAAAGAATCGCAATAATGGCTTCGTTGAAAAGAAAACCTGGCATCAACAACAGTATTAAAATCCAAAGCAGATCCATTAAAATGCAGAAGAAAAATGGCAACTGGAGAGGAAGAAAAAAGCCTAAGATATCTTCTTAAAAGGATCCGAAAGCCAAAGAAAAAAATATAAAGATACACTTTGGGAATCTGCCATTAAAAGCAAAAAATTCAGGACAAAGAAATTCCTGTATATTACTCTTTGCCTCTCCGTCTCTCCTTCTACCTCTCCGTCCTTCTCTTTATTATACAATCAATCTAAACACAACAAAGCTTCAACCGACGTCTTTAATGAGCAATGAGAGGTTAAGATTAATTGAGTCCCCGACCGAATTTCAGCACGAACTAAGCTTTATGAGTCTAATCCTCGTGGGTGCATATTTTGTTTCAATTCGGTACACTTCGTTAATGACATAAGATGAACTTTTTTCAAAATTCTAACCTTAAGCGGTTTAAGGGCCCACCTTGCAGTGGGATTTGAATTCCTCCCGCTTGTAACATCGCCAAACACGATTATTGCCTTTAAACAATGCCTTCGAATGATTCGAAAGCGATCGACAAGTTTAGCTAGCTAAAAACATCCTATCATAGACGGTTTAACATTTGCTGACCTTAACCTGTGACATAATTGTACTGTTCACTGCAATCACTGCTTGAGCAGTGTAATTCAATTCAACTTAACTTTAATTAAATAGAAGTTAAATATTGCTTAAAGCTTTCTGTGGGATATCTGAGGATATGATTAAGATTATGATCTCTTAAACACCTCTGATGGGATTTCAACCTCTTAAGTCAAAATTTTCAATTATCTTGAACAATAATTTTATTTTGTAGTTATATTTCACTTGTATTTATTAGTTCTTCAAATAGTTTTTAACCATTGTAGATACATTAATAATGAGTTTCGCATTGCCTTCTATAATTAAACTTCTTTTTTCTGTCCCATTTCCCAAAATAATATTTTGTAATGTAATTATAATAAATTAACAATAATAAAAGCACACTTTTGTTGATTTTTCTTTGCTCAAAACAATTTGCTTTGTTTGTTTTTTAATTATTTCTGAATTGATAGAAATTTAATCAGTTTTATTGGCGCCATGAATAATTTTTAAAATCAATATTTGTACAGCAGCAGAAAGTGTTCAGCACGGCGTATGAGTACCGTGCTGGCAATGAATCCGCGAATTAGACAGACGTTTAATTCGATGCTCTGTTTATTAAATTTATTAACATATTTGAATTCGCATTCAATTCATATTCGCTGACTCGACCGAATGCCAGAGAAAAGTTAAAATAATCGAATGAAATTTAAATTTTATTGGGATTGTAAACTGCATTCAAAAAAGATGGAAAAAACAGTAATCAAATTAATAAACTTGCAGATGTGTAAATGTGTGTATATGAGAATGAGAGTGTGTGTGTTTTTAGTTCGTGTGCCTGTGCGCCTGACAGCTGTCGTGTGCGTGTGTGCATTGTGCTCATTTGGCATTCATTGCTTTTGTTTTCGGTGCTAACAGCCTCCGAACACGTCTGACGCCCACCCGTCCGCCCACCCCCTCGTCATGCATTCCCACGACGTAATCATCATCATGCAGTCCCTTCCTCACTTCTGGCGTTTGTTAGCACCATCAACGACATCATTAGCTCTGTTATGGATTGAAGCGATATTATTATTGCATTACAATACTGGGAGTTATTATTACAATTATTATTACACAAAATTATAATAAATATTTTCCTTTGAATACATCTCATTGCGAATACTTTTGAACTGTTTGCTGTGAATTGTTTATGATGAAAGGTTGTTTCAATCTTTCATTTACACGAATCAATGGTGCAAAATATTTCATTTCACTCAGCTTCATTTTCAACAATGATGTTTATGGAAACAATGTAATGAATATTTTAGATTTTTTCATATATCAAACTTTCACCCAGTGAAAACCGATTGTGATCAATCAGTAAAATTATTTTTTAATGGATTCGTTGAAAATTTATACTGGATAAAATATTTATATTCAAAATTCTGATAAAATTGTGATTATTTTGAGAAATTTTGCGAAATGAAATTTATTTTAGCAAAGTTTTATTTTAAGTAAAATTATTTCAAGCTAAGTTAATTTAATTAAAGAATAATTTATTACATCATTGAATTTAATTTAAAATAAAATCTTCATATTCTAATTATTAGAAACTTTAAGGGTTTGATTTATATTTAAATTCATTTTTCGAGATCTTTTATATTGATACGACACACACACACAACTACACATTCGCTGACACATATTTATGAATATTTATAAGAAAACACAAACGCAAAACATAAAAAACTGCTTCACGCAAAAGAACGGATTCCATGATGACACATTATCAAGGTTCTCAGCGAAACCGAAGCGCCTAGAAACATGAACCACCAAAAGAATGCCGTTTCGCGTGGCCTTCTATGAGACCGTAGAAGACTCTTTATGCAGCGTCGAAGGAGTGTAAAATACATTCGCGTAAAATACAATTTAGAAGCAGAGATTTTTTCGAAAGGAATTTCAATGAGTGCTCGAAATACTGGCAGACCGACTGACAGACATACACACATACATACTCGTATATTGTATGTATATGTATGATTGTACGATTGTATTCATGTGTGTTTATGTGATACTCACACTAACGAATAAGCGAAGGTTTCTTTCAAGTTTGGCAAGCTTTTGAAATGTTGTTACCTTATTAAATATATATATAATACATGGATTGCATGTATATACACCACTGATAGTAACACAAAGACATACACACGCACTTACACAGGCACCCATACTTAGTTATATGCTCTTATTTTATAAGATTTGCGTTGTTATGAAATTTTAAGAAGATTTTTCATGTTTATCAAGACGAGCGCAATGAAAATGAATACTAAAGAGACAATAAAGAGAAATTGACAGAGTGTTAAAAGGTTAAGAGTACAAAAGGCAAAAGTATGATCACACAATCGGCAAAGTGTCACATACACTTAAGTGCAGAACAAGGTTCATGTTTCAGTGTATTGAAAAGCTTAAACGATAATAAATTTTAAGTGTTATTCTAAGTTGCTATAGTAAAACGCACGAATAATAACAGTAAGAAACCAAGACCAACAACAGTGAGAAACTACAGAAGTTTGTACTTTGGTGTTACGGTTGATGTTCCTCTTGAGGTTTCCTATCCGAAACCTAAACTAATAAAATAAAACTAAGTCTTTAACGATAAAAGTGTCAATATTGAGTTCAGGTTTATCTATATTATCTGCGTTTCACCACACTGCCACGCCCCACGCCCACGCAAATTCAATGACACACATTCTGGTAAGTGGCTTTGTAGAAATTGCTTTTGGTTTATATTAAGTACCATATTAAGTATTCTAGTGTTATATTACATTTGTCGATTACGCTCACAAAATACCATAACTCATATTTACCATACATATACACGCACACTCACACACATACACCAACGCACCTATACACTAACATGTCGCTTGAACAATCAGCGTGTATTTCGCAGAATTCGAATCAATCTGATTCGCTATTACCGACCGAGTTGTATATATAATCAGCAACAACAACAATGACATGCATTCGTGTTATCAAAACATGTAAATTAATTTATTCGACATCGATTTTGAAGATCCGATTTACATAAACGAAAGCGATTCCATGAAATTCACATAACATAAAATTCATTAAAGACAACAAAGAAATTGAAATCAGGTCTTCTAGTTACTCAATATTAAAAGAATTGGAAAGAACTAAAATGCCAAAGAAAAGGATTTCTGAAAACTATTGTACTAAATATATTACATAAAATAAAAGTCATCTCTAAAATAAATATTCTAAATAAAAACACCAATCGAAACAGTATTGTAAAACTTTTAATACTACTTTCAGAATACTTTTTGACAGCTAGGAGTGTTCACTATTGAAAGCTGTCAAAATACTGAAGAAAATAGTGTCTTCAGACTTCAAACATAAGCTTTATGGGGATAACTAATATCCAGAGAACTTCGAAAGTGTTTAAACGAAAGTTTCCGAGGTCATTTATATATAAGCTCATTTGACAAACGATATGGGAATTATAAGCGGTATTGTGGATCACCATAAGAAATAAAATAAGCATTTAGAGGTTTATATCTATCTATATATTAAATATATTCCAGGTAGAGATAATAAACGACTGTCTCTTTACAGCGAAAGACTTTTACAACACACACAATTAACCAAAACATAAATATTATTTCTAAAGATAGGAATTCTCCATACTCTCTTATCTTATACAACGTATTACGTATTACGTGATATTTTTTCCATCGGTAGTTACAGTTAGAATACAGTTAATTACTATAAAGCATTGTTGGTTTTCTTTATTGTTGTTGTGCTCCAAATGCCGTCACTTACATTTGCCATTCCGTATCAACATTGATCCTTTGATATTTATCATTATCTAAGACATCTTTATACTCGGTAGTTAGTACTCGCGAAAATATAATATAAGAAAATATTAATTAAAGGAAAACAGTGACATTTATGTAAAAAAGCTTTCCTAATCTTTGTGTTGATCTTCGTTAATAAAATCAACCACAGGTCTAAATTATCAAGTCTAATTTAATATTATTTTTTAAATTTAAGGTCAATGCATACATTATCACTGGCAGTGTCTCATTTGAACTGTTGACAAGTATGCGATCATAATAGTTGAATAACGAATGAATGAAACGAATGAGCAGTATGGGATGAAGAAAGTGTGAAGGATAACAGACAACAGAGAGATGCCAAGATGACGGCAGAGGAATTATTAGCTGTCAAAATAGAGCGAGTTGACTTGACAGCATAATAATTAAGCTCGTCAACAGCATTCATAAATGAGCATTCTCCTTTGTCATTCCTTTCGGGCAGAAGTCTCGCCCACTCTTCCACTGACCACGCCCACCGGTAGCAAGGCGAGTCTAAAGCCTCACAACTACCCACCACTCCAGTACATCAAGATTCGGCCCTTGTCAAGCTTGTTCTTTTTTCCTTTTTCATTTTGTCTCCTTTTTTATGTTTTTTATTATTTGTCATTTGAGTGATAAATGTTTTCACTTTTTCAACGCACACCACCCACCGCCTAGACTACTCTGCCCGATTCCAACCCACCTCACTGCCCTCTGCTTCGACTCGGTTCTACCAACTGACTTCATCTCGCTCGTATCATCTCAACAGCCTCGCAGTTGTACAGGGACAACACGATGACAACGACGAACGACTTCAGGGTTATCTTGTTATTCTTTTTCCTTTTTTTTCTCCAAATCTTTTGTATGGGACGCTTCTCTACTCCGCTCCATTTCGTTGTTGTCCTTTGATGCGCTTGTTTTTTAAGAAGAAGAAGAGGACGAAGCTCTCGCTACACTCGTTTTCTTCACCCGCTTCCTCTTCGTCGATGGTGCATGATAGCCAGTACAAGTGCAGAGGCCGGACGATTCACTGTCCTGTCCACATCGCTGATGAATTGAGTGAGTCGAAGTCGAAAGTGGGAAGAAAACTAAAAAGGAACCAACTACTAAAATATGACAACATTTTCTCTTGTTTTACATATTCTACATTTGAAGTCAAAGTTTGGTGATTTTTTACTGCCCCTTTTCTAATCAATCTATTAATCAATACTCTAATAAGCAGAAAAGCAGAAGGAATAAGGAGGAAAGGGAAGAAAAGCATAGAAAAAATCGTCCAAACGGTTAACGGAAGCTTCTGCGGATAAATTGCCAGCCATCAATCGAATGTTTTTCTATCATTCATGATCTTTATTTGGATAAAATTATTTGCCTGAGTTTTTCAGTTTTTTCCTTGCTTATTCAGGCGATTTTTCAGGAAGTTTAGGAAATACTCTACTTTTTGCTTCAGCTTATTACTTAATTTTAGAAAACGCATCTTTCTGTGTACGAAAGGACCTAAAAAAATTAAAACTTGGGTACAAATGAATTTAATTTGCATTTTAGATATATACCGGCTATTACAAAAAATAAACAAATCAGAAACGAAAGAAGACGAAGAACTGGAATTCCAGCAACAGAAATAATAACAACAACAACTACGTTAAGACTACATAGAAGTAACTTAAGAAACAACAACTGCTTCTACTCGAACAACTAATAGCAAATTTATTTACTGGTACTTCATTTTAATGCATTCACTGTGAGTAAAATGCTATAAGAATGTGAGTGTGTATGTAAGAGAGAGAGAAAGAGACTGAGGGAGAGAGAGAGGACAGCTTTTGTGTTAATGGAGTGCAGGGAGGAATCAGCAGAATCTGTGAAAAGCACAGACGACTCGAGTATTTTTACTCATACTATTCGACATTTCATTTTCTTTAATGGAATCAAATGTGTGTGGCTGTGTATGTGTGGTTGAAAGGAATTAAGAAATAACTTCAGCAAGGATCTGGTCTGCAAATCATTTAAAGATTTCAATAAAGTTATTTAACAAAAGTATTTCTAACGCAATAAATGCTCGCACACACATAATAAAATAATTTTATATAATAACTGATGTAACTGAACTCAATCTCGAAATAGAATTGGATGAAAAGCTGCTATACAAACAACACTAAGAAATCGAAGAAAAAGACTTTCAAAAAATAAATAAAATATCATTAAATTTAAACATTTAAAAGCAAGCCTTTAAATAAATGATGAAATTTTAATACGTTCCTTATTATAATATAATTAATTTAACCACATAATGTTTAACATAAAATAAATTCTTTAAGTTGGGTAAATTTTCGTAAACAGAAAACGTTGCTGCTCAAAGTTAATCGAATGATTTTTTGTCCTTTATCTCTTTTATCCTTAAGACTGGAAATAGAATTAATTAGAGTTTCCTTTCAATCATTCGATCAAGCAATTCTTTGATTATAAGTCTTTCTTTAGCCCTACTATTCTTTCTTTTGTTCATTTATCGCTAAAAGTTTCAAATATATACATGAATGCGAAATCGTTGCACTACTTCATTTCATTCAGTCGAAGTGAAGCCGAATGAAAAGCGCATTCGTCAGCTTTACTCCGAACAAACTTAAAGTGTGAAAAAACTTGTTTGCCTGAAAAGCTCAAAGAATCCGTGATGAATTAAGAAGCAAAAAGCAAAGAATAATTAAACAGAATTAAGAAAGAGCTGACAGTATAAAAAGAATAAAGCCAAAAACCCAAACAAGTTGGATCACTTTTCAGATTTGCTGCGTGTGACAAAAACACTTTCAACTTTTATTGTCTTCTCAGAGGCAAAAACTTCTTCTCTGACTTGAAATAAACAAAATATCAGAAAAGTTTTTAAGAGAAACTTAGTGACTGAGGTGACTAAGTGATTTGATCTGAAAAAAAGTGGAAAAGCTGAACACAAAATAAAGACTTCTTCTCACTTGACAAATAAATAAAAAAAATTATGTGTAAAAACGGTGAAAAACAGTTTCAGATCTTCGGAAACTTTCAATACTTCACGATACTTCAATACTGAAAGCCATTAATAGTGAAGATTTAATACTGAATCTGATGATATGGAATCTTTATTAATACAGATCCTGGAGACGTGCAAAATAACCTCGTGACCTCTGATTCCAGATCATTTAACTGAAAAGTGGTGGCTTTAAATAGGGAATTTATCGGAAGTTATGTTATTCTGAAGTGGGCGGATCCCGCTTTCATGGCTGATAGCAGAGTATTGATACAGAATGAGATTAATTTCAACGAATCCCATTGAACTTTGTTCTTCGGGGTTCTTTGAGAAGCGAAGTTTATGTCAGCCAACCAGCAACAAGTAATGACCTGAAAAACAACACCCGAAATGAGCAAAATGCCGAAATGTATTCGCATGTTTTGATTTTCGAGTTAATGTCTGTAAACGTGATCGTGGTGGTCATTTGGAAGATATCATCTTTCACACATCATTTCACAGATAGTAACTGATGATTAATTTTGATTTTTTTTTTAAAAAACACCCTATATGCTCTACAGATCATGGGATTAAGGGTATTGGGCAGGGTATTTAAGCTTCAGGCAAACCGAAGATGGCATTCTTTTCTGTTCGGTTCCTTTTAACTTCCTTTTACATTTAATATATGTTTTTAGTGTTTAGTTTCCCACTTCACCACCTTCCCGTCACCCGTGTTTTATACAGCAAATGATGGTGTATTCTCTTTTAATTCTCAACAAACTTAACACGAATCTTGTACGATGAATTCTACTCTCTACTGCAGCCGTTGGCAACAAATGCAGCGTTGTTCTGTACACAAAACTGTTGTAACTTCTGCCAACCCCTCCCTCGCCACCCTCGGAGGAAACAAGCAATTGAATTAGACCAACATGCTGAAGTTTTTGGCCAACATGTCTTCTGCCGGCTCTAGTTACTAGTTAGTTACTCGTACAACCCGGTTACCCGAGGCCATCAGTTTGAATGGCATTATTTTTTATTTACTTACGAGTATTCTTCTTTATTATTTTTAACATTTATGAACTGGTACAATGTGTCTCTTGTTGTTGTTCTTTTACATGTTTAAGTTGCTGCTGCTGCTGCTTCACTTGTCCATATTCTCATCTTGCTAAAAGCTCGAGTTGAACTCGGTGTATATGTAAATATTTACTCTGTATCTTGCGGATAGTTAAGTTTAGTTTACGTTTTCTCAAATTCACTTCAGGAGCGGCAGCTACTGACGTTGCTCCTACCGTCGCTGTTGATGTTTTGCTGTCCTTGTTGTTGTTATTGTTGCTGTTTCCTTACTCGGTAATGAAATTTAAGGCGATGAGTTTCGAAAATTCTAATAGAACTCGAGTAGAGGAACATGCATTCTACACATTTTGATTGAAGCTCACTGCAGGTGCTGTCAGTTCTGCCTGAAGAGTGGGCGGGGGAACGCCCAGCTGGGTTGAGTAGGCGGACGAGAAGGGAAAATATAATTCAATCGTGACGGAAGAGAAGAAATTTCGGTTGAAAATATTGTAGAAGAAGATAAAAAAAGGATGAGGTTTGGAATGAGGATGATGATAGAGATTAATTTGAGGATGAGAATGAGAATGAGAATGAGGATGAGGATGAGGATGAGAATGAGATTGAGAATGAGAATGAGAATGAGAATGAGAATGAGAATGAGAATGATAATGAGAATGAGAATGAGAATGAGAATGAGAATGAGAATGAGAATGAGAATGAGAATGAGAATGAGAATGAGAATGAGAATGAGAATGAGAATGAGAATGAGAATGAGAATGAGAATGAGAATGAGAATGAGAATGAGAATTCTTTTATATACATTGAAATGCATTGATAATCACTGACTTGAATTACAGATTTACTTGTTTTCATTTACTTTTATGACTTTTTATGAATGAAACACTATCTTTTAATGTATTCGTAATTCAAATAAATACTCGTACATTATATTATATGATTGATGCATTGGGTGGTTTTTAAGAACCGTTTCATATCCATTTAAAATGCATTTGTTCAATATTGATACACGTAAATATGCATACGTAATTGGATAATAATCATTGGATGGAATGCATATGATAGGACCTGCACTATGTCAAAAAAAGCAACCGACAATAATATATAAAAATGAATTCAAAGATACTATAAAGTGAGAGCTGCACTAAAAACTGGTCATTTATAGTTAAACAAACGCTGTGCCAATTCGAATAAAGTTAAGATAATTCTGATTCATCTGAGGATGTGAATGAAAACGAATGTTAAGTCGATGAAGCGAAAGACGTGGTTGCATGAGATTGCAGCAGCATCGAGAGTGTTGTTCGAATGCATTTTATGGTGATGCAGTATTCTAACGTGTGTGTATTCAAACGTGCACACATGCATGTGCATATACACACATATATACACATATTGTTGTAGTATTTGTTATTACTAGCATTTGGGATCATCTACGCATAAATCACTGTTTCTCATGCTCTTCTTATTGCTGCTGCTGCTGCTGTTGTTGTCGTTGTTGTTGATGCTGCATCTTTTAAAAATTATTTTCGACTGCATTGCTGTGTATCGAATGCAAAGAAGTGTTTCCATCTTTTAAATATAATGTAGATGTATGTAAATGTGTGTCCTCGACCTCTATCGATGTACTATACTCTTCTTCTTGTGCTTTTCTCCACTCTTCGTATTTCTCTGTTTTCTTCTTCGTTTCTTCTAATAGAAGTTTAGCAAATCTTGCATAGAAGATCCCTACAAAAATTATACTTCCTCAGCATCTGGACATCTGCATGTTCATACATGCATATATAACTGTGTATATGCGAGTGTGAGTGAATGTGCGTGCGTACAAGTGTTGCCATCATTGTTGCATTTATTATTGGCAGCAACTCATTCGTTGGCAACTTTTACGTGTGCAGCTTCTGCTATGCAACATTTTGTAAGTTTTTACAATAAAATTCATGACTTTAAGAAGAGAACAGAAGGGAGAGACCAGTTGTTGTTGTTGTTTTGATTCCGGTCTTGCTTTTATTTTTATAGTTGTAATAACTTTCATACACTTCGTGCTTTTGCGTGCTTCACGTTCAGCTGCCGCATTTACTGTTGTTTCTTTTTACTGTTTTTATTGCAGTTATAGTGAAAAATTGCTTGCAGCTTGATGCAGATGTTCGGATGCGTTGTTTTTTGTACTCGTTCCACTCAATCGATATTTGAGCGCAAATATTGTCGAAATCTTCAAAATCAACAAACTAACTACGTGAATAAACAGCTCTCAATAAATAAAATTTTGACAATGAAACATCGTTTGCGGGACGTGGAGGGCCTTAAAATTGGCCGCCGCGTTTTGATTCTGTTGCAGCTCCAAATAAACTCATCAAACTAATTTAAACTTTTCACTCCCTTCCTCAGTCTCTTCATCACATTCGTTTCACATCTCTCTCGCACTCTCTCTCGCTCACTCTCCCTCTCTTTCATTCATTTAGTTTTTTTAAGGCGCCTGTTTTTGGCGATTTTGCTGAACAGAAGCTTTGAATTCGCAGCAACCACACCGTAAATTTCGATACTTGTTTCGCGTAGAGTTGCCAGGTGTTGCCAAATACAGCATCGTTCTTGCATGCGGTTGCCATTGTTGGCAAAATATTCCTGCCAGAAGCCGTCGTTCTATTTAATGGCATCAAAAGTTATGCTACGCTGTGAATTTTGCAGCCACAACATCATTTTTAGAATCTTCTCTACGGAGAGTTCAAAAGTTATATCAAAATGTTAATTTAAAGAAACAAAATGTATATGTTCATGTATGTATTTAAATATAATAAATAAAATTAAATGAAATTATTATATTAACAAAATATTAACAAAACAAACAAAAATGTATAGAAACAAATACACGGCATATAATCACAAATTATTTTAAAAATAAACTGAACTAATAATAAACGAATTCTTCACATTCTCTGCATTGCGCCTGCATAATTCCGAGTGCAGATGGCGCTGGCAACAGCGATGGCACTTGAAATGGCGCATTTCAATTCCTTTTCTTGAGATCTTCGTTGCTACAGTTTCCAGCTCCTCCGTTGTTCATTTTTAATTATTTTTTATACAAGGCCATCATTTCTCGGCATAACAGAGAATAAGTACAGAGTAGAAACAGCGGAATAGCTAATAAGAAACAGCGAAATGAACACAGAATGCAATATTGTGAAATGTAAGTTAAAATTTAATAAATCACAAGGAGACGAGGCAAGGATGCAAGGAATTTGCAAAAGGAAGAACCACCAACTAGTTATTATTACATATGTTATTATGTATTTTCATGTTTTGTATGTACGGATAGTTTCTTGAGGGTTACTTTATTATTTTACTCAGAAGAACGATTCTCAGTAGAAAGCGAAAGATTATAATCTCACGTGAATGAGAGACAGAGACAGCGAGAGAGTATTGAATTCATAACTATATATTATGTATGGTAATCATAAAGAACAACAAAAATTAATTATTCACAAGGAAATCACTTGGCAATTATTGAAGTTGATATGATGCGGCATCGATAAAATGTTAACACAGTCGTTGTTGCTGTTGGTGTTAATTGTATGTCATCACCATCATCAATGTCACTGGCAGTAGTTACAATCTATAACAACAACATCAGCAACAATAAAACATGCAACAGCTACAACAAAAACAACAAGAATATAAGAACAGAGCTTCATGTGGTGCAAGAGTATGAATTTGAGGCTGTAGACGTCGTTATTTATTATTATTATTACTATTGAACTATTATTACTATTGAACTTGTGGGTGTTGTTGTTGCTTTAATAAGTCTCTTTAATAATTGTGCATTCAGAATTCAAATTTCGCAAGAAGTTTCATGAAAGAAAAGGATTTTCACTGAATGAAGATTATTTTGGGGAAAGGTTTTGCACATTGTGAGGTAAAATCGATCAAACCCGCAGATAGTGTTGAGGGTCTAGAAACCCACAAAACTTCCCCACCCCCTCTCAAACCATTTTAATCATTCAGACATGTCATGAAAACTTTATGACAGAGTACACTATAAGTACTGAAGGTGGAGTGGTATATATAGAAGCATATGGCTGTGTATCTATGATATACGTATGTATGTGTGCATATCCATCGACCCATCCATCCACCAGAAGAGATATCGTAATATTAATTTTCCCCAGTTTATAGTTTGTTTACTTTTTCAGCTGCATTTCTTGAGAAAATGTTTACCATACAAAAGCAACAAAGGCACATAAGCAAACTATATCTACATACATATATATATTTACCTACCATATACATATGTATATGTTCATGATATAGTAATGTTTGTGTACGTTGTGGATTGTTTGCCTGTATTAATGGCTGTCATCTCCGGTTTCGTATGCACTCAGCTGACGTCATCACAGACAAATTGACGTCACAGCATAAAGTTGGGTGAGTATAGCACACAGCAAAATACAAACACAACGACAAAAATTGGCACCAACACACACAATCACCGCAAAGCACTAAACTTTTAAGGTCATGTTTTTTTCATTTTTTATTTTAACTCATCATATTTTTAGACATTTCAATTAATTTTCATTTTATGTCTTTAATGCATATTAATGCTTCTACTTTTCCTCGTAATCATTCTCCCTCCCCCACCGCCTCCCGTACCAACATTTCTCACCTCTCTTCCTTTGACGGTAGCTCTAAAAATAGCTAAACTCTTCCTACACTGATCGACTTGCCATCACTTTGCGTCCAGCACCTTTTCAATCTGGTTTCTACCTCCTCCTCTTCCTCCCTCCTTCCATACTTCCATAGGGAAGGGTTGCCCTTCATTCTTTCCTCTTGTTTGCTTCTCTTCACGAGAGCTACACACCTCGTCCAGCTCTTCGTTAACTTCGGTTGTCGACAAAGCAAGTATTTTGTTATGTGATTGACATTGATTTTGACATATATTTATGTGTGTGTATGTGTTTGTGTATGTATATGTTTGTGGCTTGAATCCCTTAGACCGTCATGGCCGACATATGTACATTTCCGTCTTTAGACAGCACATTTTCTCATTTCCGCATTATGTGCGTACAACAAGCTTCATAAAAGCGCCTCGTTTACTTTAGAACTGGTCCGAATTCAATTTAAATTTTCTCCCTTTTGCAGTCATATTTATAATTTTAATTAGTTAATCTTACGTTGCAATTTATCAAAGCGTCCGAAAGATTTCAACGTATTTTAAAGGCTTTCATTTAATCGTTGGAGTTTATGAAAGTCTTACAATAGAATCTTATTCAATAGGATTTAAACAATAAATAATAATAATAATAATAAATATCATTTATTAAATTCTTATAATATAAACTTATTCAAGCATTACTAAATATCTTTTATTAAAGTTTTTTAAAAGGTCCATATTTAGAATTTCTTTAGAAACTCGAATGTGTTCGTTGAATGCCTGAAACGCCTTAACTTCTATTCTTGAACACTCGTTTTTCACTTTTTACTTTTAATACGAAAGGCGTTAAATACGAAGAATTCGAAGAGGTCCCAAATCAATAAATTCATGGAGTTTATGATGCAGGTTTCAACGAGGCTTTTATTTTCATCAATAAAACTTGAAAGCTTGAGTGGTTTAAAAGGTTGAATTGGGTTGAAAGGGTTTTAATGAATTCATAAAAAGCCACTGAAATTCTCAGTGACCTTAAAATGGTTAAAATTATCTTATAAATAAATAAATTTATAATAAATCAGTAAAATTATTCACGAGTATAGTGTATTATTATATGTAATTATATATGTACTAGTCTATAATGTTATGGTTTGTAAATGGTTCATATATAAATAACTATAAATAATGTTTTATAAAACATGACATTGATTTAAATTACTTAATGCAATCGTTCAAAGAGATGTTTTTCTGCTTGAATCCCTTTAAATCAAGAGGACTTAAAAAAGCTTTCATTGTATTTGAAGGACTCCTGGAACGAAATCTTAAAAAGTAATGGAGTGGAAATGAAATGTGATGTTAAATTCATGAGAGGCTTTAAAATGGTTTCCATTAATTCACTGAATTCGCAGAAAAAGAAACGAAGAAGCTTTCAAAATATTTTAACGATTCCAGAAAAGGTTTCTGATGTCCTAAAATATTATTAAAGGTCTCAAAGAAGTTTGAATGCTTTCATTTCTTCAAGGCTTTAAAGCTTCGATGAGTTATGAAAATAAATTCATGAAAAGTTTCATACGAAAATTTAAAAACATTCAAGCGGGGTCAAATACTTGAAATGATTTCTGTAAAATACAATAAATGATTTTTACAGAGATGTGAGTGAGGGAAACCCAATTCACACACATACTCACCTTTCGCTAATCCTCTCATCTCCCCTTACAACCGTCGTTTCCCATGTAAAATAATTGAAATTTAGCTGTCAGTGTTTACGTAATGTGGTGAAACGGTAGCAGCTGACGCTTCTCCGGGTCCGTCTAAAGCGCGCCTTTAATTATTCAAATCGTATTTAAGCACGGATTATATACTTTAAACGTCGTTAGGAAAGATTGAGTTGCGCTCCAAACGAGCTCACCCGTCATTGGGGACCTACTCAGGGGCGAGTCCCACGCATTAAATGCTTGAATGACATGCAAGTGATTACTTAAGTGTCACTTCGCGTACTTAACGTTGAATTGAACTGATGAATTCATATATCTTCAATAAATTCCGTTCAAAAGTTCAAACTTATCTTCTGACTTAATTGGAATGACCAACTTCAGCTGTTTACTGTTAAAAAATATAAATAAAACATAATCAGTGATCTACGATAGAGCAACATAAAGAAATCCTATTTATTCGGTATTCTTGATCAGTTTTTAGCAAATTTTTTCCCACAGTTCAGATGATGCCAAGATGATAATTTTGCTTAGTAGCTTAAGAAAGTATAAGGTTATAATGTGCTTCAAACCTAACTTTGAAAATAAAATTTGATCATCTTCTTCTTCATCATTCTTGACCGAATAAGAATATAAGTAAATAATATATGCTATGAACTTTTCTGTTGTATTTGAATTATAATCATGATTATTTTCGAGTTTTTAATCGATTTTTCTAGATGCTGTACACTCCAAAAAAGGAAAAAGCAAACACTTTTTATTATTAATAAAAATTGGGTTTTATTTGTTGTGTTGTTATTTTTGTTGTTTAATTATTATTGTTCACAGAAGACTTAATAACCTTGGGTTGCAATGAGGTCCTCAAACTTGCTACGCTATTTGATTTAATATTCTATTTGATATTCTTCTAGATCGTCTTGCAGAACATCAGCTGCATGCTGCGTGTTATAAAAGCTCCCCGTTATTTTTTGTTTATGGTGTTATGGTTGTCAGTTGTTGTTATTTTCATTGTTGTTGAAGTCGTTGTTGTTAGGAATCTCGGTCCATCAAAAGATACTCTCCCACACAACAGTAGCTTATTTCTTGAGTGATGATAAAATCTTATTTCTATACCACCACCCAGCCCCCCCCTCCACCCCTCGACACGACTTTTATATCTTCCCGTCCCCTTCATCATTCACTTCTTTAGTTAGTATTTCAATTACTCACGATTACTTCATGCGCTTTGTTAGAATTTCTAAACCTTTACAGGACTTTTATGAATGCAATTCTTCACATTTACATTGATTCTGTACTGTATCCCTTTAGTAGATCAACAGTAGCATATCTACATATAAGAACAAAAATCAGAAAAACAAGAAGAAGACAATGAGTACTACTTAATAGCCCAAGAATTAAGTAATTAAAATGTAAGCAATCAAGTTGCAACGCAGCGAATTGCAAACGGAATCCGTTAACCGTTCAGAAAGTGAAGCGAGAGTGAATAAAATATATAAACATTTATTTATTATTCTGTTGTTCGTTTTATGGATTGTGCATAAATAAATGAAATTGATGAGCTTTATAAATAAAACAAAAGCTACAAATAATTCATAAAAGTAACAACCACAAAAATAAGAAAAATAATAAAGAAGACAATAATAACAAAAACAAATACAACAAAAACCATGAAGTATGATAAGCAGAACAAAGCCAATTAACGGAAAATAAGAGAGCATAATAAAAAGAAGAGGAAAAAACCACCATGAAATCAAGTCAATCATCGCAACAGAGTTTTTCCTTTAAGAGCTGAGCTTGAATTAAATTTTTTTCCATAAGTTATACAATAAAACGAACAACACTGTGAAAGAATCAATGGAATTTAAGAGCAACAACAACAACAACAAGTAACCATAATAGTCTCTGTTGAAGAAAAGGATTCCAATGCTCTTTGCTTTAAATAGGCTTCACTCACTCACACGCAACAGCAACAGCAACAACAACAACAACAACGATAAATAGGCAATCACCATGCAGCCTATTATGCAACAACAACTAATCGCACTTAGTAACAGATTTAGTAGCAGATGCATACATTCATGGAGTAGATGCGACAGGATATGACGAGGAAGAAGAAGAAGTAGAAGTAGAAGAGGAAGCTCAACAACTTCCTCCTGCAATTTTGCTAATGAATGAATGTGAATGAATCGGTTTGAGTAGAGATTTCCGAACACAAACGCAAATACAACGAAGGCAGACACAATTAGAGTAGCACACGCACACACACACACACACACACATACATATATAACTCACACTAACACATACGCATGTCATTCTCCGTACATGGCATTGATTGTCAAACGCTTGTCAGAACAAACGAGCCGCCGTCGTTGTTGTCGTTAATGTTGTTTGATAATCTTAACGTGGCTGCTGATGTTTGTACTGTTGCTATTGTTGTCGTTGTTGCTTTTTCTGTTGTTGTTGCTGTGGTTGATGACAACAATGACAATGACGTTTGTTGGTTGAAGGAATTCGTGGCGATAGAGAAGCGTAATTCTACGTTTCTTCAAATGAATAAATAAACATGGAAAATAGATCATCAATCATAAAGTAAAGTTTTAATTAAATGCTCATTCAATTAAAGTAAAGCATTTAAAGGATTTTGAGGATCCGAAACAACTGCGAATTTCTGGTCGTTGCTCTGTAAAAAAACGCGATATTAAACAACCATAGCAAATAAATATCGGTTCATTCTAAGCGATTCATTGAAGCGTGCAATAATTGCGCTTCAAGAAATAATAAATAAAACGATTGCAGAAATTCTAATGCGGATTTCGATTTCTGGAAAAAGCGGTGGAAAAACGAAATACAGAAGTACAATAACAGCAACAACAACAGCGAACTTGTAGGATTGCGCTTGTTGCGTCGTTCTTTCAGATTGAATTTATCGCTGTCAGCGAAACTTCGGTCGGTTTGGGCGACATCAAAAATCTACGCAAAACATCGTGTAGCGACATTCAACATTCTACACAAAGGAAGGATCCTTTTTTTTTTTGTCACTGCATCATTTTCACCGGCAGGCAAACGTATCGGATTTTTTTAACCATTCAGAGATTCCGTCGTATTTCGCTCTGCGCTTTCCTATTTTTCAATTCTTTTTCCCCCGCTTCTCAACACTTGTCACTTTCACATGCATCAACTTGTACGTGTTTCTTTTTCGGCGTACTGTGGCAACACTGGCAACAATGCTGCCACATGATCGCCGCCTGTGTGCGTTCATGTGTGCAAACTTGAATAATTGATTGAAACGTATTTTGCACTTAACCCTTTGCGCGCTTTGCTTCTATGTAGAGGGACCGAATAAGCAAGCGAGACAGACAAGGACACAGAAGTGTTTGCGCGCAGCTCGACGCTATTAATTTTTTAACGTTGACAACACTGTGCACTTGGGTCAGCAAACGAAATGCGAGCAACACTGGAACGGAGGAAAAACACAGCAGCTGCCAAAAATGTCAAAAGTGTGTGGAAAATTTCGCAAAAATTGTACTCGAACGCATGCTGGGCGTTATATAAAAATTTTAAAGCGGCTAAATTTTCCTTGAATTCGAAAAAATCTCATTTCATTTGAATGAAATGAATTCGCGGTGCTTCCTCTCAGAGAGAGGGCTCTCTGCCCCTTCGCCAGAGCAACATGTACACTCGTATTTCCCGCTGTGACATTTCGCGCAATAAAACAAAATTAAAATCCTTGCGCTGTGAAAATCCTTTTTGAGCATTCTATATACAAGAATCCATGCGCTGCTCAACACAAGAAATTGAAAGCGTACGTTGGTGATCGGGTGGAAAGGAAGCGATGAAGGATAAGGATGTAGGTGCTTTGGGGGAGGGGGGAGTGTAGGCAAAAAGCAGCGGGTGCAAAAGCACTTTAAAACAGGAAATTCATCGGTTGTTTGACGGGGAGGGGCAGAAGAGCGTCGCTAAAGTGCGGTTCATAGAAGTGGGTACAGACGATGAAGAGGACGGGGAGGAGGAAGGGAACTAGGAGACGCTCGTTTGGATAATAAATATTTTCCGAAAACCGCAAAAGCAACTGCGAGTATTTATTCAAAGCGTTCATTAAGGTTGTGGAAAAGTTATTAATTTCAAAAACACTTCGGAAGTGTTAAAAAGGATATCAAAAGTAAAGACCAAAACCACAATAAAGACAAACAAAGAACAAATTGGGCAAAACAAAGAAAGGAGCAAAAAACCAAAAAGCGAAACCAGAAAGCGACAAAAAATGACGAAAACGACGAAAAATCAAGTCTAAACAGCAAAATCTTCATGCAAAACACGTTGCATAGTTTTAGGAGTGTATAGAAAATTAAAGTCTTCCAAGTATTGGAAGAAATTCCAACGGAATCAAGCAGCGGATCTTATTTTTTACGAGCTGCAGAGAAAAACAAAGAAAGTAGTGAGAGAAACGAAAGCAAAGATAGATACAGTTTAATAGCAAGATAAGGAAGAACAAGTGACTGCTATATTGTAATTATTTCAGCCATTTAAAAGCAGTTAGGAGTATTTTATGGAACGTTTAATCTCATTAACCTCATTCGACCGAAGATTCCGTTAATAAGAAGAAGAAGTTAATTTTCTCTAATGAAATAAATGAATAAATGAATAAATTAATCTTTGGCTCATTAAAGCATATGGTTCAAAATTTAGGTTCAGCTTCAATCTTCGATACTTTAAAGAGGATATTTTTGTATATGGTTTTTTAGGTAATTGTTAAATAATTCTTAAATACCAACAACTTGGAAATTGCGAATAACTTTCCAAGAAAAACTTTGCCAATGAACATAAAATAAAAACAAACAAAAAACAAAAAATTCCTCGGCTTAAATTAAAAGTGTTGCTTCGTTCCAATAAAGATTTTCACGTGCTTATATTTTTAAACTTTCTTATACTTAACCTTATTATACATAAATATTTCTTATAGTCATTCTTTCTTATTCTATAAATCCTCCTTTAAGAAATTTAACTATATTTTTTATGTAGAAGATTTGTGAAATTTTTAATAAAAAATTAAAAATTTGAGTTTGAGGTCCAGAAAAGGAAGCACGATTTTCTTATTTTACAGGACCGCAAAGTTAAATGTTTAAATGAAAATAAACTTAAATGTTATAAAAATTATTTTTTGCCCTTCTTTCATCATAATAACTAATTATTTGTGTGAATTCAATTTCTATCTTTCGTCTCTTTCATTTCTCCAAACTAAATATTTTGAGTACATCCGGGGTTTTTATCAAAACTTCAGAGTGAAATTAAGTTCAAAAATTTTAACATCCGTTTGTTGTTTGAACAGCTCCGAGAACTCTAATTTTAGAAACACAAAGAAAAAAAAGGACTATAGCAAAATATTACCATAATGAACGAAGAATAGGAATTAAAAAAAGACTACGAGAAAAACGTAAGAAAGGAAAAATACAGAAAAATAACACAAACTGTTCTTTTCAGATTTGCAAATTAATTTTAAGTGAGAACAAAAGAATAAAGAAAAAATAAAATAAATATAAAAGTCACACAAATAAAGCCATGAAAAGCAATAGTATATTATATATCTAATTATTAATGCATAATGCATTAATATTATGAGTATACCTCCTTTCTTTTACGTATATATGTACGTATGTACATACATATGTATGTACCTTACTTGTAGCTAGATTATGTTATATTTTTAAGTTTAGGTGTGTTGAGTTCGGAGACCAGACCACGCTTTGGGTTGCCCTGCTGTTAGTTGTAGATAAATGCATCTAAAAACAGAGGTACCGCTAAAGATTTCGACCTTTAACCTTGACATGCCTTTCCCGGCGATGTTCAATAGCTTCAAAACCCTCTTTACCAAATATCGAGACCCTTTGAGCTTCTCAAAATAACCGCTAACATGAAGCGCACACTGCATCTCTTCATTTTTAGAATCGATCGTTTATCACTGAACCGTGCTGGATGTGTGAACTGGTCTATTGTCTTTATGAAGCAACTCTTTCTTTTTCGTTAAATACGGCCATTTTTTCTCGCTTTCATTTAAACAAACGCTGCAATAAGGTCACATAAGCAGATAATCAATGAAGATTATGCCACAAGCATCACAAAAATTTGACGCCATGTCTTTTCCAGCAGACGGAGCTGTCGTCGCCCTCTCTGTAGCCTAATATTGCCTTTCACCCAATACGATTTTGTGGACTTTCTTTACCATTTAACACCTCATTCACCTCAGTTGGTTGACCACGCGATGTTCGTCTTGACAACTCGTCCTCGGCCTCGTTTAAACTCTACTGTTCATTATTTTATTGTTGTAAATAAACGAAGAACAGACGTCCCCAGAGTAGAATCTATCCCGGAATCTATACGAATGCTGATGGCATTTTCGAATGTGGTAATTGTTTAAACATCAACCTCAACAATAGATCGGGTACTTCTGAGAATACCTTCGTACTGAAGGTTCAATGTTTGGTAATCGAAATCATTTTAAATGTTAATGTTTATGTTGTCGTATATCTTATATGTTTCTATTTTTGTTGTATTTTTCTTGTTCTTGATATCTGTTATCTTAGTTATGTCTTATTTATTTTAGACAATTTATTTGTTTGTGTACCATAGGATGTTTGGGACTGAAAGTATTGTTTAATGGTCACTTTTTAGTTTTGTTGGTTTCATGTATGTTTGTTGTTATAATTAGCTGTCTTTCTTGTCTTTATTGTCCTGTTAACTATAATTTTGAGCTACCACACCCTCATTATCCGCCATAATCACAGACCCACAAACAATGGAAATGACCGAGTAACGAGTGGAATGCTAGGGGATAGGATTGGAGAAGAGTGTTTTTGCATATACGATTCTATATCGCAACACTTGCATATCACAGAAAATCATAATGAGTACCGTCTTCCACCATTTCGCCTCTCCTCTCGACAACTCTTCTCATCCCTCCGCTGCCCTAAAGCAACAGCAATCGCCACACTAAGCTCAAGAGCAAACACAGTGAAAGTTAAAGCTTCATGGTATACGTACAACTGATACACGCGCAACTGGTATACGTATGTATATGTGTATGTATATTAGTGTTTGCGAGTATGTGTATGTGTCTGTTTGTTTGTTTGCATATTTAATCCTAAAAACACGGGGAGAGAAAATTATTTTTACTGTATTCGTAATTTTAAAGTTACAGACGGTTTAATTCAGTTCTCTTTAAATTTAAAAATTAATATTTTTAAAATATCGTAATAATGATTAAAATTATAAATATAACGAAAGTATATTCCATTAAAATGTATGCAATTCAGTGTTTCATTGTAAGCAGAATTCTTTGGAAACAGAGACCGGAATGAATGTTAATATGTGCTTGTTAATATCAAGTATATTTAGTTGGTATATAGTATATAAATAGTTAGTATATTGTATATAAATTAAAAAGCTACTCTAAGTAACTGACTTTCAATGATTTGCTTTTCAAGGAATCAATTTCTTGCCTAAAGAGATTTCATTGCTGTTGAATAAGATTTGATATAAAAATTTGTACATTTTGATATATTTTTACACATTCTCGATCAACACAACACTTTCTGTTTATTTTCAGTGTACATTCGCTCTCATTTGTTATAATTTACAATCAGCAGAAATGCTTTAAAGCACCGACTTCTTTATCCTTGCGGGATCACTCGTTCATAAGCAACCATTTACATTTATAAAGGAACATGTGTATGCATGTATGTGTTTGTGTGTATGTGTTAGTGTGTATGTGTTTGTGTGTATGTGTTTTTGTATGACAATGAGAGTCAGTAAGTTTGTTTGTTTTTTCAGTATTTTGCGCTTGGATTTCACCCGTTTTCGAAACTGTCATAAAAAGTATAAATTGGCACACAAAAATTGTAGTTGCTGCTGGCTGAAAACAACAACAACAACAACGACATATCAAGTTGCATTTTCTGTCATAGAAAATAGAAAAAATACAAACAGTTTTTGATACATACGATTATGTATAAAAAAGGACCTTAAGGAATGCTGTAGCGTGTGCTTTCGAATGAACTCATCAAAAACAAACGTGTCAAAAAATCGCGTATATCCACTTTACTTTTTTTTGGTTTTTTTTTAATTTTAAACGCTTGAGCAAACTATCAGCAACGGAAAGTCAAGAATCGGAGAGAAAACATTTTTAAAAACCAAATCTCTCTGATTTTTTAACAAAATGTTAACCGAAATGAAATCATTCGTGCGAAAAAGTGTACTCGAATTAAACAGGAACAACACCGACAGCAACAGCAACAGCTGCACCATCAGCATGAGGGTCATGTTGGTCTTTTTAATGCAATTTTTTTCACGTTATTTTGGTATTTTTTATTTTGTGGTCTTGCTTGTTCTCCGGAAAAAGGTGGCTGTTGCTGATGGCTGTTGCTTGGCCGGCATTTTCCGGCCGGCATGAAATATAAAACAACGAAAAATAACAACAACTCGCGCGCTGTTTAAAAGGGTTTGAAAAGAGCAGCGTGAAAAAAGCCCCAACCACTGTCACTAAAACGAACCAACAGCAGCTCGTGTTACACTGGCACCAAAAATGCAACACCGAAACTCAACGCAAAAAAGGAGCGAATATTTTGATCCATGACTGTAATAATTTTGCTTAATGTGACGTCAGAAATGTTTTGGTATCGTTTGATATACTTTTCGGACGTCACCAACTCTCTCTTGACTCTCTTTACTACTATAATATTTTTTAAATGTCCTTCTTTCGCCCTGTCTTTCAGTTTCCACCTTCCACTTTCTAGTTTAAGAGACCTTCGTCGCCATATCGTAGTTTTTTCTTCATGAAAACTCCTCAGTTGACCATCAGCTAAAACAAAAAATCAACAACATCAAAACTTGCAGCAACATCATAAGCACGCCAATAGAGCACCACGAAGAGCATCTACAACAACCATACAAGAGTATATGAATCACACACTCGAACCCTTTTCTGAGCTATGGTCCATCAACAGGAAGAAAACGCTTTGTATGCGACTGAGTACGTAGTGTTTTTTTTAGGATTTTTAAAAAACGTATTTTCAAAAGAACGATTGGTTTGTTTTTGGCGTTATTTCGACCTTCTTTTCCAGTCTACCCTGAAACCTGATACTCTTCAATGTATACAAACTGCTCCTTGAAATTATACAGAAGAAACATTTAATAAAAACAAATCTAAATGTTCCTATTACAGCAGATGTCAGATGTAATCCGAATTCAAGATTCTTAGGAAGATTATACTCGTATCTCACTCCAGAACTTCACAGAAAATTTTTAGAAAACAAAGTATATCTCCTCTGGATTCATGGATAAAGTGATGATAAATTACAGTCACATACAATGAGAGCTACCAATCGGTACTGATACCATTTGACAAATTCTGCGACAAAAAACAAAAACAAAATTTTACCAAATCTTGGAGAAGATCTTTAAATGAATGATTCATGAAAATCATCATATTATTAATACCATGATTACCATGGGCGCTATGATACAATCAGTAAAGTTAATTCCTCCTGCTTTTCATTATACTAGAACGAATGATTAACTTCTTAACTTTTGTAATTCTGTATTTTGGATACGTTGATATGGTCCACATTTTCCTAGTCCATCCAAACCAGCCATCAGTTTATGCAATTTGTGTCTATAGCATTGATTATAATTAATCACTAATAATTGTCACTAATTATTATTAGTAGTAAGTTGTAGTTCTTGGGGTAGAAATTGTTGAATCTGTTACTAAACCAACTAATATCATAACACTAATAGGCAGAGAAGAATCTTTATATCAGAAGACTTTATTTTTATGGGCTCTGTTGTTAATGACTGGTAGAAGTATCGCATTTTTTTAACATTATATTTCTTTTGCTATGATATTATTAACAACACTCTGCTCTAATCAGATCAGGATATTAATATAGCGCATTCCAGGAAAATCCAAAACCACATCGCTAAAAAAAGTCATCCGATAAAATAATCTTAAATAAGTATTTTCGATTTCCCTTTTAATAAACAATAGAAACCTATTCTAAATTGATTTTTTGTTCTCGTTGTTGTTGTTATTGGTTTTTGTTGTTTTTCTCCCCTGTTTCTCCATTTTAATAGCAAATCTTTGTTCACGGTTGTCAAACGAACAAAATGGAAAGGATGCAACCTCACTGTCATCTCTTACCGGATGTCCAAGGAAATGTCAAAATATTCGAAAATGTTGATAGAAAATGAGAATAAAAAGCAGGAATGAAAGTGAAATGACAGTTATTGAAATTTCAAAGTATAAAATAAAAACTTAATCCAAAACAGAAAGATTAGAAAGAGGGACAGAGTGAGAAAGATGCGAGAAGATTTGGTCAGTTGAGAATTAAATGTTGACAGTTAAACATGACAGGTCAGTATGACTTCAATAACAATAACAACGTATTTAGACGTTTCTTAAAATTGTTGGAGTAACAGAACAAGCAAACATTGGTTGATGGTTGTTTGATGGGTTGGTGGATTTAGGAGTTGGTGGATGATGGATTGATGGGTTGATAAATTGCTTTTGATTGGTGATAGATGATTGATCACTAGATGTCGAGAAGAGACGAAAAAAAATGTGAAATAGCAGCGAGAGAAGATAAGGCAATGCTTGTGAAAGATGCTAAACATTTTATAAATTGGAATTCAAAGTAAGGACAACTGCTTTCTTTCGACTTTTATAAATATACTTCAATATTTAGTGAGGGCTGATCCGCCATGCTTCTAGCTGTTGTTCTTCAACCTACCTTTTTCCAGATGAAACTTAAATGTTGCAAAGCATACATACCTTAGAATGAAGCACTCTACCCTTCCTCCGATATAGACTTTGAATTTCATTTCCCACCTCTGAGAAGCAACCCTCTAATGGACGGATAAAAACCTTTTCAAGCCAAATCAGCTAACAGGTCTCTGATGTCAACCCAAATAAATGGCGAACGCAAAGCATACACACACATTTACACACACACATACATGTGCGGCACACTTTTCCATACATCGTAGAGTTAATGCGATTCTATGTATTCAGTTGATGAGCTCGTAGTTTCGAAAAAGCATTCCAAAATTTCATTTATACAATATTCTGTATAAAGTATGGTGGAGCCATTCAAGTGACGGCATACTAAATGAGTTCTGGTCGAAAACGAATTAACTAAAAGATTAAATTGTCCGATCCCAAAAGAATTTGTTGTCAATAACAAGTAAGTATTTTCACTTTAATGCTAATACAACATGCACAAAATTATGACTCATAGTTTTGACATAAATCGACCTCATAATTGACTTCCTTCATTTAGTTACTGTTGAGATGGATGAATGTATAATGTACATCTTACAATAAATGCAATATTTGACTTTCAATTCTGATAATGGAAGTGAAAACAAGGAAAGAGAATATGCAGGACTTTAGCACGGTCAAAAACCTTTGTATCCCCCTCCCCCTTCGCAGAAAGTTGATCTTCTAGATAGTCATTCAATTTTTTGTGTGTTCAGTAACGATATCCAAAGCAAGCAAACATTAAGTAACTAAGCTAAGTAAAGAAATAAAACAAATTAAATTCTTTTTTCATTAATTTTAAATATAACGATAGGAATCATATCACTAAAAAGATTAAAAAAAGATTCACAGATTACAGTCCTTTAAGGATTTACCAGTAATTATTTAAAAAGGAAAATCCCATTTTTTAAACAGGATAAAAAAAGCTCGGGCTCATTTTTTTTTTAGTTTAACTGATCAAACAGATGCAGAACCATTATTCGCTCCACCAGCTCAAATGAACGGTATAAAAAACGCACGTGCTTTCATGACGGCAGAGTAGCTTAACGGGCACGAATAAAGAAAATATTAAAATACTTTATAATTTAAAGTCAAAAGGCGATAAATTAAAAGCGAAAGGAAAGCATAAAATCATATATTGAAAAATCCTTCCGTTGATTAAAATTAAGTAACCACCGTTAATATTAATCTGCTCTGTAGAGCTTACAGTAGAGAAATTTTAAAAAGTGAACCGCAAATCAAATTGCGTCAGGTCTCTGTTAAAGTTGAACTGTAATTTCCAGCTGCTACCGTGGTCAATACTACATTAAACTGGTAATCGAAGTCTTTGCACACTAAATGGAATATTAACATGGAACGAAGTAATTAAAGTATAATAAATTAATTAAAAAGGCAACGCGTTATTTCTTAATTGCAAAGTAAACCTTAATGGATCCTTGCGTAAGTACAGAAGGCTTCACGTGACGCATATATATAGATTAAACAGGTATATATATATATGGTCATAGGATATAGTCGAATTTATGTATTCAGTATATGAATTACATTTCAGACACTGTGAAAAATTACTTACTGTTGTACTCGTATACAAAATGTTGGTTGATACTTTTTATACCCTACACCCGAAGGGTAAAGGGCACATTCAGTTTATCCTTCCGTTTGAACACACAGAAAGAGGCGTGAGAGGTATAGAAAGGTACTGAAATATATTCTTGATCAGCGTCACCTACTGAGGCGATTTATCGACGGTCCGTCCGTCCGTTTGTCTAACTGGCTGTGGAAATCACGGTTGACAGAAAACAAATAAGATATATATACATATATGAAATTTTTGCCACTTTAGCATTTTCTTCTAAAGGTTTTCACTTGAAGCTTCTTTCGTCAGAGGTCACTAGGGTGTAGAACCGAACTGATCATCAATCTTTCTGATTAATATTAGATTTAGAATTACTCGCAAGAATCAAGAATGTCATAATCGGTTCAATGGCACTAACCAACTTGTGCAGGGGACAGCCTCCAGAGGGACGGGGAGGCACTAAATGAACTGGCAGAATACTTCCGTATTCACTGTAGGCGACTTTGGGGCGGATGAATTTTCAAGACTGTGGCAGTTAGTGGAAACCCAGCTGTGAGATGTGAGATGTGAGAAAAAGAAACATTCATCGACCACCAGATCAGGTTGAGGTTACTTGTCGGCAGACGTTTGGCCAACATGTGCCCTTGAAGGGTTTCTGGGCACTTTGACCAAGCGATGACGTATAACCCATCATGATGCGGCATTACTTGCATTCATCAAGTTGATTAATTGGTTGTTTGAAGATGTGGAATAGCTTTCAATGAACTTTTGCTGTCAGTTTGTAGGCAACGATAGGCTGTGCTTTTGGGGAAAGAAAACACTTGGACATGCTTACAAAATTCGAAGCCGACGCATTTTCAGTTTCCTTATACTAACCACAAGAGCCACGGCAGCTCGATGCTACGTGTAACAAGGACCAATGACGAATGTAAAGATACATACACACGTTTGTTGTATTTCTGTTTCCTTATGTTTCTATTATTTCATGTCATCATATTGTGTCAAATGGCTTGATTTATGGTGAGTGTGATTAGATTTCTGTGAATTGATTTCTTGGTATTTATTTCATTTTTAGAAGATAGAATATAAAGATTTAAATCCAATCATTTCATATTTTGGTTATTTTAATTACAGTATGCCAGTGGATGGATTCCACATTACTCCGCATGTCTCCATAAACCTCTCAATCAACCCATTAGGATGATAAAAGTATGTGGAAATCGAAAGCAGTAAAGTGAACATCGCGGCTTGAATCGAAAGTGTAAAAGAAGATCCAAATCGATGAGACATCAGATGCAGCAATATATTGAACGATAAAAACAAGCGTAAAATAGAACAAAAGTAAACAAACAATTTAACAAAAAGCATGCAGAAAACTGATGGACAACTTTTAGCAACTTTCAAAAACATGAAAATAAGTTAGGAATAAATAAAAGATTAATAATAATGAATCAAGAGATCGAAACATACTCTTATTATTACGATTTTTTCAAAAATGTACAAAAGACTTTCTGTTTATTTATTGGACTATAGTACATTCCACTCTCTGCTTCTTCTTCCTCTTGTGTACATTACTGCTGAATGAGACTTTAATGCTCCTTCTAACAACATAATAATAACATCTGCGTTACTCACTGTTGGTGCCCGATACTTTGAAGTTATAAATTGCATCAGACGATATCAACGCCGACATAAAAGCCACAATAAAAGGCGAATAATAAAATTTTGCTGCTCGACGAATTTCAGTTTTATGATGATGGATAAATCAAACGCAATACAAAATGAAAGAGGAATAACAACGAAATAAAAAAATATTAATTGCATTTATTGCACATTTTATGGCAAAACGTAACAAATAAAAGAAACAAGAGAACCACATCATATGAATGGCAGCTCAAAGCTACGGGGACAGTTTCAAAAACCCGATATGTCTGTAAATACATAAATATATGTATCTGTTCATACTTCTATTTAACACATATACATTGAATTACTTTAATATATTTTTTATTTTTGTTTCTCTTCTGAAATAAATCTCAAAATTAAATGCTTCTGAAAAGTCTTCTAAGCTAATTTATAGTTATACTATATACTATTCTCCATTCCATTTCTAGAAAGTTATCACTACCCAGGATTTTAACTTTCACAAACTTTATTATCGGATCTTCAATTAAAACGCTTCGCACACGATGCGAGGTCAAAATGTCTCGGGTACGAAACAATTTTAAATGTCATACTTTAGATTTATTTATTGTTTTTGTTTTTACCCCATTAAGGTTTCAGCCGATTGAGATTTCAACTTCTGCTAAAGTATTTTAAGCGACGGCAAATATTCGTGAGTTTAAGCAGCGCTCAGAGCCACGAACGCTATGTTGGCCGCCGCTGCTCAGGCTCCTCGCTAGCGTTCCCTCCGCCAGTTAAACGTAGGAATTCTTTCTGACACAGGGAAAGCTTTAATCCGCTGCTTGGCGCATCGGAAATGTGATGAGTCATCCGCCTCAGAAGACGACTTCGGCAACGAAAACCTCGGAATTTTCGAAAATTTAGCACTTGAAGCATTTCACGCATCCATCGCACTTCACGCAGTAACAGCAGCTATTTCGCAGTCTGTATGCTGCACAGCTACTGCGCAGTAGCGTCGTCTCTGTCACTCAACTGAACGGATGGATGGAGCCCGGATAAATTGGAGAGGAGAGTCTCGAGTGAGCAACCTGAGAATGGAAAGTAAAAAAGCAGTGAAATTCAGGAACGGTTTGTGGATGGGGTGTGGCGGGGGGAGGACGGGGTCCGCGAATGAAAAACACCGAAACTAAGTGCTGAAGGACCTGTCAGAAAGTATTTTATTACGCTGCGATATAATGATTTAATAAAATCGTTCAAATTTACATGGAAACTTGATGGTTAAACATGGAAAATTCACGATTAAAGCCTCTTCGTGGGTAGGACAATACTGGCATCAACAACAATAACAACCACACAAAATAACAATAACAATTTGAAAACTCTTTCTGAGTTTCGGCACTCTGAAAAGACCCTTTAAGTCAAAGTAAAATAAAAAAAAGAACAACCTTGTGATATGTAAGAAGAATAAGAAGAGTAAAAATAAATACGATATTTCAATTTGAGGGTGTGGGAAGAAAACACACACAAAAAACCGAAAGGGAAGGAATCGATTAGATGTTAGTTTAGTACTGTATAAACCACAAGCATACGAGTGACTACATACATACATACATACATACATGTTTGCATACGTATGTGTGTGTGTGTGTGTGTCATTCTACTGCCAAGCCATATAATAATATCATCTGCAACATATTTGCAACGAATTTTGAATGTTGAACAGAGCTTCACACACTGTGAGCAAGAAATATAAACAGAATTGAATGAAACTATGATCAATAAAATATATAACAAAATTTATATAAAATTAATACGAATGAAGAGAATTTCGCACAGACACTCGAATTTTAAGACAAAGAAGAGAAGGAAATTCAACAATATACCCTTCAAATAGTAACAACTACAACAACAACAGGCTACACAGAGCCAAAACTGTGTTATCTGATTTCTATTTATACCTTTATGTATATATTGAGCCCTGTTTTCCTAAAACTTCCAAAATGTAGAGCACTAATGCATAAAAATGTATGAATAATGAAGAAAATATCAGGTATAAATTCACCCATAAATTAAACAACATTACATAAATACACTACAAGCACTACATACATAAATCATCATAACTTCAAGACAACAACAAACATTAGCATTAACATCTTTCATTTGTGTTATAATCGACAAAGCTTGCATGCTTGCATCATATGAATACGCATAAAAAATTCATAAGCACGCATTTAAACGTAGCATCATGTGACGTCAGTTCGATGTAACCTCATGAGGCCAACAAAAGCTGATGACAATAATTACCACTTTGGGTACATTCAAACGTTTATCAATGCAGATATTTGCATATGTCTCACTCTCTCTCCCTGTCTCCCGTGTCTCTCTCCCTCTCTCTCCCTCTCTCTCTCTTTAAGTGTCACTTTAAACGTGTGAGTGAGTGCTTGATTTTTGACTTCAGAGCTTGTTTTAAATATTGATACTGCCTCTCACATTACAGATATATTATATTATACTAGCTAATATTTATATATATTTATAATTGTGTAAAGGTATTGTTTTAAAAGATGCTAATTTATATAAATTATTTACTTTTCCTAATTATGTTTAAAAACTTTCAAAAAATAAGAGCCAATTTCAGAAAATATTATACGCTGCAGGTACCAGTGCCCACATTATGAAGCATTTAAACTACTAACTATAAACACGATCATGTTAAGAAAGCCACTCCTAACAACAGTTGTTAGTCTAACAACAGTTGTTAGTCTAACAACGTCAGCCTTGCTAAAAATAATGCTGCCTTTTAATTGTTAAACATTAAAGCCGAGATAACCGATGTTCTCCCTCTCTCTCTCTCTCTCTCTCTCTCTCTCCCTCTCTCTCTCTCATGCTAGGGTGAGGTTAATTTTGTGTCCTCTAAAAGCTACTTAATGTAGAGTTACAACAGCTCAGCAGAGGGCTACCCAAGCCACGGGTGACCCATATTTGGAGCTAAGCTCACCTTGAATCGGAAAGTGTGCTTCGTCTTTCACTGGATGGCTAAGTCATAGTTCGTTGGGCACTTCAGGAAGCGGGAGAAGAGTGACGAGAAGGGAGCGAATTAATATTGTGAGAGGGTGCAACGCAGGCCATAGAAACTTGTCGTTTAACAAAACCATCTACGAGCAGCTTTAATTTTATGCACGTTTTTAATGGAGGCATCAACAGCTGCTTGCGAGGGGCTCATTTCAGTTTCGCTTGAGCCTCCTCCTCGCCTAATTGCCTGCCACTAGAGACTTGATTGTCCTGATGTAATGAGGCGCTCATTACACCCTGCTCTCAGTATTCACACGCATTCAGGATAACGCGAACCTACCCACGAGTCAAAACTGGGTGCAGCAGCTACAACCACTTTGTGTAACTGAATACTGTTCACGTGCCGTGCTATTCGGGGGATGCCTGTACCAATAAAATCAACATTTTGAAAAGAGAGTATCTGGGAGTGTGGTTGAGTATTTAAGCAGACTAACATTACTCATAAATGCTTTAATTGATGGAAACTATTTCAACAACTTCTTTATTGTATTTGTTTCTATAAAATTATTCCAAAAATATTATATGTATTACAACGTTATGCTATGCAAACAACTTTATTCCTTTCGAAGGAATTAGGAGAAAAATATGTTTCAATTTACTTCCAAAATTGTTAACGTTTAGAGACATTTTTTGTTTCGACAAAAAGGCCAAAAAGCATACAAAATAAAAACAAATTAAATTCCAAAAATAAAACTGAAAATGCACTTAAAAACTTTTTTCGACTGTCTGCAAACACTTTTGTTTGAACTTAATTAATCCGCATGCATGTTTTGCACTAAAATTTGGTTTCGAGTTGCCAACACTAAGTTTTGTGAAAATAAAATTATATTATACAAAATGCAAAATGGCCAAATTATGCAAAATGGCTGCGGTTGATGGCTGCCACAATAAAAACAAGCCAGAAGAGCCACCGCAAAAGATGAACGCACAATAAACAACAACAACTCTGCTAAAAGGATGCCGTCGCCTTCTCGCACAAGAAAACAGCAACAACAACTTGCAGCTTTCAAATTCGAACGCTCTCACATTTTAAATCACCGTCAAACGCAGTGTGTGTATATATGCACATATGCGTATGTAGATACTCGTATTTGTATGTTTGCGCTTTAGTAAAATACTTTGACGAAACAAACATATAGGATAACATATTTTTGTCTTCTCTCTTCATTCCGCCAAATTGCTGCTAGTGTTTTGTTGGTGTTTATCTTTTCTATTTTCCTTATTATGCGTTTGTTTTATACCATAAATAATTTACATCTATACTTTAGTAATTAAATTAAATTTTGGCATTTTAAACCTCAGCCGCTGTGATTTCTATCGACTTGCATTCGCAGCGGATCCCACTTTTCACCATTATTTTTCCCCCAACTGTTTGGTTTGTTTGGTGTTGTCGCCGAATTTGCTCGCATTTTTCCATCATTGTTTTGTTTTGTTTTTACTTTCTAAACCGTAAATCAAATGCAGTTGGGAAAAAAATTAGAAAACATTTAATTTTTGTTTCTTGTTTTTGTTTTTGTTTCTGTGCTGTAAAAGTTTCCACAACTTTTATTTTATTCCACTTTATTATCTGTTGCTGAACTTGGTGCAAATGTGACCCAAGCAGAAGTGTAGCTGTCCATTAAGTATGCCTTTTTAAAGAACAATATTCTCACCCCTCCTCCAGCACCCACGCTTGCACCCACGCTTACCCACAGCAAGTTACTTAAATTAGCTTGAGGATATATTAATTTAAATACATAGTAGTTGGTTAACAGTTCTTTGACATTGTCTAAATGAGAGTAGAAATAAGTATTTTATAGAGAAAAGAACAAATATGTAATAAACGTATACGAGAAGAGGAATAACTTTATCATGTCTGAATTCCAGTCGTTTTTCTCGCACTACACGGCCCAAACGAATTAATTGTAGCCGATAACCTGTGTGCCCCACCAGATACAGAGCACGACCGAACAATGAATGCCCGGCTTCTTGGGGTTGTCGTAGAATATCCACTTCTCATATCCTGTCAAAATCCTATGCAAAACATCTCTTTTCCGTTGTCTTTGAGTCTGCGGTTCGCAAGTAAATAATCGCCTTCAAGTTCTCTCGGTTTAAGTTCATAAGCCAGCCGATTTCCTTGTTTTTTAACCATTCTCATTGCTCTCAATCGTATAGAATCGACTGGTTGAGTTACTTCCAAAAATTCTTCAATTCTTCTCTTGCGTTTGACTCTGATCTTCCTCGAGTAATGCCTCTAACTCTTTGTCTTCGAATTTTTTGGCTGTCTAGAACGAAGCTCATCTGCAACGCTGAAATCTCGATCCTTTAAACTTCGAACCAATCCCTATATAATTTACCAGTGAAAGCAGTGTCACCATAAACGTCAATCGCGCCTTTCTTCCAATTATAGCAGAAAATCAAAACCTCCCGCAAATGCGGCTTGTTTAACAAAAAGTTTAGCATTTCAAATACTCTACTCAACAGTTTATATCGCTATAAACTGGATATTATTTGCAGATGTTTAACCTCTCTGGAACCGCCAAAATCAGCGGATACTACGAACCATTCCCAATATTTGGAGCAATCTTTAGGGAAACACACCGAACTAATTTGTACTTCCAATATATTTTTGAAACAAACTCCAGAACGAAAATGAAGAACGATGAATGAATATTATTTTAAATATTTGTGTTAATGCATAATTATATTATTATTTAAATTATTATAATAACACAATAAATATGTGTATTATTATTGAAGACTTTAAAAATATTATATAAATGAAAGAAAGTAAAAAAGAAGTAAGAAAGTGATTAAGAAAGAAAGTAAAAAGATTTGTAAAACTTGAGTTTTACTTAAAAACTAATAAATTTATTGATTTATTGAAAGAATTTTATTTTATAAGTAAAATCTAACTTTTTCTCACCTTTTCCTGAACAAGACTCGATTCTCACAAAATCATGTTTTGCTGGAATATTAAAATCATGATACAATTTCAATGACTCGACACATTTAATTCTTTTTAATTTACACTTATAATTTTTTTAAAATTTTAATTATTGAACACTGAACACTTTTTTAAACTTAATTTAGCAAACTTTTGATATATTAATTCTTTGTTTCTATGAATTGATTCATTGAATGCATACTTTTCATTAACTGATTTATTGAATGAATGATTTTTATTAATTGATTTATTGAATGAATGATTTTTATTGTATACTAATTTCCTTTAGAAGCTTTGATAATTTCCTAGCCATTAATTACTTTATTACTATTTTCGTTCATATCATAATATTTGAATATTTCTAAGTATAAGTTTTACATTTACTAGGAAATGTTATACACCAACACAAGGACAACAACAACATCGACAAGATGTCCTTCTGCTTTCAATCATTGTAAATATTATGACAGCAACAACATCTTTAACAATAAACTCAGCAACTTTCACAAACTTTACAATATTTCGCAAATTTGTTCGGGTTTCTATTTCAATTACTTTTTCAACTTATTATTTAACTAATAAATTTTTTTAATTTCTTTATATTTAGTTACTTATTCCCTTTTCCTTCCTTGCTTTTTTTCTTTCTTTCCCTATATTTTATTTATTTAATTCTTTATTTATTTATATTTCTTTTTTGGAATCTGTTTTCTTCAGTTGATTAATTTTGTTTTGTTTATTTTGCTGTTGTTTTAGGGCCGGGCCGGCCACGGGGGTTTGTGGTGCTGCAGCAATGTTGCTGACCTTGATTGGCTTTTTCCACTCACTACAGATGCTTCCTCTGCTTTTCCTCGGTCGTTATGTTGAATTCTGCTTCTTCTCCATCAACATCATCATCTGCTGCTGCTGCTCGTGCTTCTGTGTCTTCACTGCTTTCGAGGGTTATTTGCAGGAACAACCGCAAGAAGCCGCACTCAGCCACACAAACCCTCACACACACAAAGACACAAATGGAACCTATGTACTTTTGTGGATAGCAAGATGTGGAGCAAGTTTCGGGAGAGCGCGAGAGCAGCTTACAAACGTGCAGACGAGCGGTACTGGAATTTACCGTTACGCGTTACATGTCTCGCAAACATTGTCGAAATCTTCCATTGTTGCGTACTAACAACTCAACATCATTGGAACTTTTCTCCTTTGTTGGAGAATTTGGGCTTTTTTTGTTGTTGTTGGAGCAGCGCAGCGTGTTCCATTGTTTTTCGTTATGTTTTTTGTTGCGTTTTTGTGTGCTCTCAATGGGTTTTCTTGTTGCTCTTAAATGATTTTCCTCCCCTTTTTTGTATTTGTATTTTTTATTATTAACTTCGTGTTGCTTTAAGTTTTCATTTCACTTTAAGTTCTTAGCATTTGTTTCTCTATATTTGATACCTTTTATACAATTTTCATTGCAAATACATAAACTGAATTTTAATGAAAAGAGGAATGAAATCACTGTTGACGCTCTCAACACTTTAGTTGATGTTTACTTATGTATGTACAACACACCCACATATCTATAAACATACAATACGAATACATGTACACACGCATATATCGCACTTTATTCTGTTTGTGTGTCTGTAATTAGCCCGGTATCTCGCTGTCGCCACGAGAAATTCGCCCGTCCCAGTTCAAAAGCAGCAAAAGTTATGTTTAACGATTCTTCTTTTTTAAGATAATAAGGTAGAGCTGCATGCAGTATTTGTTTATGTAATGGGGGTTTCTTACAGATATTCTTTCGTATTCTTAATATTTTCACTTCTCACTTGACTTTCATTCAACCCGCCTTAAAGTATGCTACGCTTTAAAGCTGTTGACACAACCATCGTCCTTTAATTTCTTTTCACTTTACGTAGTTCATTTTAATGTACATTTTCTGTGTTCTGATTCACTTCTTGTTGCTGACTGTCAGCCTGTAAATAGGCCACGTTTTCCACACAACCTGCACGAAGGGAGAAGCTTTTCTTGAAAGACACAGACAATTTGTTTCGAGCTGTTTCTCGTTTTTCCAACTATTCAAAAGTGCTTTAAGAAGAAATGCTAAACTTTGTTAATCTGTGGAACATTTCCTTCGTTTCGCAACAGCTTCCTACCAGCTGTAGCTGCGCCTTAACTCCTCACGTCCCTCCACTTATTCACATCTACACTCGTCCACTGGATTTCTTTCCTTCACTTCACTTCGTTCACATCGAAACATTTCACAAGCTGCCTTTTTCTGTTCTTCAGATTGTTAAATATTGTTAAAAATATTCTTAAACGCTTTCAGTAAATTCTGCAGTTCTTTTAATTTCACAATTTTATAGAAGCTGCAAAATTTGCACACCTCGTCACATCGGAGCATCACTTTTGTTTCCTTCTGCTAAATTCGTCCGTTCTCTGTTGCGCACGCAAGCCAACACAAACTCCGACTGTGTGTCGCATCTGCTCGCCAGTGCCAACAGGACAAGAGTTTTAATACGCTGCTGTTATACGCAACCTCCACCATTAAACACAACTCCTGCTCCACGAAATTGCCGTTCTTCTCTTTGGAGAATTTTTTATTTCCATTTGGAGACCAACAAGAGATTTAATGCTAATCTGTTCTCTCTGAGAAAATGTTATCCGAAATCCGTTATTCATTCATGTTGGAAAACTCATCTGGTTTCACTTTTTGTTCTCAACAGATGATTTTCAACTCTAGTGATAAGTTATAGTGATAAAAAACAGGATAAACCGTATTCCTAATAACAATTGTTTTATTTTAGCATTCAATACCAGTGCATTTTTTTTATATATATTATAGCGCAGAAGTAGATTACTACTTTTCTTGTTTAAACTGTTAAATTCAAGAAAACACTATATGTATTGTAGTCGCTTTGCATTGTATAACGGATTGCGTGAACAATGTCCACATTTACTTGAACTTGTGTGCTGGTGTTATGTTGTCTAGCGGCTATTTCCTACTCATTCTTTCTTTTGGGTATAGCTTTATGCAACTATATAAGCATTTATTTTTGTTAGTAATTCTCTCCGATTCTATTCTATAGTTGCGAATTTAACTGCAACATTCTCGAAATGAGGCATACATGCAGTTTTGCTATGATACTTCAGACTGCACTATTTTAGCATAGCCTAAAACTATGCCCGCAAACTTGTGAGCGCACTCCGCAGACACCAACCTCAAGCTTTAAGAATATGACCACAAATATGTGTTGACAACAACGGTAGCATTGTTAAACACTGAGCCTAAATGTGGTTTAGGTTTACCACAGTTTGTGGTAGGTTTGTGGTTTAGGTTTATAAAAGCGCTGTATTATCAAAGCAAACTTTGACTCTTAGCGCCAGACTCACACGCTCTGATTGGTTGATTGATCCATGTTCGCCTCAATCAACCAATCAGAGCGTGTGAGCCTGGCGTTAGGATGGCTAGTGTGACACCCCACATTATCAATCCATTTTTAATGTCAACAAATCAATCAATTTTCAAATCATAACAAATCAATTTTTTCCTTAGGCCGTGGTTACGCTACCGAGCAAAACTCGGTGGGAAATTACTGTAATTTTTGAAATCATATAACTTACCCATATAATTTATGGAAATACAAACTAAAGGTCATTAGCTTTCCACAGCTATTTTTTTCGCCATAATCGGTGCAGGATTTTAGGAAAAAATACTCTTTGAAACATTAGTAGTAGTTAATGTTTTTTTTTAATATAGTATCCTACTGCTCCGCTTTGCATTAATTCTTTTACTATACTTCTTTTGCAATTATGTTCCCGGCAGGTGGAAAATGAAATGATGGAAGCGGATATCGTTATTCCATGTTATATACAATTCATAACAATTTTTCATTTTTTAGTTTAGGCGCAGGCGAAAAATTGTTATAAAAAAAAATATTTTGTTTACCGCAGGAAAAAAGCCGTCAAAGGATCGTTAATATACATTAACTCTGGACAATTTTACGCCTGGTTTGATAGACTATAAAATTAAGTGCGTAAAGCCTAATATATTATTTAACGTTTAAAGACACGTTTTAATATACTTTACTTTTAATCGAAATTTAAAACGTTTTGATTACTGAGAAAAGAATTTTTTAAGTGCTGAAATATTAGAAATCTGAAATATGATTACAATGATATACAATGAATGTTATACAATGAATGCATTGCTGATTCTTCAAAATATTTCATCAAATTCAAATTCTGCATACACAAAGAATCGCAGAATTTCTATTAACTTTCCAGTTTGTTTTATTGATAAATTTTAGGACTATTGCTTATTTTTTTATAATTTTACAACGATTCCACTCAACTCCTCGCTTATTGGCCAATTCATTGAACATGCATTAAGAAAAACAAATCCAATGCCAAATATATATTTGTTTTACTTAATTTGCACTATCAATCTCAATAGTTACCAAGAAAGCTTGACAACGAAATTTTAGAAATATATAATCTAAACCAGTAAGAGTGCTATTCGGCCTGGCCGAATCTTAGATATCCTACATTGCTGGAAATCATTTTGAGTTTTAGAGTGAAATACAAACTGAAACTAGAGGAAATATGTGCTTATAAGGAAAGCTACCTTATAATCACATTTAATCACATACGGGTATAAATACAGTGGCGTAGCTAGGGAGATGGTGGTGGCAGTCCGCCCGGGGCTGCAGTTTTGGACATTAAGTATTAACTTATTGAATTCTAGGAATTTTTGGGGCTGCAAGTTGATTAACCGTCCCGGGCTGCATGACCCCTAGCTACGCCACTGTAGAAATAGTAGGCGTGGTCGTTACGTGTTTTCAAAACAAAATAACTAGCTTAGTCGTTTTATTATTGTATTTAAATTTAAACTTTATTTACGTGGTAATACATTTTTTTTGCATGAGCTATACTGTATAAGTAGTGTAAAAGTGCGCAGCCCGCGCCCAGTCTTGCTGTTATAATGTTTTATTGGAAAATAAGTTTTTATGCAAAGATTTATTCAGAAAGTTTATATATTTAACAATATAACCATTTAAAACCATTTGGTAATGTGAATAGAAATGCTGTTTCGTGACGTCATTGAATTTTTCACCTCAACTGAACTTTTTAACTTAAGCGAAATACAATTATACAAATTTTCTTAAATTTAATAAATAATAATAAATTACTTCACAAATCCATTGCATTTGAATTCATTGTGTTTAATATTTATTCTTAGAGTTATCGCACGTATGATCCATAAGAATACCCAAGACCAAGTCGTAATTAATCAATTAACCAAGATCAAGATATATTAACTGTATCTTCAGCGTTAGAAAAATCGCAGCCATACGCAAGATAGAACACTCCTTATCTTTTTGTAGATCAAGCAAAAAACGACTCACAAGTTCATAAGTTCGTAATCTAGAAGCAAAATAATAAGAAGATAACTCGTATTTCGAAACGAAAACTCCTAGAATCCAGAAATATATTGACTTACACATCCAAAGCTGGTACACAACGCTTGTGGCACATAAGTTCAATATACAGAAACCTATTGTATCAAAAGCATCCTGAATGCTCATCTCAAGATTTTTCTAAAGGAAAAAAATTCAAAATTTAGAAATACTAAAATAAAGGAAAGAACAGCATTAGCAGTGCTAGTTAAAATAAGAAAGCTATCAACTTTAAATCAAAGAAATTACTATCTTCGGCCTGGCCGAAACTTGAATACCTTGCACCCTCACAACTTCTTTTGAAAGATGCTTGAAATGAGAGCCTTTAAAAAAAAATCGCCCTTATTTCCAAGAAAATTTATTTCAGCTGCGAAGTGGACGAGGACGAATTGATTTCGCACATTTTTAATATCAAACAGCGAACGGACATGACTCAAGTAATTCGGTAAGTAACGCAAATCAAAAATATATATATTTCAAAACTCAAAACCTAAACTTAAAATATAAAGATAATCAATTTTGATTAACAAAAACGAATAAATTAATAAATGAATGAATTTCGTGATAAAGTTGGAATTCACATAAATATAAAAACAATTAGCAAATTGGGAAATAATTTAGCAAAACTAGATACATAAATACAACGTACATAATTATATTTAAAATATTTTTTAAAAAACTCATACATATAGATATTTATATAAAACTCATATAAGTATAACTAGAAAAAGGTTACACTAAATGGGATTGAAATCTTACCAGCATTAGTCTCAATGTTTTTCCCATAACAGAAGGAAAAGACATAGGTAATGTGATAAAATTTATGCCAATTATCCCATTTTTTTAGTTGTGCGTATGTGCGTGTGGAAATATTATCTTATTTTCCTTTAGTAAAAACTCCAACTCCATATTAAATGAACTCTTCGTTCGGAACAGTAGCAGTCCATCTTGCAATTCTTGCGAGACGTCGGGATATTCTTCAAATACTGTTTTCTCATGAGTTTCTTGGTATATGCCTGAGACAGAATGCCACAAAAGTTTCCAATCATTGCTAAGTGGATAAGAAACAACAATATAAAAATAGTTTAATACTATTGAATTTGGTTCGTTCCCGTTACTACTCCTTATAAACAAAGAATTTCAATTCAAAGAATTTTAGGGAAAATAACATTTCACACTTGCATCATATTTCATCTATCTATCACTTATCTGTTGATTTTATTATGCAATGTATTAAACTCTTGGCACTGGTCGGTCTTTAGAAATGCAACTTTTACATTCAATTTATTTCTCCTTGTCATTGTGCCTTAGTTGTTCTTTTCTTGACACCGTTTATATTTCGCCTACCAAAACTTCCAGCAACTTCACACGGTAGCAATGGACTGCTTACACTGGCCTGCTTGCACCGATAATTTGTTTTCATCAGCTTGGTCAAGAGTATTTTACACAGATCCGGATACAATCGTGGTTTCTTTTCCAGTATTTTCGTCTTTTCAATAGCGACGTCGATAGGTAGTCGATTGTAGTCGATATGCTGCCTTAGAACTTAGAAATACCACACACACACACTTTTATATATGATTTATTTTAATGTAGATTAATTAAATGAGCTTATTAATTGCATTTAGTGAACAATAACGAATGTCCGATTCGTTTATAAACTTTCTGTAAACAAAGGAAACGTCTATCAAAATGTCAAAACCATGACGTCTGGAGTGAATATTACACTATAAGTGTCAAGGTTTATAGAATAAAATGTTGCGCCAGTAAACAAAGAAAAGTGGTCCCGTTCTGCGCATCTACCTCAATAAGTATTTCTAAAATCACTAGGGTCACAACACACGGTACAATTGCCAAACTTGTAAAGTGGCATGAAGAAGAGTTAGAACAGGTTAAATGTTACTCGAACGCTCCGATTTTGTTGTTGCTTTTTTGTTGTTGTAGTTTTATACGGTACTTTACTTCATTATTCATTATGGGAATAATAATTCACACAAAAATTCACTTCAAACATTCACATTAAGAATTATTGCTATAACCAGTGTGCAGGCGCCTCGAAACAAAATTTCAATACAAATACTTATTGACGTCATTTGACGTCCCTGTTAAACGAAAATAAATAACGGACCTGCGCGTGGCGCAACCTTCTTTCTATAAACCTTGTATAAGTGTAACTGTGGTTCCTAAATAAGTGCGTCTTGCGTTACGTTTATCACTGCGCCTTAGAAACGACGTTGGGCTATACCGAAATAACAGCGTTGCGTCAACATACATATGTTCTAACAAAAAGTTTTTAAACATTCACAGTAACTGTGGTACTTAAATATGTGCGTCGTACGTTGCGTTCCTGCAAAAATGAAATTGGAACACGCAGTCTTATGGAAGTGGCTAAAATAAGCAACGCACTGACGGAGACCACTTTGAATTTCCAATTTTTGGTATGCGCTACGAAGTGAAGTTGGCGTCAGATGTCAAAAAAATGTTCATGTGCATGTGAATGTTTAAAAACTTTTTGTCAGGACATTTAGAACAGCGTAGTTGCGCAATGATTAACGCACGCATATATTATTAGCTACCAAAGTAATGCATTAAACACAACCATGGTGGCTGGCAGCCATCCGCGGATCAAACTGTCAAAATTATATGGGTTCTTCTGGAGATCGAGAAAAAAAATGTGCTTTCCAGTTTAAGCCACGCTACTGCTACGACGCTAGCTGCCAGGTGTCGAGCTATTTCTAATTTTCTGTAGCAACAGAAATATTCTTCGTCTCTTCTCTTTGTTTACCTTTGTGACAGGCAAATTTCAACCTTCAATCATTGAAGTCAAATAAATGAATTAAAAACCAGAAAGAGTGTTAACTTCGGCCTGGCCGAAGTTCATATACCCTACACACGTTTACCTAAAGATTAGTCGTGGTAATGGTCTAAGTTTTTTCCTTTTCAATCTCAAATATCCTGTGATGACAGAGAATATTAATGCCAAATTTGATGAAAATATCTCTATTCGTTCTCCTGTAATCGAGTTTTATTTAATTAGTGGGCGGATCACGCCCATTTTTGGTATTCTGTTTTGGTCAAAGACAATTGATTTGTGAATAAAATTTCAACCTCAAATTCATTCTACAAGCTGATAAATTGAGCTAAAAGCATGGATTTATTTATATTTACTATAAAAAGTAGGCGTGGCAATGGTCCGATTTTGCCCATTTTCAATAAGAATGAGTTTCTGATGATAGACAACATTCGCGCCAAATTTGATAAAAATATCTCTATTCGTTCTCCTGTAATCGAGTTCTATTTAATTAGTGGGAGGACCACACCCATTTTTGGTAGTCTATTTTGGTCAGAGAAAGTGGACTTCTGTACATAATTTCAACCGCAAATTCGTTCTACAAGCTGAAGAAAGAAATTGAGCTATAAGCATGGATTAATTTATATTTACTATAAAAAGTAGGCGTGGCAATGGTCCCATTTTGCCCATTTTCAATATCGATGAGTTTCTAATGATAGACAATATTCGTGCCAAGATTGATGAAGATATCTCTATTCGTTCTCTTGTAATCGTGATTTCCACAGACAGACAGACAAACAGACAGACGGACGGACATGGCTAAATCGAATCAGGAGGTCGCGCTGATCAAGAATATATATACTTTTCTATACCTGTCACGCCTCCTTTAATGCGTTACAAACGGAAGCAGTAAGTGAATATACCCTATTCACTTCGTGTGTAGGGTATAAAAATTAGATTAAAAAATATTTTGATATCTTTAGATATAATTATTTAAAGCAATTCGATCACTTTCATTTCTCTTGTTGTCTTTTTTTGACACTTATTATCAGCTGCCAGCCGTTACTGTTTAATTAATCACTGGTCGTTAGAGGCTTTTCCAGGCGTCGCCAGCCTCCAGCCGCCATGGTTGTGTTTAAACCTTAATAAATTCCTTTTATTTTGACACATTTTTTAGCGGGAAAAGTTTCCTATCGCATTATTTCTGTTGCACGTTGTCGATGGGAAGCATGTTACATTCAGAAAATTTCGATATTATTTATTTTTAAATATTAGCTGAGATTAGTGTATATTTTAAAGTAAAATATGGAACAAAATCGAAGCAACAACGGAAGTGCAGCGAGACGCAACACAAAATATGATGAACAACTGAGAAAGCGACTACAAATATTATTTCAAACTCAGTCAAAAGAACGTGCTCCGAAGGAGAACCCAAAAATTAAAAAGTTTCCTATGAAATCAGGAGCAGCAACGAAGGAAAAAGTGCCTCAACGAAAAGTACCTGTCAGACAGAATCTACCGGAACAAGACATCGAAACCAAAAAACACACAAAGAAGCAGCAGTCAAGTATACCGAAGGAGAAAAAAAACACGATTACTAATAAAAACAAAAAGCAGCCCAAACCGGCTGGCTCTTCCCAAAAGTTGGATGGAATTTCCAAAAGATCTGACCAATTACAGAAAACGACGAAGAAAGGAGTCAATCCTCCCTTGAAAACTACGAAGAAAACTGCTCAAAAGCACACCCTGAACGAGGTTACAAGGGATTCCAAGGGTAAAGGTATTAAGGTTGAAAGTACGTGGAAGGAAGCAGAATTGAAAATCCCAAAAAAAAAACAGAAACTTGATGAAACGACACCACAGCAATTAGATGAATACGATTCAAATTCCACCTCAGATTTTAGTGAGGAAAATGTTGAATGGGAATATTCTCATAATTCTGACAGTGATTCAAATTTTTCCGGTTCAGAGTATTCTTTCTCTAGGTTCACCGAAGGCAAGGACACCACGAATAACTTTACGGACAGTGATTGTTTTGACGAAACTGATAGTGATGAGGACTTCAACATTAGCGATGAAGACTTCGAGGGTTTCAATTGGGCAGAAGAAGATAAGAACTATAGTTTTGATGAAGATGAAATTCGATTTTTCAACGGTGAATCAGATGATGAGGATTACCATCTACCTGAGAATGTACCAGAGGATTTAATCATACACAAAGGTTTTAAGAAAAATTTAACATTTTATTAAATGAATCAAAGGAACTTTATAATCATTTTAGGCACCGCAACGAAACGCAACTTAGAGGCTAGTGACTGTGTTCAATTTAGAGAAGACTGCGAAGATGGCCAAATAATTGAAATTGAATGTTTTGAACAGATAAAGACTATAAAACAACCTGAAGAATACAAGAGAGCGGCGCTGGAGGAGTTAAATAAAAAGGAAAAACCTACAAAACAAGAGCATTTGATGCCAAAAAACGATTTGGAAGCCAGTTGTGAGACAGACTGCCCACAGCTGGTTCCCATTGCAGTCGATAGTTGCAGAAAAGAAAACGAATCGGACGACGTTTGGAGTACAGATGATGACAGTTTTGAAAGCTGTTCCTGTGAAGAATTTAGTGACCAGGATGGTTCTATTATATCTACAGATGTTAATAGCAAGTATTTGCAGCATAGTGAAGACGAAGACGAGACATCGACTGATGATGAAAAAGATGGTTCTTGTAAACGACGTACCACAATGTATGCGGAGGTGATTGAAGCTGAAAACAGCACAAGTTTCGAGGAGAAACGTAAACATGCCGTTTGCATTGACGAAAAAGATAACATAAATATTCCAGACTTGCTACCATCAGAATTACTAATTCCTGCATTAAACGGTGATTGCGTAAAAAGCACTGTTGTATCAATTACAGTCTTAGGTGATCAGACGCATAAAACCGCAAAAGATGCCAAAGCCCAGCAAAGTAAATACTACCTCAAAGACGCTGCAGTTAAAAATTGTGAACAGGAAGTCTTAGCGAATGCAAGTACTAATAATGAAGCCGAGGTAAACCCCTTATTGAATACCCAACCACCATTTCCAACCGCAACACAGTCTGATAGCAATAGCAGTCAACAAAATGCAGCTCCTGCAACTTCTTATCGCTCTATTTTCTGCAACTCCATGGACCTAAAACACGTCCTTGTGCTGCTTCTTGAGCCCATATACATATATGGAACAGTAAAACTCCTTCCTATGATTGGCACAGTAGATGTGTATGGCTACACTCCTCGCTTAGGTGAGGAATTGGAATTGTTTTCACCACGTGGATTATGTAGTGTTTCTATTGCTCCCAAACGAACTCCGCAGTCGGCACCTCAGGTGATATCTACAGAGTTGAAAAATCTGGAAGCTTTTTTCTCCAAAGATGACATTGCAAAGGTTCGGAATAACTTCTGCCCCGACGCAGCACTCATTCTACTTGGACGCAATGATAAACGCAAAAATCTAATCAACACGTTAAAAAACTATATGAATGAAAATCTTTTCCCAAGCATGAAGGCCATACAAATGGGACGCCCACATTACTCCAGTGAGCAACTATTGGGCTGCGTCATTAACATGGTCGATGACGGAGAAAAGAGTTTCAAATTAAATCCGCGGTGGATCCAAATGAAATTGCAGCCAAACTCAAAAATCCTGATTATTGGTGGCAAGTCTGTGGGTAAATCGACAATGCTACGCTACTTGGTGAATCGATATTTGGCACAACAAAGTTGCGTGTTGGTGATTGATTTGGACATCGGTCAGCCGGAGCTGTTTGTACCGCTAACCATCAGCGCGTCGGTAGTCGAGCAACCTTTGCTAGGACCGGGTTTTCTTTTGAATAAGCAACCAATCAAATCCTTCGGCATCGGACACTCTAACGTCGTTCTATGTCCACACAGTTACATGTTGGCTGTAAAGAAATTGTTGGAAATTCTCAGTACGACGACAGAGTACGCACAGATGCCATGGCTAGTGAATACCATGGGCTACAATAAGGGCTTTGGCGCTGAGCTCATAGCAGTTATTTGTGAGTTCTTGCAACCTACAGATGTTGTGCAGCTGCAGAGTAACAAGGACATTAATAATTTTGACTACCTAATGGATCCCCATGTAGTGGCAGAGATTCCACGGAATATTTATGCAGACGAAATATATAGAGGAAACCGCGAGAATACAGTGGAGAATGCTGCACCATATGAACTACATGTCTTTAATTCTGCAGTGCTTCAGGAGAGTCGCTATCAGCGCGATTGGGAGATGAGTGCTAAAGATATGCGCTATGCAATCATGTTGGCGCGTTTGAGTGAATTACTCGATAGTAATGCTGAGTGGTTGACAGATTCCAAGTCATTGTGGTGGGTTAATATTTAATTTTAGATGATTACCATTGCTTATTTTTGATTTTCGCAGTGCAACACTGGACGACTTTAAATTGATAAGTTTACTCTCTGGAGAACTTACACCGGAGCAATTGTTGAAAGCCATTGAGGCCAACTTAATTTACTTTTGCCGTATGCAGAATGATAAAATGGTGGAGTGCTTTGGCATTGGTAAGAAATGTTCCTCATTAAAGCTTAATCTAAAGTTAAATATTTGTGGTTTTCACCCTTTCTACAGGTGTTGTTCGCGTCATTGATTATCACATTAATCAAGTCTATCTGCGGCCTGCTTTCCCACACACTCGCATCACTGAAATAAATTGCCTCGCCATTACAGATATACCAATACCTACTTCCATGGTCAAGAATCAGGGCCCAAAGGTCACAAATACAGCACGATTTATGTTCAACACAATGGACGATAATGCCACAAAATCAATCAAACAGATTTATTATCGACCCACAGAGTTTCTAAGTGGCAAACACAGCCACATTGTTTAAGATTCCTTGCCTACTTTCGAGTGTGGACCTGTTTTCTGTGTTTCTCTTCGCTGCTTGCAGCCATTTTTAATTTTTAGGAAATTCTATTATATTTGCGGAATAGTTATGTTATAAATTCAAATATAACTTGTAGTCTTTTTAACAACTTTGGGTTCAAACACGGTGCAAAGATTGTTAATTGAAGGCCGTCACCTGCAAAACACTAAGTTTGATGTCTCCGATCAAATTCTATATGACGATAGTATAATTGTCCGCTTTATGGTATAATAAAATCGTCCAATAAATGTTATTAAGCTAAAATAACCAAGCAAACCTTAAGATAAATGGTAATACTTAAATTTATAAGATTGGATTCAACAGATGTAGTCATTCTGAAAAGCGCAGCGCTGTCAATTATGTTTTTTTTTTCAACTCCAAGTTAACGGAGTTAATCTAGAAACCTTTTATTTTGCCGCACTTCCTCTCTATCATTCTTAACATTCCCACTGATATTGCAATGAATGAGTTACTAAATTACTATAAAAAGAGTCGTTAAGATAAGAAAATATTCCCACAGATAACGTAAAAATAAGGTTTAAAAGTCCTATCGATTCCCAAACAATTAGTGTATGCAGATTACACCTAAATAAAGGTCAAGCATTTAATCCCGTTTACTCAATGCTACAATTTTTTGCGCTTCATTTTGCTTTGCAATGCCGACAAAAGGAAAATAACTATGCTCTTTTCAGATCCATGATAAAGAGGTAGAATGTCATGAAGCGAAAAACAACATTACATTGTTCTTACTCTAACATTTTTCAAAACAGATCCCTCATTCGGATTCTGAGAAACATCCCGACCAATACTCGTAAATGGATTTTTAAGTTTAACATCAATAGAACTTGCAAGCTAAGAAATGAAAACGTTACTATTCCAAATGGTTTACCTCAAGGTATCTGCCTAAGCCCTATATTCTTTAATATCTACACCACCAATCTGTATTCGAACCAAAATAAGAACACTAACATCTTTCAATATGCTGATGATTTCCTAATCGGCTCTAATCATCACAACTATGAGCAGGCTGTGCATAATCTTAATGTTCAGTTAAGCAATTTTAATTTTTTTGAGTGAATCTATTGGGGAATTAAACCTTAATCACCAACTCTGCAACGTCAAATCATTTAAATTCTTATGCAGACACTTTAAAAATAGTATAAATGAACATCTTGCCCATTCAATTCCGGAATCTCAAAAAGCAGTGAAAATGGCTACAACACTAATGGACTGTTTACACCGAAAAAATGCGATTAACCTATTTTCTCGTAAATAGAATACTCGCGCGCCTATCTTCAGATAGCTAGCACCATTATGTTGGAAGACAAAATTGGAAAAGGAATAATTTTCACTGATAGTTATAATGCATGCCTGACATTAAAAAATCTACATAGTAAAAATGTTCTCATGCCTCAAAAATTCTTAAACTTGTGTATCATTCGCCGAACTTAAATCGCCGAAAAAAAAGTTCTTAAAATAATTTGGTGACTTTCATTCTAAAAATAATGCGTGTAGAAAAATATATAAAACTAAGCCTTTCTTCGCCAGGAAGAAATTTCTATTTATTTCGTAAAAAAAATTGCGAAGCCGTTTGGACTACAAATAACACTATTATGAAAAAATATTAATTTTTTAAATTATTCATAATAAAATCTGACAAATTAATCAGCACAATCTAGGAAAAAAAATACAAATTTCCTCCCAATCGGATTTTTTGCAAAAAAATGGCGAAGCCGTTTCGATTTTTGAAATTATTCTCATCAACATTAGATGCCCAGGAACATCTGTGAAAAATTTCAGGTTTCTAAGTGATGTGGAAGTCCAAAAAAAAGTCCCGGACATATTTTGCTAACAGACAGGGATTTTATACATATAGATACTCAAAAATGAATGGTCTGAATGTTCCAAATTGAAGAATATTTAATGCGATAATGTTTATTCGTAGGTTTTTCCACATTTAGCATATACTTACTGGTTTCGTGGTTTTGACTGTTCTCAAGACATCAACTAATCAATAGATTGATAACAGGTTACACAAAATAACAAAAAATAAATATTGCAGACAGCGACATGTCTGAAATATTAGGCTGAGATGGAATTTTGGATTTTTTAAACACTATAATTTAACAACGCTTTTGAAAAATTTTAATTTTAACGTCTTTCAGGAATTATTATAGTTTTTAAAAACCAGTAGCATAGAAAAATGATCCACCACACTATATTAACAGTGGACCGACAGAAAGCATCATCTCTAAAAAATTTCAAATCTATTGGCATCGAAATCAAATGCCAATCAAAATGCCATGTAATGAACGGATTGCACAAAATAACTCATCCTTCGGATATTACAATTAAAAAAAAGGACATTATTTAAGCCTGTTGTTAGCATGTTGAAAATAGGTTAGTTTTCTTAAATTATTAACTTCATTTGATTTTCGATAAACATGATAGTTATAGCGTGTAGGTGTTATTGTAGGAATTAAGCATTAGAATTTAGGCCGGAAAAAAAGAGGCCGAGTTGATGAAAACAGTGTATTGTTACGCAATTTCTAATCATATCTCAAAAATGAAAATGTCCTCCGACTTCAACGCAATTAAGGTTCCTTAGACACTTCGTGATATACTATTTATATGGATATAAATCAACAATTGTTAATGCGACAACACATGTTTTCCTTTTAATATTCTACGCATAAGCACTCGCCGCCCTTCTGGTGTAGACATGCGTTTATCCCATCCATGCACGTTAATACGTTTCACTTCGCGTGGTTTCGGAAAATGGCAACGCATCTTTGTCTTCAGAATCCCGCGATCGAAAGCGTGTGCCTGTCGAGCAAATATCATTTGTGTGGCAGCGACAGTCGCAGTGGCAGTTCTGGATTAAATAGAATAAAAAAATATTCGTTATAATTTTAAAATGATCGCAACTTGTATAAAACTGTACTTGTGCAGAAAATTCATAAACATTTCGAATATATAGTTTTTTTTATAAAAAATAACTGAATATAGCAGAAAATTTCGGTTAAGAATTCGCTGTCAGAACTAGTTGACGACAAAACAGCTGATAGTTGGTTAAATAGAGTGTTCAATATATATATAGCGAAAACCGGCGTCGTTTAATAAATTACATATGTATATGAAACGATGAGTTGTCGAACAAAAGCCTTCAACACAATGGTGGGTGTCACATTCGACAACTTGAGGCCGCCTCAGAAAAAGCTGTTTACGTTGCACCCTGTCACACTACAAAACATTGTGCGCGTCCTCGAACTCGTGTACGTGCAAGCGGTTGAGATGTGTTTGTAAGCGCTTTCATTTCAACCAAAGCACTGTGCGCAGTGATTGATTTGACGTGTCAGTAGCATCAGATATGTTGTACTTTACGTACCCTCTGTCTAATCTACCGTATATTCTACCTGCATGAGTTCGCATTATTCGAATGTAATGTAATGTTGTGATGACCTTCAACTATTTTTTACCTGTTCGCCAGCCACGTGGTAAAAATAACAATGTTGTAAAGGTTGAAAACCTTCCCTCGGTTGTTTACCTTGTCGTGGTGGGAGGGCTTAAGTAGGATCAAAGACCCACGGGACCGAATAGTTCCCTGGTGAGACACCGAAAACTAAAATTCAACCAGGGGTTGGGTCAAGGTGTTAACCGTACCGTGCCGATGACCGACCAGGCTGGGGACCCCTAAATAGCCCAGTCGTTAACGGCGGACTGCGGATACCTGGCGACCTCCGCTTTTAACCAGCCTTGTCCACGCAACAGGGGCTCTGCGTGGATCGACCTCCTTTCCCCTGTACTCGTGGGAACCAAATGGAAAAAATAAATACAAACCAAAACCTAACAAGCGAAGGGAAACAGAGTACACCTGTACCCTTCAATCAGCCTTTGGCTGAAAACCTTACCGCCGCGGAACGGATAGTACGTTCCGTGGGGGCTGAAACTGCAGAACGGTACACACGTTCTGCAGACTTATGTAGTGACGACTCATCTGTCACATCTGCTGATGCCACCCTAACGGACGACAACGCCAGAAGCGTCATTGCCTCTGACGATGAAACCGTTAAGGAGTTGGATGTCGGCAGGCTTAGTATTAAGCGACATCGTTTAAGAACAGCTCAGCGGAAGAAGCTCCGTGCTCTTATGGCGGATGGTACGCCATATAAGGACGCACTGAGCAAAGTCCTAGAAGGACCTTCCGAAAATACTGAAACCGTCGAGCCCATGGTCTCCAAGAGGAAACGCTCCGACGGGGACAGCCCGGCAGAGCCCAGCAAAAAGAACCGACCAAACGTTCCCTCCTATGCAGAGGTTGCTGGTGCTCTGTCGGTTGGTATCGTGCCGCTGGACTTCCCGACTAGTCATCTTACTGGCGAGCAGCAGAAATCTGTGGAGGAGGCCATCATCGAAGAGCTACACAAGGCTCCCGCTGATGGACCCCAATATAGATTTCTTGGCTGCTCCTTTAAACCAGGATGGCTGGTTGTGAGGTGCGCTGACGCGACCACTAGGGAGTGGCTGGTCGGGACCCCGTTGGCTCTTGAGCCATGGGCTGGTGCTAAGCTGCGTGTGATGGAGGGGGACGATCTCCCAAAACCACATGTGGCTACTGCGCACTTCCCTGGTAAGAGAGCCAATGCGGATGAGATCATGCGAATCCTCAACGCGCAAAATCGGGTGCTGCCGACCAAGGAATGGAAGATCCTCCGCACGACAGCAAGCGAGGGCGGCCTGACTCTCACCATCTCCATGGATGAGAGCTCAGCTAAGGCCGTTCGAGAGTTGGACTGCCTCCCCTACTTCAATTTGGGGAGGGTATCGTTCAACTTTAGAAAGAGACCCTCGGAGACAACTGCAGCCGGTAAAAGGGGGGAGATGAGGAAGGATAATCCTTCCTCAAATTCCTCCCTTGGGACCGCTAGAGCCGAAAAGGGCAGGGAAACGAAGAAGGTCAATCCTTCCTTGCAACCCTCCTTGGGGCCCACGGCGGCAAATCGGCCACATCTGGCGAAACCAGTTATGGATGAAAGGGCAGGTACGTCCGCCTCTTTCAGATCGGGTGGCGTTCCACCATCCAGAACGGGACCGACCAAACTGTCCCACAGGCCGTCCTGGAAGGGTGGACTTGGTGACCCCAAGAAGCCCCCAACCCGAGATCTGCCTCTGAATCTCTCAATCCAGAGACGTTCGGAGCGCGGAAGGGGACGGGGTGGTAAAGGGGGGCCACACGCTACCAACAGACCTCCACAATGAAGGTTGTTCAAGTCAACCTCCATCATGCCAAGGCAGCAACCGCTGTCCTGGCACATAACATGTCCAGCAACCAGCTGGACGTGGCACTCGTGCAGGAACCATGGACCTGCACGAAGGGGAAAATCCTCGGTCTCTCGCTGCCCACAGGTAAGTGCTTGTATGCGGCAACTAGCAGACCGCGAACCTGTATTATTTTTAACAATAACATTAACTTCTTTCCTTTGATAGAATTCCTAACGATGGACTTGACTGCAGCAAAGGTGAGGATCGGATCCAGGGAGGTGATCGTGGCGTCAGCGTACTTCGCTGGCGACAATCCTGATTGCCCCCCTGACGAAGTGGTGAGGTTGATGGAATACGGCAGGAAAATCAAGACGGAAGTCGTTCTTGGCTGCGATGCCAACGCCCACCACACTATCTGGGGCAGCACCGACGTTAATAACAGGGGTGAGTCACTTCTAGAATTTATTAACTCTTATAGTTTAAGTATATGTAATAGAGGAAACAGACCGACCTTTATAACAATAAATAGGAGAGAAGTGCTTGACTTGACACTAACCTCCAACACCTACTCTAATCTAGTACACAACTGGCTGGTGTCAGACGAGCCGTCTATGTCTGATCATAGACAGATTCGGTTTGAGCTCAGCCATGTCAGTGTAGTAAGAGTATCCCCATATCGACAGAAAAAGAATACGAACTGGGAAGCGTATAGCGAACAGTTAAGTAGTCTAGTCGTCGGTATAATACCCTCTAGAGTCGATACCGTAAACAAATTGGAGCTTGCAACGAATCTCGTTGGTCGCTCTATTATTTCGGCCTATGAGGACAACTGCCCGCTCAAAACCAAGAGTACAAACAGGAAAACACCATGGTGGAATGGGCATTTAGCAAACTTAAGAAAGAAAGTTAGGAAGCTGTTTAATAGAGCCAAACGAAACAACGAGTGGCCTAATTACTCGGCAGCCCTAACTGAATACAATATGGAGCCGAACCTTTGGCACCAATATTACACAACATCTATAGCTGTAGTCTCGCTTATGGTCACATCCCATCAGCTTGGAGAACAGTATTAGTTAGGTACTTACCAAAACCAGGCAGGAATGACGGGCACAACCCGAAATCTTTCCGTCCAATAAGCCTAATGTCCTTTGTTCTAAAAGGACTAGAGAAACTAGTTGATAAGTTTATCAGAACTGATATACTACGACTCAAGCCCCTATCTAATGAGCAGCACGCTTATGTCAAAGGGAAATCTACGGAGACGGCGCTAAATGAAGTAGTGACGAAAATTGAAGGAGCAATATCATCCAAGGAAATCTGTGTAATCGCTTTCCTGGATATAGAAGGAGCCTTCAATAACACGACCTATGAATCAATTGGCACTGCTCTCTCTAACTTTAGAGTGCCACCCACTGTGGTGAGATGGATAGAAAACATGCTCCGCGGCAGGATCATAAAGTCGGAAATCGACGATGTGACCCTATCAGCGACTACCACGGTGGGTTGCCCACAAGGTGGAGTGCTCTCCCCCCTCCTATGGTCAATGGTTGTGGATGATCTCCTCAAAACGTTAAAGTCGTTGGGAATCCACGCCATTGGATATGCAGACGACATAGCAGTCATCGTCAGAGGGAGGTTCGAGGAAACCGTATCGGAGATCCTTCAGAGGGCACTAATTGAAGTACAGAGATGGTGTAATAAGGCTCAACTCTCTGTTAACCCGAAAAAGACAGTTATTGTGCCTTTCACCTATAGACGGAAGTTAGCCGGTCTAAAAGAACCTCATCTATATGGAGAAACAATATCTTTCTCCAAGAGTGCGAAGTATCTGGGTGTGATCCTTGACAGTAAACTGTCATGGAACCCACATATGGATCGCATAATAAACAAGGCTACTCAGGCCTTGTGGATTTGTAGGAGGATATGCGGAATGAATTGGGGGATTAAACCCAAATCAATTCTAGCGCTTTACCACTTGATAGTGAGACCGGTGGTGACGTATGCGGCATTAGTATGGTGGACGAAAACAAGGGAACTGTCCACAATACGAAGGTTGGAAAGAGTGCAGAGACTAGTAGCCGTCTGCATGACGGGGTGCATTCGATCCACACCAACGGCCAGCTTAAACGTCATACTAGGCCTGGTCCCACTACACATACACGTACAGATGGCTGCAAAGCTGAGCATGCATCGCCTGTACCACCATGAATTGTTAATTGGGCCAAGGCACCTCAAAGGTCACTTATCAATCCTCAAAACTCTGGAGCAGACTGAAGAGTTTGAAATGCCCCTAGATGAAACTCTACCAGTATATCGCTTCCAGAAAAATGTAAAAGCTGTAATACCAGCCAGATCGACCTGGGAAACAGATAGTCACCAGGTAGCATCGTACGACTATGCATGCTACACAGATGGCTCCAAGACAGACGAGGGCACGGGATCCGGTGTTTTTGATGCCTCGAGTAAGACGGGACACACGGTGAGTCTGTCCAAGCTAACGTCTGTCTTTCAAGCTGAAATCCTGGCCATTAACGAGTGTGTTCGACTCTTAACCCGCAAACACACCCGAAAGAAAAAAATAGTAATCTACACAGATAGCCAGGCTGCACTAAAAGCTCTGGACTCTTATGTGATCACATCAAAGCTGGTACTGGAAACGGTGACCATCCTTTCCGAACTAGCTAAGAGGAATCGGGTGACCTTACATTGGATACCGGCGCACAGGGGTTTTGACGGAAATGAAGAGGCTGACAGACTGGCCAAGTCTGGGTCGGCTGAGGCCTTTATTGGACCAGAGCCGTCATTTGGAATAAGCAAATCCCTATTTAAACAAGCAATGCAAAAATGGGCACTAGCGGAGGCAAACAACTACTGGGCCCAAACCATAGGACAGAGATGTACAAAACTGTTCCTGCCACAATACTCCCTACCAAGCTCTAAATCCCTCTTGAATATGGACAAGAAGTGTATAAAGACCCTGGTGGGATTCATCACGGGACACTGCAACCTGAGACACCATCTGAATAAGATGATGTTGTCGAGTGAGACTCAGTGCAGATTCTGCATGGAGTCTATTGAGTCGTCCCTACACTTAGTCTCTGAGTGCCCGGCCTTTCATAGTACTAGAAGGTTAGTCTTCGGGAAAGAGATAGGGGAGCACTCAGAGCTGGCTAAGCTAAGCCATTCAAAACTTATGACATTCATAAGAAAAACTAGGGTGGAACAATCTCTCTAACAACAGAGGGATGATACAATAGGCCAAATGAGCCGCAGTATCAGGGCTGTATTAGCTCGCCCGACTTCATATAATAATAATAAAGGTTGAAAGAAATACAGCAAGAGAAATTGCAACCTTTTTATACATCTTGTTTTTTATTTGTAATTCTAAGAAATGTATCCATTCTTTCCAAAATATTCTTTTGAGTATTGATAAATATTTTGAGTAATTTTTTAAATATAAGAATGGGCAATATTTTCAGATTTAAGAAATAAGTTGCTAGAGCAACTTATAATTACTATTAAATATAACTTATAATAAGGTAATTATATAATATATTATATAATTAATATTATTAGTTATAATATATTATAATATTATTATTAGTTATAATAATTATTAGTATTACTTGTAATTCTAAGAAATGTATCCTTTCTTTCCAAAATATTTTTTGGGTATTGATAAATATTTTGAGTAATTTTTTAAAACTAATAATGGGCAATATTTTCAGATTTAAGAAATAAGTTGCTAGAGCTAATAATAATAATAAAAATTACATAATACAATAAAATTCTAAACGAAAACAGTAATGTAAGAAAAAACACAAAATCAGCCGGTTTTTCCATTCCATACATTTTTTTCTTTTTACCGGCATACATGTTTTCTTAAGCTAAGCCCTTGCTGTGGCTGCTACGCATAACAAAACAGAAATGAGAAGGCAACAGATAATAAAAATTTTCTGACCGTGCTACGAGTTTGTATACATGGTTAGTGTTTGATGCTCGTGAGACAGCCAAAATTTTAGCGCTAACATTGAGGCGAACGTGGATCGAAAGCTGTTCCACTTTTTGCTATCAACCAATCAGAGCGTGTGAGTCTGGCGCATAGATGCCCAGTGTGACACCCACCAATCGGAGCAACAGGACCAAAGATACATTTTCAACTGTCAAATTTACAGGGACTCTTAGGCCGTGGTTATGCTACCGAGCAAAACTGGTGGGAAATTTCTCTAATTTTGTGACCGGAGTCCGTGCAAAAAGAGTGGTTACGCTTGTGCTTGACCCACGCTTGCTTTCTTCACAAATATATATATTTTGTCTCACCTTCAACAGGAACCCGTCTACTACACAAATGAGAAAACGTATTTTTTATATGTACATTTCGACGCGATGGTAGAAAACATGTTTATATTAATTGAAATGTGTTTAACATTTATAAAGGCGTAATATTTTGGAACGATAATCAGACGAATATGATTGATAGATTTATCAGTTTATTCCATTTGTTCACTCCATTTCACTTTTCAATACTGTTGTGAATATTGAGACTAAGCAACACCGGTTTACTCGTTGGCCTCGGTGTACGCTAGACCGAGTTTTCGTGCTCGGTTTGAGAGAGCGATGTTGAGAACAGAAACATATCCTAGTCTCTCTTTTACACAGAAAATAACAAAAAAAAGTCCTACTTCCCAAGCAAAACTCGATAGCATAACCAGGGCCTTATGTTGATCGAGAAAAAGTTTGCTTTCCAGTTTGTTGCTCTAGTTTGCATTACCATTTGTATCTTGTCTCCGGGCTAATTCTAATTTCGACAGCAACAAAAGCATTCTTGTTATTGGTGGGTGTCAGACTGGGCATCTATGCGCCAGACTCACACGCTCTGATTGGTTGATTGCAAAAAGTGGAACAGCTTTCGATCCACATTCGCCTCAATGTTAGCGCTAAAATTTTGCCTGTCTCACGAGCATCAAACACTAACCATGTATACAAACTCGTAGCACGGTCAGAAAATTTTTATTATCTGTTGCCTTCTCATTTCTGTTTTGTTATGCGTAGCAGCCACAGCAAGGGCTTCGCTTAAGAAAACATGCATGCCGGTAGAAATAAATAATGTATGGAATGGAAAAACTGATTTCATGTTTTTCTTACTTTTTTTTAGAATTTTATTGTATTATGTAATTATTGTTATTATTATTATTAGCTTTAGAAATTTATTTATTAAATATGAAAATATTTCGCATTCTTATTTAAAAAAATTACTCAAAATATTGATAAATTGATCCAAAAGAATATTCTGGAAAGAAGGGATACATTTCTTAGAATTATAAATAAAAACAAAGATGTATAGAAAGGTTGCAATTTCTCTTGCTGTCTCTCTGTCAACCTTTAAAACATGTTTATTTAGCAACATGGAAATTCCTTTAAGAAAGGAGGCTGGCGAACAGGTAAAAAATAGTTGAAGGTCATCACAACATTGCATTACATTCGAATAATGCGAACTCATGCAGGTGGAATATACGGTAGGTTACGCTCGTGAGGCAGCCAAAATTTTAGCGCTAACATTGAGGCCAACGTGGATCGAAAGCTGTTCCACTTTTTGCAATCAACCAATCAGAGCGTGTGAGTCTGGCGCAAAGATGCCCAATGTGACACCCACCAATGTGACACCCACCATTCGGTGTTTTTTTACATTCTGTCATGTCAAATTTGACAAACTGCAATGTGTGGGTGTCACACTAGGCATCTTAAAGCCAATTTATTTAAATTAATATTTAACGTCTTTTTTATTTTTATTATTATTATTACAAGCAATTTATTTCTGAAATGTGAAAATATTCCGCATTCTTATTTAAGAAAAATTACTCAAAATATTTATCAATTCCTAAATGATACTGGAAAGAAAGGAAACATTTCTTAGAATTAAAAATAAAAAACAAGATGCAGAAGAAGGTTGCAATTCCTCTGTCAACATGTTCATTTTTACAAATGGAAATTCTTCTAGAAAAGGATGCTGCCCAAAATGTAAAAAACAGATGAAGGTTTTCTAAGGCGGCCTCAAGTGGTATAGTGTGACACCCACCATTAAGTATTTGACATAAAATTTTGTTGCTGAGCACTGTTACTGTGGTACCTAAATAAGTGCGTCTTGTATTTTTAAAACATATTTTTTAAACACATTTTTATATATTGGTGAAAGGAAGGCAAAAAATTTTTATGAAAAAGCTGTTTATTGCATCTTGTATAATTCCATTACCTTTACGGCGATAACATGTAGGTACCTCGTATAGTTTCGGAGATAAGGTCTAAATTCAACCCGATGTAACTCGAAAACCAGACGAGAGCGCGTAAAACTGATGTTTCAGGGTCTCCGTGAAAAACCACAAAACAATAGCAAACAGTTTACCGTTCATTAATCACTGCAATTTTGTTGTTATTTTTATAGTTTTGAATGCTGATTACAAAAACAACAAACACAACTATTTAAGTCTCGTATAGTTATGAAGTTATAGCAAGTCGAAAATTTAAATTCTTCTCGCTATATCTCTTAAACCTTTATGGATATCCGTATAGGATGGGTACCGTTATAAAGGAATGCGAAAAATCGGTTATTTACATAAAATACCATTTTTCGAAAAACCATTACTTTTGGTAAAATTACTTTTCATTATTTGTTTAATTCATAATTTGTTTAATTACGATAAACCACTGTATGGTTGACTTCTGTTATGAACTAAGTACGATTAATATAAGTCAAATTGACCTTCTTTGTACAACTTGGAGAAACAAATAAATAAATAATTCTTACCTCTTTATTAATTTCTTCTAAACGAAACCTATATATTTAGCTCATATAATTTCCTTAATTTTACGAAATGAGAGGCTATTAGCTTTTTGAGCATAAGCATTTCTAAATAAATCATTTTAAAACCCGAATCAACGTAAGTACACAACAATTTTCGAGAATATTGTAGTGCATCATTGTAAACGATGTCTGTAAACCAATCTAATTATTAAACATTGCTAAGACAATAAACCGTCACCGTTTTTGCCTTTTCGCCATTTAAATTTAACAACCTATAAACAAGAGTTGATTCGCTTCCACTTAAGTGCTGTTGCACGGAACAGACTTCATTCATCTCATTCGTTCACGTATTGCTGGACGTAACGTTTTCACTGTCGTTGGACATCGTCGTTGTCGGGCACAGTCGTCATATAAAAATTTTAAAGGCGTTGTTCGTCGCTGCGAATACTTCCACAGAGAAAATAATTCCGAGCCCTACTAGAGAATTTTTTACTTAAATACAAAAAAAGGCATTTGTTACAACAAAATAAAACAAAAGCTAAATCCAAAACCACCGCTTTGCGCTAAAGTTTTGAAAACTGTGCCATTATTTTTTCCAACATTTTTAATTGTGTGGCGAACGATCGAAAAAAACGTAAGTGAAAAAAACGACAAGCAAAAATTTCAGAAATCAAAATTTTCCATACAAAAGTGAAGAGCAACAAGACGACAAATTTTTAAAATGCATGATTTCTGAATAAATAATATTAAGCATCTGCAGCGAAATTTAGTGTGAATTTATTGCATTGCTGCATAGTTTTAACTTGCAATGGAGAAACATAATAGCAAATTTTTCTTTGCCTTTTTCATGCTGTTCCTGCCCCTGTTGCTGCCGCCGTTGCTGTTCCTGTTCCTATTGTACCTGAAGAACCAATGACGACGATTCGCAAGAAGCTGGTAATTGTCGGCGACGGTGCTTGCGGTAAGACCTGTCTGCTGATTGTATTCAGTAAAGATCAATTCCCAGAGGTATACGTTCCAACAGTCTTCGAGAACTATGTAGCAGACATCGAAGTAGATGGCAAACAGGTAAGCAACGAAATTCAAATAAATTATCTCCGCGTTTGCCTCTCCATCCGCTGAAAATTAATTTTATCAATTGGTGAAAACTGAAATTTTTCCATTTCTTTTGTTCAGTTTCCGAGTTAATTTTCGTTGGCGTTTTGATCCGAGCTTCCTATGACTTTTTACTTCTTGGTATTCCTTTATTCTCTGGAATTTGTAATTAATTAGTCAAGGGAATCAAGAGTTATACTGGTTTTTCAATTGCATTTCCATTTATTATTATTTTTTTGTCATTTTGATGCGTTCATCTCTGCAAAATATTCGAATGCCATCATTCAAGAGCTTTCAAAGCCAACGTTCAAAGAGAAACTAAAAAAATTTAATCAATTTACAGTCACCGCCCTACATCGGTGATCGGTTTGTGGAATTTCGATTAAAAAAACGGATAACCTGTTACCGTGAGCTCTTGTGTAGAAGACAGTTGAATTAAGTCATTTGAAAAATTAAGATAGAGTCACCAATATTGGTTCCTTCTTTAGAACTTAATTATTTCCTTTATTCATTTGGGATTAACATTATTATTATTCAATAATTCAATAATTTCAATTATAATTTAGTCTCAGATCTATGCAACCTTCCGAAATTTTTTACACAAGTAAACTCAAATAAAAGCTATCCAATAAAAACAACTAATTTCGTGTTCTTGTGACCTGCACAATTTTGTTGTTTGTCTTCTGAGTAACCGTGATACGAAGTCATACGTTTAATTTTACGAAAGATGTTGCAACAAAAGCAATATCAATACATATTCTCTTGATCCATATCTAAAATATTTCATAATGCAAATAGCAAGTGTTTAAAATACAAACGATGTTTTATTCTAATTGGATCAAAGCAGCTGAAAGAGAGTGCAATAAAATATCACAATAGTGTAGTATTAATAACACGTATAGAAAAAACTTAAGATACTGAAGCACTATACTGAAATGACATGACTTGAAGTAATACTATTCAATTTAATGATCAGAAATTACCTAAATAAAATAATCATATTTGAAAACTTCAACTTATTACTGGATCTATTGAGAAAATATCGTTCTTAATCTTATTTTTGTATAGAATATAAAATGTTCAAAACATGTCGCCCCTGGTAATCTAACTCTGTATTCTTTGAAACGTATTAGCGAGCCACCCTGAAGGCGCAGTGATCATGCATGAATATTATTTTACTTTCTTTAATTGTATTTATTTTGTCTTCTTTTCTTACCCTTCCATCTCTACATGGTTGGTTGCTGGTTTGTTCTCATTACTCCAGCAGCAGCAAAGCTACTATCAACTTTCAGCGGTGATTGTGTGAGTGTGTGTATTTGTGCGCGAATGTGCGTATGTGTCGCTCGTTTCAAGTGTTTGGTGAGTCACTCTCCCGTTCGACTCCACTTCTTCACTTGACCGAGAGACTTTGGTGACGGATGATGTTGACTCCACTTTCATTAGCAGTCAAGTTGAGTTTCTTACCTCGTATATTTTTTCTTTTGCACAAACCAAACCAACCACTTTTATCCACCAATCAAACCGATAAACAAAAGTTCCTATATACAGGAACATGTGGAGGATCTTTTCCGAATAGTAGCGTTATCTGATTAATTATAGTTTATATGAATATAGTATAGCGTTAGGTAAAAATTACCACAAGAAAGGAAGTACTTTTAATTATAAGAAGTTAAATTGTTAAAGAAAAAGTTAAATTGTTTTAAAGACTTGATATCGATATTAATGTTTGATGTTATCTTCATGTAACATGTAATGATGTAAGCGTTCATTCATTTTGATAAGATTTTTCTGCTTCCTGCCCCAAGCATCATAATAAGCAACGATAATTCCAAATTTGCACTTGATTTCGTTTAGCATTTTTTGATCTTTGTTTATTTCTTCATAACCCGTTCATACATATTTCAGAATTGCGTTTTTGCTCTTCGTCTGAGATGTGTTTTCGATGTTTCTCCACCCCTCTGATTTTCCGCCTTTTCACTTTTGCTATGATTTTCGCACCGAAATGTTTACATAATATTTTCCTTTATTTTTGTTTGTCTTTCTCAAGAATTTTAATGTGCAAAACATTCTTTTATTTATATTGCATGTGGCTGGTGGGTTATATATACTTACGTGTGTAATATTTTTGTTGGCGTGTCGTAGTTTTTTGGGTTTTTTCTTTTGCTAAAAATTTCATTCATTTAAATTTGTTCTCTCTGCTTTAATTAGAATTTCTGGTTAGTATGGATTTCTGTTGAAATTGCATTTTCAACTGGTTTTAGCTGAAGCACACATTAAGCGTGATGTTTGCTGGCATTTTTAATTCTTTCTGATTAATAGCTTTGGCATTTCCTATCTAGTTAGGCTCTTCTTTCTCTTCTTCCATTTTTCACGCTATGATAAAGCTATCTTTCATGTTTTCTACAGTATTATTATTACTATTGCTTTAAAGCAATTGAATGTTACTATTGTTATCTTATTTAAGACTTTGTGAGTTAATATTGGAATTTTTTATATATTAAAAAGTGATTCATTTCATTGTAATTTTTTTTTCGAAGGTTCTCCTGACTTTAATAACTCGTTTTTGTAAATACTGAAATTTTAGGAAGGTACAATTAACATTACAGCATTACATTATGAATTTTTAAGAGAAATTTTTATTAGAAAATGATATTGTATTAAGATTTATAGAAGGCTATGTAAATGTTTATAACTATAAACCTCACTAATGCATTGGAATATTTTAACTGCTTTTCTCGGGCAGTGAAGAGACACTGCCAAGCTAAGTTAAGCAGTATAAGCAGGACTATATAGTAATTTCTATGTTTCTGGTATTATTTAAAGAACATTGATTCGATTTGAATTATCTTTTAATTGATGACACATTTGTCGTCGTAATCGAATTTAAATAATCATATTCCACGTAATAAAACTTCATTAGATTATAATGAAGGATTTCCTAATGAGTTATGATGATTTATTATTATGATATTAATTTTTTATTTACACAATTTTATTGTAAATTATTTGATACCTCTCATTCTTTGTTTTTATTTTTGTACTAATTTACTTATTCTTGTTATTAATAAATGAATATAAATATCTCATTGGTTAGGTCGAGCTGGCCTTGTGGGATACTGCTGGCCAGGAGGATTACGATAGACTTCGACCACTGAGCTATCCCGACACAGATGTCATTCTGATGTGTTTCTCTGTGGATTCGCCCGATTCACTAGAAAATATCCCTGAGAAGTGGACGCCAGAGGTTTGTGTTGGATTGACTCTATAATTCGGCTTTTCTAATAACGTCTTTTTTCAGGTTAAACATTTTTGTCCTAATGTTCCCATCATTCTAGTTGGAAACAAGAAAGATTTAAGAAATGATCCCAATACAATTCGGGTAGGTTTTTCACAATTCCTCGCGAATATCTTTTAAAAGGCTAGCTTATATGATTTAATTGTTTTTGTTTTTTGTACAGGATTTAGCCAAAATGAAACAAGAACCAGTTAAGCCACAAGAGGGACGCGCAATGGCTGAGAAAATCAATGCCTTTGCTTATTTGGAGTGTTCAGCCAAGTCTAAGGAAGGCGTTCGAGATGTCTTCGAAACGGCTACTCGCGCTGCCCTGCAAGTCAAAAAGAGGAAGAAGACCAAATGCCTTTTGCTCTAAAAGAGCAGACCACCTAAAGAAAAAACACACACATACGCCCACACGCCCTTCACTTTACAAACACAACCTGATCCATCTGCATCCAGAACCGAGAAGTGATTCAATATGCGGATCTGATAAAATGAAGAAGCACTTCATTCTTACCTTGAAAAGCACAGTTTGAATGTTATACGTATTGATAATTGAAAAAGTAAACACTTGTAAGGATTGATAATTGAGATGTTGGGTGAGAGAAACATAACCAGAAAACGATACACAAAAAAAGATACACCAACTTCGAAATAATGCAACAAAAACAACATTAAGTAGATAAACGTAACACTCTTCGTAAAGTAAAACGTATTTAAGTTAAAAATGCAGGAACAGAAAGAACACAAAAAACATGCAAAAATGTTTACAATTTTTCGAGTTTTATTGTTTTTGTACCAAACACTTGCAACCGCAGACAAAGATGTTGAACTGAAATCTTATTGTTGTGATGAACATATATTTTAAAAGCAAATATACAGCTCTTAAATTACTATAACACAACAGCAATCACAAACACTACATAGAACAAATATTCAAAATATTCCAATTTCAAGAATTGAAAATTTGTTTTTTATACATGAAATCAATCAATCCTTTGTTCGTTCATTTCAAATGTTACACCAACAGCAACATTTCATTAAACGAAATAAACAGCAACAAAAACAATACACAAACACAAAGAAACCATAAGTTATTGCAATTTTATTACCGTATTGTATTTTGTAATTTGGAATTTTTAATAATTCGTTAGTTTTGTAATTTAAAAGATACACATAAAGAAGAACATGTCTACACTGCTGCTGTTTATCCTGCTATTCTATTAACTGTGTGCAGTGACTACAATTTACATTTTTACCATTTTTATTACAAAAATAAAACAAAAACAACACAAAAAAAGAAAGAAAATAATTGTTTAAGAAAAGAGGAATATTTTATTAATGTATATTCATTCTTCTGTTACAATTTATTAACGTTTATTCGCATTAAAATCCATAAATGGAACGGAGTTAAATGTGACTAAAATCGCAGTCGATAGAATTTTTTCAAATTATTTTCTCTTTTCGAAGTTTGTACTGCATGGATTTGATTTAATTTGATTATGGTCTCCCGTCAAGTATTTATTATTTATTAAAAATAAATCATTAATGAAAATATTAATTGATTTTTTTAAATTATTTCGATATGTTTGACATTGCATTTACTTGTTAATGACTTTTGACTCCGTTCCCCATATTATTATAAGCAGAGCTTTACAAAAACAAAGAAAAGTCACTCGAAGAATTCATTTGCGTTCTCTCTTCGTTTTCCTTTTATTAAATTATTTGTGTAATAAGGTTGGTGTTCGTTTTTTATTTTTTCTTGTGTGTATTATGCATGGCGCATAATATTCCTTACAATATATATTTTACTAATACATACATATTATATAAAATAAAAACAACAAAAATTAAACGAGCGTGATGTTTCATTACAATGATTAACAAACTCGGATGCTTTAACCGTTCGATCTGCATTAAAAAGAATTCCTTTTCTTCCTGCCCGAAAAAGGGCCATATTGATGCTATGAATATCGATTCTTATAAACGGACAGATTGATCGGTTTCAAATCGATTTTGTTTCCTCGCAGGAGGGACTGCAAATAAATTGTTTTCAGCGTTTGTAATTTATGGGAATCCCCTTTTGGCCTTTGATTCTTTCTTAAATCACTGGAAAGGTCATTCCAATAATATGGAATATTGTTAAATGGTAAGTCAATAAAATTAAACCTTTAGTTCTACAAGATGAAGCATAGAAATCAATGTAGTGAAGGATCGATCATAGGAGAAAGAAAGAGAACCAGTTTCAATCCATTTTATTGAAGTTATTTACTAAACAATCATTAGTAAAAAATTTTAGTCCATTCAATACTAAAACTTCAACCAACAGCAAATACAAGTAGATTAGTTTTTTATAAATTTTCTTTTTTTCACTGTAATCTAGCTCGAATCTTAATAGTTTCCATGTGAATTGTTTTAAAATAATTAATAAAAAAACTCAAGTAGAAAATGCGGTTTTTGTAATATTTTATTTCTGAACTTTTTGATATATACGAGTACATATGTATACATATAAATTATTTTAGCGTTTTTGGTGTCAATACCAACGACGATAGTTCACAAATTTTTATAAATATGCTTTTTTTTTCTTTTCATTGAATGCTTTCATTTGATCTGTTAGTAACATGAATATAAATATATATATGTATGTTATTATATCTTTTCAACAGTAATTGAATTAATACAAAGTTACATTTTTATTTTATAAAATTATTATCATGCAACGCCATTATGTAGAACAATTTCCTGTTTAACAATCTTTTAAATGAAAATAGTATATATGTAAATATAAATCTTAATATTAAACAAATATAATAAATCTTTGTTGGTTAATTTAAATTTACAAAATAATGTGCAAAGTGCACAATTGTTTGTATAGATATAGAATATGTTTGCATATAGAAAGGAACTGCTTACAAGTGGGTGTGGCGACTGCCCACATTCAGTTTTTAGAAAGGTCAAAAGTACAGCTTATTACAATAAATTAAAAGCAAGAGTGTGTGTGTGTGTGTTGTAAAGTAGCTGTATAACAGTAGCAAATATAATGCATTTAAACAAAAATAAATTAACAAATTTACATTTATACTTAAGCTTAAAACAATGACACTGCATCATAAACTTTACAAAAGGATTGAAAAATATACAAGGATCTTATAACTTAAAAAGAAGAATTTAATTGTTTCAATCGCGAGAAAACCTCATTTTCATTGTCAATTGTAATGTAAACGTGTGTATTATCAGAAATCTTAACACGATAAAAGAGACAATTGTTGCCTGATTATAGTTCGACAACACGGACTACTACAGGCTTTCAATTATTTATGTTAGATCGTTAAATACATAAACTCATAGCTGTTGTTTTTGGTAAACATAACGGTATAACTGTCGGTTGGTTGTGCGAGGGAACAAAAAATATTTCGAATTTTATGCTATTTTAATTGCTTAACTATTCGAAAATTTTGCTACTATGGTTATTCGTCCCTTAATTAAGAGAATTCTTCTATTATAATTTAATATATTGTACGATACTTTGTAGTTGCAGTGGTGAAAATTCAGTGTAATGTTAACTTAGTTTAAAATAGGATGCATTCCATTTGTTTAGTTCTTCACAAGTTTTTGATTATTTAGTTGAATTGGGTTCGTTAAACATTGCTTTAATGTGATGTTTAAACTGTTCAGCTGGACGCTGAAGAAAACCTCTGCGTTTAACTCATGCAAATTACGAATCTGCTGCTATTCATTGAAACTAGAAAAAGAACTTGACAACAACAATCACTACTCGCTATTTTCTAGTGCTTGAATCCAGTTGCTAGATATTTTTTGTAGGATTACAATTTAACACTACGAAGAATTGAAAGCCTTCTTGCGATCTAATTCAGATTCCGCCGTCGGCGAAACACCAAAGCAAATATAGAGCGAATGCGCCACCAGCGACTGCGATGGCGTGAATTTAGTTTTTCTGAACTGGTTCCATTGCCAAGAGCCTGTAAAATGTTCATAATTTCTCGAAATCAAGCATAATTCTATAGATTTCTAAAACAAACATACCCGCTGGTGTTCTTTGTGTCGAATTTCCCGCACCAGCGTATAAAATGCTTCGTCGATGTAGTGACGTAAAGCGGCGGAAGTTTCAAAAAATGGACATCCAAACTGAGAAGCAAGATTTTTGCCCTCCTCTGTAGAGACCTGCAAAGATAAATGATTTACATCATTTGGATTTTGTTCGCTTTAGATTTCACATCTTCTGCATGATTAAGAATTTAAAATCCCTTACTTTGCGCTGCGACTGCAGATCAATCTTGTTTGCAATCAACACCAATGGGATGTCCTCGGATAGACGAACGCGTGATATCAACTTACGATACTCAGCAGCTTCTTGAAAACTGTGACGATCCGTGACAGAATAACAGATAATAAAGCCCTCGCCACAGCGCATGTATTGATCTCGCATGGCTGTGAATTCCACTTGCCCGGCGGTGTCCAGTATATCAAGGAGCGCAGCTTCGCCATCAATGACCGCCTGCTGCTGATAGGAATCCTCTGCAAATAAGCAGAAATTTAGAGTGTAATAATTATTTATAAAATTCACTCCAAACTTACCGATGGTTGGATCATGATAATCCAAAAAGCTGTGGCTCACAAATTGTAGAGTTACGGCTACGCAGTCGGTGTGCCATTGGAACAAAGCATAACATATTGATTTTTCCCCTCACCGCATAAGAAACGCAAACACTCACCTGACTTGCCAACACCTCCATCTCCGAGGATTACAATCTTGTAGACGCGCAACCCGCCACGCGTGTTCTGCGGTGGAACCAAGCTTTTGCTCATGTTGCCGTTACCATGGTCGCCACCGCCCCCATTGATGGGCAGTGAATCGGTTCTAATCTTATGTTTTGACTTCCTCAGAACAGCGCAGCCAGTGGTTGACATGTCACCTGCCATATTGTTATTGTGTTGTATCGGTTGAGCGGCTGGCAACGATGTGTGGAGCACTAGCTACTGACCTTGAACTATAAATAATACGCTCGTCTATGCTACTTTTATGTCGCTGTTGTCAAATTCTTGTGGCTTAATATCTGCAGACTTGCCTTGCTCTTTTATCGCTAATCCTTGAAAAATGCCTGGTGCTTATATACGCGGAAGTTGATTTTCTTGTTCTATTCCTTAATTTTTCACTAGTATTGTACTATTTTATCCGTTAGCTTCTTATATACTAGAAAACTTTTTCCAACATTTTCACGACGCTTTCCACCGAGATTTGTACACAATATTATGTGTATTTGGTGATTTTTTTCCGTGGCAATCTGTCAAGAACGAGAGCAAACGAGATTACGCATTGCGACGGTGTGTTATCTTTTTTCATTTGGGAATGACGTCACGTGTGCAAAATTCTTTAAGGGCTTGTAGCTAATAAGGCACAGTTTTAAAGGAAATATTCGAATTGTGGATAATTTTACTCTATACACAGAATGGTATTTTGGGAACAAATGCAGTTTACGGGACTTTCTCCGATTTTTTTCAATTTTTTTTACCGTTAGATTTTAAGGCATATGTTGGGCTCCGAGCGGAAACGCCAATCGAGTTGTTGTTGTTGTTGCAGAATGTGTAGCAGGCCCCAACAACAACAATTTTATCTCGAGCTGCCCCCTGGTTTCGGAGTTATAGAGCTTTGAAATTTCAATTTATTTGCCTAATATCTCCTTAACTATAGAAGATATCCGGTATAGATATATATCGTTAAAAAGGTAACTTAACTACCTTTAATTTATGTAAAGTAAGATATTGCCGAAAAACGCATAGTTTTAGAGAAAACGCGATTTTAATATTTTTATTACTCCTTTTCCCCCATTAATTAAGTAAAATATGTAAATTAGGAGAAATCGCAGTTTAAAGTTTACAAAAAAACCCATTTCACGTACTATTTTACTTGATTCTCTGGCTACACTGAGAAAATGAAAATATTAACTAAATACTTTTCAAAGAGCGTTTCCTCCTAAAATACTGGACCGATTACAATAAAAAAACAGCTATAGAAAGCTAATACCATCTAATTTCCTGTTCTCTGCAAAATGATGTCATTTCATTACATATTTCACTTAATTAATGGGGGGAAAAGAGTAATAAAAATATTAAAATCGCGTTTTCTCTAAAAATATGCGTTTTTCGGCAATATCTTTGTTTACATAAATGAAAGGTATTTAAGTTACCTTTTTAACGATATATATCTATACCGGATATCTTCTATAGTTAAGGAGATATTACGCAAATAAATTGAAATTTCAAAGCTCTATAACTCCGAAACCAGGTGGCAGATCGAGATAAAATTGTTGTTGGTGGGCATGCTCCACATTCTACAACAACAACAACTAAATTGGCGTTTCCGCTCGGATCTCGATATGCTCCCTAGTAAGTTAACAACTAACAATTTCAGTATATTTGATGTTTATTTTAATTTCTTGTTAAGCTTTTAATCAATCATTGGTATTCATACGAAAAGCATATAGACATTATGCAAGTCCGTAATTCAATATTCTATTGACTATTCACTATTACTGAGTGCAAAATTTCCACAAATTAAACAAAATGCTGTCACCAACTCAGCTCACAATCATCCCTTCCAGACGCTGAACGCAAAACAAGGACGAACGCCCCGATCAAACTTAGCTCTCTCGGATAAAGAAAGTTTGGGCGAATGGTGTACTTGGTTTTTTAAGAAATCTATAGCTTTTTTAAAGGACTTGTTATCCTTTGAACTGTATGGAACGGAAAGTTTTGAAAAGGATCTTTCTGTTTTTCATGTCGAAGACTGGAAGAAGACGTGTGAAGCCCACTCACGTGTAAAACATATATGGCTAATTTTGAGGAGGTGGTCAAAAAAATTATTTCTCAGTCTTTACTTATGCATTTTAAAAGTTCATGGCACTTATGTCTGGCGATCATTTAAATTTATTTAATGGTAGATTCATTTTGTAATGAACAAATTGATTCATTGATTCCCTATAAAATAATGTGTTCTTTAATAAAATAAGAAAAGCACTTCGAAAACGTGCAAATAATTGTTAATAATGAAACAATTTACATTTTGAATTTTTAGTTTACAATTTTGCTACGTGGCCCATGAAGAAGACCGTCTGACTGTTACGAATAACGAACACAAAAGGATGATTAGCGATAAAGAATTTCTCTTCTGGAAAAAAGGTCTTGTACATAATCTTCATTTCTGAAAAGATAGCAAGTCGTTAAAATACATTTGTAATTAATAAAAGTATTGGTGTTTACGTGTTGCTGCAGCAGCTTCTATGCCACCCTCGTTGACCTCCAAATAGGCTTTGTGCCTTGCATCTGAAACTTTCTGTTCAGTCATTGATTCCAATATGTTTAATTCAGCATGATTCTCGAAGAGTTCTGATACGCCCAACTATGACGGGAATAGAAATATATTTCAAATATATGATGTAAGTAATATTGCTTGCACTTATTCACTTTGGGCATTCACTAATTGAAATCCTATTTGTTATATCTCAAAAAAATACCTTTTGCAGTGGGTCCTTCAAATCGATTTCAAACTCAAGTTTGAATTTCGGCAGCCACACCCTTACATTTTCAGTTTCCAATTTCTCCGACACATCTTTCTGCAAATCGATGTTCTGCAAATTATTCTCCAAATCGCTCAATCCATCGACATTATTAGGCAGCAACAGCATCATTGTTAAGTCAGTATTATTGTATTTCATTTCCAGAACAGTTGCATTCAAGTGGTTGAACGCACCGTACTTGTAATCATCTTCGTTGTACATTGTATCGACCAGAACACGCTCTTTTGAGTTCAGGGCGAAATCTTTCTTGTGCGTAAGGAACTTATCAAACGGTAAGGCCCACTTGGCTTTAAGATGGATTGCATTCACCAGCACCGCGACGGTGTCCTTATCTACGGAGCCTGGCTTTAGTAGGTTCTTAATTTTCGAATTTGTCTGACTCTCCACCCACTCATTGATGTTGTTTACCGATTCGTCAGAGTTTGCAAAATGCATGGTCTTCGCAGTAGAGTTAAACGACTGTGCAGCCAATTGTGCGAATTTTAGCGAGAGTTTCAAAGAATCATCGACGAAAATGGCATTTGCCATTTTCAATTCAGCACCATCCTGTTTGTTAAAGTTGGACTTCAAGAAATCCCCATATTTTGTGGCGATCGCTTGCTTATCGCCAACACCGAGCTGCGCTGCGTTTTGAAGTTGCTGTGCGGTGAGTCCTATCACAGAATAAATAGTATCACAGAATAAATAGTATCACAGAATAAATAGTATTACTATTAATAGTAAATAAATAGTATACTATTTATTCTGTGGTCCTATATAGAAAATTTAGGAAATAGAAGTGTGAAAATATTCTCCAAAAGTTTCTTGAAACAACTGCCGTTATATAAAATAAAATATAAAACTCAAAGAATTGATTTATTTATTGATAATATTTTGATAATTAGATTATTGCAAAGATTTGCTTTAAAAGATAAGATAATGATATAATAATAAATTAAACTATTTACCCTCCGCGCCGAGGTAGACCAGTGCCATTGAAGCTTGTATAGAGGCCGGGGAGAAGACCAAATTCTCTTCTTTATGTGACTCGGAAAGAACTTTAAAGATGTTCGTCGCAAAATTGTGACCCGCGCTGGCTGGCTTTTCTATAATGCCGCTCGACGCCATATGAACACAGAGACCGTAAATGGTTAAAAATAACAATGCTGTGGTAGAAAAAAAAAATTGTACATTAAGCGAACTAAACTCGAACTTTTTGGAGTAAAGATGTTTTGCTAAAATTTGGCTTTTCCTTCAATAGAAAAAAGCAAAGAGATCCAACAGAATTTACGATTCACGAGTTTAATTTATACTGCTTCTCCAAAGCTATTTTCGATGTTAGTTCCTAGTTATTTTTGTTATTTACATAAAGGACTTTCGTTGCTTACATTTGATAGTAGGCGCCATTGCTTGTCTTTATGCCACCACAATTTTTACTTTTGTAACACTTTGAAACGCTGTATTATTTCGAAATAGTTTTATCTTTAAGCTACGAAATTCGTGGTTTAACTGTTGAATTACGCTGAAGAACAACTTATTTATATCATTTCCAGCAGTCTTTTCACGCTATCACGAAACCATGATGTTTATGATATCTGTTATGATTAAACATTATTTTCGATTTTGGAGTGGCATGAGTGTAGTGGCAATTAAGAAATTAGTTTTATAAGCAGAGGCTCGAGATAAAGCGAATTTTCAGAAACATTAATATTGTGATAATACGTAATTTGATATCCATTCAATTTAACAAATTTTTGTTACAATTTATTCTGAAGCATGATATACATATGGCTGTGATAAAAACTAATGTTAAAATTAGAAGATATAACACAGTAAAAAAGTTATGTGCTGACTTGTGACAGTTTCGTGGAGTTCTTACCTTGGAAAATTTTTTGATTAGCGGAAAGAGTATATTTCACAAATATGTATGTAATTTTATTACCTCATTATAAACAAGGGTAACAAAATAATAAAAGATTATGTTTTTGTTTTCTTAAAATTATTAGTGGCTACAAAAACTTGGAATTCAAAAATTGGGTGGTTTTGTTCTTCTTTCATTTTATTTTTTCCTCAATATTTTTTTGTTCCTCCTTCAGAGCTCCCACTCTTCTAGGAATCAATCGTATCAGTTGATGGTGATTATCTTATCACACTTCATTTAATTTTATTTTCAACTCCTGAGTAGCTTCTTGTCGCACAAATCCCCACAAATATTCGATGATATTGGGGTGTGGACTGTTTCCTGGCCAGGACATTGGTGTTATCTACATTTAATTTCCATCAGTATACAGTTTCACATAAATTTTATAAATTTATGTACAAACCGAGTATGTACTATCGTCTTTAAATAATGCACTTTAAACGTGGCGGCTCAGTTCCTCGATTGTCGGAATTACGCTTTCCGTAATAAAATGTTTTTGCATTCCCGTAGCTATATAGGAACAAAATCTGTCCAGCTCCATGCTATAGTATTATGCAGTCCCAAACCCTAAAATACGGTGATTGCTTGACTATTCGTAGAATATACTCGCCCATCTTCGAACTGTCGCTTTTCCACTGGGTCCAATCGAATTGTTCATTCTTGATGCTTCTTGCCCCAATTAAAGGATTATGAATAAAATTATCTTGGCTAATGGTGAAAATATATTTTAGAGGGCAGGTATGGAAAATGTATTTATGTAAGTTTTCTCCAAATATTCAATCAGGAGGAATTTCGCAGCCCCTTCCAACCATTTTTTAGTTTCAATAATTATAAACCAGTAAGAGTGCTAAATTCGGCCTGGCCGAACCTTAGATACCCTACGCCTAAAAGTTTGAAAAAATGTAATTGAACGAAATATTTATATATTTAAATTATTTGTTATATAAAGTTTTATTCAGGAAGTTTATATATTTAACAATATAACCATTTAAGACCCTCTTTTGCCTGTGTAATCTAAAAGTGGGCGGATCACCATATTTGGCACACTAACGGATAATGCTACTCTATACCCAGGAATGAAATTTTGTTATCATAACTCAAAAACGAACGCTGATATCACATTTTTAATAAAAAATAGGCGTGGTCGTGGACCGAGTTTGTTCATTTTCAATACCAAGAAACACCACACCACAAGAAACAATATTTCTGCAAAATTTCATGACGATATCTTCACCGGTTCTCCTGTGATCGTGATTTCAACAGACAGACAGACGGACATGGCTAAATCGACTCAGGAGGTCACTCTGACCTCCTCTGACTATATATCAAGAATATATATACTTTTCTATACCTATCGTCTCTATTTCTAAGCGTTACACATTTCGTGACAAAGTGAATATACCCTTAACCTCAAGGTGTAGGGTATAAAAATTAAATATGTATTAACTGTCATTCCGTATGGTGAGTACATTATTTTGGGGTGAATTTTCGCCCCCTTTTTGGCATAATCATATCGTGATTTCAAAAATGAGATTATTTGTCACTTTTTATAGCAAATCCCAATAAATGGCCGAATATATATATAGCAATATAGGATATTTGTACGTAAAAGTATGAATGATTATTAAAACAGTCCTATAATTGCATATAAATATTGTACTAAGTTTGTATTTTACTTTCGTATCTTTGCTAATAGGTACATTTGTTTTAGAATAACTACGTCCATATACTTAAAAGTCATCCTTGAATGGATAATATTTGTGCCTCTTCATGCCGCCGAATGTAACTAGTCGTCTGTTGGTATTATAACCATCTATAGCCTTCATATCGTCTGCGCTCAGCTCGAAATCGAATACATTGAAATTTTCCACTATACGATCTCGTTTCACTGACTTCGGTATGGGAATCACCCCAAGTTGAATGAGATAACGTAAACATATCTGCGCGCTGGTCTTGTTGTATTTTTGTGCCAATTGCTTCGACGTCGAATCGAATATGAATGGTGGCCACTTTTGTGTAGGATCAGGTTGGGCAAGCGGCGAGTAAGCGATGATCGCAATGCCACGTTCACGTGAGAAGTTAATGAGTCTCTTTTGGTTTAAACCCGGGTGACATTCGACCTGATTGACCAGTGGCTTTATGCGGCAGTTTTGCAGCACGCGGTCTGTCTGCTCTGCGTTAAAGTTGGAGAGGCCAATACCGCGCACCAGCCCTTTGTCGACTAAGAACTCCATAGCCTTCCAGGTGTCCACATAGTCGATGTCAGAGAGGTTTAGTGTGCCGTGCACATTCTTGTCGTCTGTATAGGCTTGGCCTACGGGGAAGTGAATCAGATACAGGTCGATACAGTCCAGACCCAGGTCCGTTAGGCTTTTGCGACATGCATGCTCAACCAGTTCAGGGTCGTGATGAATGCCGCCCAGTTTGCTGACGATAAACAGCTGGTCTCGTTTGATTACGCCTTCATCGACTTTTGCGCGTATAGCAGCGCCAATGTTCTTTTCGTTTTCATAGACGAATGCGGTGTCAATGAAGCGGTAACCAACATCAATTGCATCCTTGACAGCTTGGGTGACATCGGAGTCATAGGAGCGCCAGGTGCCAAGACCTATATTCGGAATTTCCTGGCCATTGCTGAGTTTTAGTGTCGGTGCTAGTTTCGTTGTCATGTTACACGCAGTAGTTCGTTAATTTTCACTTTTGAAAAGTTCCACGTTTAGACGAGTTGTAGCAACGCGAGAGACTGTCCGTTCCTGCAATTCACTGAAAAACCTGCGTTTATTTTACTTTTATTTTTCTTGTTTGTTAATTACCTGTTAAGAGAAATCTTCTTGGTCAGGTTTGGGCTACAATAACAACAAGTAAAAATAAAGCGAGTGAGTCACTTTTATAAAATTCAAGCAGAGAGGGGATTTGTATTAATCTCTGCGTTCATTTATTTGCTCGCTGATTTTCGTGAAACTTGGCCTCGTCGACACCAAACATTTTGGTTATCCTCCAAGAATTATACAATAAAAGATTGCGCATGTAACCAAACCACAGTGGTTTCGCTCTGGGCACGTATAGCGTCTTTTCACTGCGCACCATTACTATTCCTAATTCACAAACTATACTATTCCATTAAAAATTATAGGTACTAGCTGTGTGTAGGCACCTCGAAGAAAACTGTCAATATGAACACGCTATTATGTTACTTGACGTAGGACTAACTGCGCTACCTAAATAAGTGCGTCTTGTGTTGCGTTTATAACTGCGCCTTAGAAACGATGATGCGCTATACCGAAATAACTGCGTTGCGTCTGCATATGTTCTAACTAACTGTGGTACCTAAATAAGTGCGTCGTGCGTTGCGTCGCTGTCAAAATGAAATTGGAACACAGTCTTATGGAAGTGGCTGAAATAAGAAACGCACTGACGGAGACCACTTCGAATTTCCAAGTTTGGCATGCGTTTCGAAGTGAAGTTGGCGGCAGATGTCAATTGAGCTCTCTTTCTGCAGCTAAACTACTGAGAAATGATCTTCTTCTCCCATATAAATTATAATAAAACGCAACGCGTTTTCTTGATAGGTATATTTTTTTATTATCGGTTTTAGCTTTCTACTTGTAACATTTATTTTCTGATAGCGACTTCTGCATCTTTATTTATTTTGAATAGCGACTAACTAATCTATTGCTTGTTTTTGTTATGGTTGTGGATTTAGTGTATAGCAAAGAAACTGCTTTTATTTTGCATTTCAAAGGAATGGACTAACATGTGATAAAGTAGAATACTCGTAAAAATAAAGGAGTCAATTTAATCCTTGACATTTCTAAATATTTAGTATTAGTATTTAATACGAATGTGTAAAAGAAGGTGAAAATGTAGAAATGTTGATTGCAGTTTTTAGTTATTATTTTTATGAACATTTATAATTTTTGTTGTTGTTGCTGTTGCATAGCAATAAATTTAATCATTTCTTAAATTAATTGGAGTTCCTCTTACAGCGAGCCGCAGCAGATTGCTTCTTATTGTTGTTGTTGTAGAATTATATGTCGTATTAAACTTCTACGCGGCATTAAATGAGTTACTATGAATGTTAACCGTGTTGTCCTTACGTTTGTTTTGCTTTTGATTTAGATACTAAGTTAATATTGGAATCTGCATTTGCTTATTTACGTATTTATGCGGAAATATATTGATATATAATTAAAATTTATTGCTGCGTTTTGTAGTATGAATTGGATTTAAAATGGTGATTCTAAAATATATACATACATATATGTATAAACTGTTTGAAACTTTTCCTTATTTGTATTTGATTGTAATTATTATATTATTTCAAATTGTTTTCTTTAATATGGAATCTACTGAAGAAAGTGTCGTTTTTTTAGTAAATAACAACAACATTTGTTAATATGTTTGTAAATGCTTTCTTTTTAATTGTTTTTGTTTTTCTTTTGATTGAACTGTTCAAATACAATTAAAATCGCATAACTTGGATTGTCAAATCTAATCACATTTACTTAAGAGACCTTAAAGTATTGGCCTAAATTGTTGTTGGTACATTTTTCTTATTTGAAGTAATAACTTTCATTACAAATACGAGACATTTTCTATTATTGTAACATCAAAATATCATGTTAAGTGCTTTGCAATTTTTTCATACGATTCAATCTCGTTATTAAAAAGAAAAATGGACGAGTTTTTTTTGTCATAGAAGGGACTCAGTTTTGATTGTTGTTGTAAGTTTAGTAGTTTCATTGATTTCATTAGTAGATAAAGTAATGAAAAGCTCTCTATTTTTACGCAGTGCGCAACTTCTGGTGTTTAAAAGATTCGTCAAGCACAAATACAATTTATTGCACCCTTCAGTGTTCCATAACTATATAATCGGTTATATATTATTTGTATAAATGTAAAATTCGGTAGAATTATGTACTTCTTGCAGATTAAGATTCGTATTCATTTTAAAGGTCTGTGTTAATAAAGTTTGGTATTTTATTTAAGAAACCTTAGTTTTTCTTAAGTTTAAAAATAAGTCTAAAAATAAGTTAATCTTATTATTTTTATTTCTGGTAGTTCCATCTATTTCTATTTATGGTAATCAGAATGAGTTTGAACATTTTATAGAACAATTGATTTACTTTTAATGTTCCTAAATAAGAGAAACTATGTTAAAGTCATAGAAAAGAAAGTCGAATTTCAATAAAATTAAAATATTTAACTTAGCTTATTTTAGTTTAGCTAAATTAAGCGAACAATAATTGAATTTTGCTTTTTCATTCTTTTTTCTACAAACATCATTCACATTTAAATAGCGTATTTATGTTTTGCTTGATAAAACTTTTTCTTAATATTTGAATATATTAAATATTATTTAAACTATTCTTGTGGACTATTTATTTAACTGTGATTGATTTCATGTGCATTTAGATTTATGTTTCTTTATTTTATTTCATATTAATTCATAATATTTTAGGTTTTAGTTGTATTGGAGTTTTTTAAAAAAATTAGGTTATTTAAAGAAAATTTATTGAATTTTTTTTACACTGAGATTTCATTTATTATCATCTGAGAAAAGAACTTATGTGAAAATTTTCTTTCATTAGTTATTTGCTAAGAAGGTCCCTCACCAGATTTATACGATTTTATATAATATTAAATTTTTGGCATTTAATATGTTCACATGTATTATATACTTATTACCTTAGAATAATCTTAGGAATAGCGAAATAATTTATTTAGTAGAACTACACTAAAATTAATTAAAATAAAATCAATAATAAAAACACAACAATAAAACGCAATGGAAATGAGTGGAAACAGAGGGTGGACCACATCCATCTTTGGATGAATGCATAGTTTTGATATCAGATGTAATGATATTAAATCTATCATCTTAACTCACTGCCACAAGAAATCTACATATATATATGTATGTTCATATATATATATATATTTAGTTACTATATTTGGATCAATACTGCATTCTGATATCGGATACATGTCCAGATACCGTAGATATGTACATATATTATAGTTTTCCACTTAGAAGGTGATTCGACTTAAAAGGTGATGCGATGAAGAAATTTTGTACTTTTGTATACCTGCCACGCCTACTTTTGTGGATTACAACCTGAAGGAAAAACTTAATATACCAACCTTGTAAAAATAAACAAACAATTTCAACATTTAAGGAATACATTTAAGAAAAGTTATTAAATGATTAAAAACAATAATGTATTATTTACGAAAATAGATTAGTTTGTTTCTATTAATTCTGTCTAGAGTTTAATTGTGTCTAGATGTTTGTGACTAGAAGAGTCTTCAGTGTTTTAAAATGAAATCTTTTAATTGAGGTTACAGATTAAAACCATAGAGATGTTTCCTATGATTCTGCTTTAGTAGAAGAGTAAATATCTCAGAAAACTTGTAATTTTCTTTCTCAAAAATTTTCTAAAGAAGAATATTTAAAAACATATTAAAACTCCTTAATTTCAAAGAAGCTCTCGCTGAAAAATTCACGTGACTGCTAAATATTATACAAAATTAAAAAAAATTATTTGGGAAAACTAAAACTCCACCATTTTTACGTAAACCAAAAATAACCAAAACAGTTTTTAATAAACGAATAATTTTATTACATTTATATTGTTTTTAAAGGTATAATATTTAAAGCAATATATAAACTACAAAAATAATATAAATAAATTACATACAAATAATGTTAAACGTACATACAATACATAGTAAAGTGATGTAATTTTTAGTTTTCAATGTAGTGTATAGTATATGTTTTTATACAAAATATGAAACTAACAGAATAATACTCGTTTATATATACGATATACATACATATAGTATACTATATAAAGTGATAAAGTGGAAAATTAAGAAATGCTTATGAATGTGTGAATGTTTTTTCTTTGTGGTATGTGCTTTGAGAGCTTTTAACAGTTACACTTAAATAGAAAACACGTATTTACAGTTGTTTCACTCTTATATTAAAAATATAAATAAATGTTTTAAAAAATCTATCCACATACTTTTTCTAACTTATTTTTTATGTTGGTTTTTATCCTTAAAAATACAACAAATAAAAATTGTATGAAAATCCGTAATTTTCTGTTCTTCAGTCTGAAATTAAATACTTAATTAAATGCTTTAAAGTTCTCACTTAAAAGGTGAATTAATTTTACTTAAATTCAATTTTAATAATTAAATTATTTAAATATAATTCATTTACTTGAATCAATTCACTTCAAGTGTGTTTTTGTCGGTTTTTCTTCATTTGTGGTAATAACATTATACGTTTATATTATGTATACTTTTATATTGTTTCCTTTTAAGTTTTTCGTGTTGGTTCGATTTTCTGCGACATCGCGGTCAGAACTCGTTGATTGTCGATGACGCGCAAACAGCTGATGAACGAGCGAACCTCGCCCTCACTTTTGGGAGACGGAGGTTCGAGACCTAGAATTAAGGTGGAATGGAGAAACAATTAACGCGAACATGATATAGTCCAGTTCACCCCCTTCCAACCCTTGACCGTCACTGACCCTCACTTACCTAAGCTCCTCGAGCGACAGAATCGAATGGTGCGCATCGTTTGTGCCATCATGTGCATCTTCTCGAAATTCACCAGTCCATCCAGGCTCGTCTTGTTGCCCTCATGAGCGAATGTCATGTCCTTGAGCAGGAGCGGCATGAAGGGTATCACGGGGGGCTGCAGTTTGCCGACGAACACGCGGTACGCACGGTGATTGCGGCTGGGATCAATTAGCGCCTCGAACTCTTGGAAAAGTTTGCGGAATTTCGATGGAATCTTATCCCATGTCTGCTGAAGCCGTGACACCGCCATATTTGAGAGTCCCATGACGATGGCAAAGAACGCGTTCAGGTTTTGGTATTCTTTGCAGCTGAATGAATGAATGAAGGATTGCATGAATGAAATACGACAGTAAACCTATGAACTAATAATGGTTCGAAGGTTCTAATAAATTGATACTTCTGAGGCTTGATTCGGGGAAGCGACAGAACGAGATAACTTTTTAATCTGGTTTCTTTATTCCTGAACTTCAACTTACTATGCAGCCAGCTTAATGAACTTCCTCAGCAGTCCAACTCTCTTGCTCATGCTGGGCGTGGATACGATTTCGGTGACTATCCAGTATTGCAGCTCATTGAAGCGTCTCAGGAAGACATCCAGATTTGCCGTGATCTGGAATGGAAGGGAGGGGGAAAGAAGGGGATATTCGATTTGTTGGTCTTAATAATTTATTGTAAAGAAAAAAGTCTACGTAAAGTTGTTCACGGATTTTCATACATATGTAATTTAAACTTCAATTAAACATGCAAATAGCCCAAAGTTATGCAATAATTATGACAAATTCCTCTGCTTTCTCTCTTCAAAGCTAGACTGATGCATTCTGTTCAATTATGCAAAACTGCAGGACACAACAGCAGCAATAACAACAACAAGAGCAGCGGGGACAAAACTGAATGTTCAATTAAGCTCTCGGGAAATTTACGTGCAACACTGACACATCGCTTGGGGAGTAATGTCAATTTTCAGTGGACAACATTGTGTGAAAAATTAAGTGATGTTGATGTCGACGTTGTTGTTGTTGTTTGTTGCTGAGTCAACAGACACGAAACAAACTCTTTACAGGAGTAAAGCTTTTTTCTGGTGAAAAAATTGCGAGACAAAGAAGAGGAAAAGTTGACAGGGACAGAGTGGTCAAAGGAGGAGAGGAAGAAGAAAAAGTGTTTTTCCTGGTTCTACTTTTTTCAGTTTTTAAATTCTTTGAATATTTCATGGTTTCGGTTTCGGCTGACGGTTTTAATTCCCCCCGGCCCCTTGTTTTAAACTTCTTTGCTTCTTTAGTTTCTTGTCGCAGAGAAGCTTTAAGAACATAATCGAACTGATTTTGTTTTTGATCTGTTTAACAAAAAAAGCCCCTTTAGGATTTATTAATACAATGTGAAATCCTGCACAAACGCAAAAGCAAAACACACTCGCACTCACACATGTACGCACTCGCATACTAACGCACTTGCTTCTAAGTGGCCACGAACCTTTCCGAAGTGATGCCGTCCAAACGTGTGGTAAAGCAACTCGTACTCGTGCACCGCCCAGAAGAGGTCCCAGTCGAAGATGGTGATTTGGTACGCAAGTTCCTTGGTGCCGAGAATCTCCAAATCAATTTCGATGCCTTCGGTGGCTCCTTCTTGTTCCGGCAGCGGCGTCTGTAGAAAGTCAAGAGAACGGATATCACAGCTTAAGCAAATCTGAAGTTCTGTCTTTGACTCGAAAGAACCTTGAAGCAACGTTCATGTTTCATCATAAGGTTCATATAGTATGTTCGATATGGTATTTTGTATAATATATATAATGGTTATTCAAGTTAAATAATAATAAGAAAGTGATGTTATTAAACTCAGATATGAATTAGAATGAATGCATAATGATTGAGATCAAATTAAAGTTTTATTATTTTATTACTACCTTTAATTAGAGCCTTTATTAAAAGTATTGTAAAAATAGATAAGAAATTATAAAAATATTTAAAATATAAAAAAGTTATTTATGTTTTATCATATTTTCATTTTTTATAACAAGTAATTATTTTAAAAAATAACGTATTTAATTATTAAAACATATGATAAAAGAAAATTTGTTTATGCTTTAAATGATTGCAAATATATTTATTTGTTATTGTTTTTAGATAAATCAGAATATAACAAAAAAGAGTAAAAAATATGATTACGAATTAATTGAAAATTTTATCGCTAATATAAATTCTTCCATAAATCACTTTAATTGAGTATACTTAGATATTCGCTTAATTATGACACAATTATGACGGCTCTCTCTGATTTACTCACCAGTGCATCGAGGTGATCCTTCACCGAGACAAACAGACGTCCGTTCAGACTTAAGCCAGTTGGGATGCTGACATCGTTGTCCTTGAACTTCGATCGCTCGCCGTTAGATTTGACCTCGACCAAACACAAATCGTCGGGGCCGCGATTCAACTGCAGCTTATCTGCGGCGCAGGCCTTGATTATTTCCGCCGTGGTGTGCAGGGGGAAGCGGAGGGTGCAGTAGGTGTGGTCAGCGCAGTAGACACGGAAGATGACTGCGAAAAGGAGAACAGAAGCGGAAGCGGAAATGAGTGAGCGAATGAGAGGAGAATGTGTGGTATGCAGTGTATGAGCACACGACTGAATGCATGCCTCAATACATGAATAAATGACTGCATGCATGCAGGAGCAGGTGAGGATAAGAGTGTGCATGTGTGCATAATGCATGCGTTTGCGGGTTACTCTTCCAGCAGACGGACAAATCAATTATTTTATTTATTAAGCAACAAATACGAACAAGAAAACAGCCGCATCAATTAAATAATTAAGGCCACATGTGAGTGAGACGGAAATGGAGCCAAATTGATTGTGTGTGTAAAATGTGTTTAACGGCGATGTGTTTAGTTTAAAGTTATTTGAGCGTGCATCTAAGTGACTATGACTGTCTCTATCTCTCTCTCTCGTTCTCTCTCTCTCTCTCTCTCTTAAGAGCAACTCACTGTCATCATCTGGCCGAATAACGGTTTTAGATGGTGTCGCATTTCCGCTGAACGGACAGATCGGCTGTCCATTTGGTGGTAGCTTCCATTTCTGGCCCGCGTTTGCGTTGCGATCCTCCTGATAGCGTGCCATCTGCGTGAGCACGTTGTGGATGGTGCTCGTCTCCTCATTGAGCTCTGGATCCGCTTCGACCTCGGCTGCCAAATCCTGGGCGAAAACGCAAAAGTAGGAGCAATTAATTGGGGAATTAACACAGCAACAACAACATTGATTAGAACACTGATTGCAGCAAAAAGTGAGTCCGTCAGTCAAACGAATGGAATTGAATTGGAATTGAATATTCAAAAATGAGAACATTCTGTTTTCAATTTTGAACTGTTGAAAAAATTGAACAAACTGAGTTTCAATTTAAATGATTTTAAATTTAAGAAGTCTCGAAGAATTTTTAAATTCTGATTTTACTAAAACTTCAAATATTAGAATAGAAATTTTAAAAATGCGACTATTTAAATAATTTCATTTAGTTTTCATTAAAGTTTTAAAAAAACTGTTGAAGTTTCCAAACAAAACAAAAAGAAAAACAAACAAAATACAAGAAAATATTAAATATTTGTATAATAGAAATTTAGTTTATATATTTTGATTTTCGAATTCATTGTTTCGCGAATGCTGAATTCAATTGCACCCACCTCAATGAAATCACAGACACTCGGCTCCTCGAATGCGGCGTGTCTGACCGCCATCACCCATTTTTGCATGAATTGTATGACTCGTTTCTTGAAGTTGATTATGTAATCGCGATCCTCGGGTGTTTGGGCGCCATCTACAGCATCACAATGAAAAGTGCGGAGGGTGTTAAGGAAAACATAAACGAAAACTCAAAAATTTCAACTTTAGAAGGAAAACGTCAAAACTGAAGCACTTAAAATATTATTAGAAGTTTATGAATTTAAGTTAAAAGTCTGCAAAGTTGTAATTTGGGGTAACTGACTGGAAAGGCAGACAGTCAACCAGATTTACACTCACTATGTTGGTGCAGCTTAATGGAATGAATCTTGTGGCCGAATGTGGTTGTCAACAACCAAAAACAAACACAACCATGAATCAGATAAAATTTGCTCTGTTGTTTATAGAAAATTTGCTGTGGTTGAAGTTCTTGCTATTGTTGTTGTGGTTGTTGTTTTTATGGTTGTTGATGTTGGGTTCTGCCATGCGCTCAAACAACGAACAACAAAATACGATAGAAGAAGTGAAATGAATTAAAGTTTTAAACGAAGGATTGAAGTAAAAAACAGTTTAGAAAAACTGTGTCTCGAATCTATTCTGTTAAGTTTCTCTGTTTTTCTAAATCTGTTTTATTCTTTACTTATTTATTGTTCTCAAACACTTTCCTCACACATCATTTATATGATGGTTCTCTTTTATTTACAACACTTTTAGTCTCTTTCTGTTTCAGCTACTTTTGGCGGTGATGATCTTTAGGTTTGGATTCGCTGATTCCAACACACGAGTTGACGGTATTAAAAGTTTAGTTTTCTAGTTCCACTTTAAAAGATTTGAAAGTGTCGAATTTCAAATGAATTCTTTTTGCTGCAGCGAATGCATGATATTCCCTCCTCAGTTTTAATCCTCTGGGATATTGTATTATACTCTACGACACAGAAAGGTTCGGGCCCTGTTAAAGGACTATTACCACCTGGTCAGGGCCACCTCATTGCCCTCTAGTCCCATATGTATCACTCAGCATGATATTTAATCTTAAAGTCCGACTGATTAAATACTCTCATCTCATTGAACATAACTATTAAGAAAAACTTATTAAAAACCTTTTACAAAAAAAAACTGCAATTAAGAATAAAAGAACAGTGTTGCCCTGCGATATTAAATTGCATTTTAAAGACGTGAGTGCCGTCTATGGAATATTTAAGTGAACGAATAAAAGCTTGTTTATCTTTACTCTGACACGAGCAATAATTTCAACAGAAGAAGGAGCAGAAAAGCAACAACAACTACACACAAATGCAGTAACATCATCCCAAAGAACAACAACAACAATAACAATTATAAAGACATGATACAACAACAATATCCTGCACAAGAATGTACGCTAAGGAGTATTTGTATGGATAAAATTTCAATTTGTAGCACGCGCTGCAATTTTTGAAGCTGAAGGTTCCACCGCAGCTCGTTGAAGGAAATTCGTTGTTGTTGCTGCTGCCGTTCAGAAACTTTTAAACTTAAAGGCTGCTTTGAGCTATAATTTTATTTTAAAAAGGATATTAATTTGCCAGCTCGTCTACGAGTTGAACGACGGGCATGAAAACGATGTGCGTCAACAGGAAGTCATCCAGGAATGGATCCATGCCGCTCACCTGGCTGCCCAGACGTGTCTCTAGCAGGTGCTCCAACATTTTCGATGGTGTTCCCGACATCACGGTGTATCTGCAAAATGTAATTAAAATTTAAGGAATAAAATAAAAGCTTAAAATAATGAGTTATGGATTATAAATAATTATTATTAATCACAAAGAGTAATAAATAATAATTAAAGGTTCAATTGAAATGTTTAAATAATTTAAAATGTTTACTATTTTTAAGCTCTGGCAAAGGAAATAAAATGTGTCTTAATATACTTAAAATTAACGAGCAATTGTTGTGAATTTTAATTGCAGTTTTATTGTTTAAATCAATTTAGTCAATGGGTCGAAGTGGTCAAGAGGTGGAACCAGAACGCCAGAATCATTACCACAATTAATGATAATTAAAACAACATAAGGTTTTCGGCGCGTTTTTGTGTTTTTTTTAAACTGTAGAAAATGATTTAAATAAAACGTTTTTATGCTAAACTCAATTAATCACTTATTTGTTTGAAAATATTGCTTGTTTGCATTACATTAATGAGTGTCACGACTTTTGTTTAGATACAAAATTAAAAATGAATAAACAAACGATCTTATTAGTCAATGTGGGTGAAATGAGTTATTCTACAATTCTAGAGTGCGTAAAAACAGTAATAATGAACGTAGTGAAAAACGTACTTAAAGGCCGAATGCTGTCCACGTTGTTTAGCTACCCTCTCCAAAACTAGCACATCCTTGCCATGCTCCTGTAATCTTAGTGTGTTAGCTTCGACATCACGTAGGATGCGATTAAAGTGTTCCTTATCCACCCGCAGTAGATGACAGTTATTTTCTTTTAGTACAATTGTAGCAGCTCTACAATAAAAATACACACCGTAGAAGAAATTAGTAAAGATATTAAATGGTTTCAAAAGCATTGAAATACTAAATATTAGTGTGTGGTTAAAATCTTATATAGCATACAATTACATTATTTGACAACCTTCAGATTTAACGAATACTAACTCACAAAGAACAAAACAAGTCTTTAATTTACCATGCTTAACTCTGTTTTAAAGAAATAGTTACATAATAGTAATAGTAACATTTTATATGTTAAAATTATAAAATTTTAAATTTCTATAAATATAAAAATTAAAATCAAAATGAAATGTTTAATTATTGTTTTTTACATAAGGTCCAGGATTAATTTAATGATTTAAGGGTTAATAGCCTTTGATTTGAACCCAATATTTAAAGAAAAGTTTCATTAATAATACAAGAAAATTGAAATATATACGATATCTTTAAAGAAAATACTTGGATAAGAAAAGACTATAAAATTGTAGTGTTTAATTAATCTTTAGGTTTCATGCCATCATGGCATAATAGAATCTTTGATTAAGCATATAAATAACACAACATAAGTTTATCTGTTAGCTATACTAAATTTCAGTTAAAAGGATTTGTAATAGAGATGTTCCCCGTTTTGAAAGATATAATTAATTCTTTGTTTTATCTCATCAGAAATGATGATGATGATACCTGAGCATTAAGTTTAATTAATATAATTACTTTGCCTACAACATTTACTTTATTTCTTTGTTTTTGTACTTGAAAAGCTTAAAAACTTTGTTCATTCAACCAAAAAGAGTTTCTGATACCCTACAATACGGTAAATACATACACTATTCTTTGTGCAACTTTTTAACACTTTTATAATTGTTTGTTTATTCTTTATTTATTAATCATGAATTGTTACGAATTGTTATGGGTTTTGTTTGGTACTCTAGATCTGTAGAAAATAAATGAACTTGTTCTAAAATCGTGAGGGCATTTTTGAATATAAGAGAGTAAGTTTTTATTAATTTGGTCGCCTAGAGTTAAAAGTTTCCTTTTTTATTCACTTCAGTTTCAGTTTTAAATTGAGAAGAACATTAAATACTTATATACTTAAAAAAATTATTATTTTGAAATGGTGATTTTGTAGGGTGTAATCTACGTGCAACATGATTGATGCTTTATTATATTTTCATCAAGTTGGCGTGGCTGTAAATTGATTGTTTTACTTCGCAGGATTTATTTTTTATTTCCATTTTAAACAATTGGCTGTCAGCAGCAAATAACAATAATTACGGAAATAATAACAACAGAGACAACAACAGCAACTACTAACATACTCACGCACACCAATAATGTATTTTAAAATTAATTAAACGGTTATAATAAAACCATAATATGTTATAATAAAACAATATTAAATTAAATCAATAAATGTTCGTTTTTAATTTAACTTGAGCTTTAAATGTGCTAAATTTAAAGAAAAAATAACCAGGAAAAATTCAGTGATTAAAAATTATTTAAATGCTTCATTCTGAGAAAAATGTTGAATACATTTCTAATGTTTAAGTTACATTTGTGATTTTGATTTAGGTTTTCATTAATTATATTACATTTGTATATATATTATATATTTATTATTTCTTATATTTATATATTCGTATATATATGTATTCATTCATATATATATTTATTTCTAAAATTTATTAGAATTACTGCATTTATTTGCTTAATTTATTTAAAGGTTAAACTTCGTTACATTTATTAATATTAATATTGTTTTTGTGCACACATTAAAGTCTAAATTAATTATATTTAGAGTTGAAAGTTTTTTTATAAAATAAGAACTGCATTATAATAAATATACAAGAACTATGAGTCGTAGTTTCAATCAATGTTTCAGTCGCGGCTCTGTTTTTGCTTAAACTCTGCTGATTCGCTTGAGTACAATAAACGAAGAACGCAACGTTCAAAAAGGGAAACGGAAATAAGAGGAAAGGGAAAGACTCGTCCACCTTCCATAACGTGGCCATAGTTTGTTGTTGAGTTGTGTTTTATTATGTGGTTATTTTTTGTGGACTCGTGGTAAAACTTGGATTCTTCTGCGCTACGAGTTTAGCATCCTTTACCATTACGTTATTCCTAAGTTCGGTTTTAATTTCATTATTATCTTCTGCTTCAGCGGCGGTCCTAATAAAAGTAGCAGGGCGGCAGGGGCGTGAGTGGAAGTGGTTGTTACTTTATAATAGCACAATTTTATTTAAAATTCATTGGATGGGCACGGGAGAAAAAGGGTTTTAATTTTATCAGTAAATAACTTTCGAATTCCGGGATAAAGAAGATAAAGGATACGTTCAGGTTTGCCATTAGTTCTGTCAGTAATCAGTACATTGATCTTGATAAAATTGATAACCAATAAAGTGTTATATCAATTTCACTTTTAATCTCCAAAACTTTTATTTTATTTAGCTTTGAGCTTTTATTGTGTAATTAGAGTTATATTTTAATTAGATTTCAATGTTAATATATTTAATTGCAATAATTAAAATTGTTCTTAACTGAAGAATATTATTATTATTATTATTATTATTATTGTTATTATTATTAAAATAATTCTTAATATACATACTATCCGCTTAATCTTCAACACAATTACTAGTATTTTTGTCATTATTAATTTTATTATATTAATCAACTGGAGTATTAATTTTTGACTGAGTGTCAAGCTCCGTTACTGACTTCTAATTGAATTCAAATACAGCCACCCTAAAAAGCACACATCCTTCTTATGTCAGACCGGTCGTTACACTTCCTCTCTCTCTCTCTCGCAACCAAAGGACTTTTAATGGACTCTATACAACTACAGGATTATATACTGAAATTATTTGATGTACATTACTTATACATTCCGTCACATGCAAAATTAAAATTTAAACAAGCAGATGTTAAAAACCAACACCACCACCAACAAAATTGTGGGGTTTTTCGGAGGCCATGTTGCTCACCTGGGAGCGTCGTTTATCAAAGCAAGTTTGCCGAAATCATCGCCAGTCTTTAAAGTAGCTACGGTTCCTTTGCCGTGTATCACGACATCCACCGAACCCTTGAGTAGAATGTACCAGGAGCGTCCCTCGTCGCCTTGATTGAATACTGATGAAAAAGCAGGAGAAGAATGAGAATAAAGTGAGGGATATTCAAGTGAAGGAGGAGCATATTATTCAAGAATATAAATAGAATTATTTACGAAGCAGCGATGAACTCAATTCAAATGTTCCTTAACTTAAGATCCACTTTAAATTGGGCGTCTTTTGTTTCCTTTCCAATTTGAAAACACTTCCTTCGCCTTTTTCCAGCTTCTTCTTTCATTAAAACAAAAATGGAATTAATTTCGTAAAATCCTGTCAGCACCTTTTAATCAGGTACTCAATTGAACAAAAATAAAAACAATTTAAAAACTGTCAAGTCTTTCAGAAGTTTAAAATAGAAGAACGTTTTAATGTTAAAAAAGGACCCACATTAAAGGTTCCTTAAAGAATCATATTAAATAAATGTAAATAAGTTTTGTGTTATTAAATATTTTAAATGGATTCTACTGATTTTAATTATGGGACAGAATACCCAAACAATTCATGGTGCTTCTTATTGTAGAGTCCTAAAAGTTCGTCGTTGCACTGAACGATGGAAGATGCTAATTCTAATTTGGCGACTTGATTTAATTAATTAAGAAATAAATAATAAATATACTTTTGATTTGAGTGTCCTTTAAAATATAACTACAAAAGAGTTTCATTTTATTGCTCAATTAAGTCGTCGTTTTAGTCTATCTAATATACTTTATCTATTATGCTCCATGTTTATTCCCTACTTTCTCTAAATGATTTACTATCTCCAGAGTCTGAATTTGGAATTTTATTGAACTCACATATTGTCCCAGCCTGAGCGTGCGACTCGAAGACGATGATGGAAGCGAGCTCTCGCTTGATGCTGGTCGAAAGGTGAGAGAGTGCAGCGATGTGTAAGAGTTCCTCGAAAACCAGCTCCAACTCCTCGGCTGTGCGTTCGTGTGAGCTAAATTCGGGACGAGATAAAGATGTGGCACATAAGAATATGTGAGCAAGAAATCAATTTGAACGAAAAATATTTAAGGAGCATAGTAAAAAATGAAGCATAAATCATTTTAAAGCGTGAAGAGAGAATCTGTCCACATACGAGTAACTCAGAGTACACAAAACACTCAACAATTTTAATAAACACGGTTTTTACTTTACGGTTTTTTACTTTATTTCGATTAAGTATCGATTTTATTGGAATAAGATTAATCGGCTGTATAAAGTATTTAATGAGAACGTGAAAATAATACTTGTGTTTCAAACCTTCCTCAACTTACGGTTTTCTCAAGATCATGCGCAGCGTTGCATCTGGTCCACGTTGGAACAGATTGGCCAGGGCATCGCGTACGTGTTCGTTGGCTGAATTGATGTCGTCTGTGGTGGGTGAACCGCCGGCGGTACCGTCTTCATCAACACGAAATCGATATAAGAAACATTTATCCTTGAAGGGTTGCTCCTTGTTAACTACGAAGGAGGTTAAAAGGAACAGATACAAAGAGAGGAGCAAAACGGAAACGATGAAAAGCATATAAAGGACATACGCCTCGAAAGCGTTAGTAGAGAGGATATGCAAGTCGAAGCGGAGGAAGCAATAAAAAATAATAACTTTTATTACACCAAAATAGAGGTCGATTTAACTCTTACACTGTATTGCTGATTACCACTTCACGGTTAGGAATTAGGGCGATAAAGATTATAATAATAAGAATAGTGTGAAGGATTACGAGATAAAATAATTTACGACCCAACCTGAGGATATAAAATAATAGCTAAAGTTTAATAACCCATTCAATGGACCCGTCTTGTACTGTAACAAACCTGTAAAATGTTCTGTTAAAGATTGAAAACTGTTAAGTAGTGCATTGAAAGAAATAAAAACTAAGAAATTGCAGGTTACTTTTCTATTCCGACCTCTATTTAAATAAGACAACCATATTGTCGTACCCTACCCTCAAAAATAAAATTTTGTCCTTCTGTTTGTAATGCACAGAAGGAGGCGTGCCAGATATAGGAAAAAAGTATGAGCCCCTTACCATGTGCCAAAACGCCTTCCTCCAGCAGCGCTTGCCACATGCCAGCCGCCTGGGCGCGTGTGTGTACAATCGGTGAGAGGTTGACCAACCAGTCGACCAATTCGGTGCCTGGAGCACACTTGCGAATGAATTTTCCCGAAACCTGGTGTTGAATATGGACGAAAAATCCAAAAGAAAAATTATAAAACACACTGAAATTTTTTAAAATTCTGAAATAACCTAAACAAGTTCTTGTTGCAATAAAATAATTTATACCATACATTGAAGATTTGTTACAAATTCACTTTCCTTTCTATATGATATATAAATCATTACTTACTTTTCTATCCTTCAGACAGCTTGAATTATCAGCAACTAGCAGAGTTCTTAGAGCCCAGCCCATGCGATTCATAGCAGGACTGGCCGACTGTAAGGGAAGAAGACGAAGAAAAACGAGTAAAAGGAATATTAAATGAAATTAGGTTAAAGTGTATAGAAAAATTCTCTTTCTGGTTAGAAAATCAGTTTATTTTTATTGCTTCAGTGAAGAATTCATTGAATAACTGCTGCACTTGTGTCAATATTTTCTTTAAAGTTTAAATGAAATTTGTTCAGATGCTTTTTAGTGGGTGGGTAAAAGGGTCGCGGAGGAACAGCGGCCCCCTTTCCTCTCCCGCTCTTTCCCTAACAGTAATGAGCTGATAAAAAATTGTATGGAGGATACTTATAAGATAGAGATAAGAGGAGATAACTACAAAGTTATTTTAGCTTCGTTATATCCCATACAGTATGAGTATATTTGGAGTGACCTTGTGAGTGACTCATTTGGATTCAGCTCAATGGTTTAGTTTCTCATCCCAAATTTCGTCTCTCCGTCTCTGAGATACACTGTTGCTCCATACCATTTAAACTGATGGACTCACTAAAATGCTTGAGAACAAAAAAAAAAAACAGCATAGAAAAGTGCATGTATCTATTATTTATAGAGAATTATTGTTGCATTTTTCTTCTTTTTGGTGCAGTGATGAATCGGTGTAGAATGTGTTGTACATATCGGCGATGACCACTTCTGGACTGACAACTAAGCACTTCTTTCTGACAGGATCTGATTGTGAGTATGAGTGAGTGTGGAGGCAAGAGCGAGAGAGTGAGAGAATACTAACATACATACATAGTTTAAATTGTGGGATACTTTCTGAAAAGGAGGATAGAGGGCTTTGTACCATGCCTGGTCTAGTGCATGGGCCGATTTGGTTGGCATGGGTAAGAGTACTCATAAAAAGTTACAGTATACTGTCTAAAACGAGTTAATGAAGGACGAAGCATACAAATTGTGAACACTTAATAAAGTCCAATATAATTCAAATGTTCATTTGGATGTGGTTAGGGGAAAGATTACTATAAAAAGAGAAAAGGGAGCATACAACGTAAAATTAGTGGTGACAGATATCGCGATTAATGTCTTATGACTTTAATTTATTAACGTGCGGGTAGAGAACGTTTCTCATTGAGAATAAACGCAGATTAAGAATAGCTCCCGTCATCTTTTTACCCAATTATATTTTCTAAAGATGGCTGCTATATGATCTTCCCGTCCTTCGTGATTGAATCTTGTTCTTCCTCTTCAATATTTTTCCCTTTAAATTTTCTTTAACCTTAAATACTTCGTTTTACTCGTATTTGGTATTTTCCTTGTTGTTGCTTTTCTCTTTTCTTCTCTCTTCGCCAAATTTTTTTCACTTTATTTCAAACTTTTTCGCAACTTTATTACTTGTACTCGTACGAAGTTTTTTTACTCTTCTTTATTTACTCTAATTTAAATTAATGAAAGTTTGGTGAAATTTTTCTCCATTATATACGAAGAAATTAAAATTTGGAGCTATTTAAAACTTTTCGACTCTTTTGGGAAATATCTTTAGAATATTATTGGTATATATTTTCTTTCTTTTCTATTATATAAGTACAACTTTCTTACTTTGAGAACGAAGGGAGGTTTTCTTTAGAATGATTCATCCTTTTAGAATATTAAAATATTCAACAAGCACTAAAAAACAAAGAAATGAAAGAAAGTCTTTTGAGCGCGCTAAAAATTTAACTTCAAATACAATACACATCATCATCATTAATGATAATTCGGTATCAATAAATATAACATAATTGTAAGAGACAAAATAAAAGCTGTTGTTATTATTGTTTGTAGAATTGATTGATGCACTTGCTGCAATCTTCGTTGTTCTGTTTGCTGGCCATTATAAAAAATATTAAACTTGTTTCAAAAAGAACAGTAAAACAAAATTAAGATCAAAACTTTTATAATATACCTGCCGTTCTTGAAGGAAAGTGGAAATGAAAAATAATAGAAGCAAAATAGAGGTTTCTCGTTTTTCTTGTAATTTTTCTTTTGGGAAACCTGGGACTAAATATTAGTAGATAACATTAATAGAGCATGATGAATAGATGGACATATTTTAGGAGAACTTAATTTTAAGAGAAGGAAATTAAAATACAGATTGTTCTTTTATTATAATTTTAATACCTCTGTGATGGGTAGCGCAGGATTTGGATGATCCGGACTGAGAGGACGCTTTGTTGGCGAAGTTGCCGCAGGTGAGACAGCGGCCCCAAAACCTGTAAAAGCAATGAATTAAAATCTATCAAATGAAATATAGAGATCCTATAAAATAAATTTCTCCCTAATCGTTTACATTACTTAATAGGGATTTCTTAAAATAAAATTGAGTCGATTCTCTTTGAGTTTAAGCTTTCTTTTCACACAATTTGACATTTTTTTGTCTACGATTTTTTATTCATACATAATTCGAATTTCTTATTTATTATTTACATAATGTTTACTTTTTATATCTTTCTACTTCTTTTTAGTTTTGCGAAAATTTCCCAAGAGTGTTGAACTGATTTTTGATTGCAAATTCAGTACCCACTGCAGTACCTCCGGGTACAATTTAATATTCAGTCGTGTACACAAGATATTAATTGTTCACATTGTTGTTTGTTTTCTTCTTGGCATACAGGGTGCGAGTGAAGGGAGTACGATTAGAAATTAATTTTAAAATGTGAGGTAAATGTAAACAATTTTCGTATGCATGTGGAATTGCTTTTATTCACTGAATATTGATTTTATTTCACTGAATACATTCTATATTATATTTTCCAGAGGCGTTCGAGTGTGGAAATGTGTTTCAAGAAAGAGAGACAGAACCCTCATAGTTTGCAAATGTGAACACTTCGTTTTGATTGAGTCATTTCTAAAGTTGTTTGTAATTAAGTGTTGTATAAAGTGATATGCATGAAATGTATGTTTGTAAGTTTCCAAGTATCTAAAAAATATACCTATTATACCCCAAACCCGAATGTGAAGCAATATATTCAGTTTGTCCTTCCGTTTATAAGAAGGAGGCGTAGAAGGTAGGGAAAAGTATATTCTTGTGGCATTCTCGATTAGTGTCACCTTCTGAGTTGTTTTAACCGTGTCCGCCCGTGTACCTGTCTGTCTGTCTGTCGTTCGGGTGACATAGTTAATCACTGCATGATTCTGTAGTAGTCTTAAGAAGTTTATAACCACCCTTCACAACGTTCTATGACGATTTCCGGCACATACTTCTATTCAGGATGACAGCCTAGAAGAATGCCAGCATACCCGACTTAAAAACCGTATTAGAACGTCCAGTGGGTCAGGTATAGAGTTTTCCAATCTCTGGGAGCTAGTGTATCCCATACGGTAGTAGCACATATTCATAAAATCAACCAAAATTACAATAAAAATCGCTATGAGGTCGTACTAGAGACTTTATTCTGGTTTCTCGGGAGCGGGAGCCATGGTTGTGGTTGCAACATGTTTATTTATCCTAGCATGGGGTTGCCATCGCACTTTATACATTTAATTTTAATTGCGACAATCTCCAAAAAGTGCCTTGAACAAAAGTTTATTATTATTCATAACATCCACCCAGTTTAATCAGTGAATCGGCCTCTATTACGTAAAAAGTAAAGGTGAAAAACACACGACAGAGAGCTGATAAGCAAGCAGTGCGTCGAGAGCGTGGCCTCCACGTAATGCCTTCGGCCTTGATAAGATACCGTGATAGCTACCGTAAGCAGTACAGCAGAATAACGCCAATTAAAATACAAAACCGTTTAACAGTAGCAATAATAAACGCTTCTGATTTAAATAAAATATAGGAAGTTTTTAATAAACTAACTGAATGTTATTATTATTCGCTATTGACGAGAACAAGTTTATATTATATTTAACTAGATGCAATTCATTTATTTTATTTTTAAAGTTAAATTAAATAAAGTTACGCTTTTTTTAGAAAGTTTTTTAAAATAAATTTTTAGAAGAATTTCAATTTAATTATACTTATTACCAGTATTGACTTTGATTCAATATTAATTATATACTTTCGATATCTTTTCATTTAATATTTTCAATAGTTCCTTATTTGTTTTAAATAAAATTAAAAACAAATGAATTACAAATTAATGTTTTTAGTATAAAAGCAAAACACAAAACAAGAAACAAACAAAACGAAAGAACAAACCAGTGAGAGCACCAAGAGAGAAAGCCAATTGTTGTTGAAATGAGCTAGCACACATAAGGAGATTGAAATACACGTTTAAGCAAAGTGTTATACGTAAGCAGAGTGGCGCAGTGGAAGCGTGCTGGGCCCATAACCCAGAGGTCCGAGGATCGAAACCTTGCTCTGCTATCAAGTTTTTTTTTCAATTAACACTTTTTTTTTTAATTAAAACTTTTTTATATTTATATATTACATATTTATACTGAACTTATTTTAAACTTTTATAACATTACTTTTATCTTTAAAACGTTAAAACTTCGATAACGTGTAGTGTTTCACTTTTAAAATTAATTATGTTTACAAATGGACGAAATTCAAGTAAATATTTTAATCAAAATTATATTAAATCAAACTAAAATAATCAATAAAATAATCAAGTATTAATAGTTAATAAGTGTTATTTCAAAATGTACGTAAATGTTATTCTTACCATTCTTTAGTTTACAGCTTGTAATAATGTCATTCATCAACTCCTTGTTTTTCTGTAAAGAAAAAGAAGAAGACTGAATCAATCAATCAATTGCAATCAGATGATAAAAGTAGAATCTCTATATTAATTAATGTGGATGATTGTCTATGAAGATACGAAATGCTCTAGTATGTACCACTTTCAAGGCAACGACATGAGTCTCTTTGGTTGGAAACTTGAGTTATTCAACTAACTACACAAGTTTTGTTTGTTGACTTATTCTAAAACCGGGAACTCATTAGAAATTGGTTATGGATAGGGATAGAGCTCTGCTAGGGAAATTGCATCTAAATTCAAGGTAAAAGCACATCCACACAAGACTGTACAAGACTAAAAAACCTTCAATTTTATCGGTTATCCTGACGATGTAGACCGAAGAACACAGGTGTGGTTACTAATACAGTTAGTGGTCCAGAAAATGGAAGAGAATCGGCTAAAAAACACTCAGGCACTAATTTAGTAAACATTTTGAGATGTCCTAGGAGAAACTGACGAGTTACTTTCCACCCTCACCGGAAGATACCGAGCTAAACTGTTTCACCATCCATGCACAGTCCGTTGCTGTGTTTGATGAACCTATTTGGACCGAAGCCTTAAGCAAAACTACGAACGGATGCAACGGAACTGCTTCGTCAGAGTGCTCGGCGCATTTCGCACAATGACACTTAGCACAAAACGATTCTGTGCCCTGGTGGGAGATTTACTTCACGTTTGCTTGGCTGTCGAATTGCGTCCAAAATATCAAACAATCCTAATCAATTGAAGTAGAGGAAAATAAACAATAAGGTTCACAAAAAGTAGCGACATGAGATGGTACTTGTAATTGTAAATTAGGGCCACTGAGCCACTCAACAGAAAGAAGATATGGGAATGGATGTTTAATTTAACACAGATATTTAGTTAAAATGGATCTCAACTAATGACTGGAAAAACATTTATATACTAGGGTCGATAGTAGTCGACATTTTCGGCTAATAACAATTCCTATTTTTAATTACTTCTTTTTTACTACAAATTTTTTAATATAAAATAATGTAAAATTCAAATTGACTGCTCATCTATAGACTGCAACAACACTTCTTCTTACTCAGAAAACGAAAATTTCAGCAACAAAATTTTGAGTTTATATCCATTTTTGTGTTTAGCAACATGTTGTTAAACTATGTTTATCTACTGGGACGTAGGACCTAATACAACGAGCATATATTCGTATTTATTCCTATTTATACTCTTTGGAGCATATATTCGTTAACACCTATACTCCTAATACTCTTGATATGCTTTAATGCAGATAAAATTCCGTTTCCATTCTTATGCAGCAAAGAAGAAAACTAACTAAAAATCGTTTCATTAGGTTTCGTCGGTTTCATTAGAATTGCATAAATGGAACAGACGATAGAGGGATGGATACTCCCTTTTCGTGTGGCGTATTTGTATATAGATTTCAATAAACTATTTTAATGACTATTAAAACATAAATACTAGTCGTTACTTCTGTTTTTGTTGTTGTTGTAATTGTTGTCACTTTTGAGTGCCTTGAATGAGCGAAGGCGACGTTATTAAAGTCACCGCAAAGAAACTCCTTAGCGACGCTGCCCTGTTTGTGGTTGAGCAGAACGCAGACATCGACGTCATCAGATGCAACAATTTGTGACCAACGATTTCTATTGTTATTATTGCCCTTTTTATAGTCATTGTTTTTGTTACGCCGTTGTTTACACATTTTTTTATTGCACTTAAGGCCACTGGATATTGTAGTCAACCATTTCTTATCTTTTATTTCGTTTACATTGAAATCTATCATTTTAATTGTAGAACTTATTCAATGAAAACTAGAATAAATATTAGAATTAATACTAGAATTAATTTCGAATTACAAATTTCATTTTCTTTTCTCTTTTTTAGAGCTTTCACTTTTGTTGCTTAAATCAAATAATAATATTTCTGTTGTTTTTTAAAACATCGACAGAATTAAAAGCAACCACAAAACTGCTTCGTTGTTCACTCTTTTAGAGAACACGCGCTCGAATGGCGATGAATCTCTTTGCAAAGCGCAAGTAATACTTAATTTTTTTAAATAAAGCACAATTAAAAGTTGAATGAAATAAAACAGAGACACTTTATTTGTTTTGTTTTTGTGTATTTTACTTTGTTTTCTACAAAGTTATAGTTTTCTGTACTCTTATCAGCAGACGAATGAACTACTTTGTTCCGTCGATGAAGTCAAATTACAAGGTACAATTTAGTTCGTAGTTCAAGAAAGTAAATTAGTAATCAACAAAGTTATTATTACTTTCCACTATTATGTCATAATCAATAGATTGTCGCTTTGGTTTGATTTAACAGTTGAGTGGTGTTGACTAAATGAACGCTATTTGCAAGTTCATTTAGGAACTCCATTAGAAGGTCCAAAAGGAAATCTGTAGTAATTAACAGCAGAATAAAGAACAACAAATTCTGAAGAATTATTACTGTAAAATGATGATTGTACATTCCTTTTTTATTTCTTTAACAGGATCTGATTCATCGAATTCATCAAACAAAGAAGATCTATCTTAATACTTTAATAATGATCTTATTTGGAGCTAGTTTTGTACTGAAGCAAAGACATGCAAATCCAAGTGGATGGTAGATGGAGGGTGGTTATTCTTTTCATTTATTACAAATCGCATTACAGATTCTTGGACATTTTCTTACTGGGCTATAGTTCTGGGGCGCAAATTGGCCCTCGTGTTTGCCGCCCTCTCTTATATTGGCGCCTAAACAATGATAAACTTGTTAACCACATGAGCTTGTACTTTTCCTAGTTGTTTTAACATAATTCATAGTCAATCAAAATTATTATTGCTAGGAAAATTGATAAGAAGAAATGATAGCAGAGGACTGATAGCGACGGCGTCATAACGCCAGTTCTTTCACTGGTACTACTAATCAGCTCTCGGAAGTAAATAAAATGCACTTCGGATCTAAGAAGCTCAGTGAAAGCAGCGAATACTGAGTGACTAACTATTCATAGATTGCATTTTAGTTCGTTTGAAATTTTACCTGTTTATTTACAATATTATTTACAAAAGGCTCAATGCAAAATTTTATTCAAAAAGATTTAGAGAGTAAATCTAAGTTAGTGTTAACGAGGACTTGATTTTGGTAAAAGAATTCTGAAGTAGTTGACATAAAAATTGACATATGAAAATAATTGAACAATCTTCAACAAGCTCTACTCGTATGTCTGCAGGAAGAGAGGACATCTTCACCATCATTATTTCTAAAACACGTTGTCAAAATCAACAGTGTACATTCTTTTTAAATGTTTAATGCCAATGTTGAGGTTCCATTAAAATTAGCAACTTTTGTAGAGTACACATTTAAAGTTATTAACTTTTAATCATATAAAGTTGATAGAATTGATAAGGAATTTAATCTTAGATACTAGTGGTTGAATAAAATATGAAATAAAACACATTCCAATTAAAAGTAAAAGCTTCTGTTTCATAGATAGTCCTATACTTGTATACAACCATTTTACTTTAATGGTATAGAATTTAATGATGAACGTCCCATTTATATTGACCATTATTATAAACCGTCTCCAGCTCTCAATATCAACAAACATTTTATAGGATGTCTCAAAGCATTTATTAACTTATTGAGAGAAATCGATATCATGCTTATTATTAAAAGGCGTCCACCCCGGATGAATGATAATATCGGTACTACTTATGGCGTAGGCTATTTCCGTATCATGAATGTTGGTTATACCCAAGTAAACGTTGCCTGATACCGCATTCGAATGTTATTAAAGAAGCATTTAATAGTTAATGTTGGCAGGACGGGACCTTGTTACGTAACTCACCCGAAAAAGCATTTCGGCCCGATAAAAGATCCCCCGCATATCTTTTTTGTATAGTATTTAATTTCTATTGGAGCCATCTATGAGAACTGCCCCGTGGGAGCTTTAATGCCACCGACGATGCGGCCATCCTTTTGCATTTTTCCAGTGTGAAGATGGAAGGATCTTCCGTTGATTGTGGCCAAAACGAACACAAACAAAAATTTCATTGCTGATTGTTTTTACGGATGATGGTTACAAATCATGGAAGAGTTATTTATAGCAAACCCTGTTCCCGATTTTAAACTTATAGAGAACGAAACATAAAAGAAACAAAAGATAAGGAATTTGGGAGAAAATTTGTTGGGAAAATCAGCACATAGTAACTGTAATATAGTTACGATAAGATTTCAATATGTCCACAACTGTGGCTAACTAAAGCCAACTGTAGCTACACAAAATGTTGATAACATAAATAATGCTTACAAGAGGAAATTAAAATTAATTTATACATTTTACCTTGATTATATTACCAAAGATTTGTTAAGATTATGAGAGAAGCGATACTCGAGGTATGGGTGTAAAGTCTATAAAATCATAATTAATTTACAATCGAAGATATATTTATTCAAGTTATGTAGTAAAGCACGTTAAAATTATGTGAATATTTTCACTGATGAAAATAGAGTTGAGATTAAGGGCCGAATTTGACTAAAATTTAGCGATGTATTAATTGCAGTCGAAGTGCTTTACAACTTTCTCGAAAAGTGCGAATTACTAAATTCAAGAAACGGCAGAATAGAAACTGAACTAGTAGAAAATTTTTGACAAGACTTTAATTTTGCTTGAAATGTTTACGGACAACATTGAAATATTTTTTGAATTCGTATTTCTATTAATAGTTGAACAAATAGAATAAACGAACAAACAACGAACAAATAGAATAAGCGCAAACATCCACTAAAAACAAGTAGTTAGTAGATAACAAAAAGAGTTGCCAATTACCGGTGTGAAGTTAAAGCAATATTTATACTTTATATTTAATATTTATTAACAGACCAGATTTTATCACCTTGTTTGCCGCTGTAGGGAAAGTGTACCCTACAAACAACATAAACTTACATTCACGGCAGATATCCGTAAACTCAAGCTTTTCGTGACAGAGAACCAGGTATAGGGTACACAAGAAAACACTACTATGAGCCTATCCCAACTAAAAGCAGGAATAACCGGAACTATCCTTACAATGAGCTCCCCCATGGAACCACGCCCTGACTATCTACTTAACCTTCAATTGATCCGTTGGCCGTTTTTATCAGGTTCCCAAGTACGCCATGCCGACATTATTTCCGGCTGATATTCTGGGTAGAAGTCGCATGTAACACTCGTCATCGTAACCATCATAAAGCATAGAAGTATTTATTAACTTATGTATGTATGTATATTGCGAAAAAACGGTTGCAATTACAATGAAAATAAAATGAATTCGTCATTCACATGCACATTTTTATCCTTTTTCAATACAGTAACTTTTATTGCAATGATATATCAATCCATTATACAATACGTATAAAACTATTATTAATGTATGTGATTAAAACATTGGATTATCTGCAATTCATCATATGTTTGCAATTCCAGTTACAGCGTATATCCATTCCAAGTAGTTGGACACGCGAGTAAATATTACAGGATCCTCGGCTTCGTATTTATTTAGAGCAGAGTTGGACATGACTCCGACGAGCACACGATAATCTTCTAAAACCAGGGGGATACCGATATCAGCTTTGGTTAAGGCTGTCGCTATGTTTGAAATGGCACAGAGATGGTCGGCGGTTATCGCACCCTTTACTATAGCACACGCTTCATTACTGAGGATTGCCATCCGTGCATACTGCAAGTTAGGGATTATTGGCTCAAGTTGACCACCTCCCCAGCCGGTAGCAACGGCATGAGAGCCCGCATAAGTGGGCTTCGGATATTCAAACACTTGCGGCAACAGAATGGGAAAAATATTGAGGCAAATGTCGGTAACAGGTATACCAACCAAGGCGATGTCATGCTTATTATTAAAGGCGGTCCAGCCCGGATGAACGTGAATATCGGGAGTGCTTATGGCGTAGCTAACCTCCGCATCCTGAATGTCGGTTATACCCAAGTAAACGTTGGATGTGATCGCACTGCAGATGTCAAAAAATAAGCATTTTCAAGCTGGCGCAAAGGAGAGTGAGTTTCTATGTGACTTACCCATAAAAGCAGTAAGCAGCAGACAGAACCCATTTGGGTCCGATAAACGCTCCCCCGCATATCTTTTCTGCATAGTATCTCGTTTCTATTAAAGCGACGTATGGAAACTGACCCTTGACAGCGTTGTCTCCACCGAAGATGCGGCCATCGTTGTGCATTTTTTTCGGGTGAAGATGGAAGGACGAAACCACGTTGGTCGCGGCCAAAATGAACACGAATAAAAATTTCATTGCGAGTGTTGCTGAATCTTTTAACAAATGGTGGTTCAATTATAATGTAACAATTATTTATAGCAAAGCCCGTTCCCGATTCTCACATGTAGAGGAAGAAATAATAAAGCAATACGATAAGGAACTTGCGAACAAATTCGTAGCGAAAACAAAAAGCACATATTAACAGATATGGTTACGATAAGATCTCACTATATCCATAACTGTATGCCTTAGTAGCTAACCATAAAGATTGATAAGTACTAAAATTGCGCTGATTACAGGCAATTTATTATATGCATTACAAAATGTACTGTATACATATGTACATACATACAGAAGTATAGAATCTATGAAATCATAATTAATTTGCAATTGAAAAGAAATCTATTCGAGTTAAATAAGAATATAAGATAAGAATAAAAAAACATATAATAAATAATAATTTAATTCTCAAAAATAGGAATTTGAAAGAGGTTCTAAATAGAGATTATCCGATTATTAATTGTAAATCATAATATAATTACTGATATCAATTATACGAATTGAATATTTTGGATCGACCATCGATTTGCAATAATTTTGATTCCTGCTAAAATAACTGGAAATTCAAGCAGCCTTCATTTAATGTTCATTAAATGTGAGCAACACAAAACCTAAACTTTTCATTACCACTGCCAACAAGAGAGTTGCCAACGATTGCAGTCAACGAGTTATAATTGAGTTAGCCGTAAAGCGCTGTGTTTGCCGCCAACCACGAGCTCATGCAGAGAGCGCGGTGAGCTCCTGAATACAATAAAGAGGAAAGAGAAAACAGCCACAAAATGCCTTCAGATATGAAGAGAAGAGCGTGGGAGACGGTGGGAGAAGAAGGCGAAAGAATTGGGGGAGGAGGTGCTAGTAGATCGAAGGGTGAAATTAAATTTTACGAAGGTGATGATGATGATGTAAGAACTGATGATGATGAGGAAGGAGATGAAGCCGGAAAGGAAGAAGAACAAAGAATGGTAATATTAGCAAATAACCACTATTAAAAAGTAAAAAAAATGTGAGAACAGGATTTTTCTTAAATACATACTACTTATATTTTATATCTGTTTGGTAAAATTTCAATTCGTTTGCGGTAAAGGAACTGTTTTTTATCCATAAATAATTTTCAAATATTTATAACTAACTGTTTATTTTCTGTTCGATTTTAGAAATCTGTTTTCTTCTCAACTCAAATCAACTAGACTGTATGTCTTGCCACAAACAACAAGTTCACCGAAGCCAAGAGCAAGCTTATTGATTGTGATTACTTTACACACAAAATGCATTCAATATTGGCAAAGTTTGTTTACAAAAAATAAAGTGAAAAAAAGCAGAAAAGATTTACTGCAACATGAAGGAGAACAAATTGCAGGAGCAGCGACTCGACTACACTATTTTCGCTTGTAGATTTTGCCACAAACAGCACCAAAAGCACATTTAAACTTTCACCCAGGATCACACCCACATTTATTACTTTGACGACAATCCACACACACACACACACACACACACACATGAATCTAAGGTGAAAAGATTTTAGGTTAGTGTTGTATGTGAAAAAGTGAAAAACAAATGGTAGGGTGAAAAAGTTATACGAAACTAAGTAAAACAGTAGAAAAAGTATTGCTTAAAAATAAACCAACTGAATTGAATTTAAAATGAGCTGGAAAGTGATGAGATTCTTCGTGTATTCGTATTCGTACAGTGAAGAAAATTCTATTAGTTTGTATTTAGATTCTATTAATTCTATCAATTCCAATCAATCCATTTCATATCATAATTTAATTGGTTAAATTAACAGTCTTTAAGTATTTATCTTTCCAACATATTTTCTTCTAACCATATGATGTCGAATATAGGTATATATGTACAGTATTATACAAGAATATATTGCAATGCGAATATACATATATACAATATTATTCACACATCAGTTGACGATTACAAACACGCCCTCAATATTCGTATATCATTATTGAGAAATCGAAGTTCAAATCATTCAAAAAATACTTCCTATTAGAAAATTGTATATAATAATTAATTAGATTAGTAATAAGATTAAAATAGATTGTATAAATATTAATTCTAGAGAAAGTGTACGTTAAATTATACAGTAAATTGTAAAATATTTTAAGGGTTTTCCTTCATTGTATATTGCAAGAGTGTTTCGGCGATGTAGTGTGAACCACGAGAGACACAAACATAAACACACAAAGACACACGCACGCATACATACACATATGCACACATAAACTTCCAGGTTGAGTTTCATCATTTATTAACATCATTAATATCATTTTATTAACTTTTGATCTGTAGATTTCAATGTCTAGATATGTAAGTTTGTGAGTGACTTTTTACGAACAAAGAATTAACAACAAATCTGAAATTAAAACTAACTGAAAAAAGTTAATGAATTTGTATTATTAAATTTATGCATATTAAATACGAACTCAAATCCAACAATTTACTTCATATTCATTGTACAGTTACAGTGACCTTGTAAAATTTTAAAATTTCAGTTTAATAAATTCTGCTCTTTGCGATGAAAACTAAATTCGCTGGTTACAGATTACACTGAATACAATTTGTTGAACTTTGACATATCGTTGAAGTTAATCGTAGGCTTCATATTCTAAGCTACTAAAGGGCTTTAAACACTTTGGTATTTAAACAAAATATATGTACGTACATATATGTATAATACATTGTGTGTGTGTGTGTGTGTCTAAACAACAATATTCACATAATCTGGATTCTACAACAACATGCTTTCATTATAAATAATTCAGATCCCAAATATGAGTTTTCATTTCCATGTTGGACCATGTTTCATTTTTGTTGTTGTTGCACAATAGTACTTGACCTGGCTTTTAATTGCTTGCTTGTGTAGCGATTTAATTATTAAGTTAACCCTTGTAACGTGTGGGTCACTTGAGTTAAATAGTTTCTTTGGAGGTGGAAATAATAGTTTTGCTTTTCTTGTGAGCATGAATTTTAATATTGTACTTCAGCTAAAGTGATCCGGAGCAAAAATTAGTGAGAAAAAGAAGTGATAAAGAAAAGTTTGCCAATAATTGTAAGTGTAATAAAAAAGTAATCTAAAAGCCAAAGAAATTAAAATTTATAGACATTTTCTAAGAAACATTCCACAATTGTTATTATATAACAAATGTATAAAAAAATATTATTATTAAGGATCCATTCTGGTTGAGAAGCTTTTTCAAGTCATTGTTGGCATTGTTTTATGTCCTCAGTGTTTTATACAGCTCTTGCAATAAATTTTAACAACCGATGTTTGAACAAACACGATGTCTTTAAAAATCAGACATTAAGGATGTACGTGAAAAATTCCCAGACTAACGAAATACTTTACTGTTGCGATTTAATGGATGATGTTATCTTCACTTACCTCCCAGATTAAACGAAAATCCTGCTGTTCTACGCGCAGCAGCTCGCAGGTGGTTTTGGTGACTACGGTGCTGTCACGTGGTAAATCGTGCAAAATCGATTCCCCGAATGTGGCGCCAACCCCAAGGTTACACAGTGTCACTGGAGTCTATACGAGAGAAAAACAAAAGAAATGAATTAGCATTTCATATCAATACATTATGATTGAGAGAATAATAACACTTTCGGGTAGATAACATTTTCGAGCCATAGATGAAGAATAACCATGAAAACAGTGGAAAAGTGCAACATATTTCAACCGAAAAATAAAGTCGTGTTAGTTGCATTACATCTGAGTTAATTTCATTGAAATAACCATTAATTGATGCATATCATATATGATAATTAATTACAATCAAATATCGTATCGATTACAATATTATTATAGTATCATTGATTATATGTAAATAGCATATCGACTACAATATAGTGTAATGAATTATGAACTCAAAGGAAAGGCAATTTAAAGTGAAAATTCATTCATTTTCTAAAGCAAAATACAAATTAATTCTTATCGTAATAATAACATGATTATTAATAAAAATATACAAGTTTTTGAGTGCATCCCGTTTGCTTTGGATGGTTCGATCCCTCACGTAGATGAAATGATTTTTCACTAAGAACTCTTATAGAAGTGTTCAGGCCGTAAAATCAAAACACTCCTAATGGCCACGCCTACGTAGCCGTTTCGAAGTGGGCAATATGCAACCATGTACATATCAAATCTATGCGGCTTTCTCACGCGTCATTAGTTTCAGATCCGGAATAAACTGGAAATGAGATCCGTCGACCTCACAACAGTAAATGTAATAGCAATGGTAGGAGCAAGAACAACAACAATAGCAATAAGAGTGAAAAATACGAGTACATTCAGTTGCTTAAATTGAAAGCTCGCACTGTAAACTTAACACGACGCATACGATTTCCACGCAATCTTGTTACGCGGATTGGAAAAGCATAATTTTTAATTTCCCAATCAAGGCACACAACGCAACTCCACAAACAGACACACATATTGTACATTTCCACAGGCATCCTACGAGTATATAGAGGTATGTATATCTGTTGGTGTATTCAGTGTATTCGCATTTATCTCGTTGTAGGTTTTAACGTGCGCCCGCTAATTGCAAAATCAATAGTTTTCCCTCGATTTCAATTTCCACAGCGCGACATGCATGATTGCGAATTTTTAACCTTTCGGCGCTTCACTCTTTTACCCAAGTAGTCAAACACCAGCCACTACAACAACTACAACAAAATAGAGTGAGAAAACAACGAACTTTTCTGCTGCATTTAAAGCATTTTAACCGCGATGCGTCATCGCACGCGTACCGAACTTTCTCCAGTTGTCATTGGTCTCTGGCTTCTGTTAACTACCCATAAAAGAAATCCCTCAGCAACTGGTTCATCCCAGCTCATTGCTTCTGGTGGAAACTATTGCTCTTAATGTTGGCTTTGTAATGACAATTCATATCTAGTAGTTTGGGACTTAATAGAAATTAAGTGCTCATATATAGATTTCAACAGAACCATGCCAAAAAACATTCGGAAATCTTTCGTAAAAAAAGTGTTGGGTCGTAAAATTACGAGTTTAGTTTCTCTTCTTTTTAATGTAATTCTATATGACGGTCAAATCATTATTGGATTTATAGCTTTCATACATGCGAATTCGACTTGCAAAAGCCTTCGTTTAGAAGCGATTCTTTTGGTACATTTTTAAGGTTTTTATTGGCCTCAATAAATTTTAGAGCTTTTGTGTTTAGAATATAAACAAATAAATTAATTGGGCAAATGGGATTTTAATTTACCAGATGTGACTAGAATGTTTCATTTATTACAAATCGTTTCGTGTTTATAAGTAGTATTTTGAGTAAAAACCATAGAAAATGCTATCTTCGACTTAACCCCACAGATAATTTAACTGAGCACCTATGCTTCAAATGGATTTCCAAATTTAAATTTGAAATGTACGGATCTTCACTTTTTTATAGGTTACCCCAATCTATTACATACAAATCTCTTTAAAATTTACCATGCTAAAGTGGCCGGACCACGCCCATAAATGCCAGAGTAGCTAATATTTACAATATAAGTATTTATGTTATTATCTATATCACTCTAGTCCACACTGGATAGGACTTTTTTGATCCCAAACTTTTTTATATTTGTGTAAAATTTAATCGGCACATAAAAGTTATTTTAATTCTATAGACAGATACACAGAACAAGAGACCGACAGACAGATGAACAGACAGACGGACGGAGGGAGACCAGACTTATAAGGAGTATATATATTTTATTCTATAATTGCCACGCCTTCTTCTGTGCATTAAAAACTAGGACAAACTTATTATACACTTTAACCTTCGGGTGTAGGGTGTAAAAACAAACACTATTCGAACGTGATAATGAAAAAACTCGTACCAGATAAACTACTCTTACGAGTAGACTAAATTTCTTTATTCGACATGCTGCTTTACTCGACATGCTCTTTTTTATTACTCTTGTGACAGGTACGAGTAGTTTTTTCTTGAATTTAATGGCGGTTGTGTTTTCAAATTAATTACACCGATTCACTTTATATGAAACAACTTAAACGCCATAAAAACACTGGTCTCAGTTCTCGAAGATATCGTCGATGGCGGTTTTGTTTGATATTCCGATAAAACGTTTTCTAATTTTAATGTTCAAGTGTGAACTTCTTGTACACTTTCAAACTATAGCATGGAATTAAAAGATAGTTTTAGTATGTATTTAAAAGCGGCTTTATTTAAGAAGCTTTCTGTTAAATGGTTACATGCATTCATCAGGAAGTTGAAATAAAATAGCATGAAATAACAAATAATATTAGAGAAGAATTTAAGGAATTATAATGGAAGTCATGGAGCTACTTTATTAATACATATTCTACTATTATATCAGTTATAAGTCATTAATTTTAATACATATGTACTTGTAATATTGCAACATTATATCGAGGAGATATTTATTCTCATTCATTTGCTACATAAGCGCTTTTATGCTTTTGAGATTTATACACGTTCGTAAACCGTTTAAAATGATACACTCTACGAAGGATATGTCATCTGGCATCTAGCGAGATCAGTGTTGCCAGTTCCGGTATAAATAGCAACCCACGTATAATTTGTAAGCATAATTGTTATAAAGTCGATGAATTCAAAATATTTGAAAATTGTGCAATTTTATTTTATGTTTAGTACAAAAAACATCGGTCAGGAACAAAAATTATATTTATATATACACTAGTTATGAGTAGCTAAAACTAAAGTGTGTATAGATTCCGTTAATCGGAGTTGCTTAACTGAAATAAAAACGGTATTAGTGTTAATTAACCTTTATCAGTGACTAAAATGTATTCAATTTAAGTGAGTATAATAAAAGTCATTTATATACAATATGAATATATTGTATGTATGTATATTAACATAAGACGGTCAGTTGGTACCTTGCCATAACGCTGCGTTGACTGCTGCACGTCGTACCACCCGCGACGTGGTAGCATTTCACGTAAGTCGGTCGCAGCCGCTCGCCGCCGTTGGTGATGAATACTAATAAAAAGCCGCAGCGTGTTGTTTAAAGCTGTAGTTCAGGGCTCGTGAAATACGGAGCGGGAGGATATGGTCACTTGTTATGAGGGGGAGAAAGACTCATGACTTCAATGTAGAACGTGCGGGGACACGCGAGTGAGAAAGAGAGAAGAACTTTTCCATGGTCAACGAGGCTGTGGAAAGTGTTTACCAACAACAATTCCGGTAGCCATAAAAATGATCAACCACTTTAAGTGACATATTTTAGACACACCGGCGAACTGATGAAAAAACACAGAACTTTTAATTCTCGTAAACCAAATATAAACATAATATTCGAATTTTAATTTTTTTTTAAATTTTCATTCCGTTCGCTTTGGATTTTTTTAAAAATATAAACTTTAATTAAAACACAGTTACAAAAAAATTATATTTTAAATTTCATATTTTTTTGAGAATCACCGCCATAGTCGATTGCCTTTTAAGGTCGTTCATAATTTATTAAATAATAAAACAAAATATAAACTTTAAACTGTTGCCGCGTGGCTGCCTGCGCACTGTTTTGAGGTGGTTGGAAAACTAACGTAAGCTACGCGATTCGAATTCGATGGCAACCGACAAAACCGAGAAAAACAAAGACAAAGACAACAACAACAACAACAACAATAACAATAAAAAACAAAACAATAACTAGCATCAACTGCAGCAACGACAGCAACAGCCGAAACAACAACAACACCGTCACTATCTAAAACAATTGTAAAGAAAAAAATAAGCTTGTTGCCAACTCTTTGATTCGCACAGCTAAGAGCATTGCTCAAATCAGCTCGTGTACCCATCTAGTTGTACGTCGTTGTTGTTGTTGTTGTTGTTGTTGGTGCTGCTGCTGTTTATAATATACCTGAACTACTGTTGCTGATATTGTTGTTGTTGTTGTTGTTTTTGTTATTTTATTTCTCGTAAGCATGTGAAAGAAAATTAAGTCGACTCTTTTTAGATAATTGCGAATTTTGTATATTTTTTAGTAGGTTGCTAAAATGTATGTGCCAGAAATGCTTCCACAGGCACAAGTTTTAAATTTAACACTTATGAAATCTCTTTCGGCCCTCCGTCGTTTTCTCTTCCTTCATCTTTCCTTAACCTACTGTCTACTTTTCTTTCTTCTTCTTTCTATACATATTAAAACATAAGAAAAGTCCATCTAATAAATGAAGGTTTTTAATGAATTTGAATGCACTTTTTCTTTTTTTTCTTTTTCTTCCCTTCCCTTCCTTTCGAATTATGCATTTATGTACTTGCAGAAAGTATTTGATGCCATTTCCCAAGAACCACAGAGTGCAAATAATTGCAGTACGAAGAATCAATTTAATTTTATTTTTTCATTTGATGTGATTTCACATTCCTCCGCCATCATGCTTGACATCACTTGACGATGACCATCAACGCCGGCATCGTGAAGCTTCACTCAAATAATAATGCGTATAAAAACTACGTATTCTCGCGAACTCATTTAACATGACATGGAGAGAAGGGAGGCACTCGCAACAGCCCCACAAACAATAGGGGAGAAGAAGCCGCGATAACCGTTTGACACGCTTCAGCGGTTCGTAGTGTAGTAAACACAAAAACAACAACAAGGGCGACAAAGAGCAACAACAGCAATAATAAGGATGTAGCAAGCAAGTGCTAACAATAACCATCCATCCATCCATCCGTTCCTCCCTCCATCCAACCATTTATTGAGTCAATCGCAAGAGGGCAGGTTATCGGGCTCAGCGTCCACCGTGTGTTAAAAGCGCAGTTTTAGAGGTGCGTCAAATATTGGATCAAGAGGCGAGGCGTTCAATGACTGGCCACGCATTCTCGGGCATGATTCCGTTTTTCTTTCGATTTTGTTTTCGTTTTTGGGCTTTTGTGGTTCTTGTTATATTGATGTTTATAACAGGTGTGTAAAGGACGGTGAGAATGTGAAGAATGAGTTCGTTGCTGGGTGAGGTTGCATTCGGAGAGTTCTGAGAGAGCGATGATGATGATGATGATGATGAAGTGGTTGAAGTGGTGTTGTCCGAGGGATTGCATTATTTTGTATTTAATGCTGATTTTCCTTTTGGTTTTGTTATTGTGTATTTAATTATAATAAGCTCATCGGAGCTGGAATTTCAGTGACGCATAAGTGGACTGAAAGTCGTCTTTGGTTGTACATTTATTCTGGAGAATGGGTTCTACGTTTAGTCGTTAATATTAAACAGAATCTTTCGGAGGTAGTACAATAATGTTCATGCGATTTCATTTGATGAGTCATCGTTCATAAGTCTCCGAATTAGAAGGCTAAATACAGAAGTGAATGCGTTTTTAGGTAAATTAAAGTTAAGGTTAAGGAGTGCTAAACTCTAAATGGGATTTCATTCTTTCGACCATAATTGCTAGCTTTTCAGTACGTATTCAAAGTACGCTAATGCAAAAGTTAATTCTATTGGATTAACCGCTGTGGTCTTAAAAGCGAGCACGAAGTATTTTTTGCAATAGTAAAACATGACTATTAAGTTGGACTAACAAGTAACTGTTAAGTTACTGTCCGAAATAATTAATTGCGTGAACGCGAAATACCCAAGAAAGAAAAAAACATGTACATGTACATGTACATCCAAACATGTACATCCAAAAGAGATGCATGACGATTATAAGCTGAAAGATGATTTCGAGAGAAAGTTGCCAAAATTTGGGGTATATGTAAATTTTTTAAGTAAGAAAGTAAATAAAATTCATTCATAAAACATAAAATTTAATTAGTGGATGAAATAAATTATAAATCATATCATCTTTATAAAAACCAACGGAATAAATTTCTTTTATCAGTGAGCAGAAAATGAAAAATGTTTCTCGTGTGAAGTTTTTACAAATTTATCACTCAAATTATAAACTAAGAGCAGGCAAAAATATTGCAATCATTAAATGATTGCAAATTTTTAAATCTTGACTTAAATGTCCATGAATATCCATTGACTATGCGCCCATTATGAATTAAATCCTTCGAGGTAAGAGCGAACGACTGCACTGTGGTCACGGTGCAAATGACGACGAATATAAATCGAACAACTGCATTGTGTTTATTATGAACTCTTTGTAAGAAGTGGTAGACAATACTTTGAAGTCGCAGCTATTTATAGCAAAGCAAAAGGATTGTTTTCTGTGGCTAAAAGTATTGAACTGATAAAGAACTGTGTACATACAGTTTATATTTCGGTCAAGTACTTTAGCTATTTAGAACGTTTACTATTAAATATCTATAAAGTTAACGATACTAGCCATAAAAACATGTTATAAGGAGTAAAAAATAGTAAGAGTAATAAATAGGGAAAAGAGCGGTTATGTGGTACTATCAATAGAATGTGTTATCTCACAAATAAAAATATTATATGATTGCACTATATAATAAAAGTACATAAGCAATAAAAAGTTTATTGTGCACATTGAAGTTCTTTAGTCCCGTGAAAGTCACGAAAATAATTGCATAAGCTAATCAAATCATGAGTTCCATTTATAGTTTTTGACATTAGTGTGCCTAGCGATGCAATTAAGTAAACAAAATATTTTTTAATGTTTATGTAAGGTAGCAGGCTGGATAATTTTAAAATTGCTATAAAAAACATAGTTCAATGATTTTTTCGTAGTTTACCATCAGTCTAACGAATCAGTGCTCCAAATAACATGTAATTCAAAAAGAAACCAGCTGATGTCCATACTGTACTGATCAAGTATATGTTAAGTTAATGGTACAGAATTACAAAAAAATTGCACGAAATTTGTATCTACTCGTAGCTCATGAACATTTTTTTATGGCTCCCTATTTATGTAACCCCATTTATATTGGAACTTTACTTTCTCGTTGTCATTACTTCAAGAGCTTAATTAAAAAATTGTTTTCTTCTTATTTGTTCTTCTACTTTATTGGTTTTTATTGAAGAAATACTAAGCGGTCAATATTATGGGGTGTGGTTGATTTTTTCTCTCTTCTTCACGATTTTAACTTTTTATTTTGTGTGTTTTTCTTAAATAAATAACTGAATTAGTTATAACGGTAGGGGGTAACTCTAGATTATAAAAATTCATCTTAATTTGTCTATCTAGCAATGAGTGGCTTCTTACTTCCCAGCATTAATTATTTCTGGGTGCATTAATTATATACAACACTGGGGTTTGCTGTTCATAGATGGCGTGCAGCAGCATATATTTTAATTGCTTATTCTTGGTTTTTTGTGGAGTTTTAAATGCAATTTCATGGCGTACTTTTCTCTCCCACCGCTACTCCGCTACCCTCAGCATCACCTGAATTAACTGACATGTTAAGTCAAAGGTGAGTTCGTTACCATCGTCTCCACCATCATCATTGTCATCATCTTCATCGTCAGTATCATCATCTTCATCGTCAGTCCTCATCAACTTCTTTGGATGTGCACAACGACATCGTAATGAGTTGCAAACACGTAGACGTAACGCTGCATACTGTCACATGAAATCAGCCTAATTACGTAAGTTTCTATTACAAGACAAACTATAATAACAACAATGTGTTATATTTACATACAGTTACTTGTAAGTATGAGAATATTATTCATAGCTTTTATTATTTATTTTGCCTTTTCTACTCTTAGCTTTTTAATCTACTTGGCACGCATTTCATGTCTTCATTTAATTACGATCCTCCCACGAGTAGATGGTGCCATCATCAACCCCCACCACCCGCCATTTCCACCAGCACTCACTCTTGAGAAGATTTCTATAACATTAGAAAATTTAATCCACTTTACTAAATAATGAGTTGATTTTAAGCATGATGATGTGTGAGTGGATCTACATACATACAGTTGCATAGGTTTGTTCCGTCGTATGTCATACATGCATGTGTATAAGTCAGAAACATAATATTTCTTTGTTTAATGCTTTTATATTAATTTAATCGTTTTTGAATCGTTTGAATAACCTAAATTTACCTGAATACTTTTTATTCATTTTTATCATTATCGAGTACCATTTTATTATTATTATTTTATGCACTTGGACTTAGAAACTTCTTCATTTTAATGTGAATTAAGCTCGGTCCCTGATCATACCCATCATAACAACTTTACACAGATCTCTTTGGTTGGCTAAAATCCTATAAGATTAGAATTGGCCCTATCAGTCGATTAAATAGTTTATTTTGGTTTTCAGGCAGTGTACCTAGTTTAATAGTGGAGTGATTAAAGTTTATTATCGCGTATTGCTATTCTTTTATAAGCAATAAATATAAATTTTGTAATAAATATACCCCACCTATTAACCTGCTTATGTCTTATCAGACTTACTGCTGCATTGTACAGTTGTATTAGTTATGTTATTAAATTCCTTATAATTCACGAAAAAGAGAGTCCAAAAGATTAGATACATACTTGCAAAAAGTATGTCAAAATCATAAATTAATAAATCATCGTTAAAGTAACAAAATAATTGAATTTAAAAATGTTGGTGCTTATCATGAATATACGAGTATTCATACTTCTTCATTCGCCTCTCTTTGATAAATTTGTCTGAAATAATTACAGCTGACGTATGTTACAAACGGAATTTAATATACCCACCTTCGGGTGAAGTGTATAAAAGTAGTAATGAATCATAAATCATTAAATGTTTGTTTCAGCGATTTTGCTATAAAAACCGTTGCAATATGTGTAGTAGCTTTATTTGTTTAAAAAATTTTAAAATGAAAACAGTTTTATTCTTCATTCAGTCGTGTTCATTCTTAGTCGTGCTCATTGTTGCTGTGACCAGCGTGAGTTCATTTAATCCTCGCCCAAAGGATGAGGGAAAAAAGGGTCGCATCATCAATGGACAGAATGCTTTAGCTGATCAGTTCCCATATGCAGTTTATCTGGAAATAACTCTTAACTCAGGATTGCTTAAGTTGTGCGCCGGATCCTTAATCGGAAGCCAATGGATCTTAAGTGCGGCTCATTGCTTCGCCGAGTATGTTATTTTTAAAAAGTTTGGAGTCCTTGTCACCATATGTAATGCCTTAATTCTAACAGTGCCCACTCTGTTGTCGTCTACGTGGGTATGAGCGGTGTTGAAACGGCTGTAGCTGCCTACACTGTGTCCATGGAAAATATCCATCTTCACGAAAATTGGGAATGCAACAAGAATGACATCGCTCTGGTCAAGATACCTACGACCAACATTTGCACGGGGATTTCGCATGTTCCGCTGCCACCGCTGGGCACGGAAAACAGCTATTCCGGTGACCGAGTCGTCATCAGCGGTTGGGGTGAGACGGAGCTGAATGGGGACCCGGCGACACATCTGCAATGGGGAATAGTGACAGTTATGAGTAACACCCATTGCAAACTATTCTACCAAGCTATCACTACTGATAAAATATGTGCGAGTTTACACGGAGGTGTTGTTGCCTCCAGCGGTGATTCCGGAGGCCCAATGGTGTTGCTACATAATCCCAGACTTGTTGGTGTCATGTCCTGCAGGAAGTTGATGGAAGGCTATGAATTGCCTGCCATCTACATGCGTGTCAGTCATTTCTTGCCGTGGATCAAGGACATAACGGGCATTTGGTATTAACCAAGTTTTCAATTTAAAAAGTTTCTAAAATAAAACCCGAAATATCCTTCACAACCTGAGCTTATTATGTCTCATGTGTTCATGATACTTTTTCACTTTACTAGATGGGGAAGTTTGCTCAATGAAGCCTTTGTTAAGTAGGAATATAGTTAATATATAAGTCAATGAATTAGTAACCATTTTCAGGTAAACATTTTCAAAGTTAATTCTTTTGATACTCAATGAAATTAAAAGCTTATAGTTTATTTGTAACTCGTAACTAAGCATGCATTTCTGAGCAATAATAAGAAGACAACACTCTTTCATTCCTCTAACTCTTACGTGTCATATTTTAATCCTTGCAGACGCAAATCCATCGTAGATCGCACATGAAGTCTCTCATACTTATACAACTACAAATTTCAAAACATGTCAGCACGTCACGTCAAGAGAAGCCCAAAGGAGGAGTGTAGATAATTTTCACTTATGTAGTGCCAAGAAAAAGAAAACTCTATCGTGCCATTCCGGAGCAGATAAGTCACATGGCCCACCCTGATTCCCACCTTGATTCCCTCTGATGATGGGCAAATTTTTCTAACCTGTAAGTATAGTCAACTCTTGACTACACAACATGCTCTTCTGATAGGCCAAGAACAAACACACAGCAGTATTCGATGCATTACGTGCCTCTGCATAAGAACTGAAACTGAATTTATTGTATTTACATATTTCTCGATCTTCTTTGTTCTTCCGTTGTCTCTACTCTGATTATATTATGTAAAAATAATACTCGTATAGCAATGATTCTCAAGTCGTCGTTGACCGTTTATTGTGAAGATTTTGAAATCTAAGACATACATTTTGACAGCAGAATCGTGAAAATATATGATGAGACATGAAGTCACAGTGTAAAATGAACAAAGAACAAGGAATAATGAACAATAATTTGGATACAATAAGAAATCAAAGATATAAAACTCCCGTCAACCTTTTGACATTCCTTAAAAAATTGAAACCCTATTAAGTCGAATGATTAAGCTTAATGGATATCGGTTCATTATTAATTAAGTAATACATACAACAAAATCTTTAAAATAAAGAGAACTTGAAAGGTTTTTAAAAGCATTATTATGGATCCTACTAGTAGAATCATGGACTCGTTCAGTGACTGAGGAGAAGAAAACTGTTAGGATCCTGATAATTTGACAAAAATTATTGTATCATAAAAATATAGAATCTAATTTAATTTGGTCTTTCAATGTGGTGTATAACAAGTGTTAGAAGTAGGAGTTTCTATGTTCAGTTGATTTGTGGCCCTTGGAAAATATAATATATTTAAGTTTCTTCCATCTCTTTACTTCCAGTTTTCTTTGGAGTGTTCACTATACCATAAATAAATTATAAAAAATATGTCCAATTTTTCCAAGCTGTTAGTTTTTATCGTAAGTCTAAGAAATTATGCACTAAAGCATATCAACATAAATAAAATTTACTTCAGGAACACACACACATAGACTCAGTGATAGGTTCCTCCTTGAAATTAGATTTATTATCTTCCTACTCAGTACCTGAAATAGACGAGTACATTTTTTATGGGCTCGTATAAATGGATAAGAGCGGCTCAGGATAGAAGAGTATGAATCAGAAGCATTTAACATCAGGCTGAACCGAGTTAACGTTAATAGAGAATGAGGACACAGTACATGTACATATAAATTATGTTTAGTAGAGGCAGTTCCTTCGTTGGTAAGGACAACAAGAATTTCCGAGGACAGAAAAACAGAAACTGCAGGAAAGACCATAAAATTTGAATAATAAAAGATTGTAGTAAAAAACCAAAAATTGAGAGAAAAAACGAAACAAAACATAAATAATAAAGTGAAATGAAAATAGACTGTTGGAAAGAGCAATACTAGTGCATACATAAATAATAATATAGTGAGAGAAATATAAATAGAAATAAAAGTCAAATATACAATAATATTATACATTTATTATAATAGGCAATTACACAACTTTATATGTATATGTATCATACAAACTAGTAGACAGTATATGAATCCTCTTTTAGATAATATGAATAAATAATTAAGGGGTCGAATGGGCCATCGTAGTTAATGAAATCTAATGGAATCCCAAGTAACACAACAAAGTGGCTTGAGAATAAATTCAAAAGCACTTTACAACGTTGTTGCACGTACAACAACAATAAAGATCCTAGCTACTATGCCGCTCATACATAAATGTATGTACATATGTATACAGAAATAAGTGTGTGTCTGTAGCTGAATTACTCGTATGTATGAGTATTTAAGTTCAGAAAAAGATGGAAAACCTAAGAACGATGAAAGATGGAAGTTTTGCACACCGCCTCTTTACGTAGTAAAATTGTTGAAGAGGAAGGAAGAATGGCCTATAGTGCCTTATATGGAGGAAGAAAAGAAAGAAGAAAGGAAGAAAGTTGATACAACAAAAACCTATTGAGAGGGAAATTTCACGTTTGTGTGTTACAGGAGAAAATCCCTCTAAGGATAAACTAAGCGCGTTCAATATTATTAAACAGTTTCCACGTGTAATATATAAAAATGCACAAGTTAAAGTCTACTGTAATTTGTAAAATAAATTTATACCAGAGCAAAATACCTATTTGTAGTAAATTTTGTAACTTCTAAAGTGATCAGTAATTGATTAAAAGTGGTGTCGAACACAGTGAGCAAACACAGAATTCACGAAGAAATAAAAGAGAGCACTGAATTGAAAATTCAAATTATAAATACATATATGTAATAATTGTTTTCTTTTTATTTTCATATAACAGAATAACAGAGAATATTATTAGAACTTAGAGTAAACGTCCGTAAATGAAGGTTTAACTAAAGAATACTAAGAACCGAAAGACCCGAATACCTTCTTAATCTAAATGGTCCTTTAGAATGGAGCCTTTAACTAAAATATCTCTACACCACTGCAGATCCACCCCACTTCAGAAAAATAAATTTAAATAAGTCCACAAGAAATAGTGGTTGAGCTGAATCCTTGTAAAGCCAATTTGTGATAACAATCAGCCAACACAGACCTATCAAAGCACGCCTTAAGAGTATCCAGCCACCCATTAAAACAACCATCTACCCATCCGCTCCCATCCAAGATACTGAACACCTCAAATATGAATCCCCTCGAAATGGGATTGAAAAATCATCTGGAACAAATAATGGCACAAAAAATCTTACTCAATCACCTCGAAATCCGTAAAAAAATTTATCAATGAAAATGAGTGGCGGTGGTAAAACGTGGTGCGGTGGGGCGGTAGGGGCGGTGTTGAGTTGCCGGTGTCACGAACACAAGACTCTTTGAAATGTGTGTGTGTGTGTATATGTGTGTGTTTTTTATGACAATGCTTTTATTTTCAGGCTGATTGTGTTTGTGTGCGTGTGTGTCATCAACACGACTTTGAAGCTGAACTCAACAGCATTTCAACTGACGCCGCCGCTTTTTATAACCCCCTGGATAACCCCGAATATTGATTTATTTCTGTTTTGTATTTAAACATCATTGATTCTCCTTAAAAACTATCCTTCAAAACAAAGTTTTCAATTTCCCCTCGTATTAAAAACAAGTCCAGCAAAAGCCCTATTCAAATAAGGCCCTATGTCCGGCCCTGGCGTAATGAATTCCGCCTCTGGTGAACAAAAACACTAAAATACTTGTTGAATTTATAAGCAATTTGTCTTGGCTTACGTGTTTTTAAAGCTCCTTCATTTCGCAATACGAGTATCTGTTCAATTGATTTTAATACATAGCATTTTAATGCCGATAATCGGCTCAACATGCACAAAATGTACTCGTCGGTCCCTGCATGTTGCTACTACTTTTGTGCAGCAGACAATTAGTGAAAATATTTCCCTCTCAAAACGCAAAACGGTCTCTTCATAACCACGATTTCCCTAATGCGTATAACCACATCCAGAACGATTTCGTACAGTTAATTATTCCAACTTTGAAATGCGAACCTAGCAACGAGGAGAATTTCATTGGAGGCTGTGTCTGCACTATGCACCAGGCGTTGCTACGACTCAGCAGGGATCAGTGTTGCCCATGTGCAATTTGTTTAATGATATCTGCAGAATAAAAGAGTTTTGTTTTCTAGTAGCTTCTGGTTGTTATAAATAAATGCTATAAATAGAATAGACGAATAAAATAGAATTCAATATGAAATGAATTTTAAAAAGTTCAAAACTAATATTTATTACTTTAAAAGTAAATTGTTTTTATTCTTCATGGAATATTTTACTTTAAGTTCTTTTAAAAATTTAAAACGACGACTTCTAAAAGTAAAAAATATTTGAATTCTTCGTTTTTCTTATTGGTTTTTGAACGAGTATTTGTGGATCTGGCAGCACAGTCACATGCAGCAGCAGACTGTTTATAGCATTTTTAATTTGTTGTTGGTGCGTCTTTGAATTATAATATAACAATAGAATTATAATGGAACCTTTTGCAGAGGGGGAAAAGCAACACTGATCAAAAAAGCAACCGCAGCGACAAAGACAATAGCAACAACAACAGTAATAATACAATATTAATAATAATAATAACAATAAACAGTCAAGGCAGCCATGCTAATTTAACGGCGTCATGAGTTGGCAGCATGGTCGCATTCTTGCTGTTTATTGTGCCACCAGCAGCAGCAACATTTTATTCCGCAACGTGACATGCATTTGGCGGCAAAGTTCCATGCAATTTTTCAGGTTTTTCTTTTTTTCATTACTTTTTTCAACTCTTTTTGCATTTTCCAATGTGTGTGTGTGGGTTTGTTTTCCAGAGAGTAGCATTCGTGTTGATGATTTGTTTTTGTTTTTTGTGTGCTGTCAAGAATGTTGGTCACTGTTGGCAACGCGTGAGCCGTAGTGTGCGGTTCATGGTCAGTGACAAAAAATGTAGATTGTTGTTTGCGGTGTGGGGATGTGTTTAGTTAAAGATGGTGACGAAAGACGCCCGCCGCCAGTGAGATTGATTATGATGTTAATTTCGCATTTGGCTTTATTGTAATTAATAGTTTATATATTCGTTTATGTACTATATGTATATCAAGGTATACATATAAATATGTGTTATTGTGCATATAAATATAAAATATTGAAGTCGTTTTTGAAATGCCAAATTTTTCGACATTCATCAGAACTTGAAAAAGTTTTTCGTCAACTTGTTTACCAGTGTCTATTTGACAATAATAACAACAACACCAACGATATCAATTCGTCTATAAAAATTTGAAAACAAATCATTACCTTAACTTGAACTTATTATGATTTAAGTTTGCCGCCTTCACTTCACTCAATCTGAATCGAATCACTTCTCTTATTAGGTTATTATAAAAACACGTAAGAGTATAGAGAATAGAAAGATATTTACTCAAGTGGTAACATGAACCCACCCACGATATACAAAGCTGACAACATCACAGCAACACCACAGCACCAAGTGATATATTATTGAAACCGACGGCGGCATGACATGAACAAATGTCATCAAGTAGCACCTCGAGTCCACCACTTCATCCACCGAAACGACATGTCATAAAAGATAAAAGAACAAGTTATCGATAGCATGAGCATCGAAAACCGAAAATCGAACAGGTTTCGAAAGCAGTGGAAGAACAAAAACAACAGCACAGAAAACTTATTCAAAAGCCTATTCAAAGTGTTTCTATTTATAATCAATGCCGACGTGCAAATATATTTAAATATATTTCCAGAATGTACAGATTACTGAACTAGTTACGTAATTCTCTACTCGTATTCAGAAAATTTGGAAAATCGTAGGCTCGAACGGAGAACTTGAATCATATTGATTCGGAGAAAACATCATTCATCAATATTAACTCATTAACGTATTTCTAATGAATTCATAGATTACTCAAAAAATCCATTACTTCGTAATAAAAAATTCTGGCTGAAATCATTTTGCTGCATAATTAAACATGATTTTTTTTAATGTTTCGTTTTAGTTCTATTGAATTCTTGAATTTTGTTTGTATTCTATTAAATTTTGAAAAATCGACAGGAAGAATTGCGATACAGGTTTTTAAAACACACAATCGGAGAGGAAAGAAAGCGAGACGGATACTTAATTGTATTATATATTTTTGAAATAATCAAATAAAAACCTTTCCTTCGGTGCCAGAAAAATCCAATAATTTTAATCTTACAATGAATGAGAATCGTTTTTATTTCACAGAAATTTGTAAATCATTTTCAGAAATAACAACATAAAATAAGTCATAAAGTTAATCAAATAAAAACCACTACAGAAACAAGAGAAAGTAAGTAATAAAAGGGTTAACAAGGTCATTTGTCGATTGTGATGAGGAATAAAATTGAAACCAATCAAGGCTTTGATGGCTACAAATAATCAGAAAATACGACTTGTCAAAGGATTTTGCTGAATGAGATTATATTTCTGATGCCTTCTTCTGTCTGTTGGCTCAGAATTTGTATAGAAGTGAGCTAAACTCGGTACAAAATACGACATATCAATTCATAGCTACTAACGCCCTCATCGGCGATGTGTTTGTGTTTGAGAGACTCACAGATTGGAGGGCAATATTTCATCCAAAAATTGACAGGAGCTGCTTTCTTCTGCAGAACCTGTTTGTACGCAGAAATTAATTTTTTTCATTTTCGATTATTAAGTATTTTCGTACTTGTATGCAGGTTTTATTTTTACTCATAGCATTTATTGAAGAAATTCAAAGAAAAGGAGGTTCAATTTTCCACAATTCGTCCATTCAGTAATTAATTGCCTTTGTGATTGATTTCTAAGAGAAGAAAAATGCAAGCGTGGACCTTATGGGCGAAAGAGAATTATAAGGTCCCAAAGGAAAGCGATAATCAGCAGAAATCTCTCTTTTTTCTTCTCTGTCTGTGTCAGTACTAAGAGGTAAAAAAATCGTCTACGCTCTGAGTTCTTTGGAATTAAAGAAGGTTAAAGTTCGGTTCGTATGCTAACCTTGCTTTATCTTCGTTCTTGTAGGCAATAGAAATTTGCATAAGTATCATATCGTTCTAAATTAGAAAAACAAAAACAATAACAGAAATTAGCATAAGGCACTGAACCCCAAATATATTTCCGTCCTTTCATTTCAATTACAGTTTCCTAGGTTTTCCTCCATTGACCTTCCATCCTTCCTTCCCCAAAATAATCAATACAAAAATATTAATTTGCATTTTTATTTTGCTGATAAACAAGCGGAAAATCGTACCTAACAAAAAAGAACGAGAGAAAAAGTTTGATTTTTCTTTTATTTTTTCTGAGGATATTATTTGGGCTTCAGGCAGGTTATCACGACTCTATCAGCAATGATTTGCATATTTTAGGTATTTGGTCGTATAGTTTCCATCACACACCATCTCCTCTAACCACAAAATTTTATACAGGCGTGTGGAGTGTAGCTAGGTTACTAGTTTCAACAGGTTCAGTAACCGCGATGGGTTTTATTGATCTGAAAATCCGGGTTTTTGTATATTCTCGAAAATAATGCAGTTTATTCACATCTCCGCAAGGTAGACAAATTCTTGTCAACACAATAAAATTGTAGAAAAGCTAACGTAATTTTTCTCTTAAATGATGAAATTCCTAATAAATTATATTTGATTAAATCCATAATTCAATGTGCCATATATGAGATATTTTACAACCTTTTTAGAAGAAGAATACTGTGCGTCGTTACAAACGGAACGACAAACTTAATACATCCTCACCTTCGAGTTTAGGGTAGAATAAAGCTTTCAAAGTTATTTTAAGAACTTGACTGGGTAAGTTCTAGTATCTAAGCAACCTGTCTGCATCAATCAAATGGTAACCATTCCACCATACTCCGTAGATTTTACACAAGCATCTAATCAACAGTACCAAAAACAGTATAAAATATCGACATCAAGCAGCACAAAGTGAGTGAATGCATAAATGCTGTGGTGTGCTCACTGGTTATATTATGGTTACTATGGTTACATTTTCTTCTAGCTGGTCTTCCTCTCTCTCCCTCAGACTGGGCCACTTAGAATGCCACACGTGTTCATGGAAAATGAAGGAGAATTCATTTGGTTTTAGAACTTCAGTGTTATGTTTAGACAATACTTTAATTTTAAATTTATGTTATGAGTAGATATATTTATGTTCTCAGTACCTTTATTAAACAGGTTTTATATATGCTTTATGGACTTATGTTCAAACTTTAAAAAGAAAAACAGGATAAAATAAGCATCCTTAAATCTGAAGACACTCGCATTCAAATCAGATCGGAATCTCAAAATCAGTTCCCAAGAAGTGTTCCGAGTTCTAAGTTCCAATTCCCCGACATACTTTATCCTTCATGTAAACACGAAAACTTTCCGTATCATCTGTTGAAAGCTGTAGCAAATTAAATTTCAACTTCAAACGCATAACAGTTGGAGCCACCTGCTGTCAAGTCATGCCGTGTCCCCATCCCCCTTGCGATAGATACAAAAGTTTTGAATCCAAAGAAACAAATGCATATCAAATTGTTTTCGTTCCCTCTGACGTATTTTTCACTAGATTTCCGGAGCAAAGGAAACATTCACCACTTTCTTCAACCCTTCTAAGGTTTCCATGTTTTTTTGATGGAAGGGGCGATTCATGGAGGGGATTAAGAAGAGAATATTTATGGTTTATAAACTTCCCTCCATCACCATTACCCTGGTATTATTTTGCCTAATACAGAAAAAATGAGTCACTGCAAACAGCTTGGAAAATGAATGTGGGGTGGAACCAGAACGACTGTAATCTTCGCCCTGGACGAAGTTTAAATACCCTACACCCTCATGATTTGTATGGCATCTGGAAAAGTGGCGGCCAATCCTATTATTGGATTAGTATATAACATTCGAAATGCAAAGATATTCAATTGTTCAATTGTTCAAACATGTTCTCAATCGTGATCTAAACGGACGGACAGGCAAACAGACTAACAGAGAGAAAGACAGACAGGCAGACGGACGGACAGCGTTAAATCGATTGAGGAAGTGATGCTCATCAAGACTACATAAACTACATTTTCTATTCCTGCCCTGCCTCATTTTGTGGGTTCACCTTCGGGTGTAGGGTATAAAAAGTCGAAAAGTCTTTAAAAGCAATCATTTTGCAATAATTTCGCTGGCAGTTGTAACCGCGTGTGTTTTACGATTCGATATCATTTTATATCTTGTTACGATAACCAAACGAAGAGTGGAATTTTGCTGATATACTGACGTCATGGCAAAAAATATTAAAATCCGCAGTATCGAAAATCAGATGGTCATAAAAACATAAAAATCGCACACTGCATAAAATATGTATGCATATTTATACGAAACATGGTTGAAAATACAATGAGAAGATTAGTATACGATAGTTGTTGTTGTTGTTGTTGTTGCTGGAGTGTTGGGACTTGTGGTTAAATCGGTTCATGGATCAAGTTCAATAATCGCGGTTGCAGAAGACTTTCTTCAGTGTTACCATCTAATTTCACTAACTTTTATATGGACTTCGAACATTACTCCGAGTTGGTTTGAGTATCGAGTTCAGAGTATGTGGTATCGTGATTAAATATCCCGGTTCATGGTTACTTAACCCGGTGCAGAGTTAACACTCGTCCATTCCAGCAAAAAAAGAGAAAGAGATACTTTAATATTTCTATTAAAACTAGTACAACATCAGATGTCAAAATGGAAAGTTTTTTCCATTTTGTTTAGCAATCATAATAATTATGTAATTATTTCCGAGTTCGAAAAAACGGCATCCTAATAAAATTCATCATTTTAATTAATCATTCTCTGAAATTTTACGCACATTTCCAAAAAAAATAAAAATATAAATAAAATATACTAAATAGAATAAATAATTAATGTAAAATAAATCTGTCTACAGAATAACAGTGGACTGGATAAAATGCTGTGTCACTTTATTGTGATTTAAAGAAAGGAATAAAATTATTTGCATTCCAAAGCTTGCAGCCGATTCATAAAAAATACGTTCAGAAAATAGTCAAAAGAATATCAAAAATGAGGTTAAATTAAAACAGAAAAGGAAAATATAGCCAAAAAATGTGGTTTTAAAATTGAAAGCATCTGAAAAACATAACATGTATTCAAGGATAAAGATTTAGAATAGAAAGCATTTGACAAGAATAATATTGAAATTTTAAAATTAAATGTATTCATGAAATTGAAATCACTCCCGCCCCCTCCAGACACTACCGCCCACGCAGACACCGTTTTATACGGTACGGATGCAGATTGATGCAGAGTTCAAAGAGCTGTTGACGCTCTTCTCGTTGAACACGTGAAGCACTCGATGTGGACAAGCTGAGGGAGAGAGGAAGGAGATATGGAACCTACGACCAATGTACACATGTAGTAGGTTAACCAATGAATACACCATTCATTCAGCCATTCAATCAGCCAGTTAGTCATTCATTCATTCATTTAGTTGTCCCTTGATGTCGAACTACTATCCTGATCATGTCGCTGATTAGTTTCTATACATAATCCACTGGCTGGTTGAACGGTTACCGTGTGGATGACAGCGGCAGGTTGTTTAGAGAATAGAGGCGAAGCTTATCGAATAACTTTTGAGTTGGTTTTATGGAAGGCACAAAAGTAACACAACAAACATGACCTACAATGTGATAGAGATGGTATAAAACAAACGTCAATTAATTAAATATCGTGTATTAATATATTCAAAGAATTGTGTTTCAATTCAAATATCGAAATCATCGAAGCTTATTTAAAATTATGTAAATTACAGAAACTTGACAAATTTGTAGAAAGACGATATTTAAACTTCATAATAAATTAATTTTTAGCTTTTAAAATGATTCCTATTCTGTTTGTGAAATTTAAAGGTTAAATAATTCAAGTTCAAACACATTTGCAATTCAAAAATTTAATATTCACTTCAATTAGCACTAAGTTTATGAAACATTTATAATTTTATTATGTATTTGATTGATTATATGATTAATATGCACTATATTATATACATATATTGTATATAACAAATAATATATAAAATATATTATATTTCAGCAAATGTTAAATATCTGTGTATACGAAAACAGATTATTTCATGACCTACCTTTTTTAGTGCATCGTTTATATTAAATCTCTCAATAATTGATGTTGAAAACTTTGCTGTTCAGTTTATTTCGCCTGTTCGTAACTTTTTACTCATCACTTTGGTCAAATGGAAAACAATTTATCTGCAAGAGCTTTATTTACACTATTTTTTTACACACTGTGATGTTGTTTTGTTGTTGGTTTTTTTGGTTCAATCGGTTTCTCTATACCACAAACATTACACCTACCAAAATACGCGATAACAAGAGCTGTGAATATATTTTCCTTAACCACTGAACTAAAGCACTGAAAACATTAATATTGAATTGAATTGTTTAGTAGAATTATGTTAAAATTATTAATTTTTTAGAAAGAGAGAAAAACTTCCACAGCAATAAAAACACGAAAATTTCATTGATTAAACAAAACAAGGCGAAGGCGAACAGGTTAAAAAAGAAAACATGCAATTTGAACAACGAAAACCAAAACAACAAGAACCAACCTAGAGCAATAGAGACAAATGACCAACACAGGCAACAATGAACCCAAAGCGACACCGACATCAACACAAATCAAAGAGTTCAGCTTCGACCAAGAATAAGAAGCAATACAACTGCCATTGAAACTGTTAGCAGACAATCCAGAAGAAAGAAAGAAGAGGAATAAAAAGAGAAGCACAATGAGCATAGCAGCAACAACAATCATAAGTAGCCACAGACGAGCCATAACAGTTGAGGCAAGCGCAAAGCCATCCAATCCACCCACCAACGAACGGGTGGTGCTGATGACCATAAAAAGTAAAATCCTCGAACTACCAGAGACCAGACTGACCGATCGACCCCTTCCGGCAGCTGGCGATGGCCACATCGGCTGATGGTTCTGGAGGGAGGAGGATTGGTTCGAGTAATCGATAGGGCTGAATTAAGCCGGGTAGAACGGCTGGCGATTTAGCAGAACAAGAGATTTAGCACAGAAACACGTACGACAAAATTTCAGGCGGATACCCGAAAACAATCAACAATCCGATCCGACAACAATCGGATTGGATTTATGTTGTTGTTGTTGTTGGAATTGATTATTTTTCTTTTATTGCTGTATGTTTTGTCGGGCTGCAAATTCTCAAACCAAAGAACACAATCTTCAGGACCGACCGACGACCGACCGATCAAATTGATGATGTAGTTTTTCAAAAGCTTCAACTGGTGACCGGGGATCGACCGAGATCCAGACCGAAACCGATACCGAGATGTTATAATGTGCCGAACGTGTCTGCGACGTAGTGACGTGCTCCAGAGCTCAACACGAATTAAATTTTGTAATAGAAAAAGGCGACAGAAAAAAAGCACACACACAAAACACAACACAGAGAACGGAAAAAAAAAACTTCAACCAGGAAAGATGCAACAAAAGATACGATAGAAGCGATACCACAGAGTATATCGGTGAGACACGAGTACACGGCCCCGCACCGGCCGCTGTTGTGTCACTCTTCCAAGTGAGAGTGAGAAAAGAGTGAAAAGAGACGAAGTAAAAGAGCGTACCAACAAACAAACTGTACAATTTGTGTTGGACGGAATTCGTAGCAAATAAAACTGTTTTCCTTGCCTTCAATGTTTGCAGAGAGCAAGCAACACAAACAACAAAAACAAGTGGCAAGTTTATGGTACATATGTATATGCAAAGTATCTGCATATTTGTGGTGTGGTACTCGTATCTTGGGGATACTCGTACTCGTTGGCGTCGTCTGTAGACAACAACAAGAATTATAAAAGAAATAGAAATGCACTCAACAACAACAACAGCAAATTACATCAGTAATACTTGCTTTATTGATATTCGATGTTGGCTCAGACAATCCGAAAAAATGCTCTCATCAAATCAATACGGAACGAACATTAGAAGAAGCTTTGAGTTTTCGGAAAAGCCATTTCGGCTTCATAGTTCCCTTGTTCTTGTGTATATGCAATAGTTCAAATATAATTAGAGATAATAATAGCAACAACAACGATGTTATCATTACTTTTAATGGTTTTCGGCTGTCTGTTCTTCTGTCTGTCTTCGATCGAGTAATTAGCCAGAAACAAGGTCGAAAGTGATTATGAAGTGATAAAATATGTTACGTATCGTCATCGTATCGTATTTTTTGTTTCTTTTCAATTGATTAATCTTCCTCAGGCAATTTAATTGTAAAAACTAGAAACACTGTTATTTTAAAACCCAGAAAAATTGTTACACTTTTAATTTTGATGAGTAATATAATATTGATCATAGATGCAAAGATATTTAATTATTCTTCACAACTCACTCTCAAAGCAAACGTGTGCGAATCACGTCCATTCTTGGGCGGGTGGATATTTCTGACACTGTGTGGAATTCCTAAAACATCTCACTTAAGAATAGGAAAGTAAAAATTCCAATACTGCAGTACATAAGAGAGAGGGTATAATAAATCTTCTATTTTTATTTTATCACTTCCGGTTCACTCTACCGATTTATGAAATGGGGAGCCACATTAAACAGAAAGCTTCTACCAGATGATGATATGTACGAGTATAAGCAAACTATTGTTAGTTTCGAAGTTTAATTTTTGGAATTCGTGTTTTTGGAAATGTTTCGAATTCGAACACACAGAGTAAACTTTGCTGATGTTCTTTGAAAGAATTTGAGTTCTCGTACTATGTAAACAAGAGCTCGGAAAACTCAATAATTCTCCACTAAAGATAAGGAAAGACATAATTGTTTAGATTAAGGAAAAATTATAATCACACAGATTTAAGATTCAATATTATATTTACAAAGAGAATTTCTTAATATTTATTCATTTTAGTGTCAACAACAAAACGAAAGTATTACAGTTGAATAATTTTAACAATTATAGATACGCAGAGCTAATTTTAGACGCAAACCTAAAAAAAAGTACTCTGATGATACAGAAGAATTGAGAAGAAACAGCAGACGTTGTTGATACAGAAGCAGACAGACAGGCAGGACGGCAGACAAACTGACAGACATTCCACCAGACAGCGATAAACTAGTGATGAGGGGCGCCGACTATAATAATACACAACAATAACAACACAAACAACGTGACATCAAATAACAATTGAGCTGAGACACTCGCCGCAGATAGTCTAATAATAAGAGTAATAAAATTACTAAATACTAATTAAAGGTGACAGAAATCTCAACAGAAGAAATGTCGTCATCATCATCATGAACATCATAATCACCTCTGACAAATTCCAAATTCCAAGGAAATCTCAATTTCCACATCTTCGTAATCATTCTTATCATCATCTGTTCGGTTAAAGAGCGTGAGAGGATGTACAATAATAGCTACATAGACACTTCATACACACGAGATGTATGTACATTGTAGATACATAGGTACATATACATAAACTACAATTCAAGTTCAAGCAAAAAAAATATTTGTAACACGTTTTTATGGTGTGAGTATCTGTGTATCGTATGGAGGCTCTGGTGACTGTTATGCTTGCTTTTCTTTTCTATTTGGTTTTTCTTTTAATTATGTTTTGATTCTAATTTTAGAGCCTACTCAGTTTGTGATGCTGATGCCGTCCCTCAGCTCGCTGATTTAATGATCAACCAGTTGAACTTCTTTTTGCTGGGTTTCTTAAGATATGAGCAGCGTCACGTCGTGTGTCTGTTCCTCTCATCGTACGAGTGTATACCACACACCCAAGTGTTTGACTGTCACGTGATTTTATAATAATTTTTATGGCTTCATTCTTCTCCATCATTATATTTTTAACCTTTCGGATGCTGAATTCGTGCCGAATGCTGACTTTTATTGGATCTAAAGTGGTTCTTTTTTTTAAATCTCGTCGCTATGCGTTTATAGCATTTCCGTAGGCGTTCCTTTTGGTGTTGCATTGTTTAGAATTTTTCCCTCATCTTTTGAAATTGTATGCATTCCATACAAGTTGACTTTTGTCCCTCTCAGCGGATGAGGCTGTTGATGCTGTGTTGATGTTAGTTCTGCGTGTTTCCTGTTATGCATGAGCACCCAAAATAAAACAATCAAAGCAAAGCAATAATATATCCGATCGATAAAATGGAAAGCAACAACAACAACAATAACAACCACATTAACCAATTGAAACAAATTTGTGGCATCATAAAGAGTATCAATATCATAAATTTATTTTAATTGAAATGCTGCTGGTTGCATTCTTTTCCATTAAAAACCAATGAAATTCGATAAAAAATCGTAAAGGCAAGAAAAAGGTTTCAAATGCTTTACTTATTACTTAAAGTTTATTGACCAATATTTTAGTTGAGGATTTGAATGAATTCATTGATTTGTGATACTTTTTCGTTTACAATAGAACGATAAATCTACAGAAAACTTCTAATTTGTTTTAATTTACATATGAAAATATTTATTAAAAGTGAAAAATTCCTTCTTTGTTTTTTTTTAATAATAACACATAAATACACGAATAATACATTATAAAATCTAATAATATGATATAATATGATCTAATAATGATATAACGAATATAAATGTGATCATTATGATATTAATATATTCCAAATATTTTACAAATCCGTAGGAATCATTTGAACACGTTATTCCACTCGTGCTGAATATTATATCTGTATAACTCAAATCTTGATAATGCAACTTTGCTATATTTGATCAAAGAGCAGAGTGGCGCAGTGGAAGCGTGCTGGGCCCATAACCCAGAGGTCCGAGGATCGAAACCTTGCTCTGCTATCGAAATGTTCGAAACTTTTTTCTAATTTTTTATCATTTATTTATAAAATGAATTCTTTTTTAACTTAATAAATGCATATTTAACATATACATATTTCAAACTTGAAAAAATATGATAACTACTCGTAGTAATTACAATAAAGAATTTCAAACATTTGCATTAATGTTAATAATTAAGTTTTAATTATTGAAATATGAAACGAAATTACAAAACAGAACAGAACAGAACGGTTGTATCTTATTTAAGTAATCTAATGTAACCTTATTTTAGCACTCTGAGAGCTCTAACTTTTCTGAATCACTGCTATATTTAAACGTGATTATTTAAATGATATAAAATACCTTAAAATTATGTACGATTATTCCATGACCAAAACAAACTGCAACATTTATGGAAAATTTCTATAAAAAATATTTGGGAAAGAATAAATAACAAATATCATCATCCATCTGACACGAATCATGTGTGTTTTCCCTCGTAAAATAATACTTTGTTTCTCTTCACTTGGATATGATAACATTTTTAATACGCACACGAAAAGAACAGATAGAACACAAAAACTGGGGGAATATTTGTGAACAAGCCAATTTATCTAAAGCACCGCATGCAGATACTCGTACATATTATCGGAGAGATACTCTTAGATATACGTGCTCACCTGAGCAAACAAAATAATGCAGGAAAATTGAATGCGGGGAGAAAAACAAGTGCGCTTGAGGGTTGCGGCTCAAGAAGCTTGACTCCATCACTCCTTGATCGCTTCTGCTCCGTTTATCCTAACCCGCCCACCCAAACAACAACAAAAATATATACACACTGAACTGAGCTGAGCTGGTGAGGCTTAGGAGTTAGGATGCCAGACAGCAGCTGTGGTTGGTGCAGCTTCCCTACATCGCATGTGCCCGTAAAGCAAGCAAGTCTGCGTGTCGTCTCACTCAGTCGGTTATTTTTTTTCGGTCCGGATGGAACAATGAAATATTTTCCACTTCGGCTGGCAACAATTTTTCCAATATTTTTTTCCGTCAACCCTCAACAAAAATGCACAAAAACCGCAATCTAAACGAAGCAATAACAACAAAAGCAATAGCAATCACACTAAATGGTGCAGTTGGCTAATTTTGGTCTTTTCTTTTGCACCCAATCCAAGAGACACAATTCAGCGCCTTGACTGTCAGTTTTTAGTGCGGCTCTGTTCAAAATTCAACTCACAGAAATTGGTTTGAAAGTTGGTTGCCTTTTGTGGTTTTTGGTGATGTTTTTTAATATTTTTTCATCAGTTGTTCTTCTTTATATTGTACTTATATAGCAATATTGCTTTTCACTTTGTTGTCATTCTTGTCGGCGGATTAAACAAAATCCGTTCTTTTTCCAACTGGCCCATTTTCGAACTACACCAGTAAAAACATTATTATTATTAATATTATTTTATTCTGAACATTGATATTTTGCCGGAAGCAGGGATGATGAGGGGGAATGGACGAAGGTGGTGAAGGTTGAAGTTATTTACTCCTCTTGATTGAAGAGTTTATTTTCAACACACGAGTATATATTTACTTCTGTGGTGTGAAATGTGATAGAATGTGAAAAAAGATAGAAAAATAAAAGAGAGTCCAACTAAACTCACTACTTAATTTTAATTTTTTCCGTTCCGGTCAAGTATATTATATTATAACTACAAGTTATATTTTCTAAATCTTATCTGAAGTCTACTTGCATATAAAATGAAAATTTCTTTACTTATAACATAAGGAAACTATAGTTTCAGAGAATTACTTAGCTCTCAATTCGAATACTAGCTTGAAAATTTGTGTAGTTCCTAATACTGAAGCATCTAATTTTTGTTCGAAAGTCCACCAAAGTCATCAATCGACAAACTACCAAGCATCATCTTACAGGAAGGAATGTACCTCTTTAACTAGACAAAGCTGGGCCATAGGAAAATTATAGTCAATAATATTAATATGGGTGAGAAAATCAAAGTTTAACTTTATAAAAAAGGTATAACTGTTCACTTACCTTGCCATCGGTATCTGAGGCATGGTACCTAACCTCTAGAGAGCCGCTCAGTACAGCGTACCAAAACCGTCCTTGTTCCCCTGCTCGAAACACTGAAATAAAAGCACACAAAGCAGTTGAAAAATTAATTAAAGGCTATCTTAGAGTAGTAAGTACTCGTATAAGTAATATCGTCATTATTATGTTTTTATGCTTATTTTTATTTTCATTATTTTTCTCATTTTTCCTTGACTTACATGTCACGCCCTTCTCGAGGTCCTCGTAGAAGCCGCACATCGCCAGCTGCTGCAGAGCAGAGCCGGGCAGACGACAGAGTGGCTCCACTCGACGCAAACGACAGGAAATCAATTCGGCATCGCGTAGATTTCGGTCACATGGTCTGCAAGAGAGATAAGAATTGAAAAGAAGAAATTAGGAAAGAGAGGAGTAGGAAGTTTCTTTAAATTTATGTTCTTAACACAAAATTTTATCGTTTGACAAACTTTAAATCAAGGTAACACAAACATTTTTGTATGCGAAACTTTTTTGTGTTTTCATTTTATTATTGTTCAGCTCGTCTGAGTTCTGAGAGCCCCAATGTTTGGTATCCAAAAACAGATGAACTTTATTTTATTCTCATTTTGTTACTTAATAAAATAAGTGAGACGAAATGTGATGAAGAATACAGAGACTTGGAGATGCTCCGTTCTTCCCTGAATCCTCACATCTAATTTATACTCTTATAAAAGATTATATAAGGATATAAAACTTGTCCGGATTGTGCTCTACTTTATTCTATAAAATATTTCAACCTATCTTTAGGTATATACATACATATATGTAATAAAAGTACGAGTATATGTCTCCACTCTTCTTAATTTGGTAAAAACCTATTAAGATTTGTGTTATCTTGAACTCATAACTGGAGAGAGAATATATAAATAGGCAGATCTCGCCAATTGTTCATAGCATATCTAATGTGAACATTTATATATTAATTGCAGAAAAAATATCATAACTTTCCATGATGATGATCATAGTAATCACAGACATTATAGGCATTAATTACACAACCAAAATAGTGTGAGCAAAGTCATTCATTGTTTGAGTAACCCAGAGAAAAAGTGTGTAACCCAGAGTAGTCCCATTGCTCAATGCCATTCAGTTCTGAGAATGACTTATTCTCATCAATGACACTTCAAGTTTTGGACGTTCCTGTTAAAGATTACCCAAAAGTTGTCATGCATTCTAAACCAATTTCTAGCAATCAAGAAATTTTATTAAAATTGCTGACAAAAAAGGAAGGGGTTATCACCTTTCTTCTGAATTACTTTATTTTCTATTAATTCTTTCTTAATGTTTCCTTCTATTTCACTTTTTTGGGCGTGTACTTTGAGTCACTTTATTTCAGGAAACCTTTGGATCATACTTCGTCGGAATCATTCTTGTGTTGAGTCACTTTCCCACTGAAATCCTACCGGGGAAATGTTTTCCGAGTTCCACTTCCGGATTTTTACCGGTAAGCTTATACGAGTATTCATATACATACTTACTTGTATATATTTATATATGTATGTATATTCCTGTGTTTATTTTTGGCTTAAAGCTTTCTCACGTTTTCAATTATAATTATTAATTATCGATGAAGTTAATTAAACTACAATATAAATAATAAACTTATTTGTTCCTGTTTCCTGTTGATTATGGTAAAGAGTTGAGAATTGAAACTGGTCAATTTAAGACGTGGCTTCAAATCTTAACCTGATACCATGACATTAAAGAGTGCACCGATTTCTCAGAGGCAATCCAGAATCAATTTCCGATTAGATCATTCAGTTTTAATGTAGTTTTAAGTCCGATGTGATATAAGAACCTTGGAACTTATTATCTGAAGATGTTTACACACGCTAATTCAATGCTGAAATCTTTTCATTGATTAAGTTTATTCAATATAAATTTAACAGCTGAAAGCTGATCAACGTTAAAAGCAACTCCTTTCGGTTTCCTTATGTTATCATTTCGGGAATAAACAATTTCTTTATAGAATTCTTTATAGAACAAAATTTGTGTTTCTAACCGAATTAAGTGATTAGCTCTTAATTGTTACTTTGATTATGCAACATATTTTTAAAAGAATCCTGATTAATCTGGATTAGTAATCGTGATTACTGGCTCAAAGGCTGAAAGCAATTCAAACAATCTGATATCAACTAAGATCCTTAACTAATTAAGAAATTCTATCATTCTACATTCTATTGTCTTTGAGAAAATGCATCCATCCATCCATCCATCCATCCATTAAATGTAAAATGTTCATAGCCATAAACTAGAATCTTGAATTTCGAACGCAATTAATTCCAAGTCACATCAGCATAGCAAACTCTCTGAGCACCGTCACCGCAGTATGCTTACAGCACTAACGTAGACTTCAGGGAGAAAACACACACACGTACAAGCATATGCTCGCCTTTGTAAATATGTATGTGTTTGTGTGTCTGTTGCCAGCACGTTTGTCTACCCAAAATGGCTTAAGTGGAGTTTCCTGTCATCAACCTACTCATCATTAGTAGCCTTACATGTAATCATTATCACTCAGACTGTGACCCGGACAATAAGTGAGCTTCGTGGAAAGGGCAAAGAGGCACATCATCTTATTGTTACGAGGAGCAGATTTACATCCTCTTGCATCTTAATACATCTTCATTTATCATCTTGGAATGAGAAACATACAGAATATAGTGTTAGATATCCTGAAGTCGGGAAGAACCTAAACTTAAAGTTTCCTTGCAGGATGGTTGGAGTTTTAGCAGATGATATTCCTCCGCTCTTAAAATACAATAGAACATGAAACTAAAGACATATTTTCATCATGTAAACCATCCGTTGCGTTACGCCTTTACAAAAATAATTCTTAGGAATGTCACGCGAAAGAATTTTCTTTTAATTAATTATTTTCATATCTGTTCTTATTATAAAAATTTATTCTTAACAGATGACATGATTCGGCGAATCGCCAAGTGTACAAACAGTTTTCTTCAGCACAGTCGTTCCTTCATATTTAGTCCTGCCCCACACTACGAATAAAATGATTAAACTAAGGCATCATTCCTTCTACTCGGCTTTCTCTGTTTCCTTCCATTCGGTCTAGCGAGATGTTGGCTAACTATCATCACTGCTATATAACTATAACACTCTCCCATCTGGTGGCATTTTAACTATTCAGTCGTCTTGCAATTCTTCGAATTATTTCTCGACTCCCGAAAGACCGTTTTATTTTCTGTTCTCTTAATATTTCTCCTTCTTCTCGCAATGTTCCTCCTACCCGATTAGGTACAACTTGTTTTCATGGGAGAATTTTTTGCAAAGTTAGTATTTCATGAATGAGCAGTTAGGCTTTCTGTCGTTCTCCCCAAAAACAGTTATGGGTCCTTTTGTGCTTTTAATTTATTATTTCTTTTATAGTTCTACTTTCTCTATTATAAGATGTGCTCTTAGATGTGGCTGGAATATTTGAGAACAATGCGGCAATTAACACGAAGTCGACAGAGCGAAGAAAGTCCGGTGAATTTCGAAGGAAACACTTCTTGACAAGCATTCAGTTTTTGGGTCAATTAATTCAAACTTGGATTTGTTCCACAAAAAACAAAAGTTTCCTCCCTCTATTTTTCTCCTGTGTCCTTCCTAAACTCCATGCCTTGGATTTGGAAGGTCAAAAAGAAGTCGTGACTTCTAACATTGACTTTGAAATTAAATCTTCTACTTTCTCATAGAAATGTTATTTTTTTAACGTCTTTATTTGTTCTACCGTTTTTCAAGTCCAATGACTTCTCAATCGATTGGTTGAACCAAAGCACAAACATTTTGAAATCCTTTCGATCCTCTTGCTTAACCTTTTCTCATGGTCTCAAGAATTAATTTCAACCCCTAATATAAGGTAAATATAGAAAACCTTGCTATTTTGTGAAAGGATAAGCGAAAAATAAGGAAAGAAAGAAGGAATTTCTTATAAGTATATACAAATAACGCAACAATAACTTCAGTGGATTCGACCATTTATGCTGCCTTCTGTTTTATTTTATTTCTTATTTATTTTTTTATTTATTTATTTACAAAACTTTGGTGCACACTAAGATATATTTACATCTTTTATAGTGCAAATGAGTTAGAATAATAAACAAACAGATAAACAAAAGCCAATAAATGAACATTTAAGAATAATTTATAAATTATGAAATACATTTACATTTAAAAAACAATACTAAAAATAACAAATAAACAATATGATACATATAACATTTATATAAAAAAAAATAAAAGAAGGAAAGAAAATAACTCAAATGAATTTGAGTAAACAGAAGTGAAAGTGAAAGAAATAGGAGTAAATAATGAGTTAAAGCTGAAGGAAAGAACGATAGATTAGTGTTAAGGAAAGCTGAGGTTGAAGTGTGACGATAGCCTGCCCAAATTTTACCACCCCAGAAATCGACTTAATATTATTAGGTAAGGAGTTCAAAGTTTTCACCGAGGAAATCATTATTGGTTTTCCTTTTCCCAGCGTAACAATCATTCAATGTGTTCAATTATTTTTCTCATCTTCCGTGTGCCATCAGATGAATGCTACTCAGCGATTCCTTTGAGATGCCCTTGACTAGGGTCACTAGTTGTGACTTTCGATTCAGAGGAGCATCTGGATGAAGATCTATGCATGTGCTCTAGGTTTTGAAGTAGATTCTAAAGCGTTCTTCTGAAGTTGAATGATTCAGCGCATGATTTCGCTTTTCGAACGCAACAGGAGTGAAACCTGTTGAAATTCATCGCCAGTTGAAGGAAGTGGAACATTATTGAAAATAAACCTTTCCTTGTGCTTCTAAAAAAACAAGGATCCTTACTTTTAGGACTGCCCTCGTATTACGCCGTATAGACGACATTTTCAGTGCCCAAACTAGCCCCGTTTTTATTAATATCATTGACACATGAACTCTTCAGTAAATTAAAATGAAATGCTGAAAGGATTGTACTTTTATTTTTACAAGAAAATGGGCGCTGTTAATTCTAACTCTGTTATAAAGTTTCTACTGTACTATAATAATACTCTCTGCATTATTAGCATTATTTATTCATCTGATTACGATATTATTGGAATCAACTAATTAAAATCCGTTGAATTGAATTGAATTGAATACAATAATTGGCAAAGCATTGCTAATACAACACCAACATCACTAATACAACAACAATATTTTTTTATTTATTATTCTCGGTTTAAATACTAAATTCATATTGTACTCTTTAATTGTATTATTTAAGGTTGCGTTAGTAATAAATAACGAAATTTAATTAATTAGCGCTTCTAATAATTCATTCCTTCAATATATCTGTCTTTAATTAAGCCGTTATAAATACTGATCCACTTTCAATCTAAAGAGCTGTGGTCAGTTAAACCTACCAGTAATTGTATGTAGGTATGAGTAATTTTAGCAAACAAAATCCAACCTTATTTCATTCCTGTGAGAATGTATTTTGTTGTTTTGTTATTTGTTCACTTTCCCTATTGATTATCGTTTCGGTTCTTTTTTAAAACTGATTTCATTCTTAGGCCTTTTTTTTCGCAAGTCTTTCTTTTTTATGTGCTGCTTCCGGTTCGAGAATTTGCGGTAACATTTCGTTCGAGTGTTCTTTCGCCATTTAAGTTTAAATTTTATGCTACTTTTTTTGTGTTGCGTTGAAACGTTAATCTTACGTAGCGACGTGGGTACAACACTCTTTGAATGAAAATATTTGCATATTTAATTAGATGCCATCACAGGATGTAAGAAGAAAAATAGAGGGCGCCACCGCAGCTTTACAGCCACAGCTTCATTAGCATTCAAATAAGCGCTTCGTTCGTATATAAAATGAACATCTTTCGAAGCAAACCATTTCTTGTGACTTTTAAAATTACTCATTCAATTAAACTCTGGAACAGCAGTAATAGGACCACAACAACAACAACTCAGTTGATTTCCTTGCGGCACACAATATTTCTGTGGCGTTGAAATTCATTTCAACAGAGAAATTCATTAGATACTGAATATTAATACAGAATACATTTTATCTCCATTCGATTTTTCCTTCCAATAAAAAATCAATAAAATATTTTTTAAAAGGCGAGGTACAAGATAAGGGTAAGGTAAAAACATTATTTTTCATATAGTAAATATAAATAAAACATATAAGTTAAGCATCCATTCTAACATTTCTTAATTTGCAATAAAACTTTTCATATGATATCATGTGCATGTGCATTTCATATGATTAGTGCATGTACAAATATTTGTTACGTTAAGTTTAGAACTTTGGGTTATTTATTTTCACATTTTACAATATAGAAATTAAAAATTAACTTGCTATTTGCTCTCTCCTTCTTGCTTTAATAGAAGATTTTGTTTCATTAAATTAATCTAATCAATTAATTTAATTTGTGTTACATTGCTTTGTATTTCACTTATATACACGTATATATACGTTTAAGGTGTTAGACACAAGGGAGAGGAAGGGAAGGGAGTGAGAGAGAAATACTTAAAAAGGGTCAGCGGATTTGTATTTAGAATATTGCCAATCAACCAACCACACAGAAAAGAAAACAACAACAATGAAAGGTTTATAAAATTTCAAGAATCTGGAAATTTTCTTAAGTCATCCTGCAGGTGAACCAAAGCATGTTATCCCATCTCATGTTCAGATTTGAAAATCTAGCCAGGATTTGATAGATGATGACATCTTAGAGTCGAGTAATGATGTTGTTAGAATGACTACATAATAATAAATATCAAAACAATGTTGAAAACAACTCAACGGATACAATTGGCTTTCAAATAATAAATTGAATAACGAGCGGAAACGAGTAAAACAACGAAGTAAATCTACAGGATTTGAAAGATCGAGTCTAACATATAGTATAATAAGATAATCAAATCGCATCAATCGGAAAAAACAAGACTTAAATTCTACAATTGCGATTTTTATTGTTGCTTCTTTGAGTTTACGTGAAAGTAAATGTTGCGTGAAAGTATAAAGATGCAAAAAGGATGACTTTTATAATTGAGCTCGAAAGCTTTTGTGATTACGACTGTAGTGAAGAGTTTGTTGGCATTCCTTTGGAGCCATTACCACTTTTATTTAGTGGAATGATACTATGGTCACAAGAGTGAGTGTGACTTGCGTCACTTGTTTTCAAAATTTCAAATAGCTATTTTATAATTATTACTAAAAAATCTATAAATAAAATTAAAATTAAAATCAACAAATTTTACTTATAGTAATTAATTTACAAAAATTAATTAAGAATTATAAATCTAATAAAACTTAGCTACTTTTTAAATTTGTCGAATAGTTTACATGAAATGATTTATATTATTTCCCAAAATTAAATCTTGGAGAGTTTATTATTATCATTATTACTATAATAATAATAATATAATAATCATATAGTATTTCTGTTGTTTTCGATTCCGATTATTATTATTATTATTCTTATTACTATTATTTTTATTTTAAAATATAAATCACATAATTTGAATTCTTGTGTTTAAATAAATGAAAGATCCATAAAAATGAGATTTTCTCATAAGATTTCTGCTCATTCACCTTCTTAGAAATCCTTTCCAATTGTTTGGTCTTTTTTGTGGGTTCATATTTTTATATTAAACATTTTATATATGTATGGACAAGTATATAAATGGATAAACTCACCGCTTATCCATCGCTGTTATCCATTCCATCGCCATTTTGAGCGTTTGTTTTCCTTTGCGGTTTCTGTTGTTGTTGTTACGGTTTTTATCCGAGTGTCACCACTGTCAACGCTTCCGTCACGTTTTAAAATGTTCACTCTCGTTTTTCCACTAGCAGTTTTTATTCTGTTTCTGTTTTCAATCTCGTTTTTATGAAGTTCGTGTCGCCCGTTTACTTTGTCGATTCAGTTGTTGTTCTTATTTTCACTGTTATTACGTTGTTCTTTTGTATCCATTCGCATCCACACGTTCGCTACTTCCGGTCAGATTACGTTTGCTAACAATTACGAAGCCGTTATTATTTTTCGCACTCCTGCAAACAGAGAATATCCTGAGTCCTGAATGGCAAAGAAGCTGATGGCTGTGTGTCTGTCTGTCTACGAGTATATGTATGTATGTGTGTGTGAATGATTCTTTGTCTGTTCGTAGGATTGCCTGCTCTGATAGCTTGTTACGTTACGTCTCTGTGTGGCTCTGTACAACTGTGAGCGTGACCACTTTAAGCAATTTGTTTTAAGGTGTTCACTTCTATTTCACGCTTAAAACGAAGCGTTGTTTTTTTTTTAAACATCAACCTCAGCGACTTTGCTGGCTTGACGTCCTAATAAGGTACTTATACATATACGCCCCTTTTCCGCTCTGCCTGTGGGAGGGTGTAACTGCAAAAGGGTTTCTTTGTGTTTTATAAAAATCAGTCACAGTGTCGTTGTTATTCGCACTACTTTGTTGTCACTGTCACTGTGAGTGTCACTGTCACTATCACTGTCACTATCACTATCACTATCACTATCACTATCACTATCACTATTAAATTCAATACGGCATAACAATCCCTGTCATAACAATAAATAAATGAAAATGTTGCGAAAACCTGCCATATTTTGAAGGTGTTTTAACTAAGGAGTCCCGAGTCCTGTTTTAATTGTATGAGAGTATTTCTTATACTTGTTGTTATGATAATTGTTACGTTACTGTTAACTTTTGTTGCTGTACGTTTTTCAGTATGCTTTGTTAAATTTACGAACTACTCTCAGTGTTTTTAAAACATGTTCTTTAATTATTTACGACGAACGACACAGAAGTGGTGTCGTTCAGTGTATTATTTTCTCTCTCTCTCTCTCTCTCTCTCTCTCACTTCACTTTGCCCTTAAGCTTGTCGGCTTACTGTCGCCCTACTTTATCCCAGCAGTGACATGCCACATGCAGCACGTCTCTTGAAACAACGTGCTGTTGATACACCTGAAAGGAAAAAGAAATACTTTTACTAAGTAGTAAATACAAATTCATATACAACAAATAAACAAAAGCAGTTCTGTTCTAATTACGGCCTTTTGTAGTGTTAGATTCCAGAAGAGCCTTTAATACAATAACTATGACCTCAAGGCATGAAAATAAGGTATAATATAAAGAAAACAAAATAATAACACACTTTCTCATTTTGATTACATTATTCTTAAAAAAATTCTGGAAATTCTAATTTATATTACGAAAAAGAAAGAAAGCTTTTACTACTCTTTGTCTTTCAACTCAAACACCTTGTAAAAGTTTAGAAACCCCATTAAAAGCACTTCGTCCTTGCTACCAACTAAGAAGAGCTCAAGCAAATCCATTGTAAAGAAGTGTGGCGAAAGGGGCAAGAAAGGGAAGTTTATAGAGACAGAGGGAGAGAGAGAGAGAGAGAGAGAGAGGAGTCGGTAGAGAAAAATGTAAAGAACGCGAAATCAGGTGCTAAAAAGTAGCACATTTTAACCATAACAAATCCCACCTAAGCGATGAAAGTAAAAACAAGAAATCGTGGTATATACGACCTGTAGAAAGTTCAAACACCCTACACTATCATGAATGTATTGCATTTGTGTTCACAACTAATATTGGATGAATATATAATTTTAATCCTGGATGTAAAGGCATTCAATTATCTTGCGTAACTCACTGCAAATGATATACACGAAATTCTTTTATAAAGTGTGGCCGGATCGCATCCATTCTTGGTCGGCTGGATACTGTCGATACTATTAGATAATTTAAAACTGTATTTGTGTAGATCACTACTATCAGTTCACCGAAGATCCTTTTATGAATATAGTGGGACAAGTGGGTGGACCACACCCATATGCTGCAGAGTACTTAACACTGATAATTTGATTGTTTAAACGCTTCTTTGTCACTCAGGATTTATGTCATAGCAAAGTCTTAACAGAACAGATAGTGTAACATCGGGCATAATAGATCATGTTTATTAGGAGTGTTCTTGATACGGTGTGTCCTGGAATTATATTTGTTTGTCATAGTTAGACCTCGAAATGCTATTATATTTTCAAATAAGGGCTCCTTCAGTCTTTCTGTAAAAATAAGCGTAACCGTAGATCACGTTGCCCATTTGCAATACCATACTGGTCTATATAACAAGGGCGTGTGTCTTAAATTTCAGTCGTATATCTCCATACGTTTTCTTGGAGATAATAAGAATAATATAATATTTTTAATTTGTATAAGAAATAATAATTTATAGGTTATACATACGTGGATATGTGTGTCAAATCTTAGTTAGCATAAAAGCAATCTATACCCAACATAGCCGGAAAGAATGGTGTGGAAATAATACCCACTTACATATATATGTGTATTCGGTTTTTCCCAGAAATAGAGAGGTATTTTTCTATGACTTTGCATATGCACTTGTGTCATGTAGGTTTTTACCAAATGAATTCGAATTTTATTCGAGGTCAGCTTTTGAATTATATTGGTTTAACCCACTTTTTGTTGGTATTTTATTGTTCTATAGAAACCACAAAATACATTAATATTTCACGATTCATTAGACAAATAATCGATCGACTAATGATGGATAGCAATGAAGAGGCGGCAGAGGCGAGCAGAAGGACACTAAGCAATTAACCACTGAATTAATTATTAATTACATCGGCTAAAAAGAAAAAAGAAACAAAACTCACATAACAATACTTAACAACACCGCCCACTTAGCGCCGGACAGTCCTTTAGGGGACATTTCCATTAAGACAAAACAGTTAGTCTTTCCTGTCCTTCCCACCTGGGTCTCTTTTTTTCCAGCCAAATCCATAGAAGACATTCGAGCCTTATAATGACCTCGTTATGATTCAGGTTGTTTTTAGTTGTACAGCTGCCTCCGGATGTTTTCTATATTTAAAAAGCTTTTCCTTTTTATACAGATTCTAACGTCTCTCTTCTTATTCATCTTCTTCATTCCGCCTTTAATCTGACAGTTATTTATTATGGAATTTCCACCACATTGAGTCACGTTCGAGTCTCATTAACACCGTTGAAAACATTGGCATCATCCTTGTTTCCCCTCCCCGAGGGATAATCAATGCTGTTATTGTTATTGTTAATGTTGTGCTTTTGAACGAGCGCTTTTTGTTTTATTCTTTTATTTATTTCTGGTTGACTTTTTGCTCCTTCTTAGTTGGCTTCAAAGGAAATATAAATGTTGAGTTCCCTGCGAAGTTCGGGAATCATAGCCACGCTGACGACCTCGCCATCTCATCTCTACGGGGTTTAAGCCATCTTCGAGCTTCGAAAACTTGGAAGTTTAGTTTACTTATTCTTCTTCTTCTTCCTTATCCTGTTCTTCTCCTTCATCTTCATAGAAATTACCCTCGACAGCTGGGAGAGAAGTTCATTTGTAGCTACTAACTTCAGATCTTTTGTTGTTACAAACTTTGTTGCTTAACTTGTTGTTGATAAAACTTTTGTTCTTGTTAGGTTGCAATTGTTTCGTTAATATTTTTATATGAACTTTTTAACAGAATTCTATAGTAATAGAAAACTCTTTAGATTAGAATGACTAATAAACGAATTTTAAATTTTAAATAGAAAATAAAATCTTATTGAAATAACGCAATTTGCAGTAGTATTTTTAACTTTTAGCATCCCACTGCTAAGTTTCTTGAGTTTCTTGTACATTTTTCGTCTATTTTAATCTATTCATTCGAAGAGAAGAATCTGAATTTTCTAAGAGGATTTTCTTAAGCAGACTTAAGTTTTGTTTGCCGCTGTAGAAAGTATTAAAAATATCGAAAAAAATATTAAATCTCTGAACTTAAAGAACATCTGATCACAGTTTCTAACAAGTTTAGTCTAATTTATTCAACTTGTTAGATCCCTTGATTTTGTTTCTGGAATGTTTTTAAAATCTTTACTAAAATCTCGCCAAAAATGATGAAGTGAAGTTTTAAATTTTTCGCCAGCTTCTACATGCTACATGCACTATGATGTCTACGCATATTGGAAAGCCACATTTTACTAAACTTGACTATAAATATTTTGCATGGCTCACAAAAGCTTCTAAATTCCATGCACAGCTGCTTAAATATTCTGAACTTAGTTAAATTCGAAGCATGAACCAAATTCTGAGTTTTCACAGCACTAAAAATGCTCATCTCTTCTCACTTAAAGTGATATGAAATTTCATGCCATAAATATACACCTTAGTTACATAATATAGGAATATTTCAAAAGACAAGAGATAAAAATATCCATTTTATGAACTCTACACACACTTAAATTATTGATGTACTCGAAGATGGATAAAATTTTATTTTTTCTCGTATCAATTTATTCTCTTTCGTATCTTTCGTATGTTGGTAAGAAAATACCTTTTTCGTGATATCTATACGAGTTTCAATACTTTAAACCCGTACCAAACTATTCGAGAATGTGTTTAAGCAGCAGAAATGTTCTGCAAACAATTTATTATTCATAGCTCATCAATTCAAACTAAAACAGCGCTTGTCTTAAAATAATGAATGGTTCAATGTACATACAATTAACGAGTTAATGGATCCTTAACTGGAGTTTCAATATATTATTATTTTATATTGAATGCTGTATAGTGAAAAAAAGAGTTTTTTTTTTTTTTGATAGATTCTCCTAGAAAACAAAAATTGCTACATTTTACATCCTTTTGAAATCAGTAAAAACACAAAAATACACATATGTATATTCATATACATATGTATTATACATTTGTATATATTTCAATAATTCCGGAATCAACTCTCTCCATCGCTTGATTGAATTTTTATCATGCTTTTCTACAGCATTCTGTGAATGGATTATTTTATCGCTTGAATTGAATTATTCTATCGCTTAACTCATGTTATCGACCCACGAGTATTTCATAACATTGCTTTCTTTTATTTATCGTTTATATTTTTTATTACGTCGTCGCATCACATTATCTATAATAAATAACATGGTTATCAGCGACATCTCTCTGATGGCAGAAATGTCAAAATGTGAATGTCAAGCGTGTGCGAAGCAAATTCGATTTTTTAAAACTCGGTTTGGTTCCAAAGTAAGCCTTAATGTCATTATTTGCAACAATAAAACGAGTGTATTTTTTAGTATAACTTACTAAATTATTCTAGTATTCTAGTTTAAGTATCATTAAACTAGAATTTTCAGAAGCGTGGACAGAATGCTGACTTGAAACTTATAACTTAGAATACTTAATGAAAAATTTACTATCGAGGTAAAAAATAACCATTAAAAGCCGTTAAGTTTGTAAAATAATTATGGGTTTCGGTTTATTATAATATAATAAAATTAATTAATTAAAACAATGGAACCTTTTCTCTTCTAATTATTATAATATTTATCAGTATGTTTCTTATATCAACGTGCTCAGTTGCAACCTTTCAGTGAATTTATTGTGTATGTATGTCATTTATACGTATGTTTGTGTTTATGGCCGCGACCTGCACTTGCTTGAGTGTTTTTCGCATTCGGACATCCAATGCCAGGAACATGTCTTCAGTTTCGATGTCGTTGTTAATATTTCATTGGCAGCGCTTGGAATGCACGAATGCATTACATGCATGAATTGCATTACACGCATTGAATCACGTCGAAAGTGATGCATGTTAAACGGATGAAGAAGAGGAAATCACCATTCATGTTGCAATCATTCGGAGGGCACACTGAAGTCACCAGAGCGAACCTTCGAGTGTAAGCCACCGAATTATATTTCCGGCATTTCGATGTGACATTCATTGGTCAGAAGAGGGAAAAAGAAAGAAGGAGAGAGAGAAAGAGAGGTAAAGAGACAGAACAGAAGTCCAGATAATATTTACGTTCGATAAATACGTCCCGGTATCAAACGGATCACATTTGATGGATCATATCGGAAATCAAAGGAATTAAATTCAGATGAGGTGATAGGAAAGATTTTAAAAGATACAACAATTGGCATGTAATAAAATTGGTGGGAGGGTACATTGTATTGCTGAGGAAACATTTATAATATTCTAGAGAGTGAAGTTAAATAAAATGTAATTCATTCTTGCATGCGTGAATTAATGTTAAATGACAGTGACAGTAAATTTTGGAATAAACCCAAACATTCCTCCGCATTATTCACAATTTGAGAGTGCTGCTGCTCGACCACAAAATTTGCATAACTGCTCAACTCATCGATGATTGATTGACAGTTATGCGAACGCATCACTAACGACGGGCAAATGCGAATTCCACAATAACAACAACAAGAAGAGCGCAATGAACATCTACCTCAACAGGAACAAAAACCAAACTCAGGAGCAACACCCGTGTTTTACAGTCATGAATGCCTCATAAATTAACACTCAAAATCCGTGTTTAGCAGGCAGACTGAGGTACGGACTGCTGTTTGCTGTTTCGATTTCGGTTTACCACCAAAATTGCCCTGAAAATATCCATGAAGGATGAACCACTGAAATGGCCCCGAAAATATTTCAGGAGAGCGCTGAAAAACCAAAAGAATGCTAATAATTTTTAAACGAGCAGCGCAAAACATGTATGTATTATTATTTTCAATGTATTACTTTTTAACATTTAAAGTAGATTTTAAATATTATTCTTATGAATTCGCTTTATTGTTTGTTCTTTAATTTTACTTCTCTTTGCTGGTACATTTAAAATTCTTGTCCAGATGCTTCCGTTGTTATTCCTCAAATTCTTCGACGTTTTCGGTCGTTTGGACCAGATTCTCTTTTTAGTATTTACGTGTTTCATTGTGTTTTATGTATACATAACATTTATTTTAACTCTGCTTAAAGTAGTTTCCTGTTTCAATGATTTCATAAGAAGGTACTTCTGTTGTGTTGGTCTTTCAAAAATTTTATGTTTAAAATCGCAATATAAAATTTATTGGAACTCGTAATGAATTCGAGTGAGAAAAATGTATTTATGCAGATTAATAATTTAATAAACAGAAACCATTAAGCGGAATAAATTAAAAATTTGTTGTTTTATACGCGTAGAAAAATTTTAATGACATGCAATACATGAAATACATGTTTATAAACAAGATGTTTCACAACAAGAGTAATTTAAATAAATAAGATATTGTTAATTGAAATGAGATATAAAAAAATAAATGAGATATTGTTAAAAAAATACAAATTTGGTATGTACATTAAATTTTTATGTATGTGTAAATTTTAAAAATAAAAATTTTTAATGTAGTAAAATAATAGAAACAACCACTCATTGTAGCAGATCAAGATTTCGATTCTCGGACCTCTGGGTTATGGGCCCAGCACGCTTCCATTACGTCACTCTGCTCATTATTTCTATAAGTCAATTTCCACTTTAGCGACAATAAAATTTACTATATAATTCTAAGTATTTCTTATTAAACGTTGTTATTGAGGATAAGTAGTGTGTAAAGAGTCAATTAAATCAATAATTTTTAGTATACCTCCAGTTTAACTTAATTTATTCTGATCAACCATGTGTCACTTCACTGTCACTGGCCCTTCAAACCGAGCAAAATTCTTCCAATATTGCAATTGTATCCTACACCCGAAGGGATAGTATAGGGATGTATATTGACTTTGTTATTCAGTTTATAACGCATTACAGGTAACGCTGTAGATATAGAAACTTATATGTGGCCTGATTTAGCCCTGTCCCTCCGTCTTGAGCTGAATCTACGAGTATGTGGATCTCACGATTGCAAGTAGTAATCGCTGCTTAGTATTCAAAATGTACTCAATCTCTCAGCTTGTCGAGTTCATTTGAAGCTGAAGTTTACTTCTCATTTCAGACGGGTGTCAACTACCACAGTTAACATTCCTACTTGTTTTTGTTACATTTACTTTAACTTTCCTTACACATTTAATAAATGGAGATTCCGTGTTTAGTTTTTATGCGCCTAAAACGCTACAACAAAGCTTCAGATTATACAAAGTCTTCACAAAAGGCAAAATAAACACATAACAGTTAGCAAGCAGAGTGGCGCAGTGGAAGCGTGCTGGGCCCATAACCCAGAGGTCCGAGGATCGAAACCTTGCTCTGCTAATCAGTTGATATTTTTTTTTTATTATTTTAAACATTTTTTGTTCTTGAATAAAATGAAAAAATATATAAATAAATTTCTATAAGAAAAATTGAAAACATACAAAAATAGAAAAATTTACCAAAATTAACGAATGTATCCTAATTATTTCAAAACGTTAAAAGTGGTTTCAACTCTTTCCTGTTGACCGATTGCATCTATTTTTATTGCCAAAGGTTTATATGTTATAAAAAGTATTATATATGTGAAGAGTTTTTATGGATAATGTTCGATTATTCATCACTTCTCATCAGCCTTACTTTAGGTACATGTCATGTATGTACATATATGTCCATTGAAATATTTATTCTTTTATATCCCACGCCGCCCTCTGTTTTGTTACAAGAGGAAGCAGAACATTAACTACTCGTTTACCTTGAGATGTCATGAAGTTATTATAAAACTCTGAAAATTATTTCAGAAAAATTCCATAAATTTTCAACCTCTTTTTCTTCTGTTTTATTACACATTCCTAAAGAATTATATTTGGATTATTTAATGCTCTCAGTGACTATACTTGTTTCATTGTTGATTGGTTTTGTGATTCATTCATACAGCGCGTACCTCCGTACCGCTTGCCTGTGTCTGTTTACGTTTACTAAATTTACCGAAAATTATGTTTTCACCATTTTGTTGAAATCACTCTTTGAACCAACGGTAAAATGTAGGGGATGTAGCTCAGTGGTAGAGCGTTCGCTTTGCATGTGAAAGGCCCCGGGTTCGATCCCCGGCATCTCCAAAGTCTTTTTTCAAAACAAACAACCATATTTTAGTTATTAATATTATTCAAATTATTAATTCAAACTTAATTATAATTTTTATAAACATACTAGCTGACCCGACGAACTTCGTCTCGCCCAAATATAATAATATCTGAATTGAAAAATTTTAATACGATCATGACTTCAGTAAATTAAATACAATGCATCTTAATTCACAACGCCGATTAATACCATCATCAGAATTTCCAAGGAAATAAATTTGAAGAAAAGTGTGATCAGCATTCACGGCAGCAATGTTCCTGATAATTTAATATTTTGCTTCTTAATTTACTGTTTGCGGTTTAAAATGCCACCAGTCACACAAACGCAAGAAATTGTGTTTGATTTTATAGATTCAAGGACAAATTCACCATCGTGCAGGAGCATTGTTGCCCGCCGTGAATGCTGATAACACTTTTCTTCAAATTTATTTCCTTGGAAATTCTGATGATGGTATTAATCGGCGTTGTGAATTAAGATGCATTGTATTTAATTTACTGAAGTCATGATCGTATTAAAATTTTTCAATTCAGATATTATTATATTTGGGCGAGACGAAGTTCATCGGGTCAGCTATTATGTTCATCAAAATTTATTTATGTTTGAATTAATAATTTGAATAATATTAATAAATAAAATATGGTGTTTGTTTTGAAAAAAGATCTTGGAGATGCCGGGGATCGAACCCGGGGCCTTTCACATGCAAAGCGAACGCTCTACCACTGAGCTACATCCCCCACATGTTACCGATGGTCCAAAGAGTGATTTCAGCAAAATGGTGAAAACATAATTCGCGGTAAATTTAGAGTAAGAAGTAGAGTTGGGTAATTCGTGAACGAACTAGTTCAATTGAACGAATCACTTGCGTGAACTATGAGATCTAGTTCACAGATCTCAGTTCTTTTAGTTCAGTCGCTCTTTTAGTTCACTCGGTCTTTTAGTTCAGTCGCTCTTTTAGTTCAGTCGCTCTTTTACTTCAGTCGGTCTTCTAGTTCAGTAGGTCTTTCGTTCTTTTAGTTCAGCAGTTCGTTAGTTCGTTTCAGTTTCAGTTCGTTAGATCAATTTCAGAGGATGTTTCCAAACGAAGTATTTATTTGAAATGTTGGCACAATTCAGGCACAATGACATAACTCCGATTTTTTAGTTCTTTTTGTTGTCGTTGTTGTTTGTTTATTGTTGGGACCACAACAACAATATCAGTTAGTGGAGCTCTCATTTTTTTCCGAGTAGTGTGTCTTTAAAGCTTGGAATTTCAGACCTACATATATCTCATGAACTGTAGCAGATAGCTACATGTCATTGGTTTTGGAAAGGTACTCGAATTTTCTTTCATTTATATAAAACAAGCGCAATTTTTGAAAACCATTTTTCGGAATTTCTCGTTTTCCGTAATGAGTAGTAGAATTTATGTAACAAGCGTTTGGTACTTACGTGAGTGTAAGCTTTACAATGCATTTTTCTCTGCCGAATACGATAGAATACACCTCCTTATAATGGTAAGACACTCTACGTTCTTAATATTGTGATAAATATGTATATAGATAGGTTAATTATATATTTTATTATAAAAACAAATTAAGAATGGAAAAAAATGTTACTAAAAATCTAACAATATATAATTTAATCATGTATTCAGTATTAGATATTGCCAATTAAATATCAAACCGATTTTCTCATCTAGTTATCTCTTATAAGAACTAACGCGAACTAAATGACCGCGTAAAGTACTGAACTAAATGAGCGAACGAGCTACTGAACTAAATGAGCGAACGAACTACTGAACTAAATGACCGAGTGGTCTATATGAACGAACTAGTTCACGCCAGCTGATTGAACTAGAAAGATCGCTCTCTGTAGTGAACTATAATTCCCAACACTAGTAAGAAGTCGATCGTCTCACATGCGCGATTCGAATGCTTACAAAAGTTAACACCGAATTATGGAATTTTTCTGAAATAATTTTCAGAGTTTTATAATAACTTCATGACATCTCAAGGTAAACGAGTAGTTAATGTTCTGCTTCCTCTTGTAACAAAACAGAGGGCGGCGTGGGATATAGAAGAATAAATATTTCAATGGACACATATGTACATATATACCTAAGTACATACATATGTACATACATAACATGCACCTAAAGTAAGGCTGATGAGAAGTGATGAATAATCGAACATTATCCATAAAAACTCTTCACATATATAATACTTTTTATAACATATAAACCTTTGGCAATAAAAATGGATGCAATCGGTCAACAGGAAAAAGTTGAAACTACTTTTAAAGTTTTGAAATAATTAGGATACATTCGTTAATTTTGGTAAATTTTTCTATTTTTGTATGTTTTCAATTTTTCTTATAGAAATTTATTTATATATTTTTTTTATATATTATTCAAGAACAAAAATGTTTAAAATAATAAAAAAAAATATCAACTGATTAGCAGAGCAAGGTTTCGATCCTCGGACCTCTGGGTTATGGGCCCAGCACGCTTCCACTGCGCCACTCTGCTTGCTTTTGATAAAGAGATTATTGTGCATTTAAAGCTATGTATGAGTAACAAACAAGAAAATATAAATATACCATTAGAGAAGAACGACAGAGCGATTTGGCGTTTAGAATTCACAACACATTTCTTTTCGATGTATTTTTGGTTTTCTGGCTCTATAAACTATTCTCGGAATTTTGCTTCCTTCCGAACGCTTCTCGGCCTGCTAGGATTAAACAGTTTGTTAAAACAAGTTTTCATTAAAAACTTTTTTTGTTGTTTATGGTTAAAATGAGAAGAAACAAATTAAAAATAATTGATTGCAAAATTTATATAATACTTTTTCTGCATGGTTTTGAGAAAAAAAGTAGAGTTGGGAATCCCGAAAAACCTTTCAATATTTCTTTTTATACATTTTCATTATTTTTTTAATTTATATATTGTCTTTTTATTTATTTATACTTGAAATACACTATTCTCTGGCTACAAACCAAATACCTCTGCTGGAAAGTAAGAAAACCATTTGATGTATTTGCTAATGCAAACTAAGCTAATGAAGTTCATCGTATCATCGTGTCTCTGCTCTGCAGCCTGAAGGCATGCTTCGGAATCATAAAATTAGACGTGGAGGAGCGAAAAATACTACAAAGTGGCTGACGTTGAGATGAAAATAAAACTACTTGTGGCCATAAAACTACGAAATGCAAAGTAAAATTGTTTGCTTTACAGGTGATTGTGTGGGAGTGAATCTGTGTGTGTTTGAGACTCAAACTTTGAGTGTATGTTTATGTGTGCGTTTTCGTTTTCATACCCCACTTTTATTTGATTTAATTCAATCTTAGAGTAAAACCTCCTGGAGATCGTTTTGATGGATACTCTTGTACAGTACGTAGATATACTGTAGGACGAAATTCGTTTAGGTAACGGTAATTCCGGAGATATTTCGATATCTTCATTACAGTATTAACAGATATTGAAGCATGGTAGAAACTGTCAACTTTTAGCTTTGCGAATATTTACTCCTGATGCTTGAGGGGAAATTCAAAGTCGTAATTTTTGTGCCTAGAAGTAGGCAATGGAAGGCTGAATATTCCAAAGCTACACCTTTTTTGGCCTGTCTAGTTTCTACTTCTACACACAGAAACACTTACTATTTTTGCGGTCATAAAACTCTTTTGTACTTTCTGATTCCGGCGTTTTTATTCGCCTAAAAAGCTGCTTTCAATTTTTTATGAAGTTGCCTGCCTCCGTGAACACTATCACAATTAATGTCGTGTGCCTGTGTGTGTGTGTGTGTGTGTGATATTTTCCATTACAATTTTTTAATGTTTATTCCGAGTTCCAGCCCCGGTCGTGTTTTGTGTGAAATCCTGCAGAGCGAACAGGTTTGTGGGGTATGTTTGCTCTTGCTTAATGACTCTTTTTAGCATGCGGGGTATTTTGAAGCACTGCACAAAGAACACACAGCTTATCCACGAAGCTGTGCTTCCCCCTCCAGCTTCGCACACTCTCATTTCAGATGATGAAAGAGTTATTGATGGTTGCTGAAGTGAGTTCGCTTTAAAGCGTGGTGCACGTATCTCCAGCGAGCAGCTACTTTGAAATGAATTCATTTTAACAAGAAAGGACGTGTTTGTTGTATGTAATTATAAAAAAACGTACGTATGTAGAGCGCACAACCGAGCATAGAGTTCACTTAAATTAATATAATTTTTCTTGCTTTTTACAAAAATTAACAATTGCTTTAATTAATAACAATATACGATTATATTAAATTTTTCTATAATTTGCAATTTTAGGGCTTTGAAGTAAACATTTCTCACATTTCGACAAACCAATCATTTTCAGAATTTATCAAAAACATAATGAAATGTATACATAAAAATTAAAACAGATTCACTTTACAAGACTGAAAGAAACAATTAAAAATTCTTACCATCGACTGAAAGCGGCGATCTGCATCTGCAGAAGTTTGTTTCTAAGTATGTGGTCCGAATTCTGACCGATAAACACTAACTATCTAAGAGATGGTGATTTGCGCAGGCAAAACCTGACTACAAATAATTACAACAAAAGCCAATGCTAAATGAAAACCAACTGCATCTGAAACTATTATAAAAAAATTAACAGCTATTTTTTTCCGTTCGAATTCAACGCCATTTCATTAACGTTCGTATCTCAGAGTTTAAAAGAGAATACATTTAAGTTTAAGCTGCGTAAAAGTGAACATGATTTTTTGCGAATACTTTTTCAGCAATTTAAAGCACTCGCGCGCCAACGCAAAATATTAAGCAGTGCGAAAAGCGACGCGACTTCGCGTTTGTATTGTGAGTGGGCCGAAGTGTATGTAGACAGGGTCTGGCATACAGAACCACAAACACACACATACACACACGCGCGCGACTTTTTAGCAACAGACACTCGTAACGCTTTTTGTTTATACTGCATATATTTTGATTATTTCGTTGCTGTATTTACTCAATTTGCTTCAATTGCTTCAAAAGATTGTTGGGCAAAAATTAAATTGACTGAAGTTCATGCATGGACTGAAATTTATGAACGCTTTTGATCTGAGATGGTTGAGAAGAGGGGAAGAAAGCTAAAGAGAAAACTTTGTAAAATTTATTCGTTCCGAGAGGCATTATTGTTGGATTTTTTAAAAATTTAATTTATTATTTTAAATATTCTTTTTGTTTACTTAAATCTCACAGACACAGCTTAAAAAAAACGCATTAAATCCTCAACGCACACATCTGAAACGCTTCAGAGTCCGTAGAACACTGAGTGCAGCCAAATCAAGCGGCGGCAATTCGTTGGCTCCTGCTCAGCTGAGTGGCCACAAAGTGAGCCGAACTCAACACACCTCCGCTTCAACGAGCCTCAAGATGAAGCAAGAGCAGCACCAGAAACCAACCAACAGCATCCAACGGATGCAATTTAAAATTCTACTCAAACGATTGCCACTTGAGCTTCTGATAACTTTTATTTGTTTGTTATAACAAATATTTCTTATTTTCCCTTAAATATTCTTTAACTGTTTTTTCTGATTATTTCTTTCTTTTACTTTCGAATATTCTATTTTTTTCAAAATTCCGTTTCGTTCTAGCTTCCGCTTCAGCTAAACGTCAGCTCCGTTCGGCTGCTTCTGAGTAACTAACGGTTTCTTGTTTTCCTGCTCACAGCGACAGGAGTTTCCTCGCCTCGCTGCTTCACTTTTCGAAGCTTTTGCTTCATGCTTTTTCATTTCAGGTGAGTTTTTAGTATTTGTTTGTGATTCCTTGTTGTTGTGTTTATGTGTTGTTCGGCTTTTTGTTTTTGTTATATTATTTTATTATTATTGTTTATACGGGTTGCTGATGTTGTTGCTCTTGTTGTTGGCCACGTTTAATCACCGCTTGTTAGAAGCTGTTGGTTTCTTTTTTGTTTTGCTTTATTATCCTGAAGACAGTTGAAGCAGCAAATGTAACAAAACCGTGGAGCAAATACGTTGTTTCGAAGGATTATTTTTTCCATTTGTCTATATATATAAATATAATATTAAATGTTATTATTTATTATTATATATAATATTAAATAAATGGAATGCATGTATTTCATTATTTCATACACGATATTTTCAGTTAAATTTGTTATGATATAATGTTATTATTATTTTAAATAACAAATGTTTATATTATTGTAATATGTATTGTTATTTATTTACAATTGGGTATGTATTTTTTAAATTCTTTTTATTTATATACTAGTATTAATTAATTCAATTAATTTTATTGAATATTTAATACGTAGAAAACTAAATTTTAAAGAAATTTATTGTTTTTAATTTAACCCACGGTAACCAGAAGCGGCTCCATAAACATATCGAGTCCACGACCGACGACTGACTGCAGCAACAGGGCAATAAACGGAAATCGAGGGATTCCGTTGCGCCCGCAACACTTCTGAGCTTAGTTTACACCCCACTTGCTAGAACTCCCATCTGTTGAGTTGTGGTGAGCAGGCGCAGTAAGTAATAAACAAAAAATTAAAAAAAATTGTTTAAAAAAAAATGAACTGAAACGGACCAAAAAATAGCGAAAAGCAACAAAAACTTGACCAACAATTTGAGGAAAATTCTGACGCCATCGCGCGGGAACTCCGACGGCGTTTAACACGAATGTAGGCAGCGTTAAGTTGGTCACATGTCAAAATTGCTAACCACACACGACTCGTAATACGAGGCGACTTGAAGCTGTTTACTGGTCTGTCCGCATGTCCGTATGTCTGAACCATTTGGGGCCGACTTGGGTTACCAAACGATCCGGTTTTAGCTCCATACCAAATAATTCATCGCTTCCTTTATAAAGCAAAGGACGAACGAAGGAAGGAACAAGGAAAGGAAGCAAAGGAAGGGGAGGAGGGAAAAAAGGAGTGTAGGAATACAATGAGGAGGAGAAATTTTAGCACCAGATTTTACAGTAGTCAAATGATTGTCTCTTGTTGCTGTTCTTCTAGACAGTTATTTTTATGGAGTTTTGGTGGTTGCTGCTTTTGTTGTTCTTGTCGTTTTGCTTTCCGTTGTTTGCGTAAATATAATTTTTATATTTGAAATTATTTTAAACTCCTTCCTCGTCTCCTTCTTCTAGTCTAACCTGCGCCATCTTCGCCTCTCTCATCAGCCATTTTTTCTTTTTATTTCCCTTTTTATTTTCTTCCTTCAGATTGGAGTTATTTTTATACTTTTTCCCGATCTTCCTTTGTTTTGAGTTCCCCCAGAGGAGAAATGAAGCGAAATAAGCTCTTGCTTCCTGGCAGGATTTCACGATGTGGATTTAAAGCTTCACTTCATTCAAAGCACTGTCTTCATCATTTCTTGTTTGTTGCTGCTTTGTTGTTGTAGTTACCAACGTGTCCTGCATGCCGACTGCGCTGGTGAATTTATGACCAGGTCAACATTTGAATGTGCTGAAAGTAGTTCCACTCACTTCACTGAAGTTTTGAAATGCTTAGCTTCTTGTTTCTTTTCTTAGGTTGCAAATCCGCATTAGGTAAGGTGCTGGGTGATAGTTGGGGAGGGGGAAGGGTTGTGTGTGATTATACAGTCATGATTTATAGCCCGTTAATAGAGCTGTTTGCAGTTGAAGTTCTTCGAGATTCCGAACAACCACACGACAACCAAACCCATTCTTAGGAGAGTTGAATTGCATTGTCAGCGGATAAGTAATAAATGAGGTAAAACTTCCGAAATGCAAAGACTCTTATAAAAGAATTATATTTTATACCTATTTTATCAATCGAATCCAAGTTATTTATTCGGTAATTTGATTTATGTAGAACGATGATCTCTTTAAATAAAGTTCAGAGTCTTTACATACCTTTGGTATTTTTATGCCGATATACTCACCATACTCCATATGAAGCCTGTTGCTGCTACAGAATTTCTAAGGATATGGGGGGGGAGGGTAAGCGTGAATAGTAAACGACGCCTAACACCCAACCTAGTTATACAAATGCTATTCATCCCTAATAAACATTATAATCATGAAATGTACGTACATTATAATGTACGAGTAACTGTCAGAAAGTCGGCCAAAAAATGTCTGTCCGCCAAAAACAGACGTTTTTCTGATGCCGCCCCATTCTGAATGCCAGCTCACCACAGGTCAGCCTTGCGTGGGGCGACCTACCTTAGATTAAGGCTGACTACCTCTACTATCTGCGTCCTGCACACGCGATGGTTATTCAACTTGGTTTTAATGGTGATTAATGTTGGAATGAATGGAATGACAGGTATTTAAAATACCAACAAGTATTCGACTACCAACGAATGTTTCTTTGTTTTGCTGACATTTAAATTGATGTTGTATGTTCTGTCAAATCGTAATTTAGGAATACATACTTTTCGCCCCAGACAAGTTAATGATTGTTGGATATTCAGTTTTCAGTTTTTTCTTATTTTAAAGATGCGTGAATTTAGTGAATCTTTGTAATAAAATTAACTACCAAATAAAGATTAGCTACAGAGTAAAGTTTGTGAGATCAACGCTTAACAACGCTATTAAGTTTTTAGCACATCCACTTCCGCTTCCGGTTTTTCACTCGCATTATAGCGGCTTTGTAACACACATAATGACACTTTCATCAATTTTCTTTGGTTTTCAAGAGGACCATCGTTCGGATGGCGGCTTCTTGCCACAGAACACTACAGTTTTGATTGGCTTTGAGGCTATGTGTGCCTTTTTGTGTGTGTGTGTTCAGTTGCGTTATAATAAAATGACTGCTTAACAGAGTTTAGATTTTCAGCTATTTTGTTGTTGGTTGATTTGTTCGAAAACAAATGTGAGAAGATTTCTGCTTGATTTTTTAGTTTATATTTATTGAGTGTCTGTACAAATTCGCACAAAGAGATGAAGAAGAAAAAGAAATCAGAAGGAGGTTAAAACTTAAGCATTCGATTTATATTTATACATAATTACAAGTTTTCTAAAGATATTTCATCAATCGAAATGTTCTATAACATGTTCTAAAAATAAATTTCTATAAATTTCAATACATTAAAAACTGAAACAGAAAATGACTTTTTTATTCAGTCAATGCTTTTAATTATTAAGACTTCAATTTGAAGTGATTTTAATTGAGCACCACTTTTTTGCCGTAACATTTGTCAATCGAATTGTTTGTTGTCGAACCACTGACAACATGCACAACAATTTAGATGTCCTCAACATCAACAACTCACTCATTTGTTGCCATTCGTTGTCGATGAACTCATATCCTTCATCATATCCTTCAAAACGGAAAAGGAAATCACAAATGCAACAGCTTAAATTCAATTTAAACAGAGCTGCGAACGGCAGGACGACTGGTTGTTGTACGGAAGAAGAGAGGAGAGAATTCATAGAGAATGTGGCTCACACTGAAAAGTGTGAAAGTGTTACAATATATTTAAATTTAAATTGCATTTCCGTATCCGCATCTATTTCCTAAGCAGCTCAAGAAAACGTGTCACATATAAAAAAATGAAAAATTTAGCCAAAATAATCCCAATCCTCACAAATCTTTCTGAATCTTTGGCAAGAAAAATCCTCAAAATCCTTGGAAGGAAGCGAATTCATTCAGAGATGCAGGTAAAAATAGCGAAAGAAGAATCTACAAAAATTAATGGAGGGTGTTTAAATGATGATATTTCACAGCGTTACAAAGCGGATTCGATTCGACTTTGGGAACAAAGGAATGGGACAACATTGCAACAACAACGATAAATTAAAATATTTGAAGAAATCTTAAAACGTCTTAAAAAATTCGGATATTTCAAATAATAAATGCACAGTAATTGATCACATAAAATAAGAGAATTGCACGTAGAATGAAACTTTGTTTAAGGTCACTGCGAAGGATTCAAGCAGAATCAATGAAGCATCCAAATATTGGTATATGTAAAAGACTCGTAAGGAGACACGCGATTACAATATATTAAATTTATTATATTGTATGTATGTGTGGATGCAAGTCTATGCACTCATTCAGCTACACATGACTGGCTCTGAATGGACGCGTTCTCGTCCGTTCTGTTCACCTTGCTATTGAAGTTCACTGCAAACATGCTAAACGTGGAAATATTTTGCAGATATTTTGTATGGTGTTTTTTCGTCATTTTTGTGATGAAGCACCGTCAGTCAGCATTCTTCGAAGTCACGCCGTTATCTTTGGTACCGATGCCGCCCGTCTCAGGACCAGCATCACGTCCTGCCAACGGAACGACCTCCAGTCAGCCATGCAGCCAGTCAGTCAGTCAGCTATTCAAGGATGTTACCAACGAGGGCCATCATCCATCCATCCATGCATGCATTTTTTTCAACATGCATGTAGCTTTAGAAGCATCAGAAGCTATGTTTCAGAGTTTTGTCCTTTTGGCCTTTGTTGTTAAAGTTTCAGCTTTTATTCTTGTATCCTTTGCAGAGACGCGTTAAAAAGGCTGATTGCTACCAAAATTGTCAAAATAACAGCAAAATGTTTGTTGTTCTCTTTTTATTGTGTGACCTTCAGTCAATTTGTTTTTCTGTGTTTTTATTTCATCAAGAACCTTAAAACTAACAAAGCATTTTTTTTTATATCCACATACCATTACTCTCTCTCCTGAAGATCAAAATATTTAATGAAAATTTCAACAATCATAGAATCATTTCTTTAAATAAATTTATTGACAAACAGTTGAAAATTTTCTTTTTCAATAATTCGAATTTCCTTAATATCGTTATAAGGACACAATATTGCGATACTTATAAGGACACTTCTGTTTTAATTCGTGCATCTGCTGGATCCTTTACGGATGAAAACCAAGACCCTTATATAAATCACGAAGTCGTCTATAAATCATGCGAATCGGCGATGAATTTTCAACTCTTATTTGGGTCGTTTATCAGCGTTGTTCAAGCGTGACTCCTTTCATAATGATTTGAAGAAATAATCTGACATGCAGTTATCAAAAACACTTGGGAAGTCGATAACCATCCCAGAAAAACGTATTTTATTATTTGTCTTTATTGCACCAAATCTTTATTTATTCTTTTATCATGAAATAACTACAGTAAGACCCCGCTTAACGCTGTTTCGGTTTAGCACTGATCTGACTGACTTAGAATTTTATTTGTTTTTATAAGTATATTCGTTTATATTGTTTTTATTTTTGTAAGAAATAACTGTTTGGTTTTATTTTTATTAAAAAACACATAATTATTAAATTTAATACCTAACCAATTTTCTAATCCTCTTCCCCTAACCCCATTATGTACTATTTACATGTTAAGATAACCTCGTTTAGCGCTGTTTCGCATTACGCTCTACTTTGATGGAACGTATCCCCGCGTTAAGCGGAGTCTTACTGTATCTCATTTCACACTATTCCCAACCATGATAGACTTTACTTGCCCTTCTCACATAACTCTCAGTTGAACCGCTTCATGTCCCTATTTTAAAATGTCAGTTGCTCCAAAGAGAAGGTAGCACGCGGGATAAACTTTTGTTTGCTTTTTACATATTTTACTTGATTCAACAGAGAAAAGAAAACCACAAAAAAATAGGGAAGCAGCAAAATAGATCTCAATAAGTGGTATGAACGTGTTTGAATACAAAAAGAGATTAAATAAAACTTCGTGCGAGTTATTCTGCAAAGTGAACTAATAAAAGCCATTGTGTGATTATGTCCTTCATATTGTTCATTATGCAAACAAAATTACCCTCTTTTCTGCCTAGATTATAGTTTAATCTCAAGTTATAATCTCTATTAATCTTGCAACGATATGAAGGGAGAAAAACCCAAAGCAGTTAAGGATATTCACCACGAGAATGATTTGAGAATTGGGAAAACGTTATTTTCTATTATTCCTGTAGTCGATTTTCTGTCGTTTTTTGAGGTCGATTCATTTTAATTTAAGAAATTTTCATTGAATAATATAATTTTATTCTAGATTTAAATTTAAACTATGTAGGTCTAATTTAATTATAATATTTTTGGATCATCTTTTTTATTGATCAATCAAAATTCCTACATAGACAAATGTGCATCATAATAATATGTAATGGCATAGTGGTAGATGCGTTGCTTATGATGGACAAAATTGATTTATGTATGCTACACAATGTGATGGCATTAATTGCACACAAAATATGTGTATAAAAAATTACACATGAAATGTTATAATATGCGCATACAAATTGCTTCATTCAATGTTGTCTATAGAAAACATCATGTCATGACGCAGTGCAAGGGAATCTTGCATATAAAAAAATGTTTAAATATTTCTTTCCATTAAAATTATTTTATAAATTAGTTTTAAATTAAAAAAAAAAAATTAATAAAACAAAACTGAACTGCTAGTATTCGAACACTGGCCTTTTACATGCAAAACGAAATTTTTCTTCTAAGCTACATCCCCACATAAAAAAATTGTTTCATCATCGTATACCTTCTTGTTGAAGAAAAATTATTAATTAAATTATACTATATATTACATATATGTACATAAATATATTTTATGACTCCGATAACAACGCAATTTATTGCTATTATATTTATTATAATTGATGCGGTACTATATTTAAAAATGTAATGATTTAATAATGAATCAAGGAAAATGAAAAAAGAACAACAATAAAAACGAAAACAAAAATGATAGAAAACACATCTGTAGTTAAATGAAAGCAAAATTTATATAACTTATAATAATAATGTTTCAAACCAAAATATTATTTTTTTTATTACATTTTTATGTTGTTTTTTTGTAATGGACATATAAAAATACAATAATAAATAATACGCAAAGAGAACAACAGATAAAAGTTTGGCATCACTTACAATGATAAGCGTAATATAAATACCTCAAAAGATCAGGTAGTCGAGACGTGACGTAACACAAAGCAACTTTTAAATTGTTCTAACATAGCTTGCGGCCGCCCCCTCTAAATCATTATTTTATCATACGCATATACAAATCCGTATTATTTTATGTAAACACTCGATGTTTGAAAGCACAAATCCGAATTTATATTGATTTGTTAACAACATATTTGCTTTTGCATATTTTGTTGTTGCAAAACGATTGTGTAAAATCAAAATTTTGATATTTTCACGTTCTGCTAGAGAATTTTGTATCGTGTAGGCTTTACAGTAGAGTTGGACATTATAGTTCACTATAGAGAGCATAGAGAGCGATCTTTCTAATTCAATCAGCTGTCGTGAACTAGTTTGTTCATATAGTTCACTCGGTCATTTAGTTCAGTAGTTCGTTCGCTCATTTAGTTCACTACTTTACTCGGTCATTTAGTTCGTTAGTTCTTACCAGAGATGAAACATACACAAAAACTAACGAGCAGCTGAACTGAAACGAACTAACGAACTGCTGAACTAAAAGAACGAAAGACATACTGAACTAGAAGACCGACTGAACTAAAAAGACCGATTGCACTAAAAGACCGAGTGAACTAAAAGAGCGACTGAACTAAAAGAACTGAGATCTGTGAACTAGATCTCATAGTTCACGCAAGTGATTCGTTCAACTGAACTAGTTCGTTCACGAACTACCCAACTCTACTTTACAGAATAGGGAACATTCTGACGTGATTATATTTGGGAAATACTATTTTTCATACTATTGAAGTACTATATAAATTTATTATAGAATTGAAAGCAATGCAACCCTGAGAAGGAAAATTTTCCCGACGTCTTTAGTTGCAATCAGTGTGATTATTTTGTAATTATTTTATAGCAAGTAATTTAAATATTCTAATTTTTTAGAGAAGATTGCAAGCGCAGTGACGTTTCAATTCACGCGTTAATAATCGATTAAAACTACAAATACAGGATGTCGGCCTTAGTCAACGATGCAAGGGTAATCCTAAGCCGAGTTGCGCGTCAGCAGGTAAGGAACTGGAACATCTTCAGATGTCAGCGATTCAACAAGCCAGCCACTCATCCCAGCAAAGAGACTCACCTACTGTGATATCCATTCCATTCTACTTCTGTGCGAGCTTACGTGTAACTTAATTCGGATATTACCTCTAAACACGAGTGAAAATTGGTTCGCGATTACATAATTTGATAATGAATTTGTTGTCTCTAAAAATCAACAGTTTTTGTTGTGGTTCATTTATTTACGCCTCGATTTTTGATTATATAAATGAAAATTTATATATGTACATATTTCACAATTCTTTACAACGTAGCGCCACACTCGTGCGCAATAAACCTGATGCAAGAACAGCTCATCTGATTTTGCGTCTCTACGCATAAAGAACCAACCTACTGACCTTTATGGGATTAATGTGCAGAATTCTAACAAGTATTTTCTTCGTGTTTTTATCAAGCTTCGTACGCTTCATTCCGGCTCTCAACTTAATGCTGCCGAACAAGCAGCAAAAGCACCACCCGTTCCGGATGCTGCTACAGCAAAGTCATCTAAAGGGGAAGAACAACCGAGAATTAAAAAGTTCATGATCTATCGATGGACTCCAGACAAGCCAGGCGAGAAACCATCCATGCAGACATACGAAATCAATCTAAACAATTGCGGTCCCATGGTTTTGGATGCTTTGATTAAGATTAAGAATGAAATGGATCCCACGTTGACCTTTCGTCGTTCGTGTCGTGAAGGTATCTGTGGGTCATGTGCCATGAATATTGGAGGCGTCAACACGTTAGCGTGCATTAGGTAAGTTACGAAAACTTTAAAGAAATATGGCTGTCTGAATTTGAACAATTTATGCACTCTTGAATGCATTAGTAAAATCGATACCAACATTTCGAAGCCGCTGAAGGTGTATCCTTTGCCTCACATGTACGTGGTGCGTGATTTGGTGCCCGATATGAAGAACTTCTATGATCAATACAGCTCCATAGAACCTTGGTTGCAACGCAAGTAAGAACACTGACTCAAAAGAGAAATCTGAAGATTCATAATTTTGCTGATTGTGCTCCAAATCTTTATCAGGGGCAGCGACGCCGATCACAAGGGCGAAGCGCAGTACTTACAATCTATTCATGACCGCAACAAGTTAGATGGTCTGTACGAGTGCATTCTGTGTGCTTGCTGTTCCACGTCGTGCCCCTCATATTGGTGGAACTCCGACAAGTACTTGGGGCCAGCTGTGCTCATGCAGGCCTATCGCTGGATCATCGATTCGCGTGACGAGTACAGCAAGGAACGACTGAGCACCCTAAATGATCCTTTTAAATTGTACAGATGTCACACTATCATGAACTGCACTCGAACCTGTCCCAAGGGCTTAAATCCTGGTCGTGCTATTGCTGAGATCAAGAAATTGCTGGCAGGCATAGCGAACAAACCAGCACCTAAGATGGACACTGCAGCTCTTTTCAAGGGTGAAGCAAAAGTTTAAGATCAATCAAGGCCGCCAGCAGCATCATACGCTTCGTCGCATCGTAATGGTTAGTCCCATTACCAAATACGCAAAATTCAGCAATTCTGTGGCAACTAACAAACAGAAAATTATTTAAATATGTTGTTTACCTGTTTATTTATCTTAAAACAAACTACATGAATAAAGAAATAAATGTAATTTGTAATGCATTCTAGACTCGGCGGGAAACTAGAACCTAAGGTTTGGACTTTTTTGCTGAACATTTGGAATAAAATTAGAGATCTGTGTAAAATCGTTTTGATAATTTGCGCCTTCTCTGCAATGTGGCTCATACGCTTCCCTTCAAGTTTTTCTTCAAAAAGTAACTGGAAAACGGTTCCATGTGTTGCATCACTTGTAGGACATATGTATAATTAAACTATCATTTTACGAGAAAGAAATTCCGCATCATAAATCTACGAGTAAAAAATATCATAACACGATATTTGCTTCGTAGTTGGTAATGGTTTTGGTTACATGTTTACATTACCTAAATTAATGAATGGTGAATTGCAGTTCACCGCTCATTATATAGATTTTGATATAATTTTAATTAACGTTATCTTCATTTTCTCTAATTTATATCGGAATATGGTAAAGAATTTCTTCGTACAATTTATAATAAAAACCGTACTGTATTAGGTTTTGCAACCCTGCCCTATGTTTGTCTTTCTCTGACTTAATTCAATATTTATGTCTTTTGTTTACGGAATAATGATTTTCCCGCCTTAAGTCCTAAAGTTGGACAGAGATGAAGCGAAGATTAAAAGAAAATTTCAATAGTTGTGTTTTCTCATTCTTACTGCTGTGTTGAAATAAGCGCTGCATTCTGGTAATTGCTATTAAACTTCATTCGTTTTCTGTACGTTGATTTGTTAAGTTGTTTTTCTCTATAGTGATTAAACGCACGCTACATTTCTTTGGGAAAATTTGAGAAATAGTATCAGCGTCTGAAACCAACGTGAATATGTTTCAGAATTGAAAACAAGAAACGCAATTAAAAGAAAGGAACTTTTGGTGAAATATTATAATTCAAATCTTTAGAAGAAATGTGAGTGAATGTGAATTGTTACAAAGTGGAAATAATTCTTAAAGAAAAATGCTTGATGTGATAAACTGGCGGCGTAGATAAACTGGAAAGGAGTCACAAAAAAACTGAAGAATTGTTTTGATGAACGATATGTACCAGAAAATTGTGTCGATTTTTCTTTTGCGTTCTAGAGTTTTTCTTTTTGTGTACCTCTCCTTGGTTTGAGTGTTGGCTAAGTAGGCCTGTTAGATTTGAAATTATTTACTGAATTCATAGTTCCCACTATCTTTGTAGTCCTCGTCCTTGTTTCTTTTGAATGATAGAAAATTTATAAAAATAATTTTTTTTACCATAAACATCCTATCATTCAGGAAAATTTGCAATCATTATTTATCCAACAGGTTGAATCACCTCTATTCTACTCTATTCTACTCCATTCTATTCTGTTGACTCGCAACTCTAGCTATTCTATAAATAACGCTTCCCTGGTCAATTATATTGTTGGTCAGGCCGATTCTAGTCTATCGTTTGTCTCCCGTCCCGTGTAAATGTGCTCATTTTTTCAACTATTGTAAATATGCTGTCCCAATTTTTTCTAATTTCAATAATAAAATTTCCTTTATTTTATAAGTATTTGTATAATTATTATCATCCTCTCAGCGGTGCTCTAGGTTGCATAATTCTGATGTTTGCGTTTTTACTTATAGATTACTTCTTTTGCATTGTTCTTGTATTTGAGTTTGCAGCTGCTATTTCTGTGTTCTTGCACTCAATACATTTCTAGTTGGCATGCATTTGGTCTGTTCCTCTTGTGCACGATCACCCTGCCGGCCGGCTTGAGTTTTCTTCTTTTTATTTAACGTGTTTAGAAAGTCGGTTGCTGTTGTCCTTCTCCTCGTGTTTTACTCCCGGTTGTGTCTTTCGAGACTACATTCCACATTGTGTGTTGTTTTATTCTAGTGCAGCGTTTTCATCTCTTGGCCTTCGTTGATTTGTTATCACTGACCTAAGAGTTGTTAAGGAATTTAGTTCGTGTTGGAATCTGGAATTAGCAAAGTGTGAAGAGTCTTCATCGTATGCTATTTTCACTGCGATTTGCATGTTGTTTTGATGACTCATTAGAATGAATTCTTTGCATTTTTATAGCGAACTTCAATATGTAACCGTAACTAAACGATTTTGTAATGTTTCTCATTCTAACTACAAGTAACTATTTCAATAAAAGAATAAAAGCTCTACAATGTATATATTTTTGAATATTTCCACCACTATATAATAATATTTATTTATAAAATAAAACCAAAAAAACAAAAGTCGACAAATCGTAAATAATTGTTTAAAAATAATCTGTTCGACTGCCAAATTTTATGAATGCGAAAATTGGCTCTTCTAAACAGATAAACTACTTGTATTTTATTTCAGTTAATTCAGTTTATTTATTTTCAGTTAATTCTTTTTCATTTGTTTTGAATTTTTTTGTTTTTTTATAATTCCGTAACTTAGCGTTTCTTGATTAATAGTGTGAAAATATGTTATTGACGAATAATTTAAATATACATACATACAGATGTTTTTAAATATATTTAAATAACATTTAATCAGATGTTCTACAAATTCTTTTGGATATATGTATCTCTCCATATTCAGTTTAACCTCTTTTATTTAGTTTTAGTTTCTTACTATTTATTATAAAGTGAAATGTTTGATCTATTGACTTCGAGTAAGTTTATAATTATGAGATTCGAGGTACAAATCTTTATTAATCAAGTGACACGTATTACTAGTACGAGTCTTGTAATTCATTACTATGTATGGATTATTTAGAGCTTTTCCTGTGTTAGTCCACTATAAGACTATCGCAGAAAGGTCTGATATTTGAATCACTAACGGAAATATAATTTTTCCCTCTGCTTCTCACTTCTTCTGGCCATTGTTGTATTTTGATACTGTGTACGAGTACTTCACGCGTCTTGTCTTCATCGCATCTCTTTTATTGTGAGCTTTTTTGCAAATTATTGTATTGTTCGAGCAGTTTGTTGTATATCACATTTGCCGGGCCTGAACTTGGTCGCTCTGCTGCTCCAGCGAACGCATGCTCTATAAGTATTTTATACTTATTTATTCACACATCAAGTTTGTAGCTTTTGTTTTAATTCTATTCTTCTTGATTTTAGCAGATGGTTATGCATCAGTCAACTACATATGCATAAATTCAAATTAAAGTTTAATTTAAGAATTTAGTATAAAAGCAAATTGAAGACTAAAGAAATTCAAAATATTATTGTTTTTTAATAGTCTCTATTGTTTCTTTATTATTATTATTATCGTTTTTCAATTTACAGTGAAATCTGCTTTGAAATTAGTGAGATCTTTATAGTAGAAACTCCCGATAATCACTGATCATCCATTTAAACCGATCAAAGTTGATGTTTCTGAATTTGTTGAATGGTTTATTTGTTTACTTCAGCGTATTCTCCCCTCATTCTTTCCCCCTCAGCACTAAATACAATACTTAGTTTATAATAATAGTGTTGCAAGGAAGATATTTTAATGGATTCTTTCTTTTTGTAGCTTCTGTTAAATACACGCATAATACAGAACGTGAAAATCATTTCTATATAGACAAAATTTTCCAACTATAACAAAATGAGTGATCCAATTGAGACCCGACGTCGCTCACGTTCTAAAACGCCATTTCTGCGCTCCAACTGCGATCATGAACATTGTGAGAACGCAAATGAGGAGGGCCATCATCATCATCACAAAAAGAAAGCTCCTGCTGCTGCACCAAATGTACAGTAAGTTCAAATAACTAGTTACAAGAACAAACAGATTTATAATGCAATTTATAAAGAGTTATAAGCTGCACCACTTTTATATGAGTAACTATAATTGCAAAAGTTAACGATACCTGCGGGAAAGCTATTTAAAGAAACGAAAAAGTTGCAATTATGTATTTAATTAATTACTCAGAAAAGACTTTGGTTCCTACGAGTCGTCTCGAAGACGTTGGTTCCTTAAATGCAGATATTAGTTTCAGAGGTTAATAAAAATGCTAGACGCAGCCTAAGTCTTCATTCAATCTGTAGTCTTTACAATGCTTTGAAAACGCTCAGAATGTATAAACACATTCGGTTTTAAGTACGAGCATAAAAAATCTTTAAATATTGAAATAAAAATCAACACTTTACATCAAAACACATTTATTCTGTTGAATCAAATGAGATTTAACAAAGTTCATAACATTAGAAAACTGTGACAATTTTGTTAAAAAATACTTATACGAGTATTACACGTAAATGATATAAATGAGGTGTTATATTTGAAAGTGGTATAAGTCTAGTTTTAAAAAAATATGAGTTAATGGTAATTTTAGTAAGATATAGACACATTCTATCTATATTTATAATCATACATTCAATGGAGAACACTTTTTTTACAAAGTCAACAAAAGAATTTCGACTATAAAATGTTATCACAAAAATATTTTTTTTGAAAGTGGAATAAGTCCACTCCGAATAATCATAATTAAATTAAGAAAATGTTTAAAAGAGACAAACCGCATAAAATTTATTACAAAACTAGTATAAAAGAAAGTTATCCATTTAAAATAATTTTTTATTTGGAAAACAACAAAAACCTTAGCATATTTACTATGTTGCCACTGTATAAAGCTTCAAAATCCTTAACAAGAGAGATATACAACGATATGATAAGTTTATTGTCTTACATACCAACTATAAGTATTGTTATAATATGTATGTTATTTTTGAATATGGTATAAGTCCATTCGGATATAAATATATCGTTTATTTATTAGATAATTTTAATTATTATACATTATTATATTTATATTATTATTATACATTATTATTATATATTATTATATTAAATTTATATACAAAATTAAAAAGTGTTAATTAAAATTTAATAGGTGCATAGTGTTAAAAACATCACTCGAATTGATTAACGTTTGCCAATATTTTTAAATTAATTCAAACCTTTAAATATCTCGATACATGAAAAAATGGACTTATAGCACTTTCACAAAAATAACAGCACAAATGATGATAAACAATGATGATAAACAGTGATAACCACATAAATCAGTTATATTAAATCTAGGAAGAAATAGATTTTGTACATATGTATATACATAACTCAAGGCGACAACCGCTACCTAGAATAAAGCTAAAAATAAAAGCGAAGGAAAACAACATCAAAACAAACACAACGCACACGACTACAACTACGATGTATGTCGTCATCGACTAGCAATGTTTGAGACCTAACCAACCACAAGGTGCGCAAAATATATACATATGTACTATGTTGCTTATTTCCAAAGCGCTCATTCACTCAGGCAACAGCAGCAAAAGCAAGAATAAAAGCAGCACATCTTGCGTGTGATGGGCAAACAAATAAATTTCAACCAGACCCTAAAGTCGTTTTACACATTCTTTCATTTGGGCGCGTTTTTTACGAACAGCTTGATGAGGGAACTGAATGCTGATGAACGCCTTTTATTGTCGATGTCGTCACGACGTCGATTTCAGTTAGAATTCAAAAATAAAGCTTTTAATGTGAAACTCTGAAGGCGGCATTTACCACATGTCTGACGCGCCAAACGAAATTAAAGTAAATAGCTCCAGCTACACAGTACTTAATTTACTACGTTTGGTTCTGCTTGATTCACTCTTCTTGTTGTTGTTTAATGACGCCATCATTTGACCGCCAAATAAGAACGATCTGCTCGGTTCCGGTACAGCACGAGGAAACGCTAGGAAATAAAATGCTTTGGATATCTGTTCTGCTTTAGAATCGCATATGTAGTGTATTTGTTTTGGTTTGGTTTTAAAAATGTTTTTTTTAAGATATTACAAAATATAGTGGAATCAAATTATACAGCACTCTTGCTTTTAAGTTGTAAATAAATTATGACTTGAAATGATACAAAAGTGTGTGTATAAAAACTGGTTTGTTTATATTACGTTAATAATGTTAATGAAAATTTATTCTAGAAATTAAAACTATGTATCATTAAACATAGTGTTTACAACCAAATAATAACAAGAAATAACAAAATATGTATCATTAAAAAATCGAAGAAATACAAATCAATGGTCATGGATTCTCAATCAGTAGTATTTTCTCTAACAGTTTCAATCACAAAAAGTGGCGAAGTAGTTTTTGTAGTTAATTTTCTAAAATAATTAAAGCTTTTTTCCTCTTTAGGACCATCAACGAAGAAAGTGTTGAAGTGTCATCCTCATCTCACTCGCCCAACGTCAAACAAACGTACCAGAAAATTAAAACTTCTGACTACTCGAGCGATGATACTAGTCCCGATAACACTAAAATAACCTCCAGATCTACACTCGAGACACATAAAAAGGAATCCTCGGCTACTTATTTAACTACTACTACAAAAACTACCAGCAGCAGTACCACTCTTATTACAAAAAGCAAAAAAGGAGGCAGCATCAAGAGTTTGGGAGCAACAACATCCACTCCCAAAACTAATTATGCAGTGGATAGCTTCGTTGCACAGTTCGCCAGCAGCCTAGGAGGCAATTTAAGTGCTGAATCATCAGCATCTGGAGCAACTCAAGGGCGGCGCGGCATCACTGAAGCAACACAGAACAACCCAACTGCAGAAGTTAAGCGTTCACAGCAGAAAGAGCAACAGCAACATTACTCTGCATCATCTACAAAAAGCAAGAACGACAACAGTCATCGCATCCAAACAAACATCAACAAATCAAATAACAGTACCAGCAACACTAACAGCAATCGATCTTTCAGTCGCTTTTTTAAAAATTCATTTGGCAGCAGCGGTGATCGTAACAGCGGCAACACTGCCGATCTAAGCGATCATATCGCTTATCTGGAGTACAAACGAGCGGGCGAATATTGGAAGTGAGTATCTGAGTCAAGTCAGTCAACGAAACATTTATTTCCTCGCACAAAAATATCCGCTATCGAGAGCTTGTAATTCTTATCCATTTTATTTTCTAGAAATACACCGAAGACCGACTACACTTACTCGGAGCTGTCGCCACACCGCCGCGAGCTAGCTCCTGGAGTCATTGCCATGCCGAACATGTCGCGTTACAGCTTGGAGAATCACCATGAACGCATCCACTACATGGTCCAACGGGATCCTGCTCAAGAGTCTTACATACGCCGCCGCTATGAAGTGCCAAAATATTCCCAAAATCGTCGCGAAACCGCGAAGTTGGTTTATGACTCCGGAGATGAAGTCGATCTGACGCAGTTTGACGATTATAGCAGAAGGGAGTACTATTCAAATTCAAAACAATCCGAAGAATCTTGGTTTGTGCGCACCTTAACCACAGTGGTGACCACTGTTACGAGCATCTGGCAGACTGTTTTCACAGGAGTGGCAGATGACAGGTCTATGTATCGCAAGAAGCTGCGTAAAGAGGAAAGAGGTGAGGATGGTTGAATAAATGAAAATGAAAACATGGCTTCAAATATTTACTGTATTGTTTTATTTCTGTTTTAAAGGTTTCTTTGGAAATATTGGCCATGGCATTTCGTCCGCCTTTTTTGGACTTTTTCAGTACATTCATTTGTTCATAGCGTATGTTTTGACTCTGGATACATGGTTGTTGCAGTCCTCCAATGCTGAAAACAAGGGCAGGAAGCGTTTTTTATTGTTTCTGCTTATTTTGTTACCCTTACTGCTGCTGACTGGTAAGTTTAGAAGATCGAATCAAATATGAGTCGATGTCAAATGTGACGATGAAAACAAGTCTTTCGGAGTTATAGTTAGGGACACTAAATATTAATCGAGATACCTTAATATGTCTTTTTGAACATACATATGTACATACATCCTAAAAATTATGTTCTTTTACAAATTTCGATAGTATTTTTCTTGATTGTACTCATACTTGACCTTGAGAAATGTCTGTCAATAAATATTTATAATACGATTAGTGGAATTATTTTTCCTCAACTCAGTCTTGTCGCCCCCGTCCATCGCCGACAAGTAGCTTGACGCAACCATGAGTTCTCTGAATGTTATCAATATTTATTGACTTTTGGCGAGCTCTATTTCCAAACTGATTAAACTTCGCTAACAGCTTTTTTAAATATAGCTTTTGAAAAATAGTTGTTAAAGTGCTCGTTTTAAAAATAGTCTTAGTTGACTGCCTTGATTCCGTTATATGTACTCGTAAGCTCGCTTTCTGTTTTAAATTCACTTGCCGTCATCGTCATATTTTCGAATTTATTAATTTTGTTTGTTGTTATCTTACAGCACGTTTTGTAAATAACTTTTATTAATTTTTTGTTTTATTGTACTCTAAAAATGTTTCCTCTTTCAGGTCTTTACTATTATTTGCACCCAGACGAACCTTTCCCGCCCACGTCCTTCTCCCAACAACTCCATTCTATTTCTGTACCCCAAATCGACTTGTCTGATTTCAATCTAATCAACCAAGCCAAATACGATTCTTTCAAAGCATCGGCTTATGATCGCTTTGAAGGTTTCCGTGATTGGACTGATGATTATATATTATATTTGAAGACAGTATCACAAAATATTGCTGAGGAAGGTCGGAAGTTATTTCGTGGCGAAGAATATCAACGTGTTTAGATATTCCTTAGAGAAATACTTTTATCAGTTTTTGTACGAGTTTATAATGCACTTTTTTTTATAATGGATTTTTCTTTGTTTCGCTGTGGTCATTAATCATTATATTTGTTTTTTCGTTATTGAAGAATTTCCTTGTTCTTCTTTTGTTACATGATTTTTATTTATTACTTTATTAGGTTTTCGCATCGTTACTTTTTGTTCGGTATTATTTTTTTATAACCATGAATGGAGCTATTAAAAAGTTTTCTTTTGTTTTCTGCTTTTTATTTCACGTGACAAAATGGGAGATGTATTTTCATTTAGATTAGTAAAGCATTATAAATCGTAAAGCAAGACATGTATCTATCATCATTAATTAATAATAAACTCTTTTGAAATAAAGAATATAGTTTATTAGTCTCAGTACACAGAGTACAGTACAGTTTAGTGTTCACATTGCTTAGTATTTACAGTACAGTTTGGTACACAGAATATCATATAGCATACCGTTAACGCTAAAGCTAAAAAGTATGAATCTCAAAAACTATTTTTTCTCAATTCATGAGTAATTCATGTTTGGCTTTTCGATTGTTATTGCTATGGAAGGTTTTTATTTTCGAGTTGTTGATTTCGTTTTTTACACCGTTTTCTCTATAATTCCAAATATAATGAAAATAATATCCTTAGAAAAAAATCTTTATTTAATAAAAAGTAGCTCCAATTTCAGTATTTCAATTAAATCTTATTTAATCTTAAATCTTCTTAAATATATATATTACATACATTTTTGTTGTTTTTCCGGGTTTTTAAAACGTAAACATTTTTTTCTTGATTAAAAGAGTCGATTATTCTTTTCAAATTATAATTCCCATCCCATATAATCCCATCCCATCCCTCCTGCTTTTTTACCTGCCACGCCCATTCCTTTGTGTGAGCATTTATGAATAAATTCCACCTCATACTGGATGGAAAACGTATGAATTATTTAATGATTCCTTAATAAACCGTACAACGGATATTTGGTGCAGAGCGGAGAAGGATAGAGAACAGCTGCAATAGATTATAAATTATGAATTAATGAATTAATTTAAAATAGTTTGGAAAATGTATAACTTTAAAGTAAATATTTTTTTCCTATAGAGTAGTTCAAACTATTTTACTCCTTTATTTTGTCAAGCGCATATCAGTCTATGATTTGGTGCATTTCTTCTTATGTAAAACTATCCCTTAAATGTTGTTATCAACAAAATGCTGTAGTTTCGTAGTCTTTAAAAATATGAAATATTTAATAATAAAATTTCTTCACTCACTATTTCTTAACAAAACAATTCAAAGTGTTTCATTTCGATAAATCAGCTTTAATAAAGCTGACCTTTTAATGTTCTATGGTTGGTGAGTATTTTAGGCTTAATTGATTCAGGTTCCGATAAAGAAAAATAATCAAACAACTGCTACTCTATCCTTCTTCATTTGTGAACGGTTCTGTCGATGTATCTTTTGCCTTTTTGTAATTTTACAATAAAAACACGCGCTCGCACACACACTAAATAATGCGCCTCAAAATTTAGCTTTAATAATGATGATAATAAATTGAAAATAAATTTATTTTATATTTTAAACAACAAATGAAGAGGAATGAGTGCGAAGAAGCCAGTCTTTGAGAAAGAAGAAAGAAATTGGTCTAGAAATAATTTTTATAACATTAAAATTTTATTTTTAATTTGAGTTTTAAAGAAGTTCCTTTCTTCTTAACATCAATGGCTCAATCTGCTGGAAGCAAGGTTTATGAAATATTTATTTTCTGTTCCTCCTTCTACCCTACATTTTAGGTTGGCAGTTTCTTGGTGAGAACGAACGGTTGGTGTATCTGCAGCGCACTCAATCGTTGGTGCCCGTAACTCTGCTCGCCAGCGTACGCCAAGCACTCAGCTCATCAGGTGCCACCATCAGGAACCTTTTTCAACAACCGCTTGAAGAAACTACTTTATCTGGTAAACCAAAATTTAGCCCTCAAGAAACAAAACTTCACGATATCCAGCGAAACATACAAAAATCACTCACACCTGAGGAATACCGTGGCATTTTGCAGCACATCAACAAGTATATGCAACAGCTATTGGACTTGAAAATAAATAGGCGAAAAATCATCCAAGCAGCGTCGGATGCACACATATCACCGGAAATGGCGCTGAGCATAGCAAATGTGGTGCAAATGCAACTCCAACATCTTCAGTGGACTGATAAAGGACGAGATCTGAGCACACTTACCGATGAAGAGGTGCAGCTGATTGCCGAACAGGTGCAGCTGAAGCTGAAAGGGGACAATGCTCTTGCTAGTAGTGAGAGCTTCTCTCTGACTCCTGATCATTTCGAGCAAATACGGCAACTCATCGAACAGCATCTCGAGGTGAACAATCAGCACTTTTATAGCAGCACTCTGGAGCGCATTGATGTGGATGCTTTGTTGAAGCGAATATTAGCTGCCCCTCAACTATCCCGACTAATTGACTCGCGCATCACTGCAGCCATCGATGGAAAAGTGTTGCAGTTGAAAGATGCGACTGAAGGGTCTGGAGGTGTCGCATACGTTAAGCAGTTGAATGAGCAGCAGTTGCTCATCAATGATCTCAGCAGTCAAATTGCTTTTATAAAATTGGCGCTCTCGGATAAGGATTTGGAGATGGAGAGTCTGCAACAATCAATTGACAACTTAAAGCTGGGGCAGGATGATTTGCTGTATCGTCTGCAGGCGCACGAATTGGCAACCGACAATCGTTTCTCTGGTCTCCTCGCAGAAATCGAAACTAAGCTGGCATCTCTTAAAGACCATCAATTCACTCTTCTCAACAAGCAGATGAAGTTGTCGCTCGTAGAGATTCTCGGCTTCAAACAGATCGCAGCTGAAGATGGCCATCCTCTAACCGATGTGGATTTGCAGAACTGGGTGCGTAGCATGTTCGTCGCCAAAGAGTTCCTGGAACAGCGCCTCCTTGAAATAAACGATCGTACCAACGATATGATCCGACAGGAAATAGATCGCTCTGGAATGCTGCTCATTCGCGACATCAGCGAGCGCTTGAAGCAGGACATTCTGCTGGCGGTCGAGGCCAAACAAAATGAAAGCAACGCGGTCATCAAGGGACAATTAAACTCTGCCACACTCTCTGAAGAACAAGTGAAGCAGATGGTGAAGAATGTGCTGGCCGTCTATGACGCTGACAAAACAGGTCTCGTCGACTTTGCACTGGAATCGGCTGGAGGTCAAATACTCTCAACACGATGCACTGAAAGCTATCAGACGAAGACGGCGCAGATTTCGGTGTTCGGCATCCCGCTTTGGTACCCCACCAACACGCCACGAGTGGCCATTTCGCCGAATGTTCAGCCCGGTGAGTGTTGGGCTTTTCAAGGGTTCCCGGGATTTTTAGGTAAGTCGGGACTAAGACTCATAAGTTGCATATATTCGGTTTTAAAATGATCGTTCATGTTCTCTCTTTTAGTGTTGAAATTGAATTCTTTGGTTTACGTGACTGGCTTCACTTTGGAACACATCCCCAAGAGTCTGTCGCCGAACGGGCGCATTGAGTCGGCGCCTAGAAATTTTACAGTTTGGGTAAACTACACCATCAACTCCTAATAATCTTGAACCCATTCCTGTCTGAGCAGTAACCAAATGACAACCATTTCCTACTTTTAACAGGGTCTCGAGCATGAAAAGGATCAGGATCCGGTGCTTTTCGGTGAGTATGAATACGTCGATGGCGATGCCTCACTGCAGTACTTTCCGCTGCAAAATATGCACATCAAGCGTCCCTATGAAATAGTCGAATTGCGAATCGAGTCGAATCACGGACATCCGACGTACACGTGTCTGTACAGATTTCGTGTTCACGGAAAGCCACCAGCGGCGTAAATATGACAGAAGAAGTTAGTCAGATCGATTGATTGATCGTTAGATTTAAGTGTATAACTAAAGTGTAAAATGAAATTTCACTCAATCCATTTCACATTAATTCTAAGTAACTGTATATATGTGCCTTGAATACAATAGCAACAAACTAATCTCAGTGAATTACAATTAACAAATAAAGACCAACACAGAGGCGCTTAAAACAAGTTACTAAAAAACTAAATTGTTTCAAAACTAGTTACTAAACTGTTACTCCACCAGTTACTAGAACAAAATTTTAAAAAATGAATCAAAATTGATTACATTTATTTTTATCCTTTTCCTTTATATAAATGAAGCAAAAAAAAAATGAATAATAAGAATTAAGAGAATAAAAAACTAATAATACAAATTTATATGTAAAAATTATGTATATACAAAAAGTATTTTCAAAGAAAGTTAGTGAAACTTATAAATAGTTTTGAATGCGAATTTTTATATTAGGGTTTGCTTTATTACTTATTTAACATTATTAAATTAAGGAATCATCAATAGTTTAGAGATTGCGAATTGCGGTATGTTAGTAACAATACTGCAAAATCAATGTTAATATAGTTTCTTTTATATAAATTCAGTGAATTGTAGTGAGTATAGTAAGTCTTAAATTTAAGAATAATACTTGTACTTTCAATTATTATTTTAGGAATTTTTGGAAAGTTAAATTAAATTTACGATTAGAAATTAAATTTAGTAATAAATAACTTACAACTGCTTGATTATTTTTATATTAACACTAATCATAAACTAAATATTTTTATTTTTAATTTAGGTTATATTTGTATTTCGTTGCGACGTTAAAAGCTACGGTAGAATTTCAACTACTACATTTCCTTGAACTCGTTACAATCGAAACTTTGAATATGTGAATAATTTTATATTTTCGAATAACTTTGTTTTAAAACTTCAAGAAGTTCGATTTAAAGGTGAAAATGTTGGAAATTTATATTTCTTATATTTGATAGGTTTTAATGATTTAGCAAATAAATTTTAAGGTATTTAAAATAAGTTAAAGTATAAAATTCGAAGTAAAGTTGCTTCAATTTTGTTTGAACTTTTTTAAGCATATACTATAGATAATAAAGCAAAAATAATTTTGTATTGTAAACCTGTAAAAAGTAATTCCTTGAAAATTAATACTGAATTCTTATCGTAGAACGATTAATTAGCTGCAAGAAAATATTCTTCTAACATCTGTTCGTGTTCACTGAATTTATAAGCATTTTGTATTTAACATTGAATGCTTTTCGCTTTTTACGTAAATGTTAACTAAACAAAAAAAGTATGCACTCTTTTAAATAATGGGCGCTCAAATCCATCCTAGAAAAATGCATGCCCTTATATAAAACGTCAAATGGTCGTAGAAATATCGAAATAACAATTGTAAGTGCAAACAAAGTGTTGCATGTTAACCATTAAGTTATATACTTCTTGGCTTTAATTTAATGATCCTAATAAATAAGTTTAATTGAATAACTAAAGTGTACTTCAAAGAAGTACAAATAAGCTCTTAATGTTCAGCCATTGTTTCTTAGATTTACCTGAATGTATAGTATACACACATACTAAGTAAACAAATTGTTTTTTTATTAATTAAGATTGCCGTAGACAAAACACTTTTTTAAAAAAGTGCTACCAATAGCAAACACATCACACTACTTTCCTGGCTAATATTACTTACTTTGATACATAAGTTTGAACACTATTCTCACTCTGCCGTTAATAGTTTTTAAGTATCGCACTTTTTGTACTCACATGTACAAATATTTGTCCAAATATAGTATAAGTTTAAAAATTGGAGTTTTTTATTCCAAACAATTTGAATCTTTTCACAAATTTTAATAGAACAACATTGTTTACCAATCTTTGTTTTTTTTAATTGTTGAATTTAAATAAATATAATAACCGCAACTTGGATTTTTATTAAAGTACCTCATCGAGCACCTTATAAACAAGATATTAATTACTAGCTACAGGAATGGGTTTAACTAATACGATTATTAAGAAATAAGAACGTGTTTAAATGTAGCATTTTTATAATACAAACAAATTTTACTGTTTAAGCCTTTTTTAACACGCTACCAGTTTTTATCTTCCAAACTTAAAAAATATAAGAAACCAACAATGTGTATATTACAAAATATATTTAACCTTTTTTATTATGATCTTTGTTTATAATTGATTTAAAGAAAAATGTTTATAATGTTGGTTGGTAGGTGTTCCTTACAAATCTTAAAACGAAAAAAATATTAAAATTAAATACATCCTTATTTTTTACCGTGTCCATTAAAATTAAATTAAATTTTTTGGTGGCATCCCTGCAATTATTTACCTGAACAAATGGCAACATTTTTTCATATTTATTCTGACAAATCTTAACTGGTTTGGTCTCACCAAATAAGATTTGTTGCGAACACAAGTTTATATGTGTGTAGGTTTGTGTCTGTAATTGGTGTATATAACTTAATTCACTTGGTTTGAGAGCTCACTAACATCCTGTTAGACTGTTATTGTGAATTCGTTATCTTAGCATTAGAAAAGTCTTCTTCATTCTGAATGTCGATTTCGATCTTTTTGAAATTCGAACTTTCCACATTTGTACTTTATTGTATTTTATTTATTTATTTATTATTATGCAATATTTCTAATAAACAAATAAAAAGTATTGGTTTTCAGTTAAAATTAACTCCTAACAAGTTATTAATTTGTAATAAAATGCAAATTGAAAATCTGTGCAATAAAATAGAAGGAAGTTGAAAGACCAGAGAAACATCAGTTATAATAAATAACAAAATAAAGTTATGAAAACAAAGATTTGTGGCTGTTAACTTTGTTTGCATTTTGTTTTTCAATAAAATCACTCTTCTTCTCACCGAATTCTTCGTGATTTTCATCCCACCGAAAATTAGTTATCTTTTCTATTTTTATTTCTTTCAGTTTTTTTAAGACTTTCTTTGGTTGTGATTAAAGGATTTTCTGAAAGCATACGAGTATTTTAATTCGATTATAATCTGTGAGTATTTGCCTGCTACATAAACGGAAAAATCATCCTCCTCGAGAGTGATTTTTCTTTTTATTTTTAAGCGTTTTCTGCAAATGTTTTAAGTGCTTTTTGTGAAAGGAAGATATAAGATATTATAGATAAGTGAAAATCGATAAAAATATGAGTTAACTGTTAGTTAATTTGGTTAATGAAAAGCAAATGTTTGATTAGGAGCACTGTAATGGTGGTTTTTACGTTCAATACATGCAATCTGATCCAATGTTTACAATTTAAACAAACTGTTAAAAAATTTAACACAATGTTGCTTATCTGTTTTTTATCAAATTTAGCCTGTTGGAATTGCATAAATTGCGTAGACTAATTACACACTATAAACTAAACTACATAACTAAAGCACAACATTCTTTAATATCAATTATTAATTACGCCATTTTCTTTACTATAAACTGTCAACAAGAAATATTTAGGTTGCGTGGTGTTGAAATCGTGTGTTATAGAGATTGTATTGTGTTGTAGAGATTGCAAATCATATAAAAGTTTGGGTAGCTCGACCCCTGTTGAGGCGAAATATGTATTATTTCCGAGAAATGAAAACCACCGCATAACTTCTGAATATAATGACCACATCCGCATGGCATTCTATGTCTAGTGACTTGAATTTCACTAACACTATGAAACAAAACTTTGATTCGCTGCAAAAAACTTGTGACCTGGCCGTAAAAACCTTGTGCAAAATATATATAAAACATATGTAACTAATAGTTCCATATAACGATAATAAAATTATACCTCCATATTTTACACAGTATTTGTTGTTTATTTCTTATATTTATTTGGTATAAGGTTTATTTTCTCAAAAACTGTTTAACATAGGAACCTAATTTAAAAAGAATATTAAGAAGCGGATATTTGGCTTTGAAAATCAGCAAGCAAAAGTTCTCTGAATCTAACCATTATTTTTTAATATTTTTTTTTCCGATGTTAAGTCGGATTTTTATAAAATGGCCCCTCCCTAAACGGGGGAAAATTGACCCCCCTCCCATACGATTTTTTTCTTGTCTCGACCCAACCTACACGCCCTGATCTTCTGTCCCCTCTTATGCGAAACACCCTGTATATAATATTATATAATATAATATTATATGTATATCTTAAACTAAGCAGGTTTACAAGTTTTACAACTCCCAGGACTGTAAAGTTTTGCCTTGTGCATGAGTAGTATTTTAACCAATAGTACAATTTTACGAGTTTGTTAGTTAAGATATGAGATCTTCTCGTTGAGTTTTATATAAAGGTCTTGCTCCCGGAGCTATGATAAATGTTCTTATAATTATTGGAAACACTTCAAGTCCCTCGCAACCCACGGTGCTAGCGAGGTCTTATTATTGTTTTTAGATCTAAAATACAGCGCTAGCATATTGTTGTTATTGTATTTCTACTTATTGTTTCTCTAATTAAAAGTAACTTGGGTGTATCAGATTACAAACATCTACAACTGCTTTAGTTCCGCTTTAATTTGTAGCCCTTTCATTCCACTTTAAATTACCGTTTAAAAGCAAATGAAAAACTGTTTGAAGTCTTCACAACAGCTGAACAGCTGAAAATGAGTTATGGAAACTCGAGAAAAAAAGAATAAAACTGCGATGGAGCGAGAAAAAGCGTAGAAAACACCCATCAATTGTTATATAAATAAAACAAAAGCAAACACAAACAAAAAACATCAACATTGAGGCTCACGAAATAGGAAAACGGATGCAGTCAAGCGGTTTCCTTCTGAAGAACCCAAATCGAAAGGCTTCGTAACTTCTTTTTGCCGACTTTGACATTAATTGAGTGAACAGCGAAAAGGATCAAAATAAAAAGTGGGAAAAATGGACGAGGGTAGATTTTTTGAAAAGTTTTATTTAAGAATAATTGACGATGACAGAAAGCAAAAGTACAAGTATATTAAATAAAAAAAGATGCGAATTGGCATAAACGACAGAAACCCAGATAAAAGAGGGAAGAATATTTTGTGCCCAACACTTTAAAAATATTTTAAAGATAAAAACGGATCAGGGCGAAAAACCAAATTGAATTGATTCAATAAATGATATTTTGTGAGTTTCAAGTGAGTGAAGAAGGAGTATGAGAACGAGTGGGGAAGAGAGAGAGAGACCATTAAGCTTGTAAACACATTTAATGTAATTCGATTTTTACGAAAGAAAGGCTTTTTTGGAAAACTATGTTAAAAATTGAGTTTATTTCAGAGTTAAAAGAAAAACAGAGTAAAACGATATTGAATAACAGAAATTAAATTTCCTCATTTTATGGAGAAGTGACGATAGTTAGTCGCTTACTAAAAAACAAGGCTTTTTGAATAAAGCTTTACTTGAATGACAAAATGAGGGCAGTTCAAAATGATGGATATAGAAATAGAAATGAAGAATTAAAGGAAAATGGATATGAATCAGAGAAAATTCTTACTCGTGATTTGTGGTTTGTATGAAAATTAGTTTAATCCATGGTCTTTGAATTCTTATTTAGCCGTTGTTTGTTTTGTTGTTGTTTATGTCGCAGTTTAGGTAACGCTTTTTTAACATAAACTAAGTTGATCTAAAACGACGTTTAAGTTTAATCCTCGCTCTCTGTCTCTCATTCGTCTTCTCTTTATCGAACTTGAAGATTTTTGGGGTATTTTTTGGTGATTTTAGCACTTTTCACGTTCTTCTTCTTCATTACATAGTCATTGTATACATTAACAGTTCGAACAACAACAGCAACTTAATCTCATTAGCAAATTGATTCCATCAGTGTTTCTTCTCTCATTCTCCATCTAAGCTTGTTTGAGTAAAAGTTGTTTCCTTGAGTTGACTTTTTCAACACTGAAGTATTTTTCTTCATATTAATTTCTCACTTTCGCTGCAGTTTTCGTTGCAGCTGAATAGCTGCTTTTGCACAATTATTACTTTTTGCCAGCGAAAGCATTTTCTACCATATCATTCTCGAAAACTATTTCCTTCACAAGAAATATCTGCGTCTCTTCAAACAAAGTATCTTGAGTCTCGCTTTCAGAGAGAAAGAGAAGAGTAACTTTTATACATAAAATTTTAATTACTTTCTCAAAGTTTCCGATGACAAACTTCGTAACTTCGTAATGAGCTCAACTTAAATGTGTTAAATATGAATCTCTTAAAGAAGGAATTCGCGAGCGGGATCTGCTTTATTTAACGCCGAAAAATCGAATGACATTAATTTTGATGAATAAATTTCGAATAATGGAACCAAAGGAACCAGAAAATATTAAATCTATGAAATATAGGATTCAATCCGAAAACCATTCAACACAGAATCAACATTCACATAGAATACTCATATTTCAAGTGTTAAAAGGAAGAATCATTTATGTGCAAGTGCATTTTATAGGTTATCAATATTAATAGCAGTAGTAAATATTTAAAAGGCGAGGCGTGGAAATAAAGTGCCAAAACATGCAGCGTGGCGCTTTGAGATGCAGTGACTGCAACGAATACAAACAACAACGGAAGGGCGACCAGAAAAGGCACCGAAAACTGATCGAGCCAACTGTGCGATGTGGTGCTCTCCACTAGAAGATGCCAGTAAAGAACAACAAATAAGTCACAGCAGGGATAAAAGAGTCCGAAGAGAGGATTGTTTTTTCAGCCGACGGCATGAATTAAGAAGTTGTTCGTGGTTTGAGTGAGACAAGCTTCTTAGGCTTTGTGTCATGTTTATGTGGCATTTTTAGAAGTAAATGTTGGAAATGTCGACCTTCGGATAGCGCAGACACACTTTGCAATGCTTACAAGATGAAAGTAACCCAAGAATTGATGCCATTCACTCAGTTGTTCGAATGCAACTGTAAGCAAACATTGAATTCTATTCAACTATATTATTAAAACAATCGTAGAAATTGAGTTCTTGTCCATTTCTGCAGCCATTCCTGCATATTCATCTACGCATCTATATCAGCAATCATCAAAAACTTATCATTCATCCTCCATTCACGATTCACTCAGTTATTTAGTAATAAGCTACTGTTAGCTTCATTCATTTATTTAATTTGTCTCTTCATGTTATTCTTTTATTTCATCATTGATTCCATTCATTCCTTCCTGCATTCATTGCCACCCAGTCAGCCATCCATCCATCCATCCATTCTTTGGTCCTCTCATTTCGTTGTGCTCTTGAGAGTGCCCTTTATTTTCTTTTACTTGCCATTGTCCCTCTTTCGCATTTGCTGTCAAACGCACATCAGTAGCTTAGCTTAAATTTAGCATGTTGTTAGTTCTTCGATTATGACGTCTGTGGCTTAGGTTTTTCCGGTTTTGCTGGTTGTTTCCGTTAGTGTTTGCTCCCTCCTCCGAATGGAGCTTGTGACATGTTGACGATAACAATATAAAGCCACGCATCATGGCGCAATAACAGTAACAACATCCACATCACCATCCAAAACAATGCCATTGGCAACAATGCTTTTAATTTTTATTGGAGTTTCATTGTCGATGCTCAGGAAACGCATTGAGTAAAAAACATGGTGACCGCACTTTTGTGGCTGCAAATTTTGTGGTGGACAAGTTTTAGAGATATCTTTGGTTTGTGTGCGTGTGTGCATTCGTCTGTGTCTGTGTGTGTGTGTGCGAGGAGATACGTCACTGAGTTGAAAGTGTTTCTCAAACAAGAAAAGAAAAAACCTAAATCCGTTAATGTTAAGAGTGAAAATCCTCTTCGGTTACAGAAGGACGGCCTGCAAAATGTTGATTATCGCTTGTGTGGAGTTACTACTATATTATTCTCTCTGCGTGAAAATTTAACTGAATTGAATTGAAAATGTGAGAGCATCTTAAAAATGTTTAATTTTAATTTCAATTGCAATTGTTGCTGTTCTTTTCTGTCCGTTTGCTTGTCATTGTATTCATTGTAAAATGTTCATCCGCTTCACCCGCATTAAAACCCTTTGGCAGCATTTCTCGGCCGGCTGCATCAATTGGCACTCATATCGTTCATTTTCCCTCTTCTTCTTCTTCTTCTTCTTCTTCTCTGTAACTGTCAAGAGTGCAGAACATTCGTGCACATTTCGCAGAAAATGGAGTCAACACTCCAGCGTGGTTTACAAGCTCACATGGCTGGGGATGAAGGCTGCTGATGACGATGTGATGGCGATGATGGCGATGATGGCTCGGCGCACTTCGCACTTTATGGCAGACTATATATTGTTAACTTTAATTATAATATTCGCTGTCACAGTTGAGCAAATGAGCGAATGGATGAGTCTGTGAGCAGAGGATTACGTGGACTTAAAAGTGGAGCCAACGAGCTGCCGACGTTGCAATAAGAACGGCAAAAAGCGAACCAACGCAAACATCTCAGGGACTCCACTCGGCTCATAAACGAATGCGTCAGTCATGTGTTAAAAGTTGTGTTTAATTTAAAATGAACTTAAAGATGTATGATGTGCGTAATTTTAAATTATAAACCTTACAATTTGATACTATAAGCATTTTGCGCTATATTTGAATCCTTCCTTTGGCTTCAAATGGTTTAACGGACTCCTTAGAACTCTTGAAAGAGCAATTTAGGTTGTGATTACGTGAGCGATGTCATCGTTGGAAAGTTCTATACAGATCAGGTTGAATCGGGACACAATTGATTGACTTACGGGATGTCATCGAAATGAAACCCCTTCAACACTTGTTTAAGGGGTTTTCTGGTTTATGCTATAGTAAGCTTGATTGAGTCTCTCTTGGAAGATGTTGGAAAAATATTGAGGAAACATTGAAAAAAGCGAATTAATTTTTTTATAATTTTTATTTTTACTTCAAACTTTATATCGTAAAACATAAAACGCTAAACCATTATACAGGATAAATAATAATACTTAAGTAGTTGCTAAGAACTCTATTTAAGGTATATACTCGTACATGCTTGTCTTTGTATAGATTACACACATTTTAATTCACATACTAATCAATAGACTATGTACTAGACTGGTATATATGCATTACATAGTTTCTTCTGGTAGTTGGTTTCCTTGTTGCTGTTGTTTTTGTTGTTATACGCTTTTCATCCTAGAATGCGTACAGTTTTCATTTACTCTATAATCGTAGGTTGTTTACAGTGTGTTTATAAATTGTTTTGCTTATATTTCTGCATTCTGTAGTACATTGTTTCTTATGTATCCTTACTTTTATATATAATAATACGATCTCTTCTGTTTTTATCACTTCTAAAATTTTAATAAAACCTACAATTTGATGATGATTTTGTTTTTACAACCACAAAACCATTTCATATAGTGTTATACAGTTAAAAATTTCTTATTATGGGTTTATTCTGTTTAAGTACATTTTTCTCTTTTGTTGTAATAGTTCAATGTATAAACTGTTCACTAATCTACATGCATTGTATATGCACTAGTATAAGTATGTAAATGTCTCGAATACAAGCTTGATCTCATGTGGTTGCCCTTGAAGTTAAAAGTTTACAAATTGTTATTATGTAGAAAGTCTGTTTTGCATCTCGTATTTATTTATTAGACACTCATAAACATATATTTGTGTATGTTCGATATATCTTCATATATACCAGTATACTATATTTGTCTTTGAATATGTTCTATTCTAACAGCTTTGGACTTTCAAGTGTCCGATACTCTTTATTCATTCGTGTTTTATTTAAATATCCGCAGTTTAACAGTTTCTGACCTGTTAGAAGTCTGCTAAATAATCCAAGACCCACTAAAAATTTGAATACTCATTAATTATTAAATGCAATTACTCATGAGTATTCAGCTCTTCAAAGTCGACTTATTCAAATTTAGTAGATTTAAATTGATTACTAATTAATTTTGCATTTCAAGTGTCCGAATTTTATTTCTCTTAAAACGTTGAAACTTCTTCTGATATCAGCATCTTATATTTGTAAAAAAAATAAGGAAAAAATCAAACGTATTAAAACAAAAACAATCAATTGTTTGAAAGTGGAAATTAATTTAAATATTTAAAGCATACATGCATGCTGATAATAGTTAATCTTTACTTTAGATTGCTTAAAAAGCGGCGTTTATTTGAAATTTAAATAAACTAAGTGATGCTGCGTTAATTGTTGCAACCGCTCCCCCCCGCACTCCCTCCCTCCCCCTGCAATGAAGTGTGTATTAAATTGTTTATGAAGTTCACCCGAACGATTTATTATTTGGTGTTTATTTACTGTTTATTATAAACATGAAAATTGAATGAATAAACCACAGCAATAAAATTGATTTACTGCTGAAATCTATCCATTTGAATATTAATAATAAATTAAATTAATCTTACTTTAAACTCCTAACTTATTTGCATTTTGATACGTATTCGTACATTTTATTGTGTTTTATAGTTTAGTATACAAAAGTTGCATTTAGATGCAGAGAAAGCTTAAAAAACAGGTGATAAATTGAATTTAATTTTCAAACTTTAAGTAAATTATTTGTCCTTGCTCAGAATATAGAGTTGCCAATGTTTATAGAGTATCAAGTAAGTCAGTAGAGTGATTATGATTAGTTATTAGTTCGAATTTAAAATATTAAAAAGATCCGTCAATTCACGAGCATGTAATCACTCCGATACTAAAAATGTAGGATGTAGAAAACTCAAATCTGTGACTTAATGTTGAACAATCAAAAAATAGTTCAGCACAGAGTTTTATTGATTTCAAGACATGTTTTTGACTCGCTGATATATCGTTGTTTCCTCAGATATGCAACACTGGTTTTTCTTCTTCTTCCTCTTCTTCTTCTTTCCGTTTACGTGGCGCTTATTTAATGATATTGTTTTGTATTTAATGATGATCGTTAATTAATGCGCGTCTATAATCTGCAATGAGTGCAAAATGGAAATAATTTCTATTAAAGTTTATTTAAAGAGTTTATTTGAATTAAATCTTTCCTTATGATTAAGAAAACCTAATCCAAATACGATACACAAAGTATTTAATCCAGATTCTCCTATTAATAAATCTATTATAATTTCCTTTACTTGTTTCAGTATTTCTGTGAGATTTATTTTTGGAAACGAAATAGGAAGTAGTTTTAAATAGAGAAAAGAATGAATTGAATTAAAGTAAATAATAATGAAAACTATTTGAAGATTCATTTCGAACTCGAAACTGTACTAGATACATCCGAGTAAAATACGGAATACAAAAACAACTAAAATTCCAACTGTTCTTGAAAACTGATGAAAACATGAGTAATTAGTTTCAATTAATTTTATTAATATACGGTTTGGATATAATAGGTTGGTAATAATAATTAAATAACAATAATAATTATAATGCGCCTGCATGCAATCGGGTTTAATTGCAATTATTTTCAGAATTTTTATATGAAATTTTATAAATTTAAGCGATTTAAATCATCATCGAAAAACAAAGAAACCAAACATGATGGACAACAACTAAAGCAATGCGAACAACTGAAAACCAGCGAAACCAATGAAAATCTGTGAAACATTCATGAACAAACATTTGAAATGAAATAATTGAATGACGGACGGCTCAAAATCTCGTAAAATTTCAATAATATTATTAAAGCAAAAAGAAAAAATTGAAAACCGCAGACACAAATTAAAATTACACACCTGGACAGACACAAGCAAGCAGTCACATTTACACACCACATGTAAACAACTAACACTCACATAAAACGCCTTCATTTTAAATTGTGTTAAAATTAAATGAGCAAACAATAAAAATGCAATGAAAATCATAACATGCAAGTAGAGCAAAATGCAGAAAGCACTAAAATAATACTACGAAACATAAAAAGTTTCGTCAAATTGGAATATTTTTACTGTTATTGTTGTTGTTATTTCAACTACAATAGAAACCAACCAGAAACTAACAATAATAATTAAAATTTCAAAATGTTTATCGATTTCATAAATGAAAGAATGAGCAACTTTCAGCACATACAAAAACAAGGAGAGCAACTGAAATCATTGGAAGTACTCACAGGCAGCTGTTGCTATTGAATCTGTTTACGGAAAACAAAAACTACAATAAAATCAAATAAATATTTGAAATTACAACAGAGTTCATCCACCCCTCTTCTTCTTTCCTCGACTCCCTTTCTCTCTACAATAGAGAAAAACAAATTTACATGCAACAACGAATTCCGATGCAAATAAATCAAATGAATTTTCAGAAGCAGCAACCCGTGAAATACGCTCGGGTCACGGATGATGACACGCCCCCTAGAGCCGACCCTTGATTTGCTTTGCCCTCTTCCGGGCTTCCTATCCCACCCACGTAACGACCCATTCAAAGTCAGTCCATCCATCGTACTCAAGAGACCCCACTTTTCAGTTCTAATATGAGACCAAATATTTACCTATTTCGATCGTAGAGCTTCTCCTCTTCTGTATGTCTCTGTGTGTGTGGGTGTGTGTGTGTGGGTGTGTGTGTGTGTGGGTGTACTTTTATTTATGTATTCAATATCCTGTTGCATCAAACAGATCTGGCAGCACCAGCGGCGGGCAATTGTGCGGACTGCACGTCACGCGTGGCGTATCGTCCTTCGTGGAGCCGCCATCGATGCAAATGCATTGCAAGCAATTTCCGGTTTCCTGAGGCAGCACGTCGCCAATCTTGTAGAGTGTTCCTGCAAGCGGAGAATAACACCAGCAAATAAATGCAAATACAGAATACAGCATGCTAATGCAGACATAGAAATACAAATACGAAAAATAAGAAAGTCAGGACGTAAACGAGAATTAAAGGATTCAATGTGATTGTTTAGAGCTGAGTTTGAAACGTTATTTCTAGCTAATATAGAGCAAAGAGTAAATAATAGAGTAAAGAATGGACGAGAAAGAGGAAGGGCAAGGGCAAGGGAGAGAGCAAAACAACAATAGCAACAGCAATAGCGACACAGGGATGGCCTTTTAATACTCTCCACTCGAACAGAGGTCAGAGAGAAAATAATTAATAAATTAGTATTGTGATTAAAAGTAAACTTTAAGCTTACTTGTGATTATCGTCATTCAGAAACTCAAAAGTACAATAATAATCTCATCGCGGTTCCAGTATAAATTACTTTTAATCTGTTCCAGCGACAAAATCAAAATAAATTAAAATTAATTTATTCATAGCAGTAAATCTGAGAGTAAACGCTGGCGCTATCAGAAGTGATACCGGACCGGCAACAACAACAATAAACATCATCATACACACACCGTTGACATCGTTCATCCTTTAAAACGCTGTTGGTTTTCTTGAAGAGAGACAAGCAACCGAATGGTCTAAGGTCATGAACAACTCACCTCAAATTATGAACTCGGAATACTGCGATTATTTCGAAGCAACCTGCTCCTTCTCAGACGATGGAGAGCTCCTTATGAACTCAATGACTGTGTGTCAAAAATTTTAATAAGTTTTAATAGGAAGCAAAGGATATGCCAATCAGGACTCATTTCGAATGCTTAGGAAGGAAAGAAGAAGTTGTTGTGTGGTTTTTTTCTATTATTTGTGTAGTAAATTATTTTTCCACTTAAAAAATATCCGTATTTTGATGGTGAGTGTACAGGAAATTGGTATTTGGAACTGCTTTTGTTCAATATTGTTTGAAATCATTTGAATGGGATCAATTATTTGTGAACAAGTTTCAACAACAATGGCTCACATACGCAGCACCGTATTCCACAAAGAATCTGGCAGCACTGCCAGGTACACACACGAGTACGAGGACCAACCAAAACCTGTTGAAGAAAGAACCCAAAAACTCGAAGTTTTTTATGCGAGCGCCTTCAATTATTCAACGCATTTCATTACACTTCAGTTAAGCTTACAATCATTTATTCGACTACAAATAAATACATAAAAAATTTAATAAAAGCAGAAGGGGAAAAGGGAGACCATATACAGCCTAAATCTAGGGAGGAAAAAACTTTCAGATAAACAAAAGAGTACTATTTTCCGGCTGCCTGGAGCTTAGAAACCCTACCTTAATCAGGACCCGTGTGGAAAATGCTTCAACGCTATAACTAAGAGCCTTTAGAAGGAAATACTAAAGTGGTGCAAAGACCACGCCCACGAAGGGTCCAAGTAGGACAGGTTAAATGGAGCGAGCCACGCCAACTCTTGAGTGATCTACAGTGAATATTGATACAGTTTAGGTGAATATTGAAACAGTTTAAGTGAATATTGAAACAATTTAAGTGACTATTGAAACAGTTTAAATGAATATTGAAACAGTTTAAGTGAGCTTATGCAATACAATGTCTGTCTTATCTGTATGCAAAAGTTTTCTGATGAGAAACGACACATAATTTAATTTAATTTAATTAGTAATTATTAACCAACTAGTAGGAGTGCTTCCAATATAATATATACATTAGTAAAACAGATCATAGAATAGATGTCTACACGTATCACTACAGTAGATGTGAGTACACGTATCAGTGTATGAGTAGAGTACGTGTTATGAGTACCATCTGCAAACTGAGAGCTATAAAAGTTCTTCAGTTGACACAGTTCTCATTACATCATTAAATCATCCAGACAGAAATCAAACCAATACAAACCAATCAACGAGACTAAATGTTGAGAGTTTTTACATCATCAGCAGAATATTTTCAATTATTATCATGTCGTTAAGTCTAAACAGATCTTGTGTTTTTTTTTGAGATCCGAGTTTGAACCAAAAAAATGCTTTAATCAGCAGAAAGTTCTGCTTGAGCAACGAGTTGAGAGAATTCGTGCTGTTTGTTAATTAAAATATAAGTAATGAGAAATAAAAATAAACACAGCATGAAAAACATTTTCTGTTTTCGTTTTTGTGACGCACGAAATAAAAGCAGACATAAATTGAAATCAACACACACACACATGCGTAACACACAAACACACTCGTACTAGTACAGAGGCTGAAAAATATTAAATGGAGTCAAGCAACGCAGGATTCTGAGCTGATGGCTGCATTTCTTCAGGAATGTGTGGAAAATGCAGCCGACGCACAGTGGCCGGTTTTTCAACTTAGCGGCCAAAAGTAATTTTTTTCAATGTCACCGATTTCAAAATGGGTTAGATCATATGAAAGTAGAAACCTGAGAACCTAGGGAGCCAAAAAATTACAGCTTTATTTTTATTATTTCATTAGTAACTATGCAATAAAAGACAACACTTTTTATTTTCAACTAAAATAAACACATTTTTTCAACTTTTCACAGATTTAGATATCCATATCTCTGTCAATATTTCAGATATTAAGTTCCGGTTATTTTTATTAAATTTTTGGATATATTCATTGTCAAATGTTGTTACAATTGAGTAAAACTGTGGTATAGTTATTACGTAACACGAATTCCAGAAATGCTCCAAATTTGGTTAAATTTCGTCGTATTTTGGAGCAGGACTTTTGCGCTCCAAAATGCTCCAAAACAATTTTACACCGTTGTAAAGCTGAAAGTTTCCTCTAAAAGCCCATACCAATTTTTTTTGCATCGGTTTGCCCCACCGGGCGCTAGAGCCCATTATATGAGTCAAAGTCACACACTGCAAACGTTTTTAACATGTTTTCCGTTATTTTTTTTTTGTTAGTGTTATACTTTTCTTTCAAATTATATGTACATATATTTCAAAGTATGGAAAGGTACTGGGATAGTTTGCAGTAATTAGGTTTTTTTTAATTATCAGGTAATTAGCTCTTACTGCATATGTAGTGTAAATTTGAACAGATTATTGCTTTCATTGGAAGAGAAATATGTGAAAAGTCTTGGCCTTTGTAAGTGATGTGATAAAAAATGTGATAACCGATGAAGTTAATAAAATTAGGAGGCAAATTGATGAACTTCAGCCGCGGCTATTTGAGTATCATGGCCATATTATTCAAATAGATTTCAAAGTTCAGCTCACCATGATTGATGGAAAAGTCGAACAAGTACCTTAACTGATACTAAGGCATCCTCTAGCTGTATTATATGCCATTAAACCGCGAGTACACTAAGCCAAGCACCAGCAGTTGCCAATTATTTTGAGGAGGCATACGAATTCGGATTGTCGCCTCTTCACACTAGAATTCGCCTTCTTCACACTAGAACATATACTCAAATTGGGCTATGATTTAGAATTCGGAGCAACAGGAACGATTAGACAAAATGCAGTGAATATGGAGAAACGGAAGCTGAAAAAAAGTCAAATACAGGAACAATATCGTGAAATAGGGCTAATAATTGACCAGCCAAAACAAGGAGAGGGAAATACGAATGATGGAAACACCGGTAGAAGATTTTTCTCAGATCCTGAGACGGCAGCTTTCATTACAGGAGTGGCTATTAAGCGATTCAAAATTAGAATAGAAGTTATAGCATGCAGCAGAATGATTGATGCCAAAAAATTTGGTGAATATGCAAAGAAAACCGCCGAAATTTACAACGAAAACTATCCCTAAAGGAATATGCCATCAACCATTCATAAAATTCTTTATGGCGAGCAAATTATTGAAAATAGTCTACTTCCACTTGGTGAAACTTCTGAAGAAGCACAAGAAAAAAGAAACAAGGATTACAGATTCTTTCGTGAACACAACACAAGGAAAATTTCAAGATATTGTACCAATGAGATCCATTGTGCACATCGGATCCATATACATATTTCAAATTACCGCCAAAAATGGAAATCTAGCTCAATCGAGTTAGATAGTGATGCACAAAATTTACTACTAGATGAGCGGAATTCTATCAATGAATGTTTTGAAAAAATTATTTAATTTGCATTAGTTCCTTACTTATTACCTTATTTTTATTAATCTATTTTATTAGTATGTTCGTTATTGTTAATAAAAAGTCTTTAATCATTAAATAAAAATAAACGTGTTATTTTTATAATCTCTTTTTTAGGCTTTTAAGAAAATTTTAATAGGTACCCTGATTGAAACTCTCATATCTCTGGTTTACAATAATCGATTTTTATGATTTTAGTCTCATATTAAAGCTTAAGATTAGAAGAATCCAACGAAAAAAAACGGAATAAAAAATTCCAAGAGAGTCAAAAGATATGGATTTTTGACCGCTAAGTTGAAAAACCGGCCACTGTGCGACGTCAGACCAGAAAAAGAGGAGCGAGTAGAACAACAACAACAACGAAGACGAGAGGAACGTCACGACCAGCTGCAATAATAAAACAACAACAGCAACAGCAACAGTAGCAGCATCACTCTCACATGTGCACACATTCAGCGGATAACATTAAACGGAATCGGAAACGGAACTCGACAGGGCGATGGAAGTGGAAATGGAGAGGGGGTGATTTTCGTCGCTGGAGCCTGCGTGTGCACGAGTATGTGTCCGTATATGCGTGTGTTTGCGATCGTTTGCATGTCGCTTTATGTAGATGTCAAACGTGAAAATGTGGAGCGACAACAACAAACACCACTTAAACAACAACGTTAAAAACACGTATGGTTTAAAGTTTAACCAGAACGATGCAGAGCGAGACAAAAATACTGGAGAGAGAGAGAGAGAGAGAGAGGGAGAGATACTTCAGAATGTCGAATGTTGACGTAAAATGGAGCAACTTCCGGCCGAACTGCGGTTAACAAATGTGCTAAATGTCTGAATGAAGCTTGGACTTTGTGAGCGTGTTCAAATCTCTGTGACTGTGTGACTGTGTCTGGTAAAAGATGCAGTGTTGCCACATTGCATTACAGTTTAAGATTACATTCTTTCTGTTCTTTATTGGTTATTTAAACTTCTTTCTTTGGGGGTTCATTTAGTCTAGACGTATTGTAATGTGATGTGAGGGCTGCTTAACTTGTGTTGGGGTTGCCACTGTTACGTGACGATCGAATTAACCGCTACGTTCAGACACTAGACTAACTGCTCCTTAAATTCCTCCTTTTTTAATCTCCTCTGTAGCTTTCGTTCCTATATTATTTGAAATTTAACATAATTCTTAGCGATGGTTTATGATATAATATCTGTGTACTTATATACGAGTATATATACGAGTATTCTATGTATTTTCTAAGTTTTTATTTAGAATTTATATAAATATTTGTATAAATGTATATACATATATTATATACATATATCACAGGCTAAAGATTTCAGAGTTCAATTTTCTGTCGCTTTTATTACTTGCGCAAACAACAACAACATGACAAGCAGCAAGTACAGAGTGAGAGAGAGTGGGAGAGAGAGTGAAAGAGAATGAGAGCATAAAAATTAATTCAGGTTCTACAGTTATTGTGAAGTCGGTGAATAAAGTATGCATAACTGTAAAAACAACTGAACAGTGTTTAAATGCCGTCATGTGAGATTTTAATTGAGTGTCTGTTTGTTTTTTTTTTGTATTAAAGGTGAATGTGAGTAGGTCTGTGTGTGTGTGTGTGTCTGTGTGAATGTGTATTTGTATATGTGTCTGTATATGAGTTTGCGGGTAGTGCCAGGGTTACCAACATCAACAAATAAGATGTTGTTTGTGTAGTTGGAAAGTCTAAATTCTCTTCGGGAGAGTTTACTTGCACCTGACTGAGTTTTAAATTGAGATTAAAATGATTTGTGTAATTTATATGTGTATTAACTATACTAAGTGTATGTGTATGTGTGTGTGTGTGTGTGTGTCGTGCCAAATTGTTTCTTTCGTCTCAGTGAGATTTTGACACAAATTACTTTCACTTTTCTTAAGCTGCTTTACTTGCCTCAAGAGAACCTTATCATCATTCATCATCATCATCATCACCTATGAACCACTGAAATCCTCTTCTTTAATAACGCAACAAGTTCATAGAAACGAATAAGGTAATGAATGCATTTTTATTACTCATCTGAGAATATGTAAAATGAGAGCATTACAGTCATCGAACAACCGACAACCTCCCCACCGAGAGCCAACATTTTCCTCATTAGTAAATCACATGGTTAGAAACCGAGCGCCCGAAAAGCCACGACAAAGAAGCTTGTCGGAACTTCATTTGGTCCAACCAAACTGGGACGTATTCAGCACAAACACACGAAAATACTCAACCACTGATCCACCTACTACCCACTTAGACACGCCCCTCCACTCTCTCGCCCAGCCAGAATTAAAACGAGGTCACCGCTTCACGGAGTCACGGCTTTTTTTTGTTTGCCATCTTTAAAAATTACATGCTTTTATTTTGAGCTTTTTTCACACATGCGAAGCTTTTTCCTTCTTTCTTATTCATTGCTGTATAATTCATTATTTCATTTTTGCGTTCAGTTTTTGTTTTTCCTGAATTCAGCTTTTTGTCGTTTTTGAACTCCATAAAAGAGCGCAAAATGTGTAGCTTAGAATCACATACAATTAAAATGTGTAGTAGAACTACAAAAAAGTGCAAAATTAACCTTTATTTTTTACCCTCTTCAAAGAATGACATCCATTCGAAAAGTTTTCAGTGAGTGAGCTTAAAAATAATAAAAAGGGTAGAATTTTAAACAGAATTTCGTTATGCGTGTGACGCATTTTTTATTTGTGACGTTTCTTTTTTTATTTTTACAAAGTTTATTATTGCAGTGAATATTTACATAGAATAGAATTTGTGATGTACAAGTAGTTGTATGTATAAAGTTCGTTATAGAAGAATTAATTAAATTTTCAAAATGAACGTTTGAATGAATGATTTTTATAAATGTTTATACGCTTCACTTTGAATTCTTTCTGATTTCATTTCACAATCAACGAAATGTGAACGAATTTTGTGAATCCTAAAAAAATAATCCTTTCTAAATGAAGTGGTTGTAGCTCGTAAATGAATAACTTTTACTAAATTAATTATTATAATTATGAGGTTTCATATCACATTTCGCATCACTCAGGTGTCGATAATGACAAAGCAGCTGATGAATTAGTTGATGAAAGCCATTTCGAAGCCAAACAGAAACTTCTACATTATTTTATTCCACACGTTTTTAGACACCGACGCACCTAGACGAATTAAACTCAGCACATGCAAGTACACTTTCAAACACAAGTCCATACACACAGCCCCAGCCCCAGCCACACACTCGCACTCAAACGCTCACGAATCATGCACACGAACGCGAGCGTTTTCGCTTACCAACTATTAACGTCTACACTCATCTGACGCGATTACTTAAAATCCCAAATCTGTGGTGCATCCGGAGGCGGTGATGATAAAACTTTTAAACCACATCCGCACAAATGAGTCTATATGAGTGTCGTGTGAAGCACATTCAGACACATGTTTTGGATTTACTCATTAGTAGCGCCCAAAATACTCTGAAGTTCCCTTTGACACTAACATTGTAAACAACTATAAACCAGAAAGGCTTTTGTGACCCCTGATGAAAGATTATTCAACCTTTAGAAGAAAATGCTAAAGAGGCGCAACTGATGTTATGTAATGTTGAAGTGGGCGAACCATGCCCATTAGTGGACGATATAGTAATAGTAGTTGTATTGGTGTAGTGCTCTGAGATCTAATAGTATATTATGTCTCCTTCCCCAGTTAAGAATTCTTGCATGAGCAAGAGCAATTCCTTTCTTACAATCTGATCATTTTTCTCAGATTCAGGGATCTTCAGCCCAGTTACACATGTGGACCATTTGAAAGAGTAAATGAATTGGGTTTTCTTTATCCTCCATACAAAGTCGACATAAGTAGTCATTGCGTATTCCTATAGTATATAGGTATTTTCTAAATTTACAGTGACCTGTTGCGAGGTCGATCATTATTCTTAGTTTGTTCCTTGATAAATTCATGTTGATTCCTCAGTTTTAATGTTCTCGGATATTGTGTTATATCCTACACCACAGAATGGTTCACACCCAGTTACAGGAGTATTTGCACCCTCCCTTGCTAGGCGATCTGCTTCCCCATTGCCCTCTATTCCCATATCTTGGTAACCATAATAGGTACAATTTCTTCGTTACTCCAAGTAAGTCAAGCTTCTCAAGGTATAACCACAGAACCCTGGAGGTAATGCAGTATGGCCTTAATGCCTTGATTTCCGCTTGGCTATATGTTATGCAATGTTTTCCTTCCTGAAGTTTCTGTCCAGATTGAATTTCGGGGCATTTGCTAATGGCAATTATTTCTGCTTGAAAGATGCTCCCGTATATACCCATCAAAGAATTTTATTCGTGATTATAATACAGTATGTATTGATATTACTTGTATTGTTTAGATTAAGTTTGCTTTTGTAGTAGTGCCATAGTAGTCCATTGTTCTCTGGGTGGATAATATTTATACTAAATAATATATCGAAGAATTAAACCTGGCCAACCTTTTAGCAGCTTGATATTTAATTCCGGGATTTGTTGAGAAAAAAAGCAACTAAAGAACTACTGAAAAAGGGTCAGCCTCATTAACTAAAAGCTAAGTTAGGCATACATAATTTTATTAAGCGGTCATCGGTTGAGGATTATCTAAGTACAACTTGCTCCCAATTGTATTGTCTCGAACGAGGACATTGTTTTTGTTATTTCCATAGTTTTGGGCTTTTCCAGAGTGTTTATTTTACAGCGTGAGCCTGTTCCTGTGCCGTTTCTCATTTTTAAACTGCCTTTTAAGTGCTTCTAATTCATTTCACACTCAAGCTTCTCGTCCCGCAGAGTCTGTGTTGTCAACCGCAGCACAACACTTTAAAATGGATGTCGAGTGGATGGGTGGCATATGAGCGAGTGCTTGTGCGAGTGCGTGTGCATGTTTTGAGCGGAAGTGGTGAGCGGTGCCAACGGAAGGCATGAAAAGCCTTTCACTGCAAATCATTCAGATTGAATGGAAAAACGAAATGAAAACAAACACTGAAGTGTGAGTAAAATAGCGGGTGGAACAAAAGAGAATACGAAAGAGGAAGTGTGACGGAGATGGAGAGAAAAGTAGCGCTCAAAGCGCACAGGTACTAAAACTGCTGTGGTTGCTATGTAGTCCTTGCGCTGTGGAGACCTTCAACCTTTGGGACAAATTGAGGCAAAACGCACCGAAAATATTGAAGGAACTTGTCAGGAAGTGAACGAGTGTGGGTGTGTTTGTGTGTCCGTATGTGTGTGTGTTTAGCTTCAGCTTAAGTCAAAAGTTGGTTTTTGAATTTTCGTGTTCTCTGGTTTTACAAATAATAAGCCGTACATTTAAGATCCATTTTTTTGTATCGCCAAATAAAACAGTTCGCCAGACAAATGGGTCAAAGTGGGCGTGTGTACGTGGGCCGTTCTTTGATCACGTTGTCCGTTGTCCATTATGTGCACGCCAATTTATCAGTCTTAATTGGAACATGGAACTTTTGGATGACTTTTTTGGGTTTGTTTGTTTTCAGCTTTTTATGAAAGAGTTGACCCGTTTTTACCCGTTACAACTCAACGGAATTCAAATTTTTGTCTTCTACGATAAATTGGTTTAATTTTAGTCCTCTACGCACGACGGTGACCGAATATTATCAGTCAATCTAGTAAATTTATCAATCATATATTTTTAAATGAATTTTCATATGTTGATAGCTTTAAATTTAAAAGATTTTGAATCCATTAAAAATTTTGGATAAAATATTATTTAACATGTATAAAGTAATCATATTAGTTTTCATGAATTCCTTTAAAATCAATTTTATTTTATTAATAGTTTGGACATTTCGTTGGACATTGAAATACTTCGCTTTTCCTCGTGAAAAAAATTGCAATAATAAATCTACCGTCTGCTCAAGTGTAGGGTGTAGTTTTGGTTAAGCACAACAGACAACCATTTTAATGGTTCTTTTAACAAATGGCTTTTCTTGTTCACGTTGATGTAAATTCTGAAAACAGTGTTAATTAAATTTTAAAAACACTGTTAACTAACTTTTGCAAACACTGTTAATTAGAACAGTTTGGAATTTTTAGCTGGAATTTTTCTTGGCCCCGAATTTAATGAAAATGAACGATGAAGTTGATGGAAATGCACATATTTATTTGCGTATTATTATAAATCATAAACTAGTGTTCATTATCTTTCACTCCTTCGCACTTTATCGACAAGATACGAGAATAAGAAGATCGGGAGAAGTAATTCTATTTAAAACTTAGCACTAATTCATTACTATTTACAACTTCAATTTCGTCTATTTGTCTATACGTTTTATTAAATTCCAATGTTCAAATTTTCATTTCCAATGTTCCATTTCAAACATACTTTAAGAATCAATGATATATATATATGTACATATATACAATATATGAATGTAAATCCTTTAACATAGAGGTAGGGTTGTACTGGGCTGGTAATTGGGAATCTGAAGGACAGCAGAAAGGAAGAAATCCACTGAAAGCCGTAGATAATTCGCAAAGACTGATGCTGTACAACATATAATAATAATAACAATAATAAGGCTCAAAAGCCGGATAAAAGAACTGACACCCAGAGCAGTCAATACAAGGACCCGGAATAAACCAGCAACAACAACAACAATAGCAAAAATCAATAAAGGATCCGGTTGGGTTACAAAAAAACTGCAAATTTTGCAAATATGAGCGAAAATTTGCAAAGGAACGTGTTTGGGAAAGAATGAAAAAAGATATATACCATGTAAAAAAGAAGAAAATCAGAAATAAGAAGAAGAAGAAGAAGAAGGAAGAAAACACAAAAGCTTTCATCAAATCTGCATAAATTTTGATAAAGGAACCCCAAAAAAGGGCTCACTAAATTCGCAAAACATCAGATTATCAACAGATAGGACGAGATTAGATTTGAATACGTTGACTTGAAACTACTTAAGAGAAGAAAAAAAGCAGAAACACCAGCACAGTGGTGAGAATGTCAAAAATGTATGCAAAAACAATGAACACACATTTATTAAAGCATAAAATCCACAAATGAATTTACACATTTAGGGCCACAGAGTGAAAGGAATAACACCCAGAAGGAGCCAAGCAGAAATGAAAATATTCCGAAGGAAAGCCGTCGGAAAATTGTTAAAAATATCATGTGTGAAAAGAGCGAAGTTGTGCAATTTTGAAAACAGAAACAACATGAACAAACAAACGTGATGCCGCAGGGGTCACAAAGTGTTGTTATAAGAAACGAGAGTGTATACATGTATGTAGGTATTATATATAAATGTGTGAGTACGTGTGTGTGTGTGTAGGTGAAGAGGTATTACAGAAAACGCTTTCAGACAGGTTGTTCAGCAGCTGGCTGGAGACTCTTTAAAGGTGAGTAAAAATTCAGTACTAAATACTTTGACTGGAAGTGATTAAAGAGAGGCAGATTAGAAACGGAGTGATTAAAAAGAATCAGCGAAGAGCTGCGTAAGAAGAACCTCGTAAGAGTTTGGTTTTAATTCAGTGTTTTAGCGCTATTTCATTCTCCGATCCTCTGGATGAATCCTTTCCCGCTATCCTTAATACGAGAGGACTTTCTTTCCATGTCCCCATAGCAAAGCTAAAAAATTCGCCTTAGGCCATATTTTATTATTGTGCCAAAAAAACAACAACAACAAAGAGTTTATAGCTTCATTCACCCTTTTCTCCCCATATTTTTTCATTATCCTTGCATTCCTCTTCTACACTTAGACGTATTTTCATTCATTTCTTTGTATTTCTCTTTCCTTTTTACGCTCTTGGGTTCTTTAGGCTCTTAAATTCTATTTGAAAACCCTTAAATACAAAATTACAGTAAAGCCTCGGGGTGGTATTTAACACGTAAACACTTTTACGCAAATGCTTAATGTGAGTCTCTAATGACGAAGCGGGATGGATGATGAAGGATGTTGATGGGAGGAGTTGAGTCGTTTGCAATTCAAGTTGCAATTACTTTAAAGGAGGAAGTCGACAAACAAGCATGCAAAATATATGTTTCTCGATTTAAGGCACACACAACAACAACGTTTCGCAAGGATATTTAAACAAGTTTAGAGAAAAAGTTACATTATTTATTTACTGTGTTATTACGATTTTGTAAATATATCGCAATTTTAAATATAAAAATAAAATATTAAGAACTTATTTCGATATCCAAAATTTATTCGAATTTTATTACTTCTAACAATCCTAAAATGTTTCTTAATTCAACCAATTCATGATTTAATATATGTACACGTACTTCAGTTCTATTTCTAATCGAATTGATTATCTGCAATTATTATTTTTAGAAAAATATTGAAATATTGAAAGCATTGAAATTGAAGTTTAGCTTGAAATGTTCAACTACTTCTCCAAAGCCCGTTAACGAGGTGCCATGTGGCAAGTGGCACGTTGGCCTAAATTATCGCTGACATTTATGACGACTGGCAGCACTATAAATCGCTCCAATTAATAATGCTACTCATAACCGACTCGCAGCTGACATCCAAACGGAAGCCACCGAAATCACATCGGATTTAATAACTGCTCATTCGGGCAAACAATTCAATTACTGTATCACTCAGAGGTACGAAGTGGTGCAGATTGGAGGAGCTTCGGTTGGATTTGGGCCGGCAATCGAAGCAGCCGGATGAGATGCAGCGTCCCGGGAGTCCGGCAACCACGCAACCTGTTAGACTGCATTCATTTGTGGTGTATGAGCGGTGAGTATTGGGTGGGAATTGGAGCGGATTATAAAGACATCACACTTGCAGCAGAATGAGCCAAATCGAGTGGCTTTAATTGGAGGCACTATTTGACGTGTTGTAATGGATTACGTTTTGTATTATTTGCTGGTGTCGTTTGTGGTCATTGTTTTGTAATGTTAAGCAATGCATTTCGCACTGCAGAAATAATTATAATATGCATTAATTATCATCACGAAGTTATCAGTTCAAGTTCAGTCAAGTCAAGTCAATCATTATTTTATATATTGTATAATTATTAATGAATTACTTTTTAAATATAATAACATATAATATTTATTTTAAACTATTAATATGAAATAATGGACGGAACAGTCACCTAGTACGAGTATATGCGAGTAGGAAAGAGTGATTAATGATAAAGGAAATCGATTTTATAACTGAACAAGCACCATCCTCATCGCACCTCATCTCAGTCTCAGTCGAGTCCTGGCAAATGTGGTCGTGGTCCAAAGTCGTTTCCCCGATTATTTGCGATGCCGAACTTCACTCGCTTACCTCGTCTGGTGCTTTTGTATTCTGTGTCGTCATCACAAAAGCGGAATCCGAATGATTTCGTTTTAATACGATCTCCAGACACATCAACCCCTCGAGTGCAGCTCAGTTTGGACCACGAATTCTTACTATACTTACTTACAAGTACCTCCTGACAAACATATGTATGTACATTTAGGCATGCAGGTCATGCAAGGGACAAAATAAACTCACCCATGACGTTGCATTGTTTGTCCGCGAACGTGACAGATTCCGGCGATGCGACCCGCAACGTTGCTGCTGTCGATGAACTGTGATTGCTTCCAATCGGAGTGCCATCCACAAGCAATGCCGCTGCCATTGTTGTTGTTGTAGTAGCTGTCAATGAAGCACTTACAACATTGTTGCTGAGGCCGCTGACTCCCGCTGTTATTCCTGCTGTTGACGTGGCCGCTATTTGTGCAGCGTTGCTTGCATTTGCAATTAAATCAGCCTGCAGCACGAACGACTTTGATTGCAGCAATTGTTTTTGTTGTGCCTGTTTCTGCCGCTGGTCTTGTTGTTGCTTCTGCTGTTGTTCGTCCTGCCCCGCAGTCAGCATTATGTCAATGTTCACCACGCTGCCGTTGAATTCACTGCTGAAATCGTTGTACGAGCTACGAAAGAAGCCAGCCGCAGCAGCATCGCTTCCCCCTTCGCCCATCGAGGAGGCGACAGTGGCATCGTGTACGATCGTGTCCGAGTGCGAGCGTGTTTGCTGGACGTATGCCGGTGGTCGGTGGCTGTTTGTGTTGTTATCTGTTGGCGATGTTGTACTCAATTTCAGTGCATACGGATTGACTGCCTCCTCTGCCTCTGTCTCTGCCTCTGCCACGCCCTCTTCTGGTGTCTGCGGTTTCGGTTCTGTGGTTTGTTTTGACTCGAACCCAGCCTCACCGTATACTTTGCTTTTATTGTTGCAGCTCTCGGTGGAGCTCAGCCAGCGGTGAAAGTCATCATCCTCATCGCTGTCATCGTTATCGTCTTCATTATCGGGATCAATGATTCCATCTTTGTTGGTAGTGTGCTCGTTGTTGCCTCCATGTGGCATGTCCACATCGCTGTCCACAGTTAAATGCATTTCTTCGATGTTTTTCTGTAAGTTAAAGTAAAAATATCGGTGAAGTTAGTAAATTTTTCGAAACTCGAAACAATTTAAATGCGTTAATAGTTTATAATATACTCCTACTGTATTCGTTAATCTACATAATAATACATTTATGTTGTATATATTTCTTTACTCTTTATCGAGCAATATTTCAGAAATAATATATCTGTTCCTTTAAATACGTTTTTAGTCAGGTTTCGAGGTTAGAACAGTATTTATTAACAAAAAGGAACATTTAACATCATTTACAGCCACGTCCCAAAAAAAGCTGTTAAGTTAAATTTATGAGATTAGAAATAATAATATAAAAAAGAAACCCCCCTCTTCCAAAAAAAAACACCAGAATACTTTCTTTATGTGCCCATTTAAAAGGCTTCTAAATGTTCTACTCTTTTCGGTTTCCTGCTTCAACGCTTAAAATTCTTACGGTACAAAAAATCAACGCAGCTTTAGGAAATCCTGCCACTGTTGATGCATGCAACCACAGCTTGAAACTTACGACGTGACTGGAAAATTCTACGTCAGCCACTAATAAATAATACTCCGTGTATAGTCTGATCTGGAATCCCATCATTCCAACCTCCTTCGTCCCTTGCTGAGGCTTATTTCAATCCCTTAAGAAAGCGTTAATTGTAAATAAAGTCCAAACGAGTCCGTAAACTGGTGAATATGACTGACTTCAAATCTCCATGAGAAACAAGTGAGTGATTGAGGGAGAGAAAAAAGCAAGAGTGAAAAAGAGGTGCACAGAGAGAGAGAGAGAGTCAGAGAGGTGGGAGTTAGAAGAAGATTATCTGTCGTTGCGAGTGTCGAATAATCCTCGTTGAAATTTTAACCACCATCATTCGATGATAACGGTCTTTATTTCTTGTCAATTTTTTTTCGTCTTCATTCAACTCAATTCCTCCAAAAGTTAAGCATTCGAAAAAATTAACACAAGAATTTACAAAAAATATGACAGCGACTTTGGTTGGCAGATAAAACTTTTTCATTGAATGAATGATGGCAGAGCAGCAGCTTTGAATGTTTGAATGAAGGAGTGAAGCAGTGAAGGACTTTTGTATGAGTGTGAAATACAGAACAGAAAAGAAAATATAATTATACTCGAGGTTTGACAGTTCCAGTTCATTTCTCATTTCTGTTCTGGTTCTCTTTTTGTGGTTGCTTATCCTCTGATCTACTTTCTAAGCAGAGAGCAAAACAGACTGAGGCTCTTAAAGCACTGGAAAAAACTTCTACGACTGTACGAGATAATATACTCGTAGATTTATTGTATATAGTAACGGGAAATTTAAGTAAACGGATAATATAAGTGATTTTAGAAATTTTATTTGTATTCGTATAAATATATTTTGTACATTCGTCGATTTGAATTGAACTTTCCTAACTTATCCATAAAGATTTTCATTAAATCATTTTCCTTCAATTCTCTTACAAGTTTTACAAAATATACTGAGCTTTAAAGGAATTAAAGAATTTTCAAAAATTTACTAAACTTCTAAACAAAACCAATGGCAACGTTATGCATTTTATCGTGGCAAAACTTTCTTTAAGCGAAATTGTTTCTCAGTTCCCCGAAAACTTGCGTCAACCATAAATGAATGCAATAAAAGTACGCAAAGTTTCATCAATTATCCCAACCCAACCCCTAGCTCAAATCCTAACAATCTGGCAACACAAGCAGTTCGAGAGGGACCAAGAATTTAAATTGCAAATTAATTGCCCATTAAGTTTTGAGGATAAAACACTTCATTAAATCGAACTTCAAGTTTAACGGCCCAAAAGCATGCCAAACATTTGCTCGACGCTTGCAGTCAGCTGACCTGTTTGACCCCAATTAAGTGTCAAGCGATGAATGGATGAACGAACTGAGCAGCGATGACAGGGATTTGTAAGGATTTCGCGTTCTATTCAGATCTTTAAACGCTGCAATTATTTTAATGCGTCCGATGATTGGTTCGGCTTTGTTTAATTTTAGATTTAATGAAAGAACAAGGAAGGATGAAAACGACTTCATACACTCGAATAAGAGAAAGCAAAGGTACTTCAAAAGCTCTTCTGCTCTAACTCCGAAAACTCAAACTTTTTGAAAATTGAACTCCAAGAAAGATCAAAGGATTTCTTTTTGAGGTCAGACTCGTTCCATTAGAGTGGAGGTTTCTCTTGTATTCTGCCCAAGCATGAGTAGAGAACTTTTACGGTATTCTGAGCCAGCTCCAATACTCTCGTCCCAAATAGGGCTGTTTTTAATTTCAAACTGGGAGTGTTTCTGAGAAACATTTACGCACTCATAAATTGGAACAGAAATGTGTTCTACTTTTGGGCGCTAACTCCTGCGAATCACTTCCGAAGTCATGCTAAAGACAGATACGAGTAATAAAAGCGATTGCTGCCAACGTCATTTCGGCACACAGTTTATGAACAACCACTACGCCGTTCGGGTAGGCAACAAATTATTGCTCTGTAAAAATCCACCTGCACACGTTTTCAACAGTCGTAGAGCTCGAGCAGAAAATCTTCTCATTTCGGTTCAGCACTTTAAAAATACGGCAAAAGTAGGTGAAATGATTCCTTTAAATGCCATTGAAGGGAAATGATTTCCGCCGAAGTTTCTGCGGTGGCTTAGCAAGTAGGGGAAAAGTTTTAAATTCTTCCTATATATTTTGTTGTAATCAGTTTTTGCACAGCGTTTGATATGGTTTTCGGGCTTGCTTTTTATTTATAATCTCTTCCTTAACAGTTACTCGTAAAATGTTTATCAGCTCGATTTGAAAAGTGAGCAGCTGTCTAATTGGAGCTTAAGTGCAGCAAAACTTTTCTGAATTTCGCTCGCGGGTACATTAGGCGTGTTTTAACTAGATCTCTAAGTCCTCCCCTCCCTATTTTGGCTTCCGTACCCAGCCATTCTAACTTATTTCACTTAACTTGGCTTCCATTCTGCCTCATTTGTTACAGAGCATGGCAAGAAGTAGTAACTGACAAGCACCACGCCAAAAAGCAGGCTACACATAAAAGCTGACGCTCACAGTACCAACAACCAAGTGGAAAAGCTCGAAAACTCCTTCTTGCTTTCTCTTCTTCCGTTCGCTCAATCCAGCAAGCATGAAAATATTGGTACAAACTCTTGTTCTTGTTTAGATTTTTTCCAAATGGGGATTAATGAAGTTTCTAGATTTTGGCAGTCAATAAAAGTTGATGGATCTGATTGGAAAATCAATAACAAAATTAATGGAGTTTCGCTGAGTTAAGGAAACTATAAAAATATAGTAGAACAACTGAAGTTACGGAAATATTTGTTTAACTCTCCGCTGTGAGTTAAATTAGGTGTATGAGGTCAAAGTCTTTAAGTTTAGAGATATACTCGCATAGTCAGTGACCTACTTTATATATCATCATCAACTCTGAAAAACAAACATTACCTACATCAGTCATGAAATGGATAAAAACGGTAAATTATTTGGTCCTGCTAGGCCGCATATTTAATTTTTTATCTGCTTCAAAACATCGTAATATTGTTTACCTTCCATGTTACCGTTACTGTGCCCATCCGTCCACCTTCCCATCCTATTTTATCATCCGCCGTTTATAGTAAATTCAAGTCCATCGTTAAGTCTACCCTCCACTCACCTATATACTTATAGCACACAGTTTATAACATCTCATGGCAACGGCTTTATTGCCCATCGTCTATAATCATCATCATTGAATCGTCAAAGAATTCGGGGTTACTCTGTTGGCACCCACCACTTGAGGTTTCAAAGTTTCTCAAATCAGAAATTAAGATGGTATGCAATTTGATGAAAGGATTTCTACACCAGACACTTGTCCATACTTTAATCATAGTAGTTCCCAGAATTCATTATTATCTGAAATTTACTCTGAGACTGCTGAATGAATTGGAAAGGAATTTCACTGTTAGACTCCACCCCATCGTGCTATCTGGAATCTATTCTCGCCCGCTGCACTCTCTTGAAGAACAAGTTCAATGCACACAACCTGATCTCATCAATTCACTTGAGTCTGCACATTTTCCAGCTTAAGCTCTGAGTTGAAAGTCCTTTCAAAGGAGCTCGCAAGAACTCGAACGAAGTCTGAAGTGAACTCCATGTTAAGTTAAATTTATAGGCAAGGAAATCCGTGGCCAAGTGAGCAGTGAGTGCAGCCAGCCCAAGAGTATTCTACGAGTTCAGACTTCAGACTTCGTTTGTAATTAGAAGCTCAAGCTTTTATTGTTGTTCTTAATATTGCTATTGTTTTAACAATTGTATTGTATAAAGCAAAAATAAAAGCATTTCCAATTGATTGGAAAAGTGAAATCTCGATTGCTGTGTATCTGGTGGAGATTTTGGCCAAAGGTCACGTACGCAGCACGTATCACCCACGTTATTTGATTATGATGGATTTATGCAGCAAACTTTTAATTACATTCAATGCAGTTATAGTCAGGATGCTTTAAAAGAAGTTGTGTGTCTTGATCTTTTATCAGTGTCCAGTGTAAAAGTACAAATTTTCTGATTTATTTTCCTTAGTACTTAACTAATTAACTAATTTTCGTTTTCTATTTTTTCTGTTTAAATATTTAAATTCCACTTAAAATTCAACTACTACCACTAATAATTCAAAAATATTTAAATTTAAAATTATTGAAATTAGTTTCGAAACCACTTTAAATTTAACATCTTTTGTTGATTACAATTTGGTTTTAAGCCAAATACTTAACTTTTGCATATGCCACCATAACCGGACAATGTTTTCATCATGCAACCATAAAATAGCTCAACTACTTAACAACAACAACAATAATAGCAAATATCCTCATTTAATATTCTGAATAGAAAATTCCTTTAATTTACCGAGGAACCGAAACAAAAGCTTAAAATTTAAAGATGAAAGTGTAAAAACCAGCCTCTCCATTAGCATAGCCCTCGTCATCCACGCTCATACCAACCGGATTTTTTTAGTATTCATTCTGTTTATAAGCATTCTTAAAACTTTAGTAATATTCTCGAGTTCGCTGCCGGAAAGTAATTTTTACCACATCGCTTCCATGATATAGCAACTGCTACTCAATCCACTGCGCTCTTCGCTACTCAACCAGAAAATACTCATGTACTCTCGTACTTAACTTCTTCCGTATTTTCGGAATTTGTTTCTATGTTTTTCTGTTGCCATGCTTTTTGGCTTTTCCGTGGAAACTTTGAACCAGCAGCAGCTGTCAGCAACAGATTTTCAGATGCTTACCGGAAACTGTAAAATTTTCCGAACGTTAAAATCACTGTTTTTTATGGAGCAGCAGGCAAAATAGGTGAAAAGAACAAAGGTTGTCGACTTAAACATCCTTTATTTTCTAAGGTTTTATTGAAATAAATCTTCGATAGGTTTCTTTATGCCCCGTTCTTTTTAACCTCTTCTCCCCGTGAGGCTTCACTTTTCTGGCAAAAAATTAAAAGTAAAAATTTCATCACAAAACTTCGCCAAACTTTTAACAAACAGTTTGGTTGCCATGTGATTGAAGTGTGAAAAACTTTGGTCTTGAGGGATATGAAAAATAAGTTAGCGAATTTAAAAACCTGGTTAATTTACTCATAGAAAAGTTATAGCAGAGGATTTGAAGCTTTAAAAGGAAATCCATGTTTGTGAAAGTTTTGCCAGGACTTTCAAGCTCACGATGTGATTGTTGTACACGAGTTGGAAGCCAGCACTAGTTACTGAGTTTTAGTTCGAGCTTGATTGAGACACTTTGACTAAGCTCAAAATGGCATAAAGATTAAAGAGTTACCGTATGATGAATGAGAGGTGAAGAGAAAGAATTTCTACAGTATCACTCATGTTATCAGAACGTATTGCGAATTAATTATTATTATACGAGTATATGACAGATCCCATGATATCTCATGTGACAGATGCTCGAACTAAGAATTCAGTCTATTAAATGCGGTTTACTCGAATATCTTGATAAGCTTGTCAGAATTTAAGTACGAATGATTTTAAGTTTGTTACTAAGTAATTCGATGTTGCATGATGGTTGATTCGATGATACTCTCCCCATTTTCGATTTAAAGTAAAGATACACATGTGAGCTCAAGACGAATGGTACTCGAACCAATGACAAAATCTCTGAAAACGGTTTCGATTTCTGAGAGATTTTAAAAGATTTTCACACTGGTGATTTCTTGTTTGCTCATCCCTCATCATCATCATAAACACTCATAATCTCCTTTACTTTACTTCTTCGATGCTGAATGTAAGGCGTGAATAGAATAAAGTTTGCAAGATAAACTCTGCAAAATTGGTCAGAGTGGAGACCAGTCCACAAACACACTCCACATACACACACACACACACACACACACACACTCTTATGGAAATGCATTTGCAAGACTCAGTGCAATACAAACGCAAGGAAATATGTACATACGTAAAGAGTTCACTTCAGACTACGATGAATGCATTATTCAATTCTGAGCATTTCCTAAACTACGTAAAGTGATTTTTGCACTATTGTGTCCGGATGTTTTGTGGCACTGTGTGAATGTTTATTTATATGTGGCATGTTGTCGTTTTGCTGCTCCACATATTCTTCTAAATGGCATTCTAAAAAGTTGGCAACAAATTCTCTTTGAGCACATACAATAAATCATTGCATACAGACGATGAAGGATTCAAAGAGATTCAAAGTAAAAGAAAAAACACTATCGTTGTTGGTTATAAGTTATGACCAACCAAATAGTAGAAACAAAAGTGACTGCTCCCAAATAATATTATTTCACTTTCTTTTACTCTTCCCTGGTTTATCTATCTTCAGTGATAACAAATTATTTTTGAAGATTTGTGGTATGTACAAGCTTTCTAGGTTTCAATGATATCAGTCCGAGTATATGTATGTATATAATAGATACTATAGAGAACTATAGAGAAAAGCAATTCAGTTTCAGAGAATTTTGGTGTAATTTTAAGTTTTCTTTAGAATTTGTTGTAACTCGCTTTCAATTGAAATTCAGTTATTTATCAAAGTTTAGTTCAACAAAAACATGATGACATCGTAATTTTATCATAAAAGTTATTCAGTTTAATTCTTTAGTTAGTTGACTTTGGGTTGAACTTAATGATGACCGTCTGGAGGTTTACTACAAAAACTAAAATTACTCTAAACTAAAATTAATGAGATTAAAAAGAAATCTGTGTATAGTATTTGTTGCCTTGGTTTTGTGTTATTCTTAAGATGGCCTTTATAGGGCATGCTTCATATTAGCTGTAATTTGTCGTTCTTCGAATTGCATCTCTTCTCTTAAAAGCAATCTAATCTTAAATCTGTGAATTACACACATTTGAAGAGTAGTTTGAATGAATCTAAAACTGAGTATAGAATTCAAAGGAAACAAAGAACTTATATGGTATCGGATGGAATCTAATCTCGAAAGGAAGCTTTAATTATATCCGTGCATTCGAAGGACAAAAACTCAAAGGAAATCAGCAGAGCATTAATCACAAGAGATACTTAAGGTGCTGCAGTTAAATAAGTTTCGATATAATCTGAAAAACGGCAAGACCCTTCGTAGTGTGAATCGCTATGTTATGCTTTAATTTTATGATCCTAACTTTGCGAACTAACGTCGTCCTTTCATCCTTTTAAAGAGTATTTTTTGCGTCCTCTATTTTAAAAGCTACGGAATACGTAACACTTACCAAAGACTCTGAATCCTTTTTAGTTGCTGCTGTTGAAGTTTCCGCTAAAGCGTTGTTGCTGTTATTGTCATCTTGATTTCGTAAGGAATAATTATCAGAAAAGGAATTCTTTGTCTCTGTTGTTGGTATTTCCTGCCATTGTGGCATCTGCTGCTGTTGTTGCTGTGCTTTCTGCTGTTCGCTGAGCTGCTTCGATGGCAGATTGCTTGATGCTGTTGTCTTTCTTATGGTTGTTGTTGCTTTTATTGTCTCTGGTGCTGTCACTTTAGGCTTCTTTGTTGGCGGCTCCGGTAGGATATCGCTGTCAGTCGTTTGCTGTTGCTCTTCGTCTGCCTCTTCTTCTTCTGCTTCTTCTTCAGAGTCTTCATGCTGCGCTTTATGGCTGAACAGTATTTGATTGCTTTTCTGTTGTTGTTGCTTCTTGTATACTAATGTCTCTGTCGTTGATGTCGGTGTTGTCGTTGTTCTTTCAATGTTGCTGCCCGTGTGAGGTTGTTGTCCATGCTGCGATTGTGACTCCTCTAATTGCTGTTGCTCATACTGCTCATATGGCTGCTCATGCAGCTGCTGTTGCTGCCGCTCCTGCTGATGCTGATGATTCAGATGCTGTTGATGATGTTGGTGTTGGTGATGCTGATGCTCTTCAGTTTTGTAGTCGTAGTAGAGCAGCAATGGCAGATTTTCGGGGAAACTCAGTATCTTGTTCGATGTGTGATGTGTTTGTTGTAGCTCTCGTTCTCTTTGTTGTTGCTGTCTGAGACGCATCATGTTTTCATGCTCACGTTGATGCTTGATTTCAACTTGTAACTGAAGCTGTAGCTGCTGTTCTGCTTGTTCCATTTGGCGTTCTTGTTGCTGCTCTTGTTGTCGTTGTTGTCGTTGTTGTTGTTGTTGTCGTTGTTGTCGTTGTTGTTGTTGCTGTTTATTCTGCTTTAGCTTCTGCTGCTGATGGTACTTCAGTTTCTGCTGCATTTCCTTGTGTTCTGCATGTTGTGACTCCTCATGTTCAACTTGCTGCCACTCTTCAGCAGTTGTCGCTACATGTTGTAGTTGCTGCTCCTTGCTTTTTGGCCCGTACTGCTTTGTGGTTAGCTTCGTTGTTGTTGCTGCTGTCACACGGAATTTCTTGGATTTCCCAGATTCTGCTGCTTGTTTCGGATTTGAATGCATTTCCGCTTTGAATTTCTTTCGCGTGACGCCTGCGAGGATAAATGAGAGAGAGGGAGAAGGATAGAGCACAAGAGCAAAATATAAAAATAGAATTGCCACAAACTGGCCACTGAATATCAAATTATATGATTTAAGTTACATATAATAGCACAAACTTTTATTAAAGTTCTGCATTAGAATTGTTTTAGCACATTCTTACTTTTGAACCTTTTCTCTACATTTCTTTTAATTTATTAATGATTGTGTTGAATTATTTTCAAATGAATGAATATACTCGTATAGCACAATATGATTTCTATATTAAATAGAGATCTACTCAGATTAGCAGACTATTTCTTTAAAGTGCATTGTAGTAACATTCAGTAAATTCATGTTTAAAGAATGGAATCCGAATCAGTGACTCCTTTCTGATTATTTATAACGACTGCTTTTTTCTGATTGCTGTAATTTAAAATTTCTGTGCGTTGTTATTATTTCTTTTATAAGAATACTGGATTAATTTATAGACGCTTTATTGCTGGTTACAATGTCTTTCTTTTCCCTGCCATCGTTCATCAGTCGACTTGCGGTTGATATTAGATCATTTATCATTTAGCATTTAATTTATTGATGAAACAAGAAAATAATGCTTCTGGTTATTTTTTCCGCATTTTTTTTAGTACTTTATAGGGTACAACAATGTTTGTTTGTTTGTTTCGCTCTCAACAACAACAACAACTGCTTTTCCGGCAAAAACTTCAATAAAGCCACTTAAACGGACGCCATTTTGTTGAATATAACCGCATAAATCATTCAGAATTACAACTCAATTGCGCCAAGTTAGGTTTAACAACTCCCCGCGCTCTTCTAACAACTCTTTATGGACCCTTCCCCTGTCGTCGCCCCCCCCCCCCCCACCCACCTTTAACTGTAGTAATATAGAAGCATTGCTTCATTCTGCCTTCACTTCTGCCGTTGCTTTGTAACTGTTACAACTTCACTGGTATTTTGTTGTTGTTGTTTTTGTTACATACAATATATTCAAGAGTTGAACAGGTACAAAGCAAGTAAAAAGCACGAGCAAAAACAATACCAATAACGACAACGGCAACAACAACGAAACCTGGATTGTAGTAAAGTTGAGCAAAATAACATATGTTTCTTGCCTCCCCATTCTTGTCTAACCGCCCACTTTTCTCTTCCGCCCTCCCCTTTCTCCTTAAAACTCAAATAAAGCTATAAAGAGATAAAGCGAAAGATTGTGCTTCTTCTCGCTGTCGTGTTTCTTTTGTTATTTTTTCCAAGCTTTGTTCACTTCTCTGTTCCCGTTTTTCTTTTATTTATTATTACATTTCTTATATATTATGTATTATTTATAGTTTATTATGGCTGTTTTTCTTTTTGTTGGCAACACTTACCACACTTTTTCCACCAGCAAAAAATCTCACCGTCGACGCACAGACAAACCTCACAAGGATCCAAACGTGGTACCTGCGAATGAAGGAAAGCATCAGTATAGCAGGATGTTCAGAGACAGATTAGAGAAGAACACAGAGAAAAATAAACTATTATAAATAAACTAAATCTTTTTGCTAAACAAAAAACTTAAATCTTAAATCGAACAGATTGTCTTCTAGTCAATCAGAATCTATTTTCAATCACTTTTAATATACAAAATAATTTTATGATTTCCTACACTTTTAGAACATATTTTATATCATTGATTATATTAGTCACAATCTTTCTTTCTCTCTCTAAAGAGACAACAGCTAAAGATATGCGTGTGTATGTGTGAGTGTGTGTATTTATGTGAATGTATGTGAATTTCTTTGAGGGTATAAAAAGCATGCTTTAAATACAAATGACAGCTGTTTGTTGATTTTTCTCTTTTGTTTTTATTTCATTATATTTTTTTGTATAGTTTTTGTTGATCCTCCTGCTTGCCTCTGTTTTACGGCACGCCTTCATCCCTTCCTTTCCTCATTTATTTGTGTCTCATTTGTTTGGTTTCTGTGTGTTTATTTGATGCAATTCTTCTTCTTATGTTGAGATGCTCGCTCTTCACTTCCAGCGAGCTTCCGACTGACGTTAAATAAGCGAGTTCGTGTGCGTCTTCTCTCTCCGTCTGCCATGTTTGCCGCGTTCGGTGATTGCGTGCCTCAGTGTGAGTGTGCTTCAATGGAGCACAGACACGTGTGCGTGTGGCAAATACTGTAGTTTACGCTCGCCTTCTATTTGCCTTGCTTTTGTCCATCTCAGCTGCTTGCTTTTGAGCTCAGGTGTGAAAAGTGAAACACTATTTTTCGTTATTCAAACGCTTCTTTATACACCATTCGCTAGTAAGGAGGTCGCCGCGTGAGTGTGCGCCAGTGGGAAACGGAAGGAGCTTCACCTCCTTCACATGTGATGTACGATGCACGTCTGTTAAATTAGAAGTAACCTACATCAGATTTTATGTAGCATCGTAAGCATGAACATCGCAAGCCACTTAAATTAGTGCAATAAAAAGGACGCTCCACTAAGAGTGTTAACTGGAATCTACACTTGAGGTGGTCGCATGTTAAGTTGATAGATTGCGGTAGAATGGCGGGGATGTCGAGGAGCACAAAATAAGCACCTCATTTCACAAAATTTATTTATTATTTTACTGCGGTTTTTACTATCTACTCATCGCTCATAAGCTGCTGTTTTTTCTGAAGAAGCTCATTCTAATAAAATTCGAGTATATTTCCAAGTAATACATTATTTCTGGGGAAAAGAATTGAAGTTCCTAGCAATGTTAAACTACTGTATATAAACGTGTCACTCTGCAGTTAGATTAAATTAAACTTTAGTTACTAAATTCATCTTAAGACGATGTTAGAATTCGATTTAATTCGAAAAATTATTTGAAGAGAGAAAGCAAAATAGAGCTACTAAATATTACCAAAGAATTTCAAAGTCCGCTTGGAAACACATTTAAAGCTGCGCTTACTTAAGAACCATGCCAAGTTTTAAGGACTTTTAGTCGTTGCGTCGCTGTCAGCAGACGATTAGAAAATTACTACGTGCAGCGGAATGTGAAATGCACACTCATCATAGGAGCAGCTCACATAAGTTCACATACACACACACACACACACACACAGACACATTTAAATACATACACATTTTAATGTCTCCTCACATATAAACGACATGTTGACAAGCAGATTTCGCACGTCTCGACCATGTTAAGGTTGCTGTCTCTGCTTCTGTTGCGGCTGTCAACACGTCGCCGGAAAAAGATTGCACGCTGGAAGAGGAAAGGAAGAGCAAAGAAAAACGAGAAGAAGCTGAATGCGCCGAGTGTTCCAAGATAAGGTGGAAACATGAATGAAACAAGGGAGGGGAAGGATGTGGCAACAAACAGTTGAGGAAATAAAAACTCTTCAAAAAAGATTACAAAATAACAAATCTTTAACATAAACACGTATACAGAAAAGAAAAGGACATAAAAAGGGACAAAGCCATGAAGAACGAAGCAATGGGAGGGCGAGGAAGCAGAAGAAGACAAGTGAAGATCAGACCGAAATGAGAACAAAGCACAAGGCGAAGGAGGAGTAAGTAGAAGCAAGAGGAGGAGAACGAGGTCAAAAAAGCATGTCAAAAAGGCACATAAAACTGGAGAACACTTATTTTCCCAGAGATTTTTACAGTCTTTTTTATGTGCTTATCATTTACTTTATTCAGTGTTCAGCCCGAGTAGAAGAAAGAGTGAGTGAAGGCGAGTGAGAAGGAGAAAAACGTGAGAGCAGGAGAGACATTTTGAGATCACGTTAGCGCTGTACATGAAATATTTGTGTGAAATAAAATCAAGAATTTCATGTATTTGAAACTCTTTCACTGCTCATTTTTATTATTAAGTATGTATTTTTATATTTATTATGCTCTCAGGTTCGATTCAGCCGATCTGGTGCGGAATGATAAATATGAGCAGCTTATAAATTTCTCAGAAATGCATACACCACTTCACTACCACTTCACTTGGTAGATGTGTTTGGTTGTATTTGTCGCGTATTGTGAAGCTTTTGCAACGTGTCAAAATAAATGTCATAAAACTAGCTTAGCACAATTTTCGTGTAGCTTACTTTTATTGACTGAATTCATATGGAATTTGATTGAAATTTGCACTTTTTTTATTATAATTCTTAAATAATGCAACGTATCCTAGTTTAACGCCCTCAAAATTCAACGCAGATTCCACTCACTTCACAATGTTTGTACTTAAAATAGAGAAAAATTACAATCCCTGCCAACAGTCATCATAACATCCGGACATCCTTTAGACTGACTTCTATACAAAGAAATAAAAATGAAATACGAGAATCTGAAGCTAGAGAAGCACTTGTTTCATAACTCACGGAATCGCAATTATTGTTGGTTTTTATATTTCTTTCTGTTTTATGTTCGTTGGTTGCTTTGTTTTTATATCTTTTTAATGTTACCTTTTGTCCATGCGTGTATTTGATGCCACTAGAATGACAAGCTGCCGCTCTTTCGTGCGGTTGGAAATCATCGTCAGAACTCAGCTGCTGTTGCTCCTGCTGCTTCTGTCGCTGTTGTTGTTGCTGCTTCTGTCGCTGTTGCTGGTGGTGGTGATGTTGGCGAAAAACATGCGGTTCTTCGCGCACTTTGAATGCTCGCTCCTCTGCAGCATCCTCTGCAGCATCCTTTGCATCATCCTTTGCATTGTTCAACATCTGCTCGGTAAGTAGGCGTGGGTCGTACTTTACTCTGGACTGCTCGGTATCCATGTCGTAGGAAAGCTGTTCGTGGTCATCGATGTACTCGAGAGGAACTGGAAGAATATTTGTAAACCAACATTAAAATATAGAAACAAACATTGAGACTTTTTATCATGATTTCTAACTTCTATACAATCACGGGTATAAAATAATGAAATACTCTACACTTTCTTTATAAAAAAGCTGTTATGTTAAGAGATTTAAGTGTTGTGTGAAAGCGAAACTAATTCGTAAAAAAATAAATCTTCCCTAGGTCCAAGTTAGTCCATAGTAGCACACACTTCGTTCCATTGTTAAGTTGCATAGAGTCAATGAAATACCATTAAATGCAATGAGTGGCTAATCAAAGGAAACGAAATCAAAGGACACAAGAAGGAGCTGATTGAGCAGGAAGTAATCTGGAGACAATGAAGTAAGTAAGTATTCTTCATGTGATGAGTATAGTATTCATTGAAGGCGAATCATGTACTTTAAATCAAAGACAAATTAAAGCAGCAGCAATATGTTGTGGCATGTTTAGCTATCTTTTTCCCCGTTCGAAAGCCAAACATGTCGACACAAGTCAACGACCAAATAAGTTGACGACCACGCAACCAAGCATAGTTATTTGATGGTCTCTATCTTCTCTGCATCACTCTCCCACCTGCCAAAAAGAAGCACTTTTGTCATGTCTGATTTTTGGGGTTTTTTTAATAACCCCTCCTCCCCCTCCTTGCTTTTGAATTAGTTCCGTATGTGTTTCTTATACATACAACACAACATCTCGTTAATAAAAGTCATAAAGCGCAGGAAAAACCAGATACACGCACACATAAGCACAGAAAAATATACACACTGAAGGCACACGATATACATACATATAAACAAATAAAGAGACAGACAGCTAGAATAGAGAAGAACACAAAGCGCGGCGAAAAATCATTTTCATGGGCTCTCTTCGACAGCGATGCGAAAAAGAGTGAAGATACGAATTGGAGTTCTTTGATCCTTGAGAAGGATGTAAAGATATATTATACATGCAATATATCGTAGATATGCGGAGATGTTATTATATTATTATTATTATTATTATTATATGTGTATAGATATAAAAAGAGAACGCGAGAGTGAAAGAGAACGAGAGGGAGAGCGCAGTGGCAGGGAAAGGGAGGGCTGCGAGAGAGGTGGTTGAACAATTGGCATTGGATTGAATTAAATTGCAGAGAAAACCATAAAGTTGTGTGCAACTTCATCGTCCGGGGAAATTAGAACTCCTTGTCTTTTTATACCGCGTCGGAAGTCTGAGTGCGGTCTGTCTGTCTGCTTGTCCGCCTGACTGTAGTCTGTCTGTCTGTCTGTCTGTTTGTCTGTCAATTCATCTCTCTGACTGTCCTGGATCTTCTCCTTTGCTTTACGACTTTGTTACGGAATGCTTCTCTGTGTAGTTATCTTTCTGCCTCTCTGTCCTTCAGTCCCTTTGCTCTTTAGCTGCTTGTGGTCCACTCACGTGTGGTTGGCTCGATGGTACCTCAATTTCCCCGTCCATCTCTCATCACCTTGAATAAGTGTTGCAATATATTATAGTAAGCATAAAGAGTGATATTACACAGTTACAGCTACGTATTAATAGCTGTTTTGCATGTTTGTGTATAGTGAAAAAAAATCAATCTATTTTAGTATTGTAACTCTTTTTCCTTAATTTTTATTTCTAAAATACTAATATGATTCCTGTGGTTGACATGCTTTTCTTAGCGTCAATATTTACCCAGCAGATTCTGAACAGTTTAGCAGGTTTATCGAAAATAGAATGCAAAATGGATTAAACATTAATTGAGTTACCGATTCGGGGAAATTTAAATGCCCATTAAGGACTCCATTCAAAATACGATTCAGTCGCCTTTCCTAATTGCTGGCAGATGACATGCGACCTGCGAATAGCCAACAAATTCATCGGCGAATTCATGCGGAACATTTTAATTACTTTTCCAACCAGCTGAACAGCGTCACGCTGTGTTGTTTTATATAAATAATGCACAGCTAACATGTTCTTGCATCCTCCATCTTGTGTACATGTTAACGTTGTGCTGGAACCGTGAAATATAATTAAAAGCAGCCGCAACTCGTGTAGCAGCAGATGTTGCAGCATAATTTTGGGCCCATTCTGTGGCACTCACCAACGCTGCCCATTCTGACCATTTTAAATACTCCAGCAGCAGCAGCGATTCTTGTTACTCAAAAATTACTATATTATACTTATTCGAACATAGGTATATGGTACGCTTTATTCTTTGAAAGCTCTTATATAGAGTCTATTCGCAAGATCTCAAACAGTTTTCAAAATTGCTCTTAAAAACGTTATGTCCATTTAATCTTAATGCATGTAATTTTAAGACACTTTATCTCTCTCTCTTTATCTCACTGTGCCCCTCCCTTCCCCACAATCCCCATTTTTATGCATAGCAGAATGTATCTTTTATAGCTAAATTATGGTCTCTGTAATTTAAAAAAATAGTGACGACAAAAGAGTTTAATACGCGTCATAAAATCCGCAACTAATTAAATGTTGATGCAGAAAATTTAACGAGCCATTAGTGTGTGTGTGGGCGTTAACGTGTGTGTATGTGTGTGAGTGAGAATGATAATGTGCGTGGCAATGTGTTCATTATATGATTAAAATGCTTTTATTGAAATTTTTTTTCCTTTATTGAGCTGTTAACTTTTCCTCTTGATTCGTTCTCTACACCCTCAGTCAGCACCCTCCTCTACCTCCTCCGCTCCAACAACGCTTGTTAAATGATTAAAATAGCGTTTAAAAATGATTAAAATTGTGTTTAAAAATGATGAAAGCAACCAACAATACGTATGAGCAACGTTTAATGAACACAGCTCGGTATTTTTTTAAAAAAATCGGTTGCTTTCACTTTTAATTCAAATTAATTATTTTCAAATTACTGGCCAGAGCAACAGAATACAATTCATTCAATCAGAATGTTCGCTGAATGCTTTGGAGGTCGTTGAAATATTTGTACATGAAGGAATTTTAATTCTATAATTCAGTGCACTGAGAGAAATAGTTTATCTTTTAGAGATGCAATGTTTTTATTCAATTTGTTATCCCTATTATTGTCTTAATGATATTTATCCATACTATTAATAATGGCTTATTAAATATATTCGTTTTTTATCTAAAAATTTATCTAAAAAGTTTCTTTTAATTGTGTTAAAACCTAAAAACTTATTAATTAATAAATAAAAGTAAAGATATGAATTGTTCTTCTTCTTATTTTTGAAAAGCTTTCTATCAACAGAGTATCCGCTCCTTTTTCCGAGAATTAGGAACATTCTAAAACTTATTTTTTCTGTGTTTTGTTTCCGTTTTACACGTGATTGTTTTATGCTTGTCCAAATAAGAGTATAAAGAAAATCAGCCCACAGAAGAGTAAACAAAACTCATTCAATGGACAAGAGAATCAATAAAATTGGCTGTTTTAATTTTCACAACTTACTAATTAATTAAATATTATGAAAATTGTTCTCGAAAAGATGAACTTTAGTCTTTGTCAAAGTTTAATACACTTCAGGATTTGCAGCTCTGTGAAATACTAACATGTAATGTATGCAAAGTGTGTTTTACTCTATGTATTGAAAAACCTAATTTTTTATTTTAAAACTGCTTCCAACTAAAAATTAATTTTATTAAAACTCATCATTAAACATGAAAACATGACGAGTATGTGGAAAAAATATCTGAAAACTTTTCACATGTTCAAAAAGTATTCTAGAGATACACTAAAGTATGTAAACCATTTTTAATTAAAGCAGAAAAAACGATTTAAGCACACAGCAACATAAAATTACTAGAAAAAAGGCGAGTTCGCGTTCTCATCAAGCATCACTTAAAACTTTACAATGCATCATGTTGTATGTGAAGCGGAAACTTTCGACGAACGAGTGTGAAATGAAAATACGAAATGAAAGGACATGAGAACGACGCACACAAACAATGACAAAGAATCATATAAACACATATACTATAAGAGCACATACATTCAATCAATCATTCATTCACTCATTCAGGCAGTCATTCATGTGTGTCTACTCTGCTCTCGCTACTGCATAAAAATACTTGTTAACCATTTCAGTGGATGAAAACAATTAAACGAATTTTGTTCATCGAACATTCATTGAAAACTGAACTCGATTTATTGAAGCATAAAGAGAAGTTTTCACGAAAAAGCAAACGCAGACACCGACTGACAGTGGACAAGGGCGCGAACAACGAGGGCGGGTACGAGTTCAAAGTACAAAATAAGAGTCACTGAGGAGAGGCTGCAGAGTTGAGCAGCGCATCGCACGCGAGTCTCGACCCTCTCTGAACCATCCTCGACCTTTCGCGGCTGCTCTGGTGGTCAGCGTTTTCGGTGTTAATTAATTTTAATGACAGCCGGTGCGCCTGCTGCTGCTGCTGACATCTGCATCCATCTGCAGTGTTTTTGTTGCAGCAGCGCGGCTCCGTTGGCATTCAATATCGTAAATTATGAAAAGCCAACGTATCATTTATCAAAATTTATTGTAAGGATGCTGTGTCACGTGCAACGTGGCAGGAATTGTTTTCGTATTCGTAAATGACTGCTTTATAATAGTGCCCCGGAGGGAGGAATGAGAAGAAGGAGAAAAGGAAGGCGAAATAACTTCGATTCGCCCTTGATTCCTAGATGACTTGGTGAAGAGAAAGAAAGGGTAGAGTAGAGTAGAGTACCTCATTCACGAACAAAGTGTCCTTCAAGCTTTCAGGTGCAAATTATATCGATGCTAATTAATTGCTGACGTTGCGAGTTGATAATTAAATGTTAATGGATTTGCTGTACATCTTCGCGTATGAGCAACATTTAATTCCAGTTCATTTCATTTTGAATGACTGAGTTATATTGATCCTTAAAAAGTTTAAGTATTTCTGGATTTTATTATGTACTCCTATTGTATGAACAATATAATATTTGCAAAATATGTAGATCTTTACAAAGTTTTCATTTTATATCATTTTACACGTTGAACTTTATCAATTTTAATAAATTTTGCTATTTTGAGGTAATTTAAAAAGGATTTACAACATTTCTTTGTATTCTTTCGGTTTAAGAATACCATCGAATATATTCGGCACACTAGAAATGACAAAAGAATGAGTTCTCAAAGATTCAACAGAATTTATTCATGTGATAGACACGAGCACAGAACACACACACAAACACTCGTAAATACGTAGAGCGATGATTTATTATTTTTATCGCTCTCTGAATGCTTTTAGAGCACTTTTACAATGCTGCACAAATCGTTTCCAGTACAAAAACCATACAAAATTATCAAGCAGCAAAAAAAAAGGATGCAACAGGATTCATTTATCAAGCTGTGTGCGAAACTCACACAGACATTCGCATTTGTGTCTAGCTAAGAACGTAGATACATGTACTAATATATCTATATTTATATGAAAAACACAAGAGTCTATCCATCGAAATAAATACTGAATTTTTGGAGTTTTTTTTACATTCTTTTCTACAGTCGAAGGTTTCCAAAAAAACAATAAATTGTAAGAAAGACGTTGAGTTTGAGTTGAAATATCATAAATGAAATGAATTTATTACATTTCTTTCCCTTTCAGGCTTTCATTTAATTTTTATCCGAGTTATTTTTAACCTATAATTCTTGGAAATGTTGGTAAGAGAAAAAACAATGTACTGCTCTCTGCTATTGTGATTTCTCTATTGTTGATGCGATTGTTTCTTATTCCTCTTGTTGTTTGTTATACTTCAGATTAGCCATAGTTTATCTTAATAAATGCAATTATATTTCATTTGGACATCTCACATTTTCTATTGACTCTTACTTAGTTTCGTTTATGAAGATTCATAATCTTCATTTCATAAATATAATAAAACACTTAGTAATAATGATTTAAGCAATTCCTAAATACATTTGAGGTAAGCAAAGTCTTAAAATACGAAATGTAAAGCTTAAGTCAGAAAATATAACGGATACGAACCAGCAAGTATAAATGGAGAACGTATGCAGGATGCAAAATAAAGCCAGACGCAAGTAATCCTTAAAAGCTTCAACATGATCATGATGCTGCTGCTAAATAATGTTGATGTTGAAGTTGCGATAATATTCTCGTTGTTGTTGCTATTGTTCTATTATACTTCTTGCTTTTTCTTTGCTGCCCTCTTTTTTATCACTTCATTTAAAGTAATCACTAGTTGTGTTCTTGCTGCTTCTTCTCTTGTTTTGGTTGTTGTTTTAATAAGCAAGCTTTGTTATATATTTCATTTGATTTAATCATTTATGCTTTTCTTATTCTTTTATGTCTGTTTTCTTTTCGCGATGAACCCTTCTTTGAAGAAGTAGTTTTGAACCGATTTCTTGAACCGAAAACTTAATTAATTAAATTTTCATTGGCGTTGAGTTCCTGAAAATAGAAAAGAATAATATTAAAACTGAAATGCAAAATATAGATGTCAATCTTAAATGGAAAATTGCGAATACAGAAAAATGTACCTTTGTACTAAGAATTCAGAGAACATACAAAACATTAAAAAATACCAAACAAACAAAAAAAAGCCCCCATATAAGAAGCTTTTCAGTCCGACCTCTTCAAGTGATTTTACTCTCATTTCTCGTTCATATTCTACAAACATTCTTTAAAAGAGTTCTCTAAAAACTCTTATTTCATTATTTACAGCAGAATTTTTACCCAGTCTATAAACACTTATCCGAGTATACATATGTATGTATGTATGTGTGTGTGTGTATAGTATGTATTTGTGTGTTGCCCATTATAATATTCCACAATGTGAATTTTGTGGATTGCTTCTGTTCTGCTTTTATATTTCAATAGAATATTTAAACATCCTACATCTAGAAGAAATAAAAATAAATGCAAATAACATCAGAAGGTTAAACGTAAAAACAATAACAATAACAACAACAGTTTAAAAGCTGTTTAATACACTTAAATCGAATATTTGCATAATCTACTTCGTGATACCCGCAGAGCAGCCGCTTTTTAACACCCTCCTCTTCCTCCTCCTCTTCACCCTCCGCCATCATCAACTCTTCCTCACCGCATTCAACACGTCGGTTGTCTACGGATTTCTTTTCTTTTCATTATTCTTCTATTTCTAGGTTTCTTGTGATACTTCCGGTGTTTTTGCGATTTTCGACTTCATTATTTTCTGTTTTAAGTTTTATTTTATTTGAATTTTTTGAACTTTTTTATTATTGTTGGCTTTTTACTCTTATTATTATTTTTTCTTTACTTAGTATGGAATAATTTGAATATTGTAATTTGACCTTTTGACCTGCTCGCTCTTGAAGTGGTCATGCTTCTCCTATTTTAATGTGTTCTTCTTCTCGTTCTTCTTCTTGTCTTTCTTGTTATTTTGGCTACTTATTTGCATTTCTTAAGTGCTTCACGTGTATTTTTTATGTCTTTCTATTTTTTTGGAGTTTAATTTGCTTCCAGATGCTGCTGCTTCTGTGGTTGTTGCTGATGTTGTCTCTTTCATGCTGCTTTATAAATTTCAATAACAAATAAATGTTATTATTTTTTCAGTTTTTCCCTTTTTGGGTTTTATGCTTCTGTATTCTTTATTTAGGGCTTTGATTATGCTTTTACTTATTTTGCTTTTTAATTTCTTGCTTGCTTTTAACGTTAATGACAAATGTTACAGGAATTCAAATGGTAACAACAGCAACACGAGTTCCGTTTCCTGCTCATCGAATAGAACCGCAAACGGAATTCGTTACCAAAATATAATTGAGGCTACACACATACCTACATACATACATACATACATACATACATACATGCATGCATACATACATACATACATACATACATGCATACATACATACATACATACATACATGCATACATACATACATACATGCATACATACATACATGCATACATATGTACATACATGCATGCAATATGTACGTATTGTCTGCAGTGGATGTGATCTTTGTTGATGTTATGTATTAAAATGTATGCATTTGTAAATGTGTGTGTGGTTGTGTGTGTGTGTATGTGTCTGTGTTTGTATAGCATGTAACCGAACAAGTAAGTGTGTGTAATTGTGACTGCTGACGTGTGCATGAACGTGTTTTTATGTGTTTATCTGTTGTTCTCGTATTTGCATGTATTCTGCATATTTTGATGAAGTGACGGACAAACAGCTGGACACTGGAGCTTATAGCTTAATCCGGTCGTTGTATTTATTTTTGTTGTTGCTGTTGTTATTTCTGAACTGTGTAAATATTTACGAAGCGACTCTGTACCCAGCTCATTATTTCCGAGAACCGGAAATCATTGCAACAGCTGCCACATGTTTTTACATTCAAAATCACGCTGCGGAGGAAGAATCCGGAAAATTATTTATTTTACTTATGATATGCTTTTGAAAATAACAATTGCAATTACATTTTAATTAAAATACGTTAAATTTGCAAAATTCAATCAGTATCAGCGTCAATATTTCAGCATTTCAAAAATTCTCCTGCAGAATTTGCACTGTGTAACAAATTCTTTCAATTTTCTACGAGTTTTCAAGCTGATTTATGAGCCTTCAATGGAAATTCTTTTCGAACAAAAGAAACAACAAACTAAAACAAATTTCCAGACGTAAACAAACAATTTAAGCCTGGGCAAAAGAACGGCCACAAACACATACACAGACACACACACACACAGTCACCTGCTCACTGCAAGCGGCGGAAATGCCTCACAAGCGCTGGAAAATCGAGCACAACAACAATTAATAAGAGCAGCAGCAGGCAGCCGAACTCAGAGACTGGCAAAAAAACGGAGCGTTCGAGCAGCGCGCCTGTTTGTCATGTCAGCATGATGCAGCATCCTCGCTCACGTATTCGTGTTTTTTGGTCCAGTCGTCTAGCTCTGGCGTTACCTCTGCCGCTGCTCTGCACCGGGCTGTCTGCTGATCCGGTCTGCGTCTGTTTCGAGCGACTCTGGTGTGCGAAAAATGTGCAAAATTTAAATAATTTAATTCTTGCAGCACGTTATTTGGCAAGTTCTCAAGTTATAAGTTCCGAACCAACGCGTGAGTTCTCAAGACTTTTTCACATACATAGACACACAAACACACAGACTCTCGCAGATTTCTAGCCCTTCGCTTTTATGGTAACAGCAGAAGTTAAAAGGAAGCTGTTCTGCTCTGTTGAATAATGAGACGCAGCTCGACGATTTCTGGTGTGGTTGGTTGCTTGATGTTGACGTGCTCCTTCTCAGTCTTGTCTCAACTCAGCGGCACCGTCAACCAGCCCTTCATCTAGCTTCCATCCCCTTCCCACACCTTCCATTTGCGTCCATTTTTATGACGGTATTTTCCGAAATGACTTCAGAATTCGCTCGTCTTTGAGGAAAGAATACAGAAATAAAAAGAAGTCCAACTGCAGTAAATTATGCAGAACTTAAAGCTTCGTGCAACTGATCGCTAGAAAGCTTTTCACCTGCTTTCGTGAGCATAATTAATGGAAGCGCGCGACACGCCTCCATGTTTGTGAGATTGTTCCTTCTGTTTCCGGTCTGTCGGCTGTTTTTATTAAGCATAAAGTACTTAACGCGTTTGAAGAACTTCTGTTTCTTGGTTCTAAATATATACTAACAAATGTAATAACAATTACAATACCAAACACACACAAATATTCTCACCTCCTCACTCTTCCTCTAACGCTTTCACAGCATACATATCAGCATTTATTGAGGCTCCATGGGTCCATGGTTTTGATCATGTGAGTCCCATCCGCAACCCTCTCAATTTATCCCTCCCTCTCCTCTGCGCTGCACTACCATTATCCCGAGCTGTATACTGTATACTCATTGCTTTCATCATGCTTTTGTGTTTTAATTCCTTCGAGTGTAATTTTTGAAAAGCAGTCAAATTAAAAAAGAGACACACAGCGATTGAAGAGGGAAGAGGAAGATGGAAGTGGGGGAGGGTTGGTTGAAAACAGTACTTAAGTATTGGTTCCGATGCAGTTTTTTCTTAGACACCTCTTCAAGCTTCGACTTTAACAACAATATAATCTGAATATTTCTACAAAATAAACGGCGATACCTCAGCTAAGCAATTGTAATTAAATTTTTATTATTTTTTTCTACTTTGTTCTCTTTTTGTTTTATGTCCTTGCAAAATTATCTCTCTTTGACACTGCAAATCCTCATCCGTTCGAAGAAAAGAATAGAAGCTTCAGTAAAGTAGAAAGTGACAACAGGAAAGCCAGCAAGAAGCCAGGAAAAGGAAAACCAAAATCATAATAAAAAATACAAAAAAGTTACAGCAAAAGCACAAGAAAAAAGAGTCATAAATAAAATACAAGAATTATTAATAACTTTTCTTTTCTTGTCTCGTTAGTGGTTGTTGTTTTTAAATGTTGTTGTTGTTGTTTTTAAATGTTATTGTTGTTGTGTGAATCTAAAGTGCAGTAGTTAGAAAAAAGTAGGGGAATACGATCGGTTGTTGTAAAAAATAGTGAGCTGTGAAAAGGGTGGAATAATAAAAGAAGGAAGAAAAACAAACGAAGTTTATGAGTATTTTTTGCTTCTGCTGCTGTTGCTCTTGTTGTTGCTTTGTATTGTCTCTCTTCCTCTTCCTCTCTCTCTCTCTCTACATATCTGTCTTACTCACGCTCACGTTCGCTCGCTCCTCGCAGCCAACGAAGCGAGCATCTTTTCAGTTTACCAAAAAGTTTTACAAACTCGTTAAACTCTTCAGAATTCCGGATGGATGAATGGATGGAGGGATGAATGGATGGATAACTAGATGGATGGATGGATAGATAGTTAGAAAACTGTTTGATTGTAGTTGATTTCGGTCCTGTCTGTCCTTTGTTGCTGACCCTCTTTTGCTGTTGTTGTTGTTATCGTTGTCGTTGATAAACAGCGCATTTTAAATCGAAATTCGCAGTAAAAATTTCTCAATTAATTTTAATTACATCACTTTAATAACACAATTGCGAAGAAATAAAAAAGCTGAAATGTGAAATCAAACGATTAATCTTGATATTTTAGCAATTTTTGTGCAAGTCCCGAGTTTCTTATTTTAAGAATTATTGTAAAGACTTCTTTTACATATTCAGACTCTTTCGCTGATATTTTTTCCACATGTCTCAAAAATTCTTATTGATATAATAATAATTTAATGGAACTAGAAAACTTAACTCCGAAGTTTTTATTTAAGCGGATTTTGCATTTTCTAAGCATTCATTATAGAACGTCTTTTCATAAACATATTTAAATGTTTTAAATTTGATTTTAAATGATTGTTTTGCGCACAAATATTTGGCGACCCGCGGCGATTTTGCGACAAACTACCGGCCATCATCGAAACAAATTAAAACTGACAACTCGTTATGGCACTCAGAAAAGTGATAAAAAACCCATTCTTTTTACGGGACGATGCAATTTTCAATCCTAAAAATAATCAAGAAAAAACGTTTTCAAAGCAGAGTAAAAAAACCCTGCGGAGAAACTATTCATCGATGTGCGAGGGTACCGTTGACAACAAAGAGAAGAAATTGGAAAAACGAAAAAAGCGAGCAAAAAAGTGCAGTGAAAAGCCAAGTAATTCAGGTACCCTTTTCACTGTGCTTCCTTTTTACCCGATAAATCGTGTCTGCAAAAGAGCAGCAAAAAAAAAAGAAGAGGAAGAAAGGAGCAGGCACGACCAGCGACATCCTAACAGGCTGAAAGATAAAATCGACAAAATGAAAATTGATTTTCTCGCATTGTATATTGAACCCGGCTGAAAAGGCGTCCCTTTCTTCTCCCTGCTTTCTCTCTCTCTCACTGTCTCTCCAATCCTCGCTCTCGATACTTATTCGGACTTTTTTATCAAGTCGTTTGACTAAACTATGGAGCTACTTCCCCCAACCCTCACCCCCGCCCGACGGCATGTTTGTGGGTGAGCTACGGTGGCCGCATTGCAGCCCAGCGAGACACCAACAAGTGTTTGTTGCAAAGACAGCAGCTGCTTTTGCTGGTTTTGCTACTTTTGCAACGGTGTCATTATCCTTTTGCCCGAGATGTTTACGTTGTTCTGCTGTTGAGCAACTGGATCGGAGTTTATCTTATTTAGTCTGCGCTGACATGAATTGGTTCCGTTTCTGTCCTGCGTTAAGGGCAGCTGATGCTTCTGGCGAACTGCACCGTCCAGTTGTTGCACTCTTTCGCGGGACGACTAACTTTTGTTGTGTTGCTGTTGTTGTTAACTGAAAGTTCTCTGGCTTTGGCTTTGATGAAAGTGTATAAAATTAAGCTCGACTGTAAAGTTATAGAACTCATTTGTTTTTCACAAGCATTTATTTTGTAGTTCTTACAGCTTTATTGCAAATTTGTCAAGGATTAAAACTTTTGCAATGAGTTCGTTTGGATAGATTGAATTTCTTCATTGTTGGAAGAGTTTGCTACAGGTTGTTGTTGTAGTTTTAAATTACCAGCTTTGGAACCATTTTAGAAAGAAATTTCAATATTATTTAATTGATTTTTAAGTTTTAGTTTAATTTATTCTTTAGAATAAGAATAGAATAGAATTTAGAAGGTTAAGTTTTAAATTACATATTATTATTTCATTTCGTTTATTTCAAGAATTTAAAATGCCTTTAGTTTTTAATTTCATTTCTTAATTTTATTTTAGGATATATTATTATTATTATTTATTATTATTATTATACTCTTATTTTATATTAAAAATAATTCGATTTAACTTCATAATTTGCATCCTATGCTTAATTGATCGTTCCCAATTTTTTGTATATTGAATATCAAATAAAATTTTAAAGAACTTGATTTGAGTGGACATTTCAGAATCAAACATTCAAACAATTTTATGTTTTTTTTGGATATCGTAGTCTCTTAACTCTGAAGTGAATAAAAACTGGGTAACGAAAACTCTACCAAAAATTCTGCTCGTTTTTAATTTATAGAATCAGTTAACACATAATAAGCTCTCCGAAGATTTTATATGATTAATCAAGATGGCCAACAGCTGCAATATTTTGTTGTCTGGTGAGTAATTTTCAGTTTCTTTTGGTTACCTTGCATGGCGTTCAGAATAATGAAAGCAGTTTTGATGATTGATGAACCTTTCGCCATCTCTCTTTGCCCGGTGTTGCAAACCAAACAGAAGGGAGTTAAAAATGGGGGCCACAAATTCGAATCATCTACAAAAAAAACCCATGGCACTCTAACTGTTTATTAACTGTACTGTTCGGTATTCGTGTAATTGCCTGGAGTGGGATTATTTCTATATAAGGAATTATGGGGCCTTATTTTGCCAGATACGCTTAAGGATTTTATTTACACCAAGGATTTAATATACACCTTGTATGTTAAATAAATTTCATTTATTACTAAGAAGCAGCTGCAGAAAGTTCTTAAAACAAATTGCATTTTTCCAGAACTTTGTCCTGTATTTCGGATAAAAACCGAAGACGTTTTCAAGAACCACAAACAAATGAAAGCATTTTTTAAATGAAACCATGAAGATGGCGAAATTTATGATGAAATTTATTTGAAATACAGACATTATTCTTGTACAGATATTCTTGCAAAATAACTTGGAAGGAAGGAAGGAAGGAGGAAGGAAATTCAGTAAACTACATATGTTAAACTATCTGATGATAAAAAGGAACCAGTAGGGAAACATATACGAGGAATCGAACCAAAATGAATAGAAAACTGGAAATTAAAAGTAGACAACAAACAAGTTTGACAATCGCTGTAAACAAACACACACACACATACATCTCGTATATCTTCTCTTCATATTTACATGCATACGTACCATGTACGAATTGCGGAATTCTGCGCTTCCGTTAGCCTTGCAGGGCAACAACAATGGCGGCAACAATGGCGTCGATGAACGTCGACGAACTTAGAACACAAAGCAACAATCGAAGGATGCAGCAACAAATAACAAAAAGTTTGACGTTGAATCGTTCGTGCCAGAGTCCCTTTTGTCCCACGCCTGCTACTTTATGCTGCTCCAGCGGCAGTACGGCGATGTTTTGACGATGACGACGGCTGCTTTTTTCTAGTTTGATTTTCTTTTTCTATGTTGGTTCAATTTTCTTTCATTGCTTTCAATGCAATTCAATTGCTTGTTTTTAATAACCACTTTTAGCACATTATTTGTTGGTAAATCTTTTTTCATCAATTCACACGCGCTGGCGTCTGGGAAAAATCGCGCTCGGAGTCACCGCTATGCGTCGTTCGTCGTTGGCTGCTGCGGTGCAACTATTTTGCGTTGACTCGCCGAACGTCGGAGCCTACTGTTGGCCATGGCGCCTAAGGAAGCCGAATTTATTCAGTTACTGCCGGTCACATGTGGCCTCTTCTCTCTATCTGCCTCTCCAAAGAAGCCGGACTGCGTTGAAGCCGGACTGACTCTCTCTTTCTGACTCTGAAAGATGCAACGCGTGGTTGTGACGACACACAATGAAGCTCTGTGAATGTAGAGATGTGTTTCACTTGTTTGCGGATGCTGAATGTTGGAATGCTCTCCATGCGCAATGAGCTCGACTTTTCTCTGCCATCGATTCAAGAGAATGTTGCCGCAAGATGCTGCCTGATGTAATGCAACAGCTCTGCAACTGTTTCGTATGAAAGCCTTTAAAATGGGAAAAGGAAAACAAAATCTGTTTAAATTTATTATATAAAATTTGTTCACCAATTTCAAAGGCCTTTAATTCAACTGTTTGATTTCATTGACACAATCATAGTCAAATCATAGTCAAATCATAGTCAATCCTTGAATATGCCGCAATTTATGTATATTGAATTACGTACTATATAAATTTTACTTTATTTAAATTCACTTCACTTACACTAGAAAATTAAAGCTTTAAAACTAGAGTCAGTAATCGAAGTCGATATGCTTTAAACGACTTTTTATTAAGCTCTCAAGTTGCTGGTGTTGGCTCATCACGCATCTGTGTGTGTGAATGTGTTTGTGTCAATGATACGTCGGTTGACGTCTGTGCAGAGAGCTCGTTGGCTTTGTCACAGGCTTTGAGATGATTGTATAAAATCTGCCGGCGCCAATTTAGATTGAGTGGCTTGAGCGTTAATTGACAGGCGTCGAAGTAATGACAGTGACAACAGCAACAACAACAGCATGTTATAAGTGCAAAGCCCATCTTTCAATTATGTTGAACGCGATTAAGGAATAGTAAAGAATTCAGACTGAAATTGTTAAGGATATTACTACTGCTGTCCTGTGGAAAGGAGGAGTGCGAAAGAATTTATTTTACTTTCGATTTTGCTGTAAATAAGCTTTAAAAAGGTTCGAACAAAACGTGTCCTTAAAACTACGAGTAGTTGTTGGCGGTGTCAGAAGCTGGCCAGCAGTCATGCATGTCATCAGCATGCGTCTGCTTCCGCTGCTTCTGAGCTGACAGTCATTTTGCTTGTCTACGCAGGACTCTGAAGAGATATCATTGTATCCACATTCGTAGTTGTTCTTCCTTTGAAGAAATGTTGCAAGAATCCAGTAGTTAAAAGAATACAAAATAAATACAAATACAAAACATTCGAAATAGAGAAATAAATAGTCTTATACACAAGAACATTTGATTGGATGGGTATAAATTAATGAAATTTTGAATAAAATTAAACAAAAAACACTGGTCGAAGCTCTTTAAAAGATCCTAAGCTCTGAAATGGAACGACACTCCTTGAAAAAACATTTACTTCCCTTCTTCTAAATCCGGCAACTATAAAAATATTCCTTACAAGTCCAAGCGTCTTAAAGCTGCAAGGCTTTAGAAGTGAGAGCGAAAGTTGCACGAGCGCGAAAAAGAAGAGAAAATTGATGTGCAAATAGTACGAAGATTATGCTTAAGGAGCTGGAATTTCATCTCCAATTCTGAAAACGTTTTCAAGTTGGATAGAGGACGATGAAGAAGCAACAAAGTACGAGCAGATGTAAATGGAAAAAATGCATCGTATGAGAGTTTCGTAGAGTCATAAAACAGTTCGAGGATATATAAAAATATACTGATTTATAGTGTCTAGCCGTTATCTGAGATTATGTGAGTGAAAAGTGTATTATGTGAGTGAAAAGTGTACTCGTATGTATCAAGCTGGATCCACGTTATACAAGCACACAGAAGAAATTTCTTTAATTCCGCACTAAAAAATAACCACTTCAAAGAACGAAGATATACATACATACAAAGTAATGGAATCTGTAAACTTAATTAATGTAATAAACCGCTCGCAATAGTAAAATTATAAAAATTATAAAATATAAAAAAATATTATGTCATCGTTGAAATCAGCAAAATATACCAACTACCGATTAACATAGATTTCTTTTTTTATTCCCCGGAACGTTCTTTATTATACGAGTTCTAGCACTTTCAATTTATTTTTATTCAATAGCGTATAATTTATATCATATCTTAGAGCAACTCAAAACTACGAGTATCTGACTTTGTTTGCCATCCCAGACTCAAATAATACTTTCGCCTCTTTATGAATAGTCTTTCCGTTCTGATTCATCGGTAACCTGTCCACAAATAATACTCCCGCATTCAGCTGTTTGTGCGGCATAATCAGTTGCTCCACCACGTAATCCTTTATATCCTGTTCATTGAGCAAGCTGCCTTTCACCGGCACCACCAAAGCACCAGCAGCATCGCCACAGCTCTCATCATAAATTCCCACAACACAGACATCTTCCACCTCCGGTATTTCGGCGATACAGTTCTCGATTTCTGTGGGCCAGTATTGCATACCATTGTACTTCAGTATGTTCTTCTTGCGGTCCACGATGTATAGCAATTGATTATCGTCAAAATAGCCTATGTCGCCGGTTCGGAACCAACCTTCATCATCCCGTATATCGAACGAGTCTTTGGGATTTCCATAGTAACCGTTCCAAGGCTTGCCGTGAGTTGCGTATATTTCGCCGACTTTCTTCGGACCCAAATTGTTGCCGTCGTCATCGACGATGCGGGCACGTATTCCCGGCAGTAAGTTCCCCACCGAATTAGTTCCGTCCATTGCAATTTTAGACGACAACAACCCTGCTTCGGTCAAGCCGTAAAGTGCCCCAATTGCAGAGTTTTTCAAAAGATTTTGCAATCTCTGGACAGTGCTCGACGCTATAAAGCTACTTCCCACAGAAAACATTCGGATGGTTGCCAAGTTCTCGAACGTAGCTGAGGAACACTTAAATATCATCGCAACATGGCGAGGGGGAAGAAAGCAAATGGTAACCTTGTGACGCCGGACCATGTCAACGAAACTCTCCGTGGAATAAGGTTTACTGGAGATCAAGCGGGCGCAGCCATACAAACAACAGGTAATGCAAGCTGTGACACCCGATCTCCAATCCAGCGCGCTGGCGGTATACAATATGTCCTCCTGGGAAAAATTGCTGCACAAAAAAGAAATGTTAATATTATATAATGGGCCTCTATAATTGGAGATCCAGCGAAATTGAGACCTACTATAAATTGTAGAAGATCCGATTATTTGAGATACAGATAGCTTTCGGAAAGCCGGTGGTCCCTGAAGAGCACAGTATGGCAACCGTTTGACGTCCTCCTAGTGTTAGAGGTTGCGGACTGAAATCAATAAGTAGTAGATAGGATAGAAGAATGAAAATTATATGTTAGTTGGAGGATTTCATTAACCTGTAACAGCTTTCGGTCCCCGAAGGTTCCAACAAGTCGTCCACCTTCGGCATGCCTTCGATGTGATCACAGAGTGTGTAAATCAGAGGCTTGAAAGACTTTGAAACTCGTAGTATTTTATCGTAATCCTGACCATCACAAAAAATCACCTTGGGCTTAGTCAGGGCCAATATATTCGTCAAGGTTTCTATGGATGAAGCAATAGTGGGGAAAGTGAGTAGGTTCTATTGATGTTACTCGTACTTACTATCATCGAGTACAGGATTCACGGCATGGAATGGAGTGCAGTTGAAGAAGCAAGCCAAGGACATTGGCATGAGGTATGTCGTGTTCCGCGCCAAGACGCCGATCACGTCTTCATGATGCAGCCCCATCTTTTTGAAATGTTCGGCAATGCGTATGGCGGCTGTCAGCGCCTGTCCACTGGTCAACGAGATGCCGTCACTGTCAGAAATCTGAAAGCAAAGGGATGCTTTGTATACAATTCCGAATTTAGCATTTTATCGCCTCGGTATTTTTACCTGTACAATATTCTCAGGGTTATTTTTCATACTCCTGAATATAGCCTCGCCAATGGAGCGATCTGGGTCGTAGACCGGCACTTCTTTGCCGCCATTCCAAATTTTAGCTTTCTTATCATATGATGCAGCACTGCTGTCCATTTTCAGTCGTTAGTTCAATTTCTATAGTTGTCTTCGCTTCAAGTAGTGTATCTATACTAAGTACAGTGAAAATTATTCCTTCTTTATAACTAAATTAATTTCGAGATTATGTTCCTATAAAATGCAAGCCAGAGCAGTTAGATTAGATAAACATAATATCTCAAATCAAAAAGTCTAGTCATCCAAGGTCTGAAGAAATCTCTTGCGAATGTTAGGCCAGCACCGACCTCTTATAAGAGGTCAGTCGTGGCCTTGATGATAGCCGTGGCCTTGATTCAGTGGCCTTGATACTCGAAAGAGCTGCAAAGACAAAGATATTGTACTCTACAGAGTCGATAATAGTTGGTTAGTATTCATTTTCTTTTTCATCACGTTTAGGCAACCAATCAGTAAGAAAAATGCGCGGTGTTTTGTAATAAATGTAATAAATTTGAAATCTGGACTCGGAATAAAGACCCTGAACTGGTTTATTAAAACTTTCATTATACTTCAGGCTTGATTATTATTATTATAGTTTTTGTTAAGTGAAAGTGACGAATGATATACATACATTCATTAAAAAAAAATCTTTATCATATCTAAACAATGTACTCTCAGTAAAAAAACTTTCAGGATGTACCTTTTTCGTTCCAGATTTAGAAAAAATACAACAAAACTATAAAATTAAGTAATTTCGGCGATTGGACGATTTCAACTTTCTCTATTAGTTTAGTGTTCGTATTTAACGGGATCTCATGCCATAAAAGTTTTCAAAATTGTTCTCATGCACACGATGCAAACAGATTGACTTACATACTTAAGTATGATGAGAGTAACAACATATCTACATATATTCTTATACATAGCTAAGTAATAGAATTGCTTTATTCCGAGCCTCGAACCTTTTTGCGATTATATTGTGGAATAGAACTCTTCATGGTGATTGCTTTCCTTGTTCGCTTTAAAACGATTGCGAATCAAGTTCGTGCATTAAGTTTACGAATACGAATGGCCCGGCATTTCGTGTTCACCGTCAGCCTCACTCTCTTCATTATCCGACACTAAAGCCTTCAGATCTACTGGCGCTACGAAATATTTTGCGTTTCCGAGCTGTATAAAGCCATAACGTAATCCGCCTTCCAAACTTTCTTCCACAGGCTCCTTGACCTTATTGGGCTGCACTCCTGCAGAATCAGCAATAAGTGACACGATTTTGGTAACCCTTGCTGGTTCATACATCTTTAGTAATGCATTCAAAATCAGATGTCCATTTTGATTTGCAGTTTTTGAAAATTGTGCTCTCTAAGAACTTTATTCAGACCAATTTCTACCAGTGCTTGCCCTTTTGGCATTCTCTTCATTGAAATATCTGTTTGAGGCTGTGTTTATTATTTCAGGGCAAGTCTACTATTACATGAAGCCCTTTTTGGTTTCTTTAAGCACAAAATATTTCCAAGCAGCGAATTCAACACCCACCAAAGAAAGGAAACAAAAAATGGAATGGGGGGTATTTTTTGTTATTACATTTTTGTTCTATTTTTGCAATTTTCACCTGTAAAACTAATTGAACATATGTATACTTCACCTAAATAGTTCACTAGTGCTGAAATTTGTAATGAGCGTTTATAAAGAATAAGAGGGCGGTTTTTAATGATACTACGTGAGCTGTGGTTTGGTCCTGTAAGTCAGATATAATTGAGTCTTTTCATAACTCTCAAAAAACCCATGATTAAGAGTAATCTTTTTCAAATAATGCAGAAGGTATCGTTCTGAAAAGTTATGAAGGAGTAAACCTGATTTGTCAAAATCATTTTCAATCTTTGAATTCAGAATAATTCATTAAAATGCTTCGATATTGGTTTGGGTTGGAGCTAGTGCTGAAAATCAAAGTGCACAAGTCATTTAGAGACCAATAATTTCTATTCTTTACGAAAGAAGGATTCAATAGCGCTGTGGCATCATGATATGAACACGTCTGAAACACAATGCTGTTCCCTTCAGCGCTTTAATGCAAGGGTTAAAGGAATACTTCAGCTCTTATTGCTAAACGTTTTCCTGGGCCTGATTAAGCATTTAAAGCGAATTTATTGAGAATAGCTTTCTTTTTGTGTATTATCATTATATTATATTTATTGCAAATCATTTATTTAACTTGCATATTTCTAAACGCTGAAAAATGTGAATGTACTTATGTATTATATTATATGCGTGATGTACCAACTTGATTGGCAGATCGTATAGCTATTCCGGAACATGCTAACGATCCTCATCAGCGGTCTCTATCGGTGTCTTTTTATGTACAACATACGCTATATAAGCTCGTCGTTTGCAAATAACTTAATACGACTTACAAACTGTAGCTATACGATCTGCCTGTCAAGTTGGTTCAAATTCTGTTGCAAATGAAATGCTGTGCCGAAAAAATATGGGTGGTGTATATTTTTATATACATAAATCACGCGTAATACATATATTGGCTTTCTTTTCGTAATCCATGTTATTGTGGATTTAATAACTTTATATGCGTGTAATATTCATTTAACACATGTACCTTTATCAAGTTATTGGTGGTAAGTTTTTTACACTTATAATACCTAAACCTGAAAATAACGGTAAAATAACGGTCAAGAAGAGAAGTAAAAAGTTCCGATAATTGAGAAAGTTTTTTGTTAGTTGCTTTAACTGAATTAACAATCTGGATAAGTGAATCATTGCATTAATCGAGGAGTTGCGTTCATCGAGGGTTGTGTTAACTGAATTCCTACTGCAATTAGAATTTTCGTAAAAAAAACCAGTATAGTTTACATGGCCCTGTCTCGGTTTTGACCTGGACAACGATCGCAACAAACATTTATGAGTATGAGTTCCCCTTCATTAACAAGTTTTAAATGTTTGAAAATTACTGCGCGAATTTTACTGCATCCTCCTTTTCTGGCGATTTCCCCTCATAACAAGTAATGCCGCTTTCATTATAACGTGCATATTTTCTTGAATAAAGTAAAGCTACACCTTTTCAATGGGGTATAATTAATTTATTTTGGAAATCAAAGCTGTCATATATGGTTCCAAAGGAATTCGCCTTGCTTTGTTTCTGTTCATGGCATTGACCGATCCATTACGCGTGGTCGTTGACCGATTTTGTGCAATTTCAAAGGACGCAACAACAAAGTGTGTTTCTTCAAATTTAAAAAAAGAATTTAATTAATTTAATTATAAGATTTTTATTAATTTAATAGACTTTTGATTTCTTTAGATTTAATAATAAGATTAAATTAAGAAAAGCATAAAATAAAATGAAAAACCAGTAAGAGTGCTATATTCGGCCTGGCCGAATCGTTAATTGAACGAAATAGTTTTATTTATTTCAATTTTTAATTTATTTAGATTTTTCATTGCATAACAATAACATTATAGAGTGACATACAAACTGAAACTAGAGAAAATATATATGTATAAATATATATATATGTATAATATATAGGAAAGCTACCTTATAAACACATTTAATCATAGACGGGTATAAGTGCAGTGGCGTAGCTAGGGAGGGGAAGGAGAGGCGTTCCGCTTGGAGCGGCACAATTTAAGGGGGAATTTTTGGGGCTGCAAGTTGATTAACCATCCCGGGCTCCATGAGTCCTAGCTACGCTACTGTGAAAATAGTAGGCGTGGTCGTTACCTGTTTTCAAAATAAAATAACTAGCTTAGTAGGTTTATGATTATGTTCAAAATTAAACTTTATTTACGTACTAATTGTTTTCATTAGCTATACTGTAGTATAGTTTAGTAGTGTAGAAGTGGGCGGACCGCGCCCAGTTTTGCTGTTATAATGTTTTATTGGAAAATAAGTTGTTATATAAAGTTTTATTCAGGATATTTATATATTTAATATTATAACCATTTAACCCTAGAAAAATAATCTGCGTAAAATTTACGCATGCTCTTGAAACATATTGCTATTTCTCTTTATTTACAATGAATTCGCCGTCCTACTCTTTAGACATCTCAGTCGTTGATCACAGCTTTAACGAGACACATGTGTCGCTGCGGTAGGTGTTACCAATTTTGAAATATAACGGGTATGTGAGTCAAAATTACGCATGTTGACATCTGCCAAAGTTGTATCTGATTAGTTTTGAAAAAGCTTTATATATTTTTTTTGTTAAAAATAGTTTGTTTATTTAGTATATCTATTAAAATGACTGACTAGAAGCCCAAAAAAGTGTGGTAAGTTTCCAAAGAAATATGATCTTTAAGTTTTGTTAATTACTGTTGCATAATGCTAATCTATACCCTGGAATGATTTGCTGTCATAATTCAAAAACGAACGCTGATATCACATTTCTAATAAAAAATACGCGTGGTCGTTGACCGATATTGCCCATTTTCAATACCAATCTGCACACAACAAGAAACAATATTTCTGCAACGGACATGGCTAAATCGACTGTGGAGGTGATGATGATCAAGAATCTATATACGTTTCTATATCTATCTTCTCTATTTCTATGCGTTACACATTTCGTGACAAAGTGATTATATCCTAAACCTTAAAGTGTAGGGCATAATAAATTAAGAAAAAACCAAAGAAAACCCTGAATAGAGCATTTTTTATAACTATTCAAAATTATTATTTTAAATGCGCATGCATTCAGTGAGTTCCACCAAATTGACGAAAAATATTACGAAGAAACAAAATTGAGAAAATGTCAACAGCATTCGATCACGTGACGCCAACACCAACAACAACAACACTAACGATCACTGATCATTGATAAGGAACGACAACGATACTCTTCGCTGCCTGAAAAACATTTACTCCTTCTAAATCAGACCACAATTAAAATATTCCCGACCAGTGCCGCCGTCGAAAGGCTGCAGAGCGTTGAAAGTGAGAATAAAAGTTGCACGAGCGCAAAACGGAAGAGAAAATGGATGAGCAAGTATTACAAAGACGATGCTTAAGGAACTGATGCTTAAACAAAACAGTGGATTCTCAATAAAATTACGCTCATTTTGATGAAAACTTCCATTGATCTTCAGTTGTTCCTGTTTCTTTGTTTAGCATTAATTTGCCTACGACTGCCCATCTTATTTCCTCAAAATTTAAATTTATCTTTTCACCATCGGTCGAAAATTGAGCATTGAAGGAGCCATCCAAAAGGAGTCGATCGGCATCTTAAAAGACATCTTTGGGCGAACTATAACACTCTACCGAAATGCTTCGCTATCATACAAGTCGCTGTATCAACTCTGCATATGTATCATTTCTGTTTATATTATTATATATATATATAAAGGTCACCACATACGCCTTCACTCAGAAAACTTGCGCATGGCGTAACCTTTTCTATCATTCTGGCCTAGACCTTCAACTCTCTCCGAGACCTTCTGTAACCTTTTCTTTATTTTAACAGATTAAGAATTTCTAGACTAAGTTTTTTAGCGAACTTCTGTCGCAGAGTACTAGAAATATTAACCTTCTTTTATTTAGAATAAGAAAAGCACCCACCCACACCATCCGAACTAAGTAACCGAAGGGTGATAGTGAATTAATTGACGAAATAGTATTAGGCGCAAAAAAATTTAATTCTGCACTAAACAATAACCACGTGAAATATAATAAAGATTATTTTCATCTCTAAAATCTGCAAAATATACCAACCGCAGTATAAATATGCAACCGCAGTTGCAATCTCTATAAAATGCCTCCACAGATATCTTTTTTTGTTCCCGGAACATTATTATACGAGTTCTATCACTTATGTATATCATATCTTAGAGCAACTCAAAACTACGAGTATCTGACTTTGTTTGCCATCCCAGACTCAAATAATACTTTCGCCTCTTTATGAATAGTCTTTCCGTTCTGATTCATCGGTAACCTGTCCACAAATAATACTCCCGCATTCAGCTGTTTGTGCGGCATAATCAGTTGCTCCACCACGTAATCCTTTATATCCTGTTCATTGAGCAAGCTGCCTTTCACCGGCACCACTAAAGCACCAGCAGCATCGCCACAGCTCTCATCATAAATTCCCACAACACAGACATCTTCCACCTCCGGTATTTCGGCGATACAGTTCTCGATTTCTGTGGGCCAGTATTGCATACCATTGTACTTCAGTATGTTCTTCTTGCGGTCCACGATGTATAGCAATTGATTATCGTCAAAATAGCCTATGTCGCCGGTTCGGAACCAACCTTCATCATCCCGTATATCGAACGAGTCTTTGGGATTTCCATAGTAACCGTTCCAAGGCTTGCCGTGAGTTGCGTATATTTCGCCGACTTTCTTCGGACCCAGATTGTTGCCGTCGTCGTCGACGATGCGGGCACGTATTCCCGGCAGTAAGTTCCCCACCGAATTAGTTCCGTCCATCGCAATTTTAGACGACAACAACCCTGCTTCAGTCAAGCCGTAAAGTGATCCGACTTTTGAGTTCTTCAAAAGATTTTGCAATCTCTGGACAGTGCTCGACGCTATAAAGCTACTTCCCACAGAAAACATTCGGATGGTTGCCAAGTTCTCGAATGTGGCGGAGGAACATTTAAATATCAACGCAACATGGCGAGGGGGAAGAAAGCAAATGGTAACCTTGTGACGTCGCACCATGTCAATGAAGCTCTCCGTGGAATAAGGTTTACTGGAGATCAAGCGGGTGCAGCCATACAAACAACAGGCGATGCAGAATATGACACCCGAAAGCCAATCGAGTGCACTGGCGACATACAATACGTCCTCCTGGGAAAAATTGCTGCACAAAAGAAAGGTAATTATTGTATAATGGAGCTCTATAATTACAGAGACAACGAAATTGATACATACTATAAATTATAGAAGATCCGATTATTCGAGATACAGATAGCTTTCGGAAATCCGGTGGTTCCTGAAGAGCACAGTATGGCGACCGTTTGACGTCCCCCAACAGCGAGAGGTTGCGGACTGAAATCAATAAGTAGTAGATAGGATAGAAGAATGAAAATTATATGTTAGTTGGAGGGTTTCATTAACCTGTAACAGCTTTCGGTCCCCGAAGGTTCCAACAAGTCGTCCACCTTCGGCATGCCTTCGATGTGATCACAGAGTGTGTAAATCAGAGGCTTGAAAGACTTTGAAACTCGTAGTATTTTATCGTAATCCTGACCATCACAAAAAATCACCCTGGGCTTAGTCAGGGCCAATATATTGGTCAAGGTTTCTATGGATGAAGCAATAGTGGGGAAAGTGAGTAGGTTCTATTGATGTTACTCGTACTTACTATCATCGAGTACAGGATTCACGGCATGGAATGGAGTGCAGTTGAAGAAGCAAGCCAAGGACATTGGCATGAGGTATGTCGTGTTCCGCGCCAAGACGCCGATCACGTCTTCATGATGCAGCCCCATCTTTTTGAAATGTTCGGCAATGCGTATGGCGGCTGTCAGCGCCTGTCCACTGGTCAACGAGATGCCGTCACTGTCAGAAATCTGAAAGCAAAGGGATGCTTTGTATACAATTCCGAATTTAGCATTTTATCGCCTTGATATTTTTACCTGTACAATATTCTCGGGGTTATTTTTCATACTCCTGAATATAGCCTCGCCAATGGAGCGATCTGGGTCGTAGACTGGCACTTCTTTGCCGCCATTCCAAATTTTAGCTTTCTTATTATAAGATGCAACACTGTTACCCATTTTGAGTGGCTAGTTCAATTTCTATAGTTGTCTTCACTTCACGTAGTGTATCTATACTAAGTCCAGTGAAAATTATTCCAATTTTATAAAGAGATTAATTTCTAAATTATATTCCTATAAAATGCGTTTCACTGATAGCAAGAAGAATGATTAATAGATTAGATTATCATTGTATCTCAAGTCTAAGCAATAAGCAAAGATTTCCAAAGAATACTCATATTTCAATCTGAAGATGCAAGAATTTCAATTTCAATCTGTCCGACGAACAACTGATAGCATTTCGAGGACGATGCAAATTTGGACAATTTTTGTATGTATGCTTTGGAAGCCTGTCAGATATGACACACATTGTAAATGCTTTTTAACTCATCGGCAGGCTGGCTCATCGATATCTGGAACATTCAACCGTACCTGGGAAAATCAATATCGTGTGAAATCGAAAGGCAACAAGGAACGTTTGGATTTGGGTCTTGTGCTTGGGTTGAAAAGACACAATGTAATGTGTTTACATTACATGTGAAAATTTGGACTGATTAATTAATTAATATTTAAAAATAATTATAATTTTGGTTAAATAATGAATTCAAATAAATAACCAGTAAGAAAGCTATATTCGGCCTAGCCGAAACTTAGATACCCTACACCTAAAAGTTTTGAAAAACGTGCCAAAGCTAGAGTGGGGCGGGGGTGGCGGTCCACTCTGGGCGGCAGAATGTCGGGGGCGGCAGTTGTGGAAATCAAGTAGGGACTTATTGGCATTTTTGGGGCTACAAGTTGATTAACCTTCCCGGGCTTCATGAGACCTAGCTACGCCTCTGTATAAATAGTAGGCGTGGTCATTACCTTTTTCAAAACAAAATAAGTAGCTTAGTTGTTTTATAATTGTGTTAATTTAAACTTTATTTCCGTGGTAATAAACTTTTTTCATACTGCTATACTGTATATGTAGTGTAAAAGTGGGCGGACCGCACCCAGTTTTGATGTAATAATGTTTTTTTGTAAAACAAGTTGTTATCTAATGTTTTATTCAGGAAGTTTATATATTTAACAATATAACCCTCTTTTGCCTGTGTAACCTAAAAGTGGGCGGATCAGGCCCATATTTGGCATATTAACGGATAATGCTACTCTATACCCAGGAATAAAATTTTTGTAATAGCTCAAAAACGAAAGCTGATATCACATTTTTAATAAAAAATAGGCGTGGTCGTGGACCGATTTTGCTCATTTTCAATACCAACCTGCACACCACAAGAAACAATGTTTATGCTATTGTTTTATATTATTAAATTTCATCACGATATCTTCACCGGTTCTCCTGTGATCGTGATTTCAACAGACAGACAGACAGACAGACAGGCAGACAGACAGACAGACGGACGGACATGGCTAAATCGACTCAGGTGGTCACGCTGATCAAGAATATATATACCTATCTCTCTATACCTATCGTCTCTATTTCTATGCATTACACATTTCGTTACAAAATGAATATACCTTACCTTAAGGTGTAGGGTATAATAATAGTAACAAAATACAAATATTTTCTAGATAAATAATATATAAATTGACCAAATGAACAAAATAAACTTATAGTGTTTTTTTCAAACGTAGCCGGGTTAACTCGATATTTAAATAATGACCAACTCTATAATTATAACAAAACCGGTTCAATAATACTTATAGGACTGGGTAAATAAAAAATTAATAATAAGCAAATATTGCCTTGAAAATTGAATAGAAGTGCAAGGTGAAGATAATCTGGATGCATGTTTTTTGTTGTGGTTGTTTTAAATTATTGCACTCTGTACAGAGTCGATAATAGTTTGCTATTTTTAGTAGTTGTTTTTTTTTTGTTATCATGTTTATTCCATCCTTGTGGGTAGGCCTAAACCAGCAAAAAAAGCAGCAATTTACTTGTGTTATTGTGGAATGAGATTATCCGGTGTGGATTAAAGAAACTGTGTTTTGTACGTTTTGCTAGACTGCCATATTTTGTTCTACGAAAACAATTACGAATGTAATAAAATTGAAAAAATCGATTGTGTTTCGATTAGATGAGAACAGAAATCACAAAAATAAGAACAAATAATTTCATATGATTTGCGAATGTGTTTTGGCAGATTATTTATTCGAAATTTTATTAAATGTTTTTGTTAAGTGAAAGTGATGAATGATATACATTAGAAAAAACCTGTATCATATCCGAGTAATATACCTTCAGTGAAAAAATGTTCAGGATGTATCTCATTCCATCCAGATTTATAAAAAATACAGGACAACGACAAAACGAAGTAAGTTTGGCGATTGGACGATTTCAAGTCTCAATTAATTTGGTGCTCGTATTTTGACGTGATCTCCAAGTCATAAAATTTTTCCAAATTGTTCTCATGCACACGAAGCAACGAGTTCGCTTTACATACTTATGTAAGTACATATGTATGTACATATGTATGTATGACTTTACATGTCTTATACATATTTAGCTAAGTAATAAAATTGACTTAATTTCAGATTTAATTTTGATTTAATTTTATGTACATATGTATATGTATATTATGTTTTTTTGCGATCTGCTTTTCAATTCGATGACATTCTTCTTCATTCTTTCGTTATGAACGTTACAGAAACAAAAATGTCATTTCGACATATAAAAAAGCTGTTGCCACACGTAGCATCACGACGCGAGCATCAGCGCGCTGATAAGCTGATTTCAGGTTTCGATGAGGAGTTAAAGCGTTTAAAAGCACACCTTCAATCCCCGTACATGCCAAGGTCGGGTATATGTTATACAACACCTTAGAAAGTCCGCTGTAGAATTAATACATATGTACTTTGAGTTCATAGGCCGTCCATGAAAGCTGTTCTAACAAAACTGAATAAATGTATCCTAGATCGAATATCATAAAATTCGTATTCGAAAAAAATATACCTACAAAATAATAATCATGGGTTTAATCAGTTTACCTTCTAGCAAATAAATGATTAAAATCTAATGCGATAACAATATTCAATAATTAATAATATATTTTCCACAAAAATGTATACCTTCCAATGTATTATCTGATTTACAAAAAATTAAATTATCTAAACTAATAAATTGCATTGTATAAACAAAATACATATATTAATACAATACATTAATTAAAATATTATATTATTTAATATAATGCAACGTACGTAATTGTTTTCGAAATAATAAAAGCACTTCAGTGAGAAAATAAAACGGAAGCATTTAAGTAAATGCTTGAAGCAAGAGCGAATCATAATAGTTGTTGCGCCAAATAACAATAACAACAACAGTAGCAACCAAAATGCAAGTGAAATAAATGATTGCTTGCGGCTGCAACTCACAAGAGTCGAAAAATGAGGCTGAGATGCACATAATAAATTTCTAGAGCAAACGGACACAGAAACGGAAGCTGTGCCATTGAATGTAAGAAAAAGAAAGAAAATTAAAAAAAGAAACCACCAACGCTGAAGGCTACGAATTGAATTAAAACGTGAAAAAAATCCAAAAAAACTAAAAACAAAATCCAGAAAGAGTGCTATAATCGGTTTGGCCGAATCTGAAATACCCTAGACCTACTCGTATGTGACCTCTGATGAAAGACCTTTTGACTGAGAACCTTAGAACCAAATGAACTAAAGTGGCCAGGTGCCAGGCTCATGTGGACTTTAAATTGGGTATTTATGGGAAGTTATGTTATGTTGAAGTGGGCATACCAAACTAATTGTATAAGTAGTCAAATCCTCAAATCATCATTAGTTTCCGCTTCAACTTAGAATGGATTGAGGAGGGGGTTGAATACGCATACCTTAAAAAATACAAAATGCATTAGAAATTCTGTAAGTCATTATCAAGTCTTTATTTCTTCCCCTCAGCAATACCCACACACAATTCATACATTTCTTTGCGCATAAGCTTGCCATTAAAGTTTCTCGCGATCTGCGGCACGAAAAATACCCCCGCATGAAGTCGCTTATGCTCCACCTCTTGCCTTTCGGCCACATGGGCCACGATCTGCTCGGCACTTAAGGTGCTGCCAGGCTTTTTGACCACAGCAGCCGCGGCTGCGTCGCCCACACTCTCGTCCCAAATACCGAACACACACACATCCTGCACATCTGGCAACTCAGCAATCGTCTGCTCGATCTCGCTCGGCGAATAATGGAAGATATTGTATTTCAAGATTTCCTTGCAGCGGTCGACCACGTGCAAGTGGAGCTCGTCATCGAAGTAGCCCAAGTCGCCGGTCGAAAACCAGCCGTCCGACTCCAGCGCCTCCTTTTGCGACTCCGGGTTGGCATAGTAACCGGGCCACTTGTACTCGCTGCGTGCGTATACTACACCCACTTTGTGCGGACCCACAGGGTCACCGGTCTGTTGATTGAGCACTTTAACGTTAATGTCGCTTAGCAGAGTGCCTACCGATTTGGGCTTGGAATCACTAAAGCTTGCCGAAATTCCTCCCAGTTCAGTGCACCCGTAAGCATTGACGAGGAACTGGGTTTTTCCTAGTTTGGAGCGTGCGCGTTTCAACGTAAATTCCGTACAGAATCCGCCGGTAACCAGGAGTGTTTTGATGCTGCGAACAGTTTCCTTTGTGTAGTTGGGCGATAGAACCAGCTGGGACAACATGTGGGGATTGGTGGCCAAGTAGGTGATTTTGTACTTGGTAATTAGCTCGATGAGATATTCTGCTGAAAATGGCTTCGATGTGACGATGCGTCTGCCGCCATTCACTGCAACCAAGATGATGCTCAACAGACCCATTAACCAGTCGGGGGAGCTGAAGGACAGCACGACATCGGAGCCGTCGTAGAAGCTGCGGACAAAAATTCGACAGTTTATTCAGGTATTGCGGTTGCTTTCGTTGTTGTTGGGATTGAATACTTACATTACTTCTTTGGTCAGAGATACATGTGAAATGGGGACCCCTTTCGGCAGTCCGGTGGTACCCGAGGAGTTACAAATGGCAGCAGTTTGAGAGGCACCGTATTTTAAAGGCTTCGGACTAGAGTGTTGTTGGAAGATGAGAGAAACGATGAAACATTTTCGAAATAATAGTTGTCCAAATAATTCATTAAAGTATACATAGAAATGAATCCAAATTCATTTTGTAAATAATATTTCTGAACAATTTTAATAATGTTTCGAAGTTTCTGATGTTAATCTAAATTATGAACTGTGTTTTAGTTCTTGGATTTGCAAAACCGCTTAAATTTGCAATTCAGCCCATAGAAATGGCAAGAATTGCGAATAATTCAAATGATTTTTGTTTGCCATTATCTAATCGGTCATGCGATAAACGAACTCTGCAATGTATAAAAATATACGCTTTTAACTATATTAAAATACTCAAACTTATCTATATATTTAGGTATTTTGTTTAATAAGAGCACATCACACTTAGATAATCTAAACAAACCAAAATTTAAATGAATATCGCGTGGACTTAGGGTTTTCAAAATCCCATCCATTTAGGTTGTGTTCCACAAACATATTCGTAAATTTTCGTCAAGCGATTCTTTTGGGTTCATTGTTACCGGATGTAAATAAATAAGGTCAAAATGAAGAGCTTTTCAAAGTTGAGAAAAGCACCACTTACCTGGTAGGAAATATTAATGACTCTACGATCAACTATAAGGATCGAAAACTGGCGGTCTTTAAATCTAATCCTAATCTAATCTAATTCACAATTAATACCAGTTTCTCAACATTTAATACCAGAAACTTACTTGTAGAACTGTTCTGTCTCCGTTGGCTCCAGGAGGTCCTCCACTCGAGACACTCCCTCCACATGATTGCAGAATGTGAAAAACTTTACGTCGGACTCACTAACAGCTTTCTTCGCCTTCGCATACAAAAGGCCATCGCAAAAGATAATTTTCGGCTTGGATATCCCGAAAATGTGCTTGACAACATCTTGAAAATATAACAATTGTAGACAGAAACAAATCACTCTAACAACAAAAGCAACACTTACGATCTTCGTGTGCAATGTTGATGGCATGGAAAGCAGTGCCATGCATCAAGCAAGCCACAGCTACCGGCAGCATCAACGAAGTGTTTGGCGCCAGAAAGCCCACTACATCATCCTGTGTGACTCCGAGCCGCTCCAGGTGCTGGGCTACACGTATAGCATACTTGATGGCTGTGCCGTAGGTCAGTTCAAGGCCTTCTGAGTCGGAAATCTGACACACCGCTTCTGGTGGCTTACTTTTCATCATGTAGAAGGCTAAGAGACCAGTCGAGCAGTTTTCCTTGAAAATGCGCTGTCTACGCGAACCTCTCCACACTTTGGCCACCTCATCATAAGTGCTGGCTAAATTCATCGCTTCTTAATTTCTTAAATTCTCTGCTCAATTCTTTATTTAACACGCTCCTGTCGTTTTGGCCCGCTTAAATCAATTGATTCTCTCCACACATGGTGCTACTTTATACATTCTCTTGTAAACTTTTACCACGGTATTTTTAGTAAAAAGCTTCTGTGAAGCTTTATCATAGCACTTTTTTATGGTCATGTTTTTAATTTATATACATATGTATGTACGTATATTCGGTATTTCCATAGACTTTTCCTCTCATATAAAACGAAGTCTAATCTGCTAACTCTGGTCTGATAAGAAGATATCAAGTAACTCTAATTATAACTCAAATACATGCTTCGTATACCTTTTTTGATAATGCCATCTTTATCATATCATATATAATAATTGCCAAAAAAACGAATAGACAGAGAACCTAAATAAAAATTAGTATTTCTCCTTGACCTTGAGAGGATGTATGAACTCACAAAATAATCTTCAGTCGATTTATCAAATTATTCAATGAAAATGTGGGGTTATCTAAAAATATTCCGCTGCTCTATTAAAAAATAAACCTTGAAATATCATCTATAGCTTGAGATTCTCAAAGATCAACATATAGTACAATATTAAATCTGCATCGGGTATCTACTAGAGATACAATTAAATGATCCGAAATATTTTCACTTCATTCGATAGGACATCATATAGATACTTTTTAAAAGAGTTTAAAGTTTACCAGACCTCTTTCGAAATTTGTTAATCTTTAAAATTTTTTAATTATTATTTATTATTAATAATTAACTTATTATTATTATATAAATATTTAATTCAAATATTGTATTCATATAGTTCAAATAATAGATTTCGCGAAACTTAAAAAAAGACATCGAAACAAGAGTAAAATAAAATAAAATATAAAATTTGTGATTGTTTCAAATTTAACGGAGCGGAATTTTCACAACCTTCTGTAAAACTTCGTTGCACTATCACTGAACCTCTGCTATACTGGACGTCTTTTATAACTGATTCTTTTCTGCCGACACTAGAAAAGCTTTTCTTCAAAATTTATCTAATCTGCTCTATCGATCTGCTTTGTCATAAATATTGTCCTCTGATTAATGCAAATAATTATGGAATATGTTTTCAAATTCTTTCCCGTTCTATTGCATTATTTTGACCTCCGAAGTAATCATCAGTATCCAGTCCTTAGAATGTTTCAAGATAAATAATCACCTGATTTATAACAATATAATCAAATATCACTACGGTCATCATTTTGAGAGCAAAGGTTAGGACAAAACGAAAGTTGTATTTCATATAAAGAAAAAAATTAGTGCGCAGAAACAATCTATACAAAAATTAGAAGAACAAATAAAAAAGTATCCGTAATAAAACAGGTTATCGAAGAACCGAATTCCTTAAAACCTGGCGAAAAAATGTTGAGCACTCAGTCTATATTCTCAATTCAACATGAAAGGGAAGAAGTCAGTCGTAATCGGGCCAGATCAACTGAAACCTTCCTACGATGGTAATACCAAAATCTGGAGCGGCGGTAAGAAGCTGGCACTATATGACTTTGAGTGCTCTATCGGCCAAGTGTTGTTCAATAGTCTCAGCAATTATGGCGACAATGTACTGCAGGTGAGATTCTTCGATTGCTTTGACGACTTTCGTTCCTTTGGGTAATTTTCCTTTCTTCTGCTTAGGTTTCCGACTCCGAGCACGTTTCGATGTCCAACAGACAGGCTTTGATGGCCGCCACACGTATTGCTCAACACTTTAAGAAAATGGGACTGCAGCATGAGGATGTCATCGGTATCGTGGCCCGCAATACAACGTATGTGATGCCAGTGGGTGTGGCCTGCCTTTTCAACTGCACTCCTTTCCATGGTGTGAGTCCTGATATGGATGAGAGTTAGTATAGATCACAAAACATTCCATTTCCTGGTTTTACAACTTTTTTCCAAATTTCACCAGAAAGTATGACCAAAATACTGGCCCAAACCAAACCCAAGGTTATTTTCTGCGATGGCCAGGACTACGATAAGATTCGTGTGAGCTCCCAATCATTCAAGCCATTGATTTATACACTCTTCGATCACATTGAGGGCGTGCCGAAGGTGCAAGACCTACTGGAGCCAACAGCCACCGAGCGATTATATAGGTTAATTAATGGTTTAGTCTACCAAGGCTTCTTTTCTCGAACCTGTTGTCCTTTATTTTAGTCCGCAGCGTCTAACGCAGGGTGGCAGCCAAACAATGGCCATTCTGTGCTCCTCAGGAACGACAGGTTTACCGAAATCTGTCTGCGTCTCCAACTACGCGTTGTTTCTCGATATTGAGTAGGTCTCACTTGCTCAGCTTTCAACTAACCTTCATTCATCGCCCTTCTTTCAGCGGATTTACCAACGAAGACGTCTTCTACAGCTCCAGTGCCATCGACTGGATAACCGGCGTCTGGTGTCTAGCAGCCAGTTGCATGTTTGGCGTGAAGCGTGTGATTACTAATAGACCCTACACGCCAGAATACTTCGTAGAGCTGGTAGAAAAATACAAGGTTAGCTGCGCTTTTGTGGCGCCCCGCCATGTCGCGTCACTCATCAAATGTCCCGCAGCTACCAGCGCGTCTATGTCCTCGTTTCGCATCCTCGGCTTAGGAGGTGGAAGTATTGCTTTAACCACCATGCAAGCCATGCAGAGTCTTGTGAAAAATGCTATCATCATTTTCGCTTACGCCTCCACAGAGGCAGGCAACGTCGCCCGCAAAATGGGGGCGGTAGCGGAGAACTCGTCGGTTGGCCAACTTGTACCAGGAATTCGCGCTCGCATCGTGGACGAAGATGACAGAAATCTGGGACCCGGGGAAGTAGGCGAAATATACGCAAACAATGGCCAGCTGTGGAATGGATATTATGGGAATCCTACCGAGTCGTGGAAAACGCAAGACGAAGAAGGTTGGTTCCATACCGGCGACTTGGGGTACTTCGATGACAATCAGTTCCTCTACATCGTGGATCGCAAAAAGGAGATTTTGAAGTACAACGGCATGCAGTATTGGCCCAGGGAAATAGAGGACTGTATCGCCGAAATGCCGGAGGTGGAAGATGTCTGTGTTGTGGGAGTCTATGATGAGAGCTGTGGCGATGCGGCCGGTGCTTTGGTGGTGCGGGCAAAAGGCAGCGTGCCCAGTAAACAGGATATAAAGGAATACGTGGCGGAGAAATTGATTATGCCGCACAAACAGCTGAATGCTGGAGTGTTGTTTGTGGACAGGCTACCGATCAACCACAACGGAAAACCGGTGAAGAAAAAGGCGAAGGAGTTGTTCGTGGCTGCGATGCTTAACGTGGAGCGATAGCATTCCATTCCATTCAGAAGAATTCCTATTCTCTCGAGTGGAAAAGGATTTACTGAATCTGATGGTTTACTATTTCTTTTAATATAAATTTATTAAAAGAAGTAATAAAATAAACAATGTTAACAGCATTAAAAATTAAAATATAAATACAATATGGCAAGAATATCCTCGGAAACATCAGAAACCGTTTTTAGATTACATACGCAGGTATCTGCTCAGATCTGACATATTGAATTGTAAATAAATTTAAATAATAAAAACACATACACATACAAAAAAATACAACCGCAAATTCACGTAAATAAATAGAAATCCTATGCGTACAATACGCCAGGACAACAGCGATTACAACAAATTATCAATTGCTTTGAATCGAAACTGAGATGAAGTCGATTTTTCTTCCTGGAAGAAATTGAAGGATTATCCCGAATCCTTAAATACACCGTTCTGCAACAACAAAGACTCGTCGTCAGTCAAAGTCGTCCATCACGGAAACCAACTGTTCCGGGAACAAGCATTTAACTTCACTTGACCTGCCTCAAAACTGATTATCCTCTATATTCCTCATGCATAGCATTCACAGATTATCCTAATGCTATACAAATACTAGGTTGAAATGCTGCAAGAAAAACGTAGATTATGAGCAGGAAAATAAACGCCTATCTAGGAAAGCAACCCTAAATACTTTCGCAAATATGAACCCACAACGCAGCCCGCTCCCCTTTCGAATATTGAACCAGACCAGACCAGTCAAGTCGACTTAGCAATCGGCCGATCGATCTGTAAATTGATTGATTTGGTTTGACCGCGTTGCCAGCTTTTGTTTGCATACTATTTTCATGTTTGTCTTTGTGGAAATATTCATTTGGATGGATTCCATTTTGGCTAATTATTCTTCCTCCTCTTCTACTTGCTGTTTCTTCAGCAGCTGTTTCTACAGAAAGTTAAAGAAGCCTTCCTTGAGGTTTATTGTTAACCTCAGGCTTTCACCTTTCATGCTTTCAAAGCTGTATTGATATACATATGTATTAAAATATGCCTCTAATAAATATTTAGAAAACTTACCATTGTATGATACAACAATTTCAGTTTAACTTTGAATGCTTTATTGTATAAATAGAAGCTTCATATATATTTAGATTTATATAGAAGTAAAATTGAAATGTTCCTAAAAAATAGTATCCTAATCCTAAATAGTATCCTAAAATATAGAGTACAATTTGACCTTTGCTTTACTTGAAACTATAATTTAACTTGGTTGTGATATTGATGTATCATATAAAATATTTGCATTTCAATTAGTTAATTAAAAACCTACTTTTAATTGCAATTAAAATCACCACTTTTCACACAATCGAAAATTCTGTGTGAAAATCGTAAAGAAGCATATATTAAAGTGTGTGTGTGTGTTTTGTATATGACTTGTCCTTTGAAGCAATCAAAGTCTTTTGGGTAAATTGCTGTTAGTTTGCAACAAAAACATTTTAATTCGATCAAAGAATCGCATGAAAGCAGAAACCTAGACGATATATTTTACGTATGACATACATAGCAAATGTGTGCGTATATACTGTATGTGTGTATGATTGAGTATGATCTCTCATTGATATAACCTTGTTAGTGTTGTTGTCAATTTGAATTTTTAATTGGTGCCGAATTAGCACGATGAGTAGTATTTATAGAAGTGCTAAATAGTTGTTGTCTTATTGTTCGCTTCTTCTTCTTCTCGTGATTGGTTTTGCAGTCAGTGTGCATTCATACACAAAAGCTATTTAAAGTGTTCCATTCTTTGTATCTCATGTAATGTTAGTGCCAGCATGCCAAGAAGGCGTCTATGTAGGCGTGCCTTTGCTAGAGTCTGTATATATGAAAGTATTACATGAGCCTTGTATTTACATGTACATGAGGTCATGTATTTAGCTGAGATGCCATTCAGTTATTTAAATTTAATTATTAGTTTGTGTTTCTCACTTGTCTTTAAGAGTTCAGCAATCCACATGAATTAAATCGCAACAACGATATCAACACTTTCCAGCCACGACAAGACACAAAACAAAATCAGGCAAATAATAAAACAACAATAACGGCTATTCGATAAGAATACGCTTTCAAATTGAAATGAAATTACGAGTAATTTTAAATGTAGTTCAATGACTTAATTTGACTGAAGCCAAAAGTAGCGCATTACGTATGGTTTTAGAATCTTTAGAATATATATAATTCACAAACACACACAACTAGCACCATCAGAAAAGAAAATCGAACCACTGTGTCTTTGGTATTTACGAATATTTTCTAGAAATCTTTTCCTTGTTTTTAAAAACATAAAACGGGTCTTTAGTACGTGTGCCATGAATTTAAAGTTAAGTACAGCGAAAAGTATTAAAAGAAATAAGTAAGCAACAGGGTTTATATTTTCAGATTCCAGATCAGAAGCGATTTTATCCCCGGCCACAGGGCGATATTTTCAATTGACGTGGCCGAGCGAACACCAGTTGACGTCTTTACATCACTAACTTATCCGAGGAACTCGCATTTATTGACTAAATTCACTACAGCTGTGCCAGAAGGCGCGCTTCACGATGACCAGTCGCACGAACGCTATTTTTACCATGCGCTTCCTGGTTCTTACTTCTTAAATGATATCACAAACGCAGTTGAACGTTGAAAAATCAAACATGACTGAAATTTAGAATAAGAGCTCTCGTTGAAGGTGTCACCACCATATTCTGGTCTTCGTAGATAATTTAATCGAACTACTTAACTTCAGTTTAATTCAGTATAAACAACATATAAAACTCAACCTTACTTTTCACTAAACTAAACTTAAGATCGGGTGGAGAAAATACGATAACTTAGTAAAATTTAGATAAACTTTTTGGTCGTAAAGGTCACGTGGTCGTCCCCTCCACTGATGAGTCAGATAAAATGTAATTTTCAATGCCAGTCGGAGCGCTCTTTTCCTCTTCCGCTTTTTTACTCTACTCTGTACAAAGTTGGCCCTTTTCTCCGATTTTTCACTGCTTTAGCTCTTCTTTAATTTGGCTTTGTTACTTTTGTTGGTTGTGTCTTCTTACATTTCGAAAACTGGCGCCAGGGCCAGTGGGTTGGTGAATAAGCACGGCAACCCTTCGCTGTATTATTCAACGCTTCTTGATTGTGCTTTCATATTTAATTTGGCGCCCATAATTCAAGTGCCGAAGTTTTGCTTGTTGGATGGAGGGCAGTGCTCGGTAATGGGCGTTAGTGGGCGGTAATGGGCGTTCAAGTCACTTACTGGTGACTACACAAGGCCGCGGCATTAGAAATCTGAACGATGTAACCATAAATTTTCAACAGACGCATGTATGTACTGGGCATAATCGGGATAGGAATCGAGAGGGTGGTGCCGGTGAATGGATGGAGGTGAACCACATTCTTAAAAATGTTGATGGTTTGAAGGTTACCAACAACAAAGCCTAAATGAGAGCGAGACGAGATGGTAAATTAAAAACGTTGCAGGTGTTTTTAAACCGATTGTTGATGATTCATTTCGGAAAACGGTTCACTCTTTATTATATTACTAAATTTTAAATTAGGCATCATATTATAACAGTGTTTAAAAGTTTGCCTCCAAACGGAAGTAAAGCCACCGGAAAGTTACTGCAAATGTAAGGTTTTTTAATTGTTCGAAGGAATGACTTAGCCCAGAATTATTTATAAGCCTATTAAAAGTTTTCCTTCACTAAAGTACACAATAAAAATAATCTCAAAATCAAACATTCGTTCATTTCGTTTTGTGTGCTCTGTGAAAGGTTCCACCTTTTAAAATGGGTATCAAGATATTTAGTCTATCGAAATGTTGCCAACAACGTTGCCAACAACGAAAGAGATGAGTTCGCTAGGATCATTTGAGAACGGTTTTGTTGTAATACAAAAGATTTTGAGGAGTTCAAGGAATTAAAAAGATGAAAAAGTTTTAAATGAAGGGACGCTTTTGTTCTCATTTCTCAGAGTTCTTAGAGTATTTTGAGAACAGTAGTATTTTTCGTCACAATAATGACGATATTTGATTTTACGATAAAATTTGTATATAATATTGAAAAGCTAGATTGAAAACTGCGTTGAAAAGGGCGTTGAAAACCCCTGAAGATTATACACAAGAACATTGGTGCTTGAACCAAAAATTGCAAAAACCACTCAATTTAACTCTATAAACCAAGCAGTCAGTCGAAGAAAAGGGACAACAACAGCAACGGAACGAATGTTCTGGAGAAAGAAAAAGTAAGGACTTTAAGCCAAAAAAGACAGAGACTCAGGAGAAAAACAGATATCCTTGCTTTGAACTATGTTGCTGCTGCTGCTTTTTGGCCATTTCTCTGTTGTTACGTTTGTTGTTGTTTTCATTGCTGTTCATGTTACAGTTCAAGTACTGTTTTCCCCACTAGCACCCACGGCGAACAAACGACTGATTGCAAAGCAGCCAAAATGGCCCAAAGATTAATCGTGTTTGAGTTAAGCAGAGGAGGAGGAGGACCCATGAGGCGAGAGAGGCGTGCATTCTTGTCGTTCGCTTGGGCTTAATTTCATTGATCTTTCTCAATTTTCTTTGGGTCAGGAAGCGTGAGTGCGTCTATCAATAATTGAAATTCCATTTGCATTCACCAAACAAGATTACAGACACCAACCATAACGACTTTCGATATTTCGTACTATGTATATTTTTTATAATTTTTATGTGTTTTCTTTTTCTGACTCTCTTCATTTTTTTTCTAAGGGAAATGTACAAAAATATGACCTGTTTATTTACACATATGTGAACTTAAAGTATATTTCAATACAATTACAAAAGCATATCAGGTTCAAATGCTTTTTTATTTGCAGTTAATGCAATTTAATTCTGTTTGCTTCTTGGTTAGAAATCTTAATTAAAAATTCAAAGCTTCATCTTAATTTATAATACGTAAATGTAAGTAAATATATATGTACATATGTACATATGTACAATCATTTTGAAGTCAAGAGTAGAGTGGTGAGAGGAGAGTACGTGTTAAAAACCCGAGAATTTTTACAACTTAGTGCAAAATAATCTTGATTGACGGTGATTTAACGGTACGTAACGTACATATACATATAATCATATAACACAAACATCACTTTCCTCCCACTCTCTGCCTTCACTTCCCCTCCAGCAACACACTCCAAATAACTCTTAAAATTATTTCCGCTTCGGTTTTAATTCGGCTGCAATTTTAATTGGGGAAAAGAAAAAAAGTAGCAACATAAGGAACAAGAAAAGTACCAAAAACAAGAAGAAGCACAACGCAAACACAAAAGCAAATACAAACAAAAACAATCGCAACTAAAGCTTAGGATTATTTCAATGATATAAAATAAGGTACATATTCTATATCTAATTTAGGTAAGTATTACTTACGAAGAAAGTGTATTTTTCCAATTCTGATAAATACATAATTGGAAAATATGTACATGTATTTATGTACAAGAGCATGTATGTATGTACATATAAACACATCGACGTACTTAAAATGCCTGGCTTCCAAGATGTTATTTGATAGGCTTCATAGGCGTACATGATCATCAATCTTGTGCGTGTTGACAGAGCCATTTTCGAAAATTCTTATAATATTTTTATTATTATTCTTTGATTTTTTTTTTGTTTTTTGTTTTATTTCTTTGCTACGTTTTAGATTTTCAGCTGAGGCTGAGCTTTAGTAAAACTTCTTTATAGCATCATGTACCCTAACCTTGACAAGTTCTGACAATTATTAAGCTTTCATTTAAGTTGTGGCAACACCACAAATCAAACATCACCACCAGGAGGCAGAGTTGTAGGTAGAAGGTAAGAAAAAGCACATGCAATCTAGTGGCGCAAAATAATCCTGCACTTTGAAACATTAATTTTGTATTTTCTTTTGATATATTTATAAATGTAAATAAGTGAAATAAATTATTTGTAACCCCAACAAAGTCAACATCACAAGGAGCGCCTTCTATGTATCATAAAGAGGTTACAAAGGCGAATTCGATTCACTTCCTTCTGCCTTCAATTCTCGAATTTCTTTCATTCATTTCAGATACACTTACCAGATGTTTTGAATTTGATCTCACTGCACTGAATGTTCTTTTGAAAGCTTCTTTCTGTGGTATTCTCATAAATCAAAGAAAAGTTTTCTCATGAAATTGTTGTGGATTTATCATAAATTTGATATGAATTCGTTACGGAATCCTAAAAAAATCTTTTTAATAGCTTTAGGAACATTACTCCTCGATTTTGTACTAGTCACATATAATATGGTTTCGCACAGTACATTACTATGTACGATCGTATGTACCGTGTTATAGGAGGGTTACCTGTACATGGGTATGAAGAACTAGTCTTATTATATATTGAATAAATATTAATATGTAAATTGCTTAATTAGATTATGTTTATATAATTTATTATATACAATATATGTATACGTATATACTAGACCGGTCCTTATTTATATGGACAAATTCATTTTCTCGAATATATGTTACGGCAAGCGCTAAAAATATTCGTATTAGTCTCACAAAGCATAAAAAAAAATTTGACAACGATTGGATAATTTTTAGCCGTGCCCCAAGCACCTTTTTGTTTTTATTATGAGAAATAAGGCAAAAAAAAATATATTTTTTTATTTTATTTGCATTTATTTGAAAAGTAAGAATAAACTGAAATATTTTTATTAGTTACATACTCATAGTAACATTAATATTATTTTAATTTAATAGTGAAGTCTTTTTAAAAGTGGGATAATTCATGTTATATTCTTTAACCACTTGAAAAAGGAATTGTTTCTCCTCTTCATTGTGGGTTAATTTATTATTATAATCTGTAATGAATTTGGCGCCTCTTTCAGCTGCATCATTTACTACAGATAAGTTTTTACAAATTTGTGATCCCTGAGCGTAGTCAAATCTTTCATTCCAATCCGACGGATCGACTTCCAAAAATTCTTTTGAAATTTCTAAGCGATCAAAGAACGCGTGTGTATTGGAATTTACAAAATCGCTTAAATCTTTTTGCGCAAATGTGTCGATATTTGTTGGATTAGTTATTATTCGCTTGCATTTTTCTGTATTTGCTTTAACATTAATTGCCTGAACCATTTTTTTTTAATTGCAACACTTACATTAGGATCGAAGAATGAAAGACCGACTGCTTCTTCCGACAAATACCACAAATGATTGCTTATTTTTTGTAGCAAAGCAAGAGCTATATCCCTTTCAGGATAAGCTATAATATTTTTAATTAAATTTAGGTCTTGATTTGGTGCTTCAATTGCTTTAGTGCATCCAAACCAGGCTTTTACATAAATACGAACTATAAACAGACAGACACTACGTATACCGTTTAGCTCTTGTTTGGTCATATTGAATTCATTACGAAACAAATACATTTTAAGTGCATAAATAGATTTTGACATCCATCGAGCATGAGAAGCTGCACCAGGTATACGAAAGGTGTTAAAATTCGGCACCGTACCACCAAGAAAACTGACAACTAATTGTAATAATTCTTTGTAGTCGCGTCTGCTATGAGCTTGTTTTAAGTTATCTAGGCAGTAATTTAAAATTGTTCCACGTTCTTCAGCTGTCAATACTGTAATAATGTGTTCATCTTCTAAACAACTCTTATAATTTAATTTGTCAATATTATTCCAGTATTTGCTAAAGCGATTAAAAATTAGCACTTCTGGACCGGCTGTAGTAGCCACTCGAATTTCAAACACTTTACGGATCAACAACTCGTAAATATGGTGTCTGCAGGGAAAATATAATAAATCGCGACCTAGTTTTCCTTCAAGCAGAGCAGCAGCACCGTTTTGTGCTCCTGTATTATGAGCAGTTGTGTCGATGTTGGCGGGGGCACGGCTAAAAATTGTCCAATCAAGCTCAAATTTTTTTTGTGTATTTTTAGGATAAAATAAAATGGTTTTAGCGCTTGCCGTCATTCGAATTCGAAAAAAAAGAAATAAGGACCGGTCTAGTATATACACACTGAGAGATAAATTAATTCAGAAATATAATTATATATTTTGTTTATGTTTACGTTTATGAATATAAAAATAAAAATAAGTAGATAATAATATAATATAGTATATCATATATAGTAAGTTGTCAATTCTGTCGTGTAGTCATAAGCACACAAACTTGTTTTAATGTGAAACATACAAACTTAATATTTTAAAAAAGAATTAAAATATCGAGACATTTGTGAAATTTTCCGTTACAACTGTAACGGTCATTGTACGGAGCGCAGTATTGCCAGACCGAAAAAACACTATACACTATAATAAAGTTTAAAAAAAACAATTATGAAATATATTAGCATATTTATTATCACGAAAAATTTGTGTACGAATCCTGAAAAAATCCCTGGTCGACGGCCAAGAAGTTAGTTAAAAATTTTTATATTATACTAATCATTAGTACATGTACATATTTTACATAGGAATTCCTTAACCAGGAATAAATATATTGCGTTACACAAAATTATATGCATACACCAGTATTATGTATTAAACCAATTACATAGTTTAGCTTTAGATTACTACAAGTTTTCGTAGAATTCGCTGAATTCTCTTTTCTTTTGCTTGTGTCTCTTCTGTTTTGTTCTGTTGTGTGACAATTCTACAGATCTTTTTAACTGCTTTTCCACTTCTATGTGATCCATGGAGAAGAAAATATCTACAATCAGGAAATAATCGGTTTCTGTTAAAGTTCCAATGTAACCACGGAGTTTCTGTGAATTACCAAAAAATATCTGACTGATTAGAATCAGTTTCGACATCGAATGTTTGCCACTCCGACCGTCCCAGTTGAATTCCTCTACGCACTTATCATCGAATATTTTTTTGAATACCTGATCTATCGATGATGAAATTCCTTTTAATTTGGATATAAAACATTTCTAAAAATGAAAATCGTGTAAATAATGTTCGTAAAATCAAAACAGTAATAAAAAGAAATACGATGGTGTTGTTGAAGTTCTTCATAAGAATAACAATTAAAATATGTATGTACATATATTTTATACAAAATGTCGTAACTCACTATTGATATTGCAAACTCTTCATTTCTCAGGCGCTCTTCGATGTCGTAGACGTCAGCGACGGTGCCTAAAGGAAAACGGGAAGCAGTTTCGGCTTCAATATCTTGGAAGTCCTCAGCAAGGAAGTGTTTCGTAGACATTGAAATGTCCTTCAAGATACCGTGACTCGAACGCGCGTATTCATTTGAATAGATTGAAGCACTATTTATCTGTAAAACGAAGAATTTTTATTTATTACTTAGTGAATATATCAGAAGACTCAAGGAATAGGTCTAAAAATACTGTCTACTACTTTCAAAATATATGTCCTCAACCAAATGTTAAAAAAAACTCATCTTCAACAACATGAAAAATTAAAAACCACCCTCATGAAGACAAACAATTTTGAGGTTTTAAGCAAAAATATTTATTTTTCACTTACAAATTCAACGAATTTGAATTATCATTTAAGGTTAGATACAACTTCAACTTATAAACAAGAAATCACTTAGTTCACATTTTAATTTCTTATTTGTTTTTGGAAAAAAAAACAACTGAACTTTTTCATTAAAACATTATTTAATTAAGTTATTATTAAACTTCTTTGACGACTTACTTAAATAAATATATAAATATAAATATTTTCGTTTTGATATATTGTATTCTATTGTATTTATTGTATATTGGCGAATGATAAGATGAATCCTTTAATATATGTTTAATATTTAAATAAATTTACGAGTATATTAAACTTAAATCTTCTCAAATTAAAAATTATATTTATAAAAACAGTGACTGATTAGTTTTCCTTAGTTCTTTTCTTTTATTATTTCGTCTTTTCGGTGTGTCTCCTCTGCCTTATTCTCTTGTGTGTCAATTCTACCGATCTTCTTAACTGCCTTTCTACTTCTATTCGTTCCATGAAGAAAATATATAGAATATAAGACATTTCTAAAAATAAAAATCGTTTTAGTAGTCCACAGCTCGTTTAGTTGGAAGTCCACAGCTGGGAAGTGTCTTGTTTCGGACATTGAAATGTCCTTCAAGACACCGTGATTCGAACACTCGCATTCATTTGGATATATTGAAGTGTTATTTATCTGTAAAACGAAGAATTTTTAATTATTACTTAGTGAATATAACAGAAAGATAAAAGAAAGGATGTAAAAATACTGTCTACCTTAAAAAAATATGTCCTCAATCAAATGTCCAAAGCAAAACACATCTTCACCAACATGAGAAATCCCCATCTGATGATATTCGTATGACAGACAATTCTGAGAAGGTTTTGAACAAAAATGTTTATATTTCACTAAAACAATTTTTTCTTTACAATTTGAACTAATTTTAATTATCATTTATTTAGTTAGATACAAATTTAACTTATAAACAAGAAATAATTTACTTCACATATTATTTTCTTATTGGTTTTTGGGAAAAAACATAACAAAAGAATTCTTTAAAAGTTCTTCAAAATTTCACTATATACGAATAAATAAAATAATAAATAAATTCCGTGCAATTAAAAATCCCATGCGAATTAATATATCTATTATATTTACAGATAATATTACTTTTTTTCTGTTATAATTAAACTTCTTTGATGACTTCTTTAATAGATATACATACATATGTAAATAAATATTTGCATTTTAATATATATATATGTTTAATATTTAAATAAATTTACGAGCGTACCAAATTTAAATCTTCACTAAATTTTAATGTTCTCCAATTAAAAATCAGAATACGAAACACTGACAATTACCACGTATGTAAATATCAAAACGGATTTTTTTTTTGACCAGCGGGAGCTATAGATTTTTTCATCTCTCTGAGAGATCTCTCTCCTTGACCAGTTCGGTTGTGTGTGATGGTGCATTATCATGAAGGAAAATGAAATCTATAAGTTGTTGTCGATATCATTCAGTATTAACGATTTTGCCAGGTTATTCGCTGTCTTCAAATTTTTCGGTGGTTTTCCACATTCGTTTCTCACGTAAGAATCGCCATTTTTCTTCAAATGGTAATAGAAAATCACTGTTGTCCACAAATAGTAGTTTCCAGGTACAAAGTTCGACATGTTCAACGCTATTAAAAACTGTGCTGCTGTATGAAACTTGGACTGAATTGAAAATCTTTATCAGATGTCAAAACAAAAAATGGTGTCAATGCGGTTTGACATTGGCGGCCAGCGCCATGTATGGGCAAGTCCGGTTTCATATTTACATACCTGGAAAATTAGTTCTGATTAGCTTTAGATTACAACAAGTTGTCGTATAATCGACTAAGTTCTTTTTTCTTTTGCGTGTGTCTTTTCTGCTTTATTCTGTTGTGTGACAATTCTACCGATCTTCTTAACTGCTTTTCCACTTCTATGCGATCCATGGAGAAGAAAATATCTACAATCAGGAAATAATCGGTTGCTGTGAAAGTCCCAATGTAACTATCAAGTTTAACAGTCAGAGGATTTGTGAATTACCAAAAAATATCTGATTGAATAGAATCAATTTCGACATCGACCGTTTGCCACTCCGGCCGTCCCAGTTGAATTCCTCTACGCACTTATCATCGACTATTTTTTTGAAAACATCGTCTATCGAGCATGAAATCCCTTTTAGTTTGGACATAAGACATTTCTAAAAATGAAAATGTTTTTTGTTTTAATAATATTCCTAGCATGAAAATAGTACTCAAAATAATCACGAGGATGTTATTAAAGGTCTGGTAAGGAATAGCAATTTGAAATATGCACATTTCATACAAGACATCGTAACTCACCATTGATATTGCAACCTCTTCGTTTCTCAGGCGCTTATCGATGTTGTAGACGTCAGCGACGGTGCTCAGAGGTAGACGGGAGGCGATGTCAGCTTCAATATCTTGGAAGTCCTCAGCTAGAAAGTGCTTCGTAGGCATTGAAATGTCATTCGCGACACCGTAATTCGCAAGCGCGTATTCATTTTTATATATTGAAGTGTTATTTATCTGCAAAACAAAAAAAAAATTGTATTCCATTTCTAAATACAAAAAGTGGCAATCATTTATATTATTACCATTCTTATAGTAATAATATAGGGTTTTATTTATTATACTGGTAGATGGAGAGAGTTTTAAGGATTTGATTTTTTTCAACTTATGAAACCAAAAAGTTGACTTGCAGTTGCAGCACAACGTTTCAAATACCTTGAACATATAAGAAACAGTGCTTAAAATTTTGATGCGAAAGATACAGAATCAGGATTTTTTTTTTCCTTAAAGAATTGTTGAACATTACTTATTGAATACTTCAAAAAACATCATCATCAGAAGAAAAATCAAAGGAAAAAATAAAAAAATACTGCCTGCCAAAAAAAAACACAGGTTTACCAAAAATGTTTTGAAAAGAAAATGTATGTATAAAATGAAAAATACCATTCCCCACCTCATATGACAAAATATTTGGAGAAGTTTTTAAACAAAATGTTTATTTTTCACTAAAACTATATTTTTTACAACTTTAACAAATTGTAGTTATTATTTATTTGGTAGGTTGTTACACTTATTACATTACAAACCATTAGAAACCATTTTAGAAATAATTTTGAAATAACATAAATAAGAATATTCGAATATTTCAAAAGTTCTTAAAAAATTCCAATGTGATTCAGAATATTATATTCACATACAATATTACGTACAATAAAAGAATAAAAATATTATAACTTATTTTTATAGGTAATCAGAACATTATTAATTTTTCATAAAAACATCACTTAAAACATTGCTTATACTATATTCTAATTAAACTTCTTTGATAACTTAAATATGTAGAATTTAAATAGATTTTTATTTTAAAACATGTTTAATATTAAAATAAATTTACGAGTGTAATGAATTAAAATCTTCAAATCTTACAAATAATAAATTTTATTTATTTGTTATCCAAATACAATTACCACATACGAAAAGAGTTGGAAATACATAAATAAAAATTGTATTACGTAAAAAGAGCAAAAAGTGAGACAAAAGTTTAAAAATTTAAATTAAAACTTTTAGGTTCATATGTTCAAAGTAATTAAATATTTCGTATACATATTAAGTTGTATTTCTTACGCATATGAAAAGTTGTATTTCTATAAAATCTCTGAAAGAAAGATAGTAATTTTAAAAGTTTTAAATTCTTCATACTTTCTTCAACATTCAAGCAAGATTTATCGCTGTTTGTTGAAAATTGAAAATTTTTTCCATGTTTTTTTTTGATTTAGAAAAGAGTGTCTTTTGGTAAAAGCGCCTAAAAATAATAGTGAGATGGGTGAGTGTCATGATCAATGAATTGTGTCATTACGTTAATAAATTTCATTTAAATACATCACATTCAAAGTATTGAAAATTTAAAAATTGTATTGAATATTATTGAGTTTACCGTGAACATTTCGCAAAGTCTAAATTCGTTTTTTTAAACTCGTCAAATTTTGCCTACATTTTTTTAAGATCTGATATTGAATGAGTGAAAAACTAAGCAACATTAAATCTTTCCAACCTTTCCGAAATAAGCTATAGAACATGAAATATGTGTACATTCTATTGGATTCTTTAATAATTACAAACATTTAATTCATCACATAGATCTTTAAAAAAGCCATTCATTAATATACCCTAATTGGAAAATATAAAGTTTAAGTTTTACAGTTGGGATACAGTTAGAATATTCCATTTAGAATTCCATTTTAGAATTATAAGGCAAAAATAATTAAATACAATACATTTTTGTAAATAAAACAAAATCTTTAAAGATGTCAATACAACTTACCCTGTGCGGAAACAATCAATTAAACAGCCATTCAGCATTGTTTCCTTTATAATTGGTTTATTCTATTCCACGTGATAAAAATATTGTTTTCGTTGTTTGTTTATTTATTTGATATTTAAGAATGAAGATTATCATCACTTTCATGTAATGCATTTATTAATCACATTATTTATTAATCACTTTATTTCATTGATCACTTTATTTCTTTTTTTATCTGCAGACATTATGGTTATTAATCAATAATTGATTCCGTTTAAATTTGACACATTTCACGGGGATTATGTTTTTTAGTCACGTATTTTCAATTTAATTTCTTCTCACATTATCAATATTTTTGCTTTTCGTGTCAGTGTCCGTCTGTCGGTTGAGATTTCGTCCAAGAAACATTTATGATTTTTCAATGCATCATCCGCAAAAAGGCCTTGCAGCATTTACTACATTTCATAACTTTTCGCTTATGCTTATTGTCCACATGACGATTGAGGCTCCGTCTAAGCGTAAAACATAAATTACATTCGCTGCAAACATATGTGCATGCTATGTTCCTAAGAGACACTATCAAAAGGAAAGAATAAAATAATTTTTAGTAGGAAGTTTTTATATTTTGATTTGGTTAAAATTCAATTTAAGTTCATAGAGTAAAAATAAGAAATTAAAATTAAGAAAATTAGCATGTATAATAAAAAATAAAGCATTAAAATAGACTGCAAAAATTAATAAAGCAAAAAATCGAAGTTTTTAGTGGTATTGCTGATAAATTGATACCAGTAGTTTCCAAAATGAATAGATGACTTTTAAAACAGCCACACCTATCAACATACTCATTTGTATCATGTATCTTAAAACACTTAAAACGCTTAAAACGTATATTCCAATTTCAAAGTTTTCTCGTTTATTTATTTTTTTAGTTTGCGTATTAAAAAACTAGTAACTAGGTGTGTGAACTGGTAAATTTTCTTGATGAAACAAAAGTTTCTCTACCAGTCAGAACTTCGGAACCTCCTGTGGAATTCATTCTCCTCTCTTAGTCAATTGTTTTGTCATCCAATACTATGAATGACAGTCATCCAATACTATGAATAACAGTCATCCAATAATATCTTTTACAAACATTAAACATTTAAATGACTACATAGATTAAATTCATCGAGGGATTTTTTTTGTGTGCATCGGAGTGGGACCTTGACGGCAACCTCCGAAGTTATTGAGTACATTTTGGTAAATACTCGTACAATACAATTATTAATAATTTTTTCCTTAAATAAATAATTATTAAATTAAATAATATAATAAATTTTATTTGTCAACGATTTCATATATCTCAACAATTTTAACATTGCGTTCTTTATTGTACATACATATAATTACTTTCGCTTATTAATCACTTTTGTTTCTTAATGACTTTAGGTTATGAATGACTCAATTTTATTAATTCAAACCCCCAAAAATTATTGTTCTTAATTAATAACAACTTCAGTCTCATTATCATATTCAGTATATATTTGTTTATGATATTGTGTTTTATGCCTTTTCATCATATCACTCCGCCAAAATTTCATGTTGCACTGATCACACTTAAAACGCGGTGTGCCTTTCTTATGCATATTTTCAATATGACGATTAAGATTCCGTTTAAGCGTAAAGCATAGATAACATTCGGTGCAAATATGCGAGTGCATTCTCTGTTCCTATGTGACAATATTAAAAGAAAAGAATAAAATGGTTTCAGTGAGAACATTATTCATATATTTAGACAAGTTTATTTGTAGGTTATAAAGTTTAATAAACAATAATATTCATAGAGTAAATAAAACATTTGATATGAAGAAAAATGAGTATATATGTATAAGAGAAATGAATTGAAATAGATTACAAAATTTCATCGAGTACAAATATTAAGTTTTTTGGTAATGTTGATAATCTGAAAGACAGAGTTTTCAACATAAATAGACGACTTTCAAAACAGCCTCGTTTATCTACATGTCTTACTTAATATGTATTACTTAATAAAACTCTACAATGAAATGTATTAAAATTTCAAAGTTATCATTTATTTCTTTAAAAAGTCTTACAAAATTACAAAATCTTTAATAATATCCTATGCTATTTAAAATTATTACTATTATTATTGATAAATTACATTACAGTAAAACTTTTGAGTAAATTGTTACTCAATCAAATTCAAAACAATTTAAACGAACCACAAAATATACATGACATCAAAATCTACACAACTAATATTTTGTTCAAACATTGAATATCTAAATTACTGAAGGTTTGCAATTAAATTCGTCGATAGCTTTTGTGTATTTTCGTGGAATGGGCGCCGGCATTCTCGCAAAGATCATTTAATACATTTTTGTAAATAAAGAACTAGCCTTAAACGTTTTTTAACTACGTCTAAATTAACGATTTTATACCTAAGTTAGTCGACTAGAGAATACTATCCACCGAGAGATGAAAAATATAGTATTTCGAACGTTTTAACATTGCATTTCATAATCATAATTTTCATGTATATTTATTTATCTATATTTATACATGGTTTTTGGATAATCTCAGTTTTACATATATCTTAAATCAATTTCATTTGTTAATTACTTTAATTTATAGATAACTTTATTTTATTTATTCAAACCTCGACACATTGTTTTTGATCAATAGTTGCTTCAGTTTCAATTTGTTTGTCTTGTGTAAATTTCTCATGTAATTTTTTATGATTCCTCATCATATACCTCCGCGAAAATCTCTTGTTGCAATGATCACATTTATAAAGCTGTTCGCATTTCCTATGCATAGTTTTAATATGACGAACAAGGCTCCGCTTATGCGAAAAGATTAATTCACAATCGCTGCATAGATATATTCCGTATCGTGCCTATATGACATTAAGAAAAGATTAAGAATGTTTTTCTAATAAGAACTTTTCGTATTTGGATACATTGTTAGTTTTTACAGAACTTTCAATGAGTAATAAACGCTAAAATCAAACCTCAATCAATTTATAAACCCAAAAAATCATTGTTTTAATATTGCGTTTCATAATCATAAGTTTCATTTATATTTTATTTATACTTTAGATAATCTAAATTTTTACATATATAACTTAAATCCATTTGATATCTTAATTACTTTGACTTATAAATAACTTTAGTTTAGTTATTCAAACCTCGACACATTGTTTTTGTTTAATAGTTGGTTCAGTTTCAATTTGTTTGTCTTGTGTAAATTTCTCATGTATTTTTTTATGATTTCTCATCGCATACCTCCGCGAAAATCCCTTATTGCAATGATCACATTTATAAAGCTGTTCGCATTTCCGATGCATAGTTTTAATATGACGAACAAGGTTCCGCTTATGCGAAAAGATTAATTCACAATCGCTGCATAGATATATTCCGTATCGTGCCTATATGACATTAAGAAAAAATTAAGAATGTTTTTCTAATAAGAACTTTTGGTATTTGGATACATTGTTAGCTTTTAGAGAACTTTCAATGAGTAATAAACGCTAAAATCAAACCTAAGGAATTTATAAACCCAAAAAATCATTGCTTTAATATTGCGTTTCATAATCATAAGTTTCATTTATATTTTATTTATACTTTAGATAATCTAAATTTTTACATATATAACTTAAATCCATTTTATATCTTAATTACTTTGACTTATAAATAACTTTAGTTTCGTTATTCAAACCTCGACACATTGTTTTTCTTCAATAGTTGGTTCATGTTTCAATTTGTTTGTCTTGTGTAAATTTCTCATGTAATTTTTTATGATTTCTCATCGCATACCGCCGCGAAAATTTCTGGTTGCAATGATCACATTTATAACGATGTGCGCATTTCTTATGCATAGTTTGAATATGACGAACAAGGCTTTTCTTATGCGAATAGCATGATCCACATTCGCTGCATGGATAGATTCCGTATCCTGTCTATAAGACATTAAGAAATGAATGAGAATGTGTTTTAATAAGAAGTTTACGTATTTTTGATTTATATATATTTAAAACTTTATTTATCCCAGCCTTATCGACTAAATTACTGCTTAATGCTGATGCTTACCAATTTTTCAACACTCATTTGAGGCTGCTGCACTTCGACGAGTTTTAATGAAGTCGGAACTGAGGTTGAAGCCTCTGCCGCTGCTGCACCGAATGTGGTCCTTGGGAAACACAGGGAATTATAGTTGTGCATAATAGTTGGTAAATGATCGATAGTATTTGCAGGGTTCGGCAATACGGACATAATTTGGTTGTTTGGTGACGGTGTTGATAAGTTTATCGAGTAATTGCTGCCATTTAGCGTGGGCGCCGCACCCACCATAGTTGAATTTGCCGACGTCGTCGCTGGCTTATCATTGAAATTGTATGCGTTAGTGTTGGGATTTGTTTCCGTTAAAATCCTTTGGGAAACTAGTTCATAGGCACTGCCAGATTTTGCGAACTGCAAAACAAACGTGAAGTAATTTTTTTTCTTTTCACTTGGAAAGAATTTTTAATCAAATTTTAAGAAGTTTCACTTTTCACTAAATTTTACATTTAAATGTAAAAAACATTCATTTGGGACGAAATATTCACCGCCAGAATTTTTCGTAAGGTTTTTTAAAGATTTGTTTCTCCGACGAAGTCGAGGCTATACATAAAAAATCTACTAAATCGTAACGCAATCCATTATTTATCCAAAACTTTTTTATATATCTAGTTTATTATTATTATTTGTCCTTATATGTATGTATGTATAATCTTATAAGTTGAAAGTAACTATATTTTATTTTGAACTTGAAGATTATGGCGAAATATTTTACTTTAAAGTGTTATATTTTTCCCCTCTTTTAGTTTATATACTTATATGTACATATGTTCAACACCAAAAGATACACGTATACAGATACATACAGTCTGTCTGAATGAGTTTGCACAATAAAAATAAGTTCCATTTTTCAATTTGTTTTGCAAAACAATTCTACTTTTTAGTTCTCTACTTCTTACTCTACTACTTACTTCTACTTTGGTTCAACAAAAGAGTTGTGAAAAGAGTTACTTGACAGTTAAAAAATAGAGTAATCATGATTTTTGTTGCATATTTCTTAGAAGGTGGCATTAAATTTGGATTTTTTTATTAAACTGTTGTAAGTACTGCAACTTAAGGTAATTATTAAACGAAAATTCTATCAAGAAACAATAAGTAGTATTGTTTTGCTAAACAAATTGGAAAATGGAATTTATTATCAATGTGTAAACTCATTCTTGACAGACTGTATTTTTAAAATTTGTATATGATGTAAGATATACAAAAACGTATATAGCAACGAAATAATATTTAGTATCATGTCTCTTCTTTGAATGAATCACACTTTATCACGCACCATTCATAGAAGAAATAAAACAGTTGATCTGAGAAAAGAAAGTTAGCATATATAAGAAAAAATAAATTCAAATAGATTACAAAAATTCATCGAGTAAAAATACAAAGTTTTTTGGTATTGTTGATAACAGCCCCGTTTATCTACATGTTTAACTTAATATGTATTACTTAATAAAACTCTGCAATGAAAGTAAATTTGAAATGTATTAAGATTTCAATGTTATATCGTTTATTTCTTTAAAAAAGTCTTACAAAATTACTAAATCTTAAATAATACCCTGTGGTATTTAAAATTATTATCATTATTATATTAGTAATAAATTATTACATTCATTAGAGCAAAACCTTTGAGTAAATTCTTACTCAATAAAATTAAAAATTCAAACAAGCCGCAAAATATAATTAAATTGATCTGTAATCTCCACATATATTTTATTTATAATATCTAATATTTTGTTCAAACATTGAATATTTAAATTACTGAAGGTTTGTAATTAAATTTGTCGATGGCTGTTTTGTGTGAATTATTCTGGAATATGGGGAATACGACGAACGAATACGACATTCTTCCAGAGATCATTAAATACATTTTTGTGAATGAAATGCAATTCTTAATTGTTTTTCAATACATCTCTGAACATTCAAGATACGTATCATGTACCTTGTTTGAATAAATCACACCTTATCACCTTATCACGTACCCTCATTTTTTACTAAATAAAATACGCATCATATATGTATGTATTTCTACTGATCTAAAGTAGACTCCGTGTAACTGTATTTAAAAAAATGTATAAATTACATTTCACATAAATATCAATACAATTTTATTGATAATCTTACATCTAAAATACATTTCTTCTGTAAATTTCCTTCTGTTATCTTTGCTATCGATGTCAGTCACTGAGCGAGCTGTGCGTGACGATCCAAATTCATTTCTAAGGTATTGAGTTCGTTACCTACGTTCGCTGTCGCTAGCTACACATAACTTATGATAAAGTCTGTACTCACATTCGGGTCGTCATCGAAATTCTGCAAATTATAAAGGAATATTCAGATTATAAACGAAATTCAAGATCAGAGAATGGTGGAGCAATAGTAACTGAATAACTGAACATTTTAACGAATAACGATTTGAATTTTGATTTTCAATATTGTCTTATGGTAGTAAAAATCCCTTTACTGTCTTTCTCTTTATCTTCCAGAGCCCTTTCTTCAGAAAACATGTATTGCACCACTTAAAAAAAGCTCTCGGGACCTTATTTTCAACTTGCTTTATTCTGATGCTTACCAATCTTCCAACACTCATTCGAGGCTGCTGCACTCTAACGTGTTCCACTGGCATCGAGTAATTGCTTTTAGTTGGTGAAGGCGGAGATGAGGCGACAGTAAAGGTTTCTGTTCGAACTTGATTTTGACTATCGGCGTTTGGCATTTGATTACTGGATAATCGAATTTTTTTGTTGGCATATGTTTTTGGAGCTGAGTTTCTTCTGAGTTCTTCTGGCGACTTCAAAATGATTTTTCATTAAAAAAATAAACTATACTTTAATTTCAGTTGAAAGAATATAGTGTAAAGATTATTTTATGGAACGTAGGATAAACATTTGTATGAATTTTTTTAATTTGTCAAGCTAAAGTAGTTTATTTTAATTTAATCGATGAATTATTTTGAAGGTCGCTTTTCCTACGTCTCTCAACCTTAATTTATACATAAATTAAAAAGAATAGATTTTTAACACTAATGTCTATCAATATTATATTATAAGTGTCATTAAAAATATTAAAATTGGCCTAATTTATTTCTTTTTTAAAATATATGCAATAAATAAAAAACTGTTTTCTCCAATGTAATTGTTTTCTTACCAAATCTGTTGAGAGCTTTGTATTTGACGAATATCTTTTTGCAGTTGACAAAAATTTCAAAGCGTTAAAGTATTCCCAACGAGGTTGTTGCAGGATCTCATTAGGACCGGCATCCTTTTTCAGTCGTCTAATCTTTCTTAGGACAGCATTATATTGACATCTAAGATTGTGAATTTTAGCGCTTAAATCTTGAACACTTATGCCCAGCTCGGCGGACATCTCCGAGAATATCCGCTGTTTGTGACCACTAAAAATAATGGAAGAGGCAAAAAATGTAACATCAATTTGATTCTTTTTTCGAGTGAATTATAAATTGATGAAATACTCACTGGTCTCGGTAGAGTTCACTTGCTGGATCCCACAATTCCTGACGCGGTTCGTATAGTTCAATCAAACGGTCGATTTTCTCCTTCGACCAAATATACTCACTGCAGCCGCGGGTTCTTTTTTTTGCTGTTTCCAAGTAACACTTTTTCGTTCGGTCGAATAAATTAATAATAACAATAATAACAATTACGAACTTTTTAGCATTTAAATTTCAACGAAATAGTGAAACAATTAATTTTTAAAAGATGAACAGATTTAGTAATAGGTTCGAGAAGGGTAATTTCACGAAAGATTACAATCCCACTTGGAGAGAACGCCATTTCGAGTCCTTAAATAAATATTATAAAAATCCTATCATAAATCACACCTAATAACAACCTAACGAACGCTATCACTGTGGATATGAAAACATACATAACTTGGAAGTAACTGACGAAGATATTGACTTATGTTCTTAAAGTCACCTTACTGTCTCTTTCTCTTGATGGTATTGCACCGCTTTAAATAAGATCTCTGGGCCTTGTTTTTAACTTAAATTCTAGCTTAATGCTGATGCTTACCAATTTTTCTATACTCATTGGAGGCTCCTGCACTCTAAGGAGATCCACTGGCGTCGGAATGGGCGTTGAAGCTGCTGCCGCTGCTGCACTGGATGTGGTTGGTTGAAAACACAGCGAATTGTCGTATTGCATAACGGGTGGTAAATGTTCGGAGGTGTTTTCGGGGTGAGGCAGTATGGACATAATTTTGTCGTTTGGTGTCGATGAAGTCATCGAGTAATTGCTCCCACTTGGCGAGGGTGGAGTTGAGGCGACAATATAGGTTTCTGTTTGAGCTTGATTTTGATAAACAGTGTTTGACATTTGATCATTTGATAAACGAATTTTTTTGGTGGCATATGTTTTTATTGCTGAGGGTCTTCTGGTAGGAGACTTTTTCCTTTCCATTGTCTTCATCACCGCCGGCGCCACATCGACTGTCGCTGATGCTGTTGACGTCGTTGATAGTGTCTCTGGCTTATCATTGGAATTGTATGTTTTACTGTTGGAAATTGCCGCCGTTGGAATTGTAACCATGATGTTAGCATTATTATTTGTGCCCAAGGGCATTGTGGTCTTCTTCGGTTGAACAGGCAAAACTGAGAAATCATTGAGCCCATACTGGAAATGCCAGGAGGCAATATTAGTGACCGTTTTTAGTAAATAAATAAAAGAGACAGATACCTTGTCCCTTCGCCAAGCAAACAGTTTCTCTCGAAACTCTGCGCGGTATGCAATGCTTCGAATGGCTGCGTTTATATCATTCTCTGAGATGTACTTCAAACTACGGTACGTGATGTCGGACACTGAAAAGTTAAGTTAAAGATATAGAACAGAAGATACAAATTCAATAATGAATAATTCAGTCATAGGAATTTCTTGAACTTTCTACTAATACCTAATTTTTATGTGAAAATTTCAGTCATTAACATTTATCAAAAGAGCTTAAACCTATGTATTGTGATTGGTCTTAATTAAACTAACTAAATAAAATTCAAATTCAAATAAATCATATAATGCAAATATAAATTTCGATCCAACGCTTATATTATATTATACCACCGCGATATCTCAGATTTCTCAGATTTTAGAGGAGCGATATCTCCTAAAGATTGAGAAATACAAAGATTGAAGAAAGAAATAATAAAGATTGAAATCTTATGCATTTTTTTGATTTGATTTGAAAAAATGGTGGAGATTGCATTAAAAAACTGTTTTTATACCCTGCACACGAAGTGAGAAGGTATATTCACTTACTGCTTCCGTTTGTAACGCATTAAAGGAGGCGTGACAGGTATAGAAAAATATATATATTCTTGATCAGCGTGACCTCCTGAGTCGATTTAACCGTGTCCGTCCGTCTGTCTGTCTGTCCTTCTGTGGAAATCACGATTACAAGAGAATGAATAGAGATTCTTCAAACTTGGCACAAATATTGTCTATCATTAGAAACTCATCGGTATTGAAATGGGCAAAATCGGACCATTACCACGCCTACTTTTTATAGTGAATATAAATTCATCCATGCTTATAGCTCAATTTCCCAGCTTGTAGAATGAATTTGCGGTTGAAATTTTGTCCAAAAGCTTACTCTCTGACCAAAACAGATCACCAAAAATGGCGTGGTCCGCCCACTAATTAAATAAAATTCGATTACAGGAGAACGAATAGAGAGTTATTTTCATCAAATTTGGCACGAATATTGTCTTTCATCACAGGCTATTTGAGATTGAAAAGGAAAAAAATTAGACCATTGCCACGCCTAATTTCTAATACAAGTGTGTAGGGTATATGAACTTCGGCCAGGCCGAAGTTAACACTCTTTCTGGTTTTCTCTCTTATATAACAATTAAGCTACAAGTTGAAACCCGCCAAAGCCTATAATTTTTTAATATATTTATTATATTATCTGTATTAGAGAGCTGCACAAGATGTCTTGAATTGCTATAGGCACTAAACCACAGTATTGCAGTGCAGTGCACTGTCGTATACAAAAGAATGATTTGACACGAACGATTCAAGGCAGCTACCCAAACAAGCCGTGAATGCGTTGCCGTCTACCTGCTTCGAACAAGACAGTGTGTTGCTTTGCTTTTCTGTGAAGACAATATAGCTTGAATTGTAAGCAGAAAAGGCAATAGTGCCTTGAGGAAGGCAACAAGACATTGAAAATAACAATGATGCTATGATGTCTGCAACGATGCGCAATGATATGAACGGCACATTCCTTTGCATGATCGGACAACATGATCATTAATAAAAATGTTAAGTTAAGCTTTGATTCATGTTTTTACGCTATTTAAATATAAATTGCTAGTATATAACCCTGTCTTCGCCAGGAAGTTATTATTTTTTATTTATTTCGTAAAAAAAATTGCGAAAGCTTTTAGACTTTCTCACCTTACACTTTTTTGGTTTATTTATTTTGGAGCATTAAAAGTACAAAATTAATCGCAATTAATATCGATTGTTTGTATTTGATTCAAATATTGTTTGAGAATATTTCTAAGAAATTTATCCCACAATTTCTGCGGCTCAAGTGGGCACCCAAAAACAATCTGTCTGGGCACAAAGCAAACAATTCTCTGAGGGCTTTAGGCATGCTGACTTCTACATCCTCAGCCAGTGTGGCTTCCCAAACAGAATCGTCTTTTAAGATACCCAACTCCTTGCATGCCTCTTTGAATTTTTTTAATGTGACCCCGTGCACAGTTCTCAAATCTGATTTGTCCTGTCACATGTAATAGAAGTAGTCTTAGATGATATCGCTCACCTTCCGATAAACTCACTGTGTATATTCGTCCTATGACTCTATCAATGCCTCTTTCTCTCTACCCAACCATTATGCTTTTGGAGAGTGAATTGCTCCGGGATTTTAACTGAGACACAGAAACAACTGAATGTCTAATGTTCATTTTCTAAACAACTAAACACAACACTACAAAAAACAGTCACAAACAAAAAAAGTTCAATGAAGTTAAACTATTATTAAAAATTATTAAATTTTTAAAATATACCCTGGTAAAATATACCCAAGGTACCCTGATTGAAACTCTCATATCTCTGCTTTTCAATAATCGATTATGAATAAAATATTCCAAGATATGGATTTTAGACCGCAAGTTGAAAAACCAGCTACTGTGCGGCGTATATGTACGTCGTCTAGGAGCAGCTTTACTATTTTAGCGATTGATTCAAAACTTCCTTTTATTATATTTGCCGGAGTTCTCTGATACAAACTAGATCTGAGCGATACAGTTATTTTTTGGAGCAGTTCCAACCAGTGACAGTGATAAAAACCTGACTCGTGACATAAACCACAGCCTTTTTTAGATAAGACGGAACCCTTATTCCACGTTATAGTATGTTCACAATAGTGCTGAAAATTAGTATTTTCCCCTATTTTTAAAATAGAAAATATGTATGTGACAAAGAATCTTTCATGTATCTGTAACAAAGTCACAGTTCGCGAAATATCGGTCAGCTCTATTACAAATTAAATATGAAAAATCGTTTGACATGTAAAACACTGGTGTTAATCAGGACAATGATTATTAGCTGCAAACGTTGACTAATAATTTAGGCCTGCATTAATTTATTCTAGAAAATTATCGGCATTTCTAGCGAATTTTTTGTATGAACCGCAGAGGAAAATCGTGGCAACACCGTGAATGCTTCACGTCGTTTGGTTTTTGTCTTTTAACATAAACCCACGAAATAGAACAAAAACGGAAAACGACATGCTGACCCCGTCATCCTTAACGAACCATATTTCTGATATAGAGAACGTTTTCTAGAACTCATTGAAAAGGATTTAATTATTTTACGCTAGTTAAAATTTTAGGAACACTTGCATTTGAGGATTGTGTACAGAATCTCCAGGTCGAACTCCCGCAACAATTCTTGCATTTTCAGATCTTCGTCTGCAGTATTGCGGCAATGATTCTCGTTGTTCTCCTGCTCAGGCCTGTCAAGTTGTTCGTACATATTAAAATAAGCATTAGTCGCGTCTTCGATGTGGATCTCGTTGTCCATATATTCTTCACATTTAACAACAACATCTGCGGTCGCCATATTTTCCTCACTTTCGATAAAATTTTCGGGCTTCTAGCACAATGTATTGTTTATTTATTAATTAACTTTCAGCAATCCGAATGATTTTTTCTGCACTTCGTTTTCCAGGTTGACAGCAATAAACTGACGGAGTATTGCTCTCATTTGCACTTTGTGTTTATGCTTTTTATAAACAAGGTATAGGATAGAGCGTGATAGCTATATAGCTATGGCAAAGAATGATAGATATAAAGATTACGCATTCCGATGTACATTTATTTTTTAACAACTGGATGTGACCTCACTGACAGCAGAAAAACCATTAAAGTCGCAACATACGGTACAAATATTGACGTATGCGGAAAAACACCGATTAATATATATTTCTTTATACTTATTAAAAAATGTCACTGCACATGACTGATCCTCATCCACAAAAAATAATGAAAGAAATCGATGCAACTTAAAAAACACTTAAAAACTAAATTAAAATTTTTAATATAAAATTGTAATACAATTTTAACAAGTAGTAAGAAACTTTTGAATTATACTTGTTCTGATCTGAATTATAATAATAATTATGGAATTTGGAATCAATTATTGTTTGTAAATTTTAAATTATTAACGGATAATTTTTTCTTAAATTTTTAACCATACAAATTTTTAGTAAAATTTTTTATATCATTGCAATATTTTTACATTTAAACAAATTCTTATAAAAAATTCTAAGCATAAGACTTTACTTATTTCACCGCGTTAGTTGAAGCTACGCATTTTCGTCACCCATTTTTAATATCACTAAAACTGAAATTCCAAAAGCCACATCTCGAAACAACATATTTATCACCCACCTTCCACCTTCAATTAAATGCTCACCCATCACCGTCTTCTGAGTCCTCACTCTCAAAAGAGTGTCTTTATTTCTTATAAAATTTTGATTATTTAAATTTATTCAATGTTAAAAACAAACTCAAAAATACCGAATTACCAATGAAACTTTGTCTTTTCAATTGATTTCGGTAATTAATACTTTCAATTCTCTTTTGACAAATTTATAACGGTAAAGTTTTAAAAATACATGTACATTTAATAAGTCGTAATATTTGCTTTACATGTGACAAAAGAATCTCAAACATAGTGCTAAAAAGTATCGAAAAAGAACGGTAATTTAGAGCAATGTGATTGTAAAGATTTGCTTTTATTAATGACATTTTCGAAAAATTTGCATAACATGATCTCGCTCAGAATTTAAACTTTCCCTGATGTATGGTATTTCCTAAAGCTAGCTTCAAACCCAAAAGCGCTATCTTCTCTGCTTTCAGATAGTGTTCGTCTTCGAACTGGCAGAGGAACTTCGGATACGCCTCCAAACCGACATTGGCATCCAAGAAGTTCCACTGCGGTATGTCGACGGTGAACAGTGGTTGTTGCCCTGTCGCCGAGGGATATTGTTGAGAATCTGTGTCGTTCATCTGCTTAAAGTGGTTCTCCAAATAGCTGCCGTACGTAATGTCATGGAAGCCATTTGATTTATTTTTTACCCCATTCGACTCGGAAAGGATGACAACGTCCGCTCCGTCATCGCCGTCCTCAGCTTCACCATCTTCAGCATCATTCGCTTCATCATCACCAGAACGCAGTTGAGTCGAATTTTTTAGCTGATTCCTATTAGTCAGGGAGCAACCAGCACCGCCAACACACATACCCGCACCTCCGCCTCCAGTGTCATCCGCCGTCTTGTTAAACTCACTCAGACTCGGAAAGATGTCGCGGTCGTTTTCCGTTTCACTGCACGAGCCTCCTTCGGTCTCCGTGGACTTGGAGCACTTGATCAACGCTTTGGCGAGTTTCTTTTGAGCCGTATTCATGTTGCGACGCGGCGTGAGCGTTTTTATCTTCATTAGACATGAGGAGGCAGCACCAAAGAGTACGTCCGAGTATCGTATGCCTGGACGACAAACAGAGGTGCTGTCGATAGACACATAGGTGACCTTCTCGGCGATCTTGGCAGTCGAGTTGGGCAACTTCAGCCAGTTCGGCGATCGTTTACGCAGGGATTTCGCTTTCTTGCCGCCGATGGTGTTGTAGCTGGCGATTTGCTTCTCCGATCTCTTCCAGCTGGCCGATTTCACTTTCGTCGGCGACTTCACACATGGCTTCACACACGTCTTCACACACGGCTTGACATTGCTGTTATGGTTATGCTTGTGACTGTGATTGTTGTGGTTATTATTGCCAGAACCATGACCACTGGGATGGCAGTTTTTGGAGTTCTTGGTGCTACGATTCCCGGTGCCGACTTCTTTGGCCTGGTTTTCTTTGACATTCGACTTTATGAGCTCGGATATGGACAATTTTGAATAGGTTTTTCTAAGCGAGCGCTTGCATTTTTCGGTTTTTTTATTGGATTTTTGAGCTTTAGTGGCGGGTTGACTGATTTGATTGGTTTTGCTGTGGATGAGAAGAATCCATATAGTTAGTATTAGTGTTGATAGTTCTTAAGCTAATGGACGTTTGATTTACTTATGATTTTTAGAACATATTAAACCGCTGACCATCCTGGATAGAAACATTGGGCTAAGCAGCAAAATTTTTAAAAATTTTTTAAAGATTATATGCAGAAACAATTAAGAAATTTATTTTTTGTGACTAGAATTGCTTTGCAATTGGATATGCGTAAGATATATATAGTGTTTAAAGATGTATGTTGGTGTTTAAGTTGTAACAATAGAAGTATTCTCTATGTTTCCATAGGCAGTTTTATTTCAGATTTTAGTTGAGAATTAATAATATGCCAATCTCTCGAGATTTAAATTCGTAACTTTCTTCATTTAATCATCACCTAGTCATATTGAAGATCTAAACTTTAGATTCTAAAGTCATAACTTGAACGGTTCCAAAAGTATTCTAAAGTACGAATTTCGTCTTAACGAATACTACTTAAATCCAATGTTTATGTTCGTTAAACATTATAAGGCTTCAAATTCTGATTTGGAGTTGACCAATCTGTATCACGATCCCGAAAAATCCGTCAAATACGTATTACCATTTCATAAAATAATTTTTTCTTATTAAAAATCCTTGAAAATCCCGCCTAGAGAATGCATTTTTATAGCTTGCTCGATTTCCAGGTTTCCTTAATCCTGATATCTGTCAGTTCCTAAATTATCAGTTGTCCTAAGAGACCTCAAATTCAATATGTGCTTTAAGATCTGACTCCCAGATATTCAACCTCAATAAGTCGGAAAATTTTACACTTAATATTATTGTACTCATTTCTTTATTCAGCGATCTGAAATTTTTGTCAGAAACAGAAATAAATCATGTTTGTTTGCTTTCAAAAAAATATTTTTTCATGTCAAATTTTTATTTTTTAACATGTTAACACGTCTATTTTTACGCCGGTGTATTGGATTATCATTTAACTCAATTGGGTACGTATAAATCGTACATGTTTTCCAATTTCATAGACTCAGAAGTCTAATTTTCGAAATTTCTCTGCCCAGCATCATTTTACCGCGAAATTTCAGTAATGACAGACCGCATGATGACATGACAGACATGCGATTTGGCGGTTTGGATAAGCTTCAAGGTGGTTTGAAAGAGGAAACATATTTCAGCCAGCATGACATGGATTTGATCGTCAGGATTCGCGAGCAGGGCACTCGTTTGAAGTGCGAAAATTGCCTAGGAAACTGGGCTGAGTTCGCCGCCAGCCTGGAAAAGACTGGTTTACCGTGTTCGGTAAGCAAGCATAAAAATTGTATGGAAGAGGCTTTTTTCATGAATGAGGTAAACGTCCCTTTCTTTTCGCAATACTTACAAGAACGGCATTATGTATGCTTTTTTTATTTTACAGCAAAATGACGAAATGAAAATATTTCAGGATAAACTAAAACTAGACAATAAAACTGATTGCTTGAAAATTTCTCAAATTAAAACTGATAAAAAAAGTACAAATTCCGATAATTCTAAAGACAAAGAAAATCCCACAATTAAATAATTTTTTTATAAAAAACCAACAAAAATGTAAATAAAAATTCTGCATATGAATAAATTGTTAGCAATACAATTTTATATACCCCGCCTTTTAATAAGTGTTCAAAAAAAGAGTGGTTTTGTGGAAAATATTTTAAGAGTTGAGATACTTGAACGTTCAGGCATTAACGTTCAAATTAACGAGATTTATTTGAGTTTTTTTTTTGTCCTGATACGTCAAAAAAACGTAGACGTCAAGAACAAAAGCCTTAAATAAAAGTGAAAGTGAAGGAAACTCTTAAATATCATCACAATGCCGAAAACATATTTTTCGTTGACATTTGTATGCACAAAAGTAAAATTTGAAAATAGCAACAAATATGGGACGCACTGATAAATTTTTCCACTTGGTAGCATTGTTTTTTATTCGCATCATAATTTTACATTGGGAATTTGTCTTTTAAATGCAAGTAGTATGCTGCATGCATATTATATGTGCATGTGAAACGGTTGCAAACTTTCAAATAATCAAAAAGAATGGATTCAAAAATTAAAATGGATGCTAATCAGAAATATTTTTTGCTACAATCGTAAGTCCGCCAAAATTTGAATTTGCATTGCTTTATCAGCTCTTTGGGTTTTTTGGCCGGTTTCTGTTGTATAAATTGTATATAATTGTTTCTATATTTTTTATCATTGCGCTATTTTCCTAAACCAATTTGGAGTTTAATATTCTAGCGTCCCTGAATAGATAACTTGGAATAATTTTGTATTCCTTATTTGTTTATTTGAATTAGTCATGTAATCTGTATTATTAATTTTCTTGAGGTGGCATCACGTTAGCGTTGAGAGTTTTTTCCGTTTTCAAAAATTTGTTTTTCAATTTTTTATTTCCTTTTCCAGAAAGGGTATACCGATGGCTTGATCAAACTTATAATATAAAGAAACATATACACATATAAAAAGAAACATATAAAAAAAAAGAAAATATTGAAATTAAATATTGATATTAATATTCTATAATGATAGTTATTTTAATGTATAATACAAAATAATCACAATTTTAATTAAAATCAAAGTTAATTTTAAATCTATATATATAAACTAAATTAAAAACGTAATTATATTATATAATTATTTATAAACGTATTCTTATAAATAAAATGAATGCATAAGATGATCAAGAAATATGATTTGGATATCAAAAAACGTATCAGAAAATTCAATTGTAATTAAGAATCACTGGCGGATATTAAATGTCAGAGAAACACAAATTTCCAGGAAAACGAATGTCATGCGCAGTATAAACAAAATATATAAACAACGAATACCAACAAAACACAAACATTCCAAAGAGTTTTCCACAATCCACAAACGTAGAATGTGGTAGATTGAGAAAGATGGAAAGAGAGCTGGACAAATGACACCGCACCCACACAAACGCACGGTCAAACCCACTCAATGCATCTGCGAAAGAAATGACAAAGCAGAGTGGAGAACCAGCAAGGAGGTATCAAAAACTGAACACAAACCAAACGGGTTCCATGTCTGAACTGGCAGAAGTGTTGAGTGAGTGTTGCGTATTGGACGTTATTCGTACGGTTTTTCGTCGCGACTTGTAAGGCTGCAGTGTTGAAAAAGTTGCAACATTTGGCCACTTCAACACATTTAAAATTAATTCGTTTTTGTGCAATAAGGGCACCGACTATCGCCATAAACCAGCAGAGTCGAATAGGTGAAAATTTTGGTAATAATGGAATAAATACGGCGTATCCGGAAAGAAATTCATAATAGTACAGAGAGATTATAAAAACAGTCGAATCACGAAAGAGTGTAAACAACGTAAAAATCAAAAAATCCGTGGAGAAGCAGCTTGAAACCAGTTTTTTAACGCAAGGAAATAGAAAAAAAACCACAACAACAACAATCACAAAAGCAATACAGTGTAAATATTTTTTGTAGTAGCAACAACAGACGTTGCACAAAAAAGCAAAGAACGCCAAATAGTAGTAGAGAAATAGAAAATAGATAAATAATTTAAAAATAAAAACAATAGAAAGTGTTGTTTGATGTAAAACAGAAAATGATGTGTACAAAATGGTTGACAATTTCTCCCTTCTGCTTGCGTTCTTGAATACCAGCAATTCATTTTGTTCACAGTATTATTTTCATTGCTTCTATATTCGTGGTTGCTATTTTTGGACAGTTACTTAGTTGATCACAGTGTTGATTTGTAGTTATTAATTTAATTTAATGCTTTAAAGTCTGTCGTTGAGTTTTCTGCTTTTATTTTAAATAATTAACTGCAAACGAACAGCAATCTGCAGCAGAGCCAGAACAATAAAAAAAAACAAGAGAACGTCATTCACTAAAAAACCGCTATTTTTGTATCGTATTTTCTTAAGTGTATTTTTTTTGAAAAAAGTGAAAAGTGTTTTTCAAAGTAGAAAAAATAAAATTATTTTCCTAAATAAATAAAATAAAAATTTCCAATAGTGTTTCTTGTGCAAGTTGTCCCCTTAGTATTTTCATGTTTTTAATTTTTATTTATTTTCTATTTTTTCAGTGAATTTTATATATAATTTTATAAATAATTCTAAATTCGAAGAACAAAAAAGAAAAATAAAGCCGACAAAACTGCTTTTGTTAAGCTACAGATTAATAAAAGAAATCAAAATATTGAACTAACGGATTATTATATTTAACCCACATCAGTTCAGCAGCGATGCCACTTATTTGCAGTAGGATGCCAACAATGCAGTCTCATCAGCGCCGCACTCGTTCACACAAGAACAGTTGCCACGCCTACTTCCTCCGAACACAAATGTCAAGCATAAAACATCTGTTTACATTTGTGTTGTTGTTGGGTTCGCTGATAGCAGCCACCAACGCTGTGGATGAGGTTTGTTTATTCAAATATTTATACATACGTATATAGTATGTACATAAATCCAAAATATATTTATTTGTATTAAAAATATATTCAAATTATAAACTACTGAAAAGTAATTTTGTATAAAATTAATTAATGTTTTCTGTTTTTTGCTACTTCACAAGTAACTTTTCCTTTTTTTAATTTATTTAAACCGGAAATTGTTTAGTAAATATGTATATACATACACCCATAATAGTTAGTATCACGAACATGTGTGAGTTACCATCTCTTTCGGCGATCGTAGTCAAGTTTCGATTGCTAGGTATTTTATTTAACCGGATTTGATACAATGCCAAAATTGGATGTCGGTCTAATACCAGAAGCGGTGACGAAAATGTAGCCACTGAATTTGAGTTCCTTAAGGTTGTTTTTCTTAAAGTGCTACCATTTAATTTTATATAACTTTGTATAAAATCTTTGTAAATATGAATAAAATACTACAATATTAACTGCGATACAAACTTTATATAGGAACAAATACATTTTCTTATATTATTTTTAGATTTCCAGTTTTGGGAAGTACAAGTTTCAAGTTAAGTTGTCCAAAGCATAGAAGTAATTCACGTTTTACCTCTCAATGACATTCTTTCCTTTGGATGTAGTTAATTTCTATGAACAATTATCTTGTTTTTAAAATATTGTGAGAGGCCCTCTTTGAATAGAACTACCCGTCGTATTTTACCTTGATACCGAGATATCATATCTTATCATCATTTTATAGGAAAGAATGGACATCCAAGCAAAACAATAGAAAGCATTGAGAATCATGCAAATGATAAGAAAACATTGAAAAGTTAAGAATAAACATTCTCAAAGCAAACAAATACGGAAAACCCGCTTAAAAGCAGACGAGAAACACGCACCGCAAACATAATGAACCAGACATGAACTCCGACGTCTGGACGGGTAGATGGACGAGCGACGCGCAGCGAGACTAAATTTACATAAACATGAAATAAAAAGATGGACAGACATATAACTCGTACGTACGATGATTATACTATATATTAACTAGATAGTTGAATGAATGAATATGCGGATTATATGACTAAAGAGAGAGGGATGGAAGAGAGTTAAATAGTTCGACAGACGAAAACGGACAGCTTGATAAACAAGCGCATAGTTTGACAGTCAAACCAAACACAGATCGGCAGACTCAAGATTAGAGAATGAGGAAGCGAATGTAGGGAGCACACGCACGGATTATCTATCATATACACTCTAGCACTCTAGAGTAGCTATCTATCAAGCTGAGTTGGGTGCCTTTGTGACTATTCGACTCTGGATGCTTGTCTTTCTATTCAATTGATTGTCTGTGTACCTCGTTTGAACTCTATAAGTCTTCTTTACAAACAAGGAAACATGCATTGCTCAACTCGGCTCAGATTCAGCATGTCTTTTATGAGACACGCTTGATAAGTTTTTAGAAGCTTTAAAAAAGTGGTGCCATATTTCTCCGTCCTTAAATGGTGCATTTTGCAAGCATTTAACAGATTTACTTTTAGAATTAAGACGTTGCTTGCAGTAGTTGAATGCTCATTTCAATTGTATAGAGAACTTTTAATGTAGTTACTCAAAAACTTGAACTCAGAACGTTCATATATTCGTCTAACTCAAAATCAATTCATAAATCATCGTTCGAGGAACTCATCTACCCACAACTTTACTACTCTATGCTGCTCATCACTCTATCCATCCTCTCCCTACCTATCCCACCCATATAATCCACCCCTTCGACTGTAAGTTTCTCTACCACGCTGCCGACCATAGACCACTGCACTCATCAGTGTAAGGAACAATATACCATTCTGCGATCCCATCAAGTAGAGTGGTGTTCCTCCGACGATTTCGTCAATCACTCTGTGAATTCTTTTAATTATCTTCTTCGAGAAAATTGCACCTATTGCAAAAGAGTATTGTTCCTCTCATTTGTTGTATTTTTGTCTTGACTTTTCTTCATATGGAATTCTTGAAGAGTACCTTCACCTCATGTGGTTCTTCTTTGCACCTTGACACCTTCTTCAGCTACCGCTATTGTAAGCAATTCCTTTTCGCTGTACACGCGGATTTTGTCCAAACCCTGCAGCTCACACTTTTTTCGCTTAACAAATGCGGTTTTTTCCTCCTACACAGATCCTAAAAAATTTTGTGTTTTCTTTTTACTTTCTTTTTGAAGTGAGTTCAGTCTTTACTCCTGTCTGCGCTGCTCTTCTCCTTGTTACTCCTTTTCTTTTTTTTGTTGTTATCTCTCAACATGTAACAATTCCACTAATTAGCTACAATTCTTCGAAATTACTTGGTATATTATTTTTCTTTATAATCTATAATGGCGCCACTTGCGCTTTCTATAGTTATATCTCTTCCCTTCTCACTCCTCTTTCTATCTCTCTCTTTCTCACGCTTTGTGTACACGAATTATCCATTCCATTTCTTTCTTTCCTCTCGCGTGTGTTTTTTCTGTTTACATTTTGATTTCCATTACAAATAATATTTTAGGGATGATCTTTAATGATTTCTAGCTTTTCCTCTTCTAAAATTTGCCGTATCAACGTTTTTTTATCTATTCGGAGTTCATCTTTGCCTGCATTCTTTTTTACAAATTTATTCACCCCTCTTCCCGAAATAAAGTCCTACTCAATTAATTTTGTGTCAATTGTATACCTGCATAAATTTAACTTCCGTGAAATCAAGATTATTTTAAAGGGAAATCCTTCGTTTTAATCAGTTTTACGGTGATTAGCTTTATTGATAGCCTTTTCTTCTTACTTGTTTTTGATTTCTTTTCAAATGGAAATGCAAAAATAATAATATTGCATTTATTGATTTTGATAGTATGTATGTAGTTAATCACATTTTATTTAGTTTTATTCAAGTAAAGTTGTGTTTCTTACTATTATGAAATATTTTGGTTACTTAAATAGTAATCAGTTTTAATTCTAGGTCTACACCAATTACAGATTAAAGCCATTCACCATCCGTTATCGCCCTTAATCTTGATTTTACACATACAATAATTAATCTCTTCACATACTAAATTATAATTTAATTTCGTATAGTTCTAAATTTTGTGTGCAACGCTGAATGGTTTGTGTATTTGGTAAGTTTGTTAATGGAAGAAGGCACAAGTCATAAAAGTTAAAAATGGACATAAAACAGATGATTTTCATATTTTTTCTCTTTATAATTATTAAGTTTTCATTTCTATATATTTAGTATTATTTTATATTTAATATTATATTAATTTAATATTATATTAATTTAATTATTATTAATTATTCGAGGCTAATATTCGAGGCTAATATTTTTATGAAAAAAGACTGCAGAAAATGTAACCGTAAAATCAATTGTCAATTTTTGTGATATCCATTTTATGACAGTGAAATAAATTCGACCCTCTCCCTTTCTCTCTGAACAATATCTGGTTAACTTTCTGTGATCACTCAATTCAATTAATTTGACAGACAAGAAAAACAAACGGAAAGAAAAAACAATAAAAATATAGAAATTTAGCTCCCTTCCAATGTCCACAAATGAATTCCTAATTGCACTCTCCCTTCCAGTCTTCTTCTGTCTTCAATATTTCCCACACTTTCGATATCGCCCACACTTGTATCGTTCATGCGAAATGGAAGTGTTGACGAAATTGTATTAAACATCTTGAGCCTTGAATCATTTAATAATATAAACTTTATACATACAAATTAATTTTATTGAAATTAAAAATTCGTTAGAAGCAGATTAAAAATATCAAAGTAAAAAGAGTGCCCGAATATTTTCCAATATAAGGAAATAATACCACATAAGGTCATGAAAAATGGTATTTATTTGCCCGTCTCCTTTGTTTTAATTTTCACATCTAGAATTTAGAAACCCTGATGTTCAGCTTTTCTTATTTCCATGGAGCGTTCCAGCGTCGGACATTTTTAATAATTCTCTCTCTCTCTATCTCTCTCTCTCTTTGTACTCAGTTCACTCTTTGAAGGTTTCATATTGAGTGGATTGAGTTTATAAAAAGCAAATGAGTATTTGTGGATTGCATCATAGGGTAAGAGTAATAACTATGATTGCATGCATGCATTCAGGGAATGAGTGAAAAACGAGAGTTTGCGAAAGAGAGAACTCGAGAAAAATGGTACTATAAAAAAGTGCGTTTTTCTTTTTCTTGACAATTGCCGCAATGTCAATATAGAGGGCGAGGTTGCCACATTTCACTTTGTTTATTTCAACTTCATTTAACTAGTAATAATATATTATATATATATATATATATATATATATATATACATATATAAGAAAAAATATATTTTTATACATACTGGTATGTATTTATGTACAAATTTGGTAAGATATGATATGAATAAATTTATTCGAACATTTATTACATGTTTTTCTAATGTTTTTGCGTCATGCGCCTAGTAATCAATACAAAAATGATTGCATAGCAGCCACATAAATAAATGGCGGCAGATAAATAAATGAAGCTAATCAGTTGAGGTGAAAACAAAACAATTGAATTAATCATCATAGTCTATCTAATTTGTGTTGATTATGAAACGTCGTCTTTTGTTTTCTCTAATTTTGTTTTTGATAGACGCACAACGATGTGTCCCAAGAGAAATATAGTTATAGCTTGTCTTTGGACGAGTATATATTGCATGTACATGAGTACAATCTATATATGTACATATGTACATAAGTATATTATGTGTAGATGTTGCTTTTAATGCATTCCGATGTAGCTTCGTGACTTCCAATATTTTCTCTTCCCTGCTTTTATTCATATTTAATTCCTTTTCTCTTTAAGAAAGAAGTATTTATAGCACATCGTTAAACCGCAAGCATAAAACAAGAAACCAAAAATGTTGTTATGAATTATATTCCAAATGAAGCTGCAACACAAAAATTACGTTAATAGGAATAAAAAAGAAAAGAATAGAAAAAGGGAGCAAAGGAGTTTCGGGCGGCAGTTCCAATCATTAATATAATAAATAATCATTAAGTATTATCATATGAATTAAGTTTTTTTTAAATTATTTTTCCTGGAGTCATAAAAACGAATGAGTTTGTAAATAATAAAGAATTCATAATTTTAAATTAAGAATTGACCAAATTTTAGACAAATGATGTTCATGAACGCATTCATATGAAAAATAGAGCATTAATATAGTATTTAAATATTTTTGTATATTATTGTATTACTGTGTATTATTGTATTTATTATTGTTGTATTATTGTTTGCGTTATAAACGGAACCACAAATAAAAATATTTTTAATTTCTAAAATAATGTTATTTATCTAATAATATTCATTTAATTTTTATTCATTTATGGGTTTAAGTTTATAGAAAAAACAACGAAAAAAAAAACAAAAACGAAACGAGGACAATGAAACTGACTCTTTTGAGTTTGGTTTGCTTTTTCTTATTTTGAATTCTTTATTTTATACGAGTATCAATATAAAGTGCCCCCACACTCCTGATACTCGTTTTAAAAAGCATTGCATTTAATCGCTACGCTGATAAACTTGGTATTTTTCTAAAAGCTGAAACAACAGGTAAAAAATTAAGATACAAAAATATCAGGTTTGCTCATTAGCAACCCACGCATTTCGATTACTTAACGACTTAACGACTTACTTAACGAAATGAAGAATGCAAGAAAAAAGCCCACTTCTATGATCAAATCACGAATGCATATTAATTCGACTTAAAAAACTTACTAGTTTATTTAAATTATTGACTTAATTGGAACAAAACTTTCTAATTTCTTATTGAAAGGTCGTTAACTGTTAAAATTATTAAAGAATCTATTGAAAAGATCTGAACGAATTGTGGTTTAACGTTTTGTGATTTTTGAAGAGAAAAATTAAAAGAAACAACTTTAAAATCCAGAAATCGCTATTTCCACAAACCGATGAACAGACAGGTAGATATGCAGACGATCAAGAATACATATTTTTTGCTCCACCTGCCACGCCTCATTCTGAGCGTAATATACGGAAGCAACTTAATATACGCGTCACCTTCGTGTGTAGGGTATAAAAACGAATGGTATAACAAAAAAAATACTAAAGTCATGATAATCCCGACAAAACTGAGTAAAAAAATTTCAATCCCAGCTGAGAATGATTGGTCACAAACTTTTGCAGGTGAAGAACTCAGTTAATTGATATCATTATAGTCGACAAAATGTTGCACTTTTACTACGAAAAGGGAGACAGAGGAAGTGAGAGATAGTGAGTGAAAGCGAGAACGAACGATCATAAAATGCTGCTGGAACCTGGCGCACCTAAGAAGCGACTATAAAACAACAACAACAATTTTAAGAGGAACTGCAGAAAAAGAAATATAAACCGGCTTACATACGCGTACGTACGCATAGCAAAAGATGCCAAGAAAAAACAAAAAACCAAAAAACAAGCACGGCAAATAGACACAAACAGCGATGAGATGCTGTTCAGCGCGCTAAAGCGACACAATTTTACAGGCAGATAGGCAGAGAAACATATTTATACACCCATACACATGTATGTACATTTTACATACGTATGTAGGTATGTATGTATGTATGCAGATGTATGTAGAGATGCATGCAGATTCATAAGAATGTCAAACTAGAGTCTGACAAATAAAATTACGCACGCCTCGTTGGCGGTCACAAAAAACTATTCGTTGCAATAGACTCACACCCCACTAATATCCGGCCAGTGTTGCCAACTTGTGCTAATTTAGCATGTAAATAATTCGGTTTTAAAAATAAAGAAAAATATATAAACAAACAACAAAGCCTGGAAAAAAACGATAGCAGTTGCTATTAAAACGAAGAAATGTGACACGGAATCGCCAAAAACTTGAAAACTGATCGCTGCTGAAAAATAAAAACTAATCAAAGGATCGAGTAAACTAAATTAAAAACCAGACAGGTTTTGCTATCTTCAGTCCGCCCTACACCCTTACGATTTCTATGTCGTATGGAAATGTGGGCGAACCACGCCTTTTTCTGGATGAGTTTATAATATTAATTTTAGATGTAAAGATATTCAATTATTCTGCGAAACTCAATATAAACAAAAGCTATACACGAAAATCTTATATTATACGGTATAGAATAAGAATTAGCCAGTAATTCCAGTATGGGAATTAAAGTCTCATAGTTGACTGCGATGTACAGTTATGCTGTTGTGAGAGCATAAAAAAAATGCTGTCCTTTCATTATTTCTATAAAAAGTAGGCGTGGCCATAGACCCATTTTCGATAGCAAGCAGTTCTGTAAAGCAACAGATGTGTGTGCCAAATTTCATTCCATACGTTTTCGCTCAATCGTGATTTCAACGGATAGAAAGAGGGACTAGTGGACAGATGGACGGGACGAAGTCGACCGAGGAGGTGACGCCTCATGTCCTATGTTAGAAACAGAAGTTAATATACTCTTTGACCTTCGGCTTTAGGGTATAATAGTTTAGCGTAAAAGAGTAAACAAAATAAAATATTTCCAATATATTCTTTTGTCGTGGAAGAACGCGAAAGGACAAATATAGAGTTCATATAGAGAGAGAGAGAGTTGAAAGAGAGACTAAGAGAAGGCGTGAAAATGAGAGACATTCTCTTGCTCATTGATATTGTATAATAATATATTCTGGTACTTAGTTTAAATATTAGTTTTATTAACTAAGTAATTCTTAGACATTCCCCAGACTTGTTCAAATTTCTTAATAATAACTTTCCGTGTTTCTTGCGATTCTTATAATTAATCAATAACTAAAAAGATCTGTAGTAAAAACAGACCTCAACCCAGATCTTATCATGTAAAGATAAATGTCGTTGTTGTCCTGCTATTTGGGTCACTGACGGGGGCATTCAACTGTTTTACCATACTTTCGTATAATCAAATAATATTTTCTCTCTCTCTCTCTTCCCTTCTTTTTTCAATTTCCTCTTCATTTGTGGTTATTCACCTGATAATTCAATAACTAACTAAACAACTGTTTATATTCATGTTTATACTTAGTAGAGCACTCGTATAGTTATTTATAGGCATTATTTGTTTCTTTTGATCTCACTGTAATTCTGAAAACATATTCGTTTGATGTCTTTACTGGGGAACCATTTGTTGTTCGTGTAACTGAAGCAGTATTTTTATGCATTTTCCACGGTTAAATTACTTGTGTTGTTCTACTTACTTTGTTTTGTGTTTCTACTACTTACTTAAATGAAATGCCTTTGAAAACAAATTTAGTTACTTAAATGTAAATTTTTTTAATATATATAAAAAACCAAGCATTTGATTTGTTTCTTAATTTTTAGCGTGTGTTTTAGCGATTTAAATCCAGATTTTAAGCTTAAGCTTTAAATAAATGAAGACATTTGGCAGAAGCTCTGCGTTAGTTTATTTAGTATTTTTATATCACTTCATTTTAATAGTTATATAATACTACAGTGTAAACTATGCGGACCTTGAAATGATTTCCGAATAACAAAATGTTTATTTATAAAAATTCAATACAATATCAAAATTCAAGCAGAAATGAAATCATGAACTCATACAACTCTTTAAGAAGGAAAATAAAGCATTCCCTCAATGATGACTTCATGATGTCATCGTAGTTAACCAAAATGGATCACATTTAGTAATCAGTAAAGATAATCTTTATTTTTTGTAAGTTCATTCAACTTTTTATTTTCTTTTTTAGAAATTCATGTTTTACTTTAATTCATGTTTAACTTCAAACTGATTAAACTTTAAACTAATTAAATGTCTAATGATATGTAATGTGTTCTTGTACATTCATTTGGTTTAAATCGATTCAACGCGAACCTAATAATTCTAAAGTAAAACCATCTTTAATGGAAGTAAAAAACATTACATTTAAGGAACCCTTTAAATTTGTCTTCATGTGTGTTATTTGCGGCAGAAATGAGTAAATTAAAACTGCATAAAGAATTCCAAAGACAGAAAGAAAGAAAGGTAGAAGCAAAAAAGCGGCGAAATTTGCATATTATCTTCAATGAAAAATAAACATCCGTTTGATTTATTAACCATCCTTCCTGTTTTTTCTTTGTTTCTGTTTGCTTATATGCATGTGGCTCCTCCTCCTTCTTCATTCATCTGTTTATTCAATGAGCTATCTTTTTTTGTTCGTATTTTTTATGGTTTCTGGATGTACTGAATTCACTCAATTCTCAAAAAGCAAGCAAGCACCAAATCATCGACCATCGTTTTAAAGATCTAAACAAAAATGTTATTGCTTTTTATTGATTTCAGTTTGACGCTGATTTCTTGATCATTTTAAAATAGCAATCACTTTAAAATTCAATCGTTTTAGTTCTGTACATTTATTTTTTTAAAATAACTGTTCTCAGCTGTACGATTAAACGAATTCAATGCATGAATAAAAATTGCATAACTTTTAATGTGTGCTGTTTATTTAAAATCATCACGAAGTCTTTTCCTTAAAAGATTCCGATTACATTCGTCATGCGATTTCCGATTGCTTTGTCATTTATTTGTCATTTTATTGTATTCTTGGTTGTTGTTGTTTTAGTAGTTCTTTTCATCAAGTAAAGCTTAAGTAGTGAAAAATTATTAATGATTCAGCAAATGTGTCGATTCGAACAAAAAATGATTTCTAATTAAAATCTGAATCACCATCGGAGCTCAACCTAAACACAAATTAAGAATGTCGAAATATGTACGTCGTCAAGTATGACGACTGGAATTGTATAAAGAAAGAAGATCTGACAAAATTTACAGTGTTATGCGTTGCATATACCAAAGACAAATCAAAGTAATATAATAATATTTTACTGTGATAAGTAATAAGTAATATTTTACTGTGATTCTTCTAGTAATTAAAAGACAGTCCTAATATGAGGTCTGGAGTAAAGTTTTCGTTTTTAAAGTATGTACTATTATTCAAATAATTAAATATCTAAAAAACCATGGACATTTTGTTCCTTAGTATCCGTTAATAATTTTATAAACTAAGAAAACGTTGTTATAAATTCGAAGTAGAGAAAAGAAATGAAGAAAATTAAAGACATTTTGAAGCGTGCCATTGTTGATGCTCGCTTTCACCCTAAAAGTGGTAACCCTATCGAATCAATTGACGTATCGTTGACAGATCCGAACGGTTTGACGTTTGTAATGATAACCAACACTGACAGGTGCGATGAGTTTCGTTTTACTACACATTTACAGAAAACCATTTTTAATAAGATGCAAATTTCCAGTAACCAAGCTCGGAAATTCTTGCTACATCGACTTTTGGTGATAAAACACATCCCAGAGGACGATTCATAATTGGTTTGCAGAATTCAAGAAAGGTCCTGCTATTGTCAGAGACGATGTTCGTCGAGTTCGTCCGAAAACAGAAACAAATTCGAAACAACTCTGATTGTTTCAACATGATTGAAACAGATAGCCATGTGATTTGACATTGTGATTGAGACAGATAGACTTCGCGGATTGACAGCGAAGTGCAAAAAATACTACATGAACATTTACCAGTGAGAAAGCTGTTGATAGGCACGTGTTGGTTGCCCCAAACAAGGTGCTTAACGTCGCGACGCTTGACGAAATCTGGATATATTCACTCATATTTAGATTCAAAAAAGCGTCAGTCTACTGTTTGGGTGTGAATTGAAGCTTCTAAGTCATGTTTCTGAGATAGCTACTTCTCAATGGAGTAACTGCTTTGCGGTCTGGTTTTACCGAATGCAACAGCGCCTTTATTATGCAGGAGAATATTTTGAAAAGTAGTAATAAACACCGCACTTTTCTTTATTTTCATTAGGTTTGCAGAGATTTTCAGGGTTACCTACGTACATCCTCCCAGAGTTTTTTTATGGTATTTTTTTACACTCCTAACGAGTATTCCTGAGAAAGGTTTTTAACTCAGAAGATCTCCACGCCTCTGCAACCCTCTTCAATACATATACACTCAACTCTCGTTTTACACGCATTTTTTTTACACGATTTCGAAACAACACGGTCAAAAAACTGGAACCGATCCTGCTTTTTTAGAGGATTTCATTTTTTCTACACGATTTTCAAAATAGGTTTCGTTTTGAAACTCTACACAACTTCCACTCTTGCGTGTTTGAATGAATGTAAATGACACAAGTTACACGATTTTGTTGCTTCTGTACTTTCTTCATTTATTTTCCTTGAATATTATTTTTCTTTTCGGTGCAATCTGAAGCAAATGATTATACGCCGTTAGCACCGCGGAATGGCCAGAATGCGTCAAAAGTGAAAACTCCATAATGGAAACACCAATTGTGCGCTCTGAAATTGTAACTTTGTCCCAAGGAATTGGAGGTAAAGCCTTTGACAATTTGCAACCGGCGGACATCGGGTGGAAACCATGGAAGCGAAGACGAAGACGAAGATGAAGACGAAATACCATAATTAACAGCTGAATTAATTCGCGAGGGTTTGAAATTTGGCGCAAGTATGAAAGAACATTTTGTCACCCATGATCCCAACCTAGAGCGTGCCTCAGAAATTTCATAGTAATTTGTATATATAAGATGATGTATAAGCACCTTAAAAGGCCGAAAACACAAGAACCTATTATATTACAAATTTTTTTAAAAACCAAACAACGACGTCCAATGTTTCTCTCGATTCAAAGTGGATTGAAACTTTCTAGTTATTCAAATCAAGACTATTTGAACTCAAAAATAATTAAATATGTAATTTAAGTAATTGGCTGTGTTATTTTTTGTAGTCTTGATCGGATTCTTATTTGATAGTATTTTTAAATACATGCAAATATATAAATATGAAAAAAATTTAGTTTCCAACAGTTCTCTTCGTTTTCTTTTTTGCACGGTTTTCCAAAGAAAATTTAGCAGTTTTTTGAAACAACACGATTTTTATTATTTGCGGAACGAATCCTCTGTTTTTCCATAAGCTATGTATATCTTTTACACGATTTTTTTTGCACGGCTCTTCGCTGGAATGTATCTACCGTGTAAAACGAGAGTTGGGTGTAGTTTATTGCATTAAACTCTTAAACTTTAAAACAGTTAAAATTGTCAACTTACATCCTTTAATTGTAATTTTTCATTATTCAACACCGAGCTTTATTTTGCAATGGAAATAATTTTCTTTGAAATTCCATATATACATATATAAATAAGCTGAATTATTATCATATTCATTTGAGGTCACTCAAGATTATCAATATAGGAAATAATTGGTAATTATTGGAAGTGCGAGTACGTTTTCATTTAAATTCATTGCATTTCGATTTATTTTTCCTTCGTCGACAACGAAATTTCAGTTATTCAGCTTTTAATTGCTGTTAATTGACGGAGCGTTGAGATTTATAGGTTTATTTTATTTTTTTTTTTTTTTTTTGGAAAATCCATTAAATAATTTGAAGGGAGGGTTTTCACGCCCCTTCATTATTTTTTAACGAACGGAGTCGGAATAAAATTCACAATTATTTTAAAAAAATCTGTTTAAAGTCATCGATTGACAAATGACTGATTTTATGGCAATTAAATTGCTCAATGAATTTGACTAAATTTACTGTATAAAAAATAAATACAACATACGCAAAATATACATGAATATAAATTGGATTCAACATTGATCTTAATATTGATGCTTGTTAAAGTTTTCAAAATATTTAAAATTCCAATTAAATGTACAATATTATAGTATCTGATCTTTTGACAGTTTCGATTTTTATTCACTTGTTTCTTTCCATCGTCAGGGTCTTTTATGAACAACCAATTATGAAGTTTATTGAAACTGCTTATGCCACTTCTATAATATAATCTCATCTACAACAACAACAACAAATAAAAATATAAAAACTTTCTTGAATTATGTACGAAAAGGTAAATCGTGTTTATGCTTTAATTAATTGAATGCCAAGTTTCAAGAGAATTAAAATATTCAAAAAAAGAAAAATTAATTACCATTCAAAATCGCTTGTGGTTGTTTTTTGTTTTTAAGAGCTTTTGATTTTATAGAGCCCGATAAATAAAAAAGCCGGGAGCATAAAAAATACAACGAAAGAATTGATTTCGTGCCGAAAAACAAATAAAAAAGAAATCATAAAAAATACCAAACGTCGGCAACAATATCGAAATTATTTCATTGCAATGAAATCCAATAAATTTGTTTTTACTTTGCTCATACATACGAAAAATACGAGTAACTATATTCTGAAAAATAAAACTGTAAAAATAAAAAATATAAAAAACTGTTATGCGAACATAAAAACGGTTTCATGCTTCTAGATACCAATGTGCAAAAAATGCTTAAATTAATATAAAAAGGAAAACTAATTATAAAATGTTTATGATTCTCTTTCTCTCCTTGTCTCTCCCCCCTCTCTCTGTGTAACGTAGTAATTATTTTAATTAAAAATTGAATTGAATTGAAAATAAATAACTTTTCTCACTTTTACTGTGAAAACTTTAATACTCCACGATTTAATTCCTTCAAAGATAACTAAAACAGCACTCAGATGTAGAAGCCATCAATATTATATATAAAATCATCCTGTACGCTGGGATGATTATTATTATGAATTCTTGGTTCTGTTTATTTCACTGCGTTTTTAAGATTACGCTTCCTTCCTTTATTCTTCCTTCTCTGTACGTTTCTTTGCGTTTTTATGCTCTTGCATATCAGAAGCGAAGAACTCGGAGAAATCTTCTTTTTTATGTTTTTGTGGGAAAAACAGACAAAGAAAACGCAAGTGAAAAAAAATAATTAAGCATCCATGCGAGCTGCGAAACGAAGCACATCAAACACGCTACGATGTGCATTTGACTGTATGAGCGATGATAATGATCATGATCATGATATAATGATGATGACGCGGACGATCATGACTACCATGATGATAATCATGATGATGGTGAAAGATTGTGCGTGTTGATGCGGCATTTAAGCGAGTTCTCCTTCGTGTTGTTCTTAAGAGCAAACGTAAATCGCAACTCACGTCACTTAAAGTCAGCAAATAAAAATTATTTGACGAGTACACGCAATGAACACAAATGATTTGGATGATTCTGCATTTATTCCATGTTTTTTTAATTTATTATAATATGAGATCTAAAAAGTATGCAAACATTTTTTACCAACATTCAATTGAGCGTGATTACACTCAGTTGAATTGATTGTATTTGAATGGACTCGAGATATGACACCAGCAGGACATCGACGCAGGACAAACATTAGAAATCCAACCAACCAACTTTAAGTATATCCCAACTGATCAATAACATTCAATTTCTTAGGAGGAAAGTATCAGGAAAAGCGAAAAAAGTATCTATTAAAAGCGAAACAGACGTTTAGAGGTTAACAAGAATGAGCTAAAGATTAACAAGTTATCAACGTGGAAAGGAGAAACCAGGAGAGAAAGAGACTAGCAACAGATTAAAAAGAGACACAAAAGAATGCGTCATAAAAGCATTATTAATGTTCTCTAAGGAAAAACATAATGTATTAGGAGAATGAAAGCAATATTTTATCATAAATTTTTAACTTACGGGAGCTCGACAGCAAAGATTTTGGTTGCCTTGAATTTACAAATAAATAACAAGGAGAAAATCTAGAAACTGAAGCTTAAAAATTCGTATATGTACTCGTACTCCGTTATTATTACGAATATCGAAAAAATGTTAAATGAGCTTAAATATTTTGTTATTTAACATTGATAATATGTACCACAAAACCAAAAAATATAGAAAACTTCTATTAAGGCATTAAAAAACTAATAGAAAATAACAATAACAAGAGTTATAAAAATAATAAAGTAAGAACAAACGGCGCTCGTGATTTCGGAGCATTATTTTTGTGTTTCATTTGCAGAATACCGGCCACTAACGGTATCCGGGCTCTGCATTCTCTGTTTCTGCCTCTGCTCCTGCTTCTGCTGATGGTGATGGCGCGGATCCTCCTTCCGTCGCATCCTTTAGCTGCATTCGTTGCCTGCCTGGCTTTCACACGAGGCGACTGTCAGAAACAACAACAATTACGACTACACAAATGAGAGCGAAAATGACAACAACAGCAACAGGAGCAAAACATCAGCAGCCGCGTAAGTAACGGAAACAACAACACAATAACAACCAACAACCACGTTGAAAGTGTAACAAATGGAAATGAAAGAAAATAGGTTACAGTGACAACCATTTCATTTTGTTGCCACAGCAGCAGCAGAATCAGAAGCATGAGTTCTGTAGAGTTCTGTGAACTCTGTACAATAGCGTTACCTCTTCCACCCCCCCCTCATCTTCTCATGGCACCGTCCCGATGTCTACTCTCTACACCTCTTCTCCCTCTCTCTCTTTTTTTGTTCTCTGTTAGACTTGCTTTTATACCGCAAAAGTAGGCAGCAAAATTTTTTGTTTTTTTCTTATTTACAGTTTTTGCGCTTCTTATGTGTTCTTTATACGGCAAACCCTAATACGAAAAATAATAATCAAGCCAAACCACTAAAACTTTAAAAGTCGAAAATTTAATATAAACTCATATAGTTTTTTAAAAGAAATGTAAAAGCAAAGAATATACAATTATTACATATTCTTTGGTAAAAGTTTAGATTGCACTTCAACTCTTACATACAAATAATTTTCCTCGTATACATTCTGAATGTCCTTGATTTTCTTATGAATTAAATTCATTCATGAAGTTGCTTGAACTTCGTTGTTCGTTCCACTCCGTTTTACATGCGTTTTAATTGCTTATTAAAAAATGTTAATGGCTCAAGAAGACTTCGAAGAATTCTTTTGCGCTTGGATAAAAATAAATAAGCTTCTTCTACTTCTTCATCGTCGCCGCTCTGGTGGCTTTTTTAAGCCTGATCTTCGCCTTTGTTTGTTACAATGACTACAAAAACAAGAACAACAACAACAATAACAACAGTAGTTTGTCGTCACTACAGGCACATTCAATGCCAACAAAATGTCTCTCAAAAGAAGAAAGCTCGAAGGAAGGACAAAGCAATACTAACAACAACAGTAATAATAGCAACAACAACAAGTACAACAAGTACAATAAAAACAATAACAACAACATTATAAATTAATAAAAGTAAAAACAACAATAACAAAAGTAAAATCCTCCCAACAATTTATAATTCAATGAAAAGAGTAAAGTATAAAAATTGTGCAGTTTGTGAACTACCACAACGAAAAGAGACAGTAGATCGGGAGGGTGTATAATAAAGCAGTAGACAACAATAATCACCGGCATCAGCATTAATATTGAGACCCGCCTTGCAAAGTAGTGTAGCATGTTGCTGCAACATATTGCCGTATGTCGGCGTATATGGTGCGAGTGAACGTCGGAGTTGGCCAGGAGCGCAGGTGAGAGAAGAGCAGGGCCTGTTGACGAAGTAGTTGATCGACCGAACAGATGGTTGCCAAGTAGGTGAACAAACAAACTGATTTGTAAGGCTGCAGAACCTTCTCGATACGAAGACTAACTAGGCAGTTGACATGAATCAATTACTAATGAAAAGAAAACCATATTTCAATTTTATTTGGGATCCATTTGATGGGTAGATATTATTTGAAATTGAACTAAACATATACAGAAAATAAGTAAATATAGTTAATCATCGGTTAATTTAATAAGAGGTGTACTGTTTTTAAGTCCTATGTTCAAACTCTGGAACAAGTAGTGGAACACAATATCCTCCGGGTGTCATCCTCCAATGACACCGCCAGCTCAAAAACCGCACTCGTTTGGATGGCGAGGATCTTCGACTATTTCTCTTCGATTTTCGGAGTTGACCTGGCCGGATAAACACGGAAAATATTCCACAGTACAGTGTGTACGATTTTTTCACTACAATACTAACCCTTTCCCTTAGAAATTGACACGAATTCTTGACTCTTTTGCAATTTGAAGGAACGGCTTTACGAAATAAATACATCATTATTACATCAAATAAACACATCTGATATACATACTTAACAAAACTAAAATGAAAACTTGTCATATTATCGCATTCGGAGCAGCTTTTCGAATATCAATTTAAATAAACAACGTTATAAATTTCCACATTCCAATCTACATAAGTCCATATGAAACCACAATCATGTCAGGTGACATCAGTGGTAAAAAAGTGAAAAATAACTGGCGTTAACTGGATCGTCGTGATGGCCACTGTTGTTCATGCAAACTTTTGCGTACGAAACCGTTTTTGCCCCAATTTTAATAACTTTTTAATGAATGCACATTTCTAAGCCAACACCAACACCAACGAACACTTCATGCGGCAACTCTGCTCCACGAAGACATCGTGGTCTGTAACATCGCCGAACCTGCCACCCTGCCACCCTCCCCCCACCCAGAAACCTGTAAGTTTTTGTCACTGCTGCAAAGTGGGAACACGAAAAGAATATCGTTGTTGTTGGCGCGGTCCAAATGCCAACTATTTTCACACATACCAAATACCAAAAGTAGGTTGTATTTTGTGCATATTTTACATGAAAAAACAACGAAATTGTAACAAACAAATGATAATAAGATAAGAAGATTAGATGCAGGCTTTTCGGAGGGAGAAGTGGGTAAAACATGAATTTTGTAATATATTTTTTGCTTTCTGTTATTTTTAATCATCTCCACTTGAAATTTCAAAAGTCTAAAATTCAAAAACTTCCTAAATCTATATTTTTATTCATTTTCCTTTAAAAGATTTGAAATTCAAAACATTTGTTATAATTTTATATAGTAATTTAATTAATTTGAATTTGAATATCTGTATTTCTGTGAGTTCTTAGGGTTTTTTAACCTCTGGCTTTTTTGAGTAATTTATAGTATTTTACTGTTGTAATCACAATTAGTAAAGTAATCTAAGATTTTAAATATGTAAATAATGAAAATTCCTAAAGCATGCTTAATTATAAACACCAAAAATCGTCGATATTCGAATTTAATCCAGCTCTTTTCTAGAATTGAACTCGAATTTAAGAAAAAATCTGTGTTATTCTAAAACTTTAGTTGAAATAACATTTTAGTTTACAATTTAAAAACTATTAAATTTTGCACTTGCTAGTTACTGAATTGTGTATGCGTTTAAATCCAAAACAGTTGTATTTTAAAAATTCAATTTCAAATAATTTTAAATATTTAATTAAGCAAAATAAAAAAAATTCGATTAAACAAACAAATATTGGTTGTTGGCTTTAAGTTGTTTTTGTTGTTGTTGTTCTTGCCGCTGATTTGGGTTTTATTTTATGCTCAGCAGAAGCAGCAGTAATTATAATGTAAACAAAGCGGAAATAAAACTAGAAACAGCAGCACAAAAAATAGACGTGCATAATAATTTTCACCCGAAATACGAGTATGTACAACAACAAATATCTGTGTGTTATATCTGTACGAGGGTGGATTGATAAGTCTTTGGAATAACGTCTTATATGGGTCACCAGTAACTATTCGTTGTTTGTTTTGAAGTATGTTCTTTTCTGTCAAAAGCTGTCAAATCTTAATGATATTTGGTTCAAAAGCTTCTTAATTAGCACCGTTTTTGTAAAGCCAAACTATACACGAAGAATTGCATATGAAAAAGCTATCTTGCTGAGAGCTGTGCCACAAATGTGCAACATTTGTTAACAAATTTTTAAAAAAGCTATCGAGTGACCATTGCTAAGCAATGTTTGGAGATGTTTCAGCGTAATCCAGTTGCATTTCTGCGGCGATTCATAGCGCTTCATGAAACATGGATCCACCACTATACGCCAGAGACAAAAACACACTCAAAACAATGGGTAGAAGCTGCTTAAAGAGCTCCAAAGAAAGCAAAAGTTGTTGCATCAGCCGGTAAGGTTACGGTCACTGTCTTTTGGAATGCAAAAGCCATAATATAAATCGACTATCTATCATAATATAAATCGGTGATGGTTTTCACAGGTAAATATTTGGCATCATTATTAAGCACTTTCAATGAAAAAATTAAGTAAAAGCGGCCACATTTAAAGGGGAAAAAAGTGCTGAAAGATCATGCAGAACACAGCAAAAATTGAATGATTTCTTCATCCGTCATCCACCTCCTTCACCTGATCTGGCCCCTTGTGGCTTTTTCCTCTTTCCAAGCAGGAGGAAATGCTTCGGTGGAAAGAGATTTGGGTCAAGTGATGAAGCAACAACTGAAACGAGCCCTTGTTTTGAGGAGTTTGATAAATCATTTTTTAAAGATGGTTTAATGAAATTGGAAAAACTAGCAAATTTGAAAAAAGTTATGACTATTCAAATTCAAATTAAGATCCACCCTCGTATGGGCGTTATTTGGAATCAAAAACTTTGTTGATGGGGCACGTGGGTGGGTGGGTGGTAGTGTGGTGGAATGGTGCGTTGAGATGCTGTACTGTGTAGTTGGCAAATATTAGATAGAGCTGCATTACAAACAAAACAGCAATAAAAAGTTATTGTTATAAAATACGAAACCAAAATAAAGCTGGGAATAGTGGGTGAGTGGGTGTAGACTTTTGTGCGTGTGTGTCTCAATCGATATATGATATAATACATAAAATATTTTAGTAAACATATTTTTAGTACTTCTCCATTTTTAAGTAGTTGGTTTATTTTCCGTTTTCAAAATTTTACAGTTAGTTAAAAATTATATATACACACACAGATATATAATACGAAACAATTACAAACAACAAAATATTGCAAAGCTTAAATGAAAGCTTAAAAAACACTTACCCATTTACACTTTAATCTATAATGTAATCTATAATCTGTAACTACGAGTGTGTGAATGCAAATTTTGAAACAATTCATCCACAGTTAACACAACGAAGTGTATTTTGCTTCATTGCAATGAATAAGCGACGAAGTGACCAAATAAATGTAAATAATACCAGAAGTTATACAATAATACCGAAAATCCAGAGATTTTGATATACATTTGAATACTATATACGAGTATATACAAGGGTGTGTAAGTAAATGAAGCTTGCCGATGGGAAAATTAATATAATTAAGGAAAAATATATTGTGCACTATGAAGGAAATTAAAACAAAACAGAAGAAATAATATTCTATTAGTAATATTATAGTAAACAATTTTTCCTTTGAAAATTTATGGACTTGGATTTGGATCCAAGAAAAATGAGAAACTGGGATCCTTAAGATTTTTCCTCCCGAAATCGGTAACAGATCGGAGTCTTTAAAAATATGGGCAGGTTAAATTTTTTTGAAGTAATGAAAGTTATAGTAATCAGAGTGTAAATTCACCAACATTCATTAAGTATTGTAATGTTTTTTAGTTGTAAATACGTATACTAATTATAATAGATTTGAATTTGTTGGTTCACATTTTTATTGTTTTGATCGCATGGTTTTAGTTCATTAAAAATAATGTTTACTAGTTACGCTAAATAGGATTCAGATAAAAGTGTACTAATTTTCCAAAAAAACGTTTGCTTTTTGATATGTTACGAAACCGCTTCATTTTCACATTTCTTTTAATTATTTAGATTATTAATTAACGATTTCGAAACGCAGCAACCACTTTCGACTAACTAACTAGCTACCAAATGGAAATGTTTAGCTGTTTTGTGGTTTTTCAAATTTCATCTCAGGAGCAAAATAATAGTAAATAAAAGCATTCATTATGACATCGACGTGTTTTAATCTAATTTAATGTTTCTATTAAATTTCACATATATTTAATATAATGACGACGAATGTGATAAAGAATTTGTTAGTCCTGTTGATCTGCTCGTATATTGGAGTTCAAGGTTAAAATTAAATGTCCTTCATTTGCTTTGAAACTTCAAATAAAATCCGCGTAAAGAAAGCGAATATAAAATTACACCAATCTAATGACGAAAGCATGTCATTTAAATCATTATTATTACTATTATTTCAAGGACATGAAAACATTGAGGACATCAAAGAGGTCAACATCGAAATACAGATGTTGTAAGTATCAAATACAGATGCACAGAAGTCGAGGTCAGAAGAAAGATATTAAGAAGACATGATTATAGATTATAAAGCCATGAGATTTCCCAATGTAGGGGAGGCAAGAAGAAGAAGAGGAAGAGAATCACTGAGGTTAAACAGAACCAAAGATCAAGGGAGAATAGTGTTAAAGAGAGAAAGATGACCAGTTGAAGGAAGGAAGCAGAAGTAAATAAAAAAATAATTCAATGGGGAGAAAGAACCACAACAACAACAGTGTAGTTATTTTTGACATTTAGCACACGCTGTCATTGTTGTTGTAGCAGTAGCATGCACTCTACTGACATCTCGCTCTGACAAATGCAACTAAAACAACACTAACAGCAGTGTGAAGAACAACAACTGCAACAATCACAACAAACAAACACTTAACAATTCATACATTTCGTACAACAGCAAATTATAGATTGCAAATGCATTATTTGGTTGCTGACAAACGAGCTGAAATGTGTTGCATTAGCAGAAGCAACAGCAACACCAACAGCGATGAAGAACAGACAACAAGCAAGAGAGTGAAAAATACTGTCAAACAGACAAACACACTGACAGACGGACGTCAGCCGGTTAGCAGAAAATAGAACGCTCTTCTTTTTATTCGAATCCGTTCGTGTTTATAAAAAAGGAACACAAAATATCAGTTTAGTGAGATTTTCTGATGGATAGCAATGAATCGGATCTCTGCAAAAGCAGTGATACTCTGTTAAAGCAGTGATACTTGTAGCTCCTGCTGTTGTTGTTGCTGCTGCTGCTGCTGCTGCTGCAACAACAATTCATCGATGATTCATTCACCACCACAACCACATTTGTTCAAACGGATAGAATTTATTTAGTTTCGTGATGCGTTTTTGCTTTTCTTTTATTTCTTTGGCAGCTGATGAGCAGTTTTTCAAATTGAATTTTCTTGTTGATTTTGTTGTTGTAGTCGATGTTTTTGCGAGTAACGAAAAGCTTAATGCATTGATTGGAAGTGAGTGTTTCTTTTATTCTATTCTCAGAGAAACTGTATGTAACTTAAAAAGGTTTTAAAGTTTATGATTTACGATAACTCTATAGAAAAGTGAAATGAATATTAAACGCAGAATTAATTAAAACTTAGTCACGTCATTGCTATCAGTTAATCACATCGCGTCAGATTAATCGGAAAAGAGCCTTCAATTAATTCTTGATAACATAATCAATAAAAAACATAATAAATTTCATTGTGTTCATTTCATTTCATGAATTTATTTAGGTTCATGAATGTATGTTCGTACATTTATAAATCAAACAATCAATCAATCAATAAGTCTTTAGTAACTTATTTACGGAAAAATTTATTTAACTACTGACTTTATTGACTCAATAAATTCATCAATAATTTAATAATGTTTAATTCAGATGTAAAAAAACACAAATCAATTCTGTGAATAAAAGCAACCCATTATTGAGTCCATACAGTCGATTGATTTAATAAACGGAAGCATGTTTGTATTGTATAATCAATTTCTTGATTCAGTAGTAAATAAAAAGAAACATTCGATTTGTTATTACTTTGCTATTATTATTAGTTATGATTTAATAAGATAATCTCTGGATACACTTCTTAATTAAATAAGAGTAAATTAAATGAATTAAAACAAAAAAATAAATGTCAAAATCGAAATGAAAATGCATTGAACTTTAGTTTGATATTAAATCATTCGATATTAATTAATCTGGAAAGAGCTGATGTATTTTCGAACTGGAGCTTTAGGCTAACGAAAACCAAAAAACGAAAAAAAACGTCCATTGATTGATTGATTTGTTGTTGTCAGCTTTTGCTCAATAAATAACGGATCAAGCAACCAACAACATTAAATCATTGAATTGAAATTGAATACAGTTTGTGCCGTTAGAATTCAAAATAAAAAGGAATAAACGGAAATAAGAGAATAAAAATCAAAAACATTCAGGTAAAAAATCACTCACCCATCCGAGTATACACTCAAACAAACACTTAACACGCACTCACACTCCCATTCGTATTCGCTCTCCATTCACACTGACACGCACTCATACACTCACTCTTACACATACTTTAACACAGGACATGCATCCACTCTCGTCGTTTTCCGTGTTTGCAGATATTGAATAAAAAAGCTTTGAAAAAATACCAGGTAACTACTAAAAACGGTGCTGCATTCCTTTTTTACACACTAACAGGCACACACACAGCCATACATCTCCACACATACAACAGCGAACCCAGTAAGTAAAATAAAATTTAGATACACTTTTTAAATTTGAAATAAATAACGAGTTCTGAGCTTACGGTTTAAAATAATGAAGAAAGAAAAACGATTGAATTGATATCATTGAATGATGAATTTTTAAGCTCAGAATGTACTTAAAGAACTAAAGTGAGAAAGAGGCACCGACGTAAAACTGTGATAGTCAGAGCGTGTATAGTACTTTTTTCCTACTGGGAATGGTAGGAATACTAAATAATGAAATTCGCATAGAAATATTTATATTTTTTCTCAAATAGAAAAAAAAAACTGAAGCATTTCAATAAAAATGTCATTCATTGGCACCATCACCACGTGAACAACAACGACAACAAGAACAACAAACATACAACTGAACATTAAGTATCAGAGGTGCAACATGTCAGTTATAAAACAACAACAAAGCCTCGTATCTCTGAACTGGGTTGTTGGTGTTGTTGTACATTTTTTATTGATCCCAACTATTGATGTTGGTATTTGACTTTTCCCAGCAAAATTGTTCTTGTTGCTGAATTCCTGAATTTTCTTCTTTTTTTCTTGGTAGTTTGCAAGCATTTCTGCAGATGAAATATTTTATTTTTCATCATAATTAATCAATTTTTATTATATTTCTCTGACTCTGAAATGTTAGAATTCATATTTCAGCAGTCACTGAAAATGTTCTGAATTCTATAAAAGATTGTATATGGTTTAGCTTTAATAACAAAAAGTAAGAATATTGAACAAAATCATAGATTGAAGGTTACAAACATTGGTTAAAGACAAGAGTTAGAAAAGCGAACTTAATTTTATTATCATAATCATTGTCATTTCTCTATTTTATCATTACAACCATTCAGAAAAACTGTCCATAATTAAATATCTTTTCTCTGTTTTCCCTCACTCGCTACTTTCTGGTGTCCTTCGGGTCCTTCCTCTCTAATTTCTCTGTGGGCTGAACTTAATTTGCTTTTGTTTCTTTTGATCACCCTCGTTTTTGTAAGCTTCAATTAACATCAACTCCTTTTGTCACTTTTAATGATTTCCTTTCTTTTCTCCGTGCACTCGCCTCTCTCTCACACACACGCACACAGTTTCGTCCTTTAGTTAACTGCTATTATTACCGCCTTTTAATCTACTTAAACGAGTCACATTAACTGCTTTTTTACAGTGAAATCCTACGTTTTTGTGCAATTGGTTGTTGTTGTTCTTATTCTCTGATCTCGTTGTGCCTCTCGGGGTCTGTAGGTTTCTCAGCGTGTCCCGCTTGTTGTCTGTGACACTCTGTCTGTCTGTCTGTCTGTCTGCGCCTTTCTTGCTCTCCACGTTTCACGGTTAATGAGTCCAAATGAAGGCAGCGCCGTCCGTTGATAGTGGAAAATAATAACTGAGACGCCGTCACTCAGTGTCACTGTCAAAGTGAGTGACAAACAGCTGCCCTGCCTGCTTGCTGTCTGGCAACCCTTTCGCGAGTTTTATTGTGGGTCGCTGAGTGGGTCGTCGTTGGAGGGGAAGTGGGAGGCAGGGGTACTGAATCTTGGCTACTAACGATGACTTTGAATGGAGCTCATTTAAGCCCCACAACGCACGCTCTTAAAAACTTATGAATGCACTTTATTGTGTTCGTTTGTTGTTGTTATTGCTGCCTGCCACACCGCTGCTCCTTCATCAGCACCTCAGCTCCTAAGTTAGTTATTGCGTCTTGTCTTGGTTTGCTTTCGAATTCAATGCTATATTTTCGTTGTTGTTCTTTTTGCGTTTCTTTATTTCATTCTCTTTTCGTCCTTCGTAAGCGACTAGAAATATTTCTCTATTTTCTTCACCTTAACTCATGTGAT